>CM062353.1:30734045-33234378 GCA_031216105.1 Dalbergia cultrata | reverse complement strand
AACCTAGTTATTTTAGGGTGGCCTTATTATGCTAAAGTACCATGATTGATGTCATAAAGTTGAGGAATGATCCACTTGAAAGTTATATGCCCTTTATGCCACTTGTGTGTTTACTTGAAGTTGTGATTCATTGAGATATTTGATTGAGGCATTGCCATGCATTCATGTTTTAATATGTTGTATTCATAACATCAAGATGCATGCTGAAAGGAATGAACCTTGGATAATTGGTTTTATAAACCCTAATAATGAACCTTTTATGTATGCACACCTTTTATAATTAAACCCAAGGTTCTTGAGGATGTGAACGATGTAACCCTAGGATAGGAGACTCCTACTGAGATTCTTTAGTAAGAATTCTCACTCCTTTCTCTTCTTCCTCTTCCTTCCGTCACATCTTCAGAGATCAATGGCGACATTCGTGGTCTTCATTGATACGCTGACCTGGGAGGTTCACTATGACCCAGACCACGGGTCATATCATTTTGAGGGGCAGTGTACTGTGCGAGTTTTCATTTTCATCAAACGCCCTTTTGTACACCTTGTACAGACCTACCATTTCTCCCCGATGTCACCCAACGACGATGCGATGGTTTTTGAGCTTGCCCGGACGCGAGACGAGAGGATTCTGTGGACATATACTGGTGGTTTGATACCTCGAGACTTCCAGGACTACGTGCCTCAGTCTCCGAGTTCGGAGGATGACCCATCTGAGGACCCGCCGACGCACATGTATAGCGAGAGTTCTGCTCCTACACCTCAATTCGTGTGAAGTGTGAGCGAGGAGTCTGTTACACAGTCGAGGCTGGCTAGGCGAGCCGAGAGGCGCCCCTATCGAGGAGCTCACGCTCAGGCTTCACATGTACCCACTCCTACTGCCCTGCGTCCATGGATTGGTTACACTCCACCTTTCCCTGAGTTCTAGTAGCAGACATCTTAGGAGAGGCTTAGTTCACACACTCACACATAGACTGGATAAACTTGCTTTTGTTTTGAGATTATTCATTATAGGTGCACTTGGGTAGTGATGGTTTACTTTATGTTACTTTATGTTTCCCTACTTCCATTATATTTCCTTTTCCGCTGTATTACAAGCTCTGCCCATCCCTATGAGGGTATGACTACATATGTATTTCTAATTATGTTATTAATGAAATGTTTCTGTTATTATGGTGGTTATTGCTCTGTTGTTACTTGTTCTTAATTTCTATGTTACTCTCTGCTTGCTAATTGTGTTTTATATTTCTGTCTTACGATTAGACTAATAACGCGGCTCTCACTTTGATTTATATTTCCAAAAAAAAATTTACCCATAATTTCCGCTAAGTATTTTAATAAAATGATGAGACTAAGAGGTAATAACCTAATGATTAACCTAATGTGTTCTAGAAAGTTAGGTTAAGAATTAGGGTGTTACAGTAGCTATTTTAAATCTTTCTTGAGTGAGGCTTAAATCATAAAATCATACTCATAGTATTCTTTGAGTCTTCCTATACTTAAGAAAATCTTAAAACATAGTTTGTTGGCCTTTGTGACTAAATGAAACTTATGCTAAGTCCATCATCATCACATGGCCGAATCTTGCATTCATGGAATGCTTCCATTCTCCAAACTTTACTTGAGATAAAAAGGGCAAGTCTTTGAGCTCTAGAATCTTTAGGTGTTGATGAAAACATAAACATGCTATGCACTTTATTTTATTATTCATCATAGAAGTAAAGTGAGAACTTTAAAGTAAATATGAGATGCAAGCTCATTTTTATCTTTAAAGTTTAGGTGATAACTTGAAATATAAACATGAAATGTAAAGCTTGAAATTTAAACGTGAGAGTGCAAGTTCATTTCTTTATTCTTTGAGGTTTTAAGGATGACATTGGAAAGTAAACATGATATTCAAAGCATAAACTTAAACATGGATGCAAGTTCATTTTTATCTTTACTAGAGCTCATTCAAGACTTTAAAGGAACATATGCCTCAACCCCAAACTTATCTTAACAAGACAAAGTGAGCTTTAGAGTTCTTTGTACCAAGGTTTCAAGGAGACCTTATGGTGTGAACTTCGTCATCAAGCTCAAGGAAATGGAAATAAGGCTGAAGCCAAACATGAAGAAAAAGCAACCTTTGAGACTTTAAAGACCATGGCTTAGTGATACATTAACACCGCTATCATGAGCTCTCATCATTGAGTTATTTTTCAACCAAAACTACACTTCAAAACCAAAACGAAGACAAGGAAAGAAAAGGAAAAACCGAAATACCTCTTGGTCCAAAGGCTAAGTTTCAAGCTTTAGAGGTTACACAAGTGATAATCTCATGATCATCATCTTAAACTTTCATCATCAAGCCAAAATTTTCTTTAGAAAAAAAAGCTCCAAGGCCGAAAATAGAAAGGAGGAAAAGAAGTTCAAAGACCAAGACAAACCAAGAAAAATTTGTTCATAATAAAACATCAAATAAAAAATAAAGCTTTTAGAACAAAACCCCTACCAAGTAGTGTTTCTTGTTGTAAAGAAAATAACCTGTTCTTGTAAGGAAATGAGAAGAAAAACTCTTCTCCAAGATGGCATGTATATTTGGCCAAGAAGGAAGGAAAAGGAAGGAAATGTTTTTGTGTGAGCTTAGTGTGTAAGGATGAAAGCTTATGTGCTTAAATGAAGATCTATGGTGGTTGTGTAGTGGTTTGATGTTATAAGGAGGTGGTTCTTTGAGGAAGATGAAGAAGATGAAGGAGATGAAAAAAAAAAAAAAGAACTCTTGAGTTCTTGAGCAAAAAAGAGAGAAAACTTGAATGAACCCTTAAGACAACACTTAGAGAATAAGCAAATGGAACCAAGTTCACCCAAGATGTGTATTTATAGAGAATTGAAACATGAAGAGATAAATGGAGAGGGAGAGGCTGCAGGCAATGAGCCAAGGGGGAGGTGAAAATGTCTCCTCAAAATGTCATTCAAAGGTAAGGTTGGATGGAGGTATGGCTAGGCATGGTTCAAAGCATAGCTCAAGGCATGGTTCTTTGAGTGTTTGAATGAATCAACATGTGACAATCTGGGGGAAGAGTGGCCGGTCATGGTGTGCAGCCAAGGGGAGAGAATTGTTTCATCTAATTATAGTTTAGAGGTGTGTTTAGGTGTATCTTTGATTAGGCTTTTGATTAAGAGTTTGTAAGTGAGTGTTTAGGTAAGGTAATGGGTAATTAAAGGTGTCAAAACATGATTAGGGAGTATTCTTACTTCATTAGTCAAATCAAAACTCATTTTATAAGGTAATCAATCACAAACATAATTCCTTAATTTAAGGAATTGGAGAGAGAAAACATTATTAAAGATTCCATGACATAGAATCTTGACTTTAAGAAAGAGATTTAACTTTGTCTAAGCAATCTTATGTTCTAATTAACCTTAATAAATTATTTTAACTCTAGATTAATCACCGAAATTAATTAATCTTCAATTAGAGCCTAATATTACTTAGGTTTCCTTAATCACATCATTAGACCCGAAATACACTATTTCAGGGGCAAAAATTATAATTTTGCACAAAAACTGCCCGAGACTACTAGGTCTTAAACAATCATCATTAACCACATATGATTAGCATTCCAAACTCTCAAGAAAGATTCCGGGCTCAAACGGCACTTATACCTGCGTAAAACGCCATAGGGGTATTTTGGTTATTTTGAGCTGAAAGTTTAGAAAATGAGATTTTCATCCCTATTATCAATCACAACACGTCTTAACCCCCTTCAAACATTGAGTTGACCCTTTGAGGACCACTGGGTCAGCCATCCTCGAATTCTAGGTAAAAATGACCTTAGGGGCATTTTCAGTCATTTTCGCTCAAACAAAAAAATTGAGGTGTTACAAATATAACATGCTTACACATGCAGTGTGAAATATTAATATTGCTTAGGCTCATGTAATATGGACCGGATCTACCTAGTAAACTTTGTCAAGAAACTCAAGGTAGCCATTAGTCATTCTTCAAAACATTTTCTCTAAATTGGCTTTGTTGTCATTCAAAACCTTTTAAGCTTCATACATTCTGAGTACTTTCTAAAGGGTTCTAGAATTTACATGTTTTTCCCAATTTCAGGAGAAATGGCTTGAAACATGTAATCAAGGATAGGTCTAGGTAAACTTACTTTCCTTTTTACTAGAACACAATAAAGGAGCATGCAGTCTATTCCTACTAGATGGTGAGAAAATTTTCGTTTAGGTAGAAAAGTTGACTAAATCAGGGTAAGAGTTTGGCTAGCTTTCGAGTTAAGCATGAGAGAAGTTATGGCACTGGGATGATGTTTGCAAGAGTACGTAAGGCATCTTGACACATCTTCTACATTAACCCCAAGAGTCATAAACCAGTTCTTCTCTTATGAACATCTAAGTCCCTCATTAGGAACTTGTGCAATATTTGAAAGGTTGATTAGATTGAGTTCCAGGTTCGAATTTCTTATGTAAGAGATCATAACAGAATCAAACATTGGTGCTACCTTAAGTAGAAGGCAGTCACTATCCCTATAAAAACCCTGTCATCAAGGTTTATGAATTCTTCCCATCCTTGAAAGGAAATAATCTCCCATAGGGTAAAGACGTGCATCATCACCTCCTTTGGAAGAGTTTTTCCTAGGGATACTGGTCAATGAGCAAAGTTTTTAATGCAGTGTTGTTGGCAAATGGGTTCATCAAACATGTGTGGGACATCTATGCCCTGAAGGAAGGCTTTTCCTTCTATCATTCTTAGCATTTGCAAGGAGGATACTTGAAGGGAAGTAAGAAAACAAAAATGAAGCTTTGATAATAGGGAGGATAGCACTTAGAGAAAAAGAGTGAGTTTGATTTTAGCAAGGAAGTTTTTGGAAGTAGAGATCTGAAATGACTTAGGAAGCGTATAGAGGAAGACAGAGAGGACAGAAGGTGCGTGTAACGAAAGGTTGGTTAATAGGTGTTAGAACGTGATGTTCTAAAGTTGAGGTGACATAGGAGAGAGAAAATAGTATTTCGAGGACGTTTTCCCGCCATTTAGACTTTCCTTACACAAAGTAACTGCTAACCTTTTAGAAACACTTTCTGAAGGATCTAATTTCTAACCTCATTTTAGCCCTTTCCTTTACCTTGGAGTTCTGTGACGTTCATACATAACTGGTTGCCTTTATACAGCTTATGATGACAACTATCTTTCCAACCTTCTAAGTCTTAT
This sequence comes from Dalbergia cultrata, assembly GCA_031216105.1. NCBI lineage: Eukaryota > Viridiplantae > Streptophyta > Magnoliopsida > Fabales > Fabaceae > Dalbergia > Dalbergia cultrata. Next base: position 33,229,181 of record CM062353.1, on the reverse strand, counting down.
CTTCTTTTTGAGATTTTGACGAGAGCCATCTTAGAACCAAAAGGAAAACTTTGCCATTCAAGTTGATGTAATTTTGAGATCTTCAGATCTTTCATGGATAGAAGAGTGTCCAAAAAAAATTATGAAATAATGCTTATGTAAATTTGAAAAGCTTTGCTACATATATCCCCAAGAGTTTAAATGAAAGAAGATTGGCTTAATCATCAAAAGAGAGACATGGATTTGTAGTGCTGAAAGGGATTCTTTCAATCAGAATCAATTACCACTATTATTATAGAGTTCTTAGGAATACCTTACAGTCTGATGTTTTGTTTGGTTCCTTATCCGCGACATCTGGGCTTGCCTGATTGCTTCAATCTTCCATTTTCTCCTTGTTCTTTTCTGTATAGTCAAAAGTCTTTGAATCTTTTAAGAATGTAAGCACTTTGGAGTTTCTTTGTTCCCAATATCCTCATTTAATTTTCAAGTATTCAAGCTTTGCATTTTCTATAACACCCTAATATTTAACCCAACACGCCTAGGACGTATTACAGTTAATTATTAGTTATTACTCTTTTGTTTCATTCTTTAACTTCTTTTTATCAAAATACTTAGTGGAAAATAGGGTAAATTTTTTTTTTGAAACTTAAAACAAAACATGAGCCACGCATGCTAACATAAACCGAAACATAAAGTACTATCAACGTGAATTGGAAAACATAGATCATACTTGCGCATACTTAGAGCACAACATTTAAGAACAACGAACACAAATACATTATTGATCATAATATAGCATGGTTCATAATACAATTGAAATACAATGAGCGGAGTCACACCCATACATAGTGGGTTGAACTTCCAGTACATAGAAATGACAGAAAGAAATACATTAAAGCAGTTAATACAGGGAAAATAGAAAATACATGGAATGTAGAAATCAAATGCCAACTGCAGCTCCCTCTCACTAGTCCTACAAGTGCTAAACTAAAGATACCCCTAGTAAAAGATACTACATGAAAAGGGGATCCTCGTGATAGCTCGGGCACTCGAACAAACACTCCATCGAGATCTATTGGCAGTGCTGATCCTTCGGTGATAGGGGTATGTACCCAATGAACTGAGCAAGCTCCTCAAGTGTTGATGTGAGCTGTCGCTACCCACAACAAATTAAAATTTATAAAGTGCTAAGTTGCACCAAAAATGTAGTAAGGGCACAACTCAAGTCGTCTCACAAGGAAGTGTTCTAATTCATTCAACAAATTGGGGGATTTTTGGAATTATTGAAAGCAAAATTAAATTGAGAAAATATGATGAGAAAAATTACCTGCACAAGGATTCTATCAGATTAAGAGTGTTCAATCATTGATTTAAGAAATAAATTCATGATAGTGGTTACTTTCATTATTCATACTATCACACAATAATGATGTAATTCTACTTAGCGGTCATACAATCTGTAGCACCCTAAATCTTAACCTAAGACTACTAGTATGTACTTAGGTTAATCTTTAGAATATTACCTCTTGGTCTCATCTTTTACTTAGAAAATACTTAGCGAAAATATGGGTAAAATTTTTCTTTTTAGAATTAAAATCAAAGTGAGAGCCACGCACGAATCTTTAAAAGAAAGCATAACGAAACATATAAGCAAAGCGTAAAGAAACACATCATATCATGGAAACATCAACTGAAACATGGATATATATATATAATGTGCCTACCCAAAGGGCAGGACTATTCGATACATCGGGAAATGGAATACAACTGAAGAACAAATACAAGGAAAACAAATATAGGGAAATCATAAAAGCAACACCCATACCCATGTGCACCTAGAGTAGACAACCTCATATACAAAAGAAGGTTTGTCCTCAACTATGTGGCGTGTGTGCACTAGCTACTACCCCTCCTATGTCTACTCCTGCTGGTCCGAGTACTGTGGGGTCGAGTCGATCCACTAATGAATCTCGGCGGGAGTGGACGAGCGCATCATCGGGGCATGTCCACCGTGGTGAGGGCGCATGGATGGCCTACGTGCCAACCTCGACTGGACCACCGTCTCCTCACTCCCGGCTCTCATCGGTGGGGGAGCGGGACTGGAACTCCAACTGTACATGTGCGAGGGCGGGTCCCCGGATAGATCTGTCTCCGAATACTGAGTCCGGGACACGTACTCCGGGTAGTTGCATACGGCTGACGTCTCGGGCTGCATGCGGAGAATCTGCTCATCACGTGGTCTAGCTCACTCAAAAATCCCATTATGGCGGTAAGGAGCAGTCGGGGTGAAGCGGTAGCTCGGGACGGGGTGTGTGAAGGGTCGTCCCATGAACATGAATACTCTGACAGTACAGCGACCCTCAAAATGGTATGACCCGAGTGCTGGGTCATGGTGCAGCTCCCATGTCGGGGTGTCAATGAAGAGTATGAAAGTCGCCATCTGAAGATATGACGGAAGAAAAGAAAGAGGGAATGAGAATCTTCTAAAAGAATTCTCAGTAGGGTTATCCCTACCTAGGTGACATCGTCACATCCTCAGGAACCTTGAGTTTTATTTCTAAAAAGGTGTGCATGCATATAAACTCCTTTTAAGTTAGTTTTCTAAAGTATTATTTATCCAAGGTCCGTCATATTTTATAATGCGTCTTATGACTAAGCATGGAATATACTAATGACATGAATGCATCATAAAGGAAAAACCAATCAATAGAATAACTAAGAAACATTATAACATTGGCATAGGTATAGTATATGTGACATTGTAAACTTTTAACTTTCATCTCACAGGGCCACCCTAAAATATCTCTAGGTTATGAGCTCATACCTTAACTAGTCGTCACTAGTTCTTACTTATCCTATGATAAGCATAACATATACATAATCCGGACTTAATAGCGCGGGCTAGGGGACAATTAAGGATCACCTCTCTTAGGGTTATTTCCTCTTTGAAATGCTCTATTGGCAGCTAGTACACAGTAGCATTGTCCGCTTTGGCAAGCTCTATGTCAATACCCTCACGGATTTGTTTTCTTGGGGGTGCTCGGCTAAACCGGTGTCACCCAAGAAGGCGTCTCAGTGTTGTGTCACATTTGAGTTCTCATAAAGTGTTAATTCATAGATACATCATTATACATCATATAAATCTTTCTCATAGTATGCATCTCATCATATAATCATATATAAAACTATAACCTATAAAACTACATCATCACATGAAACTTCTTCATAGTGTATACATAAAACTATAGCATATACATTATCACATAATCACACCTTAGACAGTCATTCATACAAACTCACAAGCCTATTATGTTATAAACCCATAGTATGTTATGCTTTGGTTCTTTTGAGTCTTAAACTTGTAAACTAATTGTTCTAGTATTATTCTTAACCTCTCACACACCTATAGGTTCACAACTAATAAGTTTTACTAATTTTTATGCTCAAGGACCTATCCAAACAGCACTATGCAGATTTGGACAGCTTTATGTTTGTGTGATTACGGGGTTCTAGAAATTACGGTTTAGACCCTTAAAGTCCTTAACTCACATTCTAAGTTATCGATCATCAAAACCTAGTCTCTTGGGAACCTATGAGGTTATAACTAAGTATTTCTCACCTCACACTATGGTCAAGAACATCTCTAAACCTCAAGGATGCAGAATTTATAATCTTAACTTTACGGGTACCTAGAAGTCACAACAATGACCCTTTCTAAGTTCGGTTTGCTCCTAAGGCTTCAAGATTAAGTCCTAAACCAATTATGAGTCATTCCTACACATTCAAACTAATTAAAAACCATGATTATTAAATCTAAACCTTGCTGGACAGAATCCAGAAAATTACATAATTAAAGGATCTAGAACTCTCAAATTAATTCTTTTCTAGTTCCTAATTTATCCTATCTTTCACATATGAGTCTTAACATTATTTTTACTCAAACATAGGTACATTATCATCATTAAAACAGCACATACAGTGGCAGTAAAGAGCAAGGAAGAACCGAAAATATACTTCTCCATAAAAGGATAGAACACAATTTCTAAGGCACATAAAATACTAGTTTCTCTTGGAACCATTTTAGAACTTTAAAAACTTGTTTATAAACACTTTTATCCTTTTAAAATCATAAGAATACTTAAGAGGGCAGTGGCTGAATTATTTTTATCTCAAGAGGTCCTAAATTCATAAAACTTAGTTCGACATATTCCTTATACTCACATAAGCTTAGATAAATTATAAAACATAGTTTTTAACACTTAGAAACACCAAAGCCCCTTAGGGCCGAAATGGGAACCACAAGAAATAAATATCTTTAGACCTTTGTTGAGACAAAAATGGGCCAGTCTTTGAGCTCTAGGTTCATTAAAGTGATGACATAAAAATAAACATGCTTATGCACTTATTTTAGGTTCCATTAGAAAGTAAAGTGATAGCACAAAGTAAATATGAATGCAACTCATTTATTATCTTGGTATTAAGTGAGAACTTGAAATATAAACATGATAATGCATAGCTTGAAATATAAACATGATAATGCAAGGTTCACTTATTATCTTGAAACTTAGTGATAGCAAGGAAGTAAACATGATATGCAAAGCATAAAGTAAACATGATGCAAGGTTCATTTTATGGTTAACTAGAGCTCATTCAAGAATTTAACAAGATAACAACCCAATACAATATCTCAAAGATCACAACCCAAAAACCGAAAGTCATACAAAAGAGAAAGAAAGTGAAACTACGTCAAGTTCTTTATTACATACCCAAAACCCCTATCTAGAGAAAAATCTCTAGAACGTGCCGGCCAACTTTAAGGTTGACAAGGGTAGGCTTGGGCTTTTAAAAATCCTTAGATTAATTTTCTTAAGTTGGAAAACCATGTGAGCTAGATAACATATAGATGAAGTTATAAGAAAAGGAAAACTCAAGCTTTAGAGGTTTCTTTGAGATGAACACAATGTCATCATCTAGAAACTCTCATCATCAAGCTATCATGCTCATAACAAGGCCTAGAGGCCGAAATGAAAAGAAAAGGAAAAATAAAGGAAAGTTCAAAAAGAATCCAAGAGGAAACTAGAGAAAAACACTTTCTTGAGCAAAACAAAGTTTGAAAACAAATCCCTACTAGTGATAAAGGTAAAAGCTTGGACTTGAAGATGGAAATGAGATGAGCAACACCTCCTAGGATGGTGATGATGATTCAGCCTTGATGAAAGAAAAAGGAAGGAAATGTGTTCTTGGTGAGCTTGTGTTTGAGAATGGAAGTTTAGATATTTGTATGATGATCCAAGGTGGTGGGGTGGTGTTTCAAGGTTAAGAGATGAGATGAAGAGATGAAGAGATGAAGAGGATGAAGATGAAAGGAAGAACACTCTTGAAATTTTGAGAGAAAAGAAAAACTTAGCAAGACAACTCTGAAACTCTAAACTTAGCAAATGCTTCAAGGTGCAACTAAGCTATCGCAAGCATCCTATTTATAGAAAAAGAAAACCATGGGCTCATCAAGGGAGGGAGTGGCCGTGTGGTCTTGGAGGGAAAAGGGAGAGGAAAATATCTCTTACACAAGGTCATTCAAGCATGGTTTGAAGTATGGAAGCTATGCTACAAAGTATGGCTTGATGTGAGTTAATTTCCTATCAATTTTTGATAAAATAAGGCTTCTAGAAACAATGCATGGCTGGAACTTTTCCAACTGCAAATAAATGGAGAAAATGGGCTATTTTAATTAGTTATTTACTTGGAAATTCAAGCTTGATTGAAAGTTATGACAAGGTATAGTGTATGTGACTTGAGGTATGGCCTTGGAGTGTTGAAAAATTGAACATGTGATGCATATGGGGAGGGAAGGCTCACGGCCAGGTCTGGTACAACAAGGAGGAGGATGATTTGATCATGTAATTGGGTGTTAATGGTGGGTTTAAGTGTAGGTTAGCTTAGGTACAAGGTTAGGAGTAATTAAGCTTAAGTTTAGGTAACTAAGAATGAGTAATTAGGAGTTTATGACAAGACATCATTAAAGAACTTTAAACTCATTTATGAATAAACAATGTGTAACACAATTCCATGATTTAAGGAATTGGAAAGAGAAAACACTATTCAAGATTCTATGACTAGGAGTCTTGAAATTAAAATATGATTTTAAGTTGTAATTAAGCACTTTTAGGTTCTAATCAACCTTAATAAATTATTTTGACTCAATATTAATTAAGGGAATTAATTAACCTTCGATTAGAGCCTAATATTGCTTAGTTTGCTTAATCACGCGATTAAGCGTAAAAACACGAAACTAGGGGCAAAACCATAATTTTGCACTAATTTCGCCCGAGACCTCCGGGACCAAAACTAAAGTCACAGTCTACATAAAAATGCCTTTTAAAATCATCTGGAGAAGTTTCGGGTTCATTCGGCATTTGCAAACGTGTAAAACATCGCAGGGGCGTTTTGGTCATTTTGACCCGAAAACTCGAAAAATGAGATTTTCGATCCCGGGAAGGTACACAAGTTATCTAATCCCCTTCCAACATTGAGTTTGCCCTTTGAGCATTGCCGAACCGGCTTTCCTCGAATTCCGGACTGAAAATGACCTCAGGGGCATTTTGGTCATTTTTACTCTAACAGAAAAATCGGGGCGTTACACAATCGCACTCCCGCTAAGGGTTTGGCTAACATATGAACTAGTAATTTACGATCGTGATTCTATGAACCTATGTCAGTTTGATTACTAATTACAGCAACCTAATTCCTAACGGAGTTAATTTCAATCCCTAACCAATTTGGATGTAATTAAATCAATCGATCCAATACCCCAATAGTAGCTAGATTATGCACGCAAACGAATGCACAATCAAACAACCCTAAAAAATACAATTGCAATAATCATCACAACTAATATTTAAGAGAGAAGATAAGAAGGAAAGAAAAACCAACCATGAATTGCAAATAAAAATTGGAGTCTCAAGAACAATCTTAATCTTCAGTCATCCCTGTGCACGGTAAAGAAATTACTCCTCCATAGGGGGAGTTCACAACCAACGTCAAAGAAAAATGATAAATTCTAACCCAGAAAATGTAACATCCTAATTTTTAACCCAATACTCTAGAACACATTAGGTTAATCATTAGGTTATTACTTCTTAGTCTCATTCTTTTATGAAAATACTTAGCGGAAATACGGGTAAATTTTTTTGAAATATAAAATCAAAGTGAGAGCTGCGTATTGACGTAACAAAGACTAACATATAGAAAAGAGATCCCATATCATTCATGGTCACAAAACACAAAGGTTGTTCATTACATCGCAACAGAATCATAGGTACATAATTTACGACTATCATAGTCCTATTGTCACATCAAAAGAAATACACTTCTATAATTATAAAACTAAAGCGGCATCTATGCATGTCCGTTATGTCCCACCAGTCCGGCTCATAGTGCATGCCTCATGCCCATGCTTTAGTAGAAATCACGAACCGCGTCATGAGATACACCAGCACCTTTGTCTGGAGACGACACGGAAGAAAAAGAGAGAAAGGGATGAGAAACGCATTCAAGATTCTCAGTAGGGATTTCCAACTCTAACACATGTGTCATCGTTGTCGTCCCCAGCCACTTCGATTTTAATTATAAAAAGGTGGTCATGCATAAGGTTTAACTTTTAATCTTCTCAAATCTATTTATCCGAAGTGGGTGTCTTTTAGTATGGGTCTTAATGATATGAATGCAACAGATACTGGATGCATGCATGACAATACATTATGCAAACAGTCAATAGAACATAGCATCAAGGAAAAATATTAACATATACGTGGCACATAAAACTCTTTCTTTTCTCATAACAATGTGACTTTAAAAATATCATATCTCTTTCTCATGCTTGAACTCTTAAGTTCTTTTTCTCAAATACCACCCTCTTAAGCATATCCACCTAATTCCAACCAACATACCGCCCTCGCAATTTTTATCATGGCCTCCTAACTCCGTCTCACCTAATCGCCTAGGAATGAGCTCAATCCTAACTAGTCGTCAGTAGATTTAATATGGGGAATAATAGAGGGGGTAACACATCACTAGTTTCCAACTTATTATCTGAATAAGCGGATCATAAAAATGATATCCCGACTACTAGAGTACAGGCTAGGGGCTTAAGGGTCACCTAACACACCGACTCCCAGAGTACGGGTTAGGGACTTAAGGATCACCTAATACACTGACTCTTAGAGTGCGTGTTAGGGTTATTTCCTTCTTCGAAACGCATCTACGGTATCTAGTACACAGTAAATTTGTCCGCTTTGGCAGGCTACATCTACCATACCCTCACGGTTTTGTTATCTCCTTACCAAGGTAGGAGAAATGCGTCTCGGTGTGTCATGCAAGAATGCATTATAAACACATGCCCTCAACTATCATTATGGAACTTCATGCAATATGCATATCATGCTCATCAATTCATGCAATTCATCATAGTATGCCACATCAACTCATAATGCATGTACTTACACATTCAATTTCACATTTCATGATCCATTTCTAAAGTCATATAAACAGTTCCATCCTAGCACATGCATTCACACACCATCATAGCATTAGCATAAAAAGAATTCACATCGTCATAACTCATATATCATCACATCATGCATATCAACATATCATACTTACATAAATAAACTCATAGCATTAAAAGATTTCTTGATGTCTTATGCATCGATCCTTAAGGTCCTTAACTCACAGTCTAAGTTGTATCAGATCAAAACTTAAGCTCTTGGGTACCTATAGGCTCATATCTAAGTATTCTTGACTCAATTCTATGATCTTAAATATTTCTAAACCTCAAGAAGGAAAAATCCATAATTCTTACTTTACGAGTACCTAGGAGTCACAACATTGACCCTTTCTAAGTTCGGTTTGCTCCTAATGCATCAAGATCAAGTCCTAAACCAATTATGAGTCATTCCTACACATTTAAACTAATTATAAACCATGATTATCAATTCTAAACCTTGCTGGACAGAATCCAACAAAAATACTTTTCTAAGGGAGCTAAAAGTCTCAAATTAATTCTTTTCTAGTTACTAACTTGTCTTATCTTTCACATATGAATTTTTGCATCAAATATACATGAACATACTCATATTATCATCATTAAAACAGCACAAAACAGTGAGCATTCATAGCAAGGCAGAACCAAATTCATTTCCAACAAACAAGGCGTAAAACTTGATTTCTAAAACACATAAAATGCTAGTTTCTCTTGGAACCTTTCTAAAACTTTCAAAACTCATTAGTAAACATTTTTGTCTCACATCAAAATGCTTCCCAAGGCAGTAGCTATTTTCGAATGGTTCATAAAGGTTTTAAAATCATAAAACTTTGTTCAAAACATCTCTTAAGCTCATATGAACTTAGAAAAATTATAAAACATAAGTTTTAGCATTTGAAACAAAGTAAACCTCATAGGGCCGAATCTAAAGGAACAAGGAAACATATATTTTCAAGCCTTTGTTTGAGATAATAATGGGCAAGTCTTTGAGCTCTAGGTTCTCTTAGGTGATGGCATAATCTTAAACATGCTCATGCACATATTTTATCTTTCCTTAGAAAATAAAGTGAGAGCATAAAATAAACATGAGATGCAACTTATTATTATCTTTAATATTTAGGTGAGGACTTGAAAATATAAACATGATGATGCAAAGCTTGAAATGTAAATATGATAATGCAAGCTCATTTATTATTCTTGATATTTAGTGATAGCAAGGAAAATAAACATGATGTGCAAGGCATAAACATAAACATGAATGCAATGTTCATTTTAATCCTAGCTAGAGCTCTTACAAGGCTTTAAAATCCATCATAACCCAACACTTATCTCATCAACAAAGAGAGCTTTAGAGTTCTTGAACCAAGTTCTCAAAGGAACTACATGGTTCTTGAACATCATCATCAAGCTCAAAGAAGTAAACTTTTAAAAGAAGGCAAAATCCCAAGGAAGTAAGAACCAAAACAATATTATTTCTAGAGACGAAATAAATATAAGAACACTTTAAAACCTTTGAAGAAAAGCACATGGAGGCCGAATCATGTAGGAAAAGGAAAGGAAAGAAAAACCAAAACTTTACTATATTAAGAACAAAACTCAAGCTTTAGAGGTTTCTTTGAGATGAACACAAGGTCATCATCTAGAAACTCTCATCATCAAGCTATCATGCTCAAAATCAAGGCCTTGAGGCCGAAATGAAAAGAAAAGGAAATACAAAGAAAAGCTTAAAAAGAAACCAAGAGAAACCTTGAGGAAATCATATTTTGAGTAAAAACAAAGTTTGAAAAAAACTCCCTACCAAATGTGAAGACAAGGCTTGATCTTGAGGGTGGAAATGAGAAGATCAACTCCTCCTAGAGAGGTGAAGTAGCTTCGGCCTTGAGAGAAAGAAAGGAAAAGAGATGTGTTCTTGGTGAGCTTGTGTTTGAGGTTGAGTGTTTGAGTGTTTAAAGAATGATTAGAGGTTGTGGTTTGAGGTTGTAAGGTGGTGATGTAAAGAGAAGATGAAGAGGAAAGGAAAACTCTCTTGAAACTTGAGAGAGAAAGAAAGGAAACTCACAAAAGTTAAAAACACTCAAACTTACCAAATGAAACAAAAGTATCACAAGTTCTTCCTAGGCACATATTTATAGAAAATGAAACAATGAAGGCTTACTCAAGGGAGGTCATGGTTGTGAGGTTTTGGGAGGCAAGGGGAGAGAAAAATATCTCTTACACAATGTCATTCAAGCATGGTTTGAAGTATGGAAGTCATGGTGCAAGGTATGGCTTCAAGTATGGTAATTTCCCTTTGTTTGAAATTAAAATAATCCTTCTAGAAGGAAAAGAAGGCTGGCTGAATTTGAGCCACAAAAATGAGAGAAAAAGTCTTCTAGAAATGGTCATATGAAGCATGGATGAAAGCATGGTGTTTGTATGACAAAGTATGGTTTATGGTGAGGTGGAAGCATGGTTCTTTGAGTGTAGAATTTCACACATGTGATGGAAATGGAAGGGTATGGGTTTGGCCAGATTACAATCAGCCAAGGGGGAGAGAGGTTTGTCTATGTTATTGTGTGCTAATGATAGGTTTAGATGTGTATTAGTTTAGGTACAAGGTTAGGAATCATCAAGCATAAGTTTAGGTAACTAAGAATGGGGTTTAAGAGTTTTATGACAAGGTTAAGGAGTGCTCATACACATTTAGAGAATTTAAAATTCATTTTATGAGTAAATAAGGTAGACAAATTTCCATAATTTAAGGAATTGGAAAGAGAAAACATTATTCAAGATTTTATGATTAGAAATCTTGAATTTAAAATAAGATTTCAAGTTGTAATTAAGCATTCTTAGGTTCTAATCAACTTTAATAAATTATTTTGACTCAAGATTAATTGTGGAAATTAATTAATCTTCGATTAGAGCCTAATATTGCTTAGGTTTACTTAATCACGCGATTAAGCTTAAAAACACAAAACTAAGGGCAAAATTGTAATTTTGCACTAATTTCGCCCGAGACTTCCGGGACCAAAAATGAAGTCACAAAATACATAAAAATGTCTTTTAAAACTATCTGGAGAAGTTTCGGGTTCATTCAGCATTTGCAAACGGGTCAAACACCACAGGGGTATTTTGGTCATTTTGACCCGAAAACTCGAAAAACGAGATTTTCGATATCGGAAAGGTACACAAGTCAACTAATCCCCTTCCAATATTGAGTTTACCCCTCGAGGACTACTGGATCGGCTTTTCTCGAATTCCGGGCTGAAAATGATCTCAGGGGCATTTTGGTCATTTTCACTCTGATAGAAAATCGGGACGTTACAAAAAATACTAAAATTCAACAATGATTTGGAACCCTAGCCTAAAGAGAGAGTAGTGAGAAAGAGAGAGTTCGAAAGTTCTAAACTAAAAATAAAAGTGAAAGTCCCTTTCGCGTTGTCTTGAAAACGAAGTTATATTGCAAATGTCTCAAGGCGTGGAACGAAATCGTGTGGAAGCGCCAAAGCTCATTCACTTATGACCGCTATAGCGGTCCTGTCCATTTGCTCACGAGCGTTGCAGCCAATTTCTTTCTCTGGTGACCGCTATAGCAGTCATGTGCTCGCTCAACACTGCTTCGTATACTTCCAAACCTAGTTTGAGGCCTAAACTATTCGAATTGGCTCTTGTCTCTAGAAGTAGAAGTTGTAACTCTTTGAACAAGCTTTCCAACGCTGCAAGAATCATGTCAATCAGACATCCGTAGCTGCAAATATTGGCAAAATACCAACTAAGGGTACAATTGGACAGCATCACAACATCAGAAACCTTTAATCTTGCAACCTAGAAAGTCTCTACCAGTAAATAACACTCACAAAAGAAGGTTAAAAGTATAGGAAGCTCTAAAATATATTTATTTATCACAATGGTACAAAGAACCATGATTTTATTCAATGATACACTGTTAGGACTAAATGCAAATCTAATGTTTACCAATTAAGCACATAAATAATGCAATATGCCTAGAGTTGAATAGGAAATGGGGTGAATGAATGCAACCCATCAGGTGTAATGCCCCGATTTTCTGATTGAGCGAAAATGACTAAGATGTCCCTGAGGTCATTTTCCACCCGAAATTCGAGGATAGCCGACCCGACAGTCCTCGAAGGGTCAACTCAATGTTAGAAGGGGATTATATGTGAATGAATGTTAATAGAGCAGAAGAATCTCATTTTCTGCGGTTTCGGGTCAAAATGACCAAAATGCCTCTATAGCATTTTCACGCGGGTATAAGTGTCGTTTGAGCTCGGAATCTCTCCTGAGAGTTCAAGATGCTAATTACAAGTGTTTGAAGATGTTTTTATGTGTTTAGGAGTATATGTTTAAGTCCCGATGGTCCCGGGCAGTTTTTGTGCAAAATTACGATTTTGCCCCTAGTATAGTGCTTTTGAGCTTAATCATGTGATTAAGCAAACCTAAGCAATATTATGCTCTAATCGAAGATTAATTAATTTCCATAATTAATCTAGAGTCAAAATAATTTATTAAAGTTAATTAGAACCTAAAATTGCTTAAGGAAACTCAAAATCCTTTTCTAGTTTTAATTCTTTTATAAAGGAATCTAGGAATAGTGTTTTCTCTTACCTATTCCCCTAAATCAAGGAAGTATGTTGGCATTGGATTCCAAGTTAATGAGGTTTGACTTCATTAATCTATCATGACCACCTCCTAATCTAGTCTCACATGGCCTTAATTACCTATTTAAATTCCTAAACACTTACTTACAACTTCCTAATCTTGAGCCTAATCAAAGATACACCTAAACACAACCCTAAACCACAATTAAATGAGACAAATCTCTCCCCCATGACATGATAAACAACCAGCCACCACTCCCCCATATTCTTCACATGTTGAAATTGTTGAACACAAAGGCCATGCTTTAGCCCATACCTTGGACCATACTTTGAGTCATATCCACCATGCTTTCATCCATGGTTTGAATGACCACTTTGAGGAAATATTTTTCCTTCCTCAAAGCTCCAAAATTTCATGCTTCTTTCCCCCCAAATTTCACCTCCATATTTCAATTTTCAACCTATAATATATATAGCAAAGTGTAAAGAAATCCCATACTTTTATCATTTGTTTTTTTGTTTGAGTTTGTGACAAAAAAAAAAGCTTTCTTACTTTCTCTCAACCTCAAGTTCTCCTCCACCACTTAGAAACTCCTTCCACCACCATAAACCACCTCAAACCACCACACCACCACCATAGATCATCATCTAAACACCAAAGCTTCCTTTCTCAAACACAAAGCTCATATAAAACACCTTTCGGTCCTTTTCCTTGTGCTTGGCCAAATCATCACCACCATTTTGGAGGAGCTTTTCATCTCATTCCCACTTCAAAGAACCAAGCTTTCATCTTCACACTTGGTAGGGGTTTTGCTTTCAAAATGCTTTTTCTTTGTGAGGTTGTTTTTGACATAAAAATGCTAGCTTTCTCTTGGTTCAACTCTTTTTCTCCCTTTTTGTTTTTAGTCATGAGACTTGGTTCTTGAAAGGAAAATCTTGAGCTTGATGATGAGGTTTCAAAATAATAGTCTTGAGATTTTCATTTGAGAAGCCTCTAAAGCTTGAAACATGTTTTTAACTTTGAAGCACTTTGGTTTTCCTTTCCTTTTCTTTTCTTTTCCTTTTTATTTCAGTTTTCCTTCTCATTTCCCTTTTCCTTTTTGGCCTCAAGGCCTATTATTCTTCATGATAGCTTGATGATGAGTGTCTCTAGATGATGACCTTGTGTTCATCTCAAAGAGAACTCTAAAGCTTGAGTTTTGTTCTTGATCTAGTAAAGTTTTGATTTTTCTTTCTTTTTTTTCCTACATGGCTTCGGCCACTATTTTCTTCCTTTCAAAGATTTTGTTAAAATTTTAAAGTGTCTCTACATTTATTTTGTATCAAGAAATAATGTTGTCTTGGTTTCTATTTCCTTAAAGTTTTGTTTTCTTTTAAAGTTTACTTTCTTTTTAGCTTGATGATGATGTTCAATAATCATATAGTTTTCCTTGAAAGCTTGGTTCAAGAACTCTAAAGCTCACTTTGTTGATGAGATAGATGTTGGGTTGAGATTTTTGGTTCTCTTTAAAAGTCTCATATGAGCTCTAAGTTAAGATAAAAGACTTGCATCCATATTTACTTTTATTTCATCACTAAATGCTCAAGATTAAAGAATGAACTTGCATCTTCATATTTATGTTTATGTTCTCACTAAATCTCTAAGATACTAATGGATTTGCATAGCATATTTATTTTATGCTCTCACCTCTTAATAAAGAGTAAAACAAAGTGCATTACATATTTATGTTTATGCCATAACTTAAGAGATTTAGAGCTCATGGACTTACCCATTGTTATCTCAAATAAAGTTTGAAGATATATATCGTTTACCTCTTTGTTTTCATCCTAGTGATGATGTTGGGTCCTAGAATGGGATTCAACTAGTTATAAGAGCTAAAGTTTATGTCTTATGATTTTTCTAAGTTTAGATGATCTCAAGAAATGTTTTGAGCAAAGTTTTATGTTTTAAAACCCTCTTGAAATTATTTTTAATTAGCTACTGCCTTCATGCTATTTATGATGATTTTAATGAAATAAAATGTGTTCTAATGAGTTTTTAAAGCCTTGAAAAGGTTCCAAGAGAAACTAGCAATTTATGTGTGTTAGAAATGAAACTATGTGCATTATATGATGATTATGAATTTGGTTCTATTTTGATGATGATAATATGAGTATGTTTATGTATGTTTGATGTTAGAATTAATATGTGAAAGTTAAGACAAGTTAGTAACTAGAAAAGAATTAAAATGAGACTTTTAGATCCCTTAGTAATGGATTTTTATGGATTCTGTCCAGCAAGGTTTAGGATTGAAAATCATGGTTTATAATTAGTCTAAATGTATAGGAATTACTCATAATTGGTTCAGGACTTGATCTTGATGCCTCAGGAGCAAACCGAACTTAGAAAGGGTCACTGTTGTGACTCCTAGGTACCCGTAAAGCATGAAATATAGGTACCCGAGAGTTTAGGTCATGATGATATACAACTTAGATTTCAAGTTAAAGGACCTTAATGGTTAATGCATAAGACACTAAGAATCCTTTAATGCTTTGATGTTTATTTATGAAAGTATGATGTTGTGATTCATGAGCTATGATGAAATGAATTATCAACATGAGAATTGAATGAGAAATATGTTTGTGTTATGAGCTTATGGCATAAGGACGGTTTGATGGAAATTCGGTTTAATAGCTATTATGCTCTCGAATTTCTGTCAAACCTAAAGGGTTTGAGAAATGTTTTAAAGTACCATATGAGATTGAAAACCCTAGGTGACACCAGTTCAGCTGAGCACCCCCAGGAGATTTTTATGTGACAAGCACTAAGACGTACTTCTCCTGCTACGGTAAGGAGGAGGCAAATCCGTGAGGGTGTGTACAGATGCAGCCTTACCAAAGCGGACAATTTGCTATGCACTAGATGCCAGTAGAGCATTTCAGAGAAAGAAATATTTATATGTTACCCCCTCTATTTCCCCATATTAAATCTAGTGACGACTAGTTAGGATTGAGCTCTTTCCTAGGCAATTAGGTGAGATGGATTTTTGGTGACCATGATAAAAATTGCCGGGGCAGTATGTCAGTTGGATTTAGGTGACCATGTTTAACAGGGTGGTCTTTGAGAAAAAGAACTTAATAGTTCAAGCATGAGAAAGAGATATGATGTTTTCAAAGTCATACAATTATGAGAAAGGAAAGAGTTTTATATGAAAAGTTATATGCCACTTATATGTTAATATTTTTTTTGTTGATGTTGTGTTATATCGATTGTTTGCATAATGTATTGTCATGCATTCACCCTATATCTGTTGCATTCATACCATTAAGACCCATACTTAAAGACACCCACTTCGGATAAATAGATTTGAGAAGTTTATATTAAACCTTATGCATGACCACCTTTTTATAATTAAAACCGAAGTGGTTGGGGACGATGACGATGACACGTGTGTTGGAGTCGGAAATCCCTACTGAGAGTCTTGAATAAGTTTCTCATCCCTCTCTCTCTTTTCTCCCATGTCATCTCTAGAAAAAGATGATGGTGTATCTCGTGACATTTACTAAGGCATGGGCGAAGGGCATGTGTTACGAGTCGGGTCTGTGGGACGCAACGGAAGTGCAGAGATGCCGCCTTAGATTTATATGCATATGGATGTGTATTTCTTTTGATGTGATGATAGGGCTATGATAGTCGTAAATTATGTATCTATGATAATATGATTCTGATGTGATGTAACGAACAACGTTTGTGTTTTGTGACCATGAATGATATGAGATCTCTTTTCTATATGTTAGTCTTTGTACATCATATGCGACTCTCACTTTGATTTTATATTTCAAAAAAAAATTTACCCATATTTCCACTAAGTATTTTCATAAAAGAATGAGACTAAGAAGTGATAACCTAATGATTAACCTAATGTGTTTTAGAGTGTTGGGTTAAAAATTAGGATGTTACATTAGGTGTATGCAAACAAAGCAGGGGACGGACATGGCCTTTGCGGTGTGGATGCATCTCTGGTCGTTGTGCGAACTGAGGCTGGGTCACCGTATCCTCGCTGCCTCTACCTACGTCCATAGGTACTGTAGGAGCAGAACCCTCCGAGTAGATATGAGTGAGGGAGTCCTCAGACGGATCAGTCTCTGATCGCCTCGAGCAGGGAACATAGTTAGGGTAGTCATGGACTGCTGAGGCGATCAGGCGAGCACGACGAGTTTGCTCATTGTAGGGTCGGGTGCGCTCAAAGATCATATCATCGCCATAGGGCAAAGTGGGAGTGAATCTAAAGCTAGAAACAGGGTAAGTAAAAGGACGTCCCATGTACGCAAAAATATGCACGGCGCAACGACCCTCAAAGTGGTATGAACGGTGATCCGGGCCGTAGTGCACCTCCCAGATTGGAGTATCAACGAAGATCACGGATGAAACCATCATCCTCTGAAGACGTAATAGAAAGAAAGAACGACATAGGGAATGAGAATCTTGATAAAGAATCTCAGTAGGGAAAATCCTTCTATCCTAGCGTCATCGTCTACGTCTCCAGGAACCTTGAGTTTATTATTTAAAAGGTGAGCATGCATAAAGTTATTAGGCTTTTCAAACATATTTATCCAAGGTTCGTTCATTTTAGGATGAATCTTGATGTCATGAATGCAGCGTATTATGGTATGAATGTATGACAGGAAAACCTATGCAATCATTACTAGATAAAAAACATAAATAAACATGCTCATGTATATGTATCAAGAGGTGTAACACCCTAAATCTTAACCCAAGACTACTAGTATGTACTTAGATTAATCTTTAGAATATTACCTCTTGGTCTCATCTTTTACTTAGAAAATACTTAGCGGAAATATGGGTAAAATTTTTCTTTTTGGAATTTAAAATCAAAGTGAGAGCCACGCACGAATCTTTAAGAGGAAGCATAGAGAAACATATAAGCAAAGCATAAAGAAACACATCATATCATGGAGACATCAACTGAAACATAGTTATATATATATATATGTTGTGCCTACCCAAAAGGGAAGGACTATTTAATACATCGGGAAGCTGAATACAACTGAAATGTAATACATGGAAATCATGAAAAGCAAATACAAGAGAAACAACACCCATACCCATGTGCACCTAAGGTAGACAACCTCATATACAAAAGAAGGTTTGTCCTCAACTATGTGGCGTGTGTGTGCACTAACTACTACTCCTCCTATGTCTACTCCTGCTGGTCCGAGTACTGTGGGGTCGAGTCGATCCACTGACGAATCTCAGCGGGAGTGGTCGAGCGCATCATCGGGGCATGTCCACCACGGCGAGGGCGCATAGATGGCCGACGAGCCAACCTCGGCTGGACTACCGTCTCCTCACTCCCAGCCCTCATTGGTGGAGGAGCAGGACTGGAGCTCCAACTATACATGTGGGATGGCGGGTCCTCGGATGGGTCCGTCTCCGAGTACTGGGGACGCGGCACATACTCGGGATACTCGCGTACTGCTGATGTCTCGGGCTCCATGCGGAGGATCTGCTCATCGCGTGGTCTCGCTCGCTCAAAAATCCCGTTATGACGGTAAGGAGCAGTCGGGGTAAAACGATAACTTCCGGATGGGTGTGAAGGGTCGTCCCATAAACATGAACACTCTAACCGTGCAGCGACACTCAAAATGGTATGACCCGAGCGCTGGGTCATGGTGCAGCTCCCATACCGGGGTGTCGATGAAGAGTACGAATGTCACCATCTGAAGATATGACGGAAGAAAAGAGAGAGGGAATGAGAATCTTTCTAGAAGAATTCTCAGTAGGGTTATCCCTACCTAGGTGACATCGTCACATCTTCAGGAACCTTGGGTTTATTTCTAAAAGGTGTGCATGCATACAAATTCCTTTTAAGTTATCTTTCCAAAGTGTTATTTATCCAAGGCCCATTGTATTTTACAATGCGTCTTATAGCTAAGCATAGAATAACCTAATGATATGAGTGCATCATAAAGGTAAACCAAACAATAGAATAACTAGGAAACATTATAACATTGGCATAAGTATAGTATATGTGACATTGTTAACTTTAACTTTCATCTCATGGGGCCGCCCTAAAACATCTCTAGGTTATGAGCTCATACCTTAACTAGTCGTCACTAGTTCTTGTCCTATGATAAGCGTAACATATTCATAATCCCGACTTAATAGTGCGGGCTAGGGGGCAATTAAGGATCACCTCTTCTTAGGGTCATTTCCTCTTTGAAACACTCTACTAGTAACGAGTGCATCGTAGTATTGTCCGCTTTGGCAAGCTCTATGTCAATACCCTCATGGATTTGTTTTGTTGGGGGTGCTCGGCTAAACCGGTGTCACCCAAGAAGGCGTCTCAGTGTTGTGTCACATTTAAGTTCTCATAAGGTGTTAAGTCATAGATACATCATTATTCATTGCATAAATCTTTTTCATAGCATATACATCATCACAAGAAACTTTTTCATAGTGTATACATAAAACCATAGCATATACATTATCACATAATCACACTTTAGACAATCATTCATACAAACTTCCAAGCTCATTATGTTATAAACTTATAGTATGTTATGCTTTGGTTCCTTTGTGTCTTAAGCTTGTAAACTAATCGTTCTAGTATTATTCTCAACCTCTTACACACCTATAGGTTCACAACTAATAAGTGTTACTAATTTTTATGCTCAAGGACTTATCCAAACAGCACTATGTAGATTTAGACAACTTTATATTTGTGTGATTATGGGGTTCTAGAGATTACGGTTTAGATCCTTAAAGTTCTTAACTCACGTTCTAAGTTATCAAAACCTAGTCTCTTAGGAACCTATGAGGTTATAACTAAGTATTTCTTACCTCACACTATGGTCAAGAACATCTCTAAACCTCAAGGATGCAGAATTTGAAATTCTAACTTTACGGGTACCTAGAAGTCACAACAATGACCCTTTCTAAGTTTAGTTTGCTCCTAAGGCTTCAAGATTAAGTCCTAAACCAATTATGAGTCATTCCTACACATTTTAACTAATTTAAAACCATGATTATTAAATCTAAACCTTGCTGGACAGAATCCAGAAAATTACATAATTAAAGGATCTAAAATTCTCAAATTAATTCTTTTCTAGTTCCTAACTTATCCTATCTTTTACATATGGGTCTTAACATTATTTTTGCTCAAACATAGGCACATTATCATCATCAAATCAGCACATACAATGGCAGCAAGGAAGAACCGAAATATACTTCTCCATAAAGGCATAAAACATAATTTCTGAAGCACATAAAATACTAGTTTCTCTTGGAACTCTTTTTAAACTTTCAAAACTCATTTATAAACAATTTTAACATCTAAAATTATTAAAATACTTATGAGGGCAGTAGCTAGATCAAACTTGTCTCAAGAGATCCTAAATTCATAAAACTTAGTTCTATGCATTCCTAAAACTCATAAAAGCTTGGAAAAATTATAAAACATAGTCTCAAATACTTAGAAACCTCAAGACCTCTTAGGGCCGAAATATGAGTTAAAGAAAACACATAATGCTAGACCTTTGTTGAGACAACATGGGCAAGTCTTTGAGCTCTAGATTTACTTAGGTGATGACATAAAAATAAACATGCTCATGCACTTATTTTAGGTTCCATTAGAAAATAAAGTGATAGCACAAAGTAAATATGAATGCAACTTATTATTTTCTTGGTATTAAGTGAGAACTTGAAATATAAACATGATAATGCATAGCTTGAAACATAAACATGATAATGCAAGTTCATTCATTATCTTGGGATTTAATGATAGCAAGGAAGTAAACATGATATGCATAGCATAAAATAAACATGATGCAAGATTCATTTTATGGTTAACTAGAGCTTATTCAAGACTTTAACAAGATAGCAACCCAATACAAAATCTCAAAAATCACAACACAACAACCGAAAGTCATATAAAAGAGAAAGAAAGTGAAACTACATCAAGTTCTTTATTAAATACCCAAAACCCCTATCTAGAGAAAAATCTCTAGAACGTGCCGGCCAACTTTAAGGTTGACAAGGGTAGGCTTGGGCTTTTAGAAATCCTTAGATTAAGTTTCTTAAGTTGAAAAACCATGTGAGTTAGATATCATATAGATGAAGTCATAAGAAAAGGAAAACTCAAGCTTTAGAGGTTTCTTTGAGATGAACACAATGTCATCATCTAGAAACTCTCATCATCAAGCTATCATGCTCAATATCAAGGCCTCATGGCTGAAATGAAAAGAAAGGAAAAACAAAGGAAAGTTCAAAAAGAATCCAAGAGGAAACTAGAGAAAAACACTTTCTTGAGTAAAACAAAGTTTGAAAACAAATCCATACCTAATGATGAAGGTAAAAGCTTGATCTTGAAGATGGAAATGAGATGAGCAACACCTCCTAGGATGGTGATGGTGATTCGGCCTTGATGAGAGAAAAAGAAAGGAAATGTGTTTCAAGTGAAGTTGTGTTTGAGGTGTGGTGTTTGAGAGGTTTGATGATGGTTCAAGGTTTTGGGGTGGTGTTTGATAGTTAAGAGGTGATGATGAGATGAAGAGATGGAGAAGATAAAGATGAGAGGAAAGGAAGAACACTCTTGAAATTTTGAGAGAAAAAGAAAGATTAGCAAGACAACTCTAAAGTTCTAAACTTAGCAAATGCTTCAAGGTGCAACAAGGCTAACACAAGCATCCTATTTATAGAAAAACAAAACCATGGAGCTTGCAAATGGAGGGAGTGGCCGTGTGGTTTGGAGGGAAAAGGAAGAGAAAAATATCTCTTACACAAGGTCATTCAAGCATGGTTGAAGTATGGAAGCTATGCTACAAAGTATGGCTTGATGTGAGTTAATTTCCTATCAAATTTTTATGAAATTAGGCTTCTAGAAACTTGTCATGGCTGGAACTTTTCCAACCATAAATAAATGGGAAAAATAGGTTGTTTTAATGATTTATTCATGTGGAAATTCAAGCTTGATTGAAAGTTATGACAAGGTATAGTGTATGTGACTTGAGGTATGGCCTTGGAGTGTTGAAAAATTGAACATGTGATGCATAATGGGGGAGGACAGCTTCAGCCAAGGCTGGACAGCAGAGTGGAGGTGAGTTTTGACCATTTAATTGTGTGTTAATGGTAGGTTTAGATGTGTATTAGCTTAGGTACAAGGTTAGGAATGATTAAGCTTAAGTTTAGATAACTAAGAATGTGATTTAGGGAGTTTATGACAAGTTTAGGAGTGCTCATACATCATTAGAGAATTTAAAACTCATTTGTGAATAAACAATGTGTAACACAATTCCATGATTTAAGGAATTGGAAAGAGAAAATACTATTCAAGATTCTATGACTAGGTGTCTTAAAATTAAAATATGATTTTAGGTTGTAATTAAGTACTTTTTGGTTCTAATCAACTTTAATAAATTATTTTGGCTCAAGATTAATTAAGGAAATTAATTAACTTTCTATTAGAGCTTAATATTGCTTCGGTTTGCTTAATCACGTGATTAAGCGTAAAAATACGAAACTAGGGGCAAAACCGTAATTTTGCACTAATTTTGCCCGGGACTTCAAAAATTAAAACAGAGGTCATAGAATACATAAAAACGCCTTTTAAAACCATCTGGAGAAGTTTCGGGTTCATCCGGCACTTGCAAATGGGTAAAACACCGCAGGGGCATTTTGGTCATTTTGACCCAAAAACTCGAAAAACGAGATTTTCGATCCCGGGAAGGTACACAAGGTATCTAATCCCCTTCCAACATTGAGTTTTCCCGTCGAGTACTGCCGAACTGGCTTTCCTCGAATTCCGGGCTGAAAATGACCTCAGGGGCATTTTGGTCATTTTCTTTCTAATAGAAAAATCGGGGCGTTACATTACTCCCCTCCTTAAAAAGAATTTCGCCCTCGAAATTCGTACCTTAGAAAAGCTCTGGATATTTGGACTTCATCTCTGATTCTAGTTCCCATGTGTATTCTTCCGACTTGTCTCGTCCCCACGCCACCTTTACCAAAGGAACAGACTTGTTCCTTAACTGCTTGACTCCGTGATCCACTATTCTCGTAGGTGGTACATTGAAAGTGAGGTCCTCCCTCAACTGTACATACTCTGACTCTAGGACATGGCTAGGGTCAGACTCATATTTACGTAACTGGGAGACGTGAAAGACATCATGAAGGTTTGACAGATTGGGTGGTAAGGCTATTTTGTAAGCTACGAATCCGACTGTCTGAAGAATTTCAAAAGGACCGAGAAATCGGGGACTCAACTTTTTAACTTTCATGGCTCTCCCTATTCCTGTAGTGGGGGTGATTCTCAGAAATACATGTTCTCCTTCTTGGAATTCCAAGGGCCTGCGCCTTTTGTCCGCGTAGCTTTTCTGTCGACTCTGAGCGGTTAAGATTCTATCCTTGATTTTCTTGATTTGTTCCGTCATTTCCCTCACTACTTCAGGTCCTAAGACACTTTGTTCTCCGGGCTCGTACCAACACAAGGGTGATTGGCACTTCCTTCCATATAACGCCTCGTACGATGCCATACCGATACTCGCGTGATAATTGTTGTTATACGCAAACTCGATTAAAGGCATGTACTTATCCCAACTTCCTTTTTGGTCTAAGACACAGGCTCTTAACATGTCCTCTAGGGTTTGGATCGTTCTCTCAGATTGACCATCTGTTTGTGGGTGGTAGGCAGTGCTCAAGCACAACTTGGAACCAAACGCCTTTTGAAAGGCTCCCTAAAAACGTGACGTAAACCGCGGATCTCGATCCGAGATTATCGTCGATGGTACTCCATGCAACCTTACTATTTCTTGGATGTAAAGCTGGGCCAACTTATCCAACGAGTATGTGACTCGAATAGGTAGAAAGTGAGCCGACTTAGTCAGTCGATCCACGATTACCCATACGGCATCGTGGCCAGCTTGGGTTTTTGGCAATCCTGTCACGAAATCCATTGATATACTCTCCCACTTCCACTCGGGGATTGACAGGGGTTGCAACATGCCAGAAGGTTTTTGGTGTTCGATCTTGACCTTTTAGCAGACCAAACACTTACTCACCCAGGCGACCACATCCTTCTTTAATCTGGGCCACCAAAACATCCTCTTCAAGTCCTGATACATCTTGGTAGTACCAGGATAGATGGAAAAATGGCTCTTGTGAGCCTCCTCCAAGATCTTCTCTCGGAGGTCGCCATCTTGTGGCACACAGATTCGCCCCTTGAACCTCCACAACCAGTCGGGGCCTCGTACAAAACCTTTCAACTTTCCGACCTTAACTGCCTCGATTGTCTCCATAAAGTCCTCATTTTCTCTTTGGGCAAGCATAATCCTTTGCTTAAACCCACTGGTCACCGTGAGATGACTCATCACGATGCCATTCTCCGTTATGGACATCCCAAGATTCATATCCCTAAACTTCTCTATTAACCCAACTTCATTAACCATCATACTTGGATGCACGTAACGCTGCTGCTCAAGGCGTCGGCTACTACATTAGCCTTGCCGGGGTGGTAACTTAAGCCAAAATCGTAGTCCTTGAGGAATTCCATCCATCTCCTTTGCCTCATATTCAACTCCTTTTAATCAAAGAGATGCTTGAGACTCTTATGATCGGAGAAAACTTCAAACCTTACACCATACAAATGGTGTCTCCACATCTTTAGAGCGAACACAATGGCTGCTAGTTCTAGGTCATGGGTAGGGTAGGTTACCTCGTGAGGCTTGAGTTGTCTGGACGCATAGGCTACCACTTGCCTGTTTTGCATCAACACACAACCTAAACCCTTGCCGGAAGCATCGCAATATACCTCGAAGGGTACATTGGGGTCAGGTAAAACTAAAACTGGGGTTGAGGTGAGCTTTTCCTTAAGCTCTAGGAAACTCTTTTCATATTCGGGGCTCCACTCAAACGGGGCATTCTTCCTAGTGAGCTTAGTTAAGGGTAAGGCTAACTAGGAAAATCCTTTGATAAACCTACAGTAATATCCAGCTAAACCCAAAAAGCTTCTAATCTCGATTCTGAGAGGTTAGTCTATCCCAATTCATCACAGCTTCTATCTTACTTGGGTCGACAACTATGCCACCTTTTGACACAACATGTCCTAAGAACTTTACCTCCTCTAACCAAAATTCACACTTAGACAACTTAGCGTATAACTTCTTCTCCTTTAATACCTCTAAAACCAACCTTAAATGACGCTCATGCTCCTCGTGGGTCTTTGAATAGATGAGAATATCATCTATGAACACAACCACGAATTGATCTAAATAGGGTCTAAAGATCCTATTCATGTAATCCATAAAAACTGCGGGAGCATTCGTCAAACCAAACGACATTACATTGAACTCAAAGTGTCCATACCGAGTTCGAAAGGCGGTTTTAGGAATATCCGAATCTCTAACCCTAATCTGATGGTAACCGGACCTTAAATCAATCTTAGAAAACACTACTGCTCCTTTTAATTGGTCCATAAGATCGTCAATCCTAGGCAATTGGTATTTATTCTTTATGGTTACTTGGTTCAACTGCCTATAGTCTATACACATCCTCATACTTCCGTCCTTTTTCTTCACAAATAAGACCGGAGCGCCCCAAGGCGAAGCACTCGGCCTTATAAAACTCTTTTCTAACAGCTCTTCTAACTGGGTTTTCAACTCTGCCAACTCCGAGGGTGACATCCTATACGGGGCTATAGAGATTGGTCCTGTCCCAGGAACCAACTCTATGGAGAATTCAACTTCTCTTTCGGGAGGGAACTCGGGTATTTCATCTGGAAATACCTCGGGATAGTCTCTTACCACAGGTATCTCGCCTAGGTTTTGCTCAAAGTCTACATCGCAGGCGGCTAGGAGAACATATCCCTTAGCTTTCTCCCCACTACAGAAGACCTCTACGGAATTTAGGTACAGCCTAATGGGTTGAGTGATGTTTTCGGGAGGAGAGGGGAAAACTATGGTTTGGGTTCCACAATCTAACATTACACGATTAGCGTGAAGCCAATTCATGCCTAAGATAATGCCTATGTCTTTCAAGGGCAAACAAATTAAATCTATGATAAAAGACCTATTTTCTACAACAAGATGACAGTTTAAACAACAACGGCAAATATTAACAGGGCGATTTGTAGGAGTAGAAACAATGAGATCAAAGGGAAGTTTAGAGACTCTTAGATTTAAGGACTCGACATTAGCAAGTGAAATGAAAGAATGAGTAGCACCAGAGTCATATAGTACAGTTAAGGGTTTACCGTTTACTTCGCACATACCTTCAATGAGATCTTTGGATTTCTTGGCGTTTTCCGCATTAAGGGTAAAGACCCTTCCTCGGTATTGTGATCGGGGGTGTTGGTTTGATGTCCCTTGTCCGGCGCAGTCCTTTGCATAGTGGCCGGGCTTGCCACACTTGAAGCACACGTTCTGATCGACTAAGCATGGGCGATTCCCATGGTTCTTCCCGCATTGTGGGCAAATGTCAGCAGATGTCGCTCCGGGGTAAGCAGCAGGGGTTTGTGGTGCCTTGTTCTTGGCTCCACTTGGTCCTCCATTGTGGTTCTGGGGTCCACCCGGTCCGCGAGGTTGATTGTTGAAATTCCTCGAGCCTTGATGTTGAAATGGCGGCCTTTGGTGTTGCTTGGATTGTTGGTGAGCAGGAGCTCTTGGTGGTTGTTGTTGTTGTCGGAACTAGTTGGTCTGGTAAGGATTGTAGTGGTTCCTTGAAGGGTACTGCGGTTTGAACTTCGGGGCTTGAGGTCCGAGCCCCTTAGCTCGCTCCGCTCTTGTGATTTGAATCTTTCTCTGTCCTTCTTCAAGGATCCGGCACTTGTTGACCAGAGTCGGAAAGTCCCTGATCTCCATATGGGCCACGGTGTAGTTCATCTCCGCCTTCAGACCGGCCTCATACTTCACACACTTCCAAACCTCATCGGGGTTCCCTTGGAACACCCGAGAGAACTTGATCAGCTCCTCAAACTTCGCAGTGTATTGGGCTACAGTAGACCCTCCCTGGGTCAACTACATGAACTCAATGTCCTTCGCGTTCCTTACGGACTCCGGGAAGTACTTCTCATAGAAGTAAGTCTTGAACAGTTCCCAGTCAATGGGAGTCCTAGAAGCTTCTAGCAGATGCCTCGTGCCGTTCCACCAGAACTCGATGTCGGACTTCAGCATAAAAGCAGCAAATGTGACCTTCTGCTCCTCTGAGCAGGTAACGATAGAGTAGATCTTCTCCAGGTCTTTGATCCACTCATCAGCCTTATCGGGGTCCATTACCCCTCGAAACACCGGCGGGTTCGCCTTGCGGAACTCGCCAAAGCGGGCTTGTTCCACCGTCTCAGCAGCAGGGGGAGGAGGGGGAACAGGAGCAGCATTCGCTTGTTGATACATTTGGTCGAACATCCATTCCATGGCTTGCGCCATGCGACGGACAGCAGCAGCAGTCGCATTGTCTTGATCAGCATCGGGCGTCGCGGTGCCATTGGTCCCTAAACACATGAAACAATGAACATCAAGTTGATCAGGCTCAATATCCATGCAAAATGAGCTAGTTACCATGGCACTTGCAAGCAACAGAAGTCATGTATCTCTAGTCCTATAGCTTATCCCTATCAAGCACTACACATGACATAACTATCGCATCATGCTTATAAAGCATAGTCAGTACAATCCTCAGGCTCCATGAGAATCGAACTGCTCTGATACCATAATGTAACACCCTAAATCTTAACCCAAGACTACTAGTATGTACTTAGGTTAATCTTTAAAATATTACCTCTTGGTCTCATCTTTTACTTAGAAAATACTTAGCGGAAATATGGGTAAAATTTTTCTTTTTGGAATTTAAAATCAAAGTGAAAGCCACACACGAATCTTTAAGAGGAAGCATAGAGAAACATATAAGCAAAGCATAAAGAAACACATCATATCATGGAGACATCAACTGAAACATAGTTATATATATATATATGTTGTGCCTACCCAAAAGGGAAGGACTATTTAATACATCGGGAAGCTGAATACAACTGAAATGTAATACATGGAAATCATGAAAAGCAAATACAAGAGAAACAACACCCATACCCATGTGCACCTAAGGTAGACAACCTCATATACAAAAGAAGGTTTGTCCTCAACTATGTGGTGTGTGTGTGCACTAACTACTACTCCTCCTATGTCTACTCCTCGCCGTCCGAGTATCTTGTGGGTCGAGTCGATCCACCGATTTAATCTCACGGAGTGGTCGAGCGCATCATCGGGGCATGTCCACCGCGGCGAGGGCGCATAGATGGCCGACGAGCCAACCTCGACTGGACTACCGTCTCCTCACTCCGAGCCCTCATCGGTGGAGGAGCAGGACTAGAGCTCCAACTATACATGTGGGATGGCGAGTCCTCGGATGGGTCCATCTCCGAGTACTGGGGACGCGGCACATACTCGGGATACTCGCGTACTGCTGATGTCTCGGGCTCCATGCGGAGGATCTGCTCATCGCGTGGTCTCGCTCGCTCAAAAATCCCGTTATGACGGTAAGAGCAGTCGGGGTAAAATGGTAACTCGGGACTGGGTGCGCGAAGGGTCGTCCCATAAACATGAACACTCTAACCGTGCAGCGACACTTAAAATGGTATGACCCGAGTGCCGGGTCATGGTGCAGCTCCCATACCGGGGTGTCGATGAAGAGTACGAATGTCGCCTTCTGAAGATATGACGGAAGAAAAGAGAGAGGGAATGAGAATCTTTCTAGAAGAATTCTCAGTAGGGTTATCCCTACCTAGGTGACATCGTCACATCTTCAGGAACCTTGGGTTTATTTCTAAAAGGTGTGCATGCATACAAATTCCTTTTAAGTTATCTTTCCAAAGTGTTATTTATCCAAGGCCCATTGTATTTTACAATGCGTCTTATAGCTAAGCATAGAATAACCTAATGATATGAGTGCATCATAAAGGTAAACCAAACAATAGAATAACTAGGAAACATTATAACATTGGCATAAGTATAGTATATGTGACATTATTAACTTTAACTTTCATCTCATGGGGCCGCCCTAAAACATCTCTAGGTTATGAGCTCATACCTTAACTAGTCGTCACTAGTTCTTACTTATCCTATGATAAGCGTAACATATTCATAATCCCGACTTAATAGTGCGGGCTAGGGGGCAATTAAGGATCACCTCTTCTTAGGGTCATTTCCTCTTTGAAACGCTCTACTAGCAACGAGTGCATCGTAGTATTGTCCGCTTTGGCAAGCTCTATGTCAATACCCTCACGATTTATTTTCTTGGGGGTGCTCGGCTAAACCGGTGTCACCCAAGAAGGCGTCTCAGTGTTGTGTCACATTTAAGTTCTCATAAGGTGTTAAGTCATAGATACATCATTATTCATTGCATAAATCTTTTTCATAGCATATACATCATCACAAGAAACTTTTTCATAGTGTATACATAAAACCATAGCATATACATTATCACATAATCACACTTTAGACAATCATTCATACAAACTTCCAAGCTCATTATGTTATAAACTTATAGTATGTTATGCTTTGGTTCCTTTGTGTCTTAAGCTTGTAAACTAATCGTTCTAGTATTATTCTCAACCTCTTACACACCTATAGGTTCACAACTAATAAGTGTTACTAATTTTTATGCTCAAGGACTTATCCAAACAGCACTATGTAGATTTAGACAACTTTATATTTGTGTGATTACGGGGTTCTAGAGATTACGGTTTAGATCCTTAAAGTCCTTAACTCACGTTCTAAGTTATCAAAACCTAGTCTCTTGGGAACCTATGAGGTTATAACTAAGTATTTCTTACCTCACACTATGGTCAAGAACATCTCTAAACCTCAAGGATGCAGAATTTGAAATTCTAACTTTACGGGTACCTAGAAGTCACAACAATGACCCTTTCTAAGTTTAGTTTGCTCCTAAGGCTTCAAGATTAAGTCCTAAACCAATTATGAGTCATTCCTACACATTTTAACTAATTTAAAACCATGATTATTAAATCTAAACCTTGCTGGACAGAATCCAGAAAATTACATAATTAAAGGATCTAAAATTCTCAAATTAATTCTTTTCTAGTTCCTAACTTATCCTATCTTTTACATATGAGTCTTAACATTATTTTTGCTCTAACATAGGCACATTATCATCATCAAATCAGCACATACAATGGCAGCAAGGAAGAACCGAAATATACTTCTCCATAAAGGCATAAAACATAATTTCTGAAGCACATAAAATACTAGTTTCTCTTGGAACTCTTTTTAAACTTTCAAAACTCATTTATAAACAATTTTAACATCTAAAATTATTAAAATACTTATGAGGGCAGTAGCTAGATCAAACTTGTCTCAAGAGATCCTAAATTCATAAAACTTAGTTCTATGCATTCCTAAAACTCATAAAAGCTTGGAAAAATTATAAAACATAGTCTCAAATACTTAGAAACCTCAAGACCTCTTAGGGCCGAAATATGAGTTAAAGAAAACACATAATGCTAGACCTTTGTTGAGACAACATGGGCAAGTCTTTGAGCTCTAGATTTACTTAGGTGATGACATAAAAATAAACATGCTCATGCACTTATTTTAGGTTCCATTAGAAAATAAAGTGATAGCACAAAGTAAATATGAATGCAACTTATTATTATCTTGGTATTAAGTGAGAACTTGAAATATAAACATGATAATGCAAGTTCATTCATTATCTTGGGATTTAATGATTGCAAGGAAGTAAACATGATATGCATAGCATAAAATAAACATGATGCAAGATTCATTTTATGGTTAACTAGAGCTCATTCAAGACTTTAACAAGATAGCAACCCAATACAAAATCTCAAAAATCACAACACAACAACCGAAAGTCATATAAAAGAGAAAGAAAGTGAAACTACATCAAGTTCTTTATTAAATACCCAAAACCCCTATCTAGAGAAAAATCTCTAGAATGTGCCGGCCAACTTTAAGGTCGACAAGGGTAGGCTTGGGCTTTTAGAAATCCTTAGATTAATTTTCTTAAGTTGAAAAACCATGTGAGTTAGATATCATATAGATGAAGTCATAAGAAAAGGAAAACTCAAGCTTTAGAGGTTTCTTTGAGATGAACACAATGTCATCATCTAGAAACTCTCATCATCAAGCTATCATGCTCAATATCAAGGCCTCATGGCCGAAATGAAAAGAAAGGAAAAACAAAGGAAAGTTCAAAAAGAATCCAAGAGGAAACTAGAGAAAAACACTTTCTTGAGTAAAACAAAGTTTGAAAACAAATCCCTACCTAGTGATGAAGGTAAAAGCTTGATCTTGAAGATGGAAATGAGATGAGCAACACCTCCTAGGATGGTGATGGTGATTCTGCCTTGATGTGAAGTTGTGTTTGAGGTGTGGTGTTTGAGAGGTTTGATGATGGTTCAAGGTTTTGGGGTTATGTTTGATGGTTGAGAGGTGATGATGAGATGAAGAGATGGAGAAGATAAAGATGAGAGGAAAGGAAGAACACTCTTGAAATTTTGAGAGAAAAAGAAAGATTAGCAAGACAACTCTAAAACTCTAAACTTAGCAAATGCTTCAAGGTGCAACAAGGCTAACACAAGCATCCTATTTATAGAAAAACAAAACCATGGAGCTTGCAAATGGAGGGAGTGACCGTGTGGTTTGGAGGGAAAAGGAAGAGAAAAATATCTCTTACACAAGGTCATTCAAGCATGGTTGAAGTATGGAAGCTATGCTACAAAGTATGGCTTGATGTGAGTTAATTTCCTATCAAATTTTTATGAAATTAGGCTTCTAGAAACTTGTCATGGCTGGAACTTTTCCAGCCACAAATAAATGGGAAAAATAGGTTGTTTTAATTATTTATTCATGTGGAAATTCAAGCTTGATTGAAAGTTATGACAAGGTATAGTGTATGTGACTTGAGGTATGGCCTTGGAGTGTTGAAAAATTGAACATGTGATGCATAATGGGGTAGGACAGCTTCGGCCAAGGCTGGACAGCAGAGTGGAGGTGAGTTTTGACCATTTAATTATGTGTTAATGGTAGGTTTAGATGTGTATTAGCTTAGGTACAAGGTTAGGAATGATTAAGCTTAAGTTTAGGTAACTAAGAATGTGATTTAGGGAGTTTATTTCAAGTTTAGGAGTGCTCATTCATCATTAGAGAATTTAAAACTCATTTGTGAATAAACAATGTGTAACACAATTCCATGATTTAAGGAATTGGAAAGAGAAAACACTATTCAAGATTCTATGACTAGGTGTCTTAAAATTAAAATATGATTTTAGGTTGTAATTAAGTACTTTTTGCTTCTAATCAACTTTAATAAATTATTTTGGCTCAAGATTAATTAAGGAAATTAATTAACCTTCGATTAGAGCCTAATATTGCTTAGGTTTGCTTAATCACGCGATTAAGGGTAAAAATACGAAACTAGGGGCAAAACCGTAATTTTGCACTAATTTTGCCCGGGACTTCAAAAATTAAAACTGAGGTCATAGAATACATAAAAACGCCTTTTAAAACCATCTGGAGAAGTTTCGGGTTCATCCGGCACTTGCAAATGGGTAAAACCGCAGGAGCGTTTTGGTCATTTTGACCCGAAAACTTGAAAAACGAGATTTTCGATCCTGGGAAGGTACACAAGGTATCTAATCCCCTTCCAACATTGAGTTTGCCCGTCGAGTACTGCCGAACTGACTTTCCTCGAATTCCGGGCTGAAAATGACCTCAGGGGCATTTTGGTCATTTTCACTCTAACAGAAAAATTGGGGCGTTACAAGAGGGATCATCACTTTCATATGAATGCATTCTCTTTGCTTATGTGACATTACTTGCATCATCAGTTTCTCTCATGGGGCCACCCTAAAAACTTCTCCTTTGAGAATCTCTAGGTTATAAGCTCATACCTAACTAGTCATCACTAGTTTTCAGCTTATCATCAGATAAGTATAAATATATCCCGACTCCTAGAGTACAGGTTAGGGGGCTTAAGGATCATCTATGTCTATAGGATCCTCTTTGAAATGCATCTAGCGTATAATGATATTGTCCACTTCAGTAGGCTCGATGTCCATACCCCCCACGGTTTTGCTTCCTCCTCACCATAGCAAGAGAAATGCGTCTTGGCATGCTATGCAAGAATACAACATAAACACATGTTCTTAAATATCATCATGACCTTTCATTCAATACTTCATGCTCATCAAATCATGCAATTCATCATAGCATGCCACAATATACACAATGCTCATGTCTCAAGTTCATATATTCATATGCACACATCATCAGCACTTTCGCAAAGCAATAAACATGATCCTACCCAGAATACTGGAGTAAGGGACCAGGCTCAGCTATTGTAAATACTATGCTTAGCAAGTCATATAAATAAACAATCATGCATTTGAAATACTAACTCTCATTGCTTCCCCTATCTTACAGTATTTTAATTACGATCTAATTACTCTAGCATCCAAGTTAGGTCTTTTATGCACCTAAGAGATCATAACCAATAATCCCCACTAATTTTTATGCTTATGAACAATTCCAAAACGCTCAGTGCAGAATGAGCAAGATCTCTACATTTCAATTATGGGTGTCTAGAAGTCACGTCTTTAACCCTTTCTAAGTTCAGCTTTTCTTAAGGCACTAAAAACTAATTTCCATTACCTTTAGGAACTAATCCTACACTTCTACACATGCCTAAAACAATTTTATCTCTAACTTAGTCATCCTAAAATAGTAACCGTGTTTTAGTTTCTAAGGGATCTAAAACTCACATTTTTCATCCTTCCCACTTACTAGTTGTTCTTAACACTCACAAAATAATTTTAGCTTCACTCAAACATAATTTTTACACATTCTAACACATTAAAACAGCATCATTCAGTAACCATAATAGCAAGGCAGTGGCCGAAACATATACCTCAAACAATTACATAAAATCACATATCTAATGCATACAAGTTACTAGTTTCCCTTAGAATCATTCTAAGACCTCAAAACTCTTTTAGAAACCAATTTGTTTCATTAAAATCATAAAAATATAATGCTAAGGCAGTAGCTATTGTCAATCACTCTTGAATGAGTTTTAAATCATAAAATCATACTCAAAATATTCTTTGAACTTTTCTATGCTTAAGAAAATCTTAAAACATAGTTCGTTGGCTTTTGTGACTAAATGAAACTTATGCTAAGCTCATCCTCATCACAAGGCCAAATTTAGCATCCATAGAATGCTTCCATTTTCCAAACTTGAGATAAAAAGGGCAAGTCTTTGAGCTCTAAGATCTTTTAGGTGTTGACAAAAACTTAAACATGCTGTGCACTTTATTTTATTCTTCATTATAAAAGTAAAGTGAGAGCTTCAAAGTAAATATGATATGCAAGTTCATTATTATCTTCAAAGTTTAGGTGATGAATTGAAATATAAACATGAAATGCAAAGCTTGAAATTTAAATATCAAAATGTAAGTTCATTTCTTTATTCTTGAGATTTTAGTGATGACAAGGAAAAGTAAACATGATATGCAAAACATAAACTTAAACATGGATGCAAGTTCATTTGTAAATTTACTAAAGCTCATACAAGACTTTAAAGGAATATAAACCTCAACCCCAAAGCATATCTTAACAAGACAAGTGAGCTTTAGAGTTCTTTATACCAAGTTTTCAAAGAAACCTTATGGTTTGAACATCATCATCAAGCTCAACGAAATGGATCAAAAGATTAAAACAAATAACAACCCTTTTGAGAACCAAAATCAAAACAAGGAAAAAAGGAAGAAGAAAACCGAATCCATTCAAAGGAAAGAAAGGAAAACCAAAACCATAGAAAAAGAAAAAGGAAAGGAAAAACCCAAATATGTTAGGATCAAGACCAAGTTTCAAGCTTTAAAGGTTTCTCAAATGATAATCACAAGACCATTATCTTGAAACCTCATCATCAACCTAAAATCTTCCTTTCAAAACCAAGCTTCATAGCCAAAAGTAAAAAGAGAGGAAAAGAGCTTAAACCAAGAGAAACTAGAACTTTTCATATCAAAACATCAATGTAAAAGTTAAAGCTTTTGAAAAAAAATAAAAAACCCTACCAAGTGGTGTTTCTTGTTGGAAGGAAAAAGAACTTTTTCTTTGCAAGGAAATGAGAAGAAAAACTCTTCTCCAATGAGTGATGGAGGTTCGCCTAAGAAGGAGAAAAAAAGAAGGAAATGTGTTTGTATGGGCTTTGTGTTTGAGAATGGAAACTTTGGTGTTTGGATGATGATCTATGGTGGTTGTGTAGTGGTTTGAGGTTTCAAGATAGTGGCTCTATGAGGAAGATGAAGAAGATGAGAGAAAATGGAACTCTTGAGTTCTTTGAGAGAAAGAAAGGAAACTTAGAGGAATTCTTAAGACACAAACTTGAAAATGAGCAAATGGAACCAAGTTCTCTTAAGATAGGTATTTATAGAAAATTGTAACATGAAGGAGTGAAATGGAGGAGGAGTGGCCAGTGGCCTCATCAAGGAAAATGGGGGGAAAATATCTCCTCAATGTGGCTATTCAAGAGTATGGTTAGAAGTATGTCTAGGTATGGTGTCAAGCATGGTCCAAGGTACGGTGTAGGCATGGTTCTTTGAGTGTGATTCAAATCAACATGTGAAGAATTTGGGGAGGAGGGTTCGGCCATGTGCAGCCAAGGGGGAAGGAAATTGTTTCATCTAATTGTGGTTCAGAGGTGTGTTTAGGTACATCTTTGATTAACCTTTTGGTTAGGAGTTTGTAAGTAAGTGTTTAGGTAAGGTGATGGATAATTAAGAATGGTGAGACATGATTAAGAAGTGATCTTGTTTCATTAGTGAAATCAAAACTCATTTTATCATATAATCATTCACAAACATAATTCCTTAATTTAAGGAATTGGAGAGAGAAAACAGTATTCAAGATTCCATGACATTGAATCTTGATTTTTTTTTTAAGATTAAGGCGTATCTAAGCAATCTTAGATTCTAATCAACCTTAATAAATTATTTTGTCTATAGATTAATTATTGAAATTAATTAAACTTCGATTAGAGCCTAATATTGCTTAGATTTTCTTAATTACGTCGTTAGGCCCGAAATACGCTATTTTAGGGGCAAAACAGTAATTTTGCATAAACAATGCCCGGGATCACCCGGACCAAAACAATTATAATCAAACACATATAATTAACATTCCGAACTCTCGGGAGAGATTCCGGGCTCCAACGGCATTGATACCCGTGTAAAACGCTGTAGGGGTATTTTGGTCATTTTGAGCTGAAAGTTCGAAAATTGAAATTTTCATCCCTGTTATCAATCAAAACATATATAATCCCTTTCAAAAATTGAGTTGACCTTTCCGAGGACTGCCGGGTTGGCCATCCTCGAATTTCTAGGTAAAAATAACCTCAGGGGCATTTTGATCATTTATACTCAAACAGAAAAACCAAGATGTTACATTTTCTAGTTCAAATTAGCTTTTGCAATGAAGTCTCCACCTAATTTTGACTGATTAGAGCCTTTTTCATAGTTTAGCCTCACAGGTGAAGATAGAAGCATATGTTTCTAGAATTTTTAGATTGTTTTAATTTATTGCTCAGAAATATTTTTTTGATATTTCTTGAAGTTCCTCAGCAAGCTTTCTGGAGTGTCTGATTTCTGGAGTTTACTTTTTGAGTATGCACCTTCAATTCTTTTTGTTGATCAAGAGTTTTTGAGACTCTTTTCCTCAAGATAGTTAGCAAAGTAGTTCTTGAAAACTTTTCATCGGCAGGTTTAGATTATTTGGGAACCTAGATAACCCTACTTCTAATTTTCTTTCTTGAGTTGTGAAGGGGAATCTGAGATAACACTTGAAAGAAAATTTATCTTGGTCCTCAATTTTTTTTAGTCCATCTTGGTTAGGTTTTTAGGAGGGATATTCTCATACTCTTTAAATGGATTTCTCTTTTAAGAGACATTTAGCATATGAATATCCCTTCTTGTGAAAGACAATGAAAGCAGCTGATAAACACAATATTTGATAAGACTACATTTTTTTGTTACTACCTATTTTCTCTTCATACTCAAATTGATTTTCTGAACCAATGGTCTTTACTCTCTAAATGCAAGTTTGAGGACAATGAGTCTTTTGACACTTGACCAGTTCAAATGTTCAGAAGCTATAAGTTCTCAAAATCAGAAATAACTTTTTGAGATCTATCAAATTTAATTTTAAGACTTTAGCTTCTAGATGCCTACAGTTTGTAAACATAAAATATATTTTCTTTTTAAGTTTCTCTATTCAAATGTAGGCTTATTCTTCCACAGATCCTTTGAAAATAAAATAAGCTTATTATGTGGCAGCCCATCATATGACATAGATGAATATAAGGAAACAATTTGAGTATTCATACCTTGTGTGCTTTTGTAAGCTATTCCTGACGTTATGCAATTTTAGAAGATACCCGTTGACCTTCATTTTGTCCCTTTGATCTTTGACCTCTGTAATCATCAAACTGCTCAACCCTTAGAAGCCGGGCTCTGATACCACTTGTTGGTAAAAGACTGCACGAGAAGGGAGGTTGAATCGTGCTGTCCAAATTCTTCTTTTTAAATCTAAAATGTAACGCCCCGATTTTTCTGTTAAAGTGAAAATGACCAAAATGCCCCTGAGGTCATTTTCGGCCAGGAATTCGAGGAAAGCCGACCCGGTAGTACTCGAAAGGCAAACTCAATGTTGGAAGGGGATTAGATGACTTGTGTACCTTTCCGGGATCGAAAATCTCATTTTTCGAGTTTTCGGGTCAAAATGACCAAAATGCCCCTACGGTGTTTTACCCATTTGCAAGTGCCGGATGAACCCGAAACTTCTCCAGATGGTTTTAAAAGGCATTTTTATGTAGTCTATGACTTTAGTTTTGGTCCCGGAGGTCCCGGGCGAAATTAGTGCAAAATTACGATTTTGCCCTAGTTTCGTGTTTTTACGCTTCATCGCGTGATTAAGCAAACCTAAGCAATATTAGGCTCTAATCAAAGGTTAATTAATTTCCATAATTAATCTTGAGTCAAAATAATTTATTAAAGTTGATTAGAACCTAAAAGTGCTTAATTACAACTTGAAATCCTATTTTAAATTCAAGACTCCTAGTCATGGAATCTTAAATAATGTTTTCTCTCTCCAATTCCTTAAATCATGGAATTGTGTTTTCAATTGTTTACTCATAACAATGAATTTAAATCTCCTAATGATGTATGATGTAACACCTTAAATCTTAACCCAAGACTACTAGTATGTACTTAGGTTAATCTTTAGAATATTACCTCTTGGTCTTATCTTTTACTTAGAAAATACTTAGCGGAAATATGGGTAAAATTTTTCTTTTTGGAATTAAAATCAAAGTGAGAGCCACGCACGAATCTTTAAAAGGAAGCATAGCGAAACATATAGGCAAAGCATAAAGAAACACATCATGTCACAGAAACATCAACTGAAACATAGATATATATATATATACTGTGCCTACCCAAAGGGCAGGACTATTCGATACATCAGGAAACGGAATACAACTGAAATGCAATACAAGGAAATCATATAAGTAAATACAGGAAAACAACACCCATACCCATGTGCACCTAGAATAGACAACCTCATATACAAAAGAAGGTTTGTCCTCAACTATGTGGCGTGTGTGCACTAACTGCTACCCCTCCTATGTCTACTCCTGCTGGTCCGAGTACTGTGGGGTCGAGTCGATCCACTGACGAATCTCGGCGGGAGTGGTCAAGCGCATCATCGGGGCGTGTCCACCGCGGTGAGGGCGCATAGATGGCCGACGAGCCAATCTCGGCTGGACCATCGTCTCCTCACTCCCAGCCCTCATCGGTGGGGGAGCAGGACTGGAGCTCCAACTATACATGTATGATGGCGGGTCCTCGGATGGGTCCATCTCCGAGTACTAGGTACGAGGCACATACTCTAGGTAGTCGCGTACCACTGATGTCTCGGGCTCCATGCAGAGAATCTGCTCATCGCGTGGTCTAGCTCGCTCAAAAATCCCGTTATGACGGTAAGGAGCAGTCGAGGTAAAACGGTAACTTGGGACTGGAAGCGCGAAGGGTCATCCCATAAACATGAACACTCTAACCGTGCAGCGACCCTCAAAATGGTATGACCCGAGTGCCGGGTCATGGTGCAGCTCCCATACCGGGGTGTCGATGAAGAGTACGAATGTCGCCATCTGAAGATATGACGGAAGAAAAGAGAGAGGGAATGAGAATCTTTCTAAAAGAATTCTCAGTAGGGTTATCCCTACCTAGGTGACATCGTCACATCCTCAAGAACCTTGGGTTTTATTTCTAAAAAGATGTGCATGCATATAAACTTCTTTTAAGTTAATTTTCTAAAGTATTTATTTATCCAAGGTCCGTCATATTTTACAATGCATCTTATAACTAAGCATGAAATATACTAATGATATGAATGCATAATAAAGGTATACCAAACAATAGAATAACTAAGAAACATTATAACATTGGCATAGGTATATGATATGTGACATTGTAAACTTTAACTTTCATCTCATGGGGCCGCCCTAAAACATCTCTAGGTTTTGAGCTCATACCTTAACTAGTCGTCACTAGTTCTTACTTATCCTATGATAAGCGTAACATACATAATTCCCGACTTAAAGTACGGGCTAGGGGGCAAATTAAGGATCACCTCTCTTAGGGTCATTTCCTCTTTGAAACGCTCTACTAGCAACTAGTGCATCGTAGTATTGTCCGCTTTGGCAAGCTCTATGTCAATACCCTCACAGATTTGTTTTCTTGGGGGTGCTCGGCTAAACCGGTGTGACCCAAGAAGGCGTCTCAGTGTTGTGTCACATTTAAGTTCTCATAAAGTGTTAATTCATAGATACATCATTATTCATTACATAAATCTTTTTCATAGCATATACATCATCACATGAAACTTCTTCATAGTGCATACATAAAACTATAGCATATACATTATCACATAATCACACCTTAGACAATCATTCATACAAACTCCCAAGCTTATTATGTTATAAACCCATAGTATGTTATGCTTTGGTTCTTTTGAGTCTTAAACTTGTAAACTAATTGTTCTAGTATTATTCTTAACCTCTCATACACCTATAGGTTCTCAACTAATAAGTTTTACTAATTTTTATGCTCAAGGACTTATCCAAACAGCACTATGCAGATTTGGGCAGCTTTATGTTTGTGTGATTACGGGGTTCTAGAAATTACGGTTTAGACCCTTAAAGTTCTTAACTCACATTCTAAGTTATCGATCGTCAAAACCTAGTCTCTTGGGAACATATGAGGTTATAACTAAGTATTTCTCACCTCACACTATGGTCAAGAACATCTCTAAATCTCAAGGATGCAGAATTTGAAATCCTAACTTTACGGGTACCTAGAAGTCACAACAATGACCCTTTCTAAGTTCGGTTTGCTCCTAAGTGAAACACCCTCCTAATTACCATGTTTTTACTCGAGCGTTCACATAGTAATTAGAAAAGTATTACTCACTCGCATACTCTATACTAGTCGGAAATAACTAAAATAAAATACTGTAGATGTATAAGTTATCAAACTAATATGTACATATATATATATACATTGTTGTTAAGTTCACATTAGGTACATCATACAAATATAAAAAAAACAACTAGTTATCTCCTAACTAGTCAGGAACTCAGTGTACAAAAGAACACTTCTACTAAGTAGTCTGACCTGCTCAAAGTTGAGATCCAGCAAAATTTCATACATACAGAAATGGACTCTAAAGTATCTCACCAAATCACCACAGCCGCAGGGTTCCTATTGCTAAACTACAACTATGTACATAACATGAGTCCCTGAATGTCACATGCTCCCCTAAAGAAAACCATTCGCCATCGGTGGAATGGCGTTACCCTCAGCAGGGGCACCAGGACCAGCTGGTGGATCGGAGTCTGAGGAGGAGGACGAGGATGGATCATCTCCAGGAGGGGGCATAGGTGGTGCGGATGGAGCTACAAACTCAACAGGGTGTGCCATGTGTAGGGGCACTCCGTCATAAGGAAAAGGTGGTCAAACTCAGAAGTAAAAACAGAGGTACTAAAAGAATTTGAAGAATACGTAGGCTCGTATCTGAGAATATGCTACTACATATAGTGAATCCAAGTCAGGATCATAGTGCCATTGCCATTGGGGTGAGTCAAGGAAGAAGATCACTGACGGCATCTGTAGCGTCTGAGCACCATACAAAATATACACAAATAGGGATGAGAATATTATATAATTCTCGAGGGTAATCCTCACCAAGAATAAAAATTAGTAAACAAAACATAAGTAGAAATTTCATTCTTATAAGCAATATCAAGTAAACTTATATGCAAAAATAACAATTA
This sequence comes from Dalbergia cultrata, assembly GCA_031216105.1. Classification (NCBI taxonomy): domain Eukaryota; kingdom Viridiplantae; phylum Streptophyta; class Magnoliopsida; order Fabales; family Fabaceae; genus Dalbergia; species Dalbergia cultrata. The sequence continues at coordinate 33,187,654 of CM062353.1, read as the reverse complement.
AACTATGCATAGTCATAGGAAGAATTATTAATGTATATAATTCAAGTAAAGTCAAAATGTAACATGATGGTAACCATAAATCTTTCTCTTGTAATCCACGAAATTCAATTAGTGCCGTTGTCTCTTTTCATTAGCATAGGGAAGGCTTAGTTTCACATCAGGTAACATATGTAGTGGATAACTCCTCAGAGGACCATAGACTGCTAGGACATGAGCTCATTCCTATTTGTGATCATCGGACTTCATATTTCTTTTCCATTTCAATCACACAGTTCTATCTCCTAGCCGATACGTCTACCGACTCATAACATTTCCTGGGAAGTTCTTATTTTTGCCTTCCCTCTTTATCCCATATAAGCCTTGTTTCTATTTTCCCCATATATTAAAATATGCACCATCACATTTCTCATATTCTCTTTTGTCATATAACAGCCGCATGTACTTTTATTTTTGACAAATTATGTTTACATCACACGTAGGCAATTTAGTTACATCTAGAGTCTCATTATGCTTTATAAGTAACTCTCAAAAACCATTAGCATGCATGCATATCTCATATATGTGGACTAAATGCCATTCCATTATCAATTTAAGACATTTCCACCATTTCAGCAACTTGGCAGATTTATCATTCCAGTAGCAACATTTACTTTCCACATCAAATGGCTAATTTAAGAGCCACAAAAATTCCCTATAACACTTCAATGTGTTTAATAGTCCCTGTAAAAATTTCAGGGGAAAAAGAATTCTCTAACCTTGTTAAATAAATTAAACAAATTTGATGGTCAGAGAAATATAAATTTGGAAAGAAAAGTCTCAATAAAACCCTACTCTTGGAAGCTAAAGGTGTCTTGGTCTCTAGGATGCTCCCAAATGGTGCTCTTCACTCCACAACTCTCAAGATACACCCAAATCCTTCTTAAAACAGTGAGGTATCAGGTATCAAGGTTGGGATTTGGTGATGGATTGAAATTCTGATCGGTTATATCTGTAGGTATTGAGCTGTAGAACAACTTTAGTGAAGGAAGAACTTGATTTCGGTAACTCTAGGCTATGGTATATGGAATTTGAAAGCAAGATGAAGCTCTTGGCTATGGAGGAAGTGCAGCTGCTCTTTCTCCTCTTTGCTGGTCGAAATTATGGCTTCCTAAAGAAGCTAGGTTTGTATTTATCTCATATATATAAAGAATGAATATAATATGATGAAAATTAATGATCTTTGACTTTAAAGGAAAAATGGATGGCTAAGATTAATCTTGTAATTCAAGATTGAATCTCATCCATTCCTTTAATATAAAGTGATAAGGTTGTTTAGTTTATAAAGATTAAAATAGCTTTCGGTGTTAAAATCACACACCGAAATTTCATCGAACGGGTAAAACAGTGTACCTAGGTAATCAAGCATCGCTTGAAAATTAATCCTAAGTATAAAACACTATTTACATGAGATTCTTATTACTTTTATGTACATCAAAGTTTGATATTCTTATTACTAAAGCCATAATTATTTTCTGAATAAAATTAGGGTGTTACATTATCACCCACCTTAATAAAAATTTTGTCCTCAAAATTTCATACCTGGAAACAATTTCGGATGGTCTTTCTTCATATTTGATTCTAGTTCCCATGTATACTCTTCATTTCCAGGTCCACCCCAGGCCACTTTCACAAGTTGCACAGATTTATTTCTAAGTTGCCTGACTTCTCTATCAACGATCTGAATAGGAGGGGCTTGAAACGTCAAGTCATCCCTTAACTGTACAGATTCGGGCTCAATAATATGGTTTGGATCTGGGTGGTACATTCGTAGTTGAGATACATGGAAGACATCATGAAGGTTAGACAAATGTGGGGGTAAGGCTATCTGGTAGGCAGCTGACCCAATTCGTCGAAGAATTTGAAAAGGACCTATAAACCTAGGTGACAACTTTTTAATTCTAAGGGCCCTACCTACTCCAGTAGTGGGCGTGGCCTTCAAGAATACATGTTCTCCCTCTTGAAATTCTAAAGGTTTCCTTCGAGTATCAGTATAGCTCTTCTGACGACTTTGTGCGGTGAGGATTTTACTCCTGATCTTTTGAATCTGCTCCGTTGTTTGATTAACAAGATCGGGTCCCAACAGTCCTGCTTCTCCCGAATCATACCAACACAATGGGGATTGACATTTTCTTCCATATAGAGCTTCATATGGGGCCATGCCAATACTAGCGTGATGGCTATTATTATAAGCAAATTCAACCAACGGGAGCAACTTGTCCCAACTTCCCTTCTGCTCAATCACGCACGCCCTTAGCATATCTTCCAGGGTTTGTATGGTTCGTTCTGTTTGCCCATCAGTTTGGGGGTGATAGGCAGTGCTCAAACAAAGCTTAGTCCCAAAGGCTTTTTGGAAAGCTCCCCAAAACCTAGAAGTAAATCTAGGGTCTCTATCAGAAACTATTGAGGAAGGTACACCATGTAGTCTCACTATCTCTTGAATGTACAGAGAAGCTAACTTATCCAAAGGAAAATTAGCCTTAATGGGTAAGAAGTGAGCAGACTTGGTCAACCTATCCACTATAACCCATATAGCATCATGACCTGATGATGTCCTTGGCAAACCCATCACAAAGTCCATAGAAATACTTTCCCACTTCCATTCCGGGATTTCTAAGGGTTGCAGGGTCCCAGCTGGTTTTTGATGTTCTATTTTAACTTTTTGACAAGTTAAACACTTCCTGACACACTCTTCTATGTCTCTTTTCATTCCTGACCACCAGAACATTTTCTTAAGATCTGCATACATTTTACTAGCACCTGGGTGTATAGTAAGTTCGCCCCTATGAGCTTCCTCTAAGATCTTCTTTCTGAGATCGCCACTTGCAGGTACGCACACCCTATCCTTGTATCTCCATATACCTTGTTGGTCTTGTATGAATCCTGTAACATCCTAATTTTTATTTCAGAAAATAATTGAGGCTTTAGTAGTAAGAATATCAAAATTTTGGTGTACACAAAAATGATGAGAACAATGTAACGAACGTTAAAAAAAAAAAAAAAAACAAAACGTGAATAGTGTTTTGCAGGCCCCGTAGACCCACCAGAACAACTAAAACCTTAGATTCAAGACCTGAAGGTGCCCGAAATTTGGAAATTATAGGATTAAGGTTAGAAATAGGTAGGAATAAATATTTTATACCTAGAATTAATTTTCAGGCAATAGTTGATTACCCGGGTACACTATTTTACCCATTCGGTTAAATTACGGTGTGTAGTTTTTACACAGTATAAAGCTACCAGTGCAAGCATGCCACCTAGGGTGACAAGTGTGCGGCTTGAGATATGCCACACCATTGCACCTTTATGGCTAACCAATAGGAATTGTACAAAATTACCATATTTAACTTTAAGAAAAACCATTTTGTACTTGAAATCATTATCCATTTTGCCCTAAACTCACAAGATCAATATCTTATCACCACCACTCCATCATTTTCGTCCAACACTCCAAAAATACAGCCTCCATGTTTGTTTCCTCTCAAACCTCCATTAACAAGCTTCAAGCTCCAAAACCCTAGCCCAAAGTCACTAAAACACAAAGTTTCCTTCACAAAACTTGTTCTAGACATCAACACCTACAAATCTAACCGATTAGAATTTTAATCAATCACTATTTTTGCACCTTGAGCCATTATACATCACTGTTTAAGGGAAGATTTAGGGGCTGTTTGGAAGGTTGAAGTGAGGAAAAACTATTCTTGGAAGTACTTTTGGAGTTAGAAGTCTCAAGCATCACAAGTAGGGCTTATTTCATCCTATTTTCTTTCTGATTTTGCTCTGGAATATTATGATTGAATAATTCCGAAATTCTGAGTTTTATTGGTTGATATTATGTTGATATTGATGTATTAATTTTGGTGGAGTATTTGGATGTTGTGAAAAATGATTTTTGTCAAAAGAGAATTTGACACATGCTGCTGGATTTTCGGATTTCAACAGAACATAATTTGTTCACGAATTTTTGGCTCATTACTAGTCATTTTTATTAGCTATAAAAAAATTATATGTTGAAGCTAACATCATAAGGAAACTCTGATAATTTTCGTGGTGCATAATAAAGAGTTTTACTGCCTGAGAAAAATCAAGAACCAAGAGTATATCTATGCTGGCTGAAATCTTGGTACTGAAGCTGTGAATTTGTATAAATTTTTATTCATAGCAAATGATGTATTTATCCTTTGAAATTTTTACAAAGTTTTGTAGACATCTTTAAGTATAACTATTATTTTTTATTTTGAGTTGTTTCTATCATTTGCTAAAGTTAAAAAATTGTGTGAATCCTATTCTGAGCTGTGAAAAAGTGGCCTCTGACCACTAAAATTGTAGAATTTATTTGACATGGTTCTAGTATTCTGTTTGCTATGAAATTTTTACAGGGACTTTTAGACACATTGAAGTGTCATAGAGAATTTTTATGGCCAGTGAATTGCCCATTGGAGATGTGAATTAAATGTTGTCACCATAATGGTAAATCTGTCAAGAAGCTGGAATGGTGAAGATGTATTAAGTTAATGATAGAAATCTATTTAATCCAAGTATATATCATATGAATGTATGTTAATTGTTTGAAAGGCTTGTTTATAAAGTATGAATGAGACTCCAATGATACTGAATGCCTATATCTGGGATATAAACCTGACTTTGAAATAGAAAGGTCCGTGACATGGTTGTATGACAAAAGAGAATATGTGAAATTTAATGGTGCATGTTTTAACATACGGGGAAAATAGAAACAAGGCTTATGTGTTATAGAGAGGGAAGGCAAAAATAAGAACTTCCCAAGAAATTTTATGAGTCGGTAGACTTATCGACTAGGAAATAGAACTGTGTGTGATTCAAATGGGAAAAAATGAAGTCGATGATCACGACTAGGAATGAGCTCATGTCCTAGCAGCCTATGGTCCTCTGAGGAGTTATCCACTACATATGTTACCTGATGTGAATCTAAGCCTTCCCTATGTTAATAAAAAGAACTACTACACTAAGTTGAATTCCATGTGACATAAGAGAAACACTTATGATTACTACCATTTTGCATATAATTTTCTTTGTCTCATGTATGCTAATATTGATATATGTGATCTAACATGATGTTTTTCTTTATTATTATAAATGCATTTACTGTTTATATTCTGTCTGTATGTAAGGGGTTACCCTACTGAGAATTTTATAATATTCTCACCCCTATTTGTGTATATGTTGTATTGTGGTCGACTGCAAATGCCTCTGTTGAGGAGAGGCCATCATCTTGATGGCCAATGGTTTCAATGAGGAGGACATGAGACTTACGTGGGCTTTTGACTTGTATGTAGTGTAGTATAGTGCCAGAACTTACCAGCTTGTAGACTAATTGGTGTTAGATGTCTTAGGTCCATTTCTGTGTGTTTAGTATTTTGTTGGACCTTGATATTTGAGCAAGCTTGGTAGATCTTTTGATAGTAGTTCCTGTGTTGTATTATAAGCGAAGTGACTTAACTTCAAGTATGGTATGTATTAAAGAAAGCGGTATGTAAAGTAATAATATATGTACATTTTATAGTAGTTTTCTTTATAACTCTAGAGTTTGATTTATCTTATTTCATTTCATTTGACTAGTAGATATTATAGAAAGGAAGTGATACTCTTCTAATTACAATGTTAATGCTCGAGTAATACATGGTAGTTAGGAGGGTGTTACATTATGGTATCAGAGCCGGACTATCCTATAAGCCTGAGGATTGGACTGGCCATGCTTTCTTAGAAATTATCATGCATTATGACTTTATATATATGTGTATGACTGCTGATTGGAAATGTTGTGGGTTGCTGTACACTTTGCTTGGTATTGAGACTGATCAACTCAATATTTTCGTTTGGTGTGATAGGAACCAATGACTTCGAATCGGCGAACTAGGAGTGGAGCTAGAAATGATGCCGACATGATGAATACTTTTCGTGAGATGGCGGCTGCCATGAGGGAGCAAGCTACAGCTACTACCCGAATGATGGAGCAACTGAACCGCAATGAAAGGCAAAACCCAGCTAATAATCCTGTAGTGAACGATGTCGATGTAGAATATCAGAAATTTGCCGAGTTCAGAAAGGCAAATCCCCCTCCATTTCGAGGAGCTTTTAATCCCTGTAAAGCAGAAGAATGGATAAAGGCCATGGAAAAGATTTTCTCCGTTCTTCCTTGCACAGAGATCCAGAAGGTGGCCTTTGCCACCTATATGCTAGAAGCAGATGCAGATTTTTGGTGGGTTGGCACCAGGGGATTATTTGAAGCTTCCCATACTGTAGTTACCTGGACTATTTTTAAGGAAGCTTTTTACCATAAGTACTTCCCTATTTCTGTGAGAAATGAGAAGGAATTGGAGTTCATGGCTCTCAAACAAGGACCTATGAGTGTAGCAGAGTATACTGCCAAATTTGAAGAGCTCTGCAAGTTTTCTACAATTTATCAACGTGACCCGGATGAAGTTTGGAAATGCATGAAATATGAAGGAGGTCTACGAGAAGATATAGAAGCAGTTGTAAGTCTCTTGGAGATTAGGGACTATCCTACCTTGGTAAATAAATGTCGACGTGCAGAGGAGTCCAACAGGAAGCTAACAAATTTCAAGTATGCCCAAAACAATGCTAGAAGGGGATTAGCACCTCAAGGTCCCCGATTCAAGCCTGTTAACCAACCTCGGAGAAGGTTTCCACCCAACAATAACAACAACAAAGGAAAACAACTTCAACCTCTAAGACCTGAGACAGGGAGAGATTGCCCTAAGTGTGGGAAAAATCATAGGAATCGACCTTGCTGGACAACGCAAATCATTTGCTTTGGCTGTGGGAAACCAGGACATAAGATATTTGAGTGCCCTAACAAGAAAGGTCATCAGCCCGCCTCCAGGCCACAAGAACATGGGTGCGTTTTTACTATAAGTGCCAAGGAAGCTTCTCAATCTGCCGATCTGATCCGAGGTAAATGTGAAATAAATGGTAATGTCCTAGATATACTGTATGATACGGGTGCCACTCATTCTTTCATATCCCATGACTGTGTACAGAAGTTGCAATTATCTGTGTCTGAACTACCTTATGATCTTCTTGTATCCACCCCTACTGCTGGTCCTATTAGGACTTGTTATACCTGTGTAAATATTCCTCTTCAAATAGGTGCTAGAGACTTTACTGCCAATTTAGTTTGTCTTCCTTTATTTGGTCTAGATGTAATTTTAGGTATGGATTGGCTAGTACCCAATTATGTCCTTTTACACTGTCCAAATCGAGCTGCCATATTTCTTTCCACTTTACCCTCCATTCCTGTGGTTCCTTTTTCTTTTTACTTGAACCTTGTAACATCCAACCCTGGTAAGACAGATCGTCAGGAATATGTTCTCCTTTCTACTAGTGAAACTGAATGTGACTACGAGTTGAGCAAGATTCCAGTGGTGAGGGAATATCCAGATGTTTTTCCAGAGGATATTCCAGAATTTCCTCCTGAAAGAGAGATTGAATTTTCCATCGAGTTGGTTCCAGGAACGGGTCCTATTTCAATTGCTCCTTATAGGATGTCCCCCTTGGAGTTGAAAGAATTAAAGTCCCAAATTGAAGAACTATTAGGGAAGCATTTTATTAGACCAAGTGCCTCTCCATGGGGAGCCCCTGTTCTTCTGGTGAAGAAAAAGGATGGGGGTATGAGGCTTTGTGTAGACTATAGGCAATTGAACAAAGTGACAATAAAAAATAAGTACCCCTTGCCAAGAATTGACTATCTCATGGATCAATTACGAGGTGCAACTGTATTCTCAAAGATTGATCTTAGATCAGGGTACCATCAGATTCGGGTTCGGAATGAGGATATACCTAAAACTTCTTTTAGAACTCGATATGGGCATTACGAGTATAGGGTGATGTCTTTTGGATTGACTAATGCTCCGGCTGTATTCATGGATTATATGAATCGAATCTTCCGCCCTTATTTGGATAAATTTGTAGTTGTCTTCATAGATGACATACTTATATATTCAAGGACTGAAGAAGAACATATGGAGCACCTTGGGGTTGTGTTACAAATCCTAAGAGAGAGAAAGTTGTATGCTAAGTTGTCGAAATGTGAATTCTGGATGGGAGAGGTTAGATTCCTAGGTCATGTAGTATCACAAGGAGGAATCTCTGTAGATCCTAGTAAGGTAGAATCAGTACTCCATTGGGAACGACCAACAACAGTGACGGAGATTCGGAGTTTCCTAGGGTTAGCTGGATATTATAGGCGTTTTATCATGAGTTTTTCTCAGATAGCATTACCTTTGACTAAATTAACCCGAAAGAATGCTCCATTCAATTAGACACCAGAGTGTGAAAATAGTTTCCAGGAGTTGAAACAAAAGTTAACCATGGCTCCAGTCCTAGTATTACCTGATCCTTATAGACCCTATGAGGTTTATTGTGATGCTTCTAGTAAGGGTTTAGGATGTGTGTTGATGCAAAATCATAACATGGTTGCCTATGCTTCTCGACAGTTGAAACCTCATGAAGTAAACTATCCAACCCATGACCTCGAACTTGCAGCTGTGGTTTTTGCCCTAAAGATCTGGCGACATCATTTGTATGGTGTGCAGTTTAATGTTTTCTCTGATCATAAAAGTTTAAAGTATCATTTTGATCAAAAAGAGTTGAATATGCGGCAAAGAAGGTGGATGGAATTCCTCAAGGACTATGAGTTTAGTCTGAATTACCATCCAGGCAAGGCAAATGTTGTTGCCGATGCTCTGAGTAGAAAATCCCTAAGTGTAGCATGCTTGATGATTAAAGAGATAGAGCTAGTTGAAAGTTTCAAGGAACTTAGTTTAGACATGTCTGTGAACCCTCAGGGTGTGGTGCTAGGGCAAATAAAGGTAACAAGTGAGTTCAAAGGACAAATTTTAGCTGCACAACGTGAAAACCTGCATTTCAGGAGATATTAAGATCAATTCATGCAAAGAAGTTGCCAGGATTCACTTAAGACCAACAAGGTATATGGAGATACAAGGATAGGGTATGTGTATCCACAAGTGGCGATCTTAGAAAGAAGATCTTAGAGGAAGCTCATAGGGGTGAACTTACTATACATCCAGGCATTAGTAAAATGTATGCGGATCTCAAGAAAATGTTCTGGTCGAATGAAAAAGATATAGAAGAGTGTGTCGTGAAGTGTTTAACTTGCCAAAAGTTAAAATAGAACATCAAAAACCATTTGGGACCCTGCAACCCTTAGAAATCCCGGAATGGAAGTGGGAAAGTATTTCTATGGACTTTGTAATGGGTTTGCCAAGGACATCGTCAGGTCATGATGCTATATGGGTTATAATAGATAGATTGACCAAGTCTACTCATTTCTTACCCATTAAGGCTAATTTTCCTTTGGATAAGTTAGCTTCCTTGTACATCCAAGAAATAGTAAGACTACACGGTGTTCCTTCCTCAATAATTTCTGACAGAGATCCAAGGTTTACTTCGAGATTTTGGGGAACGTTCCAAAAAGCCTTTGGTACCAAACTTTGTTTGAGCACTGCCTATCACCCCCAAACTGACGGGCAAACAAAACGAACCATACAAACCCTGGAAGATATGCTAAGGGCATGCGTGATTGAGCAGAAGGGAAGTTGGGACAAGTTACTCCCATTGGTTGAGTTTGCTTATAATAACAGCCATCACACTAGTATTGGCATGGCCCCGTATGAAGCTCTATATGGAAGAAAATGTCAATCCCCATTGTGTTGGTATGATTCGGGAGAAGCGAGACTATTGGGACCCGATCTTGTTAATCAAACAACGGAGCAAATCCAAAAGATCAGGGGCAAGATTCTCACCGCACAGAGTCGTCAAAAGAGCTATGCTGATACTCGAAGGAAACCTTTAGAGTTTCAAGAGGGAGAACATGTATTCCTGAAGGTCACGCCCACTACTGGAGTAGGTAGGGCCCTTAGAGTTAAAAAGTTATCACCTAGGTTTATAGGTCCTTTTCAAATTCTTCAACGAATTGGGTCACCGCTACTGATAGCCTTACCCCCACATTTATCCAACCTTCATAATGTCTTCCATGTATCTCAACTTCGAATGTACCACCCAGATCAAAACCATATCATTGAGCCCGAGTCTATACAGTTAAGGGATGACTTGACTTTTCAAGCCCCTCCTATTCAGATCGTTGATAGAGAAGTCAGGCAACTTAGAAATAAATCTGTGCAACTTGTAAAAGTGGCTTGGGGTGGACCTGGAAATGAAGAGTATACATGGGAACTAGAATCAAGTATGAAGACAGATCATCCGGAATTATTTCCAGGTATGAAATTTTGAGGGCAAAATTTTTTTTAAGGTGGGGAGTAATGTAACATCCTAATTTTTATTTCAGAAAATAATTGAGGCTTTAGTAGTAAGAATATCAAAATTTTGGTGTACACAAAAATGATGAGAACAATGTAACGAACGTTAAAAAAAAAAAAAATGTGAATAGTGTTTTGCAGGCCCCGTAGACCCACCGGAACAACTAAAACCTTAGATTCAAGACCTGAAGGTGCCCGAAATTTGGAAATTATAGGATTAAGGTTAGAAATAGGTAGGAATAAATATTTTATACCTAGAATTAATTTTCAGGCAATAGTTGATTACCCGAGTACACTATTTTACCCATTCGGTTAAATTACGGTGTGTAGTTTTTACACAGTATAAAGCTACCAATGCAAGCATGCCACCTAGGGTGACAAGTGTGCGGCTTGAGATATGCCACACCATTGCACCTTTATGGCTAACCAATAGGAATTGTACAAAATTACCATATTTAACTTTAAGAAAAACCATTTTGTACTTGAAATCATTATCCATTTTGCCCTAAACTCACAAGATCAATATCTTATCACCACCACTCCATCATTTTCGTCCAACACTCCAAAAATACAGCCTCCATGTTTGTTTCCTCTCAAACCTCCATTAACAAGCTTCAAGCTCCAAAACCCTAGCCCAAAGTCACTAAAACACAAAGTTTCCTTCACAAAACTTGTTCTAGACATCAACACCTACAAATCTAACCGATTAGAATTTTAATCAATCACTATTTTTGCACCTTGAGCCATTATACATCACTGTTTAAGGGAAGATTTAGGGGCTATTTGGAAGGTTGAAGTGAGGAAAAACTATTCTTGGAAGTACTTTTGGAGTTAGAAGTCTCAAGCATCACAAGTAGGGCTTATTTCATCCTATTTTCTTTCTGATTTTGCTCTGGAATATTATGATTGAATAATTCCGAAATTCTGAGTTTTATTGGTTGATATTATGTTGATATTGATGTATTAATTTTGGTGGAGTATGTGGATGTTGTGAAAAATGATTTTTGTCAAAAGAGAATTTGACACATGCTGCTGGATTTTCGGATTTCAACAGAACATAATTTGTTCACGAATTTTTGGCTCATTACTAGTCATTTTTATTAGCTATAAAAAAATTATATGTTGAAGCTAACATCATAAGGAAACTTTGATAATTTTCGTGGTGCATAATAAAGAGTTTTACTGCCTGAGAAAAATCAAGAACCAAGAGTATATCTATGCTGGCTGAAATCTTGGTACTGAAGCTGTGAATTTGTATAAATTTTTATTCATAGCAAATGATGTATTTATCCTTTGAAATTTTTACAGAGTTTTGTAGACATCTTTAAGTATAACTGTTATTTTTATTTTGAGTTGTTTCTATCATTTGCTAAAGTTAAAAAATTGTGTGAATCCTATTCTGAGCTGTGAAAAAGTTCTGACCACTAAAATTGTAGAATTTATTTAACATGGTTCTAGTATTCTGTTTGCTATGAAATTTTTACAGGGACTTTTAGACACATTGAAGTGTCATAGAGAATTTTTATGGCCAGTGAATTGCCCATTGGAGATGTGAATTAAATGTTGTCACCATAATGGTAAATCTGTCAAGAAGCTGGAATGGTGAAGATGTATTAAGTTAATGATAGAAATCTATTTAATCCAAGTATATATCATATGAATGTATGTTAATTGTTTGAAAGGCTTGTTTATAAAGTATGAATGAGACTCCAATGATACTGAATGCCTATATCTGGGATATAAACCTGACTTTGAAATAGAAAGGTCCGTGACATGGTTGTATGACAAAAGAGAATATGTGAAATTTAATGGTGCATGTTTTAACATACGGGGAAAATAGAAACAAGGCTTATGTGTTATAGAGAGGGAAGGCAAAAATAAGAACTTCCCTAGAAATTTTATGAGTCGGTAGACTTATCGACTAGGAAATAGAACTGTGTGTGATTCAGAAATGGGAAAAAATGAAGTCTGATGATCACGAATAGGAATGAGCTCATGTCCTAGCAGTCTATGGTCCTCTGAGGAGTTATCCACTACATATGTTACCTGATGTGAATCTAAGCCTTCCCTATGTTAATAAAAAGAACTACTACACTAAGTTGAATTCCATGTGACATAAGAGAAACACTTATGATTACTACCATTTTGCATATAATTTTCTTTGTCTCATGTATGCTAATATTGATATATGTGATCTAACATGATGTTTTTCTTTATTATTATAAATGCATTTACTGTTTATATTCTGTCTGTATGTAAGGGGTTACCCTACTGAGAATTTTATAATATTCTCACCCCTATTTGTGTATATGCTGTATTGTGGTCAGACTCTGCAAATGCCTCTGGCTGAGGAGAGGCCATCATACTGATGGCCAATGGTTTCACGTAGGAGGACATGAGACTTACGTGGGCTTTTGACTTGTATGTAGTGTAGTATAGTACCAGGAACTTACCAGCTTGTAGACTAATTGGTGTTAGATGTCTTAGGTCCATGTCTGTGTGTTTAGTATTTTGTTGGACCTTGATATTTGAGCAAGCTTGGTAGATCTTTTGATAGTAGTTCCTGTGTTGTATTATGTTTAAGTGACTTAACTTCAAGTATGGTATGTATTAAAGAAAGCGGTATGTAAAGTAATAATATATGTACATTTTATAGTAGTTTTCTTTATAACTCTAGAGTTTGATTTATCTTATTTCATTTCATTTGACTAGTAGATATTATAGAAAGGAAGTGATACTCTTCTAATTACAATGTTAATGCTCGAGTAATACATGGTAGTTAGGAGGGTGTTACAAATCCTGGCAACTTCTTTGCATTAATTGATCTTAATATCTCCTGAAACTCTGGGTTTTCACGTTGGGCAGCCAAAATTTGTCCTTTGAACTCACTTGTTACTTTTATCTGGCCTAACACAACACCTTGAGGGCTCACAGACATATCTAAACTAAGCTTCTTGAAGCTCTCAACTAGCTCTGCCTCTTTAATCATCAGGCATGCTACACTTAGGGATTTCCTACTCAGTGCATCGGCTACAACATTTGCCTTGCCTGGATGGTAATTCAGACTAAACTCATAATCTTTGAGGAACTCCATCCATCTTCTTTGCCGCATATTCAACTCTTTCTGATAAAAAAGATACTTTAAACTTTTATGATCAGAGAAAACATTGAACTGCACACCATACAAATGATGTCGCCAGATCTTTAGAGCAAAAACTACAGCTGCAAGTTCAAGGTCATGGGTTGGATAGTTTACCTCATGGGGTTTCAACTGTCGAGAAGCATAGGCAACCACGTTACGATTTTGCATCAATACACATCCTAAACCCTTACTAGAAGCATCACAATAAACCTCATAGGGTTGATGAGGATCGGGTAATACTAGTACTGGAGCCATGGTCAACTTTTGCTTCAACTCTTGGAAACTATTTTCACACTCTAGTGTCCAATTGAATGGAGCGTTCTTTCGGGTTAATTTAGTCAAAGGTAAGGCTATCTGAGAAAAGCTCATGATAAAACGCCTATAATATCCAGCTAACCCTAAGAAACTCCGAATCTCAGTCACCGTTGTTGGTCGTTCCCAATGAAAAACTGATTCCACCTTACTGGGATCTACTGAAATTCCCCCTCGTGATACTACATGCCCTAGGAATCTAACCTCTTCCATCCAAAATTCACACTTTGACAATTTAGCATACAACTTCCTCTCCCTTAGGATTTGTAATACAATCCTAAGATGCTCCGCATGTTCCTCCTCAGTTCTTGAATAAATAAGTATATCGTCTATGAAGACAACTACAAACTTATCCAAGTAAGGGCGGAAGATTCGATTCATATAATCCATGAATACAGCTGGAGCATTAGTCAATCCAAAAGACATCACCCTATACTCGTAATGTCCATATTGAGTTCTAAAAGCAGTTTTAGGAATATCTTCATCCCGAACTCGAATTTGATGGTATCCTGATCTAAGATCAATCTTTGAGAATACGATTGCTCCTCTCAATTGATCCATAAGATCGTCAATTCTTGGCAAAGGGTATTTGTTCTTAATCGTCACCTTATTCAACTGCCTATAATCTACACAAAGCCTCATACCTCCATCCTTTTTCTTTACCAGAAGAACAGGGGCACCCCATGGAGAGGCACTTGGTTTAATAAAATGCTTCCCTAATAGTTCTTCAATTTGGGACTTTAATTCTTTCAACTCCAAAGGGGACATCCTATAAGGAGCAATGGAAATAGGACCCGTTCCTGGAACCAACTCAATGGAGAATTCAATCTCTCTTTTAGGAGGAAACTCTGGAATATCCTCTGGGAAGACGTCAGGATACTCTCTCACCACTGGAATCTTACTCAATTCATGATCACACTCAGTTTCACTAGCAGAGAGGAGAACATATTCCTGACAATCTGTCTTACTAGGGTTAGGTGTTACTAAGTTCAAATAAAAAGAAAAAGGAACCAAAGGGATGGAAGGTAGAGTGGAAAGAAATATGGCAGCTCGATCTGGACAGTGTAAGAGGACATAGTTAGGTACCAACCAATCCATACCTAAAATTACATCTAAACCAGATAAAGGAAGACAAACTAAATTGGCAGTAAAGTCTCTAGTACCTATTTGAAAAGGAATATTCACACATGTATAACAAGTCCTAATAGGATCAGCAGTAGGAGTGGATACAAGAAGATCATAAGGTAGTTCAGAAATAGATAATTGTAACTGTTGTACACAGTCATGGGATATGAAAGAATGAGTGGCACCCGTATCATACAGTATATCTAGGGTAGTACCATTTATTTCACACTTACCTCGGATCAGATCGGCAGATTGAGAAGCTTCCTTGGCACTTATAGTAAAAACGCGCCCATGTTGTTGTGGCCTAGAGGTGGGCTGCTGACCTTTCTTATTAGGACACTCAAATATTTTATGTCCTGGTTTCCCACAGCCAAAGCAAACGATTTGTGTTGTCCAACACGGTTGATTCCCATGATTTTTCCCACATTTAGGGCAATCTCTCCCTGCCTCAGGTCTTGGAAGTTGAAGTTGTTTTCCTTTGTTGTTGTTGTTGTTGTTATTGTTGGGTGGAAACCTTCTCCGAGGTCAAGTTAATGTGCTTGAATCGAGGACCTTGAGGTGCTAACCCCCTTCTAGCATTGTTTTCGGCATACTTGAAATTTGTCAGCTTCTTGTTGGACTCCTCTGCATGTCGACATTTATTTACCAAAGTAGGATAGTCCCTAATCTCCAAAAGACTCACAGCTGCTTCTATATCTTCTCGTAGACCCCCTTCATATTTCATGCATTTCCAGACTTCATCCGGGTCACGTTGATAAATTGTAGAAAACTTGCAAAGCTCTTCAAATTTGGCAGTATACTCTGCTACACTCCTATGTCCTTGTTTAAGAGCCATAAACTCCAACTCTTTCGTATTTCTTACAGAGATAGGGAAGTACTTACGGTAAAAAGCTTCCTTAAAAATATTCCAGGTAACTACAGTATGGGAAGCTTCAAATAATCCCCTGGTGCCAACCCACCAAAAATCTGCATCTGCTTCTAGCATATAGGTGGCAAAGGCCACCTTCTGGATCTCTGTGCAAGGAAGAACAGAGAAAATCTTTTTGATGGCCTTTATCCATTCTTCTGCTTTACAGGGATTAAAAGCTCCTCGAAATGGAGGGGGATTTGCCTTCCTGAACTCGGCAAATTTTTTATATTCTACATCAACTTCGTTCACTGCAGGATTATTGGCTGGGTTTTGCCTTTCATTGTGGTTCAGCTGCTCCATCATTAAGGTAGCAGCTGTAGCTTGTTCCCTCATGGCAGCCGCCATCTCACGGAAAGTATTCATCATGTCGGCATCGTTTCCAGCTCCACTCCTAGTTTGCCGATACGAAGTCATTGGTTCCTATCACACCAAACAAAAATATTGAGTTGATCAGGCTCAATACCAAGCAAAGTGTAGCAGCAACCCACAACATTTCCAACCAGCAATCATACAAATATATATAAAGTCATAATGCATGACAAGTTCTAAGAAAGCATAGCCGGTCCAATCCTCAGGCTTATAGGATAGTCCGGCTCTGATACCATAATGTAACACCCTCCTAATTACCATGTTTTTACTCGAGCGTTCACATAGTAATTAGAAAAGTATTACTCACTCGCATACTCTATACTAGTTTAAATAATCAAATAAAATACTGTAGATGTATAAGTTATCAAACTAATATGTACATATATATATATACATTGTTGTTAAGTTCACATTAGGTACATCATACAAATATAAAAAAAACAACTAGTTATCTCCTAACTAGTCAGGAACTCAGTGTACAAAAGAACACTTCTACTAAGTAGTCTGACCTGCTCAAAGTTGAGATCCAGCAAAATTTCATACATACAGAAATGGACTCTAAAGTATCTCACCAAATCAGTCTGCAGGCTGCAAGGTTCCTAATGCTAAACTACAACTATGTACATAACATGAGTCCTTGAATGTCACATGCTCCCCTAAAGAAAACCATTCGCCATCGGTGGAATGGCGTTACCCTCAGCAGGGGCACCAGGACCAGCTGGTGGATCGGAGTCTGAGGAGGAGGACGAGGATAGATCATCTCCAGGAGGGGGCATAGGTGGTGCGGGTGGAGCTACAAACTCAACAGGGTGTGCCATGTGTAGGGGCACTCCGTCATAAGGAAAAGCAGGGTCAAACTCAGCAGTAAAAACAGAGGTACTAAAAGAACGGCTGAAGAATACGTAGGCTCGTATATGAGAATATGCTACTACATATAGTGAATCCAAGTCAGGATCATAGTGCCATTGCCATTGGGGTGAGTCAAGGAAGAAGATCACTGACGGCATCTGTAGCGTCTGAGCACCATACAAAATATACACAAATAGGGATGAGAATATTATATAATTCTCAGTAGGGTAATCCCTCACCAGTAATAAAAAATTAGTAAACAAAACATAAGTAGAAATTTCATTCTTATAAGCAATATCAAGTAAACTTATATGCAAAAATAACAATTAAACTATGCATAGTCATAGGAAGAATTATTAATGTATATAATTCAAGTAAAGTCAAAATGTAACATGATGGTAACCATAAATCTTTCTCTTGTAATCCACGAAATTCAATTAGTGCCGTTGTCTCTTTTCATTAGCATAGGGAAGGCTTAGTTTCACATCAGGTAACATATGTAGTGGATAACTCCTCAGAGGACCATAGACTGCTAGGACATGAGCTCATTCCTATTTGTGATCATCGGACTTCATATTTCTTTTCCATTTCCGAATCACACACAGTTCTATCTCCTAGTCGATACGTCTACCGACTCATAACATTTCCTGGGAAGTTCTTATTTTTGCCTTCCCTCTTTATCCCATATAAGCCTTGTTTCTATTTTCCCCATATATTAAAATATGCACCATCACATTTCTCATATTCTCTTTTGTCATATAACAGCCGCATGTACTTTTATTTTTGACAAATTATGTTTACATCACACGTAGGCAATTTAGTTACATCTAGAGTCTCATTATGCTTTATAAGTAACTCTCTAAAACCATTAGCATGCATGCATATCTCATATATGTGGACTAAATGACATTCCATTATCAATTTAAGACATTTCCACCATTTCAGCAACTTGGCAGATTTATCATTCCAGTAGCAACATTTACTTTCCACATCAAATGGCTAATTTAAGAGCCACAAAAATTCCCTATAACACTTCAATGTGTTTAATAGTCCCTGTAAAAATTTCAGGGGAAAAAGAATTCTCTAACCTTGTTAAATAAATTAAACAAATTTGATGGTCAGAGACCACTTATTCACAGCTCAGACCAGAATTCTCATAGTTTTCAATCCTAGAAATTGATCAAATCAACCCAAAATAAAAATCACAGTTACACTTAAAGAAGTTTTCAACACCCTGTAAAATTTTCAGATGATAATGCAATCAGTTGATATGGTAATAAAATCATATAAAATCGGAGCTTCAGTCCCCACAATCCAGACAGCAAGGTTACCTTTTCGGTTTCTGATTTTTCTGAGACAGTACAACATAAAATTAGTGCTCAAGAATTTTCGTGTAAGTAGTTCAAGATGTTAGGTCAAACATATATTTTTTCCAGGCCATGATCATAACTACAAATATCCCTAAAAATTCATGATATTTTACTGTTTTCAGCAAAACCGAAATTCCAGCACACTATCTAAAACTTCACTTGATAAAATGATTACACTAACCTCATCCAAACCCTCCAACAAAATTTATACTTCAACAACCATATATCATTAACCAAAATAACCAAAAATTTCGAGCAGAAAAGTCAGAATTAAGAAATATAAATTTGGAAAGAAAAGTCTCAATAAAACCCTACTCTTGGGAGCTAAAGGTGTCTTGGTCTCTAGGATGCTCCCAAATGGTGCTCTTCACTCCACAACTCTCAAGATACACCCAAATACTTCTTAAAACAGTGAGGTATCAGGTATCAAGGTTGGGATTTGGTGATGGATTGAAATTCTGATCGGTTATATCTGTAGGTATTGAGTCAGAGAACAACTTTAGTGAAGGAAGAACTTGATTTCGGTAACTCTAGGCTATGGTATATGGAATTTGAAAGCAAGATGAAGCTCTTGGCTATGGAGGAAGTGCAGCTGCTCTTTCTCCTCTTTGCTGGTCCAAATTATGGCTTCCTAAAGAAGCTAGGTTTGTATTTATCTCATATATATAAAGAATGAATATAATATGATGAAAATTAATGATCTTTGACTTTAAAGGAAAAATGGATGGCTAAGATTAATCTTGTAATTCAAGATTGAATCTCATCCATTCCTTTAATATAAAGTGATAAGGTTGTTTAGTTTATAAAGATTAAAATAGCTTTCGGTGTTAAAATCACACACCGACATTTCATCGAACGGGTAAAACAGTGTACCTAGGTAATCAAGCATCGCTTGAAAATTAATTCTAAGTATAAAACCTTTATTCCTAACCATTTCTAATCTCAATCCTATAAGTTTTCACTTTTGGGCCTCTCCGGGTCCCAATTGTAGGGTTTCGGCTGTCCCCGCGGGCCTACGGGGCCCGTAAAACACTATTTATGTTTTTTTTTTTTTTTTTAGCGTTCGTTACATTGTTCTCATCACTTCTATGTACATCAAAGTTTGATATTCTTATTACTAAAGCCATAATTATTTTCTGAATAAAATTAGGGTGTTACACTAAGTCTTCAAGATTAATTCCTAAACCAATTATGAGTCATTCCTACACATTTAAACTAATTTAAAACCATGATTATTAAATCTAAACCTTGCTGGACAGAATCCAGAAAATTACATAATTAAAGGATCTAGAATTCTCAAATTAATTCTTTTCTAGTTCCTAACTTATCCTATCTTTCACATGTGAGTCTTAACATTATTTTTACTCAAACATAGGCACATTATCATCATTAAAACAACACATACAGTGGCAGTAAAGAGCAAGGAAGAACCGAAAATATACTTCTCCATAAAAGGCATAAAACATAATTTCTAAAGTACATAAAATACTAGTTTCTCTTGGAACTCTTTTTAAACTTTCAAAACTCATTTATAAACAATTTTAACATCTAAAATCATAAGAATATTTAAGAGGGCAGTGACCAATTTATCTTTATCTCAAGGGGGTCCTAAATTCATAAAACTTAGTCCTATGCATTCCTTAAACTCATATAAGCTTGGAAAAATTATAAAACATAGTCTCAAATACTTAGAAACTTCAAGACCTCTTGGGGCCGAAATATGAACCAAGGAAAATACATATTGTTAGACCTTTGTTGAGACAACAATGGGCAAGTCTTTGAGCTCTAGGTTTATTTAGGTGACGACATAAAAATAAACATGCTTATGCACTTATTTTAGGTTCCATTAGAAAGTAAAGTGATAGCACAAAGTAAATATGAATACAACTCATTAATATCTTGGTATTAAGTGAGAACTTGAAATATAAACATGATAATGCATAGCTTGAAATATAAACATGATAATGCAAGTTTATTCATTATCTTGGTATTTAGTGATAGCAAGGAAGTAAACATGATATGCAAAGCATAAAGTAAACATGATGCAAGGTTCATTTTATGATTAACTAGAGCTCATTCAAGACTTTAACAAGATAACAACCCAATACAATATCTCAAAGATCACAACACAAAAACCGAAAGTCATACAAAAGAGAAAGAAAGTGAAACTACGTCAAGTTCTTTATTAAATATCCAAAACCCCTATCTAGAGAAAAATCTCTAGAACGTGCCGGCCAACTTTAAGGTTGACAAGGGTAGGCTTGGGCTTTTAGAAATCCTTAGATTAATTTTCTTAAGTTGAAAAACCATGTGAGTTAGATATCATATAGATGAAGTCATAAGGAAAGGAAAACTCAAGCTTCAGAGGTTTCTTTGAGATGAACACAATGTCATCATCTAGAAGCTCTCATCATCAAGCTATCATGCTCATAACAAGGCCTAGAGGCCGAAATGAAAAGAAAAGGAAAAACAAAGGAAAGTTCAAAAAGGATCCAAGAGGAAACTAGAGAAAAACACTTTCTTGAGCAAAACAAAGTTTGAAAACAAATCCCTACCTTGTGATGAAGGTAAAAGCTTGGACTTGAAGATGAAATGAGATGAGCAACCCCTCCTAGGATGGTGGTGATGATTCGGCCAAAGAGGAAGGAAAAGAAAGGAAATGTGTTTTGGGTGAAGTTGTGTTTGAGGTGTGGTGTTTGAGAGGTTTGATGATGGTTCAAGGCTTTGGGGTGGTGTTTGATGGTTGAGAGATGATGATGAGATGAAGAAGATGAAGATGAAAAGAAAGGAAGAACACTTTTGAAACTTTGAGAGAAAAGAAAAACTTAGCAAGACAACTCTAAAACTCTAAACTTAGCAAATGCTTCAAGGTGCAACAAGGCTATCACAAGCATCCTAGTTATAGAAAAACAAAGCCATGGAGCTCACCAAAGGGAGGAGTGGCCGTGTGGTATTGGAGGGAAAAAGGAGAGGAAAATATCTCTTACACAAGGTCATTCAAGCATGGTTTGAAGTATGGAAGCTATGCTATAAAGTATGGTTTGATGTGAGTTAATTTCCTATCAAATTTTTATGAAATTAGGCTTCTAGAAACAATGCATGGCTGGAACTTTTCCAGCCACAATTAAATGGAGAAAATGAGCTATTTTAATTAGTTATTTACTTGGAAAATCAAGCTTGATTGAAAGTTATGACAAGGTATAGTGTATGTGACTTGAGGTATGGCCTTGGAGTGTTGAAAAATTGAACATGTGACGCATAATGGGGAGGGAGGTGCTGCGGCCAGATTTGATAAAGATGGGGAGGAAGATTTGACCATTTAATTGTGTGTTAATGGTAGGTTTAAGTGTGTATTAGCTTAGGTACATGGTTAGGAACAATTAAGCTTAAGTTTAGGTAACTAAGAATGTGATTTAGGGAGTTTATGACAAGTTTAGGAGTGCTCATACATCGTTAAAGAATTTAAAACTTATTTGTGAATAAACAATGTGTAACACAATTCCATGATTTAAGGAATTGGAAAGAGAAAACACTATTATAGATTCTATTATGACTAGGTGTCTTGAAATTAAAATATGATTTTAGGTTGTAATTAAGCACTTTTAGGTTCTAATCATTTTTAATAAATTATTTTGACTCAAGATTAATTAACCTTCGATTAGAGCCTAATATTGCTTAGGTTTGCTTAATCACGCGATTAAGCGTAAAAACACGAAACTAGGGGCAAAATCGTAATTTTGCACTAATTTTGCCCGGGACTTCTAAAATTAAAACTGAGGTCATAGAGTACATAAAAACGCCTTTTAAAATCATCTGGAGAAGTTTCGGGTTCATCCGGCACTTGCAAACGGGTAAAACACCGCAGGGGCGTTTTGGTCATTTTGACCCGAAAACTCGAAAAACGAGATTTTCGATCCCGGGAAGGTACACAAGTTATCTAATCCCCTTCCAACATTGAGTTTGCCCTTCGAGTACTGCCGAACCGGCTTTCCTCGAATTCCGGGCTGAAAATGACCTCAGGGGCATTTTGGTCATTTTCACTCTAACAGAAAAATCAGGGCGTTACATATGAGTACTCCTAATCTTGTCATAAAATCCTTAAACCTCATTCTTAGTCACCTAAACTTAAGCTTCATTATTCCTAACCTTGTACCTAAACTAATACACACTTAAACCTACCATTAAAACACAATTACATGAAACAAATCCTCCTCCCCATGTCAGTCTGTGTTTGGCCGAAGCTCCATGCCCTCCATATGCATCACATGTTCAAATTTTCAACACTCCAAGACCATACCTCAAGTCATATACACCATACCTTGTCATATTTTCAATCAACTTGATTTTCCAAATGAATAACTAATTAAAATAACCCATTTCCTCATTTATTTGTGGCTGAAAAACAACCAGCCATGCATTGTTTCTAGAAGGATTATTTCATTCAAAATTGATAGGAAATTCACTCAAATCAAGCCATGCCTTGTATCATAACTTCCATACCTCAAGCCATGCTTGTATGACACCTTGAAAGAGATATTTTTCTCTTCCTTGCCTCCAATACCACACAGCTTCTTCTCCTTCTCAATGAGCCTTCATTTGTTTTCATTTTCTATAAATACCTTGCCTAGAAACACATGCAAACACTTTATCTCATTTGCACACTTTTAGTTTTCTAAGCTTTCTTTGTGTTCTTTCTTTTTCTCTCTAAGTTTCAAGAGAGTTCTCTCTTGTTCTTCATCTTCATCTTCTTCATCTCTTCATCTTATCATCATCTCATAACCTTCAAACACCACCCCAAAGCCTTGAACCTCACTTGAAACACAACTCCAACCTTCTTGTCCTCCCTTGGCCAAAGCCATCTTGCCCCTTAGAGGAGCTCATCATCTTGTTTTCCTTTTCAAAGAGTTGAAGTATTCATCTTCACTCTAGGTAGAAGTGTTTTTCTAAAACTTGTTTCTTGAAAAATGAGTTTTTCTAGCTTTCTCTTGGATTTTCTTTTTGAAACTTTCTTTGTTTCTTTTCCTTGATGTTTTGGCCTCTTGACCTTGAGGAGCACATGATAGCTCAATGGTGAGAGCTACTAGATGATGACTATGTGTTCATCTCAAAGGAACCTCTAGAGCTTGAGATTTTGTTTTCTCTAAGTTTCATCTTTATTATCTAGCTCAAAAGGATTTTTGTTCAAGAACACTTTTACTTTTCTTGCTATTTTGATTTCATTTTCTTGTTCCTTTTCCTTTAAATATTTCAGTTTTGATTTCTTGATCTTTGAGGTCTTGTTTTGTTTTGAAAGTTTATAAAATTTTGAGCTTGATGATGATGTTCAAGAACCTCATAGTTCCTTTGAGAACTTGGTTCAAGAACTCTAAAGCTCTTTTTGTGATGAGATGAGTGTTGGGTTGCTATTTGTTAAAGTCTTGTAAGAGCTCTAGACTATCATAAAATGAACCTTGCATCCATGTTTACTTTTATGCTTTGCACATCATATTTACTTTCCTTGCTATCACTAAGTATCAAGATAATGAATGAACTTGCATTATCATATTTATATTTCAAGCTATGCATTATCATGTTTATGTTTCAAGTTCTCACTTAATATCAAGATAATAATGAGTTGCATCTCATATTTATTTTATGCTATCACTTTACTTTCTAATGGAACCTAAAATAAGTGCATGAGCATGTTTATTTTGTGTCATCACTTAAATGAACCTAGAGCTCAAAGACTTGCCCATTGTTGTCTCAAACAAAGGCTTGGAAACCTATGTTATTTGTCTTCTTGTTTTCAGCCCCTAAGAGTTTAATTGTTTCCAAGTGTTGAAAACTATGTTTCATAATTTTTCTAAGCTTATATGAGTTGAAGGAATATATAGAACCAAGTTTTATGAATTTAGGAACTCTTGAGACAAAATTTATTTAGCTACTGCCCTCTCAAGTATTTGGATGATTTTAGATGTCAAAAATGCTTATAAATGAGTTTTGAAAGTTTTAAAAAGGTTCCAAGAGAAACTAGTATTTTATGTGCTTTAGAAATTATGTTTGATGCCTTTAAATGGAGATGTTTGTTTCAGTTCTACCTTGCTATGTTTGTCCACTGTATGTGCTGTGTTAATGATGATAATATGATTAAGTTTGGGTATAATTAATGTTAAAACTCATATGTGAAAGATAGGAGAAGTTAGTGACTAGAAAAGAATTAATTTGAGAATTCTAGATCCATTAATGTTTGAATTTTCTGGATTCTGTCTAGCAAGGTTTAGTAATGATAATCATGGTTTAAAATTAGTTTAAATGTGTAGGAATGACTCATAAATGGTTTAGTCTTGATCTTGATGCCTTAGGAGCAAACCAGACTTAAAAAGGGTCATTGTTATGACTCCTAGGTACCCGTAAAGTTAGGATTATGAATTCTGCATCCTTGAGGTTTAGAGATGTTCTTGACCTTAGTGTGAGGTGAGAAATACTTAGTTATAACCTTATAGGTACCCGAGAGACTAGGCTTTGATGATTCATCACTTAGAATGTGAGTTAAGGACCTTAAGGGTCAATGCATAAGACATTAAGAAATGTGTTAATGCTATGATGCTTAATTTATGCAGTGATATGTTGAGATGATTATGATTCATGAGGAAATGATTGTTTAAGATATGAGGTTTATCATGGCATGAGGTTTTATTGAGGAATATGTTGTGTGATTAACTTGTGGCATAAGTTTGAAGGAAATTTGATTTAACAGCTGTTATGCTGCCGAATTTCCATCAAAACTTAAAGGGTTAAAAGAAATGTTTATGAGTACCATATGAGTTGAAAACCTTGGGTGACACCGGTTCGGCAGAGCACCCCCAAGAGATTTTTATGTGACAAAGCACTGAGATGCGCTTTCCTGGGTGATACCGGTTCGACCGAGCACCCCCAGGGGAGACAAATCCGTGAGGGTATGAGTAGATGCAGCCTACCAAAGCGGACAAATTGCTGTGGCTTAATGCCGGCAAAGCGTTTCAAAGAGGGTATATCCTAAGAGAGGTGATCCCTGCCCCCTACCCGTACTTGCGAGTCAGGATTATTTTATTATGTTTTACTTATTCAGATAATAAGCAAGAGCTAGTGTCGACTAGCTGAGGTACAAGCTCATAACCTAGTTATTTTAGGGTGGCCTTATTATGCTAAAGTACCATGATTGATGTCACGAAGTTGAGGAATGATTCACTTGAAAGTTATATGCCTTTATGCCACATGGTTTATGTTTATTGTAACACCCTAAATCTTAACCCAAGACTACTAGTATATACTTAGGTTAATCTTTAGAATATTACCTCTTGGTCTCATCTTTTACTTAGAAAATACTTAGCGGAAATATGGGTAAAATTTTTCTTTTTGGAATTTAAAATCAAAGTGAGAGCCACGCACGAATCTTTAAGAGGAAGCATAGCGAAACATATAAGCAAAGCATAAGAAACACATCATGTCATGGGAACATCAACTGAATCATAGATATATATATATAACGTGCCTACCCAAAGAGGCAGGACTATTTGATACATCATGAAACAAAATACAACTGAAATGCAATACAAGAAAATCATAAAAAAGCAAATACAAGAGAAACTACACCCATACCCATGTGCACCTAAAGTAGACAACCTCATATACAAAAGAAGGTTTGTCCTCTACTATGTGGCGTGTGTGTGCACTAACTACTACCCCTCCTATGACTACTCCTGCTGGTCCGAGCATCGTGGGGTCGAGTCGATCCACTGGCGAATCTCGGTGGGAGTGGTCGAGCGCATCATCGGGGCATGTCCACCGCGGCGAGGACGCATAGATGGCCGACTAGCCAACCTCGGCTGGACTACCGTCTCCTCACTCCCAGCCCTCATCGGTGGGGGAGCGGGACTAGAGCTCCAACTGTACATGTGGGATGGCGGGTCCTCAGATGGGTCCGTCTCCGAGTACTGGGGACGCGGCACATACTCGGGGTACTCGCGTACTGCTGAGGTCTCGGGCTCCATGCGGAGGATCTGCTCATCGCATGGTCGTGCTTGCTCAAAAATCCCGTTATGACGGTAAGGAGCAGTCGGGGTGAAGCGGTAGCTCAGGACGGGGTGCGCGAAGGGTCGTCCCATGAACATGAATACTCTGACAGTGCAGCGACCCTCAAAATGGTATGACCCGAGTGCCGGGTCTTGGTGCAGCTCCCATACCGGGGTATCGATGAAGAGTACAAATGTCGCCATCTGAAGATATGACGGAAGAAAAGAGAGGGTTATCCCTACCTAGGTGACATCGTCACATCCTCAGGAACCTTGGGTTTATTTCTAAAAAGGTGTGCATGTATATAAATTCCTTTTAAGTTATCTTTCCAAGTGTTTATTTATCCAAGGCCCATCATATTTTACAATGCATCTTATAGCTAAGCCTAAAATAACCTAATGATATGAGTGCATCATAAAGGTAAACCAAACAATAGAATAACTAGGAAACATTATAACATTGGCATAAGTATAGTATATGTGACATTGTTAACTTTAACTTTCATCTCATGGGGCCGCCCTAAAACTTCTCTAGGTTATGAGCTCATACCTTAACTAGTCGTCACTAGTTCTTACTTATCCTATGATAAGCGTAACATAATCCCGACTTAAAGTACGGGCTAGGGGGCAAATTAAGGATCTCCTTTCTAGGATTATTTCCTCTTTGAAACACTTTGCTAGCCACGCGGGCCTCGCAATTTGTTCGCTTTGGCAGGCTGCATCTACACATACCCTCACGGATTTGTCTCCTCCTGGGGGTGCCCAGCCGAACCGGTGTCACCCAGGAGAAGCGCGTCTCAGTGTTGTGTCACATTTAAGTTCTCATAAGCATTAAATCATAAGTACCTCATCATTTATCATATTCATTTTTATCATGCATCCTCATATAGCTTTTTCATAACATATATATCATCACATGAAACTTTCTCATAACATATGCATCGACACATAACACTTCCACATAAGATAAACATCATCACATAGTCATATCTAACAATTATCCCCATAAGCTCATAGACTTGATATGTTATAACCCATAGTGTTTTAAACTTCGATTCTTATGAGTCTTAAACTTGCAAATTAATTGTTCTAACATTATCCTTAGCTTCTTATACACCTATAGTTTCACAACTAATGAGTTATACAAATTTTTATGCTCAAGAACTAATCCAAACAGCACTAAGCGGAATTTGGACAGCTTTATGTTTATGTGATTACGGGGTTCTAAAAATTACGGTTTAGATCTTTATCTCGCGTTCTAAGTTATTGATCATCAACGCCTAGTTTCTTGGGAACCTATAAGGTTATAACTAAGTATTTCTCACCTCACACTATGGTCAAGAACATCTCTAAACCTCAAGAGTGCAGAAATCAAAATCCTAACTTTACGGGTACCTAGAAGTCACAATAATGACCCTATCTAAGTTCGGTTTGCTCCTAAGGTTTCAAGATTAAGTCCTAAACCAATTATGAGTCATTTCTACACATATAAACTAATTTAAAACCATGATTATTGAATCTAATCCTTGCTGGACAGAATCCAGAAAAATAAATCTTTAAGGGATCTAGAACTCTCAAATTAATTCTTTTCTAGTTCCTAACTTATCCTATCTTTCATATATGAGTCTTAACATAATTATTACTCAAACATAAGCATATTAACATCATTAACACAGCTCATACAGTGGCCAAACATAGCAAGGCAGAACCGAAACATAAACTCCATTTAAAGGCATTGAACATAGTTTCTAAAGCACATAAAATACTAGTTTCTCTTGGGACCTTGTTAAAGCTTTCAAAACTCTTTTATGAACACTTTTATCATCTAAACTTATGAAAATACTTAAGAGGGCAGTGGCTACATTATTTTCATCTCAAGAGGTCCTAAATTCATAAAACTTAGTTCTACATATTCCTTATACTCATATAAGTTTAGAAAAATTATAAATCATAGTTTTCAATACTTGGAAACACTAAGTCCTCATAGAGCCGAAATATGAACCAAAGGAAATAAATGTTTTAGACCTTTGTTTGAGACATCAATGGGCAAGTCTTTGAGCTCTAGATTCATTTAGGTGATGACATAAAAATAAACATGCTCATGCACTTATTTTAGATTCCATTAGAAAGTAAAGTGATAGCTCAAAGTAAATATGAATGCAACTCATTATTATCTTGGTATTAAGTGAGGACTTGAAATATAAACACGATAATGCATAGCTTGGAATATAAACATGATAATGCAAGGTTCACTCATTATCTTGATATTTAGTGATAGCAAGGAAGTAAACATGATATGCATAGCATAAAATAAACATGATGCAAGGTTTATTTTATGGTTAGCTAGAGCTCATTCAAGACTTTAACAAGAAAACAACCCAATACAATATCTCAAAGATTACAACCCAAAATCGAAAATCATATAAAAGAGAAAGAAAGTGAAACTACATCAAGTTCTTTATTAAATACCCAAAACCCCTATCTAGAGAAAAATCCCTAGAACGTGCCGGCCAACTTTAAGGTTGACAAGGGTAGGCTTGGGCTTTTAGAAATCCTTAGATTAGTTTTCTTAAGTTGAAAAACCATGTGAGTTAGATATCATATAGATGAAGTCATAAGAAAAGGAAAACTCAAGCTTTAGAGGTTTCTTTGAGATGAACACAATGTCATCATCTAGAAACTCTCATCATCAAGCTATCATGCTCAAAATCAAGGCCTCATGGCCGAAAATGAAAGAAAGGAAAAACAAAGGAAAGTTCAAAAAGATTCCAAGAGGAAACTAGGGAAAAACACTTTCTTGAACAAAACAAAGTTTGAAACCAAATCCCTACCTATTGATGAAGATAAAAGCTTGATCTTGAAGATGGAAATGAGATGAGAAACACCTCCTAGGATGGTGATGATGATTCGGCCTTGATGAGAGAAAAAGAAAGAAAATGTGTTTCAAGTGGAGTTGTGTTTGAGGTGTGGTGTTTGAGAGGTTTGATGATGGTTCAAGGTTTTGGAGTGGTGTTTGTTGGTTGAGAGGTGATGATGAGATGAAGAGATGAAGAAGATAAAGATGAAAAGAAAGGAAGAACACTCTTGGAACTTTGAGAGAAAAAGGAAAGACTAGCAAGACAACTCTAAAACTCTAAACTTTGCAAATGCTTCAAAGTGCAACAAGGCTAACACAAGCATCCTATTTATAGAAAAACAAAACCATGGAGGAGTGAATGGGGAGGGCTTGGCCGTAGCTTTTGAGGGAGGAAGGAAGAGAAAATATCTCTTACACAAGGTCATTCAAGCATGGTTTGAAGTATGGAAGCTATGCTACAAAGCATGGTTTGATGTGATTTAATTTCCTATCACATTTTTATGAAATTAGTCTTCTAGAAACAATACATGGCTGGAACGTTTCCAGCCACAATTAAATGGGAAAAATGGGTTGTTTTAATTATTTATTCATGTGGAAATTCAAGCTTGATTGAAAGTTATGACAAGGTATAGTGTATGTGACTTGAGGTATGGCCTTGGAGTGTTGAAAAATTGAACATGTGATGCACAATGGGGGAGGACAGCTTCGGCCAAGGCTAGACAGCAGAGTGGGGGTGAGTTTTGACCATTTAATTGTGTGTTAATCGTAGGTTTAGATGTGTATTAGCTTAGGTACAAGGTTAGGAATGATTAAGCTTAAGTTTAGGTAACTAAGAATGTGATTTAGGGAGTTTATGACAAGTTTAGGAGTGCTCATACATCATTAGAGAATTTTAAACTCATTTATGAATAAACAATGTGTAACACAATTCCATGATTTAAGGAATTGGAAAGAGAAAACACTATTCAAGATTCTATGACTAGGTGTCTTAAAATTAAAATATGATTTTAGGTTGTAATTAAGTACTTTTTGGTTCTAATCAACTTTAATAAATTATTTTGACTCAAGATTAATTAAGGAAATTAATTAACCTTCGATTAGAGTCTAATATTGCTTAGGTTTGCTTAATCGCGTGATTAAGCGTAAAAATACGAAACTAGGGGCAAAACCGTAATTTTGCACTAATTTTGCCCGGGACTTCAAAAATTAAAACTGAGGTCATAGAATACATAAAAACGCCTTTTAAAACCATCTGGAGAAGTTTCGGGTTCATCCGGCACTTGCAAACGGGTAAAACACCGCAGGGGCGTTTTGGTCATTTTGACCTGAAACTCGAAAAACAAGATTTTCGATCCCGGGAAGGTACATAAGTTTTCTAATCCCCTTCCAACATTGAGTTTGCCTTTCGAGTACTTCCGCACTGGCTTTCCTCGAATTCCGGGCTGAAAATGACCTCAGGGGCATTTTGGTCATTTTTACTCTAACAGAAAAATCGGGGCGTTACATTACTCCCCTCCTTAAAAAGAATTTCGCCCTCGAAATTCGTACCTTAGAAAAGCTCTGGATATTTGGACTTCATCTCTGACTCTAGTTCCCATGTGTATTCTTCCGACTTGTCTCGTCCCCACGCCACCTTTACCAAAGGAACAGACTTGTTCCTTAACTGCTTGACTCCGAGATCCACTATTCTTGTAGGCGGTACATTGAAAGTGAGGTCCTCCCTCAACTGTACATGCTCTGGTTCTAGGACATGGCTAGGGTCGGACTCATATTTACGTAACTGGGAGACGTGAAAGACATCATGAAGGTTTGACAGATTGGGTGGTAAGGCTATTTTGTAAGCTACGGATCCGATTCTCTGAAGAATTTCAAAAGGACCGAGAAATCTGGGACTCAACTTTTTAACTTTCATGGCTCTCCCTATTCCTGTAATGGGGGTGATTCTTAGAAATACATGTTCTCCTTCTTGGAACTCCAAGGGCTTGCGCCTTTTGTCCGCGTAGCTTTTCTGCCGACTTTAAGCGGTTGAGATTCTATCCTTGATTTTCTTGATTTGTTCCGTCGTTTCCCTCACTACTTCAGGTCCTAAGACACTTTGTTCTCCGGGCTCGTACCAACATAAGGGTGATTGGCACTTCCTTCCATATAGCGCCTCGTACGGTGCCATACCGACGCTCGCGTGATAACTGTTGTTATACGCAAACTCGATCAAAGGCATGTACTTATCCCAACTTCCTTTTTGGTCTAAGACACAGGCTCTCAGCATATCTTCCAGGGTTTGGATTGTCCTCTCGGACTGACCATCCGTTTGAGGGTGGTAAGCAGTGCTTAGGCACAACTTGGAACCAAATGCCTTTTGAAAGGCTCCCCAAAAACGTGACGTAAACCGCGGATCTCGATCCGAGATTATCGTCGATGGTACTCCATGCAACCTCACTATTTCTTGGATGTAAAGCTGGGCCAACTTATCCAACGAGTACGTGACTCGAATAGGTAGAAAGTGAGCCGACTTAGTCAGTCGATCCACGATTACCCATACGGCATCGTGGCCAGCTTGGGTCTTTGGCAATCCTGTCACGAAGTCCATTGATATACTCTCCCACTTCCACTCGGGGATTGACAGGGTTTCAACATGCCGTAAGGTTTTGGTGTTCGATCTTGACCTTTTGGCAGACCAAACACTTACTCACCCAGGCGACCACATCCTTCTTTAATCCGGGCCACCAAAACATCCTCTTCAAGTCCTGATACATCTTGGTAGTACTAGGATGGATGGCAAAATGGCTCTTGTGAGCCTCCTCCAAGATCTTCTCTCGGAGGTCATCTTGTGGCACACAGATTCGCCCCTCGAACCTCCACAACCAGTCGGGGCCTCGTACAAAACCTTTCAACTTTCCGGCCTTAACTGCCTTGATTGTCTCCATAAAGTCCTCATTTTCTCTTTGGGCAAGCATAATCCTTGCTTAAACCCACTGGTCACCGTGAGATGACTCATCACGATGCCATTTTTCGTTATAGACATCCCAAGATTCATATCCCTAAACTGCTCTATTAACCTAACTTCATTAACCATCATACTTGACAGACGTAACGAGTTTCGGCTCAAGGCGTCGGCTACTACATTAGCCTTGCTGGGGTGGTAACTTAAGCCAAAATCGTAGTCCTTGAGGAACTCCATCCATCTCCTCTGCCTCATATTTAACTCCTTTTGATCAAAGAGATGCTTGAGACTCTTATGATCGGAGAAAACTTCAAACCTTACACCATACAAATGGTGTCTCCACATCTTAAGGGCGAACACGATGGCCGCTAACTCTAGGTCATGGGTGGGGTAGGTTACCTCGTGAGGCTTGAGTTGTCTAGACGCATAGGCTACCACTTGCCTGTTTTGCATCAACACGCAACCTAAACCCTTGCCAGAAGCATCGCAATATACCTCGAAGGGTACATTGGGGTCAGGTAAAACTAAAACTGGGGTTGAGGTGAGCTTTTCCTTAAGCTCTAGGAAACTCTTTTCACATTCGGGGCTCCACTCAAACGGGGCATTCTTCCTAGTGAGCTTGGTTAAGGGTAGGGCTAACTGGGAAAATCCTTTGATAAACCTACGGTAATATCCAGCTAAACCCAAAAAGCTTCTAATCTCAGTCACAGAGGTTGGTCTATCCCAATTCATCACAGCTTCTATCTTACTTGGGTCGACAGCTATGCCACCTTTTGACACAACATGTCCTAAGAACTTTACCTCCTCTAACCAAAATTCACACTTAGACAACTTAGCGTGTAACTTCTTCTTCTTTAATACCTCTAAAACCAGCCTTAAATGACGCTCATGCTCCTCGTGGGTCTTCGAATAGATGAGAATATCATCTATGAACACAACCACGAATTGATCTAAATAGGGTCTAAAGATCCTATTCATGTAATCCATAAAAACTGCGGGAGCATTCGTCAAACCAAACGACATTACATTGAACTCAAAGTGTCCATACCGAGTTCGAAAGGCGGTTTTAGGAATATCCGAATCTCTCACCCTAATCTGATGGTAACCGGACCTTAAATCAATATTAGAAAACACTACTGCTCCTTTTAATTGGTCCATAAGATCGTCAATCCTAGGCAATGGGTATTTATTCTTTATGGTTACTTGGTTCAGCTGCCTATAGTCTATACACATCCTCATACTTCCGTCCTTTTTCTTCACAAATAAGACCGGAGCGCCCCAAGGCGAAGCACTCGGCCTTATAAAACTCTTTTCTAACAGCTCTTCTAACTGGGTTTTCAACTCGCCACCCGAGGGTGACATCCTATACGGGGCTATAGAGATTGGTCCTGTCCCAGGAACCAACTCTATGGAGAATTCAACTTCTCTTTCGGGAAGGAACTCGGGTATTTCATCTGGAAATACTTCGGGATAGTCTCTTACCACAGGTATCTCACCTAGGTTTTGCTCAAAGTCTACATCGCATGCGGCTAGGAGAACATATCCCTTTGCTTTCTCCCCACTACAGAAGACCTCTACGGAATTTAGGTACAGCCTAATGGGTTGAGTGATGTTTTCGGGAGGAGAAGGGAAAACTACGGTTTGGGTTCCACAATCTAACATCACACGGTTGGTGTGAAGCTAGTTCATGCCTAAAAGACCTATTTTCTACAACAAGATGATAGTTTAAACAACAACGGCAAGTATTAACAGGGCGATTTGTAGGAGTAGAAACAATAAGATCGAAGGGAAGTTTAGAGACTCTTAGATTTAAGGACTCGACACTAGCAAGTGAAATGAAAGAATGAGTAGCACCAGAGTCATATAGTACAGTTAAGGGTTTACCGTTTACTTCGCACATACCTTCAATGAGATCTTTGGACTTCTTGGCGTCTTCCGCATTAAGGGTAAAGACCCTTCCTCGGTATTGTGGTCGGGGGTTTTGGTTCGATGTCCCTTGTCCGGTGCAGTCCTTTGCATAGTGGCCAGGCTTGCCACACTTGAAACATACATTTTGACCGGCTAAGCATGGGCGATTCCCAGACGTCAACAGATGTTGCTCCGGGGTAAGCAGCAGGGGTTTGTGGTGCCTTGTTCTTGGCTCCACTTGGTCCTCCATTGTGGTTCCGGGGTCCACCCGGTCCACGGGGTTGATTATTGAAATTCCTCGGGCCTTGATGTTGAAATGGCGGCCTTTGGTGTTGCTTGGATTATTGGTGAGCAGGAGCTCTTGGTGGTTGTTGTTGTTGTTGTCGGAACTGGTTGGTTTGGTAGGGGTTGTAGTGATTCCTTGAAGGGTACTGTGGTTTGAACTTCGGGGCTTGAGGTCCGAGCCCCTTGGCTCGCTCCGCCCTTGTGATTTGAATCTTTCTCTGTCCTTCTTCAAGTATCCGGCACTTGTTGACCAGAGTCGGGAAGTCTCTGATCTGCATATGGGCCACGGCGTAGTTCATCTCTGCCTTCAGACCGGCCTCATACTTCACACACTTTCAAACCTCATCGGGGTTCCCTTGGAACACCCGAGAGAACTTGATTAGCTCCTCAAACTTCGCGGTGTATTGGGCTATAGTAGACCCTCCTTAGGTCAACTGCATGAACTCAACGTCCTTCGCGTTTCTTATGGACTCCGGAAAGTACTTCTCATAGAAGTAAGTCTTGAAACGACTCCCTACCAATGGGAGTTCTAGAGGCTTCTAGCAGATGCCTCGTGCCGTTCCACCAGAACTCGGCGTCGGACTTCAACATGAAAGCAGCAAATGTGACCTTCTGCTCCTCCGAGCAGGTAACGACAGAGTAGATCTTCTCCATGTCTTTGATCCACTCATCAGCCTTGTCAGGGTCCATTACCCCTTGGAACACTGGCGGGTTCACCTTGCGGAACTCGCCAAAGCGGGCTTGTTCCACCATCTCAGCAGCAGGGGGAGGAGGGGGAACAGGAGCAGCATTCGCTTGTTGATCCATTCGGTTGAACATCCGTTCCATGGCTTGCGCCATGCGACAGACAGCAGCAGCAGTGGTATTATCTTGGTCAACATCGGGCGTAGTCCTAGGCCGTCGTCGCGGTGCCATTGGTCCCTAAACACATGAAACAATGAACATCAAGTTGATCAGGCTCAATATCCATGCAAAATGAGCTAGTTACCATGGCACTTGCAAGCCACAGAAGTCATGCATGTCTAGTCCTACAGCTTATCTCTATCAAGCACTACACATGACATAACTATCGTATTATGCTTATAAAGCATAATCACCCAATCCTCGTGCTCCATGAGAATCGAATCGCCTCGATACCATAATGTAACACCCTAAATCTTAACCCAAGACTACTAGTATATACTTAGGTTAATCTTTAGAATATTACCTCTTGGTCTCATCTTTTACTTAGAAAATACTTAGCGGAAATATGGGTAAAATTTTTCTTTTTGGAATTTAAAATCAAAGTGAGAGCCACGTCATTTAATCTTTAAGAGGAAGCATAGCGAAACATATAAGCAAAGCATAAGAAACACATCATGTCATGGGAACATCAACTGAATCATAGATATATATATATAACGTGCCTACCCAAAGAGGCAGGACTATTTGATACATCATGAAACAAAATACAACTGAAATGCAATACAAGAAAATCATAAAAAAAGCAAATACAAGAGAAACTACACCCATACCTATGTGCACCTAAAGTAGACAACCTCATATACAAAAGAAGGTTTGTCCTCTACTATGTGGCGTGTGTGTGCACTAACTACTACCCCTCCTATGACTACTCCTGCTGGTCCGAGTACTGTGGGGTCGAGTCGATCCACTTGCGAATCTCGGTGGGAGTGGTCGAGCGCATCATCGGGGCATGTCCACCGCGGCGAGGACGCATAGATGGCCGACGAGCCAACCTCGGCTGGACTACCGTCTCCTCACTCCCAGCCCTCATCGGTGGGGGAGCGGGACTAGAGCTCCAACTGTACATGTGGGATGGCGGGTCCTCAGATGGGTCCGTCTCCGAGTACTGGGGACGCGGCACATACTCGGGGTACTCGCGTACTGCTGAGGTCTCGGGCTCCATGCGGAGGATCTGCTCATCGTGTGGTCGTGCTCGCTCAAAAATCCCATTATGACGGTAAGGAGCAGTCGGGGTGAAGCGGTAGCTCGGGACGGGGTGCGCGAAGGGTCGTCCCATGAACATGAATACTCTGACAGTGCAGCGACCCTCAAAATGGTATGACCCGAGTGCCGGGTCATGGTGCAGCTCCCATACCGGGGTATCGATGAAGAGTACGAATGTCGCCATTTGAAGATATGACGGAAGAAAAGAGAGAGGGAATGAGAATCTTTCTAAAAGAATTCTCAGTAGGGTTATCCCTACCTAGGTGACATCGTCACATCCTCAGGAACCTTGGGTTTATTTCTAAAAAGGTGTGCATGTATATAAATTCCTTTTAAGTTATCTTTCCAAGTGTTTATTTATCCAAGGCCCATCATATTTTACAATGCGTCTTATAGCTAAGCCTAAAATAACCTAATGATATGAGTGCATCATAAAGGTAAACCAAACAATAGAATAACTAGGAAACATTATAACATTGGCATAAGTATAGTATATGTGACATTGTTAACTTTAACTTTCATCTCATGGGGCCGCCCTAAAACTTCTCTAGGTTATGAGCTCATACCTTAACTAGTCGTCACTAGTTCTTACTTATCCTATGATAAGCGTAACATAATCCCGACCTAAAGTACGGGCTAGGGGGCAAATTAAGGATCTCCTTTCTAGGATCATTTCCTCTTTGAAACGCTTTGCTAGCCACGCGGGCCTCGCAATTTGTCCGCTTTGGTAGGCTGCATCTACACATACCCTCACGGATTTGTCTCCTCCTAGGGGTGCCCGGCCGAACCGGTGTCACCCAGGAGAAGCGCGTCTCAGTGTTGTGTCACATTTAAGTTCTCATAAGCATTAAATCATAAGTACCTCATCATTTATCATATTCATTTTTATCATGCATCCTCATATAGCTTTTTCATAACATATATATCATCACATGAAACTTTCTCATAACATATGCATCGACACATAACACTTCCACATAACATAAACATCGTCACATAGTCATATCTAACAATGATCCCCATAAGCTCATAGACTTGATATGTTATAACCCATAGTGTTTTAAATTTCGATTCTTATGAGTCTTAAACTTGCAAATTAATTGTTCTAACATTATCCTTAGCTTCT
The DNA here is from genome assembly GCA_031216105.1 of Dalbergia cultrata. NCBI lineage: Eukaryota > Viridiplantae > Streptophyta > Magnoliopsida > Fabales > Fabaceae > Dalbergia > Dalbergia cultrata. Next base: position 33,150,110 of record CM062353.1, on the reverse strand, counting down.
TATACACCTATAGTTTCACAACTAATGAGTTATACAAATTTTTATGCTCAAGAACTAATCCAAATAGCACTAAGCGGAATTTGGACAGCTTTATGTTTATGTGATTACGGGGTTCTAAAAATTACGGTTTAGATCTTTATCTCGCGTTCTAAGTTATTGATCATCAACACCTAGTTTCTTGGGAACCTATAAGGTTATAACTAAGTATTTCTCACCTCACACTATGGTCAACAACATCTCTAAACCTCAAGAGTGCATAAATCGAAATCCTAACTTTACGGGTACCTAGAAGTCACAATAATGACCCTTTCTAAGTTCGGTTTGCTCCTAAGGTTTCAAGATTAAGTCCTAAACCAATTATGAGTCATTTTTACATATATAAACTAATTTAAAACCATGATTATTGAATCTAATCCTTGCTGGACAGAATCCAGAAAAATAAATCTTTAAGGGATCTAGAACTCTCAAATTAATTCTTTTCTAGTTCCTAACTTATCCTATCTTTCACATATGAGTCTTAACATAATTATTACTCAAACATAAGCATATTAACATCATTAACACAGCTCATACAGTGGCCAAACATAGCAAGGCAGAACCAAAACATAAACTCCATTTAAAGGCATTGAACATAGTTTCTAAAGCACATAAAATACTAGTTTCTCTTGGGACCTTGTTAAAGCTTTCAAAACTCTTTTATGAACACTTTTATCATCTAAACTTATGAAAATACTTAAGAGGGCAGTGGCTACATTATTTTCATCTCAAGAGGTCATAAATTCATAAAACTTAGTTCTACATATTCCTTATACTCATATAAGTTTAGAAAAATTATAAATCATAGTTTTCAATACTTGGAAACACTAAGTCCTCATAGAGCCGAAATATGAACCAAAGGAAATAAATGTTTTAGACCTTTGTTTGAGACATCAATGGGCAAGTCTTTAAGCTCTAGATTCATTTAGGTGATGACATAAAAATAAACATGCTCATGCACTTATTTTAGATTCCATTAGAAAGTAAAGTGATAGCTCAAAGTAAATATGAATGCAACTCATTATTATCTTGGTATTAAGTGAGGACTTGAAATATAAACATGATAATGCATAGCTTGGAATATAAACATGATAATGCAAGGTTCACTCATTATCTTGATATTTAGTGATAGCAAGGAAGTAAACATGATATGCATAGCATAAAATAAACATGATACAAGGTTTATTTTATGGTTAGCTAGAGCTCATTCAAGACTTTAACAAGATAACAACCCAATACAATATCTCAAAGATTACAACCCAAAAATCAAAAATCATATAAAAGAGAAAGAAAGTGAAACTACATCAAGTTCTTTATTAAATACCCAAAACCCCTATCTAGAGAAAAATCTCTAGAACGTGCCGGCCAACTTTAAGGTTGACAAGGGTAGGCTTGGGCTTTTAGAAATCCTTAGATTAGTTTTCTTAAGTTAAAAAAACCATGTGAGTTAGATATCATATAGATGAAGTCATAAGAAAAGGAAAACTCAAGCTTTAGAGGTTTCTTTGAGATGAACACAATGTCATCATCTAGAAACTCTCATCATCAAGCTATCATGCTCAAAATCAAGGCCTCATGGCCGAAAATGAAAGAAAGGAAAAACAAAGGAAAGTTCAAAAAGATTCCAAGAGGAAACTAGGGAAAAACACTTTCTTGAACAAAACAAAGTTTGAAACCAAATCCCTACCTATTGATGAAGATAAAAGCTTGATCTTGAAGATGGAAATGAGATGAGCAACACCTCCTAGGATGGTGATGATGATTCGGCCTTGATGAGAGAAAAAGAAAGAAAATGTGTTTCAAGTGGAGTTGTGTTTGAGGTGTGGTGTTTGAGAGGTTTGATGATGGTTCAAGGTTTTGGGGTGGTGTTTGATGGTTGAGAGGTGATGATGAGATGAAGAGATGAAGAAGATAAAGATGAAAAGAAAGGAAGAACACTCTTGGAACTTTGAGAGAAAAAGGAAAGACTAGCAAGACAACTCTAAAACTCTAAACTTTGCAAATGCTTCAAAGTGCAACAAGGCTAACACAAGCATCCTATTTATAGAAAAAAAAACCATGGAGGAGTGAATGGGGAGGGCTTGGCCGTAGCTTTTGAGGGAGGAAGGAAGAGAAAATATCTCTTACACAAGGTCATTCAAGCATGGTTTGAAGTATGGAAGCTATGCTACAAAGCATGGTTTGATGTGAGTTAATTTCCTATCACATTTTTATGAAATTAGTCTTCTAGAAACAATGCATGGCTGGAACTTTTCTAGCCACAATTAAATTGGAAAAATGGGTTGTTGTAATTATTTATTCATGTGGAAATTCAAGCTTGATTGAAAGTTATGACAAGGTATAGTGTATGTGACTTGAGGTATGGCCTTGGAGTGTTGAAAAATTGAACATGTGATGCACAATGGGGGAGGACAGCTTCGGCCAAGGCTGGACAGCAGAGTGGGGGTGAGTTTTGACCATTTAATTGTGTGTTAATGGTAGGTTTAGATGTGTATTAGCTTAGGTACAAGGTTAGGAATGATTAAGCTTAAGTTTAGGTAACTAAGAATGTGATTTAGGGAGTTTATGACAAGTTTAGGAGTGCTCATACATCATTAGAGAATTTTAAACTCATTTATGAATAAACAATGTGTAACACAATTCCATGATTTAAGGAATTGGAAAGAGAAAACATTATTCAAGATTCTATGGCTAGGTGTCTTAAAATTAAAATATGATTTTAGGTTGTAATTAAGTACTTTTTGGTTCTAATCAACTTTAATAAATTATTTTGACTCAAGATTAATTAAGGAAATTAATTAACCTTCGATTAGAGCCTAATATTGCTTAGGTTTGCTTAATCGCGTGATTAAGCGTAAAAATACGAAACTAGGGGCAAAACCGTAATTTTGCACTAATTTTGCCCGGGACTTCAAAAATTAAAACTGAGGTCATAGAATACATAAAAATGCCTTTTAAAACCATCTGGAGAAGTTTCGGGTTCATCCGGCACTTGCAAACGGGTAAAACACCGCAGGGGCGTTTTGGTCATTTTGACCCGAAACTCGAAAAACAAGATTTTCGATCCCGGGAAGGTACATAAGTTTTCTAATCCCCTTCCAACATTGAGTTTGCCCTTCGAGTACTGCCGCACTGGCTTTCCTCGAATTCCGGGATGAAAATGACCTCATGGGCATTTTGATCATTTTTACTCTAACAGAAAAATCGGGGCGTTACATTTATGTGCTTTGATGTGTTGTTTTATATGCTCAAGTATTGACATGCATCCATGATATAATATGTTGCATTCATAATGTCAAGATGCATGCTAAAAGGAATGGACCTTGGATAACTAGTTTTGGAAAACCCTAAATTGAATCTTATATACATGATCACTGTTTTAGAATTAAACCCAAGGTTCCTGAGGATGTGAATAATATAACCCTAGGATAGGAGACTCCTACTGAGATTCTTTAGCAAGAATTCTCACTCATCTCTCTTTCTTCTTCCGTCACATCTTCAGAGATCGATGGCGACGTTCGTAGTCTTCATTGACGCGCCCATGTGGGAGGTGCACTACGACTCGGACCACCGTTCGTATCATTTTGAGGGTCGTTGTTCCATCCATGTTTTTGTGTACCTGGGATGACCTTTCGCCTATCCGGTATCGAGCTACCAGTTTACTCCTACTGCGTCTTTTGGTGGGGATGACATGATCTTCGAGCATACCCGCCCGCGCGACGAGTAGAGACATCGTGCTCGTCCGTCTACTTCTGTCGACTGTGACTTTCTGGAGTATGTACCACGTTCAAGGAGGTCCGAGAAGGACCCATCTGAGGATTCGCCCATGCACATCCCTTCAAAGGGTTCTGCACCTTTTCCCCAGTACCGGCGTGCGGGGAGTGAGGAGACCGTGTTGCAACCGCGTCTAGCGAGGAGGGCCGAGATGCATCCGCGCTGAGGAGCTCATGCCCAGCCGGCACGTGTTCCTTTCCCACTCCACTGGCCGACTCAGGAGGAAATCAAGCAGTTCGTGGGCTACATACCCCCGTCGCCCGAGGGTCCCCGTCGTCACTAGATTCCAATGGAGAGCCTTACGAGTACCCGAGCCTTCGTGGAGATCTTCCCTTCGGCAGTACCCTTTTTGGGAGGGGTTGTAGATTAGTACTTGTAGTTTAGTAGGAGGGTAGCATTTTGGATTTTATTTCCTATTGTGCCATGTACTTTACGCTTTCTGTTGTATTTCATTTCCGCTGTATTACAAGCTCTGCCCGTTCTTAGGGTATGACTAGCTATGTACTTCACCTATATTATTATTAATGAAATGTTTCCTTTGTTATCCTGATTATTGTTCTTTGGTTTCGTGCTTTACCTTATGCTTTATAATGGTTGTTACGTGTGCCTTATATTTCTGTTATTCGACTAGTTAGGTTCGCGGCTCTTACTTTGCTTTATGTTTTCAAAAAAAAAATTTACCTGTAAATTTCGCTAAGTATTTTATAAAATGATGAGACTAAGAGGTAATGACCTAATGATTAACCTAATGTGTTCTAGAGAGTTGGGTTAAGAATTAGGGTGTTACATAAAACATTCAACATAAAACATACTATCAAGTATGAAGCTTGAAATGCAGCGGAATAGTGGTTAGATGTTTCAGAAAGAAGCTTTCTAACGCATGATTATAGTTACGCATTTTAAAAATACTTGATTAATAATTAACTTAGGTGCATAACATAAATAAAAACCAACGGTTAAGGAAGAGAGAAATGAACACAAGCATTTTTATACTGGTTCAGCCAACCTGCTTATATCCAGTACCCAACACTCGTTAAGATTTCATTAACAATAACTTCCTCAACTTGAGAAAGTAAACTGGATAGTCTTTACAATAGCCTTCCCAAGCTTTAACTTGCACAATGGCCAAACCCAACTGTGACTTAACTAAGTAGTTATGTATCAGCCTCTCCAAGCTGAATTGTGACCTGCAAACAACTTCTACTGACACGTTGTAAGTAGTCTTAAACCAGTCTCTCTAAATTAAACCATGATAAGCAAATGCCTTTGTTATCATGTTGCAAGTAGTTTTACCTTAGCCTCTCCAAGCTATGTTGCACACTGATCACTATTGGATCAAGGTTACAAAGGTTAAGTGTTTGGGTTGCCACTCAAACAAACCTATACTCAAGTTTCCTTAAAGATGCTAGCTAATACAGACCTGGGAAACTTAGAGCGACTCATTTCCTCACCTACTTCCTAAAAAGAACATTCAACAATACATGAACGGGAAAGAAGATTTTTACACTTCAAGAGGATTGATTACAAATATGAAGAGCAGCACAGGAAGTGTGGAGAGATTTTTCCAGCATTTTAGCTATTATATTTTCAACTCTCTCTTCGGCACTTAAGCTTGGCATCTCTATTTATACAGGTCTATCTTCATGACCATTGCCTTTTTGATCTGATCTCCAAGTGACATGTGTATTTCATTAGATGTGCCTTGAAATGTTAGTCTAGAGAGGTAGGCTAACAACTTGTCATATCGGTTGCAGAAGCCATTGTATTATAGAGATTTCTGATGTCTTTATTTTCCTTTTTACTTTTTGACCATGGTTTTTGAACTTGTCCTTCTAGAAGATATGAGCATTAATCATTTAGGCATAAGAGATGACGTACTAGTTATAACACTAGGTCTAATTCGAGATTTGAATTTTGAAATTTGAATTTTCCCTCCATTTTCCTCAGCATTCTGTGCTCCACAGTAAAGTGAGCTTTTTGATGGCATAATCAATCTCTTTGCTTCTTCTTCGATCTTCCAGTCTTCAATCTTGATTGTTTGATGATGATATCTTTGTGATTGTATTGATTGATGACTAAGTAACACGTTGTTCTTGGACATGAATTGATTTCTTCATCTTGGGTGTACTTTCTGATATCCCGTGCTACTTTTTGAAGATCTCCTCCTTGGTTTCTTGGTCTCTGGCTTGAACTGCTTTAGTCCTTAGGCATTTACACTTTTTTTTCCATGAGATAATATTCATCCTTTTAAGTTTGATCTCCTCTCTTGAGATAAACATGATTTCTCATGTGTAGTGAAATTATTCCCAATTCAAGTCTGCTTCTATGCCTTTGGTCCGTAAACATGAATACGTTCTTTGCTTGAAATAACATTCACTTTCTTTCAAGTTAATATCTTCCCATGAGATAAATCATACTTGCACATGCAAAGTAAAACATTATTCTAACTTTTAGTCCATATTATGCTCTAATCTGTATACGCATTCTTTGCTTGACATAATATTCACTTTTAATTTAGCTTAATCTCTTTCCCTGAGATAAAACATGTTTGCACATGCAAAGTGAAATATTAATCTTGTTTTAAGTCCGTGAGTTACAAACCGGATTAACCTGTTATGCTTTGTCAAGAAACTCAAGGTGGCTATTTGTCACGACCCGCCTAGAGAACGTGATCGGCACGTGAGGATTTGAGTCCCCATGGAAGCCTCTAGTAACGTGACTGACTAATATGCATAAATAATTTAAAATATATTCAAAATATTTTAAATTCAACTAAAACTCCATAATCTACAGATGTTCTCAAAGCATAAATTCTAAACATAAAACTACATAAATCCATAATCTAGGCCCAAGCCAAACATAATTAAATAAATGACTGAAATTATGAAAATAGTCAAAATAATATAATGCATGTACGGGATTCTGCCTAAATAATTATTGGAGCACTACTAAATTGACATAATCAACAGTAAGCTCCACTTCAAAGCCAAGCTCACCAAGAAAGCTGTACCACTACTGAGGAGGATCTTGTGGTGCAAGTGACCCTGCAACTGTATTTGTAAGGGAAGAAAAAGAGAGGGGTGAGTTCATCAAAACTCAGTGAATGAGCCATTACTCACAACCCACATGGGACATTAACAAAATACATAACATATACATGCAACTAATGTGAAACATATTATATATATAATTACATATGACTATGCTAAAATATTAAATTAACTGAATCCATGGCAATAACTAGTAGAGAAACAAGAATTATTCTGTACATAAATATCTTAGTTGAATAGTTAATCTGAGCCAATGGCTAATTTGATAGGTACCTAACTAGATCCCATAAATGGACACCTCACTAGGTTCCTTACTGTGGGTAAGCTAGTCCTCTAGCAGACCACTTGGTACCAAGGTTAACGATCAATCCTACAGCCATTAACTCACTGATATATTTTTCACTATTTATTGGCTAAAAAATAATAGTAATAATTTCATACAAAATTGAGATTCATAATATTTTGTAACTGATAAATAAATCTAAATCATACATACAGTAAGTATGGTTCTATGAGTTTTCTAAAATGACTAATTTTCATGATAACTGTAAAAGTAATAATATTTCTAAAACTGACATAATTCATAATAGCATGTTCCCTTGACATAAAACATTCTAAAATTTCATAAATAATTTATATAATATAAAAAATATTAATAATGACCAAAATTATGGTCATGAGCTTAAATCCACTCATGTTCTCTCTCCTCTCTCTCACTTTCACTCACACTGTGCAAACACAACACACACACCCACATATGTATATATATATATATATAAAATGCATGCGTGGAACATGCATGCTACTATATATATTAATATAATATTAATAACAACAATAATAATAATACTACATGTAATAATAAGTACTAATAATACAATCGATGATGATCATGATAATAATAATAATAAATAATTTATAATAACAACATAAATAATAGTAAAACAAGTAATAATGATAATAATTCAGATACTAACCGATTTTGTATTTGGGGTATTACATACTACCCCCCTTAAAAGAGATTTGGTCCCAAAATCTAAACAACATACCCTGAAGTGGAAAAAGGTGAGGATACTTGATTTTCATAGCTTCTTCAGCTTCCCAAGTACCTCCTTTGCCGTAATGATTCCTCCAGATAACTTTCACTGAGGCTATCTCCTTTGAGCGAAACTTCTTGATTTGCCTATCTAATATGGCAATTGGTTCCTCTTTGTAGGACAAACTCTCATCAACTTGGATTGTTGGTGAAGTGATCACATGAGATAGGTCAGCCATATATTTTCTAAGCATACTGACATGAAACATTGGGTGTATGGATGATAAATTAGGAGGTAGTGCCAATCTATAGGCCACCACTCCAACTCTTTCTAAAATCTCAAATGGGCCGATAAAATGAGGGCTTAACTTTCCCTGCCTACTGAAACTCACAACCTTAAGAAACATGTGGTCCCTAACCACAAACTCCAAGTCACATTGACAGTTATCTGCATATGACTTCTACCTGGATTGTTCTGCTAAAAGGCATTCCCTAATCAACTAAAGTTTCTCTAAGGTTTCTTGAATTAGGTCCGGGCCTAAGGGCTTAGCCTCGCCAAGCTCAAACCACCCAATAGGAGACCTGCAATGCCTCCAATACAAGGCTTCAAATGGTTCCATCTGGATACTCATTTGATAACTATTATTGTATGAAAACTCTATTAAGGGTATATGATCACACTAGCTCCCTTCGAAATCTAGTATCCAGGCTCTAAGCATATCTTCTAAAGTTTGTATTATCCTTTTTGGCTGACCATCTGTCTAAGGGTGAAAAGCTATAGTAAAATCTACACATGTGCCAAGGGCCTCTTGAAATGCCTTCCAAAATCATGAAGTGAACTTGGACCCTTTATCAGATATAATGGATACTGGGACATCATGAAGTCTGACGATCTTGTTGATGTATAGTTTAGCATATTGTGCAGCACTAAAAGTAGTTTTTACTGGTAAAAAGTGTGCTGACTTAGTCATCCTATCCACTATTACCCATATGGAGTCAAATCCTTTAGTGGTTTAAGGTAAACCAACTATGAAGTCCATGGTTATCATTTCCTACTTCCACTCTGGAATATCTATCTGCTAAAGTAACCCTGCTGGCCTCTAGTGCCCAGCCTTGACTTGATGGCACACCAAGCACCTAGCTACAAAGTGTAACGCCCCAATTTTTCCTACTTAGCAAAAATGACCAAAATACCCCTAGGTCATTTTTGTATAAATATCGAGGCTGGCTGGGACTGGCCACCTCCAAAGGGATATCCTAATATTGGGATAAGGTTAGGTGAAGATTGGATAGCAATCTGTACGAAAATCGCAATACACGATTTTTCCCATGTAAAAATGACCAAAATGCCCCTGAGGTCATTTTGCCCGAAATTCGGGGACGACCAACCCAAGCCATCCTCAAGGGATTAGTTTAATGTTTGAAGGGGATTAGATGCATTAGAAATAATAACAGAGGTGAAAATCTCATTTTCTGGACTTTCAACACAAAATGATAAAAATGCCCCTGCTAAATTTTTACACGAGATTTAGTGCCGACTAAGCCAAAAAGTTGAATGAACTTGCATTCTCATATTTATATTTCAAGCTATGCATTATCATGTTTATATTTCAAGTTCTCACTTAATATCAAGATAATAATGAGTTGCATCTCATGTTTATTTTATGCTATCACTTTACTTTCTAATGGAACCTAAAATAAGTGCATAAGCATATTTATCTTTATGTCATCACTTCAATGAACCTAGAGCCCAAAGACTTGCCCATTGTTGTCTCAAGCAAAGGCTTGAAAATCTATGCTTTTGGTCTTCATGTTTTCGGCCTCAATGAGATTTATTGGTTACAAGTATTGAAAACTATGCTTTATAATTTTTCTAAGCGCTTATGAGTTAAAGGAATATATAGAACTAAGTATTATGAATTTAGGACTTCATGAGACAAGTTTGATTTAGCTATTGCCCTCTTAAATATTTTTAAGATTTAAGATGATAAAAATGTTTAGAAATGAGTTTTGAAAGTTTTAAAAAGGTTCCAAGAGAAACTAGTATTTTATGTGCTTTAGAAATTGTGTTTGATGCCTTCAAATAGAGATGTTTGTTTTGGTTCTGCCTTGCCTTGTATGACCACTGTATGAGCTGTTTTAATGATGGTCATATGCTTATGTTTGAGTATAATTAATGTTAAGACTCATATGTGAAAGATAAGAGAAGTTAGAAACTAGAAAAGATTAATTTGAGAGTTCTAGATCCCTTAATGTTTGAATTTTCTGGATTCTGTCCAGCAAGGTTTTGTAATGATAATCATGGTTTTAAATTAGTTTAAATGTGTAGGAATGACTCATAATTGGTTTAGGACTTGATCTTGATGCCTTAGGAGCAAACCGGACTTAGAAAGGGTCATTGTTGTGACTCCTAGGTACCCGTAAGGTTAGGATTATGAATTCTGCATCCTTGAGGTTTAGAGATGTTCTTGACCATAGTGTGAGGTGAGAAATACTTAGTTATAACCTTATAAGTTCCCAAGAGATTAGGTTTGATGATTTATAACTTAGAATATGAGTTAAGGACATTAAGGGTTAATGCATAAGACACTAAGAAGTTGTTAATTGTAACGCCCCGATTTTTCTGTTAGAGTGAAAATGACCAAAATGCCCCTGAGGTCATTTTCAGCCTGGAATTCGAGGAATCGAAGGGCAAACTCAATGTTGGAAGGGGATTAGATAACTTGTGTACCTTCCCGGGATCGAAAATCTCGTTTCGAAGTTTTCAGTCAAAATGACCAAAACGCCTCAAGTGTGTTTTACCCGTTTGCAAGTGCTGGATGAACCCGAAACTTCTCCAGATGATTTTAAAAGGCGTTTTTATGTATTCTATGACCTCAATTTTAATTTTAGAAGTCCCGGGCAAAATTAGTGCAAAATTACGGTTTTGCCCCTAGTTTCGTGTTTTTACGCTTAATCGCGTGATTAAGCAAACCTAAGCAATATTAGGCTCTAATCGAAGGTTAATTAATTTCCTTAATTAATCTTGAGTCAAAATAATTTATTAAAATTGATTAGAACCTAAAAGTGCTTAATTACAACCTAAAATCATATTTTAATTTCAAGACACCTAGTCATAGAATCTTGAATAGTGTTTTCTCTTTCCAATTCCTTAAATCATGGAATTGTGTTACACATTGTTTATTCACAAATGAGTTTTAAATTCTTTAATGATGTATGAGCACTCCTAAACTTGTCATAAACTCCCTAAATCACATTCTTAGTTACCTAAACTTAAGCTTAATTGTTCCTAACCATGTACCTAAGCTAATACACACTTAAACCTACCATTAACACACAATTAAATGGTCAAATCTTCCTCCCCCATGCTGTCTGAAATCTGGCCGCAGCACCTCCCTCCCCATTATGCATCACATGTTCAATTTTTCAACACTCCAAGGCCATACCTCAAGTCACATACACTATACCTTGTCATAACTTTCAATCAAGCTTGATTTTCCAAGTAAATAACTAATTAAAATAGCTCATTTTCTCCATTTAATTGTGGCTGGAAAAGTTCCAGCCATGCATTGTTTCTAGAAGCCTAATTTCATAAAAATTTGATAGGAAATTAACTCACATCAAACCATACTTTGTAGCATAGCTTCCATACTTCAAACCATGCTTGAATGACCTTGTGTAAGAGATATTTTCCTCTCCCTTTTCCCTCCAATACCACACGGCCACTCCTCCCTTTGGTGAGCTCCATGGCTTTGTTTTTCTATAAATAGGATGCTTGTGATAGCCTTGTTGCACCTTGAAGCATTTTCTAAGTTTAGAGTTTTAGAGTTGTCTTGCTAAGTTTTTCTTTTCTCTCAAAGTTTCAAAAGTGTTCTTCCTTTATTTTCATCTTCATCTTCTTCATCTCATCATCATCTCTCAACCATCAAACACCACCCCAAAGCCTTGAACCATCATCAAACCTCTCAAACACCACACCTCAAACACAACTTCACCCAAAACACATTTCCTTTCTTTTCCTTCCTCTTTGGCCAAATCATCACCACCATCCTAGGAGGTGTTGCTCATCTTATTCCATCTTCACGTCCAAGCTTTTACCTTCATCACAAGGTAGGGATTTGTTTTCAAACTTTGTTTTGCTCAAGAAAGTGTTTTTCTCTAGTTTCCTTTTGGATCCTTTTTGAACTTTCCTTTGTTTTTCCTTTTCTTTTCATTTCGGCCTCTAGGCCTTGTTATGAGCATGATAGCTTGATGGTGAGAGTTTCTAGATGATGACATTGTGTTCATCTCAAAGAAACCTCTAAAGCTTGAGTTTTCCTTTCCTTATGACTTCATCTATATGATATCTAACTCACATGGTTTTTCAACTTAAGAAAATTAATCTAAGGATTTCTAAAAGCCCAAGCCTACCCTTGTCAACCTTAAAGTTGGCCGGCACATTCTAGAGATTTTTCTCTAGATAGGGGTTTTGGATATTTAATAAAGAACTTGACGTAGTTTCACTTTCTTTCTCTTTTGTATGACTTTCAATTTTTGTGTTGTGATCTTTGAGATATTGTATTGGGTTGTTATCTTGTTAAAGTCTTGAATGAGCTCTAGTTAATCATAAAATGAACCTTGCATCATGTTTACTTTATGCTTTGCATATCATGTTTACTTCCTTGCTATCACTAAATACCAAGATAATGAATAAACTTGCATTATCATGTTTATATTTCAAGTTCTCACTTAATACCAGGATATTAATGAGTTGCATTCATATTTACTTTGTGCTATCACTTTACTTTCTAATGGAACCTAAAATAAGTGCATAAGCATGTTTATTTTTATGTCATCACCTAAATGAACCTAGAGCTCAAAGACTTGCCCATTGTTGTCTCAACAAAGGTCTAACAATATGTATTTTCCTTGGTTCATATTTTGGCCCCAAGAGGTCTTGAAGTTTCTAAGTATTTGAGACTATGTTTTATAATTTTTCCAAGCTTATATGAGTTTAAGGAATGCATAGAACTAAGTTTTATGAATTTAGGACCCCCTTGAGATAAAGATAAATTGGTCACTGCCCTCTTAAATATTCTTATGATTTTAGATGTTAAAATTGTTTATAAATGAGTTTTGAAAGTTTAAAAAGAGTTCCAAGAGAAACTAGTATTTTGTGTGCTTTAGAAATTATGTTTTTTGCCTTTTATGGAGAAGTATATTTTTGGTTCTTCCTTGCTCTTTACTGCCATTGTATGTGCTGTTTTAATGATGATAATGTGCCTATGTTTGAGTAAAAATAATGTTAAGACTCACATGTGAAAGATAGGATAAGTTAGGAACTAGAAAAGAATTAATTTGAGAATTCTACATCCTTTAATTATGTAATTTTCTGGATTCTGTCCAGCAAGGTTTAGATTTAATAATCATGGTTTTAAATTAGTTTAAATGTGTAGGAATGACTCATAATTGGTTTAGGACTTAATCTTGAAGACTTAGGAGCAAATCGAACTTAGAAAGGGTCATTGTTGTGACTTCTAGGTACCCGTAAAGTTAGGATTTCAAATTCTGCATCCTTGAGGTTTAGAGATGTTCTTGACCATAGTGTGAGGTGAGAAATACTTAGTTATAACCTCATAGGTTCCCAAGAGACTAGGTTTTGACGATCGATAACTTAGAATGTGAGTTAAGAACTTTAAGGGTCTAAACCGTAATTTCTAGAACTCCATAATCACACAAACATAAAGCTGTCCAAATCTGCATAGTGCTGTTTGGATAAGTCCTTGAGTATAAAAATTAGTAAAACTTATTAGTTGTGAACCTATAGGTGTGTGAGAGGTTAAGAATAATACTAGAACAATTAGTTTACAAGTTTAAGACTCAAAAGAACCAAAGCATAACATACTATGGGTTTATAACATAATAAGCTTGGGCGTTTGTATGAATGATTGTCTAAGGTGTGATTATGTGATAATGTATATGCTATAGTTTTATGTATGCACTATGAAGAAGTTTCATGTGATGATGTATATGCTATGAAAAATATTTATGTAATGAATAATGATGTATCTATGAATTAACACTTTATGAGAACTTAAATATGACACAACACTGAGACGCCTTCTTGGGTGACACCGGTTTAGCCGAGCACCCCCAAGAAAACAAATCTGTGAGGGTATTGACATAGAGCTTGCCAAAGCGGACAATACTACGATGCACTAGTTGCTAGTAGAGCGTTTCAAAGAGGAAATGACCCTAAGAGAGGTGATCCTTAATTTGCCCCCTAGCCCGTACTTTAAGTCGGGAATTGTAACACCCTAATTTTTAACCCAACTTTCTAGAACACATTAGGTTAAACATTAGGCTATTACTTCATAGTCTCATTCTTTCATTGAAATACTTAGCGGAAATTACGGATAAATTTTTCTTTTTTGAAAACATAAAACAAAGTGAGAGCCACGTTCTTAGTCTAATCGAATAATAGGAATATAAAGCACGCTTAACACTCATAGAGAAACACAGAAATGGAAACATATAATAGCTGAGCATAAATCATCACAACAAGAGAAACGTTTCATTAATAACATAACTTAGAATACATAAGTAGTCATACCCTCATTGGGACGGGCAGAGCTTGTAATACAGCAGAAAGGAAGTACAATAGAAACAGAGAAACGTAAAGTAACATAAAGTAAACCATCACTACCCGAGTGCACCTATAGTGAATAACCTCAAAACAAAAGCAGGTTTATCCAGTCTACATGTGAGTGTGTGCACTAAGCCTCCCCTAAAACATCTCGCTACTAGAACCCGGGAAATGGAGTGTAATCGATCCAAGAACGCATAAGGCGGCAGGAGTAGGCATACGTGTAGACCTGAGCGTGAGCTCCTCGTTAGGGGCGCCTCTCGGACGGATGTGTCAATGAAGACCACCAATGTCGCCATCAGTCTCACGAAGATGTGACGAAGCGAGAAAAAGAAGAGAAAAGAGTGAGAATCTTACTAAAGAATCTCAAGAGGGAATCTCCTATTCTAGGGTTACATCGTTCATATCCTCAGAAACCTCGGGTTTATTTATAAAAGGTGTTCATGCATATGAGATTCATTATTAGGGTTTATGAAACTATTTATCCAAGGTCCATTTCTTTTAGTATGCATCTTGATGTCATGAATGCAACATGTTTAAGCATGAATGTATGGCAATACTTGAGCACATAAATCAACGAATCACAACAATCTAGATTCATGCAAGTGGCATAAGGGCATATTACAACTCTTACTTTTCTCATACTTATGTGACTTAAAAGCATCATATCTCTTTTGTTCTTTTTCTCAAAACCACCCTCTTAAAACATATCCACCTATTTCCAACCGATACACCGCCCGGCGATTTTTATCATAACCTCCTATCTCCGTCTCACCTAATCGCCTAGGAATGAGCTCAATCCTAACTAGTCGTCACTAGATTTAATATGGGGTAAAATGAGGGGGTAACATAAACATATTTCATTCTTTGAAACGTTCTCTTGGCCTCGAGTGCACAAATAATTGTCCGCTTTGGTAAGGTGCATCTGCACATACCCTCACGGATTTGCCTCCTCCTCACCGTAGCAGGAGAAATGCGTCTCAATGCTTGTCACATAAAAATATCCTGGGGTGCTCGGCCGAACCAAGTGTCACCCAGGGTTTTCAACTCATATGGTACTTTAAAACATTTTTCAACTCTTTTAGGTTTGATAGAAATTCGGCAGCATAACGGCTGTTAAACTGAATTTCCTTCAAACCAAAATTCTTGCCACAAGCTAATCACACAACTTAACATCTCAATAATCATTTCCTCACATATCATCAATAAAACATTTTCAGGTTCATGCATCATCAAGCATATTCTTCTAATACATCATTCTCACATAGATAAACATCATAACATATATTTCAAACTCATCATTCTTACATAGATTATAGCATATATTCCAAACTCATTATAGCATATATTTTAAACACATCATACTCACATAGATAAAGCTCATGTATCATATATCATACTTGCATAAAATTAAGCATCATAAAAACTCAAGACTTCCTAATATCTTATGCATCGACCCTTAAGGTCCTTAACTCACAATCTAAGTTATAAATCATCAAAACCTAGTCTCTTGGGAACCTATGAGGTTGTAACTAAGTATTTCTCACCTCACACTATGGTCAAGAACATCTCTAGACCTCAAGGATGCAGAATTTAAAATCCCAACTTTACGGGTACCTAGGAGTCACAACAATGACTCTTTCTAAGTCCAGTTTGTTCCTAAAGCATCAAGATTAAGCCCTAAACCAATTATGAGTCATTCCTACACATTTAAACTAATTTAGAACCATGATTATCATTTCTAAACCTTGCTGGACAGAATCCAGAAAATTCCATCATTAAGGGATCTAAAACTCTCAAATTAATTCTTTTCTAGTTCCTAACTTATCCTATCTTTCACATATGAGTCTTAACATTATTTTTACTCAAACATAAGCATCTTATCATTATTAACACAGCTCATACAGTGGCCAAACATAGCAAGGCAGAACCAAAACAAACATCTCCATAAAAGACATGAAACACAATTTCTAAAGCACATACAATACTAGTTTCTCTTGGAACCTTTTTCAACTTTCAAAAGTCATTTATGGACACTTTTATCACCTAAAATCATAAAAATACTTAAGAGGGTAATAGCTAAATCATTTTTATCTCAAGAGGTCCTAAATTCATAAAACTTAGTTCTACATATTTCTTATACTTACATAAGCTTAGAAAAATTATAAAACATAGTTTTCAATACTTGGAAACACCAAAGCCTCTTAGGGCCGAAATAGGGACCAAAAGCAATAAATATTTTTAGACCTTTGTTGAGACAACAATGGGCAAGTCTTTGAGCTCTAGGTTCATTAAAGTGATGACATAAAAATAAACATGCTCATGCACTTGTTTTAGTTTTTGCTAGAAAGTAAAGTGAAAGCATAAAATAAATATGTGATGCATTATATTATTATCTTTGATATTTAGGTGAGAACTTGAAACATAAACATGATAATGCATAGCTTGAAATATAAACATGATAATGCAAGCTCCTTTATTACCTTGGTACTTAGTGATAACAAAGAAAGTAAACATGATGTGCAAAGCATAAAATAAATATGGTATGCATTATATTATTATCTTTGATATTTAGGTGAGAACTTGAAATATAAACATGATAATGCAAGTTCCTTTATTACCTTGGTACTTAGTGATAGCAAAGAAAGTAAACATGATGTGCAAAGCATAAAATAAACATGATGCAAGGTTCATTTTAAGGTGATCTAAAGCTCATCCAAGACTTTAACAACATAATAACCCAACACATATCTCATTACAAAGAGAGCTTTAGAGTTCTTGAACCAAGTTCTCAAAGGAATTATGAGGTTCTTGAACATCATCATCAAGCTCAAAGAAAGCAAAACTTTTTGAACAAATAAAACTTCAAAGATCAAAAAGGAAAATGGTAACCGAAATGTTAAAGAAAGGAACAAAGAAACCGAAATCATAATAGCAAGAAAAGTAAAGGTATTCTTGAGTAAAAATCATTTTTGAGTTAGAAAATGAAGTTGGAACTCAAAGAAAATAAAACCTCAAGCTCTAGAGTTTTTGAGATGAACACATAGTCATTATCTAGGAGTCCTCATCATTGAGCTATCATGTACTCATCAAGGCCAAGAGGCCGAAAATACAAGAAAGGGAAACCAAAGAAAGTTTCAAAAAGAAAACCCAAGAGAAAGCTAGAAAGAACTCATTTTCAAGAAGACAAAGTTTAGAAAACACTCCTACCTAGAGTGAAGACAAAAAGCTTGGACTTGAAGATGAAAATGATACGAGCAACACCTCCTAGGATGGTGATGATGATTCGGTCTTGATGAAAGAAAAAGGAAGGAAATGTGTTCTTGGTGAGCTTGTGTTTGAGAATGGAAGTTTAGGTGTTTGTATGATGATCCAAGGTGGTGGGGTGGTGTTTCAAGGTTGTGTGATGATGTTCCAAAAGGAAAAAGAAGAAGATGAAGAAGAAGAATGCTCTTGAGATTTGAGAGAAAAAGGAAGAACTTAGAGAAAAACTAAAAAAACTAAACTTAGCAAATGAACAAAGTGTACCAAAGGTTCATCTAGGCATGGTATTTATAGAGAAGAATAAGAGTGAATGAGTGGAGGAGAATGAATCCTCATGGAACATGAGTTAAGGCATGTGTGGAGGAGAATGAATCCTCATGGAACATGAGGTGAGAGAATTGCACTTTGATGACATGGCTTCAACCATAGTCTTTGGAGTGTGAAATAAAATTAAATTATGATAAAATGGATGATGAATTTCGTGCAGGTCTGATGCAGCAAGGGAGGAGAGAGTTTTGGTCATGTAATAGTGTGTTAGTGATGTGTTTAGGGGTGTATTAGCTTAGGTGTAAGGTTAGGAGTCATTAAGCATAAGTTTAGGTGACTAAGAATGTGATTAGGAACCTTTATGACATGATTAAGGAGTACTCATACATATTTAGGAGATTTTAAATTCATTTTATGAATAAAACAATGTAGACAAAATTCCATAATTTAAGGAATTGGAGAGAGAAAATACTATTCAAGATTCCATGACTAGAAATCTTGAATTTAAAATAAGATTTTAAGTTGTAATTAAGCACTTTTAGGTTCTAATCAACTTTAATAAATTATTTTGACTCAAGATTAATTATGGAAATTAATTAATCTTCGATTAGAGCCTAATATTGCTTAGGTTTGCTTAATCACGCGATTAAGCGTAAAAACACGAAACTAGGGGTAAAATTGTAATTTTGCACTAATTTTGCCCGGGACCTCCATAATTAAAACTGAGGTCGTAGAATACATAAAAATGCCTTTTAAAACCATCTAGAGAAGTTTCGGGTTCATCCGGCACTTGCAAATAGGTAAAACACCGCAGGGGCGTGTTGGTCATTTTGACTAAAACTCAAAACGAGATTTTCGATTCGGAAAGGTACACAGGTCATCTAATCCCCTTCCAACATTGAGTTTGCCCTTCGAGTACTGCCAGATCGGCTTTCCTCGAATTCTGGGCCGAAAATGATCTCAGGGGCATTTCGGTCATTTTCACTCTAGCAGAAAATCGGGGCGTTACATTACTCCCCTCCTTAAAAAGAATTTCGTCCTCGAAATTCGTTACCTTAGAAAAGCTCTGGATACTTCGTCCTCATTTATGACTCCAGCTCCCATGTATACTCTTCTGTCTTGTCTCGTCCCCACGCCACTTTCACCAAAGGATCAGACTTGTTCCTTAACTGCTTGACCCCGTGATCCACGATCCTCGTAGGAGGTACAGTGAAAGTGAGGTCCTCTCTTAACTGTACATGCTCTGGTTCTAGGACATGACTAGGGTCGGACTCATATTTACATGGCGAGAGACGTGAAAGACATCATGAAGATTTGACAGATTGGGTGGCGGGGGCTATTTTGTAGGCTACAGATCCGATTCTCTCAAGAATTTCAAAAGGGCCGAGAAATCGGGGACTCAACTTTTTGACTTTCATGGCTCTTCCTATTCCTGTAG
The DNA here is from genome assembly GCA_031216105.1 of Dalbergia cultrata. Classification (NCBI taxonomy): domain Eukaryota; kingdom Viridiplantae; phylum Streptophyta; class Magnoliopsida; order Fabales; family Fabaceae; genus Dalbergia; species Dalbergia cultrata. Next base: position 33,130,620 of record CM062353.1, on the reverse strand, counting down.
TGGGAGTGATTCTTAGAAATACATGTTCTCCTTCTTGGAACTCCAAGGGCTTACGCCTTTTGTCCGCATAGCTCTTTTGCCGACTTTGAGCGGTTAGGATTCTATCCTTAATCCTTTTGATTTGCTCCGTCGTTTCCCTCACTATATCGAGTCCTAAGACACTTTGTTCTCCGGGTTCATACCAACACAAGGGTGATTGGCACTTTCTTCCATACAATGCTTAAATGCGGTGCCATACCGATACTTGCGTGATAACTGTTGTTATACGCAAATTCGATTAATGGCATGTACTTATCCCAACTTCTTTTCTGGTCTAAGACACAGGCTCTCAGCATATCCTCCAGGGTTTGGATGGTTCTTTCCGATTGGCCATCCGTCTGAGGGTGGTAAGCAGTGCTCAAGCACAGCTTTGAACCAAATGCCTTTTGAAAGGCTCCCCAAAAACGTGACGTAAACCGCGGATCTCTATCCGAGATTATCGTCGACGGCACTCCATGCAACCTTACTATCTCTTGGATGTAAAGCTGAGCCAATTTATCCAATGAGTACGTGACTCGAATAGGTAGAAAGTGAGCCGACTTGGTCAGTAGATCCACTATCACCCATACAGCATCATGGCCAGCTTGGGTCTTTGGCAATCCTGTCACGAAGTCCATCGATGTACTCTCCCACTTCCACTCAGGGATTGACAGGGGTTGCAACATGCTAGAAGGTTTTTGGTGTTCGATCTTAACCTTTTGGCAGACCAAACACTTACTTACCCAGGCGACCACATCCTTCTTTACTCCCCCCCACCAAAACATCCTCTTTAAGTCCTGATACATCTTGGTAGCACCAGGATGAATGGCAAAGTGACTCTTATGAGCCTCCTCCAAGATTTTCTCTCGGAGGTCGCCATCTTGGGGCACGTAGATTCGCCCCTCAAACCTCCACAACCAGTCAGGGCCTTGCTCAAAACCCTTCAATTTACCGGCCTTAACTGCCTCTATTGTCTCCATAAGGTCCTCATTTTCTCTTTGGGCAAGCATGATCCTTTGCTTAAACCCACTGGTCACCGTGAGATGACTCATCACGATGCCATTCTCAGTCACATACATCCCCAGATTCATATTCCTAAATTGTTCTATTAACCCAACTTCATTAACCATCATACTTGACAAACATAACGATTTTCGACTTAAGGCGTCGGCGACTACATTAGCCTTGCCAGGGTGGTAACTTAAGCCGAAATCATAGTCCTTGAGGAATTCCATCCATCTCCTCTGCCTCATGTTTAACTCCTTTTGATCAAAGAGATGCTTGAGACTCTTATGATCGGAGAACACTTCAAACCTTACACCATACAAATGGTGTCTCCACATCTTGAGGGCAAACACGATGGCTGCTAACTCTAGGTCATGGGTGGGGTAGGTTACCTCGTGGGGCTTGAGTTGTCTGGATGCATAGGCTACCACTTGCCTATTCTGCATCAACACACAACCTAAACCCTTGCCAGAAGCATCACAATATACCTCAAAGGGTACATTGGGTTGGGTAAAACCAAAACCGGGTTGAGGTGAGCTTTTCCTTAAGCTCTAGGAAACTCTTTTCACATTCGGTGTTCCACTCAAGCGGTATTCTTCCTAGTGAGCTTGGTTAAGGGTAGGGCTAATCGGGAAAATCCTTTGATAAACCTACGGTAATAACCAGCTAAACCCAAAAGCTTCTAATCTCGATTCTGAGGTTGGTCTATCCCAATTCATCATAGCTTCTATCTTACTTGGGTCGACAGCTATGCCACCTTTTGACACAACATGTCCTAAGAACTTTACTTCCTCTAACCAAAATCCACACTTAGAAAGCTTTGCGTACAACTTCTTCACTTTTAGTACCTCTAAAACCAGCCTCAAATGACGCTCATGCTCCTCGTGGGTTTTCGAATAGATGAGAATATCATCTATGAACACAACCACGAATTGATCTAAATAGGGTCGAAAGATCCTATTCATGTAATCCATAAAAACTGCAAGGAGCATTCGTCAAACCGAAAGACATCACATTGAACTCAAAGTGTCCATACCGAGTTCGAAAGGCGGTTTTAGGAATGTCCGAATCTCTAACCCTAATCTGATGGTAACCAGACCTCAAATCGATCTTAGAAAACACTTCTGCTCCTTTCAACTGGTCCATAAGATCATCAATCCTAGGCAATGGGTACTTATTCTTTATGGTCACTTGGTTCAACTGCCTATAATCTATACACATCCTCATACTTCCATCCTTCTTCTTCACAAATAAGACCGGAGCGCCCCAAGGTGAAGCACTCACCCTTATAAAACTTTTCTCCAACAGTTCCTCCAACTGGGTTTTTAGTTCTGCTAGCTCCATGGGTGACATCCTATATGGGGCAATAGAGATTGGTCCTGTTCCAGGAACCAATTCTATGGAGAACTCAACTTCTCTTTCTGGAGGGAATTCGGGTATCTCATCCGGGAATACTTCGGGATAGTCTCTCACCACAGGTATCTCACCTAGGTTTTGCTCAAAGTCTACATCGCAAGCGGCTAGGAGAACATATCCCATCATTTTCTCCCCACTACAGAAGACCACTACAGAGTTTAGGTACAACCTAATGGGTCGAGTGATGTTTTCGGGAGGAGAAGGAAAAACTACGGTTTGGGTTCCACAGTCTAGTAACACACTGTTGGCGTGAAGCCAATCCATGCCTAAGATAATTCCTATGTCTTTCAAGGGTAAACAAATTAAATCTATGTTAAAGGACCTATTTTCTACAACAAGATGACAGTTTAAACAATAATGACAAGTATTAATAGGACGATTGGTAGGAGTAGAAACAATAAGATCAAAAGGAAGTTTAGAGACTCTCAGATTTAAGGACTCGACACTAGCAAGTGATATAAAAGAATGAGTAGCACCAGAGTCATATAGTACAGTTAAGGGTTTACCATTTACTTTGCACATACCTTGAATGAGATCGTTGGATTTCTGGGCGTCTTCTGCATTGAGGGCGAAGACTCTTCCTTGGTGTTGTGGTCGGGGGTTCTGGTTCGGTGTCCCTCTGCTAGTGCAGTCCTTCGCATAGCGGCCAGGCTTGCCACACTTGAAACACGCGTTCTGACTGACTAGGCATGGGCGGTTCCCGTGATTCTTCCCGCACTTGGGACAGACATCCATAAGTGCGGCTCCGGGGTAAGCAGCAGGGTTCCTTGTGGCGCCTTGTTCTTGGCCCCGCTGGACCCTCCTTGGTTAAACCGAGGACCGCCCGGCCCTAGTTGTTGGTTGTTGTTGAAGTTCCTCTGACCGTTATGTTGAAAAGATGGTCGTGCTTGAGGTCTAGTCTGCTGAGGGAATGGTGGTCGTTGTTGTTGTTGATGTGTTGGTTGTTGCCTGAACTGGTTGCTCTGGTAGGGGTTGTAGTGGTTCCTTGACTGACGTGGCTTGAACCTTGGGGCTTGAGGTCCTAGCCCCTTGGCTCGTTCTGCCCTTGAAGCATTGATCTTCTTCCGGCCTTCTTCCATGATGCGACACTTGTTGACTAGGGTTGGAAAGTCCCTAATCTCCATGTGTGCTACTGCGTAATTCAACTCCACAGTCAACCCCTTCTCGTGACGCACTTCCATACTTCATCTGGATTCCCTTGAAACACTCGCGAGAACTTGATTTGCTCCTCGAACTTTGCCGTGTACTGGGCGACAGAAGACCCATCCTGGGTCAGTTGCATGAATTCGATGTCCTTTGCATTCCTCACAGACTCCGGAAAATACTTCTCGTAGAAGTAGGTCTTGAACAGCCTACCAATGACGCTCCCAAAGCAGCCTTCTAGCAGTCTTCGGGTGCCGGTCCACCGTAACTCAAGCGCCGATTTCAAAGCATGAAGGCAGAAAGTAACCTTTTGTTCCTCTCGAAAGGTGCAACCACGGAGTAGATCTTCTCCATATCCTTGATCCACTCGTCGGCCTTGCTCGGGATCCGTGGCCCTCTCAACACCGGTGGATTCGCCTTGCGAAACTCACGGCGGGCTTGCTCGATTGCTTCAAAGAATAGGGGAGTAGGAGCAGCGGCGCTTGTTGATTCATCCTTTCGAACATACGTTCCATGGCTCGGGCCATGTCATGAACAGCAGCAGCAGTCGCATTGTCTTGATTATCTCCGGCCGTAGCCCTAGGCTATCGTCGCGGTGGCATTGGTTCCTAAACACATCAAACAAAGAAACACCGAAGTTGATCAGCCCAACATTCCATGTGAAATGAGCTAGTTACCATGGCACACGCAGCAACAGCGGTCATGTATGCCTATCCTATAGCTTATCCCTAGCAAGCTTTAACACATGACATAACTATCGTATTATGCTCATAAAGCATAGTCCAATCCTCAGGCTCCATGAGAATCGAACTGCTCTGATACCATAATGTAACACCCTAATTTTTAACCCAACTTTCTAGAACACATTAGGTTAAACATTAGGCTATTACTTCATAGTCTCATTCTTTCATTGAAATACTTAGCGGAAATTACGGGTAAATTTTTCTTTTTTGAAAACATAAAACAAAGTGAGAGCCACGTTCTTAGTCTAATCGAATAATAGGAATATAAAGCACGCTTAACACTCATAGAGAAACACGAAATCGAAACATATAATAGCTGAGCATAAATCATCACAACAAGAGAAACGTTTCATTAATAACATAACTTAGAATACATAAGTAGTCATACCCTCATTGGGACGGGCAGAGCTTGTAATACACCAGAAAGGAAGTACAATAGAAACAGAGAAACGTAAAGTAACATAAAGTAAACCATCACTACCCGAGTGCACCTATAGTGAATAACCTCAAAACAAAAGCAGGTTTATCCAAATTTACATGTGAGTGTGTGCACTAAGCCTCCCTAAAACATCTGCTACTAGAACCCAGGAAATGGAGTGTAATCGATCCAAGAACGCATGAAGCGGTAGGAGTAGGCATACGTGTAGATCGAGCGTGAGCTCCTCGTTAGGGAGCCTCTCGGACGGATGTTTCAATGAAGACCACGAATGTCGCCATCAGTCTCTGAAGATGTGACTAAGCGAGAAAAAGAAGAAAAGAGTGAGAATCTTACTAAAGAATCTCAGGGAATCTCCTATTCTAGGGTTACATCGTTCACATCCTCAGGAACCTTGGGTTTATTTATAAAAGGTGTTCATGCATATGAGATTCATTATTAGGGTTTATGAAACTATTTATCCAAGGTCCATTTCTTTTAGTATGCATCTTGATGTCATGAATGCAACATGTTTAAGCATGAATGTATGGCAATACTTGAGCACATAAATCAACGAATCACAACAATCTAGATTCATGCAAGTGGCATAAGGGCATATTACAACTCTTACTTTTCTCATACTTATGTGACTTAAAAGCATCATATCTCTTTTGTTCTTTTTCTCAAAAACCACCCTCTTAAAACATATCCACCTATTTCCAACCGATACACCGCCTCGGCGATTTTTATCATAACCTCCTATCTCCGTCTCACCTAATCGCCTAGGAATGAGCTCAATCCTAACTAGTCGTCACTAGATTTAATATGGGGTAAAATGAGGGGGTAACATAAACATATTTCATTCTTTGAAACGTTCTACTGGCCTCGAGTGCACAATAATTGTCCGCTTTGGTAAGGCTGCATCTGCACATACCCTCACGGATTTGCCTCCTCCTCACCGTAGCAGAAGAAGTACGTCTCAATGCTTGTCACATAAAAATATCCTGGGGGTGCTCGGCCGAACCAATGTCACCCAGGGTTTTCAACTCATATGGTACTTTAAAACATTTTTCAACTCTTTTAGGTTTGATAGAAATTGCAAAGATAACGGCTGTTAAACTGAATTTCCTTCAAACCAAAATTCTTGCCACAAGCTAATCACACAACTTAACATCTTAATAATCATTTCCTCACATATCATCAATAAAACATTTTAGGGTTCATGCATCATCAAGCATATTCTTCTAATACATCATTCTCACATAGATAAACATCATAACATATATTTCAAACTCATCATTCTTACATAGATTATAGCATATATTCCAAACTCATTATAGCATATATTTTAAACACATCATACTCACATAGATAAAGCTCATGTATCATATATCATACTTGCATAAAATTAAGCATCATAAAAACTCAAGACTTCTTAATATCTTATGCATCGACCCTTAAGGTCCTTAACTCACAATCTAAGTTATAAATCATCAAAACCTAGTCTCTTGGGAACCTATGAGGTTGTAACTAAGTATTTCTCACCTCACACTATGGTCAAGAACATCTCTAGACCTCAAGGATGCAGAATTTAAAATCCCAACTTTACGGGTACCTAGGAGTCACAACAATGACTCTTTCTAAGTCCAGTTTGTTCCTAAAGCATCAAGATTAAGCCCTAAACCAATTATGAGTCATTCCTACACATTTAAACTAATTTAGAACCATGATTATCATTTCTAAACCTTGCTGGACAGAATCCAGAAAATTCCATCATTAAGGGATCTAAAACTCTCAAATTAATTCTTTTCTAGTTCCTAACTTATCCTATCTTTCACATATGAGTCTTAACATTATTTTTACTCAAACATAAGCATCTTATCATTATTAACACAGCTCATACAGTGGCCAAACATAGCAAGGCAGAACCAAAACAAACATCTCCATAAAAGACATGAAACACAATTTCTAAAGCACATACAATACTAGTTTCTCTTGGAACCTTTTTCAACTTTCAAAACTCATTTATGGACACTTTTATCACCTAAAATCATAAAAATACTTAAGAGGGTAATAGCTAAATCATTTTTATCTCAAGAGGTCCTAAATTCATAAAACTTAGTTCTACATATTTCTTATACTTACATAAGCTTAGAAAAATTATAAAACATAGTTTTCAATACTTGTAAACACCAAAGCCTCTTAGGGCCGAAATAGGGACCAAAAGCAATAAATATTTTTAGACCTTTGTTGAGACAACAATGGGCAAGTCTTTGAGCTCTAGGTTCATTAAAGTGATGACATAAAAATAAACATGCTCATGCACTTGTTTTAGTTTTTGCTAGAAAGTAAAGTGAGAGCATAAAATAAATATGTGATGCATTATATTATTATCTTTGACATTTAGGTGAGAACTTGAAACATAAACATGATAATGCATAGCTTGAAATATAAACATGATAATGCAAGCTCCTTTATTACCTTGGTACTTAGTGATAACAAAGAAAGTAAACATGATGTGCAAAGCATAAAATAAATATGGTATACATTATATTATTATCTTTGATATTTAGGTGAGAACTTGAAATATAAACATGATAATGCAAGTTCCTTTATTACCTTGGTACTTAGTGATAGCAAAGAAAGTAAACATGATGTGCAAAGCATAAAATAAACATGATGCAAGGTTCATTTTAAGGTGATCTAAAGCTCATCCAAGACTTTAACAACATAATAACCCAACACATATCTCATTACAAAGAGAGCTTTAGAGTTCTTGAACCAAGTTCTCAAAGGAATTATGAGGTTCTTGAACATCATCATCAAGCTCAAAGAAAGCAAAACTTTTTGAACAAATAAAACTTCAAAGATCAAAAAGGAAAATGGTAACTTGAAATGTTAAAGAAAGGAACAAAGAAACCGAAATCATAATAGCAAGAAAAGTAAAGGTATTCTTGAGTAAAAATCATTTTTGTGTTAGAAAATGAAGTTGGAACTCAAAGAAAATAAAACCTCAAGCTCTAGAGTTTCCTTTGAGATGAACACATAGTCATTATCTAGGAGTCCTCATCATTGAGCTATCATGTACTCATCAAGGCCAAGAGGCCGAAAATACAAGAAAGGGAAACCAAAGAAAGTTTCAAAACGAAAACCCAAGAGAAAGCTAGAAAGAACTCATTTTCAAGAAGACAAAGTTTAGAAAACACTCCTACCTAGAGTGAAGACAAAAAGCTTGGACTTGAAGATGAAAATGATACGAGCAACACCTCCTAGGATGGTGATGATGATTCGGTCTTGATGAAAGAAAAAGGAAGGAAATGTGTTCTTGGTGAGCTTGTGTTTGAGAATGGAAGTTTAGGTGTTTGTATGATGATCCAAGGTGGTGGGGTGGTGTTTCAAGGTTGTGTGATGATGTTCCAAAAGGAAAAAGAAGAAGATGAAGAAGAAGAATGCTCTTGAGATTTGAGAGAAAAAGGAAGAACTTAGAGAAAAACTAAAAACTAAACTTAGCAAATGAACAAAGTGTACCAAAGGTTCATCTAGGCATGGTATTTATAGAGAAGAATAAGAGTGAATGAGTGGAGGAGAATGAATCCTCATGGAACATGAGTTAAGGCATGTGTGGAGGAGAATGAATCCTCATGGAACATGAGGTGAGAGAATTGCACTTTGATGACATGGCTTCAACCATAGTCTTTGGAGTGTGAAATAAAATTAAATTGTGATAAAATGGATGATGAATTTCGTGCAGGTCTGATGCAGCAAGGGAGGAGGGAGTTTTGGTCATGTAATAGTGTGTTAGTGATGTGTTTAGGGGTGTATTAGTTTAGGTGTAAGGTTAGGAGTCATTAAGCATAAGTTTAGGTGACTAAGAATGTGATTAGTAACCTTTATGACATGATTAAGGAGTACTCATACATATTTAGGAGATTTTAAATTCATTTTATGAATAAAACAATGTAGACAAAATTCCATAATTTAAGGAATTGGAGAGAGAAAATACTATTCAAGATTCCATGACTAGAAATCTTGAATTTAAAATAAGATTTTAAGTTGTAATTAAGCACTTTTAGGTTCTAATCAACTTTAATAAATTATTTTGACTCAAGATTAATTATGGAAATTAATTAATCTTCGATTAGAGCCTAATATTGCTTAGGTTTGCTTAATCACGCGATTAAGCGTAAAAACACGAAACTAGGGGTAAAATTGTAATTTTGCACTAATTTTGCCCGGGACCTCCATAATTAAAACTGAGGTCGTAGAATACATAAAAATGCCTTTTAAAACCATCTAGAGAAGTTTCGGGTTCATCCGGCACTTGCAAATAGGTAAAACACCGCAGGGGCGTTTTGGTCATTTTGACTCGAAAACTCGAAAAACGAGATTTTCGATTCCGGAAAGGTACACAGGTCATCTAATCCCCTTCCAACATTGAGTTTGCCCTTCGAGTACTGCCAGATCGGCTTTCCTCGGTCTGGGCGAAAAATGACCTCGTGGGCATTTCTGGTCATTTTCACTCTAGCGTAAAAATCGGGCGTTCTGGGGAATTATGTATGTTACGCTTATCATAGGATAAGTAAGAACTAGTGACGACTAGTTAAGGTATGAGCTCATAACCTAGAGATGTTTTAGGGCGGCCCCATGAGATGAAAGTTAAAGTTTACAATGTCACATATCATAAACCTATGCCAATGTTATAATGTTTCTTAGTTATTCTATTGTTTGGTATACCTTTATGATGCATTCATATCATTAGTATATTTCATGCTTAGTTATAAGACGCATTGTAAAATATGACGGACCTTGGATAAATAAATACTTTAGAAAATTAACTTAAAAGAAGTTTATATGCTTGTACACCTTTTTAGAAATAAAACCCAAGGTTCCTGAGGATGTGACGATGTCACCTAGGTAGGGATAACCCTACTGAGAATTCTTTTAAAAAGATTCTCATTCCCTCTCTCTTTTCTTCTGTCATATCTTCAGATGGCGACATTCATACTCTTCATCGACACCCCGGTATGGGAGCTGCACCATGACCCGGCACTCGGGTCATACCATTTTGAGGGTCGCTGCACGGTTAGAGTGTTCATGTTTATGGGACGATCCTTTGTGCATCCAGTCCCGAGTTACCATTTTACCCCGACTGCTCCTTATCGTCATAACGGGATTTTTGAGCGAGCTAGACCACGCGATGAGCAGATTCTCCGCATGGAGCCCAAGACATCAGCGGTACGCGACTACCCAGAGTATGTGCCTCGTACCCAGTACTCGGAGACGGACCCATCCGAGGACCCACCAACACACATGTACAGTTGGAGCTCCAGTTCCGCTCCCCCACCGATGAGGGCTGGGAGTGAGGAGACGGTGGTCCAGCCGAGATTGGCTCATCGGCCATCTATGCGCCCTCGCCGCGGTGGACACGCCCCGATGATGCGCTCAACCACTCTCGCCGAGATTCGTTAGTGGATCGACTCGACCCCACAGTACTCGGACCAGCAGGAGTAGACATAGAAGGGGTAGCAGTTAGTGCACACACGCCACATAGTTGAGGACAAACCTTCTTTTGTGTATGAGGTTGTCTACTCTAGGTGCACATGGGTATGGGTGTTGTTTTCCTGTATTTACTTATATGATTTCCTTGTATTGCATTTCAGTTGTATTCCGTTTCCCGATGTATCGAATAGTCCTGCCCTTTGGGTAGGCACAGTATATATATATATATATATCTATCTATGTTTCAGTTGATGTTTCCGTGAGATGATGTGTTTCTTTATGCTTTGCCTATATGTTTCGCTATGCTTCCTCTTAAAGATTCGTGCGTGGCTCTCACTTTGATTTTAATTCCAAAAAGAAAAATTTTACCCATATTTCCGCTAAGTATTTTCTAAGTAAAAGATGAGACCAAGAGGTAATATTCTAAAGATTAACCTAACATACTAGTAGTCTTGGGTTAAGATTTAGGGTGTTACATTAATGCTATGATGTGTTATATGATGCAATGATATGATGAGATGTGCTTGATGCATGAGAAAATGATTGACGAAAATGTTAAAGTTTATCATAGCATGAGATTTCCTGAGAACATGATGTGTGATTTAGCTTGTGGCAGTTTGAAGGAAATTCAGTTTAACAACTGTTATTCTGCCAAATTTTCGTCAAACCTTAAAAGCTTGAAAGAAATGTTTATGAGTACCATCTGAGTTGAAAACCCTGGGTGACACCGATTCGGCCGAGCACCCCCAGGGGAGACAAATCCGTGAGGGTATGAGTAGATGCAGCCTACCAAAGCAGACAAATTGTTGTGGCTTAATGCCCGCAAAGCATTTCAAAGAAGGTATATCCTAAGAGAGGTGATCCCTGCCCCTTACCGGTACTTGTGAGTCAGGATTATTTTATTATGTTTCGCTTATTCAGATAATAAGCAAGAGCTAGTGACGACTAGCTGAGGTATGAGCTCATAACCTAGTTATTTTTAGGGTGGCTTATTATGCTAAAGTACCATGATTGATGTCATGAAGTTGAGGAATGATTCACTTGAAAGTTATATGCCCTTATGCCACATGGTTTATGTTTATGTGCTTTGATGTGTTATTTTATATGCTCAAGTATTGACATGTATCCATCATATAATATGTTCCATTCATAACATCAAAATGCATGCTAAAAGGAATGGACCTTGGATAAGTAGTTTTGGAAAACCCTAAATTGAATCTTATATGCATGATCACTGTTTTATAATTAAACCCAAGGTTCCTGAGGATGTGAACGATGTAACCCTAGGATAGGAGACTCCTACTGAGATTCTTTAGCAAGAATTCTCACTCCTCTCTTTTCTTTCTTCCGTCACATCTTCATAGGTTGATGGCGACATTCGTAGTCTTCATTGACGCGCCTGTGTGGGAGGTGCACTATGACCCGGATCACCGCTCGTATCACTTTGAGGGTCGTTGTGCGGTTCACGTTTTTGTGTACTTGGGATGACCTTTCGTTTATCTGGTATCGAGCTACCAATTCACTCCTACTGCACCCTTTGGTGATGACGACATGATCTTCGAGCGCATTCCACCAGCGACGATTTAGCCGAGACGCCGTGCTCGCCCATCTCGCTTCGCTTGTGACTTTCCAGAGTATGTGCCACGTTTGAGGAGGTCTGAGATGGATCCGTCTAAGGATTTGCCCATGCATGTCCTTTCGGAGGGTTTTGCACCTTTTCCCTAGCACCGACGTGCGGGGAGTGAGGAGATCGTGTTGCAGCCGCGTTTAGCGAGGAGGGCCGAGATGGGTCCGCGCCGAGGAGCTCATGCCCAGCCGGCACGTGTTCCCTTCCCACTCCACTGGCCGACTCAGGAGGAGATTGAGCAGTTCGTGGGCTATATACCCCCGTCGCCCGAGCGTCCCCGTCATCACTAGATTCTGATGGAGAGCCTTACGAGTACCCGAGCCTTCATGGAGATCTTCTCTTCGGCAGTACCTTTTGGGAGGGGTTATATATTGTACTCGTAGCTTAGTAGGAGGGTAGCATTTTGGGTTTATCTTCTTGTCGTACCATGTACCTTGTATTTTCTTATTTCTGTTATATTTTATTTCCGCTGTATTACAAGCTCTGCCCGTCCCCATGAGGGTATGACTACTTATGTACTCTATCTAAGTTATTAATGAAATGTTTCCTTTGTTATCATGATTGTTGTTCTTTGGTTATATGATTTCTAATGATTGTTATGCGTGCTTTATGTTTCTGTCGTTCGACTAGTTAAGTTTGTGGCTCTCACTTTGCTTTATGTTTTCAAAAAAAAAGTTTACCCATAATTTCCGCTAAGTATTTTATTAAAATGATGAGACTAAGAAGTCATAGCCTAATGTTTAACCTAATGTATTCTAGAGAGTTGGGTTAAAAATTAGGGTGTTACATTATGCTACCGGATTTCCACCAAATTTGTGAACTTAAGAAAATTTATGAAATTTATGAGCATGAAGTGTTATATGAGAAGTCATGATGATGTTTACAATGTTATGTTCATGCATACATCGCTAATTATATGTTAAGATAAAAGGTGACAAAGATACATTGACATAATCCTCTAGACTCGGCGAATTAACGGTTATGAGAGGTGATCCAATGAGGAAGTGATCCTTTGGACTCCCCGAATTAATGGTTATGAAAGGTGATCCAAAAGAAGTTGCATACTCATGATAAGAAAGGAAGAAAGGAAGTTATGTGTTTCCCCCTCTATTACCCATGTTAAATCTAGTGACGGCTAATTAGGTTGAGCTCATCCTAAGCGATCGGTGAGGTGGAGTTTCGGTGCTTATTATAAAATTGCCGGGGAAAGTGAGATGGTTGGCTTATGATGCTTATGAGAGAGGGTGGACATTATGAAAAAAACTTAAGAGTTCAATTTTGTGAAAGTGAAGCAAAGGTGCATATACATATATTACATCATTCTCCCATCAGTGCATTTAATCATATGATATGTGCTAAGTGACTTTAGTCCTCTAACTTTCCTCCTGTTTATTTACATAGCATTATGTTGAGTTATAAATTTGTATGCTTGTGTTACTTATGCCTCTAAAGTATTGTCATGCATAGATAAGATATTTGTTGCATTCATGACATTAAGACCCACGCTAAAAGATACCCACTTCGGATAAATAGATTTGAGAAGTTTAAAATTGAACCTTATGCATGTACATCTCTTTCATAATGAAAACTGAAGTTGCTGGGATGATGACGATGACACTTGTGTTAGAGTCAGGAAGCCCTACTAAGAATCTTGAATAAGTTTCTCATCCCTCCTTTTTATTTTGTGTTGTCTCCAAATGAGAATAATGGCATTGCTCGTGATTTTCCGTGAGGCATGGATGTGGGAGATTGCTATGAACCGGATCAGAGGGTCGCAACGGAAGCATGAAGACAGTTTCCTTTTCATCCCCTTATACTTTTGCATAGCCTAGTCCTTCAATGGACATGTAGCGGAGGCTAGTCTAGTTTGGTAATAGTCATGTTTAGTTTTGGTTTAGTGTATGTGCAACCTTATTGGTGGATTTAATATCTTTGGGTGTCCTTTATGTATATAGGACATCACTATTATATTATAGATATGATACAATAATTTGGTATGTGACATGTTATGCTTTCGCTTATATATCATGATGAGGTTTATATGATTGCTATTATTATGCGAGTATTAACCGATATCTATACACACATGTGGTTCGCATTTTGGTTTTAAAGTTCAAAAAAAAATATATAGTCGTATTTTTATTACTTGTAATTTAAAGAAGAATAAGTTAATTTCTGAAATAAAGACATAACAACTAATAATTAACCAGAATGCGACTCGAGCGTATGAGATTAAAAAATAGGGTGTTACACAAAGTCACCAATATTTCTCTTCATACCATCCCATTAGAACAATGGTTTTAGATCATGATACATCTTAGCTGATCCTGGGTGCACTAAGTATGCTACACCATGGGCTTCTTCCATTATTTTTCTCCTTAACTCACCCACTGTTGGGATGCATAAATGGTTCCCAAGCTGTAACACACCTTCAGCATCAATTGAGAACTCTGTGTTCTCACCTTTACGAACATCCTCAATCAACTTAGCTAGCTTCAGATCTTTACCTTGTTATGCTTTGATCTGTCCCACCAAAGTTGACTAAGCCTTAATGTGAGCTAGAAAAGCCCTGTATCACCAACGGCTGCCTCATTGTTGCTAAATGGGCCAAACTTCCTGCTGACTTCCTACTTAAAGCATCTACCATTACATTCGCCTTCCCTGGGTGGTACGAGATTGTACAATCATAATCCTTTAATAACTCAAGCCATTTATGCTATCTTCAATTCAGATCCTTTTGTTAAAAGATGTACTTCAAGCTCTTGTGGTTTGTGAAAATCTCACAAGTCTCTCCATATAGGTAGTGCCTCCAAATCTTCAAGACAAAAACCACCGCTGCCGTCTCCAAGTCATGCGTTGGGTAATTCTGCTCATGTTTCTTGAGTTATCCTGAGGCGTAAGCTACAACTCGGCCATGTTGTATCAAGACACAGCCAAGTCCAACTCTAGAAGCATCATAGAACATCGAAAAATCACCTATCCCTAAAGGTAGTACCAAAACTGGTGCCGTGGTCAAGCATGTTTTGAGCCTCTGGAAACTTTCTTTTCACTCTTTTGTCCATTGAAACTTGACATTTTTCTGTGCCAACTTGGTCATAGGCACTGCAATCCTTGAGAAGTCTTGCATGAATTGCCTGTAATATCCTGCCAAGCCTAAGAAACTACGAACTTCTAAAATGGTTGTAAGTCTAGGCCATTATTGTTTAGCTTCTACCTTCTTTGGATCTACCAGAATGCCATCCTTCGACATTACATGCCCGAGGAATGCCACCTGATCTAGCTAGAATTCACACTTGGAGAACTTGGCATACAACTGATTTTCTCTCAAAGTCTGTAAAACTATTCTTAGGTGTTGCTTGTGTTCTTCCTTACTCCTAGAATACACTAAGATGTCATTAATGAAGACAATCACAAAATGATCCAGAAACGACTTAAGCACCATATTCATTAAATCCATAAAGGCTGCTAGGGCATTAGTCAATCCAAAGGACATCG
This sequence comes from Dalbergia cultrata, assembly GCA_031216105.1. Classification (NCBI taxonomy): domain Eukaryota; kingdom Viridiplantae; phylum Streptophyta; class Magnoliopsida; order Fabales; family Fabaceae; genus Dalbergia; species Dalbergia cultrata. The sequence goes on along the minus strand of CM062353.1, from coordinate 33,115,259 downwards.
CTGAGAACTCATAATGTCCATAGCGAGTCCTGAAGGCCATCTTAGGCACATCTTTATCCTTATTCTTTAGTTGATAGTAACCAGATCAAAGGTTGATCTTGGAAAAACATGTTGTGTAACACCCTAAATCTTAACCTAAGACTACTAGTAGGTACTTAGGTTAATCTTTAGAATATTACCTCTTGGTCTCATCTTTTACTTAGAAAATACTTAGCGGAAATATGGGTAAAATTTTTCTTTTTAGAATTAAAATCAAAGTGAGAGCCACGCATGAATATTTTAAAAGAAAGCATAACGAAACACATAAGCAAAGCGTAAAGAAACACATCATATCATGGAAACATCATCTGAAACATAGATATATATATATATATATATATATATATATATATATATATATATATATATATATATATATATATATATATAAACATAGATATATATATATATATATAATGTGCCTACCCAAAAGGGCAGGACTATTCGATACATCGGGAAACGGAATACAACTGAAGAACAAATACAAGGAAAACAAATAAAGGGAAATCATAAAAACAACACCCATACCCATGTGCACCTAGAGTAGACAACCTCATATACAAAAGAAGGTTTGTCCTCAACTATGTGGCGTGTGTGCACTAGCTACTACTCGTCCCATGTGCCTACTCCTGCTGGTTCGAGTACTGAGGGGTGGAATCAATCCACTAGCGGATCTCGGCGGGAGTGGTCGTGCGGATCATCGGAGCGGGTCCACCGCGACGAGGGCGCATGGATGGCCGACGAGCCAACCTCGGCTGAACCACTGTCTCCTCACTCCCAGCTCTCATCGGTGGGGGAGCGGGACTAGAGCTCCAACTGTACATATGTGATGGCTGGTCCTCGGATGGGTCCGTCTCCGAGTACTGGGTGCGAGGCACGTACTCCGGGTAGTCGCGTACTGCTGACGTCTCGGGCTGCATGCGGAGAATCTGCTCATCACGTGGTCTAGCTCGCTCAAAAATCCTGTTATGGCGGTAAGGAGCAATCGGGGTGAAGCGGTAGCACAGGACGGGGTGCGCGAAGGGTCGTCCCATGAACATGAATACTCACGGCAGTCTGGCGACCCTCAAAATGGTATGACCCAAGTGCTGGGTCATGGTGCAGCTCCCATACCGGGGTGTCGATGAAGAGTACGAATGTCACCATCTGAAGATATGATGGAAGAAAAGAGAAAGGGAATGAGAATCTTCTAAAAGAATTCTCAGTAGGGTTATCCCTACCTAGGTGACATCGTCACATCCTCAGGAACCTTGGGTTTTATTTCTAAAAGGTGTGCATGCATAAAACTCCTTTTAAGTTAGTTTTCTAAAGTATTATTTATCCAAGGTCCGTCATATTTTGTAATGCGTCTTATGACTAAGCATGGGATATACTAACGACATGAATGCATCATAAAGGAAAACCAATCAATAGAATAACTAAGAAACATTATAACATTAGCATAGGTATAGTATATGTGACATTGTAAACTTTAACTTTCGTCTCATAGGGCCACCCTAAAACATCTCTAGGTTATGAGCTCATACCTTAAATAGTCATCACTAGTTCTTACTTATCCTATGATAAGCGTAACATATACATAATCTCGACTTAATAGTGCGGGCTAGGGGGCAATTAAGGATCACCTCTCTTAGGGTCATTTCCTCTTTGAAACGCTCTACTAGCAACTGGTGCATCGTAGTATTGTCCGCTTTGGCAAGCTCTATGTCAATACCCTCACGGATTTGTTTTCTTGGGGGTGCTCGGCTAAACCGGTGTCACCCAAGAAGGCGTCTCAATGTTGTGTCACATTTAAGTTCTCATAAAGTGTTAATTCATAGATACATCATTATTCATCACATAAATCTTTTTCATAGCATATACATCATCACATGAAACTTCTTCATAGTGTATACATAAAACTATAGCATATACATTATCACATAATCACACCTTAGACAGTCATTCATACAAACTCACAAGCTTATTATGTTATAAACCCATAGTATGTTATGCTTTGGTTCTTTTGAGTCTTAAACTTGTAAACTAATTGTTCTAGTATTATTCTTAACCTCTCACACACTTATAGGTTCACAACTAATAAGTTTTACTAATTTTTATGCTCAAGGACTTATCCAAACAGCACTGTGTGTAACGCCCCGATTTTTCTCTACTGCGCCAAATGACCAAAATACCCCCAGGTCATTTTGGATAAAAATTTAAGGCCGGATAGCTTGGGCCATCCTCGACATCATGTTTTAATTATAGGATCAGGATTATATGAGATTTGATGAGTGGTTTGAGCAAGAACCGCAAATCCCCGATTTTTCCGTGTACAAATGACCAAAATGCCCCTGAGGTCATTTTCACCACGAAATCAAGACGGTCATTCTCGGCCATCCCAAGGGGGTTAGTTTGATGATTGAAGGGGATAAAATGTGTTATGAATTATGATAGAGGTGAAAATTTCAATTTCTGAACTTTCATGCGCTAAATGACCAAAATGCCCTCAAGGCGATTTGGCACTAATTTAGTGCCGATTGAACCCTACCATTACCCAAAAGTTAGAAATGTTAATATTGATGGATGTTTGATATTCGGAAAAGGTTCGGGTAGTCTCAGGTAAATTTTATGTGAAATTACCATTTTACCCCTAATTGGTGCTACTTAAGCGTAATTGGGTAAATAAGGATACATGGGCACTATTAGGCTTTAATTAAATATAATTAAATTTTATTTACTTATTATGGGTCAGATTATTTATTTTAAATTATTTAAGGTCTGAAATTTATTTTGAAATTAAATTTCCATTTCAAATTTTATGATTCACTAGATTACAAAAAACCTAATAAACTAAGAGTTAGTGGATTTTCTCTACTTCCTTAATTTAGGGAACTATGTTAGTGCTTGTTTTTCAAATGAGATTTTTGTCAAACAAAGTTGTATGACCACTCCAAAAAAGTTGTCTTGAGTGCCTAAACCACTACAAACAACTTCCAACAAAAAGAATTCTTTTCCTAAATTAATTCCCTAATTTATGCTAACTAAAATTCTAATTCTTCCACTCAAAATAAAATAAAATTTTCCTCCCCATTGCTCAAGGAGGCTACGGTTGCCTCATGGTCATTGTCCCCATTATTTTCAAATTTAATACACCAATACACACAAAACACTCATTCTTACTATCTATTGTTTTTTGGTAAACCTAATTGTCCAAAAAAAGTAGTCATATTCTCTCTAACCTAAACACTTCATCTTCTTCCTCTCCTCCACCTCCAAGAGCCACCATCTTCAACCTCCACCCAAGCTCTCCACCTCTAATCAACATATCTCCACCATAGATCAACTCCTAAACACTTAATCTTTCCATCTCCAAAACACAAGAACACAAGAAAAATCCTCCTACTACCTTAACTCCTCTTGGCCGAAATCATCTTGCCCATCAAGAGAAGATTTTTCTTCTCTTTGTTTCATACAAGATCAAGCTTTCACTCTTGCAAACAAGAAACAACCGTGGTAGGGATTTTGTTTTGATGTTTCATTCCTTTTCTTGGTTCATTTTCGGATTTATGGTTGGTTGAATGAATAAATTTTTTACTCCTCTCTTCTTCATCTATTTTCGGTTTTGGAACCTTCATATGAGTTCCCTTCATTTTTGGTTTTTGGATGTCAATGGGAAGTTGAAACCGTGGCTTGATGATGAGGGTTTTGATGATGGTTTTGACACCATCAAGTATTTAATCTCTAGAGCTCAAGGTTTAGTATTTTTCGGTTTTACAAAGGCCATGAGAAATAAAATGTTTTGATGGTTTAGTTTTGGTTATCTATTCTTGGTTGTTCACAACCAAAGTTCAATGATGATGGTTCTTGATGGTAGTTGTGAAAACTACTATATTTTGAACCTCTAGAGCTTGAGTTTCGGTTTTAACCCCAAGATAACATATTAGTGTATTTAGTATGCTTTTTCGGTCTCTTTATGATTTTACTTGAGCTTGATGGTGAGTCCAAAGAAATGAGGTTCTTGGAACTATGAACAATAGGACTCTAAAGCTCACCATGTTTAAGATTGGTTGAGGACAAGAATCTAATCTTGAAAAGTTTCGAGCTTTAATGATTAAGATGTAAAAATGGATTTGCATACATGTTTACTTTCAAGTTACCACTTTAATCTTAAGAGATAATAATGAAACCCTTGCATGGCATGTTTATTTTGAGCCATCACCATAAACCTTGAAGATAATAATGGGTTTGCATAGCATATTTATTTTTCAAGCTATCATTCTAACTCCTAAAGACAAAAGTGGACTTGCATAGCATATTTATTTTCAAGTCATCACCTAAGACACTAAAGCTCAAAACTTGTCCTTGGATCTTAGATGTAAATTTGAACATGGCCACACATTTGTGTATATATATATACATGCGGCTATGACACTATGAGGAATCCTTAATGGGTTTACTTGATTTTAAGTTGAGATAGTTATTGAAAATTATACAAGTTGTGTTTTTAAAGTTTTCTTTTACAAGTTTTGGGACTCAAGTGTAGCAAGAATGGTGTTTTATGAACAAGGGAGCTACTAATGTGATTTGAGATGTTTAGTTTCTGTTTTAGCAAATTTATGTGAGTATTCAAGAGATAAAAATATTTTTTGGCATTTCCTATGACTCCAACAAAGCGAAGAGGAAAACTAGTAGCTAGAAGTTATCAAAAGTATAATTTTGGAATGATTTCGGAACTAAATTTTCGGTCACTGTTTCTAACTCATAAATTCTGTATGATTCTGTTTGGAGGTGTTTTAATTGGTAGAAAATGTTGTTACTTGATGTAAAAAATTATTTTTAACATCCTAGGGTAAGCTAGTAATGGAAAGGAGTAAATTATGCAACTCTCTAATGCTTTTATGAAATGAAAATATAGCTACTGCCTAGATGATACAAACACTGTTAAGAGATGTTTAGGATGAGATAAATGTGAGGAAATCATTAGTAGTTGATGCAGAAATTATTTTAGGTATTTTGGAAAGACTAGAAAACTAGAAAGAACCGAAAAATGTAGCTTTGAGACCCGTAGAGTTTGATAAAATATGGCTACTGCATTGAGATCAATTATTTGGCAAATATTCTGTTTGGAAGTGGAATTAGATGTGAAAAATCCTATAGGAGGCAGTGAGAATTAATGTTAGCACTATAGGAGAAATCGGAAACTAGAAAGGGCCAAAGACGTAAATTCTAGAACCCCGAAAACGTATATTTTATGGTTATTGCCCAAACTATCCAGCATCATTTAGAAATGTTTTTGAAGTTGAAAATAGATGGAAATCATTGAGTATGACCTTTGAGATGCCTAAGAGAATAGTTACGGTAATTAGGTTACGTCGAGCCTAAGTTTTAACCCCCGTAAGACAAAGGGGTAATTACCGAGAACTCGGAATTGAATTTCATAATTGGTGATTCATGATGATTGGTTGTTCACTGCCCATATACATGTCTATGCATATTTTATAATGAACATAGCATGTACATTAGTCGAGTCCGGGCCTTGATTCCGGCATATTGGATAGGAGCATATTTATCATCCCGCAAAGTGTTGATGACATGTGTTATATGATTATATGAATGTGAAGCATGAATATGTGTTTATGAATGAGGTTGTGAACCCGACTTATACGACTCATTTGTGGTATGCTATGATCATAATGGATTGAGATGCATGATTTATATGACATTGGTGAGCATGAAATGCTAAGTGAAATATCATGATGATATCCGAAATGGAATGCTCATATTGTATCCTGGATGATATTTGAGGTTGTACATTCATGCTGCATTCTTGCATAGCATACCGAGACGCATTTCTCTGCTTGATGGGAGATAACAAAACCGTGAGGGTATGGTAGATGCAGCCTGCCAAAGCGGACAAATTTACTATGCACCGGGTGTAAGTAAATGCGTTTCGAAGAAGGAGATAATCCTAACCGTACTCTGGGAGTCGGGATATGATAGGTGATCCTTAAGCCCCCTAACCCACACTCTGGGAGTCGAAATTTATTTATACTTATCTGGGATAAGTTGGAAACTAGTGACGACTAGTTAGGTATGAGCTCATAACCTAGAACTCTCATAGGAGAGAGTATTAGGGTGGCCGCATAGAAAAGTATATGAAAGAGGAAAGTTCATGCAAATCATCATGTGCATCAAGGAAATCATCACGTGCATCTTGCAAATTATCAAGCACACTTTATAATCATGATATGCATTTTACTGTGATTGACTTAGTATAATTCTCTATGATGTACTTGCATGTGGCATTGACATGCATTCCATGAATTGGTATGATGCATTCATGACATTCAGATTCATGCTAAAAGACACGGACCTTGGATAATGACTTTTCGAACTTAATAAGGAAACTTTACTTGTGCCCACTATTTTCATAATGAAAACCCAAGGTGCCTGAGGACGTAGATGATGACATATTGTTAGGAGGTGAAAACCATACTGAGATTCTTTTATAAGTTTCTCACTCCCTCTTTCTTGCATTCTTTCCACTACGTCTTGAGGCCGATGGCGACGTTCGTGATCTTCGTTGATGCTCCCACCTGGGAAATGCACTTTGACGCCACTCACCAGACTTATCATTTCGTGGGTCGTTGTGCTGTTCGATTGTTCGTGTTCTTAGCACGTCCTTTTACACACCCAGTTACTAGTTATAGATTTTCTCCTGCCACTCCATTTACTGATGAGCTGATCTTCGAGCATGCCCGTCGCGAGAGAAGCGATTTAAATCGTACACATCCTCTTGCTTCGCCGTGCTCATGGGTATCCTGATGCGTTCCTCATTCTCCTAGTTAAATGCGAGCACGAGACAGACCCCTCAGAGGAGTCACCATCCCAACACTCCTCTGGCGGTTCCGCCCCTGCTTTTCCCATGGAGCTTGGAGATGACGGTGAAGGAGCAACTCCGGTCAGAGGTCCATCGAGGGGAGCTACCTCAGTTTATCGTGGGGCTGTTCGTCCTCGTCGAGGTGCCCATGTTCGTCCATCCTACGGTCTCGGTAATCTTTGAGGAGCCGACCCGTTTCATTGGCCGCACTTCCCCTTCTCCATAGAGACATTTTGATAGCCGAGGATGATTAGTGATCGCAGTGCCCTAGCACACTTAGTGGATAGCTTCCTTCGTTTTCCCCTATCTTGAGGTTATCCCACCTATGTGCACCCCAGTAGACTTAGTAGTGAAGAGTGGTCCTTAGTCTATTTAAATTTCCGCACTACTTTATGCACTTTGTTTCTTTTCTGTTTTGTGGATTAATGTATCATCCTAACTGTTAAGGGTGAAGATATCATTATTCATTACTACGTGTTTGGTGTGTAAGGATGTTGTTATTACATGAATTCATGACGATTATCTATGAATGTGATACTATGGGTTTAAATATCATATGCTTGCTCGCGATGTATAGGACGCTGTTCATTTTCGGTATACGAGGCTCACTATTTTGTTTAAGATTCAAAAAAAAATTTAGCCGTATTTTTTGCTAAGTGTTTTTACAAATGCAAGGTTAAGAACTAGAACAAAAGAGTAATAACTAATAATTAACTCAAAATGCGACCTAGGCGTGTTGGGTTAAATATTAGGGTGTTACACTGTGCAGATTTGGACAGCTTTATATTTGTGTGATTATGGGGTTCTAGAAATTATGGTTTAGACCCTTAAAGTCCTTAACTCACATTCTAAGTTATCGATCATAAAAAAACCTAGTCTCTTGGGAACCTATGAGGTTATAACTAAGTATTTCTCACCTCACACTATGGTCAAGAACATCTCTAAGCCTCAAGGATGCAGAATTTGAAATCCTAACTTTACGGGTACCTAAAAATCACAACAATGACCCTTTCTAAGTTCGGTTTGCTCCTATGTCTCCAAGATTAAGTCCTAAACCAATTATGAGTCATTCCTACACATTTAAACTAATTTAAATCCATGATTATTAAATCTAAACCTTGCTGGACAGAATCCAGAAAATTACATAATTAAAGGATCTAGAATTCTCAAATTAATTCTTTTCTAGTTCCTAACTTATCCTATCTTTCACATGTGAGTCTTAACATTATTTTTACTCAAACATAGGCACATTATCATCATTAAAATAGCACATACAGTGGCAGTAAAGAACAAGGAAGAATCGAAAATATACTTCTCCATAAAAGGCATAAAACATAATTTCTAAAGCTCATAAAATACTAGTTTCTCTTGGAACTCTTTTTAAACTTTCAAAACTCATTTATAAACAATTTTAACATCTAAAATCATAAGAGTATTTAAGAGGGCAGTGACCAATTTATCTTTATCTCAAGAGGTCCTAAATTCATAAAACTTAGTTCTATGCATTCCTTAAACTCATGTAAGCTTGGAAAAATTATAAAACATAGTCTCAAATACTTAGAAACTTCAAGACCTCTTGAGGCCGAAATATGAACCAAGGAAAATACATATTGTTAGACCTTTGTTGAGACAACAATGGGCAAGTCTTTGAGCTCTAGATTCATTTAGGTGATGACATAAAAATAAACATGCTTATGCACTTATTTTAGGTTCCATTAGAAAGTAAAGTGATAGCGCAAAGTAAATATGAATGCAACTCATTATTATCTTGGTATTAAATGAGAACTTGAAATATAAACATGATAATGCATAGCTTGAAATATAAACATGATAATGCAACGTTCACTTATTATCTTGAAACTTAGTGACAGCAAGGAAGTAAACATGATATGCAAAGCATAAAGTAAACATGATGCAAGGTTCATGTTATGGTTAACTAGAGCTCATTCAAGACTTTAACAAGATAACAACCCAATACAATATCTCAAAGATCACAACCCAAAAATCGAAAGTTATACAAAAGAGAAAGAAAGTGAAACTACGTCAAGTTCTTTATTAAATACTCAAAACCCCTATCTAGAGAAAAATCTCTAGAACATGCCGGCTAACTTTAAGGTTGACAAGGGTAGGCTTGGGCTTTTAGAAATCCTTAGATTAATTTTCTTAAGTTGGGAAAACCATGTGAGCTAGATAACATATAAATGAAGTTATAAGAAAAGGAAAACTCAAGCTTTAGAGGTTTCTTTGAGATGAACACAATGTCATCATCTAGAAACTCTCATCATCAAGCTATCATGCTCATAACAAGGCCTAGAGGCCGAAATGAAAAGAAAAGGAAAAACAAAGGAAAGTTCAAAAGAATCCAAGAGGAAACTAGAGAAAAACACTTTCTTGAGCAAAACAAAGTTTGAAAACAAATCCCTACCTTGTGATGAAGGTAAAATCTTGGACTTGAAGATGAAATGAGATGAACAACCCCTCCTAGGATTGTGGTGATGATTCGGCCAAAGAGGAAGGAAAAGAAAGGAAATGTGTTTTGGGTTAAGTTGTGTTTGAGGTGTGGTGTTTGAGAGGTTTGATGATGGTTCAAGGCTTTGGGGTGGTGTTTGATGGTTGAGAGATGATGATGAGATGAAGAGATGAAGAAGATGAAGATGAAAAGAAAGGAAGAACACTTTTGAAACTTTAAGAGAAAAGAAAAACTTAGCAAGACAACTCTAAAACTCTAAACTTAGCAAATGCTTCAAGGTGCAACAAGGCTATCACAAGCATCCTATTTATAGAAAAACAAAGCCATGGAGCTCACCAAAGGGAGGAGTGGCCGTGTGGTATTGGAGGGAAAAGGGAGAGGAAAATATCTCTTACACAAGGTCATTCAAGCATGGTTTGAAGTATGGAAGCTATGCTACAAAGTATGGTTTGATGTGAGTTAATTTCCTATCAAATTTTTATGAAATTAGGCTTCTAGAAACAATGCATGGCTGGAACTTTTCCAACCACAATTAAATGGAGAAAATGAGCTATTTTAATTAGTTATTTACTTGGAAAATCAAGCCTGATTGAAAGTTATGACAAGGTATAGTGTATGTGACTTGAGGTATGGCCTTGGAGTGTTGAAAAATTGAACATGTGATGCATATGGGGAGGGTGAGGCTTTGGCCAGGGCTGGACAGCAGAGTGGGGGAGAGTTTTGACCATTTAATTGGGTGTTAATGGTAGGTTTAGATGTGTATTAGCTTAGGTACAAGGTTAGGAATGATTAAGCTTAAGTTTAGGTAAATAAGAATGTGATTTAGGAAGTTTATGACAAGTTTAGGAGTGCTCATACATCATTAGAGAATTTTAAACTCATTTATGAATAAACAATGTGTAACATAATTCCATGATTTAAGGAATTGGAAAGAGAAAACACTATTCAAGATTCTATTACTAGGTGTCTTGAAATTAAAATATGATTTTAGGTTGTAATTAAGCACTTTTTGGTTCTAATCAACTTTAATAAATTATTTTGACTCAAGATTAATTAAGGAAGTTAATTAACCTTCGATTAGAGCCTAATATTGCTTAGGTTTGCTTAATCACGCGATTAAGCGTAAAAACACAAAACTAGGGGCAAAACCGTAATTTGCACTAATTTTGCCCGAGACTTCTAAAATTAAAAATGAGGTCATAGAATACATAAAAGCGCCTTTTAAAACCATCTGGAGATGTTTCGGGTTCATCCGGCACTTGCAAACGGGTAAAACACCGCAGGGGCGTTTTGGTCATTTTGACCCGAAAACTCGGAAAACGATATTTTCGATCCCGGGAAGGTACACAAGTAATCTAATCCCCTTTCAACATCAAGTTTGCCCTTCGAGCACTACCAAACCGGCTTTCCTCAAATTCCGGGCTGAAAATGACCTCAGGGACATTTTGGTCATTTTCACTCTAACAAAAAAATCGGGGCGTTACATTACTCCCCTCCTTAAAAAGTATTTCGCCCTCGAAATTCGTACCTTAGAAAAGTTCTGGATATTTGAACTTCATCTCTGATTCTAGTTCCCACGTGTATTCTTCCGACTTGTCTCGTCCCCACGCCACTTTCACCAAAGGAACAGACTTGTTCCTTAACTGCTTGACTCCGTGATCCACTATTCTCGTAGGCGGTACATTGAAAGTGAGATCTTCCCTCAACTGTACATGCTCTGGTTCTAGGACATGGCTAGGGTCGGACTCATATTTACGTAACTGGGAGACGTGAAAGACATCATGAAGGTTTGACAGATTGGGTGGTAAGGCTATTTTGTAAGCTACAGATCCGATTCTCTGAAGGACTTCAAAAGGACCGAGAAATCGGGGACTCAACTTTTTAACTTTCATGGCTCTCCGTATTCCTGTAGTGGGGGTGATTCTTAGAAATACATGTTCTCCTTCTTGGAACTCCAAGGGCTTACGCCTTTTGTCCGCGTAGCTTTTCTGTCGACTTTGAGCGGTTAAGATTCTATCCTTAATTTTCTTGATCTGCTCCGTCGTTTCCCTCACTACATCAGGTCCTAAGACACTTTGTTCTCCTAGCTCGTACCAACACAAAGGTGATTGGCACTTCCTTCCATATAACGCCTCGTACGGTGCCATACCGATGCTCGCGTGATAACTGTTGTTATACGCAAACTCGATCAAAGGCATGTACTTATCCCAACTTCCTTTCTGGTCTAAGACACAGGCTCTTAGCATATCTTCCAGGGTTTGGATTGTCCTCTCAGACTGACCATCCGTTTGTGGGTGGTAAGCAGTGCTCAAGCACAACTTGGAACCAAACGCCTTTTGAAAGGCTCCCCAAAAACGTGACGTAAACCGCGGATCTCGATCTGAGATTATCGTCGATGGTACTCCATGCAACCTTACTATTTCTTGGATGTAAAGCTGAGCCAACTTATCCAACGAATACGTGACTCGAATAGGTAAAAAGTGAGCCGACTTAGTCAGTCGATCCACGATTACCCATACGACATCGTGGCCAGCTTGGGTCCTTGGCAATCCTGTCACGAAATCCATTGATATGCTCTCCCACTTCCACTCGGGGATTGACAGGGGTTGCAACATGCCAGAGGGTTTTTGGTGTTCGATCTTAACCTTTTGACAGATCAAACACGTACTTACCTAGGCGACCACATCCTTCTTTAATCCGGGCCACCAAAACATCTTCTTCAAATCTTGGTACATCTTAGTAGTACTAGGATGTATGGCGAAGTGGCTCTTGTGAGCCTCCTCCAAGATCTTCTCTCGAAGGTCACCATCTTGTCGCACACAGATTCGTCCCTCGAACCTCCACAACCAGTCGGGGTCTCATACAAAACCTTTCAACTTTTCGGCCTTAACTGCCTCGATTGTCTCCATAAAGTCCTCATTTTCTCTTTGGGCAAGCATAATCCTTTGCTTAAACCCACTGGTCACCGTGAAATGACTTATCATACTTGACAAACGTAACGAGTTTCGGCTCAAGGCGTCGGCTACTACATTAGCCTTGCCGGGGTGGTAACTTAAGCCAAAATCGTAGTCCTTAAGGAATTCCATCCATCTCCTCTGCCTCATATTTAACTCCTTTTGATCAAAGAGATGCTTGAGACTCTTATGATCGGAGAAAACTTCAAACCTTACACCATACAAATGGTGTCTCCACATCTTTAGAGCGAACACGATGACTGCTAGTTCTAGGTCATGGGTGGGGTAGGTTACCTCGTGAGGCTTGAGTTGTCTGGACGCATAGGCTACCACTTGCCTATTTTGCATCAACACACAACCTAAACCCTTGCCAGAAGCATCGTAATATACCTCGAAGGGTACATTGGGGTCAGGTAAAACTAAAACTGGGGTTGAGGTGAGCTTTTCCTTAAGCTCTAGGAAGCTCTTTTCACATTCGGGGCTCCACTCAAATGGGGCATTCTTCCTAGTAAGCTTGGTTAAGGGTAGGGCTAACTGGGAAAATCCTTTGATAAACCTACGGTAATATCCAGCTAAACCCAAAAAGCTTCTAATCTCAGTTACAGAGATTGGTCTATCCCAATTCATCACAGCTTCTATCTTACTTGGGTCGACAGCTATGCCGCTCTTTGACACAACATGTCCTAAAAACTTTACCTCCTCTAACTAAAATTCACACTTAGAAAGCTTCGCATACAACTTCTTCTCCTTTAGCACCTCTAAAACCAGCCTTAAATGATGCTCATGCTCGTCGTGGGTCTTCGAATAGATGAGGATATCATCTATGAACACAACCACGAATTGATCTAAATAGGGTCGAAAGATCCTATTCATGTAATCCATAAAAACCGCGGGAGCGTTCGTCAAACCAAACGACATCACATTGAACTCAAAGTGTCCATACCGAGTTCGAAAGGCGGTTTTAGGAATATCCGAATCTCTAACCCTAATCTGATGGTAACCGGACCTCAAATCAATCTTAGAAAATACTACGGCTCTCTTCAGCTGGTCCATAAGATCATCAATCCTAGGTAACGGGTACTTATTCTTTATGGTTACTTGGTTTAACTGCCTATAGTCTATACACATCCTCATACTTCCGTCTTTCTTTTTCACAAATAAGACCGGAGTGCCCCAAGGTGAAGCACTCGTCCTTATAAAACTCTTCTCCAACAGCTCTTCCAACTGGGTCTTTAGCTCTGCTAGCTCCAAGGGTGACATCCTATACGGGGCTATAGAGATTGGTCCTGTTCCAGGAACCAACTCTATGGAGAATTCAACTTCTCTCTTGGGAGGGAACTCGGGTATTTCATCTGGAAACACCTCGGGATAGTCTCTCACCACAGGTATCTCACCTAGGTTCTGCTCAAAGTCTACATCACAGGCGGCTAGGAGAACATATCCCTTAGCTTTCTCCCCACCACAGAAGACCTCTACGGAATTTAGGTACAGCCTAATGGGTTGAGTGATGTTTTCGGGAGGAGAGGGAAAAACTACGGTTTGGGTTCCACAATCTAACATCATACGGTTGGTGTGAAGCCAATTCATGCCTATGTCTTTCAAGGGTAAACAAATTAAATCTATGATAAAAGACCTATTTTCTACAACAAGATGAGAGTTTAAACAACAACGGCAGGTATTAACAGGGCGATTCGTAGGAGTAGAAACAATAAGATCAAAGGGGAGTTTAGAGACTCTTAGATTTAAGGATTTGACACTAGTAAGTGAAATAAAAGAATGAGTAGCATATAGTACAATTAAGGGTTTACCGTTTACTTTGCACATACCTTCAATGAGATCATTGGACTTCTTGGCGTCTTCTGCATTAAGGGTAAAGACTCTTCCTCAGTATTGTGGTCGGGGATTCTGGTTCGGTGCCCCTTGAATAGTGCAGTCCTTTGCATAGTGGCCAGGCTTGCCACACTTGAAGCACACATTCTGACTGGCTAAGCATGGGCGATTCCCGTGATTCTTCCCGCATTGTGGGCAGACATCAGTAGATGTTGCTCTGGGGTAAGCAGCAGGGGTTTGTGGTGCCTTGTTCTTGGCCCCACTTGGTCCTCCATTGTGGTTCTGGGGTCCTCCCGGTCCACGGAGTTGGTTGTTGTTGAAGTTCCTAGGGCCTTGATGTTGAAACGGCGGCCTTTGGTGTTGCCTGGACTGTTGGTGTTGTCACGACCCGATTTGGGAGCGTGACCGGCACGTGAGGAATCTCATCCCCACGTAAGCCTTTTAGGTGACGTATCTTTCTAAATGCATAAAATAGTATAATATCATACTTAAAACGAAATTTTTCTTACAAATCTATATCATTTTCTCTAATTAAAATATAATAGTCAAATCCCTAAAAACTGAAATATTCATATATATAAATCTAATACATTTTTTTTTGTCATGCTTTAAAATCTAAGATTTGAAGACTGAATCATAAACTCATTATCATTAGCTTTCATATAAATCTCTAACCATAGCCCATATTTCAAAATACATTATAGAGCTCTAAAACGTATAGGGAAAATACATAATCTCTTAAATTATCAATAACATCTCAAAATACATGCGTGACTTGGATCCTGCTTGCAAAACTACTGGAGCACTCTAAACTAACAGAAATCCTAAACTAAGCCTTACAACAATGCAAAGCTCACCAAAGGATAACTGCAGCTACTGGGCCAGTGGCTGAACGACGTCTGTACCTGCAACTATGAGAGGAAGGGAGAGGGGTGAGTCAACGGACTTAGTGAGTGAGCTCTCACTCATCACCCATATGGGACAACCAAGAATATACATAATATAATATACATGCAGCAATAATGATTCATTTCATATTTAACTACATAGCTAGCTCTAGGAAAACACTTTTCATTCCATGTATTTATAAATAAACATTTCTAACTCAAAATCAAGCATGAAATCATTTTAACTGAGGGTGCGGCAGAGCGTCGGGAAACAGTATGCTGAATATAATAAATATATCATAACAATAAAAGCTATAAAATTTTAAACTATGAAGTGAGACTCTGTCCCTGGCGAATCAGAGCTCCTGCTGAATTGTAATAGTCCCTCTCAGACAAACTGTGGGCACCTAACTAGGTCCCATTTTCTGTAACTGCTGGGGGCGAAACTGTCCTCTAACGGACAACTTGGTACCAAGGTTAACGATCTCTTCACAGCCGTTAACTAACTGTCTGTTTCCTTATCTCTACCGGCTAAACTAGTTTGACAAAAAGAAAACTATAGTTGAAAAGTGGGTACTCTGTCCCTGGCGAAGCAGAGCCCCTAAGTTCTTAGTACTCTAAGAGTTCTGAACTCATATAACTCTAACAATCTGACTTTAGCATAACTGTGGCTATGAAAATCGAGCCCAAGGGTTCACCACTTGTAGGCATTCCGATTTCAAGCCCACAGAATATGTATCTGGCAGTTGCTAAAAATCATACTGAATTCTGTATCTCTTGGTACCATAAAACTAAATTTCTAAATTCATATCTTTACTAACATATTTCTCTATATACATGATAATACTAAAATCATAATCCAAATGCTGGAGTTTTTAACCATAATACTCTCAAATCAAATAACAAAATTTATTCCAAGCTAGATCACACTCTTGTTCACTTTTTCTTTTAATATATATTTCAACTGAATTCTCTAAAACCATATTTATAAATCTCAAGTCATGAAACTAAATCATGTGGCTCTAAAATCACATAACATATCTGATGAAATAATAATTTATAAATCATATATTCTTGTGATAAAACTCTTAGAGTTGCATATAAAACATTTCCATACACAAACAATCCAATTCATGGTCCCATGGTTTTCTAAAATTACATTTTTTCATGCCATTATCATAAAACCATAGTTTCACTATTTCAACATAACGGTTAAAATCATAATCTCATGTCTATCATATTTAATAATCATAATGCAAGGAAAATAATCATAATGGGGAAAACTAAGACAATGAGTTCAAACCCACTCACCTGGAGGGGGAGGAATAGGTGGCGTCAACTCCAACTGAGCTCTGGGGAGCCGGGAGGGCACCAATGTCAACTATTATAACCATAAAATTCGTTAATACTCTATGGGTATCTCTAGATTACTCTAACATAATTTTAATAACATTGGGAGAGCACCCCCCCCCCCAACTTGACAACAATGAGAGAAAAATAACAACTCATACTAAGACCATGAAGGAAAAGGAAAAAGAGACCAAAACCCATTAACAACACATACCTTGAAGCTTGAGGAAGATAAATTTAATGGAGGATGAGAGTGAAGGGGAGGAAGGAGAAGAGGAGGTGAAATTTTGGGGTAGGGTTTGGAAAAATGGGGGAGAAATCCCGAGTTTGGGGTATAAATTAGGGTGGACGGGTTCATTTGATGAAACTGTGACGTTTCTCACTGTTTCTAGAAAACTGACACCGCTATAGCGGTCTATGCCATTCTTCGCCTCGTCACTGTGCACTTATGACCGCTATAGCGGTCCAGGACCGCCATAGTGATCTCTAGAGACTGAAACCGTGCTGCATTCCTCATGTGACCGCTATAGCGGTGACAGCAAACTCCAGATTCACCATTTTGCTATCATAGGCATATGGCTTATCCAAAAACTCACTCACTTATTTCCATTTCTTTATTCTAAGTTAAATCCTTTATTTAACTTTAAAACAATAATGTAAATAAGAAAATACTCCCCATTTGGCTTCAAATAAAATATCTAAAAATTCAAAACTCCAACCAATCAAAATCTCATTTTGAGTTCTAGTTCATATTCTGGAATCTCGGCGATTTTCTAAACTTGGGGGCTAAAAACGAAATATCTAGAGCCTTTCAAAAATTCCTTAAAAATCACTCTTCAACTTGTTTCTCTCTGGGGAACAATTACCGGGACTTTTGGTCCCAAAATTGTGGCTCTAACATATAGCCCTCCAAGGAGGTGTAGGGCTCCAGACTTGGCAAAAACCCAAACCTGGCAACAGCAGTGGGTCCCAGGGGACCTTGAAGTCATGCAAAACTCGTCTACTGACACGTGTACCCCAGGTATTACAGGTGTGCAGGAGCTCTTGGTGGTTGTTGTTGTGGTCGGAACTGGTTGGTCTGGTAGGGATTGTAGTGATTCCTTGAAGGGTACTGCGGTTTGAACTTCGGGGCTTGAGGTCCAAGTCCCTTAGCTCGTTCCGCCCTTGTGGCTTGCATCTTCCGTTGCCCTTCTTCGAGAATTCGGCACTTGTTGACCAGAGTCGGGAAGTCTCTGATCTCCATGTGGGCCACGGCTTAGTTCATCTCCGCCTTCAGACCGGCCTCATACTTAACGCATTTCCAAACCTCATCGGGGTTCCCTTGAAACACCCGAGAGAACTTGATCAGCTCCTCGAACTTCGTGGTGTACTGGGCAACAGTAGACCCTCCCTGGGTCAACTGCATGAACTCAATGTCTTTTGCATTCCTTACGGACTCCGGGAAATACTTCTCGTAGAAGTAAGTCTTGAACAGCTCCCAATCAATGGGAGTTCCTGAAGCTTCTAGCAGGTGCCTCGTGCCGTTCCAACAGAACTCGGCGTCGGACTTCAACATGAAAGCAGTAAATGTGACCTTCTGCTCCTCTGAGCAGGTAATGACAGAATAGATCTTCTCCATGTCCTTAATCCACTCGTCAGACTTGTCGGGGTCCATTACCCCTTGGAAGCCTTGCGGAACTCGCCAAAGCGGGCTTGTTCCACCGTCTCAGCAGCAAGGGGAGGAGGGGGAACAGGAGCAGCATTCGCTTGTTGATCCATCCAGTCGAACATCCGTTCCATGGCTTGCGCCATGCGATGGACAGCAGCAGCAGTCGCATTGTCTTGATCAGCATCGGGCGTAGTCCTAGGCTGTCGTCACGGTGCCATTGGTCCTTAAACACATGAAACAATGAACATCAAGTTGATCAGGCTTAATATCCATGCAAAATGAGCTAGTTACCATGGCACTTGCAAGCAACAGAAGTCATCCATCTCTAGTCCTACAGCTTATCTCTATCAAGCACTACACATGACATAACTATCGCATCATGCTTATAAAGCATAGTCAGTCCAATCCTCAGGCTCCATGAGAATCGAACTGCTCTGATACCATAATGTAACACCCTAAATCTTAACCTAAGACTACTAGTAGGTACTTAGGTTAATCTTTAGAATATTACCTCTTGGTCTCATCTTTTACTTAGAAAATACTTAGCGGAAATATGGGTAAAATTTTTCTTTTTAGAATTAAAATCAAAGTGAGAGCCATGCATGAATTTTTTAAAAGAAAGCATAACGAAACACATAAGCAAAGCATAAAGAAACACATCATATCATGGAAACATCATCCGAAACATAGATATATATATATAATGTGCTTACCCAAAAGGGCAGGACTATTCGATACATCGGGAAACGGAATACAACTGAAGAACAAATACAAGGAAAACAAATAAAGGGAAATCATAAAAACAACACCCATACCCATGTGCACCTAGAGTAGACAACCTCATATACAAAAGAAGGTTTGTCCTCAACTATGTGGCGTGTGTGCACTAGCTACTACCCGTCCCATGCGCCTACTCCTGCTGGTCCGAGTACTGAGGGGTGGAATCAATCCACTGGCGGATCTTGGCGGAAGTGGTCGTGCGGATCATCGGAGCGTGTCCACCGCGGCGAGGGCGCATGGATGGCCGACGAGCCAACCTCGGCTGAACCACTGTCTCCTCACTCCCAGCTTTCATTGGTGAGGGAGCGGGACTGGAGCTCTAATTGTACGTATGTGATGGCGGGTCCTCGGATGGGTCCATCTCCGAGTACTGGGTGCAAGGCACGTACTCCGGGTAGTCGTGGTATCGCCGACGCCTCGGTCGCATGCGGAGAATCTGCTCATCACGTGGTCTAGCTCGCTCAAAAATCTCGTTATGGCGGTAAGGAGCAGTCGGGGTGAAGTGGTAGCTCGGGACGGGGTGCGCGAAGGGTCGTCCCATGAACATGAATACTCTGACAGTGCAGCGACCCTCAAAATGGTATGACCCAAGTGCTGGGTCATGGTGCAGCTCCCATACTGGGGTGTCGATGAAGAGTACGAATGTCGCCATCTGAAGATATGACGGAAGAAAAGAGAGAGGGAATGAGAATCTTCTAAAAGAATTCTCAGTAGGGTTATCCCTACCTAGGTGACATCGTCACATCCTCAGGAACCTTGGGTTTTATTTTTAAAAGGTGTGCATGCATAAAACTCCTTTTAAGTTAGTTTTCTAAAGTATTATTTATCCAAGGTCCATCATATTTTATAATGCGTCTTCTGACTGAGCATGGGATATACTAATGACATGAATGCATCATAAAGGAAAACCAATCAATAGAATAACTAAGAAACATTATAACATTAGCATAGATATAGTATATGTGACATTGTAAACTTTAACTTTCGTCTCATGGGGCCACCCTAAAACATCTCTAGGTTATGAGCTCATACCTTAACTAGTCGTCACTAGTTCTTACTTATCCTATGATAAGCGTAACATATACATAATCCCGACTTAATAGTGCGGGCTAGGGGGCAATTAAGGATCACCTCTCTTAGGGTCATTTCCTCTTTGAAACGCTCTACTAGCAACTCGTGCATCGTAGTGTTGTCCGCTTTGGCAAGCTCTATGTCAATACCCTCACGGATTTGTTTTCTTGGGGGTGCTCGGCTAAACCGGTGTCACCCAAGAAGGCGTCTCAGTGTTGTGTCACATTTAAGTTCTCATAAAGTGTTAATTCATAGATACATCATTATTCATCACATAAATCTTTTTCATAGCATATACATCATCACATGAAACTTCTTCATAGTATATACATAAAACTATAGCATATACATTATCACATAATCACACCTTAGACAGTCATTCATACAAACTCACAAGCTTATTATGTTATAAACCCATAGTATGTTATGCTTTGGTTCTTTTGAGTCTTAAACTTGTAAACTAATTGTTCTAGTATTATTCTTAACCTCTCACACACTTATAGGTTCACAACTAATAAGTTTTACTAATTTTTATGCTCAAGGACTTATCCAAACAGCACTATGCAGATTTGGACAGCTTTATATTTGTGTGATTACGGGGTTCTAGAAATTACGATTTAGACCCTTAAAGTCCTTAATTCATATTCTAAGTTATCGATCATAAAAAAACCTAGTCTCTTGGAAACCTATGAGGTTATAACTAAGTATTTCTCGCCTCACACTATGGTCAAGAACTTCTCTAAACCTCAAGGATGCAGAATTTGAAATCCTAACTTTACGGGTACCTAGAAGTCACAACAATGACTCTTTCTAAGTTCGGTTTGCTCCTAAGTCTCCAAGATTAAGTCCTAAACCAATTATGAGTCATTCCTACACATTTAAACTAATTTAAAACCATGATTATTAAATCTAAACCTTGCTGGACAGAATCCAGAAAATTACATAATTAAATGATATAGAATTCTCAAATTAATTCTTTTCTAGTTCCTAACTTATCCTATCTTTCACATGTGAGTCTTAACATTATTTTTACTCAAACATAGGCACATTATCATCATTAAAACAGCACATACAGTGGTAGTAAAGAGCAAGGAAGAACTGAAAATATACTTCTCCATAAAAGGCATAAAGCATAATTTCTAAAGCTCATAAAATACTAGTTTCTCTTGGAACTCTTTTTAAACTTTCAAAACTCATTTATAAACAATTTTAACATCTAAAATCATAAGAGTATTTAAGAGGGCAGTGACCAATTTATCTTTATCTCAAGAAGTCCTAAATTCATAAAACTTAGTTCTATGCATTCCTTAAACTCATGTAAGCTTGGAAAAATTATAAAATATAGTCTCAAATACTTAGAAACTTCAAGACCTCTTGGGGCCGAAATATGAACCAAGGAAAATACATATTGTTAGACCTTTGTTGAGACAACAATGGGCAAGTCTTTGAGCTCTAGGTTCATTTAGGTGATGACATAAAAATAAACATGCTTATGCACTTATTTTAGGTTCCATTAGAAAGTAAAGTGATAGCACAAAGTAAATATGAATGCAACTCATTATTATCTTGGTATTAAGTGATAACTTGAAATATAAACATGATAATGCAAGGTTCACTTATTATCTTGAAACTTAGTGACAGCAAGGAAGTAAACATGATATGCAAAGCATAAAGTAAACATGATGCAAGGTTCATTTTATGGTTAACTAGAGCTCATTCAAGACTGTAACAAGATAACAACCCAATACAATATCTCAAAGATCACAACCCAAAACTACGTCAAGTTCTTTATTAAATACTCAAAACCCCTATCTAGAGAAAAATCTCTAGAACGTGCCAGCTAACTTTAAGGTTGACAAGGGTAGGCTTGGGCTTTTAGAAATCCTTAGATTAATTTTCTTAAGTTGGGAAAACCATGTGAGCTAGATAACATATAGATGAAGTTATAAGAAAAGGAAAACTCGAGCTTTAGAGGTTTCTTTGAGATGAACACAATGCCATCATCTAGAAACTCTCATCATCAAGCTATCATGCTCATAACAAGGCCTAGAGGCCGAAATGAAAAGAAAAGGAAAAACAAAGGAAAGTTCAAAAGAATCCAAGAGGAAACTAGAGAAAAACACTTTCTTGAGCAAAACAAAGTTTGAAAACAAATCCCTGCCTTGTGATGAAGGTAAAAGCTTGGACTTAAAGATGAAATGAGATGAGCAACCCCTCCTAGGATGGTGGTGATGATTCGGCCAAAGAGGAAGGAAAAGAAAGGAAATGTGTTTTGGGTGAAGTTGTGTTTGAGGTGTGGTGTTTGAGAGATTTGATGATGGTTCAAGGCTTTGGGGTGGTGTTTGATGGTTGAGAGATGATGATGAGATGAAGAGATGAAGAAGATGAAGATGAAAAGAAAAGAAGAACACTTTTGAAACTTTGAGAGAAAAGAAAAACTTAGCAAGACAACTCTAAAACTCTAAACTTAGCAAATGCTTCAAGGTGCAACAAGGCTATCACAAGCATCCTATTTATAGAAAAACAAAGCCATGGAGCTCACCAAAGGGAGGAGTGGCCGTGTGGTATTGGAGGGAAAAGGGAGAGGAAAATATCTCTTACACAAGGTCATTCAAGCATGGTTTGAAGTATGGAAGCTATGCTACAAAGTATGGTTTGATGTGAGTTAATTTCCTATCAAATTTTTATGAAATTAGGCTTCTAGAAACAATGCATGGCTGGAACTTTTCCAGCCACAATTAAATGGAGAAAATGAGCTATTTTAATTAGTTATTTACTTGGAAAATCAAGCTTGATTGAAAGTTATGACAAGGTATAGTGTATGTGACTTGAGGTATGGCCTTGGAGTGTTGAAAAATTGAACATGTGATGCATATGGGGAGGGTGAGGCTTCGGCCAGGGCTGGACAGCAGAGTGGGGGTGAGTTTTGACCATTTAATTGGGTGTTAATGGTAGGTTTAGATGTGTATTAGCTTAGGTACAAGGTTAGGAATGATTAAGCTTAAGTTTAGGTAACTAAGAATGTGATTTAGGGAGTTTATGACAAGTTTAGGAGTGCTCATACATCATTAGAGAATTTTAAACTCATTTATGAATAAACAATGTATAACACAATTCCATGAATTAAGGAATTGGAAAGAGAAAACACTATTCAATATTCTATGACTAAGTGTCTTGAAATTAAAATATGATTTTAGGTTGTAATTAAGCACTTTTTGGTTCTAATCAATGTTAATAAATTATTTTGACTCAAGATTAATTAAGGAAATTAATTAACCTTCGATTAGAGGCTAATATTGCTTAGGTTTGCTTAATCACGCGATTAAGCGTAAAAACACAAAACTAGGGGCAAAACCGTAATTTTGCACTAATTTTGCCCGGGACTTCTAAAATTAAAACTGAGGTCATAGAATACATAAAAACGCCTTTTAAAACCATCTGGAGAAGTTTCGGGTTCATCCGGCACTTGCAAACGGGTATAACACCGCAGGGGCGTTTTGGTCATTTTGACCCGAAAACTCGAAAAACGAGATTTTCAATCCCCGGGAAGGTACACAGGTAATCTAATCCCCTTTCAACATCGAGTTTGCCCTTCGAGTATACCAGACCAGCTTTCCTCAAATTCCGGGCTGAAAATGACCTTAGGGGCATTTTGGTCATTTTCACTCTAACAGAAAAATCGGGGCGTTACATGTTGCCCTTTGAAGCTAGTCAAAAGGATCATCTATGAGGGGCAAGGGGTATCGATTCTTAATCATCACCTTGTTTAGTTGCCTTTAATCTATACACATCCTCATTGAATCGTCTTTCTTCTTAACAAACAACACCGAAGCACCTCATGGAGAGGTACTTGGCCGTATAAACCCCTTGTCCAACAACTCCTGTAATTGCGCTTTCAATTCTTTTAACTCTGCTAGAGCCATGCGATACGGAGGTATAGAGATGGGTCTAGCTTCTGATTCAAGCTCTATCCCAAACTCTATTTCTCTTTTTTGGTGGCGTACCCGACAAATCATCTGGAAACACATCCGGAAACTTATTAGCCACCGGAACCGTGTCCAAACTTAGTGTCTCTGCCTCTACATCCTTAACTACAGCTAAAAACCCATAACTACCTCTATCCATCAACCGTAGCGCATTCATAGCTGATACTAAGCTCGTCGACGTTGAGCATCTTGTGCCAAGAAACTGTCTTGGCTCATCACCTAGGACCTCGAATCTCACTACCTTTCTATAACAATCTATCATGGCATGGCATGGGGATAACCAATCTATGCCTATAATAACATCAAAGTCAGACATGTCCAACACTTTCAAATTTGCTAGTGCTTCTATGTCACAAACTTTGACTTTGCATGATCTATACACTGTTTGAATAAGGATGGGCTTCCCCAAGGGTACCCCAACTAAAAACGGCTCGTCAAGATCCTCAGGGGATCTTCCAAACCGTACAGCAAAAAATGAGGACACATAAGAGTGGGTGGACCCCGAGTCAAATAATGTCATAGCATCGAAGGAACGTACTGTCGTCATACTTGTTACCACTTCATTTCAAGCTTGCGCATCCTGACGAGTTATCGTGAACAGATGGGGTTGTCCTCCATTACCCTGGCTTCTACCACTTGCTCCTTTTACGCCTACACCTCTACTAACAAGGCCTCTACCCCTAACCCCACGGCTTGCCAATGCGATGACGTCGCCCTGGGCTGTTGACTGAAGAGACTGAATTGACGTGGAAGGGTTAGTTGACCCCTAACTAGGAGCTCTTTTAAACATCGAGCATTCTCCACGCGTATGGCCCGGTTAGCCACATCCATAACATACTGAAGAGCCAAATAAACATTGACCCTAATGTCTCTTCTCGCAAGTCGGGCATATTGGATATGACTGCCCCTGAACCCTGTCCATTGTGCTGACTACCCCTTCTATTCAGAGTCTGTATGCAGTTAGGCGTGTCGGGATGGGCTCTGAGAAGGTGGCCCTACTGATTGACCCAGTTGTTTTCCCTATAGATGGTGACCCTTGCTCAAACTTGCTCTACTCAAGAAAGAGGCATGAACCCTAGCCTTCTTGTTGGCTTCCGACATCGCCTTACATTTTGCTAGACCATTCTCGAGACCAATCACTGTGTCTATCACTTGATTATAACTGTCAATACTTATAATTGTTAAAAAAAAAAATAGTTGGGGTATGGTTTTAGTTGTCAACAATTACAAGTATTTTCGAAGGTCAATAATTGTCAAGAAAGGTTGGCAAATATTTTCAATGGTCACATTCTGTCGAAATTTCTTTTCTTGACAATATCTTTTTCAACACTTTTAGATAATTAAATTGTTGTTGAAAAAGCTATTTTTGACAGCCAAGCATGTCTTTTTCAACAAAATGACCCTCAATGATGCTAAGTTTTCTTGTAGAATTGGGTTTCACAGCTGAGACAGGGATGTGATAACGATGGTGGTTAGGTTGAGCTTGGCGGGGTAGTTGGTTGCTATGGCTACATGGTGGTTAATGGATTTTTTTTTTTTGGGTGATGGCATGACTAGGATGTATGGTGGTTTGTGATGGTCAAGGTGGTTCGTGGTAGGGTTTGGTTTCTCGCTTTAAGGGGTTATGGTTTGGTTTCTTTGGTGAGGGCCTGTGGGTTTGGTTTTTCTGGTTTGTGTTATGGTAATGGTGGGTACGGTGGTGGGTTTATGATGATGACCAATGCTGATGATGATCGTTGTAGTGTGGCAGGTGGAGGATTGTGATGATAAGGACGGAGGAGAGTGGTGGTGAATGCTAACTATTGTGGTTTTGGCTTCGTGATGACAATGGGTTGATGGTGGTGTAGTGTTGATGGCTATTGTAAGCTGAAGGGATGAAGGTTTCGTCTTGAGTAGAGCTTGGTGGTGGTGGTGATGATGGTAAAGAGAAACAAAGGATGGTTGTGAAAAGAAGAAAAACTCCTGATGATGTAAAGAATTTTACCTTAATACTAACTCTCTAGCTATCAGATTCTGAAAATATCTTCTCAATATAGTCTGTGCTTTACTCTCTAGGATATCCTCTGTGTAAATGTGTGAGAGGAGTGGTCATTACAAAGAGAGTAAAGTAGAGAGACTTCTAGGTGTTAGTGAAAGTAGAGTAAGTTGGGATTGAGTTGATTGGGATTTTAGTCAAAAAAAAATTTTGTTGAGTCAATTATGATTGAGTTTATTAAGGTTTCAAATGATGAATTTAAATTTTGAATTCATAAAAAAAAAAGTTAAAAGAAAGAAAGAAAATAAAAATAAATTGAAGACAAAAAATTGGTGTTCTCATGTATCACAATTTGTTCCCCAAGACTATGTGATTGTCTGTTCACATCAGAGAGCAGCCTGTGTATCACGGCTAGGCAATAAAATTCAATCCCACGTTAAAGTTTTGACCGCCGCAGCACTCTTCACCACCAAATAGTATACACCAGCATTTAAAAGGTCCAGCATAGCAGCCTTACAAGCATACAAAATTAACCTCCTGCTATTAACTACTAACATCAGCTCCTGCCACATTTTATTTTCATTCTGTCTTTGTTCCAGTT
The DNA here is from genome assembly GCA_031216105.1 of Dalbergia cultrata. Taxonomy (NCBI): domain Eukaryota; kingdom Viridiplantae; phylum Streptophyta; class Magnoliopsida; order Fabales; family Fabaceae; genus Dalbergia; species Dalbergia cultrata. The sequence continues at coordinate 33,088,806 of CM062353.1, read as the reverse complement.
TATCACAATAAATCAGAACAGTGAATATCATTGACAAGAAGAATGGTTTTAAATATATGGCTCTATGTTCCCTTCTGCATTGCCATCTAGACGAACATAAGGATGGTCTATGAAACCATCAACTTGACAAAAGCAGCAGCCAACAATTAGTATTTTACTTGAACAACACCAGAAATTATTCATGGAACACCTGCGTATTTCCTGTCAAAATTGTGACATCAGACATACATTGACATTATTCTAACTAATGCCTATTCCTGCATGCATTCCTCCAAATCCACCTGAATTATACTAACTACCTTCCTGATCCTCCCATGCTCAAAATTTTAGCATCACCACATCTGCATCACTCAAATCTGCATGTTTAACAAAACAGCACAAAGACACCTTTGTACCAACAGCAGCACAGAATTAACGTTTATTGTGTGGTGGCTTTTTGTTATCTATGTTAAATATTTAGCGGTGTTTACACAAAAACAAAATATACCTTTTTAAACTCCAGGGGTAAGTTGCACATGAAATAAAGTTTAAGAGGATAAATTATATTTTACCATCGAAAGAAAGACGTAAATAGGCAAAGGTACTGAATAATAAAAAGAAACAAAAGCAACAACAAAAGCAACAACAAAAGCTCATAATCTCCGAAGCAGAAACTTTATTCACGACTTCATGATATGCTAAATGCCTCTCCAAGTGGCAGCCACCTCTGACAGAGTCATCGTAGATGATCCATCTTCTTTTATCGCATTGGCGGCAGCACTCTTCAGAGTTTCCATTCTTTTTCGGACTTCTATACTTACTTCACCTTCCATCAAGGCTCGCACGACTCCAGCAACCTCTTCTCTTTCAACCAATCCACCCTCGTTAACTGTTGGTCTTAGTGCCACTTTTAGACCATCATTTAGAATCGCTGCATTCATGCTCTGCTCAGCAAAGAGTGGCCATCCGATTACCGGCACACCATGCACGACACTTTCGAGGACTGAGTTCCAACCACAGTGACACAGGAACCCACCTGTTGAACTGTGAGCAAGCACTTGAATCTGCGGTGCCCAGAATCGAACAACAAATCCTTGCTTCTTGGTTCTCTCCAAGAATCCATGTGGTAAGAATTGAAGAGGGTCCTCATCAGCAAGACCAAGGTAAGCAGCACTGGCTATTTTACTCGGGACTCTCAAAACCCATAGGAATTTCTGACCACTTAGTTCCAACCCAAAGGCTAATTCATTGAGTTGGTCTTGGGAAAGTGTGCCACCGCTTCCGAAGGACACATACAGAACAGATTTGGGTTCTTGGTTATCCAACCATGCTAAGCACCCCGACCCATTTTCCTGACCGATTGAGCCGCTCTGAATAATGGGTCCAACGGGATAAACCATGGGCTTTCCTCTGGACTGCTCCTGCGAAGCACTTATGGCCTCTGCTTCCATTTCAAGGAAGCTATTCACAAAGATGCCATCAGGAAGATGGAATTTTTTGGCACGTTCAAGAAATCGCTTGTACCCTATGCCGGATCGGAATTGAAATGGGAGAGGGAGATCCCTACTATGAATAGGAATACAACCAGGAATCTTTATAAGCTCTTGTGGATCTCTGTTCTCAGAAGAAAGTAACTCATCTAACTTTGGTCCATACAAGTACAGTGAAAGCAGCATAGCAGCTTGCGGGAGGTATATGTAAGACAAGAGGTTGAACTCCCTAGCAAATATCAATGCATCATTTGCAAAAACGTCCACAACCAAAGCAACAACCCGAGTTCTTGAACACAGGGACTTCAATTCTTCTCTTATGTAAGGCAAAGAGTGAGCTACGCTGAGTTCAATTTGGACAGCAAGGGCAGTGTCGTCTGGAACTTGTTCGTTGCTGATGGAGGGTAGAAAAACAGAGTGTATGGTTGACGGGAGGGTTTGAAGGTAGGCTCTCGAGGAAGCCGGGGGTGCGCCAACTGAGGGGATGAGACATGTGACATGGAAGTATGGGTGGAGATGAAGAAGGCGCTTGGAGAACTCGAGGATTGGGACAAGATGGGTGAACCCAGCACCGGGAATCACTGCTATGTGAGGATTTTCCATGGAGACAGATGAAATCACACTGCCTTTACCTTTGATGAAAGACTTTGCTGAATATTTACCGAGACGGAGTGAAGGACTTCGATTTTTCTTCGTTATATATATATTGCTATATATTGCTAGAGAGAATTAATATTATGGTCCTAAAACATTATACGAGAGCAAAAATAGCTCTTAAAATAAACTATAAACTATATTTTCTTATCACCCTTTAAACATTTACCTGGTTGGACAAATTCATTCATGTGAAGACTAACATTTGTTGACATAAGTGACTATGAATTTTGTTTTAAGCTAACTTCGTACTACAAAATCACTATTTTAGTTTCAAAATATTATGCCTTCAAGAAATAATCTATATTGGGCTATGTTAATAGTGTAGAATAACTGCTTTAACCCTTAAAATATCATATTTTTTATAAAATAGTCCCTAAAAAATTGTTTTTGTTAATAAAAATAGAAACCATATAGCATATGGGTGAATTTGTTAAACGAGATGAATATTTGAAGGACTATGAGTGAATATAATTTCTTTTAGTTGCTATTTTATCAGTAATATAATCTTTTGAGATTAAAATACTAGCTCTCTCTCTAAAAATTAATAGAAAAATATTATTTGTACTTATTTTATATGGGACATCATGTCGACTCACGCCTCATCCACTATTAAATAAGGTATAAACCCTACTTGAATGGGTCCTACACCTCATTTAGAGTGTGAGTCAGCACAATTTCCCACACAATATTAATACAAATGACATATCTCTAATTGGGGCACTGTGTTCCACACATAAATGCATAAATCCTCTATTCCAGACCTTATATTTCAAATGTTCAAACATTTTGTGAACGACACACCCCTAAATAATATTCAAAACTTCTTAATACGCTATATAGTTTGAAAACATCAAACTTCATCTTTCCAATACCAAAACTTTTCTTTTTAACTTCTTAATCACTATTTGGCACGGGGTAGATAAACATTTTTGTAGTGCTCTAAATATTTCTTTTTTGCTCAGGGAACTGGGACACTTTGGAAGTTAGACCGAAATCAAAAGGAATAGACACGCGGAACGAGCTTATCAAATTCTATGAAGAAAACTATTTTGCCAATTTAATGTGTCTAGTTGTCTATACAAATGGTAACCAATGTTTCCTTTACAATTACAGTTTCAACAGATTATTATTATTATTATTTAAATGGCTATGATTCAATTATTTGCACATGGATATTTTCAGAAAGCCTTGATAAAATTCAAAACCTTGTGGAAGGAAAGTTCCAGGATATTCGGAACATCAACAGAAGTTGTTTTCATCCTTCAGGCCAGCCATGCGAATCAGAGCATTTGCAGGTATACATGTTCTGTTTGTGAGTCAATTGTAAATTCTAACTAGTTCCTTGTGCAATGGTTGTAATGCATGTTCTGTTTTGCCTTTCTGTTTCAGATTGTTGTTAGGACCGTCCCAATAAAACAAGGTCATAAATTGAGAATTGTATGGCCAGTGACCCCTGAGATACGTTATTACACTGAAGGGCCGTGCAAGTATCTTGGTCATCTTATTGGCCATGAAGGAGAAGGGTCTTTATATTACATCTTGAAAACACTGGGTGGGTTCTGCACATCTGTTGCATATTTCATTAATATTTTTCTGGAATCCCTTACCACATTTGAAATCTGATTCTTCTTGAGGTCTTGCCTATATTTATGAAAATTTTGAAACAATCCATGATTACCTATTTGTATTTCAGAATGCAACTTTCTCCCATCCTCTCTATTGCTTGGCTATTTTAGATCATTTTTTGAAATCAAATTAAAGGAGGATAGACTGAATTTGTTTTTGAATAAAATATGTTCTTGTTTCTTCGCCTTTTATAGTGAAAGAAATTCATTAATGGGAGAAGAGAGTACATACAAGAGCGTACATATAGAGAGGATAAGGTATCCTTGCAAGAAGGCAGAAAAACAAAACTTGTAGCTCCTACAAGATTGACCAATGTAATAAGGCAGTCCTATCTCTCGGCATATCTACTTAAGAAAGACCTTTAAAAATACCATTTGCTGAACACCAGATTGAGGCTCAGAAAGCAATTGTTTCGCAATTTTATTTCCCAATTGGACCATTTTTTCCACCTAATTTGATCTCTTACAACTCTATTTGTATCTAATTATGCTATTCATCTATATTTTTTCCTTCTAAAAAATTGTGGATGATTAATAATAGACCTATGAAGTTTGTATAACACTTGTTCCTTTGCTATTTGTTGCTGTTTCTGCAATATATTAGAGCTATTTCTTATCTCTATTTCTGTTGCATCGGTATTTAACTAGATATTGTTGCATCATTCATTTTATAAAGCCTTGTTTCATCCCAATATTGTTTTTTATTGAATAATGACATTATTGGCTAAAATAAAATAAGGGAGCAAGATTAGTGGAGCTCATCTCTTTATCCCATACAATATAATAGGCTGCAACATCTTTTGGAAATTCTGGTAGTTCTCTCTATTCTAAACACCCAAGTTACTACATATGAAGTGCATCACCATAAGGGCTTGACATCTCTCCTTCAAATTCTAGGGGAATAACTAAGTAGTATTTCCTTAAATTTGCAGATAAGGGCTTCTCATCATGTGTATACATATGATGCTCAGGAGTCTGATCAATGTCATTTTGATAATAAACTCATGTAGAGTTGTAGACATATTCTAGCATCTGTTTATTATGTTGTCTCATTTTACCAATGAAAAAAAAAAACAATTTGCAGGATGGGCAATGGGCTTGTGTGCAGGTGAATCAGATTGGAGTTTGAACTTTTCTTTCTTTAAAGTTTTGATTGATCTTACTGATGCTGGTCATGGTTAGATTTCTCTTTCCCTACCTCCTCCTTTTTTTGTCATCTGTTTGTGCATATATTTCCACTTTCAATAAGTTTTGCTATGACAACTTTTTAAGCATGAAGCATGCTGTTCATGGCAGTTCATTATCATTTTCGTCAACATCAATATTTTATGAAAATTATTAGTATTATTACCATAATAATAAATTCAAGGTCCGTTAAGCTTTGTTTGGTGATTCTTCAAACTCGTCCTATTATTTGTAGAGCATGTACAAGATATCATTAGGTTGTTGTCCAAATATGTTGAGCTTCTCCAACATTCTAGTATTTGCATATGGATATTTGAAGAGGTATGGATATAGATTATGTTCCTCCACAATTTGTTTTTATACATGCTTAATCTTTGTTTACTTTCAGGTATCCAGTAACAAACATTTATTAAATGGATTTAGTTTTAAAACATTGTTAATTGTCTGTGTAATTTTTTCTATCTTTTTAATGTAGTATTTCTTTCCATCCCATTCAGTTTTCTTGTAGTCCTCTGTTTAAAGTTAGACTTGTTTTTATTAAGACCTGTGTATTTTAGACTTGTTTTTATTTAGACTTATGTATGTTTATAAACTAATTTTATGGACTACCATATATATATATTCTTAATATGACTTAGTTTACTTAGATCTTTACTTAGTTGATTGTTTAATAATAGTTTATTTTATTTATGAATTCCAATCGAATAGGTAATTTTTTGTTCAAATTTAATGTGCTTTCTAATCTATATCGTAAAGGTTATATATATATATATATAGTTTAATTTGATATTAAAATAGAAAAAGGTTGGCATTAAGAATATCAAATTTGAGAAAAAAAAAAGGTATTTTTAGAAATATATAATCATAATTGGGAAGAGGCAAGTTGCCTAAAAAAGTCACGTTTAACTAGAGAATAGGCAATGGTTCGTATAGTTGTGTAAAAATGGAGAAAAGGCAACGCTTATAAAGTGTTGCCTAAACAATAAGAAAAAGTAACAACAAAAGCCGTTGCCTTTAATCGGAGAAAAGGCAATGCTTACAAATGTTGCCTTTAACTAGAGAAAAGACAACGCTTACAAGCGTTGCCTAAAAAATAAGAAAAAGTAACGACCAAAACCGTTGCCTTTTACCCGATAAAAAGTAACGCTTTATAAGCATTGCCTTAGGTCAGAATAAATGCAAGGTGTACAAACCGTTGCCTTTGACTGGCAATAAAGCGTTGCCTTTGATTCATTAAAGGCAACGTTTTTCTCAAAGGTCGTTGCCTTTTCTCTTTGAACCATTGCCTTAGAGAAAAGGTAACACCAGTATAAGCAACCCCCCAGAAAACGTTGCCTTTGCTGGAAAAGTGTTGCCTTTGATAAAAGGCAACGTTTTTCCCATGTTTAGGCAACGTTTTTGAAACGTTGCCTTTGACCTTATTTCTTGTAGTATGTGCTTTGGAAATTATGTTTTGTGCCTTTTTATGGAGATGTATGTTTCGGTTCTGCCTTGCTATGTTTGGCCACTGGATATGCTGTTTTGATGATGATAATATGAGTATGTTTGAGAATATTTAATGTTAAAATTCATATGTGAAAGATTAGAGAAGTTAGTAACTAGAAAAGAATTAATTTGAGAGTTTTAGATCCCTTAATGTTTGATTTTTCTAGATTCTGTCCAGCAAGGTTTAGAAATGGTAATCATGGATTTAAATTAGTTTAAATATGTAGGAATGACTCATAATTGGTTTAGGACTTGATCTTGATGCCTTAGGAGCAAACCGAACCTGGAAAGGGTCATTGTTGTGACTCATAGGTACCCGTAAAATTAGGATTTTAGATTCTGCATCTTTGAAGTTTAGAGATGTTCTTGACCATAGTGTGAAGAGAGGAATACTTAGATATGAACTTATAGGTACCCAAGAGTTTAAGTTTTGATGATTTATAACTTAGATTGTGAGTTAAGGACCTTAAGGGTCAATGCATAAGACATTAAGAATTTGTTAATGCTATGATGTATATATGATGCAATGCTATGTTGAGATGTTTATAATGCATGAGGAATTGATTAATGGAGATATGAGTTTATCATAGCATGAAATTTAAATGAGACATGTGTTGTGTGATTAGCTTGTGGCATAAGTTTCGGTTTGAAGGAAATTCAGTTTAACAGCCGTTATGCTGCCGAATTTCTGTCAAACCTAAAAGGGTTGAGAACTATTTTAAAGTACCACATGAGATGAAAACCGTGGGTGACACTGGTTCGGCCGAGCACCCCCAGGAGATTTTTATGTGACAAAGCACTGAGACGTTCTTCTCCTGCTACGGTGAGGAGGAGGCAAATCCGTGAGGGTACTGACATGAGCTTTACCAAAGTGAACAATTCGCTGTGCACTCGAGGCTAGTAGAGCATTTCAGAGAATGAATTATTTATATGTTACCCCCTCTTTTCCCCATATTAAATCTAGTGACAACTAGTTAGGATTGAGCTCATTCCTAGGCGATTAGGTGAGACGGAGATAGGAGGTTATGATAAAAATTGCCGGGGCGGTATGTCGGTTGGAAATAGGTGGATATGTTTTCAAGAGGGTTGTTTTTGAGAAAAAGAACAAAAGAGTTCAAGTATGAGAAAAATATATGATGCTTTTAAGTCACAAAATTATTGGGAAAGAAAGAGTTGTAATATGCCCTTATGCCACTTGTATGAATCTTGATTGTTGTGATCTGCTGATTTATATGCTTTATTATTGCCATGCATTCATATGTTGCATTAAGATGCATGCTAAAAAGAATGAACCTTGGTTAATCAATTTTATAAACCCTAATAATGAATCTCTACATATGAACACCTTTTATAAATAAACCCAAGGTTCCTAAGGGTGTGAACGACGTAACCCTAGGATAGGAGATTCCTACTGAGATTCTTTAGTAAGATTCTCACTCCTTCTTTTTCTCTCTTCCGTCACATCTTCAGAGACCCATGGCGACATTCGTGGTCTTCATCGACACACCCGTCCAGGAAGCGCACTACGACCCGGATCACCGCTCTTACCACTTTGAGGGTCGTTGAGCTGTTCGGGTACTTGAGATGTCACGAGGATCTCCCCTTCGACAGTATCTTTTAGGAGAGGGTTTAAGATTAGTACTCATAGCTTGGTAGAAGGGTAGCATAGTTGGTTTTCATTTTTGTCATTTCATGTACTTTACTGTTTTCTTGTTGTCTTGCATGTACTCCAAGCTTCGCCCGATTCTGTAAGGGCGTGACTATATATATGTACCTTTAACTATAATATTAATGAAGTGTTCTCTTTATAACATCAATCATGATGGTTATATGCTTTGATTGCTGAGTTCGATGTGCTTTGATAATTATGCTTTAAATTTTTGATTTACGATTAGATAAGAACGTGGCTCTCATTTTGATTTATGTTTTCAAAAAGGAAAAAAAAAATTTACCCGTAATTTCTGCTAAGTATTTTACTAAAGGAATGAAACTAAGAAGTAATAACCTAATGATTAACCTAATATGTTCTAGAGATTTTGGTTAAAAAATAGGGTGTTACACCCTCTCTTACCTCCAGCCTAAACATCTCCCTATTATTTGTTGGTGAAGCCCTAATTCTCCTCCCCCACTACCGGTTCCTCTCTCCTCCGCGCTCTAACCTCATTGACGCTGCAGAACCCCCAATTTTCCACCCCCACCACCGGTTCTGCCCTCCTTCGTGTTCCACCCTCATCAGCGTTGTAGAACCCCGAATAATCTTTCCCCACCACCGGTCACACAAGGTTACAAGTGTAACGCCCCGATTTTTCTCTACTGCGCCAAATGACCAAAATACCCCCAGGTCATTTTGGATAAAAATTTAAGGCCGGATAGCTTGGGCCATCCTCGACATCATGTTTTAATTATAGGATCAGGATTATATGAGATTTGATGAGTGGTTTGAGCAAGAACCGCAAATCCCCGATTTTTCCGTGTACAAATGACCAAAATGCCCCTGAGGTCATTTTCACACTAAATCAAGACGGTCATTCTCGGCCATCCCAAGGGGGTTAGTTTGATGATTGAAGGGGATAAAATGTGTTATGAATTATGATAGAGGTGAAAATTTCAATTTCTGAACTTTCATGCGCTAAATGACCAAAATGCCCTCATGGCGATTTGGCACTAATTTAGTGCCGATTGAACCCTACCATTACCCAAAAGTTAGAAATGTTAATATTGATGGATGTTTGATATTCGGAAAAGGTTCGGGTAGTCTCAGGTAAATTTTATGTGAAATTACCATTTTACCCCTAATTGGTGCTACTTAAGCGTAATTGGGTAAATAAGGATACATGGGCACTATTAGGCTTTAATTAAATATAATTAAATTTTATTTACTTATTATGGGTCAGATTATTTATTTTAAATTATTTAAGGTCTGAAATTTATTTTGAAATTAAATTTCCATTTCAAATTTTATGATTCACTAGATTACAAAAACCTAATAAACTAAGAGTTAGTGGATTTTCTCTACTTCCTTAATTTAGGGAACTATGTTAGTGCTTGTTTTTCAAATGAGATTTTTGTCAAACAAAGTTGTATGACCACTCCAAAAAAGTTGTCTTGAGTGCCTAAACCACTACAAACAACTTCCAACAAAAAGAATTCTTTTCCTAAATTAATTCCCTAATTTATGCTAACTAAAATTCTAATTCTTCCACTCAAAATAAAATAAAATTTTCCTCCCCATTGCTCAAGGAGGCTACGGTTGCCTCATGGTCATTGTCCCCATTATTTTCAAATTTAATACACCAATACACACAAAACACTCATTCTTACTATCTATTGTTTTTTGGTAAACCTAATTGTCCAAAAAAAGTAGTCATATTCTCTCTAACCTAAACACTTCATCTTCTTCCTCTCCTCCACCTCCAAGAGCCACCATCTTCAACCTCCACCCAAGCTCTCCACCTCTAATCAACATATCTCCACCATAGATCAACTCCTAAACACTTAATCTTTCCATCTCCAAAACACAAGAACACAAGAAAAATCCTCCTACTACCTTAACTCCTCTTGGCCGAAATCATCTTGCCCATCAAGAGAAGATTTTTCTTCTCTTTGTTTCATACAAGATCAAGCTTTCACTCTTGCAAACAAGAAACAACCGTGGTAGGGATTTTGTTTTGATGTTTCATTCCTTTTCTTGGTTCATTTTCGGATTTATGGTTGGTTGAATGAATAAATTTTACTCCTCTCTTCTTCATCTATTTTCGGTTTTGGAACCTTCATATGAGTTCCCTTCATTTTTGGTTTTTGGATGTCAATGGGAAGTTGAAACCGTGGCTTGATGATGAGGGTTTTGATGATGGTTTTGACACCATCAAGTATTTAATCTCTAGAGCTCAAGGTTTAGTATTTTTCGGTTTTACAAAGGCCATGAGAAATAAAATGTTTTGATGGTTTAGTTTTGGTTATCTATTCTTGGTTGTTCACAACCAAAGTTCAATGATGATGGTTCTTGATGGTAGTTGTGAAAACTACTATATTTTGAACCTCTAGAGCTTGAGTTTCGGTTTTAACCCCAAGATAACATATTAGTGTATTTAGTATGCTTTTTCGGTCTCTTTATGATTTTACTTGAGCTTGATGGTGAGTCCAAAGAAATGAGGTTCTTGGAACTATGAACAATAGGACTCTAAAGCTCACCATGTTTAAGATTGGTTGAGGACAAGAATCTAATCTTGAAAAGTTTCGAGCTTTAATGATTAAGATGTAAAATGGATTTGCATACATGTTTACTTTCAAGTTACCACTTTAATCTTAAGAGATAATAATGAAACCCTTGCATGGCATGTTTATTTTGAGCCATCACCATAAACCTTGAAGATAATAATGGGTTTGCATAGCATATTTATTTTTCAAGCTATCATTCTAACTCCTAAAGACAAAAGTGGACTTGCATAGCATATTTATTTTCAAGTCATCACCTAAGACACTAAAGCTCAAAACTTGTCCTTGGATCTTAGATGTAAATTTGAACATGGCCACACATTTGTGTATATATATATACATGCGGCTATGACACTATGAGGAATCCTTAATGGGTTTACTTGATTTTAAGTTGAGATAGTTATTGAAAATTATACAAGTTGTGTTTTTAAAGTTTTCTTTTCGCAAGTTTTGGGACTCAAGTGTAGCAAGAATGGTGTTTTATGAACAAGGGAGCTACTAATGTGATTTGAGATGTTTAGTTTCTGTTTTAGCAAATTTATGTGAGTATTCAAGAGATAAAAATATTTTTTGGCATTTCCTATGACTCCAACAAAGCGAAGAGGAAAACTAGTAGCTAGAAGTTATCAAAAGTATAATTTTGGAATGATTTCGGAACTAAATTTTCGGTCACTGTTTCTAACTCATAAATTCTGTATGATTCTGTTTGGAGGTGTTTTAATTGGTAGAAAATGTTGTTACTTGATGTAAAAAATTATTTTTAACATCCTAGGGTAAGCTAGTAATGGAAACGAGTAAATTATGCAACTCTCTAATGCTTTTATGAAATGAAAATATAGCTACTGCCTAGATGATACAAACACTGTTAAGAGATGTTTAGGATGAGATAAATGTGAGGAAATCATTAGTAGTTGATGCAGAAATTATTTTAGGTATTTTGGAAAGACTAGAAAACTAGAAAGAACCTAAAAATGTAGCTTTGAGACCGTGAGAGTTTGATAAAATATGGCTACTGCATTGAGATCAATTATTTGGCAAATATTCTGTTTGGAAGTGGAATTAGATGTGAAAAATCCTATAGGAGGCAGTGAGAATTAATGTTAGCACTATAGGAGAAATCGGAAACTAGAAAGGGCCAAAGACGTAAATTCTAGAACCCCGAAAACGTATATTTTATGGTTACTGCCCAAACTATCCAGCATCATTTAGAAATGTTTTTGAAGTTGAAAATAGATGGAAATCATTGAGTATGACCTTTGAGATGCCTAAGAGAATAGTTACGGTAATTAGGTTACGTCGAGCCTAAGTTTTAACCCCCGTAAGACAAAGGGGTAATTACCGAGAACTCGGAATTGAATTTCATAATTGGTGATTCATGATGATTGGTTGTTCACTGCCCATATACATGTCTATGCATATTTTATAATGAACATAGCATGTACATTAGCTGAGTCCGGGCCTTGATTCCGGCATATTGGGTAGGAGCATATTTATCATCCCGCAAAGTGTTGATGACATGTGTTATATGATTATATGAATGTGAAGCATGAATATGTGTTTATGAATGAGGTTGTGAACCCGACTTATACGACTCATTTGTGGTATGCTATGATCATAATGGATTGAGATGCATGATTTATATGACATTGGTGAGCATGAAATGCTAAGTGAAATATCATGATGATATCCGAAATGGAATGCTCATATTGTATCTGGATGATATTTGAGGTTGTACATTCATGCTGCATTCTTGCATAGCATACCGAGACGCATTTCTCCTGCTTCAGTAGGGAGATAACAAAACCGTGAGGGTATGGTAGATGCAGCCTGCCAAAGCGGACAAATTTACTATGCACCGGGTGTAAGTAAATGCGTTTCGAAGAAGGAGATAATCCTAACTGCACTGGGAGTCGGGATATGATAGGTGATCCTTAAGCCCCTAACCCACACTCGGGAGTCGAATTTATTTATACTTATCTGGGATAAGTTGGAAACTAGTGACGACTAGTTAGGTATGAGCTCATAACCTAGAACTCTCATAGGAGAGAGTATTAGGGTGGCCGCATAGAAAAGTATATGAAAGAGGAAAGTTCATGCAAATCATCATGTGCATCAAGGAAATCATCACGTGCATCTTGCAAATTATCAAGCACACTTTATAATCATGATATGCATTTTACTGTGATTGACTTAGTATAATTCTCTATGATGTACTTGCATGTGGCATTGACATGCATTCCATGAATTGGTATGATGCATTCATGACATTGATTCATGCTAAAAGACACGGACCTTGGATAATGACTTTTCGAACTTAATAAGGAAACTTTACTTGTGCCCACTATTTTCATAATGAAAACCCAAGGTGCCTGAGGACGTAGATGATGACATATTGTTAGGAGGTGAAAACCCTCGAGATTCTTTTATAAGTTTCTCACTCCCTCTTTCTTGCATTCTTTCCACTACGTCTTGAGGCCGATGGCGACGCTCGTGATCTTCGTTGATGCTCCCACTGAAATGCACTTTGACGCCACTCACCGGACTTATCATTTCGTGGGTCGTTGTGTCGCTCGATTGTTCGTGTTCTTAGCACGCCCTTTTACACACCCAGTTACTAGTTATAGATTTTCTCCCGCCACTCCATTTCTTGATGAGCTGATCTTCGAGCATGCCCGTCCGCGAGGAGAGCAGCTGGCTGCACACATCCCATCGCTTCGCCTGCTCATGGGTATCCTGAGTACGTTCCTCATTCTCCTAGTTCGTCTGAGCCTGAGAAAGACCCCTCTGAGGAGTCACCATCCCAACACTCCTCTGGCGGTTCCGCCGCTTTTCCCATGGAGCTTGGAGATGACGGTGAAGGAGCAACTTTGGTCGAGGTCCATCGAGAGCTACCTCGGTTTATCGTGGGGCTGTTCGTCTCGCCGAGGTGCCCATGTTCGTCCATCCTACGGTCTCAAATGCCGAGGAGCCGACCCGCTTCATTGGCGGCACTTCCCCTTCTCCATAGAGACATTTTGATAGCCGAGGATGATTAGTGATCGCAGTGCCCTAGCACACTTAGTGGATAGCTTCATTCGCTTTCCCCTATCTTGAGGTTATCCCACCTATGTGCACCCCAGTAGACTTAGTAGTGAAGAGTGGTCCTTAGTCTATTTAAATTTCCGCACTACTTTATGCACTTTGTTTCTTTTCTATTTTGTGGATTAATGTATCATCCTAATCATAAGGGTGAAGATATCATTATTCATTACTACGTGTTTGGTGTGTAAGGATGTTGTTATTACATGAATTCATGACGATTATCTATGAATGTGATACTATGGGTTTAAATATCATATGCTTGCTCGCGATGTATAGGACGCCGTTCATTTTCGGTATACGAGGCTCACTATTTTGTTTAAGATTCAAAAAAAAAATTTAGCCGTATTTTTGCTAAGTGTTTTTACAAATGCAAGGTTAAGAACTAGAACAAAAGAGTAATAACTAATAATTAACTCAAAATGCGACCTAGGCGTGTTGGGTTAAATATTAGGGTGTTACATTTTGGTATCAGAGCAGTTCGATTCTCATGGAGCCTGAGGATTGGACTGACTATGCTTCTTAAGCATAATGCGTTAGTTTTGTCATGTGTAGTTGCTTTATTGATAGGATAAGCTATAGGGTAGAGAGACATGACAGCTGTTTGTGGAAATGTACCATGATAACTAGCTCACTTTACATAGAGTATTGAGCCTGATCAACTCAGTGTTTGTTGTTCTGTGTTCAGGGATCAATGGTACGACCACGACGTAATAGGACTCCAAAGTGAGGTGAACAGGGTAATGAGACTGCTGAAGCTCTTAGGGAAATGGCTAGGGCTATGCAGATGATGTTCGAACGGATGGACCAACGGGGAGATGCTGGACGTGGCCCCTGTACTGCTGAAGGTCTTGAGCATGCCCGCTTTGGGGAATTCCGCAAGGCTAATCCACCATCATTTCGAGGGACCATGAACCCAAACCATGCAGAAGAATGGATTAAAAGCATGGAGAAGATCTTTCTCAGTGATCACTTGCACCGAGGAACAAAAGGTAACTTTTGCTGCCTACATGTTAGAGGCGGATGCTGAGTTCTGGTGGAATGGTACCCGAAGATTACTAGAAGCATCTGACACTGCAATGAATTGGGAATTATTCAAGGCCTACTTTTACGAGAAGTATTTTCCTGAATCTGTGAGGAATGCCAAGGATATAGAATTCATGCAGCTAACCCAAGGAGGCATGAGTGTTGCCCAGTATACTGCAAAGTTTGAAGAGCTAATCAAGTTCTCAAGGGTTTTTCAAGGGAACCCTGATGAAGTTTGGAAATGTGTCAAATATGAAGCAGGATTAAAGGCAGAGATCAATATCGCTGTTGCACACATGGAAATTAGGGAATTCCCTATCTTGGTCAACAAATGTCGTATTATCGAGGAGGCATAAGAAGTTGAATGTATCAAGGGCTGAGAATTTCAAGAAGAAGATGGCACCTCAAGCTCCGAGGTTCAAGCCTCAATCCAAACCATCGCCAGGCCACACCCTAGGTCATAGCTCAGCCCCAAGGCCCTAGGAATGATTTTCATCATGGAGGGTCTAGTGGTTCCAAGGGCAAGGCGCCACAAAGAACCCCAAACTGCACTCCCCTAGGCCTGCACTGTTGCTCTATGCCCCAAGGGTGGGAAGCCGCACGGAGATCGTCCTTGCTTGATGGGCCAAGGAGTTTGCTTCAAATGTGGGAAACCTGGTCATTTTGCTAGAGAATGCACCGAGAGGAACCCGAGGGCCCCTAACCCCAGGCCGCAACACCAAGGGAGGGTCTTTACCCTCAATGCAAAAGATTCGACAAAATCCAGAAGCCTCATAGAAGGTAAGTGTGAAATGAATGGTAGGACCTTAATTGTACTATTTGATTCTGGCGCAACCCACTCCTTCATATCACATGATAGTGTCAACTCCTTGCAATTACATGTGTCAGAACTTCCCTTTGATCTTCTTGTTTGTACACCTCCTGGTAAACCTGTTAGGACTTGTAGATGTTGCTTAAGTTGTCGTTTCATTGTAAAAGGTAGACCTTTTGTTCAAGATCTAGTTTGTTTACCTATGCATGATTTAGACATGATCCTCGGCATGGATTGGCTTTATGCTAACCGTGTATTGTTGAACTGCTATACCAGGTCTGTCATCTTCCTCCCTATCCCTAGTGTGTCTAATGCATCTTTAAAACTTTATTTGAATGTCAGAGAGGTTAATTGTTATGGGGATGAGAGTAAGGGGTACATTCTCCTAGCACAACGATGTGGACTTTGAGCAAGATATTGATGATGTGCCCGTAGTAAGAGAATACCTCAAGTATTTCCTGATGAGATACTGAGTTCCCTCCAGCTAGGGAGGTAGAGTTTTCGATTGAGTTAGTGCCAGGAGCAGGACCCATATCCATTGCACCCTATAGGATGTCGCCCTAGAATTAACTGAATTAAAGACTCAATTAGAGGAGCTTTTGGAAAAGAGGTTTGTAAGGCCTAGTGCATCACCATGGGGAGCCCCTGTCCTATTCGTCAAAAAGAAAGATGGAAGCATGAGGCTTTGCATAGACTATAGGCAGTTGAACCGAGTGACCGTGAAGAACAAGTACCCTCTACCTAGGATTGATGACTTGATGGATCAACTAAGGGGAGCAGTAGTGTTCTCAAAGATTGACCTAAGATCGGATATCACCAAATTAGGGTAAGAGATGAGGTCGCAATATCCGGAATTATTCACAGGTAACAAATTTCGAGGGCGAAATTTTTCTTAGGAGGGGGGAAATGTAACGCCCCGATTTTTCTCTACTGCGCCAAATGACCAAAATACCCCTGGGTCATTTTGGATAAAAATTTAAGGCCGGATAGCTTGGGCCATCCTCGACATCATGTTTTAATTATAGGATCAGGATTATATGAGATTTGATGAGTGGTTTGAGCAAGAACCGCAAATCCCGATTTTTCCGTGTACAAATGACCAAAATGCCCCCGAGGTCATTTTCACACGAAATCGAAGACGGTCATTCTCGGCCATCCCAAGGGGTTAGTTTGATGATTGAAGGGGATAAAATGTGTTATGAATTATGATAGAGGTGAAAATTTCAATTTCAACTTTCATGCGCTAAATGACCAAAATGCCCTCATGGCGATTTGTACGAATTTAGTGCCGATTGAACCCTGCCATTACCCAAAAGTTAGAAATGTTAATATTGATGGATGTTTGATATTCGGAAAAGGTTCGGGTAGTCTCAGGTAAATTTTATGTGAAATTACCATTTTACCCCTAATTGGTGCTACTTAAGCGTAATTGGGTAAATAAGGATACATGGGCACTATTAGGCTTTAATTAAATATAATTAAATTTTATTTACTTATTATGGGTCAGATTATTTATTTTAAATTATTTAAGGTCTGAAATTTATTTTGAAATTAAATTTCCATTTCAAATTTTATGATTCACTAGATTACAAAAAAACCTAATAAACTAAGAGTTAGTGGATTTTCTCTACTTCCTTAATTTAGGGAACTATGTTAGTGCTTGTTTTTCAAATGAGATTTTTGTCAAACAAAGTTGTATGACCACTCCAAAAAAGTTGTCTTGAGTGCCTAAACCACTACAAACAACTTCCAACAAAAAGAATTCTTTTCCTAAATTAATTCCCTAATTTATGCTAACTAAAATTCTAATTCTTCCACTCAAAATAAAATAAAATTTTCCTCCCCATTGCTCAAGGAGGCTACGGTTGCCTCATGGTCATTGTCCCCATTATTTTCAAATTTAATACACCAATACACACAAAACACTCATTCTTACTATCTATTGTTTTTTGGTAAACCTAATTGTCCAAAAAAAGTAGTCATATTCTCTCTAACCTAAACACTTCATCTTCTTCCTCTCCTCCACCTCCAAGAGCCACCATCTTCAACCTCCACCCAAGCTCTCCACCTCTAATCAACATATCTCCACCATAGATCAACTCCTAAACACTTAATCTTTCCATCTCCAAAACACAAGAACACAAGAAAAATCCTCCTACTACCTTAACTCCTCTTGGCAGAAATCATCTTGCCCATCAAGAGAAGATTTTTCTTCTCTTTGTTTCATACAAGATCAAGCTTTCACTCTTGCAAACAAGAAACAACCGTGGTAGGGATTTTGTTTTGATGTTTCATTCCTTTTCTTGGTTCATTTTCGGATTTATGGTTGGTTGAATGAATAAATTTTTACTCCTCTCTTCTTCATCTATTTTCGGTTTTGGAACCTTCATATGAGTTCCCTTCATTTTTGGTTTTTGGATGTCAATGGGAAGTTGAAACCGTGGCTTGATGATGAGGGTTTTGATGATGGTTTTGACACCATCAAGTATTTAATCTCTAGAGCTCAAGGTTTAGTATTTTTCGGTTTTACAAAGGCCATGAGAAATAAAATGTTTTGATGGTTTAGTTTTGGTTATCTATTCTTGGTTGTTCACAACCAAAGTTCAATGATGATGGTTCTTGATGGTAGTTGTGAAAACTACTATATTTTGAACCTCTAGAGCTTGAGTTTCGGTTTTAACCCCAAGATAACATATTAGTGTATTTAGTATGCTTTTTCGGTCTCTTTATGATTTTACTTGAGCTTGATGGTGAGTCCAAAGAAATGAGGTTCTTGGAACTATGAACAATAGGACTCTAAAGCTCACCATGTTTAAGATTGGTTGAGGACAAGAATCTAATCTTGAAAAGTTTCGAGCTTTAATGATTAAGATGTAAAAATGGATTTGCATACATGTTTACTTTCAAGTTACCACTTTAATCTTAAGAGATAATAATGAAACCCTTGCATGGCATGTTTATTTTGAGCCATCACCATAAACCTTGAAGATAATAATGGGTTTGCATAGCATATTTATTTTTCAAGCTATCATTCTAACTCCTAAAGACAAAAGTGGACTTGCATAGCATATTTATTTTCAAGTCATCACCTAAGACACTAAAGCTCAAAACTTGTCCTTGGATCTTAGATGTAAATTTGAACATGGCCACACATTTGTGTATATATATATACATGCGGCTATGACACTATGAGGAATCCTTAATGGGTTTACTTGATTTTAAGTTGAGATAGTTATTGAAAATTATACAAGTTGTGTTTTTAAAGTTTTCTTTTCGCAAGTTTTGGGACTCAAGTGTAGCAAGAATGGTGTTTTATGAACAAGGGAGCTACTAATGTGATTTGAGATGTTTAGTTTCTGTTTTAGCAAATTTATGTGAGTATTCAAGAGATAAAAATATTTTTGGCATTTCCTATGACTCCAACAAAGCGAAGAGGAAAACTAGTAGCTAGAAGTTATCAAAAGTATAATTTTGGAATGATTTCGGAACTAAATTTTCGGTCACTGTTTCTAACTCATAAATTCTGTATGATTCTGTTTGGAGGTGTTTTAATTGGTAGAAAATGTTGTTACTTGATGTAAAAAATTATTTTTAACATCCTAGGGTAAGCTAGTAATGGAAACGAGTAAATTATGCAACTCTCTAATGCTTTTATGAAATGAAAATATAGCTACTGCCTAGATGATACAAACACTGTTAAGAGATGTTTAGGATGAGATAAATGTGAGGAAATCATTAGTAGTTGATGCAGAAATTATTTTAGGTATTTTGGAAAGACTAGAAAACTAGAAAGAA
The DNA here is from genome assembly GCA_031216105.1 of Dalbergia cultrata. NCBI lineage: Eukaryota > Viridiplantae > Streptophyta > Magnoliopsida > Fabales > Fabaceae > Dalbergia > Dalbergia cultrata. The sequence continues at coordinate 33,069,460 of CM062353.1, read as the reverse complement.
CCGAAAAATGTAGCTTTGAGACCCGTAGAGTTTGATAAAATATGGCTACTGCATTGAGATCAATTATTTGGCAAATATTCTGTTTGGAAGTGGAATTAGATGTGAAAAATCCTATAGGAGGCAGTGAGAATTAATGTTAGCACTATAGGAGAAATCGGAAACTAGAAAGGGCCAAAGACGTAAATTCTAGAACCCCGAAAACGTATATTTTATGGTTACTGCCCAAACTATCCAGCATCATTTAGAAATGTTTTTGAAGTTGAAAATAGATGGAAATCATTGAGTATGACCTTTGAGATGCCTAAGAGAATAGTTACGGTAATTAGGTTACGTCGAGCCTAAGTTTTAACCCCCGTAAGACAAAGGGGTAATTACCGAGAACTCGGAATTGAATTTCATAATTGGTGATTCATGATGATTGGTTGTTCACTGCCCATATACATGTCTATGCATATTTTATAATGAACATAGCATGTACATTAGCTGAGTCCGGGCCTTGATTCCGGCATATTGGGTAGGAGCATATTTATCATCCCAAAGTGTTGATGACATGTGTTATATGATTATATGAATGTGAAGCATGAATATGTGTTTATGAATGAGGTTGTGAACCCGACTTATACGACTCATTTGTGGTATGCTATGATCATAATGGATTGAGATGCATGATTTATATGACATTGGTGAGCATGAAATGCTAAGTGAAATATCATGATGATATCCGAAATGGAATGCTCATATTGTATCTGGATGATATTTGAGGTTGTACATTCATGTTGCATTCTTGCATAGCATACCGAGACGCATTTCTCCCGCTCAAAGAGGGGAGATAACAAAACCGTGAGGGTATGGTAGATGCAGCCTGCCAAAGCGGACAAATTTACTATGCACCGGTGTAAGTAAATGCGTTTCAAGAAGGAGATAATCCTAACCGTACTGGGAGTCGGGATATGATAGGTGATCCTTAAGCCCCTAACCCACACTCTGGGAGTCGAAATTTATTTATACTTATCTGGGATAAGTTGGAAACTAGTGACGACTAGTTAGGTATGAGCTCATAACCTAGAACTCTCATAGGAGAGAGTATTAGGGTGGCCGCATAGAAAAGTATATGAAAGAGGAAAGTTCATGCAAATCATCATGTGCATCAAGGAAATCATCACGTGCATCTTGCAAATTATCAAGCACACTTTATAATCATGATATGCATTTAACTGTGATTGACTTAGTATAATTCTCTATGGTGAACTTGCATGTGGCATTGACATGCATTCCATGAATTGGTATGATGCATTCATGACATTGATTCATGCTAAAAGACACGGACCTTGGATAATGACTTTTCGAACTTAATAAGGAAACTTTACTTGTGCCCACTATTTTCATAATGAAAACCCAAGGTGCCTGAGGACGTAGATGATGACATATTGTTAGGAGGTGAAAACCCTACTGAGATTCTTTTATAAGTTTCTCACTCCCTCTTTCTTGCATTCTTTCCACTACGTCTTGCAGGCCGATGGCGACGTTCGTGATCTTCGTTGATGCTCCCACTGGGAAATGCACTTTGACGCCACTCACCGGACTTATCATTTCGTGGGTCGTTGTCTTTGCTCGATAGTTCGTGTTCTTAGCACGCCCTTTTACACACCCAGTTACTAGTTATAGATTTTCTCCTGCCACTCCATTTACTGATGAGCTGATCTTCGAGCATGCCCGTCCGCGAGGAGAGCAGCTGGCTGCACACATCCTTGCTTCGTCTGCTCATGGGTATCCCGAGCACGTTCCTCATTCTCCTAGTTAAATGCCTGAGCCCGAGACGGACCCCTCGGAGGAGTCACCATCCCAACACTCCTCCGCGGTTCCGCCCCTGCTTTTCCCATGGAGCTTGGAGATGACGGTGAAGGAGCAACTTCGGTCAGAGGTCCATCGAGGGGAGCTACCTCAGTTTATCGTGGGGCTGTTCGTCTCGCCGAGGTGCCCATGTTCGTCCATCCTACGGTCTCGGTAATGCCGAGGAGCAGACCCGTTTCATTGGCCGCACTTCCCCTTCTCCATAGAGACATTTTGATAGCCGAGGATGATTAGTGATCGCAGTGCCCTAGCACACTTAGTGGATAGCTTCCTTCGTTTTCCCCCTATCTTGAGGTTATCCCACCTATGTGCACCCCAGTAGACTTAGTAGTGAAGAGTGGTCCTTAGTCTATTTAAATTTCCGCACTACTTTATGCACTTTGTTTCTTTTCTGTTTTGTGGGTTAGTGTATCATCCTAATCAAGTAAGGGTGAAGATATCATTATTCATTACTACGTGTTTGGTGTGTAAGGATGTTGTTATTACATGAATTCATGACGATTATCTATGAATGTGATACTATGGGTTTAAATATCATATGCTTGCTCGCGATGTATAGGACGCTGTTCATTTTCTAGATATCTGAGGCTCACTATTTTGTTTAAGATTCAAAAAAAAAATTTAGCCGTATTTTTTGCTAAGTGTTTTTACAAATGCAAGGTTAAGAACTAGAACAAAAGAGTAATAACTAATAATTAACTCAAAATGCGACCTAGGCGTGTTGGGTTAAATATTAGGGTGTTACAACAAGCTTCCTTGTTTGTTTCTAATCTCTCTTTCTCTCTAACACCCACCATTAGGTTTTAGCTTCTGGGTTCCATCCACTATTTGGATCAAGGTTTGATCTCATTTGCGCATACCCGGATCTTGCGCGAACCCCTTTTGATCTTGCTTTTTGGTGCTTTATTTCTCCTTTAATATGTTTGGCTTGTCAAAATAGCACCTTGTTGCTGGACAATTGCTTTCTTCTTTTCTTTGTTTCTTGGGTTAGTGTTTATAACAGAGTTGATCTTGATAATTTCTTGGATTTGTTAGCTTTGGATTTAAATTTAGTTAGTTATAGTTGGTGTCCCTCTCTATTTTTTCTTTGCTTTTTCGAACTCAACTTTGCTTGACCTGTTTTTTTTCCTATGGTATGACTTCTTTCGCCAGCCTTTATACTATGACTTTCAATTTGTTCTTGTAAGAGTTTATGATTGTTTGAACTTGAATCCCTTGATAAACAATAGGGGTCAAACTCATGAGATTTGTGACAAAGCATGGTAATGTTGTCTGGCAGCTCACTTGTATGTTTGAGAATTTGGATTGATCTCTGAAAGTTCACGTAATACTTATTTTCAGATTGCGATACTGATTCTTTCTCTCTAATTGAATTGGGCATTCAATTTTCCTTGAATTTTAACATTCCACCAAAGAAGCTAGCAAAGGCATAGATTTTCCTCATTGGTTCTGTTATAAATTGTGCAGATATTGATATTTGCTTATTAGTTATTATGCTTGTATCTCATTTGATGAATAAATACGTCTCAAACTAACAGGGAAATTTTTTATAGATGTAAAGTGCTATGAATAAATTGTCATTGCACCATTTACATTGTTCTATTAATCCAAATTGGGGCCCTTATTTGCTCGGTTATTTATTTATTTAACTTTGCATTGTTTTATTAGCATCTTATGTTTTGTTGAATCATAAGATAAAAATGTTATTTCATAGTTTAGTGGACCAAGGTGAGAAATGAAAAGACACTTTAGATGATCTTTGTTTGATGGTCAATTTTAAATAATAATTATAAGATATTTGTTTGATTTTTTTTATTCTATTATTATGCAACAATTGAGGGGTTTTTGTATCAAGGAAAATGTTGCAGTTCCTAGTTTTTAGGAAAATTTATTGGGGTGACAATCATCTAACCGCATCCAAGTGGATTTGCATTGTTTTTTTTTTCTTCAATCTGATTGAGCAGAATAGTAGTCCAAAGGTGCAGGCATGTAAACCACAAATTTTATTTATTTATTTATTTTTTGGACTTATTCATGTATACGATTATTGATGATGTCCTCTTTTCCAGGTTGTACTAATTATAGTTAGATTTGCATTGTTTCGGACTTTTTGATTCACCATGCACAGTGTAGTAGAAGACTCAAGATATGTTGTTGGAAGATTATCCAGTTATTTGCCAAGTGAAGTAGATAGCCAAATAGCTGAAGCATACTTTTAAAGGATTTTGAAGAGCAATATCGATGTGTAATTTTTGAATTTGTTAGCTCTATGATCAACATATTAAAGATGGTTTATTTGATTGCACAATATTGATTGCTGTTATCTAAGATAGCTTGTAGTGAATGGTACAACAAGAAAATCTTGAGTTATCTATTGTAAACTTGTCAATTGTGTAATCAAATATACCATTGATTTTTTTATGTAGATATAGTGTATGAAATATTGATGAAAATTTGCTTTACTGTTAGTTAACAAATCTTTAGAGCAATTGAAGTTGAAGCTTCCAATCTCATATGTCTTACTCAGCCTATTAAAAGGCCCCCATAGTCTCTTGAATTTTTTTTGTGCCAATTACCACAAATAAAAATATGACAACAGGACTAAAGTGATTAGAATGCACATTGAAATTGACTGGTCACAGTTGGTATGCAAACATTATACCTTATAGCCCTTTTGTGGGACCAATAGCAATAAATAAAAATGACACTGATGCAAAAATGATTAGAATTCCCATTGAATCGGACTGCCCATTAGTGGTAAATTGGCATAATACATTGTTAATTCATTGAGAAGGTGCTGATAATTTTGTGAAAAAGCTAGTACTTATGTAGGTCTCTTCAAAAACATGTTTTTTTAATCCCATAAGCCGTACTCTACTTAATTAAAGTCTTTATAGCCTATAGCCTTTTCTTGGGACTAATACCAACAAATAAAAAAGACATTAGTGGTAAAATGATTAGAATTCCCTTTGAATTGGACTGCCCATTGCTAATAATTTTGGACAATGTGCTAGGAATTTGTTCAATTAAGCTGGTAATTATATGAAAAAGCTAGTAATCCTGCAAGTTTCTTCCAAAACAAATTTCCTACTCGCATAAGGCTTACTCAACTTAATTAAAGGCTTCCTTAGTATGTAGTCCTTTTCTAGGACCAATACCAATAAATACAAATGACACTAGTGCTAAAATGATTAGAATTTCCTTTGAATTGAACTATTAGAAGCTGGTAATGTGGCATGCGTTGATAATAATTCTTTTCAAAGGCACTGGTAATAATGGAAAAACGCTACTAATCTTGCAGGGGCTAGTTAATTTTTTTTCTCACTCCCATAAATCTTACTCAACTTAATTAAAGGGTTCCTTAGCATGTAGCCATTGTTTAGGACCAATACCAATAAATACAAATGACACTAGTGCTAAACTGATCAGAATTCCTCTTGAACTAAACTATTAGAAGCTAGTAATTTGGTATGTATCACTGGTAACTTGTTTTGAAGGAGCTGGTAATTATTGGAAAATGCTAGTAATCTTTCAGGTCTTTTCAAAAAAAGTTCTCCCACTCCTATAACTCTTACTCAACTTAATTAAAGGGTTCCTTAGCATGTAGCCCTTTTTTAGGAACATTACCAATAAATACAAATGACACTTGTGCTAAAATGATTGGAATTCCCCTTGAATTGAACTATTAAAAGCTGGTGATGTAGCATGTATCACTGGTAACTTGTTTTGAAGCCGCTGATAATTATTGGGAAAAGCTAGTAATCTTACAGGTTTATTCAAAAAAAAAAATTTCTCACTCCCATAAGCCTTACACAACCTAATAAAAGGGTTCCTTAGAATGTCACCCTTTTTTAGAACCAATACCAACAAATACAAATGACACTTGTGCTAAAATTATTAGAATTCCCCTTGAATTGAATTATTAAAAGCTGGTAATTTAGCATGTATCGCTGGTAACTTGTTTTGAAGGCATTGATAATTATTCGGAAACGCTAGTAATCTTACAGATTTCTTCAAAAAAAAAAATATTTCTCACTCCCATAAGCCTTACACAACCTAATTAAAGGTTTCCTTAGCATGTCGCCCTTTTTTAGAACCAATACCAACAAATACAAATGACACTTGTGCTAAAATTATTAGAATTCCCCTTGAATTAGATTGTCATATAGTGGTAATTTTATATGAGTCGCTAGTAACTTGTTTTGAAGACTCTGGTAATTTTTAGAAAATGATAGCAATCCTAGCGGCCTTAGTCTTCGAAAGTCCCTAGCTCTATTTTTTGAACCAAGTCTATTTTCCAATCCTTTTGAACAATTTTCACTTTGCTTTAATTTCCAATTCAAAAATAGCTCAAGAAGGAAACAAAAGCATCGCTGATAATTCATATATAGCATAGCATATAATTTTTAAAAGTTTAATAAACAGTACTTGTGTGTATATATGCACACACACATAATTAATATCAACTTAAAAGACTTATCCATTTGCTAGCTAGATTGTAAATGAGATTGAAAAAAAAAAACTAACTATAAACACAAATTTTGTTGTAGTCGCACCAGCTATTTTTCTTTGTTTCAATCTTAGGCACAATGGCATCAAATTTTTAGCTTCATTCAGTACTTGCCAACACCTAGGTAAGAACAATTCCGGTATAATACAAACAAAATAAACACAAAACAACTCATGTCTCCTTAGAAAGGTTTTCTTTGCAACCTCAATAGCTGCTATCTCAGCTTCAATCTCAACTGCAATGGCATCAATTTCAGCTTCCTCCGATTGATGCAGGCCATGGTCCTTAGTCATCACAGTAACTTCAATATTCTTGCCTCCAATCTCAATGAACTTATTTCATATGCCAACAAGGAAAAGTCATAAGTGAAGCATATTCATAGGGTTCAGCTCCAAAAATATAATGATCATGCAAAATTATGTGCCACATAGTTTGCAGGAACATCTATCAACTAACCAAGAATTGAAACTTGAAAGCTAGGAATATCACAAAATGTATATTGAAAGTTAGGCTTGAATCTTGTATTGAAACACAAGTATAAACCTATATAAATCGGTGCATAGGATTTGTACTTTAATCTTATGCAGAGGAATTTTTTCTAAACAATATAGATATATGCCTATATTATGTACCAAGTTTGGTGTACTATATTAACTATTATTTATGACCATATTTAACAAGAAACTCTATTTATATCTAGAATCAGAAAAAAAAAAAAAGATCTCTAATGTATAAAACAACTACTTAACACCAATCTAAACTAGTAAGAAAAGTCAGTTCAGCCCAACTATCCCAGTTAAGTAGATGAATATGTAACAGTTTAGTCTTTTATACAAGTGATTTATCAAAAGTTCCTTCTAATTTGTAACCTATGAACTCAAATTTCTTTTTTTTTAAAAAAAAAATAATCCACAGTGATTAAAAAAAAGGAAAAAAAAAATCAAGTTTGAAGATTTGCTTACTTATGTAAAGGCTTCTTTCAACTCATTAATTTGCAAACACATGGAACTGAAGAAACCCTTAAACTTTCACCAAGCCATTGAGAGCATTACAAGACAAACAAATTCAAAGAGCAGATAGCAAGAATGCCTATGTCCTTAAGCATTTGCAAGAAGTAAGAACTTGAAATGTCACAGCAAAGAGCCAAGATAAATAATAAATTCAAGTTTGCTTCCACAAACACCAAAAGAACAAATGAACTCACTTCAAGCAGTGCTCGGATTGCCAATTTTATGATTTCTTCAACAGAAGTTTCCTTGTAGTTCTTCTCCGAGAATTCCCAAATAGAATTGGCATCTCTCATAGGGATAAATTGGCATCTCTCAACCACACTCAACATTAGTCATCAAGGAAAACAAAAGTCAAGAACACAACAAACATTGCAATGAAAAATACAACTAGACTGGAGTCTGACATGCTAAAATGTGCTTAAGATTTAACTAAAATCTAACCATAACAATAGCACCAATGTTCAAAGTTAAATACTTGATCAAACCTCTCATCAAAACATAAGAGGCTAATAAAACAGTTCAAAGTTAAATAAATAAATAACCCATCAAATAAGGACCCCAATTTGGATTAATATAACAATGCAAATGGTGCAATAACAATTTATTCATAGTACTTTACATCTATAAAAACTTTCCCTGTTAGTTTGAGACATATTTATTCATCAAATGAGATACAAGCATAATAACTAATAAGCAAATGTCAATATCTGCACAATTTATAATAGAACTAATGAGCAAAATCTATGCCTTTGCTAGCTTCTTTGGTGGAATGTTAAAATTCAGGGAAAATTGAATGCCCAATTCAATTAGAGATAAAGAATCAATATCGCAATCTGAAAATAAGTATTACATGAACTTTCAGAGATCAATCCAAATTCTCAAACATACAAGTGAGCTGCCAGACAACATTACTATGCTTTGTCACAAATCTCATGAGTTTGACCCCTATTGTTTATCAAGGGATTCAAGTTCAATCAATCATAAACTCTTACAAGAACAAATTGAAAGTCATAGTATAAACGTTGGCGAAAGAAGTCATACCATAGGAAAAAAAAAGGTCAAGCAAAGTTGAGTTCGAAAGAGCAAAAATAAATAAATAAATAAAGAGGAGCACCAACCATAACTAACTAACTTTAAATCCAAAGCTAACAAATCCAAGAAATGATCAAGATCAACTCTGTTATAAACACTGACCTAAGAAACAAAGAAAAGAAGAAAGTGATTGTCCAGCAACAAGACGCTATTTTGACAAGCCAAACATATTAAAGGAGAAATAAAAGCACCAAAAAGCAAGATCAAAAGGGGTTCGCACAAGATCCGGGTATGCGTAAATGAGATCAAACCTTGATCCAAATAGTGGTGGAACCCAGAAGCTAAAACCTAATGGTGGGTGTTAGAGAGAAAGAGATTAGAAACAAACAAGGAAGCTTGTAAACTTGTGTGACTGGTGGTGGGGAAAGATTATTCGGGTTTCTGCAAAGCTGATGAAGGTGGAACACGAAGGAGCGCAGAACTGGTGGTGGGGGAGGAGAATTGGGGGTTCTGCAGCATCAATGAGGTTGGGGCGCAGATGAGAATGGAACCGGTAGTGGGGGAGGAGAATTGGGCCTTCACCAACAAATAATAGGGAGATGTTTAGGTTGGAGGTAGGAGAGGGTGTGAGCAGTTTTAGGGATGAAGTGAGGGAGGAGAGTGGAGTGGAGGGGGAAGAGGGGGAACGGGGGAAAGTGTTTACTGAGAAGGAGGGAAACCAATTTGGGGAGCAAGTGTTTTCATTCCAGGCTTCACTATGATGGACCAAAATTTTAAACCCCACACATGAGCCCTCTACAGTGCTATACAGTGGCAATATGCGACACCCAAACCGGGTGTTGATATAGCATCTTTCTGAAGTACTAATGGACATGTATTCTTAAAGACTCATGAGAATCAATATTTGAAATAACATGAAATAAAAATGAATTTTGAAAAAGTTAGATCGAGATCAAAATAAAATCTTTATAAGGATAAAAATTGAAATTCATTTGATTTTTAGGAGGCGAAAATAAATTTTAAAAAGTCACTCCTGTTTTGGATGAAAAGAAATTGTCATTCTTGTGAGAATTTCTATTCATGTATACTTTGTGCAACTATAGTTATTTGAAAAATCCATAAATCATTGTTATTTTTTTAAAAAAATTATTGTACCATCATAGTCAAACTCAAGACGCGTAAGGTTTTTCTTTGAAAAAATTTCAGATCGATATTTAAGAGAACATATAAAGTAATAACAAAATTTCAATAAATACTTAAACGAGCCTTATTTTGCTGTCATCCCAGTGGTTGACAAGGAAAGCATTCGATGTGAAAAGATAAAACCAAGTTAAACTACACTTCCTGTGAAGAGTGACGGAGCGGGATTGAAGGGTGACATAAGATATTAGGATTGCAAAGATGAGGGCTTTCAGATGAAGGCAAAGCTATGAAATGTTAAGCTAAGTAGAAGACAACTTAATGAACTTTTCTTTTATTACAATAACATAAACACTTGTGCACCTTAAAGTGTTGTGTGCACAATAATCTACTCCAATTACACCCTTCACTTAGTATTCACATTGCACTCACAGGACACTGACACCTGTGCACCCAATTACTTACTCTTAGTGCACTTGAGCACTCACACACTATTTTACTAACTTACCCAATACACACAGGCACTTCACTTTGTGCACTTTATCTTTCACTCCTAAAGCACACTCAATTGCAATAGCCTAATACATATTTATAGCTTCCTTATGTTGGATCAGCAACTGACCTGGAGTTGCTAGAAAATTCTAGCAAGCCAGCAAATTTAGGTGTGTCTTATATTTTCTAGACAATTCCATATAAAGTCTAGACTAAGAAAATTCGAGCACCTTCTACATTTAGTGCTGATTTTTCATTTCTCCCCTTCAAAACTAAATCTTCAAATTTCAAGTTGTTCTCGAAATTCCAAAAATTTGACACTGCTCATATGTTGCAAGCTTCTTTCTTTCCATAACTACTGCAACATTTGCGTACTTTGGATTGGGCTTCTTTTTTCTCGTAGATCTCCTTAGTATTGGTTATTCTGCGACTTTTTCATCTTCATGTTGAGGCTCTTCTTGTTCCCTTTGGTGAACTCCACTTTTCCAAGGGCTCTATGTGTGTCTCTCCACCTTACTTGGACATGGAGATCATAGTTCTTCAACCTTTTTTTGCTCCTTTATTTTCTCTTCTATCATGCCTTCAATATTTTTAGAGTCTGATAGAATTATCTGTTGTGGTAACCACCAAGAGGAGGTTTCATCGAACACTACATTTCTTGATATAACATTTGCCAGTTGTGGGATCAAAACATCTCCAACCTTTTCATTGATTATCATGCCCCATAAAAATTTAACGAATAGCCTTTTTATCCATTTTGCTCCTCAAGTGATCCGAAACAAAGACATAGTATACATAGCCAAATACCCGAAAGTGACTCACTGTAGGCTTGAGCTTCCATAGCTTTTCAAACGATGACACAAATCTTAGCTTGGCTTGTGGAAGTCAATTGATCACGTGTGCCTGCAATCTTCATACACTCAAGCCAGAATCTGCTTGGAACATTTTTGCCACGTAGCATGCTTCGACAAATTTCTGCCAAATGGCGATCTTCCTCTCTGCTATGCCATTTTGTTAAGGAGTGTTAGAACACATTATTTGTCTTTGTATCTTTTACTCTCCCCTATTGTTTGTGCGAAGGCATTTAATCTTCTTTCCAACTTCGCTTTCAACCTTCTCTTTAAACTCTTTGAATTTTAGGTTGTTTAATTGGTCCAAGCACATCTAAATAAACCAACTCCAATGGCTCTTTAGCTTGAAACTTTGAACTTTCATATGGAAGTTGGTGAGCCTTACCATATTGACATCCAGTGCATATGACGTCTTCTCGCACTTCCAATTGAGGGAGACCTTTGAGCATTGTCTTCTTCATTATCACCTTCAACTTGTGATAGATCACGTGCCCAAGGTGTGCATGCCACAAATCCACTGTCTCATTTTTTTAATGTTATCTACATAAGTAAATTTTGCAAACATTATGTAAATTGACTCCAAATATTGCCCCTTCAATGCAAGTGTCCCACTAATTTTTATCTTGTCATATATCTTAACATCCTTTGGGCCAAATACCACATATTTCCCTGACTTCATTATTTGTGATACTGAAAGTAAATTTTTCTTCATTTCAGGTATGTAATAGACATTCTATAAGCAGACCTGATCATCACTGCAGCGAGGTGAGATTACTATTTTACTAACATGAGTAATTGGAAACCTTGAATTGTTTGCTGTTACTACAACTTGATTACCTTTGTACTCTGTTGTGCTTTCTAGATTCTCCTTATAACCTATCATGTGATTGGAGCATCTATAATCAATAATCCAATCCCTATTATAATCAACAGCTGACAGGCTTGTTACTGTGAGTGCTACTTGTAACATCCTCCCAAGTACAGCTTCATCCTTAAGTCATGATATCATACTCGAGAGTTGTTACTTATTAATTAGTGGATATTTCTTAATTATCTATACCAAGCCCAATGGGTTCAGGTAATAACTAGCATAATTCAATTAAAATATTTAACAAATATACAAAATATTTATTTAATATAAAGCCAATTAAATAAGGAAGCTCGACTATGAGCTTTAATACACATTTATTGTCTATTACATTTACAGACATATACCTATAACTAAGTACAATAGCTACAGGTCTTTGTCACTAACTACTGCAATTTACAATTTATTCTTGCTTGTAGTGGCCTTACTGTCTTCTGTATCAACCTGGAGACGACATGGAAACACAAACACATAGGGGTGAGAATTTTAAAATTCTCAGTAGGGTATTCCCCAAAACATATAATGAAATTAATGTCATCGTTATCGTCCTAGCCACTTCAGTTTATTAGTAAAATTGTGAGCATACTACATATATCAAAGTTCATTTTAATGTTCAAAAACTATTCCTCCGAAGTAGGTTTCTTTTAAAGGAAATCAATCACTTAGTGTACATATATCATAAGCTCGAACATATAGTAAATAATCCTAATCAAACATTTAAATATGACATGATTATGCATATGCTAAATATAATGAACTTATCTCAAAGGGACTTGGCCTCAATTGTGACCATGGAACTCAACTCAGTGCATTTTTCTCTTTTCGTTGACAAAGGAAAGACTTAGTTTAAACCCAATGGGTCATGGACAACTCCATAATGGATAATTTATACCAAAAGGTATTGGCCGTGGACAACTCTACAAAGGGGTAATTCATACCAAACGGTATTTGCCGTGGATAACTCTACAAAAAGGGAATTTCATGTCGGAGTTAACCACCCCATAGCCTATTTTTTTGGTCTAAGACCTTGGATTTCTGGTCACGAACCACAGAGCTTGCACCCTATACCACCTATAACCTGTATTTTGGTCTTGGACCTTGGATTTCGCACCCTAAACCACTCCATAACCTAGATTTTGGTCTCGGACCTCGGAGCTTGCACCCTAAACCACCCATAACCAGTATTTTGGTCTCAGATCTTGCACCCTAAACCACTCCATAACTTGAATTTTGGTCTCGGACCTCGAAGCCCACACCCTAGTTCTTTCAGCATAGTTACAACATGTTGGCATAATTCAAGCCTAAGGAGTACAATTCATTCTGCATATCAAACCTCCATTGTAAGGGCAATAAAAATTCCCTATGACACCTCAATGTCTCTATAAGGTCTTGTAAATATTTCAGAGCAAAAGAGTTCTTTAACTATGTTAACAAAATTAGACAAATTTGGAGGTCAGAAACCTCTTATTTACAGCCAATAGCCAGATTTCCATAATTTTTAACCCTAGAAAATGACTGAATAAAATCAAAATAAAAATCATGGTTGAAGCTCAAGATGTTGCCAACATTCTATAAAAAATTTCAAGGAAAAATCAATCGTTTTCTATGGTAACAAAATTAGCAAAATTCAGTGTTCCAGAATTAGCTGTCCAGACAACTCAATCATCAGTCTCAGTTTTATATTTTTAGAAAATCATAAATTAATTTTTAAGACCCAAAAAAATACTGAAAACACCATAACATATTAGCTTCATCATATAAAATTTTTAGAGCAAGAATCCATCTATAACTTAAGAAAATTGTAAAATTCATTTTTAAGACCCAAGAAAAATACTTGTGACCATAGAACTCAACTTGGTGCATTTTTATCTTTTTGTTGACATAGGAAAGACTTAGTTTATATCCAATGGGTATCTGTCATGGACAACTCCATAATGGATAATTTATACTAAAAGGTATCTATAATGGACAATTCCACAAAGGGGTAATTCATACAAAATGGTATCTGCCGTGGACAACTCCATAAAAAGGGAATTTCATACAAAATTGTATTTGCCATGGATAGCTCCACAAAGGCGTAATTCATACCAAATGGTATCTGCCGTGGACAACTCCATAAAAAGGGAACTTCATACAAAATGGTATCTACCATGGACAACTCCACAAAGGGGTAATTCATACCAAATGGTATCTGCCGTGGCCAACTCCATAAATGGTAATACCCCTTTTTTCCTTCCCATTTTTCCCTTCCCTTTTAATATCTCTAAGGAAGTTCCTCTTTTTTCCTTCCCCTCATTCAACCTAAGTCTTGTTTTTGTTTTCTCCATATGTCAGAACATGCACAAGTGAAATTTATGCATTCTCTTTCCTCATATAACTTCATCATATGCTTTCTTTTCTCAAATGCATGCATAAGCCATATGTAGGCATTCAATTACATTAGAGTCTCATTTATGCCTTCTAAGAAACTCTTTAAAACAACTAGCATGCATCCATACACCATATATTTGGACTAAATGCCATTCTATGATAAATTTAAGATATTTTTGTTCCATGCCAGAGTTAACCACCCCATAGCTTGTATTTTTGGTCCCGGACCTCGGATTTCTGGTCATGGACCACGGAGCTTGCACCCTAAACCACCCATAACCTGTATTTTGGACTTGGACCTTGGATTTCACACCCTAAACCACTCCATAATCGGATTTTGCACCCTAAAGCACTCCATAACCCAGATTTTGGTCTCGGACCTCGGAGCTCGCACCTTAAACCACCCATAACCTGTATCTTAGTCTCAGACCTCGAAGCTCGCAACCTAAACCTCCCATAACCTTATTTTGGTCTTGAACCTCAGAGCTCACACCTAAACCACTCCATAACCTGGGTTTTGGTCTCAGACCTCGGAACTCGCACCCTAGTTCATTTCAGCACAATTACAGCATGTTGACATAATTCAAGCCTAAGGAGTACAATTTATTCTCCATATCAAACCTCCATTGTAAAGGTAATAAAAATTTGTTATGACACCTCAATGTGTCTATAAGGTCCTGTAAAAATTTCAGAGAAAAAAGAGTTCTCTAACTATGTTAACAAAATTAGACAAGGTCGGAGGTCAGAAACCTCTTATTTATAGCCAATAGCCAGAATTCCATAATTTTTAACTCTAGCAAATGATTGAATAAACTCACAATGAAAATCACTGTTGAAACTCAAGATGTTCCAAAATTAGCAACAAAATTAGCAAAATTCAGTGTTCCAAAATTGGCTGTCCAGACAACTTAATCTCAGTCTCAGTTTTATATTTTTAGAAAATAATAAGATTCATTTTTAAGACCCAAAAAAAATGATGAAAGCACCTTAACATATTAGCTTCATCATACAAAATTTTTAGAGCAAGAATCCATCTACAAACCCTTTCTAAAACTCATGAATTATAACTTGTCAGTCAAATCTGAGAATTCCAGCAACATGATTGAAAATTGTTTTGCCAAAATAGGTTTTCTGACATTGTTCAAATACTCCACCAAAATTACTACATAAATATCAGCATATTATCAACCAATAAAATAAAAAAATATCAAATTAAATCAGTGGTTAGAACAGAAAAATGGATTTGAAAGGAAAAGAGGTTCAAAAACCCTACTTGTGATGCTTCAAGACTTCTAACTCCAAAAGTCTTTCTAAGAATGGTTTTTCCTCATTTCAAGCCTTCCAAACAGTACTTAATCCCTTTCCTTAATAGTGAATAATGAAATTATCAAAGTGAGAAAGGTAAGGAATCAAAATTCCAATCAGTTAATTTTGTACGTGGTGATTAGTAGAAGAAGTTTGGTGAAGAGAGTTTGTGGTCTTAACAAGATTTGGCTATGATTTTGGGATCTTGAAGTTTGTTTATGGTGGCTTGGAAGAAGGAAATGGAGGCTATATGATAGGAGACAAGAACCTAGAATGTGCAAGCTTCAAAGACAAGCTTGGTGACTTTTTAATATATCATAAGTTAGATACATTAATTACGTAGTCAAAGGAAAAATGAGAAATAATGAGATGGATGGTTAGGATTGAATCTTGTTAGTCAAGATTAGATCTTAATCATCCACTTAGTTTAGATGGATAGATATTATCCAAACTTAAAGACAAAGCTTCATTTTAGTGTAAAAAACACACACTGAAATTTTATAGAACGGGTAAAGCAGTGTATCCGAGTAATCAACTATTGCCTGAAAATTAATTCTAGGTATCAAATTTTTATTCCTACCCATTTTTAATCTTAATTTTATAATTTCTCAATTTTGGACATCTTTGGGCCCTAATTCTGGGGTTTCGACTGTCCTGGCGGGCCCACTAGAGTATTACTCACTTTTTTTTTTTTACAAATCTGTTGGATCATCTTGATTATTTTCATGTCTGTCAAATTTTTGAAATTATGACTAGTAAAACTCAAATTAATTTTTGAATAATTTTTAGAGTGTCACACTACTTCTGCCTTTGGTGACTTCACGAACCTCTTGTCAATCTTGTCAAAACTTATTTCTTCTTCCTGGCAAATGTCTTCTTTGATTACTAGTGAAATCCAATCTTCTTTAACATCATTTTCTTTTTCCGCCAAATGACTTGAGGTTGCAATGTTGCTCTCTGCCATCTTCTTTTAAAACCAATAATCTCGTGCAATGTGTCCCTACTTCCCACAGTTAAAGCAAGAATTATCACCTTTCTTTTCCTTTCCAAGCCAGGAATCTCCTTCTTGCTCATTCCTCAACTTCTCATCTTATTATTTAAATTCTTGCTAAAATGTGGCATCACTCTTCCTTTTCTTCTACTAGTGGAGAGTGCTTTTCCTTCACTCTTCACTAATACTCCAGCCATTTGTTTGGCTAACGCATCTTGGTCAGCCAACAAATTTTCTAATTGTAAAAAGGTAATTATGTTTGGTAGGCCAACTTTGAATTACAGCAATAAAACCTTTATACTTTGGTCTAATGTAACATCCTAATTTTAACCCAATATTCCTAGAACATATTTAGGTTAATCATCAAGTTATTACTTCTTAGTCTCATTCCTTTAAAATCTTTCTTTAAACTACTTAGCAGAAAATATGGGTAAATTTTTTTTTGAAATATAAATGTAAAGTGAAAGCCACATACATCGTAAGAAGATAAACCACACAATAACAAGGCATAAGGGAACATGAAACAATCAATAGCTCATCAAAAGAAACATTCCATTAATATCATAATATGCCCACCCGAAGGCGAGACTTAGTTTAGTACAAGGAAGTGCAAATACAATGGAAAAGAAAATACAATAGAAACTAAAATATAAGGAAAGCGTGAAAAGAAAACACCTCTACCCTAGTGCACCTAAGGTGGATAACCTTATAACAAAAGAAAGTTTATCCCTACTACGTGTGGTGTGTGTGCCATAACTCTCCCCAAAAGACCTACTGACGGTGGCAGCGATCCTCAGACTGTGGGGGTATGTACCCAGCAAACTGCTTGAGCTCCTCCTATGTAGGCCAGCGGAATGGAGAATGAATGCGTGATGGCTGAACGTGAGCTCCACGGCGGGGGCGCATCTTGGCTCTCCTCGCCAATCTTGACTGCATTTCACTGTAGCCTCACTCCCCTCTCACACAAATCGGGGAATGGGAGCAAAACTCTCACCGTACATGTGTGTCGATGGATCCTCCGAGGGATCATCCTCTGAATGCTGTGAGCGAGGCACATAGTCCAGGTGATCACGAGCAGCTGATCCAGCAGTGTAGGTACGCATAACCCGTCCATTATGCGTCCACCCATGCTTGAAGACCATGTCGTCACCATAAGGAGATGTGGGAGACAAGCGGTAGCTATGGACAGGGTGCATAAAGGGACGTCTTACGTACATGAAGATGCGAACGGCGCATTATCCCTCAAAATGGTACGATCCGTACTCTGGATCAAAGTGCACCTCCCATATGGGAGTGTTGATGAAAACCATGAATGTCGCCATGATCTGAAGATGTGACGGGAAAGAAAGAAAAGGAGTGAGAATCTTGCTAAAAAATCTCAGTAGGGTACCTCCTATCTAGGGTTACATCGTTCATATCCTCAGGAACCTTGGGTTTATTGTTAAGATGTGAGCATGCATATAAGGTTCATTATTAAGTTCATAAATATAATTATCCAAGGTTCATTACTTTTAATATGAATCTAAATGCATGAATGCATCATAGCAAAACATTAATACATGAATATACATTATACACCAAAACAATCAACATAGCATCAGGAAAACACATAAGTGGCATAAAGTGGCAATATATAAATCCTTCAAGTGAAACTTTTCTCTTTTCTCAACTTGTGACTTAAGAACTCATGCTTAAGCATCATGGGCCACCCTAAAACATCTAGGTTATGAGCTTATACCTTAACTAGTCATCACTAGTTCTTACTTATCCTTTTGATAAGTGAAATCATAAAAACATAATCCCGACTACTAGAGTACGGGCTAAGGGGCTTAAGGATCACTTCTCTTAGGAATATTTCCTTTTTTGAAATGCTCTACTAGCATCTAGTACACAGCGAATTGTCCGCTTTGTTAGGCTACATACTCATATCCTCACGGATTTGCTTCCTCCCCACCGGAGTGGGAGAAGCACATCTCAGTGCTATGTCACATAAGGACTTAGTTCCTGGGGGTGCTCGGCCGAACTGGTGTCACCCATAACTTTATCCCGTGTACTTTTCAAAAACATTCTCAAGTATATTATTTGACGGAAATTCGGCAGCATAATAGCTGTATACCGAATTTCTTTCAAATATACTTTATGCCACAATAACTCATGATGCATATACTATCATATTCAATCTCTATCTTCGTAGCAAACTTTAAGTCACACAATCATACTCATCAAAGCACATGCATCATCTCAACATACTCGGATTAAAAACTCAAAGCATCAAAATTCTATTAATGTTTTATGCTTTGACCCTTAGGGCCTTAAACTTGAAGTCTAAGTTTTCTATCACCACAAATTAACCTCTCGGGTACCTATAGGTTCATATGTAAGTATTCCTCACTCATTTCTATGATTATAACTAATTCTAAACCTTAAGAGTGCAGAACTATAATTTGCTAATTACGGGTACCTAGGAATCACAACTTTGACCCCTTTTAAGTTCGGTTTTCTCCTATAGTACTAGGATCAATTCCTAAACTAATTATGAGTGATTCCTACACATTTACACTAATTATAGACCATCATTACTAATAATACCCTTGCTGGAACAGAATCCAGAAAATCTCATTTCTAAGGGATCTAGAAATCTCATTTTAATTCTTTTCTAGTTACTAACTTGTCTTAACTTTCTCAAATTAATTTTAACATAAAAAATACATGAAAACACACATTCTAACATAATTAAATCATCATCATATAGTGAGCATAATGGCAAGGCAAAACCATGGCATTACCATCATAAAAGGCATAAAATTTTCATTTCAAACATACATAAATTACTAGTTTCTCTTGGAATCTTTTCAAAGCTTCTAAAACTCATTTGAGAACGATTTATTTCATTAAAATCATCATGAAACCAATGAGGGCAGTAGCTATTTCAAAGTAATCTCAAGAGGGATTCAAATCATAAAATCATGCTTGAAACATTTCTTGAGATCATCTAAGCTTAGGAAAATTATGAAACAAAGGTTTTAGCACTTGTAACTAGATGAACCTTACTCTAAGTTCATTATCATCCCTTGGCCGAAAACCAAGTAACTAAAACATAGTTACTTCCAAACTTTTTTTGAGATAATAATGGGCAAGTCTTTGAGCTCTAAATTTCTTAAGTGATGACATAAATTAAAATATGCAATGCACTTTATTTACTCTTTATTATGAGGTGAGAGCATAAAATAAACATGCTATGCAAGTCCATTATTATCTTAGAGATTTAGTGATGACTTAAACATAAATATGAGAATGCAAGTTCATTCTTTAATCTTGAACATTTAGCGATGACATAAAGATAAATATGGATGCAAGTTCTATTTATCTTAACTTAGAGCTCATACAAGACTTTTAGAGAATCAAAATCTCAACCCAACACTTATCTCAATCAAACAAAGTGAGCTTTAAAGTTCTTGAACCAAGTTTTCAAAGAAACTTCATGGCTCTTGAACATCATCATCAAGCTCAAAGAATAAACTCAAAATAACACTTTCAAGGAAAAAGGAAACAAAAGAACCGAAACTTTATTAAGCAAAAGAGAAGGAAACTACTTCATATTCTTTATTAAGTACCCAATACCTCTATCTAGAGTAAACTCTAGAATGTGCTGGCCAACTTTAAGGTTGACAAGGGTAGGCCTCGGGGTTTTTGAAATCCTTGATTATTTTCTTAAGTTGAAAACATTAGTGAGCTAAGTAGTATAGATAGCACTTTAAAAAAGGAAAACCTCAAGCTTTAGAGGTCTCAATGAAATGAACACCAAGTCATCATCTAGAGACAATCACCATCAAGCTATCATGAAGAATAAACAAGGCCTTGAGGCCAAAAATAAAAAGAAAAGATGAAAAGGAAACCAAAAAGAGAACCAAGAGAAGTTCATGAAAACAACATTCTTCTTTCAAGAACAAAGCATTCTTAAGTAAAACAAAAACTTTGAAACAACTCCCTACCAAGCATGAAGATGAGGGCTTGGTCTTTGAGATGAGAATGAAAGGAAAAACTACTCCTAAAGTAATGAGAATGATTTGGCCTTGGTGGAGGAAAAAAGGAAAGGAATGTGTTTTTGAGTGAGTTTGTGTTTGAGGATGAAGGTTCAAGTGTTTCGAAGATGATTCAAGGTTGTGGTGTAGTGGTTTGAGGTTGTGATTCAAAAAGGAGATGGAAAAGATGAAGATGTAGAGAAGTTCTTGAGAACTTGAGAGAAAATGAAGAACTTGTAAGAATGCTAGAAACTAAAACTTGACAAATGATCTAAAGGTTCACTCAAGTTCTTTAGCATGTATATTTATAGAGAAACAAAACAATGAGAGCTCATGGAGGGGGAGGGGTAACCATAGCCTCTCATGGCTTTGAGGAGTGAAAATATCTCTTACATGTTGTCATACAAGGCATGGTTGAAGGTATGATAGGTATGGGCTTAAGCATGGCTCAAAGTAAGGTGTTTTCTTTTTGAGTTGAATTGAAATAAATCATCTCGAAGGGAGGGAGAGGGTTGACGGTTTTTAGGACAGCCAAGGGAGGAAAAATGTCTTATTCATTTGGTCATTCAAAGCATGGATGGAAGTATGATCAAGTATGGTGCAAGGTGAGGTGTATGCATGGTGGAAGCATGGCTATGAAGTGTAAAACAATTCCAACATGTGGGAAATGAAGGGGGGTTCGGCCATGCCTTGATAGCCCAAGGGAGTGCGAAAATTGTTCCATCTAAATGTATGTTAATGATGTGTTTAGGTGTGTATTAGATTAGGTTTAAGGTTAGGAGTTATTAAGGAAGTGTTTAGGTAACTAATAAGGTAATTAGGAATTTTATATAACATGACTAGGGAGTGCTCATACACAATTAGAGGAATTAAAACTCTTTTTATGTATAAACAATTGTAAACACAATTCCTTAATTTAAGGAATTGGAGAGAGAAAACACTATTTAAGATTCCACAACTAGGAATCTTGAATTTAAAAAGAAATTTAGGTTTAATCTAAGCAATTTTAGGTTCTAATGAACTTTAATAAATTATTTTGACTATAGATTAATTATGGAAATTAATTCATCTTCGATTAGAGCCTTATATTGCTTAGGTTTGCTTAATTATACGATTAAGCTCAAAAACACTATACTAGGGGCAAAATCGTAACTTTGCTCAAAAACTGCCTGGGACCACCGAGACTTAAACTGATGTCATGAAATACATAAAAACACTATTTAAAACTATCTAGAGAAGTTTCGGGCTCATCCGGCACTCATACCCGCGTAAAAATGCTATAGGGGTATTTTGGTCATTTTGACCCGAAACCTCAGAAAACGAGATTTTCAATCCCGAAACCACTCAAAGGTCATCTAATCCCCTTTAAACATTGAGTTAGCCCCTCGAGGACTGCCAGGCCGGGTATCCTCGAGTTCCGGACAGAAAACGACCTCAGGGGCATTTCAGTCATTTTTACTCTAATAGAAAATCAGGGTGTTACATCTAAGACCATGAATAACAATTTTGTTCATGTGTTGATCAGATATTTTACTATCAGGATCTAACTCATAAATTTGTTGGCAAAGAGATTTTATCTTGGTGAAATATTGGTTGATCATTAAGTCACCTTGTGTTGTTGACAAGAGCTCATTCTCCAGGAGTTGCAGCCTCGTGTCATTCTTTTTTCAAAATAATGCTGCAAATGTGTCTCATGCTTTCTTCGGCGTTGATGCCTTCCTTATGTGCTCCAGCATATCATCTTCCACTGTGGTCTTCAGTGTAAACATCGCTTTCCCTACTTTAATTTTTTACTTTCGCAGTGCCTTGACTTCATTTGTGGAAGGTGGCGTGGTCTCGCTACCACCAACAACCTCCCAAAGGTCTTGGCCTTGGAGATACAACTCCATACATGTTTGCCATATATTATAATTCTGGACATTGAGCTTCCTAATTCCACAAACCACTTGGATATCTGCCATAATGACTTGATGAAATTTTCTCACCATTGCTTTGGTCTCAGATCTTGATGAAATTTTCTCACCACTGCTTTGGTCTCAGATCAATAGTGTCATAGTCCTAGACTGCAATTTTGCTAGAGCTCCCCCAAAACTAATAATCCTCCCACATGAAGCAGTCCTAGACTGTCAAGCTTTGATACCAGATTGTTGAGTAAGGAGGCACTTAAAAATAAAACTCTCTTTATTATTTATTGAATAACTTTACACTTAGCACACTAACACTTATGCTTTCACTCACTTTGACCACACTAGCTAAAGCACTTGCTTTCACTTACAATTTGAGCTCTCCACTCAATGCTTTACTCAAGCACTCTTGCTTCTCACAAGCACACATGAGCACTTGCTCACAATGCCTATTTATAGGCTCCTAATGTCGGTTACAATTACCAATTAAAATTATCTAGGACTTTCTAGGTTTCTCCAGTTCTAGAATTTTCCCTTTTTAACCTTTTATCACATTATTAGTTAAATATATAGTAACTTCTAATCTAGATGCTTCTTGTTCTAGTAATTTAGTAGCTTCACATTCTTGAAGTTTCTAGATCTAGTGTTGCTATTTTTTCATGAAGCACAGTATGCACATGGGATAGACATGTCAAAGTTGAAAAATTATAAAACATGGGCATAGTATATGTATAACTATAAATTTAAAGAAAAATAATACATTATTCAAAATATCATTTAAATAAGCCTCACATATATATTTTTTTTATAAACTCAAAAAGTTATGCATTATTTTCTTTTTATAATCTTGTTTATATTGCATTTTTTCTATACAAAGTAAGGAAAAAAAGTAAATTTTAAATTAAATATGTAGAAATATGTGTCATTGATTTGCCATCTCAAATATCATATACCAGGACATGGACATAGTATATATATATAACTATAAATTTAAAGAAAATATGTAAACCAGCTTCATTTATACTTTATTTGTTTATAATCTTGTTTATATTTGCGTTTTTGCTATGTTAAAGTAAGATAAAAGTACATTTTAAATCAAATATATAGAAATATGTGTCATGCAAGATTTGACATGGACAAGTATATGATATATAGATATGGTACTCACATGATGTGTATGTGTTTCATAGGAGCAAAAAGGTGGCAACTTGCAATAGGTTGATGGTTGTTTGTGTAATTTTAATTCGTCATTAATGTTTTACTATTAAACCAGTTACTGATTTACTGGAAGGAGTATCTATACTCCAAACATCATATAGATCATCTCAAGTAGTCTTATGTAATATTAATCGTTGGATTTAATTTAGAATGTTACAGGCACAATGAGTATCTATTACTCATTTAAGAGTAATGTTATGAGAATAATAAAATTACATAATAAATGCATAGTATATATCTTATCATAATTAGATATAATGAGTGAATGAAATAAGTAAGAACCATTCATCATATCTAATGGTAATAAGGTATATGATACATATTTATTATATAATTTTATTATTTTCATAAGATTATTCTTTATTTATTGTCCGAAACACTGCAAACGCCGCCACAAAGAACAAATATATTTAATATGCTCCCAATGAAATGGATGTCTCGTCTTTTGCACAAAACTTCTCTTTCAAATTGTTTAAGGCAAATGCACGCCATATTTGACTGATATTTGCGTATTTCACATGCATCAAAGGTCAAGCCGCCAATTATTTCATATTTTAACACAGCCAAGAGACAAAGCGATCAAAGGATTCATTAGGTCACGATACTGAAAGTAGGTACCATCATTGATCTTATAGTGTTTGGTATGTGTATTAAGATGATATTGAATTGAATTTATTTAAGAATTGAATTGAATTTATATATTTTAAAAAATTAATAAATTATAAAATTATTTGATTTGAAATGTATGCAAAAATAAATTGAAATTTTATTTTAATTATTTTGTCCTTCTTCAGTGAAATATCATATTTTATTAACAAATTCGAAACGCACAATTAAAATCAAACCTAAACACTCTCCAAAAATCAAAACCAAACGAAAGCGATATACAAAATTTATCAAACATTTTCTTAAAAAAACAAAGAAACTCTAAAATTAATGAAATTATTCTGTTGTCATACTTGTTCTTTATTATTATTATTATTTTGACTTTGAGATTGATTAAAGACCCTGTTGCGTTTGGCTTTTTCCATATGCTCTTTGTTGACTTCTTTGCTAACCAACAAAGACCACCACGTTCCATGGGTGTATTCGGTACCAACCGTCCAAGACCCTTTTTGTAGGTCCCTATTTTCCCTTCTTTACAAAAAATGTTAAAATACTCCTAAGATTATTTTTGCACGGAGAGTAAAGATGGTCGGTGCTGGCTATCCTCAAGGAAATTTGTTTAATATTTGAAGGGGGGGTTTTATGTGTTTTGAACAGTGATTGATGTAAAAATTGTAATTTCCAATTTTTCAATACTTGAATTACCAAAATACCCCTGAGATAATTTAACGCGGGATTAAGTGATGGCTAGACCCAGTCATCACCTCGGAGTTAGATATGATAATTAAGGGAATATAGGATGATTGGATGAGTCTTGCATAGATTTGATATAAAGTTACTATTTTACCCCTAGTTAGTGTTAATCAAATTTAATTAAGGTAATTAAGGGTATATAGGTAATAGTAGACTCAAACTAAAGATGAATTATTTTTATTAATTAATTTTGTGTCAAAATAATTATTTTAAGTTGATTAAGGATAAAGAATGATTGAATAATCTTAATCTTATTTTTAATCCCATTAACAATGGTGTGAAATGATGATACCACTACACTAAAAGGCAAGGTGACAACGTTGCTTTATCACTTTTTCTTTTTCATAAGATTATGAATAATATCATTTGAAATTTGAATTAATTGAAATTAGCCCATTTAAGCATGCATGAAATCCCTTAACTAAAGATTTTTGAGTGTCTTAAACACTTAATTCTTATTTCCTAATATTTCCCTTAATCCCACACCCAGCCCTAATAACGAGAAAAGACTTTAGTTTGGACAACTTGAAAGGTTAGAATTCTACACTATTTGATGTTTTTGGTTTCTAAAGCTTCAATATCAAATTTAATCAGTTAAAAATGTTTATTAGAAGTTTGGTTACGATTCTAAGTATCTATTGAGATTTTTATTCGGTAAAGTTTGAGCCTTTATGCATGAAAATGTTGTTCATGTGATTGTTGTTTTGTTTTAGTCTCAACGTTTCATTTTTGTTAAGAAAAATAAGTTTTCAAAGAATGGAAATGATGGCGATGCTAGTGTGTTTTGATGGGTTCAGTGGTGTGAGAAATGTTGTTTTGTTGTTTTTATGTGTTAGAAAGTCTAAGCTAGTATTTTAAATGTTTTAAGCATCACATAAAATTTTAAGCTTTCCTAAATGTGAGGATATATGTTTTAGCCATGCATGCTAGAGGGGTTTGGGGTTGGTTTTATCTCACTTAAATCTTGTATCTAGTGTTTAAAGAGTTTAGGGAATTTTTGAAAGAGTTAGAAGCTAATAAAGGTAAAAATATAATTTTTGAACATGAAGGACCCCTATGAGTATATTTTCGACCTAGCCATTATTTTGGCATCCAAAATTGGTTTTGCTAAGTGTAAAAAATATTTCTTTTGTTTAAAGTGTCTTAGGATAATTTTTAAAAGAAACTAGTTGTAAGATCCATAACCCTTCAAAAAGTGTTAAGAAATATGTTTTGAATGACAACAAAACCAATTTAAAGAAAATGTTTTGATACACAACTAATGTCTACCTTGAGTTTCTTGACATAGCATACAGGTACTTCCTGTGGGTAAAAAAGTACATGAGAAGGGATTGAATCGTGCTATAGTACTTTCTTCAAATATGAAATATTCAACAAAAATACTATCAAACTTTAAGCTTGAAGTACAGCAGAGTCATGGTTAGTTATTTCAGAAAGTAGATATTTGAAGCCTTTTTATAATAACGCAGCTTTAATCGTATTTCAGCAGCTATTAAATCAATTGCGTTCAACATAAAAATAAGAGATCAGGGAAAAGAAAGATGACACAAATATTTTTATATTAGTTCGGCCAAACCTACGCACATCTAGTACTCAACACATGTTTAGATTTCACTAAACAACTTTCTCAACCTGAGAAAGTAAACTAGATAATCTTTATAGTAGTCTTCCTAAGCTCTTACCAGTTACTAGTAGACAACCCCTACTGTCACAAACTAAGTAGTTCTATTCCAACCACTCCAAGCTGAACCGTGACTAGTAGACAATCCCTACAGCCATGTTGCAAGTAGTTATTCCTAGCCTCTCCAAGCTAAACCATAATGAGTATAACGCCTTTACCATTACGTTGCAAGTAGTTCTTCCCATCCCCTTCAAGCTAAACTGTAAAGAGTGGAATGTCTTTACCATTACGTTGTATGTAGTTCTTCCCAGCCTCTCCAAGTTGAATTGTAATGAATAGAACACCTCTACCATTACATTGCAAGTAGTTCTTCCAAGTCTCTCCAAGTTGAACTGTAATGAATAGGAT
Organism: Dalbergia cultrata; assembly: GCA_031216105.1. Lineage (NCBI taxonomy): Eukaryota > Viridiplantae > Streptophyta > Magnoliopsida > Fabales > Fabaceae > Dalbergia > Dalbergia cultrata. Next base: position 33,042,508 of record CM062353.1, on the reverse strand, counting down.
GCCTTTATCATCATGTTGCAAGTAGTTTTAACTTAGCCTCTCCAAGCTATGTCTCACTAATCAATACCGGATCAAGGATACAAAGGTCAAGTGTTTGGGTTGCCATTCAAACTAACCTACACTCAAGTTTCCTTACAAATATTCAATAACGCAAACCTGGGAAACATGAGCAACTCTTTTCTAATATCTCTTCCTAAGAAAAGTATACAAATCATTAAGAAACATAGAAAGAAGATTTTTACACTTCAAGGAAATTGATTTTATGGTATGAAGCGCATCACAGGAAGTGTAGAGATATTTTTCCAAAGTTTTCACTTTTATATATTCAACTCTCTCATCAGCATTTGAGCACAACATCTCCATTTATAGCAGTCTTCCTTTATGATCATTGCCTTTGATTATATCTCTAAGTAACATGTGTAGATCATCTGTTGTGTCTTGGAATGTCAGTCTAGAAGAGTAGGTTGACAGTCTGTACATCAGTTGTAGAAGTTGTTGTATAGTTGAGGTTTCTGATATTCCTTTAGAACCTTCTTTTCTACTTTCTGAACATGGTTTCTAAACTCCTTCTTCTAGAAGGTACGATGATTGACCATTTAGGTAGAAGAGATGACATACCAATTATTGAACTAGGTTTGACTCAAGATTTGAAATTTAAAATTCAATTTCCTTCCTTTTCCTATAGCGTTCAATGCTCCACAATGAAGTGAGCTTTCTGACGAGCGCCGTTAATTCCTTGATGATTCTTTGGTCTTCTAATCTTCAATCTTGGCTTTATGATGATGAATGATTTTTTATTGTGATGATTGAAGAATGTTGTAACACGTGGCTTTCAGATTTTGCATGATTTCTTCATTCTTCAGCGTACTTTCTGATGTTTGGCGCTACTTTTTGAAGACCTTTTCCTTGGTTTCTTGTTCTTGATTTTGATTTGCTCCATCCCTTGATGCATGTGAGTGTAACACCCTAATATTTATCCGAATACTCCTAGAACGTATTGAGGTTAAATATTAGTTATTATTTTTTGTCTCAATTCATTTATCGTTTGAAAATACTTATCGAAAATTACGAGCCAAATTTTTTCTTTTAAAAACCTTGATAAAGTAAGAGCCGCATGTAACATATACAAGCGATAATAAAGAATACAGAAATCTAAACATCGTGATGGCTCCACAAAGAACATATCACAACATGATATATGTAACGCCCCGATTTTCTATTAGAGTGAAAATGACCAAAATGCCCCTGAGGTCATTTTCAGCCTGGAATTCGAGGAAAACTGATCTGGCAGTACTCGAAGGGAAAACTCAATGTTGGAAGGGGATTAGTTGGCTTGTGTACCTTTCCGAGATCAAAAATCACATTTTTGGAGTTTTCGGGTCAAAATGACCAAAATAACCCTATGACGTTTTACCCGTTTGCAAGTGCCGGATGAACCCAAAACTTCTCCAAATGATTTTAAAAGACATTTTTATGTATTCTATGACTTTAGTTTTGGTCCCGGCGGTCCCAGGTGAAATCAGTGCAAAATTACGATTTTGCCCTTAGTTTTGTGTTTTTAAACTTAATCGCGTGATTAAGCAAACCTAAGCAATATTAGACTCTAATCGAAGATTAATTAATTTCCATAATTAAGTTTGAGTCAAAATAATTTATTAAAATTGATTAAAACCTAAGAATGCTTAATTACAACTTGAAATCTTATTTTAAATTCAAGATTCCTAGTTATAGAATCTTAAATAGTATTTTCTCTTTCCAATTCCTTAAATCATGAAAATTTATCTACCTTGTTTACTTATAAAATGAATTTTAAACTCTTTAAATGTGTATGAGCACTCCTTAACCTTGTCATAAAACTCTTAAACCTCATTCTTAGTTACCTAAACTTATGCTTAATGATTCCTAACCTTGTACCTAAACTAATACACACTTAAACCTATCATTAGCACCCAATAACATGATCAACACTTCCTCCCCCTTGATGCACCTAGTCTGGCCGAAGTCATCTTTCCCCATTTTCCATCACATGTGCAAAATTTTGACACTCCAAGGCCATGCTTCCACCTCACTTACACCATACTTTGTCATACTTTCCACCATGCTTGATTTATCAAGTGAATGACTAAATGAATTAAGCTAATTTCCTCATTTATTTGTGGCCCAAAAACCGCTAGCCATGCCTTGCTTCTAGATGAAATATTTCATTCAAATTTGAAAGGAAATTCACTCAAATCACCTTACTTGAAGCCATGCTTTGTATCATAACTTCCATACTTCAAACCATGCTTGAATGACAAGTTGTAAGAGATATTTTTCTCTTCCATTCCCTCCCATTAGCTATGGCCAAGGCTCCCCTTGGATGAGCCTTCATTGTTTCATTTTCTATAAATAGGTGCATTGGAAGAACTTGTGATACTTTTGGATCATTTGCTAAGTTTAGCTTTCTAGCTTTCTCTTTGAGTTCTTTCTTTCCTCAAGCATTCCAAGAGCTTTCCTTTCTTCTCTTTATCCTTTCATCTTTATCTTCTTCATCTCTTCATCTCATCATCATCCCATAACCTCTAAACACCACCCCACAACCTTGAACCACCATCAAACCTCTCAAACACTTGACCTCAAACACAACCTCACTCAAAACACATCTCCAACCTCTCCATCCCCTCTTGGGCGAATCATCATCATCCTTCAAGGAGGAGTTGTTCATCTCATTTCCTTTCCAAAGTTCAAGCTTTTTATCTCCACTCTAGGTAGGAGTGTTTTTCTAAACTTGTTTTTCTTGAAAATGAGTTTTTCTCTAGCTTTCTCTTGGATTTCTTTTTGAAACTTTTCTTTGTTTTTCTTCCTCCTAGTTTCGGCCATGAGGCCTTGTTTGGTTCATGATATCTCAATGATGAGAACTCCTAGATGATGACTATGTGTTCATCTCAAAGGAACCTCTAGAGCTTGAGTTTTTGCTTTCTTTAAGTTTCATCTTTATTTTCTAGCTCAAAATGATTTTAATCTCAAGACCACCTTCACTTTTTCTTGCTTTTGATTCTGACTCGTTTGTTTCCTTTCCTTAAGGTTCGGTTTTGGTTTCCTTTTCTTTGAGATTTTATGTTCTTTTGAAAGTTTGTTTCTTTTGAGCTTAATGATGATGTTCAAGAACCTTATAGTTCCTTTGAGAACTTGGTTCAAGAACTCTAAAGCTCTCTTTGTGATGAGATAGCCGTCAAGAATTTAATTGAATTAAGGAACTAGTAATTCACTATCGTGACCCTATGAACTTTATTCAGTTGAATAAAAATTATAGCAACCTAATTTCTAACGAAATTAATCCCAATTCTTTCCTTTACAGATAAACACCATGTCAAGGAAACAATTCTAACAAAAATAAATTGCATAAATCCATACAATCGATAATTGAGAGAATTGATAAATGGAAGAAGGAAACTAACCACAATTAACGAATAAGGTAAGAGAATCTCGTGAACAATTCCAATCTTCAGTCACCCTTGTGCACGGTAAAAGAAGTTACTCTTCCATGGGAAGAGTCTCACAATCAAAGATGTCTGGAAATTCCAATAAGAAGAACTGAAATTGAGTTACAATGTCAAAAACCTAGTCTAGAGAGAGAGTGAGAGAGAGAGAATTCTCTCTATCCCCAAAACCTAAAAAACTCTGCTGCCCACACTCCCCCCAAATTACGAAGAGAATAGAGTTTAAAACGTCGAGAGCCAGAACGTCAGCGAACACGGGAATTTTCTAATCCACTTATGACCGCTATAGCGGTGTTTGACCGCTATAGCAGTCTTTAACTTTTCTCGCGTGGTGCTGCAGCGAAGTTGCTCCCTGATAACTGCTATAGCGGTGTTTGACCGCTATAGCGGTCTTAGCTTTTGCTCACATACGTTGCTGCCACGAATCCTTCCCTGATGACCACTATAGCAGTTTTTTGACCGCTATAGCGGTCTTAACCTTGCAAAGCTCGCTGATCCTTTCAACTGGAGAGAAATTTCAAGATCTTTTACCAGCCTTGCTCAGCAGTTCACCAATTGGAAGTCCTGTTACTCAACATAGCTCACACAAAATGGTTAATAGCACGGGTAAATTTTCAAAAACAATTATTTATCAAAAAAATGATGCTAATAACCATGAAATTACTTGACAAAGCAATATGAGGACAAAGTGCAAACTCACCAATTAAGCATCAATTAAGTACAATTCAAATGCAAAATATTCATAGTTAGGATGGAAAATGGGTGCATAAAAGCAACCCATCAATGAGTGTTGGGTTATTTGATCTCTAAAGTCTTGTGAAGACCTCTAGATAATATTAAAATGAACCTTGTATTCATATTTATGTTTATGCCTTGCACATCATATTTACTTTCCTTGCTATCACTAAGTATCAAGATAATGAATGAACTTGCATTATCATATTTATATTTCAAACTTTGCATTATCATGTTTATATTTCAAGTCCTCACTTAAAATATCAAAGATAATAATAAGTTGCATCTCATGTTTATTTTATGCTCTCACTTTATTTTCTAATGAAAGCTAAAACAAGTGTATGAGCATATTTATTTTTATGTCATCACCTAAGAGAACCTAGAGCTCAAAGACTTGCCCACATGTCTCAAACAAAGGCTTGAAAATATGTTTTTCCCTAGCTTGTGATTTTGGCCTTCAGAGGTTCCCTTGGTTACAAGTTTCAAAATCTATGTTTAATAGTTTTTCTAAGCTTATGTGAGTTCAAGAAATATCTAGGACAAAGTTTTATGAGTTTGGGACCTCCTAAGTTTGATTTAATTTAGCCACTTCCCTTATGAATATTTTGATGATTTTAGATGATAAAAATGTTTACAAATGAGTTTTGGAAGTTTTAAAAAGGTTCCAAGAGAAACTAGTATTTTATGTGCTTTAGAAATCAAGTTATATGCTTTTTATGGAGATGGATTTTCGGTTCTACCTTGCTGTGATTGAGTGCTGTTTATGCTGTTTTGATGATGATAATATGAGTATGTTTGAGTATAATTGATGTTAAAATTCATATGTGAAAGATTAGAGAAGTTAGTAACTAGAAAAGAATTAATTTGAGAGTTCTAGATCCCTTGGTAATTGATTTTTCTGGATTCTGTCCAGCATGGTTTAGAAATGATAATCATGGATTTAAATTAGTTTAAATGTGTATGAATGACTCATAATTGGTTTAGGACTTGATCTTGATGCCTTAGGAGCAAACCGGACTTAGAAAGAGTCATTGTTGTGACTCCTAGGTACCCGTAAAATTAGAATTTTAGGTTCTGCATTCTTGAGGTTTAGAAATGTTTATGATCATAGTGTTGAGTGAGAAATACTTAGACATGAGCCTATAGGTACCTGAGAGATTAAGTTGTGATGATTTATAACTTAGATTGTGAGTTAAGGACCTTAAGGGTCAATGTATAAGACACTAAGAAGTCTTGAATTTTATGATGATGTAATAAGGTGTTGAGATGTATATGAAGCATGAGGAAATGATTGTTTAAGATGTTAAGTTGGTGATGAACATGAGAATTGCATAAGAAATATGTTGTGTGTTTAGCTTGTGGCATAAATGTTGGTTTTGAAGGAAATTCGGTTTAACAGCTGTTATGCTGCCGAATTTCCGTCAAACCTAAAGGGGTTGAAGAAATGTTTTAAAGTACCACATGAGTTGAAAACCCTGGGTGACACCGGTTTGGCCGAGCACCCCCAGGAGATTTTTATGTGACAAGCACTGAGACATACCTCTCCTGCTACGGTGAAGAGGAGACAAAACCATGAGGGTCTGGACATGAGCCTTTCCAAAGCGGACAATTCGCTGTGCATGCGAGGCCAGTAGAGCATTTCAAAGAGGGTATGTCCTAAGAGAGGAATTCCCTAGCCCCCTAGCCCGTACTCTTAAGTAGTCAGGTATGTTATTTTATTATTCGCTTATTCAGATAATAAGCAAGAGCTAGTGACGACTAGCTGAGGTATGAGCTCATAGCCTAGTTTTTATTATTTGGGGTGGCCTCTACATTGCTAAAGATTCCATGAATGATGTCACACATATTGATGAAAGTTCCATTTGAGAAGTTATTGCCCTTATGCCACATGGATTGTTTTTATATGATCTGAATTGTTGTTTCATATGCTCAATTATTGCCATGCATTCATGTTTTAATATGTTGCAATCATGACATCAAGATGCATGCTAAAAGGAATGAACCTTGGATAATTAGTTTTATAAACCCTAATAATGAACCCTTTATGCATGAACACCTTTTTACAATTAAACCCAAGGTTCCTGAGGATGTGAACGATGTAACCCTAGGATAGGAGACTCCTACTGAGATTCTTTAGTAAGAATTCTCACTTCTTTCTCTTCTTCCTCTTTCTTCCATCACATCTTCAGAGATCGATGGCGACATTCGTGGTCTTCATTGATACGCCCATCTGGGAGGTCCACTATGACCCGGAGCATCGTTCCTATCACTTTGAGGGTCGCTGTGCCGTTCATGTTTTTGTGTACATGGGTTGACCTTTTGCTTATCCGGTGTCCAGCTACCAGTTCACTCTTACCGCTCCTTTTGGTGGCGATGACTTGATCTTCGAGCGCACCCATTCTCGCGATGAGCAGTTGCGTCGTGCCCGCTCGTTCGCCTCAGCTGTTCGTAACTACCTGGAGTATGTGCCTCACTCGAGGAGGTCGGAGACCGATCCGTCCGAGGACTCACCGATGCACGTCTATTCGGAGAGTTCTGCTCCCTTTCCCCCGTTTAGGCAAGAGGGGAGCGAGGATACAGTGATGCAGCCACGCTTAGCGAGGAGAGCCAAGATGCACCCACGCCGAGGGGCTCACGTCCAGCCGACACGCGTTCCTTTCCCACTTCACTAGCCCACTCAGGAGGAGATCGAGCGGTTCCTCGGTTACCTACCTCCATCACTCGAGGACCCCCATCGTCACTAGACCTTATCGGAGAGCTATTCGGGTGCCCGAGCAGTCATGAGGATCTCCCCTTCGGCGGTACCTTTTGGGAAAGGGTTTTAGTCTAGTACTCATAGCTTGGTAGGAGGGTAGTGTAGTTGGTTTTTCTTTTGCCATCACACCATGTACTTTACTGCTTTCTTGCTTCTGTTGTATTTCCATTTTTCTGTGTATTCCAAGTTCAATCCGTTTCTATAAGGGCGTGACTACCTATGTATTCCAACTATATTATTATTAATGAAATGTTTCCTTTGTTGTGATGATCGTTGTTCTATTGTTTCTTGCTTTAGCTTTTGTTTCCTTTATGATTGATGTTTATGCCTCTCGCTTAGATAAGAGCGCGGCTCTCACTTTGGTTTATGTTTTCAAAAAAAAAAAAATTACCCATAATTTCCACTAAGTATTTTAATAAAATGATGGGACTAAGAGGTAATAACCTAATGATTAACCTAATGTGTTCTAGAAAGTTGGGTTAAAAATTAGGGTGTTACAATATATATATATATAAACTACCCACCTAGAGGTGAGTTAAGTTTGAGTACACGAAGACGAAATGCGAATACATAAGAAATAAAATACATGGGAAATAAAATACATAGGAAACGAAATACGCTAGACATGAACCTACATGGTGCACCTAATGTAGATGACCTTTACACCAAAAGAAGGTCATCATAACTAGTGAGGTGTGTGTGCACTAAAACTCCAAGAGTCATTTATGGCTGATGGCCCGGGAATGGGGGAATGTATCCAATCCATGGTCATAGCTCCTCGGGGACAAGTACACCAAATGGTCGTACATGACCTCCACATCTAGGGCGCGTGGCCTGCCTCTGTGCCAACCGTGGCTGCGTGATTGTCTCCTCACTCCCCTCACATGCGTAGGCTCGTCCTCGGAGGGGTCCGTCTCAGAAAATCTCGAATGGGGAAAGTAATCGGGAAAATCTCGAATGGCCGATCTGGAAGCGGACGTGTGAAGCCTCCGCTCGAAAGACGGGCGAGCTCGCTCAAAAATCATCTCGTCTCTATAGGGGGAAGTAGGGGTGAAACGATAGCTCGGTACTAGATGGCTGAAGGGGTGTCCAACAAACACAAAAACTCGGACCGCGCAATGTCCCTCAAAATGATATGATCTGTGCTCCGGATTGTAGTGGAACTCCTATGTGGGCATGTCAACGAATAGGATGAAGGTCACCATCGGAATCTAAAGACATGACGAAAAGAAAAGGTAGGGGGAGTGAGAATCTTTACTAAAGAAACTTAGTAGTGTTTTCCTCCTATCTAGGTGACATAATCTACGTCTCCAAGAACCTCGGGTTCTTATAAAAATAGTGGGCATGTAATAGTTCAATTATGAATTTCTAGAACATTGATTACCGAGGCCCATTCTTTTTAACACATAGCTTGTATTTACATGGATGCATCATACTTCATCATGCTATGCAAGATCTAACTAACTTATTAGCATACATGGTAAATATAGACATGGTACATGGCATATAGATCATAGAGCATAAAACATAGAACTTGGTACATGGTACATGGTATCTTATCTTGGTTACTTAGGTGATATTAAGACATATACTTAGCACATGGGGCCACCCTAATTGTTCTCCTTTTTGAGAAACCTCTAGGTTATGAGCTCATACCTCACTAGTCGTCACTAGCACATGGTTGTTATCCCTTTTGATAAGTTTAAGGTCCCGACTTAAAGTACGGGCTAGGGGGCTAGAATCACTTCATCCCCATCTATAGTTTGATGGTTCCTAAGGATCATTTTCTCATAGTTTATATCACCTTAAGTCTTAGCATGTTATAACAAGATGCTACATAAATCAAACATGTCAAATATCTCATATAATTCTAACATAGGCATCTTTAAGGTTCTAAGAGAACAATAACATGCAATTAATAATCCTATCATCATATAGCATCACATAAGTCATGAGACAATACATTAATTCACCATTCATAGAGAACACATAAACCATTTCCTTTCAAGTGAAAACCCCTAAATCGGGTAACCTCAAACTTCCAAATTATATTCTTACACCTCTAAGGGATTGATTAACCTTATTATCACAATTTATTAAGTCCTAGAACCTAATTAATTATGGCTGGACAGCATAGGCAGTAAGCATATTTTGATGAATTACAGTGTTCTAGAAGTTACGTTTTAGGTCCTTTCTCATTACCGACCTTTTCTATGATGCAATAATTAATACTTAAACCAATTATGAGTTATTCTCACCTATCTAAACATGTTATAATATGATTCTACAAACTCTATCAAGGCAGGAACAGAATATACAATTTCAATTCCTAAGGAGTTCTAGAAATCACATTTTCAAACTATTGAAGTTACTAAGCATGCCTAAGATGCCTAGAACAATTTTCATACAATTGGTAAGGTATTTAAACACATATAGACCACCCAAAACAGAATTTAAGGTGCTGGAATGAATAAGGCAGAACTGAAATCAAAGCTATCATATAATGCATAGGACTTTATTTCTAAAACATATAAGTTGCTAGTTTTTCTTGGAACCTTTTCAAAGCTTCTAAAACTCATGAAAGCAATTTATTTCATTAGAAATCCTCATAAAACATATAAGGGCAGTAGCTATTTCAAAACAAGCTTGAGAGGGATTTAAATCATAAAATCATACTTGAAACATTTCTTGAGATCATCTAAACTTAGGAAAATTGTAAAACATAGATTTTGGCACTTGTGACTAGATGAAGCTCACACCAAGTTCACCATCCTCACATGGCCGAAAATCAAAAGAGTAAAACATATTTATTTCCTAACCTTACTTGAGATACCAAGGGACAAGTCTTTGAGCTCTAACATTTTAAGTGATAACAAGAATATAAACATGCTATGCACTTCATTTTATCTTTCTTAGAAAGTAAAGTGAGGGCTCAAAATAAATATGAGATGCAACTCATTTTTATCTTAAGTTTAGGTGAGGTGTAATGCCCCGATTTTTCTGTTAGAGTGAAAATGACCAAAATGCCCCTGAGGTCATTTTCAGCCTGGAATTAGAGAAAAGCCGATTCGGCAGTACTCGAAGGGCAAACTCAATGTTGGAAGAGGATTAGATAACTTGTGTACCTTCCCGGGATCGAAAAACTCGTTTTTCGAGTTTTCGGCTCAAAATGACCAAAACGCCCCTGCGGTGTTTTACCTGTTTGCAAGTGCCGGATGAACCCGAAACTTCTCCAGATGGTTTTAAAAGGCATTTTTACATATTCTATGACCTCAGTTTTAATTTTAGAAGTCCCTGGCAAAATTAGTGCAAAATTACGGTTTTGCCCCTAGTTTCGTGTTTTTACGCCTAATCACGTGATTAAGCAAACCTAAACAATATTAGGCTCTAATCGAAGGTTAATTAATTTCCTTAATTAATCTTGAGTCAAAATAATTTATTAAAGTTGATTAGAACCAAAAAGTGCTTAATTACAACCTAAAATCATATTTTAATTTCAAGGCACCTAGTCATAGAATCTTGAATAGTATTTTCTCTTTCCAATTCCTTAAATCATGGAATTGTGTTACACATTGTTTATTCACAAATGAGTTTTAAATTCTTTAATGATGCATGAGCACTTCTAAACTTGTCATAAACTCCCAAAATCACATTCTTAGTTACCTAAACTTAAGCTTAATCATTCCTAACCTTGTACCTAAGCTAATACACATCTAAACCTACCATTAACACACAATTAAATGGTCAAAACTCAGCTCCTCCTTGCTGTACCAGACCTGGCCATGAGCTTCCTTCCCCATTATGCATCACATGTTCAATTTTTCAACATTCCAAGGCCATACCTCAAGTCACATACACTATACCTTGTCATAACTTTCAATCAAGCTTGAATTTCCACATGAATAAATAATCAAAACAACCCATTTTTCCCATTTATTTGTGGCTGGAAAAGTTCCAGCCATGTCAAGTTTCTAGAAGCCTAATTTCATAAAAATTTGATAGGAAATTAACTCACATCAAGCCATACTTTGTAGCATAGCTTCCATACTTCAAACCATGCTTGAATGACCTTGTGTAAGAGATATTTTCCTCTCCCTTTTCCCTCCAATACCACACGACTACTCCCTCCCCTTGATGAGCCCATGGTTTTGTTTTTCTATAAATAGGATGCTTATGATAGCCTTGTTGTACCTTGAAGTATTTGCTAAGTTTAGAGTTTTAGAGTTGTCTTGCTAGTTCTTTCTTTTTCTCTCAAGTTTCAAGAGGGCTCTTCCTTTCTTTTCATCTTCATCTTCTTCATCTCTTCATCTCATCATCATCTCTTAACCATCAAACACCAACCGAAAGCCTTGAACCATCACCAAACCTCTCAAACACCACACCTCAAACACTACTTCACTTGAAACACATTTCCTTCCTTTTTCTTGCATCAAGGCCGAATCATCATCACCATCCTAGGAGGTGTTGCTCATCTCATTTCCATCTTCAAGTCCAAGCTTTTACCTTCATCACTAGGTAGGGATTTGTTTTCAAACTTTGTTTTCCTCAAGAAAGTGTTTTTCTCTAGTTTCCTCTTGGATTCTTTTTGAACTTTCCTTTGTTTTTCCTTTTCCTTTCATTTCGGCCTCTAGGCCCTATTATGAGCATGATAGCTTGATGATGAGAGTTTCTAGATGATGACATTGTGTTCATCTCAAAGAAACCTCTAAAGCTTGAGCTTTCCTTTTCTTGTAACTTCATCTATATGATATCTAGCTCACATGGTCTTTCAACTTAAGAAAATTAATCTAAGGATTTCTAAAAGCCCAAGCCTACCCTTGTCAACCTTAAAGTTGGCCGGCACGTTCTAGAGATTTTCTCTAGATAGGGGTTTTGGGTATTTAATAAAGAACTTGACGTAGTTTCACTTTTTTTCTCTTTTATATGACTTTCGATTTTTGTGTTGAGATCTTTGAGATATTGTATTGGGTTGTTATCTTGTTAAAGTCTTGAGTGAGCTCTAGTTAATCATAAAATGAACCTTGCATCATGTTTACTTTATGCTTTGCATATCATGTTTACTTCCTTGCTATCACTAAATACCAAGATAATGAATGAACCTGCATTATCATGTCTATATTTCAAGCTATGCATTATCATGTTTATATTTCAAGTTCTCACTTAATACCAAGATAATAATGAGTTGCATTCATATTTACTTTGTGCTATCACTTTACTTTCTAATGGAACCTAAAATAAGTGCATAAGCATGTTTATTTTTATGTTATCACCTAAATGAACCTAGAGCTCAAGGACTTGCCCATTGATGTCTCAACAAAGGTCTAACAATATGTATTTTCCTTGGTTCATATTTCGGCCCCAAGAGGTCTTAAAGTTTCTAAGTATTTGAGACTATGTTTTATAATTTTTCCAAGCTTACATGAATTTAAGGAATGCATAGAGCTAAGTTTTATGAATTTAGGACCTCTTGAGATAAAGATAAATTGGTCACTGCCCTCTTAAACACTCTTATGATTTTAGATGTTAAAATTGTTTATAAATGAGTTTCGAAAGTTTAAAAAGAGTTCCAAGAGAAACTAGTATTTTATGAGCTTTAGAAATTATGTTTTATGCCTTTTATGGAGAAGTATATTTTCGGTTCTTCCTTGCTCTTTACTGCCACCGTATGTGTTGTTTTAATGATGATAATGTGCCTATGTTTGAGTAAAAATAATGTTAAGACTCACATGTGAAAGATAGGATAAGTTAGGAACTAGAAAAGAATTAATTTGAGAGTTCTAGATCCTTTAATTATGTAATTTTCTGGATTCTGTCCAGCAAGGTTTAGATTTAATAATCATGGTTTTAAAATTAGTTTAAATGTGTAGGAATGACTCATAATTGGTTTAGGACTTAATCTTGAAGCCTTAGGAGCAAACTAAACTTAGAAAGGGTCATTGTTGTGACTTCTAGGTACCCGTAAAGCTAGGATTTCAAATTCTGCATCCTTGAGGTTTAGAGATGTTCTTGACCATAGTGTGAGGTGAGAAATACTTAGTTATAACCTCATAGGTTCCCAAGAGACTAGGTTTTGATGATCAATAACTTAGAATGTGAGTTAAAGACTTTAAGGGTCTAAATCGTAATTTCTAGAACCCCGTAATCACACAAATATAAAGTTGTCCAAATCTGCATAGTGATGTTTGGATAGGTCCTCGAGCATAAAACTTATTAGTTGTACACCTATAGGTGTATGAGAGGTTAAGAATAATACTAGAACAATTGGTTTACAAGTTTAAGACTCAAAAGAACCAAAGCATAACATGCTATAGGTTTATAACATAATAAGCTTGGGAGTTTGTATGAATGATTGTCTAAGGTGTGATTATGTGATAATGTATATGCTATAGTTTTATGTATACACTATAAAGAAGTTTTCATGTGATGATGTATATACTATGAAAAAGACTTATGTAATGAAAAATGATGTATCTATGAATTAACACTTTATGAGAACTTAAATGTGACACAACACTGAGACGCCTTCTTGGGTGACACCGGTTTAGCCGAGCACCCCCAAGAAAACAAATCCGTGAGGGTATTGACATAGAGCTTGCCAAAGCAGACAAAACTACGATGCACTAGTTGCTGGTAGAGCGTTTCAAAGAGGAAATGACCCTAAGAGAGGTGATCCTTAATTTCCCCCTAGCCCGCACTATTAAGTCGGGATTATGTATATGTTACGCTTATCATAGGATAAGTAAGAACTAGTGACGACTAGTTAAGGTATGAGCTCATAACCTAGAGATGTTTTAGGGCGGCCCCATGAGATGAAAGTTAAAGTTAACAATGTCACATATACTATACTTATGCCAATGTTATAATGTTTCTTAGTTATTCTATTGTTTGGGTTACCTTTATGATGCATTCATATCATTAGTATATTTTATGCTTAGTCATAAGACGCATTGTAAAATATGACGGACCTTGGATAAATAACACTTTAGAAAACTAACTTAAAAGGAATTTATATGCATGCACGCCTTTTTAGAAATAAACCCAAGGTTCCTGAGGATGTGATGATGTCACCTAGGTAGGGATAACCCTACTGAGAATTCTTTTAGAAAGATTCTCATTCCCTCTCTCTTTTCTTCCGTCATATCTTCAGATGACGACATTCGTACTCTTCATCGACACCCCGTTATGGGAGCTGCACTATGACCCGGCACTCGGGTCATATCATTTTGAGGGTCGCTGCACGGTTAGAGTGTTCATGTTTATGGGACGACCCTTCGCACATCCAGTCCTGAGTTACCGTTTTACCCCGACTGCTCCTTACCGTCATAACGGGATTTTTGAGCGAGCTAGACCACGCGATGAGCAGATTCTCCGCATGGAGCCCGAGACATCAGCGGTACGCGACTACCCAGAGTATGTGCCTCGTACCCAGTACTCGGAGACGGACCCATCCGAGGACCCACCATCACACATGTACAGTTGGACCTCCAGTCCCGCTCCCCCACCGATGGGGGCTGGGAGTGAGGAGACGGTGGTCCAGCCGAGGTTGGCTCATCGGCCATCTATGCGCCCTCGCCGCGGTGGACATGCCCCGATGATGCACTCGACCACTCCCGCCGAGATTCGTCAGTGGATCGACTCGACCCCACAGTACTCGGACCAGCAGGAGTAGACATAGGAGGGGTAGCAGTTAGTGCACACACGCCACATAGTTGAGGACAAACCTTCTTTTGTATATGAGGTTGTCTACTCTAGGTGCACATGGGTATGGGTGTTGTTTCTCTTGTATTTGCTTTTTATGATTTCCATGTATTCGTTCTTCAGTTGTATTCTGTTCCCTGATGTATCAAATAGTCCTACCCTTTGGGTAGGCACATTATATATATATATATCTATGTTCAGTTGATGTTCCTATGATGTGATGTGTTTCTTTATGCTTGCTTATATGTTTCGTCATGCTTCCTCTTAAAGATTCGTGCGTGGCTCTCACTTTGATTTTAATTCCAAAAAGAAAAATTTTACCCATATTTCCGCTAAGTATTTTCTAAGTAAAAGATGAGACCAAGAGGTAATATTCTAAAGATTAACCTAAGTACATACTAGTAGTCTTGGGTTAAGATTTAGGGTGTTACATGAGGACTTGAAAAGTAAACATGAAATGCAAAGCTTGAATTTAAACATGATAATGCAAGTTCATTTATTTATTCTTAAGAGTTAGTGATAGCATAAAATAAATATGTTATGCAAGGCATAAATTTAAACATAAATGCTAGTCCACTATTATGTGTCATTAGAGCTCATACAAGACTTTAAAGGATCAATATCATAATCTCAATCCCAATCTAATCATCATAAAGCAAGTTTTAGAGTTCTAAGAACCAAAGTTATAAAGAAATCTCATGGTTCTTTGAACATCATCATCAAGCTTTAAAGAAATAAACTCAAGAAAAAAAACTTCGAAAGGAAAAGGAGCAAGAAACCAAATCCATAAAGAGAAGGAAAATACACCATGTTCTTTATTATGTACCCAAGTGTAACGCCCCGATTTTCTGTTAGAGTGAAAATGACCAAAATGCCCCTGAGGTCATTTTCAGCCCGGAATTCGAGGAAAGCCGATCCGGTAGACCTGGAAGGGAAACCTCAATGTTGGAAGGCAATTAGTTGACTTGTGTGCCTTTTCGGCATTGAAAATCTTGTTTTTCGAGTTTTCGGGTCAAAATGACCAAAATACCCATGTGGTGTTTGACCTATTTGCAAGTGCCAGATGAAACCGAAACTTCTCCAGATGGTTTTAACAGATGATTTTATGTATTCTGAGACCTCAGTTTTAGTCCCTGTGGTCCCGGGCAAAATTAGTGAAAAATTATAATTTTGCCCCTAGCTTTGTGTTTTCAAGCTTAATCGTATGATTAAGCAAACCTAAGCAATATTAGGCTCTAATCGAAGATTACTTAATTTCCATAATTAATCTAGAGTCAAAATAATTTATTAAAGTTTATTAGAACCTAAGAATGCTTAATTTCAACTTAAAATCTTATTTTAAATTCAAGATTCCTAGTCATGGAATCTTGAATAGTGTTTTCTCTCTCCAATTCCCTATATCATGGAATTGTGTTTTCAATTGTTTATTCACAAATGAATTTTAAATTCTCTAATGATGTATAAGCACTTCTAATCATGTCATAAAATTCCTAAACCTCATTCTTAGTCACCTAAACTTGTGTTTAATGACTCCTAACCTTGTACCTAAACTAATACACATCTAAACCTATCATTAACACACAATTACATGAAACAATTCTTCCTCTCCCTTGCTATAGCAATCTGGCCGAACCATACCCCCTTATTTCCATCACATGTGTAATGCCCCGATTTTCTATTAGAGTGAAAATGACCAAAATGCCCCTGAGGTCATTTTCGGCCCGGAATTCAAGGAAAGCCGATCCGGCAGTACTCGAAGGGAAAACTCAATGTTGGAAGGGGATTAGTTGGCTTATGTACCTTCCCAGGATCAAAAAACTCGTTTTCAGAGTTTTCGGGTCAAAATGACCAAAATACCCCTATGGTGTTTTACCCGTTTGCAACTGCCGGATGAACCCGAAACTTCTCCAAATGGTTTTAAAAGACGTTTTTATGTATTTTGTGACTTCATTTTTAGTCCTGGAGGTCCCGGGAGAAATTAGTGCAAAATTACGATTTTGCCCCTAGCTTTGTGTTTTCAAGCTTAATCGCGTGATTAAGCAAACCTAAGCAATATTAGGCTCTAATCGAAGGTTAATTAATTTCCATAATTAATCTTGAGTCAAAATAATTTATTAAAGTTGATTAGAACCTAAGAATGCTTAATTACAACTTGAAATCTTATTTTAAATTCAAGATTCCTAGTCATGGAATCTTGAATAGTGTTTTCTCTCTTCAATTCCCTAAATCATGGAATTGTGTTTTCAATTGTTTATTCACAAATGAATTTTAAATTCTCTAATGATGTATGAGCACTCCTAATCATGTCATAAAATTCCTAAACCTCATTCTTAGTCACCTAAACTTATGCTTAATGACTCCTAACCTTGTCCCTAAACTAATACACATCTAAATCTATCATTAACACACAATTACATGAAACAATTCTTCCTCTCCCTTGCTGTAGCAATCTGGCCGAATCATAGCCCCCTCATTTCCATCACATGTGTAACGCTCGATTTTCTGTTCGAGTGAAAATGACCAAATGCCCCTGAGGTCATTTTCGTCCCGGAATTCGAGGAAAGCCGATCCGGCAGAACTCAAAGGGTAAACTCAATGTTGGAAGGGGATTAGTTGGCTTGTGTACCATCCCAGGATCGAAAATATCTTTTTTTGAGTTTTCGGGTCAAAATGACCAAAACACCCCAGTGGTGTTTTACCCGTTTGCAAGTGCCAGATGAACCCGAAACTTCTCCAGATGCTTTTAAAAGACATTTTTAAGTATTTTGTGACTTCAGTTTTAGTCCCGGAGGTCCCGGGCGAAATTACTGCAAAAATTATGATTATGCCCCTAGCTTTATGTTTTCAAGCTTAATCGCGTGATTAAGCAAACCTAAGCAATATTAGGCTCTAATCAAAGGTTAATTAATTTTCATAATTAATCTTGGGTAAAAATAATTTATTAAAGTTGATTAGAATCTAAAAATGCTTAATTTCAACTTAAAATCTTATTTTAAATTCAAGATTCCTAGTCATGGAATCTTGAATAGTGTTTTCTCTCTCCAATTCCTTAAATCATGCAATTGTGCTTTCAATTGTTTATTCACAAATGAATTTTAAATTCTCTATTGATGTATGAGCACTCCTAATCATGTCATAAAATTCCTAAACCTCATTCTTAGTCACATAAACTTATGCTTAATGACTCCTAACCTTGTACCTAAACTAATACACATCTAAACCTATCATTAATGCACAATTACATGAAACAATTCTTCCTCTCCCTTGCTGCAGCAATCTGGCCGAACCATACTCCCTTCATTTCCATCACATGTGTAACGCCGCGATTTTCTGTTAGAGTGAAAATGACCAAACTGCCCCTGAGATCATTTTCGGCTCGGAATTCGAGGAAAGCCGATCCGTCAGTACTCGAAGGGTAAACTCAATGTTGGACGGGGATTAGTTGGCTTGTGTACCGTCCAAGGAATGAAAATCTCATTTTTTGAGTTTTCTGGTCAAAATGACCAAAATACCTCTGTGGTGTTTTACCCGTTTGCAAGTGCCAAATGAATCTGAAACTTCTCCAGGTGGTTTTAAAAGACCTTTTTATGTATTTTGTGACTTCAGTTTTAGTCCCGGAGGTCCAGGGCGAAATTATTGCAAAATTATGATTTTGCCCCTCGCTTTGTGTTTTCAAGCTTAATCGCGTGATTAAGCAAACCTAAGCAATATTAGGCTCTAATCAAAGGTTAATTAATTTCCATAATTAATCTTGGGTAAAAATAATTTATTAAAGTTGATTAGAACCTAAGAATGCTTAATTTCAACTTAAAATCTTATGTTAAATTCAAGATTCCTAGTCATGAAATCTTGAATAGTGTTTTCTCTCTCCAATTCCTTAAATCATGCAATTGTGTTTTCAATTTGTTTATTCACAAATGAATTTTAAATTCTCTATTGATGTATGAGCACTCCTAATCATGTCATAAAATTCCTAAACCTCATTCTTAGTCACCTAAACTTATGCTTAATGACTCCTAACCTTGTACCTAAACTAATACACATCTAAACCTATCATTAATGCACAATTACATGAAACAATTCTTCCTCTCCCTTGCTGCAGCAATCTGGTCGAACCATACACCCCTCATTTGCATCACATGTGTAACTCCGCGATTTTCTGTTAGAGTGAAAATGACCAAAATGTCCCTGAGGTCATTTTCGGCCCGAAATTCGAGGAAAGCTGATCCGGCAGTACTCGAAGGGTGAACTCAATGTTGGAAGGGGATTACTTGGCTTGTGTACCTTCCCAGTATCGAAAATCTCATTTTTTGAGTTTTCGGGTCAAAATAACCAAAATACCCTGTGGTGTTTTACCGGTTTGCAAGTGCCGGATGAACCTGAAACTTCTCTAGATGGTTTTAAAAGACGTTTTTATGTATTCTGTGACTTTAGTTTTAGTCCTGGTGGTCCCGGGCGAAATCAGTGCAAAATTATGATTTTGCCCCTAGCTTTGTGTTTTCAAGCTTAATCGCATGATTAAGCAAACCTAAGCAATATTATGCCCTAATCGAAGGTTAATTAATTTCCATAATTAATCTTGAGTCAAAATAATTTATTAAAGTTTATTAGAACCTAAGAATGCTTAATTACAACTTGAAATCTTATTTTAAATTCAAGATTCCTAGTCATGGAATCTTAAATAGTATTTTCTCTCTCCAATTCCTTAAATCATTCAATTATGTTTTCAATTGTTTATTCACAAATGAATTTTAAATTCTCTATTGATGTATGAGCACTCCTAATCATGTCATAAAATTCCTAAACCTCATTCTTAGTCACCTAAACTTATGCTTAATGACTTCTAACCTTGTACCTAAACTAATACACATCTAAACCTATCATTAATGCACAATTACATGAAACAATTCTTCCTCTCCCTTGCTGCAGCAATCTGGTCGAACCATACACCCCTCATTTGCATCACATGTGTAACTCCGCGATTTTCTGTTAGAGTGAAAATGACCAAAATGCCCTTGAGGTCATTTTCGACCCGGAATTCGAGGAAAGCCGATCCGGCAGTACTCGAAGGGTGAACTCAATGTTGGAAGGGGATTAGTTGGCTTGTGTACCTTCCCAGTATCGAAAATCTCATTTTTTGAGTTTTCGTGTCAAAATGACCAAAATACCCCTGTGGTGTTTTACCGGTTTGCAAGTGCCGGATGAACCCGAAACTTCTCCAGATGCATCTAAAAGACATTTTTATGTATTTTGTGACTTCAGGTTTAGTCCCGAAGATCCCGGGCGAAATTAGTGCAAAATTATGATTTTGCCCCTAGCTTTGTGTTTTCAAGCTTAATCACGTGATTAAGCAAACCTAAGCAATATTAGGCTCTAATCGTAGGTTAATTAATTTCCATAATTAATCTTGGGTCAGAATAATTTATTAAAGTTGATTAGAACCTAAGAATGCTTAATTTCAACTTAAAATCTTATTTTAAATTCAAGATTCCTTGTCATGGAATTTTAAATAGTGTTTTCTCTCTCCAATTCCCTAAATCATGGAATTGTGTTTTCAATCGTTTATTCACAAATGAATTTTAAATTCTCTAATGATGTATGAGCACTCCTAATCATGTCATAAAATTCATAAACCTCATTCTTAGTCACCTAAACTTATGCTTAATGACTCCTAACCTTGTACCTAAACTAATACACATATAATCCTATCATTAATGCACAATTACATGAAACAATTCTTCCTCTCCCTTGCTGCAGCAATCTGGCCAAACCATACACCCCTCATTTCCATCACATGTGTAACGCCGCGATTTTCTGTTAGAGTGAAAATGACCAAAATGCCCTTGAGGTCATTTTCGTCTCGGATTTCGAGGAAAGCCGATCCGACAGCACGCGAAGGGTAAACTCAATGTTGGAACAGGATTAGTTGGCTTGTGTACCCTCCTAGGATCGAAAATCTCATTTTTTGATTTTTCGGGTCAAAATGACTAAAATACCCCTGTGGTGTTTTACCCGTTTGCAAGTGCCAGATGAACCCAAAACTTCTCCAAAAGGTTTTAAAAGACGTTTTTATGTATTTTAGGACTTCAGTTTTTGTCCCGGAGGTCCCGGGCGAAATTTGTGCAAAATTACGATTTTGCCCCTAGCTTTGTGTTTTCAAGCTTAATTGTGTGATTAAGCAAACCTAAGCAATATTATGCTCTAATTGAAGGTTAATTAATTTCCATAATTAATCTTGGGTCAAAATAATTTATTAAAGTTGATTAGAACATAAGAATGCTTAATTATAACTTGAAATCTTATTTTAAATTCAATATTCCTAGTCATGGAATCTTGAATAGTATTTTCTCTCTCCAATTCCTTAAATCATGCAATTCTGTTTTCAATTGTTTATTCACAAATGAATTTATATTCTCTAATGATGTATGAGCACTCCTAATTATGTCATAAAATTCCTAAACCTCATTCTAAGTCACCTAAACTTATGCTTAATGACTTCTAACCTTGTACATAAACTAATACACATCTAAACCAATCATTAACACACAATTACATGAAACAATTCTTCCTCTTCCTTGCTGTAGCAATCTGGCCAAACCATACCCCCTCATTTCAATAACATGTGTAATGCCCCGATTTTCTGTTAGAGTGAAAATGACCAAAAAGCCCCTAAGGTCATTGTCGATCCGGCAGTACTCGAAGGGTACGTAAAATCAATGTTTGAAGGGGATTATTTGGCTTGTGTACCTTCCCAGGATCGAAAATCTCATTTTTTGAGTTTTCGGGTCAAAATGACCAAAATACCTCTGTGGTGTTTTACCCATTTGCAAGTGCCGGATGAACCCGAAACTTCTCCAGATGCTTTTAGAAGACATTTTTATGTATTTTGTGACTTCAGGTTTAGTCCCGAAGATCCTGGGCGAAATTAGTGCAAAATTACGATTTTGCCCCTAGCTTTTTGTTTTCAAGCTTAATCGCGTGATTAAGCAAACCTAAGCAATATTAGGCTCTAATCGAAGGTTAATTAATTTTCATAATTAATCTTGGATCAAAATAATTTATTAAAGTTGATTAGAACCTAAGAATGCTTAATTTCAACTTCAAATCTTATTTTAAATTCAAGATTCCTAGTCATGGAATCTTGAATAGTGTTTTCTCTCTCCAATTCCCTAAATCATGAAATTGTGTTTTCAATTGTTTATTCACAAATGAATTTTACTTTCTCTAATGATGTATGAGCACTCCTAATCATGTCATAAAATTCCTAAACCTTATTCTTAGTCACCTAAACTTATGCTTAATGACTCGTAATCTTGTACCTAAACTAATACACATCTAAACCTATCATTAATGCAAAATTACATGAAACAATTCTTCCTCTCCCTTGCTGCAGCAATCTGGCCGAACCATACACCCCTCATTTCCATCACATGTGTAACGCCGCGATTTTCTGTTAGAGTGAAAATGACCAAAATGCCCTTGAGGTCATTTTCAGCCCAGAATTCGGGGAAAGCCGATTCGGCAGTACTCGAAGGGTAAACTCAATGTTGGAAGGGGATTAGTTGGCTTGTGTACCTTCCCAGGATCGAAAATCTCATTTTTTGATTTTTCGGGTCAAAATGACCAAAATACCCCTGCGGTGTTTTACCCGTTTGCAAGTGCCAGATGAACCCGAAACTTCTCCAAATGGTTTTAAAAGACGTTTTTATGTATTTTGGGACTTCAGTTTTAGTCCCGGAGGTCCCGGGCGAAATTAGTGTAAAATTACGATTTTGCCCCTAGCTTTGTGTTTTCAAGCTTAATCGCGTGATTAAGCAAACCTAAGCAATATTAGGCTCTAATCGAAGGTTAATTAATTTCCATAATTAATCTTGGGTCAAAATAATTTATTAAAGTTGATTAGAACCTAAGAATGCTTAATTTCAACTTAAAATCTTATTTTAAATTCAAGATTCCTACTGATGGAATCTTGAATAGTGTTTTCTCTCTCCAATTCCCTAAATCATGGAATTGTGTTTTCAATTGTTTATTCACAAATGAATTTTCAATTCTCTAATGATGTATGAGCACTGTAACGCCCGGGGACGAGGACGAGGAGTGATCGCCGGTGCAAAGAGGGCACGGACAAGGAGCGGCTCCTCGGGAAGGTCCTCTAAGCGGAGGGGTACATGAATGAACCGATTACACACCCGAATGAGAGGGATCCTGAGACTGTATAGGTATGGGACTATACAGTTGAGGAGGGCTTATATGAATTGATTCGTACTACCTATACCAACAAGATGCATCTTCTTTTCGGTAGCCCAAACTGAAAGAACTCCACAGTTAAGCGTGCTTGACCTGGGGTAATTTTGGGATGGGTGACCTCCTGGGAAGTTTTCCTATGAAGCATGTGAGTGAGGACAAAGCATGCTGAAAAGACCCGTGTTGGTTTGTGGGGACAGTCGTCAATCCATAAAGCAGCAGGGGATGTTACAAATGGTATCAGAGCCTGCACCTCTCCCAGTACGGTGTGGTTCGGGGACGAACTAGGCGGAAGCTGGTGGGCATGTAACGCCCGGGGACGAGGACGAGGAGTGATCGCCGGTGCAAAGAGGGCACGGATAAGGAGCGGTTCCTCGGGAAGGTCCTCTAAGCGGAGGGGTACATGAATGAACCGATTACACACCCGAATGAGAAGGATCCTGAGACTATATAGGTATGGGACTATACAGTTGAGGAGGGCTTATATGAATTGATTCGTACTACCTATACCAACAAGATGCATCTTCTTTTCAGTAGCCCAAACTGAAAGAACTCCACAGTTAAGCGTGCTTTACCTGAGGTAATTTTGGGATGGGTGACCTCCAGGGAAGTTTTCCTAGGAAGCGTGTGAGTGAGGACAAAGCATGCTGAAAAGACCCGTGTTGGTTTGTGGGGACAGTCGTCAATCCATAAAGTAGCAGGGGATGTTACATTATGTGTAACACCCTAATTCTTAACCTAACTTTCTAGAACACATTAGGTTAATCATTAGGTTATTACCTCTTAGTCTCATCATTTTATTAAAATACTTAGCGAAAATTACGGGTAAATTTTTTTTTGAAAATATAAATCAAAGTGAGAGCCGCGTTATTAGTCTAATCGTAAGACAGAAATATAAAACACGATTAGCAAGTAGAGAGTAACACGAAAATTAAGAACAAGTAATAACAGAGCAATAACCACCATAATAACAGAAACATTTCATTAATAACATAATTAGAAATACATATGTAGTCATACCCTCATAGGGACGGGCAGAGCTTGTAATACAGCGGAAAAGGAAATACAACAAAAGCAAGGAAACATAAAGTAACATAAAGTAAACCATCACTACCCGAGTGCACCTATAATGAATAACCTCAAAACAAAAGTAGGTTTATCCAGTCTATGTGTGAGTGTGTGCACTAAGCCTCTCCTAAGACGTCTGCTACTAGAACCCGGGGAAAGGTGGAGTGTAACCGATCCACGGACGCAGGGCAGCAGGAGTGGGTACACGTGAATTGAGGTGTGTAACAGCCTACTCGCTCACGCCTCGCATGAATTGAGGTGTAGGAGCAGAACTCTCGCTATACATGTGCGTCAGCGGGTCCTCGGACGGGTCGTCCTTCGAACTCGGAGACCGAGGCATGTAGTCCTGGAAGTCTCGAGGCATCAAACCACTAGTATACATCCATAGAATCCTCTCATCTCACGTCCGTGCACGCTCAAAAACCATCACATCGTCGTAGGGTGACATTGGGGAGAAACGGTAGCTCTATACAAGGTGTGCAAAGGGGCATCCGATGAAAATGAAGACTCGCACGGTACACTACCCCTCAAAATGATATGACCCATGGTCTGGGTCATAGTGAACCTCCCAGGTCGGCGTATAAATGAAGACCACGAATGTCGCCATCGATCTCTGAAGATGTGATTGAAGGAAGAGGAAGAAGAGAAAGGAGTGAGAATTCTTACTACAGAATCTCAGTAGGAGTCTCCTATCCTAGGGTTACATCGTTCACACCTTCAGGAACCTTGGGTTTAATTATAAAAGGTGTGCATACATAAAAGTTTCATTATTAGGGTTTATAAAACCAACTATCCAAGGTTCATTCCTTTTAGCATGCGTCTTGATATTATGAATGCAACATATTAAAACATGAATGCGCAATGCCTCAATCAAATATTTTAATGAATCACAACTTCAAGTAAACACACAAGTGACATAAAGGGCATATAACTTTCAAGT
Source organism: Dalbergia cultrata (assembly GCA_031216105.1). NCBI lineage: Eukaryota > Viridiplantae > Streptophyta > Magnoliopsida > Fabales > Fabaceae > Dalbergia > Dalbergia cultrata. Next base: position 33,017,589 of record CM062353.1, on the reverse strand, counting down.
GGATCATTCCTCAACTTCGTGACATCAATCATGGTACTTTAGCATAATAAGGCCACCCTAAAATAACTAGGTTATGAGCTCATACCTCAATTAGTTGTCACTAGCTCTTGCTTATTATCTGAATAAGTGAAACATAATAAAATAATGCCAACTACGCAAGTACGGGTAGAGGGCAGGGATCACCTTTCTTAGGATATGTCCTCTTTGAAACGCTTTGCGGGCATTAAGCCACAGCAATTTGTCCGCTTTGGTAGGCTACATCTACTCATACCCTCATGGATTTGTCTCCCCTGGGGGTGCTCGGCCGAACCGGTGTCACCCAGGAAAGCGCATCTCAGTGCTTTGTCACATAAAAATCTCCTGGGGGTGCTCAGCCGAACCAATGTCACCCAGGGTTTTCAACTCATGTGGTACTTTAAAACATTTCTTCAACCCTTTTAGGTTTGATGGAAATTCGGCAGCATAACAGCTGTTAAACCAAATTTCCTTCAAACCGAAACTTATGCCACAAGCTATTCACACAACATATTGCTCATTTAAATCTCATGCTATGATAAACTCATATCTCAAACAATCATTTCCTCATGTATCATAAACATCTCAACATATTATTGCATCATATAAACATCATAGCATTAACAATTTCTTAATGTCTTAAGCATTGACCCTTAAGGTCCTTAACTCACAGTCTAAGTTATAAATCATCAAAACTTAAACTCTCGGATACCTAAAGGCTTATATCTAAGTATTCCTCACTCCATACTGTGATCATAAACTCCTCTAAACCTCAAGAATGCAGAATCTAAAATTCTAACTTTACGGGTACCTAGGAGTCACAACAATGACCCTTTCTAAGTTCAGTTTGCTCCTAAGGCATCAAGATCAAGTCCTAAACCATTTATGAGTCATTCCTACATATTGAAACTAATTTAAATCCATGATTACCATTTCTAAACCTTGCTGGGCAGAATCCGAAAAATCAAACATTAAGGGATCTAAAACTCTCAAATTAACTCTTTTCTAGTTACTAACTTCTCTTATCTTTCACATATGAATTTTAGCATCAAATATACTCAAACATAATCATATTATCATCATCAAAACAGCATATACAGTGACCAAACATAGCAAGGCAGAACCGAAACCAAGTCTCCATACAAAGGTATAAAAACATAATTTCCAAAACACATAAAATACTAGTTTCTCTTGGAACCTTTCTTAAACTTTCAAAGCTCATTTATCAATATTTTTATCATCTAAATCCTCAAAATATTTGTAAGGGCAGTAGCTAATTAAATTTATCTCAAGAGGTTTTAATTTCATAAAACTTTGTTCTAGACATTTCTTGTACTCATATAAGTTTAGAAAAATTATGAAACATGGATTTTGATACTTGTAACAATTATAACTCCTTAGGGCCAAAATCAAGAGCTAAACAATGTATGGTTTTCAAGCCTTTGTTTGAGACAACAATGGGCAAATCTTTGAGCTCTAGGTTCTCTTAAGTGATGACATAAAAATAAACATGCTCATGCACTTGTTTTAGCTTTCATTAGAAAATAAAGTGAAGGCATAAAATAAGCATGAGATGCAACTTATTATTATCTTTGCTATTTAAGTGAGGACTTGTAATATAAACATGATAATGCAAAGCTTGAAATATAAATATGATAATACAAGTTTATTCATTATCTTGATACTTAGTGATAGCAAGGAAAGTAAACATGATGTGCAAGGCATAAACATAAACATGGATGCAATATTCATTTTAATCTCATCTAGAGCTCTTACAAGATTTTAGAGATACAACCCAACACTTATCTCATCACAAAGAGAGCTTTAGAGTTCTTGAACCAAGTTCTCAAAGGAACTATGAGGTTCTTGAACATCATCATCAAGCTCATAAGAAACAAACTTTAAAAAGAACATAAAATCTCAAAGAAAAGGAAACCAAAACTGAAATATTAAAGGAAAGGAAATGAGGAAACCAAAATGAAAAACAAGAAAAAGTAAAGGTGTTCTTGAGCTAAAATCATTTTGAGTTAGTAAATAAAGGTGAGACTTAAAGAAAGTAAAAGCTCAAGCTCTAGAGGTTCCTTTGAGATGAACACATAGTCATCATCTAGAAGCTCTCATGATTGAGCCATCATGTACTCATCAAGGCCAAGAGGCCAAAACTCAAAGGAAAAGAAAACAAGAAAGTTTCAAAAAGAAAATCCAAGAAAAAGCTAGGAAAACTCATTTTCAAGAGAAACAAATTTAGAAAAACACTCCTACCTAGAGTGGAGATGAAAAGCTTGAACTTTGAAAAGGAAAACAAGATGAAGAACTCCTCCTTGAGGGCAAGATGGCTTCGGCCAAGGCAAGGAGGAAGGGAAGGAGATATGTTTTAGGTGAGGTTGTGTTTGAGGGCTTAGGAGGTGTTTCAAGGCTATGGGGTGGTGTTTGAAGGTTATGAGATGATGATAAGATGAAGAGATGATGAAGATGAAGATGAAGAATAAGAGAGAACTCTCTTGGAACTTAGAGAGAAAAAGAGAGAACACAAGGAAAACTTAGAAACTAAAAGTGTGCAAATGAGCTAAAGTGTTTGCATATGTTTCTAGGCAAGGTATTTATAGAAAATGAAAACAAATAAGAGCTCATGGAGGGGGAAGGCTGGCCGTAGCTTTTGGGAGGGAAGGAAGAGAAAAATATCTCTTACACAAGGTCATTCAAGCATGGTTTGAAGTATGAAAGTTATGATACAAGGCATAGCTTCAAGTAAGGTGATTTGAGTGAGTTTTTCTTTTAATTTTGAATGAAATTAGTCTTCTAGATGCTAGACATGGCTGGAAGTTTTTCAGCCACAAATAAATGAGGAAAATGGTTTATTTCATTTAGTTATTCATTTGGAAAATCAAGCTTGATTGAAAATATGACAAGGTATGGTGAGTATGACTTGAGGTATGGCTTTGGAGTGTCAAAAATTTGAGCATGTGATGCATATGTAGAGGGAGGAAGCTTCGACCAGATTGGTAGCAAGAGAGAGGAAGAAAAATCTCTCATGTAATTGGGTGTTAATGATAGGTTTAAGTGTAGGTTAACTTAGGTACAAGGTTAGGAATAATTAAGCTTAAGTTTAGGTAACTAAGAATAAGGTTTAGGGATTTTATGACAAGATTAGGAGTGCTCATACATCATTAGAGAGTTTAAAACTCATTTAGGAATAAACAATTGAAAACACAATTCCATGATTTAAGGAATTGGAGAGAGAAAACACTTTTCAAGATTCCATGACTAGGAATCTTGAATTTAAAATAGGATTTCAAGTTGTAATTAAGCACTTTTAGGTTCTAATCAACTTTACTAAATTATTTTGACTCAAGATTAATTATGGAAATTAATTAACCTTCGATTAGACCCTAATATTGCTTAGGTTTGCTTAATCACGCGATTAAGCATAAAAACACGAAACTAGGGGCAAAATCATAATTTTGTACTAATTTCGCTCAGGACCTCCGGGACCAAAACTAAAGTCACAGAATACATAAAAACGCCTTTAAAAACCATCTGGAGAAGTTTCGGGTTCATTCGGCACTTGCAAACGGGTAAAACACCGTAGGGGCGTTTTGGTCATTTTGACCCGAAAACTCGAAAAACGAGATTTTCGATCCCAGAAAGGTACACAAGCCATCTAATCCCCTTCCAACATTGAGTTTGCCCTTCGAGTGCTGCCGGATCGGCTTCCCTCGAATTTCGGGTTGAAAATGACCTCAGGGGCATTTTGGTCATTTTCATTTTAGCAGAAAATCAGGGTGTTACATTATGACTTAGGAATGGTGTTGTACTTGGGAGTATGTTACACTTGAACTTCATGTGAATTGTCTTTTCAACGCATAGTGTTCTTTTGTTGTATACTCTGTAAGCTTTAGAGATAGAAGAATATCCTAGGAAAATGCCATCATCAAATTTAGGATCAAACTTTGCAAGTTTGTCCCTGGTGTTAAGTATGAAGCATGATAAGCCAAATATGTGAAAATATGAAATGTTAGGTTTTCTACCCTTCCATAGCTCATAGGGGGTCTTTTTGAGGATTGGTGTTAGAAAGATTCAATTTTGTATGTAACAAGAGGTGTTCACAGCCTCTGCTTAAAAAACCTTTTGATAAGCCACTTTCTAAAATCAATGTTCTGGCTATCTCTTGTAAGCTTTCTTTTTTCCTTTTAGCAAACCCATTTTGTTGGGGAGTTCTAGGTGCAGAAAACTCACAAAGAATGCAATGTTTTTCACAAAACTCTTTAAATATATGATTTTCAAATTCTCCGTCATGATTAAATCTGATGGAGACAATTTGTGAATTCTTGTCAATACAAATATGTTTTGCAAAAACTTTGAATCTTTCAATCACCTCATCCCTAGAGGCTAGGAAGATCACCCATGTAAATATATTGAAGTCATCTATAATGACAAGACAATATCTTTTTCTAGCAAGGCTAGCAGTTTGGGTTGGACAAAAGAGATCGATATGTAACAGTCCTGTAGTATCATAGTTGATACCACATGTTTATTATGGAAAGAACACAGAAATCATAGGTTCAATCCTTGTCAAATTTGATTTTTGGTAGTCCTTTAACAAGCTCTTTCTGAGATAGCTCAAAGATAAGCTTCATATGAGCATGCCCAATCGTCTTATTGTTGGTGAGAAAATGCACGAGAAAGGGGGGGTTGAATCATGGTTTCTTTCTCTAACTTTCAAACTAAAACTTTACAGCAAAAATTTATCAAGCTTTGAATTTGAAGTGCAGTGGAAAATAGGTTAGATTATTCAAAAATTAACTTTCTGAATTAAGCGGTTTGAGTGAATAGATTGACTAAGAAATAAAGATCAAGATATTTATGCAGAATTGAATGTAGAAAATAAAAAAGCAAAGGATGAGAGAATATTAAATCAAGAGTTTTAGACTAGTTTGCCCAACACCTTCCTACATCCAGTTCTCAATAATCACAAAGTTTCACTAATCTTCCTCAACCCGAGGAGATATAAAATACAAGATAGTCTATACCATAGCTTTCCTAAGCTCTTACCAGTGTCAGTAAACAACACTTACCAACACAACAATAATAAGAAGTTTTCCAGTAGCCTCTTCAAGCTATACAACTTATGATCACAACTAGATTGATGATATAATAGATTCAAGATTGATGTTTGTAACACCCTAACTTTTAACCCAATACTCTAGAACACATTAGGTTAATCATTAGGTTATTACTTCTTAGTCTCATTCTTTTATTAAAATACTTAGCGAAAAATATGGCTAAATTTTTTTTGAAACATGAAAACAAAGTGAGAGCTGCATTTCTCGTGAGACAGGAATATAAAGCACAAACAACAAGTCATGAAAACACATTAAATAAAACATATAGCAATGGAACAGAGAATAAACATCAAAATAAATACTTTCGTTAATACCATAATTAAGAATACATAGAGTCACACCCTTATAGAATAGGGCTGAACTTGCAGTATAAGGCATAAATAAATACTCCTACCCTAGTGCATCTAAGGGGGACAACCTCATGACAAAAGAAGGTTTATCCTATCTATGAGTGAGTGTGTACACTAGACCTCTCTAAAACGGCTACTACTGGAACCCGAGGTACGGCGGAATGAAACCGATCCACATACGTAAGGTAGCAGGAGTAGGTACGCACAGTGGCTATATGTCTGCTCCTCGGCAGGGGCGAATCTCAGCTCGCCTTGTAATGCCCCGATTTTTCTGCCAGAGTGAAAATGACCAAAATGTGCCTAAGGTCATTTTCAGCCCGGAATTCGAGGAAAGCCGATCCGGCAGTGCTCGAAGGGCAAACTCAATGTTGAAGGGGGATTAGATGACCTGTGTATCTTTCCGGGATCGAAAATCTCGTTTTTCGAGTTTTCGGGTCAAAATGACCAAAACGCCCCAACGGTGTTTTACCCGTTTGCAAGTGCCGGATAAACCTGAAACTTCTCCAGATGATTTTAAAAGGCGTTTTTATGTAGACTATGACTTTAGTGTTGGTCCCGGAGGTCCCGGGCAAAATTAGTGCAAAATTACAGTTTTGCCCCTAGTTTTGTGTTTTTACGCTTAATCGCGTGATTAAGCAAACCTAAGCAATATTAGGCTCTAATTGAAGGTTAATTAATTTCCTTAATTAATCTTGAGTCAAAATAATTTATTAAAGTTGATTAGAACCTAAAAGTGCTTAATTACAACTTAAAATCATATTTTAATTTCAAGACTCCTAGTCATGGAATCTTGAATAGTATTTTCTCTTTCCAATTCCTTAAATCATGGAATTGTGTTACACATTGTTTATTCATAAATGAGTTTTTAATTCTCTAATGATGTATGAGCACTCCTAATCTTGTCATAAAATCCTTAAAACACATTCTTAGTTACCTAAACTTAAGCTTAATTATTCCTAACCTTGTACCTAAGCTAATACACCCTTAAACCTATCATTAACACACAATTAGATGATCAAATCTCCCTCCCTCCATGCTGCCCAGGTCTGGCCGTGTACCCTCCTCCCTCCATATGCATCACATGTTCAATTTTTTTACACTCCAAGGCCATACCTCAAGTCACATACACTATACCTTGTCATAACTTTCAATCAAGCTTGAATTTCCACATGAATAAATAATTAAAACAACCCAATTTTCCCATTTATTTGTGGCTGGAAAAGTTCCAGCCATGTCAAGTTTCTAGAAGCCTAATTTCATCAAAAATTGATAGGAAATTAACTCACATCAAGCCATACTTTGTAGCATAGCTTCCATACTTCAAACCATGCTTGAATGACCTTGTGTAAGAGATATTTTTCTCCCTTTTTCCCCGTCAAAAGCTACGGCCACTTCCCCCTTGGTGAGCCCCATGGTTTTGTTTTTCTATAAATAGGATGCTTGTGATAGCTTAGTTGCACCTTGAAGCATTTGCTAAGTTTAGAATTCTAGAGTTATCGTGCTAGTTCTTTTCTTTTCTCTCAAAGTTCCAAGAGTTCTTTCTCTTCATCTTCATCCTCTCTTCACATTATCACCTCACCACTTCAATCCACCATATCCTAACCTTAGATCATCATCAAATCTCTTAAACACTAAACCTCAAACACAGGCTTCCTCAAAACACATCTCCTTTCCTTTTCTTCCTCTTTGGCCGAAGCCATCACACCACCTTAGGAGGAGTTGCTCTTCTCATTTTCCTTTTCAAGATCAAGCTTTCATCTTCATCACTTGGTAGGGATTTGCTTTTCATACTTGTTTTGCTCAAGAATGTGTTTTTCTCTAGTTTCCTCTTGGATTCTTTTTGAACTTTCCTTTGTTTTCCTTTTCTTTTTCATTTCGGCCTCTTGGCCTTGATTATGAGTATGATAGCTTGATGATTAGAGTTTCTAGATGATGACCTTGTGTTCATCTCAAAGAAACCTCTAAAGCTTGAGTTTTCCTTTTCTTATAACTTCATCTATATGATATCTAGCTCACATGGTTTTTCAACTTAAGAAAATTAATCTAAGGATTTCTAAAAGCCCAAGCCTACCCTTGTCAACCTTAAAGTTAGCCGGAACGTTCTAAAGATCTTTCTCTAGATAGGGGTTTTGGGTATTTAATAAAGAACTTGACTTAGTTTCACTTCCTTTTTCTTTTGTAAGGTTTTCGGTTTTGGTATTTTGATCCTTGAGATTTTGTTTGGTTTTGTTTTGGAAGTTTGTTTACTTGAGCTTGATGATGTTGTTCAAGAACCTCATAGTTCTTTTGAGAACTTGGTTTAAGAACTCTAAAGCTCTCTTTATAATGAAATATGTGTTGGGTTGATTATCTTGTTAAAGTCTGAAATGAGCTCTAGCTAACCATAAAATGAACCTTGCATCATGTTTACTTTTATGTCTTGCACATCATGTTTATTTTCCTTGCTATCACTAAGTACCAAGATAATAAAAGAACTTGCATTATCATGTTTATATTTCAAGCTACGCATGATCATGTTTACATTTCAAGTTCTCACCTAAATATCAAAGATAATAATATGATGCATCTCATATTTATTTTATGCTCTCACTTTACTTTCTAATAAAAGCTAAAACAAGTGCATAAGCATGTTTATCTTTATGCCATCACTTTAATGAACCTAGAGCTCAAGGACTTTCCTATTGTTGTCTCAAACAAAGGTCTAAAATATTTATTTTCCATAGTTGAGATTTCGGTCCTAAGAGGTTTTAAGGTTTCCAAGTATTGAAAATTATGTTTTATAATTTTCCTAAGCTTATATGAGTATAAGAAATATGTAGAACTAAGTTTTATGAATTTAGGACCTCTTGAGATGAAAATGATTTAGCCACTGCCCTCTTAAGTATTTTTTTATGATTTTAAAGGATAATAGTGTTTATAAATGAGTTTTGAAAGTTTTAAAAAGGTTCAAAGAGAAACTAGTATTCTAGGTGCTTTAGAAATTGTGTTCTATGCCTTTTATGGAGATGCACATTTTGGTTCTGCCTTGCTACTTATTTGCCACTATATGTACTATTTTAATGATGATAATATGCTTATGTTTGAGTAAAAATAATGTTAAGACTCTTATGTGGAAGATAAGATAAGGTAGAGACTAGAAAAGAATTAATTTGAGAGTTTTAGATCCCTTAATTATTGAATTTTCTGGATTCTGTCCAGCAAGGTTTAGATTTGATAATCATGGTTTTAAATTAGTTTAAATGTGTAGGAATAACTCATAATTGGTTTAGGACTTGATCTTGATGCCTTAGGAGCAAACTAAACTTAGAAAGGGTCATTGTTGTGACTCCTAGGTACCCGTAAAGTTAGGATTATAAATTCTGCATCCTTGAGGTTTAGAGATGTTCTTGATCATAGTGTGAGGTGAGAAATACTTAGTTATAACCTCATAGGTACCCAAAAAATTAGGTTTGATGATTAATAACTTAGAACGTGAGTTAAGGACCTTAAGGGTCAATGCATAAGACATTAAAAAGTCTTGAGTTTTATGATGCTTAATTTATGTAAATATGATATATGATGCATGAGCTTTATCTATGATAAGTTTGATATGTGCTATGAAGAAGTTTTATATGATGATATGCTATACCTCATAAGATATGTTTGTATGACCTATATGTTTTCATGACATAAGCAAATTTGAGGAAATTTGGTCTACAGCCGTCATGCTGCCGAATTTCCATCAAATTTGAGGAACTTAGAAAAAGATCTTTTTGAAAATCACGAGAACTTAAATGTGACACAACACTGAGACGCCTTCTTGGGTGACACCGGTTTAGCCGAGCACCCCCAAGAAAACAAATCCGTGAGGGTATTGACATAGAGCTTGCCAAAGCAGACAATACTACTATGCACTAGTTGCTAGTAGAGCGTTTTAAAGAGGAAATGACCCTAAGAGGTGATCCTTAATTTGCCCCCTAGCCCGTACTTTAAGTCGGGATTATGTATGTTACGCTTATCATAGGATAAGTAAGAGCTAGTGACGACTAGTTAAGGTATGAGCTCATAACCTAGAGATGTTTTAGGGTGGCCCCATGAGATAAAAGTTAAAGTTTAAAATGTCACATATGCTATGAAAAACCAAGAAAAGTTATTATGAGATTTACACTTGTCACCTTATGCCATTGTTATAATGTTCCTTAGCTAATTCTATTGATTGGTTCACCTTTATGATGCATTCATGTCATTAGTGTATTCCATGCTTAGTCATAAGATGCATTGTAAAATATGATGGACCTTGGATAATTAATACTTTAGAAAACTTACTTAAAAGGAGTTTATATGCATACACACCTCTTTAAAAATAAAAACCCAAGGTTCCTGGGGATGTGATGACGTCAGTTAGTTAGGGATTGCCCTACTGAGAATTCTATAGAGATTCTCATTCCCTCTCTCTTTTCTTCCATCACATCTTCAGATGGTGACCTTCGTACTCTTCATCGACACCCCGACGTGGGAGCTGCACCATGACCTAGCACTCGGGTCATACCATTTTGAGGGTTGCTGCACAGTCAGAGTGTTCATGTTTACGGGACAACCCTTCGTACACCCAGTACGGAGCTACCGCTTCACCCCGACTGCTCCCTACCATCATAACACGATTTTTGAACGAGCTAGACCACGCGACGAGCAGATCCTCCGCATGCAGCCCGAGGCGTCAGCCGTACGTGACTACCCGGAGTACGTGCCCCGGACTCAGTATTCGGAGACGGATCCATCAGAGGACCCACCCTCGCACATGTACAGTTGGAGCTCCAGCTCCACTCCCCCACCGATGAGAGCTGGGAGTGAGGAGACGGTGGTTCAACCGAGGTTGGCTCGTAGGCCATCCATGCGCCCTCGCCACGGTGGACACGCTCCGATGATCCGCACGACCACTCCCGCCGAGATCCGCCAGTGGATTGATTCTACCCCTCAGTACTCGGACCAGCATAAGTAGGTGCATAGGATGGGTAGTAGCTAGTGCACACACGCCACATAATTGAGGACAAACCTTCTTTTGTATATGAGGTTGTTTACTCTAGGTGCACACGGGTATGGGTGTTGCTTTCATGGTTTCCTTGTACTTGCTTTTATGATTTCCTTGTATTTGCCTTTCAGTTGTATTTCGTTCTTCTATGTACCGAATAGTCCTGCCTTTTGGTAGGCACATTATCTATATACATAATCAATTAATATATCCATGTTATTTATGTGTTTTATTATGATTTGCTCATATGACTTGTATGAATTCCCATTCAAAGAATCATGCGTGGCTCTCACTTTGGTTTAATTCAAAAAAGAAAAATTTTACCCATATTTCCGCTAAGTATTTTCAAAGTAAAAGATGAAACCAATAGGTAATATTCTAAGGATTAACCTAAATACATACCAGTAGTATTAGGTTAAGATTTAGGGTGTTACACGCCTAGCCAACCTCGGCTGCATAACCGTCTCCTTGCTCCCTCCTCTCGCGAACTGAGAAATGGGAGCAGACCTTCGCTATACATGTGGGTCGTCCTCTGAGCCAGGAGATCGGGGTATGTAGTCCTGCAAGTCACAAGCTTCCGAACCTCTGGTATACATCCATAGAATCCTCTCGTCACGCGTTCGGGCACGCTCAAAAACCATAACATCGTCATAGGAAGACATCGGGGAGTGTAACACCCTAAATCTTAACCCAAGACTACTAGTATATACTTAGGTTAATCTTTAGAATATTACCTCTTGGTCTCATCTTTTAGAAAATACTTAGCGGAAATATGGGTAAAATTTTTCTTTTTGGAATTTAAAATCAAAGTGAGAGCCACGCACGAATCTTTAAGAGGAAGCATAGCGAAACATATAAGCAAAGCATAAGAAACACATCATATCATGGGAACATCAACTGAATCATAGATATATATATAACGTGCCTACCCAAAGAGGCAGGACTATTTGATACATCATGAAACAAAATACAACTGAAATGCAATACAAGGAAATCATAAAAAGCGAATACAAGAGAAACTACACCCATACCCACGTGCACCTAAAGTAGACAACCTCATATACAAAAGAAGGTTTGTCCTCAACTATGTGGCGTGTGTGCACTAGCTACTACCCCTCCTATGTCTACTCCTGCTGGTCCGAGTACTGTGGGGTCGAGTTGATCCACTGACGAATCTCGGCGGGAGTGGTCGAGCGCATCATCGGGGCGTGTCCACCGCGGCGAGGACGCATAGATGGCCGACGAGCCAACCTCGACTGGACTACCGTCTCCTCACTCCCAGCCCTCATCGGTGGGGGAGCGGGACTAGAGCTCCAACTGTACATGTGGGATGGCGGGTCCTCGGATGGGTCCGTCTCCGAGTACTGGGGACGCAGCACATACTCTGGTACTGCATCGCTGATGTCTCGGGCTCCATGCGGAGGATCTGCTCATCGCGTGGTCTCGCTCGCTCGAAAATCCCGTTGTGACGGTAAGGAGCAGTCGGGGTGAAGCGGTAGCTCGGGACGGAGTGCGCGAAGGGTCGTCCCATGAACATGAATACTCTAACAGTGCAGCGACCCTCAAAATGGTATGACCCGAGTGCCGGGTCATGGTGCAGCTCCCATACCAGGGTATCGATGAAGAGTACGAATGTCGCCATCTGAAGATATGATGGAAGAAAAGAGAGAGGGAATGAGAATCTTTCTAAAAGAATTCTCAGTAGGGTTATCCCTACCTAGGTGACATCGTCATATCCTCAGGAACCTTAGGTTTATTTGTAAAAGGTGTGCATGCATATAAATTCCTTTTAAGTTAGTTTTCTAAAAAGGTATTTTATCCAAGGTCCGTCATATTTTATAATGCGTCTTATAACTTAAGCAGAAATATACTAATGATATGAATACATCATAAAGGTAAACCAAACAATAGAATAACTAAGAAACATTATAACATTGGCATAAGTATAGTATATGTGACATTGTTAACTTTAACTTTCATCTCATGGGGCCACCCTAAAACATCTCTAGGTTATGAGCTCATACTTTAACTAGTCATCACTAGTCCTTACTTATCCTATGATAAGCGTAACATATATAATTCCTGACTTAAAGTACGGGCTAGAGGGCAATCTAAGGATCTCCTCTCTAGGATCATTTCCTCTTTGAAACGCTTTGCTAGCCACGCGGGCCTCGCAATTTGTCCGCTTTGGCAGGCTGCATCTACACATACCCTCACGGATTTGTCTCTTCTTGGGGGTGCCCGGCCGAATCGGTGTCACCCAGGAGAAGCGCGTCTCAGTGTTGTGTCACATTTAAGTTCTCATAAGTATTAAATCATAAATACCTCATCATTTATCATATTCATTTTTATCATGCATCCTCATATAGCTTTTTCATAACATATATATCATCACATGAAACTTTCTCATAACATATGCATCGTCACATAAAACTTCCACATAACATAAACATCATCACATAGTCATATCTAACAATTATCCCCATAAGCTCATAGACTTGATATGTTATAACCCATAGTGTTTTAAACTTCGATTCTTATGAGTCTTAAACTTGCAAATTAATTGTTCTAACATTATCCTTAACCTCTTATACACCTATAGTTTCACAACTAATGAGTTATACAAATTTTTATGCTTAAGAACTAATCCAAACAGCACTAAGCAGAATTTGGACAGCTTTATGTTTATGTGATTACGGAGTTCTAGAAATTACGGTTTAGATCTTTATCTCACATTCTAAGTTATTGATCATCAACACCTAGTCTCTTGGGAACCTATAAGGTTATAACTAAGTATTTCTCACCTCACACTATGGTCAAGAACATCTCTAAATCTCAAGAGTGCAGAAATCAAAATCCTAACTTTACGGGTACCTAGAAGTCACAATAATGACCCTTTCTAAGTTCGGTTTGCTCCTAAGGTTTCAAGATTAAGTCCTACACCAATTATGAGTCATTTCTACACATATAAACTAATTTAAAACCATGATTATTGAATCTAAACCTTGCTGGACAGAATCCAAAAAAATAAATCTTTAAGGGATCTAAAACTCTCAAATTAATTCTTTTCTAGTTCCTAACTTATCCTATCTTTCACGTATGAGTCTTAACATAATTATTACTCAAACATAAGCAAATTAACATCATTAACACAGCTCATACAGTGGCCAAACATAGCAAGGCAGAACCGAAATAGAAACTCCATTTAAAGGCATTGAACATAGTTTCTAAAGTACATAAAATACTAGTTTCTCTTGGGACCTTGTTAAAACTTTCAAAACTCTTTTATGAACACTTTTATCATCTAAACTTATGAAAATACTTAAGAGGGCAGTGGCTATATTATTTTCATCTCAAGAGGTCCTAAATTCATAAAACTTAGTTCTACATATTCCTTATACTCATATAAGTTTAGAAAAATTATAAAACATAGTTTTCAATACTTGGAAACACTAAGGCCTCATAGGGCCGAAATATGAACCAAAGGAAATAAATGTTTTAGACCTTTGTTTGAGATATCAATGGGCAAGTCTTTGAGCTCTAGAATCATTAAAGTGATGACATAAAAATAAACATGCTCATGCACTTATTTTAGTTATTGCTAGAAAGTAAAGTGAGAGCATAAAATAAATATGTGGTGCAATATATTATTATCTTTGATATTTAGGTGAGGACTTGAAATATAAATATGATAATGCAAAGCTTGAAATATAAACATGATAGTGCAAGTTCCTTTATTATCTTGATAATTAGTGATAGCAAGGAAAGTAAACATGAAATGCATAGCATAAGATAAACATGATGCAAGGTTTATTTTATGGTTAGCTAGAGCTCATTCAAGACTTTAATAAGATAATAACCCAACACATATCTCCTGACAAAGTGAGTTTTAGAGTTCTTGAACCAAGTTCTCAAAGGAACTATGAGGTTCTTGAACATCATCATCAAGCTCAAGAAAATAAAACAAACAATGCTTCAAAGACCAAAAGGAAATGGAAACCGAAATGTTAAAGAAAAGGAAAACAAAGAAACCGAAAGCATGTAATAAGAGGAAACAAAAGTGTTCTTGAGAAAAGATCATTTCAAGTTAGTAAATAAAGTTGAAACTCAAAGAAAATAAAAACTCAAGCTCTAGAGGTTCCTTTGAGATGAACACAAAGTCGTCTTCTAGGAGTCCTCATCATTGAGCCATCTGTAACCATGAAGGCCTCATGGCCGAAACACAAAAGGAAAAGGAGACAAAGAAAGTTTTAAAAAGAGAAACCAAGAGAAAGCTAGAGAAAAACACTTTTTGAACAAAATAAAGTTTGAAACCAAGTCCCTACCTATTGATAAAGATAAAGGCTTGGTCTTGAAGATGAAGATGAGATGAGCAACACCTCCTAGGATGGTGGTGATGATTTCGGCCAAGGAAAAGAAAAGGAAAGGAGATGTGTTTTGAGTGAAGTTGTGTTTGAGGTTGAGTGTTTGAAAGCTTTGAGAATGGTTTAAGGTTATGAGGTGATGGATTGAGGTTATGAGGTGATTATGTGAGGGAAGAATGAAGAGGATGAAGATGAAGAGAAAGAGCTCTTAGAACTTTGAGAGAAGGAAAAAGCTTAGCAAGACAACTCTAAAACTCTAAACTTTGCAAATGCTTCAAGGTGCAACAAGGCTATCACAAGCATCCTATTTATAGAAAAACAAAACCATGGAGGAGTGAATGGGGAGGGCTTGGCCGTAGCTTTTGAGGGGGCAAGGGAGAGAAAAATATCTCTTCGATTGTCTCATAGAAGCATGGTTTGAAGTATGGAGTGTATGATACAAAGTATGGGTTTAGGCATGGGTTTTTGAGTGAGCTTTTATTTCAATTTTGCAATAAATCACCCTTCTAGAAACTTAACATGGCTGGAACATTTCCAGCCACAAATAAATGGAGGAAACAATTTATTTTGCTTGGTTATTTCATTGGAAAATCAAGTGTGATGGAAAATATGACAAAGTATGGTGTATGTGACTTGAGGTATGGCTTTGGAGTGCTAGAAAATTGAACATGTGATGCATATGGAGAGGGAGGGGTTTCGGCCAGCTTGGGACAGCAGAGTGGGAGGATGATTTGATCATGTAATTGGGTGTTAATGGTGGGTTTAAGTGTAGGTTAGCTTAGGTACAAGGTTAGGAGTGATTAATCTTAAGTTTAGGTAACTAAGCATGTGTATTAGGAATTTTATGACAAGGTTAGGAGTGCTCATACATCATTAAAGAATTTTAAACTCATTTATGAATAAACAATGTGTAACACAATTCCATGATTTAAGGAATTGGAAAGAGAAAACACTATTCAAGATTCTATGACTAGGTGTCTTGAAATTAAAATATGATTTTAGGTTGTAATTAAGTACTTTTTGGTTCTAATCAACTTTAATAAATTATTTTGACTCAAGATTAATTAAGGAAATTAATTAACCTTCGATTAGAGCCTAATATTGCTTGGGTTTGCTTAATCACGCGATTAAGCGTAAAAATATGAAACTAGGGGCAAAACCGTAATTTTGCACTAATTTTGCCCGGGAATTCAAAAATTAAAACTGAGGTCATAGAATACATAAAAACACCTTTTAAAACCATCTGGAGAAGTTTCGGGTTCATCCGGCACTTGCAAACGGGTAAAACACCGCAGGGGCGTGTTGGTCATTTTGACCCGAAAACTCGAAAAACGAGATTTTCGATCCCGGGAAGGTACATAAGTTTTCTAATCCCCTTCCAACATTGAGTTTGCCCTTCGAGTACTGCCAAGACCGCTTTCCTCGACTCCGGCCAAAATGACCTCAGGGGCATTTTGGTCATTTTCACTCTAACAGAAAAATCGGGGCGTTACAGGGAGAAGCAATAACTCTGTACAGGGATAGCGAACGGACGTCCGATGAACATGAAAATGCGAACCGTGCATTGTCTCTCAAAATGATAAGATCCGTGGTCTGGATCAAAGTACACCTCCCACATCGGAGTGTCGATAAAGACCACAAACATCGCCATCCAGCTCTGAAGATGTGACGAAAAAGGAAGAGAGAAAAGAAAGGTGTGAGAATCTTACTAAAGAATCTCAGTAGGGACCTCCTATCTAAGGTTACATCATTCACATTCTCAAGAGCCTTAGGTTTATTTATAAGTGGTGTGCATGCAAATAAGATTCATTATTAGGTTTCATAAAACTAATTATCCAAGGTTCATTCCGTTTAGCATGCATCTTAATGTCATGAATTCAACATATCAAGCATGAATGCATGGCAATATTTTAAACGAATAACTCAACAAATCATAGTCATCAAGAAGCATTCAAGTGGCATAAAGGGCATATAACTTCCAAGTGGAACTTTCCTCGATCTTTGTGACATAGATCATCATACTATAGCGTTATGGGGACACCCTAAAAACATCTACGTTATGAGCTCATACCTCAACTAGTCGTCATTAGCTTTTGTTTATTATCTGAATAAGCGAAGCATAATAAAAATAATCCCGACTCCTTGAGTACAGGTTAGGGGGCTAAGTATCACCTCTCTTAGGATATACCCTCTTTCAAATGCTTTGCGGGCATCTAGCCACAACAATTTGTCCGCTTTGGTAGGCTGCATTTACTCATACCCTTACAGATTTGTCTCCCCTAGGGGTGCTCAGCCGAACCAGTGTCACCCAGGAAAGCGTGTCTCAATGCTTTGTCACATAAAAATCTCCTGGGGGTGCTCGACCGAACCGATGTCACCCAGGGTTTTAAATCTCATATCATACTTCAAAAACATTCTCAAGTCCTTTAGATTTAACAACTATGTACCGAATTTCCTTCAAATCACTTTATGCCATAAGCTCATTACACATATGCATTACTCATTCATCTTTCATACTCATGATAGACATAACATCTCAACATTTCATCAAAACACATGCATCAAAACATCATACTTGCATTATTAAGCTCATAGCATCAAAGATCTCTTAATGTCTTATGCTTTGACCTTTAAGGTCCTTTAACTTGAAATCTAAGTTGTCTATTATCACAACTTAAGCTCTCGGGAACCTATAGGCTCATATCTAAGTATTCCTCACTCAAATCTATGATCATAAACAATTCTAAACCTCAAGAGTGCAGAACTTATAATTCATACTTTACGTGTACCTAGCAGTCATAACATTGACCCTTTCTAAGTTCGGTTTGCTCCTAAGGCATCAAGATCAATACCTAAACCAATTATGAGTAGTTCCTACACATTTAAACTAATTATAAACCATGATTTCTAATTTTAAACCTTGCTGAACAGAATCCAGAAAATTACATTTCTAAGGGATCTAAAAGTCTCAAATTAATTCTTTTCTATTTACTAACTTGTCTTAACTTTCTCAAATGAATGTTAACATTAATTATACATGATCAAACTCATATTATCATCATCAAAACAGCATAAAACAGTGAGAACTCAAGCAAGGCAGAACCGAAATCATCTCCATCACATAATGCATAAAACTTCATTTATTAAAACACATAGCTGCCAGTTTCTCTTGGAACCTTTTTAAAACTTTCAAAATTCACATAGAAATAATTTATTTCATCAAACCATTATAAAACTCATGAGGGCAGTAGCTATTTCAAATTAATCTCATGGGGGTTTTAAAACATAAAACTTTGCTCACAACTTCTCTTGAGATCACCTAAGCTTAGAAAAACCATAAAACATGAGGTTAGCACTTGTAACTAGATGAATCTCATTCTAAGACTCAACATCATCACTAGGTCGAAATCAAAGGAGCAAAAGATTTATACTTTCATACTTGGTTTGAGATAATAGTGGGTAAGTCCATGAGCTCCAAATCTCTTAAGTGATTGCCATAAAAAAAAATATGCAATGCACTTTGTTTTAGTCTTTATTAATAGGTGAGAGCATAAAATAAATATGCTATGCAAATCCATTATTATCTTAGAGATTTAGTGAGAGCATAAACATAAATATGGAAATGCAAGTTCATTCTTTAATCTTGAGCATTTAGTGATGACATAAAAGTAAATATAAATGCAAGTCCTTTTTATCTTAACTTAGAGCTCAGATGAGACTTTTAAAGAGAACCAAAAATCTCAACCAAACATTTATCTCATCATCAAAGTGAGCTTTAGAGTTCTTGAACCAAGTTCTCAAAGGAACTACATGGCTCTTGAACATCATCACCAAGCTCAAAGGAAATAAACTCAAAGAAAACAAGATCATAAAGAAAAAGGAAACTAAGGATGAAGGTAAAAGAAAAGAAAACAAGAACCAAAAGTATACAAAGAAAGGAAAAGTGAATGAAACTATGTCATATTCTTTATTAAGTACCCAAAACCCCTATCTAGAGAAGATCTCTAGAACGTTCCGGCCAACTTTAAGGTTAACAAGGGTAGGCTTGGGCTTTTTGAAATCCTTAGATTAATTTTCTTAAGTTGAAAAATCATGTGAGCTAAGTATCATATAGGTAAAGTTCAAAGAAAGGAAAAACTCAAGTTTTAGACGTTCCTTTGAGATGAACACAAGGTCATCATCTATGGACTTTCATCATCAAGCTATCATGTTCATATCAAGGCCTTGAGGCCGAAAAGAAGAAAAGGAAAAACAAGGAAAAGCTTAGAGGTTTTTGAGCAAAACAAAGTTTGAAAGCAACTCCCTACCAAAAGTGAAGACAAAGGCTTGATCTTTGAGGTGAGAATGGAAGGGAAAACTCCTTCTAAAGTGATGATGAGGCTTCAGCCTTGATGAAAGGAAAAAGAAGGAAAGGCATTTTGGATGAGTTTGTGTTTGAGATTGAGTGTTTAGGTGCTTAGGAGGTGATTCAAGGTTGTGAGGTGGTGGTGTATGGCTATGAGATGATGATTCAAAGGGAAGATGAAGAGGAAGAACTCTTAGAACTCTTTAAGAGAAAAAGAAAGAACTCAAAGAAAAGCTTGAAAACTAAACTTAGCAAATGATCTAAAGTGTTTCTAAGCTCAAGTAAGCAAGGTATTTATAGAAAAATGAAACAAATGAGGGCTCATGGAGGAGGGAAAGAAACCGTGTGGTTCACATGGCTTTGGGGAGAAAATATCTCTTACAATGTGGTCATTCAAGCATTGTTTGAAGTATGGGAAGCATGGTGCAAAGTATGGCTTCAAGCATGGTGTTTTCTCTTTGATTGAAATTGAAATAATTCTTCTAGAAGAGCAAAGGAGGGCTGACAGTTTTGGGCAGCAAAATGGGGGGAAAAAGTTTCCTAGAAGTAGTCATGTGAAGCATGGATGAAAGCAAGGTGTTTATGACTCAAAGTATGGTTCATGGTGAGGTGGAAGCATGGTTATTTTGAGTGTAAGAATTTACACATGTGATGGAAACAAGGGGTATGGGTTTCGGCCAGATTGCAATAGCCAAGGGGGAGAAAAATTGTTTCATGTAATTGTGTGTTAACGATAGGTTTAGGTGTGTATTAGTTTAGGTACAAGGTTAGGAATTGCTAAGCACAAGTTTAGGTAACTAAGAATGTAATTAGGAATTTTATGACATGATTAAGGAGTGCTCATACACATTTAGAGAGTTCAAAATTCATTTTATGAGTAAACTATGTAGACAAATTTCCATGATTTAAGGAATTGGAGAGAGAAAACACTATTCAAGATTCCATGACTAGGAATCTTGAATTGAAAATAAGATTTGAGTTTAAATTAAGCAATCTTAGGTTCTAATTAACTTTAATATATTATTTTGACTCTAGATTAATTATGAAAATTAATTAATCTTTCATTAGAGCCTAATATTACTTAGGTTTGCTTAATCACGCGATTAAGCTTAAAAACACAAAACTAGGGGCAAAATAGTAATTTTGCACAAAATTCGTCCGGGACCACCGGGACTAAAACTGAGGTAACAGAATACATAAAAATGCCTTTTGAAACTATCTAGAGAATTTTCGGGTTCATCCGGCGCTTACAATCGGGTCAAACATCACAGGGGTATTTTGGTCATTTTGACCCGAAAACTCATAAAACGAGATTTTCGATCCCAGAAAGGCACACAAGTCAACTAATCCCCTTCAAACATTGAGTTAGCCCCTCGAGGACTGCCGGGTCAGCCATCCTTGAGTTTCGGGCCAAAAATGACCTCAGGGGCATTTTGGTCATTTTTGTAATGCCCCGATTTTTCTGTTAGAGTGAAAATGACCAAAATGCCCCTGAGGTCATTTTCAGCCCGGAATTCAAGGAAAGTCGGTTCGGCAGTACTCAAAGGGCAAACTCAATGTTGGAAGGGGATTAGATAACTTGTGTACCTTCCCGGGATCGAAAATCTCGTTTTTCGAGTTTTCGGGTCAAAATGACCAAAACGCCTCAAGGTGTTTTACCCGTTTGCAAGTGCCGGATGAACCCGAAACTTCTCCAGATGGTTTTAAAAGGTGTTTTTATGTAGACGGTGACTTTAGTTTTGGTCCCGGAGGTCCCGAGCGAGTGCAAAATTACGGTTTTGCCCCTAGTTTCGTGTTTTTATGCTTAATCGCGTGATTAAGCAAACCTAAGCAATATTAGGCTCTAATCGAAGGTTAATTAATTTTCAAAATTAATCTTGAGTCAAAATAATTTATTAAAGTTGATTAGAACTTAAAAGTGCTTAATTACAACTTAAAATCTTATTTTAAATTCAAGACTCCTAGTCATGGAATCTTGAATAGTGTTTTCTCTCTCCAATTCCTTAAATCATGGAATTTTGTCTACATTGTTTTATTCATAAAATGAATTTAAAATCTCCTAAATATGTATGAGTACTCCTTAATCATGTCATAAAGGTTCCTAATCACATTCTTAGTCGCCTAAACTTATGCTTAATGACTCCTAACCTTGCACCTAAGCTAATACACTCCTAAACACATCACTAACACACAATTACATGACCAAAACTCCCTCCTCCCTTGCTGCATCAAACCTGGCCGAAATTCACACTTCCTTTTATCACAATTTAATTTTATTTCACACTCCAAAGACTATGCTTGAAGCCATACTCACCACCATATTTCACCATGTCATCAAAATGCAATTCTCTCACCTCATGTTCCATGAGGATTCATTCTCCTCCACACATGCATTACCTCATGTTCAATGAGGATTCATTCTCCTCCACACACTCACCCTTATTCTTCTTTATAAATACCATGCCAAGATGAACTTTGCTACACTTTTGTTCATTTGCTAAGT
The DNA here is from genome assembly GCA_031216105.1 of Dalbergia cultrata. Taxonomy (NCBI): domain Eukaryota; kingdom Viridiplantae; phylum Streptophyta; class Magnoliopsida; order Fabales; family Fabaceae; genus Dalbergia; species Dalbergia cultrata. Next base: position 32,995,881 of record CM062353.1, on the reverse strand, counting down.
TTTGATTTCTAAGCATTCGTGTTAGTTCTCTCATTTTCTCTGAAGTTTCAAGAGCATTCTTCTTCTTCATCTTCTTCTTTTTCCTTTTGAATCATCATCTCTTAACCATCAAACACCACCCCAAGGCCTTGAATCATCTCCTAAACTCTCAAACACCTCACCTCAAACACATCCTCACTCAAACACATTTTCCTCTCCATTGTTCCTCACAAGGCCGAAACCATCAAAGCCCCAAGGAGGAGCTCATCATCTTGTTTTTCTTTTCAAAAGTTCAAGCTTTGTGTCTTCACTCTAGGTAGGAGTGTTTTTCTAAACTTTGTTTCTTGAAAAATGAGTTTCTCTAGCTTTCTCTTGGATTTCTTTTGAAACTTTTCCTTGGTTCTTTATTTTCCTTTCATTTCGGCCATGAGGCCTTGATTATGAGCATGATAGCTTGATGATGAGAGTTTCTAGATGATGACCTTGTGTTCATCTGAAAGAAACCTCTAAAGCTTGAGTTTTCCTTTTCTTATAACAACCTCTATACTATACTTAGCTCACATGTTTTTTTTCAACTTAAGAAAATTAATCTTAGGATTTCTAAAAGCCCAAGTCTACCCTTGTCAACCTTAAAGTTGGCCGGCACGTTCTAGAGATTTTTCTCTAAATAGGGGTTTTGGGTATTTAATAAATAACTTGACTTAGTTTCACTTTCTTTTTCTTTTGTAACTTTCGGTTTTGGTATTTTGATCTTTGAGATATTGTATTGGGTTGTTATCTTGTTAAAGTCTTGAATGAGCTCTAGTTGACCATAAAATGAATCTTGCATCATGTTTACTTTATGCTTTGCATATCATGTTTACTTCCTTGCTATCACTAAATACCAAGATAATGAATGAACTTGCATTATCATGTTTATATTTGAAGCTATGCATTATCATGTTTATATTTCAAGTTCCCACTCAATACCAAGATAATAATGAATTGCATTCATATTTATTTTGTGCTATCACTTTACTTTCTAATGGAACCTAAAATAAGTGCATGAGCATGTTTATTTTTATGTCATTACCTAAATGAACCTAGAGCTCAAAGACTTGCCCATTGTTGTCTCAAACAAAGGTCTAAAAATATTTATTTCCTTTGGTTCATATTTCGACCCTAAGGGGTCTTGATGTTTCTAAGTATTGAAAACTATGTTTTATAATTTTTCCAAGCTTTTATGAGTTTAAGGAATGCATAGAACTAAGTTTTATGAATTTAGAACCTCTTGAGACAAGTTTGATTTAGCTACTGCCCTCATAAATACTTTGATGATTTTAGATGTTAAAAATATTTATAAATGAGTTTTGAAAGTTTTAAAAAGGTTCCAAGAGAAACTAGTATTTTATGTGCTTTAGAAAATGTGTTTGATGCCTTTAAATGGAGATGTTTGTTTCGGTTCTGCCTTGCCATGTTTAGCCACTGTATGAGCTGTGTTAATGATGATAATATGCTTATGTTTAAGTATAATTAATGTTAAGACTCATATGTGAAAGATAAGAGAAGTTAGAAACTAGAAAATAATTAATTTGAGAGTTCTAGATCCTTTAATGTTTGAATTTTCTGGATTCTGTCCAGCAAGGTTTAGTAATGCTAATCATGGATTTAAATTAGTTTAAATATGTAGGAATGGCTCATAAATGGTTTAGGACTTGATCTTGATGCCTTAGGAGCAAACCGGACTTAGAAAGGGTCATTGTTGTGACTCCTAGGTACCCGTAAAGTTAGGAATATGAATTCTGCACTCTTGAGGTTTAGAGATGTTCTTGATCATAGTGTGAGGTGAGAAATACTTAGTTAAGACCTTATAAGTTCCCGAGAGATTAGGTTTGATGATTTATAACTTAGAATGTGAGTTAGGGACCTTAAGGGTCAATGCATAAGACACTAAAAAGTTGTTAATGCTATGATGTGTTGTTTGATGCAATGATATGATGAGATGTGCTTGATGCTTGAGAAAATGATTGATGAAATGTTAAAGTTTATCATAGCATGAGATTTCATGAGAACATGATGTGTGGATTAGCTTGTGGCAGTTTGAAGGAAATTCGGTTTAACTGCTGTTATGCTGCCAAATTTCCATCAAACCTTAAAAGGTTGAAAGAAATGATTTATGAGTACCATATGAGTTGAAAACCCTGGGTGACACCGGTTCGGCCGAGCACCCCCAGGAGATTTTTATGTGACAAAGCACTGAGACGCGCTTCCCCCGAGGAGGTGCCGGTTCGGCCGAGTACCCCCGGGAGGAGACAAATCCGTGAGGGTATGAGTAGATGCAGCCTACCAAAGCGGACAAATTGCGAGGCCATGCGTGGCTAGCAAAGCGTTTCAAAGAGGGTATATCCTAAAGAGAGGTGATCCTCGCCTCTACCCGCATTTCAAGTAGTCGGGATTATTATTTATGTTTCGCTTATTCAAGATAATAAGCAAGAGCTAGTGATGACTAGCTAAGGTATGAGCTCATAACCTAGTTATTATTTTTAGGGTGGCTTATATGCTAAAGTACCATGATTGATGTCACGAAGTTGAGGAATGAATCACTTGTGCCCTCATGCCACATGATTTATGTTTATATGCCTTGCTGTGTTGTCTTATATGCTCAAGTATTAACATGCATCCATGATATAACATGTTGCATTCATAACATCAAGATGCATGCTAAAAGGAATGGACCTTGGATAATTAGTTTGGAAAACCCTAAATTGAACCTTATATGCATGATCACTGTTTTATAATTAAACCCAAGGTTCCTGAGGATGTGTACGATGTAACCCTAGGATAGGAGACTCCTACTGAGATTCTTTAGCAAGAATTCTCACTCTTCTCTTTTCTTTTCTTCCGTCACATCTTCAGAGACCGATGGCGACGTTCGTACTTTTCATTGACACGCCTACGTGGGAGGTCCACTATGACTCGGACCACGGGTCATATCATTTTGAGGGGCAGTATACCGTGTGAGTCTTCATGTTCATTGGACGCCCCTTTGCACACCCTGTACAGAGCTACCGTTTCTCCCCGACGTCACCTTACGACAATGCGATGGTTTTTGAGCGCGCCGGGACGCGAGACGAGAGGATTCTACGGACGTATACTGGTGGTTCGATGCCTCAAGACTTCCAGGACTACGTGCCTCGATCCCTGAGTTTGGAGGACGACCTATCCGAGGACCCGCCGACGCACATGTATAGTGAGGGTTCTGCTCCTACACCTCAGTTCGTGCGAGACATGAGCGAGGAGACCGTTACGTAGCCGAGGCTAGCAAGGCGAGCCGAGAGGCGCCCCCACCGAGGAGCCCACGCTCAGCCTTCACGTGTTCCCACTCCTGTTGCTCTGCGTCCATGGATCGGTTACACTCCACCATTTCCCGGATTCCAGTAGTTGACGTCGTAGGGGAGGCTTAGTGCACACACCACATGTAGAGTGGATAAAACTCCTTTTGTTTTTGAGGTTATTCACCATAGGTGCACTCGGGTAGTTATGGTTTATTTCTGCTTTCTTGTTTTCTGTTGTATTTCCTTTTCTGCTGTATTACAAGCTCTGCCCATTTCTATAAGGGTATGGTACTTTAGCTACTTTATTATTAATGAAACCTTTCTGTCATCTTCATGATCTATGTTCTTCTGATGTATGATTTATTTTACATGGTTGTTTATGATCGTTACGCGTGCTTTACGTTTCTGTCATTCGATTAGTTAAGCTCGTGGCTCTCACTTTGTTTTATGTTTTCAAAAAAAGAAAAATTTACCCGTAATTTTCGCTAAGTATTTTAATGAAAGAATGAGACTATGAAGTAATAGCCTAATGTTTAACCTAATGTGTTATAGAAAGTTGGGTTAAAAATTAGGGTCTTACAATTTTCACTCTTAATAGAAAAATCGGGGCGGTACAATGTTTAGTTTGAGCAATCTTGCACCCAAGATTCTTTTCTAACGAATATGAAATGATGAATCTAAAATGACTTGAGTGACTTCTTTCTACTAATTCTTCCTCAGAAGAATGTGTAATGCCCCAATTTTCTATTAGAGTGAAAATAACCAAAATGCCCCTGAGGTCATTTTCAGCCCGGAACTCGAGGATAGTTGACCCGATAGTCCTCGAGGAGCTAACTCAATGTTTGAAGGGGATTAGTTGACTCTGTACCTTTCCGGGATCGAAAATCTTGTTTTCTGAGTTTTCGGGTCAAAATAACTAAAATACCCCTGTGGTGTTTGACCCGATTGCAAGTGACGGATGAACCCGAAACTTCTCCAGATGGTTTTAAAAGGTGTTTTTATGTATCCTATACATCAGTTTTAGTCCCGGTGGTCCCGGGCAAAAATTATGCAAAATTATGATTTTGCCCCTAGTTTTGTGTTTTTGAGCTTAATCGTGTGATTAAGCAAACCTAAGCAATATTAGGCTCTAATCAAAGATTAATTAATTTCCATAATTAATATAGAGTCAAAATAATTTATTAGAGCTAATTAGAACCTAAGATTGCTTAATTTAAACTCAAATCATATTTTAAATTCAAGATTCCTAGTCATGGAATCTTGAATAATGTTTTCTCTCTCCAATTCCTTAAATCATGGAAATTTGTCTACATAGTTTACTCATAAAATGAATTTTAAACTCTCTAAATGTGTATGAGCACTCCTTAATCATGTCATAGAATCTCTAATTACATTCTTAGTTACCTAAACTTGTGCTTAGTGATTACTAATCTTGTACCCACACTAATACATATCTAAACCTATCATTAACACACAATTAGATGAACAATTTTTCTCCCCCTTGGCTATCCCCAATCTGGTCGAAACCCACACCCCTTGTTTCCATCACATATGTAAATTTTTACACTCAAATAACTGTGCTTCCACCTCACCATGAACCATGCTTTGAGTCATAAACACTATGCTTTCATCCATGCTTCATATGACAACTTCTAGAAGACTTTTTCTCTCATTTTTGTGGCTCAAAGCCCGCCAGCCCTCCTTGCCTTCTAGAAGAATTATTTCAACCATTCTTTGAACCATGTCTTAGCCTATGCTTCCCGTACCTTCAACCAAGCTTGAATGACAAGTTGTAAGAGATATTTTTCTCTTCCTCCTTGCCCAAAGCCTACGGCCAGCCCTCCCTCACTTCATTCCTCCATTGTTTTTATTTTCTATAAATACATGAGTTTAAGAACTTGTGTGAACCTTTAAATCATTTGCTTAGTTTAGCTTTTAAGCTTTTCTTTGAGTTCTTTTTCTCTTAAGCATTCTAAGAGCTTTCCTTTTTCCTCTTTATCTTCTTTATCTTCATCTTCTTCATCCTCTCTTTACATCATTGTAACGCCCCGATTTTCTGTTAGAATGAAAATGACCAAAATGCCCTTGAGGTCATTTTCGACCCGGAATTCGAGGAAAGCCGGTCCGGCAGTACTCGAAGGGCAAACTCAATGTTGGAAGGGGATTAGATGACTTGTGTATCTTTCCGGGATCGAAAATCTCATTTTTTGAGTTTTCGGGTCAAAATGACCAAAACGCCCCTGTGGTGTTTTACGCATTTGCAAGTGCCGGATGAACCTGAAACTTCTCCATATGGTTTTAAAAGGCATTTTTATGTATTCGATGACTTTATTTTTGGTCCCGGAGGTCCTGGGCGAAATTAGTGCAAAATTATGGTTTTGCCCATAGTTTCGTGTTTTTACGCTTAATCACGTGATTAAGCAAACCTAAGCAATATTAGGCTCTAATTGAAGGTTAATTAATTTCCATAATTAATCTTGGGTCAAAATAATTTATTAAAATTGATTAGAACCTAAAAGTACTTAATTACAACTTAAAATCTTATTTTAAATTCAAGACTCCTAGTCATGGAATCTTAAATAGTGTTTTCTCTTTCCAATTCCTTAAATCATGGAATTGTGTTATATATTGTTTATTCACAAATGAGTTTTTAATTCTCTAATGATGTATGAGCACTCCTAATCTTGTCATAAAATCCTTAAACCTCATTCTTAGTCACCTAAACTTAAGCTTAATTATTCCTAACCTTGTACCTAAACTAATACACACTTAAACCTACCTAATGTTTAACCTAATGTATTCTAGAGAGTTAGGTTAAAATTAGGGTGTTACATTTTGGTATCAGAGCAGTTCGATTCTCACGGAGCATGAGGATTGGACTAACCATGCTTTAGAAGCATGATGCAATAGTTATGTCATGTGTAGTGCTTGATAGAAACAAGCTATAGGACTAGAGATGCGTGACCCCTGTTGCTTGCAAGTGCCATGGTAACTAGCTCATTTCATTGTTTGACGTGTTTAGGAACCAATGGCACCGCGACGAAAGCCTAGGACTACGCCCAATACTGACCAAGACAATGCGACTGCTGCTGCTGTCCGTAGAATAGCTCAAACCATGGAGCAGATGTTTGACCGTATGGATCAACGCGAGAATGCTGCACCTGCTCCCCCTGCTGCTAAGGTGGTTGAGCAAGCCAGTTTCGACGAGTTCCGCAAGGCGAACCCGCCGGTGTTCTGAGGAGTAATGGACCTCGACAAAGTTGATGAGTGGATCAAAGACATGGAGAAGATCTACTCTGTGGTTACCTGCTCGAAGGAGCAGAAGGTCATGTTTGCTACTTTCATGATGAAATCTGATGCCGAGTTCTGGTGGAACGGCACGAAGCGTCTGCTAGAAGCTTCCGGAACTCCCATTGACTGGGAGCTGTTCAAGACTTACTTCTATGAGAAGTATTTCCCGGAGTCCGTGAGGAACGCTAAGGACATAGAGTTCATGCAGTTGACCCAGGGAGGGTCTACTGTGGCCCAATACACCGCCAAGTTCGAGGAGCTGATCAAGTTCTCTCAGGTGTTTCAAGGGAACCCCAATGAGGTTTGGAAGTGTGTGAAATATGAGGCCGGTCTGAAGGCAGAGATGAACTATGCCGTGGCCCATATGGAGATCAAAGACTTCCCGACTCTGGTCAACAAGTGTCGGATCCTTGAGGAGGGACAGAGAAAGATGCAAGCCACAAGGGCGGAGCGAGCTAAGGGGCTCGGACCTCAAGCCCTGAAGTTTAAACCCCAATACTCATCGAGGAACCACTACCATCCCTACCAGACCAACCAGTTCCAACCACTGCAACAACAACAGCCGAGAGCTCCTGCATACCAACAATCCAAGCAACACCAAAGGCCGCCGTTTCAACATCAAGGCCCGAGGAACTTTAACAACAACCAACCCCGTGGACCGGGCAGACCCCGAAACCACAATGGAGGACCAAGTGGGGCCAAGAACAAGGCACCACAAGGAGTCCCTACTGCTAACCCTAGAGCAGCATCTACTGATGCGTGCCCGCGATGCGGGAGGAGTCATGGTGATCGCCCCTGCATGGCGAGGCGAGGAGTCTGCTTCCGATGTGGCAAGCCTAGCCACTATGCCAACACCTGCAGGAGTGGAGGACCATCAAACCAAAACCCCCAACCTCAACACCAAGGATGGGCCTTCACCCTCAACGCGGAAGATGTGCAGACGTCCAACGATCTTATTCAAGGTAAGTGCGAGCATAACGAGCTTAACGATAGAACCTTAACTGTACTTTTCGATTCTGGCGCTACTCATTCTTTCATTTCACTTGCTATTGTCGAGTCTTTGAATTTGCAAGTCTCTAAACTTCCCTTTGATCTTATTGTTTCTACTCCCACAAATCGCCCTGTTAATACCTGCAAATGTTGTTTGAACTGCTATCTCGTTGTAGAAAATAGGTCATTTATCATAGATTTGATTTGCTTACCCCTTAAAGACATAGGTATCATTCTAGGGATAGATTGGCTTCACGCCAACCGTGTGTTGTTAGACTGTGGAACCCAAACCGTTGTCTTTCCTTCTCCTCCTAGACCCATTAGTCAACCCATGAGATTATACCTAAACTCCGTAGAGGTCTTCTGTAATGGGGAGAAAACTAAGGGATATGTTCTCCTCGTCGCTTACGATGTAGACTTTGAGCAAAACCTAGGTGATATACCTGTGGTGAGAGACTATCCCGAGGTGTTTCCGGATGAAATACCCGAGTTCCCTCCCAAAAGAGAAGTAGAGTTTTCCATAGAGCTGGTTCCTGGAGTGGGACCTATCTTTATAGCCCCGTATAGGATGTCACCCTTGGAGTTGGCGGAGTTGAAAACCCAGTTAAAGGAGCTGTTGGAGAAGAGTTTTATAAGGCCGAGTGCTTCATCTTGGGGCGCTCCGGTCTTATTTGTGAAGAAGAAGGATGGAAACATGAGGATGTATATAGATTATAGGCAGTTGAACCGAGTGACTATGAAAAATAAGTACCCGTTGCCTAGGATTGATGATCTCATGGACCAGTTAAAAGGAGCAGTAGTGTTTTCTAAGATTGATTTGAGGTCCGGTTACCATCAGATTAGGGTTAGAGATTCAGACATTCCTAAAACCACCTTTTAAACTCGGTATGGACACTTTGAGTTCAATGTGATATCGTTTGGTTTGACGAATGCTCCCGCAGTCTTTATGGATTACATGAATAGGATCTTTAGACCCTATTTAGATCAATTCGTGGTTGTGTTCATAGATGATATTCTCATCTATTCGAAAACCCACGAGAAGCATGAGTGTCATTTGAGGCTGGTTTTAGAGGTATTGAAAGAGAAGAAGTTATACGCCAAGCTCTATAAGTGTGAATTTTGGTTGGACGAGGTGAAATTCTTAGGACATGTGTCAAAAGGTGGCATAGCTGTCGACCCAAGTAAGATAGAAGCCATGATGAATTAGGATAAACCAACCTCTGTGACCGAGATTAGAAGCTTTTTGGGTTTAGCTGGCTATTACCATAGGTTCATTAAAAGATTTTCCCAGTTAGCCCTACCTCTAACCAAGCTCACTAGGAAGAATGCCCCATTTGAGTGGAGCCCCAAGTGTGAAAAGAGTTTCCTAGAGCTTAAGGAAAAGCTCATCTCAACCCCAGTTTTGGTTTTACCTGACCCCAATGTACCCTTTGAGGTATATTGTGACGCCTCTAGCAAAGGTTTAGGTTGCGTGTTGATGCAAAATAGGCAAGTGGTAGCCTATGCGTCCCAACAACTCAAGCCTCACGAGGTAACCTACCCCACCCATGACATAGAGCTAGCAGCCATCATGTTTGCCCTTAAGATGTGGAGACATCATTTATATGGTGTAAGGTTCGAGGTTTTCTCCGATCATAAGAGTCTCAAGCACCTCTTTGATCAAAAGGAGTTGAATATGAGGCAGAGGAGATGGATGGAGTTCCTTAAAGATTATGATTTTGGCTTAAGTTACCACCCCAACAAGGCTAATGTAGTCGCCGATGCCTTGAGTTGAAAGTCGTTGCGTTTATCTTGCATGATGGTTAATGAAGTTGGGTTAATAGAGAAGTTTAGGGATATGAATCTTGGGATGTCAACGACGAAAAAAGGTATTGTGATGTGTCATCTAACGATAACCAGTGGGTTTAAGCAAAGGATTATGCTTGCCCAAAGAGAAAACGAGGACTTTATGGAGACAATAGAGGCAGTTAAGGTCGGTAAGTTGAAGGGTTTTTGAGCGAGGCCCCGACTGGTTGTGGAGGTTTGAGGGGCGAATCTGTGTGCCACAAGATGGAGACCTTCGAGAGAAGATCTTGGAGGAGGCTCACAAGAGCCACTTCGCCATTCATCCTGGTACTACCAAAATGTACCAAGATTTGAAGAAGATGTTTTGGTGGCCCGGATTGAAAAAGGATGTGGTCTCCTGGGTGAGTAAATGTTTGGTCTGTCAAAAGGTCAAGATCGAACACCAAAAGCCTTCTGGCATGTTGCAACCCCTGTTAATCCCCGAATGGAAGTGGGAGAGTATATCGATGGATTTCATGATAGGATTGCCAAGGACCCAAGCTGGCCATGATGCCATATGGGTAATCGTGGATCGACTAACAAAGTCAGCTCACTTTCTACCTATTCGAGTCACGCACTCGTTGGATAAGTTGGCTTAGCTTTACTTCCAAGAAATAGTAAGGTTGCATGGAGTACCATCGACGATAATCTCGAATCAAGATCCGCGGTTTACGTCACATTTTTTGGGAGCCTTTCAAAAGGCGTTTGGTTCAAAGCTGTGCTTAAGCACTGCTTACCACCCACAAACGAATGGCCAATCTGAGAGAACCATCCAAACCCTAGAGGACATGTTAAGAGCCTATGTCTTAGACCAAAAAGGAAGTTGGGATAAGTACATGCCGTTGATCAAGTTTGCGTATAACAACAGTTATCACGTGAGCATCGGTATGGCACCGTACGAAGTGCTGTATGGAAGGAAGTGCCAATCACCCTTGTATTGGTACGAACTCGGAGAGCAAAGTGTCTTAGGACCTGATGTAGTGAGGGAAACGATGCAGCAAATCAAGAAGATTAAGGGTAGAATCTTAACCGCTCAAAGTCGGTAGAAAAGCTACGCGGACAAAAGGCGTAAGCCCTTGGAATTCCAAGAAGGCAAACATGTATTTCTAAGAATCACTCCCACTACAGGAATAGGTAGAGCCATGAAAGTCGAAAAGTTGAGTCCCCGATTTCTTGGTCCTTTTGAAATTCTTCAGAGAATCGGATCTGTAGCCTACAAAATAGCCCTGCCACCCAATCTGTCAAATCTTTAGGACGTCTTTCATGTCTCTCAGTTGCGTAAATACGAGTCCGGCCCTAGCCATGTCTTAGAGCCAGAACACATACAGTTAAGGGAGGACCTGACGTTCAATCTATCGCCTACAAGAATCGTGGACCAAGGCGTCAAGCAGTTGAGGAACAAGTCTGTTCCTTTGGTGAAGGTTGCGTGGGGATGTGGCAACACCGAGGAGTTCATGTAGGAACTTGAGTCCGAGATGAGGTCGAAGTACCCCGAGTTGTTCTAAGGTACGAATTTCGAGGGCGAAATTCTTTTTGAGGAGGGGAGTAATGTAACACCCCGATTTTCTTTTAGAGTGAAAATGACCAAAATGCCCCTGAGGTCATTTCGGCCCGGAATTCAAGGAAAGCCGGTCCGACAGTACTCGAAGGGCAAACTCAATGTTGGAAGGGGATTAGATGACTTGTGTATCTTTCCGGGATCGAAAATCTCGTTTTTCGAGTTTTCGGGTCAAAATGACCAAAACGCCCCTGCGGAGTTTTACCCGTTTGCAAGTGCCGGATGAACCCGAAACTTTTCCAGATGGTTTTAAAAGGAGTTGTTATGTATTCGATGACTTTAGTTTTGGTCCCGGAGGTCCCAGGCAAAATTAGTGCAAAATTACAGTTTTGCCCCTAATTTCGTGATTTTACGCTTAATCGCGTGATTAAGCAAACCTAAGCAATACTACGCTCTAATCGAAGGTTAATTAATTTCCATAATTAATCTTGAGTGAAAATAATTTATTAGAATTGATTAGAACCTAAAAGTGCTTAATTACAACTTAAAATCTTATTTTAAATTCAAGACTCCTAGTTATGGAATCTTGAATAGTGTTTTCTCTTTCCAATTCCTTAAATCATGGAATTGTGTTACACATTGTTTATTCACAAATGAGTTTTTAATTCTCTAATGATGTATGAGCGCTCCTAATCTTGTCATAAAATCCTTAAACCTCATTCTTAGTCACCTAAACTTAAGCTTAATTATTCCTAACCTTGTACCTAAACTAATATACACTTAAACCTACCATTAACACACAATTACATGAAACAAATCCTCCTCCCCCATGCTGTCTGAACCTGGCCGAAGCCTCCATGCCCTCCATATGCATCACATGTTCAATTTTTCAACACTCCAAGGCCATACCTCAAGTCACATACACCATACCTTGTCATACTTTCAATCAAGCTTGATTTTCTAAGTGAATAACTAATTAAAATAACCCATTTTCCTCATTTATTTGTGGCTGAAAAACTTCTAGCCATGCTTTGTTTCTAGAAGCCTAATTTCATTCAAAAATTGATAGGAAATTCACTCACATCAAGCCATACTTTGTATCATACACTCCATACTTCAAACCATGCTTGAATGACCTTGTGTAAGAGATATTTTTCTCTCCCTTTTTCCCCCTCAATGCTACGGCCAAGGCTTCCTCTTGGAGGGCCTCAATGTTTTGTTTTTCTATAAATAGGTGCCTTAGATGAACTTGTGTGACTTTTAGTCTTTTGGTAAGTTTCAAGTTTCTAAGCTTTCTTGAGTTTCCTTTCTTTTTCTCTCTAAGTTACAGGAGAGTTCTTCCTTTCTTTTCATCTTCATCTTCATCCTCTCTTCATCTCATAATCATCTCTCAACCTTCAAACACCACCCCATAGCCTTGAACCATCATCAAACTTCTCAAACACCACACCTCAAACACAACCTCACTTGAAACATAACTCCAACCTTCTTGTTCTTTCTTGGCCGAAACCATCTAGCCCCAAGGAAGAGCTCATCATCTTGTTTTCCTTTCCAAAGTTCAAGCTTTTTGTCTTCACTCTAGGTAGGAGTGTTTTTTCTAAACTTTGTTTCTTGAAAAATGAGTTTCTCTAGCTTTCTGTTGGATTTTCTTTTTGAAACTTTCTTTATTTCTTTTCTTTGAGTATTCGGCCTCTTGGCCTTGAGGAGTATATGATAGCTCAATGATGAGAGCTCCTAGATGATGACTATGTGTTCATCTCAAAGCAACCTCTAGAGCTTGAGTTTTTGTTTTCTCTAAGTTTCATCTTTATTTTGTAGCTCAAAAGGATTTTTGTTCAAGAACACCTTTACTTTTCTTGATATTTTTATTTCGATTTTCTTGTTCCTTTTCCTTTAAATATTTCGGTTTTGATTCTTTGATCTTTGAGGTTTTGTTTTGTTTTGAAAGTTTATTTATTTTGAGCTTGATGATGATGTTCAAGAACCTCACAGTTCCTTTGAGAACTTGGTTCAAGAACTCTAAGGCTCTCTTTGTGATGAGATGAGTGTTGGGTTGTTATATGTTAAAGTCTTGTATGAGCTCTAGCCAACCTTAAAATGAACCTTGCATCATGTTTACTTTTATGCTTTGCATATCATATTTACTTTCCTTCCTACCACTAAGTATCAAGATAATGAATGAACTTGCATTATCATATTTATATTTCAAGCTATGCATTATCATGTTTATATTTCAAGTTCTCACCTAAATATCAAACATATTAATATGTTGCATCTCATATTTATTTTATGCTCTCACTTTACTTTCTAATGAAAGCTAAAACAAGTGCATAAGCATATTTATTTTTATGTCATCACTTAAATGAACCTAGAGCTCAAAGACTTGCCCATTGTTGTCTCAAGCAAAGGCTTGAAAATCTATGTTTTTGGCCTTCATGTTTTCGGCCTCAATGAGATTTATTGTTTACAAGTATTAAAAACTATGTTTTGTAATTTTTCTAAGCTCTTATGAGTTAAAGGAATATATAGAACTAAGTTTTATGAATTTAGAACCTCTTGAGACAAGTTTGATTTAGCTACTGCCCTCTTAAGTATTGTTATGATTTTAGATGATAAAACTGTTTAGAAATGAGTTTTGAAGGTTTTAAAAAGGTTCCAAGAGAAATTTTATGTGCTTTAGAAATTGTGTTTGATGCCTTTGTATGGAGATGATGGATTTGGTTCTGCCTTGCCTTGTATGACCACTGTATGAGCTGTTTAATGATGGTCATATGTTTATGTTTGGGTATAATTAATGTCAAAACTCATATGAGAAAGATAAGAGAAGTTAGAAACTAGAAAAGAATTAATTTGAGAGTTCTAGATCCCTTAATGTTTGAATTTTTTGGATTCTGTCTAGCAAGGTTTAGTAATGATAATTATGTTTTAAATTAGTTTAAATGTGTAGGAATGACTCATAATTGGTTTAGGACTTGATCTTGATGCCTTAGGAGCAAACTGGACTTAGAAAGGGTCATTGTTATGACTCTTAGGTACCCGTAAAGTTAGGATTATGAATTCTTCATCCTTGAGGTTTAGAGATATTCTTGACCATAGTGTGAGGTGAGAAATACTTAGTTATAACCTTATAGGTTCCCGAGAGATTAGGTTTGATGATTTATAACTTAGAATGTGAGTTAAGAACCTTAAGGGTCAATGCATAAGACACTAAGAAGTTGTTAATGCTATGATGTGTTATATGATGCAATGATATGATGAGATGTGCTTCATGCATGAGAAAATGATTGATGAAAATGTTAAAGTTTATCATAGCATGAGATTTCATGAGAACATGATGTGTGAATTAGCTTGTGGCAGTTTGAAGGAAATTCGGTTTAACAGATGTGATGCTGCTGAATTTTTGTCAAACCTTGAAGGGTTAAAGAAATGTTTAAGAAGTACCATATGAGTTGAAAACCCTGGGTGACACTGGTTCGGCTGAGCACCCCCAAGAGATTTTTATGTGACAAAGCACTGAGACACGCTTGCCTGGGTGACACCGGTTCGGCCAAGCACCCCCAGGGGAGACAAATCTGTGAGGGTATGAGTAGATGTAGCCTACCAAAGCGAACAAATTGGTGTGGCTTAGTGCCCGCAAAGCGTTTCAAAGAGGGTATATCCTAAGAGAGGTGATCCCTGCCCCCTACCCATACTTGCAAGTCGGGGTTATTTTATTATATTTCGCTTATTCAGATAATAAGCAAGAGCTAGTGACGACTAGCTGAGGTATGAGCTCATAACCTAGTTATTTTTAGGGTGGCTTATTATGCTAAAGTACCATGATTGATGTCACGAAGTTGAGAAATGATTCACTTGAAAGTTATATGCCCTTATGCCACATGGTTTATGTTTATGTGCTTTGATGTGTTGTTTTATATGCTCAAGTATTGACATGCATCCATGACATAATATGTTGCATTCATAACATCAAGATGCATGCTAAAAGGAATGGACCTTGGATAAGTAGTTTTGGAAAACCCTAAATTGAATCTTATATGCATGATCACTGTTTTATAATTAAACCCAAGGTTCCTGAGGATGTGAACGATGTAACCCTAGGATAGGAGACTCCTGCTGAGATTCTTTAGCAAGAATTCTCACTCCTCTCTCTTCTCTCTTCCATCACATCTTCAGAGACCAATGGTGACGTTCGTGGTTTTCATTGACACGCCAGTTTGGGAGGTGCACTACGTCCCGAACCACCGTTTGTATCATTTTGAGGGTGTTGTGCCGTCCGTGTTTTTGTGTACATGGGACGACCTTTCGCTTATCCGGTTTCGAGCTACCAGTTTACTCCTACTTCACCCTTTGGTGGTGACGACATGATCTTCGATCGCACTCGCCTGTGTGATGAGCAGCTACGCCATGCCTGCACCTCCGCCTCAGCTGTTTGCGACTACCCGGAGTACGTGCCTCGTTTGAGGAGGTCCGAGACTGATCCATCCGAGGATTCGCCAATGCATGTCCCTTCAGAGGGCTCTGCTCCCTTTCCTGAATTCCGGCGTGAGGGGAGTGAGAAGACCGTGAGGCAGCCGCGCTTGGCAAGAAGAGCCGAGATGCACCCGTGTCGAGGAGCTCAGATTCAGCCACCACGAGTTCCCTTCACACTCCATTGGCCCACTCAGGAGGAGATCGAGCGGTTCCCCGGTTACCTGCCTCCATCATCCGAGGACCCCCGTCGTCACTAGACTCCGATGGAGTGCTTTGCGAGTACCCGAGCTTTTATGGAGATCTTCCCTTGGGCAGTACCTTTTGGGAGGGGTTGTAGATTGTACTCGTAGCTTAGTAGGAGGGTAGCATTTTGGGTTTATCTTCTTGTCGTACCATGTATTTTCTTGTTTCTGTTATATTTTATTTCCGTTGTATTACAAGCTCTGCCTGTCCCTATGAGGGTATGACTACTTATGTACTCTAATATTGCTATTAATGAAATGCTTTCTCTGTTATTATGACTGATGTCTTTTGGTTACGTGCTTTACTTTATGATTGCAAATGATTGTTACGCGTGCTTTATATTTCTATCGTTCAACTAGTTAAGTTCGCGGCTCTCACTTTGCTTTATGTTTTCAAAAAAAAAAAAAAAAATTTACTCGTAATTTCTGCTAAGTATTTTATTAAAATGATGAGACTAAGAAGTAATAGCCTAATGTTTAACCTAATGTATTCTAGAGAGTTAGGTTAAAATTAGGGTGTTACAATCATCACTTCACCACCTCAACCCACCTCCTTGTAACCTTGAATCATCTCCTAAGCACCTAAACACTCAACCTCAAACACAAGCCTCTTCAAAACACTTCTCCTTTCCTTTCTCTTCTCTTTGGCTAAAGCTACCTCACTTTCCAAGGAGGAGTTGCTCTTTTCATTTCCTTTCAAAAATCAAGCTTTCCTCTTCATCACTTGGTAGGGAGTTGCTTTCAAACTTTGATTTATTCAAAAATGTGTTTTACTCAAAGTTTCTCTTGGTTTCTTTTAAAGCTTTCCTTTGTTTCTCTTTTCTTTTCATGTCGGCCCCTTAGCCTTTTTGTGAGCATAATGGCTTGATGATGAGTGTTTCTAGATGATGACCTTGCGTTCATCTTAAAGAAACCTCTAAAGCTTGAGTTTTGTTTTAGAACTAGCAAAGTTTTGGTTTTTTTTTTCCTTTTCTTTTCCTACATAGTTTCGGCCCCCATAGTTTTCAGCTCAAGGTTTTTGTTAAAATTTTTAATGTGTCTCTATATTTACTTTGTATTAAGAAAATAATGTTGATTGGTTTCTATGTCCTTAAAGTTTTGTTTTCTTTTAAAGTTTGCTTCTTTTTGAGCTTGATGATGATGTTCAAGAACCATGTGGTTCCTTTGAGAACTTGGTTCAAGAACTCTAAAGCTCACTTTGTTGATGAGATAAATGTTGGGTTGAGATTTTTGGTTCTCTTTAAAAGTCTCATATGAGCTCTAAGTTTAAGACAAAGGACTTGCATCTCCATATTTATGTTTATGCTCTCACTAAATCTCTAAGATAATAATGAGTTTGCATAGCATATTTATTTTATGTTCTCACCTCTAAATAAAGACTAAAATAAAGTGCATTGCATATTTATTTTTATGTCATAACTTAAGAGATTTAGAGCTCATAGACTTACCCATTATTATCTCAAACAAAGACTTGAAAATATATGTTTCTTAGCTCATTAATTTTCGGCCTTAGGAGGTTTGAGTAGTTACAAATACTAAAACTTATGTTACATAATTTTTCTAAGTTTAGATAAGCCTAAGATATATTTTGAACAAAGTTTTATGATTTTAAATCTTTTCAAGTCTCATTCGAAATAGCTACTGCCCTTGAAAGTAATTTGATGATTTTAGTAAGATAAAAATGTTTTCTAATGAGTTTTGAAAGTTTTAAAAGGGTTCCAAGAGAAACTAGTAACTTATGTGTTTTAAAAATGAAGTTTTATGCATTTTATGATGGAGACAATTTCGGTTCTGCCTTGCTTTCTATGCTCACTGTTTTCTACCCTTCCATAGCTCATAGGGGGTCTTTTTGAGAATTGGTCTTAGAAAGATTCGATTTTGTATATAACACGAGGTATTTACAGCCTCTGTCCAAAATCTTTAGATAAACCACTTTCTAATATATATGTTCTGGCTATCTCTTGTAAGCTTCTATTTTTCCTTTCAGCGACCGCATTCTATTAGGGAGTTTTCGGTGCAAAGAACTCATGAAGGATGTCATATCTTTCACAAAACTCATTAAATATATTATTTTCAAATTCTACTCCATGGTCAGATCTGATAGAAATAATTTGTGAATTCTTTACAGAGCAAACACGTTTTGTGAAAACATTGAACTTTTCAAACACCACATCCTTAAAAGCTATGAAGAACACCCAGGTAAATCTTGAGAAGTCATCTACAATAACTAAACAATATCTTTTCCCAGCAAGACTAGCTGTTTAAGTTGGACCGAAGAGATTCACATGAAGTAATTCTAGTGGTTTAGTGGTAGACATCACATGTTTATTATGGAAGGAAGCTTTAGTTTACTTGCTTTTTCACATAAATCATAGGTTGAATCCTTGTCAAACCTGATCTTTGGTGTAACGCTCCGATTTTCTATTTGAGCAAAAATGACCAAAATGCCCTTGAAGTCATTTTCTGCCCGGATTTTGAGGATAGCTGATCCAGTAGTCCTCGAAGGGCCAACTCAATGTTTGAAGGGGACTAGATGGCTTTTGAATGGTTTCGGGAGTGAAAATCTCATTTTCTGAGGGTACAGGTCAAAATGAACAAAATACCCCTATAGCATTTTTACACGAGTACAAGTACCGAATGAGCCCGAAACTTCTCCAGATGGTTTTAAATGATGTTTTTATGTATTCCATAACATTTTTTTAAGTCCCGGAGGTCCCAGGTAGTTTTTGTATAAAATTACGATTTTGCCTCTAAGCATAGTGTTTTTAAGCTTAATCGCGTGATTAAGCAAACCTAAGCAATATTAGGCTCTAATCGAAGATTAATTAATTTCCATAATTAATCTAGGGTTAAAACAATTTATTAAAGTTAATTAGAACATAAAATTGCTTAGA
The DNA here is from genome assembly GCA_031216105.1 of Dalbergia cultrata. Classification (NCBI taxonomy): domain Eukaryota; kingdom Viridiplantae; phylum Streptophyta; class Magnoliopsida; order Fabales; family Fabaceae; genus Dalbergia; species Dalbergia cultrata. Next base: position 32,977,379 of record CM062353.1, on the reverse strand, counting down.
TTAAACCTAAATCTCTGTTTTAAATTCAAAATTCCTTGTCATGGAATCTTGAATAGTGTTTTCTCTCTCCAATTTCTTAAATTAAGGAATTGTGTCTACAATTGTTTATGCATAAAATGAGTTTAAATCCTTCTAATAATGTATGAGCACTCCCTAATCATGTCTTGACATTCCTAATTACTTTCTTAGTTACCTAAACACTTAGCAATTCCTAATCTTAAACCTAATCTAATACATATCTCAACACATCATTAACACACAATTAGATGAAACAATTTCTCCTCCCCATGGGTTATCAAGGCTGGCTTAAACCTCCTTCCCCCATATTCTTCACATGTTGAAATTCAAACACTCAAAGAACCATGCCTTAGGCCATGTCTTGCACCATACTTTGAACCATACTCCAAGCCATGCCTTGAATGACTAAATGAATGAGATATTTTCCTCCCCTTTGCTATCCAAAAACTGCCAGCCCTCCACTTCTTTACACAAAAATTATTTCATCAAAATTAAAAAAAGAAAAACACTCAAAAAGACCTTGCTTGAAGCTTTACCTTGAACCATGCTCACCATACTTTCAACCATGCTTCAAAAATTGAACCTCTCACCTCATGGAACATAAGGCAAGCTCATGGCCAGCCCTACCCCTCCATGAGCCTTCATTGTTTTTTTTTTCTATAAATACCCATGCTAAGAAACTTGGAAGAACCTTTAGATCATTTGCTAAGTTTAAGTTTCAAGCATTCTTACAAGCTCTTTCTTTTCTCTCAAAGTTCCAAGAGCTTTCCTTCATCTTCCTCTTTGAATCACCACCTCACAACCTCAAACCACCACACCACCACCTTGAATCATCATCTAAATACCTAAGCTCTCACCTTCAAACACAAGCTCACACAAAAACTCATCCTTTCCTTTTCTTCCTTCCAAGGCTGAATCATCATCATCACCTTGAAAGGAGCTTTTCTTCTCATTTTCATTCCAAAGACCAAGCTTTTCATCTTCATGCTTGGTAGGGAGTTGTTCTAAAATGTTCTTTCTCTCAAATATGTTTTTATTCTTGATGAAAAATGTTGTCTTTAATGAGTTTCTCTTGACTTTCTTTTCGGTTTCTCTTTGTCTTTTCCTTTTTATTTTCGGCCCCAAGGCCTTGTTTCATCCTCATGATAGCTTGATTATGAGTGTCTCTAGATGATGACCTTGTGTTCATCTCAATGAGACCTCTAAAGCTTGAGTTTTTCTTTCTTCAAGTTCCTTATATATTACTTAGATCACTAATGATTTTAACTTAAGAAAATAATAGTAAGGATATCAGAAAGCCCAAGGCCTACCCTTGTCAATCTTAAAGTTAGTCAGCACGTTCTAGAGTTTACTCTAGATAGGGATTTTTGGTACATAATAAAGAATATGGTGTATTTTTATTTTTTTTGTAGTTTCGATTTCTTCATTTCTTTTTCCTTTGAAATTTTGTTTTGAATATATTTCCTTGAGCTTGATAATGGTGTTCAAAGAACTATGAGGTTTCTTTGAAACCTTGGTACTTAGAACCCTAGAGCTTGCTTTATGTTGATGAGATTATGATTGGGATTATGATATTGATTCTTGAAAGTCTTGTATGAGCTCTAATGATATATATAACTGGACTAGCATTCATGTTTAAATTTATGCCTTGCATAGCATGTTTATTTTCCTGTGTCATCACTAAACTCTCAAGAATAAAGAAATGAACTTGCATTATCACATTTAAATTCAAGCTTTGCATTCCATGTTTACTTTTCAAGTTATCACCTAATCTTTGAAGATAAAAATGAGTGCATCTCATATTTATTTTTAAGTCCTCACTTTACTTTTCTAATAAAGATAAAATGAAGTGCATAGCATGTTTATATTCTTGTCATCACCTAAATATATTAGAGCTCAAAGACTTGTCCCTTGTTATCTCAAGTAAAGATTGGAAATGGAAGAGTTTTGATCAACCTAAAATTAGGCCATGTGATGATGATGAGCTTAGTGTAAGTTTCATCTAGTCACAAGTGCCCAAAATCTATGTTTTATGATCTTCCTAAGCATAGATGATCTTAAAGAATATTTTAAGCATGATTTTATGATTTAAATCCCTCTTGAGATTATTTTGGAATAGCTACGGCCCTTATTGGTTTTATGATGATTTTAATGAACTAAAACATTTTCTAACGAGTTTTAGAAGTCCTAAGAAGGTTTCAAGAGAAACTAGCAATTTATGTGTGTTGGAAATAAAATTCTATGCATGATATGATGATTGAGTTTTCGGTTCTGCCTTGTTTGTGTGCTCACTGTATGATGATGATTTTATTATGTGGGAATGAGTATATTCATGTATAATTGATATTAGAATTAATTTGAGAAAGCTAAGATAGGTTGGTAACTAGAAAAGAATTTAAATAGGACTTCTAGAACCCTTAGAAATGAAATTTTATGGATTCTGTTTCAGCATGGTTTAGTATTAGTAATAATGGTTTATAATTAGTGTGAATATATAGGAATCACTCATAATTGGTTTGGGAATTGATCTTGGTACCTTAGGAGAAGACTGAACTTAGAAAGGGTCAAAGTTGTGACTCCTAGGTACCTGTAATTTGTAAAAATATAGATTCTGCACTAATGAGGTTTAGAGTATGTTATGATCATGAAGATTAGTGAGAACAATTAGTTATGAACCCATAGTTGTATAAGAAATTAAGATTCGATGACTAGAGAACTTGGATTTCAAGTTTAAGACCCTAAGGGTCAAAGCATAAGACACTGTAGGTTCTTTGATGCCATGAGTTTATTAATTCAAGTATGATGTGATGATGCATGTGCTATGATGAGTATTTTTATGTGATTTTAAGTTTATCATGACTATAGAAGTTGAATGAGAAATGTATATGCATTATGAGTTATTGTGGCATAAAGCAAATTTGAAAGAAATTTGGTTTATAGCAGTTATGTTGCCGAACTTCCGTCAAATTAAGGACTTAAGAATGTTTTTGAAAATCATATGAGATAAAACCTTGGGTGACACCGGTTTGGCTAAGCCCCCCAGGAGATGAGCTTTAATGTGACATAGCACTGAGACGTACTTCTCCTACTCCGGTGGGGAGGAGGCAAATCCATGAGGGTACAAGTGGATGCAGCCTACCAAAAAGGACAACTCGCTATGCACAAGATGCCAGTAGAGCGTTTCAAAGAAGGAAATGTTCCTAGGGCCTCCCCGAATTAAAGGTTATGATAGGTGATCCTTAAGCCTCCTAACCCATACTTTAGAAGTCGAAAATTTTATGTTTATGCTTATCATAGGATAAGTAAGAGCTAGTGATAACTAGTTAAGGTATGAGCTCATAACCTAGATGATGTTTTAGGGTGGCCCCATGATGCTAGAATATGAAATTCTTACATCACAAAGTTGAGAAAGGAGAAGAGTTCTACTTGAAAAGTTTATATGCCACTTATATGTTTCTTGATGTTATGTTTTAATGGATTGCTTGCATAATGTATTGTCATGCATTCATGCTTTGATATGTTGCATTCATAACATTAAGATTCATTCTAAAAGGAACGAACCTTGGATAACTATGTTTATAAACCTAAATAATGAACTTTACATGCATGCTCACCTTTTCACAATAAACCCAAGGTTCCTAAGGATGTTGATGACATAACCCTAGATAGGAGGTTCCCTACTGAGATTCTTTAGCAAGATTCTCACTCCCTTTTCTTTCTCTCTTTCTCTCCCATCACATCTTCAGATCATGGCGACGTTTGTGGTATTCATTGACACTCCCACGTGGGAGGTGTATTTTGATCCGGAGCACGGATCGTATCATTTTGAGGGACGATGCGTCGTTCAAGTCTTCTTGTATGTAAGACATCCCTTCACACAGCCTGTACATAGCTACCGCTTCTCCCTGACATCTCCCTATGGTGACGACATGGTGTTCGAGCACGGCTGGACGCGCAACGAGAGGATTCTCTGGACGTACTCGGTAGGTTCAGCCGTTCGCGACTACCCGGATTACATGCCTCGCTCTCAGCATTCGGAAAACAACCCCTCGGAGGATCCGCCGACTCACATGTAAAGCGAGAGCTCTGCTCCCACCCCTTTGTTCATGAGAGAGGGGAGTGAAGAAACGGTTATGCAGCCGAGGCTGGTGAGGAGAGCCGAGATGCGCCCCCACCGTGGAGCACATGTTCAGCCGCAACGCATGCCCACTTCTGCCGTGCTTCATGAGTGGACTGGATTCATCCTTCCTTATCCCGAGTCACAGCAGTAGAGGTCTTTGGGGAGGTTTGATGCACACACGCCACATATAGTTTAGGATAAACCTTCTTTTGTGATGAGGTTATCCACTTTAGGTGCACTAGGGTAGGGGTGTTTTTATTTACACTTTCCTTGTACTTTTCTATTTCCATTGTATTTGCTTCCTATTGTATTTGCATATTGTACCAAACTAAGTCCCGCCTTTAGGTGGGCATTATTATAATATTAATGTGATGTTTCATTTAGTGTTCTATTGATTGTTAAATGTGATGATATGCTTTTCCAAGTTATGCTTCATTCTTTACAAGTTACAATGTACGTTAATGCCTGTTTAAGTCACACGCGGCTTTCACTTTGCTCTTAAGTTTCAAAAAAAAAAATTTCCCGTATTTTCCGCTAAGTATTTTAAAGAAAGATTTAAAGAATGAGACTAAGAAGTAGCAAACTAATGATTAACCTAAATACGTTCTAGGAATATTGGGTTAAAAATTAGGATCTTACATTTGGCAATCCTTTAACAAGCTCTTTCAAGATAACTTAAAGATAAGCTTCATGTAAGCATGCCCAAGCTTCTTATGCCATAACCACTTTTCATCCATGAAGAATTCCAAACATTTTACCTCTTGATCTTAAAGATCATCCAAGAGGAACACATAAGTGTTATCATGCCTTTTGTCGGATAGTATAAAATGACCTGAGATAGGACTAACTATTTTGCAATTATGAGCATTAAAAATAACGTTAAAGCCTTGATCACAGAATTGCCTTGTAATGCCCCGATTTTCTCTAAATGTGTAAATGACCGAAATGCCCCTGAGGTCATTTTTAGAGATATTTTAGGGTGGCCCCATGAGATGAAAGTTAAAGTTTAAAATGTCACATGTGCTATACCTATCACCTTATGTCAATGTTATAATGTTTCTTAGTTATTCTATTGATTGGCTTACCTTTATGATGCATTCATGTCATTAGGATATTCCTTGCTTAGTCATAAGACGCATTATAAAATATGACGGGCCTTGGATAAATAATACTTTAGAAAACTAACTTAAAAGGAGTTTATAAGCATGCACACCTTTTTAGAAATAAAACCCAAGGTTCCTGAGGATGTGATGATGTCACCTAGGTAGGGATTACCCTACTGAGAATCCTTTTAGAAGATTCTCATTCCCTCTCTTTTTTCTTGCATCACATCTTCAAATGGCGACTTTCGTACTCTTCATCGACACTCCGACATGGGAGCTGCACCATTACCCAGCACTTGGGTCATACCATTTTGAGGGTCGCTGCACTGTCAGAGTATTCATGTTCATGGGACGACCCTTCACGACTTCGTCCCGAGCTACCGCTTCACCCCGACTGCTCCTTACCGCCATAACGGGATTTTTGAGCGAGCTAGACCAGGCGATGAGCAGATTCTCCGCATGCAGCCTGAGACGTCAGCCGCACGTGACTACCCGGAGTACGTGCCCTGGACCCAGTATTCGGAGACTGATCCATCCGAGGACCCACCATCACACATGTACAGTTTGAGCTCCAGTCCCGCTCCCCCACCGATGAGAGCCGGGAGTGAGGAGACAGTGGTCCAGCCGAGGTTGGCACGTAGGCCATCCATGCGCCCTCACCGCGGTGGACATGCCCCGATGATGCGCTCGACCACTCCCGCAGAGATTCGTCAGTGGATCAACTCGACCCCACAGTACTCGGACCAGCAGGAGTAGACATAGGAGGGGTAGCAGTTAGTGCACACACGCCACATAGTTGAGGACAAACCTTCTTTTGTGTATGAGTTTGTCTACTCTAGGTGCACTCGGGCATGGGTGTTGTTTTATGATTTCCCTGTATTTGTTCTTCAGTTGTATTCCGTTTCCCGATGTATTGAATAGTCCTACCCTTTGGGTAGGCACATTATATATATATATCTATGTTTCAGTTGATGTTTTCATGATATGATGTGTTTCTTTACGCTTTGCTTATATGTTTCGTTATGCTTCCTTTTAAAGATTCGTGCGTGGCTCTCACTTTGATTTTAATTCTAAAAAGAAAAATTTTACCCATATTTCCGCTAAGTATTTTCTAAGTAAAAGATGAGACCAAAAGGTAATATTCTAAAGATTAACCTAAGTACATACTAGTAGTCTTAGGTTAAGATTTAGGGTGTTACACTCTTCATCTCATAATCATCTTATAACCTTGAAACACCACCCCATAGCCTTGAACCATCATCAAACCTCTCAAACACCACACCTCAAACACAACCTCACTTGAAACACAACTCCAACCTTCTTGTTCTTCCTTGGCCAAAACCATCTAGCCCCAAGGAGGAGCTCATCATCTTGTTTTCCTTTTCAAAAGTTCAAGCTTTTTGTCTTCACTCTAGGTAGGAGTGTTTTTCTAAACTTTGTTTCTTGAAAAATGAGTTTCTCTAGCTTTCTCTTGGATTTTCTTTTTGAAACTTTCTTTGTTTCTTTTTCTTTGAGCATTCGGCCTCTTGGCCTAGAGGAGTATATGATAGCTCAATGATGAGAGCTCCTAGATGATGACTATGTGTTCATCTCAAAGGAACCTTTAGAGCTTGAGTTTTTGTTTTCTCTAAGTTTCATCTTTATTATCTAGCTCAAAAGGATTTTTGTTCAAGAACACCTTTACTTTCCTTGCTATTTTGATTTCGGTTTTCTTGTTCCTTTTCCTTTAAATATTTAGGTTTTGATTCCTTGATCTTTGAGGTTTTGTTTTGTTTTGAAAGTTTACTTATTTTGAGCTTGATAATGATGTTCAAGAACCTCATAGTTCCTTTGAGAACTTAGTTCAAGAACTCTAAAGTTCTCTTTGTGATGAGATGAGTGTTGGGTTGTTATGTGTTAAAGTCTTGTATGAGCTCTAGCCAACCCTAAAATGAACCTTCATCATGTTTACTTTTATGCTTTGCACATATTATTTACTTTCCTTGCTATCACTAAGTATCAAGATAATGAATGAACTTGCATTCTCATATTTATATTTCAAGCTATGCATTATCATGTTTATATTTCAAGTTCTCACTTAATATCAAGATAATAATGAGTTGCATCTCATGTTTATTTTATGCTATCACTTTACTTTCTAATGGAACCTAAAATAAGTGCATAAGCATACTTATCTTTATGTCATCACTTCAATGAACCTAGAGCTCAAAGACTTGCCCATTGTTGTCTCAAACAAAGGTTTAAAAATATTTACTTCCCTTAGCTTATGTTTCGGCCATTAAGGTTTTGTTGCTTTACAAGTATTGAAAACTATGTTTTATAATTTTTCTAAGCTCTTATGAGTTAAAGGAATATATGGAACTAAGTTTTATGAATTTAGGACCTCTTGAGATAAAATTTATTTAGCTACTTCCCTCTCAAGTATTTGGATGATTTTTAGATGTTAAAAATGTTTATAAATGAGTTTTGAAAGTTTTAAAAAGGTTCCAAGAGAAACTAATATTTTATGTGCTTTAGAAATTGTGTTTGATGCCTTTAAATGGATATGTTTGTTTCGGTTCTGCCTTGCTATGTTTAGCCACTATATGTGCTATTTTAATAATGATAATATGCTTATGTTTGAGTATAATTGATGTTAAAACTCATATGTGAAAGATAAGAGAAGTTAGAAACTAGAAAAGAATTAATTTGAGAGTTTTAGATACCTTAATGTTTGAATTTTCTGGATTTTGTCCAGCAAGGTTTAGTAATAATAATCATGGTACTAAATTAGTTTAAATGTGTAGGAATGACTCATAATTGGTGTAGGACTTGATCTAGATGCCTTAGGACAAACTGCACTTAGAAAGGGTCATTGTTGTGACTCCTAGGTACCCGTAAAGTTAGGATTATGAATTCTGCATCCTTGAGGTTTAGAGATGTTCTTGACCATAGTGTGAGGTGAGAAATACTTAGTTATAACCTTATAAGTTCCCAAGAGATTAGGTTTGATGATTTATAACTTAGAATGTGAGTTAAGGACCTTAAGGGTCAATGCATAAGACACTAAGAAGTTGTTAATGCTATGATGTGTTATATGATGCAATGATATGATGAGATGTGCTTGACGCATGAGAAAATGATTCATGAAAAAGTTAAAGTTTATCATAGCATGAGATTTCATGAGAACATTATGTGTGATTTAGCTTGTTGCAGTTTGAAGGAAATTCGGTTTAACAGCTATTATGCTGCCGAATTTTCGTCAAACCTTAAAGGGTTGAAAGAAATGTTTATGAGTACCATCTGAGTTGAAAACCCTGGGTGACACCGGTTCGGCTGAGCACCCCCAGGAGATTTTTATGTGACAAAGCACTGAGACGCGCTTTCCTGGGTGACACCGGTTCGCCGAGCACCCTGTGGGAGACAAATCCGTGAGGGTATGAGTAGATGTAACCTACCAAAGTGGACAAATTGCTGTGGCTTAATGCCCACAAAGCGTTTCAAAGAGGGTATATCCTAAGAGAGGTGATCCCTGCCCCCTACCTGTACTTGCGAGTCGGGATTATTTTATTATGTTTGGCTTATTCAGATAATAAGCAAGAGCTAGTGATGACTAGCTGAGGTATGACCTCATAACCTAGTTATTTTTAGGGTGGCTTATTATGCTGAAGTACCATGATTGATGTCACGAAGTTGAGGAATGATTCCCTTGAAAGTTATATGCCGTTATGCCACACGTTTTATGTTTATATGCTTTGATGTGTGGTTTTATATGCTCGAGTATTGACATGCATCCATGATATAATATGTTGCATTCATAACATCAAGATGCATGCTAAAAGGAATGGACCTTGGATAATTAGTTTTGGAAAACCCTAAATTGAATCTTATATGCATGATCACTGTTTTAGAATTAAACCCAAGGTTCCTGAGGATGTGAACGACGTAACCCTAGGATAGGAGACTCCTACTGAGATTCTTTAGCAAGAATTCTCACTCCTCTCTCTTCTCTCTTCTGTCACATCTTCAGAAAGCGATAGTGACGTTCGTGGTCTTCGTTGATACACCCACTTGGGAGGTTCACTATGACCCGGACCACGGGTCATATCATTTTGAGAGGCAGTGTACCGTGCGAGTTTTCATGTTCATTGGACGCCCCTTTGCACATCCTGTATAGAGCTACAGTTTTTCCCCGATGTCACCTTACGATGAAGCGATGGTTTTTGAGCGCGCCCGGACACGTGACGAGAGGGTTCTACATATATATACTAGTGGTTCGATGCCTCGAGACTTCTAGGACTACATGCCTCGATCCCCAAGTTTGGAGGACAACCCATCCGAGGACCCACCGACGCACATGTATAGCGAGAGTTCTGCTCCTACACCTCAGTTCATGTGAGACGTGAGCGAGGAGACTGTTACACAGCCTAGGCTAGCTAGGCGAGCCGAGAGGCATCCCTATCGAGGAGCCTATGCTCAGTCTTCACGTGTACCCACTCCTGCTGCCCTGCATCCATGGATTGGTTACACTCCACCATTTCCCGGTTTCCCGTAGTTGACGTCGTAGGGGAGGCTTAGTGCACACACCCACATGTAGAGTGGATAAACTTTCTTTTGTTCTTGAGGTTATCCACCGTAGGTGCACTCGGGTAGTTATGGTTTATTTCTGCTTTCTTGTGTTATGTTGTATTTTACTTCCGCTGTATTACAAGCTCTGCCCGTCCCCATGAGGGTATGACTACTTATGTACTTTATCTAAGTTATTAATGAAATGTTTCCTTTGTTATCATGATTGTTGTTCTTTGATTATATGCTTTACTTTATGGTTTCTAATGATTGTTACGCGTGCTTTATGTTTCTGTCGTTCGACTAGTTAAGTTCGTGGCTCTCACTTTGCTTTATGTTTCCAAAAAAAAATTTACCCGTAATTTTCGCTAAGTATTTTATTAAAATGATGAGACTAAGAAGTAATAGCCTAATGTTTAACCTAATGTATTCTAGAGAGTTGGGTTAAAAATTAGGGTGTTACACTTTCTTATAACAGACAATACGAAAAACTTTGTTTCTTGTTTTATCTAGTTGAAATGCATTTCTTTTTCCTTTTCCCTTTTCTTTATATCCTAACCCAATTTTTTGAAAGTATGGCCTTTGTCCTCCAAGTATCAGTTCAAGATTTTTTGAGCCATTTACCATCTTTTCTAGATCAGACTTTAGAAGCATAGTCGTTTTCTCTAATTTAGACAAAGTTTTTTAATTTTCTTTATTATCTTTTGATAACTTGATTCTTAAGGTGTTGAGATCATTGTTTTCCTTTTGTGATTCCTTATTTTCACATTTAAGATTTTCAACCTCTATTTTGACCATTTGAAGTTCTAAAACACCTTTTTGATGTTTTTTCTTTATATTTTGATAATAAGGGGAAATGGTTTGAGTGTTCTCAAGTAATTCTTCATATAAAGCTACTAATTCATCATAGGATAGATTTTGGTCAGAAATATTTACCTCAACTTTATCCTTCGAGTTAAGCCTGCCATGAAGCATAGGTTGGCTATATCTTCTTATCCTTCTAGACTTTCTGCTCCCTCGTTTTCTTCATCAGAGTTACTCCATGCTGCCATCATTCCCTTTGTCTTGTTTAAGAGCTTCTTTTGTGGGCCTTTTAGTTTTGGACATTTAGGTCTGAAGTGACCCTTTTCTCCACAATTAAAGCAAATAATGTTGTCTGGCTTTATTTTACCTTTCCTATCCTTTTTATGTCTTTTATTCTTTTGAACTTACCTTTCTGGCTCTTGACATCCTTCTTACTAGCATGGAGATCTCATCTCCATCATCACCTTTAGTGTCATCATCAGATTTGTCCTCTTCATCAGAGGTTTCACTGATTTTCATTGCCTTCCCTTTGCTTGACTTATGATGGGAAGATTTTAAGGCAATGGACTTGTTTTTTCTCATGGATTCACCATACATCTCCACCAATAGTACCTCATAAGTTTTGAGAGATCCAATAAGTGCATCCAACTCAAGGTTTGAAGATCTTTGGCTTCAATAATGGCTATTATTTTAGGTAGCCATTTTGCAGGGAGGCTTCTTAAGATTTTCCTAACAAGCTCGGAGTTAGAATATCTTTTGCTAAGACCTTTCAGTTGATTTATAATATCCACAAACCTTGTAGTCATATCATCAATGCTTTCATGATCAGTCATTTTAAACATTTCATAATGGTGGACCATCATGTTGATATTTGTCTCCTTGACAGATCAGTTCCTTCATGCAGCATGAGCAATTTGTCCCATATTTCTTTCACTGTGTCACAGGCAACAATTTTATCATATTCAGCTTTACTTAGTGCACAGGTGAGCAGATACTTAGCTTTGGAATTTAATTGAATCCTGGCTTTATGTTGCTCTGTCCATCTGTTTCTGGGAACTTCTCTTGATATGAGGAGTGTAGCATCTATTGCAAAGACTTCTTCAGTTGGAATGTAGTCACCTTCTTAGATTATTTCCTACAAGTCAAGACTTGTATACTTTATAAACAACTCCATGTGATCCCTCTAATAGGCATAGTCTCCACCATCAAAAAATGGTGGTCTGTTGATCGAGTGCCCTTCTGCTATATGAATGCTTTGTTCCATTTATCTTTGGATCCTTTCTTTTATCCTCTATAGTAGTTAGAATGCTCAACCCCTTAGAGGCCAAGCTCTGATGTCAATTGTTGGTGAGAAAATGCATGAGAAAGGGGAGGTGAATCATGCTTTCTTTGTCAAACTTTCAAACTGAAACTTTATAGCAAAAATCTATCAAGCTTTGAACTTGAACTGTAGTGGACGATAGGTTAGATTATTTAGAAAGTAACTTCTAAATTAAGCAGTTCGAGTAAATGAATTGACTTTAACAAACAAAGATCAAGATATTTATGCAGAATTAAATGTAGAAAATAAAGAAGTAAAGGATGAGAGAATACTAAATCAGGAGTTTATACTGGTTCGACCAACACCTACCAACATCCAGTTCTCAGTAATCACTAAGTTTCACTAATAGTCTACCAGTGTCAGTAAATAACACTTACCAACACAACAACAATAACAAGTAGTTTTGCAGTAGCCTCTTCAAGCCATACAACTTCCAATCACTATTGGATCGATGATACAATAGATTCAAGATTGATGCTTAGTTTGAACAATCTTGTACTCAATTTTTTTACTAATGAATATAAAGTGACGAATTTGAAATGACTTGAGTGACTTCTTTCTACTAATTCTTCATTAGAAGAGTGTGAACAATTCTAAAATTTAGAAAGAACATTTTAATGTTCAAGGAATTTAGCAGATGTTTTACAAAGAGATTGGGAAAGATTTTTCCAGTGTTTTTACTCTTTTCATCTCTAGTCTTTTGAAGCACAATCATCTCTATTTATAGATGATTTCCTTTTGTTACCATTGCCCCTGATCTTCTATTCAACCAGCACGTGTCGAGCATCAATTTGAATATTGGAAACATAACCTAGAAAAGTAGCTTATCCAATGTTAGAGATACTTTTCAGAAGCCGTTGATGAGTTGAGGTTTCTAAAGTATATCATAAACTACTTTTCTGAACATGGTTTATGAACTCCTTAATAAGCCTTTCTCTGTTGATCGAGGGTGCTGAAGAATGATGTTCTGATTAAAACAAATTGGTTTGACTTTTGATTTTGAATTTCAAATCTAACCACTTTCCCTCCCTCTCTTATGATGCGAACGTTTTGAAGAGCGCTGCTAGTTCCTTGTTGATTCATTTGTCTTCTAGTCTCCAATCTTGATTTTTTTTTATAATGAATTATCCATAATTATGATCATTGAAGATTGAGTAACACATTGCTTTCAGCTTTTGTATGTTATCTTCATTGTTGTAACATCCAAAATTTTAACCCAATACTCTAGAGCACATTAGGTTAATCATTAGGTTATTACTTCTTAGTCTCATTCTTTTATGAAAATATTTAGCGGAAATACGGGTAAATTTTTTTTTTTGAAATATAAAACTAAAGTGAGAGCCGCGTATGATGTAACGAAGGCTAACATACAAAAAAGGGATATCATATCATTCATGGTCATAAAACTCAAACATTATTCATTACATCATAACATAATCATATTATCATAGATACATAATCTATAACTATCATAGTACTATTATCGCATCAAAAGAAATACATTTCTATAATCATAAAACTAAAGCGGCATCTACGTGCGTTCTTTATGTCCCACTGAACCAACTCGTAGTGCATGCCCTACGCCCACGCCTTAGTAGAGGTCATGAGATACACCATCATCTTCGTTTGGAGATGACACGGAAGAAAAGAGAGAGAGGGATGAGAAACTTATTCAAGATTCTCAGTTGGGATTTTCGACTCCAACACAAGTGTCATCATCATCGTCCCCAGCCACTTCAGTTTTAATTATAAAAAGGTGGTCACGCATAAGGTTTAATTTTAAACTTCTCAAATCTATTTATCTGAAGTGGGTGTCTTTTAGTATGGGTCTTAATGATATGAATGCAACAGATATTGGATGAATGCATGACAATACTTTGTACAAACAGTCGATAGAACACAACATCAAGCTACACATTAACATATAAGTGGCATATAAAACTCTTTCTTTTCTCATAACTGTGTGACTTTAAAAACATCATATCTCTTTCTCATGCTTGAACTCTTAAGTTCTTTTTCTCAAAGACCACCCTCTTAAACATGGTCGCCTAAATCCAACCGACATACCACCCCGGCGATTTTTATCATGGTCCCCAAACTCCGTCTCACCTAATCGCCTAGGAATGAGCTCAATCCTAACTAGTCATCACTAGATTTAATATGGGGAATAATAGAGGGGGTAACACATCACTAGTTTCCAACTCATTATCTGAATAGACGAACCATGAGATAGAATCCCGACTACTAGAGTACGGGTTAGGGGCGTAAGGGTCACCTAATACACTGACTCCTTGAGTGTGGGTTAGGGACTTAAGGATCACCTAATACACCAACTCCCAGAGTGCGGGTTAGGGTTATTTTCTTCTTCGAAACGCATCTACGGCATTTAGTGCACAGTAAATTTGTCCGCTGTGGCAGGCTGCATCTACCATACCCTCACGGTTTTGTTATCTTCTTACCGAGGTAGGAGAAATGCATCTCGGTGTGTTATGCAAGAATGCATCATAAACACATGCCCTCATCTATCATCATGGAACCTCATGCAATATGTATATCATGCTCATAAATCTATGCACTTCATCATAGTATGCCACATCAACTCATAATGCATGTACTTGCATATTCAATTTCACATTTCATAATTAATTTCTAAAGTCATATAAACGGTTTCATCCTAGCACATGCATTCACACATCATCATAGCATCAACATAAAAAGATCACATCATCATAACTCATATATCATCACATCATGCATGTCAACATATCATACTTGCATTATCAAACACAAAGCAATAAAAGATCTCTTAATGTCTTATGCTTTGACCCTTAAGGTCCTTTATCTTGAAATCTAAGTTGTCTATCATCACAACCTAAGCTCTCGGGTGCCTATAGGCTCATATCTAAGTATTCCTCACTCAATTCTCTGATCATAAACAATTCTAAACCTCAAGAGTACAGAATCTAAAATTCTAACTTTACGGGTACCTAGAAGTCACAATAATGACCCTTTCTAAGTTCGGTTTGCTCCTAAGGCATCAAGATCAAGTCCTAAACCAATTATGAGTCATTTCTACACATTTAGACTAGTTATAAACCATGACTATCAATTCTAAACCATGCTGGATAGAATCCAGAAAAATCAATTACTGAGGGATCTAAAACTCTCAAATTAATTCTTTTCTAGTTACTAATTTCTCTTAACTTTCACATATAAATTTTAGCATAAAAAATACATGAACATACTCATATTATCATCATCAAAACAGCATAAAACAGTGAGCATGCCATCAAAACAGAACCGAAATCATCTCCATCAAACAAAGCACAAAACTTGATTTCTAAAACACATAAATTGCTTGTTTCTCTTGGAACCTTTCTAAAACTTTCAAAACTCATTAGTAAACATTTTTGTCATCTAAAATCACCCAGATACTTGTAAAGGTAGTGGCTATTTTAAACTAAACTCAAGAGGTTTTAAACTCATAAAACTTTGTTCTAAACATCCTTTGAACTCATATGAGCTTAGGAAAATTATGAAATGTAGATTGTAGTGCTTGTAACAATCAAACCTTCTAAGGCCGAAATCAAGAGGCTAAGAAGCCTAAAACTTTCAAACCTTTGTTTGAGATAATAAAGGGTAAGTCTATGAGCTCTAACTCTTTAAGTTGTAACATAAAAGTAAATATGCAATGCACTTTATTTTAGTCTTTATTTAGAGGTGAGGATACAAAATAAATATGCTATGCAACTCATTATTATCTTAGAGATTTAGTGAAAGCATAAACATAAATATGGAGATGCAAGTTCATTCTTTAATCTTGAGCATTTAGTGATGTCATAAAAGTAAACATGGATGCAAAGTTTTTTATCTTAACTTAGAGCTCACATGAGACTTTTAAAGAGAACTACAAACCTCAACCCAACACTTATCTCATCACAGAGAGAGCTTTAGAGTTTTTGAACCAAGTTCTCAAAGGAACTAGGTGGTTCTTGAACATCATCATCAAGCTCAAAAAACAAGCTTTTTAAAAGGAAGCAAAAATTTTAAGAGAAAAGAAATAAGAACCCAAAACACATTCTTTTATGACATAAAAAAGAAATAGAGACACTTTAAAAATTTTAACAAAAACCTTTGGGGATGAGCTATGAAGGCCGAATGTATAAGAAGAAGAAAAAGGAAGAAAAACAAAAACTTTTCTTAGATAAAGAACAAGACTCAAGCTTTAGAGGTTCCTTTGAGGTGAACACAAGGTTACCATCTATGAACACTCATCATCAAGCCATCATAGCCATGAACAAGGCCAAGAGGCCGAAATGAAAAAGAGAAGGAAAACAAAGGAAAGCTCAAAAAGAAACCAAGAGAAAACTAGAGAAAACACATTTTTGAGTAAAAAAAAAGTTTGAAAGCAGCTCCCTACCAAATGTGAAGACAAAGGCTTGATCTTGAGGATGGAAATGAGAAGATCAACTCCTCCTAGAGAGGTGAGGTAGCTTCAGCCTTGAGAGAAAGAAAGGAAAGGAGATGTGTTCTTGGTGAGCTTGTGTTTGAGAGATTTGATGATGATTCAAGGTTATGAGGTGGTGTTTTGAGGTTATAAGATGATGATGTGATGAGAGGATGAAGAAGATGAAGATGAAAAAGAAAGGAAACTCTCTTGAGACTTTGAGAGAAAAAGAAAGGAAACTCACAAAGGCTAAGAACACTCAAACTTACCAAATGAAACAAAAGTATCACAAGTTCTTCCTAAGCACCTATTTATAGAAAATGAAACAATGAAGGTTCACTCAAAGGAGGTCATGGCCGTGAGGTTTTGGGAGGCAAGGGGAGAGAAAAATATCGCTTACACAATGTCATTCAAGCATGATTTTGAAGTATGGAAGACATGGTGCAAGGTATGGCTCAAAGTATGGTAATTTGTCTTTGTTTGAAATTGAAATAAATCATCTAGAAGGCAAGGAGGGCTAGCTGATTTTGAGCCACAAAAATGAGAGAAAAAGTCTTCTAGAAGATGTCTTATGAAGCATGGATGAAAGCATGGTGTTTGTATGACAAAGTATGGTTTATGGTGAGGTGGAAGCATGGTTCTTTGAGTGTAAACCTTTGAGCATGTGATGGAAATTGAGAGGGTATGTTTCGGCCAGACCTGGACAACATGGAGGGAGGAAAAATCTTCCATGTAATTGTATGTTAATGATAGGTTTAAGTGTAGGTTAGCTTAGGTACAAGGTTAGGAATTATTAAGCATAAGTTTAGGTAACTAATAATGGGGTTTAAGAGTTTTATGACAAGGTTAAGGAGTGCTCATACACATTTAGAGAATTTAAAATTCATTTGTGAATAAACAATTGAAAACACAATTCCATGATTTAAGGAATTGGATAGAGGAAACACTATTCAAGATTCCATGACTAGGAATCTTGAATTTAAAAATAAGATTTCAAGTTGTAATTAAGCATTCTTAGGTTCTAATCAACTTTAATAAATTATTTTGACTCTAGATTAATTATGGAAATTAATTAATCTTCGATTAGAGCCTAATATTGCTTAGGTTTGCTTAATCACGCGATTAAGCTCAAAAACACAAAGCTAGGGGCAAAATCGTAATTTTGCACTAATTTTGCCCGGGACTTCCGAGACTAAAACTAAAGTCACAGAATACATAAAAATGCCTTTTAAAACCATCTGGAGAAGTTTCGGGTTCATCCGGCACTTGCAAATGGGTAAAACACCACAGGGGTATTTTGGTCATTTTGACCCGAAAACTCGAAAAATGAGATTTTCGATCCCGGGAAGGTACACAAGCCAACTAATCCCCTTCCAACATTGAGTTTGCCCTTCGAGTACTGCTAGATCGGCTTTACTCAAATTCTGGACCGAAAATGACCTTAGGGGCATTTTGGTCATTTTCACTCTAACAGAAAATCAGGGTGTTACAATTGTAGCCATTCATTCTAAAGTTCAGTGTTACTTTCTAACGACCATATCCTTGGTTTCTTGATTTTGTTTCAATGAGCTTGCTTCCTTGATGTACACGATCACATTTTGCTTGATATAATTTTCACTTCATCTAAATCTATCATCTTCTCATAAGAGAAAAGCATGTTTGCATATGCAAAGTGAAATTATTTTCACTTAATTCCTATAGTGCATCTCGAAAGCACCTGTTAAGCTTAGTCAAACAAACTCAAGGTGGCTGTTAGTCATTCTCCAAAGTGTTTTCTTTACATTGGCTTTGTTGTCATTCAAAATAGTAAAGCTTATACTTTCTAAAAGGTTTTGTAGCTTACAAGTTTGTTAGGAAGTGCCACAAATGTCAATCTATACTAATCGAATCCATTCTCCTCCTGTGCCATTACACACTCTTACATCACCTTGGCTGTTTGCAATGTAGGGCAAGGATGTCATAGGACTAATTAATCCCAAAGCCTCTAATAGTCATCGCTTCATTTTAGTAGCCATCGACTAGTTCACCAAATGGGTGGAAGCTACTTCCTACACCAATGTAACATGGAAATAATGGTGAAATTCTTGAAGAACAACATCATTTGTAGGTACAGGTTGCCAGAAAGGCTTATCACAAACAACACAACTAACTTCAATAATGTAGAAGTACAAAAACTTTGTGAACAATTCAAGATCAAGCATCACAACTCGGTTCCCTACCGACCAAAGATGAATAGGGCTGTGGAAGAAACAAACAAAAACATGAACAAAATCTTAGGGAAAATAGTAGTCACCTCAAGGATTGGAGTGATATGCTGCTTTACACATTGCATGCCTACCGTACTTCAGTCAGATCCTCAACTGGGCAACCCTGTATTCGTTGGTATGTGGGATGGAGGGGGTGACATCCATAGAAATGGAAAGACCATCCTTAAGAGTCTTGGAAAAAGCTGAATTAGAGGAAGCCGAGTGGGTCAAAATGAGATATAAACAATTGAATATGCTCGAAGAAAAATGACTAATTGTAGTTTGCCATGGCTAGTTATACCAGAAAATGATGACAAAAGCGTTTAATAAGAATGTTCATCCTCAAAAGTTTCAACCAAGCAATCTTGCTCTAAAGAAGATTTTTCCAAATCAAGAGGATAATAGAGGCAAGTGGACACCCACATATGAAAGCCTTTACATAATCAAATATGCCTTTTCTGGAGGAGCATTGATCCTGAATGGTATGGAAGGCAAACCACTCACTAAGGCAATCAATTCGGATTATGTAAAGAAGTACTTTCCCTAAATAAAAATGAGGAGAGAAAAAGAAAACGTGCTTGCTAGGTTGAAACCTAGAAGGACAATCTAGGTAAAAATTAAAGCAAAAGGAAAAAAAAGAAGAGATGACAAGAAAGCCTACTAGGTTGAAAACCCAAAAAGGCGGCCTAGGCAAATATTAGGGCATAAAGAGAAAGAAAAACTCACAGACTGAAAATCCGAAAAGATAATCTGAACAAAAATTGGAGCAAGTCTTAACTGCTAGGCTGAAAACCCAAAAGGGCAGCCTATCCAACTAGGAAAGTGAAAGCCAATAACCAAGAAGCTATGTGGGACACCGAAATTGGGTTAGTTTGAGTGTTAGTGGATCACGGCATATTGTTGAGCACGCAACAAAGGATTATACTCACGATCATGGATTTTAAGACTAATGTAAGCAATGAATCAATGAAATAGGCTAATCACATGAAAGTAGCACAATCAATCTTTTCATCTTTCTCTCTTCATCTTTTAGCACTTGTTGACATCTTGTAAATACTTTTCATTGTAGAGTTCAATAAAATTGTCTTTCTTTTCCTTTGTGTCTTAGTTTTTTTTTTCTTTTTTTATCGTTTATTTCTATGTCATCTTTGGAAACCATGCATAATCATGACATTATAATTGAATTACAACTAAGGGATTAATTTGCTAACCAAGCTCAAAAATAGTAAGTCAAATAGGGGGCTCGTTAATGAAGATGGACTCGCAAAGGAAAAAAGGCAACTCACTTAATTAAGGTTTGGAGATAACAATCCATGTGTGGGCTTTGATCGACTTGAAATGTAAAAAAAAGAAGCAAAAATTAAAAAGAAAAAGAAAAAGAAAACAAAAGTGTAACACCCTAATTTTTAACCCAACTTTCTAGAACACATTAGGTTAAACATTAGGCTATTACTTCATAGTCTCATTCTTTCATTAAAATACTTAGCGGAAATTACGGGTAAATTTTTTTTTTGAAAACATAAAACAAAGTGAGAGCCACGAGCTTAACTAATCGAATGACAGAAACGTAAAGCACGCATAACCATCATAAACAACCATGTAAAATAAATCATACATCAGAAGAACATAGATCATGAAGATGATAGAAACATTATATTAATAACAAAGTAGCTAAAGTACATAACTAGTCATACCCTTATAGAAACGGGCAGAGCTTGGAATACAACGGAAAAAGGAAATACAACATATAGCAAAGTACATGGTACAACGTAAGGATAAAAACCCAAAATACTACCCTCCTACTATGCTACGAGCACTAATCTACATCCCCTCCCAAAAGGTACGGCCGAAGGGAAGATCCCCGCGAAGCTCAGGTACTCGAAAGCTCTCCAATGGAGTCTAGTGGCGACGAGAATCCACGGCTGATGGAGGCAGGTAGCCGGGCAAACGCTCTAACTCCTCCTGAGTGGCCCAATGCAATGTGAAAGGCACACGAGGTGGCTGAACGTGGGCTCCTTGATGCAAACGCATCTCGGCTCTCCTTGCCAGGCGCGGCTGCACCACAATCTCCTCACTCCCCATACGTCGGGATCGGGGAAAAGGGACTGAACCCTCCGAAGGAACATGCGTCGGCCAATCCTCGGATGGGTCAGTCTCAGATCTCCTCGAACGAGGTACGTACTCCGGGAAATCTCAGACGGCGGAGGCAGAGGTACTGGCACGTCGCAACTGCTCCTCACGCGGGCAGGTGCGCTTGAAGATCATGTCGTCACTACCAAAAGGCGCAGTAGGAGTGAACTGGTAGCTCGAAATTGGATAGGCGAAAGGTTGTCCCAAGTACACAAAAACACGAACGACACATCGACCCTCAAAGTGATATGAACGGTGGTCCGGGTTGAAGTGTATCTCCCATATTGGCGTGTCAATGAAAAGAATGAACGTCGCCATCGCTCTCTACAGATGTGACGGAAGGAAAGAGAGAGGAGTGAGAAATCTTGCTAAAGAAATCTCAGTAGGAGTCTCCTATCCTAGGGTTACATCGTACACATCCTCAGGAACCTTGGGCTTATTTATAAAATAATGATCATGCATATAAGGTTTAATTAAGGTTTTCCAAAACTAATTATCCAAGGTCCATTCCTTTTAGCATGCATCTTGATGTTATGAATGCAACATGTTATATCATGGATGCATGGGAATACTTGAGCATATAAGACAACACCTCAAAGCACATAAACATAATCCATGTGGCATAAGGGCATATAATTTCCAAGTGAATCATTCCTCAACTTCGTGACATCAACCATGGTACTTCAGCATATAAGCCACCCTAAAAAAAATAATAACTAGGTTATGAGCTCATACCTTAGCTAGTCGTCACTAGCTCTTGCTTATTATCTTGAATAAGCGAAACATAAATAATAATCCTGACTCGCAAGTACGGGTAGGGGGCAGGGATCATCTCTCTCTGGGATTACCCTCTTTGAAACGCTTTGCTAGCCACGCATGGCCTCGCAATTTGTCCGCTTTGGTAGGCTGCATCTACTCATACCCTCACGGATTTGTCTCCTCCCGGGGGTACTCGGCCGAACCGGCACCTCCTCGGGGGAAGCGCGTCTCAGTGCTTTGTCATATAAAAATCTCCTGGGGGTGCTCGGCCGAACCGGTGTCACCCAGGGTTTTCAACTCATATGGTACTCATAAACATTTCTTTCAACCCTTTAAGGTTTGATTTGAAATTGACAAAGATAGCAGCTGTTAAACCGAATTTCCTTCAAACTGCCACAAGCTAATTCACACAACATGTTCTCATGAAAACTCATGCTATGATAAACTTTAACATTTTCATCAATCATTTTCTCATGCATCAAGCACATCTCATCATATCATTGCATCAAACAACACATCATAGCATTAACAACCTTTTACTGTCTTATGCATTGACCCTTAAGGTCCATAACTCACATTCTAACTTATAAATCATCGAACCTAATCTCTTGGGTACCTATGAGGTTATAACTAAGT
This sequence comes from Dalbergia cultrata, assembly GCA_031216105.1. Lineage (NCBI taxonomy): Eukaryota > Viridiplantae > Streptophyta > Magnoliopsida > Fabales > Fabaceae > Dalbergia > Dalbergia cultrata. The sequence continues at coordinate 32,955,250 of CM062353.1, read as the reverse complement.
ATTTCTCACCTCACACTATGATCAAGAACATCTCTATACCTCAAGGATGCACAATTTATAACCCTAACTTTACGGGTCCCTAGGAGTCACAACAGTGACCCTTTCTAAGTCCGGTTTGTTCCTAAGGCTTCAAGATCAAGTCCTAAACCTTTTATGAGTCATTCCTACACATTAAAACTAATTTAAATCCATGATTAGCATTACTAAACCTTGCTGGACAGAATCCAGAAAATTCAAACATTAAAGGATCTAGAACTCTCAAATTAATTCTTTTCTAGTCTCTAACTTATCTTATCTTCCACATAAGAGTTTTAACATTATTTTTACTCAAACATAAGCATATTAGCATCAATAAAACACCACATATAGTGGCAAATAAGTAGCAAGGCAAAACCGAAACATACACTCTCCATAAAGGCATAAAACACAAATTCTAGAGCACATAAAATACTAGTTTCTCTTGGAACCTTTTTAAACTTTTCAAAACTCATTTATAAACAATTTTAACATCTAAAATCATAAGAATAATTAAGAGGGCAGTGACCAATTCATCTTTGTCTCAAGAGGTCCTAAATTCTTAAAACTTAGTTCTATGCATTTCTTGAACTCATAAAAGCTTGGAAAAATTATAAAACATGGTCTTCAATACTTAGAAACATCAAGACCCCTTAGAGCCGAAATATGAACCAAAAGAAATAAATATTTTTAGACCTTTGTTTGAGACAACAATGGGCAAGTCTTTGAGCTCTAGGTTCATTTAAGTGATGACATAAAAGTAAACATACTCATGCACTCATTTTAGGTTCCATTAGAAAGTAAAGTGATAGCATAAAATAAATATGAGGTGCAATATATTATTATCTTTGATATTTAGTGAGGACTTGAAATATAAACATGATAATGCAAGTTCATTCATTATCTTGGTATTTAATGATAGCAAGGAAGTAAACATGATATGCAAAGCATAAAATAAACATGATGCAAAGTTCATTTTATGTTTAGCTAGAGCTCGTTCAAGACTTTAACAAAGTAACAACCCAACATATATCTCATTACAAAGAGAGCTCTAGAGTTCTTGAACCAAGTTCTCATAGGAACTATGAGGTTCTTGAACATCATCATCAAGCTCAAAGAAAACAAACTTTCTAAACAAAACCAAACAAAATCTCAAGGATCAAAATACCAAAACCGAAAACCTTACAAAAGAACAAGAAAGTGAAACTAAGCCAAGTTCTTTATTAAATACCCAAAACCCCTATCTAGAGAAAAATCTCTAGAACGTGCCGGCCAACTTTAAGGTTGAAAAGGGTAGGCTTGGGCTTTTAGAAATCCTTAGATTAATTTTCTTAAGTTGAAAAAAACCATGTGAGCTAAGTATAGTATAGATGAAGTTAAAGGAAAAGAAAAACTCAAGCTCTAGAGGTTCCTTTGAGATCAACACATAGTCATCCTCTAGGAGTCCTCATCATTGAGCTATCATGTGCTCCTCAAGGCCTCATGGCCAAAATCACAAGGAAGGAAAAACAAAGAAAGTTTCAAAAGAAAATCCAAGAGAAAGCTAGAAAGAAACTCATTTTCAAGAAAACAAAGTTTAGAAAACACTCCTACCTAGAGTGAAGACACAAAGCTTGAACTTTGGAAAAGAAAAACAAGATGATGAGCTCCTCCTTGGGGCTTGAAGGTTTCGGCCAAGAGGAAACAAGAAGGTTGGAGTTGTGTTTCAAGTGATGTTGTGTTTGAGGTGTGGTGTTTAAGAGGTTTGATGATGGTTCAAGGCTTTGGGGTGGTGTTTGAAGGTTGAGAGATGATGATTCAAAAGGAAAAAGAAGAAGATGAAGAAGAATAATGCTCTTGACACTTGAGAGAAAATGAGAGAACTAACAAGAATGCTTAGAAATCAAAACTTAGCAAATGAACAAAAGTGTAGCAAAGTTCATCTTGGCATGGTATTTATAGAGAAGGATAAGGGTGAGTGTGTGGAGGAGAATGAATCCTCATGGAACATGAGGTAATGCATGTGTGGAGGAGAATGAATCCTCATGGAACATGAGGTGAGAGAATTGCATTTTGATGGCATGGTGAAGTATGGTGGTGAGTGTGGCTTCAAGCATGGTCTTTAGAGTGTGAAATAAAATTAAATTGTGATAAAATGGGGTATGAATTTCGGCCAAGTCTGATGCAGCAAGGGAGGAGAGAGTTTTGGTCATGTAATTGTGTGTTAGTGATGTGTTTAGGGGTGTATTAGCTTAGATGCAAGGTTAGGAGTCATTAAGCATAAGTTTAGGTGACTAAGAATGTGTTTTAAGGATTTTATGACAAGATTAGGAGTGCTCATACATCATTAAAGAATTTTAAACTCATTTATGAATAAACAATGTGTAACACAATTCCATGATCTAAGGAATTGGAAAGAGAAAACACTATTCAAGATTCCATGACTAGGAGTCTTGAAATTAAAATATGATTTTAAGTTGTAATTAAGCATTTTTAGGTTCTAATCAACTTTAATAAATTATTTTGACTCAAGATTAATTAAGGAAATTAATTAACCTTCGATTAGAGCCTAATATTGCTTAGGTTTGCTTAATCACGCGATTAAGCGTAAAAACACGAAACTAGGGGCAAAACCATAATTTCACACTAATTTTGCCCGGGACCTCCGGGATCAAAACTAAGGTCATAGTCTACATAAAAACGCCTTTTAAAACCATATGGAGAAGTTTTGGGTTCATCCGGCACTTACAAATGGGTAAAACACCGTGGGGCGTTTTGGTCATTTTGACCCGAAAACCCAAAAAACGAGATTTTCGATGCCGGAAAGATACACAAGTCATCTAATCCCCTTCCAACATTGAGTTTGCCCTTCGAGTACTGCCGGATCGGCTTTCCTCGAATTACAGGCTGAAAATGACCTCAGGGGCATTTTGGTCATTTTCACCCTGGCAGAAAAATCGGGGTGTTACAAAAAGCAAAAATACTAGCTTGATCGGAAACCCAGACGGGCGATCGATGTAAAAGTTAGAGCAATAAAAGAACTGGGGCAAGAATGAGATGCTAAAGCATCACCAGGCAAATGTGTGTTGGAGAACTACAATAGAGAGGCTCATGGGACGGCTTATCTAAGAAGACGGTTCCTTTTGGAATAGACAAGAGCTTTCTTGAAAAATAATGTGAATATACCTCAAACTAGTTAAGAACTATTGTCATCATTCTTGTGACTAAGCACATCATCACTATGTCAGTTTTGCATCAATTCATTCATCATGGCATCACTCCACTAGCATTGCATCATTCATCATATTGTCGTTGCATCAATTTTGCATCATTCATCATATCATCATTATATCAATCTTGCATGATCATTTCATCAAAGTTGCCAATCATTCATTTATCTTTACTTTTATATACATTTAACTGTTCACATACACTTTCACAAGTCTTTTAAATTTTATATTTTTCCTTGCTTTCACATTCATTTACATTTTACATGTCATTTCAATTTCACATTTTACATGCTTTTATAGTTTTTATTTTCATATACGTTTACTCTGCTTTCACATCATTTTATAGTTCACAAGTATTTTAAATTTCGTATTTTGTATGCTTTCAAAAGTTTTACTTCGCTTTCACATGCTTTTACATTTCACAAGTCTTTTAAGTTTCACATTTTACGTACTTTCTTAGTTTTTATGTTTTACAAGTTTTTTACATCTCACAAGTCTTTTAAATTTCACATATTACATGCTTTCACAGTCTTTATTTTCACAAGTTTTACTTCGATTTCACATGCTTTTACATTTCACAAGTTTTTTAAAATTCACATTTTACATGCTTGCACAGTCTTTACTTTCACTAGTTTTACCTTGCTTTCACATTCTTTTACATTTCACAAGTCTTTTAAATTTCACAATATACATGCTTTCACAATCTTTATTTTCACAAGTTTTACTTTACTTTCACATGCTTTTACATTTTTCACATGCTTTTAGATTTCACATGCATTTAGTTTCTACATACATTTCATTGTTGACTTGACATTAGCATTGTACAATCAACATTGAGTTAGCTAGCATCATTCACTATATCATTCCGCATCATCATCATGAATTGGTCATCTAATATCACCCATCAGAACATTTTGCATTGTCACCATGCATTTATCATCACCATCATGGACTTATCATCATCACCATCCTTTCAACATCACCATCTTGTATCATCTAGACAAAATATGTGTTCATATCTTTACTTATCTCTTACAATAAAATGCTAAAGCCATAGTCTTTATATTTTTCAATAAGAAAAAAATAAAGAGGGGCAATTATGAACACCATATTTTGTCTGGATATCCTTTTAATTTATTTATTCTTATTATTATTATTGTTATTATTTCCTTTTTTCCTTCTTGTTATTATATGTGTGTGGCAGCCCAATTCCTTTAATCTAAGTCCAAAACTAGCCCATTTTAATTCCTTTCCCAACCTAAGCTTTGATTGATCTATCAATGTATGCAGAACCTGGGACAAAAAATGAAAGAATTAGAGACCCGGGGATCAAAAAGCAATCAATATCAAATCTTTCTTACCCTCTAAACTAACACAATCCCAATCAAATTAAATCTAATCCCTTAATCCAATCAAATCATTCCAGTCATGCCCAAAAACAAATCAGCATAAAAAATTAATTAGTAGATGTCCATAAATATATGAGCTCATCATCAAGGAAGGGAACACAGATACATAGAAAAATCAGTAAGGGAGACAAATTGGCAATAAAAGAAATAAACACGAAGGACCAGTAGAGAAGTCAACATTCTACAAAGGAGCATTCATTAGGATACCCATTGGTATCACTTATTCTCATTGTTTTTGGATAGGCATGGACCGTTTCCTTTTTTTTTCATTTTCTTTCACTACACAACCATTTATCACTTTCATCATTTCATCAAAAAGAAGAGAGAATGAGAAATAGGGCATTTAAACCTCACCACCAACACCACCATTGAATCCAACCATCGTGAAGCTTAGAGTCACAATGCTCCCATGCCCAGTTGATGTAGCACTATCACTGCCACAGCCTCGTGTCGGTGTGCCTTCCCGCAGCAATAGGTTGCGACCGACCTAGGCATGAAACCTCTCCCCACGCACAACAGCAATCCCTGACAGCCCCTTCGCACTGCTGTCTCCACCACACCAAGCTGTCATCGCAAAGCGTTACTCCCTTCTTTGCCCAATGCCACCGAGAGCTCCCGCTACTCCTTGCTACTTCCACCCTAAGACCTCTACCAGTCTCTATGTTCTACTCCTATTTCTTTTTGTATGATATTGTAGTTTAGGGAAAAATTAGGGGATTAGGGATTTAGATTTAAAAGTTCTGTCCTTTTTTTTTTTGTTTATCTGTTCAGTCTTTTTTTCCTTTTAAAGGTGGGTTAATATTTTAGGGCTGAGTTAAATATTTTGGCTTTGAGATCTTTTTTTCTTTTTTCTTTAAAGTATGTAGTTTTTTTTTTATTGGTTTTTTGCTCCGCACCAGTTGGGCTTAATTTTTTCCTTTTTTTAGCATTTCATTTAGGCTATAAGATTTTATTAGTTTGGGCTTAGGTTTTTTTTTTCCATTTGGGTCAATTTTTCTTTTGGGTTCCTAGTTAGTTTTTTCTTTTTTGTGTATTAGGGTCTTTTAAGGATAGGTTAGTATTGCTGGGTTGAGTTAAATCTTTGGGCTTTAAAATCTTAGTTTTCTTTTTCTTTTTCTTTAGTGTATGTAGTTTTTTGTTTGTTTGTTTTTTGCTCAGCTTAAGTTGGGCTTTTTGTTTTCCTCTTTTTTTAGCATTTCATTTAGGCTAGAAGATTTTATTAGTTTGGGCTTAGTTTTTTTTCCTTTTGGGTCAATTTTGTTTTGGTTCCTGGTATTTTTGTGTGTGTTTAAGCTAGATTAATTTGGGTCTTTTCCTTTTTTGTGTTTCATTGTATTAGGCTAGCTTTTTCTTTCTTTCTTCTTTTCTTTTTGGTGTTTTGGGCTAGTGGTCTAGAGTTTTTTTTTCTTATTTTTTTACTACTTGTGGGCTATTATTTTGTTTATGGGCTGATCCTTTCTTCTTCTTTTTTTAAGGATTTCACTATGCCTTTCTAAAAATATGTATTAAAAAAAATCTTTTATCCATGCAACAATCAACAAGTGTGACTGAGAAGTTGGTGCTTCCTTCATAAATGTTCCATTGTAAGGGTTTACTACGTAGCCTAGTGCTGCCTTGAATCTTGTGCACAAGTGGATTTCCTTTTCCAAAGAATTTGATAGTCAAAAATCCTTTTTCACAAATAAAATCAACTGAGACGCTTCTCTTTTTTTTCCTTTTTAATTAAAATCCATCAACACACACTTATTTTCTACAAGAATGATATGACTTTGAGTTCCTCATTGCACCAAAGGATACGTCGGCATATCCAACAACTATCAAGCTAAAATTAATTTTTCATTAAATTGTTTTCTTTTTTAATTTAATTTAATTTTCTTTACTTTTATTTTATTTTTACATAATTGTGACTTTAAAGGGGAAAAATAAATATTAAAGTTATAAATTAATTTGTATGATGAACTCTAAGGTAATCGTATTTAGACGAATGCATTAGGAGTGCAGTGAAATTAAGTTTTCACCCTTCCCTAAGCATTATTGGACTCCCGGACTCAAATCTTTTCAAAAGATCAATTTTCGTAAATTCAAAGGTTTTCCAATTTTTTGTAGAATTAAAATTGGTCGCAACTCCCATTGTTTAAAATTGGTTATCGTTCTCATTGTGGCACCTCCAGGGACTTTGTGGTAGCAGTCTTGTTGCAAAAATCACAATTAAAATTTGTAGATGACTTTGAAACCTTTCTTTTAACAATGAGGGCAAGAAACATAATACCAACCATTTCTAAGAAAAATATCATCTATAGTTGAAACACAGCAATAAGTAGCATTCTGGATTTTAAAAAACTTAAAAATTATTAACTCTATTTACAAAAGGAATTAAAATGAATAAATTTACAAATAAAAAAGTTACAATATTAGCCTTTGCATTTGCCATCAACAAAATTTTGGCTATGGTCTTTATATTATCATACTTAAAAGAACTTTCTAACTTTGTGATCTCAAAGTTATCCAGTAAACTTGAATTAGGAGAACCCACATAATGATGTGTTAATATAATAAAATGTTTAATTCTAAATCAAAATATTTTAAATTATTACCATATGCAATTAAAAAAAGCATACTTCAATAATTGTATGAGCTCATTAGCTTCTGGTATGTCTATGTTGACATAAATCTTGGTTGAACTTGATGAAGAAATAGACAATTCACCTATCATTAAAAACACATTTTTATTAAAATTTAAAATTTGGTGAAGCTATGTGATTGCACGTGTGTTATCATAAATCATAGTACCTCTATATTCCTTAATTATTGTGGGTGAATAAATGACAATATTGACTTTAGAATCTTTAGACACATTGAGTTTCATTTTCTCCTAAAATAGTGCAACATATTCATCCCAAATGGTTACTTTCACTTTGTTTCCTTTGTCAAGATTATTTGAAATATTAGTATATTGTTAGTACAAGATATCATATATTACAATGAGGTATATTCTTAGAACATGATCTTTGCAGTTAACAATCCCAAAAGAATTTGCACAATTTTTTACCTCATATCTTGCAAATGAATAGTTAACGTGTCAACATTTCCTTCAGCTATTATCTTCTCTTTTGTTGGTTTTACACAAATGACCAATCACATCTATTGGTTTTGAATTTAAAAAGAGGTGTATAATATATATTGGCACCAAATTAAATTTACTACTAATAAATTAAAAACCTTATTAAAACAATACATATAAAAAGTGCAATTATAAAGTCACCTGTTAAGACAGCTTTGCCACACCAATGTTGCAAGTCTTCAAAGTTCACAAACTTGAACATATGAAGATGAATTATGTTATCGTCATGGTAAATTTTATTTACCAAAGTAGTAGCATAGAAATGCAACATAAAAGGATTGTTCTCCACTATTGCATAATTTTCTTTGTTGTTTGATATCTCAAAATTTTCAATGGAATATATTTCTTCTTCTTTCAATATATTCTTGAATTTGTGAGTGATAATTTTCCCAATTGAAGCATGTATGCCATTGCTCTAAAAGGAAAAAGAATATAATCAAATAAAAAACATATGGTAAGAATCTATTGATTTACTATTAATTATTACACATATTTATAGAAATGTGAATATAAAATCTAAATTATATACAATATAATAGAATGTCATGTCTCCATTATAATTTATCATGTCTCCACTATATATATGTTATAATGTAAATCTATTAAATGTCCAATTTTAATTGATAATTAAATTTCCTTTCTTAGATACAATAAGATCAAATGAAATAACATACATTAATATCAATAGTCATACTCTTTGTTGTTTAAACAGAGTACTAAAGGTAATTTAAGAACCAAATTTGCAAATCTTTAACAGAAAAAGAATAAGATTAAATAAAAGAATATGTGTTAATAAATAGTAAAAAAAATGCATAATTAAAAAAATTTAAACCTTTTCATCAATATGGACCATATTTGTGCTGATTAATTCTTTTTTTTAGCATATATTTAGGGTATCCCATAATCGTCAAACATGCACTTTTATTTTCCATTCATCAGACCTTGATGATAGATTGCTGAGCAATGTAAATTCATCATTGTTTGGTGTCTTCCTCCTAAAAGGTTAATAAAAATGTATGATTAATAAAAAAATTATAATAATATGTTGTATTGATTCAAAATGAAATTCATACATACCAGTTCAAGTAGCTCTTCAAATTGCCCATGTTAAACTTGATTGGAACTATAGCAAATACTGAGTGTTATTAAAATTAGAGCATAAATACACCTTTTTAGATATCGAAGATATTAATCAATAGAGCTTCTGCTCAATCAAGTGTCACTAGCAAGTGGATTTGACATCAAGATAGTGCTGCACACCATGGATCCTATATTCCCAATGAAACATTTCATAGGTTAAAAGATATAAAATTTGTGCACCTTACTTTTGCATTGTGTTTATGGTTTTTCAAGGATATTCAGAGAGCATTTAGTCCAATCTTTATAGTTGAATATATATAAAATAATAGAAAGTTCTGTACAATTGTAGTTCAAAATTCTAAAAGACAATTTATCATCTATGAATTAATAGTTTGAAAATGATATACCATTATTGCTGACAATATAAGCCATCCTCAACTATATAGTCCCATACCTATACAGTGTCAGGATCCCTCTCATTCAGGTGTGTAATTGGTTCATTCATGTACCCCTTCGCTTAGAAGGCCTTGTGAGGAGCCACTCCTTGTCCATGCCTTTTTTGCACTGGCGATCACTCCTCGCACTCGTCCTCGGGTGTTACATGCCCACCAACTTCCACTTGGTTCGTCCCCGAACCACACCATACTAGGAGAGGCACGACTTTGATACCATTTTGTAACAACCCATGCTGCTCTATGGATTGACTACTGTCCCCACAAACCAACACTAGCCTTTTTAGCATGCTTTGTCCTCACTCACATGCTTCTTGGGAAAACTTCCCAGGAGGTCACCCATCCCAAAATTGCTCCAGGTCAAGCACGCTTAACCATGGAGTTCTTTAGTGATGAGCTACCGAAAAGAAGATGCATCTTGTTGGTATAGGTAGTACAAATCAACTCATATAAGCCATCCTCAACTATATAGTCCCATACCTATACAGTCCCAGGATCCTTTTCATTCGAGTATGTAATTGGTTTATTCATGTACCCCTTCGCTTAGAAGGCATTGTGAGGAGTCGCTCCTTGCCCGTGCTTTCTTTGTACTGGCAATCACTCGCCCTCGTCCATGAGCGTTACACAGAAAGTACGAAGCTTAAAAGATTTTGAATGGCAACAAAGCCAATTTAGAGAAAATGTTTTGAAGAATGACTAATGGCTACCTTGAGTTTCCTTACAAAGTTTAACAGGTAGATTCGGTTTGTATTACATGAACCTAAATAAGATTAATATTTCACTTTGCATGTGTAAGCATGTTATATCTCGTGAAAAGAGATTAAATTAATCAGAAAGTAAATATGAAGTTGAGCGAAGTAAGTGTATACAGATTAAAGCATGATACGAACTCAATGCAAGAATAATGTTTCACTATGCATGCGCAAGCATGGTATATATCTCATTGGAAGATAATAAAATAATCAGAAAGTGAATGTTATTTCGAGCAAAGAACGTATTCATGTTCATGGACCAAAGGCATTGAAGTAGACTTGAATTGGGAATAATTTCACTATACATGAGAAATCATGTTTATCTCGTGAGAGGAGATCAAGCTTAAAAGGTGAATATTATCTCTAGGACAGAAAGCATAAATGCTGGAGGACTGAAGTTGATCAAGTCAGAAATCAAGAAACTTAGGAAAGGATCTTCAGAAAGTAGCACATGAGATTAGAAAGAACACTCATGATGAAGAAATCAATTCATGTCCAAGAGCAATGTGTAACTCGGTCATTAATCACTACAATCGCAAAGAAATTTGCATCAAGCAATCAAGATTGAAGACTGGAAGATCAGAGAAAAATTAACGTGATTGACTACAACATTAGAAAGCTCACTAAAGAGTGGAGCAAAGGACGTTGAGGAAAAATGGAGGGAGTTTCAAAATTCAAATTTCAAATCTCAAATCAGATCCAGTGTTATAACTGATACGTCATCTCTTCTGCCTAAGTGAGTGAAGATCCTAAGAGGTGGAGTTCAGAAACCACTAGCCAAAATTAAAAAGAAAAAAAGAGGACTTCAGAAACCTTTACTTTACAATGGCTTCTGCAACAATGGGACAAGTTGTCAGCCTACCTCTCTAGACTAGCGTTCCAAGGCACATCTAATGAAATACACATGTCATTTGGAGATCAGATCAAAGAGGCAATGGTCATAAAGATAAACGCGTATAAATGGAGATGCCAAGCTTGAAAGTGGATGAGAGAATTGAAAGCATTATCGCATAATCTCTGGGAAAATCTCTCCACACTTCCAGTGCTGCTTATCAATTTATGTAATCAATCACGAAGTGTAAAAATCATCTTTCTTGGATCTAAAATGTATTTATATTTGTATACTCTTCATATGAGGAGATAGGAGAAAAAAGTCACTCTAAGTTTCCTAGGTCTGTATTAGCTAGCATCTTTAAGGAAACTTGAGTGTAGGTTAGTTTGAGTGGCAACCCAAACACATAACCTTTGTAACCTTAATCCATTAGTTATCAGTGTGAGATATAGCTTGGAGAGGATAAGGTAAAACTACTTGCAACGTGTTAGCAAAGGTATTTGCTTATCAAGGTTCAGCTTGGAGAGACTAGTTGAAATACTACTTATAACGTGAGTGCAAAGGTATTTGTTCTTCACAGTTCAGCTTGGAGAGACTATTTGAAAGACTATTTACAACGTGGCAGTAGAAGATGTTTGCAGGTCACAATTCAGTTTGGAGAGGTTGGTACAAAACTACTTAGTTAAGTCACAGTTAGGGTTGTCCACTGTGCAAGTTCAGCTTGGAAAGGCTAGTACAGAACTACTCAGCTAAGTCATAGTTGGGGCTGGCCACTATGCAAGTTAGAGCTTGGGAAGACTATTGTAAAGGCTATCCATTTACTTTCTCAAGTTAAAAAAGTTGTTGTTAGTGAAATCTCAACATGTGCTGAGTACTGGATGTAGGCAGGTTTGGCCGAACCAGTATAAAAACTCTTGAGTTCATTTCTCTCTTCCCTAAACTTTTATTTATATTGTCAAGCACTTTAGATAATGCACTGATTATTTTAATGAACCAAGGATGAATTAAACATGCGTCAGAAACTTACTTTCTAAAACTACTAACCATCATTCCACTGCACTTCAAGCCTTGAGCTTAATAGATTTATTTATTCAAATTTGTTCAGGTCAAAAAGAAGTTTTCAGAAAGCATGATTCAACCCCCTTCTCATGCATTCATTTACCAATAGGTAAAAGGTCCCCTATAATATGAAAAGGGCATGGGAAAGATCCCTTATCATGTGGAAAGGGGGTGGGAAAGGTCCCCTGTAATGTGTATAGGGCACCGGAAAGGTCCTCTTTTGTCTATAAAGGGCACGAGAAGGTCACTTGTAATGTACAAAGGGCATGAAATGGTCCCCTTCGATGTACTTAGGGCACATAAAGTTGAGAATAAGCTTTTATGATGTTAAATAGTATGACAGGTGTATGTTAAGTGATTGAAAATATTGAGTAGTATGACAAATATATATTGGGTAATTAAAAGAAACCCACTTTGGAAGAATGGTTTTTGAACTTTAAAATGAACCTTGATATATGTTGCATGCTCAAAATTTTACTAATAAACCGAAATAGCTGGGACGATAGCGATGACATGAGTTTCGTTACATGTTTGGGGGATGCCCTACTGAGAATTTTAGAATCCTCACCCCCTACGTGTTTGTTTCCATGTTGTCTCTAGGTTGATTCTAGAGAACAGTGAAGCCCTTACAAGAAAGACTGAATTGGAATTTCTATAGTTTAGCAATGGAGACTCGTATTTGTTGTACTTAGTTATATACATGTGTCTGTAAAAATAGTAAAGAATAGATGTGGATTAAAGGTCATAGGAAAGCTTCCTTTTGTACTTGACTTTGTAGTAAATAAATGCTTTGTATCTTTGTTATATATTTTAATAGAATTTCACCTAGTATTACACGCATTAACCAAGCTTAGTATAGATATTTAAGAAAGGTCCGCTAATTAATAACTAACAACTCTTGAGTACGATGTCATGACTTAAGGATGATGTTGTACTTGGGAGGATGTTATATTCTGGTATCAAAGCAATTCATCCTAGTAGGACCTTAAGGAATGGGCTGGCTATGCTTCCTTAGTAAATGTCATGCATTATAATTCTAAATGTGTATGACTGTTGGTTGGGAATGTTATGGGTCACTGCCACACTTGGCTTGGTATTGAGCCTGATCAACTCAATATTTTTGTTTGGATTGATAGGAATCAATGACTTTGAATCGGCATGGAGCTATAAATGAAGCTGATATGATGAATACTTTTTGTGAGATGGCCATGGCAATGAGAGAAAAAGCTACAATTGCTAACCAAATGATCGAGATATTGGATCGCAATGAGGAGCAGAACTTGGCTGATAACCCTAGAGGAAACCAAGTAGATGTGGAATATAAAAAATTTGCCGAGTTTAGGAAAAAAAAATCCCCTGCCTTTCTAAGGAGCTTTCAATCCAAATAAAGCTGAAGAATGGATTAAAGCCATGGAGAAGATTTTCTCAATTTTTCCGTGCACCGAGAACCAGAAAGTGGATTTTGCAACCTACATCCTAGAAGCAGATGCTGAATTTTGGTAGGTTGGCACCAAGGAGTTATTCAAAGCTTCTTAGACTGAAGTCACCTGGGAGATCTTCAAGGAAGCTTTCTTCCATAAGTACTTCCCTACTTCAGTGAAAAATACAATGGAGTTAGAGTTCATTGCACTTAAGCAAGGTTCCATGAGTGTAGCAGAGTACACAGCCAAGTTTGAGAAACTTTGCAAGGTTTCTACCATTTATCAGCATAATCCTGATGAAGCTTGGAAGTGTAAGAAGAATGAAGGAGGGTTACCTGAAGATATCAAGGTAGCTATGAGTCTTTTAGAGATTAGGGATTATGCGACTCTGGTAAACAAGTGCAGGCCGAGGACTCCAACAAGAAGTTGGCAATCATCCAATCTGTTCAGAACACTTCTAATAAGAGATTGGAACTTGAAGACCAAGATTATGGGGAGCCCTTGCCCCAAAGAAAGCTGTTTCAACCCAATCTGCATGGAAATAAACAACAATAACAGTCAACCATGAGCTAAGATTGTCCAAAATGTGGGAAAAACAATAGGGTATACCTTGCTTGGTTGGGCAGAATGTATACTATCGATATGGAAAGCCAAGACATATAATGAAGGAGTGCCCAAATAGAAATTCAAAACCAACTACAAAGCCACAAAACCACAATAGGGTTTTCACCATAAGTGCTGAAGGGATGTCACCACCCAAAAATCCGATCTATGGTAGGAACGTTTAGGATTTAATTGAATTTCTTGAATTATGTGTGAATTGCTTGTTTGATGTTTGAAAACTATCTTTTGAAAATTGATTTACAAATGAATTTTGAGGGCAAAATTTTTTCTAAGGTGGATGGTAATTTAACGCCCTAAAAATTAGTTAAAAATTAATTTGAGCTTTATTTGTCATAATTTCAAAGCTCTAATAGACATTACAATGATGAGGATGATCCAACAGACCAGTTAAAAAAAGTGAATAGTAATCGAGTTGGCCCTATGTGCCTGTCAGGATAGCTGAAACCCTATAATTAGGGCCCGAAGATGCCTGAAACTGAGAACTTATAGGATTTAGGTTAGAAATAGTTAGAAATAAGGATTTTATAGCTACAATTAATTTTTGGGCAAAGTTTGATTACCTGGGTACACTGTTTTACCCGTTCGATAAAATTTCAGTGTGCTATTTCTAACACCGAAAATTAATTTAATCTTTACAAAATGAAAGAGATTATCCACTTAGATCAAATAATGACTAAGATTCAATCTTGAATTACAAGATTTAGTCCTAGCCATCCATTTTTCTTTCTTAGATTAAGAATTATCTAATTATATATTGTATTATTCATACATTAAATACAAGATCAACACAAAGCTAAGCTTTTCTAAGAAGCCAAGCATTCTCAGCCATGCAGTAAGGAGAAGCAGCATCCTCCATTTCCAAGAGCTTTATCTTGATTTCAAAGCTCAAAAACACTAGCCTAGAGCTGTTAAAACTCTAAACCTCATTCACTATACTTGTTCTACACCTCGATACCTACAAAACTAACCGATTATAATTTGAATCCATCAACCTTTTTTCCTTTGAGAGCTCACACTCTGCTACCCAAGGGAGGGTTTGGTGGTGGTTTAGAGGTTTTGAAGTGGACAAAATCATTCTTAGATCACCTTTGGAGCCAAGATACCTAAAGCCATCAAAGTAGAGTTTTGTGTTCTTGGTTATTCATTTATGTTTTTCCAGATTTTAAATTATTGAAATTCTTATATTTTTGGTCATAATGTATGATTTCACATAGATATACATGTATTTGCATAGGTAGAGTACTTTGGTGTCATGGAAAAATCATTTTCATCAAAAGGATTTTTAGAACACCTTGCTAGAACTTCAGCTTTATGATAGGCAGTGATTGTTCACTTCAGCTCTATGATAGGCGGTGATTGTTCACGAATTTTCTAGTATAATTGTAGATATTTTTATTAGCTTTAAAAAATATGTGTTGAAGCTAACATATTAGGCTAGTTCCAGAAATTTTCTTATACTCTGATTTTGACTTATAGTGCTTTAAAAAAAAATCAAGAACCAAGAGTGTGTCTATGCTACCTGAATTGTTGGAATAGAAGCTACAAATTTCGCTAATTTTGTTACCATAGCAAATGATTGATTTTTCCTTTGAAATTTTTACAAACAGTTGAAAACATCTTGAAGTATAACCTGATTTTTATTCTAAATTGATTCAATCATTTGCTAGAAGTAAACCAAATTTCTCATTTGAAAGTAAAATGACTTTTGACACATGTGATGAGTATAGATGCATGCGGTATGATTTGAAGGTTCATTTATTAGGAATGGATGAGCAAATTATTATGAATAAACATCTATATGTGACCTGGGCATGCGTTGCAAAAACTAAAAGATGGTGCTTGAAATTATATTGTGAATGGATGCTTATATGAGCTTGATGATGATGTATATGTTAAGTAGGTAAAAAGGTTCGCTAATTAATAACTAATAACTCTCAGGTACAATATCATGACTTAAGGATGATATTGTAGTTGGGAGGATGTTACATTCAGTCTAATTGAGAATTTCTCTCTCCCACAATTGGTCCACCTCAGTCTGTCATATCCTATCACTTAAATAACATCCAACTTTTCACATGTCACCTCTTTTACCTTCATCTTCTTCCACATCTTCCTTTACCATTTCATTTTTCTTTCTCTCAAAATTTTCTTTGAAACTGTTCATCATCTTCTCAAACTTTCACACTTTAACCTAACCTGTTTACCATCTCTCATAATCCTTCTATCTTCCTCATCTCTCACATCTCTCTAAGACTCAATCTTTCTTTATCCTTCTCACATACTAAATGGCTAAATGCAAGAAATGTGATCAATCTACTGAAGAAGGAGTTTCTTTCCACATGTATGGTGATCCACATATGCAGCATCATTATGAAAAGAACTTTGCTTCAAGAAAAATGGCTACGGGGAATACCATGTGAAAGGACCTTCTTGAAGAAATATCAGTTCTTGATGAAGTGTTCTCGTTTCAAAAATAGGATGAATATCTGGAGATAATGAATGGGTCTTTCCAAGACTAGTCACTGCCTTTACTCCCATTCGGAAGGAAACTCAATATCATTCTAACATCCCAAATTTCGTCTAGGCTAATTGACTCGATAAACCGGAGTAATTAATCTACTGACTAGACAGTTGATCTTGGCCCCATAGTGGGAAAGGTCAACACTAATGGTTTATTGTTGATTGATGTCATAGTTAGAAGACACAAAAGAATAATCAATAATAAGTAGTATTAAGACAAAAACCCTAAATTAAGCATATTAGACAAGGACAATTTAATTGTGAGATTAAATTCCCTAATCAATATTTCAATTACTAAATTATGTTAATCAAGGATATAGTATAAAATTTATAACAAATAAAAAGTCAAATAAATAGTAAGGAGTTAATTAGAAAAATTAGTTAATCCGAATTAATGATTAGGATGAAAAAAAAATAGAACCAATAGAAGTTGGATAAGTGTCATGAAATATAACAAATAATATTAGAATAATCAAGTGTGTCTAGATAAAGATGCAAAGAATTACAAAATTGCCATTAATTAGTGTTTAGGGTTTAGGGTTTAGGGCAACTCCCCAAATACACAATCATAATGTCATCATCATTGCCTAGCCACTTCGGTTTATTTAGAAAATGTGAGCATGCAACATATATCAAAGGTTCATTTTAAGGTTCAAAACTGATTTTTCGAAGTGGGTTCCTTTTAATTACTCAATCACTCAATATACATATGTCATACTACCCAACATTTCCAATCACTTAACATACACATGTCATACTACCCAACTTTCTAATAATCCATTCTCAACTTCACATGCCCTTTACAGACAAAAAGGGACCTTTTCATGCCCTTTACACATTACATGGGACCTTTCCTGTACCCTTTACATATTACAAGGGACCTTTCCCGTGCCCTTAATATTCTATAGGGGATTCCGTTTTTCATTTAGCACATACATCATCCTTAAACTCACATGTAAATGTTCATTCATAATGAAATTTTCATCCATTCCTCATAAATGAATCTATAAATAATATAACATGCATTGATACTCATCATACTTGTGACAAAAATCAGTTTATTTCCAAATCAAGAATTTATTTCACTTTTAGCACATGAATAGATTTTTCACTCAAGCAGTAAAAATTATTTTCATATCAAATGATTGATTCCAAGTCAAAAAAAATTCTCCATGACGCCTCCATGTGTCCCCAATGCACTGTTAAATTTTTAGAGCAAAACCAGTTCTCTAACTATGTCAACAAAATTCTACAAGTTTGGTGGTTAGAGACCACTTAACCTTAACTTAGAACCGAAGTCTTATAATTTTTAACCCTAGCAAATGATTGAATAAATTCAAAATAAAAATCATGGTTGAACTTCAGAATGTTTAAAACACCCTGTAAAATTTCAAAAGAAAAATTAATCATTTATTATGGTAATAAAAAAATTCACAGCTTCAGTTCCAAAAGTTCAGGCAGCATGGACACACTCTCTGTTCTTGATGTTTTTAAAGCAGTATAAATCAAAATCAAAGCAGAAGAAAATTTGTGGGACTAGCCTAAGATGTTAGCTTCAACATATATGTTTTCTAGCTCAGAAAAATACCTATAACACACCCAAAAAATTCATGATCATCCTCTACCTGTAAGATAACCAAATTTCCAGCAAGCATGAATAACACTTCTTTAGCAAAATTGAATTTTTCAACAACACCAATACACTCCAAATCATGCATTAGAACCAAGAATATCAATTTTCCAATCATCACAAGCAGTAAGAAAAATAGAGTATTATCAAGTAAAGAAAACAACACCCTACTTTGAAATTCTAGAGCTTTATAATCCAAAGGTGCAACAAAGGATTTCTCTTCTCTCCAAGGACTCCCAATCAACCTCAAACCTCCCTTAGGAAGTGAGAAAGTAAGATATCAAAGTGAGGATTAGTGGAGAATTGAAATTTTAATCGGTTACAATTATAGGTATTAATGTGTAGAACAAGTTTAGTGAAGGAAGTTAGTAGTTTTAATGTAATGCCCCGATTTCTCTACTTAGCAAAACTGACCGAAATACCCGTAGGTCATTTTTGTATGAAAATCAAGGTTGGTCAACCCTGGCCATCCTAAAAAAGGATGTTTTAATATTAAGAGTAGGTTACATGATGCTTTGATAGCAATCAGTGTAAAAATCGTGATCCGCGATTTTCCCGCGTGAAAACAACCAAAATGCCCCTGAGGTTAATTTTGTCCAAAATTCGAGGACGGTCGACCCAAAAAATCCTTGATGTAACACCCTAAATCTTAACCCAAGACTACTAGTATGTCCTTAGGTTAATTTTTAGAATATTACCTCTTGGTCTCATCCTTTGGAAAATACTTAGCGGAAATACGGGTAAAATTTTTCTTTTTAAAATCAAAGTGAGAGCCACGCGCGAAACTTTAAGGGGCAACATAGCGAAACATATAAGCAAAGCATAAGAAACACATCATGTCATGGAAGCATCAACTGAAACATAGTTATATATATATAACGTGCCTACCCAAAGAGGCAGGACTATTTGATACATCATGAAGCAAAATACAACTGGAATGCAATACAAGGAAATCATAAAAAGCGAATACAAGAGAAACTACCCCCATACCCATGTGCACCTAAAGGAGACAACCTCATATACAAAAGAAGGTTTGTCCTCTACTATGTGGCGTGTGTGTGCACTAACTACTACCCCTCCTATGACTACTCCTGCGGTCCGAGTATCAGCGGGTCGAAGTCGATCCACCCGAATCTCGGCGGGAGTGGTCGAGCGCATCATCGGGCATGTCCACCGCGGGCGAGGGCGCATAGATGGCCGTCGAGCCAACCTCGGCTGGACCACCGCCTCTCACTCCCAGCCCTCATCGGTGGAGGAGCGGACCGAGCTCCAACCGTACATGTGGGATGGCGGATCCTCGGATGGGTCCGCCTCCGAGCATCGGGACGCGGTACATACTCGAGGTACTCGCGTGCGGTGGCGTCTCGGGCTCCATGCGGAGGATCTGCTCGTCGCGTGGCCTCGCTCGCTCAAAAATCCCGTTATGACTCGTAAGGAGCGATCGGGGTGAAGCGGTAGCTCGGGCGGGTGCGCGAAGGGTCGCCCCATGAACATGAATACTCGACAAAGGCAATGACCCTCAAAATGGTATGACCCGAGTGCCGGGTCATGGTGCAGCTCCCATACCGGGTGTCGATTTAAGAGTACAAACGCCGCCATCTGATGATATGACGGAAGAAAAGAGAGAGGGAATGAGAATCTTTCTAAAAGAATTCTCAGTAGGGTTATCCCTACCTAGGTGTCATCGTCACATCCTCAGAACCTCGGGTTTATTTCTAAAAGGTGTGCATGCATATAAGTTCCTTTTAAGTGGGTTTCCCAAAGAGGTATTTTATCCAAGGTCCATCATATTTTATAATGCGTCTTTATAACTTAAGCAGTAAATATACTAATGATATGAATGCATCATAAGGTAAACCAAACAATAGAATCACTAGGAAACATTATAACATTGGCATAAGTAAAGTTTATGTGACATTGTCAACTTTAACTTTCATCTCATGGGGCCGCCCTAAAACTTCTCTAGGTTATGAGCTCATACCTTAACTAGTCGTCACTAGCTCTTACTTATCCTATGATAAGCGTAACATAATCCCGACTTAAAGTACGGGTTAGGGGGCAAATTAAGGATCTCCTTTCTAGGATCATTTCCTCTTTGAAACGCTTTGCTAGCCACGTGGGCCTCGCAATTTGTCCGCTTTGGCAGGCTGCATCTACACATACCCTCACGGATTTGTCTCCTCCTGGGGTGCTCGGCCGAACCTGTCACCCAGAGAAGCGCGTCTCAGTGTTGTGTCACATTTATATCTTCATAAGTATTACATCACAATTACCTCATCATTTATCATATTCATTTTTATCATGCATTCTCATGTATCTTTTTCATAACATATATATCATCACATGAAACTTTCTCATAACATTCGTCACATAAAACTTTCACACAAACATCATCACATAGTCATATTTAACAATCATCCAGAGGCTCATAAACATGTTATGTTATATCTCATAGTGCTTTAAACTTCGATTATTATGAGTCTTAAACTTGCAAATTAATTATTCTTAACTTCTTTATACACCCATAGTTTGACAATTAATGAGTTATATAAATTTTATGCTTAAGAACTAATCCAAATAGCACTAAGCAGAATTTGGACAGCTTTATGTTTATGTGATTACTGAGTTCTAGAAATTACGGTTTAGATCTTTATCTCACATTCTAAGTTATTGATCATCAACACCTAGTCTCTTGGGAACCTATAAGGTTATAACTAAGTATTTCTCACCTTACCCTATGGTCAAGAACATCTCTAAACCTCAAGAGTGCAGAAATCAAAATACTAACTTTACGGGTACCTAGAAGTCACAATATTGACCCTTTCTAAGTTCGGTTTGCTCCTAAGGTTTCAAGATTAAGTCCTAAACCAATTATGAGTCATTCCTACACATATAAACTAATTTAAAACCATGATTATTGAATCTAAACCTTGCTGGACAGAATCCAGAAAAATAAATCTTTAAGGGATCTAGAACTCTCAAATTAATTCTTTTCTAGTTCCTAACTTATCCTATCTTTCACATATGAGTCTTAACATAATTATTACCCAAACATAAGCATATTAACATCATTAACACAGCTCATGCAGTGGCCAAACATAGCAAGGCAGAACCGAAACAGAAACTCCATTTAAAGGCATTGAATCATAGTTTCTAAAGCACATAAAATACTAGTTTCTCTTGGAACCTTATTAAAACCTTCAAAACTATTTTATGAACACTTTTATCATCTAAACTCATGAAAATACTTAATAGGGCAGTAGCTATGTTATTTTCATCTCAAGAGGTCCTAAATCCATAATACTTAGTTTTACACATTCCTTATACTCATATAAGTTTAGAAAAATTATAAAACATAGTTTTCAATACTTGAAAACATTAAGGCCTCATAGGGCCGAAATATGATCCATAGAAGATAAATGTTTTAGACCTTTGTTTGAGATATCCTTGGGCAAGTCTTTGAGCTCTAGAATCATTAAAGTGATGACATAAAAATAAACATGCTCATGCACTTGTTTTAGTTATTGCTAGAAAGTAAAGTGAGAGCATAAAATAAATATGTGGTGCAACATATTATTATCTTAGATATTTAGGTGAGGACTTGAAATATAAATATGATGATGCAAAGCTTGAAACATAAACATGATAATGCAAGTTCATTCATTATCTTGGGATTTAGTGATAGCAAGGAAGTAAACATGATATGCATAGCATAAAATAAACATGATGCAAGATTCATTTTATAGTTAACTAGAGCTCATATAAGACTTTAACAAGATAATAACCCTATACCATATCTCAAAGATCACAACACAAGAATCGAAAATCATATAAAAGAGAAATAAGGTGAAACTACATCAAGTTCTTTATTAAGTACCCAAAACGCCTAACTAGAGACAAGTCTCTAGAACGTGGCGGCCAACTTTAAGGTTGACAAGGGTAGGCTTGGGCTTTTAGAAATCCTTAGATTAATTTTCTTAAGTTGGAAAACCATGTGAGCTAGATAACATATAGATGAAGTTGTAAGAAAAGGAAAACTCAAGCTTTAGAGGTTTCTTTGAGATGAACACAATGTCATCATCTAGAAACTCTCATCATCAAGCTATCATGCTCAAATCAAGGCCTCATGGCCGAAAATGAAAAGGAAAGGAAAGACAAAGGAAAGCTCAAAAAGAATCCAAGAGAAAACTAGAGAAAAACACTTTCTTGAGCAAAATAAAGTTTGAAAACAAATCCCTACCTTTTGATGAAGATAAAAGCTTGAACTTGAAGATGGAAATGAGATGAGCAACACCTCCTAGGATGGTGATGATGATTCGGCCTTGATGAGAGAAAAAGAAAGAGAATGTGTTTCAAGTGGAGTTGTGTTTGAGGTGTGGTGTTTGAGAGGTTTGATGATGGTTCAAGGTTTTGGGGTGGTGTTTGATGGTTGAGAGGTGATGAAGAGATGAAGAAGATAAAGATGAAAAGAAAGGAAGAACACTCTTGGAACTTTGAGAGAAAAAGGAAAAACTAGCAAGACAACTCTAAAACTCTAAACTTTGCAAATGCTTCAAAGTGTAACAAGGCTAACACAAGCATCCTATTTATAGAAAATCAAAACCATGGAGGAGTGAATGGGGAGGGCTTTGGCCGTGTGGTTTGGAGGGAAAAGGAAGAGAGAAATATCTCTTACACAAGGTCATTCAAGCATGGTTGAAGTATGGAAGCTATGCTACAAAGTATGGCTTGATGTGAGTTAATTCCTTATCACATTTTTATGAAATTAGGCTTCTAGAACCTTAACATGGCTGGAACTTTTCCAGCCACAAATAAATGGGGAAAATGGGTTGTTTTAATTATTTATTCATGTGGAAATTCAAGCTTGATTGAAAGTTATGACAAGGTATAGTGTATGTGACTTGAGGTATGGCTTTGGAGTGTTGAAAAATTGAACATGTGATGCATAATGGGGGAAGGAGGTTCACGGCCAGCTTGGGACAGCAAGGGAGGAGGTGAGTTTGACCATTTAATTGTGTGTTAATGGTAGGTTTAGATGTGTATTAGCTTAGGTACAAGGTTAGGAATGATTAAGCTTAAGTTTAGGTAACTAAGAATGTGATTTAGGGAGTTTATGACAAGTTTAGGAGTGCTCATACATCATTAAAGAATTTAAAACTCATTTATGAATAAACAATGTGTAACACAATTCCATGATTTAAGGAATTGGAAAGAGAAAACACTATTCAAGATTCTATGACTAGGTGTCATAAAATTAAAATATGATTTTAGGTTGTAATTAAGTACTTTTGGTTCTAAACAACTTTAATAAATTATTTTGACTCTAGATTAATTAAGGAAATTAATTAACCTTCGATTAGAGCCTAATATTGCTTAGGTTTGCTTAATCGTGTGATTAAGCGTAAAAGTCCGAAACTAGGGGCAAAACCGTAATTTTGCACTAATTTTGCCCGGGACTTCAAAAATTAAAACTGAGGTCATAGAATACATATACACGCCTTTAAAACCATCCGAGAAGTTTCTGTTCATCCAAGCACTTGCAAGCGGGTAAAACACCACAGGGGCGTTTTGGTCATTTTGACTAAAACTTCAAACGAGATTTTCGATCCCTGAAGGTTCATAAGTTTTCTAATCCCCTTCCAACATTGAGTTTGCCCTTCGAGTACTGCCAAGACCGCTTTCTCGATTCCGAAAAATGACCTCAGGGCATTTTGGTCATTTTCACTCTAATGTAAAATCGGGCGTACATTACTCCTCCTTAAAAGAATTTCGCCCTCGAAATTGCACCTTAGAAAAGCTCTGGATATTTGGACTTCATCTCGACTCTAGTTCCCACGTGTATTCTTCCGATTTGCCTTGTCCCCACGCCACTTTTACCAAAGGAAATGACTTGTTCCTTAACCGCTTGACTCCGTGATCCACTATTCCCGTAGGCGGTACATTGAAAGTGAGGTCCTCCCTTAACTGTACATGCTCTGGTTCTAGGACATGACTAGGGTCGGACTCATATTTACGAATCGGGAGACGTGAAAGACATCATGAAGGTTTGACAGATTGGGTGGTAAGGCTATTTTGTAAGCTACGGATCCGACTCTTTGAAGAATTTCAAAAGGACCGAGAAATCGGGGACTCAACTTTTTAACTTTCATGGCTCTCCCTATTCCTGTAGTGGGGTGATTCTTAGAAATACATGTTCTCCCTCTTGGAACTCCAAGGGCTTGCGCCTTTGTCCGCTGTAGCTTTTCCGCCGACTTTGAGCGGTTAAGATTCTATCCTTGATCTTCTTGATTTGTTCCGTCGTTTCCCTCACTACCTCAGGTCCTAAGACACTTTGCTCTCCGCTCGTACCAACACAAGGGTGATTGGCACTTCCTTCCGTATAATGCCTCAGACGGTGCCATATCGATGCTTGCGTGATAACTGTTGTTATACGCAAACTCGATCAAAGGCATGTACTTATCCCAACTTCCTTTTTGGTCTAAGACACAGGCTCTCAAAGATATCTTCCAGGGTTTGGATTGTCCTCTGATCGACCATCCGCTTGTGGGTGGTAGCAAAGCTTAAGCACAACTTGGAACCAAACGCCTTTGAAAGGCTCCCAAAAACGTGGCGTAAACCGCGGATCTCGATCCGAGATTATCGTCGATGGTACTCCATGCAACCTTACTATTTCTTGGATGTAAAGTCGGGCCAACTTATCCAACGAGTACGTGACTCGAATAGGTAGAAAGTGAGCCGACTTAGTCGGTCGATCCACGATTACCCATACGGCATCGCGGGCGCCTTGGGTCTTTGGCAATCCCGTCACGAAGTCCATTGATATACCTTCCCACTTCCACTCGGGGATCGACAGGGGTTGCAGCATGCCAGAAGGTTTTGGTGTTCGATCTTGACCTTTTGGCAGACCAAACACTTACTCACCCAGCGACCACATCCTTCTTTAATCCGCCACCAAAACATCCTTTTTAAGTCCCGATACATCTTCGTAGTACCAGGATGGATGGCAAATGGCTCTTGTGAGCCTCCTCCAAGATCTTCTCTCGGAGGTCACCATCTTGTGGCACACAGATTCGCCTCGAACCTCCATAACCAGTCGGGGCCTCGTACAAAACCTTTCAACTTTCCAGCCTTTACTGCCTCGATTGTCTCCATAAAGTCCTCATTTTCTCTTTGGGCAAGCATAATCCTTTGCTTAAACTCCACCGTCACCGTGAGATGACTCATCACGATGCCATTCTCCGTTATAGACATTCCAAGATTCATATTCCTAAATTGCTCTATTAACCCAACTTCATTAACCATCATACTTGACAGACGTAACGAAGTTTCGGCTCAAGGCGTCGGCTACTACATTAGCCTTGCTGGTGGTAACTTAAACCAAAATCGTAGTCCTTGAGGAACTCCATCCATCTTCTTTGCCTCATATTCAACTCCTTTTGATCAAAGAGATGCTTGAGACTCTTATGATCGGAGAAAACTTCAAACCTCACACCATACAAATGGTGTCTCCACATCTTTAGGGCGAACACGATGGCCGCTAGTTCTAGGTCATGTGTGAGGTAGGTTACCTCATGAGGCTTGAGTTGTCCGGACGCATAGGCTACCACTTGCCTATTTTGCATCAACACACAACCTAAACCCTTGCTGAAGCATCGCAATATACCTCAAGGGTACATTGGGGTCGTAAAACTAAACTGGGGTTGAGGTGAGCTTTTCCTTAAGCTCTAGGAAACTCTTTTCACACTCGGGGCTCCACTCAAACGGGGCATTCTTCCTAGTGAGCTTGGTTAAGGGTAGGGCTAATCGGGAAAATCCTTTAATGAACCTACGGTAATATCCAGCTAAACCCAAAAGCTTCTAATCTCGCCATTCTGAGGTTGGTCTATCCCAATTCATCACAGCCTCTATCTTACTTGGGTCGACAATATGCCACCTTTTGACACAACATGTCCTAAGAACTTTACCTCCTCTAACCAAAATTCACACTTAGACAACTTAGCGTATAACTTCTTCTCCTTTAATACCTCTAAAACCATCCTTAAATGACGCTCATGCTCCTCGTGGGTTTTCGAATAGATGAGAATATCATCTATGAACACAACCACGAATTGATCTAAATAGGGTCTAAAGATCCTATTCATGTAATCCATAAAAACTCAGGAGCATTCACAAACCAAACGACATTACATTGAACTCAAAGTGTCCATACCGAGTTCGAAAGGCGGTTTTAGGAATATCCGAATCTCTCACCCTAACTGATGGTAACCGGACCTTAAATCAATCTTAGAAAACACTATCGCTCCTTTCAATTGGTCCATAAGATCATCAATCCTAGGCAATGGGTATTTATTCTTTATGGTTACTTGGTTCAACTGCCTATAGTCTATACACATCCTCATGCTTCCGCCCTTTTTCTTCACAAATAAGACCTGAGCGCCCCAAGGTGAAGCACTCGGCCTTATAAAACTCTTTTCTAACAACTCCTCTAACTGGGTTTTCAACTCGCTAACTCCGAGGGTGACATCCTATACGGGGCTATAGAGATTGGTCCCGTCCCAGAACCAACTCTATGGAGAACTCCACTTCTCTTTCGGGAGGGAACTCGGGTATTTCTTCCGAAACACCTCGGATAGTCTCTCACCACAATTATCTCACCTAGGTTTTGCTCCAAGTCTACATCACAAAGTGCTAGGAGAACATATCCCTTAGTTTTCTTCCCACTACGTAAGACCTCTACCGAATTTAGGTACAGCCTAATGTGTTGAGTGATGTTTTCGGAGGAGTAGGGAAAACTACGGTTTGGGTTCCACAATCTAACATCACACGATTGGGGTGAAGCCAGTTCATGCCTAAGATAATGCCTATGTCTTTCAAGGGTAAACAAATTAAATCTATGATAAAAGACCTATTTTCTACAACAAGGTGACAATTTAAACAACAACGGCAAGTATTAACAGGGCGATTTGTAGGAGTAGAAACAATGAGATCAAAGGGGAGTTTGGAGACTTTTAGATTTAAGGACTCGACACTAGCAAGTGAAATGAAAGAATGAGTAGCACCAGAGTCATATAGTACAGTTAAGGCTTTACCGTTTACTTCGCACATACCTTCGATGAGATCTTTGGACTTCTTGGCGTCTTCTGCGTTAAGGGTAAAGACCCTTCCTCGGTATTGTGGTCGGGGGTTTTGGTTCGATGTCCCTTGTCCCGGTGCAGTCCTTTTGCGTAGTGACCAGGCTTGCCACACTTGAAGCACGCATTCTGACCGGCTAAGCATGGGCGATTCCCGTGGTTCTTTCCGCATTGTGGGCAAACATCCGCAGTCGTTGCTCCGGGGTACGCAGCAGGGGTTTGTGGCGCCTTGTTCTTGGCTCCACTAGGTCTTCCATTGTGGTTTCGGGTCCACCCGGTCCACGGGTTGATTATTGAAATTCCTCGGGCCTTGATGTTGAAATGGCGGCCTTTGGTGTTGTTTGGTTTGTTGGTGAGCAGGAGCTCTTGGCGGTTGTTGTTGTTGTTGTCGGAATTGGTTGGATTGGTAGGGGTTGTAGTGATTCCTTGATGGGTACTGCGGTTTGAACTTCGGGGCTTGAGGTCCGAGCCCCTTAGCTCGCTCCGCCCTTGTGATTTGAATTTTTCTCTGTCCTTCTTCAAGTATCCGCACTTGTTGACCAGAGTCGGGAAGTCTCTGATCTCCATATGGGCCACAGCGTAGTTCATCTCTGCCTTCAGACCAGCCTCATACTTCACGCACTTCCAAACTTCATCGGGGTTCCTTGGAACACCCGAGAGAACTTGATTAGCTCCTCAAACTTCGCAGTTGTATTGAGCTACAGAGACCCTCCTTGGGTTAATCAGATGAACTCAACGTCCTTCGCGTTCCTTACGGACTCCGGAAAGTACTTCTCATAGAAGTAAGTCTTGAACAGCTCCCAGTCAATGGGAGTTCCAGAGGCTTCTAGCAGATGCCTCGTGCCGTTCCACCAGAACTCGGCGTCGGACTTCAAAGACATGAAAGCAAAGAATGTGACCTTCGCTTCCTCCGAGCGGTAACAATGCAGTAGATCTTCTCCATGTCTTTGATCCACTCATCGCCTTGCTCGGGTCCATTACCCCTCGGAACACCGGGCGGGTCCGCCTTGCGGAACTCGCCGAAGCGGACTTGTCCCACCATCTCTGCAGCAGGGGGAGGAGGGGGAACAGGAGCAGCATTCGCTTGTTGATCCATTCGGTCGAACATCCGTTCCATGGCTTGCGCCATGCGACGGACAGCAGCAGCAGTTGTATCATCTTGTTCAACATCGGGTGTAGTCCTAGGCCGTCGTCGCGGTGCCATTGGTCCCTATACACATGAAACAATGAACATCAAGTTGATCAGGCTTAATATCCATGCAAAATGAGCTAGTTACCATGGCACTTGCAACCAACAGAAGTCATGCATTTCTAGTCCTATAGCTTATCTCTATCAAGCACTATACATGACATAACTATCGTATTATGCTTACAAAGCATAGTCACCCAATCCTCAGGCTCCATGAGAATCGAACTGCTCTGATACCATAATGTAACACCCTAAATCTTAACCCAAGACTACTAGTATGTCCTTAGGTTAATTTTTAGAATATTACCTCTTGGTCTCATCCTTTGGAAAATACTTAGCGGAAATACGGGTAAAATTTTTCTTTTTAAAATCAAAGTGAGAGCCACGCGCGAAACTTTAAGGGGCAACATAGCGAAACATATAAGCAAAGCATAAGAAACACATCATGTCATGGAAGCATCAATCAAACATAGTTATATATATATAACGTGCCTACCCAAAGAGGCAGGACTATTTGATACATCATGAAGCAAAATACAACTGGAATGCAATACAAGGAAATCATAAAAGGCGAATACAAGAGAAACTACCCCCATACCCATGTGCACCTAAAGGAGACAACCTCATATACAAAAGAAGGTTTGTCCTCTACTATGTGGCGTGTGTGTGCACTAACTACTACCCCTCCTATGACTACTCCTGCGGTCCGAGCATCATGGGTCGAGTCGATCCATGGCGAATCTCGGCGGAGTGGTCGAGCGCATCATCTGGGCATGTCCACCGCGGCGAGGGCGCATAGATGGCCGTCGAGCCAACCTCGGCCGACCACCGTCTCCTCACTCCCAGCCCTCATCGGTGGAGGAGCGGGACTGGAGCTCCAACTGTACATGTGGGATGGCGGATCCTCGGATGGGTCCGTCTCCGAGTACTGGGGACGCGGTACATACTCGGGGTACTCGCGTACCGACGTCTCGGGCTCCATGCGGAGGATCTGCTGTCAGCGTGGCCTCGCCGCTCAAAAATCCCGTTATGACGGTAAGGAGCAATCGGGGTGAAGCGGTAGCTCGGGACGGGTGCGCCAAGGGTCGCCCCATGAACATGAATACTCCGACAAAGGCAGCGACCCTCAAAATGGTATGACCCGAGTGCCGGGTCATGGTGCAGCTCCCATACCGGGTGTCGATTTAAGAGTACAAACGTCGCCATCTGAAGATATGACGGAAGAAAAGAGAGAGGGAATGAGAATCTTTCTAAAAGCATTCTCAGTAGGGTTATCCCTACCTAGGTGTCATCGTCACATCCTCAGGAACCTCGGGTTTATTTCTAAAAGGTGTGCATGCATATAAGTTCCTTTTAAGTGGGTTTCCCAAAGAGGTATTTTATCCAAGGTCCATCATATTTTATAATGCGCCTTTATAACTTAAGGAGAAATATACTAATGATATGAATGCATCATAAGGTAAACCAAACAATAGAATCAC
The DNA here is from genome assembly GCA_031216105.1 of Dalbergia cultrata. Lineage (NCBI taxonomy): Eukaryota > Viridiplantae > Streptophyta > Magnoliopsida > Fabales > Fabaceae > Dalbergia > Dalbergia cultrata. The sequence continues at coordinate 32,925,325 of CM062353.1, read as the reverse complement.
TAGGAAACATTATAACATTGGCATAAGTAAAGTTTATGTGACATTGTCAACTTTAACTTTCATCTCATGGGGCCGCCCTAAAACTTCTCTAGGTTATGAGCTCATACCTTAACTAGTCGTCACTAGCTCTTACTTATCCTATGATAAGCGTAACATAATCCCGACTTAAAGTACGGGTTAGGGGGCAAATTAAGGATCTCCTTTCTAGGATCATTTCCTCTTTGAAACGCTTTGCTAGCCACGTGGGCCTCGCAATTTGTCCGCTTTGGCAGGCTGCATCTACACATACCCTCACGGATTTGTCTCCTCCTCGGGGTGCTCGGCGAACCGGTGTCACCCAGAGAAGCGCGTCTCGGTGTTGTGTCACATTTATATCTTCATAAGTATTACATCACAATTACCTCATCATTTATCATATTCATTTTTATCATGCATTCTCATGTATCTTTTTCATAACATATATATCATCACATGAAACTTTCTCATAACATTCGTCACATAAAACTTTCACACAAACATCATCACATAGTCATATTTAACAATCATCCAGAGGCTCATAAACATGTTATGTTATATCTCATAGTGCTTTAAACTTCGATTATTATGAGTCTTAAACTTGCAAATTAATTATTCTTAACTTCTTTATACACCCATAGTTTGACAATTAATGAGTTATATAAATTTTATGCTTAAGAACTAATCCAAATAGCACTAAGCAGAATTTGGACAGCTTTATGTTTATGTGATTACGGAGTTCTAGAAATTACGGTTTAGATCTTTATCTCACATTCTAAGTTATTGATCATCAACACCTAGTCTCTTGGGAACCTATAAGGTTATAACTAAGTATTTCTCACCTTACCCTATGGTCAAGAACATCTCTAAACCTCAAGAGTGCAGAAATCAAAATACTAACTTTACGGTACCTAGAAGTCACAATATTGACCCTTTCTAAGTTCGGTTTGCTCCTAAGGTTTCAAGATTAAGTCCTAAACCAATTATGAGTCATTCCTACACATATAAACTAATTTAAAACCATGATTATTGAATCTAAACCTTGCTGGACAGAATCCAGAAAAATAAATCTTTAAGGGATCTAGAACTCTCAAATTAATTCTTTTCTAGTTCCTAACTTATCCTATCTTTCACATATGAGTCTTAACATAATTATTACCCAAACATAAGCATATTAACATCATTAACACAGCTCATGCAGTGGCCAAACATAGCAAGGCAGAACCTAAACAGAAACTCCATTTAAAGGCATTGAATCATAGTTTCTAAAGCACATAAAATACTAGTTTCTCTTGGAACCTTATTAAAACCTTCAAAACTATTTTATGAACACTTTTATCATCTAAACTCATGAAAATACTTAATAGGGCAGTAGCTATGTTATTTTCATCTCAAGAGGTCCTAAATCCATAATACTTAGTTTTACACATTCCTTATACTCATATAAGTTTAGAAAAATTATAAAACATAGTTTTCAATACTTGAAAACATTAAGGCCTCATAGGGCCGAAATATGATCCATAGAAGATAAATGTTTTAGACCTTTGTTTGAGATATCCTTGGGCAAGTCTTTGAGCTCTAGAATCATTAAAGTGATGACATAAAAATAAACATGCTCATGCACTTGTTTTAGTTATTGCTAGAAAGTAAAGTGAGAGCATAAAATAAATATGTGGTGCAACATATTATTATCTTAGATATTTAGGTGAGGACTTGAAATATAAATATGATGATGCAAAGCTTGAAACATAAACATGATAATGCAAGTTCATTCATTATCTTGGGATTTAGTGATAGCAAGGAAGTAAACATGATATGCATAGCATAAAATAAACATGATGCAAGATTCATTTTATAGTTAACTAGAGCTCATATAAGACTTTAACAAGATAATAACCCTATACCATATCTCAAAGATCACAACACAAGAATCGAAAATCATATAAAAGAGAAATAAGGTGAAACTACATCAAGTTCTTTATTAAGTACCCAAAACGCCTATCTAGAGACAAGTCTCTAGAACGTGCCGGCCAACTTTAAGGTTGACAAGGGTAGGCTTGGGCTTTTAGAAATCCTTAGATTAATTTTCTTAAGTTGGAAAACCATGTGAGCTAGATAACATATAGATGAAGTTGTAAGAAAAGGAAAACTCAAGCTTTAGAGGTTTCTTTGAGATGAACACAATGTCATCATCTAGAAACTCTCATCATCAAGCTATCATGCTCAAATCAAGGCCTCATGGCCGAAAATGAAAAGGAAAGGAAAGACAAAGGAAAGCTCAAAAAGAATCCAAGAGAAAACTAGAGAAAAACACTTTCTTGAGCAAAATAAAGTTTGAAAACAAATCCCTACCTTTTGATGAAGATAAAAGCTTGAACTTGAAGATGGAAATGAGATGAGCAACACCTCCTAGGATGGTGATGATGATTCGGCCTTGATGAGAGAAAAAGAAAGAGAATGTGTTTCAAGTGGAGTTGTGTTTGAGGTGTGGTGTTTGAGAGGTTTGATGATGGTTCAAGGTTTTGGGGTGGTGTTTGATGGTTGAGAGGTGATGAAGAGATGAAGAAGATAAAGATGAAAAGAAAGGAAGAACACTCTTGGAACTTTGAGAGAAAAAGGAAAAACTAGCAAGACAACTCTAAAACTCTAAACTTTGCAAATGCTTCAAAGTGTAACAAGGCTAACACAAGCATCCTATTTATAGAAAATCAAAACCATGGAGGAGTGAATGGGGAGGGCTTTGGCCGTGTGGTTTGGAGGGAAAAGGAAGAGAAAAATATCTCTTACACAAGGTCATTCAAGCATGGTTGAAGTATGGAAGCTATGCTACAAAGTATGGCTTGATGTGAGTTAATTCCTTATCACATTTTTATGAAATTAGGCTTCTAGAACCTTAACATGGCTGGAACTTTTCCAGCCACAAATAAATGGGGAAAATGGGTTGTTTTAATTATTTATTCATGTGGAAATTCAAGCTTGATTGAAAGTTATGACAAGGTATAGTGTATGTGACTTGAGGTATGGCTTTGGAGTGTTGAAAAATTGAACATGTGATGCATAATGGGGAAGGAGGTTCACGGCCAGCTTGGGACAGCAAGGGAGGAGGTGAGTTTGACCATTTAATTGTGTGTTAATGGTAGGTTTAGATGTGTATTAGCTTAGGTACAAGGTTAGGAATGATTAAGCTTAAGTTTAGGTAACTAAGAATGTGATTTAGGGAGTTTATGACAAGTTTAGGAGTGCTCATACATCATTAAAGAATTTAAAACTCATTTATGAATAAACAATGTGTAACACAATTCCATGATTTAAGGAATTGGAAAGAGAAAACACTATTCAAGATTCTATGACTAGGTGTCATAAAATTAAAATATGATTTTAGGTTGTAATTAAGTACCTTTTGGTTCTAAACAACTTTAATAAATTATTTTGACTCTAGATTAATTAAGGAAATTAATTAACCTTCGATTAGAGCCTAATATTGCTTAGGTTTGCTTAATCGTGTGATTAAGCGTAAAAGTACGAAACTAGGGGCAAAACCGTAATTTTGCACTAATTTTGCCCGGGACTTCAAAAATTAAAACTGAGGTCATAGAATACATAAAAACGCCTTTTAAAACCATCTGGAGAAGTTTCGGGTTCATCCTAAGACTTGCAAACGGGTAAAACACCACAGGCGTTTTGGTCATTTTGACTAAAACTTCGAAACGAGATTTTCGATCCCTGAAGGTTCATAAGTTTTCTAATCCTTCCAACATTGAGTTTGCCCTTCGAGTACTGCCAAGACTGCTTTCCTCGACTCGGTCAAAATGACCTCAGGGGCATTTTGGTCATTTTCACTCTAACAGAAAATCGGGGCGTTACACTTGAGGGGTTAGTTTAATGATTAAAGGGGATTAGATGCCTTAGAAATGATAATAGAGGTGGAAATCTCACTTTCTGGACTCTCGGCACAAAATGACGAAAATACCTCTATGACATTTTTACACGAGATTTAGTGCCGACTGAGCCCGAAAGATTTCTCGGTAGTTTGAAATGTTGTTTTTATGTAATGCATGATGTTTGGATGAGTCTGAATGGTCCCGGAGAGTTTTGATGTAAAATGACCTTTTTATCCCTAGATTAGTGCATAATGAGCTTAATTAAACGATTAAGAAAACCTAAACGATATTAGGCTCTAGTTAAAGATAATTTAATTTTAATTATTAATCCTGAGTCAAAATAATTAATTAAGGTTAATAAGGGCCTAAAAGTACTTAAGGAATTTCAAATTTCATTCTTAGTCAAAGAGCATCCAAGACTTTATGTCATGTCATGACCAAATAGTGTTTTCTTTCTCATGTTCCTTAAAATTAGGAACCTTGCTGGAGTTTGAATTTCAAACTAAACTAGTTTAATTCAAACTAAGTGTGTATGACAACTTCTAATCATGTCTTGAGAACTCTAATCACACAATTACAACTCTTAACACCAAAACACAAGTTTTTAACTATGTCCCCTAATTAAAATTACCCTAAGACCTAATTACCACACCCAAAATGAAATGAAATTCTCCCCTCAAAACCCCAATGTCGCCAGCAGCCACACCCCCCATTTTCACTCATATTTTATTTTTTTTACAACATACAAAGACATTCTAACCTAGTGAAACTCTTATTCTTACCACTAGCTTTTTTGTTGAGAACTTGTTATCAAAAAAGCTCTCATATTCTCTCAACTTGAGTTCTTTCTTCTCCTCCACTCTCAAGGAAGAACCACCACCACAAACCACCACAAACAACCTTGAACCACCACACCACCAACTCAAACCACCTCCTAAACAAACAATCTTTCCACCCCTAAGCTTAACTCTGCAAGAAAACTCATTCCTCCCTTTTCTCTCCTCTTGGCCGAAGCCATGTATCCACTAGGAGAAGATTTTTGTCTTCTCATTCTACCTTACAAGATCAAGTTTTCTTCTTTCCATGAAGACAACATCTTTGGTAGGGTTTTGTTTGAAGTTCTTTTCTCTTTTTCCTTGTTTATATTTTCAGTTTTGGCTTGTTCAAGAAAACAAAGTTTTCCTCTTTTTATGTTCTTCTCATTTTCAGTTTGATGACGATGGTGGGATTTATGTTTTGGTTCTTTTACATGGTTTGGTTTGGTGTTGAGTTTCCTTTTATTTTTCCTTGCCCCATTTTTGGACTCAATGTTGGATGGATAAACAAGTTTTTCTTTATTTTCTTGTCTTTGTTTTTCGATTTAGATCTTCCTTTCTTGATCCACACTTTTGGTTTTTGGTTGTAAATAATGTAACACCCTAAATCTTAACCTAAGACTACTAGTATGTACTTAGGTTAATCTTTAGAATATTACCTCTTGGTCTCATCTTTTACTTAGAAAATACTTAGCGGAAATATAGGTAAAATTTTTCTTTTTAGAATTAAAATCAAAGTGAGAGCCACACACGAATCTTTAAAAGGAAGCATAACGAAACATATAAGCAAAGCGTAAAGAAACACATCATATCACGGAAACATCAACTGAAACATAGATATATATATATATAATGTGTCTACCCAAAGGGCAGGACTATTCGATACATCGGGAAATGGAATACAACTGAAGAACAAATACAGGGAAATCATAAAACAACACCCATGCCCAAGTGCACCTAGAGTAGACAACCTCATACACAAAAGAAGGTTTGTCCTCAACTATGTGGCGTGTGTGCACTAACTGCTACCCCTCCTATGTCTCCTCCTGCTGGTCCGAGTACTGTGGGGTCGAGTCGATCCACTGACGAATCTCGGCGGGAGTGGTCAAGCGCATCATCGGGGCATGTCCACTGTGGTGAGGGCGCATGGATGGCCTACGTGCCAACCTCGGTTGGACCACCGTCTCCTCACTCCCGACTCTCATCGGTAGGGGAGTAGGACTGGAGTTCCAACTGTACATGTGTGATGGCGGGTCCTCGGATGGATCCGTCTCCAACTGTACCTTATTTCTAAAAAGGTGTGCATGCTTATAAACTCCTTTTAAGTTAGTTTTCTAAAGTATTATTTATCCAAGGCCCGTCATATTTTATAATGCGTCTTATGACTAAGCAAGGAATATCCTAACGACATGAATGCATCATAAAGGTAAGCCAATCAATAGAATAACTAAGAAACATTATAACATTGGCATAAGGTGATGGGTATAGCACATGTGACATTTTAAACTTTAACTTTCATCTCATGGGGCCACCCTAAAACATCTCTAGGTTATGAGCTCATACCTTAACTAGTCGCCACTAGCTCTAACTTATCCTATGATAAGCATAACATAATCCCGACTTAAAGTAAGGGCTAGGGGGCATTTTAAGGATCACCTCTTAGGGTCATTTCCTCTTTGAAACGCTCCACTGGAAACTAGTGCACAGTAGTATTGTCCGCTTTGGCAAGCTCTATGTCAATACCCTCACGGATTTGTTTTCTTGGCTAAACCGGTGTCACCCAAGAAAGCGTCTCAGTGTTGTGTCACATTTAAGTTCTCATAAAGTGTTAATTCATAGATACATCATTATTCATCATATAAATCTTTCTCATAGTGTACATCTCATCATATAATCATATATAAAACTATAACCTATTTCCACATAAAACTTTTTCATAGCATATACACCATCACATGAAACTTCTTCATAGCGTATACATAAAACTTCTTCATAGCATATGCATCATCGCATAAACATATCTTAGACAATTATTCATATAAACTTACAAGCTTATTATGTTATAAACCCGTAGTGTTTTATGCTTTGGTTCTTTTGAGTCTTAATCTTGTGAACTAATTGTTCTAGTATTATCCTTAACCTCTTACACACCTATAGGTTCACAACTAATAAGTTTTACTAATTTTTATGCTCAAGGACCTATCCAAACAGCACTATGCAGATTTGGACAGCTTTATATTTGTGTGATTACGGGGTTCTAGAAATTACGGTTTAGACCCTTAAAGTCCTTAACTCACATTCTAAGTTATCGATCATCAAAACCTAGTCTCTTGGGAACCTATGAGGTTATAACTAAGTATTTCTCACCTCACACTATGGTCAAGAACATCTCTAAACCTTAAGGATGCAGAATTTGAAATCCTAACTTTACGGGTACCTAGAAGTCACAACAATGACCCTTTCTAAGTTCGGTTTGCTCCTAAGGCTTCAAGATTAAGTCCTAAACCAATTATGAGTCATTCCTAAACATTCAAACTAATTAAAAACCATGATTATTAAATCTAAACCTTTACATAATTAAAGGATCTAGAATTCTCAAATTAATTCTTTTCTAGTTCCTAACTTATCCTATCTTTCACATATGAGCCTTGACATTATTTTTACTCAAACATAGGCACATTATCATCATTAGAACAGCACATACAGTGGCAGTAAAGAGCAAGGAAGAACCAAAAATATACTTCTCCATAAAAGGCATAAACATAATTTCTAAAGCACATAAAATACTAGTTTCTCTTGGAACCTTTTTAAAACTTTCAAAACTCATTTATAAGCATTTTTAACATCTAAAATCATAAGAATGTTTAAGAGGGCAGTGACCAATTTATCTTTATCTCAAGAGGTCCTAAATTCATAAAACTTAGTTCTATGCATTCCTTAAACTCATATAAGCTTGGGAAAATTATAAAACATAGTCTTAAATACTTAGAAACTTCAAGACCCCTTAGGGCCGAAATATGAACCAAAAGAAATAAATATTTTTAGATATTTGTTTGAGATGACAATGGGCAAGTCTTTGAGCTCTAGGTTCATTTAGGTGATGACATAAAAATAAACATGCTCATGCACTTATTTTAGGTTCCATTAGAAAGTAAAGTGATAGCACAAAGTAAATATGAATGCAACTCATTATTATCTTGGTATTAAGTGAGAACTTGAAATATAAACATGATAATGCATAGCTTGAAATATAAACATGATAATGCAAGGTTCACTTATTATCTTGATATTTAGTGATAGCAAGGAAGTAAACATGATATGCAAAGCATAAAGTAAACATGATGCAAGGTTCATTTTATGGTTAACTAGAGCTCATTCAAGACTTTAACAAGATAACAACCCAATACAATATCTCAAAGATCAAAACACCAAAACCAAAAGTCTTACAAAAGAAAAAGAAAGTGAAACTAAGTCAAGTTCTTTATTAAATACCCAAAACCCCTATCTAGAGAAAATCTCTAGAACGTGCCGGCCAACTTTAAGGTTGACAAGGGTAGGCTTGGGCTTTTAGAAATCCGTAGATTAATTTTCTTAAGTTGAAAAAAAAAACATGTGAGCTAGATATCATATAGATGAAGTCATAAGGAAAGGAAAACTCAAGCTTTAGAGGTTTCTTTGAGATGAACACAAGGTCATCATCTAGAAACTCTCATCATCAAGCTATCATGTTTGAGAAGAAAAGGCCAAGAGGCCGAAATGGAAAAAGAAAAGGAATATAAAGGAAAGCTCAAAAAGAAACCAAGAGAAAACTAGAGGAAACACATCTTTTGAGTAAAACAAAGTTTGAAAAGAAACTCCCTACCTAGAGTGAAGATGAAATCTTTGAACTTTTGAAAATGAAAACAAGATAATGAGCTCCTCCAAGAGGCAAGATAGCTTCAGCCAAGGGAGGATGAGAAGGTTGGAGTTGTGTTTCAAGTGAGGTTGTGTTTGAGGTGTGGTGTTTGAGAGGTTTGATGATGTTTCAAGGCTATGGGGTGGTGTTTCAAGGTTGAGAGATGATGATGAGATGAAGAGAGGATGAAGATGAAGATGAAAAGAAAGGAAGAACTCTCTTGGAATTTTGAGAGAAAAGAAAAGAACTAGCAAGACAACTCTAGAATTCTAAACTTAGCAAATGCTTCAAAGTGCAACTAAGCTATCACAAGCATCCTATTAATAGAAAAACAAAACCATGGGGCTCACCAAGGGGAGGAATGGCCGTGTGGTATTGGAGGGAAAAGGGAGAGGAAAATATCTCTTACACAAGGTCATTCAAGCATGGTTTGAAGTATGGAAGCTATGCTACAAAGTATGGCTTGATGTGAGTTAATTTCCTATCAATTTTTGATGAAATTAGGCTTCTAGAAACAATGCATGGCTGCAACTTTTCCAGCCACAAATAAATGGAGAAAATGAGCCATTTTAATTAGTTATTTACTTGGAAAATCAAGCTTGATTGAAGGTTATGACAAGGTATAGTGTATGTGACTTGAGGTATGGCTTGGAGTGTTGAAAAATTGAACATGTGATGCATATGGAGGGAGGACAGCTTCGGCCAGGCCTTGGGCAGCAGAGAGGAGGTGAGTTTTGATCATTTAATTGGGTGTTAATGGTAGGTTTAGATGTGTATTAGCTTAGGTACAAGGATAGGAATAATTAAGCTTAAGTTTAGGTGACTAAGAATGTGATTTAAAGATTTTATGATAAGATTAGGAGTGCTCATACATCATTAAAGAATTTTAAACTCATTTATGAATAAACAATGTGTAACACAATTCCATGATTTAAGGAATTGGAAAGAGAAAACACTATTCAAGATTCCATGACTAGGAGTCTTGAAATTAAAATATGATTTTAAGTTGTAATTAAGCACTTTTAGGTTCTAATCAACTTTAATAAATTATTTTGACTCAAGATTAATTAAGGAAATTAATTAACCTTTGATTAGAGCCTAATATTGCTTAGGTTTGCTTAATCACGCGATTAAGCATAAAAACACGAAACTAGGGGCAAAACCATAATTTTGCACTAATTTCGCCCGGGACCTCCGGGACCAAAACTAAGGTCACAGTCTACATAAAAACGCCTTTTAAAATCATCTAGAGAAGTTTCGGGTTCATCCGGCACTTGCAAACGGGTAAAACACCGCAGGGGCGTTTTGGTCATTTTGACCTAAAACTTCAACGAGATTTTCGATCCCGGGAAGGTACACAAGCCATCTAATCCCCTTCCAAAATTGAGTTTGCCCTTCGAGTACTGCCGAACTGGCTTTCCTCGAATTTTGGGTTGAAAATGACCTCAGGGGCATTTTGGTCATTTTCACTCTAACAGAAAAATCGGGGCGTTACAAATAAAGTGTTGGAACCATGGCTTGATGATGAGAGCTCTTTATGGTGGTTTTGACATCACCATGTTTAAGGCCTCTAAGGCCAAAGGCTTGGTTCCTTAGTTTCTTTTCATTTCGGTTTTGATCTCTTTTTCTTTCTCTTAGATTTTCGGTTTTGTTGTTGGTAAAGGCTTAGAACCATGGTTTTCTCTTAGTTTCTTGGATAAGTAAAAATCATAACCTGATGATGAGCATCTTTGATGGTGGCTTGACCTCACCAACCTTGAGATCTCTAAACCCTAAAGTTTTGATTTACTTGGTCCATTGCCTTTTTTAGTTTTCATCTTTTATTTTTCCTTTTATTTTTTATTTTAAAGAAGAACATAGAAATTAAATATTGTTGGTTATTTTCTTCTCTTTGTTCTTTCTTTTGAGCTTAATGGTGAGTCCAAGAGATAAGGTTCTTAGAACCATTGTGTGGTTGGACTCTAAAGCTCACTGATGTTTAAGATCTACTAGGAGCAAGAAACTAATCTTGTGAGGTTTTTGAGCTTTAAGTGAACAAGATGTAAAATGAGCTTGCATTCATGTTTACTTTTATGCTATCACATAAATCTTAAAGATAAGAATGGGTTTTCATAGCATGCTTATATTTTGAGCCATCACTGTAAAGCTTGAAGATAAAAAAGAAGTGCATAGCATATTTATTTTTAATGTCATCACCTTAACCTTGAAGATAAAAATAAGTTGCATAGCATACTTACTTTTATCCTATCACCTTAATCTTGAAGATAAAAATGGATTTGCATAGCATATTTACTTTTGAGCTATCACCTTTAAATCTTGAAGATAAAAATAAGATGCATAGCATGTTTAATTTCAAGTTATCACCTAAGACCTTAAAGCTCAAAAATTTGTCCTTATATCTAGAATAAAATTTTAAATCATGGCAACGCTAAATGCATATACATTTTGGCCATGATAAAATTTTGGGTTTGAGATGAGTTTTATTTGGTTTTATGACTCAACCTCTATGTCTTAGGACTTTTAAAAAAGTTATCCTAGAAATCTTGCTATAAAGAAAAGTACAAATGTGATCTTATGTGTCTTTAGAACTCAAACTTTTTGGCCACTATCTTGGTGTTTCCTCTGTTTGATCCTGTTTAGAAAGGCAAGAGAGTGTAAAAATTGGTGTTAAATGTTGTAAAAATTGTTTTTGGCATCCTAGGGTAAACTAGTAGCAAGAACGGGTAAAAGATGCAATTTTCGGAAGTTCCTAGGAAATGAAATCTTTGCTACTGCCTCACCTATTTAAATTATGTAAAATGTTGTTTACAATGATTTAAATGTGTATCAATCACTAGTAGTTGGTGCGAGAATTCCATTCTTTTATCTTGAGGAAAACTAGAAACTAGAAAGCACTGAAAACGTGTTTTTGAGACTTCTAAAAAATTAAGATTTTATATCTATAGCCTTGGTAGATTTTTTTTGGTAAAAATTCTGTTTGAAATTGAACTCAAATGAAAAAAAATTGCTTTGCTGGCGATAAGAATTAATTTTAGCAATTTAGGAAAAACCGGTAATTAGAAAGGGTCAAAAACGCGATTTCTAGAACCCTGAAACGGTTTAATTTTTTTTAGATGCTGCCCAACTGTCTAGAAATATTTGAAAATGTTTATAAGGTTTAAAGTTAGTGAAAATCATTGTGACGGGTCCCTTAGATGCCTAAAAGAACAATTTTGAAAAATTAGGTTATGCTGGGTGTAGTTTAACCTGTAAAGGGCAACAACATAATTTTCTAACAACTTGGGAACCATCACATGATAAGTGTCTGATGATGATCTTTAATACCTTGCCTATGTGTGTATATATTTTGTTGATGAGCATAGCATGTGTGTAACACCCTAATTTTCAACCTAATACTCTAGAACATATTAGGCTAATCATTAGGTTATTACTTCTTAGTCTCAACTTTTTAATAAAATACTTAGCGAAAATTACGGGTAAATTTTTCTTTTTGAAAACATAAACAAAGTGAGAGCCGCGAACTTAACTAGTTGAGCTACAGAAACATAAAGCACACGTAACAATTATCAGAGATCACAGAGTAAGGCATATAACCAAGGAAGCATTCCATTAATAACATAATTTAAGTACATAAATAGTCATACCCTCATGGAGATGGGCAAGCTTGTAATACAACGGAAAAGAAAATACAACAGAAAACAAGAAAGCAGAAATAAACTATAACTACCCGAGTGCACCTACGGTGAATAACCTCAAAACAAAAGAAGGTTTATCCACTCTACATGTGGTGTGTGCATTGAGCCTCCCCTACGACGTCAACTACTGGGATCCAGGAAACGGTGGTGTGTGACCAATCCATGGACGCAGAGCAGTAGGAGTGGGAACACGTGAGACTGAGCATGGGCTCCTCGGTAGGGGCGCCTCTCGGCTGGCCTCGCGAGCCTCGACTGCGTAACGGTCTCCTCGCTCACATCGCCTACGAACTGAGGCGTAGGAGCAGAACTCTCACTATACAGATGCATAGGCGGGTCCTCGAATGGGTCATCCTCCGAACTTGGGGATCGAGGCACGTAGTCCTGGAAGTCTCGAGGCATCGAACCACCAGTATACGTCCGCAGAATCCTCTCATCTCGCATCCGAGCGCACTCAAAAACCATTGCGTCGTCTTAAGGTGACATCGGGGAGAAACGATAGCTCTGTATAGGATGTACGAAGGGGCGTCCAAGGAACATGAAGGCTCGCACGGTACACTGCCCCTCAAAATGATATGACCCGTGGTCCGGGTCATAGTGGATCTCCCAAGTAGGCGTATCAATGAAAGTCATGAACGTCGCCATCGGTCTCTGAAGATGTGATGGAAGAAAGAAGAGAGAGGAGTGAGAATTCCTACTAAAGAATCTCAGTAGGAGTCTCCTATCCTAGGGTTACATCGTACACATCCTCAGGAACCTTGGGTTTAATTATAAAATAGTGATCATGCAAATAAGGTTCAATTTAGGGTTTTCCAAACTAATTATCCAAGGTCCATTCTTTTTAGCATGCATCTTGATGTTATGAATGCAACATGTTATATCATGGATGCATGTCAATACTTGAGCACATAGAACAACACATCAAAGTACATAAACATAAATCATGTGGCATAAGGGCATATAACTTTCAAATGGGATTCATTCCTCAACCCTGTGACATCAAACATGGTACTTTAGCATATAAGCCACCCTAAAAATAACTAGGTTATGAGCTCATACCTCAGCTAGTCGTCACTAGCTCTTGCTTATTATTTGAATAAGCGAAACATAAATAATAATCTCGACTACTTGAAATGCGGGTAGAGAGCGAGGATCATCTCTCTTTGGGATTACCCTCTTTAAAACGCTTTGCGGGCACTAAGCCATAGCAATTTATTCACTTTGGTAGGCTGCATCTACTTATACCCTCACGGATTTGTCTCCCCTGGGCGTGCTCGGCCGAACCGGTGTCACCCAGGCGAGCGCGTCTCAGTGCTTTGTCACATAAAAATCTCCTGGGGGTGCTCGGCCAAACCGGTGTCACCTAGGGTTTTCAACTCATATGGTACTCATAAAACATTTCTTTCAACCCTTTAAGGTTTGATTTGAAATTGGCAAAGATAACAGCTGTTAAATCGAATTTCCTTCAAACTGCCACAAGCTAATCCACACATCATGTTCTCATGAAATCTCATGCTATGATAAAATTTAACATTTCATCAATCATTTTCTCATGCATCAAGCATATCTCATCATATCATTGCATCATACAACACATCATAGCATTAACAACTTCTTAGTATCTTATGCATTGACCCTTAAGGTCCTCAACTCACATTCTAAGTTATAAATCATCAAACCTAATCTCTCGGGAACTTATAAGGTCTTAACTAAGTATTTCTTACCTCACACTATGGTCATGAACATCTCTAAACCTCAAGAATGTAGAATTCATATTCCTAACTTTACGGGTACCTAGGAGTCACAACAATGACCCTTTCTAAGTCCAGTTTGCTCCTAAGGCATCAAGATCAAGTCCTAAACCATTTATGAGGCACTCCTACACATTTAAACTAATTTAAATCCATGATTAGCATTACTAAACCTTGCTGGACAGAATCCAGAAAATTCAAACATTAAAGGATTCTAAAACTATTAATTAATTCCTTTCTAGTTTCTAACATCTCTTATCTTTCACATATGAGCTTTACCGTTAATTATACTCAAACTCAAGCATATTATCATCATTAACACAGCTCATACAGTGGCAAATAATGGCAAGGCAGAACCGAAACAAACATTCTCCATAAAGGCATAAAACACAATTTCTAAAGCACATAAAATACTAGTTTCTCTTGGAACCTTTTTAAAACTTTCAAAACTCATTCATAAATGTTTTTACCATCTAAAATCATAAAAAATATTTAAGAGGGCAGTGACTAAATCAACTTTGTCTCAAGAGGTCCTAAATTCATAAAACTTAGTTCTACATATTCTTTATACTCATAAAAGCTTAGAAAAAGTATGAAACATAGTTTTCAATACTTAGAAACATCTAAACCTCTTAGGGCCGAAATATGAACCAAAGGAAATAAATATTTTAGACCTTTGTTAGAGACAACAATGGGCAAGTCTTTGAGCTCTTGGTTCATTTAAGTGATGACATAAAAGTAAACATGCTCATGCACTCATTTTAGGTTCCATTAGAAAGTAAAGTGATAGCATAAAATAAATATGAAGTGCAACCTATTATTATCTTTGATATTTAGTGAGAACTTGAAATATAAACATGATAATGCATAGCTTGAAATATAAATATGATAATGTAAGTTCATTCATTATCTTGGTACTTAGTGATGGCAAGGAAGTAAACATAATGTGCAAGGCATAAAATAAACATGATGCAAGGTTCATTTTATGTTTAGCTAGAGCTCATTCAAGACTTTAACAAAGTAACAACCCAACATATATCTCATTACAAAGAGAGCTCTAGAGTTTTTGAACCAAGTTCTCAAAGGAACTATGAGGTTCTTGAACATCATCATCAAGCTCAAAGAAAACAAACTTTTTAAACAAACAAAACCTCAAAGATCAAAAAGGAAATGGAAAACTGAAATATTAAAGAAAAGGAAACAAAGAACCGAAATCAAAATAGCAAGAAAAGAAAAGGTGTTCTTGAGTAAAAATCATGTTTGAGTTAGAAAGTGAAGTTGAAACTCAAAGAAAGTAAGACCTCAAGCTCTGGAGGTTCCTTTGAGATGAACACATAGTCATCATCTAGGAGTCCTCATCATTGAGCTATCATGTGCTCACCAAGGCCAAGAGGCCGAATGCTCAAAAAGAAAAAGGAAACAAGAAAGTTCCAAAAAGAAAAACCAAGAGAAAACTAGAAAGAACTCATTTTCATGAAAACAAAGTTTAGAAAACACTCCTACCTAGAGTGAAGATAAAAAGCTTGAGCTTTGAGAAAAGAAAACAAGATGATGAGCTCCTCCAAGGGCTTGATGGTTTTGGCCAAGGGGAGATAAGGAGGTTGGAGTTGTGTTTGAGATGAGGTTGTGTTTGAGAATGGAAGTTTGGGTGTTTGTATGATGATCTAAGGTGGTGGGGTGGTGTTTCAAGGTTGAGAGATGATTATGAGATGAAGAGAGGATGAAGATGGAGATGAAGAACAAGAGGAAACTCTCTTAAAACTTAGAGAGAAAAAGAGAGAATACAAAGAAAGCTTGGAAAAACTAAAAGTATGCAAATGAGCTAAAGTGTTTGCATCTGTTTCTAGGCAAGGTATTTATAGAGAATGAAAACAAATGAAGGCTCAAAGGGGGAGGAGGGTAACCGTGTGGCTTTGGAGGGAAAGGAAGAGAAAATATCTCTTACACATTGTCATTCAAGCATGGTTTGAAGTATGGAAGCTATGATACAAAGTATGGCTTGATGTGAGTTAATTTCCTATCAATTTTGAATGAAATTAGGCTTCTAGAAACAATGCATGGCTGGAACTTTTCCAGCCACAAATAAATGGAGGAAATGGGCTATTTCAATTAGTTATTTACTTGGAAAATCAAGCTTGATTGAAAGTTATGACAAGGTATAGTGTATGTGACTTAAGGTATGGCCTTGGAGTGTTGAAAAATTGAACATGTGATGCATATGGGAGGAGGGAGTGCACGGCCAGGTCTGGTACAGCAAGGGGGAGGTGAGGTTTGATAATCTAATTGGGTGTTAATGGTAGGTTTAAATGTGTATTAGCTTAGGTACAAGGTTAGGAACAATTAAGCTTAAGTTTAGGTAGCTAAGTATGAGTATTAGGAATTTTATGACAAGGTTAGGAGTACTCATACATCATTAAATAATTAAAAACTCATTTGTGAATAAACAATGTGTAACACAATTCCATGATTTAAGGAATTGAAAAGAGAAAACACTATTCAAGATTCAATGACTAGGAGTCTTGAAATTAAAATATGATTTTAAGTTGTAATTAAGCACTTTTAGGTTCTAATCAACTTTAATAAATTATTTTGACTCAAGATTAATTATGGACATTAATTAACCTTCGATTAGAGCCTAATATTGCTTAGGCTTGCTTAATTACGCGATTAAGCATAAAAACACGAAACTAGGGGCAAAACCGTAATTTCGCATTAATTTTGCCCGGGACCTCCGGGACCAAAACTAAAGTCATAGTCTACATAAAAACACCTTTTAAAACCATCTGGAGAAGTTTTAGGTTCATCCGCCACTTGCAAACGGGTAAAACACCGCAGGGGCGTTTTGGTCATTTTGACCCGAAAACTCAAAAAACGAGATTTTCGATCTCGGGGAGGTACACAAGTCATCTAATCCCCTTCCAACATTGAATTTGCCCTTCGAGTACTGTCAAACCGGCTTTCCTCGAATTCCGGGCCGAAAATGACCTCAGGGGCATTTTAGTCATTTTCACTTTAACAGAAAATTGGGGCGTTACAATGTGCACTAGCTGAGCCCAGTCCTTGACTCCGGCATACTGGGTAGGAGCATATTTAGTTTTCAATAGAAATAATGATGATATGTGTTGATGGATGTATGAAGATAAGAGATGATTATGTGATCATTATGGCATGCTATGATTATGATTGAGCTATTGAGATGCATGATCTATGTGAACATATGGCATGAAGCAAATTTGGGGAAATCTGGTTTCTGGTTGTTATGTTGCCTAATTTCCACCAAAATTTGCGAACTTAGGTAAATAATGAGATTTACAAGCATAAAGTATTGCATGGTACATTATAAATGATACATATAATTATGGATTCATGATTGCATCTCTAAATAACATGCTAAGTTTTAAAGGTGACATAAAACAAATGGAAATGATCCTCTAGACTCCAAGAATTAATGGTTATGAGAGGTGATCCAAAAGGACCTTTTGGACTCCAGGAATTAATGGTTATGAAAGATGTCCCTATGCCCCCTAACCCATACTTTGAGAATCAGGAAATTGCTTATCATAGGATAAGTGTAGACTAGTGATGAGTAGTTTAGGTATGAGCTCATATCCTAGAAACTCTCAAAAGGGGAGAGTATTAGGGTGGCCCCACAGAGGAAAGTGTAACGCCCCGATTTTCTGTCTGAGCAAAAATGACCAAAATGCCCCTGAGGTCATTTTCGGCCCGGAACTCGAGGATAGTCGACCCGGCAGTCCTCGAGGGGTTAACTCAATGTTTGAAGGGGGTTAGTGATTTGTGTACCTTTCCGAGATCGAAAATCTCATTTTCTGAGTTTTCAGGTCAAAATGACCAAAATACCCTTGTGGTGTTTGACCCGATTGCAAGTGCCGGTTGAACCCGAAACTTCTCCAGATGGTTTTAAAAGGCATTTTTATGTATTCTATGACCTCAATTTTAGTCCTGGTGGTCCCGGGCGAATTTTGTGCAAAATTATTATTTTGCCCCTAATTTTGTGTTTTTGAGCTTAATCGCTTGATTAAGCAAACCTAAGCAATATTAGGCTCTAATCGAAGGTTAATTAATTTTCTTAATTAATCTAGAGTCAAAATAATTTATTAAAGTTAATTAGGACCTAAGATTGCTTAATTTAAACTAAAATCTCATTTTAAATTCAAGATTCCTAGTCATGGAATCTTAAATAGTGTTTTCTCTCTCCAATTCCTTAAATCATGGAAATTTGTCTACATAGTTTACTCATAAAATGAATTTTAAACTCCCTACATGTGTATGAGCACTCCTTAATTGAGGCTTGAAATTCCTAATTACATCCTTAGTTACCTAAACTTGTACTTAGCGATTCCTAACCTTGCACCTAAACTAATACATGCCTAAACCTATCATTAACACACAATTACATGAAACAATTTTCTTTCCTTCCCTTGGGTGTCAGCTAGCCGACGCCCCTTGCGCCAAATATTCATCACATGTGTGAATCCTTACACCCAAATAGCCATGCTTACACCTCACCTTGAACCATGCTTTGAGTCATAAACACCTTTCATCTATGCTTCATATGACAACTTCTAGAAGACTTTTTCCCCCCCATTCTATGTCCCAAAAAACTGCCAGCCCTCCTTGCTCTTCTAGAAGATTTATTTCAATTTCAATCAAAGAGAAAACACCATGCTTGAATGACCATGTAAGAGATATTTTTCTCTTCCCCCTTGCCCATAGTCTATGGCCAAGCTTCCCCTTGGATGAGCCTTCATTGTTTTGTTTTCTATAAATAGGTGCTTTAGATGAACTTGTGTTACTTTTGTTCATTTGCCAAGTTTAAAGTTTCCAAGCATTCTTGTGTGTTCTTTCTTTTTCTCTCAAGTTCAAGAAAGCTTTCTTCTTCATCTTCATCTTCCTCTACCACCTTGAGCCACCATAGCACCACCACTAAACACCACCTCACAACCTTGAATCACCTCCTAAGCACCTAAACACTCAACCTCAAACACAAGCCTCCTCAAAACACATCTCCTTTCCTTTTCCCCCTTGGTGGCTGAAGCTACATCTCCACTCTAGGAGGAGTTGCTCTTTTCATTTCCTTTCAAGATCAAGCATTTTCATCTTCTAACTTGGTAGGAGTTGCTTTAAAGTTTTGATTTTACTCAAAAATGTGTTTTCTCAAGGTTTCTCTTGGTTTCTTTTTGAGATCTTTCTTGCTTCTCTTTTCTTTCTCATTTCAGCCTCATGGCCTCATCGTGAGTATGATAGCTTGATGATGAGTGGTCTAGGATGATGACCTTGTATTCATCTCAAAGGAACCTCTAAAGCTTGAGTTTTTCCTTTCTTGAAACTTTATCTATATATATTACTTAGCTCACATGATTTATCAACTTAAGAAAAATTAATCTAAGGTTTTCAAAAAGCCCAAGCCTACCCTTGTTGTAATGCCCCGATTTCTCTGTTAGAGTGAAAATGACCAAAATGCCCCTGAGGTTATTTTCACCCCGGAATTCGAGGAGAGCCGGTCCGATAGTACTCGAAGGGAAAACTCAATGTTGGAAGGGGATTAGATGACGTGTGTATTTTTTCGGGATCGAAAATCTCATTTTTCGAGTTTTCAGGTCAAAATGACCAAAACGCCTCTATGGTGTTTTACCCGTTTGCAAGTGCTGGATGAACCCAAAACTTCTCCAGATGGTTTTAAAAGGTGTTTTTATGTAGACTGTGACTTTAGTTTTGGTCCCGGAGGTCCCGGGCAAAATTAGTGCAAAATTATGGTTTTGCCCCTAGTTTCGTGTTTTTACGCCTAATCGCGTGATTAAGCAAACCTAGGCAATATTAGGCTCTAATCGAAGGTTAATTAATTTCCATAATTAATCTTGAGTCAAAATAATTTATTAAAGTTGATTAGAACCCAAAAGTGCTTAATTACAACTGAAAATCTTATTTTAAATTCAAGACTCCTAGTCATGGAATCTTAAATAGTGTTTTCTCTTTCCAATTCCTTAAATCATGGAATTGTGTTACACATTGTTTATTTACAAATGAGTTTTTAATTCTCTAATGTTGTATGAGCACTCCTAATCTTGTCATAAAATTCTTAAATCACATTCTTAGTTACCTAAACTTAAGCTTAATTATTCCTAACCTTGAACCTAAACTAATACACACTTAAACCTACCATTAACACACAATTACATGAAACAAATCCTCCTCCCCCATGCTGTCTGAACCTAGCCCAACACCCTCCTCCCTCCATATGCATCACATGTTCAATTTTTCAACACTCCAAGGCCATACCTCAAGTCACATACACCATGCCTTGTCATATTTTCAATCAAGCTTGATTTTCCAAGTGAATAACTAATTAAAATAACCCATTTCCCTCATTTATTTGTGGCTGGAAAAGTTCCAGGCATGCATTGTTTCTAGAAGCCTAATTTCATTCAAAATTGATAGGAAATTCACTCACATCAAGCCATACTTTGTATCATACACTCCATACTTCAAACCATGCTTGAATGACCTTGTGTAAGAGATATTTTTCTCTTCCTTGCCTCCAAAACCATACAGTTACCCCTCCTCCCCTTTGAGCCTTCATTTGTTTTCATTCTCTATAAATACCTTGCCTAGAAACACATGCAAACACTTTAGCTCATTTGCATACTTTTAGTTTTCTAAGCTTTCTTTGTATTCTCTCTTTTTCTCTCTAAGTTTCAAGAGAGTTTCCTCTTGTTCTTCATCTCCATCTTCATCCTCTCTTCATCTCATAATCATCTCTCAACCTTGAAACACCACCCCATAGCCTTGAACCATCATCAAACCTCTCAAACACCACACCTCAAACACAACCTCACTTGAAACACATCTCCTTTCCTTCTCCCTCTCCAAGGCCGAAACCATCTAGCCCCAAGGAGGAGCTCATCATCTTGTTTTCCTTTTTCAAAGATCAAAGATTTCATCTTCACTTTAGGTAGGAGTGTTTTTCTAAACTTGTTTTTCTTGTAAAGGAGGTTTTCTCTAGCTTTCTCTTGGATTTCTTTTGAAATTTTTCCTTAGTTCTTTTCTTCCTTCTCATTTCGGCTATGAGGCCATGTTTATGAACATGATAGCTCAATGATGAGAGCTCCTAGAAGATGACCTTGTGTTCATCTTAAAAGAACCTCTAGAGCTTGAGTTTTTGCTTTCTTTAAGTTTCAACTTTGTTTGTCAACTCAAGATGATTTTTACTCAAGAACACCTTTACTTCCCTTGCTATTTTTGGTTTCGATTTTCTTGTTTCCTTTTCTACAATATTTCTGTTTTGGTCTTTTGATCCTTGAGGTTTTATTTTGTTTTGACTTTGAGCTTGATGATGATGTTCAAGAACCTTATAGTTCCTTTGAGAACTTGGTTCAAGAACTGTAAAGCTCTCTTTGTGATGAGATGAGTGTTGGGTTGTTATATGTTAAAGTCTTGTATGAGCTCTAGACTATCATAAAATGAACCTTGCATCCATGTTTACTTTTATGCTTTGCACATCATATTTACTTTCTTTGCTATCACTAAGTATCAAGATAATGAATGAACTTTCATTATCATATTTATATTTCAAGCTATGCATTATCATGTTTATATTTCAAGTTCTCACTTAATATCAAGATAATAATGAGTTGCATCTCATATTTATTTTATACTATCACTTTACTTTCTAATGGAACCTAAAATAAGTGCATAAGCATATTTATCTTTATGTCATCACTTAAATGAACCTAGAACTCAAAGACTTGCCCATTGTTGTCTCAAACAAAGGCTTGAAAATATTTATTTCCTTGGCTTGAGCATTCGGCCTCTAAGGGTTTGTTTGGTTACAAGTATTGAAAACTATGTTTTATAATTTTTCTAAGTTTTTATGAGTTTAAGGAATGCATAGCACTAAGTTTTATGAATTTAGGACCTCTTGAGACAAAGTTGATTTAGTCACTGCCCTCATAAATATTTTTATGATTTCAGATGATAAAACTGTTTAGAAATGAGTTTTGAATGTTTTAAAAAGGTTCCAAGAGAAACTAGTATTTTATGTGCTTTAAAAATTGTGTTTGATGCCTTTAAATGGAGATGCTTGTTTCAGTTCTGCCTTGCCTTGTATGACCACTGTATGAGCTGTTTTAATGATGATAATATGCTTATGTTTGAGTATAATTAATGTTAAAACTCATATGTGAAAGATAAAAGAAGTTAGAAACTAGAAAAGAATTAATTTGAGAGTTTTAGATCCCTTAATGTTTGAATTTTCTGGATTCTGTCCAGCAAGGTTTAGTAATGCTAATCATGGATTTAAATTAGTTTAAATGTGTAGGAATGACTCATAAATGGTTTAGGAATTGATCTTAATGCCTTAGGAACAAGCTGGACTTAGAAAAGGTAATTGTTGTGACTCCTAGGTACCCGTAAAGTTAGGATTATGAACTCTGCATCCTTGAGGTTAGAGATGTTCTTGATCATAGTATGGAGTGAGGAAGACTTAGTTATAACCTTATAGGTTCCCGAGAGATTAGGTTTGATGATTTATAACTTAGAATGTGAGTTAAGGACCGTAAGGGTCAATGCATAAGACACTAAGAAGTTTTTAATGCTATGATGTGTTATATGATGCAATGATATGATGAGATGTGCTTGATGCATGAGAAAAATGATTGTTGGAAATGTTAAAGTTTATCATAGCATGAGAGTTCATGAGAATGTGTTGTGTGATTTAGCTTGTGGTAGTTTGAAGGAAATTCGGTTTAACAACTGTTATGCTGCCGAATTTTCATCAAACCTTAAAGGGTTAAAAGAAATGTTTATGAGTACCATATGAGTTGAAAATCCTGGGTGACACTGGTTCGGCCGAGTACCCCTAAGAGATTTTTATGTGACAAAGCACTGAGACGCGCTTGCCTGGGTGACAGTGGTTCGGCCGAGCACCCCCAGGGGAGACAAATCCGTGAGGGTATGAGTAGATGTAGCCTACCAAAACGGACAAATTGTTGTGGCTTAAAGCTCACAAAGCGTTTCAAAGAGGGTATATCCCAGAGAAAGGTGATCCTCGCCTCTACCCGCATTTCAGTAGCCTGGGATTATTATTTATGTTTCGCTTATTCAAGATAATAAGCAAGAGCTAGTGACGACTAGCTGAGGTATGAGCTCATAACCTAGTTATTTTTAGGGTGGCTTATTATGCTAAAATACCATGATTGATGTCACGAAGTTGAGGAATGATTCACCTGAAAGTTATATGCCCTTATGCCACATGGTTTATGTTTATATGCTTTGATGTGTTGTTGATATGTTCAAGTATTGACATGCATTCATGATATAATATGTTGCATTCATAACATCAAGATGCATGCTAAAAGGAATGGACCTTGGATAAGTAGTTTTGGGAAAACCCTAAATTGAATTTTATATGCATGATCACTGTTTTAGAATTAAACCCAAGGTTCCTGAGGATGTGAACGATGTAACCCTAGGATAGGAGACTCCTACTAAGATTCTTTAGTAAGAATTCTCACTCCTTTCTCTCTCCTTTCTTTCGTCATATCTTCAGAGAGCGATGGCGACATTCGTGGTCTTCGTTGATATACCTACTTGGGAGGTCCACTATGATCCGGACCACGGGTCATATCATTTTGAGGGGCAGTGTACCGTGCGAGTTTTCATGTTCATTGGATGCCCCTTTGCACATCCTATACAGAGCTATCATTTATCCCCGATGTCACCTTACGACGACGCGATGATCTTTGAGCGCGCCCGGATGTGAGACGAGAGGATTTTGTGGATGTATACTGGTGGTTCGATGCCGCGAGACTTCCAGGACTACGTGCCTCGATCTCCGAGTTTGGAGGATGACCCATCTGAGGACCCGCCGATGCACATGTATAGCGAGAGTTCTGCTCCTACGCCTCAGTTTGTGCGCGATGTGAGCGAGGAGACCGTTACGCAGCCGAGGCTGGCTAGACGAGCCGAGAAGTGCCCCTACCGAGGAGCTTACGCTCAGTCTTCATGTGTTCCCACTCCTGCTGCTCTGCATCCATGGATTGGTTACATCCCACCGTTTCTCGGATTCTAGTAGTGGACGTTATAGGGGAGGCTTAGTGTACCCACCATATGTAGAGTGGATAAACCCTCTTTTGTTTTGAGGTTATTCACCATAGGTGCACTCGGGTAATTATGGTTTATTTCTGCTTTCTTGTTTTCTGTTGTATTTCTTTTTCCGCTGTATTACAAGCTCTGCCTGTCCCTATGAGGGTATGACTACTTATGTACCTTAATTATGATATTAAAGAAACGTTTCCTTTGTTATCATGATTGTTGTTCTTTGGTTATATGCTTTACTTCATGATTTATAATGATTGTTACGCGTGCTTTACACTTTGCTTTGTGTTTTCAAAAAAAAAATTTACTCGTAATTTCTGCTAAGTACTTTATTAAAATGATGAGACTAAGAAGTAATAACCTAATGTTTGACCTAATGTATTCTAGAGAGTTGGGTTAAAAATTAGGGTGTTACACTTGTCAACCTTAAAGTTGGCTAGCACGTTCTAGAGATTTTATTTAGATAGGGGTTTTGGGTACTTAATAAAGAATATGACATAGTTTCATTCTCTTTTCCTTTCTTCATATGTTTTTTCTTGTTTTCTTTTCCTTTACATTTCGGCCTTAGTTTCATTTTCTTTATGGTTTGGTTTTCTTTGAGTTTATTTCCTTTGAGCTTGATGATGATGTTCAAGAGCCATGTAGCTCCTTTGAGAACTTGATTCAAGAACTCTAAAGCTCACTTTGTTGATGAGATAAATGTTAGGTTAAGATTTGTGGTTCTCTTTAAAAGTCTCATATGAGCTCTAAGTTAAGATAAAAAAGAACCTGCATCCATATTTACTTTTATGTCATCACTAAGTGCTCAAGATTAAAGAATGAACTTGCATTTCCATATTTATGTTTATGCTCTCACTAAATCTCTAAGATAATAATGGATTTGCATAGCATATTTATTTTATGCTCTCACCTCTTAATAAAGACTAAAACCTAGTGCATTGCATATTTATTTTTATGTCAATCACTTAAGAGATTTAGAGCTCATGGACTTACCCATTATTATCTCAAAAAAAGTTTAAAAATATAAATCTTTTGCCCCTTTGATTTCGGCCTTGTGATGATGTTGAGTTTTAGAAGGAGATTCATTTAGTTACAAGTGCTAAAACTTGTGTTCCATGATTTTCCTAAGCTTAGATGGTTTTAAGAAATGTGTTGAGCAAGGTTTTATGATTTTAAAACCTCTTGAGATTTATTTGAAATGGCTACTGCCCTCATGAGTTTTATAATGGTTTTGATGAAATAAATTATTTCTAAGTGAGTTTTGAATGTTTTAAAAAGGTTCCAAGAGAAACTAGTAATTTATGTGTTTTAGAAATGAAGTTTGATACATTGTTTGATGAAGATGATTTTGGTTCTGCCTTGCTTGAGTTCTCACTATTTTATGTTGTTTTGATGATGATAATATGAGTATGATCATGTATTTTTAATGCTAAAATTCATTTGAGAAAGTTAAGATAAGTTAATAACTAGAAAGGAATTAATTTGAGACTTTTAGATCCCTTAGAAATATGATTTTCTGGATTATGTCCAACAAGGTTTAAAATTAGAAATCATGGTTATAATTAGTTTAAATGTGTAGGAACTACTCATAATTGGTTTAGGTATTGATCTTGATACCTCAGGAGCAAACTGAACTTAGAAAAGGTCAATGTTGTGACTCCTAGGTACCCGTAAAGTGTAAACTATGGATTCCGCACTCTTGGGGTTTAGAATTGTTTATGATCATAGAATTGAGTCAGGAATACTTAGATATGAACCTATAGGTACCCGAGAGCTTAAGTTGTGATGTTAGACAACTTAGATTTCAAGTTAAAGGACCTTAAGGGTCAAAGCATAAGACATTAAGAGACTTTGATGTTTTAGGTTTGATAATGCAAGTATGATGTGTTGATGTATATGCTTCGATGATGTATGAGCTATGAGGAAGTGTTTTATTGAAATTTTAAGTCTATCATGAGCATGAAAGTTGAATGAGAAATGCATATGTGTAATAAGCTTGTGGCATAAAGTTGATTTGAAGGAAATTCGGTACACAGCTGTTATGCTACCGAATTTCCATCAAATCTAAAGGACTTGAGAATGTTTTTGAAGTACCATATGAAATTTAAAACCCTGGGTGACACCGGTTCGGCCGAGCATCCCTAGGAGATTTTTATGTGACAAAGCACTAAGACGCGCTTTCCTGGGTGACACCGGTTCGGCCGAGCACCCCCAGGGGAGACAAATCCGTGAGGGTATGAGTAGATGCAGCCTACCAAAGTGGATAAATTGCTGTGGCTAGATGGTCACAAAGCGTTTCAAAGAGGGTATATCCTAAGAGAGGTGATCCCTAGCCCCCTAACCCGTACTCAAGGAGTCGGGATTATTTTATTATGTTTCGCTTATTCAGATGATAAGCAAGAGCTAGTGATGACTAGCTAAGGTATGAGCTCATAACCTAGATGTTTTAGGGTGGCCCTATAATGCTATAGTATGATGATTTATGTCACAAAGATTGAGGAAAGTTCCACGTGAAAGATTTATGACCCTTTATGCCACTTGAATGCTTCTTGATGATTTGGATTTGTTGAGTTATTTGTTTAAAGTATTGCCATGCATTCATGTTTGATATGTTGCATTCATGACATTAAGACACATTCTAAAAGGACTGAACCTTGGACAATTAGTTTTATGAAATCTAATAATGAACCTTATATGCATGTACACCTTTTAATAATAAACCCAAGGTTCCTGAGGATGTGAACGATGTAACCCTAGGAGGTCCCTACTGAGATTTTTTAGTAAGATTTTCACTCCTTTCTCTTCTCTCTTTCTCTTCCATCACATCTTCAGAGATCGATGGCGATGTTCATGGTTTTCATTGACATGCCAATCAGGGAGGTGCATTACGACCCGGACCACCACTCCTATCACTTCGAGGGTCATTGTGCTGTATGTGTTTTTGTGTATATGGGACGACCTTTTGCCTACCTAGTGTCTAGCTATCATTTCACTCCTATTGCTCCTTTCGGTGATGATGACCTGATCTTCGACCGCACGTGCCCCCGTGATGAGCAGATTCATCATGCTCGTCCATCTGCCTCAGCGGTACGTGACTATCCAGAGTATGTACCCCGATCGAGGAGGTCAGAGACGGATCCATCTGAGGACTCGCCTACGCACATCTACTCGAAGAGTTCTGCCTCCACTCCTCCATATAGACGAAAGAGGAATGAGGCTACCGTGATGCAGCCGCGCTTGGTGAGGAAAGTCGAGATGCGCCCTCGCCATGGAGCTCACGTTCAGCTGACACACATCCATGTTCCACTCCACTGGCCCACACAGAAGGAGCTCAAGTAGTTCGCTGGATACATACCTCCATCACTCGAGGGTTCCCGCTGTTGATAGACTTTGTTGGAGAGCTGTACGAGTGCTTGAGCCATCATGAGGTCTTCCCCTTCGGCAGTATCTTTTGGGAGGGGAATTTGAGTATAGTACTTGTAGCTTTGGTAGGAGGGTAGTGTAGTTGGTTTTTATTTCCGTCGTTCCATGTATTTCACTGCTTTTGTACTTTCCTGTCATTTTTTGTGTATTTTAAGCTCAACCCGATTCTATAAGGGCGTGACTCTATGTAAACCTAATGATGATATTAATGAAATGTTTAGTTTGTTCCGATATTCTCTGTTCCATTGCTATGTGTCCATTTACTGTGTTCTCCATAACTTGTTATTTGTACTTTACCTTTCTGTCTCACGAGGAACGCGGCTCTCACTTTGTTTTATATTTCAAAAAAAAATTTACCCGTATTTTTCCACTAAGTATTTTAATAAAAGTATGAGACTAAGAAGTAATAACCTAATGATTAACCTAATGTGTTCTAGAGTATTGGGTTAAAAATTAGGATGTTACAAAAAGAATAATGAACTCAAGTCACCTAAAATGATAAAAGAGAAAAGATTCGTATGGAGGATTCATGTTCCTTTATGTCATTCATGTGATTATATTTCCTTATGATATGTTTATTTAGTATGATTCTATGATATGTTGCACATGGCATGGACATGCACTCATGATATAATGTAATGCATTCGTAACATCAAGAATCATGCTAAAAGACACGAACCTTGGATAATGGGCTTTGGAACTTGATGAAATGAACCTTATTCATGCTCACCATTTTTATAATAAACCTAAGGTTCCTTAGGACGTAGATGATGACATGCATTAGGAGGAGAGTACCCTACTGAGGTTCTTCTTTAAGTTTCTTATCCCCTTTTTCTTTATTTTCTCTGTCACATCTTCAGAGGTTGATGGCGACATTCATGGTTTAGATCTCCTTTTTGTGTTCATGGAATGCCTGTTCTCATACCCCGTTACCAGCTATAGATTCTCTCCTTTTTCCCAATTTCCTGAGGACATGATTTTTTAGCACACTTGCCCTCATAGAGAGCAGATTCGCTGTGCCCATACCTTTGCTTCATCTATTTGAGCTTACCCTGAGTACATCCCCCATTCACCACCTCACTTGTCTGAGCCCAAGATAGACCCCTCGGAGGAGTCATCATCCCAGCACTCTTCCCCAGGTTCTGCCCTGAATTTTCCCATGGAGATCGGAGAAGACGACGATGGAGAGGCCATGGTCAAAGGCCCAGTAAGAGGAGTTACTTGCCCTCATCGAGGAGCCCATGCCCGTCTGACTTTGCATCTTAGCATGCCCGAGGAGCTGGCGTGCTTCATTGGTTACATCCCTCCCTCTTAGTAGGGACACCCTTAGTAGCTGATGATGGACCTCGTGGGAGTACTTGAGCATATGCGACGGATAGCCTTCTTTTGATTTTATATTTTAATGTTATCTTACATAGGCACACCTTGGTAAATTTAGGAGAGGAGGGAGGTCGTAGTGGTTTGATTTATGTTTACTTTTATGTACCTTATTTACTGACTTTGGGATTACTATATTAACCTAACCTTTATTGGTGGGTATTATGCTACTTATTATTTATGTTATCTGTATATGATGTGGGTGGTGACTTTGATGTTATATGAAATCCATGATGTTTATCTGTACTTATGGTGCTGTGTTATTTGTGTGCAAATTGAACAATGTAGTTTGCTTAGGTATGC
This sequence comes from Dalbergia cultrata, assembly GCA_031216105.1. Taxonomy (NCBI): domain Eukaryota; kingdom Viridiplantae; phylum Streptophyta; class Magnoliopsida; order Fabales; family Fabaceae; genus Dalbergia; species Dalbergia cultrata. The sequence continues at coordinate 32,896,060 of CM062353.1, read as the reverse complement.
CAGGCTCATATTTTGTTTTCATATATTCAAAATAAAATTTACCCATATTTTTTCTAAATATTTTAGAAAAGTAATGTCTTCTAACTGGAACAAAAGAGTAATAACTAGTATTTAACTTAAATACGTACTAGGTGTGTTAGGTTAAATATTACGGTGTTACATGTAACAACTCTAGGCTAATGTTTTTGGGATTGGAAACCAAGCTTGAACTCTTGAGCATGAAGATGAAGTTGCTGCTACCTTCCTCTATTTTGATGGTCGAAGGTTTGCTTCTTGAAGAAGCTTTGAGTTGGTGTTAATCTTATATATAAATGAATGAATATTATATTATATAATTGAGTAGCCTTTAATCTAAGAAAGTAAATGGATGGCTAGGATTAAATCTTGTAATCCAAGATTGAATTTATCCATTCATTTGATATAAGTGGACAATTTCTTTCATTTTGTAAAGATTAAATTAGTTTTTGGTGTTAAAAATCGCACATCGAATTTTTACTGAACGGGTAAAACAGTGTATCTGGGTAATCAAACATTGCCCAAAAATTAATTCTAGGTATAAATCTTTATTTCTAACTATTCGTAACCTTAATCCTGTAATTCCTCAGTTTTGGGCATCTTTGGGCCTTAATTCCTAAGGTTTCGGCTGTTCCGGTAGGCCTGTGGAGCCCACTAGGTTACTATTCACCTTTTTTTTTTTACAGGTTCATTCAATTGTCCTTATCATTGCTATGTTCGTCGGATTTTTGAATTTTGACTAGTGAAGCTTAAATTAATTTTTAAATAATTTTTAGGGTGTTACAAATATTATATTGTGTAAAGAATGCTTACATGCATCATCGAATGAAGCAGGTCAATATAAGAATAAGAAACCAAGGAAAGGGTCTTCATAAAGTAACACGAGACGTCAGAAAGTACACTGAAGAATGAGGAAATCATGCAAACTCTGAAAGTAACATGTTGCTCAGTCAATAATCATCATATTCAGAAATATTTCATCATTAAAAAGCCAAGATTGAAGACTGGAAGACTGAAAAATGATCAAGGGATTGATTGTGCATGTCAGAAAGCTCACTTAACTATGGAGTACAAAATGCTATAGGAAATTAAGGGAAATTTGAAATTCAAATTTCAAATCTCGAGTAGTATGTCATCTATTATGCTTAACTAGTCAACTATCCTAGCTTCTAGAATGAGGAGTTTAGAAACCACGATCAAAAAGTAAAAAGAGAGAGGGACATCAGAAACCTCTACAATATAACGGCTTTTGCAACCTATGTGACAAGTCTGTCAGTCTATCTTCCTAAATTAACGTTCCAAGACACAATAGATGAGCTACATGTATTACTTGGAGATTTGATTAAGGACAACTATCATGAAGAAGGACCACTATAGATGGTGATGTTATGCTTGAAAGCTTATGAGAGAGTTGAAGACATAAGAGTGAAAACTCAGAAAAAATCTCTTCACACTTCCTCTAATGTTCTTCATATCATAAAATTAGTTTCCTTGAAGACTAAAAATCTTCTTTCTATGTTTTTTTTTTAATGATTTGTATGCTCTTCTTAGGAAGAGATCTTAGAAAGAAGTCGCTCATGTTTCCTATGATTTGTAAGGAAACTTAAGTGTAGGTTAGTTTAAGTGCAACCAAAACATATAACCTTTGTAACCTTGATCCAGTAGTGATCACAGTGAGACATAGCTTGGAGAGGCTAAAGTAAAAGTACTTGCAGCGCAATGGTAGAGGCATTATGCTTATCTCGATCTAGCTTGAAGAGGCTGTGGAAGAACTACTCGAAACTTGATAATGGAGGCATTCTAGTCATCATTGTTCAACTTGGAGAGGCTGGGAAAAACTACTTGCAAGGTGGCTTTAATAGTTGTCTACTAGTCACATTTCAACTTGGAGAGGCTAGTTCAGGACTACTCAATTCAGCTTGGAGAGGCTGGTACAAAACTACTTGGTTCAACTTGGAGAGGTTGGTATAGAACTACTCGGTTTGTGACAGTAAGGGTTGTCTACTACTCACTGTAAAGAGCTTAGGAAGGCAAATGTAAAAACTATCCAATTTACTTTATCAAGTTGAGAAAGTTATTTTAGTGGAATCTCAACATGTGTTGAGTACTGGATGTTATTCTCTTTAATTTAATCATGGGCGAAATACTATTATAGATGCATCATTATCAATTCATACCTTAGAGATCTACTTTCTGAAATAGCTAACCATAATTCCACTGCACTTCAAGCTTAATGCTTGATAGTATTTTTGTTAAATGTTTTAGATTTTTTTTAAAAAGAAAAGCACGATTCAACCCTCCCTTTTTGTGTATTCTCTTACCAACATGTGGTGTTAGAGTAAGGCCTCTGAAGGGTTGAGGAATCCAAAGATTGCAGAGGGCAGAGATCAAAGGGACAAAATAGCGTAGATCATCCACAAAAGAAGATCACTCATCAAGCTGACCACTCTTTCTTTGATAAGGCTCCTGGATCTGACTATACGCTCTCAACAACATGAGGAATCTCAAAGAAGAAAGTCCTTGACCCTAAAAATCATCGTATCAAAAGCAACAAAAAGGTAAAGCAAGGGAAATTGCTAAAACCTCTAGTGAAGATGAAGAATCTGATGAAAAATATGAGATTGAAAGTGGAGATGAGATCTCCTTGCTTGTGGAGAAAATGTCAAAAGGTTGATAAGTCTTAATCCAAGAATAATAGAAGCATCAATCTCAGAGAAAGACAAAAGGAGCAAAGAAAATCTTGAAAGAGCAACTCTAAAGATGAAAGACATAGGTCAATAAGTCATGAGAAGGTTGAAAGAGCAAAATTTGTATATTTCATGACATGAGTGTGATTTTACAGAAGAATTCAAGGTGAGAATATTCAAACTCATTCTTTTATATTCCTTGCATTCATATGATGAGCTGCTACATAATATGCATACTCTCTCTTCAAAATTTTTCATTCTGAATAGCTTAAGTTTGATTATGAAAATCATAAGGAAAATATAGAGTTTATTTTCAAACTCTAAGCTTTAGAAGTTGAAGTCTCAAAATCAAATTTGAATGATCACATAAAGTTATTTTTGAATTTAAGGAAACTTCATGTCTTCTAAAATTTGACTCAAAGCTTATGAGAAAAGGTCTTAAAACCTTAAACCTATGATTAGAAGTCAGAGACCTCTATTTGAGAAAATAAGATTGAGAAATGAAGAGAAAATAGGAGAGAAAAAGAAAAGCAACCTCATTTAATAATTACCATCACATTTACTCTATCTTTTCTCTCACTTTTTATTAGAAGAAGAGAAAACCATCTAATAAATAATTCTTGAAAAAGGATTATGTAAAAAAGGATAGGAAATCTCTCCCATTGAACAACTAACTTAGGTGGACTCAAGAAAGTTCAGTACCAAGATCAAAATTCTTTTGTTGCACATACATCTTAACATTGTCACTGATCAAGGTGTCTAGAAGCTTAAAAAGATAACTACTATCTCAAAACACCTTCCAGACTCATAATGAAAATCAGGAGCAAAATGCCCAAGATCTTTAATTTGCTTAAATTCATTGATGAAAAGTATTCGGAAAAATCTTTGCTAAGATGTCACTAAGGACTGGAAGAAAGTCTTAAGAAAATAAGTCCCAAGGAAACTTCTGATAGCAAATAGATGGAAGCCAGACCTTCAGAAAGTAAACTCCAGAACTCATATACCTCAAAAAGTATGCTAAGAACTCAAAAGCAAATTAGAGGAACATTTATGAATGAGAAGAAGAGCAATTTGAGGTGAGAAAAGAAGCTACAGATTTTCAAGGCACAAAAACTATAAGAATGCTTTCTGATCTAAAGACAATTTCAAAGCATAGAGTTCTTGTAACACCCTAAATCTTAACCTAAGACTACTAGTATGTAGTTAGGTTAATCTTTAGAATATTACCTCTTGGTTTCATCTTTTACTTAGAAAATACTTAGCGGAAATATGGGTAAAATTTTTCTTTTTAGAATTAAAATCAAAGTGAGAGCCACGCACGAATCTTTAAAAGAAAGCATAACGAAACATATAAGCAAAGCGTAAAGAAACACATCATATCATGGAAACATCAACTGAAACATATATATATATATATATATATATATATATATATAATGTGCCTACCCAAAGGGCAAGACTATTCGATACATCGGGAAACGGAATACAACTGAAGAACAAATACAAGGAAAACAAATACAGGGAAATCATAAAAGAAACACCCATACCCATGTGCACCTAGAGTAGACAACCTCATATACAAAAGAAGGTTTGTCCTCAACTATGTGGCGTGTGTGCACTAGCTACTACCCGTCCCATGCGCCTACTCCTGCTGGTCCGAGTACTGAGGGGTCAAGTCGATCCACTGACGAATCTCGGCGGGAATGGTTGAGCGCATCATCGGGGCATGTCCACCGGGGTGAGGGCGCATGGATGGCCTACGTGCCAACCTCGGCTGGACCACCGTCTCCTCACTCCCGGCTTTCATCGGTGGGGGAGTGGGACTGGAGCTCCAACTGTACATGTGTAATGGCCGGTCCTCGGATGGGTCCGTCTCCGAGTACTGGGTGCGAGGCACGTACTCCAGGTAGTCACGTACTGCTGATGCCTCAGGCTGCATGCGGAGGATCCACTCGTCCCGTGATCTAGCTCGCTCAAAAATACTGTTGTGATGGTAGGGGGAAGTCGGGGTGAATCAGTAACTCCGTACTGGGTGTGCGAAGGGTCGTCCCATAAACATGAAGACTCTAACAGTGCAGCGACCCTCAAAATGGTATGACCCGAGTGCCTCGAGTCATGGTGCAGCTCCCATACCGGGGTGTCGATGAAGAGTACGAATATCGCCATCTGAAGATATGATGGAAGAAAAGAGAGAGGGAATGAGAATCTTCTAAAAGAATTCTCAGTAGGGTTATCCCTACCTAAGTGACATCGTCACATCCTCAGGAACCTTGGGTTTTATTTCTAAAAAGGTGTGCATGCATATAAACTCCTTTTAAGTTAGTTTTCTAAAGTATTATTTATCCAAGGCCCATCATATTTTATAATGCGTCTTATGACTAAGCACGGAATATACTAATGACATGGATGCATCATAAAGGTAAGCCAATCAATAGAATAACTAGGAAACATTATAACATTGGCATAAGGTGATAGGTATAGCACATGTGACATTTTAAACTTTAACTTTCATCTCATGGGGCCACCCTAAAACATCTCTAGGTTATGAGCTCATACCTTAACTAGTTGTCACTAGTTCTTACTTATCCTATGATAAGCGTAACATATACATAATCCCGACTAAATAGTGCGGGCTAGGGGGCAATTAAGGATCACCTCTCTTAGGGTCATTTCCTCTTTGAAACGCTCTACTGGCAACTAGTGCACAGTAGCATTGTCCGCTTTGGCAAGCTCTATGTCAATACCCTCACGGATTTGTTTTCTTGGGGGTGCTCGGCTAAATCGGTGTCACCCAAGAAGGCGTCTCAGTGTTGTGTCACATTTAAGTTCTCATAAAGTGTTAATTCATAGATACATCATTATTCATCATATAAATCTTTCTCGTAGTATGCATCTCATCATATAATCATATATAAAACTATAACCTATTTTCACATAAGACTTTTTCATAGCATATGCATCATCACATGAAACTTCTTCATAGTGTATACATAAAACTTCTTCATAGCATATACATTATCACATAATTATACCTTAGACAATTATTCATACAAATTCACAAGCTTATTATGTTATAAACCCATAGTGTTTTATGCTTTGGTTCTTTTGAGTCTTAAACTTGTAAACTAATTGTTCTAGTATTATCCTTAACTTCTCACACACCTATAGGTTCACAACTAATAAGTTTTACTAATTTTTTATGATCAAGGACCTATCCAAACAGCACTATGCAGAGTTTGGACAGCTTTATATTTGTGTGATTACAGGGTTCTAGAAATTACGGTTTAGACCCTTAAAGTCCTTAACTCACATTCTAAGTTATTGATCATTAAAACCTAGTCTCTTGGGAACCTATGAGGTTATAACTAAGTATTTCTCACCTCACACTATGACCAAGAACATCTCTAAACCTCAAGGATGCAGAATTTATAATCCTAACTTTACGGGTACCTAGAAGTCACAACAATGACCCTTTCTAAGTTCGGTTTGCTCCTAAGGCTTCAAGATTAAGTCCTAAACCAATTATGAGTCATTCCTACACATTCAAACTAATTAAAAACCATGATTATTATATCTAAACCTTGCTGGACAGAATCCAGAAAATTACATAATTAAAGGATCTAGAACTCTCAAATTAATTCTTTTCTAGTTCCTAACTTATCCTATCTTTCACATATGAGTCTTAACATTATTTTTACTCAAACATAGGCACATTATCATCATTAAAACAGCACATACAGTGGCAGTAAAGAGCAAGGAAGAACCGAAAATATACTTCTCCAAAAAGGCATAGAACACAATTTCTAAGGCACATAAGCTTCTAGTTTCTCTTGGAACTATTTTAGAACTTCCAAAACTTGTTTATAAACACCTTCATCCTTTAAAATCATAAGAATACTTAAGAGGGCAGTGGCTAAATTATTTTTATCTCAAGAGGTCCTAAATTCGTAAAACTTATTTCTACATATTCCTTATACTCACATAAGCTTAGAAAAATTATAAAACATAGTTTTCAACACTTGGAAACACCAAAGCCCCTTAGGGCCGAAATGGGAACCTCAAGAAATAAATATTTTTAGACCTTTGTAGAGACAACAATGGGCAAGTCTTTGAGCTCTAGGTTCATTAAAGTGATGACATAAAAATAAACATACTCATGCACTATTTTAGGTTCCATTAGAAAGTAAAGTGATGGCACAAAGTAAATATGAATGCAACTCATTATTATCTTGGTATTAAGTGAGAACTTGAAATATAAACATGATAATGCAAGGTTCACTTATTATCTTGGTATTTAGTGATAGCAAGGAAGTAAACATGATATGCAAAGCATAAAGTAAACATGATGCAAGGTTCATTTTATCGTTGACTAGAGCTCATTCAAGACTTTAATAAGATAACAACCCAATACAATATCTCAAAGATCAAAACATCAAAACCGAAAGTCTTACAAAAGAAAAAGAAAGTGAAACTAAGTCAAGTTCTTTATTAAATACCCAAAACCCCTATCTAGACAAAATCTCTAGAACGTGCCGGCCAACTTTAAGGTTGACAAGAGTAGGCTTGGGCTTTTAGAAATCCTTAGATTAATTTTCTTAAGTTGAAAAACCATGTGAGCTAGATATCATATAGATGAAGTCATAAGGAAAGGAAAACTCAAGCTTTAGAGGTTTCTTTGAGATGAACACAATGTCATCATCTAGAAACTCTCATCATCAAGCTATCATGCTCATAACAAGGCCTAGAGGCCGAAATGAAAAGAAAAGGAAAAACAAAGGAAAGTTCAAAAAGAATCCAAAAGGAAACTAGAGAGAAACACTTTCTTGAGCAAAACAAAGTTTGAAAACAAATCCCTACCTAGTGATGAAGGTAAAAGCTTGGACTTGAAGATGGAAATGAGATGAGCAACTCCTCCTAGGATGGTGGTGATGATTCGGCCAAAGAGGAAGGAAAAGAAAGGAAATGTGTTTTGGGTGAAGTTGTGTTTGAGGTTGAGTATTTGAGAGCTTAGAGAATGATTTAAGGTTATGAGGTGGTAGATTGAGACTATGAGGTGATTATGTAAGGGAAGGATGAGGACGATGAAGATGAAGAGAAAGAACTCTTGGAGCTTTGAGAGAAAAGAAAAACTTAGCAAGACAACTCTAAAACTCTAAACTTAGCAAATGCTTCAAGGAGCAACTAAGCTATCACAAGCATCCTATTTATAGAAAAACAAAACCATGGGCTCATCAAGGGAGGGGTGCTGGCCGTAGCATTGGAGGACAAAGGGAGAGGAAAATATCTCTTTGATTGTGTCATAGAAGCATGGTTTGAAGTATGGAAGCTATGCTACAAAGTATGGCTTGATGTGAGTTAATTTCCTATCAATTTTTATGAAATTAGGCTTCTAGAAACAATGCATGGCTGGAACTTTTCCAGCCACAAATAAATGGAGAAAATGAGCTATTTTAATTAGTTATTTACTTGGAAAATCAAGCTTGATTGAAAGTTATGACAAGGTATAGTGTATGTGACTTGAGGTATGGCTTTGGAGTGTTAGAAAATTGAACATGTGATGCATATGGAGGGGGTGAGGCTTCGGCCAAACCTGGCAGCAGAGTGGGGAGGATGATTTGATCATGTAATTAGGTGTTAATGGTAGGTTTAAATGTGTATTAGCTTAGGTACAAGGTTAGGAGTAATTAAGCTTAAGTTTAGGTAACTAAGAATGACTAATTAGGATTTTATGACAAGGTTAGGAGTGCTCATACATCATTAGAGAATTTTAAACTCATTTATGAATAAACAATGTGTAACACAATTCCATGATTTAAGGAATTAGATAGAGGAAACACTATTCAAGATTCTATGACTAGGAGTCTTGAAATTAAAATATGATTTTAAGTTGTAATTAAGCACTTTTAGGTTCTAATCAACTTTAATAAATTATTTTGACCTTAGATTAATTAAGGAAATTAATTAACCTTCGATTAGAGCCTAATATTGCTTAGGTTTGCTTAATCACGCGATTAAGCGTAAAAACACGAAACTAGGGGCAAAACCGTAATTTTGCACTAATTTGGCCCGGGACCTCCGGGACCAAAACTAAAGTCACAGTCTACATAAAAATGCCTTTTAAAATCATCTGGAGAAGTTTCGGGTTCATCCGGCACTTGCAAACGGATAAAACACTGCAGGGGCGTTTTGGTCATTTTGACCCGAAAACTCGAAAAATGAGATTTTCGATCCCGGGAAAGTACACAAGTTTTCTAATCCCATTCCAACATTGAGTTTGCCCTTCGAGTACTGCCGAACCGGCTTTCCTCGACTCCAAAATGACCTTAGGGGCATTTTGGTCATTCTCACTCTAACAGAAAAATCGGGGCGTTACAGTTCTGGGAAACATGTCATTCCTACAAAATATGTCAAACTGTGTTTCCATCTCCACCATTATGCTCAAATGTATTGAAAAAGCTTTGAGAAATCAAAGTCAGGTGAATGATATGCTACGAGAGCTAAACCAAATCAAATAAATGCAGAGTTTGAATACTTAACCAAAAAGGAACTCATCATGGGCTCCAAAACGATAAGCACTAAGAGATCATAAGACGCTACCATTTTTCTGAAAAACTTAGGCTCCTCACTATGCAATGAAAAAAATACATCTACTATAACATCCTTATTTTTAACCCAATACTCTAGAACATATTTAGGTTAATCATCAGGTCATTACTTCTTAGTCTCATTCCTTGTCAAAATACTTAGCGGAAAATACGGGTAAAATGTTTTTTTGAAATATAAAAATAAAGTGAGAGCCGCATTTGTCATAATCGTGAACTAAATCATACATTGCAACTCATAATGAATAAACACAAAGTAAAAGAACATATAACAAATGAGCAATCAATGGCACAAACAGGGAAATACTTTCATTAATATCATAGTTACATAAAGTCATACCCTTATAGAATTAGGCTGAGCTTGCAATACAAGGAAATAACAGGAAAGGACAAAAGCAATAAAGTACATGGTACGAAGAAGAACGAGAGCCAACTACACTACCCTCTTACTAAACCCATGAGTGCTAAACTAGAATACCCCTAACAAAAGATACTGCAAGAGGGTAGATCCTCGTGACGGCTCTAACACTCGATCAACTCTCCAAGAAAGCTACTAGTGGCAAAAATGCTCGGGTGACAAAGGGATGTAACTAGGGAACTGTGCGAGCTCCTCGCAGGTGAACAAGTGGATAGGGGAACGAATACGGGGTGGCTAGATGTATGCTCCGCAGCGAGCGTGCATCTCGGCCCTCCTCACTAACCTCGCCTGTAGCACCGTCTCCTCACTCCCCTCTAGCCTAAATGGGGGAGTGGAGGCAAAACTCTCCGAGTAGATATGTGTTAGTCAGTCCTCGGATAGGTCCGTCTTCAATCTCCTTGATCGAGGTACATACTCTAGATAGTCACGTACGGTTAAAGTGGAAGGGTGAGTGCATCAGATCTGCTCGTCACGGGGGCAGGTGCACTCAAAGATCAAGTCATCATTACCAAACAGGGCAGTAGGAGTGAAACGGTAGCTGGACACAAGGTAAGCAAAAGGTCCTCCCATATACAAAAAAACACGTATGACGCATCGACCCTCGAAGTGATAGGAGCGGTGCTCCAAGTCATAATGCACCTTCCAGACCAGCGTGTCAACAAACAGGACGAAGGTTGCCATCGAGCTCTGAAGATGTGACGGGAAGGAATAGAGCGAAAGAAAGGGAGTGAGGATCTTGCTAAAGAAACTCAGTAGGGACCTCCTATCTAGGGTTACATTGTTCACATCCTCAAGAATCTTGGGTTTATTTTCAAAAGGTGAGCAGGCATATAGTGTTCCTTATTTAGGGTTATAAAACTAGATTATCCAAGGTTTGTTCCTTTTAGAATGCATCTTAATATCATGAGTGCAACATATCAAAGCATGAATGCATGGTAATACCTTAAGCAAATAACTCAACAAATCATAACATCAAGAAGCATACAAGTGGCATATAACTTTCAAGTGGAATTTTCCTCAACCATGTGACTTAGAACATCATACTTTAGCATTATAGGGCCACCCTAACACATCATCTAGGTTATGAGCTTATACCTTAACTACTCATCACTAGTTCTTACTTATCATCTGGATAAGCGAAAAACATAATAAAATCCCGACTCCTCGAGTACGAGTTAGGGGGCTAAGGATCACCTCTCTTAGGATATACCTTCTTTGAAACACTTTACTTACATTTAGCGCATAGCAATTTGTCCGCTTTGGTAGGCTGCATCTACTCAAACCCTTACAGATTTGTCTTTCCTGGGGGTGCTCGGCCGAATCGGTGTCACCTAGGAAAAGCGCGTCTCAGTGCTTTGTCACATAAAAATCTCCTGTGGGTGCTCGGGTGAACTGGTGTCATCTAGGGTTGTAATCTCATATGATTCTTCAAAAACATTCTCAAGTCTTTTTGGGTTTGACGGAAATTCGGTAGCACAACAACTGTACACCGAATTTCCTTCAAACTAACTTTATGCCACGAAACTCATGTCACATAAGCATTTCTCATTCAAATTCTCTAATCATGCTCAACTTGAAATCACATTAATACACTCATCACATCACATATATCATCACATCATACTTGAAAACACAACTTATTGCATCAAAGAACCTAAGGTGTGTTATGCTTAACCCTTAAGGTCTTAAACTTGAAACTTAAATTCTCTAATCATCAAATCTTAATATTTTATGCACCTATAGGCTCAAAACTAATTATTCTCCTATTTATTGTGATCATAACTCAATATAACACCCATTAGTGCAGAATCCAGAATTCATACTTTACGGGTACCTAGGAGTCACAACTTTGACCCTTTCTAAGTTCAGTTTTCTCCTAAGGTATCAAGATTAATTCCTAAACCAATTATGAGTAGTTCCTACACATTTAAACTAATTATAAACCATTGTTTACTAATATTACCCTTGCTGGACAGAATCCAGAAAAATTCATTTTCTAATGTTTCTAGAATTCTCTTTTTAATTCTTTTATAGTTGCTAACTTGTCTTAACTTTCTCTAATTAATTCTAACCTCGGATATACATGAATAAACTCAATTTATCATCATAAGATCATCATCATACAGTGAGCAAACAACTCAAACAGAACCAGATTCATAGTCATCATATAATGCACATAGTTTCATTTCTAGCACACATAAATTACTAGTTTCTCTTGGAACCTTTTTAGAACTTATGAAACTCATTAGAAAAGATTTTTATCTCATTAAATCATCATAAACTCATTAGAGGCAGTAGCTATTTCAAAATGAACTCAAGAGAAATTTAAATCATAAAACCTTGTTCAAAACATTTCTTGAGATCATCTAAGCTTAGGAAAAACATGAAACATATGTTTTAGCACTTGTGACTAGATGAATCTTATCTTAAGATTCAACATCATCACAAGCCCGAAATCAAAATAGTAAAACACATTCATTTCCAACTTTGTTTGAGAAAATAATGAGCAAGTCTTTGAGCTCTAAATTTCTTAGGTGATGGCATAAACATAAATATGCAATGCACTTTATTTTACTCTTTATTAGGGAGTGAGAGCATAAAATAAATATATCATGCAAATCCATTATTATCTTTAAGATTTAGTGAGGACATAAACATAAATATGAGGGTGCAAGTTCATTCCTTAATCTTGAGCATTTAGTGATGACATAAAAGTAAATATGGATGCAAGTTCTTTTTATCTTAACTTAGAGCTTATACAAGACTTTTAGAGAAACATAATGTCAACCCAACACTTATCTCAACCAAACAAAGTAAGCTTTAGAGTTCTTGAACCAAGTTTTCGAAGAAACCTCATGGTTCTTGAACATCATCATCAAGCTGAAGGAATAAACCCAAAATAACACCTTCAAAGAACAAGGAACAAAATAACCGAAACTTTGCTAAGCAAAAGAGAAGGAAACTACTTCATATTCTTTATTAAGTACCCAACACCCCTATCTAGAGAAAACTCTAGAACGTGCCAGCCAACTTTAAGGTTGACAAGGGTAGGCCTTGGGTTTATTGAAAATCTTATGATTAATTTTTCTTAAGTTAAAAACCATGTGAGCTAAGTAACATAGATAAAGTTCAAGAAAAGGAAAAACTCAAGCTCTAAAGGTCTCTTTGAGATGAACACAAAGTCATCCTCTAAAGACACTCATCATCAAGCTATCATGATCATAATAAGGCCTTGAGACCGAAAAGAAAAGGAAGAAGTAAGGAAAAACTAAAAAGAATCCAAGAGAAACTTCAAGAAAACAACATTTTTGAGTAAAATAAAAACTTGAGAGCAACTCCCTACCAAGTATGAAGACAAAGGCTTGGTCTTTGGGATGAGAATGAAAGGAAGAACTCCTCCTAAGATGATGATGAGGCTTCAGCCTTGAAGAAAGAAAAGGAAAGGAGATGTGTTTTGGATGAGTTTGTGTTTAAGAATGAGAGTTTAGGTGCTTTGATGGTGATCTAAGGTGGTGGGGTGGTGGTTTGTGGTTGTGATATGGTGGCTCAAGGTAGAGGAAGAAGAAGAAGAAGAGAGCTTCTTGGAACTTTGAGAGAAAAAGGAAAGAACTAGCAAAGAATGCTTGAATGCTTAAACTTGCCAAATGAACAAAAGTGACACAATTTCTTCTAAGGCACCTATTTATAGAAAATAAAACAATGAAGGCTCATAAAGGGGGGAGCTTGGCCATGTGGTTCTCATGGCTTTAGGGAGGAAAAATATCTCTTACAAGTAGGCATTCAAAGCATGGTTCGAGGTATGACAAGTATAGGCTTAAGCATGGTTTTCAAGCATGGTTTTTGAGGTATTTTCCTTTTAATTTGAATTGAAATAATCCTTCTAAAAGGGAGGAGGAGGGCCGACAGTTTCATCATGGTTTGGGTTGGGGAAAATATCTTCTAAAAAGTTGTCATATGAAGCATGGATGAAAGCATGGTGTGTATGACTCAAAGTATGGTTCGAGGTGAGGTGTAAGCATGGCTATAAAGTGTAAAACAATTCCAACATATGGGAAATGAGGGGGAGGGGTTTGGCCAGCCTTATGACAGCCTAAAGGGAGAGAAATTGTTTCATCTAATTGTGTGCTAATGATGTGTTTAGGTGTGTATTAGCTTAGGTGCAAGATTAGGAATTACTAAGCATATGTTTAGGTAACTAAGAATGAAATTAGGAATTTCAAGACTTAATTAAGGGGTGCTCATACATCATTAGAGGAATTTAAACTCATTTTATGAATAAACAATTGTGAACACAATTCTATGATTTAAGGAATTGGAGAGAGAAAATACTATTCAAGATTCCATGGCTAGGAATCTTGAATTTAAAATGAGGTTTGAGTTTAAATTAAGCAATCTTAGGTTCTAATTAACTCTAATAAATTATTTTGACTCTAGATTAATGAAGGAAATTAATTAATTTTCGATTAGAGCCTAATATTGCTTAGGTTTGCTTAATCACGCGATTAAGCTCAAAAACACAATGCTTAGGGGTAAAATCATAATTTTGCACAAAAACTGCCCACCGGGATAAAAACTGACGTCATAGAATACATAAAAACACCTTGTAAAACCATCTGGAGAAGTTTCAGGCTCATCCGACACTCGTACCCGTGTAAAACACAACAGGGGTATTTTGGTCATTTTGACCTGAAACCTCAAGAAACTAGCTTTTCACTCTCGGAAAGATTCACAAGTCAACTAATCCCCTTCAAACATTGAGTTAGCCCTTTGAGAATTGCCAGACCGGCTTTCCTTGAATTCCGAGCCAAAAATGACCTCAGGGGTATTTTGGTCATTATCACTCAGACAGAAAATCGGGGCGTTACATCTACCCTCTCTAATGTCTAGGGTGAAAATAGAGATTGTTGCAAACTACTACACACAGATGTTGTAGATAAGGAACCGGTCAAAAGATCACTACTTGAGGTACCCCAAATTGCTATCATCTTTAATAATATTAGTGGTATTAATCTTGGTTGAAAATTTTCTTCAGGTCTTTAAATCCAAGCCACCTATTGAAAAGTTTGCTTAAAATTGCATTCAAAAAACTATTTTCATTGTTGCATCATTTTCTAAAATATGCATAAGCATTCATGTACAATCTCTCTAGATATTTTCCTTTCCATGGCTCTAATCTGAAGATCACATAAAGACATAAGTTTCGAAGACTAGCTCATCCCTTTGAAATTAGAAGATTTGATCAACAGGTTAGGAAGTAGAAGAAATGGTAAGAAAAGAGAAGAAAAAGTTCAACAATCTGGGATATTTGGTGTTATGAAAGTTAGAGTGTAAAGATGACTCAATAATCGAAACATCATAACACTTCAAGGGATCAAAAAGTGAGAAGTGAAGCTCAGAAAGTAAGTCCTTCAAAAAGTAAATCTAAAAAGTCAAAAATCAAGACAAAAGTGTGAGATAATTCCTTCAAGTCTCATTGTTTCTCTCTCTCCCACGATTAGGTCACCTCAGTCAGTCACGTCCCATCACATAAATAACCCCCCACACTTTACAAAGCATATTAGTTACCTTCATCTTCCTTTACACACTTCCTCAAATCATTTTGCATTCTCTCTCCTCCAAACCCTCATTCTTTTTGAATTCAAATAAATCATCATATCACAAAACTCTTATCATTCCTCTTCTACCACCCCTTTTTATTTCAATCCTCTTTTTCAAAATAATCTCAAACATGGTTGAAGAAAATAAGTTCAGTGGTAATGTTGCCTATCTGGGAATACTCCAGATGTATGATGAATCCTTTCATCAACAATACTATGTCATTAGCTATGCCTTTCGCCCTATAGTACCAGGAAAAAGGCTCACCAAAGAGTTGATGGGTCTTTTCATGATACTGCTGGAAATCATCTCCTTCCAAGGCTGGAAAGGTTTCCTCAACATCACAGATAGAATATTTATTGGAATGGTAATAGCCTTCTATTCCTAACTAGTATAGGTAACTGACTTTGTACTCACTTCCTATATTAGAGGTGTAGATTTGGAATTGAGAACAAATGACCTCTCCTATATTATCCATGCACCTGATGAGGGAGTCCAATGTTCATTTGATAAAAATTTGTTCACTACTCTTGTAGTATCAACAGAAGAAGTTTCAAATTGCCTCACAAGTTCTCAGGAGCACTAACCCAGCGAGATAACCATCACTATGCTTAACTTCAGAGGTAGACAAGTTTGCTTCCTTATTTAACTTTCTCTTCTCCTAAGAATAGGAAACATGGAATCACTTACAAAGATGACTACATGTTGATATTCTACTTACTGACAATAAGGAAAGTTAACCTGCCTAGACTTATCTTTGACTACATGGTTGATGCTGTTGTTGCCAAGAAGAAAAACATAAAATCTGCCTCTACTCCACATGAAATGCTATTAACCAAAGTGTTCGAACACCTAAACTATCCTTTGGCAAATGAATGGTATGAATATATGGTTGGAATTGACTATACCATATCTTCCTTTAGAGCCAAGAGAAAATCCATTAGTGCTCCTATAGAACACTTCAAAAAGATGAGAGAAGCCATTAACAATGCTGAGTGCTCCGAGGAAAAGAGAATGATAATCAATCTGGATAGCAGCTCAGAAGATTCTACAAAACCCTAAACTGACATCGGTGGTGAAGACATGATCCATTGTCCAAACTTGTAGAATTTGGGACTGATCAAGGAAGCAAAATTTAATAGAATAAAGAGGAACCTTCCTTATCCACACAAAGGAAGTCATCAGACTATAATACGGGAAGTGTGGTTCCTCAGACTGACTTCTCTCTAGCTGATGACTCTCCTCCTATTCATGCCAAACAATCTTCCATGTCAGCTCCATCATCTTTTCCAAATTCAAATTTAGCCCAAGAAACTAACCAATCTTCAACCAGTCAACTTCAGTCTATGCCTCCTCAAATAACTCCTCGAATACGAATGTTGCTAAAGAATCAACAAATTATTACTAAGTGATTTGGAAAAAAGGTCGTGCAATCATGAAGACTTACTGCTTTAGATTCTTCAGAACAAATAAGAAATTTTACAAGAACTAAAACAAAGAGGTCAAAGATGATGTTCTTGACATCCTACACGCCTCCTTTTTGTAATGCCCCAGTTTTTTGTTTGAGCATAAATGACCAAAATGCCCTTGAGGTCATTTTTACCCGAAAATTTGAGGATGGCTAACCCAGAAGTCCTCGAAGGGTCAACTCAATGTTTGAAGGAGATTACATATGTTGTGATTAATAATAGAGATGAAAATCTCATTTTCCAAATTTTCGGCTCCAAATGACCAAAATATCCCTATAATATTTTACGTGGGTATCAGTGCCGTTTGAGTCTGAAATCTCTCATGAGAGTTCGGAATGTTAATTATACGTGTTGGATGATAATTGTTTTGGTCCGGGTGGTCCCAGGCAATGTTTGTGTAAAATTACCATTTTGCCCCTAAAATAGCGTATTTCGGGCCTAATGACGTAATTAGGGAAATCTAAGCAAAATTAGGCTCTAATAAAAAATTAATTAATTTAGTGTCAAAATAATTTATTAAGGTTGATTAGAACCTAAGATTGCTTAGATACACCTTAATCTCTTTTAAAAATCAAGAGTCCATGTCATGGAATCTTAAATAGTGTTTTCTCTCTCCAATTCCTTAAATTAAGGAATTATGTTTGTGCATGATCATATCATAAAATGAGTTTTAATTTCACTAATGAAGCAAGACAACTCCTAAATCATGTCTTGACATCCTTAATTACCCATCACTTTATCTAAACACTTACTTACAAACTCCTAATCAAAAGCCTAAGCAAAGATACCCCTAAACACATCTCTAAACCATAATTAAGTGAAATATTCTCTCCCCCATGGCTGCATAGGAACCGGCCACTCCTCCCCCATATTCTTTACATGTTGATTTGCATCACACTCAAAGAACTATGCTTACACCATGCTTGAACCATACCTTGGACCATGCTTGAGCCATACCTAGCCATACCTCTAACCATGCTTTTGAATGACCACATTGAGTCATATTTCATTTTTTCTATAAATTCCTATCTTAAGAGAGCTTGGTTCCATTTTACACATTTTCTTGTTGTTGTCTTGAAAGTTCATCTTGTTTTCTTTCTTTTCTCTCAAAGAACTCTAGAGCTCTTTTTCTCTTATCTTCTTCACCTTCTTCAAAGACCACCCTCTTGCATTCTCAAACCACCACACAACCACCATAGATCATCATCCAAACATTTAAGCTTCCATTATCACTCACAAGGCTCACACAAACACATTTCCTTCCTTTTTTCCCTTACTTGGCCAAACCCCATACACCACCTTGGAGAGGAGTTTTCTTCTTATTTCCCTACAAAGAACAAGCTCTTTTTCCTTCCAACTAAAAACACCACTTGGTAGGGGTTTTGTTTTTCAAAAGTTTTAACTTTTATATTGATGTTTTGATATGGAAAGTTCTAATTTCTCTTGGTTTAAGTTTCTTTCCTTTCTTTTTAATTTTGGCTATGAAACTTGGTTTTCAAAGAAAAATTTTAGCTTAATGATGAGGTTTCAAGATAATGGTCTTGTGATTATCATTTGAGAAACTTCTAAAGCTTGAAACTTGATCTTGATCCTAACATATTTCGGTTTTTCCTTTCCTTTTTCTTTCTTTTATGGTTTTGGTTTTTCCTTTCTCTTCCTTTGAATGGTTTCTCCTTCCTTTTTCTTTCTTTTGATTTTGATTCTCAAGAAAGGTTGTTATTTGTTTCATCTCTTGATCCATTTCATTGAGCTTGATGATGAGGTTCAAACCATAAGGTTTCTTTGAAACCTTGGTATGAAGAACTCTAAAGCTCATTTGTCTTGTTAAGATAAGCTTTGGGGTTGAGGTTTATATTCCTTTAAAGTCTTGTATGAGCTCTAGTAAAGAATAAAATGAACTTGCATCCATGTTTAAGTTTTTGCTTTGCACATCATGTTTACTTTTCCTTGCCATCACTAAAATCTCAAGAATAAAGAAATAAACTTGCATCTTCATGTTTAAATTTCAAGCTTTGCATTTCATGTTTATGTTTCAAGTCATCACTTAAACTCTAAAGATAATAATGAACTTGCATCTCATATTTACTTTAAAGCTCTCACTTTACTTTTATAATAGAGAATAAAATAAAGTGCATAACATGTTTAAGATTTTGTCATCACCGAAGAGTCCTAGAGCTCAAAGACTTGCCCTTTTTATCTCAAGTAAAGTTTGGAAAATGGAAGCACTCTTTGGATGCTATTTTCTGCCATGTAATGATGATGGGCTTATCATAATTTTCATCTAGTCACAAGGACCAACAAACTATGTTTTAAGATTTTCTTAAGCATAGAAAAGCTCAAAGAATACTTTGAATATGATCTTTATGATTTAAAACTCATTTAAGAGTGATTTAAAATAGCTACTGCCTTAGCATTATATTTTTATAATTTTAATAAAATAAATTGGTTTCTAAAAGAGTTTTGAGGTTCTAAAATGATTCCAAGGGAAACTAGTAATTTACATGCATTAGAAATGTGATTTTATGTGATTGTTTGAAATATATGTTTCGGCCACTGCCTTGTTATTTTGGTTACTGCATGATGCTGTTTTAATGTGTTAAAGTGTGTAAAAATTATATTTGAGTGAAGCAAAATTATTTTGTGAGTGTTAGGGACAACTAGTAAGTAGAAAGAATGAAAAATGTGAGTTCTAGATCCCTTAGAAACTAAAATATGGCTACTGTTTTAGGATGAGTAAAATTAGAGATAAAATTGTTTTAGAATGGTTCAGAAGTGTAGAATTAGTTCCTAAAGGTAGTGGAAATTAGTTTTAGTGCCTTAAAAAAAGCCGAAATTTAGAAAGGGTCAAAGATATGACTCCTAGACACCCATAATTGAGACACGGAGATTCTGTCCTTGCTGCCCAAAGCTGTTTGGAATTGATCATAAGCATAAAAATTAGTAAGAATTGTTAGTTGTGATCCCCTAGGTGCATAAAAGACTTATATCGAGCATTAGGTTAATTAGATCGTAAGTTTAAGACCCGTAAGAGTCAAAAGCATAATATATTGTAAGATAAGGGAGGCAATGAGAGTTAATATTTCAAGTGAATGATTGTTTATTTATATGACTTGCTAAGCATAGCATTTGCATTAGCTAAGCCCGATCCCTTACTCCGGTATTGTAACACCCTAAAAATTATATAAAAATTATTTTGAGCTTTTCTAGTCATAATTTCAAAAATTCGACAGACATAGAAATAATAGAAACGATCCAACGGATTTGTAAAAAAAAAAAAAATTTCAAGCCAACATGAATGGTAACCTAGGACAGCCGAAACCCTAGAATTAGGGCCTGGAGATGGTCGAAACTAAAAAATTATAGGACTAAGATTAAAAATAGCTAGGAATAAATATTTTATACCTAGAATTAATTTTTGGGCAATAGTTGATTACTCGGGTACACTGTTTAACTCGTTCAGTAAAATTTCAGTGTGCGGTTTTTAACACCGTAAAAGCTACTTGGTGGCCAAGTAACTCCTAACATACGCATCTTGCCAAGTGGATGGCAAGGATTGAAGCTTGAAAAGAAAGTTTTAATCATGGCCTTTCATTTATTATTATTTTACTCGAGTGCTAATATCTAATCCGTTCGGTGGAATTTCGGTGTGCAGTTTTAACACCGAAAAATACTTACTCCCCAAGTTAATGAGAGCAACTTATCTTGAATCAAGTGGATGGTTAAGATTTATTCTATGACTAAGAAACCAAATCCTAACCATCTATATTATTTCTTTTCCAAAAAGAAAGAAAAATCACCCTTTGACTACATAATTAATATTTCCAACTCAAGATAAACACAATTCACCAAACTTTATCACTCCACCATCATCATTTTTGGCCAGCCCGCTCAAGAAACACATCCTCCATTGTTCTTCCTCTCAAACCTCCATTAACAAGCTTCAAGCTCCAAAAACCCTAGCCTAAAGTTACCAAAACACCAAGCTTCCTTCACAAAACTTGTTCTACTCCTCATAATCTATCAAACTAACCGATTGGAATTTCATTTCCTCACAATTTCTCAAATTGATACCACATTAGCTGGCTGTCTAAGGAGGGTTTGACGTTGATTTGGTGGCCTTGAAGTGAAGAGAAGTCAATTGGAACATCCTTTGAAGCTAGGAGCCCCAAATCTCCAAAAAGTAGGGTTTTCTATGGTCTTTTCTTACAAAATTTATCTTCAACATTTCTAAATGAGTTCTATCCGAAATTTCTTGTTATGCGGGTAATTATATATTTATATTTATGTGTTAATTTTGGTGATGTGTTTGGATATTGTAAAAAATGATTTTTGTCAAAAGAGAGTTTGACACATACTGCTGGATTTTCATATTTCAACAGGACAGGATTTGTTCACGAATTTTCTAGTTTAATTCTACTCATTTTTATGAGCTATAAAAATTATATGTTCAAGCTAATATCCTAAGGAAACTATGATAATTTTTGTGGTTCACGATACAGAGCTTTACTTCTTGAGAAAAATCATAAACCGAGAGTCCAAATATGCTGCCTGGATTATGGGAACTGAAGCTCCAATTTTGTATAATTTTGTTACCATAGCAAATTATTGAATTATCACTTGAGAATTTTACAGGGAGTTTATAACATATTGAAATATAACTGTGATTTTTATTTTGAAGTAGTTGAATCATTTGCTAGGTCTAAAAATTATGAGAATCCTATTTTGAGCTGTTAAAAAGTGGCCTCTGACCACTAAACTTGTATAATTTATTTAGCATGGTTAGAGAACTTCAATTCTTATGAAAATTTTACAGGGTCTTTTAGACACATTGACATGTCATGAGGACTTTTTGTGACCACTAAACTTGTGGCTTTGCTCTTATATCGGCAGCCATCTCACGGAGAGTATTCATCATATCGTCCTGTTCAGCCTTCCCGTTCTTAGTATGTCTATGGTCTGCCATTAGTTCCTGAACACACCAAACTAAGATATTGAATTGATTAGGCTCAACACTATGCTAAGTTTGATAGCAACTAGCTACAACACCATCAGACTGTCATGCATATTTAAACCCTATACCCTATCATATAGATAAGATTCAAAGGATGACTTATCTACACTTTGGAAGCATAGTTAGTCCATTCCTCAAGGTCTTACAAGGATAAACTGCTCTGATACCATAATGTAACACCCTCCCAAGTGCAACATCATCCTTAAGTCATGACATTGTACTCGAGAGTTGTTACTAATTAATTTGCGGACCTTTCTTAAATAACTATAGCAAATTCGATTAATGCGTATGCTAACTAAGCTTAATTCTATTAAAATATATAACAAAGAAAACACATCATTTATTGAGTACAAAAGGAAGTTCTTCTATGAGCTTTAATACATATATGTGGTCTATTACATTTACATACATATAACTCCAACTAAGTACAGTAAAACAAAAACATCAACTACTAAACTGCTGCATTTCCAACTTCATTCAAATAATAGCTCCATAATCCACTGGATCCACCTAGAGATGACACGGGAACACAAACAAGTAGGGGTGAGAATTGTACAATTCTCAGTAGGGAAATTCCCCAATTACGCAATCATAATGTCATCATAATCATCTCAGCCACTTCGGTTTATTAGGAAAAAGTGATCATGCATTTCATAACAATGGTTCAGTTTTAGAGTTCTACATCGTGCTTCCAAAGTGGGTAGCTTTTAACGATCAATCACTTAATGCACGGTAATATCAGGTTCAAGATTATATGAAATAATGTTAAAACAACATAACTCAATATGATATAACCATGTATAATTCAATTACAATGAAATTGTCTTCAATGGCCTACTACTGTTTATGGCCACAAAACTTAACTCAGTGCATTTTTATCTTTTCATCAACATTGAAAAGACTTAGTTCATATCATAATGCAACACTTAATTTAGTACATTTTTCTATTCTCATTGACATAGGAAAGACATAGTTTATTCCCAATGGGTATCTGCCGTGGACAACTGCACAATAGATAATTTATACGAAAAGGTATTTGTCATTGATAACGCCACAATGGAAAATAGACTGCTTATCATGAATGAGTTCATTCCTATATGTGATCATCAGACTTCATTTTATTCCATTTTTGAATCACACACAGTTCTATTCCTAGCCGATACGTCTACCGACTCATAATATCTCGAGGGGAGTTCCTCTTTTTGTCTTCCCCTCAATTACACCTAAGTCTTGTTTCTGTTTTCTCCTATGTCAGAACATAAACTCTAGGGAAGTTCCTCTTTTTGCCTTCCCCTCATTCAACTTAAGTCTTGTTTCTGTTTTCTCCTATGTCAGAACATGCATGAGTGAAACTTATACATTCTCTTTTACAATATATATGCCTCATTCCCTTTTCTTTTCCAAATACATGCATAAAGCACATGTAGGCATTCATTCATAATATTATTCCAATCAAGCCTCAAACCAATCATTAAAGGCACTGGCATACATTCATATAATATAGACCAAATATCATTCTATCATTAATTTAAAGCATGATCACCGTTCCAGCACCTTGGCAGATTTATGATTTCAGTAACAACAATTAATTCCTCAATCAAACAGCCAATTCAAGGTTCACAAAAATTCCTTATGACATCTCAATGTGTCTAAAAGACCCTGTAAAATTTTCAAAGTAATTGAAGTTCTCTAACCATGCTAAATAAATTATACAAGTTTAGTGGTCAGAGGCCATTTTTTCACAGCTCAGAATAGGATTCTCATAATTTTTAGACTTAGCAAATGATTGAACTACGTCAAAATAAAAATCACAATTATATTTCAATATGTTATCAACTCCCTGTAAAATGTTCAAGTAATAATTCAATAATTTACTATGGTAACAAAATTATACAAAATTGGAGCTTCAGTTCCCACAATCCAGGCAGCATAGTTCGACTCTCGGTTTATGATTTTTCTCAGGTAGTAAAGTTCTTTATCATGAACCACGAAAATTATCAGAGTTTCCCTATGATATTAGCTTGAACATATAATCTTTATAGCCCATAAAAAGGAGTAGAATTAGACCATAAAATTTGTGAACAAATCCTATCCTATTGAAATCTAAAAATCCAGCAACATGTGTCAAACTCTCTTTTGACAAAAATCATTTTTCACAACATCAAAAAACATCACCAAAATTAACACATCAATATCAAAATATAATCACCCACATAATAAGAAATTTCAGATAGAACTCATTCAGAAATGTTCAAGATCAATTTTGTAAGAAAAAACCATAGAAAACCCTACTTTTTGGAGATTTGGGGCTCCTAGCTTCAAAGTGTGAGGAAATGAAATAAAATGAAGTCCGATGATCACGTATAGGAATGAGCTCAGTCCTGATAAGCAGTCTATTTCCCATTGTGGCATTATCCATGTCAGATACCTTTTAGTATAAAATATCTATTGTGGAGTTGTCCACGGTAGATACCTGTTGGGTATAAACTAAGTCTTTCCTATGTCAATGAGAATAGAAAAACGTACTCAATTGAGTGTTGGAATATGATATGAACTAAGTCTTTCCTATATCGATGAAAAGAGAAAAATGCACTGAGTTAAGTTTTGTGGCCATAAACAGTTGTAGGCCCTTGGAGACAATTTCATTGTAATTAAATTATGCATGGTTATATCATATTGAGTTATGTTGTTTTAACATTATTTCATATGATCTTGAACCTGATATTACTTGTAAATTAAGTGATTGATTATTAAAAGCTACCCACTTCGGAAGCACGATGTAGAACTCTAAAATTTAACCATTGTTATGAAATGCATGATTACTTCTTTCTAATAAACCGAAGTGTCTGGGACGATGACGATGACATTATGATTGTGTAATTGAGGAATTGCCCTACTAAGAATTGTACAATTATTACCCCTACTTGTTTGTGTTCCTGTGTCGTCTCTAGGTGGATCCAGCGGATTATGGACTATTACCTAAACGAAGTTGGAAATGCAGCAGTTTAGTAGTTGATGCTTTTGTTTTACTGTACTTAGTTGGAGTTATATGTATGTAAATATAATAGACCACATATATGTATTAAAGTTCATAGAAGAGCTTCTTTTTATACTCAATAAATGTTGTGTTTTCTTTGTTATATATTTTAATAGAATTATGCTTAGTTAGCATATGCGTTAATCGAATTTGCTATAGTTATTTAAGAAAGGTTTGCAAATTAATAAGTAACAACTCTTGAGTACAATGTCATGACTTAAGGATGATGTTGCACTTGGGAGGGTGTTGCAAGCATTTTGGGTAGGAGCATGTTTATTACTTTGCAAAAGTGCTGATGATGTGTGCTTGAGAATATATGAATTTGAGACATGTGACATGCTATGATGGTTTGCATGATTTGAATAAAATGTCATGATGATATTTAAGAGCTGTGTTTATGTTGCATTCTTGCATAGCATGCCGAAATGCATTTCTCCTGCTACGGTGAGGAGAAAGCAAAACCATGGGGGTATGGACATCGAGTCTGCCGAAGCGAACAATATCACTGTGCACTGGATGCCAGTAGATGCATTTTGAAGAGTAAATGACCCTATAGACTCCCCGCATTAAAGGTTATGATAGGTGATCCTTAAGGCCCCTAACCCACACTCTGGGAGTCGGGATATATTTATACTTATCTGAGGATAAGCTGAAAACTAGTGATAACTAGTTAGGTATGAGCTCATAACCTAGATGTTTTTAGGGTGGCCCTATGAAAGAGAACTAATGCTGCAAGTAATGACACATAAGCAAAATGCATTCATAGGAAAGTTTGTTTCCTCTTGATATCGTGTACATGAGCATACTTCTTTATGTTGTTGTTTAAGTAATAATTGCATAGTTTCTGCCATACATTCATGCTATGATATGCTGCATTCATGACATTAAGATTCATCCTAAAATGAATGGACCTTGGATAAATGTGTTTGAAATCCTAAATAATGAATTTGATGCATGCTCACCTTTTTATTAATAAACCTAAGGTCCCTGGGGACGTAGACGATGACACTAGGATAGGAAGTTTCTGTAATGCCCCGATTTTTCTGTTAGAGTGAAAATGACCAAAATGCCCCTGAGGTCATTTTCAGCCCAGAATTCGAGGAAAGCCGGTTCGGCAGTACTCGAAGGCAAAACTCAATGTTGGAAGGGGATTAGATAACTTGTGTACCTTCCCGGGATCGAAAATCTCGTTTTTGGAGTTTTCGGGTCAAAATGACCAAAACGCCCCTGCGATGTTTTACCCGTTTGCAAGTGCCGGATGAACCTGAAACTTCTCCAGATGATTTTAAAAGGCGTTTTTATGTATTCTATGACCTCAGTTTTAATTTTAGAAGTCCCGGGCAAAATTAGTGCAAAATTACGGTTTTGCCCCTAGTTTCGTGTTTTTACGCTTAATCGCGTGATTAAGCAAACCTAAACAATATTAGGCTCTAATAGAAGGTTAATTAATTTCCTTAATTAATCTTGAGTCAAAATAATTTAGTAAAATTGATTAGAACCTAAAAGTGCTTAATTACAACCTAAAATCATATTTTAATTTCAAGGCACCTAGTCATAGAATCTTGAATAGTGTTTTCTCTTTCTAATTCCTTAAATCATGAAATTGTGTTACACATTGTTTATTCACAAATGAGTTTTAAATACTTTAATGATGTATGAGCACTCCTAAACTTGTCATAAACTCCCTAAATCACATTCTTAGTTACCTAAACTTAAGCTTAATCATTCCTAACCTTATACCTAAGCTAATACACATCTAAACCTACCATTAACACCCAATTAAATGGTCAAAACTCACCCCCACTCTGCTGCCCAGACCTGGCCATGAGCTTCCCTCCCCATTATGCATCACATGTTCAATTTTTCAACACTCCAAGGCCATACCTCAAGTCACATACACTATACCTTGTCATAACTTTCAATCAAGCTTGATTTTCCAAGTAAATAACTAATTAAAATAGCTCATTTTCTCCATTTATTTGTGGCTGGAAAAGTTCCAGCCATGCATTGTTTCTAGAAGCCTAATTTCATAAAAATTTGATAGGAAATTAACTCACATCAAGCCATACTTTGTAGCATAGCTTCCATACTTCAAACCATGCTTCTATGACACAATCAAGGAGATATTTTCCTCTCACTTTTCCCTCCATTTGCTACGGCCATTCCCTCCCCTTGGTGAGCTCCATGGCTTTGTTTTTCTATAAATAGGATGCTTGTGATAGCCTTGTTGCACCTTGAAGCATTTGCTAAGTTTAGAGTTTTAGAGTTGTCTTGCTAGTTCTTTCTTTTTCTCTCAAAGTTTCAAGAGAGTTCTTCCTTTCTTTTCATCTTCATCTTCTTCATCTCTTCATCTCATCATCATCTCTTAACCATCAAACACCACCCCAAAGCCTTGAACCATCATCAAACCTCTCAAACACCACACCTCAAACACAACTTCACCCAAAACACATTTCCTTTCTTTTACTTCCTCTTTGGCCGAATCATCACCACCATCCTAGGAGGTTTTGCTCATCTCATTTCCATCTTCAAGGCCAAGCTTTTACCTTCATCACAAGGTAGGGATTTGTTTTCAAACTTTGTTTTGCTCAAGAAAGTGTTTTTCTCTAGTTTCCTCTTGGATTCTTTTTGAACTTTCCTTTGTTTTTCCTTTTCTTTTCATTTCGGCCTCTAGGCCCTATTATGAGCATGATAGCTTGATGATGAGAGTTTCTAGATGATGACATTGTGTTCATCTCAAAGAAACCTCTAGAGCTTGAGCTTTCCCTTCCTTATGACTTCATCTATATGATATCTAACTCACATGGTTTTTCAACTTAAGAAAATTAATCTAAGGATTTCTAAAAGCCCAAGCCTACCCTTGTCAACCTTAAAGTTGGCCGGCACATTCTAGAGATTTTTCTCTAGATAGGGGTTTTGGGTATTTAATAAAGAACTTGACGTAGTTTCACTTTCTTTCTCTTTTGTATGACTTTCGGTTTTTGTGTGGTGATCTTTGAGATATTGTATTGGGTTGTTATCTTGTTAAAGTCTTGAATGAGCTCTAGTTAATCATAAAATGAACCTTGCATCATGTTTACTTTATGCTTTGCATATCATGTTTACTTCCTTGCTATCACTAAATACCAAGATAATGAATGAACTTGCATTATCATGTTTATATTTCAAGCTATGCATTATCATGTTTATATTTCAAGTTCTCACTTAATACCAAGATAATAATGAGTTGCATTCATATTTACTTTGTGCTATCACTTTACTTTCTAATGGAACCTAAAATAAGTGCATAAGCATGTTTATTTTTATGTCATCACCTAAATGAACCTAGAGCTCAAAGACTTGCCCATTGTTGTCTCAACAAAGGTCTAACAATATGTATTTTCCTTGGTTCATATTTCGGCCCCAAGAGGTCTTGAAGTTTCTAAGTATTTGAGACTATGTTTTATAATTTTTCCAAGCTTACATGAGTTTAAGAAATGCATAGAACTAAGTTTTATGAATTTAGGACCTCTTGAGATAAAGATAAATTGGTCACTGCCCTCTTAAATACTCTTATGATTTTAGATGTTAAAATTGTTTATAAATGAGTTTCGAAAGTTTAAAAAGAGTTTCAAGAGAAACTAGTATTTTATGAGCTTTAGAAATTATGTTTTATGCCTTTTATGGAGAAGTATATTTTCGATTCTTTCTTGCTCTTTACTGCCACTATATGTGCTATTTTAATGAAGATAATGTGCCTATGTTTGAGTAAAAATAATGTTAAGACTCATATGTGAAAGATAGGATAAGTTAAGAACTAGAAAAGAATTAATTTGAGAGTTCTAGATCCTTTAATTATGTAATTTTCTGGATTCTGTCCAGTAAGGTTTAGATTTAATAATCATGGTTTTAAATTAGTTTAAATGTGTAGGAATGACTCATAATTGGTTTAGGACTTAATCTTGAAGCCTTAGGAGCAAACTAAACTTAGAAAGAGTCATTGTTGTGACTTCTACGTACCCGTAAAGTTAGGGTTTCAAATTTTGCATTCTTGAGGTTTAGAGATGTTCTTGACCATAGTGTGAGGTGAGAAATACTTAGTTATAACCTCATAGGTTCCCAAGAGACTAGGTTTTGATGATCAATAACTTAGAATGTGAGTTAAAAGACTTTAAGGGTCTAAACTGTAATTTCTAGAACCCCGTAATCACACAAATATAAAGCTGTCTAAATCTGCATAGTGCTGTTTGGATAGGTCCTTCAGCATAAAAATTAGTAAAACTTATTAGTTGTGAACCTATAGGTGTGTGAGAGGTTAAGAATAATACTAGAACAATTAGTTTACAAGTTTAAGACTCAAAAGAACCAAAGCATAACATACTATGGGTTTATAACATAATAAGCTTGGGAGTTTGTATGAATGATTGTCTAAGGTGTGATTATGTGATAATGTATATGCTATAGTTCTATGTATACACTAGGAAGAAGTTTCATGTGATGATGTATATGCTATGAAAAAGATTTGTGATGAATAATAATGTATCTATGAATTAACACTTTATGAGAACTTAAATGTGACACAACACTGAGACGCCTCCTTGGGTGACACCGGTTTAGCCGAGCACCCCCAATAAAACAAATCCGTGAGGGTATTGACATAGAGCTTGCCAAAGCGGACAATACTACGATGCACTAGTTGCTAGTAGAGCGTTTCAAAGAGGAAATGACCCTAAGAGAGGTGATCCTTAATTGCCCCCTAGCCCGCACTATTAAGTTGAAATTATGTATATGTTACGCTTATCATAGGATAAGTAAGAACTAGTGATGACTAGTTAAGGTATGAGCTCATAACCTAGAGATGTTTTAGGGCGGCCCCATGAGATGAAAGTTAAAGTTTACAATGTCAGATATATTATACCTATGCCAATGTTATAATGTTTCTTAGTTATTCTATTGTTTGGTTTACCTTTATGATGCATTCATATCATTAGTATATTTCATGCTTAGTTATAAGACGCATTGTAAAATATGACGGACCTTGGATAAATAATATTTTAGAAAACTAACTTAAAAGAAGTTTATATGCATGCACGCCTTTTTTTAGAAATAAAACCCAAGGTTCCTGAGGATGTGACGATGTCACCTAGGTAGGGATAACTCTACTGAGAATTCTTTTAGAAAGATTCTCATTCCCTCTCTCTTTTCTTCCGTCATATCTTCAGATGGCGACATTCGTACTCTTCATCGACACCCCGGTATGGGAGCTGCACCATGACCCGGCACTCAGGTCATACCATTTTGAGGGTCGCTGCACAGTTAGGGTGTTCATGTTTATGGGACGACCCTTCGGGCACCCAGTCCCGAGTTACCGTTTTACCCCGACTGCTCCTTACCGTCAAATGGGATTTTTGAGCGAGCTAGACCACGCGATGAGCAGATTCTCCGCATGGGGCCCGAGACGTCAACCGTACTTGACTACCCGGAGTACGTGCCTCGCACCCAGTACTCAGAGACGGACCCATCCGAGGACCCGCCATCACACATGTACAGTTGGAGTTCCAGTCCCGCTCCCCCACCGATGAGAGCCGGGAGTGAGGAGACAGTAGTTCAGCCAAGGTTGGCTCATCGGCCATCTATGCGCCCTCACCGCGATGGTCACACCCCGATGATGCGCTCGACCACTCCTGCCGAGATTCGTCAATGGATCGACTCAACCCCACAGTACTCGGACCAGCAGGAGTAGGCATAGGAGGGGTAGCAGTTAGTGCATACATGCCACATAGTTGAGGACAAACCTTCTTTTGTATATGAGGTTATCTACTCTAGGTGCACATGGGTATGGGGGTTGTTTCTCTTGTATTTTCTTTTTATGATTTCCGTGTATTTGTTCTTCAGTTGTATTCTGTTCCCTAATGTATCAAATAGTCCTGCCCTTTGGGTAGGCACATTATATATATATATATCTATGTTCAGTTGATGTTCCCATGATATGATGTGTTTCTTTATGCTTGCTTATATGTTTCGTTATGCTTCCTTTTAAAGATTCGTGCGTGGCTCTCACTTTGATTTTAATTCCAAAAAGAAAAATTTTACCCATATTTCCGCTAAGTATTTTCTAAGTAAAAGATGAGACCAAGAGGTAATATTCTAAAGATTAACCTAAGTACATACTAGTAGTCTTGGGTTAAGATTTAGGGTGTTACATTATGGTATCAGAGCAGTTCGATTCTCATGGAGCCTGCGGATTAGACTGACTATGCTTTATAAGCATGATGCGATAGTTATGTCATGTGTAGTGCTTGATAGAGATAAGCTGTAGGACTAAAGATGCATGACTTCTATTGCTTGCAAGTGCCATGGTAACTAGCTCATTTTGCATTGATATTGAGCCTGATCAACTTGATGTTCATTGTTTCATGTGTTTAGGGACCAATGGCACCGCGACGACAGCCTAGGACTACGCCCGATGCTGATCAAGACAATGCGACTGCTGCTGCTGTCCGTCGCTTGGCGCAAGCCATGGAACGGATGTTCGACCAAATGGACCAACAAGCAAATGTCACTCCTGTCCCCCCTCCTCCCCATGCTGCTGAGACGGTGGAACAAGCCCGCTTCTGCGTGTTCCGCAAGGCGAACCCGCCGGTGTTCTGAGGGGTAATGGACCCCGACAAGGCTGATGAGTGGATCAAAGACATGGAGAAGATCTACTCTGTCGTTACACCGCAGGAGGAGCGGAAGGTCGATTCTTTGCTTTCATCTTTGAAGTCCGACGCCGAGTTTTGGTGGAACGGCACGAAGCGTTTGCTAGAGGTTTCTGGAACTCCCATTGACTGGGAGCTGTTCAAGACTTACTTCTACGAGAAGTATTTCCCGGAGTCCGTGAGGAATGCAAAAGACATTGGAGTTCATGCAGTTGACCCAGGGAGGGTCTACTGTTGCCCAGTACACCACAAAGTTCGAGGAGCTGATCAAGTTCTCTCGGGTGTTTCAAGGGAACCCCGATGAGGTTTGGAAATGCATTAAGTATGAGGCCGGTCTGAAGGCGGAGATGAACTACGCCGTGGCCCACATGGAGATCAGAGACTTCCCAACTCTGGTCAACAAGTGCCGAATTCTCGAAGAAGGGCAACGGAAGATGCAAGCCACAAGGGCGAAACGAGCTAAGGGACTTGGACCTCAAGCCCCGAAGTTTAAACCGCAGTACCCTTCAAGAAATCACTACAACCCTTACCAGGCCAACCAGTTCCGACCACAACAACAACAACCACCAAGAGCTCCTGCACACCAACAATCCAAGCAACACCAAAGGCCGCCATTTCAACATCAAGGCCCGAGGAACTTCAACAACAATCAACCCCGTGGACTGAGTGGACCCCGGAACCACAATGGAGGACCAAGTGGGGCCAAGAACAAGGCACCACAAACCCCTGCTGCTTACCTCGGAGCAACGTCTGTTGATGTCTGTCCCCAATGCAGGAAGAACCACGGGAATTGCCCATGCTTAGCCGGTCATAACGTGTGCTTCAAGTGTGGCAAGCCTGGCCACTATGTAAAGGACTGCGCCGAACAAGGGACATCGAACCAGAACCCCCGACCACAATACCGAGGAAGAGTCTTTACCCTTAATACGGAAGATGCCAAGAAGTCCAATGATCTCATTGAAGGTATGTGCAAAGTAAACGGTAAACCCTTAACTGTACTATATGACTCTGGTGCTACTCATTCTTTTATTTCACTTGCTAGTGTCGAATCCTTAAATCTAAGAGTCTCTAAACTCCCCTTTGATCTTATTGTTTCTACTCCTACGAATCGCCCTGTTAATACCTGCCGTTGTTGTTTAAACTGTCATCTTGTTGTAGAAAATAGGTCTTTTATCATAGATTTAATTTGTTTACCCTTGAAAGACATAGGCATTATCTTAGGCATGAATTGGCTTCATGCCAACCGTGTGATGTTAGATTGTGGAACCCAAACCGTAGTTTTCCCCTCTCCTCCCGAAAACATCACTCAACCCATTAGGCTGTACCTAAATTCAGTAGAGGTCTTCTGTAGTAGGGAGAAAGCTAAGGGATATGTTCTCCTAGCCGCCTGCGATGTAGACTTTGAGCAGAACCTAGGTGAGATACCTGTGGTGAGAGACTATCCCGAGGTATTTCTGGATGAAATACCCGAGTTCCCTCCCGAGAGAGAAGTTGAATTTTCCATAGAGTTGGTTCCTGGAACAGGACCAATCTCTATAGCCTCGTATAGGATGTCACCTTTGGAGCTAGCAGAGCTAAAAACCCAGTTGGAGGAGCTGTTAGAAAAAAGTTTTATAAGGCCGAGTGCTTCACCTTGGGGCGCTCCGGTCTTATTTGTGAAAAAGAAAGACGGAAGTATGAGGATGTGTATAGACTATAGGCAGTTGAACCAAGTGACCATAAAGAACAAGTACCCATTGCCTAGGATTGACGATCTTATGGACTAGTTAAAAGGAGCAGTAGTGTTTCTAAGATTGATTTGAGGTCCGGTTACCATCAGATTAGGGTTAGAGATTCGGATATTCATAAAACTGCCTTTCGAACTCGGTATGGACACTTTGAGTTCAATGTGATGTCGTTTGGTTTGACGAATGCTCCCGCAGTTTTTATGGATTACATGAATATGATCTTTAGACCCTATTTAGATCAATTCGTGGTTGTGTTCATAGATGATATTCTCATCTATTCAAAGACCCACGAGGAGCATGAGAGTCATTTGAGGCTGGTTTTAGAGGTGCTAAAGGAGAAGAAGTTGTATGCGAAGCTTTCTAAGTGTGAATTTTGGTTAGACGAGGTAAAGTTTTTAGGACATGTTGTGTCAAAGGGTGGCATAGCAGTCGACCCGAGTAAGATAGAAGCCGTAATGAATTAGGATAGACCAACCTCTGTAACTGAGATTAGAAGCTTTTTGGGCTTAGCTGGATATTACCGTAGGTTTATCAAAGGATTTTCCCAGTTAGCCCTACCCTTAACCAAGCTCACTAGGAAGAATGTCCCGTTTGAGTGGAGCCCCGAATGTGAAAAGAGTTTCCTAGAGCTTAAGGAAAAGCTCACCTCAACCCCAGTTTTAGTTTTACCTGACCCCAATGTACCCTTCGAGGTATATTGCGATGCTTTTGGCAAGGGTTTAGGTTGTGTGTTGATGCAAAACAGGCAAGTGGTAGCCTATGAGTCCAGACAACTCAAGCCTCATGAGGTAACCTACCCCACCCATGACCTAGAACTAGCAGCCATCGTGTTCGCTCTAAAGATGTGGAGACACCATTTGTATGGTGTAAGGTTTGAAGTTTTCTCCGATCATAAGAGTCTCAAGCATCTCTTTGATCAAAAGGAGTTGAATATGAGGCAAAGAAGATGGATGGAATTCCTCAAGGACTACGATTTTGGCTTAAGTTACCACCCCGGCAAGGCTAATGTAGTAGCCGACGCCTTGAGCCGAAACTCGTTACGTCTGTCAAGTATGATGGTTAATGAAGTTAGGTTAATAGAGCAGTTTAGGGATATGAATCTTGGGATGTCTATAATGGAGAATGGCATCGTGATGAGTCATCTCACGGTGACCAGTGGGTTTAAGCAAAGGATTATGCTTGCCCAAAGAGAAAATGAGGACTTTATGGAGACAATCGAGGCAGTTAAGGCCGGAAAGTTGAAAGGTTTTGTACGAGGCCCCGACTGGTTGTGGAGGTTCGAGGGGCGAATATGTGTGCCACAAGATGGCGACCTCCGAGAGAAGATTTTGGAGGAGGCTCACAAGAGCCATTTTGCCATCCATCCTGGTACTACCAAGATGTATCAGGACTTGAAGAGGATGTTTTGGTGGCCCGGATTAAAGAAGGATGTGGTCGCCTGGGTGAGTAAGTGTTTGATCTGTCAAAAGTTTAAGATCGAACACCAAAAACCCTCTGGCATGTTGCAACCCCTGTCAATCCCTGAGTGGAAGTGGGAGAGTATATCAATGGATTTCGTGACAGGATTGCCAAGGACCCAAGCTGGTGACGATGCCGTATGGGTAATCGTGGATCGACTGACTAAGTCGGCTCACTTTCTACCTATTCGAGTCACATACTGGTTGGATAAGTTGGCCCAGCTTTACATCCAAGAAATAGTAAGGTTGCATGGAGTACCATCGACGATAATCTCGGATCGAGATCCGTGGTTTACGTCATGTTTTTTGGGAGCCTTTCAAAAGGCATTTGGTTCCAAGTTGTGCTTGAGCACTGCTTACCACCCACAAACGGATGGTCAGTCCGAGAGGACAATCCAAACCCTGGAAGATATGCTGAGAGCCTATGTCTTAGACTAGAAAGGAAGTTGGGATAAGTACATGCCTTTGATCGAGTTCGCGTATAACAACAGTTATCACGCGAGCATCGGTATGGCAACCGCATTTATATGCGTTATACGGAAGGAAGTGCCAATCACCCTTGTGTTGGTACGAGCCCGGAGAACAAAGTGTCTTAGGACCTGATGTAATGAGGGAAATGACTGAGCAAATCAAGAAAATCAAGGATAGAATCTTAACCGCTCAAAGTAGGCAGAAAAGCTACACGGACAAAAGGCGCAAGCCTTTGGAGTTCCAAGAAGGAGAACATGTATTTCTAAGAATCACCCCCACTACAGGAATAGGAAGAGCCATGAAAGTTAAAAAGTTGAGTCCCTGATTTCTCGGTCCTTTTGAAATTCTTTAGAGAATCGGATCTGCAGCATACAAAATAGCCTTACCACCCAATCTGTCAAACCTTCATAATGTCTTTCACGTCTCCTAGTTACGTAAATATGAGTCCGACCCTAGCCATGTCCTAGAACCAGAGCATGTACAATTGAGGGAGGACCTCACTTTCAATGTACCGCCTACGAGAATAGTGGATCACGGAGTCAAGCAGTTAAGGAACAAGTCTGTTCCTTTGGTGAAAGTTGCATGGGGACGAGACAAGTCGGAAGAATACACGTAGGGACTAGAATCAGAGATGAAGTCCAAATATCCAGAGCTTTTCTAAGGTACGAATTTCAAGGGCGAAATTCTTTTTAAGGAGGGGAGTAATGTAACGCCCCGATTTTTCTGTTAGAGTGAAAATGACCAAAATGCCCCTAAGGTCATTTTCAGCCCGGAATTTGAGGAAAGCTGGTTCGGCAGTACTCGAAGGGCAAACTCAATGTTGGAAGGGGATTAGATAACTTGTGTACCTTCCCGGGATCGAAAATCTCGTTTTTCGAGTTTTTGGGTCAAAATGACCAAAACGCCCCTGTGATGTTTTACCCGTTTGCAAGTGCCGGATGAACCCGAAACTTCTCCAGATGATTTTAAAAGGCGTTTTTATGTATTCTATGACCTCAGTTTTAATTTTAGAAGTCCCGGGCAAAATTAGTGCAAAATTACGGTTTTGCCCCTAGTTTCGTGTTTTTACGCTTAATCGCGTGATTAAGCAAACCTAAGCAATATTAGGCTCTAATAGAAGGTTAATTAATTTCCTTAATTAATCTTGAGTCAAAATAATTTATTAAAATTTATTAGAACCTAAAAGTGCTTAATTACAACCTAAAATCATATTT
Source organism: Dalbergia cultrata (assembly GCA_031216105.1). NCBI lineage: Eukaryota > Viridiplantae > Streptophyta > Magnoliopsida > Fabales > Fabaceae > Dalbergia > Dalbergia cultrata. Next base: position 32,859,677 of record CM062353.1, on the reverse strand, counting down.
TAATTTATAGACACCTAGTCATAGAATCTTGAATAGTGTTTTTTCTTTCCAATTCCTTAAATCATGGAATTGTGTTACACATTGTTTACTCACAAATGAGTTTTAAATACTTTAATGATGTATGAGCACTCATAAACTTGTCATAAACTCCCTAAATCACATTCTTAGTTACCTAAACTTAAGCTTAATCATTCCTAACCTTGTACCTAAGCTAATACACATCTAAACCTACCATTAACACCCAATTAAATGGTCAAAACTCACGCCCACTCTGCTGCCCAGACCTGGCCATGAGCTTCCCTCCCCATTATGCATCACATGTTCAAATTTTCAACACTCCAAGGCCATACCTCAAGTCACATACACTATACCTTGTCATAACTTTCAATCAAGCTTGATTTTCCAAGTAAATAACTAATTAAAATAGCTCATTTTCTCCATTTATTTGTGGCTGGAAAAGTTCCAGCCATGCATTGTTTCTAGAAGCCTAATTACATAAAAATTTGATAGGAAATTAACTCACATCAAGCCATACTTTGTAGCATAGCTTCCATACTTCAAACCATGCTCGTATGACACAATCAAGGAGATATTTTCCTCTCCCTTTTCCCTCCATTTGCTATGGCCATTCCCTCCCCTTGGTGAGCTCCATGGCTTTGTTTTTCTATAAATAGGATGCTTGTGATAGCCTTGTTGCACCTTGAAGCATTTGCTAAGTTTAGAGTTTTAGAGTGGTCTTGCTAGTTCTTTCTTTTTCTCTCAAAGTTTCAAGAGAGTTCTTCCTTTCTTTTCATCTTCATCTTCTTCATCTCTTCATCTCATCTTCATCTCTTAACCATCAAACACCACCCTAAAGCCTTGAACCATCATCAAACCTCTCAAACACCACACCTCAAACACAACTTCACCCAAAACACATTTCCTTTCTTTTCCTTCCTCTTTGGCCGAATCATCACCACCATCCTAGGAGGTGTTGCTCATCTCATTTCCATCTTCAAGTCCAAGCTTTTACCTTCATCTCAAGGTAGGGATTTGTTTTCAAACTTTGTTTTGCTCAAGAAAGTGTTTTTCTCTAGTTTCCTCTTGGCTTCTTTTTGAACTTTCCTTTGTTTTTCCTTTTCTTTTCATTTCGGCCTCTAGGCCCTATTATGAGCATGATAGCTTGATGATGAGAGTTTCTAAATGATGACATTGTGTTCATCTCAAAGAAACCTCTAGAGCTTGAGCTTTCCCTTCCTTATGACTTCATCTATATGATATCTAACTCACATGGTTTTTCAACTTAAGAAAATTAATCTAAGGATTTCTAAAAGCCCAAGCCTACCCTTGTCAACCTTAAAGTTGGCCGGCACGTTCTAGAGATTTTTCTCTAGATAGGGGCTTTGGGTATTTAATAAAGAACTTGACGTAGTTTCACTTTCTTTCTCTTTTGTATGACTTTCGGTTTTTGTGTGGTGATCTTTGAGATATTGTATTGGGTTGTGATCTTGTTGAAGTCTTGAATGAGCTCTAGTTAATCATAAGATGAACCTTGCATCATGTTTACTTTATGCTTTGCATATCATGTTTACTTCCTTGCTATCACTAAATACCAAGATAATGAATGAACTTGCATTATCATGTTTATATTTCAAGCTATGCGTTATCATGTTTATATTTCAAGTTCTCACTTAATACCAAGATAATAATGAGTTGCATTCATATTTACTTTGTGCTATCACTTTACTTTCTAATGGAACCTAAAATAAGTGCATAAGCATGTTTATTTTTATGTCATCACCTAAATGAACCTAGAGCTCAAAGACTTGCCCATTGTTGTCTCAACAAAGGTCTAACAATATGTATTTTCCTTGGTTCATATTTCGGCCCCAAGAGGTCTTGAAGTTTCTAAGTATTTGAGACTATGTTTTATAATTTTTCCAAGCTTACATGAGTTTAAGGAATGCATAGAACTAAGTTTTATGAATTTAGGATCTCTTGAGATAAAGATAAATTGGTCACTGCCCTCTTAAATACTCTTATGATTTTAGATGTTAAAATTGTTTATAAATGAGTTTCGAAAGTTTAAAAAGAGTTCCAAGAGAAACTAGTATTTTATGAGCTTTAGAAATTATGTTTTAAGCCTTTTATGGAGAAGTATATTTTCGGTTCTTTCTTGCTCTTTACTGCCACTATATGTGCTGTTTTAATGAAGATAATGTGCCTATGTTTGAGTAAAAATAATGTTAAGACTCATATGTGAAAGATAGGATAAGTTAGGAACTAGAAAAGAATTAATTTGAGAGTTCTAGATCCTTTAATTATGTAATTTTCTGGATTCTGTCCAGTGAGGTTTAGATTTAATAATCATGGTTTTAAATTAGTTTAAATGTGTAGGAATGACTCATAATTTTTTTAGGACTTAATCTTGAAGCCTTAGGAGCAAACTAAACTTAGAAAGAGTCATTGTTGTGACTTCTAGGTACCTGTAAAGTTAGGATTTCAAGTTCTGCATTCTTGAGGTTTAGAGATGTTCTTGACCATAGTGTGAGGTGAGAAATACTTAGTTATAACCTCATAGGTTCCCAAGGGACTAGGTTTTGATGATCGATAACTTAGAATGTGAGTTAAAGACTTTAAGGGACTAAACCGTAATTTCTAGAACCCCATAATCACACAAATATAAAGCTGTCTAAATCTGCATAGTGCTGTTTGGATAGGTCCTTGAGCATAAAAATTAGTAAAACTTATTAGTTGTGAACCTATAGGTGTATAAGAGGTTAAGAATAATACTAGAACAATTAGTTTACAAGTTTAAGACTCAAAAGAACCAAAGCATAACATACTATGGGTTTATAACATAATAAGCTTGGGAGTTTGTATGAATGATTGTCTAAGGTGTGATTATGTGATAATGTATATGCTATAGTTCTATGTATACACTAGGAAGAAGTTTCATGTGATGATGTATATGCTATGAAAAAGATTTGTGATGAATAATAATGTATCTATGAATTAACACTTTATGAGAACTTAAATGTGACACAACACTGAGACGCCTCCTTGGGTGACAGCGGTTTAGCCGAGCACCCCCAAGAAAACAAATCCGTGAGGGTATTGACATAGAGCTTGCCAAAGCGGACAATACTACGATGCACTAGTTGCTAGTAGAGCATTTCAAAGAGGAAATGACCCTAAGAGAGGTGATCCTTAATTGCCCCCTAGCCCGCACTATTAAGTCGGGATTATGTATATGTTACGCTTATCATAGGATAAGTAAGAACTAGTGACGACTAGTTAAGGTATGAGCTCATAACCTAGAGATGTTTTAGGGCGGCCCCATGAGATGAAAGTTAAAGTTTACAATGTCAGATATATTATACCTATGCCAATGTTATAATGTTTCTTAGTTATTCTATTGTTTGGTTTACCTTTATGATGCATTCATATCATTAGTATATTTCATGCTTAGTTATAAGATGCATTGTAAAATATGACGGACCTTGGATAAATAATATTTTAGAAAACTAACTTAAAAGAAGTTTATATGCATGCATGCCTTTTTTTAGAAATAAAACCCAAGGTTCCTGACGATGTGACGATGTCACCTAGGTAGGGATAACCCTACTGAGAATTCTTTTAGAAAGATTCTCATTCCCTCTCTCTTTTCTTCCGTCATCTCTTCAGATTGCGACATTCGTACTCTTCATCGACACCCCGGTATGGGAGCTGCACCATGACCCGGCACTCGGGTCATACCATTTTGAGGGTCGCTGCACGGTTAGAGTGTTCATGTTTATGGGACGACCTTTCGCGCACCCAGTCCCGAGTTACCATTTTACCCCGACTGCTCCTTACCGTCAAACGGGATTTTTGAGTGAGCTAGACCACGCGATGATCAGAGTCTCCGCATAGGGTCCGAGACGTCAGCCGTACGCGACTACCTGGAGTATGTGCCTCGCACCCAGTACTCGGAGACGGACCCATCTGAGGACCCTCCATCACACATGTACAGTTGGAGTTCCAGTCCCGCTCCCTCACCAATGAGAGCCGGGAGTGAGGAGATAGTAGTTCAGTCGAGGTTGGCTCATCGGCCATCTATGCGCCCTCGCCGCGATGGTCATGCCCCGATGATGCGCTCGACCACTACCGCCGAGATTTGTCAGTGGATCGACTTGACCCCACAGTACTCGGACCAGCAGGAGTAGGCATAGGAGGGGTAGCAGTTAGTGCACACACGCCACATAGTTGAGGACAAACCTTCTTTTGTATATGAGGTTGTCTACTCTAGGTGCACATGGGTATGGGGGTTGTTTCTCTTGTATTTGCTTTTTATGATTTCCGTGTATTTGTTCTTCAGTTGTATTCTGTTCCCTGATGTATCAAATAGTCCTGCCCCTTGGGTAGGCACATTATATATATATATCTATGTTCAGCTGATGTTCCCATGATATGATGTGTTTCTTTATGCTTGCTTATATGTTTCGTTATGCTTCCTTTTAAAGATTCGTGCGTGGCTCTCACTTTGATTTTAATTCCAAAAAGAAAAATTTTACCCATATTTCTGCTAAGTATTTTCTAAGTACAAGATGAGACCAAGAGGTAATATTCTAAAGATTAACCTAAGTACATACTAGTAGTCTTGGGTTAAGATTTAGGGTGTTACAGTTTCCCCTACTAAGATTCTTTATCAAGATTCTCACCCCTCTGTATCTCTTTCTTTCTGTTACGTCTTCAGAGGCCAATGGTGTTGTTCATGATTTTTTGTTGACACTCCAGTCTGGGAGGTGCACTTCGACCCGGACCACCATTCATACCACTTCGAGGGCCAATGTGTTATGTGTATTTTTGCGTCCTCGGCCGTCCGCGACTACCCCGATTATGTTCCCCGCTTGAGATTATCAGAAACCGATCCATCCGAGGACTCCCCCAATCATATCTACTTGGAGGGGTTTGCTCCTACAGTGCCTATGGACGTAGGCAGAGGCAGCGAGGATACAATGACCTAGCCTCGCAGAGGCCATGTTCATCCCCTGTTTCATCTACATACGCCTGAGGAGCTCGCGTAGTTCATTGGGTACATACCCTCATCGTTGGAGGATCAGCACCACCAGTAGATTCCGATGGAGGACCCGTTCGAGTGCCCGATCTATCACGATGATCCTCTTTTGATGTGGTATCTTTTGCTAGGGTATCTTTAGTTTAGCACCCGTAGGACTAGATTAAGGGAGCTATAGTTGGCTTTTGGTTTTTATGTTCCATGTATTTACTACTTTCTTGTATTTTCTTCTGTTGAATCTATGTACTGAAAGCTCAGCCCACTATGTATGGGTGTGGCTTCATTTATTATGTTTCTGTTGTATTCTGAACTAAGTTATCTAATGTAATTATGTTTCATGAATGAATTTGTGTTTCCTATTTAAGAATGATGTGCTTCTAGATATATGTGGATTTGACCTGTTTACCATGTTCATTCTGTTTGTACTTCTTGATTCGGTTTATGTTAGTACATGTGGCTCGTGTTTTGTTTTACGTTTTCAAAAAAAAAAAATTATCCTAATTTCCGCTAAGTATTTTGATAAAAGAAGTTAAAGGATGAAACAAAAGAGTAATAACTAATAATTAACTATAATATATCCTAGACGTGTTAGGTTAAATATTAGGGTGTTACACTGTTTAATGATGTCAAAGGGGGAGGAAAAATGTGAAGAAAATCCTAATCTTGTGCTTATGAAACTCAAGGGGAGCATATGCTGAAAGGGAGCCCAGAATTGTTTAGCATGTTGCATATATTTTTTTTTCTTTGATTGGAACTTATTTATGCTTCATCTATTGTGTTCGTGCTTGGTTTATTTACTTTAAGCTTTAATATGCTCTTATACATATATAGTTCTTAAGCTCTTATACATATTGATGTCTATCCACTATGCTTAGCTAATCATATATTATGTTTGTTAGTGTATGCTTTTCTTAAGCATTTGCTCTAAATTGATTACTTATAAACATGCTAGAGAAATTAAAACACTTCTGTATCCATAATTAGCTTCAGCAAGTATCCTTAAGAAGCACAAATTCTTTCTACTATTGCCTAGATACTCGAAATCTATTAATGTGTTTAAATCTGTATACCTTGCTTGAAATGCCTATCCTTATAAAAACACATTATTCTTGACACATGTATGAGATGCACTGTTTAATCTGATCGAACATAGTTATGAATAGTTTCTGAGGATCTTCATAAACTTATTTTTAAATGCTTCTACTTCAACTATGATCAGTTTGTTAATTTCAAAATAATATCAAGTGTGCTATGCTTATAAGTCATACAATGTGTTATATTCTAATTCATATGTGTATCGGTGAGCAAAAAATTCATAGTTTACTTAAACACATATCAGTTTTAAGAGAAAAATCTTCAACATGTATTTTCACACTCTGATACTTATGTAAAAAGTTCCCTAGCTCACAATAATAAGCTCATTTATGCTTAACGCTCTGATAAAACTAGGTTGGATCCCTGATTGAGCTTTAGAAACCTCGTATTATAATGCGCTGATATCATTTATATCAAGGTTTCTCTGAGTGTCAGAAACTAAATTTGTATCACTTGTGTTTCTCATGACATGCTCAGAAAGGTTTATCATATATATATATTGTAACATCCTCCCAAGTACTACCTCATCCTTAGGTCATGATATCATACTCGAGAGTTGTTACTTATTAATTAACAGAACTTTCTTAATTAACTATAGTAAATTCAATTTGTTCGTTAATAACAAGTGTAATTCTAATAAAGTAGATATAATAAAGATACAAAGAATTTATTTACTACAAAGTCCAGTACAAAAGAAAGTTCTCCTATGAACTTTAGTACATATTTGCTCTTTACTAATTTTACAAACACATATATATATACAAGTCTCCACTACCAAACTATAGAAATTCCAACTCAGTCTTTCGTGTAGGAACTTCACTGTTCTCTGGAATCAACCTGGAAACGACACAGAAACAAACAAATAGGGGTGAGAATTCTAAAATTCTCAGTAGGGCATTTTATGACAAGCACACTTATGACATCTGCTTTAGCATCTTTGTGATACAATTTCAAGAAGCATTCTGATTTAAATGGGAAAATATCATCATAAACCAAACAGCTCTAATTTGAGCTAACTTAAGGCTTCAAAATTTTCTTAAACATATCCAATCATGCCTTAAGAAAATGACTTACTAAAATTTAGAGTCTACAATGTTTTGAAAGAAATATGCTGATCTAGATCTATTTCATTATATTTCTTTCAACATCTCTTCAAAAGATTTTCTTCAAATTGGTTTGTCATCATCGAAAAGGGGAGTTGTAAGCTCCAGAACCCTTCAGAAAGTATGAGCTTTATTGTTTTGAATGACAACAAAGCCAATTTAAAGAAAATATTTTGAAGAACAACTAATAGCTACCTTGAGTTTCTTGACTAAGCTTAACAGGTACTTTCAAAGTACACTACATGGACTTGAGCGAGAATAATTTCACTTTACATGTGCAAACATATTTTATCTCATGGAAAGAGAATCAGCTTAAACAAAGTGAATATTATATCCTGTAAAGAACGGTTACATGCATTAAGGAATAAAACAGATCAATACAATCATAAGAAACGAAGGAAAGGGTCTTCAGAAAGTACCACAGGACGTCAGAAAGTACACTAAAGAATGAAGAATTCATGTAAACTCTGAAAGTAATGTGTTAGTCAGTTGACAATCATCATACTCGCAAGTCAATCATCATTAAAAAGCCAGGATTGAAGACTGGAAAACTAAAGAATGATCAAGGGACTGATTACGCATGTTAGAAAACTCACTTAACTATGGAGCACAAAATGCTACAGGAAATGGAGGGAAGTTTGAAATTCAAATTTCAAATCTCTAGTCAAACCCAATTTTATAAATAGTATATCATCTCTTCTGCCTAATTAGTTAACCATCCTAGTTTCTAGAAGGAGTTTAGAAACCATGATCATAAAGTAAAAAGAAAGAGGGACATCAGAAACCTCTACAATACAATGACTTCTACAATCAATGTGACAAGTATGTTAGCCTACCTTTCTATACTAAAGTTCCAAGACACAACAGATGATCTACACATGTCACTTGGAGATAAGATCAAAGGCAACAGTCATGAAGAAAGGCCATTATAAATAGAGATGCTATTCTTGAAATACAATTAGAAAATTGAAGACATAAGAATGGAAACTCTGGAAAAATCTCTCCACACTTCCTGTGATGTCCTTCATACCATAAAATCAGTTTCCTTGGAGTGTAAAAATCTTCTTTCTATATTTTTTTTAATGATTTGTATGCTCTTCTTAGGAAGAGATGTTGGAGAGAAGTTGCTCATGTTTCTCAGGTCTATCTTATTGAATATTTGTAAGAAAACTTGAGTGTAGGTTAGCTTGATTGGCAACGCAAACACATAACCTTCGTAACCCGATCCTGTAGTGATCAGAGTGAGACATAGCTTGGAGAGGCTAAGGTAAAACTACTTGCAATGTGATGACAGAGGAGTTCTGCTCATCTCAGTCCAACTTGAAAAAGTTGTGGAAGAACTACTCACAATTTGATAATGGAGGCATTCCAACCATCATGGTTTAGCTTGGAAAGGTTGGGAAAAACTACTTGCAATGTGGCTGTAGTAGTTGTCTACTAGTTATAGTTCAACTTGGAGAAGCTAGTTCAAGACTACTCGATTCAGCTTGGGTAGGCTAGTACAAAACTACTCAATTTATAACATTAGGGGTTGTCTACTGCTCACTATTGAGAGCTTGGGAAGGCTAATGTAAATGTAACGCCCCAATTTTCACTAAACTTTTTAATGACCAAAATGCCCCTGAGGTCATTTTTGCCCTAAACATGAGGACGGCCGACCTCGGCCATCCCCATAGGGTTCATATGAGATATGAAGGGGATTGTATGTGCTTGAATGTTTAATAAAGCAGAAGAATCCTTTTTAGGGTTTCCACGCATAAAAGACCAAAATACCTTTATAGCAATTTAAGGCAGTTTAGGTTCTGTTTTGACTCGGACTTGTCCCGAACTTGTCCGTAGGTCCAAAACAATGATTTTAAGGCATGGACTATGTTTGTTTTAGTCCCGGAGGTTCCAGGCAACTTTTGGTAAAAATTATGATTTTGCCCCTGCCTAAGTGCATTAAGGGCCAAAGTACGTTTTAAAATAAAACATAAGCAACAATAGGTTCTAATTAAATGATAATTAATTTTCATAATTTTTTTTGAGCAAAAATATTTATTAAGGATGATGTGAATTCAAAAAAAAAAATTGCTTAAAATCTATTTCTAGCATTTTATTTTCGAAAAGAGAATCCATGAATAGTGATTTCACTATTCACCTTTTTCTCCAACAAAGACAAATTTTCATTCCCTAGAAACTCTTGTCATAAAAGTAATCCCATCAATCCAACAATGTCACTTCTAAATCTAGGGGAAATCATGGTCTAATTCCCTCATTATTCACCTAAAACCTTTACTTAGCAACCCCTAATCCTAAGCTAAATCAATCCTACACCTAAGCATCCTTTTGAACCATGATTTAGAGGAGATATTTTCCTCTTCCATGGCTGCCCAAAAAGTGGCACCACTTCTCCCCCAAAAATTCAAAAGAATTCAAAATTTATATTAGTTTATATTGTCAATCAAGCTTACTTACACAAGCTACTTTTAGCCATGCTTTAGGACATGCCTAGTTAGACTTGTCATCATGCTTTGAAGGAGATATTTCTTCTCTCCTTGTGGCTGTAAAGGCCGAAGCCTTTCCCCCCCAAAACACCTTCATTTCATTCTTCTATAAATAGATAGCTTGGAGAACTTGAAGCACCTTTTGTTCATTCACTAAGTTTAGAGTTTTAGAGCACTTTGAAACTTTCTTTTCCTCTCAAGTTCAAGAGTTCATCTCCTTCAACTTCTTCATCTCCTCTCAACCTTATCCACTAGGTAGGGAGCTTCTCAAAAAGAAATGCTTTCTTCATATTGATGCTTTGATCTTACTTGAAAATATGTTGTGAATGAGTTTTCATGGAGCTTTCATTTTCGGTTTTCATCTCCCTTTTCCTTTTTCTTTCATTTCGGCCTCAAGGCCATGGTGATAAAGGCTTGATGATGAGTGCTCTCTAAATGCAACCATGAGTTCATCTTAACATGAGGCCTCTAAAGCTTGAACCTTTCTTAAAGAAAAGTTTCATTCTTTTTCCTTATCTTTTGTTTTATTTTCGGCCTCAAGGCCAAAATGATGAGGGCTTGATGATGAATGCTCTCTTGGGATGACCATGTGTTCATCCTAGCATGAGACCTCTAAAGCTTAAAATTTCTTTTGGAGAAAAGTTTCATCTTGTTCAAGTTTTGGTAAAAAATGGGTTATGTTTCTTATGAAACTCTTTGGAACTTTTGTTTTTCCTTGAATGTTTCGGCCATGAAGGCCTATGGTACTTGGAAAAATAAAGGCTTGATGATGAGGGTTCCATGTTGGTGTATGACCTAGGGACAACCTCTAAAGCTTGGATCTTTTTCAAAGAAAAGTTTATCATTTTCAAGTTTTATTCAAGAAAGAGTTATGTTTCTCTTGAACCTTTGAAACCCCATTCTTTTTCTTTAAGGTTTCGGCTATGAAGGCCTTTGGGACTTGGAAAAATGAAAGCTTGATGATAAGGGTTTCATGTTGAGGTTAGTCACATGAATAAACTCTAAAGCTTGGACTTGGTTTCTAGACCAAGTGAGATTTCGGTTTCTTCCTTTATGTTTGACATGAGTTTTGTTTTGATGGAAGTTTAAGGTCTAGTGAAATACTCAATGATGAGGGCTTAGGATGTTGATGTTTGGATCATCAAGATCTTGGCCCCTAGAGTTCAAAAATGGGTTGTTTCTTCATGATGAGGATTCGGCCACCTCATGGTATTTGAGGATAAAATGTCTCTTTTTACAAAACCTAGTGCTACTAGTGTTTCTTTTCTTGTGAGGATGAGTTTGGGTTGGAACCTTGGTTCTCTTTAAGATCTTGCAAGAGCTCTAGTCAAGATGTAAAAAGGATTTGCATACATGTTTATTTTGTATGCTATCACTAAATCTAAAGATAAAGATTGGACTTGCATTGCATGTTTACTTTTCAAGTCCTCACCTAAACTCCAAGATTAAAATGAATGTGCATTCCATATTTACCTTGAGCCATCACTTTACTTTTTAAAGAAACATAAAAATGGAATGCATAGCATGTTTACTTTATGTCGTCACCCTAAACTCCTAGAGCTCAAAGATTTGCCCATTTCATCTTGAGAAAAGATTAATCAAGGAGGGATCTCTTTGAACGTGCATTCGGCCAAGTGATGGAAATGGCTCAAAAATGAGTTCATTTAGTTACTAAGGCCTATAACCTATGTCTTAAGGTTTTTCTAAGTCTATGTGGACTTAGTAAATGTTTTAAATATGTTTTCCAAGATTTATTCTTGTTACAAAAAGTATTATATAGCTACTGCCCTATGTATTTTGTGATGATCTTTGATGGAATAAAATGATTTCCTAAAGAGTTTAGAAGTTCCAATGGTGTTCCAAGAGAAATTAGCAAACCATGTGCATTAAAGTGAAGTTTTTTCCCATGTTTTAAGGACACATGTTTTCGGCTCTGCCTTGATAGTTTACAGTACCTTAAATTCTATTTTGGGTGGTTTAAATATGCTTAAATACCTTGCCAAGTATGTGATAATTTTCTAGACATCTTTAAAGTACATTTAGTAACTTTATTTGCTTGATATGTGAATTCTAGGACTACATAGGAACAGAAAATTATAGATTCTGTCCAGCCTTGTTAAAACAGTTAGATTCACATTATATGATACCTAGATGAGTGAGAGAGACTCATAATTGGTTTAGGTATTAAATATCATATCATAGAAAAAGTCATAAGTGAGAAAGGGCCTAAAACGCACATTCTAGAACACCGTAATTCATCTAAATTAGCACACTGCCTAAACTGTCCAGCCATAATTAATTAGGTTCGAGGACTTAATAAATTATGGAAAAGAGGTTAATCAATCCCTTAAACTCATGAGAACATAATATGCTAGTTTGAGGTTACCCGATTTAGGGATTTCACCTTAAGGGAGTGATTTATGAGCCCTTGTATTAAGGATGAATTATTGTGATATCTTAAGACTAGCATGATGCTATGTGAATCATTATTTTCTAAATGCTAGTTTTACTATTGCATGTGTTGTTCTTTAAAGAACCTAGAAATTCCTATGTTGTACCATGAGATATGTGACATGTATTATTTGAGTGGCATTTCATTAAACATGCTAAGACTTAAAGTGACTTAAAGTATGAGAAAATGATCCTGTTGAACCACCAAATTAAGGGTGGGGATGAGGTGATTCTATGCCCCCTAGACCCGTACTTTAAGTTGGAACCTTTAACTTATCTGAAAGGATAAGTCCAGATGCTAGTGACGACTAGTTTGGTATGAGCTCATAACCTAGTTACATCTCCCAAGGGAGACCAGTTAGGGTGGCCCCAGGAAGAAAATGATAATGCTTTAATGTCACCTAAGTAATCCAGTTAAGTTACCATGCACCATGTACCATGTTTCATGATCTATGATTTTATGTACTATGATTTATGAGTTTATGTGTTATGATCCATGTTAATAGTACCTACGAATTATGATTCCAGTTTCATGAATTATAGATTATGTAACCAAGAGGTTTTAGAATTAAAAAGAATGGGCCTTGGAAGTTAACGTTTTCGAACTTCATAATTGAACCATTACATGACCATGATTTTTGATAAGAAACCAAGGTCCCTGAGGACGTAGAAGATGACACCTAGGTAGAAGGAAAAACCCTACTGAGTTTCTTTAGCAAGAAATCTCATTCCCTCTATCTCTTTCTTTCCTTTACGTCTTCAGATCGGGATGGCGACGTTCGTCCTCTACATTGACACGCCCATCTGGGAGATCCACCATGACCCCGAGCTTGGGTCATTCCATTTTGAGGGCTTCTGCACTGTACGTGTGTTCATGTTTCTTGGGCGGCCCTTTGCTCATCCTGTAGATAGTTACCTGTTCACCCCGACGTCTCCTTATGACGACGCTACTATTTTTTAGAGCGCCAGTATGCTTGAGGAGAGGATCTTACGGACACACTCTGCCAGTTCCGGAGTGGTACCAGAGTATGTACCACGCACTCAGCACTCGGAGGAGGATCCCTCGGAGGACACCCCTACCCACCTGTATGGAGAGGATTCTGCCCCCACTTCCCTGAGTATACCCATGGGTAGCGAGGAGACGGTGACTCAGCCTCGGAGAGCCCCGGTGCTCGGTCCACGTCCTAGGCATAGAGGACAAGGCCAGTTTTCAAGCATGCCTACCCTAGCCGAGCTTCGTCCATGGATTGGTTATCTTCCACCTTACCCGTGGCATTAGATGTAGGATTGAGGGTAGTCCTTAGTGCATGCACGTCACGTAGATTGGATAAACCTTCTTTTGTATCAAGGTTATCCACCTTAGATGCACTTGGGAGTGGGTGTTCCTTTTATGTTTTCATGTTATGTGATTCCCATTTCTATGTATTTCCATGTTTCAGTTGTATTCGCATTACCTTATGTACCTGAAAAGTCCTGCCCTTAGGGTAGGCATAGTATATGCATGAAGTATTTCAGATGTGATGATGTCATGTTGAATTGGAGTCACTTCTATGTTTTATGTTTCCGCATTTATTTATACCATTTATATGTGTTACGCGCGGCTTGTAACACCCTAAATCTTAACCTAATACTACTAGTATGTATTTAGGTTAATCCTTAGAATATTACCTCTTGGTCTCATTCTTTACTTGGAAATACTTAGCGGAAATATGGGTAAAATTTTTCTTTTTTGGAATTAAAACCAAAGTGAGAGCCACGCATGATTCTTTGAATGGGAATTCATACAAGTCATATGATCAAATCAGAAAAACACATAAATAACATGGATACACCAACTGATTATATATAGATAATGTGCCTACCAAAAGGCAGGACTATTCGGTACATAGAGGAACGCAATACAACTGAAAAACAAAATACAAGGAAATCATAAAAGAAAGTACAAGGAAACCATGAAAGCAACACCCATACCCATGTGCACCTAGAGTAGACAACCTCATATACAAAAGAAGGTTTGTCCTCAACTATGTGGCGTGTGTGCACTAGCTACTACCCATCGTATGCACCTACTCCTGTTGGTCCGAGTACTGAGGGGTGGAATCGATCCACTGGCAGATCTCAGCGGGAGTGGTCGTGCGGATCATCGGAGCATGTCCACGGCGGCGAGGGCGCATGGATGGCCTACGAGCCAACCTCGGCTGAACCACTGTCTCCTCACTCCCAGCTCTCATTAGTGGGGGAGTGGGGCTCGAGCTCCAACTGTACATGTGTGAGGGCGGGTCCTTTGATGGATCCGTCTCCGAATACTAGGTCCGGGGCACGCACTCTGGGTAGTCACGTACGGCTGACGCTTCGGGCTGCATGCAGAGGATCTATTTGTCGCGTGGTCTGGCTCGGTCAAAATCGTGTTATGATGGTAGGGAGCAGTCGGGGTGAAGCGGTAGCTCCGTACTGGGTGTGCGAAGGGTTGTCCCATAAACATAAATACTCTGACAGTGCAGCGACTTTCAAAATGGTATGACCCGAGTGCTGGGTCATGGTGCAGCTCCCATGTCGGGATGTCAATGAAGAGTATGAAAGTCGCCATCTGAAGATGTGACGGAAGAAAAGAGAGAGGGAATGAGAATCTTCTAAAAGAATTCTCAGTATGGTAATCCCTACCTAGGTGACATCATCACATCCTCAGGAACCTTGGGTTTTATTTCTAAAAAGGTGTGCATGCATATAAACTCCTTTTAAGTTAGTTTTCTAAAGTATTAATTATCCAAGGTCCGTCATATTTTATAATGCGTCTTATGACTAAGCATGGAATATACTAATGACATGAATGCATCATAAAGGTAAGCCAATCAATGGAATAACTGAGAAACATTATAACATTGGCATAAGGTGATAGGTATAGCACATGTGACATTTTAAACTTTAACTTTCATCTCATGGGGCCACCCTAAAACATCTCTAGGTTATGAGCTCATACCTTAACTAGTCGTCACTAGTTCTTACTTATCCTATGATAAGCATAACATACATAATCCCGACTTAAAGTACGGGCTAGGGGGCAAATTAAGGATCACCTCTTAGGGTCATTTCCTCTTTGAAACGCTCTACTAGCAACTAGTGCATAGTAGTATTGTCCGCTTTGGCAAGCTCTATGTCAATACCCTCACGGATTTGTTTTCTTAGGGGTGCTCGGCTAAACCGGTGTCACTCAAGAAGGCGTCTCAGTGTTGTGTCACATTTAAGTTCTCATGATTTTCAAAAAGATCTTTTTTCTAAGTTCCTCAAATTTGATGGAAATTCGGCAACATGATGGCTGTAGACCGAATTTCCTCAAATTTGCTTATGCCATGAAAACATATAAGTCATGCAAACGTATCTTATGAGGTATAGCATATCATCATATAAAACTTCTTCATAGCACATATCAAACTTATTGTAGACAAAGCTCATGTATCATATATCATATTTACATAAGTTAAGCATCATAAAAACTCAAGACTTTTTAATGTCTTATGCATTGACCCTTAAGGTCCTTAACTCACGTTCTAAGTTATCGATCATCAAACCTAATCTCTTGGGCACCTAGGAGGTTATAACTAAGTATTTCTCACCTCACACTATGATCAAGAACATCTCTAAACCTCAAGGATGCAGAATTTATAATCCTAACTTTACGGGTACCTAGGAGTCACAACGGTGACCCTTTCTAAGTCCGGTTCGTTCCTAAGGCTTCAAGATCAAGTCCTAAACCATTTATGAGTCATTCCTACACATTTAAACTAATTTAAATCCATGATTAGCATTACTAAACCTTGCTGGACAGAATCCAGAAAATTCAAACATTAAAGGATCTAGAACTCTCAAATTAATTCTTTTCTAGTTTCTAACTTCTCCTATCTTTCACATATAAGTCTTGACATTATTTTTACTCAAACATAAGCATATTATCATCATTAAAACAGCACATACAGTGGCAAATAATTAGCAAGGCAGAACCGAAACAAACTCTCCATAAAGGCATAAAACACAATTTTTAAAGCACATAAAATACTAGTTTCTCTTGGGACCTTTTTAGAACTTTCAAAACTCATTTATAAATACTTTTATCTTTCAAAATCATAAGAATACTTAAGAGGGCAGTGGCTAGATCATTCTCATCTCAAGAGGTCCTAAATTCATAAAGCTTAGTTCTACATATTTCTTATACTCATATAAGCTTAGAAAAGTCATAAAACATAATTTTCAATACTTGGAAACTCCAAAACCCCTTAGGGCCGAAATGTGATCCAAAAGAAATAAATATTTTAAACCTTTGTTTGAGACAACAATGGGCAAGTCTTTGAGCTCTAGGTTCATTTAAGTGATGACATAAAAGTAAACATGCTCATGCACTCATTTTAGGTTCCATTAGAAAGTAAAGTGATAGCATAAAATAAATATGAGGTGCAACATATTATTATCTTTGATATTTAGTGAGAACTTGAAATATAAACATGGTAATGCATAGCTTGAAATATAAACATGATAATGCAAGTTCATTCATTATCTTGGTATTTAGTGATAGCAAGGAAGTAAACATGATATGCAAAGCATAAAGTAAACATGATGCAAGGTTCATTTTATGGTTAGCTAGAGCTCATTCAAGACTTTAACAAAGTAACAACCCAACACATATCTCATTTCAAAGAGAGCTCTAGAGTTCTTGAACCAAGTTCTCATAGGAACTATGGGGTTCTTGAACATCATCATCAAGCTCAAAGAAAACAGACTTTCTAAACAAAACCAAAAAAAATCTCAAGGATCAAAATACCACAACTGAAAACCTTACAAAAGAACAAGAAAGTGAAACTAAGCCAAGTTCTTTATTAAATACCCAAAACCCCTATCTAGAGAAAAATCTCTAGAACGTGCCGACCAACTTTAAGGTTGACAAGGGTAGGCTTGGGCTTTTAGAAATCCTTAGATTAATTTTCTTAAGTTGAAAAACCATGTGAGCTAAGTATAGTATAGATGAAGTTAAAGAAAAAGAAAAACTCAAGCTCTAGAGGTTCCTTTGAGATGAATGTAACATCCTAAATCTTAACCCAAGACTACTAGTATGTACTTAGGTTAATCTTTAGAATATTACCTCTTGGTCTCATCTTTTACTTAGAAAATACTTAACGGAAATATGGGTAAAATTTTTCTTTTTGGAATTAAAATCAAAGTGAGAGCCACGCACGAATCTTTAAAAGGAAGCATAACGAAACATATAAGCAAGCATAAAGAAACACATCATATCATGGGAACATCAACTGAACATAGATATATATATATAATGTGCCTACCCAAAGGCAGGACTATTTGATACATCAGGGAATAGAATACAACTGAAGAACAAATACACGGAAATCATAAAAAGCAAATACAAGAGAAACAACCCTCATACCCATGTGCACCTAGAGTAGACAACCTCATATACAAAAGAAGGTTTGTCCTCAACTATGTGGCGTGTGTGCACTAACTGCTACTCCTCCTATGCCTACTCCTGCTGGTCCGAGTACTGTGGGGTCGAGTCGATCCACTGACGAATCTCGGCAGGAGTGGTCGAGCGCATCATCGGGGCGTGACCACCGTGGCGAGGGCGCATAGATGGCCGACGAGCCAACCTCGGCTGAACTACTGTCTCCTCACTCCCGGCTCTCATCGGTGGGGGAGCGAGACTGGAACTCCAACTGTACATGTGTGATGGCGGGTCCTCGGATGGGTCCGTCTCCGAGTACTGGGTGCGAGGCACATACTCCGAGTAGTCACGTACGGCTGACGTCTCGGGCTCCATGCGGAGAATCTGCTCATCGCGTGGTCTAGCTCGCTCAAAAATCCCGTTATGACGGTAAGGAGCAGTCGGGGTAAAACGGTAACTCGGGACAAGATGCGCGAAGGGTCGTCCCATAAACATGAACACTCTAACTGTGCAGTGACCCTCAAAATGGTATGACCCGAGTGCCGGGTCATGGTGTAGCTCCCATACCGAGGTGTCGATGAAGAGTACGAATGTCCCCATCTGAAGATATGACGGAAGAAAAGAGAGAGGGAATGAGAATCTTTCTAAAAGAATTCTCAGTAGGGTTATCCCTACCTAGGTGACATCGTCACATCCTCAGGAACCTTGGGTTTTATTTCTAAAAAAAGGCGTGCATGCATATAAACTTCTTTTAAGTTAGTTTTCTAAAATATTATTTATCCAAGGTCCGTCATATTTTACAATACGTCTTATAACTAAGCATGAAATATACTAATGATATGAATGCATCATAAAGGTAAACCAAACAATAGAATAACTAAGAAACATTATAACATTGGCATAGGTATAATATATGTGACATTGTAAACTTTAACTTTCATCTCATGGGGCCGCCCTAAAACATCTCTAGGTTATGAGCTCATACCTTAACTAGTCGTCACTAGTTCTTACTTATCCTATGATAAGCGTAACATATACATAATCCCGACTTAATAGTGCGGGCTAGGGGGCAATTAAGGATCACCTCTCTTAGGGTCATTTCCTCTTTGAAACACTCTACTAGCAACAAGTGCATCGTAGTATTGTCCCCTTTGGCAAGCTCTATGTCAATACCCTCACGAATTTGTTTTCTTGGGGGTGCTCGGCTAAACCGGTGTCACCCAAGGAGGCGTCTCAGTGTTGTGTCACATTTAAGTTCTCATAAAGTGTTAATTCATAGATACATCATTATTCATCACATAAATATTTTTCATAGCATATACATCATCACATGAAACTTCTTCCTAGTGTATACATAGAACTATAGCATATACATTATCACATAATCACACCTTAGACAATCATTCATACAAACTCCCAAGCTTATTATGTTATAAACCCATAGTATGTTATGCTTTGGTTCTTTTGAGTCTTAAACTTGTAAACTAATTGTTCTAGTATTATTCTTAACCTCTCACACACCTATAGGTTCACAACTAATAAGTTTTACTAATTTTTATGCTCAAGGACTTATCCAAACAGCACTATGCAGATTTAGACAGCTTTATATTTGTGTGATTACGGGGTTCTAGAAATTACGGTTTAGACCCTTAAAGTCTTTAACTCACATTCTAAGTTATTGATCATCAAAACCTAGTCTCTTGGGAACCTATGAGGTTATAACTAAGTATTTCTCACCTCACACTATGGTCAAGAACATCTCTAAACCTCAAGAATGTAGAATTTGAAATCCTAACTTTACGGGTACGTAGAAGTCACAACAATGACTCTTTCTAAGTTTAGTTTGCTCCTAAGGCTTCAAGATTAAGTCCTAAACCAATTATGAGTCATTCCTACACATTTAAACTAATTTAAAACCATGATTATTAAATCTAAACCTTACTGGACAGAATCCAGAAAATTACATAATTAAAGGATCTAGAACTCTCAAATTAATTCTTTTCTAGTCCTTAACTTATCCTATCTTTCACATATGAGTCTTAACATTATTTTTACTCAAACATAGGCACATTATCTTCATTAAAACAGCACATATAGTGGCAGTAAAGAGCAAGAAAGAACCGAAAATATACTTCTCCATAAAAGGCATAAAACATAATTTCTAAAGCTCATAAAATACTAGTTTCTCTTGGAACTCTTTTTAAACTTTTGAAACTCATTTATAAACAATTTTAACATCTAAAATCATAAGAGTATTTAAGAGGGCAGTGACCAATTTATCTTTATCTCAAGAGGTCCTAAATTCATAAAACTTAGTTCTATGCATTCCTTAAACTCATGTAAGCTTGGAAAAATTATAAAACATAGTCTCAAATACTTAGAAACTTCAAGACCTCTTGGGGCCAAAATATGAACCAAGGAAAATACATATTGTTAGACCTTTGTTGAGACAACAATGGGCAAGTCTTTGAGCTCTAGGTTCATTTAGGTGATGACATAAAAATAAACATGCTTATGCACTTATTTTAGGTTCCATTAGAAAGTAAAGTGATAGCACAAAGTAAATATGAATGCAACTCATTATTATCTTAGTATTAAGTGAGAACTTGAAATATAAACATGATAATGCATAGCTTGAAATATAAACATGATAATGCAAGTTCATTCATTATCTTGGTATTTAGTGATAGCAAGGAAGTAAACATGATATGCAAAGCATAAAGTAAACATGATGCAAGGTTCATTTTATGATTAACTAGAGCTCATTCAAGACTTTAACAAGATAACAACCCAATACAATATCTCAAAGATCACCACACAAAAACCGAAAGTCATACAAAAGAGAAAGAAAGTGAAACTACGTCAAGTTCTTTATTAAATACCCAAAACCCCTATCTAGAGAAAAATCTCTAGAACGTGCCGGCCAACTTTAAGGTTGACAAGGGTAGGCTTGGGCTTTTAGAAATCCTTAGATTAATTTTCTTAAGTTGAAAAACCATGTGAGTTAGATATCATATAGATGAAGTCATAAGGAAGGGAAAGCTCAAGCTCTAGAGGTTTCTTTGAGATGAACACAATGTCATCATCTAGAAACTCTCATCATCAAGCTATAATGCTCATAATAGGGCCTAGAGGCCGAAATGAAAAGAAAAGGAAAAACAAAGGAAAGTTCAAAAAGAATCCAAGAGGAAACTAGAGAAAAACACTTTCTTGAGCAAAACAAAGTTTGAAAACAAATCTCTACCTTGTGATGAAGGTAAAAGCTTGGCCTTGAAGATGGAAATGAGATGGGCAAAACCTCCTAGGATGGTGGTGATGATTCGGCCAAAGAGGAAGTAAAAGAAAGGAAATGTGTTTTGGGTGAAGTTGTGTTTGAGGTGTGGTGTTTGAGAGGTTCGATGATGGTTCAAGGCTTTGGGGTGGTGTTTGATGGTTAAGAGATGATGATGAGATGAAGAGATGAAGAAGATGAAGATGAAAAGAAAGGAAGAACTCTCTTGAAACTTTGAGAGAAAAAGAAAGAACTAGCAAGACAACTCTAAAACTCTAAACTTAGCAAATGCTTCAAGGTGCAACAAGGCTATCACAAGCATCCTATTTATAGAAAAACAAAGCCATGGAGCTCACCAATAGGAGGGAATGGCCGTAGCAAATGGAGGGAAAAGTGAGAGGAAAATATCTCCTTGATTGTGTCATAGAAGCATGGTTTGAAGTATGGAAGCTATGCTCCAAAGTATGGCTTGATGTGAGTTAATTTCCTATCAAATTTTTATGAAATTAGGCTTCTAGAAACAATGCATGGCTGGAACTTTTCTAGCCACAAATAAATGGAGAAAATGAGCTATTTTAATTAGTTATTTACTTGGAAAATCAAGCTTGATTGAAAGTTATGACAAGGTACAGTGTATGTGACTTGAGGTATGGCCTTGGAGTGTTGAAAAATTGAACATGTGATGCATAATGGGGAGGGAAGCTCACGGCCAGGTCTGGGCAGCAGAGTGGGGGTGAGTTTTGACCATTTAATTGGGTGTTAATGGTAGGTTTAGATGTGTATTAGCTTAGGTACAAGGTTAGGAATGATTAAGCTTAAGTTTAGGTAACTAAGAATGTGATTTAGGGAGTTTATGACAAGTTTAGGAGTGCTCATAAATCATTAAAGTATTTAAAACTCATTTGTGAATAAACAATGTGTAACACAATTCCATGATTTAAGGAATTGGAAAGAGAAAACACTATTCAAGATTCTATGACTAGGTGTCTTGAAATTAAAATATGATTTTAGGTTGTAATTAAGCACTTTTAGGTTCTAATCAATTTTACTAAATTATTTTGACTCAAGATTAATTAAGGAAATTAATTAACCTTCAATTAGAGCCTAATATTGCTTAGGTTTGCTTAATCACGCGATTAAGCGTAAAAACACGAAACTAGGGGCAAAACCATAATTTTGCACTAATTTTGCCCGGTGTAACGCCCCGATTTTTCTGTTAGAGTAAAAATGACCAAAATGCCCCTGAGGTCATTTTCAGCCCGGAATTCGAGGAAAGCCAGTGCGGCAGTACTCGAAAGGCAAACTCAATGTTGGAAGGGGATTAGAAAACTTATGTACCTTCCCGGGATCGAAAATCTTGTTTTTCGAGTTTTCAGGTCAAAATGACCAAAACGCCCCTGCGGTGTTTTACTCGTTTGCAAGTGCCGGATGAACCCAAAACCTCTCCAGATGGTTTTAAAAGGCGTTTTTATGTATTCTATGACCTCAGTTTTAATTTTTGATGTCTCGGGCAAAATTAGTGCAAAATTACGGTTTTGCCCCTAGTTTCGTATTTTTATACTTAATCACGCGATTAAGCAAACCTAAGCAATATTAGGCTCTAATAGAAGGTTAATTAATTTCCTTAATTAATCTTGAGTCAAAATAATTTATTAAAGTTGATTAGAACCAAAAAGTACTTAATTACAACCTAAAATCATATTTTAATTTTAAGACACCTAGTCATAGAATCTTGAATAGTGTTTTCTCTTTCCAATTCCTTAAATCATGGAATTGTGTTACACATTGTTTATTCATAAATGAGTTTAAAATTCTCTAATGATGTATGAGCACTCCTAAACTTGTCATAAACTCCCTAAATCACATTCTTAGTTACCTAAACTTAAGCTTAATCATTCCTAACCTTGTACCTAAGCTAATACACATCTAAACCTACCATTAACACACAATTAAATGGTCAAAACTCACCCCACTCTGCTATCCAGCCTTGGTCAAGCTGTCCTCCCCATTGTGCATCACATGTTCAATTTTTCAACACTCCAAGGCCATACCTCAAGTCACATACACTATACCTTGTCATAACTTTCAATCAAGCTTGAATTTCCACATGAATAAATAATTAAAACAACCCATTTTTCCCATTTAATTGTGGCTGGAAAAGTTCCAGCCATGCATTGTTTCTAGAAGACTAATTTCATAAAAATGTGATAGGAAATTAACTCACATCAAACCATGCTTTGTAGCATAGCTTCCATACTTCAAACCATGCTTGAATGACCTTGTGTAAGAGATATTTTCTCATCCTTCCTCCCTCAAAAGCTACGGCCAAGCCCTCCCCATTCACTCCTCCATGGTTTTGTTTTTCTATAAATAGGATGCTTGTGTTAGCCTTGTTGCACTTTGAAGCATTTGCAAAGTTTAGAGTTTTAGAGTTGTCTTGCTAGTCTTTCCTTTTTCTCTCAAAGTTCCAAGAGTATTCTTCCTTTCTTTTCATCTTTATCTTCTTCATCTCTTCATCTCATCATCACCTCTCAACCATCAAACACCACCCCAAAACCTTGAACCATCATCAAACCTCTCAAACACCACACCTCAAACACAACTCCACTTGAAACACATTTTCTTTCTTTTTCTCTCATCAAGGCCGAATCATCATCACCATCCTAGGAGGCATTGCTCATCTCATTTCCATCTTCAAGATCAAGCTTTTATCTTCATCAATAGGTAGGGATTTGGTTTCAAACTTTGTTTTGTTCAAGAAAGTGTTTTTCCCTTGTTTCCTCTTGGAATCTTTTTGAACTTTCCTTTGTTTTTCCTTTCTTTCATTTTCGGCCATGAGGCCTTGATTTTGAGCATGATAGCTTGATGATGAGAGTTTCTAGATGATGACATTGTGTTCATCTCAAAGAAACCTCTAAAGCTTGAGTTTTCCTTTTCTTATGACTTCATCTATATGATATCTAACTCACATGGTTTTTCAACTTAAGAAAACTAATCTAAGGATTTCTAAAAGCCCAAGCCTACCCTTGTCAACCTTAAAGTTGGCCGGCACGTTCTAGGGATTTTTCTCTAGATAGGGGTTTTGGGTATTTAATAAAGAACTTGATGTAGTTTCACTTTCTTTCTCTTTTATATGATTTTCGATTTTTGGGTTGTAATCTTTGAGATATTGTATTGGGTTGTTATCTTGTTAAAGTCTTGAATGAGGTCTAGCTAACCATAAAATAAACCTTGCATCATGTTTATTTTATGCTATGCATATCATGTTTACTTCCTTGCTATCACTAAATATCAAGATAATGAGTGAACCTTGCATTATCATGTTTATATTCCAAGCTATGCATTATCGTGTTTATATTTCAAGTCCTCACTTAATACCAAGATAATAATGAGTTGCATTCATATTTACTTTGAGCTATCACTTTACTTTCTAATGGAATCTAAAATAAGTGCATGAGCATGTTTATTTTTATGTCATCACCTAAATGAATCTAGAGCTCAAAGACTTGCCCATTGATGTCTCAAACAAAGGTCTAAAACATTTATTTCCTTTGGTTCATATTTCGGCTCTATGAGGACTTAGTGTTTCCAAGTATTGAAAACTATGATTTATAATTTTTCTAAACTTATATGAGTATAAGGAATATGTAGAACTAAGTTTTATGAATTTAGGACCTCTTGAGATGAAAATAATGTAGCCACTGCCCTCTTAAGTATTTTCATAAGTTTAGATGATAAAAGTGTTCATAAAAGAGTTTTGAAAGCTTTAACAAGGTCCCAAGAGAAACTAGTATTTTATGTGCTTTAGAAACTATGTTCAATGCCTTTAAATGGAGTTTATGTTTCGGTTCTGCCTTGCTATGTTTGGCCACTGTATGAGCTGTGTTAATGATGTTAATATGCTTATGTTTGAGTAATAATTATGTTAAGACTCATATGTGAAAGATAGGATAAGTTAGGAACTAGAAAAGAATTAATTTGAGAGTTCTAGATCCCTTAAAGATTTATTTTTCTGGATTCTGTCCAGCAAGGATTAGATTCAATAATCATGGTTTTAAATTAGTTTATATGTGTAGAAATGACTCATAATTGGTTTAGGACTTAATCTTGAAACCTTAGGAGCAAACCGAACTTAGAAAGGGTCATTATTGTGACTTCTAGGTACCCGTAAAGTTAGGATTTTGATTTATGCACTCTTGAGGTTTAGAGATGTTCTTGACCATAGTGTGAGGTGAGAAATACTTAGTTATAACCTTATAGGTTCCCAAGAAACTAGGCGTTGATGATCAATAACTTAGAACGTGAGATAAAGATCTAAACCGTAATTTTTAGAACCCCGTAATCACATAAACATAAAGCTGTCCAAATTCCGCTTAGTGCTGTTTGGATTAGTTCTTGAGCATAAAAATTTGTATAACTCATTAGTTGTGAAACTATAGGTGTATAAGAAGCTAAGGATAATGTTAGAACAATTAATTTGCAAGTTTAAGACTCATAAGAATCGAAGTTTAAAACACTATGGGTTATAACATATCAAGTCTATGAGCTTATGGGGATAATTGTTAGATATGACTATGTGATGATGTTTATGTTATGTGGAAGTGTTATGTGTCGATGCATATGTTATGAGAAAGTTTCATGTGATGATATATATGTTATGAAAAAGCTATATGAGGATGCATGATAAAAATGAATATGATAAATGATGAGGTACTTATGATTTAATGCTTATGAGAACTTAAATGTGACACAACACTGAGACGCGCTTCTCCTGGGTGACACCGATTCGGCCGGGCACCCCCAGGAGAAGACAAATCCGTGAGGGTATGTGTAGATGCAGCCTGCCAAAGCGGACAAATTGCGAGGCCCGAGTGGCTAGCAAAGCGTTTCAAAGAGGAAATGATCCTAGAAAGGAGATCCTTAATTTGCCCCCTAGCCCGTACTTTAAGTCGGGATTATGTTACGCTTATCATAGGATAAGTAAGAACTAGTGACGACTAGTTAAAGTATGAGCTCATAACCTAGAGAAGTTTTAGGGCGGCCCCATGAGATGAAAGTTAAAGTTAACAATGTCACATATACTATACTTATGCCAATGTTATAATGTTTCCTAGTTATTCTATTGTTTGGTTTACCTTTATGATGCACTCATATCATTAGGTTATTTTAGGCTTAGCTATAAGACGCATTGTAAAATATGATGGGCCTTGGATAAATAAACACTTGGAAAGATAACTTAAAAGGAATTTATATACATGCACACCTTTTTAGAAATAAACCCAAGGTTCCTGAGGATGTGACGATGTCACCTAGGCAGGGATAACCCTACTGAGAATTCTTTTAGAAAGATTCTCATTCCCTCTCTCTTTTCTTCCGTCATATCTTCAGATGGCGACATTTGTACTCTTCATCGACACCCCAGTATGGGAGCTGCACCATAACCCGGCACTCGAGTCATACCATTTTGAGGGTCGCTGCACTGTCAGAGTATTCATGTTCATGGGACGACCCTTCGCGCACCCCGTCCCGAGCTATCGCTTCACCCCTACTGCTCCTTACCATCATAATGGGATTTTTGAGCGAGCACGACCACGCGATGAGCAGATCCTCCGCATGGAGCCCGAGACCTCAGCAGTACGTGAGTACCCCGAGTATGTGCCGCGTCCCCAGTACTCGGAGACGGACCCATCCGAGGACCCGCCATCCCACATGTACAGTTGGAGCTCTAGTCCTGCTCCCCCACCGATGAGGGCTGGGAGTGAGGAGACGGTAGTCCAGCCGAGGTTGGCTCGTCGACCATCTATGCGTCCTCGCCACGATGGACATGCCCCGATGATGCGCTCGACCACTCCCGCCGAGATTCGCCAGTGGATCGACTCGACCCCACGATGACTCGGACCAGGAGTAGTCATAGGAGGGGTAGTAGTTAGTGCACACACACGCCACATAGTAGAGGACAAACCTTCTTTTGTATATGAGGTTGTCTACTTTAGGTGCATATGGGTATGAGTGTAGTTTCTCTTGTATTTGCTTTTTTTATGATTTTCTTGTATTGCATTTCAGTTGTATTTTGTTTCATGATGTATCAAATAGTCCTGCCTCTTTGGGTAGGCACGTTATATATATATATCTATGATTCAGTTGATGTTCCCATGACATGATGTGTTTCTTATGCTTTGCTTATATGTTTCGCTATGCTTCCTCTTAAAGATTCGTGCGTGGCTCTCACTTTGATTTTAAATTCCAAAAAGAAAAATTTTACCCATATTTCCGCTAAGTATTTTCTAAGTAAAAGATGAGACCAAGAGGTAATATTCTAAAGATTAACCTAAGTATATACTAGTAGTCTTGGGTTAAGATTTAGGGTGTTACACCCGGGACTTCTAAAATTAGAACTGAGGTCATAGAATACATAAAAACGCCTTTTAAAATCATCTGGAGAAGTTTCGGATTCATCCAGCACTTACAAACGGGTAAAACACCGCAGGGGCGTTTTGGTCATTTTGACCCGAAAA
This sequence comes from Dalbergia cultrata, assembly GCA_031216105.1. NCBI lineage: Eukaryota > Viridiplantae > Streptophyta > Magnoliopsida > Fabales > Fabaceae > Dalbergia > Dalbergia cultrata. Next base: position 32,832,275 of record CM062353.1, on the reverse strand, counting down.
CTCGAAAAACGAGATTTTCGATCCCGGGAAGGTACACAAGTTATCTAATCCCCTTCCAACTTTGAGTTTGCCCTTCGAGTACTGCCGAACCGGCTTTCCTCGAATTCCGGGCTGAAAATGACGTCAGGGGCATTTTGGTCATTTTCACTCTAACAGAAAAATCGGGGTGTTACAATGAACACATAGTCATTCTCTAGGAGTCCTCATCATTGAGCTATCATGTGCTCCTCAAGGCCTCATGGCCGAAATCACAAGGAAAGAAAAACAAGAAAGTTTCAAAAGAAAATCCAAGAGAAAGCTAGAAAGAACTCATTTTCAAGAAAATAAAGTTTAGCAAACACCCCTACCTAGAGTGAAGACACAAAGCTTGAACTTTTGAAAAGAAAAACAAGATGATGAGCTCCTCCTTGGTGCTTGATGGTTTCGGCCAAGAGGAAGCAAGAAGGTTGGAGTTGTGTTTCAAGTGAGGTTGTGTTTGAGAGGTTTGATGATGGTTCAAGGCTATGGGGTGGTGCTCCAAGGTTGAGAGATGATGATGAGATGAGGAGAGGATGAAGATAAAAATGAAAAGAAAGGAAGAACTCTCTTGAAACTTGAGAGAAAAACAAAGAACTAGCAAGACAACTCTAGAATTCTAAACTTAGCAAAAGCTTCAAAGTGCAACTAAGCTATCACAAGCATCCTATTTATAGAAAAAAAAACCATGGGGCTTACCAAAGGAAGCCTTGGCCGTAGCTTTGAGAGGGAAAAAGGGAGAGAAAAATATCTCTTACACAAGGTCGTTCAAGCATGGTTTGAAGTATGGAAGCTATGCTACAAAGTATGGCTTGATGTGAGTTAATTTCCTATCAATTTTTGATGAAATTAAGCTTCTAGAAACAATGCATGGCTGGAACTTTTCCAGCCACAAATAAATGGAGAAAATGGGCTATTTTAATTAGTTATTTACTTGGAAAATCAAGCTTGATTGAAAGTTATGACAAGGTATAGTGTATGTGACTTGAGGTATGGCCTTAGAGTGTTGAAAAATTGAACATGTGATGCATATGGAGGGAGGAGTGCTTCAGCCAGGTTCAGACAGCATGGGAGGAAGTGAGGTTTGATCATCTAATTGTGTGTTAATGATAGGTTTGAGTGTGTATTAGCTTAGGTACAAGGTTAGGAATAATTAAGCTTAAGTTTAGGTAACTAAGAATGTGATTTAAGGATTTTATGACAAGATTAGGAGTGCTCATACATCATTAAAGAATTTTAAACTCATTTATGAATAAACAATGTGTAACACAATTCCATGATTTAAGGAATTGGAGAGAGGAAATACTATTCAAGATTCCATGACTAGGATTCTTGAAATTAAAATATGATTTTAAGTTGTAATTAAGCACTTTTTGTAACGCCCCGATTTTTCTGTTAGAGTGAAAATGACCAAAATGCCCCTGAGGTCATTTTCAGCCCGGAATTCGAGGAAAGCCGATCCGGCAGTACTCGAAGGGCAAACTCAATGTTGGAAGGGGATTAGATGGCTTGTATACCTTCCCCGGATCGAAAATCTCGTTTTTCGAGTTTTCGGGTCAAAATAACCAAAATGCCCCTGCGGTGTTTCACCCGTTTGCAAGTACCGGATGAACCCGAAACTTCTCCAGATGGTTTTAAAAGGCGGTTTTATGTAGACTGTGACTTTAGTTTTGGTCCCGGAGGTCCCGGGCGAAATTAGTGCAAAATTATGGTTTTGCCCCTAGTTTCGTGTTTTTGCGCTTAATCGCGTGATTAAGCAAACCTAAGCAATATTAGGCTCTAATCGAAGGTTAATTAATTTCCATAATTAATCTTGAGTCAAAATAATTTATTAAAGTTGATTAGAACCTAAAAGTGCTTAATTATAACTTAAAATCATATTTTAATTTCAAGACTCCTAGTCATGGAATCTTGAATAGTGTTTTCTCTTTCCAATTCCTTAAATCATGGAATTGTGTTACACATTGTTTATTCATAAATGAGTTTAAAATTCTTTAATGATGTATGAGCACTCCTAATCTTGTCATAAAATCCTTAAAACACATTCTTAGTTACCTAAACTTAAGCTTAATCATTCCTAACCTTATACCTAAGCTAATACACATCTAAACCTACCATTAACACACAATTAAATGGTCAAAACTCACCCCCACTCTGCTGCCTGCACTGGCCGTGAGCTTCCCTCCCCATTATGCATCACATGTTCAATTTTTCAACACTCCAAGGCCATACCTCAAGTCACATACACTATACTTTGTCATAACTTTCAATCAAGCTTGATTTTCCAAGTAAATAACTAATTAAAATAGCTCATTTTCTCCATTTATTTGTGGCTGGAAAAGTTCCAGCCATGCATTGTTTCTAGAAGCTTAATTTCATCAAAAATTGATAGGAAATTAACTCACATCAAGCCATACTTTGTAGCATAGCTTCCATACTTCAAACCATGCTTGAATGACCTTGTGTAAGAGATATTTTTCTCTCCCTTTTTCCCTCTCAAAGTCACGGCCAAGGCTTCCTTTGGTAAGCCCCATGGTTTTTTTTTCTATAAATAGGATGCTTGTGATAGCTTAGTTGCACCTTGAAGCATTTGCTAAGTTTAGAATTCTAGAGTTGTCTTGCTAGTTCTTTTCTTTTTCTCTCAAGTTTCAAGAGAGTTCTTCCTTTCTTTTCATCTTCATCTTCATCCTCTCTTCCTCTCATCATCATCTCTCAACCTTGAAACACCACCCCATAGCCTTGAACCATCATCAAACCTCTCAAACCTCACACCTCAAACACAACCTCACTTGAAACACAACTCCAACCTTCTTGTTTCCTCTTGGCCAAAACTATCAAGCCCCAAGGAGGAGCGCATCATCTTGTTTTTCTTTTCAAAAGTTCAAGCTTTGTGTCTTCACTCTAGGTAGGGGTGTTTTTCTAAACTTTGTTTCTTGAAATATGAGTTTCTCTAGCTTTCTCTTGGATTTCCTTTGAAACTTTTCCTTGGTTCTTTGTTTTCCTTTCATTTCGGCCATGAGGCCTTGATTATGAGCATGATAGCTTGATGATGAGAGTTTCTAGATGATGACCTTGTGTTCATCTCAAAGAAACCTCTAAAGCTTGAGTTTTCCTTTTCTTATAACTTTATCTATATGATATCTAGCTCACATGGTTTTTCAACTTAAGAAAATTAATCTAAGGATTTCTAAAAGCCCAAGCCTACCCTTGTCAACCTTAAAGTTAGCCGGCACGTTCTAGAGATTTTTCTCTAGATAGGGGTTTTGGGTATTTAATAAAGAACTTGACTTAGTTTCACTTTCTTTTTCTTTTGTAAGACTTTCGGTTTTGGTATTTTGATCTTGGAGATATTGTATTGGGTTGTATCTTGTTAAAATCTTGAATGAGCTCTAGTCAACCATAAAATGAACCTTGCATCATGTTTACCTTATGCTTTGCATATCATGTTTACTTCCTTGCTATCACTAAATATCAAGATAATAAGTGAACCTTGCATTATCATGTTTATATTTCAAGCTATGCATTATAATGTTTATATTTCAAGTTCTCACTTAATACTAAGATAATAATGAGTTGCATTCATATTTATTTTGTGCCATCACTTTACTTTCTAATGGAACCTAAAATAAGTGCATGAGCATATTTATTTTTATGTCATCACCTAAATGAACCTAGAGCTCAAAGACTTGCCCATTGTTGTCTCAAACAAAGGTCTAAAAATATTTATTTCCTTTGGTTCATATTTCGGCCCTAAGAGGTCTTGGTGTTTCTAAGTATTGAAAACTAAGTTTTATGAATTTAGGACCTCTTGAGACAAGTTTGATCTAGCTACTGCCCTCATAAATATTTTGATGATTTTAGATGTTAAAAATATTTATAAATGAGTTTTGAAAGTTTTAAAACGTTCCAAGAGAAACTAGTATTTTATGTGCTTTAGAAAATGTGTTTGATGCCTTTAAATGGAGATGTTTGTTTCAGTTCTACCTTGTCATGTTTAGCCACTGTATGAGCTGTGTTAATGATGATAATATGCTTATGTTTAAGTATAATTAATGTTAAGACTCATATGTGAAAGATAAGAGAAGTTAGAAACTAGAAAAGAATTAATTTGAGAGTTCTAGATCCTTTAATGTTTGAATTTTCTGGATTCTGTCCAGCAAGGTTTAGTAATGCTAATCATGGATTTAAATTAGTTTAAATGTGTAGGAATGACTCATAAATGGTTTAGGACTTGATCTTGATGCCTTAAGGGTCATTGTTGTGACTCCTAGGTACCCGTAAAGTTAGGAATATGAATTCTACACTCTTGAGGTTTAGAGATGTTCTTGATCATAGTGTGAGGTGAGAAATACTTAGTTAAGACCTTATAAGTTCCCAAGAGATTAGGTTTGATGATTTATAACTTAGAATGTGAGTTAGGGACCTTAAGGGTCAATGCATAAGACACTAAAAGGTTGTTAATTCTATGATGTGTTGTTTGATGCAATGATATGATGAGATGTGCTTGATGCATGAGAAAATGATTGATGAAATGTTAAAGTTTATCATAGCATGAGATTTCATGAGAACATGATGTGTGGATTAGCTTGTGGCAGTTTGAAGGAAATTCGGTTTAACAGCTGTTATGCTGCCGAATTTCCGTCAAACCTTAAAGGGTTAAAAGAAATGATTTATGAGTACCATATGAGTTGAAAACCCTGGGTGACACCGGTTCGGCCGAGCACCCCCAGGAGATTTTTATGTGACAAAGCACTGAGACGCGCTTCCCCCGAGGAGGTGCCGGTTCGGCCGAGTACCCCCGGGAGGAGACAAATCCGTGAGGGTATGAGTAGATGCAGCCTACCAAAGCGAACAAATTGCGAGGCCATGCGTGGCTAGCAAAGCGTTTCAAAGAGGGTATATCCTAAAGAGAGGTGATCCCTGCCCCCTACCCGTACTTGTGAGTTGGGATTGTTATTTATGTTTCGCTTATTCAAGATAATAAGCAAGAGCTAGTGACGACTAGCTGAGGTATGAGCTCATAACCTAGTTATTATTTTTAGGGTGGCTTATATGCTAAAGTACCATGATTGATGTCACGAAGTTGAGGAATGAATCACTTGAAAGTTATATGCCCTCATGCCACATGATTTATGGTTATGTGCCTTGCTGTGTTGTCTTATATGCTCAAGTATTAACATGCATCCATGATATAACATGTTGCATTCATAACATCAAGATGCATGCTAAAAGGAATGGACCTTGGATAATTAGTTTAGAAAACCCTAAATTGAACCTTATATGCATGATCACTGTTTTATAATTAAACCCAAGGTTCCTGAGGATGTGTACAATGTAACCCTAGGATAGGAAACTCCTATTGAGATTCTTTAGCAAGAATTCTCACTCCTCTCTCTTCTCTTTCTTCCGTCACATCTTCAGAGACCGATGGCGACGTTCGTGCTTTTCATTGACACGCCTACTTGGAAGGTCCACTATGACCCAGACCACGGGTCATATCATTTTGAGGGACAGTGTACCGTGTGAGTCTTCATGTTCATTGGACGCCCCTTTGCACACCCTGTACAGAGCTACCGTTTCTCCTCGACGTCACCTTACGACGAAGCGATGGTTTTTGAGCGAGCCCGGATGCGAGACGAGAGGATTCTACGGACGTATACTGGTGGTTCAATGCCTCGAGACTTCCAGGACTACGTGCCTCGATCCCCGAGTTCGAAGGACGACCCATCCGAGGACCCGCCGATGCACATGTATAGTGAGAGTTCCGCTCCTACACCTCAGTTCGTGCGAGACATGAGCGAGGAGACCGTTACGCAGCCGAGGCTAGCAAGGCGAGCCGAGAGGCGCCCCCACCAAGGAGCCCACGCTCAGTCTTCACGTGTTCCCACTCCTGCTGTTTCAAGGCCCATGGATCGGTTACACTCCACCGTTTCCCGGATTCCAGTAGTTGACGTCGTAGGGGAGGCTTAGTGCACACACCACATGTAGAGTGGATAAACCTCCTTTTGTTTTTGAGGTTATTCACCATAGGTGCACTCTGGTAGTTATGGTTTATTTCTGCTTTCTTGTTTTTCTGTTGTATTTCCTTTTCCGTTGTATTTCAAGCTCTGCCCATTTCTATAAGGGTATGACTAGTTATGTACTTTAGCTACTTTATTATTAATGAAATGTTTCTGTCATCTTCATGATCTATGTTCTTCTGATGTATGATTTATTTTACATGATCGTTACACGCGCTTTACGTTTCTGTCATTCGATTAGTTAAGCTCGCGGCTCTCACTTTGTTTTATGTTTTCAAAAAAGAAAAATTTACCCATAATTTCCGCTAAGTATTTCAATGAAAGAATGAGACTATGAAGTAATAGCCTAATGTTTAACCTAATGTGTTCTAGAAAGTTGGGTTAAAAATTAGGGTGTTACACTTTTAGGTTCTAATCAACTTTAATACATTATTTTGACTCAAGATTAATTAAGGAAATTAATTAACCTTCGATTAGAGCCTAATATTGCTTAGGTTTGCTTAATCATGCGATTAAGCGTAAAAACACGAAACTAGGGGCAAAACCGTAATTTCAAGACTAATTTACTTGGGACCTCAGGACCAAAACTAAAGTCATAGTCTACATAAAAACGCCTTTTAAAATCATCTGGAGAAGTTTGGGTTCATCCAGCACTTGCAAATGGGTAAAACACCGCAGGGGCGTTTTGGTCATTTTGACCCGAAAACTCGAAAAACGAGATTTTCGATCTCGGGAAGGTAAACAAGTCATCTAATCCCCTTCCAACATTGAGTTTGCCCTTCGAGTACTGTCGAACCGGCTTTCCTCGAATTCCGGGCTGAAAATGACCTCAGGGGCATTTTAGTCATTTTCACTCTAACAGAAAAATCGAGGCGTTACATTCCTCCCCTCCTTAAAAAGAATTTCGTCCTTGAAATTCGTTACCTTAGAAAAGCTCTGGATATTTTGACTTCATCTCTGACTCTAGTTCCCACGTATATTCTTCCGACTTGTCTCGTCCCCACGCCACTTTCACCAAAGGAACAGACTTGTTCCTTGACTGCTTGACTCCGTGATCTGTAACGCCCCGATTTTTCATGCTGTGTAAGATTACCAAAATGCCCCTAGGTAAATTTTACACGAGATTTGAGGATGAGAAATCTTTAATAAGGAATTTTAACATTAGAACAACATTATATGAGGCTTGAATAGCAATCTGTGCGAAAAATCACAAAGCTCGATTTTTCTGTGTACAAATGACCAAAATGCCCCTGAGGTCATTTTGCCCCGAAAATCAAAGATAACCAATTCCGGTTATCCTCAAGGGGTTAATTTTATGTTTGAAGGGGATTATTTGTGTTATGTTGATGTCACGGTTAAAATCTCAAGTCCCGGTTTTTACTGTACGTAAAATTACCAAATTACCTCTGCGGTAATTTAGTGTGAAATTAAGCAATCCTTGAACCCAGTTATCACCCGAGAAGTTCAAAAATGTTTATTTCAAGTATGACTTGATATATAGAAATGTTCAGGTAATTCTAGAAAGTTTTTATGTGAAATTACCTTTTTACCCCTAGTTGTGCTAAATAAGTTCACTTATGTAATTAAGGAAATGTTAAAGCTCTAATTGAACTCAGAATTGATTTCATTCATTAACCTTGAGTTAAAAATTAATTACCTAAGGTTAAAAATAATTACTTGAGGTAAAAAAAAATAATTACCTAGGATGATTAGAGTTTAAGAAAGTTTTAGTAGAGTTAATTTCCTTTCGTGATTTCTAGAGCTCATAAAAATTAGTGATGCTAAGATCAAAGTTAAAAATTACGGTTTAGGTAAAATTTAGTATAGAACTTATGTTACAAATTGATTTTTAACTCATTTGAAACAAACTTCATTTACTAGTGTATAATCATTCTTTTACTTCATTTTAATTTATTCTAAACACTTAACCTTTTACCATTTTTACTAATCTATCAATTCCAAATCTTTTACCTAAGTAATTACACATCTAATACATGTAAAAGAACACCAAATCTGATCATAATGGACCAGAAACCACGGCCATAATGCTCCATGTGCACCATATTTTATTGCTTTTCCAACATAAAAACATATACAACAAAGACACCACACCTTAAGCTTTCTTTTGCATTGTTTTTTGTTATGTTTAATCAAAAGAAAACCCACCCATTTCAGCCATGATATGAGCAGCCAAGATGTCTCCCACATGCATCATATTTTAGCATTTCCATCCATTATACATGTGCAAAATCATTACAATACCATATGCTTTCTTTTTCTAAAGTTTTCTTTAACAAAAAAATGAAATAAACCCTCCATTTTCCAGCCCATATGTCACGGCCAAACAAGCTCCATGAGGCTATAAATACATGCTCTTTCTTTGCTAAAATGTTCACACAAACACTCTTGGCCTTAGCATTTTCTTACTTGATAGTTTTCTTACTCAAAGTGTGCTCAAAGTTCTCTAATTCTCTCAAGACTTCAAGCTTTCTTTTTCTTCCTTATTCTTACTTAAGAGACTTCATTTCCAACCTTTAACCAAGCTCTAAACCTCAAGCATACATATTCCAATCATAAACCAACTCCTAAACACTTAAACTTTCCATTTCCAAGCACTAGAACACAAGAAAATCCATCCTCCACTCCAACCTTCTTGGCCGAAATATCACAAGCATTAGGACCATATTTTTGGTTCTTGGTTGATCATAGAAGATCAAGCTTTCTTTAATAATCAAGAAATAACTTGGTAGGGACTTTATTTCATATTCTTTCTCATGTTCTTCTTCTTTAATTCTTTGAATTTTTATGATGATCATGGCTTGATAATAAATTTAAGAAATAAGGTTCTTGGAACCTTGGTAATAAAGGACTCTAATGCTTACTAATGTTTAAGATCTATTAAGGACAAGAATTTAATCTTGTGAAGTTTTTGAGCTTTAAGTAAACAAGATATAAAATGGACTTGCACTCATGTTTAAATTTCAAGCTCTTGCATCTCATGTTTATGTTTCAATGTCTTGCATATCATATTTATTTTTAAGTCATCACCTTAAATCTAGAAGATTAATGAAGTGGATTTGCATTGTCATATTTAATTTCCAAGTCTTGCATATCATATTTATTTCAAGTCATCACTAAAGTTTAAAGATTTAATAATGAATTTGCATCTCATGTTTATATTTCAAGCCTTGCACCTCATATTTATATTTTCAAGTTATCACCTTATAATGTTAAAGATTAAAAATGAGGTTGCATAGCATGTTTACTTTTGGTCATCACTTAAGATCTTAAAGCTCAAAAACTTGTTCTTGGATCTTAAATAAAAATTTCAACCCATGGCCACCCCCATGGATATATATTTTCGGCCATGATATGATGGAGAGGTTAAGATAACTTTTATTTCATTTTATAGCTCAATCTTGTGTTATTGGAATTTTTGTGAGTTGTACTTTAGAAGTTTTACAAGTCTTGAAACTTAAAAGATAGTATAAATAGCATTTTTATGAGCAAAAAGATTTATTATTTAACCTTGTGATTTACTCTCTGTTTGGTATTAATATTTGGTCATGCTAAGTGGTAAAAACTATTTTAAGTGTTTCCTAAATCTCAAATCAAGTAACAAGAAAAACTAGTATTTAGAATGAATCAAAAATTGTAATTTTAGAAAGCTTTAGAAAAATATTTTTCTAATACTATTCATTACTGTTTCGATACTGTTAATCACTGTAGGGTACTGTTCATAGGCACAATAATCATTAATAATTGTTGTAAAAATTATTTTTGGTGTCTTAGATGTATAAAAGAATAATTACAAGTGTTAGTTTGAGCCGTTTTGCAAAATATAGAAAGTTATGTTTTGAATTATCAATTATGCCAAATTACTTTAATTTGAGTTAATAATGATGTTAAATGTGTCTATGTATTTAAAATACCATTTACAATGCTTAGAAAAAGTTTTAGAAGTTTCGGTAATTATTAAGGGTGAAAAAAATTAGTGATTTTGCACTTTGACCCCTAAAGTGTGGCAAAATTTAGTCTATGACCATAGATGGTTTTTATGATGAACTTAAATGAATTCTAGTTGTTATGGGTCTCTTAAAAGTATAGAGAAATTTTTAGGATCATTGGTTTGAGGAAATATGTTAAAAAGAAAAAAAGAAAATTACGTTTTGACCGCAATCTTTGAGAAATTACAGTTTAGACCCTCTTTTGGGCTTAAGTGTAAATATTGATAACTTGAGGAGGTTAGCATAAATCGATATCTTATGGAAGCCATATTCATGTGTTTTAGTCAAAGTTTATATGACTCATGATATTTGTGCTTTGTTACTAATTAAGGATTATGCATGCTCAAATTCTTGTTTTATGCAATTGGCGATCATTAATATATGGCATCTATCCTGTTAAGTATGTTCACTTTCATGAGATATTTGATAATAGCATGCTTATATAAATGTATATATGCATACTTATATGATAATTACTTGATGAATTGTAGCATGCTATGTGTATGATTGATTAATTGAGATGCATATTTAAGAGTTCTATAAGCATGATATATTAAAGGATAAGCTATGATTATATGTTCGTGCTTGCATCTATGAATAACATACTAAGATGAAAAGGTGACATAAGACATATGGAAATGATCCTCTAGACTCCCCGAATTAAAAGTTATGAGAGGTGATCCAATGGGGTAATCCTCTAGACCCCCCGAATTAAAAGTTATAAGAGGAGATTCAATAAGGACCCTTTAGACTCCAGGAATTAATGGTTATGAAAGGTGTTCCTAAACCCCCTAACCCGTACTCTGGGAGTCGAGAATTAACTTATCGAGAGGATAAGTGTATACTAGTGACGACTAGTGAGGTATGAGCTCATAACTTAGAACTCTCAAGAGGAGAGAAATTATAGGGTGGTTTCCCCAAGGAAAAAGATTGAGAAATTTAAGTCACCTAAAAAGCATATTAAGGAAAATTTATGTTAAAGGAATTTATGTTCTTTACGTATGATGCATTTATATAATCTCTTATGTTATAATGTATATGCCATTGACATGCATACATAATAATAGTATGATGCATCCATGACATCAAGATTCATGCTAAAAGACACGGGCCTCGGCTAATGGTATTTGGAACTTAATGAATGAATCTTATATATGCCCACATTTTTCATAATGAAACCCGAGGTTCCTGGGGATGATGATGATGACACACATGTTAGGAGGCGATTACCCTACTAAGATTCTTTTATAAGATTCTCACTCCCTCTTTATTTCTTTCCATCTCGTCTTCAGAGGTAGATGGCGGCGTTCGTGATTTAAGTTGATGCCATTCGTGTTCTACTTGTGAGATGTCTTGCTCCTCGTGATGAACCGACTCGTAGAATCCATTCTAGGCACTTCGAGTAGGAAACGTGGGAGAAAAGTCTTATACTAGTTTGTTAAGCTTTTATTTGCATGATAATTTCTGTTGGATTAATGTATTTGCTTTGACTATGACAGTGGTGTGCTGTTTTGTTTCCTGTAAGTTTTAGATGTTCGATGAGGAACGATCATTATTTATAATGGTGTTATTATATTGATTGAGTGAGGTATTTCATAATTATTGGTTACCTGATATTATTCTTTTACTTTTATGAGTAAGATGGTTAATACAAATTAGTTAGTATGCGCGGCTCACGTTTTGTATTTAAAGGAAAAAAAAAATTTACCCTATTTTTTACTAAAGTATTTTCAAGGTTTAAGTTTAAGATTGGAACAAAAGAGTAATAACTAATAATTAACTTAAATGCATCCTAGGCGTGTTGAGTTAAATATTAGGGTGTTACATGATCCACTACTCTCGTAGGCGGTAGATTGAAAGTGAGGTCCTCCCTTAACTGTACATGCTCTGGTTCTAGGACATGTGTAACACCCTAATATTTAACCCAACTTTCTTGAACACATCAGGTTAAACATTAGGCTATTACTTCGTAGTCTCATTCTTTCATTAAACTACTTAGCGAAAATTACTGGAAAATTTTTCTTTTCGAAAACATAAAACAAAGTGAGAGCTGTGAGCTTAACTAACTGAATGTCAGAAACATAAAGCACGCGTAACGATCATAAACAACCATGTAAAATAAATAATACATCAGAAGAACATAGATCATGAAGATGACAGAAACATTTCATTAATAATAAAGTAGCTAAAGTACATAACTAGTCATACCCTTATAGAAACGGGCAGAGCTTGGAATACAACGAAAAGGAAATACAACAGATAGCAAAGTACATGGCTCAACCTGAAGATAGGAAAACCCAAAACGCTACCCTCCTACTAGGCTATGAGTACAAACTACACACCCCTCCCAAAAGGTACGACCGAAGGGGAAGATCCTCATAAAAACTCGAGTACTCACAAGGCTCTCCATCAGGAACTAGTGACGTCGGGGGGTCCTCGGGTGAGCGGCTAAGATTCTATCCTTGATCTTCTTGATATGCTTCGTCGTTTCCCTCACTACGTCAGGTCTTAAGACACTTTGTTCTCCGGGCTCGTGCCAACACAAAGGTGATTGGCACTTTCTTCCATATAACGCCTCGTACAGTGCCATACCGATGCTTGCGTGATAACTGTTGTTATACGCAAACTCGATCAAAGGCATGTACTTATCCCAACTCCCTTTTTGGTCCAAGACATAGGCTCTTAGCATATCTTCCAGGGTTTGGATTGTCCTCTCGGACTGACCATCCGTTTGTGGGTGGTAAGCAGTGCTCAAGCACAACTTGTAACGCCCGATTTTTCATGCTGTGTAAAATTACCAAAATGCCCCTAGGTAAATTTTACACGAGATTTGAGGATGAGAAATCTTTAATAAGGAATTTTAACATTAGAACAACATTATATGAGGCTTGAATAGCAATCAGTGCAAAAAATCACAAATCTCGATTTTTTCTGTGTACAAATGACCAAAATGTCCCTGAGCTTGTTTTGCCCCGAAAATCAAAGATAACCAATTCCGGTTATCCTCAAGGGGTTAATTTTATGTTTGAAGGGGATTATTTGTGTTATGTTGATGTCACGATTAAAATCTCAAGTCCCGGTTTTTACTGTACGTAAAATTACCCCATTACCCCTGCGATAATTTAGTGTGAAATTAAGCAATCCTTGAACCTAGTTATCACCCGAGAAGTTCAAAAATGTTTATTCCAAGTATGACTTCATATCTAGAAATGTTCAGGTAATTCTAGAAAGTTTTTATGTGAAATTACCTTTTTACCCCTAGTTGTGCTAAATAAGTTCACTTATGTAATTAAGGAAATGTTAAAGCTCTAATTGAACTCAGAATTGATTTCATTCATTAACCTTGAGTTAAAAATTAATTACCTAAGGTTAAAAATAATTACTTGAGGTTAAAAAATAATTACCTAGGATGATTAGAGTTTAAGAAAGTTTTAGGAGAGTTAATTTCCTTTCGTGATTTCTAGAGCTCATAAAAATTAGTGATGCTAAGATCAAAGTTAAAAATTACGGTTTAGCTAAAATTTAGTATAGAACTTATGTTACAAATTGATTTTTAACTCATTTGAAACTAACTTCATTTACTAGTGTATAATCATTCTTTTACTTCATTTTAAGGAAGTTATATCAAAGGAATTTATGTTCTTTACGTCATGATGCATTTATATGAACTCTTATGTTATAATGTATATGGCATTGACATGCATTCATGATAATAGTATGATGCATACATGACATCAAGATTCATGCTAAAAGACACGGGCCTCGGCTAATGGTATTTGGAACTTAATGAATGAATCTTATATATGCCCACATTTTTCATAATGAAACCCGAGGTTCCTGGGGACAATGATGATGACACACATGTTAGGAGGCGATTACCCTACTGAGATTCTTTTATAAGATTCTCACTCCCTCTTTATTTCTTTCCATCTCGTCTTCAGAGGTAGATGGCGACGTTCGTGATTTAAGTTGATGCCATTCGTGTTCTACTTGTGAGATGTCTTGCTCCTCGTGATGAACCGACTCGTAGAATCCATATGAACCGACTCGTAGAATCCATTCTAGGCGCTTCGAGTAGGAAACGTGGGAAAAAAGTCTTATACTAGTTTGTTAAGCTTTTATTTGCATGATAATTTCTGTTGGATTAATGTATTTGCTTTGACTATGACAGTGGTGTGCTGTTTTGTTTCCTGTAAGTTTTAGATGTTCGATGAGGAACGATCATTATTTATAATGGTGTTATTATATTGATTGAGTGAGGTATTTCATAATTATTGGTGACCTGATATTATTCTTTTACTTTTATGAGTAAGATGGTTAATACAAATTAGTTAGTATGCGCGGCTCACGTTTTGTATTTAAAGAAAAAAAAAATTTAGCCTATTTTTACTAAAGTATTTTCAAGGTTTAAGTTTAAGATTGGAACAAAAGAGTAATAACTAATAATTAACTTAAATGCGTCCTAGGCGTGTTGAGTTAAATATTAGGGTGTTACATTTTGGTATCATAGCAGTTCGATCTTCACAGAGCCTGAGGATTGGACTAACTATGCTTCTCAAGCATGATACGATAGTTATGTCATGTGTAGTTGCTTTGTTAATAGAATAAGCTATAGGATAGAAATGCATGACTGCTGTGTGTGTATGTGCCATGGTAACTAGCTCACTTAACATGAAGTATTGAGCCTGATCACCTCAGTGTTTGTTGTTTTGTGTGCTCAGAAACCAATGGCACGACTACCTACGTAATAGGACTACAAATCAAAATGAGCAAGGTAACGAAACTGCTGAAGCTCTTAGGGACATGGCAAGGGCCTTAGAAAGGATGTTTGAACGAATGGACCGTCAAAACGAAGCTGGTCGTTTTCCTATTAATGCTGAAGGTCTTGAGCATGCTCGATTTGGGGAATTTCGTAAGGCAAACCCGCCGTCTTTTAGAGGAGCTCTAAATCCAAACCTAGCTGATGAGTGGATCAAGAGCATGGAGAAAATCTTTTCAGTGATCGTTTGTACCGAAGAACAGAAGGTGACTTTTACTGCATACATGCTAGAGGCGGATGCCGACTTTTGGTGGACTGGTACTCGAAGACTATTGGAGGCATCTGGTACTTTGATAAATTGGGAAGTATTTAAGCATTATTTCTATGAGAAGTATTTTCCTGAATCGATAAAGAATGCCAAAGACATAGAATTTATGCACTTAACTCAGGGAGGAATGAGCATTGCACAATACACTGCAAGGTTTGAGGAATTGATCAAGTTTTCGAGGATCTTTCAAGGTAACCCTGATGAGATTTGGAAGTGCGTAAAATATGAGTCTGGGCTTAAGGCGGAAATCAATGTTGCTGTTGCACATATGGAAATTAGGGACTTCCCTGCCCTAGTCAACAAGTGTCGTATCATTGAAGATGGCCATAAGAAATTGAGCATATCAAGAGTTGAAAATTCCATTAAGAAGCTGGTGCCACAAGCTCCGAGATTTAAGCCGCCATTCAGACCACAGTTCAAGCCACAATTCAGACCACAAGGACCTCAAAGGAATTTTCATCAGGGAGGATCAAGTGGTTTCAAAGGCAAGGCACCACAAAGGGCACCCCAGAGAGCCCCAGTTGCACCCCCCAGGCCTACACCTGCAGCAGTATGCCCTAAATGTGAGAAGTCACATGGAGATCGTCCTTACCTATTATGCCAAGGAGTTTGCTTTAAATGTGGAAAACCCGGCCACTATGCTAGGGAATGCACTGAAAGAAAATCGATGGTTCCTGACCCCAAACCACAACGTCAAGGGAGGGTCTTCACTCTCAATGCTGAAGACTCTTCAAAGTCCAGAAACCTCATAGAAGGTAAGTGTGAAATGAATGGTAGAACCTTAATTATACTATTTGACTCTGGCGCAACTCACTCATTCATGTCTCATACTAGTGTCGAATCATTGCAATTATGTGTGTCAGAACTTCCTTTTGATCTTACTATTTCTACACCCACTGGTAGACCTGTTAGGACTAGTAGATGTTGCTTAAATTGCCATATCATTGTAGAAGGTAGACTATTTATGTTGGATCTAGTTTGCCTGCCTATGCATGGTCTAGACATAATTCTTGGCATGGATTGGCTTTGTGCTAACCGTGTAATGTTGAACTGTTATACAAAGTCTGTTATCTTTCTCCCGATCCCTAGTGTGCCGAGTAAACCTCTAAACTTTTACTTAAATGCAGTAGAAGTCAACTGTTATGGGGAAGATAATAAGGGATATGTTCTCCTACCCGCTAGCGAAATAGACTCTGAGTAGAGAATGCATGATGTACTTGTAGTAAAAGACTATCCTGAAGTGTTTCCGAACGACATACCAGAGTTCCCTCCAATAAGAGAAATAGAGTTCTCCATAGAATTGATTCCAGGAACAGGACCAATATCCATAGCACCCTATAGGATGCCACCCCTAGAATTAACCGAGTTGAAGACTCAATTAGAGGAGCTTTTGGAAAAGAAGTTTGTGAGACCTAGTGCATCACCATGGGGAGCCCCGGTGTTGTTTGTTAAGAAGAAGGATGGAAGTATGAGGCTATGTGTAGACTATCGGTAGTTAAATCGAGTGACAGTGAAGAACAAGTACCCTTTACCTAGGATAGATGACTTGATGGATCAGTTAATGCGAGCAGTAGTGTTCTCAAAAATTGATTTGAGGTCGGGATATCATCAGATTAGAGTAAATGATGAAGATATACCTAAGACTGCTTTTAGGACCCGATACGGCCATTTTGAGTTCATAGTCATGTCATTTGGATTGACTAATGCTCCTGCTGTATTCATGGACTACATGAATAGGATCTTCAGGCCCTATTTGGATCAATTTGTGGTTGTTTTCATAGATGACATACTCATTTATTCAAAAACCCACAAAGAGCATGAACATCATTTGAGGATAATTTTGGAGATTCTGAAGGAAAAGAAGTTGTATGCGAAGTTGTCGAAATGTGAATTTTGGTTGGAGGAAGTAAAGTTCTTAGGACATGTAGTGTCAAAAGGAGGTATGCAGTAGACCCTAGTAAGATTGAGGCTGTGATGAGCTGGGAGAGACCTACTACTGCAATGTAGATACGAAGCTTTTTAGGACTTGCTGGCTATTATCGTAGGTTCATTAAAGGATTTTCTCAAATTTCCTTACCTTTGACCAAGCATACTAGGAAGAATGCCCCTTTTGTTTGGACTCCGGAGTGTGAAAAGAGTTTCCATGAGCTAAAGGTAAAATTGACCACAACCCCAGTGTTAGTATTACCTGACCCTAGTATGTCTTTCGAGGTATATTGTGACACTTCGGGGAAAGGTTTAGGCTGTGTGTTGATGCAAAATAGGCAAGTGGTAGCCTATGCATCCAGGCAACTCAAACCACATGAAGCAAATTACCCTACCCATGACCTAGAATTAGCGGCAGTTGTGTTTGCATTAAAGGTATGGAGACATCATTTGTATGGGGTGAAGTTTGAAGTGTTCTCTGATCACAAGAGTCTCAAGTATCTCTTTGATCAGAAGGAATTGAATATGAGGCAGAGGAGGTGGATGGAATTTCTGAAGGATTATGACTTTGGGTTGAACTATCATCCTGGCAAGGCTAATGTAGTGGCTGACGCCTTGAGCCGAAATTCATTACACTTGTCTCAGATGATGGTTAAGGAAGTGGAATTGATTGAGAAGTTTAGGGACCTAAATTTAGGAATGACATGGATCACTAAAGCCATGCAGATGTGTCATCTCAGTGTGACGAGTGATTTCAAGGAGAGAATTACTCGAGCTCAACAAGAGGATGAGGAGTTTAAGGAGACTTTGGAAGCCATAGAAGAGGGGAAGTTGAAGGGATTTACCTTAGGAACTGATAAGTTGTGGAGGTTTGAAGGTAGAATTTGTGTGCCGGAAAATGGTGATCTACGAAAAGAAATTTTGTAGGAGGCTCATAAGAGCCATTTCACTATTCATCCTGGTGCCACCAAGATGTATCAGGATTTGAAAAAGATGTTTTGGTGGCCCGGTTTGAAGCGAGATGTGGTAACATGGGTGAATAAGTGCTTGGTTTGTCAAAAGGTGAAGATTGAGCACCAAAGACCTTCTGGAATGTTGCAACCCTTGTCAATTCTCGAATGGAAATGGGATAGTATCTCAATGGATTTTGTAACAGGGCTACCCAAGACCCAAACTAGCTATGACACCATATGGGTGATTGTGGATCGACTAACCAAGTCGGCTCACTTTTTGCCTATTAGAGTGACCTACTCTTTGGATAGATTGGCGCAGTTGTACATCCAAGAGATTGTGCGATTATATGGAGTGCCGTCGACAATAATCTCGGATCGAGATCCGCGGTTTACGTCATGTTTTTGGGGAGCCTTTCAGAAGGCGTTTGGTTCAAAGTTGTGCCTAAGCACGGCTTACCACCCTCAAACGGATGGCCAATCAGAGAGAACCATTCAAACCCTAGAGATATGTTGAGGGCATGTGTGTTAAACCAGAAAGGAAGTTGGGATAGGTACCTACCATTGGTCGAGTTTGCATATAACAATAGTTATCATGCAAGTATTGATATGGCACCATATGAGGCCCTTTATGGAAGGAAGTGTCAATCCCCTTTGTGTTGGTATGAACCCGGTGAGCAAAGCATGTTAGGACCTGACATTGTTAGGGAAACCACTGATCAAATCAAAAGGATTAGGGATAAGATTTTTACTGCTCAAAGTCGACAAAAGAACTATGCGGATAAGCGGCGAAAGCCATTGGAATTCCAAGAGGGAGAACATGTTTTCCTTAATAAAGTCGGGTCAGTAGCATACCGAATAGCCTTACCACCGAACTTGTCCAACCTTCATGATGTCTTCCATGTCTCTCAGTTAAGAAAGTATCAATCCGACCCTAGTCATGGATTGGAGCCAGAGCAAGTACAATTAAGGGAGGACCTAACCTTCAATTTATCGCCTATAAGGATTATGGACAGAAGAGTCAAGCAGTTACGGAAGAAAGATGTATCTTTGGTCAAAGTAGCATGGGGACATGGTAAAGCGGAAAAGTTTACATGGGAATTGGAATCGGAAATGAAGAATCAGTACCTCGAACTATTCACAGGTAACAAATTTCGAGGATGAAATTTTTCTAAGGAGGGGAGAAATGTAACGCCCCGATTTTTCATAATGTGTAAGATTACCAAAATGCCCCTAGGTAAATTTTACACGAGATTTGAGGATGAGAAATCTTCAATAAGGAATTTTAACATTAGAACAACATTATATGAGGCTTGAATAGCAATCAGTGCAAAAAATCACAAATCTCGATTTTTTCTGTGTACAAATGACCAAAATGCCCCTGAGGTCGTTTTGCCCCGAAAATCAAAGATAACCAAATCCAGTTATCCTCAAGGGGTTAATTTTATATTTGAAGGGGATTATTTGTGTTATGTTGATGTCACGGTTAAAATCTCAAGTCCCGATTTTTACTGTACGTAAAATTACCAAATTACCCCTGCGGTAATTTAGTGTGAAATTAAGCAATCCTTGAACCCAGTTATCACCTGAGAAGTTCAAAAATGTTTATTTCAAGTATGACTTGATATCTAGAAATGTTCAGGTAATTCTAGAAAGTTTTTATGTGAAATTACCTTTTTACCCCTAGTTGTGCTAAATAAGTTCACTTATGTAATTAAGGAAATGTTAAAGCTCTAATTGAACTCAGAAGTGATTTCATTCATTAACCTTGAGTTAAAAATTAATTACCTAAGGTTAAAAATAATTACTTGAGGTTAAAAAATAATTACCTAGGATGATTAGAGTTTAAGAAAGTTTTAGGAGAGTTAATTTCCTTTCGTGATTTCTAGAGCTCATAAAAATTAGTGATGCTAAGATCAAAGTTAAAAATTACGGTTTAGGTAAAATTTAGTATAGAACTTATGTTACAAATTGATTTTTAACTCATTTGAAACAAACTTCATTTACTAGTGTATAATCATTCTTTTACTTCATTTTAATTTGTTCTAAACACTTAACCTTTTACCATTTTTACTAATCTATCAATTCCAAATCTTTTACCTAAGTAATTACACATCTAATACATGTAAAAGAACACCAAATTTGATCATAATGGACTAGAAACCACGGCCATAATGCTCCATGTGCACCATATTTTATTGCTTTTCCAACATAAAAACATATACAACAAAGACACCACACCTTAAGCTTTCTTTTGCATTGTTTTTTGTTATGTTTAATCAAAAGAAAACCCACCCATTTCAGCCATGATATGAGCAGCCAAGATGTCTCCCACATGCATCATATTTTAGCATTTCCATCCATTATACATGTGCAAAATCATTACAATACCATATGCTTTCTTTTTCTAAAGTTTTCTTTAACAAAAAAATGAAATAAACCCTCCATTTTCCAGCCCATATGTCACGGCCAAACAAGCTCCATGAGGCTATAAATACATGCTCTTTCTTTGCTAAAATGTTCACACAAACACTCTTGGCCTTAGCATTTTCTTACTTGATAGTTTTCTTACTCAAAGTGTGCTCAAAGTTCTCTAATTCTCTCAAGACTTCAAGCTTTCTTTTTCTTCCTTATTCTCACTTAAGAGACTTCATTTCCAACCTTTAACCAAGCTCTAAACCTCAAGCACACATATTCCAATCATAAACCAACTCCTAAACACTTAAACGTTCCATTTCCAAGCACTAGAACACAAGAAAATCCATCCTCCACTCCAACCTTCTTGGCCAAAATATCACAAGCATTAGGACCATATTTTTGGTTCTTGGTTGATCATAGAAGATCAAGCTTTCTTTAATAATCAAGAAATAACTTGGTAGGGACTTTATTTCATATTCTTTCTCATGTTCTTCTTCTTTAATTCTTTGAATTTTTATGATGACCATGGCTTAATAATAAATTTAAGAAATAAGGTTCTTGGAACCTTGGTAATAAAGGACTCTAATGCTTACTAATGTTTAAGATCTATTAGGGACAAGAATTTAATCTTGTGAAGTTTTTGAGCTTTAAGTAAACAAGATATAAAATGGACTTGCACTCATGTTTAAATTTCAAGCTCTTGCATCTCATGTTTATGTTTCAATGTCTTGCATATCATATTTATTTTTAAGTCATCACCTTAAATCTAGAAGATTAATGAAGTGGATTTGCATTGTCATATTTAATTTTCAAGTCTTGCATATCATATTTATTTCAAGTCATCACTAAATTTTAAAGATTTAATAATGAATTTGCATCTCATGTTTATATTTGAAGCCTTGCACCTCATATTTATATTTTCAAGTTATCACCTTATAATGTTAAAGATTAAAAATGAGGTTACATAGCATGTTTACTTTTGGTCATCACTTAAGATCTTAAAGCTCAAAAACTTGTTCTTGGATCTTAAATAAAAATTTCAACCCATGGCCACCCCCATGGATATATATTTCCGGCCATGATATGATGGAGAGGTTAAGATAACTTTTATTTCATTTTATAGCTCAATCTTGTGTTATTGGAATTTTTGTGAGTTGTACTTTAGAAGTTTTACAAGTCTTGAAACTTAAAAGATAGTATAAATAGCATTTTTATGAGCAAAAAGATTTATTATTTAACTTTGTGATTTACTCTCTATTTGGTATTAATATTTGCTCATGCTAAGTGGTAAAAACTATTTTAAGTGTTTCCTAAGTCTCAAATCAAGTAACAAGGAAAACTAGTGTTTAGAATGAATCAAAAATTGTAATTTTAGAAAGCTTTAGAAAAATAATTTTCTAGTACTATTCATTACTGTTAGGTACTGTTCATCACTGTAGGGTACTGTTCATAGGCATAATAATCATAAATAATTGTTGTAAAAATTATTTTTGGTGTCTTAGATGTATAAAAGAATAATTACAAGTGTTAGTTTGGGCCGTTTTGCAAAATATAGAAAGTTATGTTTTGAATTATCAATTATGCCAAATTACTTTAATTCGAGTTAATAATGATGCTAAATGTGTCTATGTATTTAAAATGCCATTTACAATGCTTAGAAAAAGTTTTTAAAAGTTTCGGTAATTATTAAGGGTGAAAAAAATTAGTGATTTTGCACTTTGACCCCTAAAGTGTGGCAAAATTTAGTCTATGACCATAGATGGTTTTTATGATGAACTTAAATGAATTCTAGTTGTTATGGGTCTCTTAAAAGTATAGAGAAATTTTTAGGATCATTGGTTTTAGGAAATATGTTAAAAAGAAAAAAAATTACATTTTGACCGCAATCTTTGAGAAATTGCAGTTTAGACCCTCTTTTGGGCTTAAGTGTAAATATTGATAACTTGAGGAGGTTAGCATAAATCGATATCTTATAGTAAAGCGTGCTTGACCTGGGGTAATTTTGGGATGGGTGACCTCCTGGGAAGTTTTCCTAGGAAGCGTGCGAGTGAGGACAAAGCATGCTGAAAAGACCCGTGTTGGTTTGTGGGGACAGTCGTCAATCCATAAAGCAGCAGGGGATGTTACAGTTTTCAACTCAAGTGGTACTTTAAAACATTTCTTCAACCCTTTTAGGTTTGACAGAAATTCGGCAGCATAACAACTGTTAAACCGAATTTCCTTCAAACCGACATTTATGCCACAAGCTAAAAAAAACACAAACATATTTCTCATTCAAACCTCATGCTTAGAATAAACTCATGTCCTAATCAATTCATCTCATTATAACTCATACATCATATACATCTCAACATCTTGTTACATCATCATAAAATTCAAGGCTTCTTAGTGTCTTATGCATTGACCCTTAAGGTCCTTAACTCACAATCTAAGTTATAAATCATCACAACTTAATCTCTTGGGTACTTATAGGCTCATATCTAAGTATTCCTCACTCAACACTATGATCATAAACATCTTGAAACCTCAAGAATGCAGAATCTAAAATTCTAACTTTATGGGTACCTAAGAGTCACAACAATGACCCTTTCTAAGTCCGGTTTGCTCCTAAGGCATCAAGATCAAGTCCTAAACCAATTATGAGTCATTCCTATACATTTAAACTAATTTAAATCCATGATTATCATTTCTAAACCATGCTGGACAGAATCCAGAAAAATCATATACTAAGGGATCTAAAACTCTAAAATGAATTCTTTTCTAGTTACTAACTTCTCTTATCTTTCACATATGAATTTTAGCATCATTTATACACAAACATACTCATGTTATCATCCTCAAATAGCACAAACAGTGATCATGTAATGGCAAGGAAAAACTGAAATCCAATCTCCATTTAAAGGCATAAAACTTGATTTCCAAAGCACATAAAATACTAGTTTCTCTTGGAACCTTTCTAAAACTTTCAAAACTCATTAGTAAACATTTTTATCATCTAAAATCATCAAAATACTTGTAAAGGCAGTGGCTATTTTAAACTAAACTCAAGAGGTTTTAAATTCATAAAACTTTGTTCTAAACATCTTTTGAACTCATATGAGCTTAGGAAAATTGTGAAACATTGATTGTAGTACTTGTAACAAATCAAACCTTCTAAGGCCGGAATCAAGGGACTAAGAAACATAAAACTTTCAAAACCTTTGTTTGAGATAATAAAGGGTAAGTCTATGAGCTCTAAATCTCTTAAGTTGTAACATGAAAGTAAATATGCAATGCACTTTATTTTCGTCTTTATTTAGAGGTGAGGACATAAAATAAATATGCTATGCAACTCATTATTATCTTAGAGATTTAGTGAAAGCATAAACATAAATATGGAGATGCAATTTCATTCTTTAATCTTAAGCATTTAGTGATGACATACAAGTAAAGATGGATGCAAAGTCTTATATCTTAACTTAGAGCTCACATGAGACTTTGAAAGAGAACTACAAACCTCAACCCAACACTTATCTCATCACAAAGAGAGCTTTAGAGTTCTTGAACCAAGTTCTCAAGGAGCTATGTGGTTCTTGACCATCATCATCAAGCTTAAAAGTATCAAACTTTTAAAAGAAGCAAAACCTCAAAGAAAAGGAACCAAGGCCGAATTTCAAAGGAAGGAAAATAAAGAAACCAAAACCATATAGCAAGAGAAGTGAAAATATTCCTTGAACTAAAATCATTTTATGTTGGAAAATAAAGAGGAAACTTAAAGAAAGTAAAAACATCAAGCTCTAGAGGTTCCTTTGAGATGAACACATGGTCATCATCTAGGAGCTCTCATCATTGAGCTATCATGAACCAAACAAGGCCTCATGGCCAAAACAAGGAAAAAGAAAAACAAGAAGAGTTTCAAAAAGAAACCAAGAGAGAACTAGAAGAAAATCATATTTTTCAACAAAACAAAGTTTAGATAAACACTCCTACCTAGAGTGAAGATGAAAACTTGAACTTGAAAAGGAAAACAAGAAGGAAAACTCCTCCAAGGATGATGATGAGCTTTGGCCAAAGTGAAGAGAAAGGAAAGAAGATGTGTTTTGAGTGAGGTTGTGTTTGGGGTCAAGTGTTTGAGAGCTTAGGAGGTATTTAAGGTTGAGAGGTGGTGGTTTGAGATTATGATGATGATGATATAAAGAGAGGATGAAGAAGATGAAGATGAACAAGAAGAACTCTAAGAACTCTTTGAGAGAAAAGAAAACAACTCAAGAAAGCTTGGAAACTAAAACTTTGCAAATGATCTAAAGTGTTTCCAAGTGCTTCTAAGTAAGGTATTTATAGAAGAATGAAACAAATGAAGTCTCATGGAGATGAGGGAGAGGCCGTAGCTTTTGGGAGGGAAAGGAAGAGAAAAACATCTCTTACAACTTGTCATTCAAGCATGGTTTGAGGTATGGAAGTTATGGTGCAAAGCATGGCTTCATGTATGGTAAATTGGAATGAAATTTCTTTCAAATTTGAAATGAAATATCTCTTCTAGAAGCAAGGAGGGCTGGCTGAATTTGAGCCACAAAAATGAGGGAAAATAGCTTAATTTATTTAGTCATTCATGTAGCAAATCAAGCATGGTTGAAAGTATGACAAAGTATGGTGTAAGTGAGGTGGAAGCATGGCCTTGGAGTGTCAAAAATTTGAGCATGTGATGGAAAATGGGGAAGGAGTGGCTTCGGCCAGAATGGGCAGCTAGGAGGGAGGAAAAATCTTCCATGTAATTGTGTGTTAATGATAGGTTTAAGTGTAGATTAGTTTAGGTACAAGGTTAGGAATCATTAAGCGTAAGTTTAGGTAACTAAGAATGGGGTTTAAGAGTTTTATGACAAGGTTTAGGAGTGCTCATACATCATTAGAGAATTTAAAACTCATTTATGAATAAACAATTGAAAACACAATTCCATGATTTAAGGAATTGGAGAGAGAATTCACTATTTGAGATTCTATGACTAGGAATCTTGAATTAAAAATAATATTTTAAATTGTAATTAAGCATTCTTATGTTCTAATCAACTTAAATAAATTATTTTGACTCAAGATTAATTATGAAAATTAATTAATCTCCGATTAGAGCCTAATATTGCTTAGGTTTGTTTAATCACGCGATTAAGCTCAAAAACACAAAACTAGGGACAAAATCATAATTTTGCACTAATTTTGCCCGAGACCTCCGGGACCAAAACTAAAGTTACAGAATACTTAAAAATGCCTTTTAAAATCATTTGGAGAAGTTTCAGGTTCATCCGGCACTTGTAGACAGGTAAAACACCATAGGGGTATTTTGGTCATTTTGACCTGAAAACTCGAAAAATGAGATTTTCGATCCTGGGAAGGTATACAAGCCAACTAATCCCCTTCCAACATTGAGTTTGCCCTTCGAGTGCTAGTGCTGCCGGATCGGCTTTCCTCGAATTCCTAGCCGAAAATGACCTCAGGGGCATTTTGGTCATTTTCACTCTAACAGAAAATCGGGGCGTGACATGAAGAATATGGAGGAGAGGTGGCTGGTTGCTTATCATGTCATGGGAGAGAGATTTGTCTCATTTAATTGTGGTTTAGGGATGTGTTTAGGTGTATCTTTGATTAGGCTCAAGATTAAGAATTTGTGACTAAGTGTTTAAGTGATTAAGTAGGTAATTAGGGCCATGTAAGACTAGATTAAGAGGTAGTCTTGCTAGAATAATGAAGTCAATCCTCATTAACTTAGAATCCAATGCCAACCTGCTTCCTTGATTTAGGGGAATAGGTAAGAGAAAATACTATTCATAGATTCCTTTCTTAAAGAATTAAGACTAGAAAAGGATTTTGAGTTTCCTTAAGCAATGTTAGGTTCTAATCAACTTTAATAAATTATTTTGACTCTAGATTAATTATGGAAATTAATTAATCAATGATTAGAGCCTAATATTGCTTAGGTTTGCTTAATACATCATTAAGCTTAAAAACACTATACCAGGGGCAAAATCATAATTTTGCACAAAAACTGTCTGGGACCACTGGGACTTACGCAAATATCTCAAACCGTTTAGAAAGTTTCTGGGCTCAAACGGCACTTCTACCCGCATAAAAACGCTATAAGGGTATTTTGGTTATTTTGACCCAAAACTTCAGAAAATGAGATTTTTGTTTCCGAAACCATTCAAAAGCCATTTAAATCCCCTTCAAACATTGAGTTGGCCCTTCGAGGACTGCCGGGTCGGCTATCCTCGAATTCTGGGCGGAAAATGACCCTAGGGGTATTTTGGTCATTTTCACTCAGACAGAAAAATCGGAGCGTTACAATATAATGTTCTCACCTTACAATAAAGAATAAAACAAAGTACATAGCATGTTTAAGATTATGTCCTCACCTAAAGATCCTAGAGCTCAAAGACTTGCCCATTTTATCTCAAGTGAAGTTTGGAAAATGGAAGTGTTTTATGGATAATAATTTCGGCCATGTGATGGAGATGGACCTAGTATAGGTTTCATGTAGTCATAAGTGTCAATAGCCTATGTTTTAGGATTTTCTCAAGCATAGGTGAACTTACAAAATGTTATAAATATGTTTTCAAGTTTTAAATCACAAATTATGAGTAAATTAATATAGCTACTGCCCTTACTTATATTTTTATGATTTTTATGAAATAAATTAGTTTCCAAGAGAGTTTGAGGTCCTAAATTGATTCCAAGAGAAAACTAGTAACTTGTGTGCACTTGAAAATGTGATTTTATGTGATTATGTGACATATATGATTCGACGACCCCATGATGCAAAGTATGATGTTTTAATGTCACATAGTTGAGAAAAGAGAAAAGTTTTACATGAGAAGTTACATGCCACTTATATGAAGATGTTTCTTGATGTTGTATTCTATTGATTACTTGCATAATGTATTATCATGCATCCATGCTTTACTATATTGCATACATGACATTAAGATTCATTCTAAAATGCACAAACCTTGAATAATTATGTTTAAAAACCTAATAATGAACTATGTACATGCTCACCTCTTTGACAATAAACCCAAGGTTCCTGAGGATGTTGATCATGTTATTTAGATAAGAGGTTCCCTATTGAGATTCTTTAGTAAGATTCTCACTCTCTTTCTTTCTCTCTTTCTTTCTCATCACGTCTTTAGATTCCGATGGCATCCTTCGTGATCTTCATTGATACGCCTATATGGGAGGTGCATTGTAACACCCTAAATCTTAACCCAAGACTACTAGTATGTATTTAGGTTAATCTTTAGAATATTACCTCTTGGTCTCATCTTTTATTTAGAAAATACTTAGCGGAAATATGGGTAAAATTTTTCTTTTTGGAATTTAAAATCAAAGTGAGAGCCACGAACGAATCTTTAAGAGGAAGCATAGAGAAACATATAAGCAAAGCATAAAGAAACACATCATATCATGGAGACATCAACTGAAACATAGTTATATATATATATATATATATATGTTGTGCCTACCCAAAAGGAAAGGACTATTTGATACATCGGGAAGCGAAATACAACTGACATGCAATACATGGAAATCATAAAAAGCAAATACAAGAGAAACAACACCCATACCCATGTGCACCTATAGTAGACAACCTCATATACAAAAGAAGGTTTGTCCTCAACTAGGTGGCGTGTGTGCACTAACTACTACCCCTCCTATGACTACTCCTGCTGGTCCGAGTACCGTGGGGTCGAGTCGATCCACTGACGAATCTCGGCGGGAGTGGTCGAGCGCATCATCGGGGCATGTCCACCGCGGCAAGGACGCATAGATGGCCGACGAGCCAACCTCGGCTGGACTACCGTCTCCTCACTCCCAGCCCTCATCGGTGGGGGAGCGGGACTAGAGCTCCAACTGTACATGTGGGATGACGGGTCCTCGGATGGGTCCGTCTCCGAGTACTGGGGACGCGGCACATACTCGGGGTACTCGCGTACTGCTGATGTCTCGGGCTCCATGCGGAGGATCTATTCATCGCGTGGTCTCGCTCGCTCGAAAATCCCGTGATGATGGTAAGGAGCAGTCGGGGTAAAGCGGTAGCTCTAGACTGGTGCGAAGGGTCGCCCCATGAACATGAATACTCCGACAAAGGCAATGACCCTCAAAATGGTATGACCCGAGTGCCGGGTCATGGTACAGCTCCCATACCGGGGTATCGATGAAGAGTACGAATGTCGCCATCTGAAGATATGACGGAAGAAAAGAGAGAGGGAATGAGAATCTTTCTAAAAGAATTCTCAGTAGGGTTATCCCTACCTAGGTGACATCGTCACATCCTCAGGAACCTTGGGTTTATTTCTAAAAGGTGTGTATGCATATAAATTCCTTTTAAGTTAGTTTTCTAAAGAGGTATTTTATCCAAGGTCCGTCATATTTTATAATGCGTCTTATAACTTAAGTAGAAATATACTAATGATATGAATACATCATAAAGGTAAACCAAACAATAGAATAACTAAGAAACATTATAACATTGGCATAAGTATAGTATATGTGACATTGTTAACTTTAATTTTCATCTCATGGGGCCACCCTAAAACATCTCTAGGTTATGAGCTCATACCTTAACTAGTCGTCACTAGTTCTTACTTATCCTATGATAAGCGTAACATATATAATTCCCAACTTAAAGTACGGGCTAGGGGGCAATCTAAGGATCTCCTCTCTAGGATCATTTCCTCTTTGAAACGCTTTGCTAGCCACGCGGGCCTCGCAATTTGTCCACTTTGGCAGGCTGCATCTACACATACCCTCACGGATTTGTCTCCTCCTGGGGGTGCCCGGCCGAACCGGTGTCACCCAGGAGAAGCGCATCTCAGTGTTGTGCCACATTTAAGTTCTCATAAGTATTAAATCATAAATACCTCATCATTTATCATATTCATTTTTATCATGCATCCTCATATAGCTTTTTCATAACATATATATCATCACATGAAACTTTCTCATAACATATGCATCGTCACATAAAACTTCCACATAACATAAACATCATCACATAGTCATATCTAACAATTATCCCCATAAGCTCATAGACTTGATATGTTATAACCCATAGTGTTTTAAACTTTGATTCTTATGAGTCTTAAACTTGCAAATTAATTGTTCTAACATTATCCTTAGCCTCTTGTACACCTATAGTTTCACAACTAATGAGTTATACAAATTTTTATGCTCAAGAACTAATCCAAACAGCACTAAACAGAATTTGGACAGCTTTATGTTTATGTGATTACGGAGTTCTAGAAATTACGGTTTAGATCTTTATCTCGCATTCTAAGTTATTGATCATCAACACCTAGTCTCATGGGAACCTATAAGGTTATAACTAAGTATTTCTCACCTCACACTATGGTCAAGAACATCTCTAAACCTCAAGAGTGCAGAAATCAAAATCCTAACTTTACGGGTACCTAGAAGTCACAATAATGACCCTTTCTAAGTTCGGTTTGCTCCTAAGGTTTCAAGATTAAGTCCTAACCCAATTATGAGTTATTTTTACACATATAAACTAATTTAAAACCATGATTATTGAATCTAAACCTTGCTGGACAGAATCCAGAAAAATAAATCTTTAAGGGATCTAGAACTCTCAAATTAATTCTTTTCTAGTTCCTAACTTATCCTATCTTTCATATATGAGTCTTAACATAATTATTACTCAAACATAAGCATATTAACATCATTAACACAGCTCAACAAGTGGCCAAACATAGCAAGGCAGAACCGAAACAGAAACTCCATTTAAAGGCATTGAACATAGTTTCTAAAGCACATAAAATACTAGTTTCTCTTGGGACCTTGTTAAGACTTTCAAAACTCTTTTATGAACACTTTTATCATCTAAACTTATGAAAATACTTAAGAGGGCAGTGGCTACATTATTTTCATCTCAAGAGGTCCTAAATTCATAAAACTTAGTTCTACATATTCCTTATACTCATATAAGTTTAGAAAAATTATAAAACATAGTTTTCAATACTTGGAAACACTAAGGCCTCATAGGGCCGAAATATGAACCAAAGGAAATAAATGTTTTAGATCTTTGTTTGAGATATCAATGGGCAAGTCTTTGAGCTCTAGAATCATTAAAGTGATGACATAAAAATAAACATGCTCATGCACTTATTTTAGTTATTGCTAGAAAGTAAAGTGAGAGCATAAAATAAATATGTGGTGCAATATATTATTATCTTTGATATTTAGGTGAGGACTTGAAATATAAATATGATAATGCAAAGCTTGAAATATAAACATGATAGTGCAAGTTCCTTTATTATCTTGATAATTAGTGATAGCAAGGAAAGTAAACATGAAATGCATAGCATAAGATAAACATGATGCAAGGTTTATTTTATGGTTAGCTAGAGCTCATTCAAGACTTTAATAAGATAATAACCCAACACATATCACATGACAAAGTGAGCTTTAGAGTTCTTGAACCAAGTTCTCAAGGAACTATGAGGTTCTTGAACATCATCATCAAGCTCAAGAAAATAAAGCTTCATTAAACAAACAATGCTTCAAAGATCAAAGGAAATGGAAACCGAAATGTTAAAGAAAAGGAAAACAAAGAAACCGAAAGCATGTAATAAGAGGAAACAAAAGTGTTCTTGAGAAAAGATCATTTCAAGTTAGTAAATAAAGTTGAAACTCAAAGAAAATAAAAAACTCAAGCTCTAGAGGTTCCTTTGAGATGAACACATAGTCATCTTCTAGGAGTCCTCATCATTGAGCCATCATGTAACAACGAAGGCCTCATGGCCGAAACACAAAAGGAAAAGGAGACAAAGAAAGTTCTAAAAAGAGAAACCAAGAAAAAGCTAGAGAAAAACACTTTTTGAACAAAATAAAGCTTGAAACCAAGTCCCTACCTATTGATGAAGATAAAAGCTTGGTCTTGAAGATGAAGATGAGATGAGCAACACCTCCTAGGATGGTGGTGATGATTTCGGCCAAGGAAAAGAAAAGGAAAGGAGATGTGTTTTGAGTGAAGTTGTGTTTGAGGTTGAGTGTTTGAAAGCTTTGATAATGGTTTAAGGTTATGAGGTGATGGATTGAGGTTATGAGGTGATTATGTGAGGGAAGAATGAAGAGGATGAAGATGAAGAGAAAGAGCTCTTAGAACTTTGAGAGAAGGAAAAAGCTAAGCAAGACAACTCTAAAACTCTAAACTTTGCAAATGCTTCAAGGTGCAACAAGGCTATCACAAGCATCCTATTTATAGAAAAACAAAACCATGGAGGAGTGAATGGGGAGGGCTTGGCCGTAGCTTTTGAGGGGGCAAGGGAGAGAAAAATATCTCTTTGATTGTGTCATAGAAGCATGGTTTGAAGTATGGAGTGTATGATACAAAGTATGGGTTTAGGCATGGGTTTTTGAGTGAGCTTTTATTTCAATTTTGCAATAAATCACCCTTCTAGAAACTTAACATGGCTGGAACATTTCCAGTCACAAATAAATGGAGGAAACAATTTATTTTGCTTGGTTATTTCATTGGAAAATCAAGTGTGATGGAAAATATGACAAGGTATGGTGTATATGACTTGAGGTATGGCTTTGGAGTGTTAGAAAATTGAACATGTGATGCATATGGAGAGGGAGGGGTTTCGGCCAGCTTGGGACAGCAGAGTGGGAGGATGATTTGATCATGTAATTGGGTGTTTAATGGTGGGTTTAAGTGTAGGTTAGCTTAGGTACAAGGTTAGGAGTGATTAATCTTAAGTTTAGGTAACTAAGCATGTGTATTAGGAATTTTATGACAAGGTTAGGAGTGCTCATACATCTTTAAAGAATTTTAAACTCATTTATGAATAAACAATGTGTAACACAATTCCATGATTTAAGGAATTGGAAAGAGAAAACACTATTCAAGATTCTATGACTAGGTGTCTTAAAATTAAAATATGATTTTAGGTTGTAATTAAGTACTTTTTGGTTCTAATCAACTTTAATAAATTATTTTGACTCAAGATTAATTAAGGAAATTAATTTAGCTTCGATTAGAGCCTAATATTGCTTAGGTTTGCTTAATCACGCGATTAAGCGTAAAAATACGAAACTAGGGGCAAAACCGTAATTTTGCACTAATTTTGCCCGGGACTTCTAAAATTAAAACTGAGATCATAGAACACATAAAAACGCCTTTTAAAACCATCTGGAGGAGTTTCGGGTTCATCCGGCACTTGCAAACGAGTAAAACACCGCAGGGGCGTTTTGGTCATTTTGACCCGAAAACTCGAAAAACGAGATTTTCGATCCCGGGAAGGTACATAAGTTTTCTAATCCCCTTCCAACATTTGAGTTTGCCCTTCGAGTACTGCCGCATTGGCTTTCCTCGAATCCCGGGCTGAAAACGACCTCAGGGGCATTTTGGTCATTTTCACTCTAACAGAAAAATCGGGGCGTTACATTACTCCCCTCCTTAAAAAGAATTTCGCCCTCGAAATTCGTACCTTAGAAAAGCTCTGGATATTTGGACTTCATCTCTGACTCTAGTTCCCACGTGTATTCTTCCGACTTGCCTTGTCCCCACGCCACTTTTACCAAGGGTACAGACTTATTCCTTAACTGCTTGACTCCGTGATCCACTATTCTCGTAGGCGGTACATTGAAAGTGAGGTCCTCCCTCAACTGTACATGCTCTGGTTCTAGGACATGACTAGGGTCGGACTCATATTTACATAACTGGGAGACGTGAAAGACATCATGAAGGTTTGACAGATCGGGTGGTAAGGCTATTTTGTAAGCTACGGATCCGATTCTCTGAAGAATTTCAAAAGGATCGAGAAATCGGGGACTCAACTTTTTAATTTTCATGGCTCTCCCTATTCCTGTAGTGGGGGTGATTCTTAGAAATACGTGTTCTCCTTCTTGGAACTCCAAGGGCTTGCGCCTTTTGTCCGCGTAGCTTTTCTGTCGACTTTGAGCGGTTAAGATTCTATCCTTGATCTTCTTGATTTGTTCCGTCGTTTCCCTCACTACTTCAGGTCCTAAGACACTTTGTTCTCCGGGCTCGTACCAACACAAAGGTGATTGACACTTCCTTCCATATAACGCCTCGTACGGTGCCATACCGATGCTCGCGTGATAACTGTTGTTATACGCAAACTCGATCAAAGGCATGTACTTATCCCAACTTCCTTTTTGGTCTAAGACACAGGCTCTCAGCATATCTTCCAGGGTTTGGATTGTCCTCACGGACTGACCATCCGTTTGTGGGTGGTTAGCAGTGCTTAGGCACAACTTGGAACCAAACGCCTTTTGAAAGGCTCCCCAAAAACGTGACGTAAACCGCGGATCTCGATCCGAGATTATCGTTGATGGTACTCCATGCAACCTTACTATTTCTTGGATGTAAAGCTTAGAAAGAGTATGAAACATAGTTTTCAATATTTAGAAACATCAAAACCTCTTAGGGCCGAAATATGAACTAAATGAAATAAATATTTTTAGACCTTTGTTTGAGACAACCATGGGCAAGTCTTTGAGCTCTAGGTTCATTAAAGTGATGGCATAAAGATAAACATGCTTATGCACTTGTTTTATTGCTTGTCATGTCTTCACCCTTACACAGTTCTCTCTTCTCCCAAGATTGGGGAGCACAAATATGCTAGTAGGGATAAACTGCATGTTACTATTGTGTCTGCTGGCACAAAGAAAGGTAAACTTGCCCAGACTAATCTTGGATTACATGCTGAGTGCCATCTCTCTAGAGAAAAATAAAAGTGATGTTGTTCCTTATGGGATTCTTGTAATAAAAATCTTTGAACACTTGAACTACATATTGGCAAATGTGTGGTACGAGTATATGGAAGATACTTTGTACTTTTTCAACTATTTCAAAACCTTAAGGAGACCTACCGGTGCTGCACATCTGGCGTGAGGAGACAAAGGTTGAGAATTAGAGATACAGCTCTTGAGAAGGCCGCTGCGAAAGTTGAGGGAAGAAGAAGAAAAATAATCATCCTTGAAGACAGTTCTCGGGATAGTGAAAAACATGAAATAATTGTAAAGCACAAGAAAAAACCATCTTAATATTTTTGCTCAGAAAAATATTTTTGCTTTGTCCTAATCATGTTTAGAAATTTAACCATAATATCCTGGCAGCATACTAGATTGGTTGAGAAGATGATGAAATGTCTATGATTTAATCTCATCGATATTATGTGAATCTATAGATGATGTTATGCATATACAATGGTGAATGTTTGAGACTAAAAGTATTGACAAATGCTCTATGAGCTAGAGCTAAGAAAATGAGCAATAAGTGTAAATATATAATTAAGATGCATACATATGTAAGATGCATATATGACTATGATGCTTGTATATGTGACTTTATTGATGATGTTATGTGCACAAGATTATGAATACTTTTGACAATTGCTTATATGTGAAAGAAAGCATGAGATCATATTTCTTGGGCCGAAGAAAGTAAATTCGACCTGTCAGAGAAAGTAAACCTGACTAACCTTGAATTGAGTCGAGGAAAGTAAACCGGACTAGGAATAGGTCTGTGTGAGAATTGGAGAAATTAAATCTAATATAATGTATAGGAATGAGCCCAGAAAATCTGAGTGTGAATTGGAGAGAAAATCCAAGGATCACACATAGGAATGTGCTCAGTCCTGAAAAGCAGTCTAGTACCCTAGAGTGGTCAAAACCACAATGGTCAAAGCCATATTGATCGAGGTCAAGACAAGTCAAAATGGCAATTGTCCTGAGTAGTCCTTTATCATATATGTGCTAAGTGAGTGATTTTAGCATTGAAATTGAGGCCAAAATGTTTTAAGTTGAAATTTAACAGCATATGCTTTATATGATAATGTATGTATATTAAGAGATTAAACAATAAAATTCTTCAAATGGACTCATAAAAATCATAGAGTTACCTTAACATGTTAGTTTCACTATAAAAACAAATAAAGATAAAAAAGACATCTTTAAGTGTGTTTTAAAAATCAATCAAAATCATTACCAGACTAAAAGCCCCATTTTCCAGTACACTAAGTCAAAATGTATTTTGACCAAAGAAGCATCCTAGCAACATCTTCAAATAAAATCATGCATGGTCATTAATATTCAAGCTCTAAATTATAATTACAAAACCAAACCCTAGCATATTTCTTTGAAATGTTTTAGAAAAAACAAGTTAGATTGAAAGAGGTTTTCAAGAAATCCCTACTGGAAACCTAAAATATCTTTTACCGGGTTTGGGGCCTAATACCCTACCTTGGCTTCTGTGTTTAGGTTTATCTAGGCTCAGACACCCTTGATCTCGGTCCTAGAGTTACTATTCATATGAAAGCCTAAAAATCACTACTCATCCCTAGCTCCCAAAAATCTTTGTTTCTACTCATCGTCATCATCACTAAGCCTGTCAGAATTCTAAAATTCTTGCTAATAAAGTTTAAATTAATATTTGAATAATTTCAGGGTATTACAAACCATCTTCCTTAAAAAAAAATTTGCCCTCAAAATTCATTTGATATTGACTTGAAATAACTGTTTACACAACTCAAACCTTCACTCTTTCTTGTTTTTCATTTCGGTTTCCTTGTTTCCTTTCCTCTAGTATTTCGATTTTATTTCCTTTTCTTTAAGGTCTTGTGTTTCTTTGAAAGTTTATTTATTTTGAGCTTGATGATGATGTTCAAGAACCTCATAGTTCCTTTGAGAACTTGGTTCAAGAACTCTAAAGCTCTCTTTGTGATTAGATGAGTGTTGGGTTATATTTTCTAAAGTCTTGTAAGAGCTCTAGATAACCTTAAAATGAACATTGCATTCATGTTTACTTTTATGCTTAGCACATCATATTTATTTTTCCTTGTCATCACTAGGTACCAAGATAACAAAGGAATTTGCATAATCATGTTTATATTTCAAGCAATGCATTATCATGTTTATACTTCAAGTCCGCACTTAAATACCAAAGATAATAACAAGTTGCATTCATGTTTATTTTATGCTATCACTTTACTTACTAAAGGAAACTAAAATAAGTGCATGAGCATGTTTATTTTATGTCATCACTTGAATGAACCTGGAGCTCAAGGACTTGCCCATTGTTGTCTCAAACAAAGGCTTGAAATATGTATTTCCTTAGCTTATGCTTCGGCCCCTAAGAGATTTATTGTGCACAAGTATTGAAAATTATGTTTTATAATTTTTCTAAGCTTTCATGAGTTTAAGGGATGCATAGAACTAAGTTTTATGAATTTAGGACCTCTTGAGACAAATTTGATTTAGCTACTGCCCTCATAAATATTTTGATGATTTTAGATGTTAAAAATGTTTATAAATGAGTTTTGAAAGTTTGAAAAAGGTTCCAAGAGAAACTAGTATTTTATGTGCTTTAGAAATTGTGTTTGAATGCCTTTGTATGGAGACTTGGTTTCGGTTCTGCCTTGCTATTTTATGGCCACTATATGTGCTGTTTGATGATGATAATATGATTAAGTTTGAGTATAATTAATGTTAAAACTCATATGTAAAAGATAAGAGAAGTTAGAAACTAGAAAAGAATTAACTTGAGAGTTTTAGATCCCTTAATATTTAAATTTTCTGGATTCTGTCCAACAAGGTTTAGTAATGCTAATCATGGTTTTAAATTAGTTTAAATGTGTAGGAATGACTCATAATTGGTTTAGGACTTGATTTTGATGCCTTAGGAGCAAACCGGACCTAGAAAGGGTCATTGTTGAGACTCATATGTACCCGTAAAGTTAGAATTTTAGATTCTGCATTCTTGAGGTTTAGAGATGTTTGTAATCATAGTATTGAGTGAAGAATACTTAGATATGAGCCTATAGGTACCCGAGAGATTAAGTTGTAATGATTTATAACTTAGATGGTGAGTTAAGGACCTTAAGGGTCAATGCATAAGACATTAAGAATTTGTTAATGCTATGATGTGTATATGATGCAATGCTATGTTGAGATGTTCATGATGCATGAGGAAATGATTGTCGAGATATGAAGTTTATCATAGCATGAGATTTAAATGAGGAATATGTTGTGTGATTAGCTTGTGGTATAAGTTTCGGTTTGAAGGAAGTTCGGTTTAATAGCTGTTATGCCGAATTTCCGTCAAACCTTAAAGGGCTAAAAGAAATGTTTTGAAGTACCACATGAGTTGAAAACCCTGGGTGACACCGGTTCGGTCGAGCACCCCCAGAAGATTTTTATGTGACAAAGCACTGAGACGCGCTTTCCTGGGTGACACTGGTTCGGCCGAGCACCCCAAGGGAAGACAAATCCGTGAGGGTATGAGTATATGCAGCCTACCAAAGCGGACAAATTGCTGTGGCTTAATGCCCGCAAAGCATTTCAAAGAGGGTATATCCTAAGAGAGGTGATCCCTGCCCCCTACCCGTAGTGGGGATTATTTTATTATGTTTCGCTTATTCAGATAATAAGCAAGAGCTAGTGACGACTAGCTGAGGTATGAGCTCATAATCTAGTTATTTTAAGGTGGCTTTATTATGCTAAAGTACCATGATTGCTGTCACAAAGTTGAGGAAAGATCCACTTAATAGTTATATGCCCTTTATGCCACTTGTACGCTTCTTGAAGTTGTGATTCATTGAATTATTTGTTTGAGACATTGCCATGCATTCATGTTTTAGTATGTTGCATTCATGATATCTAGATGCATGCTAAAAGGAATGAACCTTGGATAATTAGTTTTATAAACCCTAAATTGAATGTTATATGCATGCACACTCTTTTATAATTAAACCCAAGGTTCCTGAGGATGTGAACGATATAACCCTAGGATAGGAGACTCCTACTGAGATTCTTTAGTAGGAATTCTCACTCCTTTCTCTTTCTTCTTCCATCACATCTTCAGAGATCAATGGCGACGTTCGTAGTCTTCATTGACACGCCCGTATGAGAGGTGCACTATGACCCAGACCACCGCTCGTATCACTTTGAGGGTCGTTGTGCGGTTCGCGTTTTTGTGTACATGGGACGATGTTTTGCCTATCCGGTAACGAGCTACCAGTTCACTCCTACTGCACCTTTTGGTGGTGACGACATGATCTTCGAA
Organism: Dalbergia cultrata; assembly: GCA_031216105.1. NCBI lineage: Eukaryota > Viridiplantae > Streptophyta > Magnoliopsida > Fabales > Fabaceae > Dalbergia > Dalbergia cultrata. Next base: position 32,793,776 of record CM062353.1, on the reverse strand, counting down.
CGTACCCGCCCGCGCGACGAGTAGAGACGTCATGCTCGTCCGTCTGCTTTTACCGTCTGTGACTTTTAGGAGTATGTGCCACGTTCGAGGAGGTCTGAGACGGACCCGTCTGAGGATTCGCCTACTCATTCGGAGGGTTCTGCACCTTTTCCCTAGTACCGACGTGTGGGGAGTGAGGAGACCGTGATGCAGCCGCGTCTAGCGAGGAGGGCCAAGATGCATCTGCGCCGAGGAGCTCATGCCCAGCCGGCACGTGTTCCCTTCCCACTCCACTGGCCGACTCAAGAGGAGATTGAGCAGTTCGTGGGCTACATATCCCCGTCACCCGAGTGTCCCCGTCGTCACTAGATTCCGATGGAGAGCCTTACGAGTACCCGAGCCTTCGTGGAGATCTTCCCTTCGGCAGTACCTTTTAGGAGGGGTTGTAGATTAGTACTCGTAGCTTAGTAAGATGGTAGCATTTTGGGTTTCATTTCTTGTTGTGCCATATACTTTACGCTTTCTAGTTTTCTATTGTATTTTATCACCGATGTATTACAAGCTCTACCCGTTCTTAGGGTATGACTAGCTATGTACTTCAACCATATTATTATTAATGAAATGTTTCTTTTGTTATCATGATCGTTGTTCTTTGAGTATATGCTTTACCTTATGATTTCTAATGACTGTTACGCGTGCTTTATATTTCTATCATTCGATTAGTTAAGTTCGCGGCTCTCACTTTGTTTTATGTTTTCAAAAAAAAAAAATTACCCGTAATTCCGCTAAGTATTTTAATAAAATGATGAGACAAAGAGGTAATAACCTAATGATTAACCTAATGTGTTCTAGAAAGTTGGGTTAAAAATTAGGGTGTTACAGATCTCATATACATCATTCCTATCTTTGTGTGCCCTTGACATAATAAAGGGGATCTTTTCGTGCTCTTAACATACTAAAAGGGATATTTTCGTGCCTTTAACATACTAATTGGGATCTTTCTGTTCCCTTAACATACTAAAAGGGATTTCATTAATCATTTAGCATGTATATCATCCTCAAGCTTACATATGCATGCATCACATTACCATATGCATTAGCATAAATTTTTGAATTTCATAATGTTTTAAACATATATATCATTCATCACCCTTTTTTTTTTTTTACGAATGCATGCTCCAAGTACATATAAAATATTCACTCCTCATAAGTCAATCTTTAAATCATATAGCATGCATTCATACACATCATACATGAGTCAAAAATCATTATATCTTCAATTCAAGGCATTATTACTGTTCCATCACATTGGCAGATTTTACACTTATGTAGCAAGATTTATTTTGCATATCGAATAACAAATTACAAGGCCGCAAATATTCCTCATGACACATCAATGTCATAAGGTCCTATAAAAATTTCAGAGCAAAAAGAGTTCTCTAGCTATGATAACAAAATTCTACAAATTTGATAGTCAGAGGTCACCTAATCTCAGCTCAAAGCCAGAATTTCATAATTTTTAATCATAACAAATGATTAAATCAATTTAGAATAAAAATCAAGGTTGAACTTAGAAAAATTTCAAAAGAAAAATCAATAATTTTCTATGGTAAATAAAAAATCAAGGTTTCTCGAAAAGGGACGAGTTTACTTTTCTGAATTAACTATAAAAAAAAACCTAGAGCAAAAAGACATCTCTAAGTGTGTTTTAAAAATCAAACAAAATCACTACCAGACTAAAAATCCAATTTTCCAGCACACTAAATCAAAATGTATGTTGATAAAAAAAAAAAAAAAAAAAGGCATACTAGCAACACATTCTAACCAAATCATGCATGTTCATCAGTATTCAAGCTCTGAACTGTAATTACAAAACCAAACTCTAGCATACTTCTTTGAAAATTTTCAGTAAACAAAAGATAGATTGAAAGAGGTTGTCAAGAAATCCCTACTAGAAACCTAAAATATCTTTGCCCGAGTCCCAAACCTAATGCTCTACCCCGAATTTCGAGTCTAAGTTTCTCTAGGATTGGACACCCTTGATCCCAGTGCCAGAATTACTATTAATCTACAGGCCCAAAAATCACTACTCTACCCCCACTCTTGAAATTTTTTTTTCTACTTGTCCTTATCATCACTAATACTGTTAAATTTCTAAACTTCTTATTGGTAAAATTTAAATTAATTTTTAAATAATCTTGGGGTGTTACAGCAGTGACAAGTTCCTCTTTTTTATGAGTTTAATTTGATACATTGTCTGTGTAAAGTAATTTTACACAAATACCCAAACTTGCGTTGACACATTAACAAAAATGTTAGACCTAATCACCCTCTAACTCTAAAGTCTTACAAATAGGGGCACACTATTGGTTGACGCTATAAAATATTTTTACACTATCAGTTATCAAAATTAAACTCCTTTCTTATAATTGAAGAAGATTTGAACCCACTAATGACAATGGCGAGATCCATACTTGGCCCCAAATCTTATATGCTCTGCACAAAGGTCAACTTTGAACCCGCCAATGAATTTGGTAGGACCTTTAACATTTCTCATATTCCCATAAATTTAAAATCCCATATCATGTTCAAACATCATTTTCTTCTTATTGAGAACTCCATATAGGATGTTTGGAAAACCCTATAATTGAATTCACTCAAAAATTATAATTTAATTCCTTGATTTGAAACTAAATAACAATATGGAATTGAAATCAAGATGGAATTCAATTCCACTCAAAAGTCTACCGAAAAGTAAATCAAAGCTAATGAGGTTTGATGAATTAGTGTTAAAAAATCATCTACCTAAAATACCCATGACCCTACATATATTATTTCCTTTCTAGCCTTCTCCCTCTTCCCAGCAACAGAACTTGTGCAGTTGCAAATTTAATAGTCACACAAGAGCAAGTTCTCCATCTCAAGCAGTGGATGGGCTCAAGTGTTTGCTAAACGAGGGATGTGTCTCAATTGGAAATCTCTAAACTTGTGGCAAAGCCTCCAAATGCTATCTCCAACCACATGAGCCCTGGGTGTAGAAGGGTGCTAAAGGGAGCACGCTACTTCCAAGCAATTTTAGTTTTTTTTTTTTTTGGGAGAAAAATGTTCCTTATATATTTATTTTTAGAGTATTTTGGTTTGGTTTTGATAGATTTATGTTGTCTAATGAATAATTGAATGTGTTATTAAATATAATGTTTTATTAATAAAGAATAAAATAGTCAAAATAAACCATTAAATGTATTTTCACGTATATTTTAAACTAATAAAATCGAATTCAATTATATAATTTAATGCTTCATTTTAAATGTAAGAATTCAATCTATAGCATAATTGAATTAAATTCTTAATTAAATCAAATTGAATTGTATCCCAAATAATGTTATAATGTTATTTAAATACCTAAAATTGAGGAGTGTAATTGCAACAGTGAGTTCATCACATGTGATGATGACTCTTACTCTCCCAATCTTCCTTCATATATCATCTATGAAGCACGAACACATCTTTTGAGTGCCGTGTTTATGTGTCATATATGTGTCCATATCAGATATTGCACGACATATAATAACACATGTTCATATATATTTAATTTAAAATTTACATTTTAATACTCTAATACAGAAAAACTCTATAAATAAGGTTATAAGAAGGAAATAATGCATAACTTTTTAGTTTATAAGAAAATAAAGCATGAACATAGATTATACAAAATAATATTTTAAATAGTGTATCATTTTCTTTAAATATCACTACAAGAAATTTGGTTTGAGGCAACGCTTATACAAAAAGTGTTACCTTTGATCAAGATGTTTTGCAATAATAATTTTCATCAATGAAGACTAGCTATTTAACCTTAACAAGATGTTTTGCAATAAAGGAATGCAAAGAACAGAGTTCCAACAGGACCAACTATCTTGAGTCCATAGGAACAAATACTTGTAACTAATTTTGTGAACACTGGAAGGGTAAAATATGCAAGCAAATGAAACAAAAAAAATAGTGCGTATGATCATCTCACACTAATAAAAGTGATCCAAGTCGAAACTGAGTTAAATGTGATAGTAAATCCAATATGAACAAAAGATAATTTAAAGTGAAAATTACTTGCTTCAAATACTCTTCAACACTAGTGGCCTCAACAGGGAAAACATCTCCGAAAGTTGTTTCAAAAGAATAAGGGAAAAAAAGGAACATCATCAGCAAAATAGTAGTAGTATGAATTAAGCAATAGAGAGGATCATAGCAAAAGCAACCTGACGTGAACTTTGAGGTGGTAATTACTGTCGTTACCAAACAACAAATATCAGGAAAAATAAGGAACTCTCTGTAACTTAAAAGTTAAAACTAAGGCTGTGTACTGAATAAAGATTGCTATGGAATACATAAGATTTTCTATTGGACAAACCCACCACAGCATAAGATTTTTTATATTGGACAAATTGTATTCCTGAATCCTGACCCACACAACAACAACCTTCCAATTCTGAAAGCTTCTCTCTTTTCCCCCTAACCTCTCAAGATCTTTTCAACACTTAACTCTCTGTGTCCATTTTCCCGTTTTTCCACGGAACAAATTTTTAACCAAAACCGCATTGCCCAAAAAATTGAAAATGTCCAATGAACTTTTAGCAAAATAGCATCTCTTCCACTTACTAAAACAAAAGTTCAGTGCTTTTACTTTTACATTTGAGAATGTAACCAGTTTGTTCTGACTCATTTTTTCCCTTTCTTGGTGTTAGTACTCTGCACTTAGGTCTCTGGCCACTAGCAGTGAAAGGAAGCCAAAAATCCTCAGGAGAGCTTACAATTTCTGTTGGCTAAGTGTGAAGAAAGAACCTTTATATAATACTCGGAAGGGGATAAAATCTCTGCAGGGGAATCATCGCGCGCAGCTTCCATCGTGCCTGGAAGGAACCACCGCGCCCTGCCTCTTCCGTGCTGCTCGGAGGAACCATCGCGCCATACTTCTTCAGCGTGCTTGGAGGAACCACCACGCCTGCTTCCGTTGCCCTGTTTCGATTCCAGATTTTAGAAAGAAAAGAAATTGAGACTTTAAAAATTAAAAGTGGCGGCATTTGAAGATGGATTTAGAGGGAGAGAGTTGTGCTGGGGAAAATAGGATGCACTAAAGCTCAGATTCCCTTTCTGTTTTTTTGGGTTTGTTTGAATACGAACAAGAAGGAAAAGGGGATAGGGGAAATATAGAATAGAGGAATGAACCTTGGCAGTGGGGTGGTGGTGCCGTCTCCAACTTTTTTATCTTGAAGAGCGGCGGTGTACGAACACGGCAGTGGGGGATCCTTCAGAGCGTGACGGACCACTGAAGGAATGCACCAAATGAACGAACCACGCGTGATGAAGAAGGGAGCTCCTTCAGAGCGTGAATCATGAACGCGAAGATCCTTCAATGAGTGATGATAGTTCGCGGGTTTCTTTAATTTCAGGTTAGGGATTGGGAGTTTTGGTGCCAGTGAAAGTAAGGGATAAATGGGGAGAGCAGTGAGTTGGCGGTAAATCTTCAAGCAACATTTGCTAATTGGATTTTAAAAGCAACGCTTGCGAAATGATGGCAATGAGAAAATAGGTTTCAAAAGTGATGTCTTTTTATGTTAAAGCAATGCTTTCTAAGCGTTACCTTAAAAGTATATTGTCTTAGACCAAAAATATTGTAGGATATTTAGCTATGGACATGCTCCATAATTTTTCAATTTTAATGGATCACTCATATCCGTACTGTGTCGTATTCGTGTCAGATTGAGATTGGTAGCATATCATATATATGTGCAGTTAAACACCTAACAGACTATGCTACTTTATGGATTGATGACTGTCCCCACAAATCAACACGGATATTTTCAGCATATTTTGTCTTCACTTGCACGCTTAACTATGGAGTTCTTTAGTGATGGGCTACCGAAAAGAAGATGCATCTTGTTGATATAGATTGTACAAATCAATTTATATAAGTCATCCTCAACTATATAGTCTCATACCTATACAGTCTTAGGATCCCTTTCATTCCGATGTGTAATCGGTTCATTTATGTATCCCTCCGCTTAGAAGGTCTTATGAGGAGCCGCTCCTTATTCGTGCCTTTTTTGCACCGGCGATTACTCCTTGCTCTCATCCTAGGACATTACAACACCCGCCTTTCTTCGAGATTGAAAATACATTTTTAATTTTGGATGCATTTGTTTATGATTATTTTAGCTAATAATTACTTTTTTTATCGAAAACAATTATTTTTCATATATATAGACAATTTTTAAAAAATTATTGAAATTAAAAAAATCAGTTATTATTTTTTTAAAGAAACCAAAATTAGTAATTTTTTTAAAAAATAAATTTTCAATTTTATCAATTATATATAAAATTTACGTTTTCATAATTTTTTTTTTTTAAATACCAAGCAAACGCACCCTTTGTCACGTGATCACTTTCCAAACATTGTTATTTCAATTCTCAACCGCCAATTCTTTCAAGATCAGTCACTTCACGTTCACACACGCTCACACACTAAACGTCATGACACTCAAAACCATCAATTTACTTCACTACCACCACCACCACCCGTGCCCATGGCGACTACCACCCTACTTCTTCCCAGCCCGTTCAAACCCCAAAACCCTAAACCCAAACCCAAACTCCCCAACCGACGCTACTCTCACCCAAGCTTCACCTGCTCTTCCGTCACTGCCCAATCCCAATCCGCAAGAGACCGCCTTCTTGCCCTCATCTCCGACCAGGACCGTGGCCTCAGGACCCAGAAAGACCGCGCAAGGCGGTCCGCGATCGTAGAAGCCATTGACGCGATGGAAGCCCTGGGCGCCAGCACCGTGACCACGGGCCAATCGCTCTCCGGCACTTGGAGGCTGCTTTGGACCACCGAGAAGGAGCAGCTCTTCATCATCAAGAAGGCTCACTTGTTCGGCACCCGAGCCGGTGACGTATTGCAGGTGATCGATGTCCAAGAGAGAACCCTCAATAACGTCATCACTTTCCCTCCCTATGGGGTTTTCTTTGTCCGATCCGGCATTGAGATTGCATCGTCACAGAGAGTAAATTTCAGGTGAATTATATAATTCTTTTTGATTGGAAGATCATATAATAAACAAATTCTTCTGTTGTTTCTTTTTAATTGATTTCGCGTTAGATTTTGATGTCGGCTAAAACCCTCTTGTGGTCTTATGTTTCACATAATTTTTTTTATTTGGCCCCAAATTTTTAATATTTATGTTTACCTGCTAAACAGTAAATTGAGATTAGGGCATAATAAAAACGCTGGTGAATTGTTGGTGTCTAAGAAATGATTAAATTTTGGTTTACATTAGTCATCATTGATGTTTCTGAATTAAAGTTTCTTTTCTTTAGATTGGATTTTGATATCATTTACTCATGCATTGCCATGTAATAGAAAGAGTTTGGTCTATATAACTTCTGCAGGAGAGGTTAAACTCTTTCGATTTTGTAGTAGAATGCTACATAGCAACTCTGTTGTGAAGTTCTTTTAACAAAAATGAGTTGTCATTTAATCATGTTTATTTACTCTTGAATGGATGAATAGCCCCTTTTCTATCAAAACTTGGCTATATTTTTTCTTACTGCATATCATTACTCAAGTTTGTGGAAAAGAAAAAGTTCATTGGAAACGGATCAAAATTATGCTTGAAATCTTGGGTTTAATGTGAATGGCATTACATACTTTTGAAAGTGTGAACCTTTATCTACTGTTAGAGAATTCGAAATTAAATGCAGATATCTCTAAAATTTGACATTGGCTGCTTCAGATTTACAAGTGCAGTATTACGAGGGAAGAGTTGGGAAATACCATTGCCACCATTCGGACAGGGTTGGTGAGTACTTTAAGTATACAATGTAGTTGATGATATGGAAGCTTTACTTGCTGGCCAATTATTTGAATGCTCATATGTACTCTTTCTTGTTTGCTTTGTACTGATGAAGCTTAATTGAGTGTTAAAATCAGATACAATGATTGTTTGCTTAGTTGGTTAGAGGATAGCTTGGAATAACTTTCGATGTATGAACTCTATGTCCTTCTATTTGCACTCTGTGGTTAACAAATGCTTTCTTGTTCTTTTTTTTTTCAAAAAAATGAAGTGAGGATCAAATATCAAATTAAGTAATATTAGTATATATTATATTAGTTTATTAGTTTACTCATATATTTTGTTTAGAGTTATCATCCCTCTGGATAATATGGCAATTAAAAGTATGATACGTTATCATTACTCTTTACCTCAAAGGTCATTCATACGAATCCAGAGATTAAACTAAATTTTAGTCATTTATTAATTCACATTTTCCATTGAGTACAACCATGTGAATGCAAATTATATAAAATCTGTCCCTCTCCATTTTAATTTCCTTGTCCATTATACACATTCTATACTTTCTACCTTTCCAACTAAGCATGCCTTAAACCATGCTGCTGGAACAATCGCAAATGTGTTCTCAACTGATAATGTCGGATTACTGTGCTAAAAGTTCATGGTTTGACTTGTATGATTTGTCCGTGTGAGTAGGGGCTTTGCTCCACCTGCCATGGTACTATTTTGCATGAAGAGTGTGTTTTGGAATGATTAAAAATGGAAAAATCTTTTGATTTGATTTAGAAATCTTACTATGTTTGGGGCTCATTATAAAAAATAAGATTTGGATTAATTTAGAAATTAATTCTTGTGTTTGGAACTCATTTAAATATGAATTGATTTGATTTGATAGTGTGAAAAATGTTTCATGATAAAATAATCTTTTTAAATATTAAGTTTAAAATTAAATATATTCCAATCAAAACTTTTCAAATTTAGTAGGATTTCCAAGTAAAAAGAATGAAATCCCTTGGGATTCACCAAATCAAATCATTTCTTAGTTTTTATGAATTTCAAACACTATTTGATTTACAAATCCAATCATTTCCCATTTTTAGTCTTTCCAAACACACTCTAATTGAATTATCTTTACTTTTATTTGCTAGGTTGTATAAATTTCTGATGGCAGTCGTTACTATATAGTCATGCTTAAATGTATATTTTGAGTTTCTCAATAAGCTCAATTTTTTAAAATAAAAAAAAAAAAGAATTTTTGTTGAGGAGAAATGATGATTAAATACAACAAGAGGAGTATCTAATATCCTTATAAAGATGATTAACAGATTTGATGAATGCGGCGTTTACATTTTTCATAGATTTGTTGAGGCTAATATATCTTTTACGTTTTGCTTGTGTACACATTTACTCTGGATTTTTTATCTTCTGTACTTTTGATTATTGGTGCTTTGGTTCAATGTGTAGTTAAAAAAAATTGATTTAATTGCAATGGGCTAACTATTTGTTTTAATTCAGCTATATAGTTTACTCAGTGTTGAATCCCCGTTTTTTATTCCTTAACTATTTTTCGCTAGTGTTGGTCAACTTTGCTAGGTGCAAATTGTAGATATATTTAATGTTCTCTTGAAATGAGTTGGAGGGAAGAACTAGAAGAGAGAGAGAGAATGTTTGTGTGTGTGTGTGTGTGTGTGTGTGTTTTTTTTTTTTTTATTTGTTGAACAAGCACGATGTAGTACAAAGTCTCTAGATAGAATTCTATCAAGGGATTGAGAAGGTCTAAGAGGAGAATGAGTGAACACGCCCAATGATTGTGTCTTCTGGTATAAGAACCCGGAAAAGAAGATAGGAGTTTTGGTGTAAGAATGAGGAAAAGGCAATGCGACTTATTGATAATTTTGACTTATTATTTAAAAAGCGCTGTCATACAAAGACTGAGATCCAGATTTTATGGTACACATTGAGGGATGGAAATTGATTGAGGCAAGGGTGGGGAGTAGTTTTGTTGACCCTAACACTAGCTTCCAAGTTTTTTCCCCATCCTCATTAACAATCCCGATGGTAGGGAAAATTCTCCTCTATCCCCACGATCACTATACCTCCACAAGGATCTAGACCAAAATAATATTTAAAACAATAAAAATTGTACAAATAATTTAATTAATCCGCGTAAGAACTCTTACGAGGCAAGTGAAAAATTTGAGAAATACTATAGTTATAGTAAAATTGTTATGGACCCCTTCTTTGGGAGAGCATATCATAGAAAACAAAATAGAAGTGAGAGGCAGTTAGGAAAGGTTGAAATACCAACTAATCTAGTCTAGAAGGTTAGAGTTTGGGCAGGTAGGGGTGTTATGGTAAATGACTTGTATAAATAGTAGAAAAAGGCAGTGAAAGAGGTTTTGTCAATTTGTATCTCTTTGAGGACTGAGAATCTCTCTCTACGCGTAAATGTTCCCAAATTCTTATTGTTCAATGATGCTTTGTCTTGAATCCTGATTCGATAAAAGTTCCTAGACAGCCATTTCAATTATTTTCCCTGTGCCAATTCTAACATTGGCATTAGAGCTCTTCTGCATTTAGGGGAAGTGGATGGTTTGCACGTGAACACAGATGGTGGCCAAATTGGATCCGTTGATGAACATGATTGAGGTCGATCAATAACGCGACTTGGAGCACGATTATACTAGGTCGAGACTCGGTTACGCGTGAGAATTGAGTAACTTGAAGGGTGGATGGATCACTAGGAGTGAGTTCGCCCTTATCGGATTTGCTCTAATGGACGTAAATTAGGGTTGGTGGTGGTGACAATGAAGAGACGTTGGTGAATCGCTAAGGAAAAGGGTTTGAGCAGTGGTGGAGGATTGATTTTCCATTGTTCAATGACGATGATGCTCTAGGTTGGTTTGACCGCGTCAATCAATTCATTCAAATAAGAGGTGTGCCACAAGAGGAGTGGGTCACCTCCAACATGGTCACTATGGAGGGATTGGCATGATCATTATGAAGGGACTGGCCTGGACTTGGTCTAGGTAGTGGGAGATGTCCGCGAGGTATGACCTTGGATACATTTTTGCGATGCTATAATGAAGAGATTCCAACCTTCCATTGCAAATAATCTGTACAAGTAGCTGTTGGCCTTGAGGCAAACTAGTAGTCTGGTACATTGAAGGAGCGTAGGCAATGTTTTGAAGAGCTTTTTGGCCTTCTCAATATTTCATAATAGAGGTGCCTCAAGGGACTCTTCTTGCACAATCTTAAGGAGGTAATAAGCTCTGAAATGGAGTTTGCTCTTGTGAGAAGATGGATGAATTGTCGGAATTGGTTAAATTGATTGAAGAGAGAGATTATGCTTTGCTAAGGGGTATGGGTAATCCCATAGCATTGGTAGAAACAGGAACAAGAAAGGGAGTCTAGGAAGAGGAAGTTTATTGGATGGGGGGGAACTATGGGTAGCATAGGTGGGCCAAAAGGGATCATGTCCTTGAGAAGCACAGGAAGTAGCATGGGAAATTGTAATGAGGTGAAATTGGGTTGTAGAGACTCAATTACAGCAAGGAGCTGAAATTTTAGGCAATTATCTGAGTTGAATAGAGGGATAAAAGATTGAAAGGGTTGTGCTTTTATTATCATGGGAGTTACACCCTTGACCATGTTTCTAAGAATCAATAAACATAATAAGCAATTTAGGTTCGTGATTATTGAAGAAGAACATTAGAATAGTTATGAACAGGAGTGGCAAGATGTGGTGGAAGAGTTAGATGGAACTAGTTAGATGGAACTCTTCATACCATGGTGGTGGACTTAAAGGGTATGTTTGGGCAGATTACACCACGATCTGTACAGGTAAGGGTTGAAGTGGCAAGCTAGAAAATTTGGATGCTGATTGATTTGGGAGCCTCCTAGAACTTCATTTGCTAGAAATTCACGTCATAGAAAGGAAAAGTTGGGAATGGTTAAAAGGAAAAGGTATTGATTGTTGTGAAAGAAAAAGGGGTTTGATTGTTGTGAAGGAGTAAAAGTCTCTTTTCCTTAAGTACACGTCATAGAAAACTTATGTGTTTTTACATTGGATGATTCTGAATTGGTATTGGGATTGGCATGGATTGATACTTTTAGCGAAAATGAGGGCACATTACAAGGGGACTTGCCTAAGGTTTATCTATGAAGGTAATTGGGTGACCCAACCCTTTGTTATGGTGAGTCCACTTTTAAATCTGTCATGAGGGCACTCTAGGGCTTCAGGGCTCCAGGACGAGGAGCTGGAATTCTTTGTTCAGTTGTGACCGATTCAAGAGGAAAAGGGTAGAGGATGTACATTTAGCTATGGAGATTTGGCATGTGCTGGCCATCCATGATGTGTTTTCTCCTTTACCAAGCCTTCCTCCATGCCGATCCCATGTTCATGCAATTACTTTGAAGGAGGGGGTTGAGATACCCAATTTGTGCCCCTAGGTGATCACGACGGCCATTGGGAGGTCTTTGGGGTGAATGCTGGCAGCTAGAGCAGTTGTGACCCCAATTTTTCCCCGGCGGTAATAGTGTACATGGGAAGTAGTTGGAAGGATGGGAAGGGAGAACATCCCAGAGTTTGGATCAAGACCTAAGCCTAATTGACCTAATGGACCAGGCACATATATGGGAAAGGAAGAGTAGGGATTTTGAAGAAGGGAAATTTAATGGTCAGTTGGCGGGCCTAGCCCAACAACATGAAAACATGAGGATCTTAGTTGGGAAGGTAGAAGAAATCGGGTTGAGAATCTATTTAGGCTTTATGGGCCAAGCAAACTTTTTAAAGGGGAATAATGTTAATGGCATCTCAGAAACTGAATTATTTGCTAAACCAATGGGTGAAGCTCAACCATGTAAGTTTCTCCTTAGAGCTCTTGAATCATCTCATGAGATTATATCGAGTCTCTTGTTGGGTCTTCACAACTTAAAAATAGTACATATGTGGATGATGTTAAGGTTATTAATGTTGGTCTTAATTATTGGAATGCTGTGGATTTTGAACTATTCAAGCAAAATAGTAGCTTGGTCAATCCTAGAATGGTTGCTACCTACCTAATGAGGCTTCAAGTGCCCAGGATGCTCCCAAGTAGGGTCTATGGCCTTGGTCCATTTCTAGAGTATTGGTCCAACAGTGAAGTCTTTTTGGATTTTGATCCAAGTGTTGTTTCAAAACTAAATGAGAAAAAGATAGTTGCACTAGTAGTGAAGCCTTGGTCCTTTTCTGATGATGTGGAATTCTATTAGGGGGAAGGGGTTGTTTGTTTGTTAGTGAGTGGGGGAATATTTTCTCAAGTTTTTGCTATGTTAGAAAAGGAGTGAGTGAGCTGCTTAGTTCTCAAAAAACCTCTCCATTTTATTGTAATACACTACGGTATCTTTCACTATTTGCTTTTTGTTTGTTTATTTCTATCATTTTGGCATCAAAGCTCCTTTTCTGGGGACTGTGTGGGCCAATTCGCTAAGGCTGGGAGAGCCATATGGATTATTTGGAGAGGAAGCCGGATCAAGGGATGCGATTGCTGAGGGAACCACGTTGAGCTCGATGTCGCAATCGATCACCATTGAGAAGGCTACACCATCGAGTGGACTTGGATGACTGATGGAATGTGAGTTCAACAAGGTAGCTAAGATTAAGATTCTATGTAAGATCAGAAGAAAGATGCAAAATTGTAAAATGTTGAATCGTAGCATGGATCATAAGATCTTACCATAATATATATATATATATATATATATATATATATATACACACGTCATAACTACCCTAACTATAATTAAATATGAATAAAGTTGTAACTCAGCTTGGGATTCAAAAGATCACAAAACTAAAAGTCCATGGTTCATAATTAATACTTTTCAGATTAAGATCCTAGCATATGCCTTGAACCCAAACTACCCCTTTTTAATTTTTTTTTTCTTAATATAAATTAAAACATTTTGGTCTAATCTTTTAAAGAGTACCAGCCCAAATGACAACAACAAAGAAAGGAACCAATAAAAAAGGGAACAAAAAAAAAGTAATAATAAACGGAAGGCAAAATACAAAAAATAAAATGAGAATAAGTTGAGCACCAGAAAAAAAAGAGAAGTTTCTCGACATCACATTGGCAGAGAGAGGCATGTGCAACTGGGCATGGAGCAAGTGTTTGGTGGTTCAAAGCTCTGAAAGATGGAGATCGTTTTGGCGGTTTGGGTCAAGGGCGGTGGCATGCAATGACATCGACAACATCGATGAAGATGTCAAGGTAGAGTTTGGGATTGAAGAACAGAGGGAAGTGAGAGCTTGAAAGTGTGAAGAATAGAGAGGGGACAAGCTGAGAGCTTGAGAGAATTGTGAAAGGTTGTGCATTGGGTTGGGTTCTGTCACAAAATGCCTTGGGGCTTCCTAGCCTTTGGGCGCATGCATCTCAACGGAATCGAACGATTCCAATGACATTACAATCTTCCCCAGTGATCCAACAACGGCAAGTTGAGCTGTGTAATCGAGATCGCCTAGGCTGTTTAGAATTGTGGAATCACACGATCTTACTATGAAACACGTGATCCTAGCTACCTTGGGGTTCCTCGTCGAATAAGGGGTTCACCGCTCTCCTCTTCCCCATTGCAAAGGGCTTCATGACTCGAGGTCTCGAGACCAAGAGGATCGAAGCTCCTCTCACTCCCACGATGGTCATTTGCGCCACTAAGATTGGTCTTCTTGGAATAGTTGGTGTGGAATTCATTTCATGGAAACCCTCAAATGTGGTGGAGAGATCAAGATAGGAATATGGAGTCACCCTTTTTTGCTAGAGATGATGCATTGAGGTGGTTGTGTTGGCATTTGATGGTAAGGCTCTTAATTGGTTCCAGGCATTGGAGGAGCACGTGGCTAAGGATGTTCACCTTTTGAATCTTCTATATATAATATTGCTATCTTAGAATTAACAGTAATGGACTTCTCAATTGGTTGCAAGCATTGGAAGAGCACGTGGCTGAGGATGTTCACCTTTTGACTTTACTGTATATAATACTGCTACCTCAGAATTAACAATGCTGGACTTAAGTGATTTGGGAGGTGAAATGAGGAGGGGCAGTTGGCATGCATAGATAAATGCAATACTTGCACTAGGGAAGTGGGTTGTAGTATACATGTAGCATTATAACCATGGTCAAGCATGGGCTGGTGAATTTTGACATGATAAGGTTCCTCATGGACCTAATCAAGAGGTGGAGGAGTTTACTAATGAAGGAGAACAACTTATTTATCGATGTCCCGTGTGGGAAGGGATAGGAGCAACAATCACCACTATTGTAGTAGTTCCCATTCTTATGTTGATAGACAACTTGGTGGACAGTAAAACCCATTCAGCTATTGTGATGTCAAAGGTTGGAATTAGTTTTTTTTTTTTATGTTGCCGGGTGTGCGTGTGTGGCAGAACCATGGCTGTTGTGCAGCTATAAGGATGGCTGCTGACCTATGTTATGTGCCCCATGCCAATTTATGAGGAATTCTGGAAGAGATTTGTTGCTGAGGACCCTCACGATGGGTGAGCATTAACCGCTTTTTTGCAAGACATTTCTACATGGCCAACATACTTTTTACAATATTTGCCACTTAGGAAGGAGTATTTTTCGGCAGTAATGTTTGCTTTTTTATGCGTCACCTTGAGAACAAGGTGAGTTTTCAGAGGCAGGGTTTTGCTAGCGATGTCATGTTTGGCAAGCATAATAGCCACCAGAGACGTAGGAGGTTTGGTCCTCAGCTTAGCCCAATAGAGAATGTCACTGATGGTGTGAGTGCTTTTGTGCATGTGAGGGAGTGATCAAGTGCCACAATGGGTAGTTAGGTTGACTAGGAGAGAGAATGGATTGGTACACTTGACATGTAGAGAGAAAGGTTGTTATAGGAAGTAGAGGGAAAGCTTGATGGATCATCCATTTAGAATCATTAGGCTAAGGCTATAGGGTGAATGGTTCCTTATTTCCAGGTTGTTTTCCTGTCTTGTCCCTTCCACATATTGATACAGTTATACTCTATCACACTTGTTCATATTTTACAGAGTTTATAAACATTCAATATGTTGGGTGGAGATTCACACAGAGTCCCTCCCTCAAAAGTTATCTAGTACATTCTTCTGTTTCTTTTATTGATGCTATACTATATTTTACTATTATTTTGGGATTAATTTCTAACAAGCTTAAAGCCTGTCGGATATAAAGCCATTTATATGTCTCTACCTAACCACTTATGCTTTTGGTAGAGACGGATCATGATACGATGTCATAGCTTTTATGGATTTGCTGGATTTGGCCGCTTGTCATGCTCCTAGCATACCACTCCGATGCATTTTGGCCAAGTCCTAGCCAAAGATGAAAGCAAGCATGCAGAGCCCCTCTGAGAATGTAGAATTGTGTGCTCCTACATGCAAGAACACGCTCTTGACAACCATGGCTAGCGGTGGTTGGCAAAGAAAGGGTAGCTAGAGAGGGAGGCGTAGGCGCCTTCATGCGCTACAAAGGCGACGACGTGTAAAGCTAACACGCAGAAAGAAGAACCAACATGTGAGGATGTGTTTGGTGATGATTTCTAGTGGGCTTCAGTGGTCTGGCGAATCTGGGGATGACGATTCTGTTGCTGTGGTCAGGTTGTCAAAACAGTGGCTGAAAAATTGGCTAGTGGATGAAACAGTGGTTAAGTAGGATTAGGACTGGAAAACTGGGGAAAATTTGGGGAAAACGATGGAGGCTTTGGAATGAGGAAACACGAGTTTTTAGAATGGTATTTAAGGCTGTAGATGTTGAAGGGTTGAAAAACAGGTAAAAGAGGCCGATGTAGCAAGAGAGTGATAAGAGATTTCAAAATAGCAATTAAGGCTGGCAATATTTGCAAATAGTCTAGCAATGGAGGCTAGAAGGAGACCCAACGATGGCAGCAGAAGGTGATTAGGCTCCTAGATCGAGAAGTTTTGTTACCAACTTGAAAAGCAATATGAAGGAAAAACTTAATATTATTTCTGATGATTCAAATTGTACAGACAATTACAATATACATACATATGGTAATTATTGTATAGTAGCAATCTTGCTTAAAATGACATCAATCAAAACTGTACTAATAAATGGTAATGAAGAACTAAATTTGTACACAATAATATACATAAATACATGATATGCATGATATCTCAACAATTTCAATATTTGCTCTTATTTCACGATTTGTTTCTTTATTTAGTTAGGGTTTAGGGTTCAAGTATTATTATAATTAGGATTGGTACTTTGTATTTGAATCACACTACATCAGAACATGCCAATATATTTTTTCGATTATTTAGAGTCTTTGCTCTTTCTTTCTTTCTTTCTTCTTTTTCCCTACATAAAATCCACAATCTCCAATGGAGTTATGTTGTGAAAGTCAGGAAGCTCATCACATAACCTCAAATTCAATATCTCATGAACGAACCAAGAATGTTGAAATTATCATTTGTTTGAGAGAGTTTTTCAAAGGAAGTTGTCACTAAATTGGTTAATTGCTATGCGCAATTAGCAAATGTCTTGACAAAATCTCAAAAAAGGACCTTGAATTTAATATACTTGTTATAAATTTGGAGCATTTCACTTATAAACTCTTAGACAACGTTTGGTAAGGGGGGCAGAGACACAAATACAGGGACAGTTTGTCCCTGTATGATGTTTGGTGGTGGAGACGGGGTATGTTAGGACTACTCCTCTGTTAAGAAAAATGGAAGTTTTATTGATACTCTCCCGATAAATCACCAAGGAGGAAGAGTTTACAAGAACCCTAAGAGGAAGACTCTTCCCCAATTTATGAACTGAATACAAGAAATGAATTCAACAACCATAAAAACTATTGTTACATCTATTTATACTAGGCTAAGTAACTAATTTTCCCTCCCAAAATTCCCTTTCTTTCATCTCCTTTCTCAACTGACAGTAACTGAATTGCTGTTATTTCCAGCAACAGGCACTGCTGGGTCTTATTCGGGTCTGCATCCAGCCCCCTTATTCCTCCTAGCATAGACCCTTGCGTATCTTAGGTCCCTAACAATACCCTTCCTGGAAACTCACCTTGTCCTCAAGGTGAAGTAAAGGAAACTTGTCCTGTAAAGAGCTTAGTAGTTCCCAAGAGTTGTCATGGGGTGGTATACCTTTCCACTGTACCAAAACTTCTACTACACCTTCAGCTGTGTCTCAGCTCTGCAGAACTTGATGTGGCTCTGCCTCCAAGAATCCTTCCTCTATTAGCCCCTGGGGTAATTCTTGCACTTGTTGATTAGGTGGGACAGCAACTTTGAGGCGACTGATATGGAAGACAAGGTAGAGTTTACAGGTGGCAGGGAGTGCTAACCTATAAGCAACTGGGCCTATTTTCTCTAGCACTTGGAATGGTCCATAGAATCGTGGGCTGAGTTTTTCATTGGGGCACCTTGCCAGAGACTTCATGCAGTAAGGATGATATTTCAGGAAGACCCAATCTCCTACCTGAAAGCAGAGTTCCCTTCTTTCTTATCAGCAAAATGCTTTATTCTTTCCTGTGCCAAATTTAAATTGGCCTTTAATTCAGCCAGAATGTCATCACGTGTAGCCATAAGGGACTGCACCTCTTCTACCTTAGAAGGGTATGTGTTACCCTTGAAAAGTACCAGGGGTGCCCTGTCGTAAAGTGCCTGGAAGGGGGTGGTCTTGGTGGAGGCATTGAAGGTTCTATTAAACTAATATTCAGCCTATGAGAGCCATTCCACATTCTTGGCTTTGAGCTGACAAAATAGCGGAGATAGGTTTTCAAGCAATGATTTGTCACCTCCGTTTGACCATCCGTTTGTGGATGATAGGATGTGCTATAGTTTAGCTTTGTGCCTGTAGCTCGGAACAATTTTGACCAAGAACTGCTCAAGAATAAGGGGTGCCTGTCAGAAATGATAGCAACTGGAAACCCATGTAGTTTGACCACCTCCTTCACAAAGATTTGGACCACATCCTTCGTAGAAAAAGGATGTGTCAATGGCATGAAATGGGCATATTTTGTGAGGCGATCAACCACCACCATGATAGAGTCTTTACCCTTGGATTTTGGCAGCCCAGAAATGAAGTCCATTGAGATCTCTAACCACACCTGATCTGGAATTGGTATTGGCTGCAGCAGTTTGGCAGGGGAGAGAGCTTATGACTTGTTGGTTTGGCATGTTTGATAGGAAGCTACGTAATCTTTCACCTGTTGCCTCATCCCTCTCCAGTAGAAAGCAATGGACAACTTGTAAGTTCTGAAAAATCCAGAATGGCTACCCACTGCTAAATCATGTGCCTCAGCTAACAAGACAAGGATTTGGGACGAATTCTTAGGTAAAACAGCTCTGCCTCAATAGAATAATCTACCATTTTTCATTGAATACCCTGGAAATTCTATATTTCCTTGGTGCAGGTGCCTGATGATTAGCTGTAGGTGTTGGTCTTCCTTAATTTTGTCTTGGATTGTGTCCCACATATTGGTAGTGACAACTGACATAGCATGAAACATCATTTGGCGAGACAAAGCATCAGCTGACTTGTACTCAAGCCTGGGTCGGTATTGTATTTCAAAATCTAAGCCCATGAGTTTGGACGTCCACTTCAATTGGTCCTCCCCAAGTAAGCGTTGATCTGTGAGAAATTTAAGACTTCGATGGTCTGTCAGTATAATGAAATGCCTCCCGAGGAGGTAGTGCATCCATTTTTGGATGACTAGGACGACAGCCATCAACTCTCTCTCATAGGCTGATCATGCTTGCTTTCTCTTGGACAATGCTTTACTAAGGAAGGCTATTGGTCTACCTCCTTGAGAAAGTACAGCCCCCAATCCTTGGCTAGAGGCGTCTGTTTTGATGACAAATGGTTGTGAAAAATCTGGTACTGCTAGAACTGGTAGATTAGCCGTAGCTTGCTTCAAATTGTCAAAGGCTTGTTGTGCCTTATCGCTCCAACTAAAACTGTCCCTCTTTGTTAAATCTGTCAGGGGTTTAGCCATCGTCCCATACCCTTGGATAAAGTGCCTATAATAGATGGTGAGTCCCAACAATCCCCTCAAGGCTTTCACATCCTTAGGGGTAGGCCAAGAGTGCATGGCCTCAGTTTTTCGTGGGTCTGCTGAAACTCCATCTGCTGATATAATGTGACCAAGATACTCCACTTGGTGGATAGCAATTTCACACTTTTTTCTATTCAAAACCAATTGGTGTTGCATTAGTAATTTGAAGCTAGTCGTAAGGTGCTGTGCATGCTCCCTTTCTGCCTTACTATATATAAGGATATCGTCAAAAAAAACCAATACGAACTTCTGGAGGAAAGGTCTTAAAATGCCATTCATCAGTGCTTGGAATGTAGAAAGGGCGTTGGTTAGCCCTAATGGCATAACGAGAAACTCGTAGTGCCCTTCATGTGTGTGGAAAGTAGTTTTCTCAATGTCGTTTGCCATCATCAGGATTTGGTTGTACTCGGATTTCAAGTCAAGCTTAGAAAAAACAGTGGCACCCGCTAACTCATCAAGCAACTCATCAATCACCGATATTGGAAATTTGTTTGGAATAGTAATCCTATTCAAAGCCCGATAGTCAACACAAAAGGCCAACTGCCATATTTCTTTTTGACAATAATAATTGGGCTTGCAAACGGACTAACACTAGGTCTGATAATTCCAGCACTCAGCATTTCTTGAACTAGGCGTTCAATTTCATTTTTTTGATAGTGGGGGTAATGGTATGGGCGTAAATTGGGAATTTCAGCATCTAGCCTCAAAGCTATGGCATGATCATGAGATCGATGTGGTGGCAGACCTGGGAGTGATTTAAAAACTGATGGCAACTCATCTAGGACCTACTAAATACTCTCAGGATAACAATTTCTGCCTGTGCTTGATTAAAAGCTGGCCAAAGTTGTACTGTGAATCCACAACATTCACTCTCTAGTTCTTTAAGGGCTGCCCTCAAAGCTAATCCACTATAGCATAGCTCAGGATCGCCTTGTAATACTTCCCATTGATCCCCCCATATTTATTTTAAGCCTGGTGATAGGTACCAAGCCATAGGATAAGAATGAATTATAGAATAGGAGTGTGTATTGAGAACAAACTGAAAGAAAACAATGGTTGCTAGGTATTAGAGAGACCTAGCTACTCTCCCAAGCCCAATTCCAACTCCCAGATGCCCCTCTCAATAACCTCCCCTTACCTATATAGGCTATCCCTAACTAACTAGAATATCCTCTCTCTGCCTAGGTGGCAGAGTTTGTTACAAAACCCAACAGCCCCCTTATTCTCTCCCATCTCAATATTTACTAATTACAATAAGGCTCAATCCATAATTTCCCTATATCTATCAATACTCCCCCCCCCCCTCTGAAAAATCACCTTGTCCTCAAGGTGATGAAGCTTGAATGATACAACCAAGGACCCTCCCGGGTCCCAAACCTTGAAAGAGGTGGAGGAAGTTATGCTTGCAGTGTGGTAATGTTCACTAGGGTCCCATGAAACTGTCTCAAGTTCCTTTGTTGTGTCCTTTAAGTAATTGATACCAACAACCTCACCATATGTCTCGACACCCTTGAGGCCAAAAGCTGCAAATTCCTCAATATACTGCATCCTTGACATCACTGCCCATGGGCTGTCATAGAGGCCTCCCAGCCTGTACCTTGTAAGTGCTTCAGCGAACTGCACTAGTCTCTCTCTATTAACAAATTTCAATTTTGCTTCTTCATTTTCCTCAGCCTCAACTATTGCAGCCTCCGTAGAGTTTGTCATCAAAATTTCCCTCGGCCTTAACCCAAAGGAATCGTGCTCCCTCTCATTATAGCCAATATCTGATTTTGTAATTGCTGGTTGGCACATTCTAACTAGAATTGGAGAGGCCTGGTACGTTTTTAAAATCCCTTTTCCTGAGACACCTACTTGGGCTTGACCCCAAATCATAACAATAGCATTACTCACCTCACATATTTGGGCTTGGATCTTTGGGTCCAGTATTTTACCCAACTTCTGCCATGCTCTGTCCGCTCCATTTTTGTCATTAAGCTTTATCTGTGCACCACTTTTCTTTTGGGCCTCCTTTGAATTTGTGATCTTCTTAATGAGTTGGGCCTAGCCCACTAAACCAAAATACAGACCCATAAACTCTCTAGCCTTCACTTCTTTCTCTAGTATGTTCACGAAGCTTCTATCGAAAGGACATGGTCCTGTCGTCTCTTGTTTCCTCGTTGCTGATCGCCCCGCTTTCGCCGTTGGTCACTACACCCAAGTCCCGATCAAGTGGTTTTAGCAGTGGGAGTTGAGTCAACAATCTCGAAACCCGCAATTCCTCCACCGTCATGTCCTCTTTCCTTTCTTCTCACCCATGTCGTCGCCAGTGATAGATCGTCGGGCCGTAGTCTCCGGCCTCGCTTCTGCCCCCTCTGGCCTTGCTTTCGCCGTCATACTCGGCTTGGCCTCGAGATCTCGCCCTTCCAGCGACGGAAGCTTGGTCGCCCTCCTCCATACTTCTGTAGCGTCGAGCCACCAAATCTGGTGGTTCCTGCGGCACCGGCTGCTGTTGTGGCGCGAGTTTGGCGGATTGTTCCTGAGACCAGAGCCTTCCGGTGCTCGTGAGCTCTTCCCCCCTCCGCTGCTCACCCGCGGGATTCCATCACACATTCGCTCTGGTCAGAGCTTCGCCCTTCGGCTGTTTCACCTCCTTCAATGGTTCTACTTCGATCACAATCTCCAGCTCCAATGCTTCCTCAGATTGATGCGTATCATTACCGTCATCATCAACATCCTCTGGTGCATCATCTTCATCCTCTTCCTCCACTTCATTCTGCATGCTTTGAAAAAATGCTCGAACATTAGGAGGCCAATCGGCCATGGTGGATCTCTTTCTTCTCCTCCACCACCAATCTTCATCACCCTCCCATACAGGTAGATGACGTCGCCGGTGGTACCTACTTCTGATGAGATTTTGAATTTTCGTCAGATTTTGCTCCATCCTCCGTATCTGCTTCATCTTCTTCTCTTACTCGGACTCCACGGCAGCAGCAGCAGCACCACGCGTGGTTTTTGGCACAGGGCTCCCAAGACCAGGAGCTCTGATACCATTTGATAGGTACCAAGCCATAGGATAAGAATGAATTATAGAATAGGAGTGTGTATTGAGAACAAACTGAAAGAAAACAATGGTTGCTAGGTATTAGAGAGACCTAGCTACTCTCCCAAGCCCAATTCCAATTCCCAGATGCCCCTCTCAATATCCTCCCCTTACCTATATAGGCTATCCCTAACTAACTAGAATATCCTCTCTTTGCCTAGGTGGCAGAGTTTGTTACAAAACCCAACAGCCCCTTTATTCTCTCCCATATCAATATTTACTAATTACAATAAGGCCCAATCCATAATTTCCCTATATCTATCACCTGGACTTACCAAAGTTAGTATGTGTTTCCCCTAATGTATCCAACCATGCCAATCCTAGCACTAGTTCTAAATCATCCAATCTAAACACATAGAAGTCCTGTGTCACAACTTGGTTAGGCAAATGAATAGTGAGTGCCCTACATTTACCAGCCCTAGGTTTTTGATCTCCTCCTGCATCATATACTACAAAATGTGAATGTGAATCTGGTTTAATAGTGATTTTGGCTTTCCTTGCAAAGTCAAGATCCACAAAATTATGTGAGGCCCCTGGGTCTATGAGCACCCTCACTCGTTGACCTATCACTGTCCCCCAAGCCCAGATCCTTCGCTAACTTCCTTGCCCTATCATAGATTTCAAGTACATGTGTAAGGAGGGGTTTTCGTCCCCTAGCTCACCCTGAGCATCATGCCAGTCTCCTTCACTATCTTCAACAATCATCAATTTCAGCTCTTTACTCTTGCAAAAGTGATTTGAAGTGTAGTGGTCATCACAGAAGAAACAAGGCCCTTTGCTCTCCTGCCTTGGTACTCTTCATTGGAAATGTGTTTGAGGCTCTTCCTTGTTCGACTTTCCTCAGATTGATTACTTGCAATCGATGGGGAGTGAATAGATTTTCCCCGCTGCATAACATTCGAATTTGTTCCCACACGAGGCCAAGGCTTCGGTGTGGACTGTTGCAACAATCTATTTTTATTTTCTACTAATTCTGCCTTAGTCATCGCATCATCTAAGGATTTAAGGAAATGTAGTTTCAGTTCAGCGTGTACCTTTCAGTTCAGCTGAGGAACAATCCCATCAAAAAGAGAGTGTTGGTGATCTTGAGAAGGCTCGAATATAGCTCAGACAGCTCTCGATACTCCTGAACAGTGCCTTTCTGCTCCAAATCCGACAACAACTCAAAAGGATTTTGTGCAAGCTTTGGTTGGAAGCGTTTGATGATCGCCTCCCTGAAACACCACCAAGAAGCTTGGAAGCGTTTGATGATCGCCTCCCTGAAACACCACCAAGAGGGATCTACGGTTGCATTCTCCCACCAACGGAACTAGATGAGGGCTTTGCATTCCATCGTGATTTTGGCAACAAAAAGCCATTGGTGTTCAGGTACCTCTCGAACTTGGAAGTATCGCTCGACATTATCAAGCCAAGCAAATGCTTCTTCGCTGTGGAAGAGAGGGACGTTGATTTGTCGCCATTGTTCTTTGTGGCGAACGTGCGCGCCATAGCCAGAGGAGTTATCGCTATCACCACCCTGACCTCATTGATCACGTCGTCCATGCTCATTGCGATCTCCAAACTCGTGTAGGTATTCATCGCAGTGACAGTGGGATCTATGTTTGCGCGTTGGAGATGGTTCGTGATCACCGCGGTTCTCCATTGCATCGAATCACGCCATGAGCATCTTCAGCATGGATGCAATTTCCGTCACTAAAGCTTTAATGGTGATTACATTGCTCTGAGTTTCTTCTTGCTGCAATTGGATCGCGCAGATCATTGCTTCTAGGGATTCAATTTTCTTCTCTGTTTTAGTAGCCATGGGAGCTCGAAAATTCCTAAGATTCACAAGGAGTCTGATACCAGTTGTTATGACTACTCCTTTGGCAAGAAAAATGGAAGTTTTATTGATACTCTCCCGGTAAATCACCAAGGAGGAAAAGAGTTTACAAGAACCCTAAGAGGAAGACTCTTCCCCAATTTATTAATTGAATGCAAGAAATGAATTCAACAACCAGAAAAACTATTATTACATCTATTTATACTAGGCTAAGTAACTAATTTTCCCTTTCAAAATTCCCTTTCTTTCATCTCCTTTCTCAACTGACGGCAACTAAATTGCTATTATTTCCAGCAACAGGCGCTGTTGGGCCTTCTTCGGGTCTGCTTCCAGCCCCCTTATTCCTCCTAGCATAGACCCTTGTGTATCTTAGGTTCCTAATAGGGTACGGGGACAGAAACATTTTCTGTACTAGAGACAAATTTCTTTCCTGTATTTCTGTCTCTCCAAAAAGTGGAGGCATGACACAAAAATAGAAATTTTCATGTCTCCATCTTCGTTGTCCCTATATTTTTGTCCTAATCCCCCCTTACCAAATGCTACCTTAACTTTAATAGGAGTGTTGGGAATATGGGTAATATTCAAAGATGATATATCTTGGACATGCTCCTACATAGGGACTAGCTCTCGTAGGAAATATATTCTTTATCTTTTGTTAGTAATTATTGTAATCATTAGTTGATTTGATGTTTATATATAGCCACTATATAGGTAGTAGCTCTCATAGGAAATATGCTTTTTATCTTTTTTCTTTGATTCTTTTTTTGACGTGGAATATACTCTTTATCTTTTGTTAGTAATTATTGTGATCATTAGTTGATGTATATATATATTCACTATATTAAGTTTAGTGATCTCACGCAATTCTTAAAAAGTCACTTGTCCACATTATCTAAACCTTTCTCAAGTGTGCTTTTATTTATTAATATGATTCATCTCCGTTGTCTCTTGTATCTATTTCAGTTTATAAAAGTGGGGTCGGGTGGGGTTATGATCTAGGTTATCTGGTAGCCTTTTCTTCTCCAGTTATTTTTCTAAATTGTTTCTGCAGGTTTGAGACTGTATACCTTGATCATGACCTTAGAGTTGTAAAGGATATCAGGGGCGACTATCTAGTTGTTGACCGAGCTTCCTATAGCTGGAAAGAATGAAAGCGTTTCACTGTCATATCTACCTCAACTGTTTGCGTGGTTTTCATTATCTGCATGCTTTGTTTGAAAAAATCATGTACCTTTTCTTGTTATGCTAATTTAATATTATGTATATAATTGCTTTGACAGTTGAAAGTATGGATTAGTTAATCTACAACACATGGATATTGAGCATGCAGTTAATTTTCTTGGTTATTCTTAACACGAGTCGAACCAGGAGCCTATTATCATAGAACACTGTAAATTTCTAATTCACAGAAGATAAACAATATACAGGTTGATACCCCTCTTTTGTACTCTTTCCTTCACACACACACACACACACACACACACACACATATATATATATATATATATATGAAGAAAAATATACGGGTTTGTTTGGTTTCTATTTTAATTTCTTGTTCTTTGTCTGTTTTTATATTTTATATTTTTTATAATTTTGTAAAAGGAAAAGTAAAAAGTAGGAGATAAAAATAATAGAAATCAAATAGACCCTCAAAATTCCCGTTTTCAAACTATACTGAAGTTAAATATTGTAGTCATCTCGTGATCTTGTTTCGTTTGCTCTTCCTTGTGCCTCTCTTACTTTCAATTAAATGAATTATCCTATCTTGCATTTACATTCGCTAGCTTTTTGTATACGTGTTCTTCATTCAATCTAAGTATTATTCATGTGTATATTTTGTGAGTTTGGATTTTGAAGAAGAAAGGAGGAGAATGAATGAATTTTACTATTAGATTTTATAATCTTACATTGTGAGATTTTTTTTTTTTATTTCTTCTTTCAAAATTTAAATTTACAAATAAATCCTATTATCACAGCTCTCAGGCCATGTTTGTCAAAGGAAAAAAAAATAAGGGAAAAAAATTAAGTGAATTTTTTTTTCTACATGTTTTGGATGAAATGAAATAGGGAAGAAAGGAAATAGAAGAATTGTTTTCTCTTGTTTGTTTGATTGGAAAAGTGAGAGAAAAAGAAAAGATAATAATATTAAATTACAAATATATGCTCATAATTTTTAGGGATAATGCCATTCATAACTATAGTCATGCAAAAAATTAATATAAACATAAAATGTAATGCAATTTTGTTATAAATTTATCTATCAATATATTATAAATAAAAATAAAATAAAATTGCTTTTATTTTATTTTTATATATAAGCATTCAAATTTAAATTTATATATTAATAATTATATTTATTAATATCAAATAGGAAAGTTAATTATTTTGAATTTAATAAGTTTAAATAATGTCAACCTACTTGTTAATTGTTAATTAAGATTAATGAGTTTAATTTTTATACACCGTCAATATAAAATGCTTTACATTGACATTTAATTAAGTGTTGTCACGTAAGCAAAAAACGATTGACTTTTACATCTACAATTTAAAAAAGAAACCATCTTTTGCTTATGTGACAATCTTTGATTGGATGTTAGTGTAAAATTATTTTACATTGAAGTATATAGAAATTAAACTCTTAATTGTGAAGAAATTATCAAAATCCAATTTTTTTCAAAAATTTTCATTATTGACAACACAATTTGAAGGCAAATAGAAAAACTTCCTCAAATCACTCTTTTCCTGTATTTCACTCTTTTTCCCTTATCTTCACTTTTCTTCGTTCTTTTCTTTTCTATTTTCTTTATTGTCAACAAAGCTCTAATTTTTACAACTCAATCCTTTATAACCTTCTTTCCTTTGTCTTTCTCGGTCAGGGGCTCTCCAATTATTTATCAGTTGTTTTATGGTATTATCCATTGTTGTGTTAGGTTATGTTGATGGTGATACTAATGGAGCATCAACGGCAGAAACAGAGAAGAAAGCAGTGGCCGGATGACTTGCGACAAAGGATGGCGGTCCTCCTACAATTGGCGACATGATGCCGATGGAAAGACAGGCCGACAATAGGGGGTCCTATGTATTTTGTTATTGGAAGTGGGGAGTATTGTTGGAATCTCGAAAATGTGCTCCGTTCTCCCTTGGTTTTCCGCCCCGATGTGGGGTGAGTGGGGCCCATATTCTTGTTTGCCCCAGTAGATCTTGAATGTTTGAGGAATTATAAAAGACTTCTTATTTTCTTCTCTATGGTATCAGGAATGAAAATCAATTATAGAATATCTGCCATGATAATATTTGGCTAGTTAGAAAATTGGGTTCTGGAAATAGGCAATCTGTTGGGCTCTCTTGCAGTAAAGCCCCCCATAACTTCTCTAGGTATGCCGCTTGGGGCAAACCCACGTAGATTTGAAGCATGGAAACCAGTATTTGACAAAGTGGAGAAAAGATTGGCTCTATGGAATGCTAGTCTTCTATCTAGAGTGGGGAGGCTGGTGTACTGTTAATTATATCAGTTCTAATCAGTCTGGCCATGAATTTTTTGAGAATTTTTAAAATGCCAAAAACTATTGCAACTAAGATTTTTGCCTGCAAATGAGACTTTTCTGGTCTACTAGTGTCGGAATATTCCATTAATTCTTTGGGAAGTCATACTGTCACAAAGTCCCCAAGGTGCCATAACGAGAATGAACGGGAGTCGCTACCAACTTTAATTCTGATAAAAATTGGAAAACCATTTGATTTTGTAAAATTGGTCTTTTAAAAGAGATTTAAGGTTTAGAAGTCTAATTATAATTAGAGAATGATGAAAACTCAATCCCACTGTACCCCTACTATATCTATATAAATAACCCTAGAGCTTATTATGCGAATTAATTTATAACTTAATATTTATTTTCCCCTTTAAAGTCACAATCATGTACAAAAATAAAATAAAATTAAAGAAAATAAAAATGAATAAAAAAAAAGAGAATAAAATTTAAGGAAAATTTAATTTTGCTTTGATAGTTATTGGTTACGCCGACGTATCCTCTTGTGCAATAAGGAATTCAACGCCACATCGTTCTGTAGAAAATAATTGTGTGTTTGATGGATTTTGAAAATGAACTTTTGATTGACGATTTATTAAAAGAAATCCGGTTTTGCATAAGGTTCAAGTTAGCACTAGACTACTTAATAAACCTTTGCAATTCAATAATACATGAAGGAGATATCTACCTCTCAATCATGAGTATTAACTGTTACAAAGATTAAAAAAAAAACTATTTTCCAAAAGAAGATCCAAAATTAAAATACCCAAGATTTTTTTAAAAAAAAAACACACACAAGACTAGAAAATTAAACTCAGTCCAAACACAAAGCAAAGCCCAAACGCCTCTGTCAGCACCCAATTTTTGATTAAGTTTAAACAAAAATAATAATTAATTTAACTTTATTTCATATTTTGATTTAATTTTAAATGTCATTGTCAACATGTTTTTTTAGTCTTATATCTCCGCTTTGGGTATTTTATTTGATTTTTTTATTTTACATTAAAAAAATAAAAAAAAAATAAAGGGAGAGAAATGGGGACACCCATCATAGGGCTCCCATCCACTTCCTTTAGACTAGCTCTTATGAAGTCCCTTGCCCCATTGATTGCTATGACGAGACGGTCCCCTTTGTAGGACGCGTAGTGGAGGGGATGGAGTGCAACGGTCCAGTCCCTTGCGCAGCGAATGTACCTTGCTGGGGCTATTCACCTTTTTTTTTAAGAAGCCATTGAGCAATGGCTAAAATTTTTAAAAAGTAATTATTTTATTTATATTTTATTCTATAAATACCAATGTTTTCTCAACTTTTTCACACTTCATTTCTATTCTTTCCAATATCATTCTAATATTTTAATTACACAAATTCTACTCCTCCATTACACAAATTCTGCTAATTTTTTTTAGTAAAATGGATCCAAAGAAGTTCAATTTAAATTCTTTTCTCAGTTACTTGCAAATTCCAACTGCTCTCAAAATCCAAATAGCCAAAATTTACAAACTTCAAACCTTCAAAATTCAAATCCAAATAGCCAAAATTCACAAATTTCAAACCCTCAAAATTCAAATCCAAATACTAATTTCCAATTACCAAACTTCTTCATAAATCCAAACACTCAAAATTCCTATGCTCAAGTTCCTTCTAATTTTCAAGTTCCTTTTTTTCCAAACAATCAAAATCCACAAATATTTCAACTTCCATTTCCTTCGGTCTTCAATCAAATGGTTGGAAATACAGGTGCAACATCCTTCCCATTTCAAACAAAATTTGGCAATTCAAGATCAGTATCTTCTAGTGTTGGAGGCTTACCTGACCCATCTCCTCAACCACCTACAGAGATGACTTCGAGTTCACAATTTTCAAGTCACAATGGGCTAGATGCTATCAACCTCAATGATGAGCAAACTAAATGTGGAGGTAAAGATTGAAGAGAAATGTGGCAATGAGAAGAGGACAAACTGCTAAAAAGTGCATGATTGAATGTGTCAATGGATACTGTGGTTGGTACAGACCAACCAGGTAATGCATTTTGGAGCTAGATCCGTGATTATTGTGAGGAAAATAACCCCGGCTTGATCAAAATAAGGGAAATTGTGATAAAAAAAATGATGGAATAAGATTAACGAATATGCCAAAAAAATTTGGTGGTTGCCTTGTTCAAGCTTGTCGAAGAATAAGGAGTGGTTCAAATGATAATGATATAATGGAGTTAGTTCATAAACTCTTTTAAGCTAGAGAAGGGAAGAAATGCAATTTTCTGATACACTAGAATGAACTTCTAAGGGAGCAGAAATGGAAATCTCAATCAACTGAGGGTGGAGGTTCCAAGAGAACAAAGATAAGTGCTTCTAGAGCATTCATCTTCGTCAAATCCGGAAACACCACATGCTGAGGAAGTTGGTGTAGAGTCTCCAATTCCTCCACGAGGCACCAAGGCATCCAAAAAGAAGGGTAAGGGGAAATCAAAAGTCTATGGGGGTGGGTGTGCTTTTGAAGAAGATTCTGCAACTGCTAAGCCACTAGCTTTCTGTGATGATTACAAGACCATCGAGGAAAAGAAATTGATGCAAAGGGAGAAAATGATAGCATAAAGGAAAAGGAAATAGAAATGTAAATCTTAAATACATATACCTCTCTTATGAGTGAAGAACAACGATCAATTTATGCTAAAATGATAGAGAAAATGAAGTCAAAGTATTTTTAATTTATGTGTTTTTATTTTAAATGCTTCATTGTATTTTAAATTTATTCAATATTTCCATCATGCAATATTGTTTAACATGTACATGATGTTATAATATTAATTTAAAAAAATAAGAAACTAGCCGTTAAGAAAAAATGACGATTATAAAAACTAGCCGTTACAAAGTGAGCCATTACAAAATTACCCGCTAGAAAACTAGCTGTTAAGTTGGGACCAAAGTTGGGACCTTCCATTGGAGTAAAAGATACCAAGCCCAATTCCTTCATCACTTTTATGATGCATTGCAGATGTGGCAATTGGTGGGGCCAAATAGGGATCCAACTTGAGATCCAATAGTGGAGGTGCTCTTATGCCCACTCCCTACAATGGCAGACAAAAAATTATAGAGGATGGATTATTATAATAAAAATCCATCAACACTTTGAACCCATCCTTCACGCCATATAAAAGGGGGAACACAAAAGTACACAGCGGGCTCTCTTCCATTGACACTGCCATCACTATTACTGCCTACCATCTAAAAAATCAAAAAATCAAATCACATCCCTTCATCAAAGAAACCATATCAACCACTTTTCACCATCATTCTGGAACCATAGGCACTAAACCTCCGCTGTTAAACACCATAGCCACCTAACTCAGCCACAAGGAGCCTCCGCCATGCACCATCCCTCATCGTGAAGATCTCTGTGGAGACCACCAGTAGTGCCACGAAGCCTCACCGCTGCGCTAGCCCCTTGCCTTTGCTGTTGGAGAACCGACCACTGCCTACGCCACCTACCTTGGTTCACCACGGTCACCACGAGCTAGATTGTTGCCGGTGTGTATGCTGCCTCTGTTAAGGCACAACAGCTACAACGTCGCCCTTTTCCTTGAGTTTGCAATTACGTTTTTTTTTTGTTTTAACAATTTGTTTCTTTTCCTTGCCCCTTATTTGTCTTCTTTCACATTACATGATAATTTGCTAAGTTTAGAGTTATTACGTTCGTACTTATTTTTTTAATCTTTTGTAAGATCTTTAATTGTGGAATTACAATCTTGATCTCTTTTGTTTTCATTTTTTTTTATCTTTTATGTGGGTTCCTTCAGCGTTCCCTTTTGGGCACCTTTTACAGGGTTGTAGTGTTGTGTGTTACTAATTTGTTATTTAAGATTTGTTTTAGTGATTTGTTTACTATTTCATTTTAAGCTTTAGTCATATTGTCTTGAATCACTTCAATTATTAGGATTGTTATTTCATCTTTTGCTTTTTTTTCCATTTAGTTTTTGAACCTTTTTTTTTCTTTTTTTTATTTAAACTTATAAAATGAATGTGTAGGTTTTTTTTTTTATACTTGTAAAATGAATGTGTAGTCTTTTTTTTTTAATCCGTGCAATAGACGACAGTCATGATTAAGAGGTGGATGCCTTCTTTATGTATTGTTAAATTGTAAGGGTTTATTGAGTGACCTAGTGCTGATTTGAATCCTGTGCAAAGACGAATTTCTCTTTTAAATAATTTCTCAGTTAAAGTTCTTTTCACAAATAAAATCAATAAACACTTTTTTTGTTTCTTAGTTAAAATTCGTTAATACATACATATTTTATAAAGAACTATGTGGCTTTGAGTTGCTCATTGTACCAAAGGATACGTAGTAGCAGGCATTTCGTATTAAGTCAAACTTTAAATTTTCATAAATTTGTCTATGACTTTTGTTATCTTATTTCCTCAATTTGTAAATGTTGGGAAAAGAGTGCACAAGAAGGGGGGTTGAATCTTGCTTTCCAAATTCTTCTTTTTAAATCTGAAACATTCAACATAAAACATACTATCAAGTATGAAGCTTGAAGTACAGCGGAATAGTGGCTAGATGTTTCAGAAAGAAGGTTTTTGACGCATGATAATAGTTATTCATTTAACGATACTTTATTAATAATTAACTTAAGGTACATAACATGAAAAAAATAAAAGGTTAGGGAAGAGAGAAATGAACACAAGTATTTTTTATACTGATTTGGCCAGCCTGCCTACATCTAGTACTCAACACACATTAAGATTTCATTAACAACAACTTCCTCAACCTGAGAAAGCAAACCAGATAGTCTTTACAATAGCCTTCCTAAGCTCTAACTTGCATAGTAGGCAACCCCAACTGTGACTTAACTGAGTAGTTCTGTATCAATATCTCTAACCTGAATCGAGTAGTTCTGAACTAGTCTCTCCAAATTGAACTGTGACCTACAGACAACTTCTATTGCCATGTTGTAGGTAGTCTTGAACTAGCCACTCCATGCTAAACTGTAAGAAGCAAATCCCTTTGCTATCCTGCTGCAAGTAATTTTACCTTAGCCTCTTCAAGCTATGTCTCACACTGATCACTACTAGATCAAGGTTACAATGGTTAAGTATTTGGGTTGCCATTCAAACTAACCTACACTCAAGTTTTCTTAAAGGTGCTAGCTAATATAGACCTAGGAAACTTAGAGTGATTCCTTTCCTTATCTATTTCCTAATAAGAGCATTCAACAATACATGAACAGGAAAGAAGATTTTTATACCTCAAGAGGATTGATTACAAATATGATGAACAGCACAGGAAGTATGGAGAGATTTTTCCAGCATTTCAGCTATTATATCTTCAACTCTCTCGTCTACATTTAACCTTGGCATCTCCATTTATACAGGTCTATCTTCATGACCATTGCCTCTTTGATATGATCTACAAGTGACATGTATATTTCATTAGATGTGCCTTGGAACATTAGTCTAGAGAGGTGGGCTGACAACATATCACATCGGTTGCAGAAGCCGCTGTATTATAGAGGTTTCTAATGTCCTCATTTTCCTTTTTACTTTCTAGCCATGGTTTCTGAACTCCCCCTTCTAGAAGATATGATCATTAATCATTTAGGCAGAAGAAATGATGTACCAGTTATAATATTGGGTCTGATTCGAGATTTGAATTTTGAAATTCAAATTTTCCCTCAGCGTTCTACGCTCCATAGTAAAGTGAGCTTTCTGATGGCGTAATCAATCTCTTTACTTTTTCTTCGATCTTCCAATCTTCAATCCTGATTATTTAATTATGATATCTTTGCGATTGTACTGATTGATAATTGAGTAACATGTTGTTTTTGGACATGAATTGATTTATTCATCTTGGGTGTACTTTCTTATGCCCCGTGCTACTTTTTGAAAATCCCCTCCTTGGTTTCTTGATCTCTAGCTTGAACTGCTTTAGTTCTCAGGCATTTACACTTTCTTTCCATGAGATAATATTCACCCTTTTTAGCTTGATCTCCTCTGTTGAGATAAACATGATTTCTCATATGTAGTAAAATTATTCCTGATTCAAGTCTGCCTCTATTTCTTTGGTTTGTCAACATGAATACGTTCTTTTCTTGAAATAACATTCACTTTCTTCCTAACTTAATCTCTTTCCATGAGATAAATCATGCTTGCACATACAAAGTGAAACATTATTCTTGCTTTGAGTCCATATTATGCTTTAATCTGTATACACGTTCTTTGCTTGACATAATATTCACCTTCTATTTAGCTTAATCTCTTTCCCTGAGATAAACCATGTTTACACATGCAAAGTGAAATATGAATGTTGCTTTAAGTCCATGAGATACAGACCAGATTAATTTGTTATGCTTTGTCAAGAAACTTAAGGTAGCCGTTATTCATTCTTCAAAGTTTTTTTTTTAAGCTCACTTTGTTGTTAATCAAAATACTTTAGCTTATACTTTCTGAAGGGTTCTGGAGTTTACAGTAAATATTTTAATTTGATTTTTTTAGTTATTTGTATATATTATATTTGTTTGCCTTTTCGAGTAAAATTTATCTGCTTTTAAGTTATCCTAATTGCACAATTAACTGTTGGGTAACTGTTCTTGGACGGATATATCAGGAGTGTTGTGGGGTTTAGTCTCCACCCTTCCTTGTACATAAACAGACTCCCGAATCTAACTCTTTTTTCACAGACTTGTTTAAAATGTTTTTTTTCCAACAAAATGGTTTTCCCAACGGTTTTCCTTAATAAACCTTGGTGGCGACTCCATGAAAAATAATATTTTTTCAATATTTTTCACTACCCCATTGCGATCTCGATTGCGACAGATGGCAACTCCACTAGAGACCTTAGAGAGTCAAGTTCATTAAAATGTTAATTGTGCAAATTTTATAATGTAGAGCATATTTTATTCACTCATTGTTTGCCTAGCATTTGATTTACTGCATTTTGTAACTATATATATGAACCTTAGGGTAGATGACATGTCTTGTTCATGTGTTAATTTTTCCTTGCATTCATGTAATTAATTTGTAGAATTACTAGGTGTAACGTCCCGATTTTCTGTTAGAGTGAAAATGATCAAAATGCCCCTAAGGTCATTTTCAGCTCGGAATTCGAGGAAAGCCGGTCCGACAGTACTCGAAGGGCAAACTCAATGTTGGAAGGGGATTAGATGACTTGTGTATCTTTCCGGGATCAAAAATCTCGTTTTTCGAGTTTTCGGGTCAAAATGACCAAAATGCCCCTACGGTGTTTTACCCGTTTGCAAGTGCCGG
Organism: Dalbergia cultrata; assembly: GCA_031216105.1. Lineage (NCBI taxonomy): Eukaryota > Viridiplantae > Streptophyta > Magnoliopsida > Fabales > Fabaceae > Dalbergia > Dalbergia cultrata. The sequence goes on along the minus strand of CM062353.1, from coordinate 32,758,192 downwards.
ATGAATCTGAAACTTCTCCAGATGGTTTTAAAAGGCGTTTTTATGTATTCTATGACTTTAGTTTTGGTCCCGGAGGTCCCGGGCGAAATTAGTACAAAATTACGGTTTTGCCCCTAGTTTCGTGTTTTTATGCTTAATCGCGTGATTAAGCAAACCTAAGCAATATTAGGCTCTAATCGAAGGTTAATTAATTTCCATAATTAATCTTGAGTCAAAATAATTTATTAAAATTGATTAGAACCTAAAAGTGTTTAATTGAAACTTAAAATCTTATTTTAAATTCAATACTCTTAGTCATGGAATCTTGAATAGTATTTTCTCTTTCCAATTCCTTAAATCATGGAATTGTGTTATATATTGTTTATTCACAAATGAGTTTTTAATTCTCTAATGATGTATGAACACTTCTAATCTTGTCATAAAATCCTTAAACCTCATTCTTAGTCACCTAAACTTAAGCTTAATTATTCTTAACCTTGTACCTAAACTAATACACACTTAAACCTACCATTAGCACCCAATTAGATTATCAAATCTCACCTCCTCTCTGCTGTCTAGTCTGGTAGAAGCCTTCCCCCCTCCTTATGCATCACATGTTCAAATTTTCAACACTCCAATACCTCAAGTCACATACACCATACCTTGTCATACTTTCAACCAAGCTTGATTTTCCAAATGAATAACTAATTAAAATAACCCATTTTCCTCATTTATTTATGGCTGAAAAAGTTCCAGCCATGTCTAGCTTCTAGAAGCCTAATTTCATTCAAAAATTGATAGGAAATTCACTCACATCAAGCCATACTTTGTATCATACACTCCATACTTCAAACCATGCTTGAATGACCTTGTGTAAGAGATATTTTTCTCTCCCTTTTTTTCCCCTCAATGCTATGGCCAAGGCTTCCTCTTGGAGGGCCTCAATGTTTTGTTTTTCTATAAATAGGTGCCTTAGATGAACTTGTGTCACTTTTAGTCTTTTGGTAAGTTTCAAGTTTCTAAGCTTTCTTGAGTTTCCTTTCTTTTTCTCTCTAAGTTTCAAGAGAGTTCTTCCTTTTTTTTCATCTTCATCTTCATCCTCTCTTCATCTCATAATCATCTCTCAACCTTCAAACACCACCCCATAGCCTTGAACCATCATCAAACCTCTCAAACACCACACCTCAAACACAACCTCACTTGAAACACAACTCCAACCTTCTTGTTCTTCCTTGGCCGAAACCATCTAGCCCTAAGGAGGAGCTCATCATCTTGTTTTCCTTTTCAAAGTTCAAGCTTTTTGTCTTCACTCTAGGTAGGAGTGTTTTTCTAAACTTTGTTTCTTGAAAAATGAGTTTCTCTAGCTTTCTCTTGGATTTTCTTTTTGAAACTTTCTTTGTTTCTTTTCTTTGAGTATTCGACCTCTTGGCCTTGAGGAGTATATGATAGCTCAATGATGAGAGCTCCTAGATGATGACTATGTGTTCATCTCAAAGGAACCTCTAGAGCTTGAGTTTTTGTTTTCTCTAAGTTTCATCTTTATTATCTAGCTCAAAAGGATTTTTGTTCAAGAACACCTTTACTTTTCTTGCTATTTTGATTTCGGTTTTCTTGTTCCTTTTCCTTTAAATATTTCGGTTTTGATTCTTTGATCTTTGAGGTTTTGTTTTGTTTTGAAAGTTTATTTATTTTGAGCTTGATGATGATGTTCAAGAACCTCACAGTTCCTTTGAGAACTTGGTTCAAGAACTCTAAGGCTCTCTTTGTGATGAGATGAGTGTTGGGTTGTTATATGTTAAAGTCTTGTATGAGCTCTAACCAACCTTAAAATGAACCTTGCATCATGTTTACTTTTATGCTTTGCACATCATATTTACTTTTCTTGCTACCACTAAGTATCAAGATAATGAATGAACTTGCATTATCATATTTATATTTCAAGCTATGCATTATCATGTTTATATTTCAAGTTCTCACCTAAATATCAAAGATAATAATATGTTGCATCTCATATTTATTTTATGCTCTCACTTTACTTTCTAATGAAAGCTAAAACAAGTGCACAAGCATATTTATTTTTATGTCATCACTTAAATGAACCTAGAGCTCAAAGACTTGCCCATTGTTGTCTCAAGCAAATGCTTGAAAATCTATGTTTTTGGCCTTCATGATTTCGGCCTCAATGAGATTTATTGTTTACAAGTATTGAAAACTATGTTTTCTAATTTTTCTAAGCTCTTATGAGTTAAAGGAATATATAGAACTAAATTTTATGAATTTAGAACCTCTTGAGAAAAGTTTGATTTAGCTACTGCCCTCTTAAGTGTTGTTATGATTTTAGATGATAAAAATGTTTAGAAATGAGTTTTGAAAGTTTTAAAAAGGTTCCAAGAGAAACTAGTATTTTATGTGCTTTAGAAATTGTGTTTGATGCCTTTGTATGGAGATGATGGATTCGGTTCTGCCTTGCCTTGTATGACCACTGTATGAGCTGTTTTAATGATGGTTGTAACGCCCCGATTTTTCTCTACTGCGCCAAATGACCAAAATACCCCTAGGTCATTTTGGATAAAAATTTAAGGCCGGATAGCCTGGGCCATCCTCGACATCATGTTTTAATTATAGGATCAGGATTATATGAGATTTGATGAGTGGTTTGAGCAAGAACCGCAAATCCCCGATTTTTCCGTGTACAAATGACCAAAATGCCCCTGAGGTCATTTTCACACGGAAATCGAAGACGGTCATTCTCGGCCATCCCAAGGGGGTTAGTTTGATGATTGAAGGGGATAAAATGTGTTATGAATTATGATAGAGGTGAAAATTTCAATTTCTGAACTTTCATGCGCTAAATGACCAAAATGCCCTCAAGCGATTTGGCACTAATTTAGTGCCGATTGAACCCGGCCATTACCCAAAAGTTAGAAATGTTAATATTGATGGATGTTTGATATTCGGAAAAGGTTCGGGTAGTCTCAGGTAAATTTTATGTGAAATTACCATTTTACCCCTAATTGGTGCTACTTAAGCGTAATTGGGTAAATAAGGATACATGGGCACTATTAGGCTTTAATTAAATATAATTAAATTTTATTTACTTATTATGGGTCAGATTATTTATTTTAAATTATTTAAGGTCTGAAATTTATTTTGAAATTAAATTTCCATTCCAAATTTTATGATTCACTAGATTACAAAAAAAACCTAATAAACTAAGAGTTAGTGGATTTTCTCTACTTCCTTAATTTAGGGAACTATGTTAGTGCTTGTTTTTCAAATGGGATTTTTGTCAAACAAAGTTGTATGACCACTCCAAAAACGTTGTCTTGAGTGCCTAAACCACTACAAACAACTTCCAACAAAAAGAATTCTTTTCCTAAATTAATTCCCTAATTTATGCTAACTAAAATTCTAATTCTTCCACTCAAAATAAAATAAAATTTTCCTCCCCATTGCTCAAGGAGGCTACGGTTGCCTCATGGTCTTTGTCCCCATTATTTTCAAATTTAATACACCAATACACACACAAAACACTCATTCTTACTATCTATTGTTTTTGGTAAACCTAATTGTCCAAAAAAAGTAGTCATATTCTCTCTAACCTAAACACTTCATCTTCTTCCTCTCCTCCACCTCCAAGAGCCACCATCTTCAACCTCCACCCAAGCTCTCCACCTCTAATCAACATATCTCCACCATAGATCAACTCCTAAACACTTAATCTTTCCATCTCCAAAACACAAGAACACAAGAAAAATCCTCCTACTACCTTAACTCCTCTTGGCAGAAATCATCTTGCCCATCAAGAGAAGATTTTTCTTCTCTTTGTTTCATACAAGATCAAGCTTTCACTCTTGCAAACAAGAAACAACCGTGGTAGGGATTTTGTTTTGATATTTCATTTCTTTTCTTGGTTCAATTTTAGATTTATGGTTGGTTGAATGAATAAATTTTACTCCTTTCATCTTCATCTATTTTCGGTTTTGGAACCTTCATATGAGTTCCCTTCATTTTTGATTTTTGGATGTCAATGGGAAGTTGAAACCGTGGCTTGATGATGAGGGTTTTGATGATGGTTTTGACACCATCAAGTATTTAACCTCTAAGAGCTCAAGGTTTAGTATTTTTCGGTTTTACAAAGGCCATGAGAAATAAAATGTTTTGATGGTTTAGTTTTGGTTATCTATTCTTGGTTGTTCACAACCAAAGTTCAATGATGATGGTTCTTGATGGTAGTTGTGAAAACTACTATATTTTGAACCTCTAGAGCTTGAGTTTCGGTTTTGACCCCAAGATAACATATTAGTGTATTTAGTATGCTTTTTCGGTCTCTTTATGATTTTACTTGAGCTTGATGGTGAGTCCAAAGAAATGAGGTTCTTGGAACTATGAACAATAGGACTCTAAAGCTCACCATGTTTAAGATTGGTTGAGGACAAGAATCTAATCTTGAAAAGTTTCGAGCTTTAATGATTAAGATGTAAAAATGGATTTGCATACATGTTTACTTTCAAGTTACCACTTTAATCTTAAGAGATAATAATGAAACCCTTGCATGGCATGTTTATTTTGAGCCATCACCATAAACCTTGAAGATAATAATGGGTTTGCATAGCATATTTATTTTTCAAGCTATCATTCTAACTCCTAAAGACAAAAGTGGACTTGCATAGCATATTTATTTTCAAGTCATCACCTAAGACACTAAAGCTCAAAACTTGTCCTTGGATCTTAAATGTAAATTTGAACATGGCCACACATTTGTGTATATATATATACATACGGCTATGACACTATGAGGGATCTTTAAATGGGTTTACTTGATTTTAAGTTGAGATAGTTGAGATAGTTATTGAAAATTATACAAGTTGTGTTTTTAAAGTTTTCTTTTCGCAAGTTTTGGGACTCAAGTGTAGCAAGAATGGTGTTTTATGAACAAGGGAGCTACTAATGTGATTTGAGATGTTTAGTTTCTGTTTTAGCAAATTTATGTGAGTATTCAAGAGATAAAAATATTTTTTGGCATTTCCTATGACTCCAACAAAGCGAAGAGGAAAACTAGTAACTAGAAGTTATCAAAAGTATAATTTTGGAATGATTTCGGAACTAAATTTTCGGTCACTGTTTCTAACTCATAAATTCTGTATGATTCTGTTTGGAGGTGTTTTAATTGGTAGAAAATGTTGTTACTTGTTGTAAAAATTATTTTTAACATCCTAGGGTAAGCTAGTAATGGAAACGAGTAAATTATGCAACTCTCTAATGCTTTTATGAAATGAAAATATAGCTACTGCCTAGATGATACAAACACTGTTAAGAGATGTTTAGGATGAGATAAATGTGAGGAAATCATTAGTAGTTGATGCAGAAATTATTTTAGGTATTTTGGAAAGACTAGAAAACTAGAAAGAACCGAAAAATGTAGCTTTGAGGCCCGTAGAGTTTGATAAAATATGGCTACTGCATTGAGATCAATTATTTGGCAAATATTCTGTTTGGAAGTGGAATTAGATGTGAAAAATCCTATAGGAGGCAGTGAGAATTAATGTTAGCACTATAGGAGAAATCGGAAACTAGAAAGGGCCAAAGACGTAAATTCTAGAACCCCGAAAACGTATATTTTATGGTTACTGCCCAAACTATCCAGCATCATTTAGAAATGTTTTTGAAGTTGAAAATAGATGGAAATCATTGAGTATGACCTTTGAGATGCCTAAGAGAATAGTTACGGTAATTAGGTTACGTCGAGCCTAAGTTTTAACCCCCGTAAGACAAAGGGGTAATTACCGAGAACTTGGAATTGAATTTCATAATTGGTGATTCATGATGATTGGTTGTTCACTGCCCATATACATGTCTATGCATATTTTATAATGAACATAGCATGTACATTAGCTGAGTCCGGCCTTGATTCCGGCATATTGGGTAGGAGCATATTTATCATCCCAAAAGTGTTGATGACATGTGTTATATGATTATATGAATGTGAAGCATGAATATGTGTTTATGAATGAGGTTGTGAACCCGACTTATACGACTCATTTGTGGTATGCTATGATCATAATGGATTGAGATGCATGATTTATATGACATTGGTGAGCATAAAATGTTAAGTGAAATATCATGATGATATCCGAAATGGAATGCTTATATTGTATCTGGATGATATTTGAGGTTGTACATTCATGCTGCATTCTTGCATAGCATACCGAGACGCATTTCTCCCTGCTTGAGGGGAGATAACAAAACCGTGAGGGTATGGTAGATGCACTGCCAAAGCGGACAAATTTACTATGCACCGGGTGTAAGTAAATGCGCTTTCAAGAAGGAGATAATCCTAACCGTACTGGGAGTCGGAATATGATAGGTGATCCTTAAGCCCCCTAACCCACACTGGGAGTCGAAATTTATTTATACTTACCGGGGTTAAGTTGGAAACTAGTGACGACTAGTTAGGTATGAGCACATAACCTAGAACTCTCATAGGAGAGAGTATTAGGGTGGCCGATAGAAAAGTATATGAAAGAGGAAAGTTCATGCAAATCATCATGTGCATCAAGGAAATCATCACGTGCATCTTGCAAATTATCAAGCATACTTTATAATCATGATATGCATTTTACTGTGATTGACTTAGTATAATTCTCTATGATGTACTTGCATGTGGCATTGACATGCATTCCATGAATTGGTATGATGCATTCATGACATTGATTCATGCTAAAAGACACGGACCTTGGATAATGACTTTTCGAACTTAATAAGGAAACTTTACTTGTGCCCACTATTTTCATAATGAAAACCCAAGGTGCCTGAGGACGTAGATGATGACATATTGTTAGGAGGTGAAAACCCTACTGAGATTCTTTTATAAGTTTCTCACTCCCTCTTTCTTGCATTCTTTCCACTACGTCTTCAGAGGCCGATGGCGACGTTCGTGATCTTCGTTGATGCTCCCACTGAAATGCACTTTGACGCCACTCACCGGACTTATCATTTAGGTGGGTCGTTGTCTTTGTACGATTGTTCGTGTTCTTAGCACGTCCTTTTACACACCCAGTTACTAGTTATAGATTTTCTCCTGCCACTCCATTTACTGATGAGCTGATCTTCGAGCATGCCCGTCCGCGAAGAGAGCAGCTGGCTGCACACATCCTACTGCTTCGTCTGTTCATGGGTATCCTGAGTACGTTCCTCATTCTCCTAGTTCGTCTGAGCCTGAGATGCACCCTCAGAGGAGTCACCATCCCAACACTCCTCTGGCGGTTCCGCCGCTTCCCATGGAGCTTGGAGATGACGGTGAAGGAGCAACTTCGGTCGAGGTCCATCGAGGGGAGCTACCTCGCTTTATCGTGGGGCTGTTCGTGCTCGTCGAGGTGCCCATGTTCGTCCATCCTACGGTCACGGTAATGCTGAGGTGCTGACCCGTTTCATTGGCCGCACTTCCCTTCTCCATAGAGACATTTTGATAGCCGAGGATGATTAGTGATCGCAGTGCCCTAGCACACTTAGTGGATAGCTTCCTTCGTTTTCCCCCTATCTTCACGTTATCCCACCTATGTGCACCCCAAAGAGACTTAGTAGTGAAGAGTGGTCCTTAGTCTATTTAAATTTCCGCACTACTTTATGCACTTTGTTTCTTTTCTGTTTTGTGGATTAATGTATCATCCTAACTGTTAAGGGTGAAGATATCATTATTCATTACTACGTGTTTGGTGTGTAAGGATGTTGTTATTACATGAATTCATGACGATTATCTATGAATGTGATACTATGGGTTTAAATATCATGTGCTTGCTCGCGATGTATAGGACGCTGTTCATTTTCGGTATACGAGGCTCACTATTTTGTTTAAGATTCAAAAAAAAATTTAGCCGTATTTTTGCTAAGTGTTTTACAAATGCAAGGTTAAGAACTAGAACAAAAGAGTAATAACTAATAATTAACTCAAAATGCGACCTAGGCGTGTTGGGTTAAATATTAGGGTGTTACAATGGTCATATGCTTATGTTTGGGTATAATTAATGTTAAAACTCATATGTGAAAGATAAGAGAAGTTAGAAACTAGAAAAGAATTCATTTGAGAGTTCTAGATCCCTTAATGTTTGAATTTTCTGGATTCTGTCCAGCAAGGTTTAGTAATGATAATTATGGTTTTAAATTATTTTAAATGTGTGGGAATGACTTATAATTGATTTAGGACTTGATCTTGATGCCTTAGGAGCAAACCAGACTTAGAAAGGGTCATTGTTGTGACTCCTAGGTACCCGTAAAGTTAGGATTATGAATTCTGCATCCTTGAGGTTTAGAGATGTTCTTGACTATAGTGTGAGGTGAGAAATACTTAGTTATAACCTTATAGGTTCCCGAGAGATTAGGTTTGATGATTTATAACTTAGAATGTGAGTTAAGGACCTTAAGGGTCAATGCATAAGACACTAAGAAGTTGTTAATGCTATGATGTGTTATATGATGCAATGATATGATGAGATGTGCTTGATGCATGAGAAAATGATTGATGAAAATATTAAAGTTTATCATAGCATGAGATTTCATGACAACATGATGTGTGAATTAGCTTGTGGCAGTTTGAAGGAAATTCGATTTAACAGCTGTCATGCTGCCGAATTTCCGTCAAACCTTGGAGGGTTAAAGAAATCTTCAAGAAGTACCATATGAGTTGAAAACCCTGGGTGACACCGGTTCGGCTGAGCACCCCTAGGAGATTTTTATGTGACAAAGCACCGAGACGTGCTTGCCTGGGTGACACCGGTTCGGCCGAGTACTGTAACACCCTAATTTTTAACCCAATATTCTAGAACATATTAGGCTAATCATTAGGTTATTACCTCTTAGTCTTATTATTTTCTTAAAATACTTAGCGGAAATTACGGGTAAATTTTTCTTTTTTAAAACATAAAGCAAAGTAAGAGCCACGAACTTAACTAGTCGAGCGACAGAAACATAAAGCACGCATAACAATTATCAAAAGTCATAAAGTAGAGCATATAACTAAAGAACAATCATGATAATAAAATAAACATTCCATTAATAACATAATTAAGGTACATAAGTAGTCATACCCTCATAGGGACCGGTAGAGCTTGTAATACAGCGGAAAAGGAAATACAATAGAAAACAAGAAAGCAGAAATAAACCATAACTACCCGAGTGCACCTATGGTGAATAACCTCAAACACAAAAGAGGGTTTATCCACTCTACATGTGGTGTGTGCACTAAGCCTCCCCTACGACGTCAACTACTGGAATCCGGGAAACAGTGGAGTGTAACCGATCCATGGACGCAGAGAAGCAGGAGTGGGAACACGTGAAGACTGAGCGTGGGCTCCTCGGTGGGGGCGCTTCTCGGCTTGCCTCACTAGCCTCGGCTGCGTAACGGTCTCCTCGCTCACGTCTCGCACGAACTGAGGTGTAGGAGCAGAACTCTCACTATACATGTGCGTCGGCGGGTCCTCGGATGAGTCGTCCTCCGAACTCGGGGATCAAGGCACGTAGTCCTGGAAGTCTCGAGGCATCGAACCACCAGTATATGTCCGTAGAATCCTCTCGTCTCGCGTCCGGGCGCGCTCAAAAACCATCTCGTCGTCGTAAGGTGACGTTGGGGAGAAACGGTAGCTCTGTACAGGATGTGCAAAGGGGCGTCCAATGAACATGAAGACTCGCATGGTACACTGCCCCTCAAAATGATATGACCCGTGGTCCGGGTCATAGTGGACCTCCCAAGTAGGCGTGTCAATGAAAAGCACGAACGTCGCCATCAATCTCTGAAGATGTGATGAAAGAAAAGAAGAGAGAGGAGTGAGAATTCTTACTAAAGAATCTCAGTAGGAGTCTCCTATCCTAGGGTTACATCGTACACATCCTCAGGAATGTTGGGTTTAATTATAAAATAGTGATCATGCATATAAAGTTCAATTTAGGGTTTTCCAAACTAATTATCCAAGGTCCATTCCTTTTAGCATGCATCTTGATCTTATGAATGCAACATGTTAATCATGGATGCATGTTAATACTTGAGCACATAAAACAACACATCAAAGCACATAAACATAAATCATGTGGCATAAGGGCATATAACTTTCAAGTGAATCATTCCTCAACTTCATGACATCAATCATGGTACTTTAGCATATAAGCCACCCTAAAAATAATAACTAGGTTATGAGCTCATACCTCAGCTAGTCGTCACTAGCTCTTGCTTATTATCTTGAATAAGCGAAACATAAATAATAATCCCGACTCGCAAGTACGGGTAGGGGGCAGGGATCATCTCTCTCTGGGATTACCCTCTTTGAAACGCTTTGCTAGCCACGCATGGCCTCGCAATTTGTCCGCTTTGGTAGGTTGCATCTACTCATACCCTCACGGATTTGTCTCTCCTAGGGGTGCTTGGCCGAACCGGTGTCACCCAGGCGAGCGCGTCTCAGTGCTTTGTCACATAAAAATCTCCTGGGGGTACTCGGCCGAACCGGTGTCACCCAGGGTTTTCAACTCATATGGTATTCATAAAACATTTCTTTCACCCCTTTAAGGTTTGATGGAAATTCGGCAGCATAACAACTGTTAAATCGAATTTCCTTCAAACTGCCACAAGCTAATCTACACATCATGTTCTCATGAAATCTCATGCTATGATAAACTTTAACATTTTATCAATCATTTTCCAATGCAACAAGCACATCTCATCACATCATTGCATCATACAACACATCATAGCATTTACAGCTTTTTAGTGTCTTATGCATTGACCCTTAAGGTTCTCAACTCACATTCTAAGTTATAAATCATCAAACCTAAGCTCTCGGGAACTTATAAGGTCTTAACTAAGTATTTCTCACCTCACACTATGGTCAAGAACATCTCTAAACCTCAAGAGTGCAGAATTCATATTCCTAACTTTACGGGTACCTAGGAGTCAGAACAATGACCCTTTCTAAGTCCGGTTTGCTCCTAAGGCATCAAGATCAAGTCCTACACCATTTATGAGTCATTCCTACACATTTAAACTAATTTAAATCCATGATTAGCATTACTAAACCTTGCTGGACAGAATCCAGAAAATTCAAACATTAAAGGATCTAGAACTCTCAAATTAATTCTTTTCTAGTTTCTAACTTCTCTTATCTTTCACATATGAGTCTTAACATTAATTATACTTAAACATAAGCATATTATCATCATTAACACAGCTCATACAGTGGCTAAACATGGCAAGGCAGAACCGAAGCAAACATCTCCATTTAAAGGCTTCAAACACAATTTCTAAAGCACATAAAATACTAGTCTCTCTTGGAACCCTTTTAAAACTTTCAAAACTCATTTCTAAATATTTTTATCATCTAAAATCATAAAATTATGTAAGAGAGCAGTAGCTAAATCATTTATAGCTCAAGAGGCCCTAAATTCATAAAACTTGGTTCTACAAATTCCCTGTACTCATATAAGCTTAGAAAAATTATAAAATATAATTTTCAACACTTGGAAACTCCAAAACCCCTTAGGGCCAAAAGGTGAACCAAAAGAAATAAATATTTTAAACCTTTGTTTGAGACATCAATGGGCAAGTCTTTGAGCTCCAGGTTCATTTAAGTGATGACATAAAAGTAAACATGCTCATGCACTTATTTTAGGTTCCATTAGAAAGTAAAGTGATAGCATAAAATAAATATGAGGTGCAACATATTATTATCTTTGATATTTAGTGAGAACTTGAAATATAAACATGATAATGAATAGCTTGAAATATAAACATGATAATGCAAGTTCATTCATTATCTTGGTATTTAGTGATAGCAAGGAAGTAAACATGATGTGCAAAGCATACAATAAACATGATGCAAGGTTCATTTTATGGTTAGCTAGAGCTCATTCAAGACTTTAACAAAGTAACAACCCAACATATATCTCATTACAAAGAGAGCTCTAGAGTTCTTGAACCAAGTTCTCAAAGGAACTATGAGGTTCTTGAACATCATCATCAAGCTCAAAGGAAACAAACTTTTTAAACAAACAAAACCTCAAAGATCAAAAAGGAAATGGAAAACCAAAATATTAAAGGAAGGAAACAAAGAACTGAAATCAAAATAGCAAGAAAAGAAAAGGGGTTCTTGAGTAAAAATCATGTTTGAGTTAGAAAGTGGAGTTGGAACTCAAAGAAAGTAAAACCTCAAGCTCTAGAGGTTCCTTTGAGATGAACACATAGTCATCATCTAGGAGTCATCATCATTGAGGTATCATGTGCTCATCAAGGCCTCATGGCCGAAATCTCAAGAAAGAAAAGTACTAAAGAAAAGTTTCAAAAGAAATCCAAGAGAAAGCTAGAGAAACTCTTCAAGAAACAAAGTTTAGAAAAACACTCCTACCTAGAGTGAAGATAAAAAGCTTGAGCTTTGAGAAAAGAAAACAAGATGATGAGCTCCTCCAAAAGGCTTGATGGTTTCGGCCAAGGGGAGATAAGGAGGTTAGAGTTGTGTTTGAGGTGAGGTTGTGTTTGAGGTGAGGTGCTTGAGAGCTTAGGAGGTGTTTCAAGCCTATGGGGGTGGTGTTTAGAGGTTGTAAGATGATGATGAAATGAAGAGAAGATGAGGATGAAGAAGATGAACAAGAGAGAGTTCTCTTGGAACTTAGAGAGAAAAAGGAAAAGAACTCAAAGAAAGCTTGAAAACTAAAAGTGTGCAAATGATCTAAAGGTTCTCACAAGTTCTAAAGCATAGGTATTTATAGAGAATGAAAACAATTGAGGTCTCATGGTGGGGGAGGCTGGCCGTGTGGTTTGAGAGGGAAAGGAAGAGAAAATATTTCTTTGATGGTGTCATACAAGCATGGTTTGAAGCATGGAGCTCATGACACAAGGTATGGCTTTAGGCATGAGTTTTTCAGTGAGCTTTTCTTTTAATTGTGGATGAAATTGAGCTTCTAGAAATGAGACATGGCTGGAAAACTTCCAGCCACAAATAAATGGGGGAATTAATTTATTTTGCTTGGTTATTCATTATGAAAAGCAAGCTTGATTGAAACTATGACAAGGTATGACATGTATGGTGATTTGAGGTGATTTTCCTACAAGTTTTGAAATGAAATAAATCATGAAAATGGGGAGAAGGCTGGCATGAATTTCAGACCCGAAAATGTGGGAAAGAAAGGCTTCTAGATGTTGTCCTTGGAAGCATGGATGAAGGCATGATTTGTATGACTCAAAGCACGGTTTGTGCAAGGTCAAAGCATGGCTCTTTGTGTAGGAAAAATTCACACATGTGATGGATAAATGGGAGGCATGGCTTCGGCCAGATTGAGCAAAAAAGAGAGAAGAAAAATCTTCCATGTAATTAGGTGCTAATGATAGGATTAAGTGTAGGTTAGCTTAGGTACAAAGTTAGGTGTAATTAAACTTAAGTTTAGGTAGCTAAGTATGAGTATTAGGAATTTTATGACAAGATTAAGAGTACTCATACATCATTAGAGAATTAAAAACTCATTTATAAATAAACAATGTGTAACACAATTCCATGATTTAAGGAATTGGAAAGAGAAAATACTATTCAAGATTCCATGACTAGGAGTCTTGAAATTAAAATATAATTTGAAGTTGTAATTAAGCACTTTTAGGTTCTAATCAACTCTAATAAATTATTTTGACTCAAGATTAATTATGGAAATTAATTAACCTTCGATTAGAGCTTAATATTGCTTAGGTTTGCTGAATCACGCGATTAAGCGTAGAAATACGAAACTAGGGGCAAAACCGTAATTTTGCACTAATTTCGCCCGGGACCTCCGGGACCAAAACTAAAGTCACAGTCTACATAAAAATGCCTTTTAAAACCATCTGGAGAAGTTTCGGGTTCATCCGGCACTTGCAAATGGGTAAAACACCGCAGGGGTGTTTTGGTCATTTTGACCCGAAAACTCGAAAAATGAGATTTTCGATCCCGGGAAGGTATACAAGCCATCTAGTCCCCTTCCAACATTGAGTTTGCCCTTCGAGTACTGCCGAACCGGCTTTCCTCGAATTCCGGGCTGAAAATGACCTCAGGGGCATTTTGGTCATCTCCACTCTTAACAGAAAATCGGGGCGTTACATTACTCCCCTCCTTAAAAAGAATTTTGCCCTCGAAATTCGTACCTCAAAATAACTCGGGGTACTTCAACCTTATCTCGGACTCTAGCTCCCACGTGAACTCCTCAGTGTTTCCACGTCCCCATGCGACCTTCACTAAAGGCACAGACTTGTTCCTCAATTGCTTGACGCCTTGGTCCACGATTCTCATTGGCGGTAGATTGAACGTCAAGTCCTCCCTTAACTGTATGTTTTGGCTCTAAGACATGGCTAGGGTCAGACTCGTATTTACGTAGCTGAGATACGTGAAAGACGTCATGGAGAGTTGACAGATTGGGTGGTAAGGCTATTTTGTAAGCTACAGATCCGATTCTCTGAAGAATTTCAAAAGGTCAGAGAAATCGGGGACTCAACTTTTTAACTTTCATGGCTCTTCCTATTCTTGTAGTGGGGGTGATTCTTAAAAATACATGTTCTCCTTCTTGGAACTCCAAGGGCTTGCGCCTTTTGTCCGCGTAGCTTTTTCTGCCGACTTTGAGCGGTTAAGATTCTATCCTTGATTTTCTTGATCTGCTCCGTCGTTTCCCTCACTACATCGGGTCCTAAGACACTTTGTTCTCCGGGCTCGTACCAACACAAAGGTGATTGGCACTTCCTTCCATATAACGCTTTGTACGGTGCCATACCGATGCTCGCGTGATAACTGTTGTTATACGCAAACTCGATCAAAGGCATGTACTTATCCCAACTCCCTTTTTGGTCCAAGACACAGGCTCGTAACATATCTTCCAGGGTTTGGATTGTCCTCTCGGATTGACCATCCGTTTGTGGGTGGTAAGCAGTGCTCAAGCACAACTTGGAACCAAACGCCTTTTGAAAGGCTCCCCAAAAATGTGACGTAAACCGCGGATCTCGATCCGAGATTATCGTCGATGGTACTCCATGCAACCTTACTATTTCTTGGATGTAAAGCTGAGCTAACTTATCCAACGAGTACGTGACATCGAATGGGTAGAAAGTGAGCCGACTTAGTCAGTCGATCCACGATTACCCATACGGCATCGTGGCCAGCTTGAGTCCTTGGCAATCCTGTCACGAAATCCATTGATATACTCTCCCACTTCCACTCGGGGATTGACAGGGGTTGCAACATGCCAGAAGGTTTTTGGTGTTCGATCTTGACCTTTTGGCAGACCAAACACTTACTCACCCAGGCGACCACATCCTTCTTTAATCCGGGCCACCAAAACATCTTCTTCAAATCTTGGTACATCTTGGTAGTACCAGGATGTATGGCGAAGTGGCTCTTGTGAGCCTCCTCCAAGATCTTCTCTCGAAGGTCACCATCTTGTGGCATACAGATTCGCCCCTCGAACCTCCACAACCAGTCAGGGCCTCGTACAAAACCTTTCAACTTTCCAGCCTTAACTGCCTCGATCGTCTCCATAAAGTCCTCATTTTCTCTTTGGGAAAGCATAATCCTTTGCTTAAACCCACTGGTCACTGTGAGATGACACATCATGATACCTTTTTCCGTCATAGATATCCCAAGATTCATATCCCTAAATTGCTCTATTAACCCAACTTCGTTAACCATCATACAAGATATACGCAATGACTTTTGACTCAAGGCATCGGCGACTACATTAGCCTTGCCGGGGTGGTAACTTAAGCCAAAATCGTAGTCATTGAGGAATTCCATCCATTTTCTTTGCCTCATATTCAACTCCTTTTGATCAAAGAGATGCTTGAGACTCTTATGATCGGAGAAAACTTCAAACCTTACACCATACAAATGGTGTCTCCACATCTTTAGAGCGAACACGATGGCTGCTAATTCTAGGTCATGGGTGGGGTAGGTTACTTCGTGAGGCTTGAGTTGTCTGGACGCATAGGCTATCACTTGCCTATTTTGCATCAACACGCAACCTAAACCATTGCCAGAAGCGTCACAATATACCTCGAAGGGTACATTGGGGTCAGGTAAAACCAAAACTGGGGTCGAGGTGAGCTTCTCCTTAAGCTCTAGGAAACTCTTTTCACATTCGGGGCTCCACTAAAATGGGGAATTCTTCCTAGTGAGCTTAGTTAAGGGTAGGGCTAACTGGGAAAATCCTGTAATAAACCTACGGTAATAGCCAGCTAAACCCAAAAAGCTTCTAATCTCGGTAACAGAGGTTGGTCTATCCCAATTCGTCACAGCTTCTATCTTACTGGGGTCGACAGCTATGCCACCTTTTGACACAACATGTCCTAAGAATTTCACCTCATCCAATTCACACTTAGACAACTTAGCGTATAACTTCTTCTCCTTTAATACCTCTAAAACCAGCCTCAAATGACGTTCATGCTCCTCGCGGGTTTTCGAATAGATGAGAATATCATCAATGAACACAACCACGAACCGATCTAAATAGGGCCTAAAGATCCTATTCATGTAATCCAGAAAAACTGCAGGAGCATTCGTCAAACCAAACGACATCACGTTGAACTCAAAGTGTCCGTACCGAGTTTGAAAGGCGGTTTTAGGAATGTCCGAATCTCTAACCCTAATATGATGGTAGCCGGACCTCAAATCAATCTTAGAAAACACTACTGCTCCTTTCAACTGGTCCATAAGATCATCAATCCTAGGCAACAGGTACTTATTCTTTATGGTCACTCGGTTTAACTACCTATAGTCTATACACATCCTCATACTTCCATCTTTCTTTTTCACAAATAAGACCGGAGCGCCCCAAGGTGAAGCACTCGGCCTTATAAAACTCTTTTCCAATAGCTCCTCTAACTAGGTTTTCAACTCCGCCAACTCCAAAGGTGACATTCTATATGGGGCTATAGAGATAGGTCCCGCTCCAGGAACCAGCTCTATGGAAAACTCTACTTCTTTTTCGGGAGGGAACTCGGGTCTTTCCTCCGGAAACACCTCGGGATAGTCTCTTACTACAGGTATCTCACCTATATTTTGCTCAAAGTCTACATCGCAGGCAGCTAGGAGAACATATCCCTTAGCTTTCTCCCCACTACAGAAAACCTCTACGGAGTTTAGGTATAACCTCATGGGTTGACTAATGGGTTTAGGAGGAGAAGGAAAAATGACAGTTTGGATTCCACAATCTAACAGTACACGGTTGGCATGAAGCCAATCCATGCCTAGAATGATACCTATGTCTTTAAGAGGTAAGCAAATTAAATCTATGATAAACGACCTATTCTCTACAACAAGATGACAGTTTAAGCAACATTTGCAGGTATTAACAGGGCGATTTGTAGGGGTAGAAACAATAAGATCAAAGGGAAGTTTAGAGACATGCAAATTTAAAGACTCGACACTAGCAAACGAAATGAAAGAATGAGTAGTGCCAGAATTGAAAAGTACAGTTAAGGTTCTACCGTTAAGCTCGCACTTACCTTGAATGAGATCGTTGGACGTTTACGCATCTTTCGCATTGAGGGTGAAGACTCATCCTTGGTGTTGAGGTTGAGGGTTTTGGTTTGATGGTCCTCCGTTGGTGCATTTGTTGGCATAGTGGCCGGGCTTGCCACACTTGAAGTAGACCTTCTGCCCCATGAAGCAAGGGCGATTTCCATGATTCTTCCCGCATTGGGGGCAGACATCAGCAGTTGCTGCTCTGGGGTAAGCAGCAGGGGTTCCTTGGGGTGCCTTGTTCTTGGCCCCACTTGGTCTTCCATTGTGATTCTGGGGTCCACCTGGTCCACGGGGTTGACTGTTGTTGAAGTTCCTCGGGCCTTGATGTTGAAACAGCGGCCTTTGGTGTGACTTGGACTGTTGGTATGCAGGAGCTCTCGATTGTTATTGTTACGGTGGTCGGAATTGGTTGGTTTGGTAGGGATGGTAGTGGTTCCTTGAGGGGTACTGTGGTTTGAACCTCGGGGCTTGAGGTCCGAGCCCCTTAGCTCGCTCCGCTCGTGTAGCTTGCATCTTCCGTTGTCCTTCTTCAAGAATCCGGCACTTGTTGACCAGAGTCAGGAAGTCTTTGATCTCCATGTGGGCCACGGCATAGTTCATCTCCACCTTCAGACCTGCCTCATACTTGACGCACTTCCAAACCTCATCGGGGTTCCCTTGAAACACTCGAGAGAACTTGATCAGCTCCTCGAACTTAGCAGTGTACTGGGCAACAGTAGACCCTCCCTGGGTTAACTGCATGAACTCTATGTCCTTAGCATTCCTTACGGACTCGGGGAAATACTTATCATAAAAGTAAGTCTTGAACAGCTCCCAGTCAATGGGAGTTCCAGAAGCTTCTAGCAGATGCTTCGTGCCATTCCACCAAAACTTAGCGTCGGACTTCAGCATGAAAGCAGCAAATGTGACCTTTTGCTCCTCTGAGTAGGTAACGACAGAGTAGATCTTCTCCATATCTTTGATCCACTCATCAGCCTTGTCGGGGTCCATTACCCCTCGGAACACTGGCGGGTTCGCCTTGCGGAACTCGCCGAAGTGGGCTTGCTCAACCACCTCAGCAGCAGGGGGAGCAGGTGCAGCAGTCTCACGTTGATCCATGCGGTCAAACATCCGCTCCATGGCTTGTGCCATTCTACGAACAGCAGCAGCAGTCGTATTGTCTTGGTCAGCATCGGGCGTAGTCCTAGGCTGTCGTCACGGTGCCATTGGTGCCTAAACACATGAAACAATGAACATCAAGTTGATCAGGCTCAATATCCATGCAAAATGGGCTAGTTACCATGGCACTTGCAAGCAACAGAGGTCATGCACTTCTAGTCTTATAGCTTGTCTCTATCAAGGGCTACACATGACATAACTATCGCATTATGCTTATAAAGCATGGTCAGTCCAATCCTCAGGCTCCGTGAGAATCGAACTGCTCTGATACCAAAATGTAACACCCTAATTTTTAACCCAATATTCTAGAACATATTAGGCTAATCATTAGGTTATTACCTCTTAGTCTCATTATTTTCTTAAAATACTTAGCGGAAATTACAGGTAAATTTTTCTTTTTGAAAACATAAAGCAAAGTAAGAGCCACGAACTTAACTAGTCGAGCGACAGAAACATAAAGCACGCATAATAATTATCAAAAGCCATAAAGTAGAGCATATAACCAAAGAACAATCATGATAATAAAAGAAACATTCCATTAATAACATAATTAAGGTACATAAGTAGTCATACCCTCATAGGGACGAGCAGAGCTTGTAATACAGTGGAAAGGGAAATACAATAGAAAACAAGAAAGCAGAAATAAACCATAACTACCCGAGTGCACCTATGGTGAATAACCTCAAACACAAAAGAGGGTTTATCCACTCTACATGTGGTGTGTGCACTAAGCCTCCCCTACGACGTCAACTACTAGAATCCGGGAAACGGTGGAGTGTAACCGATCCATGGATGCAGAGCAGCAGGAGTGGGAACACGTGAAGACTGAGTGTAGGCTCCTCGGTGGGGGCGCCTCTCGGCTCGCCTCACTAGCCTCGGCTGTGTAACGGTCTCCTCGCTCACGTCTCGTACGAACTGAGGTGTAGGAGCAGAACTCTCACTATACATGTGCGTCGGCGGGTCCTCGAATGGGTTATCCTCCGAACTCGGGGATTGAGGCACGTAGTCCTGGAAGTCTCGAGGCATCGAACCACCAGTATATGTCCGTAGAATCCTCTCGTCTCGCGTCCGGGCACGCTCAAAAACCATCGCGTCGTCCTAAGGTGACGTCGTGGAGAAATGGTAGCTCTGTACAGGATGTGCAAAGGGGCGTCCAATGAACATGAAGACTCGCATGGTACATTGCCCCTCAAATTGATATGACCCGTGGTCCGGGTCATAGTGGACCTCCCAAGTAGGCGTGTCAATGAAAAGCATGAACGTCGCCATCAATCTCTGAAGATGTGACGGAAGAAAAGAAGAGAGAGGAGTGAGAATTCTTACTAAAGAATCTCAGTAGGAGTCTCCTATCCTAGGGTTACATCGTACACATCCTCAGGAACCTTGGGTTTAATTATAAAATAGTGATCATGCATATAAGGTTCAATTTAGGGTTTTTCAAAATAATTATCCAAGGTCCATTCCTTTTAGCATGCATCTTGATCTTATGAATGCAACATGTTAATCATGGATGCATGTTAATACTTGAGCACATAAAACAACACATCAAAGCACATAAACATAAATCATGTGGCATAAGGGCATATAACTTTCAAGTGAATCATTCCTCAACTTCATGACATCAATCATGGTACTTTAGCATATAAGCCACCCTAAAAATAATAACTAGGTTATGAGCTCATACCTCAGCTAGTCGTCACTATCTCTTGCTTATTATCTTGAATAAGCGAAACATAAATAATAATCCCGACTAGCAAGTACGGGTAGGGGGCAGGGATCATCTCTCTCTGGGGTTACCCTCTTTGAAACGCTTTGCTAGCCACGCATGGCCTCGCAATTTGTCCGCTTTGGTAGGCTGCATCTACTCATACCCTCACGGATTTGTCTCTCTTGGGGGTGCTCGGCCGAACCGGTGTCACCCAGGCGAGCGCGTCTCAGTGCTTTGTCACATAAAAATCTCCTGGGGGTACTCGGCCGAACCGGTGTCACCCAGGGTTTTCAACTCATATGGTATTCATAAAACATTTCTTTCACCCCTTTAAGGTTTGATGGAAATTCGGTAGCATAACAGCTGTTAAACCGAATTTCCTTCAGACTGCCACAAGCTAATCTACACATCATGTTCTCATGAAATCTCATGCTATGATAAACTTTAACATTTTATCAATCATTTTCTCATGCAACAAGCACATCTCATCACATCATTGCATCATACAACACATCATAGCATTTACAGCTTTTTAGTGTCTTATGCATTTACCCTTAAGGTCCTCAACTCACATTCTAAGTTATAAATCATCAAACCTAAGCTCTCAGAAACTTATAAGGTCTTAACTAAGTATTTCTCACCTCACACTATGGTCAAGAACATCTCTAAACCTCAAGAGTGTAGAATTCATATTCCTAACTTTACGGGTACCTAGGAGTCAGAACAATGACCCTTTCTAAGTCCGGTTTGCTCCTAAGGCATCAAGATCAAGTCCTACACCATTTATGAGTCATTTCTACACATTTAAACTAATTTAAATCCATGATTAGCATTACTAAACCTCGCTGGACAGAATCCAGAAAATTCAAACATTAAAGGATCTAGAACTCTCAAATTAATTCTTTTCTAGTTTCTAACTTCTCTTATCTTTCACATATGAGTCTTAACATTAATTATACTTAAACATAAGCAGATTATCATCATTAACACAGCTCATACAGTGGCTAAACATGGCAAGGCAGAACCGAAGCAAACATCTCCATTTAAAGGCTTCAAACACAATTTCTAAAGCACATAAAATACTAGTCTCTCTTGGAACCCTTTTAAAACTTTCAAAACTCATTTCTAAATATTTTTATCATCTAAAATCATAAAATTATGTAAGAGGGCAGTAGCTAAATCATTTATAGCTCAAGAGGCCCTAAATTCATAAAACTTGGTTCTACAAATTCCTTGTACTCATATAAGCTTAGAAGAATTATAAAACATAATTTTCAACACTTGGAAACTCCAAAACCCCTTAGGGCTGAAATGTGAACCAAAAGAAATAAATATTTTAAACCTTTGTTTGAGACATCAATGGGCAAGTCTTTGAGCTCCAGGTTCATTTAAGTGATGACATAAAAGTAAACATGCTCATGCACTTATTTTAGGTTCCATTAGAAAGTAAAGTGATAGCATAAAATAAATATGAGGTGCAACATATTATTATCTTTGATATTTAGTGAGAACATGAAATATAAACATGATAATGCATAGCTTGAAATATAAACATGATAATGCAAGTTCATTCATTATCTTGGTATTTAGTGATAGCAAGGAAGTAAACATGATGTGCAAAGCATAAAATAAACATGATGCAAGGTTCATTTTATGGTTAGCTAGAGCTCATTCAAGACTTTAACAAAGTAACAACCCAACATATATCTCATTACAAAGAGAGCTCTAGAGTTCTTGAACCAAGTTCTCAAAGGAACTATGAGGTTCTTGAACATCATCATCAAGCTCAAAGGAAACAAACTTTTTAAACAAACAAAACCTCAAAGATCAAAAAGGAAATGGAAAACCAAAATATTAAAGGAAGGAAACAAAGAACCGAAATCAAAATAGCAAGAAAAGAAAAGGGGTTCTTGAGTAAAAATCATGTTTGAGTTAGAAAGTGGAGTTGAAACTCACAGAAAGTAAAACCTCAATCTCTAGAGGTTCCTTTGAGATGAACACATAGTCATCATCTAGGAGTCCTCATCATTGAGCTATCATGTGCTCATCAAGGCCTCATGGCCGAAATCTCAAGAAAGAAAAGTAATAAAGAAAAGTTTCAAAAGAAATCCAAGAGAAAGCTAGAGAAACTCATCTTTCAAGAAACAAAGTTTAGAAAAACACTCCTACCTAGAGTGAAGATAAAAAGCTTGAGCTTTGAGAAAAGAAAACAAGATGATGAGCTCCTCCAAAAGGCTTGATGGTTTCGGCCAAGGGGAGATAAGGAGGTTAGAGTTGTGTTTGAGGTGAGGTTGTGTTTGAGGTGAGGTGCTTGAGAGCTTAGGAGGTGTTTCAAGGCTATGGGGTGGTGTTTAGAGGTTGTAAGATGATGATGAGATGAAGAGAAGATGAGGATGAAGAAGATGAACAAGAGAGAGTTCTCTTGGAACTTAGAGAGAAAAAGGAAAAGAACTCAAAGAAAGCTTGAAAACTAAAAGTGTGCAAATGATCTAAAGGTTCTCACAAGTTCTGAAGCTTAGGTATTTATAGAGAATGAAAACAATTGAGGTCTCATGGTGGAGGAGGCTAGCCGTGTGGTTTGAGAGGGAAAGGAAGAGAAAATATCTCTGTGATGGTGTCATACAAGCATGGTTTGAAGCATGGAGCTCATGACACAAGGTATGGCTTTAGGCATGAGTTTTGAGTGAGCTTTTCTTTTAATTGTGGATGAAATTGGGATTCTAGAAATGAGACATGCCTGGAAGTTTTCCAGCCACAAATAAATGGGGGAATTAATTTATTTTGCTTGGTTATTCATTAGGAAAAGCAAGCTTGATTGAAACTATGACAAGGTATGACATGTATGGTGATTTGAGGTGATTTTCCTACAAGTTTTGAAATGAAATAAATCATGAAAATGGGGAGAAGGCTGGCGTGAATTTCAGACCAGAAAATGGGGGAAAGAAAGGCTTCCAGATGTTGTCCTTGGAAGCATGGAGAAAGCATGGTTTGTGTGACTCAAAGCATGGTTTGTGCAAGGTCAAAGCATGGCTCTTTGTGTAGGAAAAATTCACACATGTGATGGATAAATGGGAGGCATGGCTTCGGCCAGATTGAGCAGAAAAGAGAGAAGAAAAATCTTCCATGTAATTAGGTGCTAATGATAGGATTAAGTGTAGGTTAGCTTAGGTACAAAGTTAGGAGTAATTAAACTTAAGTTTAGGTAGCTAAGTATGAGTATTAGGAATTTTATGACAAGATTAGGAGTGCTCATACATCATTAAAGAATTAAAAACTCATTTATAAATAAACAATGTGTAACACAATTCCATGATTTAAGGAATTGGAAAGAGAAAACACTATTCAAGATTCCATGACTAGGAGTCTTGAAATTAAAATATAATTTTAAGTTGTAATTAAGCACTTTTAGGTTCTAATCAACTCTAATAAATTATTTTGACTCAAGATTAATTATGGAAATTAATTAACCTTCGATTAGAGCCTAATATTACTTAGGTTTGCTTAATCACGCGATTAAGCGTAGAAACACGAAACTAGGGGCAAAACCGTAATTTTGCACTAATTTCGCCCTAGACCTTCGGGACCAAAACTAAAGTCACAGTCTACATAAAAACGCCTTTTAAAACCATCTAGAGAAGTTTCGGGTTCATCCGGAACTTGCAAATGGGTAAAACACCGCATGGGTGTTTTGGTCATTTTGAGCCGAAAACTCGAAAAACGAGATTTTCGATCCTGGGAAGGTATACAAGCCATTTAATCCCCTTCCAACATTGAGTTTGCCCTTCGAGTACTGCCAAACCGGCTTTCCTCCGGGCTGAAAATGACCTCAGGGGCATTTTGGTCATTTATACTCTTAACAGAAAATCAGGGCGTTACAAGTACCCCTAGGGGAGACAAATCCGTGAGGGTATGAGTAGATGCAGCCTACCAAAGCGGACAAATTGATGTGGCTTAATGCCCTCAAAACGTTTCAAAGAGGGTAATGCCCCTGAGGTCATTTTCATCCCGGAATTCGAGGAAAGCCGGTTCGGCAGTACTCGAAAGGCAAACTCAATGTTGGAAGGGGATTAGATGACTTGTGCACCTTCCCGGGATCGAAAATCTCGTTTTTCGAGTTTTCGGGTCAAAATGACCAAAACGCCCCTGCGGTGTTTTACCCGTTTGCAAGTGCCGGATGAACCTGAAACTTCTCCAGATGATTTTAAAAGGCGTTTTTATGTAGACTATGACTTTAGTTTTGGTCTCGAAGGTCCCGGGCGAAATTAGTGCGAAATTACGGTTTTGCCCCTAGTTTCGTGTTTTTACGCTTAATCGCATGATTAAGCAAACCTAAGCAATATTAGGCTCTAATCGAAGGTTAATTAATTTCCTTAATTAATCTTGAGTCAAAATAATGTATTAAAGTTGATTAGAACCTAAAAGTGCTTAATTACAACTTAAAATCATATTTTAATTTCAAGACACCTAGTCATGGAATCTTGAATAGTATTTTCTCTCTCCAATTCCTTAAATCATGGAATTGTGTTACACATTGTTTATTCATAAATGAGTTTAAAATTCTTTAATGATGTATGAGCACTCCTAATCTTGTCATAAGATCCTTAAATCACATTCTTAGTTACCTAAACTTAAGCTTAATTATTCCTAACCTTGTACCTAAGCTAATACACACTCAAACCTATCATTAACACACAATTAGATGATCAAACCTCACCTCCCCCCATGCTGTCTGAACCTAGCCGAAGCACTCCTCCCTCCATATGCATCACATGTTCAATTTTTCAACACTCCAAGGCCATATACCTTGTCATAACTTTCAATCAAGCTTGATTTTCCAAGTAAATAACTAATTAAAATAGCCCATTTTCTCCATTTATTTGTGGCTGGAAAAGTTCCAGCCATGCATTGTTTCTAGAAGCTTAATTTTAAAAAAAAATTGATAGGAAATTAACTCACATCAAGCCATACTTTGTAGCATAGCTTCCATACTTCAAACCATGCTTGAATGACCTTGTGTAAGAGATATTTTTCTCTCCCTTTTTCCCTCTCAAAGCTACGGCCAAGGCTTCCTTTGGTAAGCCCCATGGTTTTGTTTTTCTATAAATAGGATGCTTGTGATAGCTTAGTTACACTTTGAAGCATTTGCTAAGTTTAGAATTCTAGAGTTGTCTTGCTAGTTCTTTCTTTTTCTCTCAAGTTTCAAGAGAGTTCTTCCTTTCTTTTCATCTTCATCTTCATCCTCTCCTCATCTCATCATCATCTCTCAACCTTGAAACACCACCCCATAGCCTTGAACCATCGTCAAACCTCTCAAACACCACACCTCAAACACAACCTCACTTGAAACACAACTCCAACCTTTTTGCTTCCTCTTGGCCGAAACCATCAAGCACCAAGGAGGAGCTCATCATCTTGTTTTTCTTTTCAAAAGTTCAAGCTTTGTGTCTTCACTCTAGGTAGGGGTGTTTGCTAAACTTTGTTTTCTTGAAAATGAGTTCTTTCTAGCTTTCTCTTGGATTTTCTTTTGAGACTTTCTTGTTTTTCTTTCCTTGTGATTTCGGCCATAAGGCCTTGAGGAGCACATGATAGCTCAATGATGAGGACTCCTAGAGAATGACTATGTGTTCATCTCAAAGGAACCTCTAGAGCTTGAGTTTTTCTTTTTCTTTAACTTCATCTATACTATACTTAGCTCACATGGTTTTTCAACTTAAGAAAATTAATCTAAGGATTTCTAAAAGCCCAAGCCTACCCTTGTCAACCTTAAAGTTGGCCGGCACGTTCTAGAGATTTTTCTCTAGATAGGGGTTTTGGGTATTTAATAAAGAACTTGGCTTAGTTTTACTTTCTTGTTCTTTTGTAAGGTTTTCGGTTGTGGTATTTTGATCCTTGAGATTTTGTTTGGTTTTGTTTAGAAAGTCTGTTTTCTTTGAGCTTGATGATGATGTTCAAGAACCCCATAGTTCCTATGAGAACTTGGTTCAAGAACTCTAGAGCTCTCTTTGAAATGAGATATGTGTTGGGTTGTTACTTTGTTAAAGTCTTGAATGAGCTCTAGCTAACCATAAAATGAACCTTGCATCATGTTTACTTTATGCTTTGCATATCATGTTTACTTCCTTGCTATCACTAAATACCAAGATAATGAATGAACTTGCATTATCATGTTTATATTTCAAGCTATGCATTACCATGTTTATATTTCAAGTTCTCACTAAATATCAAAGACAATAATATGTTGCACCTCATATTTATTTTATGCTATCACTTTACTTTCTAATGGAACCTAAAATGAGTGCATGAGCATGTTTACTTTTATGTCATCACTTAAATGAACCTAGAGCTCAAAGACTTGCCCATTGTTGTCTCAAACAAAGGTTTAAAATATTTATTTCTTTTGGATCACATTTCGGCCCTAAGGGGTTTTGGAGTTTCCAAGTATTGAAAATTATGTTTTATGACTTTTCTAAGCTTATATGAGTATAAGAAATATGTAGAACTAAGTTTTATGAATTTAGGACCTCTTGAGATGAGAATGATTTAGCCACTGCCCTCTTAAGTATTCTTATGATTTTGAAAGATAAAAGTATTTATAAATGAGTTTTGAAAGTTCTAAAAAGGTCCCAAGAGAAACTAGTATTTTATGTGCTCTAAAAATTGTGTTTTATGCCTTTATGGAGAGTTAGTTTCGGTTCTGCCTTGCTAATTATTTGCCACTGTATGTGCTGTTTTAATGATGATAATATGCTTATTTTTGAGTAAAAATAATGTCAAGACTCATATGTGAAAGATAGGAGAAGTTAGAAACTAGAAAAGAATTAATTTGAGAGTTCTAGATCCTTTAATGTTTGAATTTTCTGGATTCTGTCCAGCATGGTTTAGTAATGCTAATCATGGATTTAAATTATTTTAAATGTGTAGGAATGACTCATAAATGGTTTAGGACTTGATCTTGAAGCCTTAGGAACGAACCGGACTTAGAAAGGGTCACCGTTGTGACTCCTAGGTACCCGTAAAGTTAGGATTATAAATTCTGCATCCTTGAGGTTTAGAAATGTTCTTGATCATAGTGTGAGGCGAGAAATACTTAGTTATAACCTCCTAGGTACCCAAGAGATTAGGTTTGATGATCGATAACTTAGAACGTGAGTTAAGGACCTTAAGGGTCAATGCATAAGACATTAAAAAGTCTTGAGTTTTTATGATGCTTAACTTATGTAAATATGATATATGATACATGAGCTTTGTCTATGATAAGTTTGATATGTGCTATGAAGAAGTTTTATATGATGATATGCTATACCTCATAAGTTATGTTTGCATGACCTATATGTTTTCATGGCATAAGCAAATTTGAGGAAATTCGGTCTACAGCCGTCATGCTGCCGAATTTCCATCAAATTTGAGGAACTTAGAAAAAGATCTTTTTGAAAATCATGAGAACTTAAATGTGACACAACACTGAGACGCCTTCTTGGGTGACACCAGTTTAGCTGAGCACCCCCAAGAAAACAAATCCGTGAGGGTATTGACATAGAGCTTGCCAAAGCGGACAATACTACTATGCACTAGTTGCTAGTAGAGCGTTTCAAAGAGGAAATGACCCTAAGAGGTGATCCTTAATTTGCCCCCTAGCCCGTACTTTAAGTCGGGATTATGTATGTTACGCTTATCATAGGATAAGTAAGAACTAGTGACGACTAGTTAAGGTATGAGCTCATAACCTAGAGGTGTTTTAGGGTGGCCCCATGAGATGAAAGTTAAAGTTTAAAATGTCACATGTGCTATACCTATCACCTTATGCCAATGTTATAATGTTTCTCAGTTATTCCATTGATTGGCTTACCTTTATGATGCATTCATGTCATTAGTATATTCCATGCTTAGTCATAAGACGCATTATAAAATATGACGGACCTTGGATAATTAATACTTTAGAAAACTAACTTAAAAGGAGTTTATATGCATGCACACCTTTTTAGAAATAAAACCCAAGGTTCCTGAGGATGTGATGATGTCACTTAGGTTGGGATTACCCTACTGAGAATTCTTTTAGAAGATTCTCATTCCCTCTCTCTTTTCTTCTGTCACATCTTCAGATGGCGACTTTCGTACTCTTCATCGACACCCCGACATGGGAGCTGCACCATGACCCAGCACTCGGGTTATACCATTTTGAGGGTCGCTGCACTGTCAGAGTATTTATGTTTATGGGATGACCCTTCGCACACCCAGTACGGAGATACCGCTTCACCTCGACTGCTCCCTACCATCATAACACGATATTTGAGCGAGCCAGACCACGCGACGAGCAGATCCTCCACATGCAGCCCGAAGAGTCGTATGTGACTACGCGGAATACGTGCCCCGGACCCAGTATTCGGAGACGGATCCATCAGAGGACCCGCCCTCGCACATGTACAGTTGGAGCTCGAGCCCCACTCCTCCACCGATGAGAGCTGGGAGTAAGGAGATGGTGGTTCAGCCGAGGTTGGCTCGTAGGCCATCCATGCGCCCTCGCCACGGTGGACATGCTCCAATGATCCGTATGACCACTCCCGCCGAGATCCGCCAGTGGATCGATTCCATCCCTCAGTACTCGGACCAGCAGGAGTAGGTGCATAGGATGGGTAGTAGCTAGTGCACACACGCCACATAGTTGAGGACAAACCTTCTTTTGTATATGAGGTTGTCTACTCTAGGTGCACACGGGCATGGGTGTTGCTTTCATGGTTTCCTTGTACTTTCTTTTATGATTTCCTTGTATTTTTCTTTTCAGTTGTATTGCGTTCCTCTATGTATCGAATAGTCCTGCCTTTTGGTAGGCACATTATCTATATATAATCAGTTGGTGTATCGGTGTTATTTATGTGTTTTTATGATTTGATCATATGACTTGTATGAATTCCTATTCAAAGAATCATGCGTGGCTCTCACTTTGGTTTTAATTCCAAAAAAGAAAAATTTTACCCATATTTCCACTAAGTATTTCCAAGTAAAGAATGAGACTAAGAGCTAATATTCTAAGGATTAACCTAAATACATAATAGTAGTATTAGGTTAAGATTTAGGGTGTTACATTATGGTATCAGAGCAGTTCGATTGTCATGGAGCCTGAGGATTGGACTGATTATGCTTTATGAGCATAAAACAATAGTTATGTCATGTGTTAAGCTTGCTAGAGATAAGCTATAGGATAGGCTTGCATGGCTTCTGTTGCTTGCAAGTGCCATGGTAACTAGCTCATTTTGCATGGATATTGAGCCTGATCAACTTGATGTTCATTGTTTCATGTGTTTAGGAACCAATGGCACTGCGACGACAGCCTAGGACTATGCCCGATGCTGACCAAGACAATGCGACTGCTGCTACTGACCGTCGCATGGCGCAAGCCATGGAACGAATGTTCGACCGGATGGATCAACAAGCGAATGCTGCTCCTGTTCCCCCTCCTCCCCCTGCTGCTGAGACGGTGGAACAAGCCCACTTCGGCGAGTTCTGCAAGGCGAACCCGCCGGTATTCCAAGGGGTGATGGACCCCGACAAAGTTGATGAGTAGATCAAGGACATGGAGAAGATCTACTCTGTGGTTGCCTGCTTGGCGGAGCAGAAGGTCACCTTTGCTGCCTTCATGATGAAGTCGGATGCCGAGTTCTGGTGGAACGGCACGAAGCGCTTGCTAGAAGTATCTGGAACTCCCATTGATTGGGAGCTGTTCAAGACCTACTTCTACAAGAAGTACTTCTTGGAGTCTGTGAGGAATGCAAAGGACATCTAGTTCGTACAATTGACCTAGGGAGGGTCTACCGTTGCCCAGTACACTGCTAAATTTGAGGAGCTGATCAAGTTCTCTCGGGAGTTTCAAGGGAACCCTGATGAGGTCTGGAAGTGCGTCAAGTATGAGGCCGGTCTGAAGGCGGAAATGAACTATGCCATGGCCCACATGGAAATCAGAGACTTCCCAACTCTGGTCAACAAGTGCCGGATCCTTGAGGAAGGACAAAGAAAGATGCAAGTCACGAGGGCGGAACGAGCTAAGAGACTTGGACCTCAAGCCCCGAGGTTCAAACCGCAGTACCCTTCAAGGAATCACTACAATCCCTACCAGACCAACCAGTTCCGACAACAACAACAACAAACACCAAGAGCTCTTGCATACCAACAATCCAAGCAACACCCAAGGCCACCATTTCAACATCAAGGCCCGAGGAACTTCAACAACAATCAACCCCGTGGACCGGGTGGACCCTGAAACCACAATGGAGGACCAAGTGGGGCCAAGAACAAGGCATCACAAACCCTTGCTGCTTACCCCGGAGCAACATCTGCTGACGTCTGCCCACAATCCGGGAAGAATCACGGGAATCGCCCATGCTTAGCTGGTCAGAACGTGTGCTTCAAGTGTGGCAAGCCCGGCCACTATGCAAAGGACTGCGCCAGCCAAGGGACACCGAACCAGAACCCCCGACCACAACACCGAGGAAGAGTCTTTACCCTTAATGCGGAAGACGCCAAGAAGTCCAATGATCTCATTGAAGGTATGTGCGAAGTAAACGGTAAACCCTTAACTGTACTATATGACTCTGGTGCTACTCATTCTTTTATTTCACTTCCTAGTGTCGAGTCCTTAAATCTAAGAGTCTCTAAACTTCCCTTTGATCTTATAGTTTCTACTCCTACAAATCGCCCTGTTAATACTTGCCGTTGTTGTTTAAACTGTCATCTTGTTGTAGAAAATAGGTCTTTTATCATAGATTTAATTTGTTTACCCTTGAAAGACATAGGCATTATCTTAGGCATGAATTGGCTTCACGCCAACCGTGTGTTGTTAGATTGTGGAACCCAAACCGTAGTTTTCCCTACTCCTCCCAAAAACGTCACTCAACCCATTAAATTGTACCTAAACTCCGTAGAGGTCTTCTGTAGTGGGGAAAAAGCTAAGGGATATGTTCTCCTAGCCGCCTGCAATGTAGACTTTGAGCAGAACCTAGGTGAGATACCTGTGGTAAGAGACTATCCCGAGGTATTTCCGGACGAAATACCCGAATTCCCTCCCGAAAGAGAAATTGAATTCTCCATAGAGTTGGTTCCTGAAATAGAACCAATCTCTATAGCCCCGTATAGGATGTCACCTTTGGAGCTAGCAGAGCTAAAAACCCAGTAGGAGGAGCTGTTGGAGAAAAGTTTTATAAGGCCGAGTACTTCACCTTGGGGCTCTCCGGTCTTATTTGTGAAAAAGAAGGACGGAAGTATGAGGATGTGTATAGATTATAGGCAGTTAAACCAAGTGACCATAAAGAATAAGTACCCATTACCTAGGATTGATGATCTTATGGACCAGTTGAAAGGAGCTGTAATATTTTCTAAGATCGATTTGAGGTCTGGTTATCACCAGATTAGGGTTAGAGATTCGGACATTCCTAAGACCACCTTTCGAACTCGGTACGGACACTTTGAGTTCAATGTGATGTCGTTCGGATTGACGAATGCTCCCACAGTTTTTATGGACTACATGAATAGGATCTTTTGACCCTATTTAGATCAATTTGTGGTTGTGTTCATAGATGATATTCTCATCTATTCGAAGACCCACGAGGAGCATGAGCGTCATTTGAGGCTGGTTTTAGAGGTACTAAAGGAGAAGAAGTTGTATGCGAAGCTTTCTAAGTGTGAATTTTGGTTAGAGGAGGTAAAGTTCTTAGGACATGTTGTGTCAAAAGGTGGCATAGCTGTCGACCAAAGTAAGATAGAAGCTGTGATGAATTGGGATAGACCAACTTCTGTAACTGAAATTAGAAGCTTTTTGGGTTTAGCTGGATATTACCATAGGTTTATTAAAGGATTTTCCCAGTTAGCCCTACCCTTAACCAAGCTTACTAGGAAGAATGCCCCGTTTGAATGGAGCCCCGAATGTGAAAAGAGTTTCCTAGAGCTTAAGGAAAAGCTCACCTCGACCCCAGTTTTGGTTTTACCTGATCCCAATGTACCCTTCGAGGTATATTGCGATGCTTTTGGCAAAGGTTTAGGTTGTGTGTTGATGCAAAATAGGCAAGTGGTAGCCTATACGTCCAGACAACTCAAGCCTCACGAAGTAACCTACCGCACCCATGACCTAGAATTAGCAGCCATCGTGTTCGCTCTAAAGATATGGAGACACCATTTGTATGGTGTAAGGTTTGAAGTTTTCTCCGATCATAAGAGTCTCAAGCATCTCTTTGATCAAAAGGAGTTGAATATGAGGCAAAGAAGATGGATGGAATTCCTCAAGGACTACGATTTTGGCTTAAGTTACCACCCCGGCAAGGCTAATATAGTCGCCGACGCCTTGAGCCGAAACTCATTACGTCTATCGTGTATGATGGTTAATGAAGTTAGGTTGATAGAGCAGTTTAGGGATATGAATCTTGGGATGTCTATGATGGAAAAAGGTATCGTGATGTGTCATCTCACGGTGACCAGTGGGTTTAAGCAAAGGATTATGCTTGCCCAAAGAGAAAATGAGGACTTTATGGAGACAATCGAGGCAGTTAAGGCCGGAAAGTTGAAAGGTTTTGTACGAGGCCCCGACTGGTTGTGGAGGTTCGAGGGGAGAATCTGTGTGCCAAAAGATGGCGACCTTCGAGAGAAGATCTTGGAGGAGGCTCACAAGAGCCACTTCGCCATACATCCTGGTACTACCAAGATGTACCAAGATTTGAAGAAGATGTTTTGGTGGCCCGAATTAAAGAAGGATGTGGTTGCCTGGGTGAGTAAGTGTTTGGTCTGTCAAAAGGTTAAGATCGAACACCAAAAACCTTCTGGCATGTTGCAATCGCTGTCAATCCCTGAGTGGAAGTGGGAGAGTATATCAATGGATTTCTTGACAGGATTGCCAAGGACCCAAGCTAGCCACGATGCCGTATGGGTAATCGTGGATCGACTGACTAAGTCGGCTCACTTTCTACCTATTCGAGTCACGTACTCGTTGGATAAGTTGGCTCAGCTTTACATCCAAGAAATAGTAAAGTTGCATGGAGTACCATCGATGATAATCTCGGATCGAGATCCGCGGTTTACGTCACGTTTTTGGGGAGTCTTTCAAAAGGCGTTTGGTTCCAAGTTGTGTAACACCCTAATATTTAACTCAACATGCCTAGGACGCATTTAAGTTAATTATTAGTTATTACTCTTTTGTTCCAATCTTAAACTTAAACCTTGAAAATACTTTAGTAAAATTAGGCTAAATTTTTTTTTCTTTAAATACAAAACCTGAGTCGCGCATACTAACTAATTTGTATCAACCATCTTACTCATAAAAGTAAAAGAATAATATCAGGTCACCAATAATTATGAAATACCTCACTCAATCAATATAATAACACCATTATAAATAATGATCCTTCCTCATCGAACATCTAAAACTTACAGGAAACAAAACAGCACACCACTGTCATAGTAAAAGCAAATACATTAATCCAACAGAAATTATCATGCAAATAAAAGCTTAACAAACTAGTATAAGACTTTTCTCCCACGTTTCCTACTCGAAGCGCCTAGAATGGATTCTACGAGTCTGTTCATATGGATTCTACGAGTTGGTTCATCACGAGGAGCAAGACATCTCACAAGTAGAACACGAATGGCATCAACTTAAATCACGAACGTCGCCATCTACCTCTGAAGACGAGATGGAAAGAAATAAAGAGGGAGTAAGAATCTTATAAAAGAATCTCAGTAGGGTAATCGCCTCCTAACATGTGTGTCATCATCATCGTCCCCAGGAACCTCGGGTTTCATTATGAAAAATGTGGGCATATATAAGATTCATTCATTAAGTTCCAAATACCATTAGCCGAGGCCCGTGTCTTTTAGCATGAATCTTGATGTCATGTGTAACATCCCCTGCTGCTTTATGGATTGATGACTGTCCCCACAAACCAACACGGGTCTTTTCAGCATGCTTTGTGCTAATAAGATGAGGTTGTATATATCTGACTTAAAAATCATCTTAGTTGTCTCTACACCCACTATAAATACTATTAGAACTTATCAAGCCTGCCTAAATTGTGAATTTGAGGTAGCTGATAGGATTTTTCATCATGATTTAGTTTGTCTACCCTTGTCTGGTTTTGATGTAATCTTGGGCATGGATTGGCTTTCGGTTAATCGTGTGTTACTACATTGTGCAAATAAGTCACTAGTATTTCTTCCCAAACCATCTTTACCCAATCCCTCTAAACTTGATAGAAAGGTACGACTATACCTAAACTCCATTATCATGGGGGATAGTAGGAATGAAAAGCGAGGATATGTCTTCCTAATGACATGTGAGAAAGAAGTGGAGCAAGCTCTAGAAAAGATCCTTGTAGTAAAGGAATTCTCAGATGTTTTTCCTGATGACATACCTGAATTTCCTCCAAAAAGGGAGATTGAGTTTTCTATAGATTTGGTACCAGGAACAGGACCCATATCTATAGCTCCTTATAGGATGCCATTAGCCGAGTTAACAGAGTTGAAGAAGCAATTAGAGGAACTACTACAAAAGAAATTCATTAGGCCCAGTGCTTCACCATGGGGAGCCCCAGTGCTGTTTGTCAAGAAGAAGGATGGGAGTATGCGATTATGTGTGGATTATAGGCAACTAAACAAAGTGACTATAAAAATAAATACCCTTTGCCTAGAATAGATGACCTCATGGACCAATTAAGAGGAGCCCAAGTGTTTTCCAAGATAGATCTGCGATCAGGATACCACCAAATTCGAGTGAAGGAGGAGGACATACCAAAGACAGCCTTTAGGACTAGATATGGACATTATGAATTTAATGTGATGTCATTTGGGTTAACCAATGCACCGGCAGTGTTTATGGACTACATGAATAGGATATTTAGACCATACTTGGACAAGTTTGTAATAGTGTTCATCGATGACATTCTAGTTTACTCTAGAACTGAAGAAGAGCACAAAGAACACTTACGAGTGGTGTTGGAGGTGTTGAGGAACAAGAAACTTTATGCAAAGTTGTCCAAGTGTGAATTTTGGATGAAGGAAGTTAAGTTCTTAGGTCATGTAGTGTCACATGGGGGAATAGCAGTAAACCCAAGTAAGATAGAAGCGGTGCAACAATGGGAAACCCCTACCACTGTGAAGGAGATTAGGAGTTTTCTAGGGCTAGCCGGTTACTACCGAAGGTTCATTAGAGGTTTTTCCCAAATTACGTTACCCCTCACCAAGCTAACAAGGAAGAATTCAGCTTTTATATGGAGCCCAGAATGTGAAGAGAGTTTCCAAGAACTAAAGAAGAAGTTGACCACTACCCCTGTCCTAATCCTACCTGACCCAAAAGAAAAATTTGAGGTTTATTGTGATGCCTCAGGAAGAGGACTAGGATGTGTTTTGATGCAAAATAGGAATATAGTAGCCTATGCCTCTAGACAGCTCAAACCCCATGAAGTAAATTACCCAACCCATGACTTAGAGCTAGCGGCTATTGTCTTTGCCTTAAAAATCTGGAGACATCATCTTTATGGTGTAAGGTTTGAAGTCTTTTCTGACCACAAAAGTCTGAAATACCTCTTCAACCAAAAGGAACTCAATATGAGACAAAGGCGTTGGATGGAGTTTCTCAAGGACTATGACTTTGGGTTGAACTACCACCCAGGAAAGGCAAATGTGGTAGCAGACGCTGTGAGTCGTAAGTCCTTGCATGCCGCTTGGCTCATGGTGAAAGAAAATGAGCTAATAGAAGATTTTAGGAACCTCAACTTAGGATATAGGGGGACTTTAGAACAAATTCGGTTAAGCCAACTAAGTGTAACCAGTAGCTTTAAGGATCAAATAATTCAAGCCCAAAGGGAAGATGAGGATTTCCTTAGAACCTTAACCCTTGTCGAGCGGTGAAAGTTGAAAGAGTTTGTCCAGGATAAGGAAGGAGTGTGGAGATACCAAGGGAGAATCTGTGTACCTGCAAAAGAAGGATTGAGAGCTAGCATTTTGGAAGAAGCCCACAAGAGTCAATTTAGTGTACACCCCGGTATAACCAAGATGTACCATGACCTAAAAAAGATGTTCTGGTGGCCAAAGATGAAAGCAAATATAGTAAATATAGTGCAAAAATGTTTGGTATGCCAAAAAGTGAAGATAGAGCATCAAAAACCCTCCGGAGTGCTGCAACCTCTCGAAATCCCTAAATGGAAGTGGGAAGGAATATCCATGGATTTTGTGATGGGATTGCCAAGAACGCCTACAGGACATGACTTCATATGGGTAATTGTGGATAGATTGACCAAATCTGCTCACTTTTTACCCATTCGAGCAAATTACCCTTTGGAAAAGTTAGCTCAGCTATACATCCAAGAGATAATAAGGCTCCATGGAGTACCCAAAACCATTGTCTCAGATAGGGATCCAAGGTTCACCTCAAGATTTTGGAGAGCTTTGCAAAAGGTGTTTGGTTCAAGGTTGTGTCTAAGCACTGCCTATCACCCTCAAACTGATGGACAATCAGAAAGAACAATTCAAACCCTTGAGGATATGCTAAGAGCATGTGTCTTAGACCAGCCAAAAAGTTAGGACAAACAGCTTCCATTGATTGAGTTTGCATATAATAATAGTTACCACACTAGCATTGGGATGGCACCCTATGAGGCTTTGTATGGTAGAAAGTGTCAATCACTACTTTGTTGGTGTGACCCGGGAGAGCAAAGTATTTTGGGCCCTGATTTGGTAGAAGAGACAACCAAACAAATAAGGAGAATTAGGGAAAGAATCCTCACTGCTCAGAGTAGGCAGAAGAGCTATGCTGACAAGAGAAGGACACCTCTCGAATTTCAAGAAGGAGAACACATATTCTTGCGAATTACTCCTACCACAGGTATAGGTCGTGCAATGAAAGTCAAAAAGCTAAGCCCTAGATTCTTAGGACCCTTCCAAATCCTCAAAAAGGTAGGTCCCTCCGCCTACCAAATTGCATTACCTCCAAATTTGTCTAACCTACACAATGTTTTTCATGTGTCCCAATTGAGAAAGTGTCAGTCAGACCCCAGTCATGTGTTTGAGCCAGAAACTATACAATTAAAAGATGACTTAACTTTTGAATTACCACCGATGAGGATCGTGGATCATGGCATCAAGCAGCTGAGAAACAAATCTGTATCTCTAGTCCGAGTAGCCTGGGGACAAGATGGAATGGAAGAACACACATGGGAGCTTGAGGAAGATATGCGAAAAGAATTTCCAAACCTATTCACAGGTATCAAATTTTGACGGCAAACTTTTTAATAAGAAGGGGAGAAATGTAACATCCCCAAATTTATAACTAAGCTAAATATTAATTAATGATAGCAAAACCAAGAGAATCTGGACAAATGTTATGAAACACAACAAATAGACTACTTAAGTATGTCTAGAGAAAAATGCAAAGAATTACGAAAATGCCATCACCTAGTGGAAATTATGAAAATGCCCTTGCTATGTAAAGGAAATTACCAAACTACCCTTGCCTTATTAAATGACAAAGATACCCTTACTCTATGAATGGAATTACAAGAATACCACTATCATTGTCTAATTACAAAAATATCCTTGTCTTAGTTAAAGAAATTACTACAACGCCATTTACACAAATCCCTAGACTTGTCTTTAGACAAGAATGAATCTAAGCTATTGGATTAAGATGATAACACAATAATTTAACCACATACATCATACACATTTCTGAATCACATACATGCACTAAAGGTTAGAAAATCTCCACTAACATCTTTGCACAAAACATGGAAACATGTTTGCATAAAACATGGAAACATGTTTGCATAAAACATGGAGCATTTTCATCCAACATGTTTGCATAAAACATGGAAACGTGTTTGCACAAAACAAGGAGCATTTTCATCCCAAAATTCAGCCAACATGTTTCCATAAATCATGCTCCAAGTGCTTTCCTTCTTCTGTTTTTTCTCTAATCTTTCCACTATAAATATTCCTCAAACTCTCTTCAATTCAGAAACTCCCTAAGTGTTCTTTCTTTCTTATTCTATCATTCTTCTTATGTTCTTCAAAGACTTCTCTTGATCCTCTAAACTTCATCCAAACACTTAAATCCTAAGTCCAAACTTTCACTAGCCCTCACGAGAGTTACAATCTTTAACTCTAGTGAGAAATATTTTCTTAAGCACTCAAGTTCTAGAGCCAAGATTCAAGGAGGGTCATCCACTCCCAAGACTCTTGTTCAAAGCTTAAGGAAGAAGAGAATGACCCTTTTTAGACCCTACACAAGAGGTAGGAGCATTCCGAGCTTTAGTTACATTATAGTTTGTGAGAAACAATTAGTAATAGTAGAACTTATATTGTTATTTGTAATAACTTATCAGTATGATATATGCCCTGTTGTGACTTATGTATTAAGTGATTATATTCCAGTTTATGTGATAATAGTTCTACACTTAGCCTCTTATTCCGCTTATTTAATTAAGTGCGCAATGTAACTTGATTATTATCTATAAAAGCGCTATGTATTTCACTTCTCGTTACAGGCTTAAGTTTTCAAAAAATTAATTTATTTAAAGAAAAAAAACTTCCACTATTTTTCTAAGTTAATTTCAAAAGAAAATAAATGCAAGGCATAAGTGACAACTAATAGAATCCAAATGTGAACTTAAGCACAGTGGGTTGTATTAGGGTGTTACATTATGGTATCAGAGCAGTTCATCCTATTTAAGCCTGAGGAATGGACTGACTATGCTTCTGTCTATGATATCATGCTATTAATCTTATCTGTATGATGGGATATAGGATTTAGAAATGCATGATCGTCTTGTGATACTGCCATAGTTACTACCATGCTTAGCTATAGTATTGAGCCTGATCAACTCGATGACTGTTGTTTGGTGTGTCTAGGAACTAATGGCAGCAAACAGACGTACGCATGGGGCACGCGGTGGAGGTAATCGTGATGAACTGGCAAATGCACTCCAGGAGATGGCTAGGGCTATGCAAGCACAAGCAACAGTGATGATGGAGCAGATGAATAGGAGGTAAGAAGAATCAGCTGGGAAGTTCTCCCAGGAAGCGTGCGAGTGAGGACAAAGCATGCTGAAAAGACCCGTGTTGGTTTGTGGGGTGGGGACAGTCGTCAATCCATAAAGCAGTAGGGGATGTTACAAAAACCCTGGGTGACACTGGTTCGGCTGAGCACCCCCAGGAGATTTTTATGTGACAAGCACTGAGACGTACTTCTCCTGCTACGATGAGGAGGAGGCCTAGTTATTATTAGGGTGGCCTCTACATTGCTAAAGATTTCATGAATGATGTCACACATACTGATGAAAGTTTCATTTGAGAATTGATGCCCTTATGCCACATGGATTGTTTCTATATGATTTGATTTGTTGATTTATATGCTCAAGCATTACCATGCATTCATGTTTTGATATGTTGCATACATGACATCAAGACGCACGCTAAAAGGGATGAACCTTGGATAAATAGTTTCAAAAACCCTAATAATGAATTCTTATATGTATGTACACCTTTTTATAATTAAACCCAAGGTTCCTGAAGATGTGAACGACATAACCTTAGGATAGGAGACTCCTACTGAGATTCTTTAGTAAGAATTCTCACTCCTTTCTCTTCTTTCTCTTTCTTCCGTCACATCTTCAAAGATCGATGGCGACGTTCGTGGTCTTCATTGATACGGCCATCTGGGAGGTGCACTACGACCCGGAGCATCGTTCCTATCACTTTGAGGGTCGCTGTGCTATCTGTGTTTTTGTGTACGTGGGTCGACCTTTTGCTTATCCGGTGTCCAGCTACCAGTTCACTCCTACTGTTCCTTTTGGTGGCGACTTGATCTTCGAGCGCACCTGCCATCGCGACGAGCAGTTGCGTCGAGCTCGCTCGTCCACCTCAGCTGTCCGTGACTACCCGGAGTATATGCCTCGTCCAACGAAGTCAGAGATGGATTCGTCTGAGGACTCGCCGATCTTTTCAGAGAGCTCTACTCCTTTTCCCCCGCTCAGACTGGAAAGGAGTGAGGATACCGTGATGCAGTCACGCCTGGCACGGAGAGCGGAGATGCGCCCTCGTCGAGGAGCCCATATTCAGCCGACCCGCGTTCGTGTTCCACTTCACTGGCCCACTCAGGAGGAGATCGAGGGGTTCCCTTGTTATCTACCTCCGTCACCCGAGGATCCCCGTCACCACTAGACCTCATCGGAGAGCTTTTCGAGTGCCCGAGCAGTCACGAGGATCTCCCCTTCGACGGTGTCTTTTGGGAGGGTGTTTTAGCTTAGTACTCATAGCTTGATAGGAGGGTAGTGTAGTTGGTTTTTATTTTGTCGTCGCACCATGTACTTTACTGCTTTCTTGTTATCTTTTATGTATTCCAAGTTCAGCCCGTTTCTATAAG
The DNA here is from genome assembly GCA_031216105.1 of Dalbergia cultrata. Classification (NCBI taxonomy): domain Eukaryota; kingdom Viridiplantae; phylum Streptophyta; class Magnoliopsida; order Fabales; family Fabaceae; genus Dalbergia; species Dalbergia cultrata. The sequence goes on along the minus strand of CM062353.1, from coordinate 32,717,451 downwards.
GGCATGACTACCTCTGTATCTTAACTATATTATTAATGAAATGTTTCCCTTGTTGTGATGACCATTGTTCTATTGTTATTTGCTTTAGCTTTTGTGTTCCTTATGATTGATATCTATCTCTCTCATTTAGATAAGAGCACGGCTCTCACTTTGGTGTATGTTTTCAAAAAACATTACCCATAATTTCCACTAAGTATTTTAATAAAATGATGAGACTAAGAAGTAATAACCTAATGATTAACCTAATGTGTTCTAGAAAGTTGGGTTAAGAATTAGGGTGTTACACTTCACATGTTGAAATTCTTACACTCAAAGGCCATGCTTAACACCATACTTTGCACCTTACCTTGCACCATACTTGGCCATGCTTTCAACCATGCTTTGAATGACCAAGTAAAGAGATATTTTTCTCTCCCCCATGGCCAATGAAGTTCACGGCCAGCACCCTTCCTTTCACCCTCCATATGTTTTGTTTTCCTATAAATACATGTATTAGAAGAACTTGGTTCCATTTTACACATTTGCTAAGTTGTTGTCTTGAAAGCTTGTCTTGTTTCCTTTCTTTTCTCTCAAAGAACTCTTGAGTTCTTTGCATCTCATTTTCTTCATCTTCATCATCTTCTTCAAAGAACCATTCTTCACAACCTTCAACCACCACACCACCACCATAGGTCATAATCTAAACACCAAAGCTTCCTTTCTCAAACACAAAGCTCACAGAAAACACATTCCTTTCCTTTCCTCTTAGCTTGGCTGAATCTTCATCTCCACCATGGGAGGAGCTTTTCATCTCATTCTCACTTCAAAGAACCAAGCTTTCATCTTCACACTTGGTAGGGGTTTTGCTTTCAAAAGTCGTTCTTTTTATGATGTTGTTTTTTATATAAAAATGCTAGTTTCCTCTTGGTTCAAACTCTTTTCTCTCTTTTGTTTTTGGTTATGAGACTTGCTTTTTGAAAGGAAAAATCTTGAGTTTGATGCTGAGGTTTCAAGATAATGTCTTGAGAGTCTCATTTGAGAAACTCTAAAGCTTGAAACTTGTTTTTGACTCTTGAAACATTTTAGTTTTTCCTTTATTTTTCCTTGCTCAAGTTTTCAGATTTCCTTTCCTTTTTCCTTTTTATTTTTGGTTCTTTTCTTCCTTATCCTTATCTTGACTTTGGTTTTAAAAATAGTGCTGTTATGTGTTTTGATCTTTTGATTCATTTTCCTTAAGCTTGATGATGATGTTCAAACCATGAGGTTTCTTTGAAACCTTGGGACAAAGAACTCTAAAGCTCACTTCACCTTGTTATAATATATGTTGGGTTGAGGTTTATGTTCCTTTAAAGTCTTGTATGAGCTCTAGCAAAGAATAAAAATGAACTTGCATCCGTGTTTAAGTTTATGCTTTGCATAGTATATTTACTCTTCTTTGTCATCACTAAATACCAAGAATAAAGAAATGAACTTGCATTATTATGTTTATATTTCAAGTCATCACTTAAATATTTAAGATAATAATAAGTTGTATCTCATATTTATTTTATGCCCTCACTTTACTTTATAATGAAGAATAAAATAAGTGCATGTCATGTTTAAATTTATGTTCTCACCTAAAAGATCCTAGAGCTCAAAGACTTGCCCATTTTATCTCAAGAGAAGTTTGGAAAATGGAGATGTTTTATAAATGCATTTCGGCCATGTGATGAGGATGAGCTTAGCATGAGTTTCATCTAGTCACAAGGACCAACAAACTATGTTTTAAGAATTTTCTTAAGCTTATATGAACTTAGCATAAGATATAAATATGTTTTTATGTTTTGAATCTCAACTATGAGCAAAATAAATTAGCTACTGCCCTTGGTAGTATTTTTATGATTTTAATGAAATAAAATGATTTCTAAAAGAGTTTTGAGGGTCTAAGAAGGTTCCAAGAGAAAACTAGTAACTTATGTGCACTTGAAAATGTGATTTCATGAGATTTTATGACATATATGTTTTGGTTCTGCCTTGATGTTTTGCTCACTGTATGATGATGATTTTGTTATGGTAGAATGTGTGTATTCATGTATATTTGATGTTATAATTAATTTGAGAAAGATAAGACAAGTTAGTAACTAAGAAAGAATTAAAATGAGACTTCTAGATCCCTTAGAAGTGGAAATTTTGGATTCTGTTTCAACATGGTTAATATTAATAATAATGGTTTATAATTAGTGTATATGTGTAGGAATCTAGCATAATTGGTTTAGGAATTGATCTTAGTACTTTAGGAGAAGACCAAATTTAGAAAGAGTCAGAGTTATGACTCATAGGTACCTATAATTTGCAAAACATAGATTCTGCACTTATGAGGTTTAGAATTAGTTATGATTATAGAAATGAGTGAGGACTACTTAGCTATGAACCCACAGGTGCCCGAGAGGTTAAGTTGTGATGATAGAGAACTTCGATTTCAAGTCTAAGACCCAAAGGGTCAAAACATAAGACACCTTTGATGCAATGAGTTTATTAATTCAAGTATGATGTGATGATGCATATGCCATGATGAGTATGTTTATGTTGTTTCAAGATTATCATGATTATAGAAGTTGAATGAGAAATGTACATGCATTATGAGTTATTATGGCATGATATGATGAATTGCATGATTTGATGAACATGTGTTTATGATGCATTCTGGCATAGCACACCGAGACGCATTTCTCTTACTTCGATAAAGAGATAACAAAACCGTGAGGGTATGGTAGATGCAGCCTGCCAAAGCGGACAAATTTACTGTGCACTAGGTGCCGTAGATGCATTTCGAAGAAGGAGATAACCTGGACCCATGCTCCGGGAGCCGGGATGTCTTTAGGTGATCCTTAACCAGCACTCTGGGAGTCGGGATTTATTTATATTTATCTAGGATAAGTCAAATGATATGTTACCCTTTCTTTTGCCCCATATTAAATCTAGTGATGACTAGTTATGATTGAGCTCATTCCTAGGTGATAGGTGAAATGAAGTTTTGAAGGCTATTATAAAATCGCCGAGGCGGGCATGTTGGTTGGATTTTGGTGGACACGATAAGAAGGAGGTCTTTATGAAAGAGAACTTAAGAGTTCGAATATGAGAAAGAAGTTATATGAAAGTAATGTGCCTTTTATGCCACGTATATGAATGATCCTTTATGTTGTGCTCTAATACCATGATTTTCATGTTATTGTGCATAGGGTATTACCATGTATTCATACATTTATTTGTTACATTCATGACATTTAGATTCATCCTAAAATGAATGGACCTTGGACAAATATATTTTGAAAACCTAAAAATGAACTCTATGCATGCTCACCTTTTGTAACAAACCCAAGGTTCTTGGGGACGTAGACGACGACATTAGGATAGGAGGTTTCCCCTACTGAGATTCTTTATCAAGATCCTCACCCCCTCTATCTCTCTTTCTTTTCTGTCACGTCTTCAGATCAGGATGGTGACGTTCGTTCTGTCCCACATGGGAGGTCCACTATGATCCCGAGCTGCAGTCATACCATTTTGAAGGGCACTGTGCAGTTAGAGTCTTCATGTTCATGAGACCCCTATTCGCACTGTAACGCCTCGATTTTCTATTAGAGTGAAAATGACCAAAATGCCCCTAAGGTCATTTTCGGCTTGAAAATCGAGGAAAGCCGATCCGACGGTACTCGAAAGGAAAACTCAATGTTGGAAGGGGATTAGTTGACTTGCGTGCCTTTCCGGGATCGAAAATCTCGTTTTTTGAGTTTTCGGGTCAAAATGACCAAAATACCCCTATGGGGTTTGACCCGTTTGCAAGAGCCGGATGTACCCGAAACTTCTCCAGATGGTTTTAAAAGACATTTTTATGTATTCTGTGACTTCAGTTTTAGTCCCGAAGGTCCCGGCCAAAATTAGTGCAAAATTACGATTTTGCCCCTAGCTTTGTGTTTTCAAGCTTAATCGTGTGATTAAGCAAACCTAAGCAATATTAGACTCTAATAAAAATTAATTAATTTCCATAATTAATCTAAGGTCAAAATAATTTATTAAAGTTGATTAGAACCTAATAATGCTTAATTTCAACTCAAATCTTATTTTAAAATTCAAGATTCCTAGTCATGAAATCTTGAATACTAAATTCTCTCTCCAATTCCTTAAATCATGGAATTGTGTTTTCAATTGATTATTCACAAATGAATTTTAAATTCTCTAATGATGTATGAGCACTCCTAATCTTGTCATAAAATTCCTAAACCTCACTCTTAGTTACCTAAACTTATGATTAATGACTCCTAACCTTGTACCTAAACTAATCTACACTTAAACCTATCATTAACACACAATTACATGGAAGATTTTTCCTCCTCCCTTGCTGTCCAGTTCTGGTTTGTAACGCCCCGATTTTTCTGTTAGAGTGAAAATGACCAAAATGCCCCTAAGGTCATTTTCGGCCCGGAATTTGAGGAAGGCCGATCCGGTAGTCCTCGAAGGGAAAACTCAATGTTGGAAGGGGATTAGTTGGCTTGTTAACCTTCTCGGGATTGAAAATCTCATTTTTTCGAGTTTTCGGGTCAAAATGACCAAAATACCCCTGTGATATTTTATCCGTTTGCAAGTGCCGGATGAACCCTAAACTTCTCCAGATAGTTTTAAAAGGCGTTTTTATGTATTCTGTGACTTCAGTTTTAGTCCCGGAGGTCCCGGGCAAAATTAGTGCAAAATTACGATTTTGCCCATAGTTTTGTGTTTTCGAGCTTAATCGTATGATTAAGCAAACCTAAGCAATATTAGCCTCTAATCAAAGATTAATTAATTTCCATAATTAATCTTGAGTCAAAATGATTTATTAAAATTGATTAGAACCTAAGAATGCTTAATTTCAACTTAAAATCTTATTTTAAATTCAAGATTCCTAGTCATGGAATCTTGAATAGTGTTTTCTCTCTCCAATTCCTTAAATCATGGAATTGTGTTTTCAATTGTTTATTCACAAATGAATTTTAAATTCTCTAATGATGTATGAGCACTCTTAATCTTGTCATAAAATTTCCTAAACCTCATTCTTAGTTACCTAAATTTGTGCTTAATGATTCCTAACCTTGTACCTAAACTAATACACATCTAAACCTATCATTAACACCCAATTACATGGACAATTTTCCTCCTCCCTTGGCTGTCCCCAATTTGGCTGAAACCATACCCCCATTATCCATCACATGTGCAAATTTTTGACATTCCAAAGACCATGCTTCCACCTTACAAAGAACCATGCTTTGAGTCATAACCTCCATGCTTTCATCCATGCTTCATAGGACATCTTCTAGAAGACTTTTTCTCTCATTTTTGTGGCTCAAAATCAGCCAGCCCTCCTTGCCTTCTAGATGATTTATTTCAATTTCAAACAAAGAGAAATTACCATACTTTGAGCCATGCCTTGCACCATGACTTCTATACTTCAAACCATGCTTGAATGACAAGTTGTAAGAGACATTTTTCTCTTCCTTTGCCTCCCGAACCACATGGCCTCTCCCTCCTCCCATTGAGCACTCATTTGTTTTCATTTTCTATAAATACGTTGCTTACTTGAGCTTGCAAACACTTTAGATCATTTGTAAAGTTTCAAGTTTCCTAGCTTTCTTTGAGTTCTTTCTTTTTCTCTCAAGTTTCAAGAGAGTTTTCCTTCCTCTTCATCTTCATCCTCTCATCACATAATCATCTCATAACCTTTAAACACCACCTCATAACCTTGAATCATCATCAAACCTCTCAAACACTTGACCTCAAACACAACCTCACTCAAAACACATCTCCTTTCCTTTCTCTTCACTTTGGCCGAAGCTCATCATCATCCTTGGAGGAGTTCTCCTTCTTATTTTCCTTTTCAAGGTCAAGTTTTCATCTTCACTCTAGGTAGGAGTTTTTTTCTAAACTTTGTTTTGTTTGAAAATATGATTTTCCTCTAGTTTTCTCTTGGTTTCTTTTTGAACTTTCCTTTATTTTCCTTTTTCTCTATTTCGGCCATGAGGCCTTGTTTATGACTATGATGGTTTGATGATGAGTGTTCATAGATGATGACCTTGTGTTCATATCAAAGGAACCTCTAAAGCTTGAGTCTTGTTCTTTATCTAGTAAAGTTTTGGTTTTTCTTTTTTTTTTCCTTTCCTACACATTCGACCTTCATAGCTCTTCGTCAAAGGTTTTGTTAAAATTTTTAAGGCACCTCCATTTCTATTTTATGTCATGAAAGAATGTTGTTTTGGTTCCTATCTTCTTAAAGATTTGCTTTCTTTGAAAAGTTTGTTTCTTTAGAGCTTGATGATGATGTTCAAGAACCTTGTAGTTCCTTGAGAACTTGGTTTAAGAACTCTAAAGCTCTCTTTGTGATGAGATAAGTGTTGGGTTGTGTTGATCTCTAAAGTCTTGTAAGAGCTCTAGATAAGATTAAAATGAATATTGCATTCATATTTATGTTTATGCCTTACACATCATATTTATTTTCCTTGCTATCACTAAGTACCAAGATAATGAATGAACTTGCATTATCATATTTATATTTCAAGCTTTGCATTATCATGTTTATATTTCAAGTCCTCACTTAAATATCAAAGATAATAATAAGTTGCATCTCATGTTTATTTTATGATCTCACTTTATTTTCTAATGAAAGCTAAAACAAGTGCATGAGCATGTTTATCTTTATGTCATCACTTAAGAGAACCCAGAGCTCAAAGACTTGCCCATTATTTTCTCAAACAAAGGCTTGAAAAATATGTGTTCTTTAGCTTTTAAATTTCGGCCTTAAGAGGTTTCATTTGTTACAAGTACTAAAATCTATGTTTCATAATTTTTCTAAGCTTATATGAATTCAAGATGTCAAGAACCAAGTTTTAGGAATTTGAAGCCTCTTGAGTTTAGTTTAAAATAGCCACTGCTTTTACAAGTATTTTGATGATTTTAGATGATAAAAATGTTTACTAATGAGTTTTGAAAGTTTTAGAAAGGTTCCAAGAGAAACTAGTATTTTATGTGTTCTAGAAATCAAGTTTATGCCTTGCTTGTTTAGAGATGAATTCGGTTCTGCCTTGCTATGAATGATCACTGTTATATGCTGTTTTGATGTTGATAATATGAGTATATTCATGTATGTTTAATGCTAAAATTTATATGTGAAAGTTAAGAGAAGTTAGAAACTAGAAAAGAATTAATTTGAGAGTTCTAGATCGCTTAGTAAATGATTTTTCTAGATTCTGTCCAGCATGGTTTAGAAATGATAATCATGGTTTTAAATTAGTTTAAATGTGTAGGAATGACTCATAATTGGTTTAGGACTTGATCTTGATGCCTTAGGAACAAACCGAACTTAGAAAGGGTCATTGTTGTGACTCCTAGGTACCCGTAAAGTTAGAATTTTAGATTCTGCATTATTGAGGTTTAGAAATATTTGTGATCATAGCATTGAGTGAGGAATACTTAGATATGAGCTTATAGGTACCCGAGAGTTTAGGATATGATGATTTATAACTTAGATTGTGAGTTAAGGACCTTAAGGGTCAATGCATAAGACATTAAGAGATTTTATTGCTTTTAGTTTTGATAGTGCAAGTATGATATGTGATATGCATGATGTGATGATATATGAGGTGTGATGTGTGATACACGAGCATTATCTATATGCGTTATGATGATGTGATCTTCTATGCTGATGCTATGATGATGTAGAAATTGATTATGAATTGTGGGATTGAATGTGTAAGTTCATGCATTGTGAGTTGGTGTGGCATGTTATGGTGAATTGTATGAATTATTGAGATGTCATGTCTATCATGTTTATGAGAATTGAATGAGAGAGAGTATGTACCCCTTCTTTTGCCCTCTTAAAAATCTAGTGAAAACTAGTTAGGTTAGAGCTCATTTAGGCAATATGGGTGTATTTGGTTGGACTTGATAATGAGAATAATTTTGTGATAAGTATAAATATAGTTGAGCTCATTCCTAGGCGATAGGGTGTGTTTGGTTGGATTTGGTGATGCGTATAAATATCGCCGGGCACTGGTGTTTATGGTTGGTTTTGGTGATGAGAAAAGAAGGTGGTCATTAAGAGAAAGAACTTAAGGAGTTCGGATGTGAGAAAGGAGATGCGATGTCTCTTTTCAAGTCACATAGTCATGAGTAAAAGAAAGAATTATTCCCAAGTTACCCCTTCTTTCCCTCTTAGAAATCTAGTGATAACTAGTTAGGTTTGAGCTCATTTTGCTGGAGCTCATTCCTAGGCGATAGGGTGAGTTTGGTTAGTTTTGGTGATGCGTGTAAATATCGCCGGGCATTGGTGTTTATGGTTGGATTCGATGATGAGAAAAGAAGGTGGTTCTTGAGGAAAAGAACTTAAGAGTTCAAGTATGAGAAAAGTTCTGTACTTTTATGCCACTTATCTGTTACTTGATATCATGATTTATTTAATTGCTTGCATAATGCATTGCCATGCATTCATGCTTAAACATATTGCATTCATAACATTAAGATGCATGCTAAAAGGAATGAACCTTGGATAATTAGTTTTTATAAACCTTAATAACGAACCTTATTTGTATGCACACCTTTTTATAAAAAAACCCAAGGTTTCTGAGGATATGAACGATGTAACCCTAGGTTAGGAGACTCCTACTGAGATTTTTTAGTAAGATTCTCACTCCTTTCTCTTCTTTCTCTTTCTTCCATCACATCTTCAGAGTCGGATGACGACGTTCGTAGTCTTCATTGATGCGCCCGTCTGGGAGGTGCATTATGACCCAGACCACCGCTCCTATCACTTCGAGGGTTGTTGTGCTGTTCATGATTTTGTCTACATGGGACGACCTTTTGCTTATCCAGTATCCAGCTACCAGTTCACTCCTACTGCTCCTTTTGGTGGTGACGATCTAATCTTTGAGGGCACCTGCCCCCGCGACGAGCAAATGCGTCGAGCTCGTTCGTCTGCTTTAGCTATCCGCGACTATCCGGAGTACGTGCCCCGTTCGAGGAGATCGGTGGCTGATTCATCCGAGGACTCACCGATGCACGTATTTTCGGAGGGCTCTGCTCCTTTTCCCCAGTTTAGACGTGAGGGGAGCGAGGAGACCGTGATACAACCGAGCTTGGCGAGGAGAGCCAAGATATGCCCGCATCGAGGAGCTCACGTCCAGCCCTCACGTGTTCCTTTCCCACTGCACTGGCCGATTCAGGAGGAGATCGACCAGTTCGTCGGTTATATACCTCCATCGCCCGAGCATCCCTGCTATCACTAGGCTTCGTTGGAGAGCTTGTCGAGTACACGAGCCATTATGAGGATCTTCCCTTCGGTAGTATCTTTTGGGAGGGGTTATAGCTTAGTACTCGTAGCTTGGTAGGAGGGTAGCATAGTGGTTTTATTTCCCGTTGCATCATGTACTTTATTGCTTTCCTATTTTCTTGATGTATTACAAGCTCAGCCTGATCCTATAAGGGCGTGACTAAATACGCACCTTACCTACGTATCTAATGAAATGTTCCCTTGTTGTGTGTTAATGATATATGCCTACTTGCTGTGTTCGTTATGCTTGTTATTTGTACTTTAAGTTTCTGTCTCATGATTAGATAAGGATGCGGCTCTCATTTTGGTTTTATATTTTTTTTTAAAATTTACCCATAATTTCTGCTAAGTATTTTAATAAAATAATGAGACTAAGAAGTAATAACCTAATGATTAACCTAATGTGTTCTAGAAAGTTGTGTTAAGAATTAGGGTGTTACATGGCCGAAGCCATGCTCCCCCATTTTCCATCACATGTGCAAATTTTTACACTCAAAGAACCATGCTTCCACCTCACCATAAACCATACTTTGTCATACAAACACCATGCTTTCATCCATGCTTCATATGATCACTTTTAGAAGACTTTTTCTTTCATTTTTGTGGCTCAAAATTTGCTAACCCTCTTTGCCTTCTAGAAGGATTATTTTAATTTCAAACAAAGGGAAATTACCATACTTTGAGCCATACCTTGCACCATGTCTTCCATACTTCAAACCATGCTTGAATGACATTGTGTAAGAGATATTTTTCTCTTCCCTTGCCTCCAAAAGCTACGGCCTCTTCCTCCTCTCCATGAGACTTCATTTGTTTTCATTTTCTATAAATACCTTACTTACTTGAGCTTGCAAACACTTTAGATCATTTGCAAAGTTTCAAGTTTCCTAGCTTTCTTTAAGTTCTTTGTTTTCTCTCAAGTTTCAAGAGAGTTTTCTTTTCCTCTTCATCTTCATCTTCTTCATCTCTTCATCACATCATCATCTCATAACCCCTAAACACCACCTCATAACCTTGAATCATCATCAAACCTCTCAAACACTTGACCTCAAACACAACCTCACTCAAAACACATCTCCATCCTCTTTATCCTCTCTTGGCCAAATCATCATCATCCTTCAAGGAGAAGTTGCTCTTTTCATCTCTTTTCAAAAGCTCAAGTTTTTCATCTTCAGTTTAGGTAGGAGTGTTTTTCTAAACTTTATGTTGCTTGAAAATGTGATTTTCCTCTAGTTTTCTCTTGGTTTCTTTTTGAACCTCTCCTTGCTTTTCTTTTTCTATGTTTCGGCCATGAGGCCTTGTTTGGATCATGATAGCTCAATGATGAGAGCTCCTAGATGATGATCATGTGTTCATCTCAAAGGAACCTCTAGAGCTTGAGTTTTTACTTTCTTTAAGTTTCATCTTCATTTTCTCACTTAAATGATTTTAGCTCAAAGAACATCTTCACTTTTTTTTGTTAATAGATTCGGTTTTCCTTGTTCCCTTTCCCTTGAGATTTCGGTTTTGGTTTCCTTTTTCCTTGAGGTTTGGATCTCTTTTAAAAGTTGGTTTCTTTTGAGCTTGATGATGAGGTTCAAGAACCACTTAGTTCCCTTGAGAACTTGGTTCAAGAACTCTAAAGCTCTCTTTGTGATGAGATAAGTGTTAGGTTGTATCTTTAAAGTCTTGTAAGAGCTCTAGATAAGATTAAAATGAATATTGCATCAATGTTTATGTTTATGCCTTGCACATCATGTTTACTTTCCTTGCTATCACTAAACATTAAGAATAATAAATGAACTTGCATTATCATATTTATAGTTCAAGCTTTGCATTATCATGTTTATATTTCAAGTCCTCACTTAAATATCAAAGATAATAATAAGTTGCATCTCATGTTTACTTTATGCTCTCACTTTATTTTCTAATGAAAGCTAAAACAAGTGCATGAGCATGTTTATTTTTATGTTATCACCTAAGAGAACCTAGAGCTCAAAGACTTGCCCATTATTGTCTCAAACAAAGGCTTGAAAAATATGTGTTCTCTAGCTTGTGATTGCAGCCTCTAGAAGTTTTATTTGTTATAAGTATTAAAATATATGTTTCATAATTTTTCTAAGCTTAAATGAGTTCAAGAAATGTCTAAAACAAAGTTTTATGATTTTAAAACCCCTTGAGATCAATTTGGATTAGCTACTGCCCTTGAGAACATTTTGATGATTTTAGATGATAAAAATGTTTACAATTGAGTTTTGAAAGTTTTAAGAAGGTTCCAAGAGAAACTAGTATTTTATGTGCTTTAGAAATCAAGTTTTATGCCTTCTTATGGAGATGGATTTTCGGTTCTGCCTTGCCATGATATGCTCACTGTTTGTGTTGTTTTATTGAGGATAATATGAGTATGTTTATGTATAATTAATGTTAAAACTCATATGTGATGGATAAGAGAAGTTAGAAACTAGAAAATAATTAATTTGAGAGTTTTGGATCCCTTAGTAATTTATTTTTCTGGATTCTGTCCAGCATGGTTTATAAATGATAATTATGGTTTTTAATTAGTTTAAATGTGTAGGAATGACTCATAATTGGTTTAGGACTTGATCTTGATGCCTTAGGAGCAAACTGAACTTAGAAAGGGTCATTGTTGTGATTTCTAGGTACCCGTAAAATTAGAATTTTAGATTCTGCACTCTTGAGGTTTAGAGATGTTTATGATCATAGTATTGAGTGAGGAATACTTAGATATGAGCCTATAGGTACCCGAGAGATTAAGTTGTAATGATTTATAACTTAGATTGTGAGATAAGGACCTTAAGGGTCAATGCATAAGACACTGAGAAGTCTTGAATTTTATAATAAGATGTTAAGATGTATATGATGCATGAGGAAATGATTGTTTAAGATGTTAAGTTTATTATGAACATGAGAATTACATGAGAAACATGTTTGTGTTTTTAGCTTATGGCATAAATGTCGGTTTGAAGGAAATTCGGTTTAACAGCTGTTATGCTGCCGAATTTTAGTCGAACCTAAAAGGGTTGAAAAATGTTTTTAAAGTACCATATGAGATTAAAAACCCTGGGTGACACGGTTGAGCCCAGCACCCCTAGGAGATTTTTATGTGACAAGCACTGAGACATACTTCTCCTGCTACGGTGAGGAGGAGGCAAATTCGTGAGGGTCTGGACATGAGCCTTTCCAAAGTGGACAATTCGTTGTGCACTCGAGGCCAGTAGAGCTTTTCAAATAAGGTATATCCCAAGAGAGGAGTTCCCTAGTCCCCTAGCCCGTACTCTTAAGTAGTCGGGTGTATTATTTTATTATTTGCTTGTTCATAAACAAGCAAGAGCTAGTGATGACTAGTTGAGGTATGAGCTCATAGCCTAGTTTTTATTATTAGGGTGGCCTCTACATTGCTAAAGATTCCATGAATGATGTCACACATATTGATGAAAGTTTCATTTGAGAGTTATTGCCCTTATGCCACATGGATTGTTTCTATATGATTTGATTTGTTGATTTATATGCTCAAGTATTGTCATGCATTCATGTTTTAATATGTTGCATTCATAACATCAAGATGCATGCTTCTAAAAGGAATGAACCCTTTTATGCATGCACACCTTTTTATAATTAAACCCAAGATTCCTGAGGATATGAACAATGTAACCCTAGGATAGGAGACTCCTACTGAGATTCTTTAGTAAGAATCCTCACTCCTTTCTCTTCTTTCTCTTTCTTCTGTCACATCTTCAGAGAGCGATGGCGACGTTTGTGGTCTTTGTCGACATGCCGACTTGGGAGGTTCACTTTGATCTGGACCATGGATCATATCATTTTGAAGGGCAATGCATAGTACGAGTCTTTATGTTCATCGGACGCTCCTTTGCACACCCTGTATAGAGTTATCGTTTCTCCTCGATGTCACCCTACAACGATGCGATGGTTTTTTAGCATGCCTGGACGCGAGATGAGAGGATTCTGGGGACGTACACTGGTGGTTCAATGCCTCGAGACTTCCAAGACTTTGTGCCTTGGTCTCCTAGTTCAGAGGACGACCCTTCTGAGGACCCATCGATGCATATGTATAGCGAGACTTCTGCTCCTACTCCTCATTTTGTGCGAGGCAAGAGCGAGGATATTGTCACGCAGCCAAGACTAGCTAGGCGAGCCGAGAGGCGCCCTTACTGAGGAGCTCACGCTCAGTCTTCACGTGTGCCCACTCCTGCCGCACTGCATCCGTGGATTGGTTATGTTCTGCCATACCCCGGGTTCAAGTAGTAGCCGTCTTAGGGGAGGCTTAGTGCACACACTCACACATAGATTGCATAAACCTTCTTTTGTATTGAGGTTGTCCACCATAGGTGCACTCGGGTAGTTGTGATTTATTTATGCTTTCTTTGTTTTATGTATTTCTGTTGTATTTCCATTTTCCCTATGTATCGCAAGTTCAGCCCGTTTCTATAAGGGCGTGACTACTTATGTATCTCAAAACTATAGATATTAATGAAGTGTTTTCTTTTGTGATGATTGATCCTTGTCTCCTTGCTATATGTTTTACTTACCGTGTTCTTTATGCTTGTTATTTGTGCATCTTGTTGTCTGTCATACGATGCAACGTGGCTCTCATTTTGGTTTTATATTTCAAAAAAATTTACCTGTAATTTCTGCTAAGTATTTTAATAAATTGATGAGACTAAGAAGTAATAACCTAATGATTAACCTAATGTGTTCTGGAAAGTTAGGTTAAGAATTAGGGTGTTACACGCACATCCTGTACATAGCTATCGTTTCTCCCCGACTTCTCTATACAATGATGATTTGGTCTTTGAGCATGTGCATACACACAATGAGAGGATTCTCCGCATGCACACCACTACATTTGCCGTTCGTGTGCCTACTTCTGACATACTCCATCCATGGATCGGTTTTGTTCCCCCCTTTCAAGGTCAGCAATAGTAGATCCCTTGGAAGGTCTAGTGCACACACACCACATATAGTTTAGGATAAACCTTATTTTGTTATGAGGTTATCCCCCTTAGGTGTACTAGGGTATGGGTGTTATTTCTTATGCTTCCCTTGTATTTTTATTTCAGTTGTATTCCTATTCTGTTGTACTAAACTAAGTCCCACCTTCGAGTGGGCGTATTATGATATTAATGAAGTATTTCTTTTAATGTGTATATGATTGATTGTTTTTGTGAAGTTACTTGATGATCACGTTTGTGCTTCCTTTTATATTTGTGTTATGCTTTATCATTAGCGATTATTTAAGATATATGCGGCTCTCACTTTGTTTTTATATTTCAAAATAAATTTACTCGTATTTTCTGCTAAGTATTTTAAAGAAAGATTTATAAAGAATGAAACTAAGAAGTAATAAACTAATGGTTAACCTAAATACGTTCTAGGAGTATTGGGTTAAAAATTAGGATGTTACAAATATGAGATGCAACTTATTATTATCTTTAAAGTTTAAGTCAAAACTTGAAATATAAATATGAGAATGCAAGCTTATTCTTTATTCTTGGAAGTTTAGTGTTGACATAAAAATAAATATGAGTGCAAGTTCATTTTAATTTAACTTGAGCTCATACAAGATTTTTAGAAGAACAAAAATAATCTCAACCCAACACTTATCTATCAAGACAAAGTGAGCTTTAGAGTTCTTTGTACCAAGGTTTCAAAGAAACCTCCTGGTTTGAACATCATTATCAAGCTCAAGGAAAATAGATAAAGAGATTCAAAATAAATAACTACATTTCTTGAAACAAAATATATCTATAGTAAACTACACAATATTCTTTATTTTATGCCCAAAAGCTCCTATCTAGAGTAAACTCTAGAACTTGCTAGTCAACTTTAAGGTTGATAAGGGTAAGCTTTAGGCTTTTTGAAAATCAAGTGACATATTTTCTTATATCAAACTTTATGTGAGCTAACTAGCGTTTTTATCAACTTGTAAAAAAAAAGGAAAAGAGAACCGAAAACATAAAGAAATAGGGAAGGAAAATCGAAACCTTAAGGAAAGAAAAAGAAAGGAAAAGCTAACATGCTTCAAGATCAAAAACAAGTTTAAAGCTTTAGAGGTTTCTTAAATGAGAATCACAAGATCATTATCTTGAAACCTCATCATCAAGCTCAAGATTTCCTTTCAAAAATCAAGTCTCATAACCAAAAAAACAAAAAGAGAGAAAAAAAGAGTTTGAACTAAGAGTAAACTAGCATTTTTTCAGATCAAATAAAAGAAAAGCTTTTGAAACAAAACCCCTAGCAAGTATGAAGATGAAAACTTGGTTCTTTGAAGTGAGGTTAAGAAGAAGATCTTCTTCCAAAACAAGGAAGGGGTTTCGGCCAAGCTAGGAGAAAAAGAAAGGAAAGGTGTTTTGTGTGAGCTTGTGTTTGAGAAAGGATGCTTTGGTGTTTGGATGATGGTTTATGGTGGTTGTGTGGTGGTTTGAGGTTGTGATATGGTGGCTCAAGGAAGAGGATGAAGAAGATGAGAACTCTTAAAAGTTGAGAGGAAATGAAAGAACTTGCAAGAATGCTCTTGAGCTTACACTTAGCAAATGATCTAAAGGTTCTTACAAGTTCCTTTGCATGTGTATTTATAAGGAAATGAAACAAAATGGAGGTGCATTGAGGGGGGAGGGAAACCATGAGCTTCCTCATGGAACATGAGGTGAGAGGTTTGTTCTTTGAAGTATGGTGAGGCATGGTTTGACGTATGGTGGGTATAGTACAAGGTAAGGCCTAGGAATGGTGCAAGCATGGCCTTGGAGTGCAAAACAAATTCAACATGTGGGAAATGAGAAGGAGGAGGTTCGGCCATTATGCAGCCAATGGGGAAGGATTTATTTCATCTAATTGTGGTTTAGTGATGTGTTTAGGTATTTCTTTGATTAAGCTTTTGATTAGAATTTGTAAGAAAGTGTTTAGGTGAAGTAATTGTGTAATTAGGAATATTAAGGCATGATTAGGAGTGGTCTTGCTTCATTAGCTAATTTAAAACTCATTTTAGGATATGATTGTGCACAAACATAATTCCTTAATTTAAGGAATTGGAGAGAGAAAATACTATTCAAGATTCCATGACAAAGAATCTTGATTTTTAGAAAAGATTAAGGTGTGACTAAGCAATCTTAGGTTCTAATTAACTTCAATAAATTATTTTGACTCTATATTAATTATGGAAATTAATTAATCTTCGATTAGAGCCTAATATTGCTTAGGTTTTCTTAATTATATCATTAAGCTAAAAAATACTATTCCACGGGCAAAATCATAATTTTGCACAAAAACCGGCCGAGACCATCGGGACTTAACCAAATATCCCCAAACACATAAAAACACCATTTTAAACCTTTTAGAAAGTTTCTGGGCTCAAACGGCACTTATACCCACGTAAAAATGCTATAGGGGTATTTTAGTCATTTTGACCCGAAACCTCATAAAATGAGATTTTTCTGCTCTATTAACATTTATTCACATATAATCCCCTTCTAACATTGAGTTGACCCTTTGAGGACTATCAGGCTATCCTCGAATTTCGGGTGGAAAATGACCTCAGGGGCATTTCGGTCATTTTTGCTCAGATAGGAAAAATCGGGGTGTTACAAAGCAAGTCAATAAGGTGCATGTGGTGGGAGCCTATGCATGTAATCTCTAAGGTGCCAAAGGAATGGTGTAGAATGTAACGCCCCGATTTTCTGTTAGAGTGAAAATGACCAAAATGCCCCGAAGGTCATTTTCAACCCGGAATTCGAGGAAAGCTGATCCGGCAGTACTCAAAGGGCAAACTCAATGTTGGAAGGGGATTAGTTGGCTTGTATACCTTCCCGGGATCGAAAATCTCATTTTTCGAGTTTTCGGGTCAAAATGACCAAAACACCCCTATGGTGTTTTGCCCGTTTGCAAGTGCAGGATAAACCCGAAACTTCTCCAGATGGTTTTAAAAGGTGTTTTTATGTATTTTGTGACTTTAGTTTTGGTCCCGGAGGTCCCGAGCGAAATTAGTGCAAAATTACGGTTTTGCCCCTAGTTTTGTGTTTTTAAGCTTAATCACGTGATGAAGCAAACCTAAGCAATATTAGGCTCTAATCGAAGATTAATTAATTTTCATAATTAATCTTGAGTCAAAATAATTTATTAAAGTTGATTAGAACCTAAGAATGCTTAATTACAACTTGAAATCTTATTTTAAATTCAAGAATTCCTAGTCATGGAATCTTGAATAGTATTTTATCTCTCCAATTCCTTAAATCATGGAATTGTGTTTTCAATTGTTTATTCCTAAATGAGTTTTAAACTCTCTAATGATGTATGAGCACTCCTAATCTTGTCATAAAATCCCTAAACCTCATTCTTAGTCACCTAAACTTAAGCTTAATTATTCCTAACATTGTACCTAAGCTAATACATATTTAAACCGATCATTAGCACACAATTAGATGATCAAATTTCTCTCCCTCTCTGTTGCCTCTGGTCTGGCCGAAGCCACTCCTCCTCCATATGCATCACATGCTCAAATTTTTGACACTCCAAAGCCATGCCTCAAGTCATACTCACCATATCTTGTCATATTTTCAATCAAGCTTGATTTTCCAAGTGAATAACTAAAAGAACTAAGCTATTTTCCTCATTTATTTGTGGCTCAAAAACTTCCAGCCATGCTTAGCTCCTAGAAGACTTATTTCATTCAAAATTAAAAGAAAAACTCACTCAAATCACCTTACTTGAAGCCATACTTTGTATCATAACCTCCATACCTTAAACCATGCTTGTATGACACCTTGTAAGAGATATTTTTTCTCTTTTTTTCCCTCCCATTGCTATGGCCAGCCTTCCCCCTCAATGAGACTTCATTTGTTTTCATTTTCTATAAATACCTTGCCTAGAAACACATGGAACACTTTAGCTCATTTGTAAACTTTTAGATTTCCTAGCTTTCTCAAAGTTCTCTCTTTTTCTCTCTAAGTTCCAAGAGAGTTCTCTCTTGTTCTTCATCTTCATCATCTCTCCATCTTATCACCATCTCATAACCTTCAAACACCACCCCAGAGCCTTGAACCATCATCAAATCTCTCAAACACCTCACCTCAACACAACCTCACTTGAAACACATCTCCAACCTTTTTATCCCCCCTTGGCCGAAGCTATCTTGCCACCTTGGAGGAGTTATTCATCTTGGTTTCCTTTTCAAAGTTCAAGCTTTTTATCTCCACTTTAGATAGGAGTGTTTTTCTAAACTTTGTTTTTCTTAGAAATGAGTTTTTCTAGCTTTCTCTTGGATTTCTTTTTAAAACTTTTCTTGTTCTTCTTTTCTTATTTTCAGCTATGAGGCCTTGTTAGATATATGATAGCTCAATGATGAGAGCTCCTAGATGATGACCATGTGTTCATCTCAAAGGAACCTCTAGAGCTTGAGTTTCTTTTACTTTCTCTAAGTTTCATCTTTGTTTTCTAACTCAAAATGATTTTAGCTCAAGAAAACATCTTCATGCTTTCTTGTTTTTGGTTTCGGTTTCTTTGTCTCCTTACCTTAAGATTTCAGTTTTGGCTTCCTTGTTTTTGAGGTTTTGTTTTGTTTAGGAAAGTTTGTTTCTTTTGAGCTTGATGATGATGTTCAAGAACATCATAGTTCCTTTGAGAACTTGGTTCAAGAACTCTAAAGCTCTCTTTGTGATGAGATAAGTGTTGGGTTGTATCTCTAAAATCTTGTAAGAGCTCTAGATGAGATTAAAATGAATATTGCATCCATGTTTATGTTTATGCCTTGCACATCATATTTATTTTCCTCTTCATCACTAAATACCAAGAATAATAAGTGAACTTGCATTATCATGTTTAAGTTTCAAGCTTGTATTATCATATTTATATTTGAAGTCCTCACTTAAATATCAAAGATAATAATAAGTTGCATCTCATGTTTATTTTATGCTCTCACTTTATTTTCTAATGAAAGCTAAAACAAGTGCATGAGCATGTTTATTTTTATGTCATCACTTAAGAGAACCTAGAGCTCAAAGATTTTCCCATTGTTGTCTCAAGAAAAGGCTTGAAAACTATATGTTATTTGGCTCCTTGACTTCAGCCCTAAGGAGTTATATTTGTTGCAAGTATTAAAATCTATGTTTCATAATTTTTCTAAGCTTATATGAGTGTAAGAAATGTCTAGAACAAAGTTTTATGAATTTAGGACCTCTTGAGATGAATTTGATTTAGCTACTGCCCTTACAAACATTTTAATGATTGTTTTTATGTTATAAATGTTGATAAATGAGTTTTGAAAGTTTGAGAAAGGTACCAAGAGAAACTAGTATTTTATGTGCTTTGGAAATTATGTTTTTATGCCTTTATAAGGAGACTTGGTTTCAGCTCTGCCTTGCTATGTTTTGGTCACTGTACATGCTGTTTTGATGATGATAATATGACTATGTTTGAGTATAATTGATGCTAAAATTCATATGTGAAAGATTAGAGAAGTTAGTAACTAAAAAAGAATTAATTTGAGAGTTTTAGATCCCTTAATGTTTAATTTTTTTGGATTCTGTCCAGCAAGGTTTAGAAATGATCATTATAGTTTTAAATTAGTTTAAATGTGTAAGAATGACTCATAAATGGTTTAGGACTTGATCTTGATGCCTTAGGAGCGAACCGGACTTAGAAAGGGTCATTGTTGCGATTCTTAGGTACCTATAAAGTTAGAATTTTAGATTCTGCATTCTTGAGGTACCCGAGAGATTAAGTTGTGATGATTTATAACTTAGAGCGAGTTAAAGACCTTAAGGGTCAATGCATAAGACATTAAGAAATTGTTAATGCTATAATATTTATATGATGCAATGGCATGTTGAGATGTTTATGATGCATGAGGAAATGATTGTCTAAGATATGAGGTTTATCATGGCATGAGGTTTAATTGAGGAATATGCTGTGTGATTAGCTTGTGGCATAAGTTTCGATTTGAGGGAAATTCGGTTTAACAGCTGTCATGCTGCCAAATTTCCGTCAAACCTAAAAGGGTTGAAGAAATGTTTTAAAGTACCACATGAGTTGAAAACCCTGGGTGACACCGGTTCGGCCGAGCACCCCCAGGGGAGACAAATCCGTGAGGGTATGAGTAGATGCAGCCTACCAAAGTGAACAAATTGTTGTGGCTTAATGCCCGCAAAGCGTTTCAAAGAGGGTATATCCTAAGAAAGGTAATCCCTGCCCCCTACCCGTACTTGCATAGTCGGGATTATTTTATTATGTTTCGCTTATTCAGATAATAAGCAAGAGCTAGTGCCGACTAGCTGAGGTATAAGCTCATAACCTAGTTATTTTAGGGTGGCCTTATTATGCTGAAGTACCATGATTAATGTCACGAAGTTGAGGAAAGATCCAATTGAAAGTTATATGCCCTTTATGCCACTTGTGTGCTTTCTTGATATTGTGATTCATTGAGTTATTTGATTAAGGCATTGCCATGCATTCATGTTTTAATATGTTGCATTCATAACATCAAGACGCATGCTAAAAGGAATGAACCTTGGATAATTGGTTTTATAAACTCTCATAATGAACCTTTTATGCATGCACACCTTGTAACGCCCCGATTTTTCTGTTAGAGTGAAAATGACCAAAATGCCCCGAAGGTCATTTTCAACCAGGAATTCGAGGAAACCGGTTCGGCAGTACTCGAAGGGCAAACTCAATGTTGGAAGGGGATTAGATGACCTGTGTACCTTCCCGGGATCAAAAATCTCGTTTTTCGAGTTTTTGGGTCAAAATGACCAAAATGCCCTTGCGGTGTTTTACCTGTTTGCAAGTGCCGGATGAACTCCAAACTTCTCTAGATGATTTTAAAAGGCGTTTTTATGTAGACTGTGACTTTAGTTTTGGTCTCGGAGGTCCCGGGCAAAATTAGTGCAAAATTACGGTTTTGCCCCTAGTTTCGTGTGTTTTACGCTTAATCACGTGATTAAGCAAACCTAAGCAATATTAGGCTCTAATTGAAGGTTAATTAATTTCCTTAATTAATCTTGAGTCAAAATAATTTATTAAAGTTGATTAGAACCTAAAAGTGCTTAATTACAACTTAAAATCATTTTAATTTCAAGACTCCTAGTCATAGAATCTTGAATAGTGTTTCCTCTCTCCAATTCCTTAAATCATGAAATTGTGTCACACATTGTTTATTCATAAATGAGTTTAAAATTCTTTAATGATGTATGAGCACTCCTAATCTTGTCATAAAATCCTTAAATCACATTCTTAGTCACCTAAACTTAAGCTTAATTATTCCTAACCTTGTACCTAAGCTAATACACACTTAAACCTACCATTAGCACCCAATTACATGGTCAAACCTCATCTCCTCTCTGCTGCCTAAGGCCTGGCCGAAGCACTCGTCCCCCTATATGCATCACATGTTCAATTTTTCAACACTCCAAGGCCATACCTCAAGTCACATACACTATACCTTGTCATAACTTTCAATCAAGCTTGATTTTCCAAGTAAATAACTAATTA
Organism: Dalbergia cultrata; assembly: GCA_031216105.1. Lineage (NCBI taxonomy): Eukaryota > Viridiplantae > Streptophyta > Magnoliopsida > Fabales > Fabaceae > Dalbergia > Dalbergia cultrata. The sequence goes on along the minus strand of CM062353.1, from coordinate 32,695,649 downwards.
AAATAGCCCATTTTCTCCATTTATTTGTGGCTGGAAAAGTTCCAGCCATGCATTGTTTCTAGAAGCCTAATTTCATCAAAAATTGATAGGAAATTAACTCACATCAAGCCATACTTTGTAGCATAGCTTCCATACTTCAAACCATGCTTGAATGGCCTTATGTAAGAGATATTTTTCTCTCCCTTTTTACCTCTCAAAGCTATGGCCAAGGCTTCCTTTGGTAAACCCCATGGTTTTGTTTTTCTATAAATAGGATGCTTGTGATAGCTTAGTTGCACTTTGAAGCATTTGCTAAGTTTAGAATTCTAGAGTTGTCTTGCTAGTTCTTTCTTTTTCTCTTAAGTTTCAAGAGAGTTCTTCCTTTCTTTTCATCTTCATCTTCATCCTCTCTTCCTCTCATCATCATCTCTCAACCTTGAAACACCATCCCATAGCCTTGAACCATCATCAAACCTCTCAAACACCACACCTTAAACACAACCTCACTTGACACACAACTCCAATCTTCTTGCTTCCTCTTGGCTGAAACCATCAAGCACCAAGGAGGAGCTCATCATCTTGTTTTTCTTTTCAAAAGTTCAAGCTTTGTGTCTTCACTCTAGGTAGGGGTGTTTGCTAAACTTTGTTTTCTTGAAAATGAGTTCATTTTAGCTTTCTCTTGGATTTTCTTTTGAAATTTTCTTATTTTTCCTTCCTTATGATTTCGGCCATGAGGCCTTGAAGAGCACATGATAGCTCAATGATGAGGACTCCTAGAGTATGACTATGTGTTCATCTCAAAGGAACCTCTAGAGCTTGAGTTTTTCTTTTCCTTTAACTTCATCTATACTGTACTTAGCTCACATGGTTTTTCAACGTAAGAAAATTAATCTAAGGATTTCTAAAAGCCCAAGCCTACCCTTGTCAACCTTAAAGTTGGCCGGCACGTTCTAGAGATTTTTCTCTAGATAGGGGTTTTGGGTATTTAATAAAGAACTTGGCTTAGTTTCACTTTCTTGTTCTTTTGTAAGGTTTTCGGTTGTGGTATTTTGATCCTTGAGATTTTGTTTGGTTTTGTTCAGAAAATTTGTTTTCTTTGAGCTTGATGATAATGTTCAAGAACCTCATAGTTCCTATGAGAACTTAGTTCAAGAACTCTAGAGCTCTCTTTGAAATGAGATATGTATTGGGTTGTTACTTTGTTAAAGTCTTGAATGAGCTCTAGCTAACCATAAAATGAACCTTGCATCATGTTTACTTTATGCTTTGCATATCATGTTTACTTCCTTGCTATCACTAAATACCAAGATAATGAATGAACTTGCATTATCATGTTTATATTTCAAGATATGCATTATCATGTTTATATGTCAAGTTCTCACTAAATATCAAAGATAATAATATTTTGCACCTCATATTTATTTTATGCTATCACTTTACTTTCTAATGGAACCTAAAATGAGTACATGAGCATGTTTACTTTTATGTCATCACTTAAATGAACCTAGAGCTCAAAGACTTGCCCATGGTTGTCTCAAACAAAGGTCTAAAAATATTTGTTTCCTTTGATTCATATTTCGGCCCTAAGAGGCTTTGATGTTTCTATATATTGAAAACTATGTTTCATACTTTTTCTAAGCTTTTATGGGTATAAGGAATATGTAGAACTAAGTTTTATGAATTTAGGACCTCTTGAGGCAAAGATGAATTGGTCACTGTCCTTTTGAATATTCTTATGATTTTAAATGCTAAAAATGTTTATAAATGAGTTTTGAAAGTTCTAAAAGGGTTCCAAGAGAAACTTGTATTCTATGTGCTTGAAAAATTATGCTCTATGCCTTTTATGGAGATGCACATTTCGGTTCTGCCTTGCTATTTATTTGCCACTGTATGTGTTGTTTTAATGATGATAATATGTTTATGTTTGAGTAAAAATAAAGTTAAGACTCATGTGAAAGATAAGATAAGTTAGAAACTAGAAAAGAATTAATTTAAGAGTTCTAGATCCTTTAATGTTTGAATTTTCTGGATTTTTTCCAGCAAGGTTTAGTAATGCTAATCATGGATTTAAATTAGTTTAAATGTGTATGAATACCTCATAAATGATTTAGGACTTCATCTTGAAGCCTTAGGAACAAACCGGACTTAGAAAGGGTCACTGTTGTGACTCCTAGGGACCCGTAAAGTTAGGATTATAAATTCTGCATCCTTGAGGTTTAGAGATGTTCTTGATCATAGTGTGAGGTAAGAAATACTTAGTTATAAACCTCTTAGGTACCCAAGAGAGTAGGTTTGATGATTAATAACTTAGAACGTGAGTTAAGGACCTTAAGGGTCAATGCATAAGACACTAAACAGTCTTGAGTTTTTATGATGCTTAATTTATGATATATGATACATGAGCTTTATCTACGATAAGTTTGATATGTGCTACAAAGAAGTTTTACATGATGATATGTTATACCCCATAAGAAATGTTTGTGTATGTCCTATATGTTTTCATGGCATAAGAAAATTTGAGGAAATTCGGTGTACAGCCATCATACTGCCGAATTTCCATCAAATTTGAGGAACTTAGAAAAATGTCTTTTTGAAAATCATGAGAACTTAAATGTGACACAACACTGAGATGCCTTCTTGGGTGACACCGGTTTAGACGAGCACCCCCAAGAAAACAAATCTGTGAGCGTATTGACATAGAGCTTGCCAAAGCGGACAATACTACTATGCACCAGTTGCTAGTAGAGCGTTTCAAAGAGTAAATGACCCTAAGAGGTGATCCTTAATTCGCCCCCTAGCCCGTACTTTAAGTCGGGATTATGTTACGCTTATCATAGGATAAGTAAGAGCTAGTGACGACTAGTTAAGGTATGAGCTCATAACCTAGAGATGTTTTAGGGTGGCCCATGAAATAAAAGTTAAAGTTTAAAATGTCACATATGCTATGAAAAATCGAGAAAAGTTATTATGAGATTTACACCTGTCACCTTATGCCATTGTTATAATGTTCCTTAGTTATTCTCTTGATTGGTTTACCTTTATGATGCATTCATGTCATTAGTGTATTCCATGCTTAGTCATAAGACGCATTATAAAATATGACGGACCTTGGTTAATGAATACTTTAGAAAACTAACTTAAAAGAAGTTTACATGCATGCGCACCTTTTTAGAAATGAAACCCACGGTTCCTGTGGATATGATGATGTCACTTAGTTAGGGATTGCCCTACTAAAAATTCTTTTAAAAGATTCTCATTCCCTCTCTATTTTCTTCCGTCATATCTTCAGATGGCGACTTTCGTACTCTTCATTGACACCCCGACGTGGGAGCTACACCATGACCTAGCACTTAGGTCATACCATTTTGAGGGTCGCTTGACAGTTAGAGTGTTCATGTTTATGGGACGACCCTTCGCGCACCCAGTATGGAGCTACCACTTCACCCCGACTGCTCCCTACCATCATAACACGATTTTTGAGCGAACCAGACCACGCGACGAGCAGATCCTCCGTATGCAGCCCGAGGCATAAGCCGTACGTGACTACCCGGAGTACGTGCCCCGGACCCTGTATTCGAAGACGGATCCATCAAAGGACCCGCCCTCGCATATGTACAGTTGGAGCTCTAGCCCCGTTCCCCCACCGACGAGAGCCGGGAGTGAGGAGACGGTGGTTCAGCCGAGGTTGGCTCGTAGGCCATCCATGCCCCCTCGCCGCGGTGGACACGCTCCGATGATTCGTATGACCACTCCCGCCGAGATCCGCCAGTGGATCGATTCCACCCCTCAGTACTCAAACCAGCAGGAGTAGGAGCATAGGATGGGTAGTAGCTAGTGCACACACGCCACGTAGTTGAGGACAAACCTTCTTTTGCATATGAGATTGTCTACTCTAGGTGCACATGGGTATGGGTGTTGCTTTCATGGTTTCCTTGTACTTGCTTTTATGATTTCCTTGTATTTGCATTTCAGTTGTATTTCGTTTTCCTATGTACCGAATAGTCCTGCCATTTGGTAGGCACATTATCTATATATATAATCAGTTGATGTGGCCATGTTATTTATGTGCTTTATTATGATTTGCTCATATGACTTGTATGAATTCCCGTTCAAAGAATCATGCGTGGCTCTCACTTTGGTTTTAATTCCAAAATGTAAATTTTACTCATATTTCCACTAAGTATTTTCAAGTAAAGAATGAGATCAAGAGGTAATATTCTAAAGATTAAGCTAAATACATACTAGTAGTATTAGGTTAAGATTTAGGGTGTTACACACCTTTTATAATTAAACCTAATGTTCCTGAGGATGTGGACGATGTAACCCTAGGATAGCAGACTCCTGCTGAGATTCTTTAGTAAGAATTCTCACTCCTTTCTCTTTTTTCTCCTTCTTCCATCACATCTTTAGAGATCGATAGCGTCATTCATGGTCTTCATTGATACGCCCGTCTGGGAGGTGCACTACGACCCGGAGCATCGTTCCTATCACTTTGAGGGTCATTGTGCTGTTCGAGTTTTTGTGTACACGGGTCAACCTTTTGCTTATCCAATATCCAGCTACCAGTTCACTCCTACCATTCCCATTGGTGGCGATGACTTGATCTTCGAGCGCACCCGTCCTCGCGACGAGCAGTTGCGTCATGCCCGCTAGTCCGCCTCAGCTGTTCGTGACTACCTGGAATATGTGCCTCACTCGAGGAGGTCGGAGACCAATCCGTCCGAGGACTCACCGATGCACGTCTATTCTGAGAGCTCTGCTCCCCTTCCCCCGTTTAGGCGGGAGGGTAGCGAGGATACTGTGATGCAGCCACGCTTGGCGAGGAGAACCGAGATGCGCCCACGCCGAGGGGCTCATGTCCAGCCGACACGCGTTCGCTTCTCACTCCGCTGGCCCACTGAGGAGGAGATCGAGCAATTCGCCGGTTATCTCCCTACATCACTCGAGGATCCCCGTCATCACTAGACTTCATCAGAGAGCTATTCGAGTGCCCGTGCAGTCACGAGGATTTCCTTTCGGCAGTATCTTTTAGGATAAGGTTTTAGCCTAGTACTCATAGCTTGGTAGGAGGGTAGTGTAGTAGGTTTTTACTTTGCCATCGTACCATGTACTTTACTGTTTTCTTGTTCCTATTGTATTTCCTTTCTTATGTATTACAACCTCAGCCTGTTCCTATAAGGCCGTGACTACTTATGTATCTCAACTATATTATTATTAATGAAATGTTTCCTTGTCGTGATGATTATTGTTCTGTTGATACTTGCTTTAGTTCTTGTGTTTCCATATGATTAATGTTTATGTCTCTTGTTTAGATTAGAGCGCGGCTCTCACTTTGGTTTATGTTTTCAAAAAAAAAAAAGTTTACTCGTAATTTCCGCTAAGTATTTTAATAAAATAATGAAACTAAGAAGTAATAACCTAATGATTAGCCTAATATGTTCTAGAGTATTAGGTTAAAATTAGGGTGTTACATAGAACACGAATAAAAATAAATATCATGCAAGACTCAGAACTAAACTGAAAGTAAATAAAAATGCAGAAAATAAAAGGAAAATGTAAAGGAAAACCTCATGGCCGGTTGTTTCCTACCCAACAGTTTGCTTTAATGTCCCTAAGCTGGATAGTTAGAACTTTCATGGAGGGTGTGAAGCTTCAACTCACAGATAAGCCATCTGAGTCCCCAAGAGCCATTTGAGCCCCCAAATCCTTGGGGACTTCATACAAGTGCATCAACCGATGCCTATCAATATCACACCGAATCTTGGTCCTGACATTCTCCAACTCAATTGCACCCCCTGTAACACCCTAATATTTAACCTAACACACCTAGGACGTATTACAGTTAATTATTAGTTATTACTCTTTTGTTTCATTCTTTAACTTTTTTTTATTAAAATAGGGTAAATTTTTTTTTTAAAACGTAAAACAAAATGTGAGCCTCACGTGCTAACATAAGTCGAATCATAAAGCAGAAATAGAGTAAACAGGGTAAGTAGGTCATACACACATATATCTAGAAATACATCATTCTTGAACATGAAACACAATTACATTAGATAACATACTTTATAACACAACGAAGTCACACCCATACATATTGGGCTGAGCTTTCAATACATAAAGTCAACAGAAGAAAGTACATGAAAGCAGTAAATACATGGAAATAGAAAGTACATGAAACTTCAATATCAAAAACCAATTGCAACTCCTTCTCACTAGTCCTACAAGTGGTAAACTAAGATACCCCTAGCGAAAGATACGACAAAAAGGGGATCCTCGTGGTAGCTTAGGCACTCGAACGGGCTCTCCATCAAGATCTATTGGCAGTGCTGATCCTCCGGTGATAGGGGTATGTACCCAATGAACTGCGCAAGCTCCTCAGGTGTATGCAGACAAAACGGGGGACGGACATGGCTTCCACGGCATTGACGCATCTCCAATCATCGAGCTAGCCGGGGTGTAACGCCCTGATTTTTCTGTTAGAGTGAGAATGACCAAAATGCCCCTGAGGTCATTTTCAGCCCGGAATTCGAGGAAAGTTGGTTCGGCAGTACTCAAAGGGCAAACTCAATGTTGGAAGGGGATTAGATAACTTGTGTACCTTCCTGGGATCGAAAATCTTGTTTTTCGAGTTTTCGGGTCAAAATGACCAAAATGCCCCTGCGGTGTTTTATCCGTTTGCAAGTGCCGGATGAACCCGAAACTTCTCCAGATGATTTTAAAAAGCGTTTTTATGTAGACTGTGACTTTAGTTTTGGTCCCGGAGGTCTCGGGCGAAATTAGTGCAAAATTACGGTTTTGCCCCTAGTTTCGTGTTTTTACGCTTAATCGCGTGATTAAGCAAACCTAAGCAATATTAAGCTCTAATTGAAGGTTAATTAATTTCCTTAATTAATCTAAGGTCAAAATAATTTATTAAAGTTGATTAGAACCTAAAAGTGCTTAATTACAACTTAAAATCATATTTTAATTTCAAGACTCCTAGTTAGGGAATCTTGAATAGTGTTTCCTCTCTCCAATTTCTTAAATCATGGAATTGTGTTACACATTGTTTATTCATAAATGAGTTTAAAATTCTCTAATGATGTATGAGCACTCCTAACCTTGTCATAAAATCCTAATTACTCATTCTTAGTTACCTAAACTTAAGCTTGATTACTCCTAACCTTGTACCTAAGCTAATACACATTTAAACCTACCATTAACGCCCAATTACATGATCAAATCATCCTCCCCACTCTGCTGCTAGGTCTGGCCGAAGCCTCACCCCCTCCATATGCATCACATGTTCAATTTTCTAACACTCCAAAGCCATACCTCAAGTCACATACACTATACCTTGTCATAACTTTCAATCAAGCTTGATTTTCCAAGTAAATAACTAATTAAAATAGCTCATTTTCTCCATTTATTTGTGGCTAGAAAAGTTCCAGCCATGCATTGTTTCTAGAAGCCTAATTTCATAAAAATTGATAGGAAATTAACTCACATCAAGCCATACTTTGTAGCATAGCTTCCATACTTCAAACCATGCTTCTATGACACAATCAAAGAGATATTTTCCTCTCCCTTTGTCCTCCAATGCTACGGCCAGCACCCCTCCCTTGATGAGCCCATGGTTTTGTTTTTCTATAAATAGGATGCTTGTGATAGCTTAGTTGCACCTTGAAGCATTTGCTAAGTTTAGAGTTTTAGAGTTGTCTTGCTAAGTTTTTCTTTTCTCTCAAAGCTCCAAGAGTTCTTTCTCTTCATCTTCATCTTCCTCATCCTTCCCTCACATAATCACCTCATAGTCTCAATCTACCACCTCATAACCTTAAATCATTCTCTAAGCTCTCAAATACTCAACCTCAAACACAACTTCACCCAAAACACATTTCCTTTCTTTTCCTTCCTCTTTGGCCGAATCATCACCACCATCTTAGGAGGAGTTGCTCATCTCATTTCCATCTTCAAGTCCAAGCTTTTACCTTCGTCACTAGGTAGGGATTTGTTTTCAAACTTTGTTTTGCTCAAGAAAGTGTTTCTCTCTAGTTTCCTCTTGGATTCTTTTTGAACTTTCCTTTGTTTTTCCTTTTCTTTTCATTTCGGCCTCTAGGCCTTGTTATGAGCATGATAGCTTGATGATGAGAGTTTCTAGATGATGACATTGTGTTCATCTCAAAGAAACCTCTAAAGCTTGAGTTTTCCTTTCCTTATGACTTCATCTATATGATATCTAGCTCACATGGTTTTTCAACTTAAGAAAATTAATCTAAGGATTTCTAAAAGCCCAAGCCTATCCTTGTCAACCTTAAAGTTGGTCGGCACGTTCTAGAGATTTTCTCTAGATAGGGGTTTTGGGTATTTAATAAAGAACTTGATTTAGTTTCACTTTCTTTTTCTTTTGTAAGACTTTCGATTTTGATGTTTTGATCTTTGAGATATTGTATTGGGTTGTTATCTTATTAAACTCTTGAATGAGCTCTAGTCAACCATAAAATGAACCTTGCATCATGTTTACTTTATGCTTTGCATATCATGTTTACTTCCTTGCTATCACTAAATACCAAGATAATAAGTGAACCTTGCATTATCATGTTTATATTTCAAGCTATGCATTATCATGTTTATATTTCAAGTTCTCACTTAATACCATGATAATAATGAGTTGCATTCATATTTACTTTGTGCCATCACTTTACTTTCTAATGGAACCTAAAATAGTGCATGAGCATGTTTATTTTTATGTCATCACTTTAATGAACCTAGAGCTCAAAGACTTGCCCATTGTTGTCTCTACAAAGGTCTAAAAATATTTATTTCTTGAGGTTCCCATTTCGGCCCTAAGGGGCTTTGGTGTTTCCAAGTGTTGAAAACTATGTTTTATAATTTTTCTAAGCTTATGTGAGTATAAGGAATATGTAGAAATAAGTTTTACGAATTTAGGACCTCTTGAGATAAAAATAATTTAGCCACTGCCCTCTTAAGTATTCTTATGATTTTAAAGGATGAAGGTGTTTATAAACAAGTTTTGGAAGTTCTAAAATAGTTCCAAGAGAAACTAGAAGCTTATGTGCCTTAGAAATTGTGTTCTATGCCTTTTTGGAGAAGTATATTTTCGGTTCTTCCTTGCTCTTTACTGCCACTGTATGTGCTGTTTTAATGATGATAATGTACCTATGTTTGAGTAAAAATAATGTTAAGACTCATATGTGAAAGATAGGATAAGTTAGGAACTAGAAAAGAATTAATTTGAGAGTTCTAGATCCTTTAATTATGTAATTTTCTGGATTTTGTCCAGCAAGGTTTAGATTTAATAATCATGGTTTTTAATTAGTTCGAATGTGTAGGAATGACTCATAATTGGTTTAGGACTTAATCTTGAAGCCTTAGGAGCAAACCGAACTTAGAAAGGGTCATTGTTGTGACTTCTAGGTACCCGTAAAGTTAGGATTATAAATTTTGCATCCTTGAGGTTTAGAGATGTTCTTGGTCATAGTGTGAGGTGAGAAATACTTAGTTATAACCTCATAGGTTCCCAAGAGACTAGGTTTTAATGATCGATAACTTAGAATGTGAGTTAAGGACTTTAAGGGTCTAAACCGTAATTTCTAGAACCCCGTAATCCCACAAATATAAAGCTATCCAAATCTGCATAGTGCTGTTTGGATAGGTCCTTGAGCATAAAAATTAGTAAAACTTATTAGTTGTGAACCTATAGGTGTGTAAGAGGTTAAGGCTAATACTAGAACAATTAGTTTACAAGTTTAAGACTCAAAAGAACCAAAGTATAAAACACTATGGGTTTATAACATAATAAGCTTGTGAGTTTGTATGAATAATTGTCTAAGGTATAATTATGTGATAATGTATATGCTATGAAGAAGTTTTATGTATACACTATGAAGAAGTTTCATGTGATGATATATATGCTATGAAAATGTCTTATGTGAAAATAGGTTATAGTTTTATATATGATTATATGATGAGATGCATACTACAAGAAAGATTTATATGATGAATAATGATGTATCTATGAATTAACACTTTATGAGAACTTAAATGTGACACAACACTGAGACGCCTTCTTGGGTGACACCGGTATAGCCGAGCACCCCCAAGAAAACAAATCCGTGAGGGTATTGACATAGAGCTTGCCAAAGCGGACAATACTACGATGCACTAGTTGCTAGTAGAGCGTTTCAAAGAGGAAATGACCCTAAGAGGTGATCCTTAAATTGTCCCCTAGCCCGTACTTTAAGTCGGGATTATGTTACGCTTATCATAGGATAAGTAAGTGCTAGTGACAACTAGTTAAGGTATGAGCTCATAACCTAGAGATATTTTAGGGTGGCCCCATGAGATGAAAGTTAAAGTTTAAAATGTCACATGTGCTATACCTATCACCTTATGCCAATGTTATAATGTTTCCTAGTTATTCTATTGATTGGCTTACCTTTATGATGCATCCATGTCATTAGTATATTCCATACTTAGTCATAAGATGCATTATAAAATATGACGGGCCTTGGATAAATAATACTTTAGAAAACTAACTTAAAAGGAGTTTATATGCATGCACACCTTTTTAGAAATAAAACCCAAGGTTCCTGAGGATGTGACGATGTCACCTAGGTAGGGATAACCCTACTGAGAATTCTTTTAGAAGATTCTCATTCCCTCTCTCTTTTCTTCCTCATATCTTCAGATGGCAACATTTGTACTCTTCATCGACACCCCGGTATGGGAGCTGCACCATGACCCGGCACTCAGGTCATACCATTTTGATGGTCGCTGCACTGTTAGAGTCTTCATGTTCATGGGACGACCCTTCGTACACCCAGTACAGAGTTACCGATTCACCCCGACTGCCCCCTACCATCACAACAGTATTTTTGAGCGACCTAGATCACGGGACGAGCAGATCCTCCGCATGCAGCCTGAGGCATCAGCAGTACGCGACTACCCGGAGTACGTGCCTCGCACCCAGTACTCGGAGATGAACCCATCCGAGGACCCGCCATCACACATGTACAGTTGAAGCTCCAGTCCCGCTCCCCCACTGATGAAAGCTGGGAGTGAGGAGATGGTGGTCCAGCCGAGGTTGGCATGTAGGCTATCCATGCGCCCTCACCGCGGTGGACATGCCCCGATGATGCGCTCGACCTCTCCCGCCGAGATTCGTCAGTGGATTGACTCGACCCCTCAGTACTCGGACCAGCAGGAGTAGATGCATGGGACGGGTAGTAGCTAGTGCACACACGCCACATAGTTGAGGACAAACCTTCTTTTGTATATGAGGTTGTCTACTCTAGGTGCACATGCGTATGGGTGTTGCTTTTATGATTTCCCTATATTTGTTTTTCTTGTATTTGTTCTTCAGTTGTATTCCGTTTTCCAATGTATCGAATAGTTCTGCCCTTTGGGTAGGCACATTATATATATATATATATATATATATATATCTATGTTTCAGTTGATGTTTCCATGATATGATGTGTTTCTTTACGCTTTGCTTATATGTTTCGTTATGCTTTCTTTTAAAGATTCATGCGTGGCTCTCACTTTGATTTTAATTCTAAAAAGAAAAATTTTACCCATATTTCCGCTAAGTATTTTCTAAGTAAAAGATAAGACCAAGAGGTAATATTCTAAAGATTAACCTAAGTACATACTAGTAGTCTTAGGTTAAGATTTAGGGTGTTACATTATGATATCAGAGCAGTTCGATTCTCATGGAGCCTGAGGATTGGACTGATTATGCTTTATAAGCATGATGTGATAGTTATGTCATGTGTAGTGCTTAATAGAGATAAGCTGTAGGACTAGAGATGCATGACTTCTGTTGCTTGCAAGTGCCATGGTAACTAGCTCATTTTGCATGGATATTGAGCCTGATCAACTTGATGTTCATTGTTTCATGTGTTTAGGGACCAATGGCACCGCGACGACGGCCTAGGACTACGCCCGATGCTGACCAAGACAATGCAACTGCTGCTGCTGTCCGTTGCATGGCGCAAGCCATGGAACGAATGTTTGATCGGATGGATCAACAAGCGAATGCTGTTCTTGTTCCCCCTCCTCCCCCTGCTGCTGAGACGGTGGAACAAGCCCGCTTTGGCGAGTTCCGTAAGGCGAACCCGCCGGTGTTCCGAGGGGTAATGGACCCCGACAAAGCTGATGAATGGATCAAGGACATGGAAAAGATCTACTCTGTGGTTGCCTGCTCGGAGGAGCAGAAGGTTACCTTTGCTGCCTTCATGATGAAGTCGGATGCCGAGTTCTGGTGGAACGGCACAAGGCACCTGCTAGAACCTTCAGGAACTCCCATTGATTGGGAGCTGTTCAAGACCTACTTCTACGAGAAGTATTTCCCGGAGTCCGTGAGGAATGCAAAAGACATTGAGTTCATGCAGTTGACCCAGGAGGGTCTCATTGCTGCCCGAAACAACTGCGAAGTTCGAGGAGCTGATCAAGTTCTCTCAGGTGTTTCAAGGGAACCCCGATGAGGTTTGGAAATGCGTTAAGTATGAGGCTGGTCTAAAGGCGGAGATGAACTACGCCGTGGCCCACATGGAGATCAGTGACTTCCCAACTCTGGTCAACAAGTGCCGGATTCTTGAAGAAGGGCAACGGAAGATGCAAGCCACGAGGGCGGAACGAGCTAAGGGACTTGGACCTCAAGCCCCGAGATTCAAACCGCAGTACCCTTCGAGGAATCACTACAATCCCTACCAGACCAACCAGCTCCGACCACAACAACAACAACCACCAAGAGCTCCTGTACACTAACAATCCAAGCAACACCAAAGGCTGCCATTTCAACATCAAGGCCCGAGGAACTTCAACAACAATCAACCCCGTGGACCGGTTGGACCCCGGAACCACAATGGATGACCAAGTGGGGCCAAGAACAAGGCACCACAAACCCCTGCTGCTTACCCCGGAGCAACATCTACTGACGTCTGCCCACAATGCGGGAAGAATCAAGGGAATCGCCCATGCTTAGCCGGTCAGAACGTGTGCTTCAAGTGTGGCAAGCCTGGCCACTATGTAAAGGACTGCGCCAGTCAAGGGACACCGAACCAGAACCCCCGACCACAACATTGAGGAAGAGTCTTTACCCTTAATGTGGAAGACGCCAAGAAGTCCAAGGATCTCATTGAAGGTATGTGCAAAGTAAACGGTAAACCCTTAACTGTACTATATGACTCTGGTGCTACTCATTCTTTTATTTCACTTGCTAGTGTCGAGTCCTTAAACCTAAAAGTCTCTAAACTTCCCTTTGATCTTATTGTTTCTACTCCTACAAATCGCCCTATTAATACTTGCCGTTGTTGTTTAAACTGTCATATTGTTGTGGAAAATAGGTCTTTTATCATAGATTTGATTTGTTTACCCTTGAAAGACATAGGCATTATCTTAGGCATGAATTGGCTTCACGCCAACCGTGTGATGTTAGATTGTGGAACCCAAACCGTAGTTTTCCCATCTCCTCCCGAAAACATCACTCAACCCATTAGGCTGTACCTAAATTCCGTAGAGGTCTTCTATAGTGGGGATAAAGCTAAGGGATATGTTCTGCTAGCCGCCTGCGATGTAGACTTTGAGTAGAACCTAGGTGAGATACCTGTGGTGAGATACCTGTGGTGAGAGACTATCCTGAGGTATTTTCGGATGAAATACCCGAGTTCCCTCCCGAGAGAGAAGTTGAATTCCCCATAGAATTGGTTCTTGGAACAGGACCAATCTTTATAGCCCCGTATAGGATGTCACCTTTGGAGCTAGCAGAGCTAAAAACCCAATTGGAGGATGTAACACCCTAATAGAACCCCACTATGCTTAAGTTCACATTTGGATTCTATTAGTTGTCACTTATGCCTTGTATTTATTTTCTTTTGAAATTAACTTAGAAAAATAGTGGAAGTTTTGTTTTTCTTTAAATAAATTAATTTTTTGAAAACTTAAGCCTGTAACGAGAAGTGAAATACATAGCGCTTTTATAGATAATAATCAAGTTACATTGTGCACTTAATTAAATAAGCGGAATAAGAGACTAAGTGTAGAACTATTATCACATAAACTGGAATATAATCACTTAATACATAAGTCACAACAGGGCATATATCATACTGATAAGTTATTACAAATAACAATATAAGTTCTACTATTACTAATTGTTTCTCACAAACTATAATGTAACTAAAGCTCGGAATGCTCCTACTTGAAAGGTTTGAAATCTTCACGCGCTACCTCCTTCCTCAGCTACAGCTTCGTTGCTTTAGGTGGACACGTCTGTCTCTGGTAACGACAACGGAAAATAAACATAGGAGTGAGAAATACATGATTTCTCGATGGGAGTTCCTACTTGTACTAAAAGTGTCATCGTTGTCGTCCCAGTCACTTCTGGTTTATTATAAAAAGGTGAACAGGTAAGGATTCAATTATCAAACTTTCACAAACGTGATTAGTCAAAGTGCAGTTACTTTTAAACTAATCTTGAACATTAGCAGAAATATCCATTCAGTATTTCATCAAGTATACATATAAGCATATCATGAAAAACCACTAATAAGCAATAATCATTTAGGAGCTGCATGCATTTCATGATTACTCATCCTCAACATTCACTTGTTTAGTGATCATCATCTTTCATTTATTTCATCAACATATTTCTTAATTACTCACGGGATGAATGCATCAATGCCTTAGACCACCCTAAAGGGTAATGAGCTCATACCGTGGCCGTCGCCACAACCTTTTGGTTTTCTTTCCGTTGCCATGATCTCAACGGTTTAGGGGGTTAAGCCGTGAGTTTAGCTCAATTCCACTTTTCCAGACTATCATTGCTACTTTTTCAGGTTTTACTTTTATTCTTACTGAGTGAAATCATCAATACCTTAATCCTCGAAGAGGAATAAGCAGTGAGTTGGTCTATTTATCATTTCATTTGAAACATGAATGTATGCACATTAATAAATCATGGCACAGTCAATCATTTTATCATTATCATTTCATATCTCATCAATACATTCACATTTTTGTATATCACTTCATGTAACATAGACAATATCATGTAAATCTCATAGTAAACATTCTCATAGATAATTCATATTAAGCAACCTAAGTTATCAAGTTAGGTCTCTAGTGTTCCTAATAGGTTATGAATATCTTGGTATTATCTTTTTCTCTTAGTCTTCTTTGTACTCTTAGTATTTCCATTAATACATTAATACCCTTTAAGATATTTTTATAGGTTCTTTATATATTTTTATTATGACTTTTATATATATCTCCTGAAGATTATTATTCTACTTAAATCCTTAAAATTATCTCTTTACAAGACTTGAATCTTTTATTTAGAGTTCTGACATCTTTTAGAATAAAATTTGTAGCACTATCATCTTAGATTAGTGTAAATCAACTGTAAATTGTGTATAGTAGGATTCCCAGAAAGAGAGGTGGGTCACAATGGACACGCTTAAATACCAAGTCTTTCCTTAGCCAGAACCTTTCCAAATTGCACTCTCACAGTATCACGCTACCTTCAAGACTTTCAAAGCACACTGTCCCGAAATTATATCTCTCATTCTGTATTTTCGTGGTGTACAAATTTATGCATAGCATATATAAGTGTGTTTGTAGATGTGTTAGCTTTTTCACAAAATTGAAATCAGTCCATTTGCATTTTTCTAGAGTGAGTTACACCTATTTTACTACTACAAGGTCAGATTAAGAGTTTCAGTCTTATACTCTACTTTAAAAATTTATATCTTGGGCTAGGAAACTTCGTTTTAGGTGATTCTTTTTGGAGAGTGTTCTACAATGAGTCTAGTTTATAATAAAAATATTTTCATTTCGAGATCCTTCATATTTTATGAACACTAATTTTCGAAGTAACTACTGCCAGAAATAACTAAAAATTCCAGCACCTGCCATGTTCATGTCTTAAGTTATCTTTATTAACTCAAGTTTCACATACAATCTTTTAAGTTATATTTGAGTTTGATAACATCATAAAAGTACTCATAGCAGAATAGAACAGGTTGTGTTTTCTAAAAATATAATTATTCAAAACTTTTGACAATAACTCAAGTTTTAGGCATTCTATCCATGAGCAAAGTTAGAAGCCAACAATACTTGAACAAATAAAGAAGAAACTCCTACCTCTTGTGTAGGGTCTAAAAAGGGTCCTTCTCTTTTTCCTTAAGCTTTGAACAAGAGTCTTTGGAGTGGATGACCCTCCTTGAATCTTGGCTCTAGAACTTGAGTACTTAAGAAAATATTTCTCACTAGAGTTAAAGATTGTAACTCTTGTGAGGGCTAGTGAAAGTTTGGACTTAGGATTGAAGTGTTTGGATGAAGTTTAGAGGATCAAGAGAAGTCTTTGAAGAACATAAGAAGAATGATAGAATAAGAAAGAAAGAACACTTAGGGAGTTTCTGAATTGAAGAGAGTTTGAGGAGTATTTATAGTGGAAAGATTAGAGAAAAAACAGAAGAAGGAAAGCACTTGGAGCATGATTTATGGAAACATGTTGGCTGAATTTTGAGATGAAAATGCTCCATGTTTTGTGCAAACATGTTTCCATGTTTTGTGCAAACATGTTTCCATGTTTTGTGCGTTGGATGAAAATGCTCCATGTTTTGTGTAAACGTGTTTCCATGTTTTATGCAAACATGTTGGATGAAAATGTATATGTGATTCAGAAATGTGTATGATGTATGTGGTTAAATTATTGTGTTATCATGTTAATCCAATGGCTTAGATTCATTCTTGTCTAAAGACAAGTCTAGGGATTTGTGCAAATGGCATTGTAGTAATTTCTTTAACTAAGACAAGGATATTTTTGTAATTAGACAATGATAGTGGTATTCTTGTAATTCCATTCATAGAGTAAGGGTATCTTTGTCATTTAATAAGGCAAGGGTAGTTTGGTAATTTCCTTTACATAGTAAGGGCATTTTCGTAATTTCTACTAAGTGATGGCATTTTCGCAATTCTTTGCATTTTTCTCTAGACATACTTAAGTAGTCTATTTGTTGTGTTTCATAACATTTGTCTAGATTTTCTTGGTTTTTGCTATCGCTAATTAATATTTATCTTAGTTATAAATTTGGGGATGTTATATTTCTCCCCTTCTTATTAAAAATTTTGCCCTCAAAATTTGATACCTGTGAATAGGTTCAGAAATTCTTTTCGCATATCTTCCTCGAGCTCCCATGTGTGCTCTTCCATTCCATCTTGTCCCCAGGCTACTCGGACCAGAGATACAGATTTGTTTCTCAGCTGCTTGATGCCATGATCCACGATCCTCATCGGTGGTAATTCAAAAGTTAAGTCATCTTTTAATTGTATAGTTTCTGGCTCAAACACATGACTGGGGTCTGACTGATACTTTCTCAATTGGGACACATGAAAAACATTGTGTAGGTTAGACAAATTTGGAGGTAATGCAATTTGGTAGGCGGAGGGACCTACCTTTTTGAGGATTTGGAAGGGTCCTAAGAATCTAAGGCTTAGCTTTTTGACTTTCATTGCACGACCTATACCTGTGGTAGGAGTAATTCGCAAGAATATGTGTTCTCCTTCTTGAAATTCGAGAGGTTTCCTTCTCTTGTCAAGATAGCTCTTTCTCGCCTTACTCTGAGCAAAGTGAGGATTCTTTCCTAATTCTCCTTATTTGTTTGGTTGTCTCTTCTACCAAATCAGGGCCCAAAATACTTTGCTCTCCCGGGTCACACCAACAAAGTGGTGATTGACACTTTCTACCATACAAAGCCTCATAGGGTGCCATCCCAATGCTAGTGTGGTAACTATTATTATATGCAAACTCAATCAATGGGAGCTGTTTGTCCCAACTTTTTGGCTGGTCTAAGACACATGCTCTTAGCATATCCTCAAGGGTTTGAATTGTTCTTTCTGATTGTCCATCAGTTTGAGGGTGATAGGCAGTGCTTAGACACAACCTTGAACCAAACGCCTTTTGCAAAGCTCCCCAAAATCTTGAGGTGAACCTTGGATCCCTATCTGAGACAATGGTTTTGGGTACTCCATGGAGCCTTATTATCTCTTGGATGTATAGCTGAGCTAACTTTTCCAAAGGGTAATTTGCTCGAATGGGTAAAAAGTGAGCAGATTTGGTCAATCTATCCACAATTACCCATATGGAGTCATGCTCGGTAGGCGTTCTTGGCAATCCCATCACGAAATCCATGGATATTCCTTCCTACTTCCATTCGGGGATTTCGAGAGGTTGTAGCACTCCTGAGGGTTTTTGATGCTCTATCTTCACTTTTTGGCATACCAAACATTTTTGCACTATATTTGCTATATCTGCTTTCATCTTTGGCCACCAGAACATCTTTTTTAGGTCATGGTACATCTTGATTATACCGGGGTGTACACTAAATTGGCTCTTGTGGGCTTCTTCCAAAATGCTAGCTCTCAATCCTTCTTTTGCAGGTACACAGATTCTCCCTTGGTATCTCCACACTCCTTCCTTATCCTGGACAAACTCTTTCAACTTTCCTGCTTCGACAAGGGTTAAGGTTCTAAGGAAATCCTCATCTTCCCTTTGGGCTTGAATTATTTGATCCTTAAAGCTACTGGTTACACTTAGTTGGCTTAACTGAATTTGTTCTGAAGTCCCCCCATATCCTAAGTTGAGGTTCCTAAAATCTTCTATCAGCTCATTTTCTTTCACCATGAGCCAAGTGGCATGCAAGGACTTACGACTCAAAGCGTCTGCTACCATATTTGCCTTTCCTGGGTGGTAGTTCAACCCAAAGTCATAGTCCTTGAGAAACTCCATCCAACGCCTTTGTCTCATATTGAGTTCCTTTTGGTTCAAGAGGTATTTCAGACTTTTGTGGTCAGAAAAGACTTCAAACCTTACACCATAAAGATGATGTCTCCAGATTTTTAAGGCAAAGACAATAGCCGCTAGCTCTAAGTCATGGGTTGGGTAATTAACTTTATGGGGTTTGAGCTGTCTAGAGGCATAGGCTACTACATTCCTATTTTGCATCAAAACACATCCTAGTCCTCTTCCCGAGGCATCACAATACACCTCAAATTTTTCTTTTGGGTTAGGTAGGATTAGGACAGGGGTAGTGGTCAACTTCTTCTTTAGTTCTTGGAAACTCTCTTCACACTCTAGGCTCCACATAAAAGCTGAATTCTTCCTTGTTAGCTTGGTAAAGGGTAAGCTAATTTGGTAAAAACCCCTAATGAACCTTCGGTAGTAACCGGCTAGCCCTAGAAAACTCCTAATCTCCTTCACAGTGGTAGGGGTTTCCCATTGTTGCACCGCTTCTATCTTACTTGGGTCTACTGCTATTCCCCCATGTGACACTACATGACCTAAGAACTTAACTTCCTTCATCCAAAATTCACACTTGGACAACTTTGCATAAAGTTTCTTGTTCCTCAACACCTCCAACACCACTCGTAAGTGTTCTTCGTGCTCTTCTTCAGTTCTAGAGTAAACTAGAATGTCATCGATGAACACTATTACAAACTTGTCCAAGTATGGTCTAAATATCCTATTCATGTAGTCCATAAACACTGCCGGTGCATTGGTTAATCCAAACGACATCATGTTAAACTCATAATGTCCTTATCTAGTCCTAAAGGCTGTCTTTGGTATGTCCTCCTCCTTCACTCGAATCTAGTGGTATCCTAATCGCAGATCTATCTTGGAAAACACTTGGGCTCCTCTTAATTGGTCCGTGAGGTCATCTATTCTAGGCAAAGGGTATTTATTTTTTATAGTCGCTTTGTTTAGCTGCCTATAATCCACACATAATCGCATACTCCCATCCTTCTTCTTGACAAACAGCACTGGGGCTCCCCATGGTGAAGCACTGGGCCTAATGAATTTCTTCTGTAGTAGTTCCTCTAATTGCTTCTTGAACTCTGTTAACTCGGCCAATGGCATCCTATAAGGAGCTATAGATATGGGTCCTGTTCCTGGTACCAAATCTATAGAAAACTCAATCTCCCTTTTTGGAGGAAATTTAGGTATGTCATCAGGAAAAACATCTGAGAATTCCTTTACTACAAGGATCTTTTCTAGAGCTTGCTCCACTTCTTTCTCACTTGTCATTAGGAAGACATATCCTCGTTTTTCATTCCTACTATCCCCCATGATAATGGAGTTTAGGTATAGTCGTACCTTTCTATCAAGTTTAGAGGGATTGGATAAAGATGGTTTGGGAAAAAATACTAGTGACTTATTTGCACAATGTAGTAACACACGGTTAGCCGAAAGCCAATCCATGCCCAAGATTACATCAAAACCAGACAAGGGTAGACAAACTAAATCATGATGAAAAATCCTATCAGCTACCTCAAATTCACAATTTAGGCAGGCTTGATCAGTTCTAACAGTATTTATAGTGGGTGTAGAGACAACTAAGATGATTTTTAAGTCAGATATATACAACCTCAACTTATTAGCACAATCATATGAAATGAATGAATGTGTTGTGCCAGAATCAAACAATACAATTAAGGGTTTTCCATTAATTATACACTTACCTTGAATCATATCATCGGATTCTGAGGGCATCTCAGCAGTGATAGCAAACACGCGTCCCTGTGCCTTAGGCTTAAGTGTAGAGGACTGATTGAACTTTAGGCACTCTCTAGAATAGTGTCCTGCCTGTCCACACCGATAACAAACATTCTTACCAAATCTGTATTCCCCTCCATGTATCTTTCCACAAGTGGCACAAGGGGGTCTAGTCATAGGTTCAGGGACAGCAGCCATCCTAGGTCGATTAACAGCTTGTGTCCTAGGTTGATTCATCACAGGGTGTTGGGGTTGTTTCCTTTTAAATCCACCTCCTTGGTAGGGTTTCTTGTGAGGGGGTGGGAACCCTCGGTGACCTTGTTGAGCAGACCTCTTCCTATTCTCTTCAACTCGGTGGGCAACTAGCTGGCGATTGCAACTCTCAGCCACTTGGCTTTTGGCGACTAAAGATGCATAGTCGGTGACCTCGGTGGAGCCACAGATGCCAAAATGTCTGGCCTCAAACCACTCTCATATTTCATGCATTTCCAAGCCTCGTTGGGATCCCTTTGGTAGCTAGTTGAGTGTTTGATCAGTTCTTCAAACTTAGCCGTACTCACCACACTTCGATTTCTGTCAAAGAATGTAAAGTTCTACTTCCTTTGCCTTCTTAACTGGATCTGGAAAATATTTCTTATGGAACGTAGCATAGAAAACCTCCCACGTAATCTGTATGTCAGCATTTTCGAGCAAGCCCTTTGCACCCTTCCACCACGCGGCAGCCTCTCCTTTCAGCATATAAGTAGAGAATGCCACCTTTTGTTCATCAGAGCATTCTACCACTGAGAAAACCTTCTCCATCTCTTGAATCCATCTATCAGCTATTTCAGGGTTAGTTGTCCCTTTGAATTCTGGAGGTCCAGCCCTCTTGAATTCTGAGAATTTTCCATGTTCTTGGTTCCCAATTGACTCCTCTGACCTCCTATTCATCTGCTCCATCATCACTGTTGCTTGTGCTTGCATAGCCCTAGCCATCTCCTGGAGTGCATTTGCCAGTTCATCACGATTACCTCCACCGCGTGCCCCATGCGTGTCATTTCTTTGCCATTAGTTCCTAGACACACCAAACAATACCATCGAGTTGATCAGGCTCAATACTATAGCTAAGCATGGTAGCAACTATGGCAGTATCACAAGATGATCATGCATTTCTAAATCCTATATCCCATCATACAGATAAGATTAATAGCATGATATCATAAATGTAAGCATAGTCACCCATTCCTCAGGCTTAAATAGGATGAACTGCTCTGATACCATAATGTAACACCCTAATAGAACCCCACTGTGCTTAAGTTCACATTTGGATTCTATTAGTTGTCACTTATGCCTTGTATTTGTTTTCTTTTGAAATTAACTTAGAAAAATAGTGAAAGTTTTTTTTTCTTTAAATAAATTAATTTTTTGAAAACTTAAGCCTATAACGAGAAGTGAAATATATAGTGCTTTTATAGATAATAATCAAGTTACATTGCGCACTTAATTAAATAAGCGGAATAAGAGACTAAGTGTAGAACTATTATCACATAAACTGGAATATAATCACTTAATACATAAGTCACAACAGGGCATATATCATACTGATAAGTTATTACAAATAACAATATAAGTTCTACTATTACTAATTGTTTCTCACAAACTATAATGTAACTAAAGCTCGGAATGCTCCTACTTGAAAGGTTTGAAATCTTCACGCGCTACCTCCTTCCTCAGCTACAGTTTCGCTGCTTTAGGTGGACACGTCTGTCTCTAGTAACGACAACGGAAAATAAACATAGGAGTGAGAAATACATGATTTCTCAGTAGGAGTTCCTACTTGTACTAAAAGTGTCATCGTTGTCGTCCCAGTCACTTGGGGTTTATTATAAAAAGGTGAACAGGTAAGGATTCAATTATCAAACTTTCACAAATGTGATTAGCCGAAGTGCAGTTACTTTTAAACTAATCTTGAACATTAGCAGAAATATCCATTCAGTATTTAATCAAGCATACATATAAGCATATCATGAAAAACTACTAATAAGCAATAATCATTTAGGAGCTGCATGCATTTCATGATTACTCATCCTCAACATTCACTTGTTTAGTGATCATCATCTTTCATTTATTTCATCAACATATTTCTTAATTACTCACGGGATGAATGCATCAATGCCTTAGACCACCCTAAAGGGTAATGAGCTCATACCGTGGCCGTAGCCATAACCTTTTGGTTTTCTTTCCGTTGCCATGATCTCAACGGTTTAGGGGGTTAAGCCGTGAGTTTAGCTCAAGTCCACTTTTCCAGACTATCATTGCTACTTTTTCAGGTTTTACTTTTATTCTCACTGAGTGAAATCATCAATACCTTAATCCTCGAAGAGGAATAAGCAGTGAGTTGGTCTATTTATCATTTCATTTGAAACATGAATGTATGCACATTAATAAATCATGGCACAGTCAATCATTTTATCATTATCATTTCATATCTCATCAATACATTCACATTTTTGTATATCACTTCATGTAACATAGACAATATCATGTAAATCTCATAGTAAACATTCTCATAGATAATTCATATTAAGCAACCTAAGTTATCAAGTTAGGTCTCTAGTGTTCCTAATAGGTTATGAATATCTTGGTATTATCTTTTTCTCTTAGTCTTCTTTGTACTCTTAGTATTTCCATTAATACATTAATACCCTTTAAGATATTTTTATAGGTTCTTTATATATTTTTATTATGACTTTTATATATATCTCCTGAAGATTATTATTCTACTTAAATCCTTAAAATTATCTCTTTACAAGACTTGAATCTTTTATTTAGAGTTCTGACATCTTTTAGAATAAAATTTGTAGCACTATCATCTTAGATTAGTGTAAATCAACTGTAAATTGTGCATAGTAGGATTCCCAGAAAGAGAGGTGGGTCACAATGGACACGCTTAAATACCAAGTCTTTCCTTAGCCAGAACCATTCCAAATTGCACTCTCATAGTATCACGCTACCTTCAAGACTTTCAAAGCACACTGTCCCGAAATTATATCTCTCATTCTGTATTTTCGTGGTGTACAAATTTATGCATAGCATACATAAGTGTGTTTGTAGATGTGTTAGATTTTCCACAAAATTGAAATCAGTCCATTTGCATTTTTCTAGAGTGAGTTACACCTATTTTACTACTACAAGGTCAGATTAAGAGTTTCAGTCTTATACTCTACTTTAAAAATTTATATCTTGGGCTAGGAAACTTCGTTTTAGGTGATTCTTTTTGGAGAGTGTTCTACAATGAGTCTGGTTTATAATAAACATATTTTCATTTTGAGATCCTTCATATTTTATGAACACTAATTTTCGAAGTAACTATTGCCAGAAATAACAAAAAATTCCAGCACCTGCCATGTTCATGTCTTAAGTTATCTTTATTAACTCAAGTTTCACATACAATCTTTTAAGTTATATTTGAGTTTGATAACATCATAAAAGTATTCATAGCAGAATAGAACAGGTTGTGTTTTCTAAAAATATAATTATTCAAAACTTTTGACAATAACTCAAGTTTTAGGCATTCTATCCATGAGCAAAGTTAGAAGCCAACAATACTTGAACAAATAAAGAAGAAACTCCTACCTCTTGTGTAGGGTCTAAAAAGGGTCCTTCTCTTTTTCCTTAAGCTTTGAACAAGAGTCTTTGGAGTGGATGACCCTCCTTGAATCTTGGCTCTAGAACTTGAGTGCTTAAGAAAATATTTCTCACTAGAGATAAAGATTGTAACTCTTGTGAGGGCTAGTGAAAGTTTGGACTTAGGATTTAAGTGTTTGGATAAAGTTTAGAGGATCAAGAGAAGTCTTTGAAGAACATAAGAAGAATGATAGAATAAGAAAGAAAGAACACTTAGGGAGTTTCTGAATTGAAGAGAGTTTAAGGAGTATTTATAGTGGAAAGATTAGAGAAAAAACAGAAGAAGGAAAGCACTTGGAGCATGATTTATGGATACGTGTTGGCTGAATTTTGGGATGAAAATGCTCCTTGTTTTGTGCAAACATGTTTCCATGTTTTGTGCAAACATGTTTCCATATTTTATGCAAACATGTTGGATGAAATTGCTCCATGTTTTGTGCAAAGATGTTAGTGGAGATTTTCTAACCTTTAGTGCATATATGTGATTCAGAAATGTGTATGATGTATGTGGTTAAATTATTGTGTTATCATGTTAATCCAATGGCTTAGATTCATTCTTGTCTAAAGACAAGTCTAGGGATTTGTGCAAATGGCATTGTAGTAATTTCTTTAACTAAGACAAGGATATTTTTGTAATTAGACAATGATAGTGGTATTCTTGTAATTCCATTCATAGAGTAAGGGTATCTTTGTCATTTAATAAGGCAAGGGTAGTTTGGTAATTTCCTTTACATAGCAAGGGCATTTTCGTAATTTCCACTAAGTGATGGCATTTTCGTAATTCTTTTCATTTTTCTCTAGACATACTTAAGTAGTCTATTTGTTGTGTTTCATAACATTTGTCCAGATTCTCTTGGTTTTTGCTATAGCTAATTAATATTTATCTTAGTTATAAATTTGGGGATGTTACAGAGGAGCTGTTGGAGAAGAGTTTTATAAGGCCGAGTGCTTCACCTTGGGGCACTCCGGTCTTATTTGTGAAAAAGAAAGACGGAAGTATGAGGATGTGTATAGACTATAGGCAGTTAAACCAAGTAACCATAAAGAATAAGTACCCGTTACCTAGGATTGATGATCTTATGGACCAGCTGAAGGGAACTGTAGTATTTTCTAAGATTGATTTGAGGTCCGGTTACCATCAGATTAGGGTTAGAGATTCGGATATTCCTTAAATCGCCTTTCAAACTCGGTATGGACACTTTGAGTTCAATGTGATGTCGTTTGGTTTGACGAACGCTCCCACGGTTTTTATGGATTACATGAATAGGATCTTTCGACCCTATTTAGATCAATTCATGGTTGTGTTCATAGATGATATTCTCATCTATTCGAAGACCCACAAGGAGCATGAACATCATTTAAGGCTGGATTTAGAGGTACTAAAGGAGAAGAAGTTATACGCTAAGTTGGCTAAGTGTGAATTTTGGTTGGAAGAGGTGAAGTTCTTAGGACATGTTGTGTCAAAAGATGGCATAGCGGTCGACCCTAGTAAGATAGAAGCCGTAATGAATTGGGATAGACCAACCTCTGTAGCTGAGATTATAAGCTTTTTGGGTTTAGCTGGATATTACCGTAGGTTTATCAAAGGATTTTCCCAGTTAGCCCTACCCTTAACCAAGCTCACTAGGAAGAATGCCCCGTTTGAGTGGAGCCCCGAATGTGAAAAGAGTTTCCTAGAGCTTAAGGAAAAGCTCACCTCAACCTCGGTTTTAGTTTTACCTGACCCCAATGTACCCTTCGAGGTATATTGCGATGCTTCTGGCAAGTGTTTAGGTTGTGTGTTGATGCAAAACAGGCAGGTGGTAGCCTATGCATCCAGACAACTCAAGCCTCACGAAGTGACCTACCCCACCAATGACCTAGAACTAGCAGCCATCGTGTTCACTCTAAAGATGTGGAGACACCATTTGTATGGTGTAAGGTTTGAAGTTTTCTCCGATCATAAGAGTCTCAAGCATCTCTTTGATCAAAAGGAGTTAAATATAAGGCAGAGGAGATGGATGGAATTCCTCAAGGACTACGATTTTGGCTTAAGTTACCACCCTTGCAAGGCTAATGTAGTAGCCGATGCCTTGAGCCGGAACTCGTTACGTCTGTCAAGTATGATGGTTAATGAAGTTGGGTTAATAGAGCAGTTTAGGGATATGAATCTGGGGATGTCAATAACGGAGAATGGCATCGTGATGAGTCATCTCACGGTAACCAGTGGGTTTAAGCAAAGGATTATGCTTGCCCAAAGAGAAAATGAGGACTTTATGGAGACAATCGAGGCAGTTAAGGCCGGAAAGTTGAAAGGTTTTGTACAAGGCCCCGACTTGTTGTGGAGGTTCGAGGGGCGAATCTGTGTGCCACAAGATGGCGACCTTCGAGAGAAGATCTTGGAGGAGGCTCACAAGAGCCACTTCGCTGTACATCCTGGTACTACTAAGATGTACCAAGATTTGAAGAGGATGTTTTGGTGGCCCGGATTAAAGAAGGATGTGGTCGCCTGGGTGAGTAAGTGTTTGGTCTGCCAAAAGGTCAAGATCGAACACCAAAAACCTTCTAGCATGTTGCAACCCCTGTCAATCCCCGAGTGGAAGTGGGAGAGTATATCAATGGATTTCGTGATAGGATTGCCAAAGACCCAAGCTGGCCACGATGCCGTATGAGTAATCGTGGATCGACTGACTAAGTCGGCTCACTTTCTACCCATTCGAGTCACGTACTCGTTGGATAAGTTGGCCCAGCTTTACATCCAAGAAATAGTAAGGTTGCATGGAGTACCATCGACGATAATCTTGGATCGAGACCCGCGGTTTATGTCACGTTTTTGGGGAGCCTTTCAAAAGGCGTTTGGTTCCAAGTTATGCTTGAGCACTGCTTACCACCCACAAACGGATGGTCAGTCCGAGAGGACAATCCAAACCCTGGAAGATATGCTAAGAGCCTGTGTCTTGGACCAAAAAGGGAGTTGGGATAAGTACATGCCTTTAATCGAATTCGCGTATAACTACAGTTATCACGCGAGTATCGGTATGGCACCGTACGAGGTGTTATATGGAAAGAAGTGCCAATCACCTTTGTGTTGGTATGAGCCCGGAGAACAAAGTGTCTTAGGACCTAATGTAGTGAGGGAAACGACGGAGCATATCAAGAAAATCAAGGATAGAATCTTAACCGCTCAAAGTCGGCAGAAAAGCTACGCGGACAAAAGGCGCAAGCCCTTGGAGTTCCAAGAAGGAGAACATGTATTTCTAAGAATCACCCTCACTACAGGAATAGGAAGAGCCATGAAAGTTAAAAGTTGAGTCCTCGATTTCTCGGCCCTTTTGAAATTCTTCAGAGAATCGTGTCTGTAGCCTACAAAATAGCCCTACCACCCAACCTGTCAAACCTTCATGATGTCTTTCACGTCTCTTAGTTACGTAAATATGAGTCCAACCCTAGCCATGTCCTAGAACCAGAGCATGTACAGTTGAGGGAGGACCTCACTTTCAATGTACCGCCTACGAGAATAGTGGATCACTGAGTCAAGCAGTTAAGGAACAAGTCTGTACCTTTGGTGAAAGTGGCATGGGGACGAGACAAGTCGGAAGAATACACGTGTTAACTGGAATCAGAGATGAAGTCCAAATATCCAGAGCTTTTCTAAGGTACGAATTTCTAGGGCGAAATTCTTTTTAAGGAGGGGAGTAATGTAACGCCCCGATTTTTCTGTTAGAGTGAGAATGACCAAAATGCCCCTGAGGTCATTTTCAGCCTGGAATTCGAGGAAAGCCGGTTCGGCAGTACTCGAAGGGCAAACTCAATGTTGGAAGGGGATTAGATAACTTGTGTACCTTCCCGGGATCGAAAATCTTGTTTTTCGAGTTTTCGGGTCAAAATGACCAAAATGCCCCTGCGGTGTTTTATCCGTTTGCAAGTGCCGGATGAACCCGAAACTTCTCCAGATGATTTTAAAAGGCGTTTTTATGTAGACTGTGACTTTAGTTTTGGTCCCGGAGGTTCCGGGCAAAATTAGTGCAAAATTACGATTTTGCCCCTAGTTTCGTGTTTTTACACTTAATCGCGTGATTAAGCAAACCTAAGCAATATTAGGCTCTAATCGAAGGTTAATTAATTTCCTTAATTAATCTAAGGTCAAAATAATTTATTAAAGTTGATTAGAACCTAAAAGTGCTTAATTACAACTTAAAATCATATTTTAATTTCAAGACTCCTAGTCAGGGAATCTTGAATAGTGTTTCCTCTCTCTAATTCCTTAAATCATGGAATTGTGTTACACACTGTTTATTCATAAATGAGTTTAAAATTCTCTAATGATGTATGAGCACTCCTAACCTTGTCATAAAATCCTAATTACTCATTCTTAGTTACCTAAACTTAAGCTTAATTACTCCTAACCTTGTACCTAAGCTAATACACATTTAAACCTACCATTAACGCCCAATTACATGATCAAATCATCCTCCCCACTCTGCTGCCAGGTCTGGCCGAAGCCTCACCCCCTCCATATGCATCACATGTTCAATTTTCTAACACTCCAAAGCCATACCTCAAGTCACATATACTATACATTGTCATAACTTTCAATCAAGCTTGATTTTCCAAGTAAATAACTAATTAAAATAGCTCATTTTCTCCATTTATTTGTGGCTGGAAAAGTTCCAGCCATGCATTGTTTCTAGAAGCCTAATTTCATAAAAATTGATAGGAAATTAACTCACATCAAGCCATACTTTGTAGCATAGCTTCCATACTTCAAACCATGCTTCTATGACACAATCAAAGAGATATTTTCCTCTCCCTTTGTCCTCCAATGCTACGGCCAGCACCCCTCCCTTGATGAGCCCATGGTTTTGTTTTTCTATAAATAGGATGCTTGTGATAGCTTAGTTGCACCTTGAAGCATTTGCTAAGTTTAGA
Source organism: Dalbergia cultrata (assembly GCA_031216105.1). NCBI lineage: Eukaryota > Viridiplantae > Streptophyta > Magnoliopsida > Fabales > Fabaceae > Dalbergia > Dalbergia cultrata. Next base: position 32,666,536 of record CM062353.1, on the reverse strand, counting down.
GTTTTAGAGTTGTCTTGCTAAGTTTTTCTTTTCTCTCAAAGCTCCAAGAGTTCTTTCTCTTCATCTTCATCTTCCTCATCCTTCCCTCACATAATCACCTCATAGTCTCAATCTACCACCTCATAACCTTAAATCATTCTCTAAGCTCTCAAATACTCAACCTCAAACACAACTTCACCCAAAACACATTTCCTTTCTTTTCCTTCCTCTTTGGCCGAATCATCACCACCATCTTAGGAGGAGTTGCTCATCTCATTTCCATCTTCAAGTCCAAGCTTTTACCTTCATCACTAGGTAGGGATTTGTTTTCAAACTTTGTTTTACTCAAGAAAGTGTTTCTCTCTAGTTTCCTCTTGGATTCTTTTTGAACTTTCCTTTGTTTTTCCTTTTCTTTTCATTTTGGCCTCTAGGCCTTGTTATGAGCATGATAGCTTGATGATGAGAGTTTCTAGATGATGACATTGTGTTCATCTCAAAGAAACCTCTAAAGCTTGAGTTTTCCTTTCCTTATGACTTCATCTATATGATATCTAGCTCACATGGTTTTTCAACTTAAGAAAATTAATCTAAGGATTTCTAAAAGCCCAAGCCTATCCTTGTCAACCTTAAAGTTGGTCGGCACGTTCTAGAGATTTTCTCTAGATAGGGGTTTTGGGTATTTAATAAAGAACTTGATTTAGTTTCACTTTCTTTTTCTTTTGTAAGACTTTCGATTTTGATGTTTTGATCTTTGAGATATTGTATTGGGTTGTTATCTTATTAAAGTCTTGAATGAGCTCTAGTCAACCATAAAATGAACCTTGCATCATGTTTACTTTATGCTTTGCATATCATGTTTACTTTCTTGCTATCACTAAATACCAAGATAATAAGTGAACCTTGCATTATCATGTTTATATTTCAAGCTATGCATTATCATGTTTATATTTGAAGTTCTCACTTAATACCATGATAATAATGAGTTGCATTCATATTTACTTTGTGCCATCACTTTACTTTCTAATGGAACCTAAAATAGTGCATGAGCATGTTTATTTTTATGTCATCACTTTAGTGAACCTAGAGCTCAAAGACTTGCCCATTGTTGTCTCTACAAAGGTCTAAAAATATTTATTTCTTGAGGTTCCCATTTCGGCCCTAAGGGGCTTTGGTGTTTCCAAGTGTTGAAAACTATGTTTTATAATTTTTCTAAGCTTATGTGAGTATAAGGAATATGTAGAAATAAGTTTTATGAATTTAGGACCTCTTGAGATAAAAATAATTTAGCCATTGCCCTCTTAAGTATTCTTATGATTTTAAAGGATGAAGGTGTTTATAAACAAGTTTTGGAAGTTCTAAAATAGTTCCAAGAGAAACTAGAAGCTTATGTGCCTTAGAAATTGTGTTCTATGCCTTTTTGGAGAAGTATATTTTCGGTTCTTCCTTGCTCTTTACTGCCACTGTATGTGCTGTTTTAATGATGATAATGTACCTATGTTTGAGTAAAAATAATGTTAAGACTCATATGTGAAAGATAGGATAAGTTAGGAACTAGAAAAGAATTAATTTGAGAGTTCTAGATCCTTTAATTATATAATTTTCTGGATTTTATCCAGCAAGGTTTAGATTTAATAATCATGGTTTTTAATTAGTTCGAATGTGTAGGAATGACTCATAATTGGTTTAGGACTTAATCTTGAAGCCTTAGGAGCAAACCGAACTTAGAAAGGGTCATTGTTGTGACTTCTAGGTACCCGTAAAGTTAGGATTATAAGTTCTGCATCCTTGAGGTTTAGAGATGTTCTTGGTCATAGTGTGAGGTGAGAAATACTTAGTTATAACCTTATAGGTTCCCAAGAGACTAGGTTTTAATGATCGATAACTTAGAATGTGAGTTAAGGACTTTAAGGGTCTAAACCGTAATTTCTAGAACCCCGTAATCACACAAATATAAAGCTATCCAAATCTGCATAGTGCTGTTTGGATAGGTCCTTGAGCATAAAAATTAGTAAAACTTATTAGTTGTGAACCTATAGGTGTGTAAGAGGTTAAGGCTAATACTAGAACAATTAGTTTACAAGTTTAAGACTCAAAAGAACCAAAGTATAAAACACTATGGGTTTATAACATAATAAGCTTGTGAGTTTGTATGAATAATTGTCTAAGGTATAATTATGTGATAATGTATATGCTATGAAGAAGTTTTATGTATACACTATGAAGAAGTTTCATGTGATGATATATATGCTATGAAAAAGTCTTATGTGAAAATAGGTTATAGTTTTATATATGATTATATGATGAGATGCATACTACAAGAAAGATTTATATGATGAATAATGATGTATCTATGAATTAACACTTTATGAGAACTTAAATGTGACACAACACTGAGACGCCTTCTTGGGTGACACTGGTTTAGCCGAGCACCCCCAAGAAAACAAATCCGTGAGGGTATTGACATAGAGCTTGCCAAAGCGGACAATACTACGATGCACTAGTTGCTAGTAGAGCGTTTCAAAGAGGAAATGACCCTAAGAGGTGATCCTTAAATTGTCCCCTAGCCCGTACTTTAAGTCGGGATTATGTTACGCTTATCATAGGATAAATAAGAGCTAGTGACGACTAGTTAAGGTATGAGCTCATAACCTAGAGATGTTTTAGGGTGGCCCCATGAGATGAAAGTTAAAGTTTAAAATGTCACATGTGCTATACCTATCACCTTATGCCAATGTTATAATGTTTCCTAGTTATTCTATTGATTGGCTTACCTTTATGATGCATCCATGTCATTAGTATATTCCATGCTTAGTCATAAGATGCATTATAAAATATGACGGGCCTTGGATAAATAATACTTTAGAAAACTAACTTAAAAGGAGTTTATATGCATGCACACCTTTTTAGAAATAAAACCCAAGGTTCCTGAGGATGTGACGATGTCACCTAGGTAGGGATAACCCTACTGAGAATTCTTTTAGAAGATTCTCATTCCCTCTCTCTTTTCTTCCGTCATATCTTCAGATGGCGACATTTGTACTCTTCATCGACACCCCGGTATGGGAGCTACACCATGACCCGGCATTCAGGTCATACCATTTTGATGGTCGCTGCACTATTAGAGTCTTCATGTTCATGGGACGACCCTTCGTACACCCAGTACGGAGTTACCGATTCACCCCGACTGCCCCCTACCATCACAACAGTATTTTTGAGCGAGCTAGATCACGGGATGAGCAGATCCTCCGCATGCAGCCTGAGGCATCAGCAGTACGCGACTACTCGGAGTACGTGCCTCGTACCCAGTACTCGGAGACGAACCCATCCGAGGACCCGCCATCACACATGTACAGTTGAAGCTCCAGTCCCGCTCCCCCACTAATGAAAGCTGGGAGTGAGGAGACGGTGGTCCAGCCGAGGTTGGCACGTAGGCTATCCATGCGCCCTCACCGCGGTGGACATGCCCCGATGATGCGCTCGACCTCTCCCGCCGAGATTCGTCAGTGGATCGACTCGACCCCTCAGTACTCGGACCAGCAGGAGTAGGCGCATGGGACGGGTAGTAGCTAGTGCACACACGCCACATAGTTGAGGACAAACCTTCTTTTGTATATGAGGTTGTCTACTCTAGGTGCACATGGGTATGGGTGTTGCTTTTATGATTTCCCTGTATTTGTTTTCCTTGTATTTGTTCTTTAGTTGTATTCCATTTCCCGATGTATCAAATAGTCCTGCCCTTTGGGTAAGCACATTATATATATATATATCTATGTTTCAGTTGATGTTTCCATGATATGATGTGTTTCTTTACGCTTTGCTTATATGTTTCGTTATGCTTTCTTTTAAAGATTCGTGCGTGGCTCTCACTTTGATTTTAATTCTAAAAATAAAAATTTTACCCATATTTCCGCTAAGTATTTTCTAAGTAAAAGATGAGACCAAGAGGTAATATTCTAAAGATTAACCTAAGTACATACTAGTAGTCTTAGGTTAAGATTTAGGGTGTTACACGGGGCTGGGTCTCCGTATCCTCGTTGCCTCTGCCTATGTCCATGGGTACCGTAGGAGTAAAACCCTCCGAGTCGATATGAGTGGGGGAGTCCTCGGACGGATTGGTCTCAGATCGCCACGAACGGGGAACATAGTCGAGGTAGTCGTGGTCTGTTGAAGCAATCGGGCGAGGACGATGAGTTTGCTTATTGCAGGGTCGGGTGCGCTCAAAGAGCAGATAATCGTCATAGGGAGAAGTGGGAGTAAATCTGAAGCTGGAAACCAAGTATGCAAAAGGAAGTCCCATGTACACAAAAATACAATAGCACATTGACCCTCGAAGTGGTATGAATGGTGGTCTGGGTCGTAGTGCACCTCCCAGACTAGCATGTCAATGAAAATCACGAATGGCGCCATCATCCTCTGAAGAGGTAACGGAAGGAAAAAAAGATAGAATGAGTGAGAATCTTGATAAAGAATCTCAGGAGATAAAACCTCCTATCCTAGTGTCATTGTTCATGTTTCCAGGAACCTTGGGTTTATTATAAAAGGGTGAGCATGCATAAAGTTCATTATTAGGTTTTTCAAACATATTTATCTAAGGTCCGTTCATTTTAGGATGAATCTTGATGTCATGAATGCAGCATATCATAGCATGGATGTATGGCAGAAACTTATGCAATTATTACTTAAAACATAAAGGAACATGCTTATGTATATAGTATTAAGAGGGATCAAAACTTTCATATGAATTTATTCTCTTTCTTTTGCTTATATGTCATTACTTGCATCATCAGTTTCTCTCATGGGGCCACCCTAAAAACTGATCTCCTTTGAGAGATCTCTAGGTTATGAGCTCATACCTAACTAGTCGTCACTAGTTTTTGGCTTATCCTCAGATAAGTATAAATATATCTCGACTCCCGGAGTGTGGGTTAGGGGGCTTAAGGATCACCCATCATAACCTTTAATTCGGGGAGTCTGTATGGTCATCTCCTCTTCAAAACGCATCTACTGGCATCCAGTGCACAGTGATATTGTCCGCTTCGACAGGCTCGATGTCCATACCCCCCATGGTTTTGCTTTCTCCTCACTATAGCAGGAGAAATGCGTTTTTGCATGCTATGCACGAATGCAACATAAACACATGCTCTTAAATATCATCATGGCATTTCATTCAAATACTTCATACTCATCAAATCATGCAAATCATCATAGCATGCCACAATATGCACATTACTCATGTATCAAGCACACATCATCAACATTTTCGCAAAGCAGTAAACATGCTCCTACCCAGGATGCTGGAGTAAGGGACCGGGCTCAGCTAATGCAAATGCTATGCTTAGCAAGTCATATAGATAGACAATCATGCACTTGAAATACTAATTCTTATTGCCTCCCTTATCTTACAGAATTTCATTCTTTTGATCTTTACAGGTCTTAAACTTACGATCTAATTAACCTAATGCCTGGTATAAGTCTTTTATGCACCTAGGGGATCACAACTAACAATTCTCGCTAATTTTTATGTTTTTGATAAACTCTAAACAGCCTTGGGTAGCAAGGGCAGAATTTTTATGTCTCGATTATGGGTGTATAGGAGTTATGGCTTTGACCCTTTCTACGTTTCGACTTTTCTTAACGCAATAAAACTAATCTCCACTACCTTTAGGAACTAATTCTACACTTCTAAACCATTCTAAAACAATTTTATCTCTAATTTTACTCATACTAAAACAGTAGCCATATTTTAGTTTCTAAGGGATCTTGAACTCACATTTCTTATCCTTTCCACTTACTAGTTGTTCCTAACACTCATAAAATAATTTTTGCTTCACTCAAACATAATTTTTACACATTCTAACACATTAAAACAGCATTATGCAGTAGCCAAAAAGAACAAGGCAGTGGCCAAAACATATATCTCAAACAATCACATAAAATCACATTTCTAATGCACATAAGTTATTAGTTTCCCTTGGAATCATTTTAGAACCTCAAAACTCTTTTAGAAACCAATTTATTTTATTAAAATCAGAAAAATATAATGCTAAGGCAGTAGCTATTTTAAATCACTCTTAAATGAGTTTTAAATCATAAAAACATACTCTTAGTACCCTTTGAGCTATTCTATGCTCAAGAAAATCTTGAAACATAGTTTGTTGACCCTTGTGACTAGATGAAACTTATGCTAAGTTCATCATCATCACAAGGATGAAATCTAGCATCCATAGAATGCCTACATTTTCCAAACTCTACTTGAGATAAAAGGGCAAGTCTTTGAGCTTTAGGATCTTTAGGTGATGACAAAAACTTATATTTTATTCTCCATTATAAAGTAAAGTGAGAACTTTAAAGTAAATATGAGATGCAAGTTCATTATTATCTTTAGAGTTTAAGTGATTACTTGAAATATAAACATGAAATGCAAAGCTTGAAATTTAAACATGAGAATGCAAGTTCATTTCTTTATTCTTGAGATTTTGGTGATGACAACGAAAAGTAAACATGATATGCAAAGCATAAACTTAAACATGAATGCAAGTTCATTTTATTCTTTACTAGAGCTCATACAAGACTTTAAAGGAATATAAACCTCAACCCAACACATATCTTAACAAGACAAAGTGAGCTTTAGAGTTCTTTGTACCAAGGTTTTAAAGAAACCTTACGGTTTGAACATCATCATCAAGCTCAAGGAAATGGACCAAAAGAACAAAACAAATAACAATATCTCTTGAAAATCAAAAGCAAAACAAGGAAAAAGTAAGAAGAAAAACCGAAAACTATTCAAAGGAAAAGAAAAGAAAACCAAAACCTTGACAAAAGAAAAGCAAAGGAAAAACCAAAATATGTTAGAATCAATACCAAGTTTTAAGCTTTAGAGGTTTCTCAAATGATAATCACGAGACCATTATCTTGAAACCTCATCATCAAGCTAAAATTTTTCCTTTCAAACCAAGTTTCATAGCCACAAATAAAAAGAGAGGAAAAGAGTTTAAACTAAGAGAAACAAGAACTTTTTCATGTTAAAACATCATGTAAAAGATAAAGCTTTTGAAAAACAAAACCCTACCAAGTGGTGTTTCTTGTTGGAAGGAAAAAGAGCTTGTTCTTTGCAAAGGAATGAGAAGAAAAACTCTTCTCTAAGGAATGATGATGATTTGGCCAAGAAGAAAAGAAAAGGAAGGAAGTGTTTTTGTGTGAGCTTTGTGCTTGAGAATGGAAGCTTAAGTGTTTGGATGATGATCTATGGTGGTTGTGTGGTGGTTTGAGGTTGCAAGAGGGTGGCTCTATGAGGAAGATGAAGGAGATGAAGAAGATGAGAAGAAATAGAACTCTTAAGTTCTTTGAGAAAAAGAAAGAAAACTTGGAGGAATTCTTAAGACACAAACTTGAAAATGAGCAAATGGAACCAAGTTCTCTTAAGCTAGGTATTTATAGAAAATTGAAACATGAAGGAGTGAAATGGAGGGGGAGTGGCCGTGTACTCATCAAGGGAATGAGGAGGAAAATATCTCCTCAAAATGGTCATTCAAGAGTATGGTTGGAGGTATGGCTACACATGGCTCAAGGTATGGCTCAAGCATGGTGCAAGCATGGTTCTTTGAGTGTGATGCAAATCAACATGTGAAGAATATGGGGGAGGACTGTTCGGCCATGTGCAACCAAGGGGAGGAGAGAATGTTTCATCTAATTGTGGTTTAGTGATGTGTTTAAGTGTATCATTGATTAACCTTTTGATTAGGAGTTTGTAAGTAAGTGTTTAGGTAAAGTGATGGGTAATTAAGGATGCTAAGACATGATTAGGAGTAGCCTTACTTCATTAGTGAAATCAAAACTCATTTTGTGATATGATCATACACAAACATAATTCCTTAATTTAAGGAATTGGAAAGAGAAAACATTATTCAAGATTCCATGACATGGAATTTTGATTTTAAAAAAAAATTAAGGTGTATCTAAGCAATCTTAGGTTCTAATTAATCTTAATAAATTATTTTGATTCTAGATTAATTATCAAAATTAATTAATCTTCGATTAGAGCCTAATATTACTTAGGTTCCCTTAATCGCGTCATTAGGCCCGTAAAATACTATTCCAGGGGCAAAATGGTAATTTTGCACAAATACTACCCGGGACTACCTGGACCAAAACAATTATCATCAAACACATATAATTAATATTTCAAACTCTCGGGAGAGATTCCGAGCTCAAACGGCACTGATACCCACATAAAACGCTATAGGGGTATTTTGGTCATTTTGAGCCGAAAGTTTGGAAAATGAGATTTTCATCTTTGTTATCAATCACAACATGTATAATCCCCTTCAAACATTGTTTTGACCCTCCGAGGACTGCCAGGTCGGCCATCCTCAAATTCCCGAGTAAAAATGACCTCATGGTCATTTTGGTCATTTATGCTCAAACAGAAAAATCGGGACTTTACACCCCCAGGGTGCACACAAGTGACCAAGAATGGTCCTTTCCATCTAGATCTTGACTTTTTAGTCATTAGTGCTGCCCAAGGTTCATGTAGTAAAATTCTCTGCCCTTCACAAGGCATCCTTCCCAACATAGACTAGTCTTGGAACACCTAGCAAACTGATGATTGCTGCCTAGGTGGTGCACCTGTATATACAAACTTGGGACATTCTAAAACAACAGGTGCATCATGTCCTATAGAAGTAGAAAAAGTATAGAAAGGAAGGTCTGGATCCTTACAAAGTAAAGCACCACAAGCATCATCAACTAAAGAATCAATGACATCAATGCCAAACTCGGAGTGGTCCTCATGGGGATTTCATGTTCCCACACTCCATGGATAATGTGCCAGCATGAACATCAATCATGGTTTTTGTAGTTTTCAAAAAGGGTCCACCCAAGATCAATGTACGCTGGCTAGCATTGGTGTTATTGTCCATTTCAAGCACATAGAAATCAGCAGGGAATGTTAAATCATTTACCTGTACCAGAACATCTTCTAATACTCCCTCTAGTCTTGTGATGCTATGGTTAGCCAGCTAAATTTGCAACTTGGTTGGCCAGTTGAATTTGCAATTCGGTTGGCTTGAGCTCTCCGAAGTGTTCAACAACACTTGAAAAAATAATTTTTATCAGCATAGCTCACTGTTGAGCGCTGCAGTGCTCATTATGTGTGTAACACCCTAATTTTTCTTGTAACGCCCTGATTTTTCTATTAGAGTGAAAATGACCAAAATGCCCCTGAGGTCATTTCGGCCCGGAATTCGAGGGAAGCCGATCCAGCAGTCCTCGAAGGGCAAACTCAATGTTGGAAGGGGATTAGTTGACCTGTGTACCTTTCCAGGATCGAAAATCTCGTTTCTCGAGTTTTTGGTCAAAATGACCAAAATACCCCTGTGGTGTTTTACCCGATTGCAAGTGCGGGACGAACCCGAAACTTCTCCAGATGGTTTTAAAAGACGTTTTTATATATTCTGCGACCTCAGTTTTAGTCCCGGTGGTCCCGGGCAAAATTTGTGCAAAATTACGATTTTGCCCCTAGTTTTGTGTTTTTAAGCTTAATTGTGTGATTAAGCAAACCTAAGCAATATTAGGCTCTAATCGAAGATTCATTAATTTCCATAATTAATCTAGAGTCAAAATAATTTATTAAAGTTGATTAGAACCTAAGAATGCTTAATTTAAACTCAAATCTTGTTTTAAATTCAAGATTCCTAGTCATGGAATCTTGGATAGTGTTTTCTCTCTCCAATTCCTTAAATAATGGAAATTTGTCTACCTTGTTTACTTATAAAATGAATTTTAAACTCCCTAAATGTGTATGAGCACTCCTTAATCTTGTCATAAAACTCCTAAACCTCATTCTTAGTTACCTAAACTTGTTCTTAATGATTCCTAACCATGCACCTAAACTAATACACATCTAAACTTATCATTAACACACAATTACATGAACAAATCTCTCTCCCCCTTGGCTATTCAAGTCTGGCCGAAACCCATATTCCCATTTTCCATCACATGTGTGAATTTTTACACTCAAATAATCATGCTTCCACCTCACCATGAACCATGCTTTGAGCCATAAACACCATGCTTTCATCCATGCTTCATATTACAACTTCTAGAAGACTTTTCTCTCATTTTTGCGGCTCAAAAATCACCAGCCCTCCTTGCCTTCTAAAAGAGTTATTTTATTTCAATTTTGAAAGAAAATCACCTCAAAAACACCATGCTTCAAGCCATACCTTGCACCATGCCTTCCATACCTCAAACCATGCTTGAATGACATTGTGTAAGAGATATTTTTCTCTTCCCATTGCCTCCAAAAGCTATGGCCAAGGCTCTCCTTGGATGAGCCTTCATTGTTTCATTTTCTATAAATAGGTGCCTTGGAAGAACTTGTGATACTTTTGTTCATTTGGTAAGTTTGAGCCTTTTAGCATTTCTTGTGAGTTCTTCATTTCCTCTCAAGTTCTAAGAGCTTTCCTTTTTCCTCTTCATCTTCTTCATCTTCATCTTCTTCATCCTCTCTTTACATCATCACCTCACCACCTCAAACCTCCACCTTAGATCATCTTCTAAGCTCTCAAACACTCAACCTCAAACACAACCTCACCCAAAACACATTTTCTCTTCTTTTCCCTTCACAAGGCCGAAGCTCTACCATCATCCTTGGAGGAGTTCTTCTTCTTGTTTTTCATTTCAAGTCCAAGCTTTCATTTTCAAACTTGGTAGGAGTTACTTTAAAATTTTTATTTTTACTCAAAAATATGTTTTTCTCAAGGTTTCTATTGGTTTCTTTTTAAATTTTTCTTTACTCCTTCTCTTTTCTTCATTTCGGCCGTGAGGCCTTGTTGTAGCATGATGGCTTGATGATGAGTGTTTCTAGATGATGACCTTGTGTTCATCTCAAAGAAACCTCTAAAGCTTGATCTTTGTTCTTGATCTAGCAAAGTTTTGGTTTTTCTTTCCTTTTCTTTTCCTTCATAGTCTCGGCCTCCCTAGTTCTCATCTCAAGGTTTTTTTAAAAGTTTTAAAGTGTCTCTATGTTTACTTTGCATCAAGAAAATAATGTTGCTTGGTTTCTATCCGCTTATAGTTTTGTTTTCTTTTAAAGTTTGCTTCTTTTTTGAGCTTGATGATGATGCTCAAGAACCATGTGGTTCCTTTGAGAACTTGGTTCAAGAACTCTAAAGCTCACTTTGTTGTTGAAGTAGATGTTGGGTTGAGATAAAAGAACTTAGTTCTCTTTAAAAGTCTCACATGAGCTCTAAGTTAAGATAAAAGACTTGCATCCATGTTTACTATTATGTTATCACTAAATGCTCAAGATTAAAGAATGGACTTGCATCTTCATATTTATGTTTATGCTCTCACTAAATCTCCAAGATAATAATGAGTTTGCATAGCATATTTATTTTATGTTCCCACCACTAAATAAAGACTAAAAGAAAGTGTATTGCATATTTATTTTTATGTCATAACTTAAGAGATTTAGAGCTCATAGACTTACCCATTATTATCTCAAACAAAGACTTGAAAATATATGCTTCCTAGCTTCTTTGATTTTGGCCCTATGAGGTTTGAGTAGTTAAAAATACTAAAACTTATGTTCTATAATTCTTCTAAGTTTAGACAAGCTCAAGAGATGTCTTGAACAAAGTTTTATGATTTTAAATCCTCTTGAGGTTATTTTAAATTAACTACTGCCCCCTTATGTTTTATAATGGTTTTGATTAAATAAAATGTGTTCTAATGAGTTTTGGAAGTTTAAAAAGGTTCCAAGAGAAACTAGCAATTTATGTGTCTTGAAAATCAAGTTTTATGTTTTGTTTGATGGAGATAATTTTAGTTCTGCCTTGCTTGCTATGCTCACTGTTTTATGCTGTTTTGATGATGATAATATGAGTATGTTCATGTATATTTAATGCTAAAATTCATAAGTGAAACATAAGAGAAGTTAGTAACTAGAAAAGAATTAATTTGAGACTTCTAGATCCCTTAGTAATGGATTTTTCTGGATTCTGTCCAGCAGGGTTAATAATTAGAAATCATGGTTTATAATTAGTCTAAATGTGTTGGAACTACTCATAATTGGTTTAGGACTTGATTTTGATACCTTAGGAGCGAACCAAACTTAGAAAAGGGTCAATGTTGTGACTCCTAGGTACCTGTAAAGTATGAATTCTAGATTCTGCACTCTTGAGATTTAGAATTGTCTATGATCATAGAATTGAGTGAGGATTACTTAGACACGAGCCTATAGGTACCCGAGAGCTTAGGTTGTGATAATATACAGCTTAGATTTCAAGTTAAAGGCCTTAAGGGTAAATGCATAAGACATTAAGAGACCTTTTATTCTATGAGTTGATTTATGCAAGTATGATGTTTAGACGTATATGTGTCGGTGATACATGAGCGATGATGAAATGATTTATTAAGGTATTAAGTTTATGAGAAATATATATGTGTTGTAAGCTTGTGGTATAAAGACGGTTTGAAGAAAATTCGGTTAAACAGCCGATATGCTGCCAAATTTCACCTAAAGGATTTGAGAAATGTTTTAAAGTACTATATGAGATGAAAACCTTGGGTGACACCGGTTCGGCCGAGCACCCCTAGGAGATTTTATGTGACAAAGCATTGAGACGTACTTCTCCTACTAGGTGAGGAGGAGGCAAATCCATGAGGATATATGTAGATGCTGCCTTACCAAAGCAGACAATTCGCTATGCACTAGATGCCAGTAGAGTGTTTCAAAGAGGATATATCCTAAGAGAAGTGATCCCTAGCCCCCTAGCCTGTACTCTAGTAGTCAGGATTATGTTTTTATGATTCGCTTATTCAGGTAATAAGCAAAAGCTAGTGACGACTAGCTGAGGTATGAGCTCATAGCCTAGATGTTTTTAGGGTGGCCTTATTATGCTAAAGTACCATGATTGATGTCACAAAATTGAGGAAAGTTCCACTTAAAGGTTTTATCCCCTTTATGCCACTTGTGTGCTTCTTGATGTTGTGATTTGTTGAGTTAATTACTTAAAGTATTGCCATGCATTCATGCTTGATATGTTGCATTCATGACATTAAGATGCATACTAAAAGGAATGAACCTTGGATAATTAGTTTTGTAAACCCTAATAATAGACCTTATATGCATGCTCACCTTTTAAATAATAGACCCAAGGTTCCTGAGGATGTGGATGATGTAATTCCTAGATAGGAGGTCCCTACTGAGATTCTTTAGTAAGATTTTCACTCCTTTCTCTTCTTTCTCTTTCTTTCGTCACATCTTCAGAGCTCGATGGCGACATTCGTGGTCTTTATCGACACTCTGACATGGGAGGTGCATTTTGATCCGGACCACGGATCTTATCATTTTGAGGGACAGTGCATAGTACGAGTTTTCATGCTCATCGGGCGTCCCTTCGCTCACCCTGTACAGAGTTACTGCTTTCCCCGATGTCTCCCTATGACGACGCTATGGTTTTTGAGCACGCCCGGAGGCACGATGAGAGGCTTCTCCGGACGTATACTAGTGGATCGATGCCCCGTGATTTCCAGGACTATGTGCCCCTATCTCCCGGTTCGGAGGACGATCCCTCTGAGGACCCACTGATACACATGTACAGCGAGAGCTCCGCTCCCACTCCTCAGTTCGTGAGAGGAGGGAGCGAGGAGACCGTCGTGCAACTGAGGTTAGCTAGACGAGCTGAGATGCGCCCCAGCCGAGGAGCTCATGTGCTGCCACCGCGTGTACCTACTCCCGCGCGCACTGTGCCAGTGGATCGGTTATACTCTGCCATATCCTGGGTTTCAGTAGTAGACGTCTTAGGGGAGGTTCAGTGCACACATTCACTCATAGATAGGATAAACCTTCTTTTTTCTTGAGGTTATCCACCTTAGGTGCACTCGAGTAGTAGTTCTATGCTCTTCATGCTTTTATATTTCTATTGTATTGCTTTCTCTATGTATCGCAAGCTCAGCCCAATTCTATAAGGGCGTGAGTATATATGTATCTTAAATATGATAGTAATGAAAACTATCCTTTGTTGTGTTAATCATTGTTCCATTGTTACGTGCTTTATTTATTGTGTTCCTTATGCTTTGTTATGTGTGCTTTATATTCCTGCCTTACGACGAACGCAGCTCTCATTTTGGTTTTATGTTTTCAAAAAAAAAATTTCCATAATTTCCGCTAAGTATTTTATTAAAAGAATGAGACTAAGAAGTAATAACCTAATAATTAACCTAATGTCTTCTAGAGTATTGGGTTAAAAATTAGGGTGTTACATTTCTTGCTTAGCAAAAATGACCAAAATACCCTTGGGTCATTTTTGTGTGAAAATCAAGGCCGGCTAACCTCGGCCACCCCTAAAGGGACATCTTAATATTAAGATAAGGTTATGTGAGGATTAGATAACAATCTGTTCAAAAATCACAATACGCAATTTTTCCCGTGTGCAAATAACCATAATGCCCCTGAGGTTATTTTTGTCCGGTATTTGAGGATGGCCGACCCAGCCTATCCTCAAAGGCTTAGTTTAATGTTTGAAGGGGATTAGATGTATTAGAGGCAATGATAGGAGTGAAAATCTCAACTCTGGTCTTTCCCATGCGCAAAATGACCAAAATGCCCTTGCAGCGAATTAATGCGAAATTAAGTGCTAACTAGACCCGGACACTTCCCGAAGGTTAGAAATATTAATTATAAGGGGTGAACAATATCTAGAAAGGTCCTGCTGGTCCTGGGGAGTTTTTGTGCAAAATTACCATTTTACCCATAGTTAGTGGAAAATGAGCTTAATTAAATAATTAAAGATAATTTAATTCTAATTATTAAGGTTGAGTCAAAATAATTGATTGAGATTAATTAGGGCCTACGAATGCTTAGGGAAAGTCAAAATCTCATTCTTAATCAAAAAACTCTTAAGACATAAAGAAAGTAAAAAAGTGAATAGTATTTTCTCTTTCCATTTCCTTAAAATTAGGAGTTGTATTCCTATTTGAACTTCAAATTTAATCATGTTTAATTCAAACTAAATGAGCAAGACACCTCTTTGATCATATCTTGAAAAGTCTTAAACACATGTTTACGACTCCAAACACTTAATTACCAATTCCTAAACATTTGGCTAATCAAACTTACCTCTAATACACATCCTAACCTACATGAAAGTGAAATATTTTTCCTTCCCAAGGGCTGCCAAGGCAGTAGCTTCCTCCCCCTCATACACCCTCATCTTTATTTTTTTTCACAACACAAACATCTCATTTTACCACTTACTTTTTTGGCAAAACTTTTGTGTCAAAAAAGTGCTCTTGCTTGCTCTCAAAAACTTAAGTTTTCTTTCTCCTCCTCCACCTTCAAGAAGCCTTTTTCATCCACCTTTTTTCCACTGTAAACCACCACAACACCACCACAAACCACCTCCTAGACACAAAACCTTTCCATTCCTAAACTTAACATCATAAGAAAAATTCTCCCTCCTATTTTCCTTCTTTTGGCCGAACCCATTTTGAGCCTCAGGAGAAGATTTTTTTTCTCATTTCCTTTACAAGAGACAAACTTTCTCCTTTTCTTCAAGAAGACAACTTTGGTAGGGATTTTATTTTGAGATCTTTCTCTTTTTCTCTTCTTATTTTTGGTTTTTACAATGAATAGATGGTTGTGTTCTTGCTCTTTTTTTTCTTCTCCATTTCGATTTTGATGTGAGAAAAATGGTTGGTGTTGTCTTCTTTGTCTTCTTTATTTTCGGTTTTGGAACCTTGTTTTTATTTCATTTTCGATTTTGATGTTGTTAGAATGGTTAGAGACCATGGCTTGATGATGATGGATCTTGATGGTGGTTTTGATACCACCATGTTTATGACCTCTAAAGCCTAATGTTTTTGATCCTCTAATCTCGATTTTCAAAGAACATGAGGAATGGAATATTTGTTGGTTTTTCCTTAGTTATCTTTCTCTTGGATGTTCAAGACTATAGCTTGATGATGATGGTTTTTTATGGTGGTTGTGAAACCACCATGTGTTAGGCCTCTAGAGCTCAAGGACCGATTTTGGTTTCAAGAGAGCATGAAAAATAAAATGCTTATTGCTCTCTTTGATTTATTTCTTTTTGAGGTTGATGGTAAGTCCAAGAAATAATGTTCATGGAGCCATGGTGATTAGGGACTCTAAAGCTAATTTTCATTTTGTTTAAGATTAATAGGGTTAAGAGTTGTATCTTGTAAAGTCTTGAGCTTGAGTTAATAAGAGAATAAATGGACTTGCACTCATGTTTAAGTTTCAAGCCCTTGCACCTCATGTTTATATTTCAATGCCTTGCATATCATGTTTATATTTCAATGCCTCGCATATCATGTTTATTTTCAAGTCATCACCTTAAATCTTGAAGACTAAAGAAATGGACTTGCATTCTCATCTTTAAATTTCAAGTCTTGCATTCCATGTTTATATTTCAAGTCATCATCTAATCTTAAAGATTTAAAAATGAACTTGCATCTCATGTTTATATTTCAAGTCTTGCACATCATATTTACATTTTCAAGTCATCACCTTATAATGTTAAAAATTAAAAATAAGATTGCATAGCATGTTTATTTTTCTAGCTATCACCTAAATCTCTAAAGCTCAATACTTGCCCTTGTATCTTAGATGAAAATTTTGAATCATGGCCACATTCTTGTATATACATTCAGCCATATAAAGATGTTGGACTTGGAATGAATTTTATTTTGTTTTAAGGTTCAAAACTTGTGTCCTTATTGTGTAAAGGAATTTTTGAAAGTATTGGAAACTCTCAAGGTAGTAAAGATGTGATTATTATGTATAAACACTCCTTGATGAGATTTTAATTTTTGCTACTGTTTTAAGGGTTGTTATTTATGTGTTCAAGAGGATAGAATGGTTTCAAGTGTTTCCAATGCCTTAGAATAATTTTTGGGAGAAACTAGTAACTAGAAATGTCTAAAAACATAATTCTTGAAAGCTTTTAGAAATTAAAATTTTGGCTACTGTTTTGTTATATTTAAATCTAAAATATTCTGTTTGGGACTACTTAATTATGTATAAATTACAAAGAAATTAGTGTAACAATTATTTTTAGCATTCTAGGGAAAACTAGTATCAAGAAAAGACTAAAAATGGAGTTTCTAAGGCATCTAGAAATTAAAAATTGTAGCTACTGTTTTAATAATATAATATCTGTAAGTTTCTATTTGGAATGGCTTATATGTTTGAAAATTACCATTAATTGGTGTAAAAATTATTTCTAGCATCTTAGGAAAAGACTAGAAACTAGAAAGGACCAAAAATGTAGTTTTCAAGACTTCTAGGAATTGAGAATTATAGCTACTGTTGTAACACACTATTTTCTGAAAAGTTTGGGACTGAATTTATCTATAAAAATTTCTATTAGTTGTGGTGATAATTAATTTTGACACCTTAGGAAACACAGGTAGCTAGAAAGGGTAAAAAACATAACTTTTAGAACTCTAAAATTGTGTATTTTTGAAACTGCCCAAAACTATCCAGCATCGTTTGAAACTTTTCACAAGGTTAATAATTAGTGGAAATCATGGTAGTTGGTCTCTTAGATCCCCAAAAGATCAATTACGGGTATTAGGTTAAGCCGAGTTGTAGTTTTGACCCGTTTAGGGCTAAATAAGTAATTACTGACAACTTGAGGATAATAATGTGAATGGTAATCGTGGTGATCTTTAGTACTTTGTATATGTGTATATATATTCTGTTCAGTATAACATATGCATTAGCTGAGTCCAATCCTTGATTTCGGCATACTAGGTAGAAGCATGTTAACTTTTTAATGAAATGTTGATGATGGCATGCTTATGAGAACAATTGTATGATGAATTGTAATTATGATTGAGATATTTGAAATGTATGATTGATGTGTTTATTGGCATGTAGCAAATTTGGGAAAACTTCGTTCCCAGCTATTATGCTGCCGGATTTTTGCCAAATTTGTAAACTTAGGAAAAATTATGAAATTTATGGGCATGAAATGTTATGTGATAAGTCATGACAATATTTGAAATTATATGCTCATGTTTGCATCTCTAATTAACATATTAAGATTAAAGGTGACACAAGACACATGGAAATGATCCTTTAGACTCCATGAATTAATGGTTATGAAAGGTGATGCAAAGAAGTTACATACTTGTAACACCCTAACTTTTAACCTAATACGCTCGAGTCGCATTCCGGTTAATTGTTAGTTGTTATGCCTTTGTTTTAGAAATTAACTTATTCTTCTTTAAAATATGAGTAATAAAAATACGACTAAATGTTTTTTTTTTTTTAACTTTAAAACCAAAATGCGAGCCACGTGTGTATGTAGATATCGGTTAATGCATGCATAATAGTAGCAAATCACATAAACCACGTTATAATATATATAAAAGCCATAGCATAACATGACACATACCAAATTAACATATTATATCCATAACATAGCCATGACATCTTATGTACATAAACGACATTCAAAGATAATAGTTCCACCAATAAGGGTTCGCATACAGTAGATCAAAAGCAAAGCATGATTACAACAAAACTAAACTATTTCCCGATGCATAGCCATTGAAGGACTAGGCTAAGAACGAGTGTATGGGATGTGATAACCCTAAAGCTAATGCCTAAAAGAAAGCTATCTCCATGCTTCTGTTGTGACCCTCTGATCCAGTTCATAGCATAGCTCCCATGCCCATATCTCAGGGAAAACCACGTACAATGCCATTATCCTCGTCTAAAGATGACACGGAAGAAAAGAGAGGGATGAGAAACTTATTCAAGATTCTCAATAGGGCTTCTCGACTCTAACACAAGTGTCATCGTCATCATCCCCAGCCACTTCGATTTTCATTATGAAAGAAATGTACATGCATAAGGTTCAGTTTTAAACTTCTCAAATCTATTTATGAAGTGTGTGTCTTTTAGCATGGGTCTTAATGTCATGAGTGCAATGGATATCTAATGTATGCATGACAATACTACAGGAGCATAAGTAACATGTAAGTCTAAAACACAACATAATGCCAGACATATAAGCAGGAGGAAAAGCTAGAGGACTAAAGTCACTTAGCACATATCACATGATTAGATGCACTAATTGTAGAATGATATAATATATGTATATGCACCTTTGCTTTCCTTTCTCGTAATTGAACTCTTAAGTTCTTTTCATAATGTCCACCCTCTCTCATGAGCACCATAATCCAACCATCTCACCTTTGCCGGTTATTTTAACATAACCATCAAAACTCCACCTCACCGATCGCCTAGGATGAGCTGAACCTCACTAGCTGTCGCTAGATTTAACATAGGGTAATAAAGGGGGAAACACATTACTTCCTTTCTTTCTTATTATGAGTATGCAATTTCTTTGGATCACCTCTCATAACCATTAATTCTCGAAGTCTAGAGGATCATTTCCATGTATTTTTATGTCACATTAAATCTCTAGCATATAAGATAGACATGCACATGAGCATACAACTAGGTACATTGGCATGACTTGATATTTTAGGCTCACGATTTCACAAATTTTCTAAGTTCACAAATTTAGCAAAAATCCGGCAGCCTAACAACTGAAAATGGAATTTCCTAAATTTGCTACATGCTATAAATTCATCAATGTGCATCTTAAATATCATAATCATAATTGGAATTCATCGTACAATGATTCACATAAGCATTGCCATCATCAGCATTTCATTGAAAAGTAAACATGCTCCTACCTAATATGCCGGAATCAAGGACCGGACTCGACTAATGCACATGCTATGCTCATCAATATATATATAAACATAGGCAGTCTATTAAAGTTCATCATAAGACACTCATCATACAATTATTCCCAAGTTGGCGAAAATTGCGTTATAGTCCCTTATGGGTTAAATGTAACACCTTAATTTTTAACCCAATACTCTAGAACACATTAGGTTAACCATTAGGTTATTACCTCTTAGTCTCATTCTTTTAACAAAATACTTAGCGGAAATTATGGGTAAATTTTTTTTTTAAAACATAAAACCAAAGTGAGAGCCGCGTTCATCGTAAGGCAGGAATATAAGGCACACATAACAAGGCATAAAGAACACAGTAAATAAAGCATGTAACAATGGAACAATGATTAACACAACAAAGGGTACACTTCATTAATATCATATTTAGGATACATATATAGTCACGCCCTTATAGAATCGGCCTGAGCTTGCAATACATGAAAGATAACAAGAAAGCAGTAAAGTACATGGTACAATGGAAAATAAAAACCAACTAAACTACCCTCCTACCAGAACTATGAGTGCTAAACTCAAACCCCTTCCTAAAAGATACTGCCGAAAAGGAAAACCTCATGATGGCTCGAGCACTCGGATAGCTCTCCAAAGAAGTCTAGTGATGACAGGGACCCTTGGGTGATGGAGGTATATAACCGGTGAACTGCTCGATCTCCTCCTGAGTGGGCCAGTGGAGGAGAACACGAACGCGAGTCGGTTGAACATGAGCTCCTCGGCAAGGGCGCATCTCGGCTCTCCTCGCTAGGCACGGCTGCATCACGGTATCCTCACTCCCTTCCCGTCTGGACGGAGGAAAGGGAGCAGAGCTCTCCGAATAAATGTGCATCGTTGAATCCTCAGACGGATCCATCTTCGACCTCCTCGAATGAGGCATGTACTCCGGGTAGTCACGGACAGCAGAAACAGATGAACGGGCACGACGGATCTGCTCGTCGCAGGGGCAGGTGCGTTCAAAAATCAAGTCATCGCCACCATAAGAGGCAGTACGAGTGAACTTGTAGCTGGACACCGGGTAAGCAAAAGGTCGTCCCATGTACACAAAAACACAAATGGCACATCGACCCTCAAAGTGATAGGAGCGGTGATCCGGGTCATAGTGCACCTCCCAGATGGGCGTGTCAATGAAGACCACAAACGTCTCTGAAGATGTGACGGAAGAAAGGGAAAGAAGAGAAAATAGTGAGAATCTTACTAAACAATCTCAGTAGGGACCTCCTATCTAGGGTTACATCATTCACATCCTCAGGAACCTTGGGTTTCTTTATAAAAGGTGTGCATGCATATAAGATTCATTATTAGGGTTTATGAAACTAGGTTATCCAAGGTTCATTCCTTTTAGTATGCATCTTAATGTCATGAATGCAACATATTAGAACATGAATGCATGGCAATGCTTCAAGCAAATAACTCAATAAATCACAACATCAAGAGGCATACAAGTGGCATAAAGGGCATAAAACTTTGAAGTGGAACTTTCCTCAACTTTGTGACATCAATCATGGTACTTTTAGCATAATAAGGCCACCCTAAAAACATCTAGGCTATGAGCTCATACCTCAGCTAGTCGTCACTAGCTCTTGCTTATTATATGAATAAGCAAAATATAATAAAAATAATCCAGACTCCTTGAGTACGGGCTAGGGGGCTAGGGATCACCTCTCTTAGGATATACCCTCTTTGAAATGCTTTGCGGGCATCTAGCCACAGCAATTTGTCCGCTTTGGTAAGCTGCATCTACTCATACCCTCACGGATTTGTCTCCCATAGGGGTGCTCAGCTAAACTGGTGTCACCCAGGAAAGCGCGTCTTAGTGCCTTGTCACATAAAAATCTCCTGGGGGTGCTCGGCCGAACCGGTGTCACCTAGGGTTTTAAATCTCATATTATACTTCAAAAACATTCTCAAGTCCTTTAGGTTTGACGGAAATTCGGCAGCATAACGGCTGTAAACCGAATTTTCTTCAAACCGACTTTATGCCACAAGGTTATAACACATACACATTTCTCATTCAACTTTCATGCCCATGATAAACTTAATAACTCAATAAATCATTTCCTCATAGCTCATGTATTATCCACGCATATACATCCAAACATCATACTTGCATAAAACAACTCATAGCATACAAGATCTCTTAATGTTTTATACTTTGACCCTTAAGGTCCTTTAACTTGAAATCTAAATTGTATATCATCACAACTTAAACTCTCAGGTACCTATAGGCTCATATCTAAGTATTCCTCACTCGAAACTATGATCATAACTATTTCTAAACCTGAAGAGTGCGGAATCTATAATTCATACTTTACGGGTACCTAGCAGTCACAACATTGACCCTTTCTAAGCTCGATTTGCTCCTAAGGCATCAAGATCAAGTCCTAAACCAATTATGAGTAGTTCCTACATATTTAAACTAATTATAAGCCATGATTTTCAATTATAAACCTTACTGGACAAAATCCAGAAAATTACACCTTTAAGGGATCTAAAAAGTCTCAAATTAATTCTTTTCTAGTTACTAACTTGTCTTATCTTTCACATATGAATCTTTGCATCAAATATACATGAACATACTCATAATATCATCATCAAAACAACATAAAACAGTGAGCATAGCAAGCAGGGCAGAACTGAAATTATCTCCATCAAACAAAGCATAAAACTTGATTTTCAAGACACATAAATTGCTAGTTTCTCTTGGAACATTTTTAAAACTTTCAAAACTTATTAGAACACATTTTATTTCATCAAAACCATTATAAAATATAAGAAGGCAATAGCTAATTTAAAATAACATCAAGAGGATTTAAAATCATAAAACTTTGTTCAAGACATCTCTTGAGGTTGTCTAAACTTTGAAAAATTATAGAACATAAGTTTTAGTATTTGTAACTACTCAAACCTCATAGGGCTGAAATCAAAGAAGCTAGGAAGCATATATTTTCAAGTCTTTGTTGAGAAAATAATGGGTAAGCCTATGAGCTCTAAATCTCTTAAGTTATGACATAAAAATAAATATGCAATGCACTTTGTTTTAGTCTTTATTTAGAGGTGAGAACATAAAATAAACATGCTATGCAAACTCATTATTATCTTAGAGATTTAGTGAGAGCATAAACATAAATATGAAGATCCAAGTCCATTTTTTTTATCTTGAGCATTTAGTAATAACATAAAAGTAAACACAGATGCAAGTCTTTTTATCTTAACTTAGAGCTCATGTGAGACTTTTAAAGAGAACTAAAAATCTCAACCTAACACTTATCTCATCAACAAAGTAAGCTCTAGAGTTCTTGAACCAAGTTCTCAAAGGAACTACTTGGTTCTTGAACATCATCATCAAGCCCAAAAAGAAGTAAGCTTTAAAAGAAAACAAAACCTCAAGGAAGTAAGAACCAAAACAATATTATTTCTTGGCACAAAGTGAACATAGAGATACTTTTAAAACATAAAAAAAATCTTTGAGGTGAAGACTATGGAGGCCGAAACTATGAAGAAAAAGAAAAGGAAAGGAAAACCAAAACTTTACTAGATCAAGAACAAAACTCAAGCTTTAGAGGTTCCTTTGAGATGAACATAAGGTCATCAACTAGGATCACTCATCATTAAGCTATCATGCTCAAAACAAGGCCTTGAGGCCGAAATGAAAAGAAAAGGAAAGACCAAGAAAAGCCTAAAAAGAAACGAAGAGAAACTTTGAGCAAAACATATTTTTGAGTAAAAACAAAACTTTTAAAGCAACTCCTACCAAGAGATGAAGAGGAAAGCTTGATCTTGAGGATGAAAATGAGATGAACAACACCTCCTAGGATGGTGAGGATGATTCGGCCACCAAGAGAAAAAGAGAAAGGAGATGTGTTTTGAGGAGGCTTGTGTTTGAGGTTAAGTGTTTAAGAGGTTTGATGATGATCTAAGGTTACAGTGTGGTGGATTGAGGTTATGAGATGATAATGTGAAGAGAGGATGAAGAAGATGAAGATGGAAAAGATGAATAGGAAAAGAAAAGCTCTTAGAATGCTTAAGAGAAAAAGAAAGAACTCAAGAAAAGCTTGAAAAACTAAACTTAGCAAATGATCTAAAGTGTTTCCAATCTCAAGTAAACAAGGTATTTATAGAAAAATGAAACAAATGAGAGCTCATGGAGGGGGAAGGCTAGTCGTAACAAATAAAGCAAGGGGGAGAGAAAAATATCTCTTACATGTGGTCATTCAAGCATGGGCTAAGTTATGGATCAAAGTATGGTGATTTCACCTTTGATTTGAATTGAGAAAATTTCCTTCTAGAAGGTAAAGGAGGTTGACGGTTTTGGCAGCAGAAAAATGAAGGAAAATAGCTAATTTATCTAGTCATTGACTTAGTCATTCAAGCATGGGTGTAAGTATGACAAAGTATGGTGTATGTAAGGTGAAAGCATGGTCTTTGGAGTGTAAAATTTTGAGCATGTGATGGATAATGAGGGTATGGTTTTTCGGCCAGATTGCATCAGCCAAGGGGGAAGGAAAATTGTCCATGTAATTGGGTGTTAATGATAGGTTTAGATGTGTATTAGTTTAAGTACAAGATTAAGAATCATTAAGCACAAGTTTAGGTAACTAAGAATGAGGTTTAGGAATTTTATGACAAGGTTAAGGAGTGCTCATACACATTTAGAGATTTTAAAATTTATTTTATGAGTAAACAAGGTAGACAAATTTCCATGATTTAAGGAATTAGAAAGAGAAAACACTATTCAAGATTCCATGACTAGGAATCTTGAATTTAAAATAAGATTTGAGTTTAAATTAAGCATTCTTAGGTTTTAATCAACTTTAATAAATTATTTTGATTCTACATTAATTATGAAAATTAATTAATCTTCGATTAGAGCCTAATATTACTTAGGTTTGCTTAATCACACGATTAAGCTTAAAAACATGAAACTAAGGGTAAAATCATAATTTTGCACAAATTTCGCCCGGGACCACCGGCACTAAAACTGAGGTCATAAAATACATAAAAACACCTTTAAAAACCATCTGGAGAAGTTTCGGGTTCATCTGGCACTTGCAATCGGGTCAAATACCACAGGGGTATTTTAGTCATTTTGACCCAAAAACTCGAGAAATGAGATTTTTTATCCCGGAAAGATACACAAGTCAATTAATCCCCTTACAACATTGAGTTTACCCTTCGAGGACTGCCGGATCGGCTTTCCTCGAATTCCGGGCCGACAATTACCTCAGGGCCATTTTGGTCATTTTCACCTAACAGAGAATTGGGGTGTTACATTAAAACTACAACCCGGCTTAACCTATTTACCGTAATTATTCTTTTAGGCATCTGGGGGTCTTACTAAAATGATTTCCACTAAATTTTAACCTCATAAAAATTTTCAAACAATACTGGATAGTTTGGGCAGTGTTTTAAAAATAAACAGTTTCGGGGTTCTAGAAGTAATATTTTTTACCCTTTCTAGTTATCGGCTTTTCCTAAGATACTAAAATTAATTCCTACCACCGTTAATAGAAATTATTACACTTGATTTTAGTTCCAAATAGAATATTTACCAAAATAATTTTTCCAAAATAGTAGCCATAAAATCTCAATTTCTAGGAGTCTCAAAAACCACATTTTTAGCTCTTTCTAGTTTCTAGTCTTTCTCAACAATATTTAAAATGGTTTTTACATCAACTACTTGTAATTTATACACATTTAACTTTTTTCAAAAATCATGTTATAGAATTTGAAATAACAAGGCAGTAGCAAAAATTTCATTCCCTAAAACCTTAGAAAATTGCATCTTTGATCCTTTCTAATTACTAGCTTTTCTTAGAACACCAAAAATAATTTTTGCAATGAGTAATAGTAATTTTTACACACTAAATCATCCTCAATCAGCACCTCACAGGATTAGGATGACCAAAATAGTGGCCAAAAATTTGGTTCCAAGACCATTTGAAAATCACATTTTTTGATACTTTCTAGATACTACTTTTCCTTGTTACTTGATTTAAGACTTAGGAAACACCTAAAATTATGTTTACCACTTAGTGTAACACCCTAATATTCAACCCAAATACTACTAGCATGTACTGAGGCTAAATATTAGTCGTTACTTCTTGATTTAACTTTAGTTGCCTTTGAAACTATGTAATGAAAATATGAGCCAAAATTTTCTTTTTGAAAACTCGTTAAAGTATGAGCCACGCATAGCGTATATAGACGATATCATAAAGTGCGGAAATATAAACATTAAAAGGCTCCACAATTAACATAACATCACATAATATATAAATCTACCCACCAAAGAGATGAGTTGAGTTCAAGTACAGGAATTAAAAGATGCGAATACAAGGAAACTAAGAATACATAAAAAAAGGAAATGCATGGAAATAAAACTACATAGTGCACCTAATGTAGATGACCTCTAAACAAAAGGTCATCAAAAACTAATGTGGCGTGTATGCACTAATCTCCCTAAGGGCCTCTATGGGTACTGGCCTGGGAATGGGGGAACGTATCCAATCCATGATCGTAGCACATCCGGGATAGGTACACTGAATGGTTGCACATGGCCTCCATGTCTAGGGCGGATAGCCTGCCTCCACTCCAACCGTGGCTACGTCACCGTGTCCTCACTCCCTACTGGCATAAGTGGGGGAGTAGGGGCAGAACCCTCCGAGTATATGTGTGTAGGCTCGTCCTCCTCAAGGTTAGTCTTTGACAACCTCGAGGGTGGAACATAATCAGGGAAGTCTCTAACAGCTGATTCGGATGGGCATGTACGAAACCTCCGCTCGTCATGTGGATGGGCTCTTTCGAACACCACGTCAGCACCATAGGGCAACGTAAGGGAAAAATGATAACTCTGTACAGGATGCACAAAAGGGCGCCCTGCGAACACGAACACACGGACAGAATAACATCCCTCGAAGTGGTATGATCCGTGATCGGGGTCAAAATGAAACTCCCATGTCGGCGTGTTAACGAAGAGGACGAATGTCACCATCTGAATCTGAAGACGTGACGAAAAGAAAAGGTAGGGGGAGTGAGAATCTTTACTAAAGAAACTCAGTAGGGTTCTCCTAATATTTAGGTGACATCATCCACGTCTCCAGGAACCTCGGGTTCTTATAAAATAGTGGGCATGTAATAGTTCAATTATGAAGTTCTAAAATGTTGATTACCGAGGCCTGCTCTTTTTAACATATATCTTGTTCTTACATGGATGCATCATAATTCATTATGATATGGAAAAACATCACTAGCTTATTAGCATACAAGGCAATTATAGTCATTGTACATGGTGCATGGATCATAAAAGATAAAGCATATAACTTAGTACTTGGTACATGATACATGGTACATAGATCATAGAACATAAAACTTGGTACATGGTTCATGGTGCATGGTGTCTTATCTTGGTTACTTAGGTGACATTAAGACATTTACTTAACACATGGGGCCACCCTAATCGTTCTCCCTTTTGAGAAACCTGTAGGTTATGAGCTCATACCTCACTACTCATCACTAGCAAATGGTCTTATCCCTTTTGATAAGATTAAGGTCCCGACTTAAAGTACGGTCTAGGGGGCTAGAATCAGCTTATCCCCACCTATAGTTTGATGGTTCCTAAGGATCATTTTCTCATAGTTTATGTCTCCTTAAGTCTTAGCATGTTATCACAAGATGCCACATAAGTCATACATGTCACGTATCTCATATAATTCTAACATAGGCATCTTTAAAGTTCTAAAAGAACATTAACATGCAATTGATAATCCTATCATCACATAGCATCATATAAGTCATGAGGCAACACATAATTTCATCATTCATAGAGGGCACATAAATCATTCCCTTAAAAGAAAAAAGCCTTAATCGGGTAACCTCAAACTTCCAAATTATTTTCTCACACCTCTAAGGGATTAATTAACCTCATTACCACAATTTATTAAGTCCTAGGACCTAATTAATTATGGCTGGACATCATAGGTAGTAAGCACATTTTGATGAACTACGGTGTTCTAGAAGTTGCGTTTTAGGCCCTTTCTCATGATCGACTTTTTCTATGATGAAATAGTTAATACCTAAACCAATTATGAGTCATTCTCACACATCTAAACATGTTATAATATGATTCTACAAACTCTAACAAGGCTGGAACAAAATATACAATTTCAGTTCCTAGGGAGTTTTAGAAATCACATTTTCAAACCAATAGAGTTACTAAGCATGCCTAAGATACCTAGAACAATTATCATACAATTGGTAAGGTATTTAAACACATATAGACCACCCAAAACAGAATTTAAGGTGCTGGAATAAATAAGGCAGAACCGAAAACAATGTCATCATATAATGCATAGAACTTTATTTCTAAAACATATAAATTGCTAGTTTCTCTTGGAACCTTTTTAGGGCTTTCAAAATGCACTTGGAAACAATTTATTTAGTTAAAGTCTCCATAAAATACATGAGTGCAGTGACCATTACAAATAAATCTCAATGGGAATTTAGCTCGTAGAATCATGTCTAAAACATTTGTCATAGTCACCTATGCTTAAGAAAAATCCTAAGACGTAGACTATAGGTCCTTGTGACTAAATGAAACTCATTCTAGATTCATTATCATCACATGGCCAAAATGTACATTCCAAAGAATGTTTCCATATTTATCTTTTTCTTAGGATGAAGAGGGCGAGTCTTTGAGCTCTTGGAGTTTAGGTGATAACATAAACATAAACGTGATATGCACTCCATTTTATATTTCCTTAGAAAGTAAAGTGAGGGCTTAAAATAAATATGAGGTACAAGTTCATTTCTTTATATTTAAGTTAAGTGATAATTTGAAATATAACATGAAATGCAAGTTCATTTTATCTTGGGAATTTAGTGATAGCGTAAAATAAACATGGATGCAAGTTCACTTTTATATTTTATCTAGAGCTCCTTCAAGACTTTTAAAAGAACAAAGCTTAAACCCAATACTCATCCAACATGAAAAAGTAAGCTTTACTAAGCTTTAAAGGTACAACCATAAAAGAGCTATGTCATATTCTTTATTAGTGTCCAATAACCCCTATCTAAAGTGAACTCTAGAACGTGTCAACCAACTTTAAGGTTGACAAGGGTAGGCTATGGATTTTTGGAAATCCTTATTACTTTCTTTAAGTAAAACCTTGGGTGAGTTAAGAGAAACAACATTTTTCTTTGAATAAAAGGAAGTGGTCGAACCTTAATTAGGAATAATGGACCACTTTCCACTCTAGGGACCAAGATCTTGATGATGTAATGACACCAACATCAATAGTCCTCATCATTGAGTGTATAACCTCATCCCAACACCAACATCAAGACAAAGTTCTTAACAAGGAAAGGAAAAGAAAAACTGAAACCATGTTTGGTTCAAGAACAAAGATCAAGCTTTAGAGGTTGTTCAAGTGCTAACACCATCATAAAACCCTCATCATCAAGCTCTCATTTTTCCAAGTTACCAAAGGCTCCATGGCCGAAATATTGAAAGAAAAGAAAAGTTCCAAAAAGGTCAAGAGAAACATAAAGCTCATTCTTAACTCAACTTGTAAAAGAAAGAAAAACTCAAGCTTTAGAGGTTTCTTGAGAGATGAACACAAAGTCACCTTTAGAAAGCACTCATCATCAAGCTATTATATTCAAGGCCTTGAGGCCGAAAATGAAAGGAAAAGAGATGAAGAAACCGAAAAGAAAAACTCTAACAAAGTTCATCCAATCATCATTTTCCGACAAGACTCAAGCATAAAGATCAAAGAGAACATTTTTAGAAAAGCTCCCTACTGAAGATAAGTGTTCTTGAGGATGGAAAAAGGTTTGATCTTGGAACAATAAGAAGAAGAAATCTTCCTTAAATTTGGGTATGTGTTTTGGCCTTGAGGGAAATGGAGGGAGGAGATGTTGTTGGATTGTGTTTGAGCTTGGTTAAGTGTTTGGATGAGGTGTAAATGAAGGTTGAGGGTGGAGGAAGTGGTGTAACGCCCCGATTTTTCTGTTAGAGTAAAAATGACCAAAATGCCCCTGAGGTCATTTTTCACTGGACCGAGGAAAGCCATCTTGGCAGTACTCGAAGGGCAAACTCAATGTTGGAAGGGGATTAGAAAACTTATG
Source organism: Dalbergia cultrata (assembly GCA_031216105.1). Classification (NCBI taxonomy): domain Eukaryota; kingdom Viridiplantae; phylum Streptophyta; class Magnoliopsida; order Fabales; family Fabaceae; genus Dalbergia; species Dalbergia cultrata. Next base: position 32,636,632 of record CM062353.1, on the reverse strand, counting down.
TACCTTCTCGGGATCGAAAATCTTGTTTTTCGAGTTTTCGGGTCAAAATGACCAAAACGCCCCTGCGGTGTTTTACCCGTTTACAAGTGCCGGATGAACCCGAAACTTCTCCAGATGGTTTTAAAAGGCGTTTTTATGTATTCTATGACCTCAGTTTTAATTTTTGAAGTCCCGGGCAAAATTAGTGCAAAATTACGGTTTTGCCCCTAGTTTCGTATTTTTACGCTTAATCACGTGATTAAGCAAACCTAAGCAATATTAGGCTCTAATCGAAGGTTAATTAATTTCCTTAATTAATCTTGAGTTAAAATAATTTATTAAAGTTGATTAGAACCAAAAAGTACTTAATTACAACCTAAAATCATATTTTAATTTTAAGACACCTAGTCATAGAATCTTGAATAGTGTTTTCACTTTCCAATTCCTTAAATCATGGAATTGTGTTACACATTGTTTATTCATAAATGAGTTTTAAATTCTTTAATGATGTATGAGCACTCCTAAACTTGTCATAAACTCCCTAAATCACATTCTTAGTTACCTAAACTTAAGCTTAATTATTCCTAACCTTGTACCTAAGCTAATACACATCTAAACCTACCATTAACACACAATTAAATGGTCAAACTCACCTCCTCCCTTGCTGAACCAGACCAGGCCGTGAACCTTCTCCCCCATTATGCATCACATGTTCAATTTTTCAACACTCCAAGACCATACCTCAAGTCACATACACTATACCTTGTCATAACTTTCAATCAAGCTTGAATTTCCACATGAATAAGTAATTAAAACAACCCATTTTTCCCATTTAATTGTGGCTGGAAAAGTTCCAGCTATGCATTGTTTCTAGAAGACTAATTTCATAAAAATGTGATAGGAAATTAACTCACATCAAGCCATGCTTTGTAGCATAGCTTCCATACTTCAAACCATGCTTGAATGACCTTGTGTAAGAGATATTTTCTCTTCCTTCCTCCCTCAAAAGCTACGGCCAAGCCCTCCCCATTCACTCCTCCATGGTTTTGTTTTTCTATAAATAGGATGCTTGTGTTAGCCTTGTTGCACTTTGAAGCATTTGCAAAGTTTAGAGTTTTAGAGTTGTCTTGCTAGTCTTTCCTTTTTCTCTCAAAGTTCCAAGAGTGTTCTTCTTTTCTTTTCATCTTTATCTTCTTCATCTCTTCATCTCTTCATCACCTCTCAACCATCAAACACCGCCCCAAAACCTTGAACCATCATCAAACCTCTCAAACACCACACCTCAAACACAACTCCACTTGAAACACATTTTCTTTCTTTTTCTCTCATCAAGGCCGAATCATCATCACCATCCTAGGAGGTGTTGCTCATCTCATTTCCATCTTCAAGATCAAGCTTTTATCTTCATCAATAGGTAGGGATTTGGTTTCAAACTTTGTTTTGTTCAAGAAAGTGTTTTTCCCTAGTTTCCTCTTGGAATCTTTTTGAACTTTCCTTTGTTTTTCCTTTCTTTCATTTTCGGCCATGAGGCCTTGATTTTGAGCATGATAGCTTGATGATGAGAGTTTCTAGATGATGACATTGTGTTCATCTCAAAGAAACCTCTAAAGCTTGAGTTTTCCTTTTCTTATGACTTCATCTATATGATATCTAACTCACATGGTTTTTCAACTTAAGAAAATTAATCTAAGGATTTCTAAAAGCCCAAGCCTACCCTTGTCAACCTTAAAGTTGGCCGGCACGTTCTAGAGATTTTTCTCTAGATAAGGGTTTTGGGTATTTAATAAAGAACTTGATGTAGTTTCACTTTCTTTCTCTTTTATATGATTTTCGATTTTTGGGTTGTAATCTTTGAGATATTGTATTGGGTTGTTATCTTGTTAAAGTCTTGAATGAGCTCTAGCTAACCATAAAATAAACCTTGCATCATGTTTATTTATGCTATGCATATCATGTTTACTTCCTTGCTATCACTAAATATCAAGATAATGAGTGAACCTTGCATTATCATGTTTATATTTCAAGCTATGCATTATCATGTTTATATTTCAAGTCCTCACTTAATACCAAGATAATAATGAGTTGCATTCATATTTACTTTGAGCTATCACTTTACTTTCTAATGGAATCTAAAATAAGTGCATGAGCATGTTTATTTTTATGTCATCACCTAAATGAATCTAGAGCTCAAAGACTTGCCCATTGATATCTCAAACAAAGGTCTAAAACATTTATTTTCTTTGGTTCATATTTCGTCCCTGTAAGGCCTTAGTGTTTCCAAGTATTGAAAACTATGTTTTATAATTTTTCTAAACTTATATGAGTATAAGGAATATGTATAACTAAGTTTTATGAATTTAGGACCACTTGAGATGAAAATACTATAGCCACTGCCCTCTTAAGTATTTTCATAAGTTTAGATGATAAAAGTGTTCATAAACGAGTTTTGAAAGTTTTAACAAGGTCCCAAGAGAAACTAGTATTTTATGTGCTTTAGAAACTATGTTCAATGCCTTTAAATGGAGTTTCTGTTTCGGTTCTGCCTTGCTATGTTTGGCCACTGTATGAGCTGTGTTAATGATGTTAATATGCTTATGTCTGAGTAATAATTATGTTAAGACTCATATGTGAAAGATAGGATAAGTTAGGAACTAGAAAAGATTAATTTGAGAGTTCTAGATCCCTTAAAGATTTATTTTTCTGGATTCTGTCCAGCAAGGATTAGATTCAATAATCATGGTTTTAAATTAGTTTATATGTGTAGAAATGACTCATAATTGGTTTAGGACTTAATCTTGAAACCTTAGGAGCAAACCGAACTTAGAAAGGGTCATTATTGTGACTTCTAGGTACCCGTAAAGTTAGGATTTTGATTTCTGCACTCTTGAGGTTTAGAGATGTTCTTGACCATAGTGTGAGGTGAGAAATACTTAGTTATAACCTTATAGGTTCCCAAGAAACTAGGCGTTGATGATCAATAACTTAGAACGTGAGATAAAGATCTGAACCGTAATTTTTAGAACCCCGTAATCACATAAACATAAAGCTGTCCAAATTCCGCTTAGTACTGTTTGGATTAGTTCTTGAGCATAAAAATTTGTATAACTCATTAGTTGTGAAACTATAGGTGTATAAGAAGCTAAGGATAATGTTAGAACAATTAATTTGCAAGTTTAAGACTCATAAGAATCGAAGTTTAAAACACTATGGGTTATAACATATCAAGTCTATGAGCTTATGGGGATAATTGTTAGATATGACTATGTGATGATGTTTATGTTATGTGGAAGTGTTATGTGTCGATGCATATGTTATGAGAAAGTTTCATGTGATGATATATATGTTATGAAAAAGCTATATGAGGATGCATGATAAAAATGAATATGATAAATGATGAGGTACTTATGATTTAATGCTTATGAGAACTTAAATGTGACACAACACTGAGGCAGCTTCTCTGGGTGACACCGGTTGGCCGGGCACCCCAGGAGGAGACAAATCCGTGAGGGTATGTGTAGATGCAGCCTGCCAAAGCGGACAAATTAAGTAGGCCCGCGTGGCTAGCAAAGCGTATCAAAGAGGAAATGATCCTAGAAAGGAGATCCTTAATTTGCCCCCTAGCCCGTACTTTAAGTCGGGATTATGTTACGCTTATCATAGGATAAGTAAGAACTAGTGACGACTAGTTAAGGTATGAGCTCATAACCTAGAGAAGTTTTAGGGCGGCCCCATGAGATGAAAGTTAAAGTTAACAATGTCACATATACTATACTTATGCCAATGTTATAATGTTTCCTAGTTATTCTATTGTTTGGTTTACCTTTATGATGCACTCATATCATTAGGTTATTTTAGGCTTAGCTATAAGACGCATTGTAAAATATGATGGGCCTTGGATAAATAAACACTTGGAAAGATAACTTAAAAGTAATTTATATACATGCACACCTTTTTAGAAATAAACCCAAGGTTCCTGAGGATGTGACGATGTCACCTAGGTAGGGATAACCCTACTGAGAATTCTTTTAGAAAGATTCTCATTCCCTCTCTCTTTTCTTCCGTCATATCTTCAGATGGCGACATTCGTACTCTTCATCGATACCCCGGTATGGGAGCTGCACCATAACCCGGCACTCGGGTCATACCATTTTGAGGGTCGCTGCACTGTCAGAGTATTCATGTTCATGGGACGACCCTTCGCACTTCGTCCCGAGCTACCGCTTCACCCCGACTGCTCCTTACCGTCATAACGGGATTTTTGAGCGAGCACGACCACGCGATGAGCAGATCCTCCGCATGGAGCCCGAGACCTCAGCGACGCGAGTACCGAGTATGTGCCGGCGTCCCGGATTTCGGAGACGGACCCATCCGAGGACCCGCCATCCCACATGTACAGTTGGAGCTCTAGTCCCGCTCCCCCACCGATGAGGGCTGGGAGTGAGGAGACGGTAGTCCAGCCGAGGTTGGCTCGTCGGCCATCTATGCGTCCTCGCCCCGGTGGACATGCCCGATGATGCGCTCGACCACTTCCGCCGAGATTCGCCAAGGATCGACTCGACCCCACGATTTCGGACCAGCAGGAGTAGTCATAGGAGGGGTAGTAGTTAGTGCACACACACGCCACATAGTAGAGGACAAACCTTCTTTTGTATATGAGGTTGTCTACTTTAGGTGCACATGGGTATGGGTGTAGTTTCTCTTGTATTTGCTTTTTATGATTTCCTTGTATTGCATTTCAGTTGTATTTTGTTTCATGATGTATCAAATAGTCCTGCCTCTTTGGGTAGGCACGTTATATATATATATCTATGATTCAGTTGATGTTCCCATGACATGATGTGTTTCTTATGCTTTGCTTATATGTTTCGCTATGCTTCCTCTTAAAGATTCGTGCGTGGTTCTCACTTTGATTTTAAATTCCAAAAAGAAAAATTTTACCCATATTTTCACTAAGTATTTTCTAAGTAAAAGATGAGACCAAGAGGTAATATTCTAAAGATTAACCTAAGTATATACTAGTAGTCTTGGGTTAAGATTTAGGGTGTTACAGGTGGCGGTTTCCTTCTTAGAATGAGGGGGAAAAAGAAACTTTGAGAGAACTAACACTTTCTTAAAAACTCAAACTTAGCAAATGGCTCAAAGTGAAGCAAAACTCACCAAAGCAATGTATATATAGAGCTTGAATCATGAAGAGAAGAATGGATGAGGGCTGACCAAAAATGTTCTTGGGTTGTCATTTCATGGTGAGGTTTGAGGTATGGGAGGCATGGTGCATGTAAGACTTGAATGAAAGCTTGAATGACATAAAGTGATCTTTTTGAAAGAAATATTTCTTCTAGAATGATGGAAACTTTGCTCACACTCGGGGTTCCACACAAATGGGGCATTTTTCCTAGTGAGTTTGGTTAAAGGTAAGGCAATCTGGGAAAATCCCTTTATGAACCTATGATAGTAGCTTGCTAAACCCAAAAGGCTCTGTATTTTAGTTACGGTAGTTGGTCTTCCCCAATTCATCACAGCTTTGATCTTACTGGGTTCAACGGCTATGCCTCCTTTAGACACTACATGCCTTAAAAACTGCACCTCTTCTAGCCAAAATTCACACTTAGACAGCTTAGCATACAACTTCTTCTCCTTCAACACCTCTAAAACCATCCTTAGATAATGTTCATGCTCATCGCGATTCTTCGAATAGATGAGTATATCATCTATGACAACAACCACGAACTAATCTAAATAAGGTCTAAAGATCCTATTCATATAATCCATAAACACCATGGGAGCATTCGTCAATCTAAACGACATAATAGCGAACTCAAAGTGTCCATACCGAGTTCTAAAGGCGGTTTTAGTTATGTCCTGATCTCTTACCCTAATCTGGTGGTATCCCGACCTTAAATCAATCTTGGAGAATACCACCGTTTTTTTTAACTGGTCCATCAGATCATTAATCCTAAGCAAGGGGTACTTGTTTTTCACTGTTACTCGATTTAATTGCCTACAATCTACGCACAATCTCATGCTCCCATCTTTCTTCTTAACAAATAAGACTGAGGCTTCCCATGGTGAAGTACTAGGTCTTATGAAACTCTTCTCTAAAAGCTCTTCCAATTGGGTTTTCAACTCCACCAATTCTAAGGGTGACATCCGATAAGGGGCTATGGAGATAGGTCCCATTCCGGGAACCAACTCGATAGAAAACTCTACTTCTCTCTCTAGGGGGAACTCGGGTATCTCATCCGGAAATACCTCGAGATAGTCTCTTACTACCAGTATATCACCTAGGTTTTGCTCAAAGTTTACCTCACTAGCGGCTAGGAGAACATATCCCTTAGTCTTCTTCCCACTACAGTGGACCTCTACAGAATTGAGGTAAAGTCTCAAGGTTTGACTAGTTTTGCTAGGGGGAGAGGGAAGAACAAGAGTTTTGGTGTGACAATCTAACAATACACGGTTGGTGTGGAGCCAATCCATGCCAAGGATTATTCCTATATCTTTCATGGGCAAACAAATTAAATCTATAATAAAGGACCTATTTGTAACACCCTCCCAAGTACAACATTATCCTTAAGTCATGACATCATACTCGAGAGTTGTTACTTTTTAATTAGCGGACCTTTCTTAAATAACTATAGCAAATTTGATGGGTTCGTGTACTAACTAGCGTAATTCGATCAACATATATAGCAAGATACAAAACATTTATTTAATATAAAATCGATTACATAGGGAAGCTATTCTATGAGCTCTAATACGCATATGTTCTCTATTAAGTTTACACATTTATATATACATCTAAGTACATATGATACAATCTCAAACACTCGACTACTGCCAATCCGACCTCTTTCGGTGTAGCATCCCATTGTTCTTTGGTTCAACCTGGAGATGACACGGGAACACCAAAAATACATAGGGATGAGAATTACACAATTCTCAGTAGGGCATTCCCTAAAACATGCACTGAAATTAATGTCATCGTCATCGTCCCAGCCACTTCGATTTATTAGAAAAAGAGTGATCATGCATTTCGTAACAATAGTTCATTTTTAAAGTTCCAAATCATACTTTCGAAGTGGGTTACTTTTAATGTTCACTCACTTAATTCACAGGTAATATCATGCTCAAGATCATATGAAATAATGCTAAAACAACATAACTCAATATGATATAACCTTGCATAATTCAATTACAATGAAATTGTCCTCAAGGGCCTACTACTGTTTATGGCCACAAAACTTAACTCAGTGCATTTTTCATTTTTCATCGACATAGGAAAGACTTAGTTCATATCATACTGTAAAACTCAATTTAGTGCATTTTTCTATTCTTATTAACATAGGAAAGACTTAGTTTATACCCAATGGGTATGTGTCGTGGACAACTTCACAATAGATAATTTATACCAAAAGGTATCTATCGTAGACAATGCCACAATGGGAAATAGACTGCTTATCAGGACTGAGCTCATTCCTATACGTGATCATCGGACTTCATTTTATTCCATTTCTGAATCACACACAATTCTATTCTTAGCCGATACGTCTACCGACTCAATATCTCGGGGGAAGTTCCTCTTTTTGCCTTCCCCTCAATTACACCTAAGTCTTGTTTCTGTTTTCTCCTATGTCACAACATGCACACTAGAGAAGTTCCTCTTTTTACCTTCCCTTCAATCCAACTTAAGTCTTGTTTCTATTTTCTCCTATGTCAGAACATGCACGAGTGAAATTTATACATTCTCTTTTCTCATATAGTTGTACCACATGCTTTCTCCTTTTCAAATGCATGCATAAGCCACATATAGGCATTCAATCACAATAAATTCTTATTTGAGCCTCATAAATCAATCTTCAAATTGTCTAGCATTCATACATACTCATCATACTTAAATCAAGAATCATTATATCACTAAATCACTACTTGAGTTCATTCCAGCACAATTACAACATATTGGCAGAATTCATGCCTAAGGAGTACAATTTATTGTGCATACCAAAAATCCATTTCAAGGGCTATAAAAATTCTCCAAGACACCTCAATGTGTCCACAAGATCCAGTAAAAATATCAAAATAAAAAGAGTTCTCTAACCATGATAAATAAATTATACAAGTTTAGTAGTCAGAGGCACTTTTTCACAGCTCAGAATAGGGTTCTCACAATTTTTAAATTTATCAAAAAATGGAATAAACTCAAAATAAAAATCACAGTTACACCTTGAGATGTTATTAAATCCCTGTAAAAATTTCAAAGGACAATTCCATCATTTACTATGATCACAAAATTATACAAATTTACAGCTTCAGTACCATGATTTCAGGCAGCATAGTTACAACTTCGGTCCATGATTTTTCTCAGGTAGCAAACTTTTTTATCATTCACCACGAAAATTCTCAGAGTTTTCTTAGGATATTATCTTGAACATATAATTTTTATAGCTCATAAAAATGACTAAAATTGGACCCGAAAATTCATGAATAAATCCTATCCTGCTGAAATCCGAAAATCCAGCAGCCTAGCCAAAACTTATTTTGACAAAAATCATTATTTAACCTCATCCAAACACTCCACCAAAATTAACACATCAATATCAACATATTATCATCAAATACAACCAGAAATTTCGGATTAAAACATGTCAAAAATTCTCAGAATAATTTTGAAAGAAAAAGGCCAAAGAAAACCCTACTTGAGTGGCCTTAAGGATCTTGGCTTCAAGAGTGATTCAAGATGGATTTCCTTCACTTCAAACCTTCCAAATCAGCACCAAACCCTCCCTTAGGCAGCAGATTATGAGCACTCAAGGTAGAGAAAAGTGATGGATTTAAATTCTAATCGGTTAGATTTGTAGGTTATGATGAGTGGAATAACTTTGGTGAAGGAAGTTTGTGATTTTATGAACTCTATGCTAGGAGTTTAGGCATTTAAAGTTGAGTTTTGTAGAAAATCACCATGGAAGCTTGCATTTCTGGTTCATGGCCGAGAACAATGGAGAAGTGGAGTGATAAGGTTAGCTTTAATTGGTGTAAATCTTTATCCAATAAAAGATCAAAACTTTTTCTACAAGAAATCATGATAAATGGCTAGGATTTAATCTTGTAAATCAAGATTAAATCTTATCCTTACATTTGGCTATAAAGGATGACTTTATCCTAAAGATTTGACTCTCTTTCGGTGTTAAAAAATGCACACCGAAATTTTATCGAACGAGTAAAACAGTGTACCCGGGTAGTCAATTATTGCCCGAAAATTAATTTTAGGTATACAATCTTTATTCTTACCCATTTCTAATATTAATCCTATAATTTCTCACTTTTGAGCATCTCCGGGCCCTAATTATAGGGTTTCGGCTGTCCCGCCAGGCCTACGGGGCCCGTAAGTTACTATTCATATTTTTTTTTTACAGATTCGTTGGATTGTCCTAATCATTTCTATATTCATCGGATTTTTTAAATTATGGTCAGAAAAGCTCAAATTAACTTTTGAATAATTTTTAGGGTGTTACATACAAAATCTCAGTTTTTGAAGTCTCAAAAACGCATTTTTCGGTTCTTTCTCGTTTCTAGTTTTTCTTAAAATAAGAGAATTGAATTCTTGCACCAATTGCTAGTGATTATACATAATTAAAACACTCTAATCAATATTTTTCAGGAACTAAATAAGTAAGGCAGTAGTAAAATTCCATTTCCTAAAAGTACCCGAAAATTGTTCCTTTGACCCATTCTTGTTACTAGTTTGTCCTAGGATACCAAAAACAACTTTTCTGACATTTAATTTTAATTTTTACATCCTCTAACTTGTCCAAACAGCATCAAACAGAAAAGGGAGCATCAAGGTAGTAGCCAAAAATTTGTGTCCCAAAGACACATAAAATCATGTTTTACTTTTCTTTGTAGCAAGGTCTCTAAGACAACTTTTAAGAAAACGCTAAGACATAGAGGTTGAGCCATAAAACTCATCCCAAACCTCAATAATTTGCCATGGCCGAAATGCACATGCATTGGGTGTAGCCATGATTTAAAATTTCATTCTAGATCCAAGGACAAATTTATGAGCTTTAAGATCTTTTAGGTGACAACTTGGAAATAAACATGCTATGCATCATATTTTATCTTCAAGATTTAGAGGTGAGAGCTCAAAAGTAAATATGCTATGCAACCCATTTTTATTTTCAAGATTAAAGTGATAGCACAAAAGTAAACATGTTGTGCAACTTATTTTCTTATCTTTAAGATTAAGGTGATGACATTAAAAGTAAACATGCTATGCACTTCTTTTTATCTTCAAGCTTTAGGGTGATGGCTCAAATCATAAATATGCTATGCAAACTTATTCTTATCTTGAGATTTACGTGATAGCATAAAAATAAATATGAATGCAAGCTTATTTTACATCTTGTTCTCTTAAAGCTCAAAAACCTTACAAGATTAGTTTCTTGCTCCTAGTAGATCTTAAACATTTGTGACCTTTAGAGTCTATCCACACCATGGTTTCAAGAACCTTATCTCTTGGACTCACGATCAAGCTCAAAACAAGAAACAAAGAGTAGAAAACAACCAACAACATTTCCTTTCTATGTTCCTCTCAAAAATCGAAAATGAAAAGGAAATGAGAAAAGAAACCGAAAAACAAAGGACCAAAAGGATCAAGATTTTATGCTTTAGAGATCTCAAGGTTAGTGATGTCAAATCACCATCAAAGATACTCATCATCAAGCTATGATCTAAACTCACATCATCAACAAAACCAACTTCTAAGAGGAGAAATAAAATGAGGCCAAAAATGAAATAAAACTAAGGAACCAAACATTTTGCTCTAAAGGCCTTTGAGCATGGTGGTGTCAAAACCACCATCAAGAACTCTCATCCTTGAGCTACTTCATAGAATCGACATAAAAGAAAAACCTTGAAGCCTAGACCGAAAAATGAAAGGAGGAAAGAATAACCTTTTAAGCTTTAGAGACCCTAAACTTGGTGGTATAAAGACCATTATCAAGGGTTCTCATCATCAAGCCATAGATCTACCACCTTTCCTCCAACCAAAACCAAAAATACAAAGGAAAGGAAACCCAAACCGAAACCATGAAACAAGAAAAGGAAAAACTCAAACCAAAACATAGAGAAAAGTAAATATAGAAAGCTTGTTCAACCATTCAACACTAGATCCGAAAATGGAGTAAAAGAATAAAGCTCAACACCAAACCAAACATATAAGGCCGAAAATGAGAAATACATAACAAGGAAAGCTTTGCTCACTTGAATAACATAAAAACCGAAAATATATAGACAAGAAAAAGGGAAGAAACTTCAAACAAAAACCCTACCAAAGATGTTGTCTTTGTAATAAGGAAGAAAGCTTGGTTCTTGTGGTTAAAATGAGAAGACAAAATCTTCTCTTGGGGGCTTAGGTGGTTTCGGCAAAGGGGGAAAAGGAAGGAGATGATTTTCTTATGAGATTGAGCTTGGGGGTGGAAATGTTGTGTGTTTCGGGTGTGGTGGTTTGTAGTGGTGATTTTCTCTTGACAGTGGAGGAGGAAGAAGAACTCAAGATGAGAGGAAATATGAGACCTTTTTTTTTCTTTTGGTGACAAACTCTCAACAAAAAAGTAAATGGTAAGAATGAGGCTTTTTCACTAAGCTTGAGTGTATTTCTATGTTGTAAAAATAAAATATGAGTGAAAATGGGGGGAGGAGGCTGCCGGCCATATGGGGCATTTGGGGGGGGGGGGAATTTTCATTTCATTTGAGTGTGATAATTGGGTTTTAGGGTAATTTCAATTAGGAAGCATAGTTAAAAACTTGTGTTTTGGTGTTAGGAGTTGTAATTATGTGATTAAAGTTAGAAATCATAGGTTTAACAATACAAGACAAGATTAGAGTGCTGTTATTCTTAGTTTGAATTAAACCTGTTTAGTTTGAAATTCAAACTCCAACAAGGTTCCTAATTTTATGGAACATGAGAGAGAAAACACTATTTAGCCATGACATGACATAAAGTCTTGAAAACTCTTTGACTAAGTGGTCGGGTATGTTATTTGATTTTTATTCGCTTATTCAGATAATAAGCAAGAGCTAGTGATGACTAGCTGAGGTATGAGCTCATAGCCTAGGTTTTTATTTATTAGGGTGGCCTCAACCTTGTTAAAGATTACATGAATGATGTTACCATATACTGATGAAAGTTCCAGATGGAAGTTATTGCCCTTATGCCACATGGTTTATGTTTATATGATTTGATGTGTTGATTTATATGCCTAAGTATTGCCATGCATCCATGCCTTAACATGTTGCATTCATAACATTAAGATGCATGCTAAAAGGAATGAACTTTGGATAATTAGTTTTATAAACCCTAAATTGAATCTTATATGCATGCACCCTCTTTTATAAATAAACCCAAGGTTCCTGAATATGTGAACGATGTAACCCTAGGATAGGAGATTCCTACTGAGATTTCTTTAGCAAGAATTCTCACTCCTTTCTCTTCCTTCTCCTTCTTCCGTCACATCTTCAGAGAGCGATGGGGACGTTCGTGGTCTTCATTGACACACCTACTTGGGAGGTTCACTATGACCCGGACCACGGGTCATATCATTTTGAAGGGCAGTGCACAGTGCGAGTCTTCATGTTCATTGGACGCCCCTTCACACATCCTGTACAGAGCTATCATTTCTCCCCGATGTCACCCTACGATGACGCGATGGTTTTTGAGCGTGCCCGGACACGAGATGAAAGGCTGCTACGGACATACACTGGTGGTTCGATGCCTCGAGACTTCCAGGACTATGTATCCCGGTCTCCCAGTTCAGAGAACGACCCTTCCGAGGACCCGCCGACACATATGTATAGTGAGAGTTCTGCTCTTACCCCTCAGTTCATGTGAGGTGTGAGCGAGGAGACTGTCACGCAGCCGCGATTGGCTAGGCGAGCCGAGAGGCACCCCCATTGAGGAGCTCACGCCCAGTCATCACGTATGCCCACTCCTGCCGTCCTGCGTCCATGGATCAGTTACACTTCACCTTTCCCCGAGTTCCAGTAGCAGACGTCTTAGGGGAGGCTTCGTGCACACACTCACACATAGACTGGATAAACCTGCTTTTGTTTTGAGGTTATCCATTATAGGTGCACTCGGGTAGTGATGGTTTACTTTATGTTACTTTATGTTTCCCTGTTTCTGTTGTATTTCCTTTTCCGCTGTATTACAAGCTCTGCCCGTCCCTATGAGGGTATGACTACATATGTATTTCTAATTATGTTATTAATGAAATGTTTTTGTTATTATGGTGGTCGTTGCTCTTTTGTTACTTGTTCTTAATTTCTGTGTTACTCTCTGCTTGCTAATCGTGTTTTATATTTCTGTCTTATGATTAGACTAAGAACGCGGCTCTCATTTTGATTTATGTTTTCAAAAAAAAAAATTTACCCGTAATTTCCGCTAAATATTTTAATAAAGTGATGAGACTAAGAAGTAATAACCTAATGTTTAACCTAATATGTTCTAGAGAGTTGGGTTAAAAATTAGGGTGTTACAATAGCCATTGGTCATTCTTCAAAGGATTTTCTTTAAATTGGCTTTGTTGTCAATAAAAACATTAAAACTTATACTTTTTGAAGGGTTCTAGAGTTTACAATCTCCCCCTTTTTGATGATGACAAACCAATTTGAAGAAAATCTTTTGAAGAGAGGTTGAAAGAAATAATACAGAGTATAAATACAAAGAATTATAATTTCTTTCAACACATCATCATTCTTAAATCTTCCTAAGTCTTTTTCTTAAGGCATGACTAGATACATTCAAGAAAATTTTGAAGCCTTAAGTTGACTCAAATCAAGGTTGTTTGGTTCATGATGATATTTTCTGATTTAATCAAATAACTTATTTAATTTGTATCACAAAGATACTTAAGCAGATGTCATCGTTTTAATCCAATTTTGCCAATCAGCTTGATTTTAGTCATGAAATGAATTTCTAACATTTAAGTGTGCTAGAATATCTGTCAAGATTAGTACTTTCCCTATTCAACACTTTCCTTTGGATTATATGATATGCATTGTATGCTGATACTTAGAGATAGATGCTTAAATATTTCCTTGAGTAACTCCCCCTAGCTTTCTCAACACGAGATTTTCATTTCTTTTCTCCCCCTTTTGTCATCAGCAAAGAGGAGTGTTCTAAAAGTTAGGAGTAATTTTACTAACACCATTGAAGGTGAAGTACCCATAATCATTTGAAAAAGAAATCTCATGAAATTTAAAAAGGCTTTAAGTTTAACAGACTTTTTAAGGTACAAAAATGTTCTTCGGCTAAAAGTTTAGTTAATATGTCAGACACTTGGTCTTTAGTGTTTATAAACATCAATTCTACATTTCCTTTCTGAACATGATCTCTAATAAAGTGATGCTTTATATCAATATATTTCAATCTGGAGTGCTAAATGGGATTTTTAGCTAAATTTATAGCACTAGTATTGTCATAGAAGATTGGGATTTTGGAATACCTTAAGTGATAGTCTTCTAGCTAGTTTCAAATCCATAGCATTTGAGTACAGCAATTTGTGACTGCTATGTATTCTGCTTCTGCAATGGAAAGAGCAATGGTATTCTACTTTTTACATGTCATGTAATCAGGCTATTTCGAAAGAAGCAGCAACACTTGCTGGTGCTTTTTCTTTCTACTCTATCTCCTACGAAGTCAGCATCGCAATAACTTGCAATCTTATAAAATGTACCTTTCTCATACCATTGGCCAAGGTTAGTAGTACCTGATAAATATCTGAGTATTCTCTTAATGGCATTTAAGTGTGATTGTTTTGGACTTGATTGGAATCTAGTGCATATCCCTACACCTAATTGAATGTTTGGTCTACTAATTGTAAGATACAATAATGACCCGATCATTCCTCTATAACTAATTTCTTATACTTTTTCACCATTCTAATCAGCATCAATGATTTGTGAAGGATGCATAGGAGTACTCATTGGTTTTGCTTGATCCATGTGAAACCTTTTCAAAAGCTTTTTTGTATATTTTTCCTTTATGGATCAAAGTTCCATCTTTTTGTTGCTTTATTTGCAAACCAAGGAAAAATTCAATGCACCCATCATACTCATTTCAAACTCACTTTGCATTAGTTTTGAAAATTTTTCACAAAGAGAATGATCAATGGCTCCAAATATAATGTCATCGACATATATTTGTACTATCAGAAAGTGATCTTTTGATTGAAGAGTAAATAAGGTTGTGTCAACATTACCTCTCTTAAACCCATTCTTTAGCAAAAAATTGCTTAACCTTTCATACCACGCTCGAGGGGCTTGTTTTAGACCATAGAGTGCTTTTGTTAATTTGTAGACATGGTTTGGGAAGTCATCACTCTCAAATCTCGGAGGTTGCTTTACGTGTACTTCTTCAGAGAGAAAACCATTTAAAAAGGCAGACTTGATGTCCATTTACTAGAGTGTAAAACCTTTGTCAGCAACAAAGGCAAGTAACATTTTGATGGCTTCCAATCTAGCAACTGGTGCGAAGGTCTCATCATAATCAATTTCTTTCTCCTAATTGTAGCCTTATACAACTAGTCCTACTTTGTTTCCAATGGGTCTGCCTACTTCATCCAATTTATTTCTAAAATTCATTTTGTTCCGATGATGGTTTTTCCATTTGGTTTTTCCACAAGAGTCTAGACTTTGCTTTTCTCAAATTGTTCCAGCTCATCGTGTATGGCCTCTACCCATCCTTTGTCACTTAAGGCTCCTTCAATGCATGCAAGTTCAATGGTGGAGATTAGAGCATAATTTGAAGTATTTCTCGGAGAAGATTGAGTCTTCATTCCTTTAGAGATGTCTCCTATAACATAATTATAAGAGACAGCTTTAAGGTTATAGACTCCTTTGTAGTTTTTGTGCTTATAATTTCCATCAGTTTCTTGTTCATCCTCAGGTTGCTCTCCCTCTTGTTCAGAATTATTGCTTTGTGACTGCTTTGGTGTCTTGAGTGTACTTTCTGAGGGATTTGAATCTTGTAGTCTACTTTCTAATGTTTTTATTTGCTTGAATTCTAAGTCTTTTCCAAGATTCAATCTTTCAAGAGCTTCCTCCAGATCATCTTGGTCATCATCAAAATCTTTCCTGAGCTCCTTGAACCTTATGTGAATTGTTTCTTCACACATAGCATTCTTTTGTTATATACCCTGTAAGCTTTTGAAACAGATGAATATCCAATGTTTCCAATACCTGTGACTTTCTACCTCCATCAGTGAATTTTACTAATCCAGAGTGTTTTGGCTTGAGATTTTCGAAGCATTTTCTGGATCCGAACATGTGTCTGGAACAGCTATTGTCCATGTACCATTTGTTATCAAATTCTATGTGTTCTCAGACACACCTGCAATAAACACATTTTTCAATTTAGGTACCTAGACATTCTTGGGTCCTTATGAGTTAGTATTGTAAAAACAAGGTTTTCCAATTCTTCTAACATACTTCCTTGTCATGAAGCATCTGTCACGAAGATGTCCCTTTTTATAACAAACAGTACAAGAGACTTCATTGATGGTTTATTTAGTTGAAATGCACTTCCTATTCCTTTTTCAACCTCTTTATATCCTAATCCAGTTTTCTGGAAGTATGGTCTTTGTCCTCCAAGCATTAGTTCAAGATTTTTTGAGCTATTTACCAATTTTTCTAGATCAAACTTTAAAAGTATAATTGGTTTCTCTAGTTTAGACATATTTTCCTAATTTTTCTCACAATTTTTTGCTGACTTGATTTTTGAGAAGTTGAGTTCATTGTTTTCATTTTGTAATCCATTTTTTTCACATTTCAGATTTTGAACTTCTATTTTGACCATTTGTAGTTCTAAAATAATTTCTTTATGTTTTTTCTTTAGATTTAAATAATGAAAGGAAATAGTTTGAGTGTTCTCAAGTAATTCTTCATATAAGGCCACTAATTCATCATAGGATAGATTTTGGTCAGAAATATTTACCTCAGATTCGTCCTTCGAGTTTTATCCTGGCATGAAGCATAGGTTTGCCATATCTTCTTGTCCTTCTAGACTTTCTGCTCCCATGTTTTCTTCATCAAAGTTACTCCATGTTGCTAGCATTCCTTTTGTCTTGTTCATGAGCTTCTTTTGTGGGCTTTTTAGCTTTGGATATTTAGATCTAAAGCGACCATTTTCTCCGTAGTTAAAGCAAATAATGTTGTCCGGTTTATTTTGCCTTTCCTCTCTCTTTTTATGCCTTTTCTTCTTTAAAACTTGCCTTTCCAGGCTCTTGACATCCTTCTTACTAGCATGGAGATCTCATCTCCATCATCATCTGCAATGTCATTATTAGATTTGTCTTCTTCATAAGAGGTTTTAGTAATTTTCATTGTCTTCCCTTTGCTTGACTTATGATAGGAAGATTTTAAGGCAATGGACTTATTTTTCTGCATGGATTCACCATGCATTTCTGTCAAAACTACCTCATGAGTTTTGAGAGATCCAATAAGTGCATCCAAACTTGAAGTTTGAAGATCTTTGGCTTCATTAATGGCTATTATTTTAGGCAGCCATTGTAATCATTCTTTGACTTCTTTCTATCAAAATACTTAGCGGAAAATATGGGTAAATTTTTTTTTAAACATAAAACAAACCGTGAGCCGAGCGTGCTAACATAAGCCGAGCATTAAGTACAATCAAGGTAAATAAGGAAAGAAGATCATATGTGCACATATCTAAAACACAACATTCATGAACATGAAACACAATTATATTAAATAGCATAGTTCATAATACAATAGGAATTAAAATAAGCGAAGTCACACCCATACATAGTGGGCTAAGCTTTCGATACATAAAATCAACAAAAGGATATACATAAAGGCAATAAATACATGGAAACAGAAAATACATAGAACATAGAATCACCATATGCCATCTACAACTCCCTCTCACTAGTCCTACGAGTACTCAAAACTAAAGATACCCCTAACAAAAGATACAACTTGAAAAAAGGATCCTCGTGATAGCTCGGGCATTCAAATGGGTCCTCTATCGAGATCTACTGGTGATGTTGATCCTTCGGTGAATGGGGTATGCACCCAATGAACTGGGCAAGCTCCTCAGGTGTATGCAGGAGAAACGGGGGACGAACATGGCCTCCACGGTACAGACACATCTCCAGTTGTCGAGCTAGCCTAGGCCGGGTCACCATGTCCTCGCTGCCTCCCCTGTGTCCATCAGTCCATAGATGCAGAACCCTCTGAGTAAATGTGTGTGGAGGAGTCCTAAGACGAGTCGATCTCTAATCGGCTCGAACGGGAACATACTCGAGGTAATCGTGAACTGTCGAAGCTGTGGGGCGAGCACGTTGAGTTTGCTCATCGCGAGGTCGAGTGCACTCAAAGATCAGGTCATCGCCGTAGGGACAAGTTGGGATGAACTTGAAGTTAGAAACCGAGGAGGCAAAAGGGCATCCCATGTATGCAAAATTATGTATAGCACAGTGACTCTCAAAGTGGTATGAACGATGATCCAGGTCGTAGTGCACCTCCTATACTGGATTGTCAATGAAGATCATGAACGAAGCCATTGTCCTCTGAAGATGTAACGAAAAGAAAGAAAGATAGAGGGAGTGAGAATCTTAATAAAGAATCTCAGCAAGGGAAATCCTTCTATCTTAGTGTCATCGTCTACGTCTCCAGGAACCTTGGGTTTATTATTAAAGGGGTGA
This sequence comes from Dalbergia cultrata, assembly GCA_031216105.1. Lineage (NCBI taxonomy): Eukaryota > Viridiplantae > Streptophyta > Magnoliopsida > Fabales > Fabaceae > Dalbergia > Dalbergia cultrata. Next base: position 32,617,934 of record CM062353.1, on the reverse strand, counting down.
GCATGCATAAGGTTCATTATTAGGTTTTAAACATAGTTATCAAAGGTCCATTCATTTTAGGATGAATCTTGATGTCAGGAATACAGCATATCACAGTATGAATGTATGGCAAAAAACTTATGCAATCACCACTTGAACAAATCATAAAAAAACATGCTCATTTATATGGCATCAAGAGGTTTAAAACTTTCATATGAGTGCATTCTCTTTCCTTTGCTTAAGGGACATTACTTGCATCATTTGTTTCTTTCATGGGGCCACCCTAATGACTTTTCTCTTTTGAGAATCTCTAGGTTATGAGCTCATACCTAACTAGTCATCACTAGTTTCAACTTATCCTAAGATAAGTATAAATCCCAACTCCTAGAGTATGGGTTAAGGGGCTTAAGGATCGCCTATCATAACCTTTAATTTAGGAAATCTATAGGGTCAACTTGTAACACCCTAATTTTTTTTCATAAAATAATTGAGGCTTTAGTAATAAGAATATCAAAATTCTTATGTACGTAGAAATGAAGAGAACAATGTAATGAACGTTTAAAAAAAAATGAATAGTATTTTGTGGGCCCCGTAGGCTCGCCAGGACAGCCGAAACCCTAGATTCAGGACCCGAAGATGCCTAAAATTTGGAAATTTTAGAATTAAAGTTAGAAATAGGCAGGAATAAAAATTTTATACTTAGAATTAATTTTCAAATAATGATTGATTACCCGGGTACACTATTTTACCCGTTCGATGAAATTTTGGTGTGCGATTTCTAACACCGAAAACTAAATAATTTGTATAAAATGAGAAAGTTTATCCTTTTAAAAGTTAAATGAAGGGCTAAGATTTTCTCTTGGATGAAAGATCGAATCCTAGCCATTGATTGTAATTTATTTTAATAAAAAAATTATACTTTATGAAGTAACCAATAAGAATTCACTTTATTAGATAAATACAACACCTAACCCCATAATTATGATGATCATTCTCAGCCATCTAGGAAGGAGATACAGAAACCTCCATTTTTGTTTCCATGAGAGCTCAAGTTTGCTTTAAAAGTCCATAAAAACTAGTCTAAAGTTATTGAAACTACAAAGTTCCTTCATAAAACTTGTTATACACCTCAAACCCTACAAATCTAACCGATTGAAATCTCAAATCCTCACCTTAATACTTAACTTCCCCACTGCCTAAGGAAGATTTGGAACTGAAATTGGTCTCTTTAAGTGATGGGAGATCACTTAAAGCAGCCTTTGAAATATAAAGCTCAAAAGCTTTCAAAGTAGGGTCCTATGGAGTCTTTTCTTGCCAAATTTATTTTTCTTATTTTTGACTTGTGTTATAGGAAATTTTTTATTATTTTGGTTAGTGATATATGTTTGTTGATGAATAAATTTTGGTGGAGGGTTTTGATGAGGTTAGAGTAGTCATTTTACCAAATGAAGTTTGAGTTAGAGTGTTGGATTTTCGGTTTTGCGGAAAACAGTAAAATCTCATGAATTTTTAGACATATTTGTATTTATGATCATGGTCTGGAAAAATTATATTTGTATTTCTTGAGCATTTGTTTCAAGAAATAGTGCTTTAAAAAAATCAGAGACCAACATGATGTTCATGCTGCCTGGATTTCTGAAACTGAAGCAGTAAAATTGTATGATTTTATTATCATAGTTGATGATCCAATTGCCCTTACAAATTTTTACAGGGAGTTAATGACACCTTGAATTGTAACTAGAATTTTTATTCTGGGTCAATTCCATCATTTGCTAAATTTAAAAATTGTGAGAATTTTGTCCTAGGCTATGAAAAAGTGTTCTCTAACCACCAAACTTGTAAAATTTAGTGACATGATTATAGAATTTTGATTGCCATGAAAATTTTCCATGGTATTTTAGACATATGAAGGTATCACAAGGAATTTTTGTGGCTCTTGAACTGATCATTTGATGCAGAAACTAATTATGAATCCAAGAGCGACAAATCTATCTGGCTGCTGGAAATGATAAAGATACCTTAAACTAGTGGTAGAATGCCATTGAATTAAAACATATATCATATGAATGCATGCTAATTACTCTAAAGGAATGTTGAGGAGATATGGATGAGACTCCGACATAATTATATGCCTATATGTGATATAAGTATGCCTTTGAAAAGATAATTACATCATATGAATACTATGATAATGAAAGAGAAAATATGACTTTCAATTTTTCAAATTCCAGCATATGGGGAAAACAGAGACAAGGCTTATGTGGGTTATATCAGGAAGGAAAAATAAGGACTTCCCAGGGAATTTCATGAGTCGGTAAATGTATCGGCTATGAATATAACTGTGTGATTCGAAAATGGAAAAAAATGAAGTCCGATGATCACGAATAGGAATGAGCTCATGTCCTAGCAATCTATTGTTCTTTGTGGGGTTATCCACTACAGATATTACTGGATATGAAACTAAGCCTTCCCTATGTTAATAAAAAGAACAACTGCACTAAGTTGAATTCCATGTGATATAAGAGAAACACATACGATTACTACCAGTTTGCATTTAATTTTCCATGACTCATGTACACTAATATTGATATATGTGATCTAGCATGATGTTTTTTTTTTATTATATGAATGCATTTACTGATTATATTCTATCCACATGTAAGGGATTACCCTATTGAGAATTTTATAATATTCTCACCCTGATTTGTGTATATGTTGTATTGTGCTCAGACTCTATAGATGTCGTCACTAGTATTCTTCCTTGATTCGCCATAGTGGGTGTGGCATTACGATCCTGTACTCGACTTTCTTTATGCAGTAGCTTATTCCCTGATCCGTGCATATGTGTTCTTTGGCCGATCCTTTAGTGCGTCTGTCTTCACCGTTGATTTCAATCCAGCTTTTCCCTACGACGGTGTGCCTCTCCATATGGTGCACCCAGTTATATTTGATATTTCTCTAGCACCACCAATACCTCCCCCAGTGGATGCTCCATCCTCATCCTTGTCCTCTGATTCGGACCCATCAGAGAGTCCAGATGCCCCTGGCGGAGGAGAGGCCATCATACCGATGGCCAACAATTTCGCTTACGAGGACATGAGAGCTACGGGGGCTTTTGACTTGTATATAGTGTAGTATAGTGCCAGGAACTTACCAGCTTGTAGACTGATTACTGTTAGATGTCTTAGGTCCATTTCTCTGTATATATGATTTTTGTTGGACCTTGATGTTTGAGCAGGCTTAGTAGGTCTTTTGATAGGAGTCCCTGAGTTGTATTATAAGTGAAGTGACTTAACTTCAAGTATGGTATGTATTAAAGAAAGTTGTATGTAAAGTATAAACATATTTATATTTTGTAGTAGTTTTCTTTACAACTCAAGAGTTTGATTTACCTTATTTTCATTTTATTCGACTAGTGGATATTATAAAGAGGAAGTGATACTCTTCTAATTACAATGTTAATGCTCGAGTAATACATGGTAGTGAGGAGGGTGTTACACAACTCCTCTTCGAAACGAATCCAGTACACAATAATATTGTCCGCTTTGGCAGGCTCGATGTGCACACCCCCCATGGTTTTGCTTCCTCCCCACCATAGTGGCGGAAATGCGTCTTAGCATGCTATGAAAGAATGCAACATAAATACATGACCTCAAATATCATAATGACATTTCACTTAATGCTTCATGCTCATCAATTTCATGTAAATCATCCGTCTTAATCCATTATCATCATAGCATGCCACAATTAGCACAATGCTCATGTCTCAAGTTCATATACCCATATGCACACATCATTAATACTTTCGCAAAGCAATAAGCATGCTCCTGCCTAATATGCCAGAGTAAGGGATCGGACTTAGCTAATGCAAATGCTACGCTTAATAAGTCATATAATCATATGTTTAAGATCCAATCATAATTAGTCATGAACTCATGTTATTTCACATGAAACAAACTTATTTTCACCTTTTAGGTTCTGGTAACCGATTACATGAGCTGGTAATCGATTACACAGTTCAGACTTTCAAAACTGTCATAAATAAGCTACTAATAATCGATTACATAGTCAGTGTAATCGATTACCAGAGTCAAAATGTCCATTTTGGGCTCAAAGAACATCCTGGTAATCTATTACTAGAAGCTCCAAAATTTAAACAGAACAAGTTTTGACACTTTCCAAATCATTTCTTTGTCCTAGAATCATATCAAAACACTTTTTCCTGTTTTACTTGAAATCATACTCAAATATCAACATCAAATGGAGATTAAACTCAGTTTCAATAATACACTTTCTTCTCATAAAAAACACTCCTTGAGTTTTCAAAACTTGCAAGACTTTGAATGACATAATTCACAACAGTTCTAAGACACAAGATTTGAACCATAGAATTACATAAAACCCATTTTCAACCTCAATACTTTGCCATGGCTGAAACGCACATGATCTCAAATCTCATGTACCTTTTAAAATCGAAATAAAATGAGTCAAAGAACCAATCTTTAAGCTTTAGAGTCCATAAACTAGATGGTATCAAAACCATCATCTAATGTCCTCATCATCAAGCTTATCATTTCACTTTTTATTTTCAACTCAAAATCAAAGATAAAAAGGAAAAAGGAATATCAAAACCCCAAAAGTAAAATCCAAGCAAAACATAAAGACCAAAGAATGTTAGAGAACCAAGGGGCCAAAGTATTTAAGCTTTAGAGGTCTTGAACATGATGGTGTCACAACTACCATCAAGACACTCATCATCAAGCCATGAACTCTTGTTCATCCAACCACAACCAAAGTCAAGAATAGCAAAAGAAAAGTTACAAGCTCAACCATCCATCCACAAGACCAAAATAAAAGAATCATAAAAGGGAAAACTTGTTTCTTCAAGCAACATTAAAAACCAAAATCAAGAACAAGGAAAGAAAGGAAAACTTCAAACAATCCCTTACCAAGTAATGTCTCTTGGTTGTTAAGAAAAGAGCTTGTTCTTGCAAGGAAATGAGAAGGAAATTATTCTCCAACGTGGTATGAGGATTCGGCCAAGAGAAGATAAAGCGGAAGGAAATGTTTTTGTGTTAGCTTTGTGTATAAGAATGAAATCTTATGTATTTAATGAGGATTTATGGTAGTTGTGTGGTGGTTTTCTCTTGAGAGTGGAAGAGGAAGAGAACTCAAGATGAGAAGAAAGTATGAGAGCTTTTTTGGTCACAAGACTTCAACAAAAAAACTAGTGGTAGAGTGTGTGTTTTCTTTACATTTTAGTATATATATCATGTTGAAAAATGAAATATGGATATGCATTTGGGGGGAAGGCAGCGGCATTCATGCAGCCATGGGGGGGAGGAATATCTCCTCCAAGTTATCATTCAAAGGTAAGGTTGGAGGCATGGCTAGGTATGGGTTTAAGCATGGGCTTAGGTATAGCTCAAAGCATGGTTCTTTGAGTGTTTGAATGAATCAACATGTGATGAATTTGGTGGGGGAGTGGCGGTTTTTATGCAACCAAAAGGAGGGAATTGTTTCATCTAATTATGGTTTAAAGGTATGTTTAAGTGTATCTTTGATTAGGCTTTTGATTAGGAGTTTGTAAGTAAGTGTTTCGGTAAAGTAAAGGGTGATTAAGGGTGTCAAGGCATGATTAGGGAGTGTTCTTGTTTTATTAGTGAAATCAAAACTCATTTTACAAGATAATCAATCACAAACACAATTCCTTAATTTAAGGAGTTGAAAAGAAAAAATACTATTTAAAATTCCATGACATGGAATCTTGACTTTAAGAAAGAGATTAAGGTGTATCTAAGCAATCTTAGGTTCTAATCAACCTCAATAAATTATTTTGACTCTAGGTTAATTATCAAAATTAATTTATCTTCGATTAGAGCCCAATTTTGCTTAGGTTTCCTTAATTACGTCATTAGGCCCGTAATATACTATTTCAGGGGCAAAATGGTAATTTTTCACAAACACTGGCCAAGACCACTCAGACTTAAACAATCATCATTAATCACAAATAGTTAGCATTCTGAACTCCCGGGAAAGATTCTGGGCTCAAACGACACTTATATCCGCGTAAAACGCTATAGGGGTATTTTGGTCATTTTAAGCTAAAAGTTCAGAAAATGAGATTTTTCATCTCTGTTTTCAATCATAACATGTGTAATCCCCTTCAAACATTGATTTGACCCTTTGAGGACTGCCAGGTCAGTTGTCCTTGAATTTCGGGTAAAAATGACCTCAGGGACATTTTGGTCATTTTTGCTCTAACAGAAAAATTGGGACGTTACATTACTCCCTTCCTTAAAAAGAATTTTGCCCTCGAAATTCGTTACCTAAAAAGAGCTCAAGATACTTTGTCCTCATATCAGATTCTAGCTCCCATGTGAATTCTTCCGCATTCCATTGCCCCCATGCTACCTTCACCTAAGGTACCGTCTTGTTCCTCAACTGCTTGACTCCTTTGTCCATAATCCTCGTAGGCGATAGGTTAAAGGTCAAGTCCTCCCTTAATTGTACTTGTTCCGACTCTAACTCATGACTAGGGTCAGACTGGTATTTTCTTAGTTGTGAGACATGGAAGACATAGTGGAGATTAGACAGATTGGGTGGTAAAGCTATTTTGTAGGCTACTAGTCCTACTCTATTGAGAATTTCAAAGGGACCAAGGAATCTAAGACTCAGCTTTTTAACTTTCATGGCTTGTCCTATACCAATTGTAGGGGTGATCCTAAGGAAAACATGTTCTCCCTCTTGGAATTCCAATGGCTTTCGCTGTTTGTCTGCATAGCTTTTCTGTCGACTTTGAGCAGTTAGGATCTTATCCTTGATTCTCTTGATTTGCTCTGTTGTCTCTCTTACCACTTTGAGTCCCAACATGCTTTGTTCACCGGGTTTGTACTAACACAAAGGTGATTGGCACTTTCTTCCATACAATGCCTCATATGCTGCCATACCGATGCTTGGATGATAACCGTTGTTATATGCAAACTCGATTAGTGGCAGGTACCTATTCCAACTACCGTTCTTATCCAACACACATGCCTTCAACATATCTTCAACGGTTTGTATATTTCTTTCTGATTGGCCATCTGTTTGAGGTGGTAGGTCGTGCTTAAGCACAACCTTGAACCGAATGTCATTTGAAAGGCTCCCTAAAAACGTGATGTAAACCGTGGATCTCAATCCGAGATTATCGTCGATGGTACTCCATGTAACCTCACAATCTCTTGAATGTATAACTGGGCCAACTTATCTAAGAAGTATGTTATCTTGATGGGTAAAAAATGGGCTGACTTAGTCAATCGATCCACTACCACCCATATAGCACCATGGCCAGCTTGGGTCTTAAGTAGGCCGGTCACGAAGTCCATGGAGATGCTATCCCACTTCCATTCGGGGATAAACAAAGGTTGCAACATTCCAGACGGCTTTTGGTGCTCAATCTTTACCTTTTGACAGACCAAGCACTTACTTACCTAAGCAACTACGTCCTTTTTCAAACCAGGCCACCAAAACATCTTCTTTAGGTCTTGATACATCTTGGTGGTACCAGGGTAAATGGTAAAATGGCTCTTGTGAGCCTCCTCCAAAATCTCTTTTCGGAGGTTACCACATGTCGGTACACAAAACCATCCTTCAAACCTCCACAACCTATCTGTTCCTTGGTTAAAACCTTCTAACTTTCCAGCTCCTACTGCCTCTAAAATCCCTTTAAATTCCTCATCTTCTTGTTGGGCTCGAGTAATTCTCTCCTTGAAATCACTAGTCACTCTGAGATGACACATCCTCACACTCTCAATGGACAAAGACATCCCTAGGTTCATGTCCCTAAACTTTTCAATTAGCTCCGCCTACTTAACCATTATCCGAGATAAGTGCAATGACTTCCGACTCAAAGCGTCGGCCACCACATTGGCCTTACTGGGATGATATTTCAACCCAAAGTCGTAGTTCTTTAGAAACTCCATCCATCTTCTTTGTCTCATATTCACTCCTTTTGATCAAAAAGATACTTGAGAAACTCCACACCTTCAAGGCAAACACTACTGCTGCTAGCTCCAAGTCATGGGTGGGGTAATTAGCTTCATGAGGCTTGAGTTGTCTAGATACGTAGGCTACCACTTGTCTATTCTGCACCAATACACACCCTAAACCTTTCCCTGTAGCGTCACAATACATCACGTAAGGCACATTGGGATCGGGTAAAACTAGTACTGGGGTGGTAGTCAACTTCACCTTCAACTCTTGGAAACTCTTCTCACAGTCCGGGGTCCACGCAAAGGGGGCATTCTTCCTAGTTAGCTTGGTTAAAGGTAAGGAGATCTGGGAAAATCCTTGAATGAACCTACGATAATAGCCAGCTAAACCCACAAAGCTCTACATTTCCATTATGGTGGTTAGTTTCTTCCAACTCATCACTATTTCAATCTTACTAGGATCTACGGCAATACCTCCTTTCGACACTACATGTCCTAAAAACTTAACTTCCTCCAGCCAGAATTTTCAATTAGACAACTTAGCATACAACTTCTTTGCTTTCAGAATCTCCAAAGCCATTCTCAGATGTTGCTCATACTCTTCGTGAGTCTTCAAATAGATGACTATATCATCTATGAAAAAAACCACAAATTGATCTAAATAGGGTCTAAAGATCCTATTCATGATATCCATAAACACAGTAGGAGCATTGGTCAAACCAAACGACATGACCGTGAACTCAAAGTGGCGATACCAAGACCTAAAAGTAGTGTTAGGTATGTCCTCCTCCTTAACCCTAATTTGGTGATTTCTTGACCTCAAATCAATCTTGGAGAATACCATCGTTCCCCTCAACTGGTCCATTAGATCATCAATCTTAAGCAAAGGGTACTTATTCTTCACTGTCACTCGATTTAGCTGCCTATAATCTATGCAAAGCCTCATACTCCCATTTTCCTTTTCGACGAACAAGACCGGGGCTCCCCATGGTGATGCACTTGGCCTTACAAACTTCTTCTCTAACAGCTCCTCTAGCTAAGTTTTCAACTCGGTCAACTCAAGGGGTGACATCCTATAGGGTGTTATGGATATCAGCCCAGCTCCTGGAACTAACTCGATAAAGAACTCAACCTCCCTTTCAAGAGGGAATTCGAGTATCTCGTCGAGAAACACTTTAGGGTAGTCTCTCACCACGGGTATATCACCTATGTTTTGCTCAAGGTCCACGTCGCTAACGGCTAGGAGAACATATCCCTTACTCTCTTCCCCATGACAGTTAACCTCTATGGTGTTTAAATAGAGTTTAAAAGACCTACTAGGCTAGCTAGGGATTGGAAGGAAAACGACAGACTTTGTGTAACAATCTAACATTACACGGTTGGCATAAAGCCAATCCATGCCAAGAATTATGTCTAAACCACTCATGGGCAAACAAACCAAGTCTAAAATGAAAGGTCTACCCTCAGCAAAAAGATGATAGTCTAAACAGCATTTGAAAGTCCTAACAGGTTTACTAGTGGATGTGGAAACATTTAGGTCAAAAGGAAGTTCTATCACATGCAATTGTAAGGACCTAACACTATCATGTGATATGAAAGAATGAGTTGCACCAGAATCATATAGTACAATTAAGGTCCTACCATTTATCTCATACATACCTTCTATGAGGCTTCTGGACTTCTCCGAGTATTTTACATTGAGGGTAAAGACTCTCCCTTGGTGTTGTGGATGGGAGTTTAGGGTCCTCAGATTCTGCTCCGTGCACTCCCTCACGAAGACCATAAATACTGAGGTGATCAAGCTTAACATTCCATGCTAGATAAGCTAGACAGGGGTCATGCATATCTAACCTATAGCTTATCTCTAGTATCTAAGCACTATACATGACATAACTATCGCATCATGCTTAAAAAGCATGGTCGGTCTCATCCTCAGGCTCCGTGAGAATTGAACTGCTCTGATACCAAAATGTAATACCCTAATATTTAACCCAACATACCTAGGACGTATTACAATTAATTATTAGTTATTACTCTTTCATTTCATTCTTTGACTTCTTTCTGTCAAAATACTTAGCGGAAAATATGGGTGAATTTTTTTCTTTTGAAACATAAAACAAAATATGAGCCGCACTTGTAACATAAACTGAACATTAAGTACAATCAAGGTAAATAGGGAAAGCAGATTATATGTGCACATATCTAAAACACAACATTCATGAACATGAAACACAATTATATTAAATAGCATAGTTCATAATACAATAGGAATTATAATAAGCGAAGTCACATCCATGCATAGTAGGCTGAGCTTTCGGTACATAAAATCAACATAAGGAAATACATGAAGGTAGTAAATACATGGAAACAGAAAATACATGGAATATAGAATCGCCAGATGCCATCTACAGTTCCCTCTCACTAGTCCTACGAGTGCTCAAAACTAAAGATACCCGTAACAGAAGATACAACATGAAAAGGAGATCCTCGTGATAGCTAGGCACTCAAATAGGTCCTCCATCGAGATCTACTGGCGATGCTAATCCCTGGTGAAGGGGGTATGTACCCAATGAACTGGGCAAGCTCCTCGGGTGTATACAGGCGGAACAAGGGACGAACATGGCCTCTGCAGCGCGAACGCATCTCTGATCGTCGGGCTAACCTAGGCTGGGTCACCATGTCCTTGCTGCCTCTCCCTATGTCCATAAGTGCCGTAGGTGCAGAACCCTCCAAGTAGATGTGTATAGGGGAGTCCTCAAACGGGTCGGTCTCTAATCACCTCAAACGGGGAACATACTCGAGGTAATTGCAAACTGCTGAAGCTATGGGGTGAGCACGTTGAGTCTGCTCATCACAGGGTTGAGTGTGCTCAAAGATCAGGTCGTCGCCATAAGGAGAAGTGGGGGTGAACCTGAAGCTGGAAATCGGGTAGGCAAAAGGGTGTCCCATGTATGCAAAAATACATACAGCACAGTGACCCTCAAAGTGGTACAACCGGTGATCCGGGTCGTAGGGCACCTCCTATACTGGAGTATCAATGAAGATCACGAACGAAGCCATCGTCCTCTGAAGACGTAACAAAAAGAAAGAAAGATAGAGGGTGTGAGAATCTTAATAAAGAATCTCAGCAAGGGAAATCCTCTTATCCTAGTGTCATCGTCTACGTCTCTAGGAACCTTGGGTTTATTATTAAAGGGGTGAGCATGCATAAGGTTCATTATTAGGTTTTAAACATAGTTATCCAAGGTCCATTCATTTTAAGATGAATCTTGATGTCATGAATGCAGTATATCATGGTATGAATCTATGGCAGAAAACTTATGCAATCATCACTTGAACAAATCATAAAGAAACATGCTCATGTATGTGGCATCAAGAGGTTTAAAACTTTCATATGAATGCATTCTCTTTCCTTTACTTAAGTGACATTACTTGAATTATTTGTTTCTCTCATGGGGCCACCCTATTGACTTTTCTCTTTTGAGAATCTCTAGGTTATGAGCTCATACCTAATTAGTCGTCACTAGTTTCAGCTTATCCTAAGATAAGTATAAATCTTGACTCCCAGAGTGTGGGTTAGGGGGCTTAAGGATTGCCTATCATAACCTTTAATTTGGGGAGTCTATAGGGTCATCTCCTCTTTGAAATGCATCTACTGGCATCCAGTGTAATGCCCCGATTTTCTGTTAAGAGTGGAAATGACCAAAATGCCCCTGAGGTCATTTTCAGCCCGGAATTCGAGGAAAGCTGGTTCGGCAGTACTTGAAGGACAAACTCAATGTTGGAAGGGGATTAGATGACTTGTGTACCTTCCCGGGATCGAAAATCTCATTTTCGAGTTTTCGGGTCAAAATGACCAAAATGCCCCTGCGGTGTTTTACCCGTTTGCAAGTGCCGGATGAACCCGAACCTTCTCCAGATGATTTTAAAAGGCATTTTTATGTAGACTATGACTTTAGTTTTGGTCCCAGAGGTCCCGGGCGAAATTAGTACAAAATTACGGTTTTGCCCCTAGTTTCGTGTTTTTACGCTTAATTGCATGATTAAGCAAACCTAAGCAATATTAGGCTCTAATCGAAGGTTAATTAATTTCCTTAATTAATCTTGAGTCAAAATAATTTATTAAAGTTGATTAGAACCTAAAAGTGCTTAATTACAACTTAAAATCATATTTTAATTTCAAGACTCCTAGTCATGGAATCTTGAATAGTGTTTTCTCTTTCCAATTCCTTAAATCATGGAATTGTGTTACACATTGTTTATTCATAAATGAGTTTAAAATTCTTTAATGATGTATGAGCACTCCTAATCTTGTCATAAAGTCCTTAAAACACATTCTTAGTTACCTAAATTTAAGCTTAATTGTTCCTAACCTTGTACCTAAGCTAATACACATTTAAACCTACCATTAACACCCAATTAAATGGTCAAAACTCACCCCCTCTCTGCTGCCCAAGGCCTGGCCGAAGCTGTCCCTCCCCATTATGCATCACATGTTCAATTTTTCAACACTCCAAGGCCTTACCTCAAGTCACATATACTATACCTTGTCATAACTTTCAATCAAGCTTGATTTTCCAAGTAAATAACTAATTAAAATAGCCCATTTTCTCCATTTATTTGTGGCTGGAAAAGTTCCAGTCATGCATTGTTTCTAAAAGCCTTATTTTATCAAAAATTGATAGGAAATTAACTCACATCAAGCCATACTTTGTAGCATAGCTTCCATACTTCAAACCATGCTTGAATGACCTTGTGTAAGAGATATTTTCCTCTCCCTTTTCCCTCCAATACCACACGGCCACTCCTCCCCTTGGTGAGCCCCATGGTTTTGTTTTTCTATAAATAGGATGCTTGTGATAGCTTAGTTGCACTTTGAAGCATTTGCTAAGTTTAAAATTCTAGAGTTGTCTTGCTAGTTCTTTTCTTTTCTCTCAAAATTCCAAGAGAGTTCTTCCTTTCTTTTCATCTTCATCTTCATCTTCTCTTCATCTCATCATCATCTCTCAACCTTGAAACACCACCCCATAGCCTTGAAACATCATCAAACCTCTCAAACACCACACCTCAAACACAACCTCACTTGAAACACAACTCCAACCTTCTCATCCTCCCTTGGCCGAAGCTATCTTGCCTCTTGGAGGAGCTCATCATCTTGTTTTCATTTTCAAAAGTTCAAAGATTTCATCTTCACTCTAGGTAGGGAGTTTCTTTTCAAACTTTGTTTTACTCAAAAGATGTGTTTCCTCTAGTTTTTTCTTGATTTCTTTTTGAGCTTTCCTTTATATTCCTTTTCTTTTTCCATTTCGGCCTCTTGGCCTTTTCTTCTCAAACATGATAGCTTGATGATGAGAGTTTCTAGATGATGACCTTGTGTTCATCTCAAAGAAACCTCTAAAGCTTGAGTTTTCCTTTCCTTATGACTTCATCTATATGATATCTAGCTCACATGGTTTTTCAACTTAAGAAAATTAATCTAAGGATTTCTAAAAGCCCAAGCCTACCCTTGTCAACCGTAAAGTTGGCCGGCACGTTCTAGAGATTTTCTCTAGATAGGGGTTTTGGGTATTTAATAAAGGACTTGACTTAGTTTCACTTTCTTTTTCTTTTATAAGACTTTCGGTTTTGGTGTTTTGATCTTTGAGATATTGTATTGGGTTGTTATCTTATTAAAGTCTTGAATGAGCTCTAGTCAACCATAAAATGAACCTTGCATCATGTTTACTTTATGCTTTGCATATCATGTTTACTTCCTTGCTATCACTAAATATCAAGATAATAAGTGAACCTTGCATTATCATGTTTATATTTCAAGCTATGCATTATCATGTTTATATTTCAAGTTCTCACTTAATACCAAAATAATAATGAGTTGCATTCATATTTACTTTGTGCTATCACTTTACTTTCTAATGGAACCTAAAATAAGTGCATGAGCATGTTTATTTTTATGTCATCACCTAAATGAACCTAGAGCTCAAAGACTTGCCCATTGTTGTCTCAAACAAAGGCCTAAAAATATTTATTTCTTTTGGTTCATATTTCGGCCCTAAGGGGGGTCTTGATGTTTCTAAGTATTGAAGACTATGTTTTATAATTTTTTCCAAGCTTTTATGAGTTTAAGGAAGGCATAGAACTAAGTTCTAAGAATTTAGGACCTCTTGAGAAAAAGATGAATTGGTCACTGCCCTCTTAAATATTCTTATGATTTTAGATGTTAAAATTGTTTATAAATGAGTTTTGAAAGTTTAAAAAGAGTTCCAAGAGAAACTAGTATTTTTTGTGCTTTAGAAATTGTGTTTTATGCCTTTATGGAGAGTGTTTGTTTCGGTTCTGCCTTGCTACTTGTTTTCCACTGTATGTGCTGTTTTAATGATGATAATATGCTTATGTTTGAGTAAAAATAATGTTAAGACTCATATGTGAAAGATAAGATAAGTTAGAAACTAGAAAAGAATTAATTTGAGAGTTCTAGATCCTTTAATGTTTGAATTTTCTGGATTCTATCCAGCAAGGTTTAGTAATGCTAACCATGAATTTAAATTAGTTTAAATGTGTAGGAATGACTCATAAATGGTTTAGGACTTGATCTTGATGCCTTAGGAGCAAACTGGACTTAGAAAGGGTCATTGTTGTGACTCCTAGGTACCTGTAAAGTTAGGAATATGAATTCTGCACCCTTGAGGTTTAGAGATGTTCTTGGTCATAGTGTTAGGTGAGAAATACTTAGTTATAACCTCATAGGTACCCAAGAGATTAGCTTTGATGATTAATAACTTAGAACGTGAGTTAAGGACCTTAAGGGTCAATGCATAAGACATTAAAACGTCTTGAGTTTTTATGATGCTTAATTTATGTAAACATGATATATGATACATGAGCTTTATCTATGATAAGTTTGATATGTGCTTTTGTATGATGACATGCTATACCCCGTAAAGAAATGTTTGTGTATGTCCTATATGTTTTCATGGCATAAGCAAATTTGAGGAAATTCGGTCTACAGCTGTCGCGCTGCCGAATTTCCATCAAATTTGAAGAACTTAGAAAATGGTCCTTTTTGAAAATCATGAGAATTTAAATGTGACACAACACTGAGACGCCTTTTTGGGTGACACCGGTTTAGCCGAGCACCCCCAAGAAAACAAATCCGTGAGGGTATTGACATAGAGCTTGCCAAAGCGGGCAATACTACGATGCACTAGTTGCTAGTAGAGCGTTTCAAAGAGGAAATGACCCTAAGAGGTGATCCTTAAATTTCCCCCTAGCCCGTACTTTAAGTAGGGATTATGTTACGCTTATCATAGGATAAGTAAGAGCTAGTGACGACTAGTTAAGGTAAGAGCTCATAACCTAGAGATGTTTTAAGGTGGCCCCATAAGATGAAAGTTAAAGTTTAAAATGTCACATGTGCTATACCTATCACCTTATGCCAATGTTATAATGTTTCTTAGTTATTCTATTGATTGGCTTACCTTTATGATGCATTCATGTCATTAGTATATTCCATGCTTAGTCATAAGACGCATTATAAAATATGACGGGCCTTGGATAAATAATACTTTAGAAAACTAACTTAAAAGGAGTTTATAAGCATGCACACCTTTTTAGAAATAAAACCCAAGGTTCCTGAGGATGTGATGATGTCACCTAGGTAGGGATTACCCTATTGAGAATCCTTTTAGAAGATTCTCATTCCCTCTCTTTTCTTCCGTCACATCTTCAGATGGCGACTTTCGTACTCTTCATCGACACCCCGACATGGGAGCTGCACCATGACCCAGCACTTGGGTCATACCATTTTGAGGGTCGCCAGACTGCCGTGAGTATTCATGTTCATGGGACGACCCTTCGCGCACCCCGTCCCGAGCTACCGCTTCACCCGCCATAACAGGATTTTTGAGCGAGCTAGACCACGCAATGAGCAGATTCTCCGCATGCAGCCCGAGACGTCAGCCGTACGCGACTACCCGGAGTACGTGCCCCGGACCCAGTATTCGGAGACGGATCCATCAGAGGACCCGCCCTCGCACATGTACAGTTGGAGTTCCAGTCCCGCTCCCCCACCGATGAGAGCCGGGAGTGAGGAGACAGTAGTTCAACCGAGGTTGGCTCGTCGGCCATCCATGCGCCCTCGCCGCGGTGGACACGCTCCGATGATCCACACAACCACTCCTGCCGAGATCCGCCAGTGGATCGATTCCACCCCTCAATACTCAGACCAGCAGGAGTAGGTGCATAGGATGGGTAGTAGCTAGTGCACACACGCCACATAGTTGAAGACAAACCTTCTTTTGTATATGAGGTTGTCTACTCTAGGTGCACACGGGTATGGGTGTTGCTTTCATATTTTCCTTGTACTTGTTTTCATGATTTCCTTGTATTTGCATTTCAGTTGTATTTCGT
The DNA here is from genome assembly GCA_031216105.1 of Dalbergia cultrata. Taxonomy (NCBI): domain Eukaryota; kingdom Viridiplantae; phylum Streptophyta; class Magnoliopsida; order Fabales; family Fabaceae; genus Dalbergia; species Dalbergia cultrata. The sequence continues at coordinate 32,601,576 of CM062353.1, read as the reverse complement.
TTTCTTATGTACCGAATAGTCCTACCTTTTGGTAGGCACACTATCTATATATAATCAGTTGATATGTCCATGTTGTATTATGATTTGTTATTTATGCATTTTATTAGGATTTGCTCATATGACTTGTATGAATTCCCATTCAAAGAATCATGCGTGGCTCTCACTTTGGTTTTAAATTCCAAAATGAAAAATTTTACCCATATTTCCGCTAAGTATTTTCAAGTAAAGAATGAGACCAAGAGGTAATATTCTAAAGATTAACCTAAGTACATACTAGTAGTATTAGGTTAAGATTTAGGGTGTTACATCCAGTGCACAGTAATATTGTCTACTTCGGCAGGCTCGATGTCCATACCCCCCACGGTTTTGCTTCCTCCCCACCGTAGCAGCAGAAATGCGTCTCGGCATGCTATGCAAGAATGCAACATAAATACATGACCTCAAATATCATCATGACATTTCACTTAATGATTCATGCTCATCAATTTCATGTAAATCATGCATCTCAATCCATTATAATGATAGCATCCCACAATTAACATAATGCTCATGTCTCAAGTTCATATATCCATATGCACACATCATTAATACTTTCGCAAAGCAGTAAACATGCTCCTACCCTGTATGCCAGAGTAAGGGACTAGACTCAGCTAATGCAAATGCTACTCTGAACAAGTCATATAATCATATGTTTAAGATCCAATCATACTTAGTCATGAACTCATGTTATTTTACATAGAAACAAAGTTTTTTTCACCTTCTAGGTTCTGCTAACCGATTACATGAGCTGGTAATCGATTACACAGTTCAGACTTTCAAAATAGTTGTAAATAAGCTACTGGTAAAATTGCATAGTCAGTGTAATTGATTACCAAAGTCAAAATGTCCATTATGGGCTCAAAGAACATCCCGGTAATCGATTACATGACATGGTAATCGATTACCAAAAGCTCCAAAATTTAAACAGAATAAGTTTTGACACTTTCCAAATCATTTCTTTGTCCTAGAATCATATCAAAACACTTTTTCCCATTTTATTTTAAATCATACTTGAATATCAACATCAAATGGAGATTAAACTCCTAGTTTCAATAATACACTTTCTTCTCATAAAAAAATACTCCTTGAGTTTTCAAAACTTGCAAGACTTTGAATGACATAATTCACAATAGTTCTAAGACACAAGATTTGAACCATAGAATTACATAAAACCCATTTTCAACCTCAATACTTTGTCATGGCCGAAATGCACATGATCTCAAATCTCATGTACCTTTTAAAACCAAAATAAAATGAGTCAAAGAACCAATCTTTAAGCTTTAGAGTCCATAAACTAGATGGTATCAAAACCATCATCTAATGTCCTCATCATCAAGCTTATCATTTCACTTTTTATTTTCAACTCAAAATCAAAGATAAAAAGGAAAAAGAAGATCAAAACCCCAAAAGTAAAATCCAAGCAAAACATAAGGACCAAAGAATGTTAGAGAACCAAGGGGCCAAAGTATTTAAGCTTTAGAAGTCTTGAACATGATGGTGTCACAACTACCATCAAGACACTCATCATCAAGCCATGAACTCTTGTTCATCCAACCACAACCAAAGTCAAGAATAGCAAAAGAAAAGTTACAAGCTCAACCATCCATCCACAAGACCAAAATAAAAGAACCATAAAAGGGACAACTTGTTTCTTCAAGCAACATTAAAAACCAAAAACAAGAATAAGGAAAGAAAGGAAAACTTCAAACAATCCCTTACCAAGTAATGTCTCTTGGTTGTGAAGAAAAGAGCTTGTTCTTGCAAGGAAATGAGAAGGAAATTCTTCTCCAATGTGGTATAAGGATTGGACTAAGAGGAGAGAAAGAGGAAGGAAATGTTTTTGTGTTAGCTTTGTGTGTAAGGATGAAAGCTTATGTATTTGAATGAGGATCTATGGTGGTTGTGTGGTGGATTATGGTGGTTTTTTCTTGAGAGTGGAGGAGGAAGAGAACTCAAGATGAGAGGAAAGTATGAGAGCTTTTTTGGTCACAAGACTTCAACAAAAAAGCTAGTGGTAGAGTGTGTGCTTTCTTTGCATTTTAGTATATATATCATGTGTTGAAAAATGAAATATGGAGGTGGAATTGGGGCGAAAGGCAGCGACATTCATGCAGTCATGGGGGGGAATATCTCCTCCAAGTTGTCATTCAAAGGTAAGGTTGGAGACATGGCTAGGTATGGGTTTAGGCATGGGCTTAGGTATGGCTCAAAGTATGGTTCTTTGAGTGTTTGAATGAATCAACATATGATGAATTTGGAGGGGGAGTGGCGGTTTTTATGCAGCCAAAGGAAGGGAATTGTTTCATCTAATTATGGTTTAGAGGTGTTTTAGGTGTATCTTTGATTAGGCTTTTGATTAGGAGTTTGTAAGTAAGTGTTTAGGTGAGGTAAAGGGTGATTAGAGGTGTCAAGACATGATTAGGGAGTGTTCTTGTTTCATTAGTGAAATCAAAACTCATTTTACAAGATAATCAATCACAAACACAATTCCTTAATTTAAGAAATTGGAAAGAGAAAACACTATTCAAGATTCCATGACATGGAATCTTGACTTTAAGAAAGAGATTAAGGTGTATCTAAGCAATCTTAAGCTCTAATCAACCTTAATAAATTATTTTGACTCTAGATTAATTATCAAAATTAATTAATCTTCGATTAGAACCTAATTTTACTTAGGTTTCCTTAATTACATCATTAGGCCCATAATACACTATTTCAAGGGCAAAACAGTAATTTTTCACAAACACTGCCCAAGACCACCCGGACTTAAACAATCATCATTAATCACAAATAATTATCATTTCCAAACTCTCGGGAAAGATTCCGGGCTCAAACGACACTTATACCCGCGTAAAACGCTATAGGAATATTTTGGTCATTTTGAGCCAAAAGTTTAGAAAATGAGATTTTTCATCTCTATTATCAATCATAACATGTGTAATACCCTTCAAACATTGAGTTGACCCTTCGAGAACCGCCAGGTCTGCCGTCCTCGAATTCCGGGTAAAAATGACCTAAGGGACATTTTAGTCATTTTTGCTCAAACAGAAAAATCAAGGCGTTACAACCATCTTGTAGGGAGGCTTCTTAAAGATTTTTCTAACTAGCTCTGAGTTATAATATCTTTTTCCAAGACCTTTCAATTGATTTATGATATGCATAAATCTTGTTGTCATATCATCAATGTTTTCTTGATCAATCACTTTAAACATTTCATACTGGTGGACCAGCATGCTAATCTTTGTCTCCTTGACTTGATCAGTTCCTTCGTGCAACATGAGTAGTTTGTCCCGTATTTCTTTTGCTATGTCACAGGCAATAATTTTATGATATTCAGCTTTACTTAGTGCACAGGTGAGCAGATATACTTAGCTTTGAATTTAGTTGAATCCTGGCTTTATGTTGCTCAATCCATCTGCTTCTAGGAACTTCTCTTGATGTGGGAAGTGCAATATCCGTTGTAGGAACTTCTTCAAATGGAATATATTAGCCTTCTTGGATTATCTCCCACAAGTCAAGACTTGTATACTTTATGAACAACTCTATTCGATCTCTCCAATAGGCATTGTCTCCACCATCAAAGAATGGTGGTCTGTTGATCAAGTGCCCTTCTGCTATATGAATACTATGTGTCATTTTTGTTTAGATCTTTTTCCTTTACAGTCATTAGAATGCTCAACCCCTTAGAGGCCAAGCTCTAATGCCAATTGTTGGTGTGAAAATGAACGAAAAAGGGGGGTTGAATCGTGCTTCCTTTTTCAAATCTTCAAACTGAAAACTTTTACAATAAACTCTATCAAGCTTAGAGCTTGAAGTGTAACGGAAGATAGGTTAGTTTATTTAGAAAGTAACTTTCTGAATTAAGCAGTTTGAGTAAACAGATTAAAAGCAGGAGATAATGATAAAGGTATTTATGCAAAGTCAAAGACTGTAAAATAATAGGGTTAAGAATGAGAAGATACTGAATCAAGAGATTTATACTAGTTCGGCTAATACTTGCCTACATCCAGTTCTCAGTAACCACTAAGTTTCACTAAATTTTCTCAACCTAAGAAGATAACAATACAGGATAGTCTTTATCATAGCCTTCCCAAACTCTTACCAAAGTTAGTAAATCATACTTACTAACTTAACAATAACAAATAGTTTTGCAGTAGCCTCTTCAAGCTTTCAACTTTCAATCGCTACTGGATCGATGATACTTAAGAACCACGATTGATGTTTTTTTTTTTAACAATCTTACACTCAAGCTTCTCTTCTACTAATTGTGAAGTGATAAATATGAAACATTTTGAATGACTTCTTTCTGCTAATTCTTCCTCAGAAGAATGTATGAACGATCTGGTATATAGAAAGAAGATTTTAATATACAAGGAATCTAGCATATAATTTTTACAAAGATTTGGAAAGATCTTCATAGCGTTTTTGCTCCATATCTTGTCTCTTGTCTTTTGACGCTCAGTCATCTCTACTTATAGATGATTTTCCTTTGCTACCATTGCCCCTAATCTTCTATCCAACCAGCACGTGTCAAGCATTGAATTGAGTATTGGAAATATAATCTAAAGGAGTAGCTCGTCTGGTGTCAGGATTCTTTTCCAGAAGTCATTGATGAGTTGAGGTTTCTAAAGTCTATCAGAAACTACACTTTTACTTTCTGAACGTGATTTCTGAACTCCTTAATAAGTTTTCTTTGTTGATCGAGGGTACTGAAGAGATGATGTTCCGGATAAAATATCGAGGCTAATTTGACTTTTGAATTTGAATTTCAAATCTGATTGCTTTCCTTCTCTTTTTTTGATGCAAACTTTCTAAAAAGCGGTGCTAGTTCCTTGCTTTTTTTTTTATTTGTCTTCTGATATTCAATCTTGACTTTTTAATGATAAATAACCCACGATTATGATTATTGAAGATTGAGTAACACATTGCTTCTAGCTTTTGTATGTTATCTTCATTGTAGCCTTTCTTTCTGAAGTTCGGTGTTACTTTTTGACGACCATATCCTTGGTTTCTTGATTCTGTTTCAAGAAGTTTGCTTCCTTGATGCACTTAATCACATTTTGCTTGATATAATTTTCACTTCATCTGAATCTGTCCTCTTCCATGAGAGAAAAAACATGTTTGCACATGCATTGTGGAAATATTTTCACTAAATTCCAATAGTGCATCTCAAAGTCACCTGTTAAGCTTTGTCAAGAAACTCAAGGTAGCCATTAGTCATTCTTCAAAGTATTTTATTTAAATTAGCTTTGTTGTCAATCAAAATATTAAAGCTCATACTTTGTGAAGGGTTCTAGAGTTTATAAGAGAGAATGATCAGAGATGCCAAATATGATGCCATCAACATATATTTGAATTACCAAAAAGTGATTATCTCATTTAAGAGTAAAAAGAGTAGTATCAATATTACCTCTTTTGAATCCATTCTTCAACAAAAAAGTGCTTAGTCTTTGATACCAAGCTCGAGGAGCTTGCTTCATATCATAGAGAGCTTTCTTAGCTTGAAGACATAGTTGGGATGGTCTTCGCTCTCAAAACCAGGAGGCTGCTTTGCATATACTTCCTTAGAAAGGAAACCATTTAGAAAGACAAACTTAATATCCACTTGGTAAAGACTGAATCCCTTGAAGACAACAAAAGTAAGTAGCATTTTTATGGCTCCTAGTTTAGTTACTGGTGCAAAGGTTTCACCATAATCAATTCTCTTTTGTTGATTATAACCTTGTGCAACCAATTTGGCTGTGTTCCTGATAACTTTCCCAACTTATTCCTGAACACCTATTTTGTCCCAATGATGGTATTCCCTTTGGGCTTTTCCACAAGAGTCTAGACTTTACTTTTCTCGAACTGGTCCAATTCCTCTTGCATAGCATCCACCCAACTTTGATCACTCAAAGCTTCTTCAATATATTCAGGTTCAATGGTAGAGATAAAAGCATAGTTTGAGGTATTTCTTAGGGATGATTTAGTTCTCACTCCCTTAGAAAGGCCTCCAAGAATTATATTTTGAGAAACTGCCTTTAAATCAAAAACTCCTTTATAGTTTCTATACTTTTGAGATTCTTTAGCTTCTCCTTCATCTTTAGGTTGCTCTTTTTCAAATTCAGAATTACTACCTTCTAATTGCTTTGATATTCTAAGCATGTTTCCTAAAGAGTCAATGTTTTGGAGCCTACTTTATGAAGATATGACTTTCGTCTGCTTGCTTTCTAACTTGAGACTCATTTTCTCAAAACCTTCTTCCAGTTCATCCAGTTTATCAATATGATGGGAATTTGTACACAAATGTGGACTAAAATATTGGGTGTTAGGAACAAAATATATTGAACAAAGTACACTCATCACCCTTCAAACATAAAACCAAGCTAGTTCATTATCACTTGTCCTAATCTCTGTTCCATTACCTATTCATATAATTGCATAGTATTGTTCATAAGCATAACCACTCTGTAAAAGATCTTATATTTTAATATTGGTAATTTATGAAAATTTTGATAGTCAAGATTTATGTCTCAGAATCTCATTAATACATATATATATATATATATACACACACAAACTTTTTGTATTTAATCGGAAATTTGTGTATTCTACCTATATGCTAAAATCATTGCAAGAATTCTTTTAAATTAGTAGTTAAGTATACATAAATTCCTAAGGTGATGAATTAGCAAGTGAACAGCATTATCTTTAAACTATGAATAAATAATAAAAATATTTGCAGACAAAGACCTTTTGAAAAGTTTCAAATGTGTTTTATTATATTATTTAGTCTGAATAATGTTATTCTAATACTTAAATATTAAGATATTTATTCTATTATTATTAGATATTATAGATGAGTAAAAATAGTAAAAATTATAATCAAATTTAGTATCAATAGAATATATATCTCAATTAACCACTGACTTTTAGCGGTTGCAATTACAATTTTTATATTTAGTCCTGAGTAGCCACAGAATCTGTTATTTGCGTGTCTCACATAGTTAGTGGAGCGTGGTGGTGAATTGGTGACGGCTAACTTACCAATTTTATATGGCAACTCCGAATGCCACAAAGCGGACAAAAGCTGTTGAAAAGGAACCAAAGAAGAAAAAGAAAGAAAAATACATAAAAGAATAGGTAAGAAATTATAATCAAGAAAGCTCAGCCATGGGTCATGACTGTCTTTTTCACTCTCTCTTTCTACGTTGTTTCTTTTAAGGTTCATTTTCTCTTTCATCCCTCTCTCTTTATCGCTCTTGGGTTGCCTGCCCTAACTGAAAACGACTGCAAGCAACCTATGGTCTACCTGTGTATATATATCCGCTAATCTTAATTATTTTCATAGAAGAGAAAATCAAAATTTATTTTATACATCAGATTCATACACCGACTCACACTTCTCATATTTCTCTTGATCTCTTCTTCTCTATATAAACTCTCCTTCTCTCTCTCCTCTTTCCTTTTCGGGCTTCTCTCTTTCCTCAGTTATCGTATTCTCTCTTCTTTCTCTGTATTTGTGTGTGCTTTTACTTTCTGGGCCTCTTTCTCTCCTTCCAAATTCTCCTCTATCTCTCCTTTTCTTCTTCTTCTTCTTCTTCTAGTCGCTGCTCTGTGAGTCTTTGCAGGCCAAAACAATGGTAGATCTTCAAACGGTTTGCTGCATGTGCGGTGACGTTGGTTTCCCTGACAAGCTTTTCCGCTGCAACAAATGCCGCAATCGCTTCCAGCACTCGTGAGCTTTATTTCATTCTCCGTCTCAATCATCATCATTGACTCTATCATATCATATGCATGTACATGTATTTCTAGTTCTGCACACATACATATACCCCGATCTTTGTTTAATTACAGATCATCATCCTTAATTTGATATTCAATATTCATAAAGCAACTTATATACCCATTTTCATACCCGTCAATCATTTAAAACATGGGCGTCTTGTTTACGATCATGTTGTCCAGATATTTATGCTAACTTTTCTTTGTTCGGAGAAAGCTCTATTTAGAGAGAACATATAATATAATAAGATGAATAGTTTTTATGTTATTATTTTAGGGGTGAAGGTGAATGAAGCACAAGTTTAGTTAATATTTTCAGGTATTGTAGCAACTACTATGGGGAATTACCAGAGATAGAATTGTGCGATTGGTGCCAAAGCGAGGAGAAGAACTCGAGACATATTATTGGCTCCAGTTCGAAGAAATCAGTGGCCGGAAACGAAGCTGGAACCACCACCAACCGTTCTGAATACTCCGGCGAGAAAATCAAGCAACATGATCGAGAAGAGGGTGGCTCTGAGAAGGGGAAGAGCCCCACACCGTCGCCGCGACCCACCACACGCAGGTACAAGCTCCTCAAGGATGTAATGTGTTAAGAGGAAAAAGAAACAAAAGCGTCTCAACCAAACCAGGAAGAGTTGAAAAACCGATATCATATGTGACTTTTATGTCAAAATAGATGTTTTGTGTTCATAGCGTGTGGTAGCTTTGCAAAGAGTGTTTTCCTTTCAGTGTTCTTCTACTTCTCTTGTTTCGAGTGGCTTTTCAGCAAGTTGTGAATAAAACTATGTAACTTTAATAACTACTATAGTGCCTTAATCTACGATTACGGTATAAGTTCAAGCTCTTCTTTCCCCTTCTTTTTCATTTTCCCTTTCATAATTGCTACGGAAGAAGTATATATTATATAATTATTGTAAGTGTCAGAGTAAATAGGATCAGCAAATACGATCTATATAACTGATTTTTCATTCATTTTTTTATTTTCTATATTTTCAGGGGTAGATGCATGGTACTTGTGAATTTAATGAAAATTAAAGTAGGTTTTGTGCATGAAATTGGTTAACTGAATTTAATGAAAATTAATAATATTTTATTGAAATCCAAATTCAAGACGCAAAGCTTAACAATTAAATTACCCTTTTTCCCCCTTACCAAAAAGGTTAATTTAATTGACACAAATAAAGTTGTTGAACGATTTTGTTGTATAGTCACATATGTAAGGTTTTAGTTCCTAAGTAATATTCACAAGTTAATTTCAGTCAGTAAGTCCTTTCTTTCCATGGTTTGCTATGTTGAGTAGGGTCTAAGAGGTGAATTGAATGCATTGATTTCCTTTTGGGTGAAGAAATCTTATATAGTACGAGAAGCCTACTATAAATTATGCAGATTCATTGATTGGAGGCTTTTAATGCTTGACCTCTCTATTACAGTACATGTCAAAGAAAATGAAAAACTCTTGATTAGTACAGGAGGATTTTCATGAATAAAATTCTTTTGTCTCCTCTTTTCCTTTCACTTTTTGTCCTTCTAATTAAATTTTATCACATTCAAATTAAATTATAGGTGGTTGAAAATTTTGAGTAAATAAGAAATCATAATGTTATATTATTACTCTATGCATATCAAAATTTTACTAAGAGCGCAGAAAATAGATAAAGAAAAGAGATAGAAGATTTGAAATCGGCACTTATGATTGTTAGCTAGATGACATAAGGAGTGCGGGCCTTCAAAGTAATTATCTTTTTCGTCCTCGCTTTCTGATTTTGCAGGAAACCACTACCCTTGCAGTAATGACATGTTTATAATATACATATAGTGTCTATCCAAAACTTGTGAGGTCTTATTATTTTATTAAAACTTTATATTAATTAATGACATGTTTATAATATAGATATAGTGTCTATCCAAATGATTTTCTTGTGAGTTCTTTTTATTTTATGAAAATTTTATATGAAGAAAGAAAAGTACGTAGTGTGGGAAAAATTCTTAGATGAACAAAATTTCAACATATCTCCTTTACACATACTTATAATAAAATTAGTGAGACATATTATTAATAAAGTTATAGACTCAATTTTTATTGTGAGTGTATAAGAATAAAGTGTTAAAATTGTGTTATCTAAGAAGTTCTGGTGCAGTGGTGAAGTGTTTAGAGATTAGAAAAACCAGTGTTTCCAGTTGTGGTGGTTGTTTTCGGCCATACATTTATCCCGTGAGACTGTATTGATATTTTTCTAACAGGTGTGTACAGTGTTGACCCGTAGTTTTCTTTTTGTGAAATGTCTCCGAAGCACAGAAACTGGTATAAGGCTTTCTTCACTGTGCCTGTCATCTAACCCTTCAGCAGAAACCAAAAAAATCCTTTCTTATTCGCCTTTTGACGCGCGTGACAATAAAATCATAATTCCATGTAACCATGATTTGTTTTTCCCCTGCCCTTTTCCTTAATTAGTTTCACCTAAGAAAACACTGTCACTCTCTCTCGCTCTCTCTCCCTCTTCCATATCCTTTGTCCGAACCTCATGTAAGCTTCCCATATGGTTGCCGGTTAGGGACCTTCCGATCTTAAAAGCGAACGGAACCTTCCGATCTTAAAAGCGAACGGATAAACTATATATATATATATATAGTGATGGAGTTTGAAGAAAAATTTTAGGGGGCCAAAATATTTCACATGTCAATTAAATTGTAACAATTAAATCAAATTAAAATTAAATGTATATCTATATATAAATTTTATAGTAAATAACTAACGTGATAGATACTAATATATATTTGAATTAACTGTGAGATTAAAATTATTTTAATAATTAAATGTATTTATAATTGATTTTTTTTGTAATTGATTATTTCGAAATTAATTTTCTATTTGATTGTACTGTTTCAAAAATAATTTTTAATTGGTGTTTTTTTGTTTGAATAATTATCTGAAAATAATAACTTTTATATGATAAATTAGTAAAATATTATCAAATAATTTTCTATATTTTATAATATTTGTGAATTAGGATTATTTTAATAAAAGCATTAAAATGTTAAAGTAATTATTTTTTCTTATAATAAAAAAAATAAAAAATTTGTTTTCACATATAAGTGAATTTCAAAATGAAAATTAGTTTATTTTTTATTCAAATATGTAAAGTTATTTCAAATTTAGATCAATAAACCTTTTCTCTCTACATTATATTCAAACATACAAAAAATTTATAAGCATCCTTAAGCATTTAAGTAAAGCACAAAGTTCACAAATTCATTGTCTATATTGAATCTGTTCTTATAATTGCTTATTTAATGTATTAAAAAAACTAAAATAATACTTAATAATTATGTGATCTTTTTCTTTTTAATTAAAAGACAAGTTAATAGAATTTAAGTTGATAAAACTCATTTATATAGAATAACATAACCTATATAATATAACATATTACATTTTTTATTTATTATAAATATTTAACTCTCATACTAACTATTTAAAAAATTATACACATATAGAAAGATATAATTGAATCCAATTATATAAGTTTCTTACATTTTTCTTACATTTAAATTTAAATTTATTTTCTTTATATATATATATATATATATATATAGAGTAACACAAACACCATCATTTTAGGCTAACTACTATCCATTTATTATCTGTATTAGCAACCATGTATCTTTCACTTATTATATGATCATATATCGTCACCATCTGCTTCTTTTCTTTCGCATTCTTGCATAACTTTTATGTGATCCTAATTTGGGGATGAGTAAACACGTTATAATACACACATGATGACCCCAGCAGCGGTCTCCTTCATCTGTCCACACTTTCCTTTCTTTCTAATCCATCATCAAGATGAGTCACATGTTTGCTTGGCTTCCCTTCATCCCCTCCACCTTTCCATGTCCAACTTACAAGCAACTTTCCATGTGTAGGATCTAACACATATTAACACATGCAATAATGCTGATTCCACATGCTAGTTCTGAGTCAATTCTCATTCTTCGATGCAATCATTTAAATCAATACCAACCGCACATTTCGGTTGCAAACTGTATAAGCTAGCTAGCTGCTGTACCCAAATACAAGATTTTTATTTATTATTATTATTTACATTTATTTTCAGGCACCAAAAATACAGGGCATATTTGTTTCACGGCTATTAGTATTATTAGCTGACAGTACTTATATTTTGAACTTTGAAAGGATGCAGCTAGACGAAGCATTCAGATTATTAGCCTTTAATTGTTAGTCTTTAATAAACAAGATCATGTAATGTTTGAGTTTTGTTTTACATACATTTTCTAATTACACTCGGTGAAGCTGGGAATTTGCACAAAATGGGGACATGTATGTGCTTCTTGAGGCATGGGAAACTGGCGGTGAGATAGTTCTAGCTGGACTCTCGTGTGAAAAGCTTTGTTCCACGGCTAGAAATACGGCTGTTAGTGACGGACTTTTGTGAACACAAAATTGATTAATTGAAAATCAGTATTTAATTAATAATATTTAGTATTAAAAAATAGGAATTAGTATTAAAAAATTGATATTGAAAAAATAAGATATGATACCTTCATCTTCAGCAATAGCTACAAAGCAGCAACAGTTTCAAAGATCTAAAGCAAAAAAAAAAAAAAAAAAACAATGAGCAACAAAATACACTGAAAAAAGGTTACAAATAAAAAAAATTAAAGTATATAGGACTTTAAGATGATGATAATGGTGGTCTCCTCACGTTGAACGATAGCATGACAATGGAGATATTGTTAAAATTCCAAGTTGGCATCGAGAGAAGAGAGAGGTCAGAGAGAATTGACTCACAAAATTGAGGGGAGGTCATCGACAACATGCGGGTTATGCCTCCTATTACCGGTGAATTTTCCGTCGATAACTCATCCACCTTTCGACATGTATTCTAGCCTTTATGACTTGTGTCCTTCAAACGCTATAGCGAAAAAGCCACGGTAAGTAGAGAGATATCAAACGCCGAATATGCCAACAGTACAATATTTAAATACCGGCGGATAATCCACTAGTAATTTTTAAGCTAGATTACAAAAAGATATTTATCCTATTATTATCGACGGATAAGTTGTTGGTAATTTAAATACCCTAATACTCTTTTTATTTTAATTTTTTTGATAAAGCACTAGAGGATTATCTGCCAGTAAGTTGAACACCCTTTGGAGCTAGTATTTTCGTGCCACATACCGGTAGGTGGATAATCCGCCGGTATTATCCTCACTAAAAAAAAATGGTTTTTTTTTTAATGCTCTATATATTCTGCCGATAACTCTGCCACACCGTGAGAAAAAATCCACTGGTAACTCCTTAATTTCTGTCAGTGTTCTCTCTCTTACTAAAAGAACAAACCCTACAAAAAACCAAAATGGGGGCCACTGACATCGAGACCAAGCCCCTTAATTCCAACCCTTCTCCCTATCTGTGTTTTCATGGAAGGAACGTATGAAGATGTTGCCATTGTTGGGTGCTCGCATTAGGGTTCTCTCAAGCCTTTCGTAGCAATGTTGATATTTGTATGTTGGGTGTAATCTTTCGAGGCATTTTTTTTTTAGTGCAATGTTGAAATTTATTTTTGCGATGATGTTTCAATATATTGGTGTATTTGTGTCAGTTTGTTTTGACCTCTTTCATGTTTATGCTGGTTATGTGCAATATCTTGTAATGCTCCTCTCTTTTCATAGAATTCTGAGCTTACTAATGTGATTGGCAAATCATATGCGTCTCCATCTCAATACCTATGAAGTTACCATATTTAAAACTGAATTAGTTATTTTATTTTAACATACTCAGAGTGAGTTAATTGAATGGTATGAAATTCACTTGATTAATGGAGAATCAAGGGGAAGGGGATGAAGGGGGTAAGAGATAATGTTGTCACTTGATTCGGTCAATCCTAATTGCAGATGAATCTCCGTATTTTAATAAGATTATCACTTACTACATCAATTCTTGTAAATCCTTATTTATTAATGTGAATTCTCTACTATTAACGCATGTGTTTCTCAATGATTGATCGGCATTTTTTTTTTTAGTATGTAACTAATATTTTTCAAACTAAATAGAATACCTAACTAATAATTGAATTATATAATAAATATATCTCACTTGTTATCTATTACAACATGCAGTCTCACTCTCCTGAGTTGAGGCAAAACAAGACTGTGGCATCATCAGAGCTATTGTTTGCAAAATGATCAACCCAGGCCCCCCCACCCGCCAAAAAAAAGAAAAAAGAAAGTTTGGCATCTTCTAAAAGGATGATCACTCACCATAATAGTTCCTACAGATTATGGAAATAATACAACACACAAAAAAAGTGCTAGCTTATTCCTAAGATTTCCCTTTAATATAGGAATATAAATAGGGCCCCTTCATTGGAGGCACATTATCCATTCCCCACAAGCATACCTTTTAGACAATATGCTGACTTAGACATTGAAGTCCCTTATTCGTATGCCATGGATGCACAAAAGACCATGCACGGTGAAGACACAAACGTGAAGAGTCACCAATCCACCATCTGCTCACCTGAAAGCAGCTTAGACCACCCTGCCAAGGTAACTCCTGTTCCATTATCCAAGTGATCATTTCATAAAGATTATTACAGACAGAAGCGGTGGTCCTTAGAGAGCTCTGTGTCTGTTTAACGCATTGAATTTAGTTTTCGACAATATTTTCATCCTTGTAAGTGCGTATATCAGTAATCTATGAAACTTAAAATTGAAGTGACTATACACAACGATTCACAAGAGTTTTAGCTGCCAATTGAGATTAGCCTAAATTTTTGAGGCGTAGGATTTGTGTGTATTTAAACGAATCTTACGTAACTATCTAGGTTGGGACAATTGCATAACATTCCCTATCCGGTAATCTGTTGCCCGTGTTTATGTAAAGAAAAATGACGGAGAGTAAAAAATTTAACTAACAAAAAGTAGTTGTCAAAATGCTGTTGATATATTTTGTGATTGTTAAACGAATAAATGAGTTGTATTCATTTCATTCACTCATTGTTTTTATCAAATTTTTTTAATAATATTTCTAGCATTGTAACATTTGCCCTTGTGTGAGTAACATTTACTCAACATGTGTGATGATCCACGTTGGGGATTCACTTTTCGACAATTATAAATACAGTAGCAAATTACATCAAAAGTTCATTCCAAACAAATCAGAAAACGATAACAAAAAACAGAACCCATAACAAACCAAAAAAGTTGGGGGCTTCATTTTTTTTAAAAAAAAAATATCTACATGCAGCTGGTTCAGGTTGTGAAAGACGATGACTTACGGTAAATACTAAGTAGACTCAAATTCATTTGTGACAATCAAACAATGATATTATCATCGAATTTTGGAGGTAGAAAACCTGTTATATTTTCACCTCCTGCGATGTATTCTCCATCTCTTATACTCTACGACTTAATTAACTTTGAATGCAACAGTGAGATGAAAATGATTTATGAAACATAAGAATATAACCTAACTTTCTAGTACAGCTAAAAAGAAACCCCACCTTATCTTTTTCCCATTAGCGTATGGAAGATCTCGGATAACTTACAATCTCAGATAACATGTTAAAGAGACACATTTTGCTTCATAATGCTTGTATATTTTATGAGAAATATTCAAGTACAAAGCTTCTATCCGAAACAATTCAAATTTGAGCGCACCAGTTATGAATTTACAATTAACTTGGAGAACACGTGGATGATCTATGATTGTGACAAATGGATAGCATTATCATGGAAAATGTCAACTCTTTTTTTTTTTTTTCAACTCTAAGCACTAATAATCTTGGATCTTTACCTCACGATGGAATTTGATATGATGGGACGTAACGACGGCGACACATATATTTTGCTAATAGTCAATATCTCGTAGACTTCTAAGAGATTATCACGAAGCATTATTATTATCATACTGGAAAAATGTCGCTCATTTTTTATGTTTAATTTTCAATATAATGGTGCTTGAGATTAATGTTGGCAGAGACATTGATGTGTATAACATTTTATATCTACAATAATCACATTAAATTAACAATATACGGTGGTCAATGTCTTGATTTTATCATTTCCAATTTTCTATGTGTATGTGCATTTGCACGTCCCTATGTGTACTCTGCACGAACCTAGGTAGTGAGAAGAAAGAGAAAGAAAGATATCGATCTAGAGAGTGGTTGGCTAGGACGCAGTCCAATGAAGTGTTTTTCAACATATTGAAGTTAGCATAAATTGTATTTTCTTTATTTGGATCTAGCTACTACTGTAGTACATATGTAATAGGGATTGAGTGAACCAATTATTTTGTGAACATTATTATACATAGTTACACTTTCTCCGAGAGGCAAGAGCTGAATGTTTTATGTGCAGGATATGTTTATGTGCAGGATATGTTTGGAATGAAAAATGATGATAATAATAATAATAATAAAAGAGTAAAATTTGGGTCGGCTAATTGTAACTCCTTTTCTATTGACACTCCTTATAATTGTCATCATTTCCATTATTCTTAAAATATCCTTAATATTATTTAGTAATTAGTTTAAAAAATAAAAATTAAATTAAGAATTATATATTAAATAATCTTAATTTCTATTGCAAATTTTTATTTATTATTTTAAATATCTTTAATTAAAAAATTATTTATATTTATAACTAATATATTGCTTCTATGATATTTTAATTTATATTTAATGATTATATTAATTAATATTAAAACCTAATCGTATTTCTGTTAATATATATATATATGATCAATTAAGGGTATTTCATAGGGGGTCTCGGTCATAAGGGCTAACACTAAACGGGAGAAGTAGAAAAAATTTATATAATTTAAAACTATAATTTATATAAGTAGAGTTAGGCAGAATTATATACATTAAAACTTTGTCAGTGTAGTTCATTAATTCTTATAATTTAAATATTAATTTATAATTGTAATATAAAATATAACACTTTTTATGTTGATAAAGTTTTAAATTGTTTTTTATTAATCGATCGCAATTATTCTTGCTTTATAACATTTTGCAATTTAGTTATACCTCCAATTATGATTTGAGGTTCCAAGTGATGTCTAACTATAAAATGTAATATTATATTTGATTAAATTCACAAGTTACTTGAATTTTATTTTACTATAGTTTTTAATTCAAAGTAAACATTATATTTAAGCTAGGAACTTATGTATTATGCTAAAATTTTAATTATAGTCAATTTGTTATGTTAAATATTAATTAATATTATTATTAAATATAAATTTAAAATATTATAGAAGTAATATATTAATTAAAAATATCAAATAAGTTGTTAATTAAAGACATTTAAAGGTATCAAAAGTAAAAATAATAAATAAAAATTTACAATAGATAATTGAGATTATAACAATATAAAATTCTCAATTCAGTTTTTAATTTTTTTTTATTAAAAACCTAACTATTAAAATAACATTAAAGACACTTCAGGAATAATGGAAATGAAGACAATTAATATGAGTGACAATAGCTCCCTCCCTATTTCATTAGATTAGTACTTTTTCTTTTTTGGGTTGGGAATTGAAAATTTAATAAGCACTGGGAATAATTTTATTGGAAGAGAAATATCAAATTTTTTACGTCGACAATAACACAATCTTAAAGATTTGAGCTAAGGTCGGATTATTGCAAAATCCTTAGCTGCATATAATATGCCTTTATTGAGGGCGAAGAGCATTAGGAAGAGAAATGAGAAGGTCTAGATGAACTGATAAATTCATTAATTTTGGTTTATTACTTTTTTCCCTTAATGTTCTAAGCTTATATAGTTAATAAAGTTCAAATTAATTTTTAAATAATTTTTTAGGTGTTACAAGATTAGTGCTTTTTGAAAATTTAGAACTTCCTTTAATAAAAAATCTCCTATTCCCTCTCAAAAGTTTAAAGTTTCAAAGCACCAAATATCATGTAAATTATTTGAATTTATGGTGCAAAGGAATGTTATTTTGTTTGTTGTATGTCTTGCAATTATTTTGATCATTTCATGAGAGTGAGAGAAAATTTCACTAGTATCCCCTTGCCCCCACTTAATACCCACACTACCTTTACTGAAACAAAAAAACAATGCACCCCTGACCCCTTTAATATCCAAAGCCATGGCCTCCCTCCTCCATTTCTATCCATTTCACAATTTTCTTCATCTTTTTCCTCTCACCTCCATATATCCTCCATCACCACTACTACCTCTATTCCTCCCAAATACCCAAACCCACCTCCATTTCCACCATCCCAACACCAAATCATTCCTCCATTTACATTTGGGCTAAGAAACAAAAAAAAAAAAAAGCTCTCCATCTATTCTTCCTTGCTAGCTGTGGACATCTCCAAAGGAGGAGGTGAGGACTTTTGCTTCCTCTTATCAACAAGCCCCAAGAGCCTTCCATTCTTCTAGTCCTCTAAGATAGGTAGGGGTTCTCATCATATTACTCATTTTTGTTTGATACTAAACCTCTAAAATGGGATATGAAAATATTACTATTCTAGTGAATTAAAGGTCCAAAAATGTGATGGTTTGAGTTGGTATTTATGTGTTCTAACTTGGTGTGATTATGGATTCATGTATGGGTATGCCTTTCCATTCATTTTCGGCAATTTTCAAGACACCCACTTTACGCTATGTCTTTGTGAAATTTTGGGTTGGATTGTTATGAAATTTAAGTGCTTGATCCATGTACATATGTATTTCTTTGTTCATGATGCATAAAAACTTGAAATTATGACTTTAGTGATGTGTTTGTGAGCATGGAGCTTGCTACACAAAAATGCATTTAGATGCATGTCATGTGTTTGTTAAAATTTCTAAATGAATCATAGCTAAATCTTCAAATAGTAGGTCTTTCATGTTAAAGCTTGATTCTTGAAAGAAATCAATTTTTAAGCTTGAATCATTCCCTTTATTTTGAATATACTTGCTTCCCTATTTTAGTTTTCTTGTTTTGGTATGAACTAAATAAGATTTAAAGATGTAAAAATGATGTATTGATGGCCTAAAACCTGTAGTTTGGTGATGTGGACTTGTATATTAATTCTACTTTTCAAAATACTTGGAACTAGTTGCAAAAAAAAAAAAATGTGTTACATTGTGTTAGTTGTCACTATAGTTCCAACTTAATTTTCATAGACAGTAATCTCATTTAAATGAGGATGTGAGCTTGTGCTTCCTTTTATTGTATCCATGAATTTGTGTTGTAAATGGGTATTTGGCAGTTGTTTGGCTTTCTAATATAGGTGATAATACATAAATAAGAGTTTTTGGCTTGCTAATGTAGGTGATAATTCATAAATAAGAGTTGTGACTCATGAACATTGATGTTGGGTTGCTAGATTTCAAGCAAAAAGCCATTTTATGCTTCCATTACTATTTTCTGCTACTGTTGTTTTCTATTCCTGCTATTTGGTTGTCTTTAGGTTGTTTTATATAGAAAAAATTGAAGGAATTATGTTGGGTACTTATAATAGTATTTCACCCATGATTAAATTAAAGAGCATAACATAAAATAAGAGATCAGGGAGAAGAATAAATGACACATATATTTTTATACTAGTTGGACCAAACCTGCCTATATCTAGTATTCAACACATGTTGAGATTCCACTAAAATAACTTTCTCAACTTGAGAAAGCAAATCGAATAGTCTTTACACTAGCTTTTCCAAGCTTTCAACAGTGAATAGTAGACAACCCCTACTGTCACAAACCAAGTAGTTTTGTACTAGCCTCTCCAAGGTGAAACGAATAGTTCTGTACCAGCCTCTCTAAGCTGAACTAAGTAGTCTTGAAATAGTCTCTCTAAGTTGAACCATGACTAGTAGATAACTACTACAGCCACGCTGCAAGTAGTTCTTGTAACACCCTAATATTTAACTCAACATGTCCATGACGTATTACAGTTAATTATTAGTTATTACTCTTTTATCTCATCTTTTAATCAAAATACTTAGCGAAAGATGAGATATGTACCCAATCAAAATACTTAGCGAAAGATGAGATATGTAACACCCTAATATTTAACTCAACATGCCCATGACGTATTAATTATTAGTGATAGAGGTATGTACCCAATGAATTGTACGAGCTCCTCGGGTGTATGCAGACGGAACGGAGGATGAATATGGCCTCCACGGCATGGACGCATCTCCGGTCGCCGAGTTAGATGGGGCTGGGTCACCGTATCCTCACTACCTTTACCTACGTCCATAAGAACCGTAGGAGTAGAGCCCTCCGAATATATATGAGTGGGGGAGTCCTCGAATGGATCGGTCTCTGATTGCCTCGAATGGGGAACATAATCCGGATAGTCGCGGACTGCTGAAGCGGTCGGGCGAGCACGACGAGTCTGCTCATCACGGGGTGGGTGCGCTCAAAGATCAAATCATCGCCGTAGGGATAAGTGGGAGTGAATCTGAATCTGGACACTAGATATGCAAAAGGACGTCCTATGTACGTAAAAATACGCACAGCGCATCGATCCTCGAAGTGGTAAGAACAGTGGTTCGGGTCGTAATGCACCTCTCAGACTGGCGTGTCAACAAAAATCACGAACGACGCCATCAGCCTCTGAAGACGTAACGGAAAGAAAGAGAGAGAGGAAGTGAGAATCTTTACTAAAGAATTTCAGTAGGGTAACCTCCTATCTAAGTGACATCGTCAACGTCATCAGGAACCTTGGGTTTTATTTTAAAAAGGTGAACATGCATAAAGTTCATTATTAGGTTTTAAACATAATCATCCAAGGTTCATTCATTTTAGACTGAATCTTAATGTCGTGTATGCAACATAGCAAAGCATAAATGCATGGTTATACATTATGTAAGTAATCAATAGAACACAACATCAAGAAACATCAACATATAAGTGGCATAAAGTGACATATAACTTCTAATGTAAAACTTTTTCTCTTCTCTTAACTGTGTGACATTAAAACATCATACTTTGCATCATGGGGCCACCCTAAAACATCTCTAGGTTATGAGCTCATACTAACTAGTCGTAACTAGTTCTTACTTATCCTATGATAAGCGTAAACACAATAATCTCGACTTCTAGAGTACGGGCTAGGGGGCATAAGGATCACCTATCATAACCTTTAATTCGGGGAGTCCATAGGATTATTTCCTTCTTTGAAACGCTCTACTGGCATCTAGTACACAATGAATTGTCCGCTTTGGCAAGCTCAATGTCAATACCCTTACGGATTTGCCTTTTCCCCACTGGAGCGGGAGAAATGCATCTCAGTACTATGTCACATTTAAAATCTCATGAAATATCAAAGACTTTCTTAAGTCTTCAAATTTGATGGAAACTCGGCGGCATATCAGTTGTACACTGAATTTCCTTAAATTTGCTTTATGCCACATAAACTTATAGAGCATGTACTTTCTCATTTAATTCCATAATCAGAGTAAATCACCAAAGTCATATAAACACATCCATCATAGCACATGCATCAACAGACCATAACTTGAATTAATAAAATCACTATGTCATTTGTTCTGTGGCGTCTCACACCTTTAATCCTTACAGGTCTTAAGCTTATAATCTGATTAATCTAATATCCATTTTTAACCTTTTATGCACCTATAAGCTCTCAACTAACAATTCTCACTAATTATTGTGCTTAGGAACAAATCCAAACATCATTAGGCAGTTTTGATTTTATAAGATCATGGGGTTCTAGAAACTACATCTTTGGCCCTTTTTAGGTTCCGTCTTCGCCTAAGGTGCTATAGTCAATTCCTAAACCAATTATGAGGGATTGCTACACATATATACTAATTATAAACCATTTTTACTATGTTTAAGCATGCTGGAACAGAATCTAAAACTTTAGTTTCTAAGTGCTCTAGAAATCTCATTTCTAATCCTTTCTAGTTACTTGTTTTTCCTAGCATTCACAAATTAATTCTAACATCGATTAATCATGATCTTTACACATTCAAACATGTTAAAATAGTATCAAACAACAGCCAAATCACCAAGGCAGAACCAAAACCATACATCACAATATAATCCATAAAATCACATTTTTATCACACATGAATCACTAGTTTCACTTGGAATCATTTTAGGACTTCTAAAACTCTTTGGAAACCAATTTATTTCTTTAAAATCATCAAAATATAAGTAAGGAAGTAGCTATTTTAATTTGTTCATGGCTGAGATTTAAAACATAAAAACATATTTACAATATTCCTTAAGTTCCCCTATGCTTAACAAAATCCTAAGACATAGGTTATTGGCACTTGTGACTAGATGAGACTTATACTAAGTCCATCACCATCACATGGTCGAATTGTGCATCCAAGGGAATGCTTCCATATCCTACCTTTTCTTGAGATAAAGGGACAAGTCTTTGAGCTCTAGAATCCTTAAGTGATGGCAAAATATAAACATGCTATGCATTTCATTTTAGTCTTCATTAGGAAAGTAAATGAGGGCTTAAAATAAATATGAGATGCAATTTCATCTTATCTTTAAAATTTAGGTGATGACTCAAAAAATAAACGTGAGAATGCAAGTTCATTTCTTTATTCTTGAGAGTTTAATGTTGACATGAAAATAAACATGAGTGCAAGTTCCTTTTAGCTTGACTAGAGCTCATACAAGACTTTAAAGGAATAATAATCTCAACCCAACACATATCTTAGCAAGACAAAGTGAGCTTTAGAGTTCTTTGTACCAAGGTTTCAAAGAAACCTTATAGTTTGAACATCATCATCAAGCTCAAGGAAATGGACTAAGAGATCAAAATAGATAACAACATTTCTTGAAACAAAGTATAAAGAGAACCACACCATATTCTTTATTTTATGCCTAAGAGCTCCTATCTAGAGTGAACTCTAGAACGTGCCGGCCAACTTTAAGGTTGACATGGGTAAGATTTGGGCTCTTTGAAAATCAAGTGATATATTTTCTTAAGAATCAAAGTCATAACAAGGAAAAAGGAAAAGAGGAAACCGAAACCTTTCAAAGAAAAGAAAAAGGAAAACCGAAACCAGGAAGAAAGAAAAAGGAAATGAAAAATCGAAATATGCTAGAATCAAAACCAAGTTTCAAGCTTTAGAGGTTTCTCAAATGATAATCACAAGACCATTATCTTGAAACCTCATCATCAAGCTAAAGATTATTTTTCACAACCAAGCTTTAAAATCGAAAATGCAAGGAAAAGAAAAGAACTTAAACCAAGAGGAACTATAACTTCTCATATCAAAACATTGAACATAAAAGATAAAGCTTTTTGAAAACAAAGCCCTTACCAAGTGGTTTCTTTTGTTGGAAGGAAATGAGCTTGTTCTTTGTAAAGGAATGAGAAGAAAAACTCTCCTTCAAGTGATGATGATGATTCGGCCAAGCACAAAGAAAAGGAAGGAAATGTGTTTTGTATGAGCTTTGTGTTTGAGAAAGGAAGCTTTGGTATTTGGATGATGATTTATGGTGGTTGTGTGATGGTTTGAGGTTGTAAGAGTGGTGGTCTTAGAAAAGGATGAAGAAGATGAGAGGAAAAGAGCTCAAGAGTTCTTTGAGAGAAAAAAAGGAAACTTAGAGAAAATCTTAAGACATAAACTTGGAAATAAGCAAATAGAACCAAGTGCTCATAAGATGGGTATTTATAGAAAAAATGAAATGTGAGGGGATGAATGGAGGGAAGTGGCCATGTACTCTTTGGCCATGGGGAGAGAAAATATCTCTTCCAAATGGTCATTCAAAGCATGGTTGGAAGCATGGCTAGGTATGGCTCAAAGTATGGTTCAAGCATGGTCCAAGGTATGGCTTAAAGTATGGCCTTTATGTGCAAACAATTCAACATGCGATGAATGTAACATCCTAATTTTAACCCAATACTCCTAGAAAATATTTGGGTTAATCATTAGGTTATTACTTCTTAGTCTCATTCTTAAAAATCTTTCTTAAAAATACTTAGCGGAAATTACAGGTAAATTTTTTTTTAAAATATAAAAGCAAAGTGAGAGCCGCGTGGAACTTGAACAAGCATCGATGATGAAACATAACTCAAAAGTAAAGGAAAGCACAAGCAGGAACATCAAATAACTTCACGACAATAAGTAATAGCATTTCAAGATAATACTTCATTAATATCATAATTTGCCCACCCGAAGGCAGGACTTAGTTTAGTACATGGAGATGCAAATATAGCATAAAAATACAAAGAAAGCGTAAATAAAACTCCTACCCTAGTGCACCTAAAGTAGATAATCTCATAATAAAAGAAGGTTTATCCTATCTATGTGTGTATGTGCATTAGTTCTCCTTGTGACGCTTTACTACTGGCGGTGGTGATCCTCGGGTGACGAAGGTAGGTAACCAGGGAACTGCGCGAGCTTCTCGGAGGTGAACAAGTGGATAGGGAAACGGATGCAGGGTGGTTGAATGTGTGCTCCGTGATGAGGGTGCATCTTGGCCCTCCTCGCTAACCTCGACCGCATCACCGTCTCCTCACTCCCCTCTCGCCTGAAAGAGGGAGTGGAGGCAGAACTCTCCGAGTAGATGTGCGTCGGTGAGTCCCTGAATGGGTCGGTCTCCGACCTCCTCGATCAAGGTACATACTACGGATAGTCACGTACAATTGAGGTGTAACACACTGATTTTCTACTAGAGTGAAAATGACCAAAATACCCCTGAGGTCATTTTCAGCCCGGAATTCTAGGAAAGCCGATCCGGCAATACTCAAAGGGTAAACTCAATGTTGGAAGGGGTTTAGATGACTCGTCTACCTTTCCGGGATCGAAAATCTCGTTTTTCGAGTTTTCGGGTCAAAATGACCAAAACACCTCTGCGGTGTTTTTCCCGTTTGCAAGTGCCGGATGAACCCGAAACTTCTCCAGATGATTTTAAAAGGTGTTTATATGTATTCTGTGACTTTAGTTTTGGTCCCGGGCGAAATTAGTGCAAAATTACGATTTTGCCCCTAGTTTCGTGTTTTTACACTTAATCGCGTGATTAAGCAAACCTAAGCAATATTAGGCTCTAATTGAAGTTAATTAATTTCCATAATTAATCTTGAGTCAAAATAATTTATTACAGTTGATTAGAACCTAAAAGTATTTAATTACAACTTGAAATTCTATTTTAAATTCAAGATTCCTAGTTATGGAATCTTAAATAGTGTTTTCTTTATCCAATTCCTTAAATCATGGAATTGTGTTTCCAATTGTTTATTCCTAAATGAGTTTTAAACACTCTAATGATGTATGAGCACTCCTAATCTTGTCATAAAATCCCTAAACCTCATTCTTAGTTACCTAAACTTAAGCTTAATTATTCCTAATCTTGTACCTAAGCTAACCTACACTTAAACCTATCATTAACACCCAATTACAAGGAAGATTTTTCTCTCCCCTTGGCTGCTGCAATCTAGCTGAAGCCACTCCTCCCCATTTCCATCACATGTGCAAAATTTTGACACACCAAGACCATGCTTCCAACTCATACACCATACTTTGTCATATTTTCAATCAAGCTTGATTTTCCAAATGAATAACTAAACGAAATAAACCATTTTCCTCATTTATTTGTGGTTGAAAAAATTCCAGTCATGTCTAGCTTCTAGAAGACTAATTTCATTCAAAATTAAAAGAAAAGCTCATTCAAATCACCTTACTTGAAGCCATACCTTATATCATAACCTCCATACCTCAAACCATGCTTGTATGACACCTTGTAAGAGATATTTTTCTCTTCTTTTCCCTCTCATTGCTACGGTTACTCCTCCCCCTCCACGAGCTCTCATTTGTTTTCATTTTCTATAAATACCTTGTCTAGAAACACATACAAACACTTTAGCTCATTTGCACACTTTTAGTTTTCTAAGCTTTTCTTGTGTTCTCTCTTTTTCTCTCTAAGTTCCAAGAGAGTTCTCTCTTGTTCTTCATCTCCATCTTCATCATCTCTTCATCTTATCATCATATCACAACCTTCAAACACCACCCTATAGTCTTGAAACACCTCTTAAGCTCTCAAACACTTCATCTCAAACACAACCTCACTCAAAACACACCTCCTTACCTTCCTCACCCCCTTGGCCGAATCATCATCAACATCCTTGGAAGAGTTGTTCATCTCTTTTTCTTTCAAAAGTTCAAGTTTTCATCTTCACTGTAGGTAGGAGTGTTTTTCCAAATTTGTTTCTCTTGAAAATGAGTTTTCCTAGCTTTCTCTTGGACTTTCTTTTTGAAACTTTCTTTGCTTTCCTTTTCTTGTTTTCGGCCATGAGGCCTTAATGGATATGTGATAGTGTAACGCCCCGATTTTTCTGTTAGAGTGAAAACGACCAAAATGCCCCTGAGGTCATTTTCAGCCCGGAATTCGAGGAAAGCCGGTTCGGCAGTACTCGAAGGGCAAACTCAATGTTGGAAGGGGATTAGATAACTTGTGTACCTTCCCGGGATCGAAAATCTCGTTTTTCGAGTTTTTGGGTCAAAATGACCAAAACGCCCCTGCGGTGTTTTACCCGTTTGCAAGTGCCGGATGAACCCGAAACTTCTCCAGATGGTTTTAAAAGGTGTTTTTATGTATTCTATGACCTCAGTTTTAATTTTTAAAGTCCCGGGCAAAATTAGTGCAAAATTACGGTTTTGCCCCTAGTTTCGTGTTTTTACACTTAATCGCGTGATTAAGCAAACCTAAGCAATATTAGGCTCTAATCGAAGGTTAATTAATTTCCTTAATTAATCTTGAGTCAAAATAATTTATTAAAGTTGATTAGAACCAAAAAGTGCTTAATTACAACCTAAAATCATATTTTAATTTCAAGACACCTAGTCATAGAATCTTGAATAGTGTTTTCTCTTTCTAATTCCTTAAATCATGGAATTGTGTTACACATTGTTTATTCACAAATGAGTTTTAAATTCTTTAATGATGTATGAGCACTCCTAAACTTGTCATAAACTCCCTAAATCACATTCTTAGTTACCTAAACTTAAGCTTAATCATTTCTAACCTTGTACCTAAGCTAATACACATCTAAACCTACCATTAACACACAATTAAATGGTCAAAACTCACCTCCTCCTTGCTGTACCAGACCTGGCCATGAGCTTCCTTCCCCATTATGCATCACATGTTCAATTTTTTAACACTCCAAGGCCATACCTCAAGTCACATACACTATACCTTGTCATAACTTTCAATCAAGCTTGAATTTCCACATGAATAAATAATCAAAACAACCCATTTTTCCCATTTATTTGTGGCTGGAAAATTTTCAGCCATGCCAAGTTTCTAGAAGCCTAATTTCATAAAAATTTGATAGGAAATTAACTCACATCAAGCCATACTTTGTAGCATAGCTTCCATACTTCAAACCATGCTTCTATGACACAATCAAAGAGATATTTTCCTCTCCCTTTTCCCTCCATTTGCTACGGCCATTCCCTCCCCTTTGTGAGCTCCATGGCTTTGTTTTTCTATAAATAGGATGCTTGTGATAGCCTTGTTGCACCTTGAAGCATTTGCTAAGTTTAGAGTTTTATAGTTATCTTGCTAGTTCTTTCTTTTTCTCTCAAGTTTCAAAAGTGTTCTTCCTTTCTTTTCATCTTCATCTTCTTCATCTCTTCATCTCATCATCATCTCTCAACCATCAAACACCACCCCAAAACCTTGAACCATCATCAAACCTCTCAAACACCATACCTCAAACACAACTTCACCAAAAACACATTTCCTTTCTTTCCTTCCTCTTTGGCCGAATCATCACCACCATCCTAGGAGGTGTTGCTCATCTCATTTCATCTTCAAGTCCAAGCTTTTACCTTCATCACAAGGTAGGGATTTGTTTTCAAACTTTGTGTTGCTCAAGAAAGTGTTTTTCTCTAGTTTCCTCTTGGATTCTTTTTGAACTTTCCTTTGTTTTTCCTTTTCTTTTCATTTCGGCCTCTAGGCCCTATTATGAGCATGACAGCTTGATGATGAGAGTTTCTAGATGATGACATTGTGTTCATCTCAAAGAAACCTCTAAAGCTTGAGTTTTCCTTTTCTTGTAACTTCATCTATCAATCTAGCTCACATGGTTTTCCAACTTAAGAAAATTAATCTAAGAATTTCTAAAAGCCCAAGCCTACCCTTGTCAACCTTAAAGTTGGCCGGCACATTCTAGAGATTTTTCTCTAGATAGGGGTTTTGGGTATTTAATAAAGAACTTGACGTAGTTTCACTTTCTTTCTCTTTTATATGACTTTCGGTTTTTGTGTTGTGATCTTTGAGATATTGTATTGGGTTGTTATCTTGTTAAAGTCTTGAATGAGCTCTAGTTAACCATAAAATGAACCTTGCATCATGTTTACTTTATGCTTTGCATATCATGTTTACTTCCTTGCTATCACTAAGTTTCAAGATAATAAGTGAATCTTGCATTATCATGTTTATATTTCAAGCTACGCATTATCATGTTTATATTTCAAGTTCTCACTTAATACCAAGATAATAATGAGTTGCATTCATATTTATTTTGTGCTATCACTTTACTTTCTAATGGAACCTAAAATAAGTGCATAAGCATGTTTATTTTATGTCATCACCTAAATGAACCTAGAGCTCAAAGACTTGCCCATTGTTGTCTCAACAAAGGTCTAACAATATGTATTTTCCTTGGTTCATATTTCGGCTCCAGGAGGTCTTGAAGTTTCTAAGTATTTGAGACTATGTTTTATAATTTTTCTAAGCTTACATGAGTTTAAGGAATGCATAAGAACTAAGTTTTATGAATTTAGGACCTCTTGAGACAAAGATAAATTGGTCACTGCCCTCTTAAACATTTTTTTTGATTTTAGATGTTACAAATGTTTATAAACGAGTCTTGAAAGTTTTAAAAAGGTTCCAAGAGAAACTAGTATTTTATGTGCTTTAGAAATTACGTTTTATGCATTTTATGGAGAAGTATATTTTCGGTTCTTCCTTGCTTTTTACTACCACTGTATGTGCAGTTTTAATGATGATAATGTGCCTATGTTTGAGTAAAAATAATGTTAAGACTCATATGTGAAAGATAGGATAAGTTAGGAACTAGAAAAGAATTAATTTGAGAGTTCTAGATCTTTTAATTATGTAATTTTCTGGATTCTGTCCAGCAAGGTTTAGATTTAATAATCATGGTTTTAAATTAGTTTAAATGTGTAGGAATGACTCATAATTGGTTTAGGACTTAATCTTGAAGCCTTAGGAGCAAACTATACTTAGAAAGGGTCATTGTTGTGACTTCTAGGTACCCGTAAAATTAGCATTTCAAATTCTGCATCCTTGAGGTTTAGAGATATTCTTGGTCATAGTGTGAGGTGAGAAATACTTAGTTATAACCTCATAGGTTCCCAAGAGACTAGGTTTTAATGATCAATAACTTAGAATGTGAGTTAAAGACTTTAAGGGTCTAAACTGTAATTTCTAGAACCCCGTAATCACACAAATATAAAGCCGTCTAAAATCTGCATAGTGCTATTTGGATAGGTTCTTGAGCATAAAAATTAGTAAAACTTATTAGTTGTGAACCTATAGGTGTGTGAGAGGTTAAGAATAATACTAGAACAATTAGTTTACAAGTTTAAGACTCAAAAGAACCAAAGCATAAACATACTATAGGTTTATAACAAGCTTGGGAGTTTGTATGAATGATTGTCTAAGGTGTGATTATGTGATAATGTATATGCTATAGTTTTATGTATGTACTATGAAGAAGTTTCATGTGATGATGTATATGCTATGAAAAAGATTTATGTAATGAATAATGATGTATCTATGAATTAACACTTTATGAGAACTTAAATGTGACACAACACTGAGACGCCTTCTTGGGTGACACCGGTTTAGCCGAGCACCCCCAAGAAAACAAATCCGTGAGGGTATTGACATAGAGCTTGCCAAAGCGGACAATACTACGATGTACTAGTTGCTAGTGGAGCGTTTCAAAGAGGAAATGACCCTAAGAGAGGTGATCCTTAAATTGCCCCCTAGCCCGTACTTTAAGTCGGGAATTATGTATGTTACGCTTATCATAGGATAAGTAAGAACTAGTGACGACTAGTTAAGGTATGAGCTCATAACCTAGAGATGTTTTAGGGCTGCCCCATGAGATGAAAGTTAAAGTTAACAATGTCACATATACTATACTTATGCCAATGTCATAATGTTTCTTAGTTGTTCTATTGTTTGGTTTACCTTTATGATGCATTCATATCATTAGTATAATTTATGCTTAGCTATAAGACGCATTGTAAAATATGATGGACCTTGGATAAATAACACTTTGGAAAAATAACTTAAAAAGGAATTTATATGCGTGCACACCTTTTTAGAAATAAACCCAAGGTTCCTGAGGATGTGACGATGTCACCTAGGTAGGGATAACCCTACTGAGAATTCTTTTAGAAAGATTCTCATTCCCTCTCTCTTTTCTTCCGTCATATCTTCAGATGGCGACATTCGTACTCTTCATCGACACCCCGGTATGGGAGCTGCACCATGACCCGGCACTCGGGTCATACCATTTTGAGGGTCACTGCACGGTTAGAGTATTCCTGTTTATGGGACGACCCTTCGCGCACCCCGTCCCGAGCTACCGCTTCACCCCGACTGCTCCTTACCGTCATAACGGGATTTTTGAGCGAGCTAGACCACGTGATGAGCAGATTCTCCGCATGGAGCCTGAGACGTCAGCCGTACGCGACTACCCGGAGTACGTGCCTCGCACCCAGTACTCGGAGACAGACCCATCTAAGGACCCTCCATCACACATGTACAGTTGGAGCTCCAGTCCCGCTCCCCCACCGATGTGAACAGGGAGTGAGGAGATGGTGGTCCAGCCGAGGTTGGCACGTTGGCCATCTATGCGCCCTCGCCGCGATGGACATGCCCCGATGATGCGCTCGACCACTCCCGCCGAGATTCGTCAGTGGATCGACTCGACCCCACAGTACTCGGACCAGCAGGAGTAGACATAGGAGGGGTAGCAGTTAGTGCACACATGCCACATAGTTGAGGACAAACCTTCTTTTGTATATGAGGTTGTCTACTCTAGGTGTACATGGGTATGGGTGTTGTTTCTCTTGTATTTGCTTTTTATGATTTCCTTGTATTGCATTTCAGTTGTATTCCGCTTCCCGATGTATTGAATAGTCCTGCCCTTTGGGTAGGCACAGTATATATATATATATATACCTATGATTCAGTTGATGTTCCCATGATATGACTTGTTTCTTTATGCTTTGCTTATATGTTTCGTTATGCTTCCTTTTAAAGATTCGTGCGTGGCTCTCACTTTGATTTTAATTCCAAAAAGAAAAATTTTACCCATATTTCCGCTAAGTATTTTCTAAGCAAAAGATGAGACCAAGAGGTAATATTCCAAAGATTAACCTAAGTACATACTAGTAGTCTTGGGTTAAGATTTAGGGTGTTACAGATAGCTCAATGATGAGAGCTCCTAGATGATGACTATGTGTTCATCTCAAAGGAATCTCTAGAGCTTGAGCTTTTACTTTCTTTAAGTCTCATCTTTATTTTCTAACTCAAAGTGATTTTTTCTTAAGAACACCTTTACTTGTTTTGCTATTTTGGTTTCGGTTTCCTCATCTCCTTTCCTTTAATATTTCGATTTTGGTTTCCTTTTCTTTGTAGTCTTGTGTTTCTTTGAAAGTTTGTTTCTTTTGACCTTAATGATGATGTTCAAGAACCTCATAGTTCCTTTGAGAACTTGGTTCAATAACTCTAAAGCTCTCTTTGTGAGGAGATAAGTGTTGGCTTGTATCTCTAAAGTTTTGTAAGAGCTCTAGATGAGATCAAAATGAATATTGCATCCATATTTATGTTTGTGCCTTGCACATCATATTTACTTTCCTTGCTATCACTAAGTATCAAGATAATAAATGAACTTGCATTATCATGTTTATGTTTCAAGCTTTGCATTACCATGTTTATATCTCAAGTCCTCACTTAATATACCAAAGATAATAATAAGTTGCATCTCATGTTTATTTTATGCTCTTACTTTACTTTCTAATGAAAAGCTAAAACTAGTGCATGAGCATGTTTATTTTTATATCATCACTTAAGAGAACCTAGAGCTCAAAGACTTGCCCATTATGGTCTCAAACAAGGGCTTGAAAATATTTATTTCTTTAGCTTGAGATTTCGGCCCCTAAGGAGTTTTATGTGTTACAAGAATTGAAAACTATGTTTTATGATTTTTCTAAGCTTATATGAGTTCAAGGAATGTATAGAACCAATTTTTATTAATTTAGGACCTCTTGAGATGAAATTGATTTAGCTACTGCCCTCACAAGTATTTTGTTGATTTTAGATGATAAAATGTTTATAAATGAGTTTTGAAAGTTTGAAAAAGGCTCCAAGAGAAACTAGTATTGTATGTGCCTTAGAAATTATGTTTTATACCTTTTTATGGAGATGTATGTTTCAGTTCTGCCTTGCTGTGTTTGGCCACTATATATGTTGTTTTGATGATGATAATATGATTATATTTGAGTATAATTAATGTTAGAACTCATATGTGAAGGATAAGAGAAGTTAGTAACTAGAAAAGAATTAATTTGAGAGTTTTAGATCCCTTAATGTTTGAATTTTCTAGATTCTATCCAGCAAGGTTTAGAATTGATAATTATGGTTTTAAATTAGTTTAAATATGTAGGAATGACTCTTAATTGGTTTAGAACTTGATCTTGGTGCCTTAGGAGCAAACCAAACTTAGAAAGGGTCATTGTTGTGACTCCTAGGTACCCGTAAAGTTAGGATATTAGATTCTGCATCCTTGAGGTATAGAGATGTTCTTGACCATAGTGTGAGGTAAGGAATACTTAGATATGAGCCTATAGGTACCCGAGTTTAAGTTTTGATGATTTATAACTTAGACTGTGAGTTAAAGACCTTAAGGGTCAATACATAATGCTTTAAGAATTTGTTAATGCTATGATGTGTATAAGATGCAATGCTATGTTGAGATGTTTATAATGCATGAGGAATTGATTAATTGAGATGTGAGTTTATCATAGCAGGAAAGTGAAATGAGACATGTGTTGTGTGATTAGCTTGTGGCATAAGTTTCGGTTTGAAGGAAATTCGGTTTAACAGTCGTTATGCTGCCGAATTTCCATCAAACCTAAAAGGGTTGAAAAATGTTTTGAGGTACCATATGAGCTGAAAACCCTGGGTGACACCGGTTTGGCCGAGCACCCCCAGGAGATTTTTATGTGACAAGTGCTGGGACGTACTTCTCCTACAATGGTGAGGAGGAGGCAAATCCGTGAGGGTACTGACATGAGCTTTACCAAAGCGGACAATTCGCTTATCACTCGAGGCCGATAGAGCATTCCAAAGAAGGTATGTCCTAAGAGAGGAATCCCCTAGCCCCCTAGCCCGTATCGTCAAGTGGTCGAGTATGTTATTTGATTTTTATTCGCTTATTCAGATAATAAGCAAGAGCTAGTGACGACTAGCTGAGGTATGAGCTCATAGCCTAGGTTTTTATTTATTAGGGTGGCCTCAACCTTGCTAAAGATTACATGAATGATGTCACACATATACTCAATGTTTATATGACTTGATGTGTTGATTTGTATGCCTAAGTATTGCCATGCATCCATGCCTTAACATGTTGCATTCATAACATTAAGATGCATGCTAAAAGGAATGAACCTGGGATAATTAGTTTTATAAACCCTAAATTGAATCTTATATGCATGCACACTCTTTTATAAATAAACCCAAGGTTCCTGAGGTTGTGAACGATGTAACCCTAGGATAGGAGATTCCTATTGAGATTCTTTAGTAAGAATTGTCATTCCTTTCTCTCATTTCTCCTTCTTCCGTCACATCTTCAGAGAGCGATAGCGACGTTCATGGTTTTTGTTGACACACCGACCTGGGATGTTCACTTTGATCTAGATCACGGATGCCATTTTGAGGGGCAGTGCATGGTGCGAGCCTTCATGTTCATTGGACGCCCCTTTGCACAACTTGTACAGAGCTACCGTTTTTCCCCGATATCACCCTATGATGATGCAATGGTTTTTGAGCGCGCCCGGACGAGAGATGAGAGGATTCTGTGGATGTATACTGGTGGTTCGATGCCTCGAGACTTCCAGGACTACGTGCCTCAGTCTCCGAGTTCAGAGGACAACCCATCTGAAGACCCGCCGACGCACATGTATAGTGAGAGTTCTGCTCTTACACCTCAGTTCATGCGAGGCGTGAGCGAGGAGACCGTTACACAGCCGAGGCTGGCTAGGCGAGCTGAGAGGCGCCCCTATCGAGGAGCTCCCACTCAGTCTTCATGTGTACCCACTCCTACTGTCCTGCGTCCATGGATCGGTTACATTCCACCTTTCCCCGGGTTCTAGTAGCAGACGTCTTAGGGGAGGCTTAGTGCACACATTCACACATAGACTGGATAAACCTGCTTTTGTTTTGAGGTTGTCCATTATAGGTGCACTCAGGTAGTGATGGTTTACTTTATGTTACTTTATGTTTCCCTGTTTCCATTGTATTTCCTTTTCCGCTGTATTACAAGCTCTGCCCGTCCCTATGAGGGTATGACTACATATGTATTTCGAATTATGTTATTAATGAAATGTTTATGTTATTATGGTGGTTATTTCTCTGTTGTTACTTGTTCTTAATTTCCGTGTTACTCTCTGCTTGCTAATCATGTTTTATGTTTCTGTCTTACGATTAGACTAATAATGCGGCTCTCACTTTGATTTATATTTTCAAAAAAAAAATCTTACCCATAATTTTCGCTAAGTATTTTAATAAAATGATGAGACTAGGAAGTAATAACCTAATGATTAGCCTAATATGTTCTAGAGTATTGGGTTAAAAATTAGGGTGTTACATTTTGGTATCAAAGCAGTTCGATTCTCACAGAGCCTGAGGATTGGACTGACCATGCTTTAGAGGCATAATGCGATAGTTATGTCATGTATAGTGCTTGATAGAGACAAGCTATAGGACTAGAGATGCATGACTCCTGTTGCTTGCAAGTGCCATGGTAACTAGCTCATTTTGCATGAATATTGAGCCTGATCAACTTGATGTTCACTGTCTTATGTGTTTAGGAACCAATAGCACCGGGACGACAGCCTAGGACTACGCCCGTGCTGACCAAGACAATGGAACTACTACTATTGTCCGTCAGATGGCGAGAGCCATGGAGCGGATGTTTGACCGTATGGATCAACGTGGGAATGCTGCACCTGCTCCCCCTGCTGCTGAGGTGGTTGAGCAAGCTCGCTTTGGTGAGTTCCACAAGGCGAACCAGCCTGTGTTTCGAGGGGTAATGGACCTCGACAAGGCTGATGAGTGGATCAAGGATATGGAGAAGATCTACTCTATGGTTACCTGCTTTGAGGAGCAAAAGTTTACATTTGCTGCCTTCATGATGAAATCTGACGCCGAATTCTGGTGGAACGGGACGAAGCAACTGCTGGAAGCTTCTGGGACTCCCATCGATTGAGAGTTGTTCAAGACCTACTTCTATGAGAAGTACTTCCCTGAGTCCATGAGGAACGCTAAGGACATAGAGTTCATGTAGTTGACCCAGGGAGGGTCTACTGTAGCCCAATATACTGCCAAGTTCGAGGAGTTGATTAAGTTCTCTCGGGTGTTCCAAGGGAACCCCGATGAGGTTTGGAAGTGTGTTAAATATGAGGCCGGTCTAAAGGCGGAGATGAACTATGCCGTGGCCTATATGGAGATCAGAGACTTCCCGACTCTAGTCAACAAGTGCCGGATTCTTGAAGAAGGACAGAGAAAGATGCAAGCCACGAGGGTGGAGCAAGCTAAGGGGCTCGGACCTCAAGCCCCGAGGTTCAAACCACAATATCCATCAAGAAACCACTACCAACCGTACCAGACCAACCAGTTCCGACCACCGCAACAACAACAACCGAGAGCTCCTGTATACCAACAATCCAAGCAACACCAACGGCCACCGTTCCAACATCAAGGCCCGAGGAACTTCAACAACCAACCCCGTGGACCGGGCAGACCCTGGAACCACAATGGAGGACCAAGTGGGGCCAAGAACAAGGCACCACAAGCCCCTACTGCTAACCCTGGAGCAGCATCTACTAAGATTTGCTCACGATGCTGAAGAAGTCATGGTGATCGCCCCTGCATGGCCAGGCGAGGAGTCTGTTTCAAATGTGGCAAACCTGGCCACTATGCCAATACCTGCACCAATGGCGGGCCGTCGACTCAGAACCCCCGACCCCAACACCAAGGACGGGTCTTTACTCTCAACGTGGAAGACGCACGAACGTCCAATGATCTCATTCAATGTAAGTGCGAGCTTAATGGTAGAACCTTAACCGGACTTTTTGATTCTGGAGCTACCCATTCTTTTATCTCATATGCTAGTGTTGAGTCTTTAAATTTGCGAGTCTCTAAGCTTCCCTTTGATCTCATTGTTTCTACTCCCACAAATTGCCCTGTTATAACTTGCCAATGTTGTTTGAACTATCATCTTGTTGTAGAAAATAGATCTTTTATCATAGATTTGATTTGCTTACCCCTTAAAGACATAGGTATCATTCTAGGCATGGATTGGCTTCATACCAACCATGTATTATTAGACTGTGGAGCCCAAACTGTTGTTTTTCCTTCTCCTCCTAAACCCATTACTCAACCTATGAGATTGTACCTAAACTCCGTAGAGGTCTTCTGTAGTGGGGAGAAAATTAAGGGATATGTTCTCCTAGCCGCCTGCAATGTAGACTTTGAGCAAAACCTAGGTGAGATACCTGTGGTGAGAGACTATCCCGAGGTGTTTCCGGATGAAATACCCGAATTCCCTCCCGGAAGAGAAGTGGAGTTTTCTATAGAGTTGGTTCCTGGAACGGGACCGATCTCTGTAGCCCCATATAGGATGTCACCTTTGGAGTTGGCGGAGTTGAAAACCCAATTAGAGGAGTTGTTGGAGAAAAGTTTTATAAGGCCGAGTACTTCACCTTGGGGTGCTTCGGTCTTGTTTGTGAAAAAGAAGGACGGAAGCATGAGGATGTGTATAGATTATAGGCAGTTGAACCAAGTGACTGTGAAAAACAAGTACCCGTTGCCTAGGATTGATGATCTTATGGACCAGTTGAAAGGAGCAGTAGTGTTTTCTAAGATTGATTTGAGGTTCGGTTACCATCAGATTAGGGTTAGAGATTCAGACATTCCTAAAACCGCCTTTCGAACTCGGTATGGACACTTTGAGTTCAATGTGATGTCCTTTGGTTTGACGAATGCTCCCGCAGTTTTTATGGATTACATGAATAGGATCTTTAGACCCTATTTAGATCAGTTCGTGGTTGTGTTCATAGATGATATTCTCATCTATTCGAAGACCCACGAGGAGCATGAGCGTCATTTAAGGCTGGTTTTAGAGGTATTAAAGGATAAGAAGTTATACGCTAAGTTATCTAACTGTGAATTTTGGTTAGATGAGGTGAAATTCTTAGGACATGTTGTTTCAAAAGGTGGCATAGCTGTCGACCGTAGTAAAATAGAAGCTGTGATGAATTGGGATAGACCAACATCAGTAATCGAGATTGGAAGCTTTTTGGGTTTAGCCGGTTATTACCGTAGGTTCATTAAAGGATTTTCCCAGTTAGCCCTACCTCTAACCAAGCTCACTAGGAAGAATGCCCCGTTTGAGTGGAACCCCAAGTGTGAAAAGAGTTTCCTAGAGCTTAAGGAAAAGCTCACCTCAACCCCAGTTTTGGTTTTACCTGACCCCAATGTACCCTTCAAGGTATATTGTGACGCTTTGAGCAAAGGTTTAGGTTGTGTGTTGATGCAAAATAGGCAAGTGGTAGCCTATGCGTCTCGACAATTCAAGCCTCACGAGGTAACCTACCCCACCGATGATCTAAAGTTAGCAGCCATCGTGTTTGCCCTTAAGACGTGGAGACACCATTTATATGGTGTAAGGTTCGAGGTTTTCTCCGATCATAAGAGTCTCTAGCACCTCTTTGATCAAAAGGAGTTGAATATGAGGAAGAAGAGATGGATGGAATTCCTCAAAGATTATGATTTCGGCTTAAGTTACCACCCTGGCAAGGCTAATGTAGTCGTCGATGCCTTGAGTCGAAAGTCATTATGTTTGTCCTGTATGATGGTTAACGAAGTTGGGCTAATAGAGAAGTTTAGAGATATGAATTTGGGAATGTTTGCAACCGATAGTAGCGTAGTGATGTGTCATTTCATAGTGATGTGTCATTTCACAGTGACCAGTGGATTCAAGCAAAGGATTATGCTTGCACAAAGAGAAAATGAGGACTTTATGGAGACAATAGAGGCAATTAAGGCCGGTAAGTTGAAAGGTTTTGAGCGAGGCCCCGACTGGTTATGGAGGTTTGAGGGGCGAATCTGTGTGCCACAAGATGGAGACCTCCGAGAGAAAATCTTGGAGGAGGCCCACAAAAGCCACTTCGTCATTCATCCTGGTACTACCAAGATTTGAAGAAGATGTTTTGGTGGCCCGGATTGAAGAAGGATGTGGTCGCCTGGGTGAGTAAGTTATTGGTCTGCCAAAAGGTTAAGATCGAACACCAAAAACCTTCTGGCATGTTGCAACCCTTGTCAATCCCCGAGTGGAAGTGGGAGAGTATATCAATGGATTTCGTGACAGGATTGCCAAGGACCCAAGCTAGCCATGATGCCGTATGGGTAATCGTGGATCGACTGACAAAGTCGGCTCACTTTATGCCTATTCGAGTCACGTACTCGTTGGACAAATTGGCTCAGTTGTACATCCAAGAGATTGTAAGGTTGCATGGAGTGCCGTCGACAATAATCTCGGATCGAGATCCGCGGTTTACGTCACATTTCTGGGGAGCCTTTCAAAAGGCATTTAGTTCAAAGTTGTGCTTAAGCATTGCTTACCACCCACAAACAGATGGCCAATCTGAAAGAATAATCCAAACCCTAGAGGACATGCTAAGAGCCTATGTCTTGGACCAAAAAGGAAGTTGGTATAAGTACATGCCTTTGATCGAGTTTGCGTATAACAACAGTTATCACGCAAGCATCGATATGGCACCATACAAAGCACTGTATAGAAGGAAGTGCCAATCACCCTTGTGTTGGTACGAGCCCGGAGAGCAAAGTGTATTAGGACCCGATGTAGTGAGGGAAACAACGGAGCAAATCAAGAAGATTAAGGATAGAATCTTAACCGTTCAAAGTCGGCAGAAAAGCTACGCGGACAAAAGGCGTAAGCCCTTGGAATTCCAACAAGGCAAACATGTATTTCTCAGAATCACTCCCACTACAGGAATAGGTAGAGCCATGAAAGTCAAAAAGCTGAGTCCCCGATTTCTTGATCCTTTTGAAATTCTTCAGAGAATTGGATCCGTAGCATACAAAATAGCTTTGCCACCCAATCTGTCAAATCTTCATGACATCTTTCACATCTCTCAGTTGCGTAAATATGAGTCCAACCCTAGCCATGTCTTAGAGCCAAAATGTCAAGCAGTTGAGGAACAAGTCTGTTCCTTTGGTGAAGGTCGCGTGGGGACGTGGCAACACCGAGGAGTTCACATGGAAGCGTGAGTCCAAGATGAGGTCGAAGTACCCCGAGTTGTTCTAAGGTACGAATTTCAAGGGCGAAATTCTTTTTAAGGAGGGGAGTAATGTAACACCCTGATTTTCTGCTAGAGTGAAAATGACCAAAATGCCCCTAAGGTCATTTTCAGCCCGGAATTCGAGGAAAGCCGATCCGGCAGTACTCGAAGGGTAAACTCAATGTTTATATGACTTGATGTGTTGATTTGTATGCCTAAGTATTGCCATGCATCCATGCCTTAACATGTTGCATTCATAACATTAAGATGCATGCTAAAAGGAATGAACCTGGGATAATTAGTTTTATAAACCCTAAATTGAATCTTATATGCATGCACACTCTTTTATAAATAAACCCAAGGTTCCTGAGGTTGTGAATGATGTAACCCTAGGATAGGAGATTCCTATTGAGATTCTTTAGTAAGAATTGTCATTCCTTTCTCTCCTTTCTCCTTCTTTCGTCACATCTTCAAAGAGCGATGGTGACGTTCGTGGTTTTTGTCAACACACCGACCTGGGAGGTTCACTTTGATCCGGATCACGGATCATACCATTTTGAGGGGCAGTGCACGGTGTGAGCCTTCATGTTCATAGGACGCCCCTTTGCACACCTTGTACAGAGCTACCGTTTTTCCCCGATGTCACCCTACGATGATGCGATGTGTTTTTGAGTGAGTTTGTGTTTGAGGATTAAGGTTCAAGTGTTTAGGATATGAGTTAAGGTGGTGGTGTGGTGGTTTGAGGTGGTGCTATGGTGGCTCAAGGTGGAGGAAAAAAAAGATGAAGAAGAAGAAAAGCTCTTGGAAACTTAGAGAAAAAAGGAAAGAACACACAAGAAGGCTTGAAACTAAAACTTAGCAAATGATCTAAAGGTTCACTCAAGTCCTTTAACACATGTATTTATAGAAAACAAAAACAATGAAGGCTCGTAAAGGGGGAGGGCTAGCCGTGTGGTTTCATGAAGGGAGGGAGAGAAAATATCTCTTACATGTTGTCATACAAAGCATGGTCGGAGGTATGATAAGTATGGGCTTAAGCATGGCTCAAAGTAAGGTGTTTTCTTTTTGAATTGAATTGAAATAAATCATCTAGAAAGGAGGAGGAGGGCTGATGGTTTCATCAAGATTTTGGGGGGGGGGGGGGGAATATCTTCTAAAAGTTGTCATACAAAACATGGATGAAAGCATGGTGGATATGACTCAAAGTATGGTTCAAGGTGAGGTGTAAGCATGGCTATGAAGTGTAAAACAATTCCAACATATGGGAAATGAAGGGAAGGGGTTCGGCCATCCCTTGACAGCCCAAAGGAGAGAGAAAGTTGTTCTATCTAAATGTGTGTTAATGATGTGTTTACGTGTAGTTTAGATTAGGTTTAAGGTTAGGAGTTACTAAGCAAATGTTTAAGTAACTAAGAAGGCAATTAGGAATTTTATGACATGATTAGAGAGTGCTCATACGCAATTAGATGAATTAAAACTCTTTTTATGCATAAACAATTGTAAACACAATTCCTTAATTTAAGGAATTGGAGAGAGAAAGCACTATTCAAGATTCCATGACTAGGAATCTTGAATTTAAAAAGAGATTTAGGTTTAATCTAAGCAATTTTAGATTCTAATTAACTTTAATAAATTATTTCAACTATAAATTAATTATGGAAACTAATTAATCTTCGATTAGAGCCTAATATTGCTTAGGTTTGCTTAATAATGCGATTAAGCTTAAAAACACTATACTATGGGCAAAATTATAAGTTTGCACAAATATTGCCCAGGACCACCGGGACTTAAACTGATGTCACGAAATGCATAAAAACATCATTTAAAACCATCTAGAGAAGTTTCGGGCTCATCCGGCACTCGTACCCGCGTAAAACACAGTAGGGATATTTTGGTCATTTTGAACCAAACCTCAGAAAATGAGCTTTTCGCTCCTGAAACGATTCAAAAGCCATCTAATCCCCTTCAAACATTGAGTTAGCCCTTCGAGGATTCCCGGGTCGGTTATCCTTGAATTCCGAGCCAAAAATGACCTCAGGGCATTCTGGTTATTTTTGCTTAAACAGAAAATCGGGACGTTACAATGATTGTGGGAAGGAGCGGCCGGTCACTATTAAGCCATGGGGGAGGAGGTTTGTTTCATCTAATTGTGATTTAGTGATGCGTTTAGGTGTTTCTTTGATTAAGCTTTTGATTGGGGTTTGTAAGTAAGTGTTTGGGTGAGGTAATGGGCAGTTATGAATTTTGAGACATGATTAGGGGTGGTCTTGCTTCATTAGCAAAATCAAAACTCATTTTATGATATGATTATGCACAAACATAATTCCTTAATTTAAGAAATTGGAGAGAGAAAATACTATTTAAGATTCCATGACATAAAATCTTGATTTTTAGAAAAGATTAAAGTGTATCTAAACAATCTGAGGTTTTAATTAACCTTAATAAATTATTTTCACTCTAGACTAATTATCAAAATTAATTAACCTTTGATTAGAGTCTAATATTGCTTAGGTTTCCTTAATTACGCCGTTAGGCCCGAAATACACTATTTCAAGGGCAAAATGGTAATTTTGCATAAACATTACCCGGGACCACTCAAATCAAAACAAAAATCATCAAGCACATATAATTAACATTCCGAACTCTCGGGAGAGACTCCGAGCTCAAATGGCACTAATACCCGCGTAAAGCGCTATAGGGGTATTTTGGTCATTTTAAGTCGAAAGTTCGGAAAATGAGATTTTCGTCTCTACTATCAATCATAACATATATAATCCCCTTCAAGCATTGAGTTGACCCT
Source organism: Dalbergia cultrata (assembly GCA_031216105.1). NCBI lineage: Eukaryota > Viridiplantae > Streptophyta > Magnoliopsida > Fabales > Fabaceae > Dalbergia > Dalbergia cultrata. The sequence goes on along the minus strand of CM062353.1, from coordinate 32,559,359 downwards.
TCGAGGACTGCTAGGTCGGCTATCCTTGAATTCTGGGTGAAAAATGACCTTAGGGGCATTTTAGTCATTTTTTCTCAGACAAAAAAATCGGGGTGTTCCAGTTCTTCCCAACCTCTCCAAGTTGAACCGTGACTAGTAGATAACTACTACAGCCACATTGCAAATATTTCTTCCCAACCTCTCCAAGCTAAACCATGATGACTGAAATGCCTCCATCATCAAGTTGCAAGTTGTTCTTCCGCAGCTTCTTCAAGCTGGACCGAGATGAGCAGAACACCTCTGGCATTGCATTACAAGTAGTTTTTACCTTAGTCTCTCCAAGTTATGTCTCACTCTAATCAATATTGGATCAAGATTACAAAAGTTATGTGTTTGGGTTGCCACTTAAACTAACCTACACTCAAGTTTCCTTACAAATATTTAATGAAGCAGACCTAAGAAACATGCACGACTTCTTTCTTACATCTCTTACAAAGAAGAGCATACACCATGCTAAGCATTTTAAAAGAAGATTTTTACACTTCAAGGAAACTTATTACATATCATGATGAACATCACAAGAAGTGTGCAGAGAATTTTTTAGAGTTTCCATTATTATGTCTTCAATTCTCTCATCGGCTTTCAATCATAGCATCTCCATTTATAGTGGTCCTTCTTCATGACCATTACCCTTGATTAGATCTCCAAGTGACACATGTCGATCATTTGTTGTGTCTTGGAACGTTATTCTAGAAAGGTAGGTAGACAAACTTGTCACATTGGTTACAAAAGCCATTATATTGTAGAGGTTTCTAATGTCCCTCTTTCTTTTTACTTTTTGATCATGGTTTCTGGACTCCTCCTTCTAGAGGCTAGGATGGTTAACCAATCAGGCAGAAGAGATGACATACCAGTTATAAAACTTAGTTTGACTCAAGATTTGAAATTTCTCAAATTTTCCTCCATTTCCATAGTGTTTTGTGCTCTACAGTCAAGTGAGCTTTCTGACATGCATAATTAGTCCCTGATCATTCTTTAGTTTTCTAGTCTTCAATCTTGGCTTTTTAATGATGAATTATTTGCGATTATAATGATTGTTGACTGAGTAACACATTACTTTCAAAGTTTACATGATTTCCTCATTCTTTAGTGTACTTTCTGACGTCTTGTGTTCAAGACCCTTTCCTTAGTTTCTTGTTCTTGCATTGATCTGCTTCATTCCTTGATGCATGTAAGCATTCTTTACATGATATAATAGTCATTTTGTTTGAGCTTATTCTCTTTCCACGAGATAAAACATGTTTGCACATGTAAAGTGAAATTATTCTTGCTCAAGTCTGTGTAATACATTTTGGAAATACTGTTAAGCTTAGTAAAAAAACTCAAGATAGTTATTAGTCGTTTTTCAAAATATTTTCTTTAAATTGGTTTTATTATCATTCAAAATAATAAAGCTCATATTTTTGAAGGGTTCTGAAGCTTACAATCTCCCTCTTTTTTATTATGACAAACCAATTTGAAGAAAATCTTTTGATGAGATATTGAAAGAAATATAATGAAATATATCTAGATAAGCACATGTTCTTTCAAAACATCATAGACTGTAAATTTTAGTAAGTTCTTTTCTTAAGGCATGATTGGATGTGTTCAAGAAAATTTTGAAGCCATAAGTTAATTCAAATCAGAGCAGTTTGGTTTATGATGATATTTTCTAATTTAAATTAGAATGCTTCTTGAATTTGTATCACGAAGTAACTAAAGCAAATGTCAACGTTTAAGTTCAATTGTACCAATAGCTTGATTCTTGTGTTATAAAAGAAAACTTTCTAAAATTTAGATGTGCTTGAATAAATGATCAGCAAGTAATATTTGTGATATTCTTTCTTGATTGAAATCCTTATTTAGCACATTCTTTTCCTAAGCCCCTTTTTCAAAAACAAATGCCCAATATATATATATATATATGATAAACCTTTTTGAGCATGTCATGAGAAAACATAAGTGATACAAATGTAGTTTCTAACATTTAGAGAAACCTTGATATAAATTATATCAGCGCATTATAAGACGAGGTTTCTAAAGCTCAATCAGGGATCCAACCTAATTTTATCAGATCATTAAACACACACAAGCTTATTTTTATGAGCTATGAAACTATTTTCATGAGTATTAGAGGATGAAGTACTTTTGAAAACTTTTTCTCAAAACTGATATATGTTTGTGCAAACTATGAACTTTTGCTCACTAATACATCAGAATATAAAACATTGTATGACTTATAAGCATAGCACACTCGAGATGGTTTTGAAATTAACAAACTGATCATAATTGAAGTAGAAACATTTAAAAATAGGTTTTTGAAGATCCTTAGAAACTATTCACAACTATGTTTGATCAAATTAAACAAAGCATCTCATACATATGTCAAGAATAATGTGTTTTATAAAGATAGCCATTTCAAGCAAGATATACATATCTAAGCACATTAATAGAGTTCGAGTATCCAAGGAACGGTAGAAAGAATTTGTGCTTCTTAAGGATACGTGCTAAAGCTAATCATGGATATAGAAGTTTGTAAATTTCTTTAGCATGTTTATAAGTAATCAATTCAAAGCAAACACTTAAGAGAAGAATACACTAACAGACATAATAGCTAAGCATGATAGGTAGGCATTAATATGTATCAAAGCTTAAACGACCATATATGTATCAGAGCATATAAAATCATAAAGTAAATAAACCAAGCATGAACATAATAGATAAGTGTAACACCCTAATATTTAACTTAACATGCCTAGGGCATATTACAGTTAATTATTACTTATTACTCTTTTGTTTCCTCTTTTAATCAAAATACTTAATGGAAAATAAGGTAAATTTTTTTTTTTGAAACATAAAACAAAACATGAGTCGAGCACGCTAACATAATCGAATGTTTAAACACAAACAGAATAAATAGAGTAAGCAGGTCATACATACACAAATCAAGAAGCACATCACACTTGAACATGAAACATAATTCATTAGATAATATAGTTCTTAGTACAATGGAAATAAAATGGACGGAGTCACACCCATGTATAATGGGCTGAGCTTGCAATACATAAAGTCAACAAAAGAAAATACAGGAAAGTAGTATATACAGGGAAATAGAAAATACATAAGACATCGAAATCCAAAAACCAGCTACAGCTCCCTCTCACTAGTCCTACAAGTACTAAACTAAGATACCCCTAGCAAAAGGTATGACAAGAAAAGGGGATCCTCATGATAGCTCGGGCACTCGAACAGACTCTCCAACGAGATCTACTGGCGGCACTGATCCTCCGGTGATGGGGGTATGTACCCAATGAACTATGCGAGCTCCTTGGGTGTATGCAGACGGAACGGAGGACGGACATGGCCTCCATGGCGTGGACGCATCTTCGGTCGCCTAGCTAGATGAGGCTGGGTCACCGTATCCTCGCTACCTCTACCTACGTCCATCAGAATCGTAGGAGCAGATCCCTTCGAATAAATATGAGTGGGGGAGTCCTCGGATGGATTAGTCTCTAATTGTCTGGAGCAGGGAACATAATCGGGGTAGTCGCGGACTGTTGAAGCAGTTGGACGAGCACGACGAGGCTGCTCATTACCGGGGGGTGCGCTTGAAGATCAGGTCATTGCCATAGGGTGAAGTAGGAATGAATCTGAAACTGGACAGTGGGTAAGCAAACGGACTTCCCATGTACGTAAAAATGCACACAACACATCGACCTTCAAAGTGGTATGAATGGTGGTCTGGGTCGTAGTGCATCTCCTAGACTGGAGTGTCAACAAAAATCACAAACAATGCCATCAGTCTCTGAAGACGTAACAGAAAGAAAGAGATAGAGAAGGTGAGAATCTTGATAAAGAATCTCAACAGGGGAAAAACCTCCTATCCTAGTGTCATCATCTACGTTCCCAGGGACCTCAGGTTTATTAATAAAAAGGTGAGCATGCATAAGATTCGTTATTTTAGGCTTTCAAAACACATTTATCTAAGGTCCATTCATTTTAGGATGAATCTTAATGTCATGAATGCAGCATGTCATAGCATGAATGTATGGCAGAAACTACGCAATCATAAAGAAACATGTTCATGTATAATATCAAGGGGAATCACAACTTTCATATGAATGCATTCTGTTTATGTGTCATTACTTGCATCATTAGTTCTCTTTCATGGGGCCACCCTAAAAAAACATCTAGGTTATGATCTCATACCTAACTAGTCATCACTAGTTCTCAGCTTATCCTCAGATAAGTGTAAATATATCCCGACTCCCGGAGTGCGGGTTAGGGGGCTTAAGGATCACCTATCATAAACATATCCCGACTCTCAAAGTGCGGGTTAGGGTTATCTCCTTCGAAACGCATCTACTGGCACCCAGTGCACAATAAATTTGTCCACTTTAGCAGGCTGCATCTACCATACCCTCACGGTTTTGTTTTCTCCTCACCGTAGCAATAGAAATATGTCTCGGCATGCTATGCAAGTATGCAACATAAACACATGTTCTTAAATATCATCATGATATTTCATTCAATATTTCATGCTCATCAAATCATGCAAATTATCATAGCATGCCACAATATACACAACACTCATATCTCAAGTTTATACATTCATATGCACATAACATTAACACTTTAGCAAAGAAATAAACATGCTCCTACGTAGAATGCCAAAATAAAGAACAGGGCTCAGCTTGTGCAAATGCTATGCATAACAAACCATATTTAATAAATAAATATACACTTTGAAACACTAATTTTCATTTCCTCTCCTATCTTACAGTATTTTATGCTTTTGATTCTTATGGGTCTTAAACTTTCGATCTAAACAACCTATTACCCGATACAAGTGTTTTATGAACCTAAGGGATCATTACTAATAATTCTTACTAATTTTTATGCTCATGATCAATTCCAAACAGCCTTAGGCAGCAAGGACATAAGTCTAATATTTCAAATTACGGGTGTCTAGGAGTCATAATTTTAACCCTTTCTAAGTTTTGGTTTTTCTTAAGGTCAATTAAACCTACACTTCTTAACATTTCTAAAACCATTTTATCTCTAATTTTACTCATCCCAAAACAGTGGCTATATCTTAGATTCTAAGGGATCTAGAACTCACATTTTCCAATCTTTCCACTTACTAGTTGTCTTTAACATTCACAAAATAATTTTTGCTTCACTCAAACATAATTTTTACACATTTTAGCCCCTTAAAACATCATCATACAGTGATCAAAACATCAAGGAAGTGGCCGAAACATGTATCACAAATAATAACATAAAATCACATTTCAAGTGCATATAAGTTACTAGTTTTCTTTTGGAACCATTTTAGAACCTCAAAACTCTTTTAAAAACCAATTTATTTCATTAAAATCATAAAAATAAAGGCGAAGACAGTAGCTATTTTAAACCATTCTCAAAAGAGTTTTAAACCATAAAAATCGTACTCCAAGTATTCTTTGAGCTTTTCTATGCTTAAGAAAATCTTAAGACATAGTTTGTTGGTCCTTGTGACTAGATGAAACCTAATAGTATTCATAGAATACTTGTAACGCCCCAATTTTCTATTAGAGTGAAAATAACCAAAATGCCCCTAAGGTCATTTTCGGCCTGGAATTTGAGGGAAGCCGATCCGGCAGTACTCGAAGGGCAAACTCAATATTGGAAGGGGATTAGTCTTGTGTACCTTTTCGGGATTGAAAATCTCGTTTTTCGAGTTTTTGGGTCAAAATGACCAAAATATCCCTATGACGTTTTACCCATTTGCAAGTGCCGGATGAACCCGAAACTTCTCCAGATGGTTTTAAAAGGCGTTTTCATGTATTCTGTGACTTCAGTTTTAGTCTCGGAGGTCCCAGGCAAAATCAGTGCAAAATTACGATTTTGCCCCTAGCTTTGTGTTTCCAAGCTTAATCGTGTGATTAAGCAAACCTAAGCAATATTAGGCTCTAATTGAAGATTAATTAATTTTCATAATTAACCTTGAGTCAAAATAATTTATTAAAGTTGATTAGAACCTAAGAATGCTTAATTATAACTTGAAATCTTATTTTAAATTCAAGATTCCTAGTCATGGAATCTTAAATAATAAATTCTCTCTCCAATTCCCTAAATCATGGAATTACGTTTTCAATTGTTTATTCACAAATGAATTTTAAAATTCTCTAATGATGTATGAGCACTCCTAATCTTGTCATAAAATCCTTAAACCTCATTTTTAGTTACCTAAACCCATGCTTAATGATTCCTAACTTTGTACCTAAACTAATCTACACTTAAACCTATCATTAACACCCAATTACATGGAAGATTTCTCCTCCCCTTTTTCTGCCCAGGTTTGGCCGAAGCCACTCCTCCCCCATTTTCCATCACATGCTCAAATTTTTGACACTCCAAGGCCATGCTTCCACCTTACTTACACTATACTTTGTCATACTTTCATCCATGCTTGATTTGCTAAGTGAATGACTAAATAAATTAAGCTATTTTCCCTCATTTTTGTGGCTCAAAATCAGCCAGCCCTATAACACCCTAATAGAACCCCGCTATGCTTAAGTTCACATTTGGATTCTATTAGTTGTCACTTATGCCTTGCATTTATTTTCTTTTGAAATTAACTTAGAAAAATAGTGGAAGTTTTTTTTTTCTTTAAATAAATTAATTGTTTGAAAACTTAAGCCTCAGAACGAAATGAAATACATAGCGCTTTTATAGATAATAATCAAGTTACATTGCGCACTTAATTAAATAAGCGGAATAAGAGACTAAGTGTAGAACTATTATCACATAAACTGGAATATAATCACTTAATACATAAGTCACAACAGGGCATATATCATACTGATAAGTTATTACAAATAACAATATAAGTTCTACTATTACTAATTGTTTCTCACAAACTATAATGTAACTAAAGCTCGGAATGCTCCTACTTGAAAGGTTTGAAATCTTCACGCGCTACCTCCTTCCTCAACTACAGCTTCGTTGCTTTAGGTGGACACGTCTGTCTCTGGTAATGACAACGAAAAATAAACATGGGAGTGAGAAATACATGATTTCTCAGTAGGAGTTCCTACTTGTACTAAAAGTGTCATCGTTGTCGTCCCAAATACTTCGGGTTTATTATAAAAAGGTGAATGTAAGGATTCAATTATCAAACTTTCACAAATATGATTAGTCAAGTGCGCTTACTTTTAAACTAATCTTGAACATTAGCAGAAATATCCATTCAGTATTTCATCAAGCATACATATAAGCATATCATGTAAAACCACTAATAAGCAATAATCATTTAGGAGCTACATGCATTTCATGATTACTCATCCTCAACATTCACTTGTTTAGTGATCATCATCTTTCATTTATTTCATCAACATATTTCTTAATTACTCACGGGATCAATGCATCAATGCCTTAGACCACCCTAAAGGGTAATGAGCTCATACCATGGCCGTCGTCATAACCTTTTTGGTTTTCATTCCGTTGCCGTGATCTCAACGGTTTAGGGGGTTAAGCCGTGAGTTTAGCTCAAGTCCACTTTTCCAGACTTTCATTGCTACTTTTTCAAACTTTACTTTTATTATTTCTTTTGAAAATGAATGTATGCATATTATCATGTAATCACAATAAATCCTGGGCAATCAATCATTCATCCTCATCATTTCATAATTCATCACCATACATTCACATTACTATAAATCACTTCATAAAACATGGACAATATCATGTAAATCTCATAGTAAACACTTTCATAGATGATTCATATTAACTAACCAAAGTAATCAAGTTGAGTTCCTAGTGTTCGTAAGAGGTAATGGATGTCTTAGTATTATCTTTTTCTCTTAGTGTTCTTTGTACTTTTAGCATTCCATTAATACATTAATGCACTTCAAAATATTATTATAGGTTCTTTATATATTTTTATTATGACTTTCATATAACTCTTGAAGATTATTATTCTACTTAAATTCTTAAAATTCTCTCTTTACAAGACTTGATTCTTTTATTTATAGTTTTGACATCTTTTAGAAGAAAGTTTATAATTCTCTGTATACTTGTTATCTCAGCTTAGTAAATGTAGTTCCAAATTCCTAACTCATCAAATTTTAGCATTTACATCTTTGGAATAGTGTAAATCAACTGTAAACCATGCATAGGAGGGTTCCCAGGAAAGAGAGGTCGGTCACAATGGACACGCTTAAATACCAAGTCTTTCCTTAGCCAGAACCTTTCCAAACTGCACTTTTACAGTACACTATTCCGAAATTTATTTCTCATTATGTAATTACATGGTACAAAGCTTTATACATAACATACATGGGTGTATTCCTATATGTGTTATCTCTCCAACAAAGTTGAAATCAGTCCATTTGCATTTTTCTAGAGTGAGTTACACCTAGTTTACTACTACAAGGTCAGATTTAAAGTTTCAGTCTTAGGCTCTACTTTAAAAAATTATATCTTGAGCTAGAAAACTCCATTTTAGGTGATTCTTTTTGGAGAGTGTTCTATAATGAGTCTAGTTTATAGTAAAATTATTTTAATTTCGAGATGCTTAATATTTTATGAACAGTAACTTTCGAAGTACCTGCTGCCAGAAACAACTAGAAATTCCAGCACCTATCATTTTCATGTCTTAAGTTACCTTTATTAAATCAGGTTTCACATACAATCTTTTCAAGTTATATTTGAGTTTGATAACATCATAAGAGTACTCATAACATAATAGAACATGTCATATTTCTAAAAATATATTTTTCAAATAATCATTCAAAACTTTTGACAATAACTCAAACTTGAGGCATTCTATCAAGGTTAGAAGCCAACAATGCTTGAACAATTAAAGATGAAGCTCCTACCTCTTGTGTAGGATCTAAAAAGGGTCCTTATCTTCTTCCTTAAGCTTTGAACAAGAGTCTTTGGAGTGGATGACCCTCCTTGAATCTTGGCTCTATAACTTGAGTGCTTAAGAAAATATTTCTCACTAGAGTTAAAGATTGTAACTCTTGTGAGGGCTAGTGAAAGTTTGGACTTAGGATTTAAGTGTTTGTATGAAGTTTAGAGGATCAAGAGAAGTCTTTGAAGAACATAAGAAGAATGATAGAATAAGAAAGAAAGAACACTTAGGGAGTTTCTGAATTGAAGAGAGTTTGAGTAGTATTTATAGTGGAAAGATTAGAGAAAAAAAATAGAAGAAGGAAAGCACTTGAAGCATGATTTATGGAAACATGTTGGCTGAATTTTGTGATGAAAATGCTCCTTGTTTTGTGCAAACATGTTTCCATGTTTTATGCAAACATGTTGGATGAAAATGCTCCATATTTTATGCAAACATGTTTCCATGTTTTATGCAAAGATGTTAGTGGAGATTTTCTAACCTTTAGTGCATGTATGTGATTCAGAAATGTGTATGATGTATGTGGTTAAATTATTGTGTTATCATCTTAATCCAATAGCTTAGATTCATTCTTGTCTAAAGACAAGTCTAGGGATTTGTGTAAATGGCGTTGTAGTAATTTCTTTAACTAAGAAAAGGATATTTTTGTAATTAGACAATGATAGTGGTATTCTTGTAATTCCATTCATAGAGTAAGGGTATCTTTGTCATTTAATAAGGCAAGGGTAGTTTGGTAATTTCCTTTACATAGCAAGGGCATTTTCGTAATTTCCACTAAGTGATGGCATTTTCGTAATTCTTTACATTTTTCTCTAGACATACTTAAGTAGACTATTTGTTGTGTTTCATAACATTTGTCCAGATTCTCTTGGTTTTGCTATCGCTAATTAATATTTATCTTAGTTATAAATTTGGGGATGTTACAAGCTCTCCTTGCTTCTAGAAGAAATATTTCATTTTAAATTTGAAAGAAATTTCACTCCAAATCACCATACTTGAAGCCATGCTTTGCACCATAACTTCCATACCTCAAACCATGCTTGAATGACAAGTTGTAAGAGATATTTTTCTCTTCCTTTGCCTCCCAAACCACACGACCTCTCCCTCCTCTCCATGAGACTTCACTTGTTTCATTTTTCTATAAATACCTTATTTACTTGAGCTTGCAAACACTTTAGATCATTTGCAAAGTTTCAAGTTTCCAAAGCTTTCTCTAAGTTCTTCTTTTTTCTCTCAAGTTTCAAGAGAGTTTTCCTTTCCTCTTCATCTTCATCTTCTTCATCTCTTCCTCACATAATCACCTCATAATCTCTAAACACCACCTCATAACCTTGAATCATCATCAAACCTCTCAAACACTTGACCTCAAACACAACTTCACTCAAAACACATCTCCTTTCCTTTCTCTTCACTTTGGCCGAAGCTCACCATCATCCTTGGAGAAGTTCTCCTTCTTGTTTTCCTTTTCAAGTTCAAGTTTTCATCTTCACTCTAGGTAGGAGTGTTTTTCTAAGCTTTGCTTTTCTTGAAAATGAGTTTTTCTCTAGGTTTCTCTTGGTTACTTTTTGAAAACTTTCCTTTGTTTCCTTCTTTCCTCCATGAGGCTATGAGGCCTTGTTCATGGCTATGATGGCTTGATGATGAGTGTTCATAGATGGTGACCTTGTGTTCACCTCAAAGGAACCTCTAAAGCTTGAGTCTTGTTCTTTATCTAAGTAAAGTTTTTGTTTTTCTTCCTTTTTCTTCTTCTTATACATTCAACCTTCATAGCTCATCCTCAAAGGTTTTTGTTAAAAAATTTTAGTGTCTCTACTTCTATTTTATGTCATGAAAGAAAGTTGTTTTGATTCTTGCCTTCTTAGGGTTTTTCTTTTCTTTAAAAAGCTTGTTCTTGAGCTTGATGATGATGTTCAAGAACCACATAGTTCCTTTGAGAACTTGGTTCAAGAACTCTAAAGCTCTCTTTGTGATGAGATAAGTGTTGGGTTGTATCTCTAAAGTCTTGTAAGATCTCTAGATAACATTAAAATGAATATTGCATCCATGTTTATGTTTATGCCTTGCACATCATGTTTACTTTGCTTGCTATCACTAAATATCAAGAATAATAAATGAACTTGCATTATCATATTTATATTTCAAGCTTTGCATTATCATGTTTATATTCAAGTCCTCACTTAAATATCAAAGATAATAATAAGTTGCATCTCATGCTCTCACTTTATTTTCTAATGAAAGCTAAAACTAGTGTATGAGCATGTTTATTTTTATGTTATCACTTAAGAAAACCTAGAGCTCAAAGACTTGCCTATTATTGTCTTAACCAAAGGCTTGAAAATATGTGTTCTCTAGCTTGTGATTTCGGTCTCTAGGAGTTTTATTTGTCATAAGTATTAAAATCTATGTATCATAATTTTTCTAAGCCTATATGAGTTCAAGAAATGTCTAAAACAAGTTTTATGATTTTAAAACCTCTTGAGATCAATTTGGATTAGCTACTGCCCTTGTGATTATTTTGATGATTTTAGATAATAAAAATGTTTACAAATGAGTTTTGGAACTTTTAAAAAGGTTCGAAGAGAAACTAGTATTTTATGTGCTTTAGAAATTAAGTTTTATGCTTTCTTATGGAGATGGATTTTCAGTTCTGCCTTGCCTTGATATGATCACTGTGTATGCTGTTTGGAAGATGATAATATGAGAATGTTTGAGTATAACTAATGTTAAAATTCATATGTGAAAGATTAGATAAGTTAGTAACTAGAAAAGATTTAATTTGAGAGTTTTAGATCCCTTAGTAAATGATTTTTCTGGATTCTGTCCAGCATGGTTTAGAAATGACAATCATGTTTTAAATTATTTTAAATGTGTAGGAATGACTCATAATTGGTTTAGGACTTGATCTTGAAGCCTTAGGAGCAAACTGAACTTAGAAAAGGTCATTGTTGTGACTCCTAGGCACCCGTAAAGTTAGAATTTTAGATTCTGCACTCTTGAGGTTTAGAGATGTTTATGATCATAGTGTTGAGTGAGGAATACTTAGATATGAGCCTATAGGTATCCGAGAGATTAAGTTGTGATTATTTATAACTTAAATTGTGAGTTAAGGACCTTAAGGGTCAATACATAAGACACTAAGAAGTTTTGAATTTTATAATGATGATGAGATATATATGATGTATGAGTTATGATGAGATGAATTGATTGAGACATGAGTTTATTCTAAGCATGAGGTTTGAATGAGAAACATGTTTGTGTTTTTAGCTTGTGGCACAAATGTCGGTTTGAAGGAAATTCGGTTTAACAACTGTTATGCTGCCGAATTTCCGTCAAACCTAAAAGGGTTGAAAAATGTTTTTAAAAGTACCATATGAGATTGAAAACCCTAGGTGATACGGTTGAGCCGGCCACCCCCAGGAGATTTTTATGTGACAAGCACTAAGACGTACTTCTCCTACTACGGTGAGGAGGAGGCAAATCCATGAGGGTCTGGACATGAGCCTTTCCAAAGAGGACAATTTGCTGTGCACTCGAGGCCAATAGAGCGTTTCAAAGAGGGTATATCCTAAAAGAGGAGTTCCCTAGCCCCCTAGCCTGTACTTTTAAGTTGTCGGGTGTATTATTTTATTATTCGCTTATTCAGATAATAAGCAAGAGCTAGTGACGACTGGCTGAGGTATGAGCTCATAGCCTAGTTATTATTATTAGGGTGGCCTCTACATTGCTAAAGATTCCATGAATGATGTCACATATATTGATGAAAGTTCCATTTGAGAAGTTATTGCTCTTATGCCACATGGATTATTTCTATATGATTTGATTTGTTGATTTATATGCTCAAGTATTGCCATGCATTCATGTTTTGATATGTTACATTCATGACATCAAGATGCATGCTACAAGGAATGAACCTTGGATAATTAGTTTTATAAACCCTAATAATGAATCTTATATGCATGCACACCTTTTACAAATAAACCCAAGGTTCCTGAGGATGTGAACGATGTAACCCTAGTATAGGAGACTCCTACTGAGAATCTTTAGTAAGAATTCTCACTCCTTTCTCCTCATTCTCTTTCTTTCATCACATCTTCAGAGAGCGATGGTGACATTTGTGGTCTTTGTCGACACGCCGACTTGGGAAGTTCACTTTGACCCAGACCACGGGTCATATCATTTTGAGGGGCAGTGCATAGTATGAGTCTTCATGTTCATCGGTCGCCCCTTTGCACACCCTGTACAGAGCTACAGTTTCTCCCCGATGTCACCCTATGACGATGCGATGGTTTTTTTAGTGTGCCCGGACGTGAGATGAGAGGATTCTGCGGACGTACACTGGTGGTTCGATGCCTCGAGACTTCTAGGACTATGTGCCTCAGTCTCTTAGTTCAGAGGACGACCCTTCCGAGGACCCGCCGACGCATATGTATAGCAAGAGCTCTGCTCCTACACCTCATTTCATGCAAGGCAAGAGCGAGGAGACTGTCACGCAGCCGAGACTGGCTAGGCGAACCAAGAGGCGCCCTTACCGAGGAGCTCACGCTCAGTCTTCACATGTGCCTACTCCTGTCGCACTGCATCCGTGGATCGGTTATGTTCCGCCATACCCCAGGTTCGAGTAGTAGTCGTTTTAGAGGAGGCTTAGTGCACACACTCACACATAGATTGGATAAACCTTCTTTTGTATTGAGGTTATCCACCATAGGTGCACTCAGGTAGTTGTGATTTATTTATGCTTTCTTGTTTCTGTTGTATTTCCTTTCTTCTGTATTGCAAGCTCAGCCCGTTTCTATAAGGGCGTGACTACTATGTATCTTAACTATGTTATTAATGAAATGTTTCCTTTGTATGATGACCATTGTTCTATTATTACTTGCTTTAGCTTTTGTATTCCTTATGATTGATATTTATGTCTCTCGTTTAGATAAGAGCACGGCTCTTGCTAAATATTTTAATAAAATAATGAGACTAAGAAGTAATAACCTAATGATTAACCTAATATGTTCTAAAAAGTTGGGTTAAGAATTAGGGTATTACAATACTTCCATTATCCAAACTTCTCTTGAGATACAAAGGGCAAGTCTTTGAGCTCTAGGATCTTTAGGTGATGACAAAAACTTAAACATGATGTGCACTTTATTTTAGTCTCCATTATAAGAGTAAAGTGAGAGGTTGAAATAAATATGAGATGCAAGTTCATTATTATCTTTAAAGTTTAGGTGATGACGTGAAATATAACCATGAAATGCAAAGCTTGAAATTTAAACATGAGAATGCAAGTTCATTTCTTTATTCTTGAGATTTTAGTGATAGCAAGGAAAAGTAAACATGAGGGGCAAAGCATAAATTTAAACATGGATGCCAATTCATTTTATTCTTTACTAGAGCTCATACAAGACTTTAAAGAAATATAAACCTCAACCCAACACATATCTTAGCAAGATAAAGTAAGCTTTAGAGTTCTTTGTACCAAGGTTTCAAAGAAACCTTATAGTTTGAAAATCATCATCAAGCTCATGGAAAAAGGATCAAAAGAATAAAACAAGTAACGCTATTTCTTGAGAACCAAAACCAAAGTAATAACAAAGAAAAAGGAAAAGGAAACCAAAACCATAGTCAAGAAAAGGGAAGGAAAACCGAAAATGAATTAGAATCAAAACCAAGTTTCAAGCTTTAGAGGTTTCTCAAATGATAATCACAAGACCATTATCTTGAAACCTCATCATCAAGCTAAAGTTTTTCTTTCAAAACCAAGCTTTATAACCAAAAATAAAAAGAGAGGAAAAGAGTTTCAACCAAGAGAAACTAAAGCTTTTCATTTGAAAACATCAACATAAAATATAAAGCTTTTGAAAGACAAAACCCCTACCAAGTGGTATTTTTATTTAGAAGGAAAAAGGAGCTTTATTCTTGTAAAGGAATGAGAAGAAAAACTCTTTTCCAAAGGATGATAATGATTCGGCCAAGCAAGGAAAAAAGGAAGGAAATGTGTTTTGTGTGAGCTTTGTGTTTGAGAAAGGAAGCTTAGGTGTTTGGAGGATAATCTATGGTAGTTGTGTGGTGGTTTAAGGTTGCAAGAGGGTGATCTTAGAAGAGGATGAAGAAGATGAGAGCAAAGAGTTTCTTTGAGAGAAAGGAAAAAAGCTTAAAGAAATTCTTAAGACACAAACTTGAAAGTGAGTAAATGGAACCAAGTTCTCTTGAAATTGGAATTTATAGAAAAATGAAATGTGAAGGAGTGAATTTGGAGGGGCTGGCCATAGCATGATGCAGCCACGGGGAGGAAAATATCTCTTTTAATTGGTTATTCAAAGGTAAAGCTAGGTATGGTTTGAAGTATGGTCCAAGGTATGGCTCAAAACATGGCCTTTGTGTGCAAAACAATTCAACATGTGAAGAATATGGGAGGGAGTGTCCAGTTCCTGTAGCCATGGGGGAAGGGATTTATTTTATCTAATTGTGGTTAGTGATGTTTAGGGTTTAGGATTTAGGGTTTAGTGATGTGTTTAGGTGTATCTTTGATTAAGCTTTTGGTTAGGAGTTTGTAAGTAAGTGTTTAGGTGAGGTAATGGGTAATTAAGGGTGTTGAAACATGATTAGGAGTGGTCTTGCATCATTAGTGAAATCAAAACTCATTTTATGATATGATTATGCACAAACATAATTCCTTAGTTTAAGGAATTGGAGAAAGAAAATACTATTTAAGATTCCATGACATGGAATCTTGATTTTTAAAAAAGGATCAAGGGTAATATAAGCTTTATAAAGCGTAAATAATTTCAATCTGCATGTATGAACATGATTATATCTCAATAAAAGAGATAAAGATTAAATAGAAGTAAATATTATAACGTCAAATAAGCGTATGTATGCCTATCAGACTGAATAAATTAATCATGCATAAGAAACCAAGAAATAGATCTTCAGAAAATGGAATGAGACTTTAGAAAGTACCCACGAAATGAATATATCAAGCCAAATCTGAACCAAGGATGTTCTAAAACCTTTAATCATCTTCATCACAAATATTTTAATCACATATGCTCTAATTGAAGAAAAAAATATCATTCATTCACCAAGGGACTAATACCACACTTCAGAAAGTGCACTTCACTAAAAAGAAGGGAGATTTGAATTTTTGAATTTCAAATTTCAAGTTAAACCCAATTTTAGATTGGCACGTCATCTCTTCTACCTATTTGGTCAACTACTCTAACTTCTAGAAGGAAAGGTTCAGAAACTATGTTTAGAAAGTAAAAAGGTAGTTTCTGAAGGGGTATCAAAAACCTCAACATTTCAACGGCTTCTGTAAAAAACCCTAACACCAGACGAGTTACTCCTCTATATTACATTTTCAAAGCACAAACAAATAATGAACATGTGTTACTTGGACAATAGATCAAGGGCAACGGTCATAAAGGGAGACCACCTATAAATAGAGATGCTGAGCTTTCAAAAAAAAGAAAGGCTTGAAGAACATCAAAGTGTGAAAATGCTGCAAAATCTTCTCCTCATATTTTCTGTGAAGTACGTTACTTCTTGTAATCAATTCCCTTAATTGTAAAAATCTTCTTTCTATATTCCTAATCTGTTAATACATTCTTCCAAGGATGAATTGTTAGAAAGGAGTCATTCAAGTTATCCCAAGTCATTAACTTTATATTTGTAAGGAAATTTGAGTGCAGGTGAGATTTAGTGGCAACCCAAACATAAAACCTTTGTATCTTCGATCCGGTATTAATCGATGTGAGATAGCTTAAAGAGGCTACTGTAAAACTACTTGCAACGTGACAATAAGGTGTTCTTGTAACGCTCCGATTTTTTTGTTTGAGTGAAAATGACCAAAATGCCCCTGAGGTCATTTTCAGCCCGGAATTCGAGGAAAGCCGGTTCAGCAGTTCTCAAAGGGCAAACTCAATGTTGGAAGGGGATTAGATAACTTGTGTACCTTCCCGGGATCGAAAATCTCGTTTTTTGAGTTTTCGGGTCAAAATGACCAAAACGCCTCTGCAGTGTTTTACCCGTTTGCAAGTGCCGGATGAACCCGAAACTTCTCCAGATGGTTTTAAAAGGTGTTTTTATGTATTCTATGACCTCAGTTTTAATTTTAGAAGTCCCGGGCAAAATTAGAGCAAAATTACGGTTTTGCCCCTAGTTTCGTGTTTTTACGCTTAATCGCGTGATTAGGCAAACCTAAGCAATATTAGGCTCTAATCGAAGGTTAATTAATTTTCTTAATTAATCTTGAGTCAAAATAATTTATTAAAGTTGATTAGAACCAAAAAGTGCTTAATTACAACTTAAAATCATATTTTTATTTCAAGACTCCTAATCATGGAATCTTAAATAGTGTTTTCTCTTTCCAATTCCTTAAATCATGGAATTGTGTTACACATTGTTTATTCATAAATGAGTTTAAAATTCTCTAATGATGTATGAGCACTCCTAAACTTGTCATAAACTCCCTAAATCACATTCTTAGATACCTAAATTTAAGCTTAATCATTCCTAACCTTGTACCTAAGCTAATACACATCTAAACCTACCATTAACACCCAATTAAATGGTCAAAACTCACCCCCACTCTGCTGTCCAGCCCTGGCCGAAGCCTCACCCTCCCCATTATGCATCACATGTTCAATTTTTCAACACTCCAAGACCATACCTCAAGTCACATACACTATACCTTGTCATAACTTTCAATCAAGCTTGATTTTCCAGGTAAATAACTAATTAAAATAGCTCATTTTCTCCATTTAACTGTGGCTGGAAAAGTTCCAGCCATGCATTGTTTCTAGAAGCCTAATTTCATAAAAATTTGATAGGAAATTAACTCACATCAAACCATACTTTGTAGCATAGCTTCCATACTTCAAACCATGCTTGAATGACCTTGTGTAAGAGATATTTTCCTCTCCCTTTTCCCTCCAATACCACACGGCCACTCCTCCCTTTGGTGAGCTCCATGGCTTTGTTTTTCTATAAATATGATGCTTGTGATAGCCTTGTTGCACCTTGAAGCATTTGCTAAGTTTAGAGTTTTAGAGTTGTCTTGCTAAGTTTTTCTTTTCTCTCAAAGTTTCAAAAGTGTTCTTCCTTTCTTTTCATCTTCATCTTCTTCATCTCTTCATCTCATCATCATCTCTCAACCATCAAACACCACCCCAAAGCCTTGAACCATCATCAAACCTCTCAAACACCACACCTCAAACACAACTTCACCCAAAACACATTTCCTTTCTTTTCCTTCTTCTTTGGTCAAATCATCACCACCATCCTAGGAGGTGTTGCTAATCTCATTTCATCTTCAAGTCCAAGCTTTTACCTTCATCACTAGGTAGGGATTTGTTTTCAAACTTTGTTTTGCTCAAGAAAGTGTTTTTCTCTAGTTTCCTCTTGGATTCTTTTTGAACTTTCCTTTTGTAACGCCCCGATTTTCTGTTAGAGTGAAAATGACCAAAATGCCCCTGAGGTCATTTTCACTGAGTCGAGGAAAGCCAGTCTGGCGATACTGAAGGGCAAACTCAATGTTGGAAGGGGATTAGAAAACTTATGTACCTTCCCGGGATCGAAAATCTCGTTTTTCGAGTTTTCAGGTCAAAATGACCAACACGCCCCTGTGGTGTTTTACCCGTTTGCAAGTGCCGGATGAACCCGAAACTTCTCCAGATGGTTTTAAAAGGTGTTTTTATGTATTCTATGACCTCAGTTTTAATTTTTGAAGTCCCGGGCAAAATTAGTGCAAAATTACGGTTTTGCCCCTAGTTTCGTACTTTTACGCTTAATCACACGATTAAGCAAACCTAAGCAATATTAGGCTCTAATCGAAGGTTAATTAATTTCTTTAATTAATCTAGAGTCAAAATAATTTATTAAAGTTGTTTAGAACCAAATAGTACTTAATTACAACCTAAAATCATATTTTAATTTTATGACACCTAGTCATGGAATCTTGAATAGTGTTTTCTCTTTCCAATTCCTTAAATCATGGAATTGTGTTACACATTGTTTATTCATAAATGAGTTTAAAATTCTTTAATGATGTATGAGCACTCCTAAACTTGCCATAAACTCCTAAATCACATTCTTAGTTACCTAAACTTAAGCTTAATTATTCCTAACCTTGTACCTAAGCTAATACACATCTAAACCTACCATTAACACACAATTAAATGGTCAAACTCACCTCCTCCCTTGCTGTCCCAAGCTGGCCGTGAACCTCCTTGCCCCATTATGCATCACATGTTCAATTTTTCAACACTCCAAGGCCATACCTCAAGTCACATACACTATACCTTGTCATAACTTTCAATCAAGCTTGAATTTCCACATGAATAAATAATTAAAACAACCCATTTTCCCCATTTATTTGTGGCTGGAAAAGTTCCAGCCATGTTAAGGTTCTAGAAGCCTAATTTCATAAAAATGTGATAAGGAATTAACTCACATCAAGCCATACTTTGTAGCATAGCTTCCATACTTCAACCATGCTTGAATGACCTTGTGTAAGAGATATTTTTCTCTTCCTTTTCCCTCCAAACCACACGGCCAAAGCCCTCCCCATTCACTCCTCCATGGTTTTGATTTTCTATAAATAGGATGCTTGTGTTAGCCTTGTTACACTTTGAAGCATTTGCAAAGTTTAGAGTTTTAGAGTTGTCTTGCTAGTTTTTCCTTTTTCTCTCAAAGTTCCAAGAGTGTTCTTCCTTTCTTTTCATCTTTATCTTCTTCATCTCTTCATCTCATCATCACCTCTCAACCATCAAACACCACCCCAAAACCTTGAACCATCATCAAACCTCTCAAAAACCACACCTCAAACACAACTCCACTTGAAACACATTCTCTTTCTTTTTCTCTCATCAAGGCCGAATCATCATCACCATCCTAGGAGGTGTTGCTCATCTCATTTCCATCTTCAAGTTCAAGCTTTTATCTTCATCAAAAGGTAGGGATTTGTTTTCAAACTTTATTTTGCTCAAGAAAGTGTTTTTCTCTAGTTTTCTCTTGGATTCTTTTTGAGCTTTCCTTTGTCTTTCCTTTCCTTTTCATTTTCGGCCATGAGGCCTTGATTTGAGCATGATAGCTTGATGATGAGAGTTTCTAGATGATGACATTGTGTTCATCTCAAAGAAACCTCTAAAGCTTGAGTTTTCCTTTTCTTACAACTTCATCTATATGTTATCTAGCTCACATGGTTTTCCAACTTAAGAAAATTAATCTAAGGATTTCTAAAAGCCCAAGCCTACCCTTGTCAACCTTAAAGTTGGTCAGCACGTTCTAGAGACTTGTCTCTAGATAGGGTTTTGGGTACTTAATAAAGAACTTGATGTAGTTTCACCTTATTTCTCTTTTATATGATTTTCGATTCTTGTGTTGTGATCTTTGAGATATGGTATAGGGTTATTATCTTGTTAAAGTCTTATATGAGCTCTAGTTAACTATAAAATGAATCTTGCATCATGTTTATTTTATGCTATGCATATCATGTTTACTTCCTTGCTATCACTAAATCCCAAGATAATGAATGAACTTGCATTATCATGTTTATGTTTCAAGCTTTGCATCATCATATTTATATTTCAAGTCCTCACCTAAATATCTAAGATAATAATATGTTGCACCACATATTTATTTTATGCTCTCACTTTACTTTCTAGCAATAACTAAAACAAGTGCATGAGCATGTTTATTTTTATGTCATCACTTTAATGATTCTAGAGCTCAAAGACTTGCCCAAGGATATCTCAAACAAAGGTCTAAAACATTTATCTTCTATGGATCATATTTCGGCCCTATGAGGCCTTAATGTTTTCAAGTATTGAAAACTATGTTTTATAATTTTTCTAAACTTATATGAGTATAAGGAATGTGTAGAACTAAGTATTATGAATTTAGGACCTCTTGAGATGAAAATAGCATAGCCACTGCCCTATTAAGTATTTTCATGAGTTTAGATGATAAAAGTGTTCATAAAATAGTTTTGAAGGTTTTAATAAGGTTCCAAGAGAAACTAGTATTTTATGTGCTTTAGAAACTATGATTCAATGCCTTTAAATGGAGTTTCTGTTTGGTTCTGCCTTGCTATGTTTGGCCACTGCATGAGCTGTGTTAATGATGTTAATATGCTTATGTTTGGGTAATAATTATGTTAAGACTCATATGTGAAAGATAGGATAAGTTAGGAACTAGAAAAGAATTAATTTGAGAGTTCTAGATCCCTTAAAGATTTATTTTTCTGGATTCTGTCCAGCAAGGTTTAGATTCAATAATCATGGTTTTAAATTAGTTTATATGTGTAGGAATGACTCATAATTGGTTTAGGACTTAATCTTGAAACCTTAGGAGCAAACCGAACTTAGAAAGGGTCAATATTGTGACTTCTAGGTACCGTAAAGTTAGTATTTTGATTTCTGCACTCTTGAGGTTTAGAGATGTTCTTGACCATAGGGTAAGGTGAGAAATACTTAGTTATAACCTTATAGGTTCCCAAGAGACTAGGTGTTGATGATCAATAACTTAGAATGTGAGATAAAGATCTAAACCGTAATTTCTAGAACTCCGTAATCACATAAACATAAAGCTGTCCAAATTCTCGCTTAGTGCTATTTGGATTAGTTCTTAAGCATAAAATTTATATAACTCATTAATTGTCAAACTATGGGTGTATAAAGAAGTTAAGAATAATTAATTTGCAAGTTTAAGACTCATAATAATCAAGTTTAAAGCACTATGAGATATAACATAACATGTTTATGAGCCTCTGGATGATTGTTAAATATGACTATGTGATGATGTTTGTGTGAAAGTTTTATGTGACGAATGTTATGAGAAAGTTTCATGTGATGATATATATGTTATGAAAAAGATACATGAGAATGCATGATAAAAATGAATATGATAAATGATGAGGTAATTATGATGTAATACTTATGAAGATATAAATGTGACACAACACCGAGACGCGCTTCTCTGGGTGACACCGGTTCGCCGAGCACCCCCAGGAGGAGACAAATCCGTGAGGGTATGTGTAGATGCAGCCTGCCAAAGCGGACAAATTGCGAGGCCCACGTGGCTAGCAAAGCGTTTCAAAGAGGAAATGATCCTAGAAAGGAGATCCTTAATTTGCCCCCTAACCCGTACTTTAAGTCGGGATTATGTTACGCTTATCATAGGATAAGTAAGAGCTAGTGACGACTAGTTAAGGTATGAGCTCATAACCTAGAGAAGTTTTAGGGCGGCCCCATGAGATGAAAGTTAAAGTTGACAATGTCACATAAACTTTACTTATGCCAATGTTATAATGCTTCCTAGTGATTCTATTGTTTGGTTTACCTTATGATGCATTCATATCATTAGTATATTTCTGCTTAAGTTATAAAGACGCATTATAAAATATGATGGACCTTGGATAAAATACCTCTTTGGGAAACCCACTTAAAAGGAACTTATATGCATGCACACCTTTTAGAAATAAACCCAAGGTTCCTGAGGATGTGACGATGACACCTAGGTAGGGATAACCCTACTGAGAATTCTTTTAGAAAGATTCTCATTCCCTCTCTCTTTTCTTCCGTCATATCTTCAGATGGCGACGTTCGTACTCTTAAATCGACACCCCGGTATGGGAGCTGCACCATGACCCGGCACTCGGGTCATACCATTTTGAGGGTCGCTGCCGTCGGAGTATACATGTTCATGGGGACGACCCTTCGCGCACCGTCCCGAGCTACCGCTTCACCCCGATCGCTCCTTACCGGCCATAACGGGATTTTTGAGCGAGCGAGACCACGCGATGAGCAGATCCTCCGCATGGAGCCCGAGACATCACCAGACGCGAGTACTCCCGAGTATGTACCGCCCCTCAAGACTGGAGACGGACCCATCCGAGGACCCGCCATCCCACATGTACAGCTGGAGCTCGGTCCCACTCCTCCACCGATGAGGGCTGGGAGTGAGGAGATCGGTGGTCCACCGAGGTTGGCTCGACGGCCATCTATGCCCTCGCCGCGGTGGACATGCCCCGATGATGCGCTCGACCACTCCCGCCGAGATTCGCCAGAGGATCGACTCGACCCCACGCACCTGACCGAGGAGTAGTCATAGGAGGGGTAGTAGTTTAGTGCACACACACGCCACATAGTAGAGGACAAACCTTCTTTTGTATATGAGGTTGTCTCCTTTAGGTGCACATGGGTATGGGGGTAGTTTCATTTGTATTTGCTTGTTATGTTTTCCTTGTATTGCATTTCAGCTTGTATTTCGCTTCATGATGTATCAAATAGTCCTGCCTCTTTGGGTAGGCACGTTATATATATATATATCTATGATTCAGTTGATGCTTCCATGACATGATGTGTTTCTTATGCTTTGCTTATATGTTTCGCTATGTTGCCCCTTAAAGTTTCAAGGTGGCTCTCACTTTGATTTTAAAAAGAAAAATTTTACCCGTATTTCCGCTAAGTATTTTCCAAAGGATGAGACCAAGAGGTAATATTCTAAAAATTAACCTAAGGACATACTAGTAGTCTTGGGTTAAGATTTAGGGTGTTACATTATGGTATCAGAGCAGTTCGATTCTCATGGAGCCTGAGGATTGGGTGACTATGCTTTGTAAACATAATACGAAAGTTATGTCACGTATAGTGCTTGATAGAGATAAGCAATAGGACTACCAATGCATGACTTCATTGGTTGCAAGTGCCATGGTGACTAGCTCATTTTGCATGGATATTGAGCCTGATCAACTTGATGTTCATTGTTTCATGTGTATAGGGACCAATGGCACCGCGACGACGGCCTAGGACTACACCCGATGTTGAACAAGATGATACAACTGCTGCTGCTGTCCGTCGCATGGCGCAAGCCATGGAACGGATGTTCGACCGAATGGATCAACAAGCGAATGCTGCTCCTGTTCCCCCTCCTCCCCCTGCTGCAGATGGTGGAACAAGTCCGCTTCACGAGTTCATAAAGGCGAACCCGCCAGTGTTCCGAGGGGTATTGGACCCCGACAAGGCTGATGAGTGGATCAAAGACATGGAGAAGATCTACTCTGTTGTTACCTGCTCGGAGGAGCAGAAGGTCACATTTGCTGCTTTCATGCTGAAGTCCGACGCCGAGTTCTGGTGGAACGGCACGAGGCATCTGCTAGAAGCCTCTGGAACTCCCATTGACTGGGAGCTGTTCAAGACTTACTTCTATGAGAAGTACTTTCCGGAGTCCGTAAGGAACGCGAAGGACGTTGAGTTCATGCAGTTAACCCAAGGAGGGTCTACTATAGCTCAATACACTGCGAAGTTTGAGGAGCTAATCAAGTTCTCTCGGGTGTTCCAAGGAACCCGATGAAGTTTGGAAGTGTGTGAAGTATGAGGCCGGACTGAAGGCAGAGATGAACTACGCTGTGGCCCATATGGAGATCGAGACTTCCGACCCTGGTCAACAAGTGCCTGATACTTGAAGAAGGACAGAGAAAAATTCAAATCACAAGGGCGGAGCGAGCTAAGGGCTCGGACCTCAAGCCCCAGTTCAAACCGCAGTACCCATCGAGGAATCACTACAACCCCTACCAATCCAACCAATTCCGACAACAACAACAACAACCGCCAAGAGCTCCTGCTCACCAACAAACCAAACAACACCAAAGGCCGCCATTTCAACATCAAGGCCCGAGGAATTTCAATAATCAACCCGTGGACCGGGTGGACCGAAACCACAATGGAGGACCAAGTGGAGCCAAGAACAAGGCGCCACAAACCCCCTGCTGCACTTTGAGCAACGATCATGGATGTTTGCCCACAATGCGGAAAGAACCACGGGAATCGCCCATGCTTAGCCGGTCGAATCGTGCTTCAAGTGTGGCAAGCCTGGTCACTACGCAAAGGACTGCACCGACAAGGGACATCGAACCAAAACCCCGACCACAATACCGAGGAAGGGTCTTTACCCTTAACGCAAGACGCCAAGAAGTCCAAAGATCTCATCAAGGTATGTGCGAAGTAAGCGGTAAAGCCTTAACTGTACTATATGACTCGTGCTACTCATTCTTTCATTTCACTTGCTAGTGTCGAGTCCTTAAATCTAAAAGTCTCCAAACTCCCCTTTGATCTCATTGTTTCTACTCCTACAAATCGCCCTGTTAATACTTGCCGTTGTTGTTTAAATTGTCACCTTGTTGTAGAAAATAGGTCTTTTATCATAGATTTAATTTGTTTACCCTTGAAAGACATAGGCATTATCTTAGGCATGAACTGGCTTCACCCCAATCGTGTGATGTTAGATTGTGGAACCCAAACCGTAGTTTTCCTTCTCCTCCCGAAAAACATCACTCAACCCATTAGGCTGTACCTAAATTCCGTGAGAGGTCTTACGTAGTGGGAAGAAAACTAAGGGATATGTTCTCCTAGCCTTTGTGATGTAGACTTGGAGCAAAACCTAGGTGAGATACCTGTGGTGAGAGACTATCCCGAGGTGTTTCGGAAGAAATACCCGAGTTCCCTCCCGAAAGAGAAGTGGAGTTCTCCATAGAGTTGGTTCCTGGGACAGACCAATCTCTATAGCCCCGTATAGGATGTCACCCTCGGAGTTAGCGAGTTGAAAACCCAGTTAGAGGTGTTGTAAGAAAAGAGTTTTATAAGGCCGAGTGCTTCACCTTGGGGCGCCTCGGTCTTATTTGTGAAGAATAAAGACGGAAGCATGAGGATGTGTATAGACTATAGGCGCTTGAACCAAGTAACCATAAAGAATAAATACCCATTGCCTAGGATTGATGATCTTATGGACCAATTGAAAGGAGCAGAGTGTTTTCTAAGATTGATTTAAGGTCCTGTTACCATCGATTAGGGTGAGAGATTCGGATATTCCTAAAACCGCCTTTCGAACTCGGTATGGACACTTTGAGTTCAATGTAATGTCGTTTGGTTTGACGAATGCTCCCGATTTTTATGGATTACATGAATAGGATCTTTAGACCCTATTTAGATCAATTCGTGGTTGTGTTCATAGATGATATTCTCATCTATTCGAAAACCCACGAGGAGCATGAGCGTCATTTAAGGATGGTTTTAGAGGTATTAAAGGAGAAGAAGTTATACGCTAAGTTGTCTAAGTGTGAATTTTGGTTAGAGGAGGTAAAGTTCTTAGGACATGTTGTGTCAAAAGGTGGCATAGTCAGTCGACCCAAGTAAGATAGAGGCTGTGATGAATTGGGATAGACCAACCTCAGAATCGAGATTAGAAGCTTTTTGGGTTTAGCTGGATATTACCGTAGGTTCATTAAAGGATTTTCCCAGTTAGCCCTACCCTTAACCAAGCTCACTAGGAAGAATGCCCCGATTGAGTGGAGCCCCGAGTGTGAAAAGAGTTTCCTAGAGCTTAAGGAAAAGCTCACCTCAACCCCAGCTTTTAGTTTTACTCTCGACCCCAATGTACCCTTCGAGGTATATTGCGATGCTTCCGCAAGGGTTTAGGTTGTGTGTTGATGCAAAATAGGCAAGTGGTAGCCTATGCGTCTGCACAACTCAAGCCTCATGAGGTAACCTACCCCACACATGACCTAGAACTAGCAGCCATCGTGTTCGCCTCTAAAGATGTGGAGACACCATTTGTATGGTGTGAGGTTTGAAGTTTTCTCCGATCATAAGAGTCTCAAGCATCTCTTTGATCAAAAGGAGTTGAATATGAGGCAAAGAAGATGGATGGAGTTCCTCAAGGACTACGATTTTGGTTTAAGTTACCACCCTGCAAGGCTAATGTAGTAGCCGACGCCTTGAGCCGAAACTCGTTACGTCTGTCCAAGTATGATGGTTAATGAAGTTGGGTTAATAGAGCAATTTAGGAATATGAATCTTGGAATGTCTATAACGGAGAATGGCATCGTGATGAGTCATCTCACGGTGACCAGTGGGTTTAAGCAAAGGATTATGCTTGCCCAAAGAGAAAATGAGGACTTTATGGAGACAATCGAGGCAGTAAAGGCTGGAAAGTTGAAAGGTTTTGTACGAGGCCCCGACTGGTTATGGAGGTTCGAGGGGCGAATCTGTGTGCCACAAGATGGTGACCTCGGACAGAAGATCTTGGAGGAGGCTCACAAGAGCCATTTTGCCATCCATCCTGGTACTACGAAGATGTATCAGCACTTAAAAAGGATGTTTTGGTGGCCCGGATTAAAGAAGGATGTGGTCGCCTGGGTGAGTAAGTGTTTGGTCTGCCAAAAGGTCAAGATCGAACACCAAATACCTTCTGGCATGCTGCAACCCCTGTCGATCCCCGAGTGGAAGTGGGAAAGTATATCAATGGACTTCGTGACAGGATTGCCAAAGACCCAAGCTGGCCACGATGCCGTATGGGTAATCGTGGATCGACTGACTAAGTCGGCTCACTTTCTACCTATTCGAGTCACGTACTCGTTGGATAAGTTGGCCCAGCTTTACATCCAAGAAATAGTAAGGTTGCATGGAGTACCATCGACGATAATCTCGGATCGAGATCCGCGGTTTACGTCACGTTTTTGGGGAGCCTTTCAAAAGGCGTTTGGTTCCAAGTTGTGCTTAAGCACTGCTTACCACCCACAAACGGATGGTCAGTCCGAGAGGACAATCCAAACCCTGGAAGATATGCTGAGAGCCTGTGTCTTAGACCAAAAAGGAAGTTGGGATAAGTACATGCCTTTGATCGAGTTTGCGTATAACAACAGTTATCACGCAAGCATCGGTATGGCACCGTACGAGGCATTATACGGAAGGAAGTGCCAATCACCCTTGTGTTGGTACGAGCCCGGAGAGCAAAGTGTCTTAGGACCTGAGGTAGTGAGGGAAACGACGGAACAAATCAAGAAGATCAAGGATAGAATCTTAACCGCTCAAAGTCGACAGAAAAGCTACGCGGACAAAAGGCGCAAGCCCTTGGAGTTCCAAGAGGGAGAACATGTATTTCTAAGAATCACCCCCACTACAGGAATAGGGAGAGCCATGAAAGTTAAAAAGTTGAGTCCCCGATTTCTCGGTCCTTTTGAAATTCTTCAAAGAGTCGGATCCGTAGCTTACAAAATAGCCTTACCACCCAATCTGTCAAACCTTCATGATGTCTTTCACGTCTCCCTGATTCACGTAAATATGAGTCCGACCCTAGTCATGTCCTAGAACCAGAGCATGTACAGTTAAGGGAGGACCTCACTTTCAATGTACCGCCTACGGGAATAGTGGATCACGGAGTCAAGCAGTTAAGGAACAAGTCCGATCCTTTGGTAAAAGTGGCGTGGGGACAAGGCAAGTCGGAAGAATACACGTGGGAACTAGAGTCAGAGATGAAGTCCAAATATCCAGAGCTTTTCTAAGGTACGAATTTCGAGGGCGAAATTCTTTTTAAGGAGGGGAGTAATGTAACGCCCCGATTTTTCTGTTAGAGTGAAAATGACCAAAATGCCCCTGAGGTCATTTTCAGCCCGGAATTCGAGGAAAGCCAGTGCGGCAGTACTCGAAGGGCAAACTCAATGTTGGAAGGGGATTAGAAAACTTATGTACCTTCCCGGGATCGAAAATCTCGTTTTTCGAGTTTTCAGGTCAAAATGACCAAAACGCCCCTGTGGTGTTTTACCCGCTTGCAAGTGCCGGATGAACCCGAAACTTCTCCAGATGGTTTTAAAAGGCGTTTTTATGTATTCTATGACCTCAGTTTTAATTTTTGAAGTCCCGGGCAAAATTAGTGCAAAATTACGGTTTTGCCCCTAGTTTCGTATTTTTACGCTTAATCACACGATTAAGCAAACCTAAGCAATATTAGGCTCTAATCGAAGGTTAATTAATTTCTTTAATTAATCTAGAGTCAAAATAATTTATTAAAGTTGTTTAGAACCAAAAAGTACTTAATTACAACCTAAAATCATATTTTAATTTTATGACACCTAGTCATGGAATCTTGAATAGTGTTTTCTCTTTCCAATTCCTTAAATCATGGAATTGTGTTACACATTGTTTATTCATAAATGAGTTTAAAATTCTTTAATGATGTATGAGCACTCCTAAACTTGCCATAAACTCCTAAATCACATTCTTAGTTACCTAAACTTAAGCTTAATTATTCCTAACCTTGTACCTAAGCTAATACACATCTAAACCTACCATTAACACACAATTAAATGGTCAAACTCACCTCCTCCCTTGCTGTCCCAAGCTGGCCGTGAACCTCCTTCCCTCATTATGCATCACATGTTCAATTTTTCAACACTCCAAGGCCATACCTCAAGTCACATACACTATACCTTGTCATAACTTTCAATCAAGCTTGAATTTCCACATGAATAAATAATTAAAACAACCCATTTTCCCCATTTATTTGTGGCTGGAAAAGTTCCAGCCATGTTAAGGTTCTAGAAGCCTAATTTCATAAAAATGTGATAAGGAATTAACTCACATCAAGCCATACTTTGTAGCATAGCTTCCATACTTCAACCATGCTTGAATGACCTTGTGTAAGAGATATTTTTCTCTTCCTTTTCCCTCCAAACCACACGCCAAAGCCCTCCCCATTCACTCCTCCATGGTTTTGATTTTCTATAAATAGGATGCTTGTGTTAGCCTTGTTACACTTTGAAGCATTTGCAAAGTTTAGAGTTTTAGAGTTGTCTTGCTAGTTTTTCCTTTTTCTCTCAAAGTTCCAAGAGTGTTCTTCCTTTCTTTTCATCTTTATCTTCTTCATCTCTTCATCTCATCATCACCTCTCAACCATCAAACACCACCCCAAAACCTTGAACCATCATCAAACCTCTCAAAAACCACACCTCAAACACAACTCCACTTGAAACACATTCTCTTTCTTTTTCTCTCATCAAGGCCGAATCATCATCACCATCCTAGGAGGTGTTGCTCATCTCATTTCCATCTTCAAGTTCAAGCTTTTATCTTCATCAAAAGGTAGGGATTTGTTTTCAAACTTTATTTTGCTCAAGAAAGTGTTTTTCTCTAGTTTTCTCTTGGATTCTTTTTGAGCTTTCCTTTGTCTTTCCTTTCCTTTTCATTTTCGGCCATGAGGCCTTGATTTGAGCATGATAGCTTGATGATGAGAGTTTCTAGATGATGACATTGTGTTCATCTCAAAGAAACCTCTAAAGCTTGAGTTTTCCTTTTCTTACAACTTCATCTATATGTTATCTAGCTCACATGGTTTTCCAACTTAAGAAAATTAATCTAAGGATTTCTAAAAGCCCAAGCCTACCCTTGTCAACCTTAAAGTTGGCCGGCACGTTCTAGAGACTTGTCTCTAGATAGGGGTTTGGGTACTTAATAAAGAACTTGATGTAGTTTCACCTTATTTCTCTTTTATATGATTTTCGATTCTTGTGTTGTGATCTTTGAGATATGGTATAGGGTTATTATCTTGTTAAAGTCTTATATGAGCTCTAGTTAACTATAAAATGAATCTTGCATCATGTTTATTTTATGCTATGCATATCATGTTTACTTCCTTGCTATCACTAAATCCCAAGATAATGAATGAACTTGCATTATCATGTTTATGTTTCAAGCTTTGCATCATCATATTTATATTTCAAGTCCTCACCTAAATATCTAAGATAATAATATGTTGCACCACATATTTATTTTATGCTCTCACTTTACTTTCTAGCAATAACTAAAACAAGTGCATGAGCATGTTTATTTTTATGTCATCACTTTAATGATTCTAGAGCTCAAAGACTTGCCCAAGGATATCTCAAACAAAGGTCTAAAACATTTATCTTCTATGGATCATATTTCGCCCTATGAGGCCTTAATGTTTTCAAGTATTGAAAACTATGTTT
This sequence comes from Dalbergia cultrata, assembly GCA_031216105.1. NCBI lineage: Eukaryota > Viridiplantae > Streptophyta > Magnoliopsida > Fabales > Fabaceae > Dalbergia > Dalbergia cultrata. Next base: position 32,528,643 of record CM062353.1, on the reverse strand, counting down.
TATAATTTTTCTAAACTTATATGAGTATAAGGAATGTGTAGAACTAAGTATTATGAATTTAGGACCTCTTGAGATGAAAATAGCATAGCCACTGCCCTATTAAGTATTTTCATGAGTTTAGATGATAAAAGTGTTCATAAAATAGTTTTGAAGGTTTTAATAAGGTTCCAAGAGAAACTAGTATTTTATGTGCTTTAGAAACTATGATTCAATGCCTTTAAATGGAGTTTCTGTTTAGTTCTGCCTTGCTATGTTTGGCCACTGCATGAGCTGTGTTAATGATGTTAATATGCTTATGTTTGGGTAATAATTATGTTAAGACTCATATGTGAAAGATAGGATAAGTTAGGAACTAGAAAAGAATTAATTTGAGAGTTCTAGATCCCTTAAAGATTTATTTTTCTGGATTCTGTCCAGCAAGGTTTAGATTCAATAATCATGGTTTTAAATTAGTTTATATGTGTAGGAATGACTCATAATTGGTTTAGGACTTAATCTTGAAACCTTAGGAGCAAACCGAACTTAGAAAGGGTCAATATTGTGACTTCTAGGTACCGTAAAGTTAGTATTTTGATTTCTGCACTCTTGAGGTTTAGAGATGTTCTTGACCATAGGGTAAGGTGAGAAATACTTAGTTATAACCTTATAGGTTCCCAAGAGACTAGGTGTTGATGATCAATAACTTAGAATGTGAGATAAAGATCTAAACCGTAATTTCTAGAACTCCGTAATCACATAAACATAAAGCTGTCCAAATTCTGCTTAGTGCTATTTGGATTAGTTCTTAAGCATAAAATTTATATAACTCATTAATTGTCAAACTATGGGTGTATAAAGAAGTTAAGAATAATTAATTTGCAAGTTTAAGACTCATAATAATCGAAGTTTAAAGCACTATGAGATATAACATAACATGTTTATGAGCCTCTGGATGATTGTTAAATATGACTATGTGATGATGTTTGTGTGAAAGTTTTATGTGACGAATGTTATGAGAAAGTTTCATGTGATGATATATATGTTATGAAAAAGATACATGAGAATGCATGATAAAAATGAATATGATAAATGATGAGGTAATTATGATGTAATACTTATGAAGATATAAATGTGACACAACACTGAGACGCGCTTCTCTGGGTGACACCGGTTCGCCGAGCACCCCGTGAGGAGACAAATCCGTGAGGGTATGTGTAGATGCAGCCTGCCAAAGCGGACAAATTGCGAGGCCCACGTGGCTAGCAAAGCGTTTCAAAGAGGAAATGATCCTAGAAAGGAGATCCTTAATTTGCCCCCTAACCCGTACTTTAAGTCGGGATTATGTTACGCTTATCATAGGATAAGTAAGAGCTAGTGACGACTAGTTAAGGTATGAGCTCATAACCTAGAGAAGTTTTAGGCGGCCCCATGAGATGAAAGTTAAAGTTGACAATGTCACATAAACTTTACTTATGCCAATGTTATAATGCTTCCTAGTGATTCTATTGTTTGGTTTACCTTATGATGCATTCATATCATTAGTATATTTACGCTTAAGTTATAAAGACGCATTATAAAATATGATGGACCTTGGATAAAATACCTCTTTGGGAAACCCACTTAAAAGGAACTTATATGCATGCACACCTTTTAGAAATAAACCCAAGGTTCCTGAGGATGTGACGATGACACCTAGGTAGGGATAACCCTCTGAGAATTCTTTTAGAAAGATTCTCATTCCCTCTCTCTTTTCTTCCGTCATATCTTGAGATGGCGACGTTGTACTCTTCGTCGACACCCGGTATGGGAGCTGCACCATGACCCGGCACTCGGGTCATACCATTTTGAGGGTCGCCAGACCGCCGAGTATACATGTTCATGGGACGACCCTTCGCGTGCCGTCCCGAAGCTACCGCTTCACCCCGATCGCTCCTTACCGTCATAACGGGATTTTTGAGCGAGCGAGACCACGCGATGAGCGGATCCTCCGCATGGAGCCCGAGACATCACCAGACGCGAGTACCCCGAGTATGTACCGCGTCCCGATTTCCGGAGACGGACCCATCCGAGGACCCGCCATCCCACATGTACGCGGTTGGAGCTCGGTCCCACTCCTCCACCGATGACGCCTGGGAGTCAGGAGGCGGTGGTCCAGCCGAGGTTGGCTCGACGGCGATCTATGCGCCCTCGCCGCGGTGGTCATGCCCCGATGATGCGCTCGACCACTCCGCCGAGATTCGCCAGTGGATCGACTCGACCCCACGCATTTCGGACCCGCAGGAGTAGTCATAGGAGGGGTAGTAGTTTAGTGCACACACACGCCACATAGTAGAGGACAAACCTTCTTTTGTATATGAGGTTGTCTCCTTTAGGTGCACATGGGTATGGGGGTAGTCTCTTTTGTATTTGCTTTTTATGTTTTCCTTGTATTGCATTTCAGTTGTATTTCGCTTCATGATGTATCAAATAGTCCTGCCTCTTTGGGTAGGCACGTTATATATATATATATCTATGATTCAGTTGATGCTTCCATGACATGATGTGTTTCTTATGCTTTGCTTATATGTTTCGCTATGTTGCCCCTTAAAGTTTCGCGCGTGGCTCTCACTTTGATTTTAAAAAGAAAAATTTTACCCGTATTTCCGCTAAGTATTTTCCAAAGGATGAGACCAAGAGGTAATATTCTAAAAATTAACCTAAGGACATACTAGTAGTCTTGGGTTAAGATTTAGGGTGTTACACCTTTGTTTTTCCTTTTCTTTTCATTTCGGCCTCTAGGCCTTGTTATGAGCATGATAGCTTGATGATGAGAGTTTCTAGATGATGACATTGTGTTCATCTCAAAGAAACCTCTAAAGCTTGAGTTTTCCTTTTCTTATAACTTCATCTATATGTTATCTAGCTCACATGGTTTTCCAACTTAAGAACATTAATCTAAGGATTTCTAAAAGCCCAAGCCTACCCTTGTCAACCTTAAAGTTGGCCGGCACGTTCTAGAGATTTTTCTCTAGATAGGGGTTTTGGGTATTTAATAAAGAACTTGACGTAGTTTCACTTTCTTTCTCTTTTGTATGAGTTTCGGTTTTTGTGTTGTGATCTTTGAGATATTGTATTGGGTTGTTATCTTGTTAAAGTCTTGAATGAGCTCTAGTTAATCATAAAATGAACCTTGCATCATGTTTACTTTATGCTTTGCATATCATGTTTACTTCCTTGCTATCACTAAATACCAAGATAATGAATGAACTTGCATTATCATGTTTATATTTCAAGCTATACATTATCATGTTTATATTTCAAGTTCTCACTTAATACCAAGATAATAATGAGTTGCATTCATATTTACTTTGTGCTATCACTTTACTTTCTAATGGAACCTAAAATAAGTGCATAAGCATGTTTATTTTTATGTCATCACCTAAATGAACCTAGAGCTCAAAGACTTGCCCAATGTTATCTCAACAAAGGTCTAACAATATGTATTTTCCTTGGTTCATATTTCGGTCCCAAGAGGTCTTGAAGTTTCTAAGTATTTGAGACTATGTTTTATAATTTTTCCAAGCTTACATGAGTTTAAGGAATGCATAGAACTAAGTTTTATGAATTTAGGACCTCTTGAGATAAAGATAAATTGGTCACTGCCCTCTTAAATACTCTTATGATTTTAGATGTTAAAATTGTTTATAAATGAGTTTTGAAAGTTTAAAAAGAGTTCCAAGAGAAACTAGTATTTTATGAGCTTTAGAAATTATGATTTATGCCTTTTATGGAGAAGTATATTTTCGGTTCTTCCTTGCTCTTTTCTGCCACTGTATATGCTGTTTTAATGATGATAATGTGCCTATGTTTGAGTAAAAATAATGTTAAGACTCACATGCGAAAGATAGGATAAGTTAGGAACTAGAAAAGAATTAATTTGAGAATTCTAGATCCTTTAATTATGTAATTTTCTGGATTCTGTCCAGAAAGGTTTATATTTAATAATCATGGTTTTAAATTAGTTTAAATGTGTAGGAATGACTCATAATTGGTTTAGGACTTAATCTTGAAGACTTAGGAGCAAACCGAACTTAGAAAGGGTCATTGTTGTGACTTCTAGGTACCCGTAAAGTTAGGATTTCAAATTCTGCATCCTTGAGGTTTAGAGATGTTCTTGACCATAGTGTGAGGTGAGAAATACTTAGTTATAACCTCATAGGTTCCCAAGAGACTAGGTTTTGATGATTGATAGCTTAGAATGTGAGTTAAGGACTTTAAAGGTCTAAACCGTAATTTCTAGAACCCCGTAACCGCACAAACATAAAGCTGTCCAAATCTGTATAGTGCTGTTTGGATAAGTCCTTGAGCATAAAAATTAGTAAAACTTATTAGTTGTGAACCTATAGGTGTGTGAGAGGTTAAGCATAATACTAGAACAATTAGTTTATAAGTTTAAGACTCAAAAGAACCAAAGCATAACATACTATGGGTTTATAACATAATAAGCTTGTGAGTTTGTATAAATGATTGTCTAAGGTGTGATTATGTGATAATATATATGCTATAGTTTTATGTACACACTATGAAGAAGTTTCATGTGATGATGTATATGCTATGAAAAAGATTTATGTGATGAATAATGATGTATCTATGAATTGACACTTTATGAGAACTTAAATGTGACACAACACTGAGACGCCTTCTTGGGTAACACCGGTTTAGCCGAGCACCCCCAAGAAAACAAATCCGTGAGGGTATTGACATAGTGCTTGCCAAAGCGGACAATACTACGATGCACTAGTTGCTAGTAGAGCGTTTCAAAGAGGAAATGACCCTAAGAGAGGTGATCCTTAATTTGCCCCCTAGACCGTACTTTGAGTCGGGATTATGTATGTTACGCTTATCATAGGATAAGTAAGAACTAGTGATGACTAGTTAAGGTATGAGCTCATAACCTAGAGATGTTTTAGGGTGGCCCCATGAGATGAAAGTTAAAGTTTAAAATGTCACATGTGCTATACCTATCACCTTATGCCAATGTTATAATGTTTCTTAGTTATTCTATTGTTTGGTTTACCTTTATGATGCATTCATATCATTAGTATATTTCATGCTTAGTTATAAGACGCATTGTAAGATATGACGGACCTTGGATAAATAATACTTTAGAAAACTAACTTAAAAGAAGTTTATATGCATGCACACCTTTTTAGAAATAAAACCCAAGGTTCCTGAGGATGTGACGATGTCACCTAGGTAGGGATAACCCTACTGAGAATTCTTTTAGAAAGATTCTCATTCCCTCTCTCTTTTCTTCCGTCATATCTTCAGATGGCGACATTCGTACTCTTCATCGACACCCCGGTATGGGAGCTGCACCATGACCCGGCACTCGGGTCATACCATTTTGAGGGTCGCTGCACAGTTAGAGTGTTCATGTTTATGGGACGACCCTTCGCGCACCCAGTCCCGAGTTACCATTTTACCCCACTGCTCCTTACCGTCATAACGGGATTTTTGAGCGAGCTAGACCACGCGATGAGCAGATTCATCGCATGCAGCCCGAGACGTCAGCCGTACGCGACTATCCGGAGTACGTGCCTCGCACCCAATACTCGGAGACGGACCCATCCGAGGACCCGCCATCACACATGTACAGTTGGAGCTCCAGTCCCGCTCCCCCACAGACGAGAGCCGGGAGTGAGGAGACGGTGGTTCAGACGAGAGCCGGGAGTGAGGAGACGGTGGTTCAGCCGAGGTTGGCTCGTCGGCCATCCATGCGCCTCGCCGCGGTGGACACGCTCCGATGATCCGCACGACCACTCCCTCCGAGATCGGCCAGTGGATTGATTCCACCCTTCAGTACTCGGACCAGCAGGAGTAGGAGCATTGGATAGGTAGTAGTTAGTGCACACACGCCACATAGTTAAGGACAAACCTTCTTTTGTATATGAGGTTGTCTACTCTAGGTGCACATGGGTATGGGTGTTGCTTTCATGATTTTCTTGTACTTGTTTTACGGTTTCCCTGTATTTGTTTTTCAGTTGTATTCTGTTTCCCGGTGTATCGAATAGTCCTGCCCTTTGGGTGGGCACCTTATATATACATATATGTTTCAGTTGATGTTTCCATGATATGATGTGTTCCTTTACGTTCTGCTTATATGTTTCGTTATGCTTCCTTTTGAAGATTCGTGCGTGGCTCTCACCTTGATTTTAAAAAGAAAAATTTTACCCATATTTCCGCTAAGTATTTTCTAAGTAAAAGATGAGACTAAGAAGTAATATTCTAAAAATTAACCTAAGTACATACTAGTAGTCTTAGGTTAAGATTTAGGGTGTTACAATTCTTACTGGTCATGGTTTAACTTGGAGAGGCTGGTCAAAGACTACTCGGTGTTATCTTGGAGAGGCTAGTACAAGATTGCTCAAGGTTCAGCTTGAAGAGGCTAGTGAATAACTACTTGGTTTGTAACAGTAGAGGTTATCTACTAATCACTGGTTATAGCTTGGGAAGGCTACTGTAAAGACTATGTCTGGTGTTTTCTTTCTCGGGTTGAGAAAGGTTAGTGGAACTCAATTGTTACTAAGAACAAGATGTAGGCAGGTTTTGACTGAACCAGTATAAAACATATGTACAGTGTTTTCTTCTCCTTTATCCTTTTACATTTGTTGTTTAGTTTAGATAATTCAATATTTGTTTAAAGATTATCTCTTAGCTTATCTATTACTAATGTGATAATTTAGAAAGTAACTTTCTGAATCTTCTAAGTCTGTTTCCGCTCCACTTCAACCTCAATGCTTGATAGTTTTTGTTCAAAGTTTCAGTTGCTAAAAGGTAAAGAAAAGTGAAACATGATTCAACCTCCTTTCTCGTGTGCTTTTCTACCTAAATTTCTTTTAAGAAAAAAATTTCGTCTTTCTATTCAAACTCCATCTATAAATAACTCTTTTAGGCTAAGCTAGACTTGTTTATCAAAGTCGCAAAATCTTTTATCTTTAGGTTAGACACCTTATCTCTAATCTTAGGCCTTAAACCCTACTCAAAATTTGTTGTTTTCCAATAGCCATTAAGGTTACATTTCATGTGATACGAGAATTTAGAGAGTTCCTCAAACTTAGCTACGTACTGACCTATAGTCATACTCACCTTCTTAAGTCATATGAATTTAGCCGTTTTCTTATCATTAACACAATCAAGGAAATACTTATCAAAGAAAGTGGCTAAAAATATCTCTAAGGTATTTTCAGTTTTGTTAGACTCTAAAAAACTTTTAGCACCTATCCACCAATGTTCTGCCTCCTCTTCTAACATATAGGTAGCAAAGGTCACTATAAAGATATTTTCTAGTTGCATTACCATTTTTTTCCACAACTGGCTTGTAATCCCCTTAAAAAGAAGGTGGTTAGCTTTACTAAACTCTGAAAACCCATGGTAATTGAGACTGGTCACAAGAGCTATCCCAGTAATGTTCCCACTACTTTCACCATTATGGTTGTTGTTTCCATTTGGAGTCTCTTGCATTTGTTGGAAAATCAATATATTTGATTTTTTTTGTCCTTTGACAACATCAGCAAAACTTAACATGGCCCCCATCATCCCTAACAGAGTGGTATTTTGTCCATTCTACTTCATTGGGATTCCTTGATCTCATGATGCCATATAGTCCTACAAGTACATAAATGTAACACCCTAAAAATTATTCAAAAATTAATTTGATCTTTACTAATTATAATTTGAATAATCCGACAGATTTCATAATGATGAGGACGACTCAATGGACAAGTAGAATGAAAATGGTGAATATTTTGTGGGCCTAGCAGGCTCATCAGGACAATCAAAACCCTAAATTTAGGACTTGGAGATGCCTAAAACTGAGAAAACATAAGGATAAGGTTAAAAATAGTTAGAAATGAAAATTTTATATCTAAAATTAAATTCCAGGCAATACTAATTAACCGAGTACGGTGTTTTACCCATTCAGTGAAATTTTGATGTACAATTTCTAACACTAAAAGATGATGGATAATGTGTATCCATTCAAGACAGGTGGAAGGCTAAGATTTAATCTTGAATTACAAAATTAAATCCTAGTCATCCATTTTACTTTCTTTCTCCATGAATTAACCATTTTTATTATATAATATCCATTCATAATTATAAGATAAACACAACACCAAACTTTTTCCTCAAGCCAAAGACAATTCAACTAGCAAGAAGGAAAGAGCATCAGCCTTCATTTCCACTCTTAACAACCTTAGCCTAAAGTTGTTAAAACTTCCAATTTCCTTCACTAAACTTATTCCACACATCAATACCTATAAATCTAACTGATTGAAATCTCAATTCCTCATCAATCCTCATCTTGATACCTCACTTCCTCACTACCTAAGGAAGGTTTGGGGCTTGATTGGGTGTCTTTGAAGTGAAGAGAAATCCCTTGGAACACCTTTGGAGTACAAAGCTCTAAAGTTTGCAAAGTAGGGTTTTGTATTCTTGCTTGATGAAATTTTGTTCCTTATTGATTTGATGGTTTGAAAATCCATATTCTTGGTTCTAATGTATGATTACACATAGTTGTAGGTGTATTTGTATTGGTGGAGTGTATTGGTGTTGTGGAAAAATTCAATTTTACTAAAGAAGTGTTAACCATGCTTGCTGGAAATTCGGTTTTCTTACAAGCAGGGAACGATCAAAATTTTTATGAGGGTGTTGTAGGTATTTTCATGATCTCAAAAAAATATATGTTGAAGCTATCATCCTAGGCTAGTCCAATGAATTTTCTTGAGCTCTGGTTTTGACTTACATTGCTTTAAAAAAATCAAGAACCAAAATTGTACCTACGCTGCCTAAACCATTGGAACTTAAGCTGCGAATTTGTCTAATTTTGTAACTATAGCAAATGATTGATTTTTCCTTTGAAAATTTTATAGGGTGTTGGAAATGTAACACCCTAAATCTTAACCTAAGACTACTAGTATGTACTTAGGTTAATCTTTAGAATATTACCTCTCGGTCTCATCTTTTACTTAGAAAATACTTAGCGGAAATATGGGTAAATTTTTTTCTTTTTAAAATCAAGGTGAGAGCCACGCACGAATCTTTAAAAGGAAGCATAACGAAACATATAAGCAAAGCGTAAAGGAACACATCATAACATGGAAACATCAACTGAAACATATATGTATATATAATGTGCCCACCCAAAGGGCAGGACTATTCGATACATCGGGAAACAGAATACAACTGAAGAACAAATACAAGGAAAACAAATATAGGGAAATCATAAAACAACACCCATGCCCGAGTGCACCTAGAGTAGGCAACCTCATACAAAAAAGAAGGTTTGCCCTCAACTATGTGGCGTGTGTGCACTAACTGTTACCCATCCCATGCGTCTACTCCTGCTGGTCCGAGTACTGAGGGGTCGAGTCAATAAACTGACGAATCTCGGCGGGAGTGGTCGAGCGCATCATCAGGGCATGTCCACCGCGGTGAGGGCGCATGGATGGCATACGTGCCAACCTCGGCTGGACCACCATCTCCTCACTCCCGGCTCTCGTCTGTGGGGGAGCGGGACTGGAGCTCCAACTGTACATGTGTGATGGCGGGTCCTCGGATGGGTCCGTCTCCGAGTACTGGGTGCGAGGCACGTACTCCGGGTAGTCGCGTACCGCTGATGCCTCAGGCTGCATGCGGAGGATCTGCTCGTCCCGTGATCTAGCTCGCTCAAAAATACTGTTGTGATGGTATGGGGCAATCGGGGTGAATCGGTAACTCCGTACTGGGTGTGCGAAGGGTCGTCCCATGAACATGAAGACTCTAACAGTGCAGCGACCCTCAAAATGGTATGACACGAGTGCCGGGTCATGGTGCAGCTCCCATACCGGGGTGTCGATGAAGAGTACGAATGTCGCCATCTGAAGATATGTCGGAAGAAAAGAGAGAGGGAATGAGAATCTTTCTAAAAGAATTCTCAGTAGGGTAATCCCTACCTAGGTGTCATCATCACATCCTCAGGAACCTTGGGTTTTATTTCTAAAAAGGTGTGCATGCTTATAAACTCCTTTTAAGTTAGTTTTCTAAAGTATTATTTATCCAAGGTCCGTCATATTTTAAAATGCGTCTTATGACTAAGCATGGAATATACTAATGACATGAATGCATCATAAAAGTAAGCCAATCAATAGAATAACTAAGAAACATTATATCATTGGCATAAGGTGATAGGTATAGCACATGTGACATTTTAAACTTTAACTTTCATCTCATGAGGCCACCCTAAAACATCTCTAGGTTATGAGCTCATACCTTAACTAGTCGTCACTAGTTCTTACTTATCCTATGATAAGCGTAACATATACATAATCCCGACTTAATAGTGCGGGCTAGGGGGCAATTAAGGATCACCTCTCTTAGGGTCATTTCCTCTTTGAAACGCTCTACTAGCAACTGGTGCACAGTAGCATTGTCCCCTTTGGCAAGCTCTATGTCAATACCCTCACGGATTTGTTTTCTTGGGGGTGCTCGGGTAAACCGGTGTCACCCAAGAAGGTGTCTCAGTGTTGTGTCACATTTAAGTTCTCATAAAGTGTTAATTCATAGATACATCATTATTCATCATATAAATCTTTCTCGTAGTATGCATCTCATCATATAATCATAGATAAAACTATAACCTATTTTCACATAAGACTTTTTCATAGCATATACATCATCACATGAAACTTCTTCATAGTGTATACATAAAACTTTTTCATAGCATATACATTATCACATAATCATACCTTAGACAATTATTCCTACAAACTCACAAGCTTATTATGTTATAAACCCATAGTGTTTTATGCTTTGGTTCTTTTGAGTCTTAAACTTATAAACTAATTGTTCTAGTATTATCCTTAACCTCTTACACATCTATAGGTTCACAACTAATAAGTTTTACAAATTTTTATGCTCAAGGACCTACCCAAACAGCACTATGCAGATTTGGACAGCTTTATATTTGTGTGATTACGGGGTTCTAGAAATTACGGTTTAGACCCTTAAAGTCCTTATTTCACGTTCTAAGTTATCGATCATCAGAACCTAGTCTCTTGGGAACCTATGAGGTTATAACTAAGTATTTTTCACCTCACACTATGGTCAAGAACATCTCTAAACCTCAATGATGCAGAATTTGAAATCCTAACTTTACGGGTACCTATAAGTCACAACAATGACCCTTTCTAAGTTCGGTTTGCTCCTACGGCTTCAAGATTAAGTCCTAAACCAATTATGAGTCATTCCTATACATTCAAACTAATTAAAAACCATGATTATTAAATCTAAACCTTGCTGGACAGAATCCAGAAAATTACATAATTAAAGGATCTAGAACTTTCAAATTAATTCTTTTCTAGTTCCTAACTTATCCTATCTTTCACATATGAGTTTTAACATTATTTTTACTCAAACATAGGCACATTATCATCATTAAAACAGCACATACAGTGGCAGTAAAGAGCAAGGAAGAACCAAAAATATACTTCTCCATAAAAGGCATAGAACACAATTTCTAAGGCACAGAAGCTACTAGTTTCTCTTGGAACTATTTTAGAACTTTCAAAACTTGTTTATAAACACCTTCATCCTTTAAAATCATAAGAATACTTAAGATGGCAGTGGCTACATTATTTTTATCTCAAGAGGTCCTAAATTCGTAAAACTTAGTTCTACATATTCCTTATACTCACATAAGCTTAGATAAATTATAAAACATAGTTTTTAACACTTGGAAACACCAAAGCCCTTTAGGGCCGAAATGGGAACCACAAGAAATAAATATTTTTAGACCTTTGTAGAGACAACAATGGGCAAGTCTTTGAGCTCTAGGTTCATTAAAGTGATGACATAAAAATAAACATGCTCATGCACTCTTTTAGGTTCCATTTAGAAAGTAAAGTGATGGCACAAAGTAAATATAAATGCAACTCATTATTATCTTGGTATTAAGTGAGAACTTGAAATATAAACATGATAATTCATAGCTTGAAATATAAACATGATAATGCAAGGTTCACTTATTATCTTGGTATTTAGTGATAGTAAGGAAGTAAACATGATATGCAAAGCATAAAGTAAACATGATGCAAGGTTCATTTTATGGTTGACTAGAGCTCATTCAAGACTTTAATAAGATAACAACCCAATACAATATCTCAAAGATCAAAACATCAAAACCGAAAGTCTTACAAAAGAAAAAGAAAGTGAAACTAAGTCAAGTTATTTATTAAATACCCAAAACCCCTATCTAGAGAAAATCTCTAGAACGTGCCGGCCAACTTTAAGGTTGACAAGGGTAGGCTTGGGCTTTTAGAAATCCTTAGATTAATTTTCTTAAGTTAAAAAACCATGTGAGCTAGATATCATATAGATGAAGTCATAAGGAAAGGAAAACTCAAGCTTTAGAGGTTTCTTTGAGATGAACACAATGTCATCATCTAGAAACTCTCATCATCAAGCTATCATGCTCATAACAAGGCCTAGAGGCCAAAATGAAAAGAAAAGGAAAAACAAAGGAAAGTTCAAAAAGAATCCAAGAGGAAACTAGAGAGAAACACTTTCTTGAGCAAAACAAAGTTTGAAAACAAATCCCTACCTAGTGATGAAGGTAAAAGCTTGGACTTGAAGATGGAAATGAGATGAGCAACACCTCCTAGGATGGTGGTGATGATTCGGCCAAAGAGGAAGGAAAAGAAAGGAAATGTGTTTTGGGTGAAGTTGTGTTTGAGGTTGAGTATTTGAGAGCTTAGAGAATGATTTAAGGTTATGAGGTGGTGGATTGAGACTATGAGGAGATTATGTGAGGGAAGGATGAGAAAGATGAAGATGAAGAGAAAGAACTCTTGGAACTGAGAGAAAAGAAAAACTTAGCAAGACAACTCTAAAACTCTAAACTTAGCAAATGCTTCAAGGTGCAACAAGGCTATCACAAGCATCCTATTTATAGAAAAACAAAACCATGGAGGAGTGAGGGGAGGGGGCTAGCCGTGTGGTTTGAGAGGGAAAGGAAGAGAAAATATCTCTTTGATGGTGTCACAAAAGCATGGTTTGTAGGATGGAGTGTATGATACAAAGCATGGGTTTAGGCATGGGCTTTTTGAGTGAGTTTCTCTTTTAATTGTGAATGATTTTAGGCTTCTAGAATGAGACATGGCTGGAACATTTTCAGCCACAAATAAATGAGGGAAATAATTTATTTTGCTTGGTTATTTATTAGGAAAAGCAAGCTTGATTGAAACTATGACAAGGTATGACATGTATGGTGATTTGAGGTGATTTTCCTACAAGTTTTGAAATGAAATAAATCATGAAAATGGGGGATGAGGGTGGCAGAAATCTGACCAGAAATGGGGGGAAGAGAAGTCTTCTAGATGTTGTCCTTGGATGCATGGATGAAAGCATGGTTTGTATGACTCAAAGTATGGTTTGTGTAAGATCAAAGCATGGCTCTTTGAGTAAGAAAAATGCACACATGAGGTGCACATGGGAGGGCATGGCTTCGGCCAAAATTCAGACAGCATGGGGGAGGATTTATCTTCCATGTAATTGGGTTCTAATGATAGGATTAAGTGTAGGTTAGCTTAGGTACAAGGTTAGGAATAATTAAGCTTAAGTTTAGGTAACTAAGCATGTGTATTAGGAATTTTATGACAAGGTTAGGAGTGCTCATACATCATTAGAGAATTTTAAACTCATTTATGAATAAACAATGTGTAACACAATTCCATGATTTAAGGAATTGGATAGAGGAAACACTATTCAAGATTCCATGACTAGGAGTCTTGAAATTAAAATATGATTTTAAGTTGTAATTAAGCACTTTTAGGTTCTAATCAACTTTAATAAATTATTTTGACTCAAGATTAATTAAGGAAATTAATTAACCTTCGATTAGAGCCTAATATTGCTTAGGTTTGTTTAATCACGCGATTAAGCGTAAAAACACAAAACTAGGGGCAAAACCGTAATTTTGCACTAATTTCGCCCGGGACCTCCGGGACCAAAACTAAAGTCACAGTCTACATAAAAACGCCTTTTAAAATCATCTGGAGAAGTTTCGGGTTCATTCGGCACTTGCAAACGGGTAAAACACCACATGGGCGTTTTGGTCATTTTGACCCGAAAACTCGAAAAACGAGATTTTCTATCCCTGGAAGGTACACAAGTTATCTAATCCCCTTCCGACATTGAGTTTTCCCTTCGAGTACTGCCAAACCGGCCTTCCTCGAATTCCGGGCTGAAAATGACCTCAGGGGCATTTTGGTCATTTTCACTCTAACAGAAAAATCGGGGCGTTACAAGAAAGATCTTGAAGTTCAACCATGATTTTTATTTTGAATTGATTCAATCATTTGCTAGAGTTAAAATTATAAAATTCTTATTCTAAGCTGAGATTAAGTGGCCTCTGACCACCAAATTGTTAGAATTTTGTTAGCATAGTTGGAGAACTCCTTTTGCTCTGAAATTTTTACAGACCTTTTAGACACATTGAAGTGTCATGGAGAATTTTTATAGCCTATGAATTGGTTATTTGATGCGCAAATTAAATTGTGCTACCAAGGTGTGAAATCTACCCATGTGCTATATTTGTGGTAATGCATTATATTGGTGACATAATGACATTTTGTTCAAGTTTATTGTATATGAAAACATGCTAGTGACTTTAGGGATTGATCTGAGGCATAATTGAATTCACATTGTGAATCAATGCCTATATGTATTTTATGCATGCAATTGGAAAAAGAAAAGTGAATGATACACTAAATTAAGTTCTATAGCCATAAGTGAAAAAATGAGATCCTCTTGACTTGTCAATGGCAAATAACGAAACCTGAGATCCTCTTCGACTTGTCGAGGGAAAATAAAGAAAGATGATATCCTTTTCGATTTATCAAGGGCAATTAAAGATAATTTCACTACATTGGGCATATACATATTTATAACATATCAAATCATTTTGTTTAACATTATTTACTATGATTATGAGCTTATGGTGAATGTATACTAAGTGATTGATTTCCTTTAAAAGCAACCCACATCGGAAGTATGATTTGGAACTTTAAAATGAACCGTTATAATTTAATGCATGATCACTGTTTTCTTAATAAACCAAAGTGGCTAGGATGACGATGATGACATTACGATTGTGTATTTGGGGAAATGCCCTACTGAGAATTGTATAATTCTCACCTTTATGTGTTTTTGTGTCGTCTCCAAGTTGATCCAAAGAACTATGGAGCTACTACACAAAAGGAATCGGATTATAGTATTTTAGTAGTGGATGCTTTTATTATGTTGTACTTAGTTGTAGGTATATGTCCATAAACGTAATAAGAACAGATATGTACTCAAGCTCATAGGAGAGCTTCCTTTTGTACTTGACTGTGTATTAAATAAATGTTTTATTTTTTTGCTATATATTTTAATAGAATCACGACTTAGTTATTTCACGAAACGATCGATCTTGCGATAGCTAATTAAGAAAAGTCCGATAATTGATAAGTAACAACTCTTGAGTATGATGTCATGACTTAAGGATGATATTGTATTTGAGAAGATGTTACAATAAACAACTCAATATTGAGTTGATTAGGCTTAATATTGTATAATTAGTGTATTGAGAACAGTATAAGGCATGTAGAGAAAAATGAGGCCATAACATGCAAATGACAAAGACTCAACCTACATAAGCCTAAGAATGGGTTTCTAATATCACCCTTTCATACTAGCTAATGACATTAATTTACATGGAAAGTACATCAATTAATACTAATTAACATAAGTACAAACATTTTCTAGCATAACAATTTAATTCCTTTAATTACAAACTAAACATTTCTAAAATCCACAATAGAAAATCAAACATAAGTCCATACATTACTAGTAGCAACCTTCCTCTAGATGTTACTTGGCTAATATAAAACCACCAAAAATAAAAATAAGAATTGCAAAATTATCAGTAGAATCTTAAAACATTGGTACTACAGTTCAGTTTCAACTATGTATGCATGGAAAATACATAAGGCAACAATTTCATCATAGCATAAATTATCATAACGTAAATAATAGGTATCATATCGAACATGTCATGCAAATCTCACTAAAATTATGATTTCTTCATGTTTGTTTGCCTCACACATAGTTGAAAACCTTCTCATAAGGAATTCTCATTCTTTGATGTTGCTATTTAACATTGTGTTGACAAAGTAAGACTTTTATGCCACACTAATCAAAGTAGGTAACATAGAAGGATCTTATAACAATCCGTTTTCCTTTTTGATGATAAGTTGCAAATCTTAAATGTCTTTATTTAAAATTAGTTACTTGGCATTATGCACAAATTCATAACAAAATATGGAAATTCATGTACTTAAGAAATGAACTAAATAAATGCATAAAATATAACTCAGAACATGAATGTGCATAATAATATAAGCTTGATAAAATAATATCTTAATAAAATTTCTTAAAATATAGAGTTATCAATCTAAGTATTAATTTGAAAAGGGATCAAAATTAAGAAATTTTTTTATTAAATTTCTTGTTAACTTTTCATTAAGATCCACGAGTTATTCTTTGTCATCCTAAAATCATAATTAATATAGTAGTCCAAATTCATATATTACCTTCACCTATTTTTGGGGTTATATTTGATCTTTTATTCTTATTATAGGTCCATTGTAGAAATTACTATAAACATTGACAACTCAAATTAATACAATATAACATAAACAATATCAATAATAAGCTACTCTAAAATAAAAGGAATAATAAAACAACTTGGAATAAAATAAATATAAAGGAACAATAAAATTAAATTGCAACGATAAATAATAATGAGCAACTTAAATATAAAAAAGTAGTCAAGAAAATGTCTTGGAATAAATAATTAATAAAATAATTATAAAGAAATAATAAAAAGAAGAAATCATAGTGTAGTAAACTGATAAGACTAATGAGAAAAGAAGAGAATCTTTTTAATTAAATTATTAATATTATTTTAATCAATGTTTAGCTCCATAATCATCCATAAATATAATGTAATGACAAAAAAAATGACAATATATAATGATATTGAGCAATTTCAATATAAAATGACAGCTTATAAAATAAGTAGTAACAACAATAATAGATGTAGTGAAGGTTTTATTTTTATAATAATAAAGTCATTTTCTATCTTTGAATTTTTTGTAGGATAATAATGCCCAATATCAATGTTATTTTCTGGCTTCTCTCTCTTTCTTTCTCTTTTTTCCTCCTTCTTCTACTCCTAACTTGCCCTATCTCTATCTTTGTTTTAATTTTTGTCTCTCTTAGCTCTTGCGCACACTCGCACGCACAAACACATTTCACTCTCCCTTACTTTGAGATACACTCACTCGGCCGCAAATTGCTTGGTCCTCCTCTAGTGTGGGCTTAAGGTTAATCCCTCTTTGTAAATGGTTTGAACCGTTGAATTAAATAATTATAATAAGTTAATGGTTCTGGTTTGATCATCGAAATAAATCAATTTAACCTTTAAATTAGAATAAATTTATTAATTCTCAAATATACCCTTCTTCTTCCCCTCTCTCGTCCGAACCACTTAGCCACTACCTGTCACCACCACTGCCACCACTACTATTAATGTTTTGAGTAGCTAGTTCAGTGAAACTTATTTCTCAACAAAAGAAAAAGTAAATAAAAAAGGAAAACACTTCTACAATCCTTAATCAGTGCCAAAATAATGGTGACTTCTAGGCATGCCACATAGGGAGCATTGCTAGTTCTGCTGCCTCACCTTTTCCTCCTCCATCAACCTCGCCGCTATAGGGTGGCCTTGTTTTCCGCATCGTCGCTGTCGAGGTGGAGTCGCGAAGGTTCACTTGTAGCTTAATGGAAGTTCAACTCAACTACAATTAACAAAAAAAGGCTTTTTCCCTTTAAGCGTAGTGTCTTGTGAATTGATTTTCCTTTTTCTTTTTTTTTTTTTTTTTGGGATAATTTCATAAGATCTTTAACGTCTCATCCTACCATACTAAGGATAAAAAATTCTGAAAATAACCATCACATAAATATGAACCATCTTTTATATTCTCTGTTCATAATTGAGGAAATGTTGACTTTGAATGATATATTGCTTAAAGCTTTAAAATTTCATTCACATGATGATTCTTTTCTGGTTTAAAAAAGAAAAAAAAGGTTTTTATGATGACTGAGTGTGCGTGAGTGGACGTGTAAGGAAGAAAAGAAGAGAAGGTTGAAGATGAGAATTCAAAGTCATAAAAAGGCTGAATTGGTAATTTAGGGAATGGATTAACCTTGGTCCCCAACATAGAGCGGACCAAGGAATCCTGAGCCCTTCCACCCTAACACTTCTTCCTCTCTGTATAGACAAATGATGACACCACAAACATCAACATTTTCAAATTTTCAACAATATTAATGACATTTGGGTGAAATGAATCACCGCCCCAACCACCTTCATTTACCCCATTTTTTCTTATTCTCTATATAGTATGAGTTACTTTATCTATAATTAGTATTATCATTATTATTATTATAAAATTATATTCTTAATTTAGTTTAATACATTTTTAGCTTATCATTCTTAATTTATTCTATTCTTAAAATATTTTATGAAAAAATGGGATGTTACAATTATAATGTAAAATAATTTTGGACACCAAAACATAGTTGTAATGGGAAATCTTATTATATAATAGATAATAATAAATATAAAATGTGTCCAAACTATTTTATTTTTTAGAATTTAATTTAAATTTATTAGTGATATAAATTATTTTTAAACTGTTATTCACTCAAATCCTCTCGTGCATAATTTTAAAGTAGTAAGATAAGAGTCAAACATGTTTTATAATGTAAAATCATGTGATTAAATAATTGTGTAAAACCACTAATAGAGTATCAAAATTATAGAGATTCCTTTGCTATCCATGATAGCTTCGGGAATTCCAGTTCCCATTATCAATGGGTAGTTATTTAAAAATGAATCCCACGAATCTCAAAATATGTATTCTTTTTATGATTTTATTTTGATTGACAGTTTAAAAAATTTTTACATAGTCATCCAATATTATAATGTGACATAAGCAAATATGGTTAACTCTCACCTCCATCAGTTGAAAAGTCATTCAAATAGAGAGATTTAATTGGATGACTGTGTAAAGGAATTTTATACTATTGATACATCAAAATCAAAATCTTTATATTTTTTATCTTTTAGAAGATGCACACGTGACTTGATCTAAGTCACTAATCTTTGGCACTTTTGAAAATGGAGTTAAGAGAAAATCCCAAAAATTAAACTCATTTTTAACTACTCAATGAATTTAACCTGGTGTATTTTATGGAATATTAAAATGCTTTTATTAATCTAAACAAGAAAAGTAAGTAAATATATCTTTAAAAAAAACAGGGCCGGGTGATAAGTCTTGAATGAAAATGACATTAGATAATAGCAAGATTCTAAAAATCAGACTAGATGAGGTACTAGTTCAAAATGTTCATTGGTCCAATTGAGATTAAACCGGTTAAACTGAAAAATAATATCATATATGTTTATATTAATATATGTGATAACTTAAAAAGGTATTAATAAATATTTAGAATAAAGATAAATCTTTGTAATGATGATATAACAAAATTCTATCAATATCTTTTCATAAAAAGAATAACATTGCTCCCCCTCCCCAAATCTTCCCACCATGGCCATGGCATGAAACGACAGGATCTGCAGTAGGGAGCTCGAGGACCGAAGGCAGAAGCATAGTTCTGTTTTGCGATGACAATCACCCTCCTCTCGGCGGTGGTTCAAGTGTTGTTGAGCTGTAGACCTTCCATTATAAAAGACACCTATAGAATGGTGGTTATGGAGGCAACTACTGTTCAAATATTCTCTTTTCACGTTTTTTCATTTCGTATTTGATTGAACCACCAAACCCGTGAACCGCCCCGATTCAAAAGGTTTTCTGGTTTTCCATCGACCTATCCAGTTTTCCATCGACCTATCCAGTTTTTAACGCATTGAAAGAAGCAACAATAAACAAGGTGGAATAACAATAAACCTTTCCCACTGGCGGGATCATTGATCATAACATAATATCTGGCTTCAAGAAACCATGCTTCAGGTACTTACAGTCACCTGACCAGAACGCATGACAAGTTAGAGATTGGCCAAGGTTGGACATTATCTACAGTAAAAAATTTCATTGGTGTACAGCGTCAATGCGTTTTCTTGTCAATTGTTTGTCATCAAAATACTTTCTAACTTCGTACACAATGCCTCCCCCTCTTGCAAACTTCAGAAATAAAAGGCAATTGAAAAAAAATAATAATAATAAAACATAGAAAGTCCCACAAAATAAACAAAAAAACAGTCACGAAAGGTAGTATTTATTCTTGATAGCCGGAAAAAGTCCCGCTGATAAATATTCAATTAAAGAATGCTGAAAGCAAAGGTCCTCAAACCGAGATGCCATAGTTGCTAATTTTAGAGATCTCCTTGGTCAAGGATTTTTTTTCTTGCTTAGCCTCAGAAGCAAGTTTGGAAACCTGTAAGCCAGAGAATGCAAGTTCACCATTTTGCATTAGCTAAAGAAGCTTTTTATCAGTATAAGTAGAATCATTTAGTCTTGGCATCTTTTCTTTTCCTTGGTCGCTGCTTAAAGTTGCAGATCCAAATACGGAAATTTCCTTGCATTTGTTATTAGTGATAAAAAGTCACCAACATAACTACAAAAGTCATTCATTTCTTTTTTTTTTTTAACCTCATTTGATATTACTCCTAATTATCAACATAAACAGATTTAACCAGCAAATAACATACCACTTACCTGTCAAGTATTTCAATTGACCAAAAAAGAACTCAGCATAGGGATCAGTTTCCAATGGGACCACACTATTATCTTTTGGATAAATATGAATCATTCGGTTGGGTTTTTACAGATCTGCCTCAGATTCTGGTAGACCTGAAATTTTTAGTTTTCGTTTTCTCAAACCAGTCTCATGGTTTGGCCTCATAACATAGTAGGACCTTCAAACCTAATGAATACAAGAGATGCGATATCCTCTTCATAATGCAGCACATTATTTGTGTGTTTACATAATAAAAAATGCAAAGTTAACGATAGTCTACAAACCAGGACCAAAGTCACAGACCATGAGTTTGTTTTTGCAAAAGATTATTGTAACCCCCGGGAGATTGGAATGAAGTTAGTTAACCTATTTGAGGAACCAAGCACGAACAGGAATGGACAAAATGGGGGAAAAGTTAAATTTTAGGAAGTTCGGTCGTGCTAATAAACTGTAATGCCTTGACCTTAGCTGGGGCCAGAACATGTCAATCCATAAGCCTAGGGATGCTTGGGAGGGGCTAGAGGGTACAAAAGCCTCAAAACATTGATCAAGATGTTTCAGGCATGCCGTAGTGCGCCTCATGTGCAAAGTGGATAACGGGCCATAGTGCGAATTGCAAAATCTCACCTGTTCTAGGAAATGCGCTACAACAATAACTGTGAAAAGAAGTAAAATAAAATATGCCATACCGTGTTCTAGCTACGCTATAGTGTGACAACGCAAACACAATTGATAGGTCTAGTAATAATTGTAAGGGTTTTCTAACTAATTGTGAGGGTTTTGTAACTAACTCTGCCACCTAGGTAGAGAGAGAATAATCAAGTTAGCTAGGGAAGAGCCTATATAAGAAAGGGGAGGGATATTGAGGAGGGTATCTGGGAATTGGTTAGGCATTTGGGAGAGTTTCAGAGTCTCTTTACCACTTTGAGTTATTTTACATTTCAGTTTGTTGTCTCAATACACACATCATCCATTCATACATGGCTGGGTAACTATCAACAATAAATAAATAAGAAAGCCAAATGTGCTATAGCACATCATAATCGTGCTATAGCGTGTCCCAATTGTGCTATAGTGCAAAAAGCCAGATCAGAAAAAGAAAAATAAACGGGGGTAATGCCCCCATTATAGAGAGGTTTTTCGCACTCTTCAAAACAAAAATTCTCTCTCTCTAAAAATCGAGAAGGGCTTGCATGAAGGGGATTGATGGTAAAATTCACCTTCAAAATCTTCACAAACTTATTTTTCAACATCCCTCTCATTCTCCTCAACTCCAACCTTGGAGCTCCATTATTGATCTAGGGTTTTAAGGTGAGCAAAGAACTCCGATTGCTCCCAAAATCTTTTCCACATGCCTAGTAAAATTCTCACTGCTCTTTTCCTCCCCATTTTTGGATTTGGGCCTTCTTTGGGGATTTGCATGAGCTCTAGAAAACCAAAGTGTGTTTTGGGGGTTTTTGATATCTCCAATTATATGTTGTCAATCTATGGGTGTTTTTGCTCATTAATGTTAATGTTGTCATGTTTATGATCTTAGATTGTTCCAATGTCGGTGGCTAGGCTTTGGGATTGCCGATTGCCAAATTTCCTACTCGAGGGTTAAGTCCATGAGTAGACGAGGTGCTCATAACAGTGTAATTAATAGCAGGTAGTAGCTCATAGCCGTGAGACAAAAATCTGCTATGGAAATATATCGGATAGCATTGCGGCCTATAGTGGAAGGCATAGTGGCCTATATGTATAACAATGATAAAATCTACAAACAAATACTAGCATAAATCAAGAACAATAAAATTAAAGACATATTCAAGATTTTTAGGAATTTAATTCATCAAACATACCACTAAAATAGAAACCTAGAATGTCAAATTGAAAAGCATAGATTAATCAAAGGCTCAAGGCTCAAAAGGCAAAAGCAGAATCCAAAAAGAGAATTGGCTGGAGTCAAGGGACGGTGCAGCCACTGCGCCTTCGAAGTGAGTCACTAACGCGGTTGCTAAAGCCATCGGTCGTCAGAGTCACCAGTCGTAGAAGCAAAGAAGGCAGGACGCAAAAGCAAAGAAGGCAAAGACAGAGTTACGTGATGAGGGAATAGGAAAAGTTATTTTCAGTGGCAAAGTTCCTAGGAGTATTTAAATGGAAAAAAGGTTTCTTTTTAGTTTTTTCAAAATATAACTTTAAAATCACAAATATGCCCTTTTTTAAACCAAAAATAAAAAATTCACCGCTACTTCCACATCGCCAATTTCAGGACCTCCACTGTTCCAGACTCCTCTTCGCCCTGTTCTTACTCACTGGAACCTTCATCCAACCCTCTACCAATGCAAGCGTGAAGTAGTTCATCTTGTAGATGTGGTCGTGAACTTATCTTTTCCCATATGTGAAGCATAGCCGTCATTTACTTTGCTCCTGTAGATCAGCTTATGAGAAAGATGCCTTCCTCCTCCTGATGTTTTCTCTCCAAAAACTTCAGTGGGGGCTTCCTATTGCCCCTTTCCTTGCACACCCATGGTTTATTTTGGGAGAGATCGAGGCTCATTCTATTTTGAATTCGGCCTTTAGAGTGGCCCAATCCTCTCTCTGCAGGCCCCATGCCAACACCCTTCCATTCTCTATTCCTCTCTTTTAGCCTCGAGGAATTGTCCTTGACCTTAGAGAGAGTGACCAAGTCCAAGACCTTAATCTCAACTCGCAACTCTAGCCTCAGCCTATTAATGAAAATGCCCATCATCGTTTCCCTATCCACATTCTTCATTAGGCCCAAACGCTACTCAGACACTTCAATGTAGCCAAATCGCTAGTCAAACTCTTCAATGTAGCCCATTACCATCCCTCCTTGTTTCAACCTGAGCAACGGCCCGAAGGAGTACTTCACCAGCCCCAATAGGAACTGCTCCAACACTGCTTCCTTGAATTGGCTCCACGTCAAAAATACGACATGCTCTTCCCAACCTTGATAGCTATTCAATTCCTTCCCTTATGGTGTGACTAACATAGCTCCATCAGCTCGTCCTGCTCAATTCCATTCACAATGTAATACCTCTCGATTCTCAACAACCACCCTAACGCGTCATCCCCAAAGAAAATGGGTAGTACCATTTTCCAATCACAATTGCAACGGCAGTTGGTTGGGCTTCCTCACAATAGATTTGATGGACATCTTTCCTAAGAATAGTCATCTCAACAATGCAAACGTCCGTCACTCGAATGGGGCGAGTATCACTCCTCACGACAGTAAGACCGCAAGTTGTGATGCTCTCTGCAAAAGGTAGGGGAGTGTGGAAGACCCCTTACCCTTCTTGAACCCTCACCCTAGCGGTCCTCCAGTTCCACTCGATGCTTCCTACACTTAGGTGGAGACGGCCCTCTGATGCAAACGCTATTGAAAGAGCTCCATCACAGCTTTAGCTCTCAGCTCCCACAACTCCGAGAAAGAGCTCTGATACCAAAATGTTATAAACCACAGAGAAAAAAAAAATGCATGAGATACAAGAGTGTATATTATTCACACTCCTTGGACTGATAAAACCATAAATCAGCCAAGGTATAGAGAAGATAACATTATGAAAATGAGCAGAAACAAGAGAGAGAATGGACACTATAGCAGTCCAACTCTCCTAATGCCCAAGCATAACATTAAGCCTATTGTACACTACCCTCACCCATATAAATAGCCCCTTTGTGCCTAACAAATTTTCATCCATGCCCACACATGCTCTCAGAACACATGCACCATTCCCCAACTCATTAGTCAGTTACTACTGCTACCCCACTACTAATATCGTCCCATATACCCCCTATATTTTTTTCCTTTCGTGCACCTTAATCCCATGGGGAGCCGTGTCCCTAACACCACTCAGAATTTGTATGTTTCCATTGGATGGAGCAGAGATTGTGTTGGGATTGGTGGGACTCGAGTTGACCAAATATCCCGAATTATTATCTTCCAAAGTGGGAACATTATTCAAATTTAGGGGGACCTTGAACTGTGTTATGGTGGTGACTCAAGTTCAACTATCTACACAGTGCAGGCTAGAGGAGAGAGTTGTTTTGCTTAGTTATGGCCACAACTATAGGAGACTAATGAAGGGGAGCTACCTGCAGTTACTTTACAAGTATTAGATGAACATGACGGGGTCTTTTAACCGTTTCAGGGGCTTCCTATGTTAAGGGGACATGACCAAGCTACCAGACTTCAAAAAGAGGCCAAAATCCTGACATGAGGCCATATAGGTGCCTTGCCCAGTACCCCCATTATCAAAAGGCAAATATTGAAAAACTGGTTCAAGAGATGCTAAACTCAGGTTCTATACACCTTTGTGTGAGCTCTTTTCCCAAATCCATAATCTTGGTTACAAAGAAGGACAACAATTGACATTTTTGCGAGGATTATCGAGCTTTAAACAAGATCACAATTCTAGACAAGTTCACAATTCTGGCGATTGATGAATTATTGGATGAATTGACTTCATCAACAATATTTTCCAAGCTTGATTGTAAGTCACGGCACCATCAAATAAGCATGGGACATTAGGAAGATCACTTTTCACACTCTTAAGGGCACTATGAGTTTCTTGTGATATCTTTCGGTCTCACAAATGCATCCTCCACTTTCCAAGCTCTCATGCATGAGGTACTATGGCCATTTCTTTGAAAATTTGTGTTAGTCTTCTTTGATGATATTCTTGTCTATAATAGGGGGGTAATGGAGCATGCTAGTAAGTTAGATGCTATTTAAATTGTTGAGAACTCATAATCTTGTGTTGAATAGAAAGAAGTGCAGGTTTGTTGTCTGAGTTGGAATAATTGGGAGACTTGTCGCTACAGTGGGGTTCTCTACAGATCCAAAGAAGACCGAGGTCATGAGGCAGTGACCTATTCCTAGGGACTTAATAGCGTTGCGAGGGTTCTTGGGCTATCGAAATTTTTTTCGAAATTATGGTGTGATAGCCAAGCCTCTCACAGATTAAACAAAAAAGGGTGCCTAGAAAGCCTTTGACACACTTGAAGCAGTGGTGGCAAATCTCCCTGTTTTGGCTGTATTATATTCTTTTAAGCCTTTTGTTGTAGAATCTGATGCCTCAAGCTAGGGTTAGGATCAATGCTCACCCAAGAGGGCAGGCCAATTGTGTTCCACAACCAAGCCTTGTAAACCTACAAAGATGAGGCAATGAACAATGCTTAACACTTCTATGTTAGGAAATCTTGAATCATGCCACCATTAGACTTAAAACACCTACTTCAAGATGAGAAGGTACTCATCTTCATCTTAAGATGAGCCTTACGATAGTACACCTAACTCCACCCCAAAAGCTAGATCATGAGGGGACTGTGGTCTAAGCTCTTATAAAGACTATCTTGGCCATATCCTTAAGCAACATGGGACACACCCCCTCACATCCAGGACCGGACATCCAGAGCATGAAGTTTTGCATAAATGGACATCTGCGGGTGACCCAGTATCAACCATAGGATAGACTCTAATACCATGTTGAGAGTGAGAGAGGAGAGAGACATTAGAATCTATGTATTTCAACTACACAAAAGAATATGGTGTATATATAGATAGTGAGTAATAAATACAAGAATATGTATAGATATATAAGAATATTCTATTGCTCTAAATACATTATTTGATATCCTAAGCTTGGGGGATGATTTTTCAAGGACTAGAAAGCAAGGATGTGAAGAACTTGTGGTCCCTCTCTATAACTTGAAGGCGAAAGGAGTTTCCCTTAACCCCTCATCATCCAGCACTAGATCAAAGCACTTGGCCTCAATAGCAATCAGCCTAACAGCACCCATTATCAGGAAAAAAGAAAAGAAAAAACTAAGGACAGACAATCATATTCTTGAAAATTGAAGGAAGCTCTTTCAAAAACCACACAAACAAACTGAGGTGGAAGGGAACATCATTGATTTACCAAAAAAACAAAAAAGGAAAGCCAAAATCGCCTGAATTTAATAAGAAGGTTCCATCAGAAAACCATTGGAGATACGCCTAACACAATAGGGGACAAAGAGAAAATGTGCACACACCAGCATGTAATGTGGGGGGTTAAAAAAGCAAAAGTGGAAGACAGCATGTGATGGTGCATGCAGATGATTGATGCGACGAACTTCCGATCGCTGGTAGGACACCTGATGGGCACTCTAGAAAGGCAGCACATGAGGATGGAGATGCTCTGGTGGTTGGAATCCAATACACCTTTTAGAAGATGGTTGACATAATAGTGCAAGCGAGAGAACATTTTCAAATGCAGTGACCATTTCGCTCTCATATATATATATATATATAATTCTATCGTCAGACTAAAATGTAAAAACATAAGGGATATACTAGAAAATTAATATTATATCTAGCTTCTTTCTTTTCCCTTCTCTTTCCTTTACATATTTCAAACATACGGTCTTCCCATCCCTCCAATTAATGTGCCATCCCCTATCTGATCAACTCTCCTGATTAAGGCTTCTGTTAGTCTTCTATCATATTTATGATCCTCCCATCTTTTTCTCAGCAGGTGCTACTCCTACTTTCTTTTTGATACATTCATTCTGAAACTTATCTTCTCCTGCATAACCACTCACCCATTGCAACAATTTCATCTTTGCAGCACCATTTTCTACCCTTATTGGCACTTTATTTTCCTAACATCAGTACAGTAAGTATGGCTGTGCAGTAAACTTTTTCTTTTAGCTTGAAAAGGAACCTTTCGATCACAAATAACATAAGTGGAACTCTAATACATCCACCAGGCTTGAATACTATGATTTACAGCTCAATTTATCTGGTAAAGATGTATTAAAGTATTATTTCCATAGTTACCAAGCATTCCACGTCATGAATGTCAAAAGAAAAGTAGACCTATAGACCCATGAAGCAATAGATGGATCCTGCCGACAGAATAATTACCTGTGACCGGAAGTGAGAAGCTTCTCTTCTAGGAAGTTCTCCAAGGATATCTTTCAAACCTGATGCACCAACACCAAGGCAAATCATCAGAAACACATAAGCCCCGATCACCAGCTCATTTCTTTGTGTCAAGATACTTCTTTATCATAGCAAATACAATATTCTGCTTACCTCCTACTCGCCTTTCAATTTTATACATTGAGTGAATCACATTTCGGATCTGCTTTCCTGCTTGTCTATAATAAAATTATAAACTGTTAAATAAGAGATATCAGCAGAAATACAAAAATCAATGTTACAACTATACATCTGTAACAAACCTGAGTTTTGTCCTTCCACGCAAGAATTCTTCCTCTGCATGTAGTGCTCTCTTCTGAAAATAACAATTACAACAAAATACTATGAACAGTTGAACAGCAGTCATTAATTTACTGCTTGCTTGGAACATATTCTGCAAAGAATGGATCAGAGGAAAGGAAAAGGAAGAAATTGAATGAATAACTCTCTATTTCACTGTGGAATTCCTGAACAGTGTGCCCAAGAACCCTAGAATTTGGGGAAGAATTTGTATGGATACAATGAGAGAGATTGAGCCCCTCAACTCTAAGCCTAGCCTCAATACAAAAATCATAAATCAGAGGGTCATTATTCTGTTATCCCCTTTATGCTCTCACTCCTTCTCCTAACCTCCTAACTAATTTGACAGCGTTCTTGCCTAATCACAGCTGTCATTCTCATTATTATTCACAAACTGTCTTCAAACAACAGAATCTACATTTGTGCCCTTTCTCTCATAAACCTTCCCAAAGAAAGGGTCCCTAACACCACCTTTTTTTTTCCTTGAAGTGGCACCTTGTCCTCAAGATGCAGCTGAGGGAAAGTGTCTTGCAGATCAATGAGAAGCTCCCAGGAGTTTTCACAGTATGGCAGGTTTGCCCAGTTAACCAAAACTTCAATAGCACCAGCGGCAGCAATGCGGGAATCAACAATGCTTCAGGGATAGCCAGCAGCTCACCATCAGCAGTTAACCCGAGAGGAATGTCTTGTGGCTTGGATGTTGGGGGCACACTCTTTCTCAGTTTGCTAGCATAGAATACAGGGTGTAATTGGCTTTCGGGGGAAGGGCCAGCTTGTAAGCAACTGGTCCCACTGTCTGAATCACCTGAAAAGGATCATAGTAGCGAGGACTCAATTTTTCATTGGCCCATGATGCCAAACTTCTTTGGCTATAAGGCTGCAACTTGATGAAAACTCATAAATCACCTCCCTTCTACGCTTGTCTGCGAACAGCTTCATCCTCTGCTGAGCTAGGCATAAATTGTGCTTGAGCTCATCCAAAATCTGATCTTGGGTGGCCACTAATTGCTGCACCTTAGGGACTTTAGAAGGGCAGGTTTCTCCCTAATGCCTGAAAAGAGGAGATTGGGTGGAGGCATTGTAAGTGGTGTTAAACCAATTTTCCACCCATTCAAGCCATTCGGGCCACTTCTTGGGTTGTGTACTCACAAAACAGCAGAGGTAAGGCTCCAAGCAACAGTTGACCACCTCGGTTTGTGGATGGTAAGCTATGCTATACTTCAACTTGCTTTGGATAAAAACTTGCTTTGGTTGGTTTGACCAGCTTTGGAGAGTAAAGCAGACCAGAACTTGCTTAAAAAAACTTGGCCACGATCAGAAATTATCACCTTGGGAAAACCATGTAGACGGACTATCTCTTGGATAAAAAGTGATAGGAACCCACAAATGAAATACTGAAAGTAGATATTGGTATCGAAAATATGAACAAAACAGAATGCAAAGACAAAGGGATAAACGTTTAGAGCACTAAGCAGCCCTCAGCTCCAATTCCTAATTCAGCCACAGCCTGCCATATTCCTCCCCACTTCCTACACTTATAGACTTGTCTCTAACAGAATACTAACAAACATTTCCCATGCCTCACCCCTCAACATGACACACACATCCTGCACAATTAGTTAGGATTGGCCTACCTGGCTCACACTCTCCCCCTAACTTACTATTTCCCAAGTTGCCCATGAATTTCCTTCTTTTATACACTTTTAGCCTATCAAGAATTTGATCTCTAACAATAAGCTGAGCAACTTCTTTAGCTGTAAAAGGGGAACTAAGACCAGTGAACTGACTGCACTTGGTAAGATGATCAACCACTACCATAATGGTGTCCTTGCCCTTAGCTTTAGGTAACCCGGAGATTAAATCCATTGAAATCTCAAGCCACACATGAGAAGAAAGGGATTGGGGCTGCAACATTCATACTTATTCTGCTGATAAATTTGACAAGAGGCAACATAATATCCTTCCTCATCCCTTGCCAAAATACTTCCCCACCTGTTCTCTTGTATGTTCTGAGGAGCCCTGAGTGTCCCCCTGCTGCAGAATCATGAAATTCCGCAAGCAGCAATGGTATCTGTGTGAAACAGCGAGGTAAGACCAATCTCCCTTGGAGAAAAAGCCTGCCTTGATGCAAAGAGTAGCCCGGTGGTGAATCAGACCCTTGCTGTAAGGCTCGAATAATACTCTGTAGATAAGGGTCTTGTTCAACCTCTGCTACCACTATGTCCCACAAATAAAAAATGGACTACTGAGATAGCGTGAAACTGCACCTGCCGTGAAAGAGCATCCGCTGCCTTGTTTTCATTTCCAGGTAGAAAACAAATCTCAAAATCCATGCCCAACAACTTAGAAGTCCATTTCCAATTGTTCTTCCCCACATAGCCGCTGATCCTATAGGAACTTGAGGCTTTGCTGACCCATTAAATGCCGCCCGAATAAGTAATGTTTCCACTTCTGAACTGCAAATACCACTGCCATGAGTTCACACTCATATACTGATTTTTTTTGGGCCTGAGGTGCAAAGCTTGGCTGAGAAATGCAATTGGTCTCCCTTCTTGCATGAACATGTTAAACCTTGGCTTGATGCATACGTTTTAAGGACAAAGGGCTTAGAAAAATGGGGGACAGCATGAATGGGGAGATCTGCCACAACAGATTTCAATGTCTCAAAAGCTTGCTGGGCATTATCATTCCGTACAAATGCATCTTTTTTTTTTTTTGTCAAATGAGTGAGGGGCTTTGCTATCAAACCCTAATTGCAAACAAATCTCCGGTGGTAACCCGTCAACCCAAGGAATCCGTGCAGAGCTTTCAGGTCTTTGGGAATAGGCCACTGTCGCATGGCCTCTGTTTTCATGGGGTCACTAGCAACTCCTGCTGCAGAAACTATGCATCCCAAATACTCCACCTGAGAAACAGCAAAGCTATATTTTTTTTCTTGTTACCACCAGGCTGTTAGCTCTCAGAAGTGTAAACACAGCATCTAACTGGGTAGCATGTTCCTCTATCCCTATGCTATAAACAAGAATATGATCAAAGAAGACCAGTACAAATTTCCAAAGAGAAGGTCATAACTTGTAATACCTCATTCATTAGGCCTTGAAAAGTGCAAGGTGCATTAGTGAGACCAAAAGGCATCACAAGGAACTCGTAGTGCCCTTCATGAGTATGAAATGCAGTCTTCTTGATGTCTTCCTCTACCATTCGTATTTGATGATACCCCAATTTGAGGTCCAACTTCGAGAAGACTCTAGTCCCTGCCAATTCATCCAACAGCTCATCAATCACTGGAATAGGGAACTTACCGGCACTGTGATTTTGTTTAATGCCCGATAATTGACGCCAAATCGCCAACTTCCATCCTTCTTCACCAAAATGATTGGACTAGCACAGGGTCTCACACTAGGACGAATTATACAAGAGTTTAACATTTCTTGTTCCACTTTTTCAATCTCTGCTTTTTGATAATGAGGGTATTGGTATGGTCTAAGGTTTGGAATATCAGCCCCTGCCTTGAGGGTGATGGCATGATCATGGCTCCTGCTCAGAGCTAGTTCTTGTAGTGGTTGGAAGACTGCCTCTTGTTCCCTCAGCACCCTAAGAATGTTAGCACGCAGCTCTCCTTCTTCAATCACTTGTTCTTGAGACCATAGTTGAACCAAATACCCCTCAGCACCTGCTTGCATAGTGTTTAGAGTTAAGCGTAGGGAGGCACCACCATAACACAACTCCAGGTCCCCAAGGAAGGATCCTAATGACTTCCCCTCCCTTCAACATTATGATGAAGGACTCTTTGAAATGATTCACAGCTATCCCAATAGTATCAAACCACTCCAATCCCAATACAATTTCAGCACCATCAATAGTAAATACGAAGAAATTCTCAGTGATAGTAACTGTATGGAAATGCACTTGTACCTCGTAACAACACCAGATTCCCTTAAATAATTGGCCAGACGCTACCTTGACCACGATTTTGTCAGTAGCCTTGAACTCAAGCCCCAGATCATGTACCAGCTGCTAACAAATTAAGTTATTTGAGGCTCCAATATATATCAACACTCCCACTTTTTGGCCTGCAACGTTGGCCCATAGCCTCATGAAGAATTGTGCCCCATGATACTCTTGAGATCAAAGTACAACATATTAGGAGATCCCTCTAACTCCTCTTGAGCATCTTGCCATTCAGCCTCTAGTCCAGTCTCAATGTCCTCTTCAATCACCATGAATTTGAACTGTTTGTTTTGTCGGTGCTTGTAGACGTGTTCCAGTGATCGCTCATTGCAAATACAAACAAAGGTGGTAGTCAAGCACCGATCTAGTTTGTTTCAACGAAATCAACGCTACAAACGAATTGTAAACCATTGACAGTTGGAACCTTTTCACCACCACCAACCAAAAACGTTCCCATGAATAATCCGTCGTGGTGGTCTCCCACCATTTGAACCAAGTCAGCGTCAAACCCTCCATCATGAACTTTGCCACGGCCCCACCAATCCTCCACCCACCATTGGAAAGCGTACTCTTTTGTCAATAAAGAAAATGATGTTAATCTTCAGATGATCACTCTAGTTAGCTTTTTTATGTACGTGTACAAGTACATGACTTAGAATTCAGTTCTAACATGATCATCATTTAAGAACTTTTTGGGGATGTCAACAGAATTGATACCCCATATTTTTTGGAAAAAGGGTAGAAAAAGGAAGTACAAATAACATGTACTAAAAATGCTCCATTTTTTTGGGAAGGGTTTAGAAAGTGATGGAAATTGGTAGTTTGACATCTATGATCTATGAACATTTGAAAATATTGTAAATCTTGGTAGGTCCCTCATTATTCAAATAAAGGGACAAATTGACCTCTCCATACAAGTCAGTACAATTAAAAAGACTCGATACAGATCTGCATGAAGGGACCAATTTGTCCCTTTTCGGATGGTGAGGGAACAATAGGGAACTTTTAAATCCTAAGGGATTAATTTGTCACCCGATATATTTCTGAGGGACAAAAATGGATATTTAGTCAAACTCCTAACATAATCGCAACAGAATTATAACTAACTACTGTGAACTGAAGCTATCTCATTCAGCTTCCGTTAATCAAAGGTGTAAAACCATTAGGTTTAGTAGCCTTATCATTCTCAAAACCCCAAATAGCCCTCTTGATCTCTTCTGCAAAGGGTCTCTCTAAGAAAGAAGCCTTCTATTGTATAATAGCACACCAATTCAAATCCTTAAAAACTGGTTTTCACAAATCTCTAACAAATGGGTACAGAAGCGCCCTACTTAATTTTGATAGGAATCAAAATTAGCACATCATTGCTAACGTCACAATAATTATGGTAAAATGAGGCAACTATTATAACGGTGCTGATTATTGAGGAAGGAAGACAAAATAGGATTAAGACTGCCAAGAATCTTTGTGAGAAGGTAAAACAATGCATTTATCAATTGAAAAAGGGGTTATTATTCACTTTCGGACTTTCACTTTCTGCTCAAGGTAGTTTAGTTGGCCAAGATTAGACCTACATGCAAGGATAGGATCTGTTAACAATAATGATTTTTTCTAACACTACCTTTAAAGGGGTTTCCAAACTTTCAAAGCTGTATCAGGATTGTTCCATTCCCACCACTTCGTAAACGATGTTCTTATTTTGCTTTTCCTAGTTGTTTAACCAGAATGCTAGCCCTCACCTGAATATGTTTTGGTCTTTTAGATATCTTTTGCTGTTCTTTCTTCTCCAAATGTATCAAGCACTAAAGATTTGATTAAATGGTTCTTTTACCATACATATCATAGAAACTCTTAATGCATGGAATTACTAAAAATTACATATGACAGCATATATATAATTACTTCAATAAGAACTGATATGAAACATTTTTACCTCCAACTTTTCACCTTCAGCCTTTAAAAGATCAATTGATTGCCGCAACTCTTTCACTTCAGCACTGGCTCTGGAAATCAATGACTGGATACAGAAACAAATCCCAAAGCAATAATTCAGGTAATTGTTATGCCCCATTTCATGCACTTCAAAGTTCAAACAGTAATCAAAACATTAGCTGATATTATCAATCAAAATAGGAACATTTCAAAACAAAATCTAAACACTAAAGAACATTCAAAAAGAAATATCAGTATGTTAAAAGAATAATAAGGAATGAATGTAAGCCAGAACCTACAACAACATCATAAGCAATTTCACCAAAGTCATGTCTGCCATTAATCCTATCCAACAACACATTATTTCCAAATGATTAAAGATGTAAAAAGAAAGAGATGAAGTAAACTGCAATAGCAGTTAAATAGTTGATAAAAGCATTCAAAGACCAATTTTATAAGCATTGATTTTGCACTTGTCTAGGGAGATCGAGTTTTCTTGGAGCCTTGACTAACCATAAATAACACATAATTCATACTTTTAACAATTTGTTTACAGAGTAAGAACAACATACAATGATTTGTGTCTTTTAATTCATCAGCCACTAGGCACTAGTATAATAAAGCACATGCAAGGCAAGTAATATCACAGTACATAACACACAAGTACAGAAGAAGTATAGATATGTAAGTATTAATGGAAATAGCCAATGAAATAGTGACAATAGCCAAGCAAGTTTCTGAGCACTGAGTAGCTCAGGCACTCCTTGCCAAAAGTAGTAAAATGCATACAGAAAATATCTCCCCTCCACTAACCAACAAATACCCTCTTTCCTCTAATAGAAAATTTCCCCCTATGAGTCATCCCCACATGATTCCCAAGCCGTTACTGAGCAGGCCCACTATTGGGCCCACCTGTGGCTGCCAGCGCAGCAAGCATTCCCAGTCCTAAACTCTCCCTGTGCTTCCTCCTGTGATAAACCTTAAGGCCTTTTGTGAAGTTAGCTCTATCAACACCCCCTGGTTGAAAATCCACCTTGTCTTCAAGGTGAAAGGGAGGAAAACTAAGTCTGATATCAGCAGCCATCTCCCATGTGCTCTCGAAGTCAGGCATGTCTTGCCACTTGATCAATACTTTGCTGTCTCCTTGTGCACTCACACATGTGGCTAGCACTTCAGCAGGTTGCAACTTCAATTCCCAATCTTCCGAAAGGCATGGGGGTAGGGGCTGGCATTTTGCCTCGGGTGTTAGGCACTTTTTCAGCAAAGACACATGAAATACTGGGTGCACTAGAGCAGTAGGGGGCAGCAACAACTTATATGCCACCTTACCTATCTTTTCTAATATTTCAAAAGGCCCATAATATTGGGGACTCAGCTTTTGATTGACCCGATTAGCTAATGATTTCAGCCGGTACGGTTGCACCTTGAGATACACAAGTTCTCCCACTTCATACTCCACCTCTCTCCTTTTTGTCAGCTTGGACCTTCATACGTGCTTGTGCCTTATCTAGCAACCATTTTAACTCTTCCAACGTGGCATTTCTTTCAGCTATCATCTGATTGACCTCTTCCACTAGTGATGGGAAGGAGTCTCCCTTAATAAGTGCAGGAGGCTCTCAGCCATACAGAACCTTGAAAGGAGTAGTATTTGCTAGGAATGGAAAGTGGTGTTAAACCACAATTCTGCCCAGCACAGCCATTTACACCACTGTTTTGGTTTGGTACTTGAAAAACACCTCAAATAGGTCTCCAAGCAGTGATTTACCACTTCCGTCTACCCATCCATCTGAGGATGATATGCCGAACTATATTTCAGCTTAGTTCCAGCCTGTTTAAACAACTCTGCCCAGAAAGTGCTCATGAATATCTTGTCCCTGTCAATGACCACTGTTTGTGGAAAACCATGCAGCCTAACCACTTCTCTTATGAACACAGTTGCCACATCTTTCACTGAAAAAGGATGGCTAAGCCCTAAGAAGTGTACGTACTTAGAGAGCCTATCTACTATCACCAAAATGGTATCAGTCTCTTGTGACTTTGGCAGCCAATGAAATCCATTGATATATCTTCCGACACTTACGAAGGAATGGGTAGCAGTTGCAGCAAACCAGCTGGGGACAATGTCTGGTACTTATTTCTGCAACAAATATCACAAGCCTGCACGTATTTCTGAATTTCCTTCGACATTCCTTCCCACCATACCAGCCCTGCTAGCCGTTTGTAGGTCCTAAAGAACCCTGAATGCCCTCCCAAAGTTGAATCGTGAAATTCCTGCAGCAGTACATTAATTCTTGGTGAACCCTTCGGAATAAGCAATCTCCCTTGATAATACAACCTCCCATGCTTCAGTTCAAACCCTGCCGGAACTTCAGAACCTCAAATCAGGTCCTGCAAAATTGTTTTTAGTTTCCTATCAGCTTGCACCTCCTCTTCTAGGCTTTCCCAATTCTGAAATGTAACTGAAGAGATGGCACTCAAATTAATCCTCCGGGACAAGGCATCCGCAGCACCATTCTCTATGCCCGCCTTGTATTTAATTTCGAAGTCGAAACCTAGCAGTTTTGTGATCCACTTTTGTTGATCTTCCCCCATGAGTTGCTGGTCAATCAGAAATCTGAGGCTCTTTTGGTCCAAGTGCACAACAAATCTTCTTCCCATCAAATAGTGTCACCACTTTTGCACTTCCATAACTATGGCCATCAGCTCACGCTCATAAACTGACCGCTGTTGAGCCCTTTCTGACAATTTTTGGCTCAGATAAGCTATGGGTCGCCCCTCTTGCATTAATACTGCACCTATGGCTCTTCTCGATGCATCAGTTTCAACGATAAAAGTCTTCCCAGATTCGGGGACAGCAAGGACTAGTAGAGTTGTCATGATCTCCTTAAGTTTAACAAAAGCCCTCTGTGCTTCTTCACCCCATTGAAAATTATCTTTCTTCAATAATTGAGTTAATGGCCATGCCACCTTCCCATACCCTTTCACAAACCTTCGATAATACCCAGTAATGGTTAGGAAGCCTCTCAGCCCTTTAAGGTCAGTTGGAATTGGCCACTTCACCATTGCTTCTATTTTTTCAGGATCGGCTGCCACCCGTTGCCCAAAAATGATATGCCCAAGATATTCAATTTCATACCTCGCAAATGACCACTTCTTGCGGTTGATGTAGAGGCTATTCTCCCTCAATAACTCCAGCACCCTCCTCAAATGCTCTAAATGGTCTTCCTAACTCCTACTATAGATCAGAATGTCGTCAAAAAAAACAAGAACGAACTTCCTTAAGTACGGCCTCAATACCTGATTCATTAGAGCTTGGAAGGTTGAGGGCACGTTTGTGAGTCCAAAAGGCATGACGAGGAATTCATAGTGACCCTTGTGAGTGCGAAAAGCTGTCTTCTCAATGTCCCTCTCCCTCATGCAAATTTGATGGTAACCCGACTTGAGGTCCAGCTTGGAAAAGATCTCTGCTTCCCCTAACTCATCCAGTAGCTCGTCAATTATCGAAATGGGAAACTTGTCAGGAATTGTCACCTTGTTGAGAGCTCTGTAATCAACACAGAATCTCCAGCTAGCATCTTTCTTCTTAACCAAAATAACAGGGTTGGAATAGGGACTGAAACTAGGTCAGATAATCCCAGAATTCAGCATCTCTGTGATAATTCTTTCAATCTCATTCTTCTGAAAGTACGGGTACCTGTAAGGTCTGATATGCGGAATTGCGGCTCCTTCCTTCAGATTGATAGCGTGATCATGGGTGCATGGTGGAGGTAATCCTTCTGGGAGCTTGCAAACATCATCATATTGCTTCAAAAGTTGAAGGATCTCCACTGGTTCTTGTTGCTCTTCTCCTTTTTCCTTACTGAGCTCCTCTACTTCATATGTTTTGACATAGTACCCTTCACCATCGGCCCTTAAGGCTTTCAAAGCCGTTCGTATAGAAGCCTCTACCGCGCTCAGTGTTGGGTCTCCCACCAAGCAATGCTCTCCTTCTTCATCCTTCCACCGTATCATATGTTTCTGAAAATTAGCCTTGATATCTCCAAGGCTCGCAATCCATGCATATCCCAGCACGACGTCCACATTCCCCAAACCCAGAATGAAGAAAGATTGAATAATCCTCGTACCTTAGGTTTCGAGGCTGAGGTTTTCACACACTCCCGATCCCCGATGAGTCTCTCCGGTGGCTACTTCTACCAAGAAGGGAGTTTCCCTGGCTGGTAGCTGAAGTTGCTTTACGAGGGAGTCATACACAAAGTTCCCTTCAGCTCTTGTGTCGACCAAAATAATCACCTCATCCTCTCCAATATTTCCCTTCACCTTGAATGACTTGTTGATGGTGGTGAATCCTCAAAGACTACTGAGGGTGATGCGCAAAGACTTCGCCGCCAGCTTCGTCGCAGTATCGGGTTCTTCTTCCTCCCCTATTTTTTTTTTCACCTTCATCGGACTCGTCCCCATCTGTATCTTCCACCAAGACAAGTTTGTAATGCCGGAGCTTGCAAAGGTGATCACGCCCCCACCGTTCCCCGCATTTAAAACACAGCCCTTTGCGGCTATGCTCTTGCAGCTCTTCCTATGACAGCCACCTACCGCCGCCGCCAGAGCTGCGATCGGTACTCATGCCTCCTAACCGGCGAGGGTTGCTGCCCGATCCTCCATCTCTGCTCCCAGTTGCACGCTGCGTATTAAAGGTGATGGCCTTAGTGGGCTGTGTAAGCTATCCCCCCTTTAAATGGGTTGCTCCCGTTTCCTGAGGGCCCAAACCACCAACCCTCCATTCTCTATTTCTCTATTCCAGCACAAGGGCCTTGTCTTTAATGGCCCCAAGGGAGCCCAACTCCAAACTTTTAATTTCAACTCTTAAATCCCCTTTTAACCCATTAACAAATAGTCCTTTCATTATTTCTTTGTCCACATGTTTCATGGGCCCAGAGACCCTCTCAAACTCCTCGATATAGTCCATGACGGAGCCCATTTGTTTCAGTCGTAGTAACAACCCATATGGATCTTTCACCACACCTGGTTGGAAGCGCCTAAGCAGATTATCCTTGAACACTTGCCATGAAAGCACCAGGGTCTGTTCCTCCCAAGCTTGGAACCAACGAAGGGCCTTCCCTTCCAAAGCCAGCACCACAACTTCCATTCTTTCCTCTCCTTCAATTTTGTTGACAGAAAAATAGCGCTCAATCTTAACTATCCACCCCAAGGCGTCGTCTCCTGCAAAAACCAGCAGGTCCATCTTCCGGACATGATCCCATCGACGCGGAGACGGACTCCCAACAGATGAATCCAGTGGCCGACGATGCCACGGAGACCGAAACCAGTGGTGGGAACAATCACCATGGGAGTGGGGGAGCTCCGCCCCCCCATGGTCCTAAGACCTTGAGGCGCCGAGCTCGCTGCGACCGGGGGAGGGCGAGTGATGGGAGCCTTCGCCCCCTCTAGAACCCCCATTCTATCGATCGTTTGGTTCCACACGGTGGTTCAGCCGCCTCATCGATGAACAGCCACGGGAATGTGGGCGTCGAGGTCCGCTCAGCAAATGCACTACCTGATCAAGCTCTCTCCAAAGCCTCCACTCTGTTCTCCATTATTGCAGCTAACGGAAATGGTGCTCTGAATACCAATTAATAAAGCACACAGATGCAAGGCAAGTAATATCACAGTACACAACACACAAGTACAGAAGAAGTATAGAGATGTAAGTATTAATGGAAATAGCCAATGAAATAGTAACAATAGCCAAGCAAGTTTCTAAGCACTAAGTAGCTCAGGCACTCCTTGCCAAAAGTAGTAAAATGCATACAGAAAATATCTCCCCTCCACTAACCAACAAATACCCTCTTTCCTCTACCAGAAAATTTCCCCCTATGAGTCATCCCCACATGATTCCCAAACTGTTACTGAGCAGGCACACTATTGGGCCCACCTGTGGCTGCCAGCACAGCAAGCATTCCCAGTCCTAAACTCTCCCTGTGCTTCCTCCTCTGATAAACCTTAAGGCCTTTTGTGAACTTAGCTCTATCATAGTATTCCTCTGTAATACCCCAATTTTAAATATATTGCTAGACCCGTGACATTTAAAAATTCGTGTTTCAACCTTTGAAATCCACCCTGTAAACCATTTCGGTCAAGCTATACTTGAGAAAAACCCCTTTTGAGTCAATTGGAAGTCAGCTGCGATTATCTATCATTTCAGGTTAAGAAATTTCTCTAAATCTATAACCTACACTTCGTTGGAGGGCTATATAATAGAAGCATTTTCTTGATACCAAAAGTCCCAATAATTGTGATAGACACAAGAAAGAGAGATATATAAATGGAGTATAATGATGTATTAATGGAAAGGAAGACTGATACAAAATGCAGAAATAGAGGGGATCCTGAGCACTATAGCAGCTCAACTCTCCCAAAAGTGCCTAACCAATATTCTGCTCCTTGTCCTCTCATTCCTTCCATACATATAACCCCCATCATAATAGAATCACATGTATTTTCCCTTCCCCACTATCCTATTGCTGACTCGGCAGATAGTTGCACATAGTGAGCCCCTCCTCTCTCATCTCACAGACCCAACAATTATAATTTAGGCCCAAGTTACAATTCTGGTACCTAACAAATTGTTCCCTAGAAGAAAATAAGTAAAACGACGATTTTTAATATATTCTGGGGAACAATTAAGCCTTATTATAAAATCTAAAATATTTCCTAATTTGAACTAAAACCCAAAAATCAAATTTTGAATTGTAAGGATTTTATATATATATATATTATTTGAATCCAAATGGTTCTTTTTTTGTTTTCCTCATTTACAAGTATGTTTTAAAGTTAGAGGAGAGTAACATAAATCAAGACAATAAGTTCAAATTAAGAAACGTAAATGAGTGAGCAGTGAGACAACACCCCCTCAGTTCAAAACACCACTCGTGGCACCCTTTTTTTCCCTTCCAAAAACCTGCGATCATCCTTCTTCCTTTCTTCTTTAGTTCCCACATCCACCTCCCTGCTTTGTCAACCCTTCCACATCCAGCCACCCTCTGCCATAGTTGGAAAGTTAGCACCGTCACCTTTGAGTCCATGTTTAAGTTGGAGGTTTTGCAATTTCAGTTATACCCAACCACCTACACCTCTTCCATTCATCCACTGCCACTGTGACGTTGCCAGCGGCCACCACCGCCCCAGAGTTGGGCAATCTCTTACGAACTGCATTTTGGGTGATTTGGGGGTCGTGGTTTCGAAATCAAGAGAAACCAACATTGCCCACTTTGATCTTCCTCTTCTTGGAGCTTTCT
This sequence comes from Dalbergia cultrata, assembly GCA_031216105.1. Classification (NCBI taxonomy): domain Eukaryota; kingdom Viridiplantae; phylum Streptophyta; class Magnoliopsida; order Fabales; family Fabaceae; genus Dalbergia; species Dalbergia cultrata. Next base: position 32,487,339 of record CM062353.1, on the reverse strand, counting down.
ATGGTAATCCGAAGGCTTGTTCATCCTCCTATGCCCATGTGTTGGTTAACTATATCCTTGATTTTGGATTTGAGCTCTTAGATTTTGAAATTTAGGATTTGATTTGAGGCTTTTCTGATTGGAAGTCAATTTGGGTTAATCCTTGATTCCCAGTCTTGATGATTTATTTATGACCTTTGTTGCACTACGTTAGATTCTCTGGAGGAGCATCCTGTTGACTCCATAGAGGCTTATGCTTGGGATTTCATTTCTTGGACTGTACTCTGAGTTGGCAATGTGTCTATAGTTAATTTGTGTCTATTGCTATGCATAAATACATATTTTTCTATTTATGAAGTATGTTTATGAGCTGAAATTGGACTAGTTATGGTTAAATGATGTTGGAAATTTCTTAAATACCTTGTTATGAGTGTTGGAAATACATGCATGGGATATCTGTTTGATGCATGATTCTAAATTATGTTTCTTGCCTGCACTGGAACTAAGTTTTGGAAAATAGTGTATTTTCGAATATATGGATTTCAATAAATGATGGATTACATGTTTTGAAAATGGTTCTCAAGAGGAAACAGAGATAGAACTGTAGCCAATAGTAGTGGACATTAGACCCGATGCACCTTGTAGTTACCCCAGCTAGCAGGGGAGGTTACTTACCTAATGTGAGGGCCAACGAGTTTGGTTTTATGAATGCCACTAAGTTGTCAATGTGGCCCAATGGTATGGATTTTGGTACACTGGGGTCTAAGCTGTCAGTGCCACCCAGTTATACAACATGTTGTGGTCTATGCTATCAGTGCCGCTCAGTCATGGAATTTGGATTTGAATTGCCCCTTTTGATGGAATTTGTGCTGAATGCAATTTTTTGTTATACACAAATCCTAGCTTATGTGTTTAAAGCATTGTTTTACGTTTCACAAGTTTATTCACTTATTTTGAATTGTCCCATGCATGCTATAGACCCATTTGTCTCTCATTGAATTGTCTACCTCACCGCTCGTGGTTTCCCTCCCTTTTCAGATGCAGGTGCAGCTCGTAGCACCACCCAATCAGCTCAATAGATTCGGATCCTTCCTTCTTGGGGTGAGCCCAAATGTTGCTTGGGCATAATGATTGGGAAATATTTCCTTATCCTTTGCATATGTTTTGTGCCTTTTGAGCTCCATGATTCACTGGCAGGATCCATTGGTTTTTCCTTTAATGGTTTGTTGTTAAAATGTATTTGGCGCTTTATTTGTATTTTGGATTTCCTATGTTGGTTAAAACTATTTCTATTAGGTTTTATGCATATGTTTGAGATTCAAACCACTTTGGATTAGAAATGATGTAGTTGGACTTCAAAACTTATACTTTGATACATACATACCTATATAATACCTTGGAATGCTAAGATTGATGATTTATTTGTTATGAATGATTTTTATCAGTTTTGTAATTTGGTTAAAATCCGATAAACAAAGGAGGCTCAGCCCGTTTCTCCGTTTGACTTCGGATAAGCTTGCTTGCTAGGGAGCAGGAACAACCTAAGCGCTGGCCATGACCTGGGGTTCGATCATGACAGCCTCAATGGCATTTGCAAACAATGCCAGCTGCCCCAAAACCACAATGGCACCATGGGGGACAGCATGTCAGCTGACCAACTAAAGCACGACAACCATTAACAAAAACAACTTAAATAAACATAAGGGATAGCAAAGACAAAGCAGCATCAAACAAAGTACATCCATATTAAGCATACATAGTCATTAGATTTATGGTTGACCCAATGCAAGCATTTTTCAGAACACATAACAAAGTGAAGATTGAGTTCAATTATATCCATTTATTTTACAAGTGACTTGACATTTGATCCATATTCACCACAATCAAGAGATCAATCTATACTAATATAAAGGGAATAACACCAGAAGTAACTGATTTTGGTCTCTAATTTGTTTTCCACATTCACCCTTATTCTATTAGTGTGAGTTTGATTTGAATGGTTGGAGTGGTCATCGCATTGGGGACAGGGCAGTGAGTGTTGGAATCAATGAATTGTGGGGGGGTGCACTACTATAGTGGGACGGTTAATTCATTACCCCATGTTAACCCGCATTCATAATTAGTTTTTTAAACTACCAAACTACTTTAACTAATGTTTTGCCGAGCATCCATGGTTAGTGCAAGTGCAGGCAAATAACATGGCAAGGGCAATGAGGGAAAATGGAAGAGATTTGGAGATGCATTAATGAGAAGCAGCAAACAAGTATAAATGTTGATGTTCTGATATGAGGTAGGTAAGGAGAAGGATATGGGGAATTTTTAAACAATATTGACATAGTCAACATTACTCACCTCTTCACTAACAAAAAGGTGCAAAGTGTTGTAATACAACATCCGACGAGGCCCTACAAGGCAGGCAAATTTGAAGAAAAATTAACAAATGCTGATTGAATAACATGTTGAACATATAGAATAAGGTCAATAACATTGCCTCCATTAACATAAGTAGCAGTGAAGAATGATATACACATAAGATCAACAACTTACTTCCTTCAACAAAGAAACAAGAGTTTATGGGTTGGAAGAAGCCTTAAAGCCCATGAAATGCATAAATTATATTATCAATTATGACTATTTCAATGGGAATGAGACTAGTAACCAATTCAAATCTGTTACATGCCACTTGAAGAATATAATATGAAATGCGAACTTGAACATTAATACAAATCGCGTTCATTAAAACAAGCATCAAGCTTGAAGCTAACTGGGATTTATGGTGGTGGAGGAGCCGAATCGGGAAAAGAGCGACTCTAGTTGTAGGATATCTAATGAAACCGTCACTGAAATTGATATCTCATTCAAAGAGAAAGATATTAAATATCTGGAGTTTCTTTTGATATATTTCCTAGACGATCTGATTTGCAAGCACCACGATTGGGAATTTTATCGTCTTTCTTTGAGAAAGAGGCAGAACATAATCAACTTGAATTCGAGACAGCTATTTGAAATCATAGAGAAAGACCACTATGTAAATACAGAATAACTGAAAATCTTGATCATTACATAGAATTCAATTGAGATATCATATGAAAGTATCATTTCCTTTCTCTTTTTTTTTTTTTTTTTTTTGTCAAACATGAAAGATTTTGAACTAGATTAGTTCAAATCAAATTAGGACGTTGGAAATTGTGTGTGATTATTTTTCTAGTCTTACTAATTTATTAATAAATATTAATATTCATTATTGAATATAATATTTGATATTAAAATTGGGGATCCGTTTACTCCATGCATAGACTTTAAAATTACTCCCAATACTTACCAACTTACCATCAATTTTCCTAACATATAGTATTGAGTCACTCAACTATTAACGTGACTTGTTTCTCTTTTTTCTTGTTTTTTTTGCTCTCATCCATCCATCTTCATTGATGAATGGCATCTCCACCCCTTACCTGCAACATCTCCCAGCAACTACTCACCTGCATGCTACCACTTCTTCACAGCCAAACCAATTGTATGACTATTTTTTTGTTTTAATTTCATTGCGTGTGTTGGGTTACTGATTTCATTGAGCAGCACGTGCAATAAAATGTGCACGTCATTATAGGATCTCTTGACTATCTAGAAAATTAAAACAAAAAAACAAGTCATCAAATACATGGATATTTAAGAAGAACATGTTCCACTTTTCATTAAAAAGCTTTCTTCAATACTTAATAACCCAACATTCAAGATGTTTCGATTGAGCGGGTGGAAATATTTTTGTTCGTTGACGAAGATAATGAGATTTAGAAAAAAAAAAAAAAAACACACACACACACACACACACACAAAACAAAATGAGAAAGAGGTCATGTGAGCATTAAATCAGTGATTTAATACCATTGAACATTAGGAAAATAGACATCGAGGTTGGGAATAACTCTTTAGAAGTACACCGGGAGTAAACGGATCTCAATCTTAACATTAATACTAATATACTAATTTTTAGTCAAACAAATCACATTCATTAAATAGAGTATAGAATCTTACTTTTAAGTACCACAAGGCCCAGGGCAGCAGTGGCTCCACATGTAATCATTGGATGTGAAGCTGCAACAAGGACACCCTCTGAAATGGAAGATTAACAAACAAAAACCTAAACTTTAGAAACTTAATACAATGGAAACAAAAGTACCTAATCTCAGTATGTAACCGCAAAATCCAAACCTTTGATCTTTCCAAACAAAAGATTCTCATAAGCATTATACTGAGACTTGAGATCATCCAAAGCATACTACAATCAACAGAAATTAAAAGCATATATTAGTTCGCTTGACCACGCAGATTAGATGCCCAATAAAACATAATTAAAAATTGAAAAAAAAAAATCGTTTGACAACCTACTTCAAATTCGACAGACGTTATAACATTTCTTGAAGAGATAATTGAACGGACCGAAGAGATGCGTGATGCAACTGAATTGGCTCGTGACAAATAAAATTTCCAAATGATTCGTTCTCTTGTTCTCTCTTTCTCAGTGATTTTTCATTGGAAAAAAAATCGGGAAACAAAAAGAGAAAAATAAAGGGGTAATTTACCAAGGTTTGTTGAAAATGAGCGGAAGAAGTTGAGCGGATTTGAGAGAAACGAGATTTTGAAGCGTCGATTGCAGATTCAAAGGCTTCGTTGAAAGCCGCGTGATAGAGCTGGGCTTGCCGAACAACGTAGTCGACAAACGGCGTCGTATCATCAAAAGCCCGAGGTTCAGCACCTGTGTGGTGATTACCGTGTGCAGGAGGTGGTGCCTCAGATTGCGATGATTCCGCCACAGTCGCCATTGTCATACTCATGCACCGTTCTTCTTTCTGTCCGTTGCCTCTACCTCATTTTTCTCCGTCTTAATTACACTTAAAATTTATAAGGTAACTTGTGGATTTTTTTTTTTTTAATTTTTGGTAGACACTTGTGGATTGATAGCCTCTCAATCACATTTTTATTCTTTAAAATAAATTTTAGGGTTCAATTTTTATGTAAATTTAATATAAAATAATTTTATACCAAAATCCAATCAAGTGCTGTCATATAAGTAATCATGTGTCAGCACGTAATCCAGTATCAATGTAAAAACTATTTTAAACTAACAATACATATAAATTAAACTTCAGTTTTTTGTTATTCATAAGTATACATTTATATACATATTTTGTACTCTATTCTTAGTATTCTACCTCTCATTTTTACTTAACTGTATGGATTCATATCATATTTGAGTTCCGACATCAATTTGAGCATTAATGAGGATTTTCTTCGTAATGGTGCTTCTTGCACTATTCTACATTTTGAACATAACGAAAGTTGTAAACCTCTAAAAATTATGTTCATTGACTTACAGATAAACTAAGATGATTATCTACAACTTTCTTTCAGAGCTCAAAAGTCTAGCTGGTTAAAATGAGACTGAAAGTCAAAATCAATGTGTTGAATTTTTCCAAATTGAGCATGCTTCAATAATTAGGGCACATCTCCCTCATCCTAAACCCCAATGTGGTAAATAAGGTGTTTGTTTTCAAGAGAAAAAACATGATCTACAACTTTCATCCAGACACCCAAAAGCTAATTTGAAGGTTTTGAGGGTCAAGAGGGCCTGCAAGTGAGCTGACCAACCAATCCTACAAAATTGTTATTATTAGAAGAAAACCATTGCTATAGCGAGCATCAGTGTCATTTTGATGTGTTTTGACATGTTTCATCCAATTTTTGCGTTATAAAGTGAAAACACCCCCCCACCAAAAAAAAAAAAGAAAGTCACGATCCTTTTGCTTAATTTAAGCTAGGTTATATTTAGTTTTTGGAATTTTCTTCTCTTCATCTCCTTCTTCTTCCTCATGGAGTAGTTTTTCTCTACTAGCTCAAGTGATTCAAGAGTTAAGGATTGTTGTTTTGAAACATTGAACTTCAATGAATATCTTGGTTTGATTTTCTATTTTCTCTTGCTCCTTTCCTTCTTGTGGCATGCTTATATTTTGATTGAATATGAATGTTGTGAGGAGAGTCTTAATTATGCACGTGAATCATGATTTTGAGAACATATATGATTAAGAGAGTTGTTTAAATGCAATCTAGTTGTTTGATTGGAGAATGTTTGATCAACTAAGAGGATTAGAATCAATCCGTAATGAAATATTAAGCTATGGTAAGTGATGCTTAAGTTGGTATGTGCATTTAGGGATTGTGATTGCAATTGCCTAAGTGTATGTGCTAGCTCATTGCTTAGTAATTGGTTAATTGATAAGTGATGAATTACAATATTGATTATGTGATTTTATAGTTAGTATACATAACTATCTTCCAAGTATTTGGCAAATTGAATGTGTTGATGACAAATCTATCATTGGCATGAGAATTACATGTATTAGTGTCCTTATCATTCTGAGTTAAATTCTACTGGCTTAATCTTTGAATACAACAAAACCATTCCATTTTGTATAATCTATTAGTCACCAATATCATTGGGAGACGACCTGAGTTGTGCACCATTATAATATATTTAGTTGCAATTTAGTTTTAAATAAATTTATTAATTTGTTAGAGCTAGAGTCGCGACACTCAATTGTAAGATTATTTCACATTATTATGGTGTGGTCCATATAACTAATAGACTAACTCTAATAAAAGGGGATTAATATGATGGTCATTAATGCCTTAAAAGTAAATAGAGTTAGTGTAGGGGTTTTAAAATAATATTTAAAAGTCCCTCCCTTCTCCCTTTTGAAATGACTTGGTGGTTATTTTAATAACCAGAATAGATACAGAGAATAGAAGAAAGTCTGTAACTTCTTCTTCTTAACCATCAAAGAAAATTGAAAGAGAAAGGAAGAGAGGGGAAAACAAAGAACACCAAAAAGGAATCAAAGAATAGGTCAAAGATTTTAACTATGAATCCAGGTATGTTATTATATTCTATTTTCTGTGATAATCATAGAATCCAATATCATCAATGGGTTAAATAATTTTCTGCACTGTGTATCAAAATGAAAATTAAATTTAACAATTGGTATCAGAGCTTTTGATTATGGATTTTATGATTTTCCATGAATGGTTGTTTGTTTCCAGTTTTATATGGGTATATTTATCAAAATCGTTAATTGGTGTTCATGGAATTATGAATCTTCAAGAATGAATTTTTCTTTTTTTTTTCCCTTAACTGTTCCTTCACGAAAAGAAAAAGTGACGTAATGCGTGTAGTCGTGAAGGAACATATACACGAGTGACCTTTTAATGGTCTTCACAAATTTCCTCTTTTTTTTCGTTCTTGTACAATTCATGAATGTATTCATGGAAACCATTAAATTGAATTAAATAATGTGAAGTCTTATTTTCCGAAACAGTAGTTCACATATTAAATACAGTTCATGAATTGTTTCTTTGCCAATGCATTCTTGAACGTATATGGGATTTTGTCTTATATACTTTAATATAAGTTAATTGTTTAAGAACATTCAAGTGATGCATTGGCATGAGATTAGAGTATGTAATTTATATTTTGGAATTATTGTGTCTGAGATTTGTTAATCACCAAAGTGGTCAAATCTGAAAATTGTTTAATAATTCCAAATTTTATGAGATTAAAGAAAATAATTTGCATCTCGGAATTATTGTATGTTAGAATTGTTAATCACCAAAGTGGTCAAATCTAAGGATTATTTAATAATTCCAATTTTAGATGTTTTATTTCAATTACTCATATGATGGATGCTAAGTGATGATTATTTTATGTATGAGTATATTGAAGTTCATTATTATAAGACATTCAAGAATCACCTAAAGGTTGATTAATTGTTCTTATAATTTTGGACATGATAGTTGGTGGTGTAAGTGTACTATTAGTTTTATTTATATATCCAAATATAGTAAATATTTCTAGTTAGTGCATGTGTCATTGCCAAGTAATGTTAAATTTGTTAGCATCATTATGTTGTTGTATATTAATGTATCACCTAAAGGAGAGCATTGATATACAATGAATGTTTACATGATTTTGTTTGAATCTATTAAGTTTATTCAAAGCATTAATGTATGAGCTTGTATAATATTTGCAGCTTCCATAAATATGTTTGCCTTGGGTAGTGGAATTATCAAGTTCAATGGGCTTAACTATGTTGATTAGTCTGAGCAAATCCACTTTCAGTTGGGTGTTATGGACTTGAACCTAGCATTAGTTATGGATGAAAAGCCTGCTGAAATTACTGAGACCAATACAGAATAGAACAAGTCTCTTTATGAGGCTTGGGAACGGTCTAACAAGCTTAGTTTGAACTTGATGAGGATGACAATGGCTAAAAATGTTAAGCCATCTATGCCTAAGACAGACAATGCAAAGGAATTTATGGTGAAGATTAGGTAATATTCTCAATCAAACATTACTGACAAGTCCATTATGAGCAACTTGATAACTGAATTGACAACTAAAAAGTTTGAATGGTCACAACCCATTCATGATCATGTGACTGGAATGGCAAATCTAGCAGCAAAGCTGAAATCAATGGGTATGAATGTAAGTGAATTTTTTCTAGTACAGCTCATTATGAACTTTCTTCCTCCTAAGTTTGGCCAGTTCCAGGTGAACTACAACACCCTTAAAGAAAAATGGAACTTTTAGGAAATTAAGGCCATGTTAGTTCAAGAGGAAGAGAGATTAAAGAAGATGAAAGATCACTCTGTCCATCTCACATTTCATGATGGTTCTAGTAGCAACAAGACTGAGCCGGGTAAGAAGGGCAAAAAGGATAAAGCCTCACTGAAAGTTCGTGAAAGCCAAATCCATAAGGAGCAGAAATGCTTTTTCTGCAGGAAGGCTAGACATATGAAGAAAGATTGTCCAAAAAGAAAGAAATGGTTCGAAAAGAAAGGTATTTACTATGTTTCAGTATGTTTCGAATCAAATCTTATTGAAGTGCCTAATAATACCTGGTGGTTAGATTCTAGTGCAACAACTCATGTGTCACATGTTATGCAGGGATTCCTTTCGATCCAGCCCATAAAAGGAACTGAAAAGTTCTTGTATATGGAAAACAGAATGAAGGCAAAGATAGAAGGCATTGGGACTTATAGATTGATCTTGGATGGTGGCTATTGTTTAGATCTAGAAAAGTGTCTCTATGTTCCTGTATGTGCTAGGAATTTAGTTTCTGTTGCAAAGTTGGACAATGTAGGATTTAACTTTAGGATTGGAAATGGTGTTTTTTCTTTGTTTAAACATATGTACTATTATGGTTGTGGTACTTTGGTTGACAATTTATATTGTTTCAATCTTGATGTTAAATTTGCTGAATCTCTGTTTCATGTTGAGCATGCTTTTGGTAGCAGTTGTAATGCACGTAATGAAAATTCTACTTTCTTATGGCATCAAAAGGTAGGTCACATATCCAAAGAAAGGATGATGAGGTTAGTGAAAAATGAAATCTTACCTTAATTGGATTTTGATGACTGGGATGTATGTGTGGATTGCATTAAAGGCAAGCAAACCAAACACATATCAAAGAATCCAACCACAAGAAGTAGTCAACCTCTTGAGTTGATACACAATGACATCTGTGGTCCATTTGACATTCCATCTTGGAGTGGTGAAAAGTATTTTATCACTTTTATTGATGACTTCTCACGGTATTGTTATTTGTATCTACTGCATGAAAAGTCTCAATCAGTAGACGCCCTTGAGGTGTTTATTAAAGAAGTTAAAAGGCAGTTAGATAAAAAAGTAAAAATTGTGAAGTCAAATAGAAGTGGTGAATATTATGGCAAATTTAATGAAAAAGGACAATGGCCAGGTCCATTTGCAAAATTTCTTGAAAGTAGAGGCATATGTGCACAGTATACAATGCCCGATACACCACAACAAAATGGTGTAGTAGAAAGGCGGAATCGTATGCTTATGGAAATGGTTAGGAGTATGATAAATTATAGTAATGTTCCTCTATCATTGTGGATGTATGCATTAACATCCACTATGTAACACCCTAATTTTTAACCCAACTTTCTAGAACACATTAGGTTAAACATTAGGCTATTACTTCATAGTCTCATCCTTTTCTTAAAATACTAAAGGAAAATTACGAGTAAATTTTTTTTCTTTTTTCTTTTTTTTTTAAAACACACAACAAAGTGAGAGCCACGTTCTTAGTCTAATCGAATAATAGGAATATAAAGCACGCTTAACACTCATAGAGAAACATAGAAATGGAAACATATAACAACTGAGCATAAATCATCACAACAAGAGAAACGTTTCATTAATAACATAACTTAGAATACATAAGTAGTCATACCCTCATTGGGACGGGCAGAGCTTGTAATACAAAGAGAAAGGAAGTACAATAGAAGCAGAGAAACATATAGTAATCCATCACTACCCGAGTGCACCTATAGTGAATAACCTCAAAACAAAAGCAGGTTTATCTAGTCTACATGTGAGTGTGTGCACTAAGCCTCCCCTAAAACATCTGCTACTAGAACCCGGAAATGGAGTGTAATCGATCCAAGAACGCATAAAGGCGGCGGGAGTGGGCATACGTGTAGACTGAGCGTGAGCTCCTCGTTAGGCGCCTCTCGGACGGATGTGTCAATGAAGACCACGAATGTCGCCATCGACCTCTGAAGATGTGACGGGAGCGAGAAAAAGAAGAGAAAAGAGTGAGAATCTTACTAAAGAATCTCAGTAGGAATCTCCTATTCTAGGGTTACATCGTTCACATCCTCTGGAACCATGGGTTTATTTATAAAAGGTGTTCATGCATATGAGATTCATTATTAGGGTTTATGAAACTATTTATCCAAGGTCCATTTCTTTTAGTATGCATCTTGATGTCATGAATGCAACATGTTTAAGCATGAATGTATGGCAATACTTGAGCACATAAATCAACAAATCACAACAATCTAGATTCATGCAAGTGGCATAAGGGCATATTACAACTCTTACTTTTCTCATACTTATGTGACTTAAAAGCATCATATCTCTTTGTTCTTTTTCTCAAAAACCACCCTCTTAAAACATATCCACCTATTTCCAACCGATACACCGCCGCGATTTTTATCATAACCTCCTATCTCCGTCTCACCTAATCGCCTAGGAATGAGCTCAATCCTAACTAGTCGTCACTAGATTTAATATGGGGTAAAATGAGGGGGTAACATAAACATATTTCATTCTTTGAAACGTTCTCATCGGCCTCGAGTGCACACTAATTGTCCGCTTTGGTAAGGCTGCATCTGCACATACCCTCACGGATTTGCCTCCTCCTCACCGTAGCAGGAGAAGTACGTCTCAATGCTTGTCACATAAAAATATCCTGGGATGCTCGCCGAACCAGTGTCACCCAGGGTTTTCAACTCATATGGTACTTTAAAACATTTTTCAACCCTTTTAGGTTTGATAGAAATTCGGCAGTATAACGGCTGTTAAACTGAATTTCCTTCAAACCAAAATTCATGCCACAAGCTAATCACACAACTTAACATCTCAATAATCATTTCCTCGCGTATCATCAATAAAACATTTTAGGGTTCATGCATCATCAAGCATATTCTTCTAATACATCATTCTCACATAGATAAACATCATAACATATATTTCAAACTCATCATTCTTACATAGATTATAGCATATAGTCCAAACTCATCATAGCATATATTTTAAACACATCATACTCATATAGATAAGGCTCATGTATCATATATCATACTTGCATAAAATTAAGCATCATAAAAACTCAAGACTTCTTAATGTCTTATGCATCGACCCTTAAGGTCCTTAACTCACAATCTAAGTTATAAATCATCAAAACCTAGTCTCTTGGGAACCTATGAGGTTATAACAGTATTTCTCACCTCACACTATGGTCAAGAACATCTCTAGACCTCAAGGATGCAGAATTTAAAATCCCAACTTTACGGGTACCTAGGAGTCACAACAATGACTCTTTCTAAGTCCAGTTTGTTCCTAAAGCATCAAGATTAAGCCCTAAACCAATTATGAGTCATTCCTACACATTTAAACTAATTTAGAACCATGATTATCGTTTCTAAACCTTGCTGGACAGAATCCAGAAAATTCCATCATTAAGGGATCTAAAACTCTCAAATTAATTCTTTTCTAGTTCCTAACTTATCCTATCTTTCACATATGAGTCTTAACATTATTTTTACTCAAACATAAGCATCTTATCATTATTAACACAGCTCATACAGTGGCCAAACATAGCAAGGCAGAACCAAAACAAACATCTCCATAAAAGACATGAAACACAATTTTTAAAGCACATACAATACTAGTTTCTCTTGGAACCTTTTTCAACTTTCAAAACTCATTTATGGACACTTTTATCACCTAAAATCATAAAAATACTTAAGAGGGTAATAGCTAAATCATTTTTATCTCAAGAGGTCCTAAATTCATAAAACTTAGTTCTACATATTTCTTATACTTACATAAGCTTAGAAAAATTATAAAGCATAGTTTTCAATACTTGGAAACACCAAAGCTTCTTAGGGCCGAAATAGGGACCAAAAGTAATAAATATTTTTAGACCTTTATTGAGACAACAATGGGCAAGTCTTTGAGCTCTAGGTTCATTAAAGTGATGACATAAAAATAAACATGCTCATGCACTTGTTTTAGTTTTTGCTAGAAAGTAAAGTGAGAGCATAAAATAAATATGTGATGCATTATATTATTATCTTTGATATTTAGGTGAGAACTTGAAACATAAACATGATAATGCATAGCTTGAAATATAAACATGATAATGCAAGCTCCTTTATTACCTTGGTACTTAGTGATAACAAAGAAAGTAAACATGATGTGCATAGCATAAAATAAATATGGTATGCATTATATTATTATCTTTGATATTTAGGTGAGAACTTGAAATATAAATGTGATAATGCAAGTTCCTTTATTACCTTGGTACTTAGTGATAACAAAGAAAGTAAACATGATGTGCGAAGCATAAAATAAATATGGTATGCATTATATTATTATCTTTGATATTTAGGTGAGAACTTGAAATATAAACGTGATAATGCAAGTTCCTTTATTACCTTGGTACTTAGTGATAGCAAAGAAAGTAAACATGATGTGCAAAGCATAAAATAAACATGATGCAAGGTTCATTTTAAGGTGATCTAAAGCTCATCCAAGACTTTAACAACATAATAACCCAACACATATCTCATTACAAAGAGAGCTTTAGAGTTCTTGAACCAAGTTCTCAAAGGAATTATGAGGTTCTTGAACATCATCATCAAGCTCAAAGAAAGCAAAACTTTTTGAACAAATAAAACTTCAAAGATCAAAAAGGAAAATGGTAACTTGAAATGTTAAAGAAAGGAACAAAGAAACCGAAATCATAATAGCAAGAAAAGTAAAGGTATTCTTGAGTAAAAATCATTTTTGAGTTAGAAAATAAAGTTGGAACTCAAAGAAAATAAAACCTCAAGCTCTAGAGTTTCCTTTGAGATGAACACATAGTCATTATCTAGGAGTCCTCATCATTGAGCTATCATGTACTCATCAAGGCCAAGAGGCCGAAAATACAAGAAAGGGAAACCAAAGAAAGTTTCAAAAGAAAACCCAAGAGAAAGCTAGAAAGAACTCATTTTCAAGAAGACAAAGTTTAGAAAACACTCCTACCTAGAGTGAAGACAAAAAGCTTGGACTTGAAGATGAAAATGATACGAGCAACACCTCCTAGGATGGTGATGATGATTCGGCCTTGATGAAAGAAAAAGGAAGGAAATGTGTTCTTGGTGAGCTTGTGTTTGAGAATGGAAGTTTAGGTGTTTGTATGATGATCCAAGGTGGTGGGGTGGTGTTTCAAGATTGTGTGATGATGTTTCAAAAGGAAAAAGAAGAAGATGAAGAAGAAGAATGCTCTTGAGATTTGAGAGAAAAAGGAAGAACTTAGAGAAAAACTAAAAACTAAACTTAGCAAATGAACAAAGTGTAGCAAAGGTTCATCTAGGCATGGTATTTATAGAGAAGAATAAGAGTGAATGAGTGGAGGAGAATGAATCCTCATGGAACATGAGGTGAGGCATGTGTGGAGGAGAATGAATCCTCATGGAACATGAGGTCTCCTCATGGAACATGAGGTGAGAGAATTGCACTTTGATGACATGGCTTCAACCATAGTCTTTGGAGTGTGAAATAAAATTAAATTGTGATAAAATGGATGGTGAATTTCGTGCAGGTCTGATGCAGCAAGGGAGGAGGGAGTTTTGGTCATGTAATAGTGTGTTAGTGATGTGTTTAGGGGTGTATTAGCTTAGGTGTAAGGTTAGGAGTCATTAAGCATAAGTTTAGGTGACTAAGAATGTGATTAGGAACCTTTATGACATGATTAAGGAGTACTCATACATATTTAGGAGATTTTAAATTCATTTTATGAATAAAACAATGTAGACAAAATTCCATAATTTAAGGAATTGGAGAGAGAAAACACTATTCAAGATTCCATGACTAGAAATCTTGAATTTAAAATAAGATTTTAAGTGGTAATTAAGTACTTTTAGGTTCTAATCAACTTTAATAAATTATTTTGACTCAAGATTAATTATGGAAATTAATTAATCTTCGATTAGAGCCTAATATTGCTTAGGTTTGCTTAATCACGCGATTAAGCGTAAAAACACGAAACTAGGGGTAAAATCGTAATTTTGCACTAATTTTGCCCGGGACCTCCATAATTAAAACTGAGGTCGTAGAATACATAAAAACACCTTTTAAAACCATCTGGAGAAGTTTCGGGTTCATCCGGCACTTGCAAATAGGTAAAACACCGTAGGGGTGTTTTGGTCATTTTGACCCGAAAACTCAAAAAAACGAGATTTTCGATTCCGAAAAGGTACACAGGTCATCTAATCCCCTTCCAACATTGAGTTTGCCCTTCGAGTACTGGCAGATCGTCTTTCCTCGAATTCTGGGCCGAAAATGACCTCAGGGGCATTTCGGTCATTTTCACTCTAGCAGAAAATCGGGGCGTTACACACTACGTATCTGCTTAACAGGGTTCCTAGTAAAGCAGTTCCTAAGACTCCTTATGAACTATGGACAAGAAGGAAACCCAGCTTGAGGCATCTTCATGTTTGGGGTTGCCCGGCAGGAATAAAGGTATATAATCCACATGAAAAGAAGCTTGATGCAAGAACTGTTAGTGGTTATTTCATTGACTATCCTGAAAGTTCAAAGGGGTATATATTTTATTGTCTTAACCATAGTACAAGAATAGTTGAGTCTGGTAATGCAAAGTTTTCTTGAGAATGGCCAGTTTAGTGGGAGTGAGGAATCACAAAACGTGGATATTCAAGAGAATCGTGTAGAAACTCCTACACCTAATGTTTCTCCTCAAATTGTTGTCCCTTTTGTTGTATCATAGTCACACAACATTCCAAGACAACAAATTGATATCCCAAACCCACAAGATGAACATGTGGATGATGAACCGGCTAACAATGTGCAAGTTACAAATGAGCAAGTAGTAAATGAACCACAAGAAATTACTTTAAGAAGGTTTGAAAGGCAAAGAAGACCAGCAATTTCAAATGACTATGTGGTTTATTCACTTGAGCAAGAGTTTGACTTGAGCATTGATGAGGATTCAGTCTCATTTAAGCAAGCTATGGAGTGTAACAATTCTAAAAGGTGGTTCAATGTTATGAAAGAGGAGATGAAATCAATGGACGACAATAAAGTTTGGGATCTAGTCGAGTTGCCTAAAGGTTCAAAATGAGTCAGTTGTAAATGGGTCTTTAACACCAAACGAGACTCAAAAGGCAATATTGAAAGGTATAAGGCTAGACTTGTCGCCAAAGGTTACACTCAAAATGATGGCATTGACTATAAAGAGACATTTTCTCCAGTTTCAAAGAAGGACTCTCTAAGAATTGTTATGGCTTTGGTGGCTCACCTTTCTTAATGGTGACTTGGAAGAAGAGGTTTATATGGACTAACCCGAAGGGTTCACTACCATAGGAAAAAAAAATTTGGTGTGTAAATTAAAGAAGTCAATATATGGACTAAAACAAGCTTCCCAACAATGGTATCTCAAGTTCAATGATACTATTTTGTCATATGGTTTTGTAGAGAACGCTGTTGATCGGTGTATCTATATGAAGGTTAGTGGGAGCAAGTTTGTCATATTGGTCCTATATGTTGATGACATTCTTCTTGCTACTAATGATCTTGGCTTGTTATATGATGCAAAGAAGTTTCTCTCTAATAAATTTGAAATGAAAGATATGGGTGAGGCATCCTATGTGATAGGAATAGAAATATTCCGTGACAGATCACAAAGAGTATTAGGATTGTCTCAAAAAGGCTATATCAATAAAGTGTTAGAGAGATTCAGGATGGAAAGTTGTTCTTTAGGAATAGTTCCAATTGAAAAAGGAGACAAGTTTAGTCAAATGCAATGTCCCAAGAATGATTTGAAAAGAAAAGCAATGGAATCTATTCCCTATGCTTCAGTGGTTGGGAGCTTAATGTATAACCAGACATGCACCCGACCAGATATAAGTTTTGCTGTTGGAATCTTGGGCCGGTACCAAAGTAATCCCAAAATAGACCACTGGAAAGCTGCAAAGAAAGGCCTTAGGTATTTGCAAGGCACCAAGGATCACATGCTCACTTATAGGAGATCAGATAGCCTTGAGGTGGTTGGCTACTCAGATTCAGACTATGCTGGATGTGTAGACTCGAGAAAATCCACATTTGGTTATATTTTCTACTGGCTGGAGATGCAGTTTCATGGAAAAGTGGGAAAGAGTCTATCATTGCTACTTCTACTATGGAGGCTGAATTTGTGGCATGCTTTGAGGCCACAGTTCATTCATTGTGGTTGCGGAACTTTATCTTAGGACTTAGTGTTGTCGACAATATAGCCAGGCCGTTAAGAATTTATTGTGATAATTCTGCAGCTGTCTTCTTTTCTAAGAATGACAAGTACTCAAAGGGTGCAAAACACATGGAACTGAAGTACTTGTCAGTCAAGGAAGAAGTGCAAAAACAGAAAGTGTCAATTGAGCATATTGGTACAGATTTGATGATAGCGGATCCGCTAATTAAGGGATTGCCACCCAAAACATTTTCTGGTCATGTGAGATGAATGGGTGTCATTGACAAGTCCTTGTTAGCATAATTGTATGATATGTATACATATGTATGGCTATCTTGCTTGTATTGTTATGACACTTATGAATTCAATTAAGGTTATGTTTCTGCTTATTTTACTTGTTGTCCACATTATGTTTTGTACATGTAATATTTGGAGTGATAACATGCTAGTTCTTTGAGAGACATTATAGTCAAAGATTATAGTACACTTTGATTAAAGTTCTTTGAGTTGAGTTGATTTTGTGATACATGGAAGGAACTATGTCGCTAAATGACATTGACCACCATGATTTGATCAATTTAGTTCAATTGAGGATGATGACTTGATAACTTCAATGTAAAGTGCGCACTTATGGTTGTTGAGCCTTCAAGTTGTCACATGGACCAAGTAGGAGATTGTAAGATTATTTCACATTATTATGGTGTGGTCCATGTAACTAATAGACTAACTCTAATAAAAGGAGATTAATATGATGGTCATTAATGCCTTAAAAGTAAATAGAGTTAGTATGGGGGTTTTAAAATAATATTTAAAAGTCCCTCCCTTCTCCCTTTTGAAATGACTTGGTGGTTATTTTAATAACCAGAATAGATACAGAGAATAGAAGAAAGTCTGTAACTTCTTCTTCTTCACCATCAAAGAAAATTGAAAGAGAAAGGAAGAGAGGGGAAAATAAAGAACACCAAAAAGGAATCAAAGAAGAGGTCAAAGATTTTAACTATGGATCCGGGTATGTCATTATACTCTATTTTCTGTGATAATCGTAGAATCCGAGATCATCAATGGGTTATATAATTTTCTGCACTGTGTATCAAAATGAAAATTAAATTTAACACCAATTGCTATCAAATTTTAGTGTCAATCCAGAGATATTGGTGCTAATAGACTTATATATACCTGTGCATACTTATGCATACTTGCATTCATCATATTTTTCATTATTTTGTTCATTTACGGTGTTTTTTATGCTTGAAATAGCCGTTGTCTTGTTTTCAACCATCTCAGTTTGCCACAAAACTTGTCATCCCAAAGATTATGATCATTCTAAACAAGAATCACAAATATGAGCCCCACCCTATTGTTGCCAAATTTTACTGTTTTGACCACTTTTTTTCAATTTATTTTGATTTTTCTTACTTTTTTGCAGTTTGCATATGTCTTTTCTTTTGATTTTGTAGCTTATCATCCACCAACACTTTGCCCACATTTTATCATGTACACTAACCCATATTTTGGTGAAGGATAATCTGGTCCCCCACTACTCTTGGACTATTACATAAGCCGCCTATTTGAGCCCTTGGATTGGATTTTAGTAAAATCTAATGGTAGATATGCAATCTGCTATTTTTTAATCCTAAAATTAGTATTTAGTTCATGAAATATTCGTTTTTGCTAACAAGCCCTCTTAGTCTTTTTTTATTGGAGATGGAGGAAATGAACCGGCAGTGGATGTGGTTCAAGGCTCCCCTATGATCAACCCCGACGACGACACCTATTCAATTTCCTATTACAATCGTTGCTTAGTCTTCCGCTCACGGCAAGGCCGATCAATCGGTCGAGAAGCAGTCGTTGCTAGGGACAGGGCCAAGGACATCGTCAACCTACTTTTCATGTCCTAAATGGCAACACTCAAATGTGTCAAAGGTTCCATGGAGGTTTCATGATCAATGATTTTAGGGCTTGGCAAGGTTTCTTGGGTGATATAAGAGGAGCTAGGCAACATTTGGAAAGGAATCTAGTATGAATTCCCTTTTGTCCTGTTTAGGATAAAATTTTCTTTCCCCATTTTGAGCTTGATTCCAATCCCTTAATCATTTTGCAGGTGTGATGACAGGGGTAGATGGTTCAAGTACGGTTCTGGCCTGCTTGTCAATACCCATATTAGACAAGTCACTGC
This sequence comes from Dalbergia cultrata, assembly GCA_031216105.1. Classification (NCBI taxonomy): domain Eukaryota; kingdom Viridiplantae; phylum Streptophyta; class Magnoliopsida; order Fabales; family Fabaceae; genus Dalbergia; species Dalbergia cultrata. The sequence continues at coordinate 32,468,307 of CM062353.1, read as the reverse complement.
TTGTCAAGTGTAATCATCTCTCTCATTCTTTCATGATAAGAAATTCTCTCTTCCTCTATTTTCTCCAATTTCTTTCACATTGTAACTCACGTTGATGAAGTTTCGTTTTGTTACTATATACTAATGCTAGCAAATTAAGTTCCCTAAAATATATTTAAGTTTATTTGGTAATTGGTTTTTGCTGGCTTTATATTTTGGTTTTTCTAACTAGTACCGTTAAGTTTCAAAGTTCCTTTTTTTTAATGAAATGAAATGTCTTAAGCTCAAAGTTTCTATGTATGATGCAGTTGTCTCTTTAGATGAGTTAAAAAGAAAGTCATAACAGCAGTAAGTTTTAGAGTAGGATAGCAATGTATTATAATATTGATGATATTATCACGGAGGAAGAGGTATACTCCAACTCTTTAATTTGTTATATAAGTAAATGATTCTACATTCCAATTGATACATCTCAAGCTAAATGAGGGATAAGTGTTTTTGTTTAAAGGTAAATTTTGAAAGTAGTGGGAATGTGTTGTTGTAGTTGTTTGATTGCACCTAAATGCTTTGTGGTTGATGATGCTTCGGGTTGTTGCTAGTTTATAACAAAATCAATTTGTGGTAACCACAATGAAGATAAAATGCCACCTAAATTTACTATTCTAATACTCGTGACTTCTTGTGATATGGTCACAGACTGTGTCAGTTATATTTCAGAAGGGGGCATTTGGAGTAGATGTAGATCCCAATTTTGAAACAGACTTTGTAAGAGCCTTTGATACTGGCTCATGTATTTTAGAATGGAATAATCACTGGCAGTGGCAACAGATCACTAGTTGGTGAAACAATGAAATTTTACCTGACATTAGAATGTTTGATTTTTAGATTGAAACTAGTTCAAAAGTTGAACTATCTTTTGCTTATGAACTACAGTTGAGACGGGCAATATCAGTCAATGTTCCCCTTATTTCAATCAAAAGTAATGATCATTTCATGTCCTTTTGCAACTTATAAGCACATCCTATTATATAATTGAAAATGTCTGACACTGTCATTGAATAAGGAAGTAATTTAAGTAAACTCGTTGTTCTTTCTTGTTTACTCTTGTTCTCTGGCTTCAACTAGATTTGGAACCAATATGTTTTCTTTAACTTTTTTTTAAATAAAGTATTTAAATTAGTTTGTAGTTAAGTTTGTGCACGTTGTATAGAACTATAGGTAGTAACAAAATTATTCAATAATTAATTAAATGGTTTTCATAGAAGTTGTAAAAACTAATGATAGTTTATGCATGCAAATCTGCATTGGCATTCACATGCAAGTGTACTAGAGGAATGATGATAGCTTGACGGTGTTATTATTAAAAAAAAAATTTTGGTAACAGTGTTATTATTAAATTTGTTGACATTAGCCACTAGCAACTTAATTTAATGCCAAGTGCGGTTCTACCTTGCTTATATGTAGCCACTAGCAACTTAATTTGAGTGGAAAAATTGAACCTTGAAATTTCATCTAATTATCTACTTAACTTGGTTGCATTTCTAGCATAGAAGTTTGCCAGTAGTCATCCTGTTTACAATCAGAGCTACCATAAATTATTAATACATTTCTTGTGAATTATGTGATAGTCAATATCCCATGGATATAGTATTTGCCTGCTGTTGATTGGAAAACATATATGATTAGGTGTATTCTTTGCTTTTACATTGTTAGTTGTGAACATGACCACTATAGATGTGTTAAATAATACTTAATAGCAATCCCTTTATAATCTTGCTAGACTTTATGATATAGCCATTGAGGAAAACCGCAAAACACTAGAGTACTTGATTGTTTCCTTTCTATATGGGTGTGTTCGTGTGTGTGTGTAGCACATGATATGAGCATTTTCATAATTTTGTTTTAGAAGAGAGAAGCTAGTTAGTTGTTTCATTTAGCCATGGAAATTAAATGCCAATGGGCATGAGTGCAATCATTGTGGAAGATTATGCTTATATGTCTAACTTGCTTTAGGAATTCACAAGTATTCCCAACATTGACAAGGCATGGCTTTTCAAGTCAAACTCTAGTACACTAGGCATCCTTTGTTCAATTATTTCTTTCCTTTTTGTATTTCATTTATCTATTGTGAATTGTGATCGCTAACAATGTTTTGTTTATTCTTCATAGCATCAAGGGGAACGCAGGTAATGTCATCAAGGGACATTATTTCTTATAATCTCCATTTCCTATAGAGATGTATGTAGTGTCCTTGATTTTTTCATCACTTCTGGCTCAAAGCTCCTAGTAATCAACAATCCTTAGAATAAATCACCTTTCTACTCTGAAATTTGGATTTTATCTCGAATAGAGGAGGTAGAGGAGGAGTTCCATATCCTCCAATCACTGTATGGCTTAGTATATAATGATGGATGGTAAGCTTTGTATTACACACACTTACACACACACACACACACACACACACACATATTTGCAAGAAACAATGTCACAATACTTTGTCTAATGGTAAGAATACGTGTTGTGGAAATTAGAATTAATCCAGCTTGATTTAGCAGGGAACTTCATATGGAAACACTCTAAATGGACAACCAAACATGGAATATAGAATGTTAGGATAGCATGACCCCTTTTGTCTTGCTTGAATTAGCTATTTTCATATACATAGTCATACGACACTTTTCTTTGGATTTTCCAATTCATGATTAGGACTTCTCAAAATGAAATTGAACTATTGCTTTATATCTATACTGGTAGCTTGGGCTTGTCGAGAAGAACATGCTGAGTTATTTCTTTGATTTGGTAGCAATGAACCCTAGTGATGCCAATACAAATAGTACCACCTTATGCATAGATGACACAGGTGACAAGTCCAAGAGAAAAACTAATCCAAAGATAAAAATGTCAATCTAGCAAGAGCAAGAGGTGAATGTTAAAAAAGAGTACTTAAATCAGGAAAGAATGTGTGTAAGCAATGTGTTCACTATGATCTAGTCATAGAGAAAACTTGATAAGCTACAACTAGTTACCAAAGAATGCAGAATGCTTATTCTGATTATTATGTTTAATCATATCTTATTCTAATAAACAATCATAGTTGTTACGAACAAGAGAACAGGGGGTCTTAACTCAAGAAGCTAGCCCATCTTTAAAGGCCCATTACGGAGGCCCAAGAAAGCTAGACCCACCACTTGTGAATTTGAAGGCATTATCGGAGGCACGTGGCAACATTTATCAACCTCCCCCATCCAATGTCCCACTCTCCCCATTCACTATGAACGTTGGACGTGGTTGTCAGAATGTGGGGAGTTCAAGACCCCAGGTAACCGTCCCCAAAGCTCTCCCTATAAACTAACTGCGGGTTTTTCTTGTAAAATTATAGTAAAAGATAAACAATAGTAAACAATGAATAATTTTTCATTTGCAGGTCAATTAGAGGGATTTAACAACCCCAATACCGTAATGCATCCTTGGAGTGCATCCAAGACGCAAATTTTCTCCATGGAGTACATCCTTATATGACAAACACAACCAATCTAGCATGGATTAGAAACATAAGAAAAGATAAGAATATTAAAGTGTGTCAACATTTCCTTTAAGCCACATTTTACCACTCAAATCCATATAATTTATCTATCAAGGAACCAGAACCAATAAACCTACACAGAGGCACCACTTTGTCCTTATTCCTTAATAAATCTTTGAAAGCATGACTTTTCAAATTAACACACAATTCCTATTGCATCTAGAGACACTGTAGTGTCCTAAATGCCACAAAGGAACTCAATTTAAGTCAGTTTGATTGGAAGTTTCTGAAGGCACTAGTAGAAAACACAGTGGAGAGTAGAGGAAGGAGAAAACGGCAAACAATGGGTTCCTCTAGCATCGATTAGGTACAGAGGCAAGTTGAGAGACACGGGTTATGTAGTACGGGTTGCCGTCATGGGCTAAAGTGAAGTTATTGACAGCACCAGTAGCAAACACAGTGGAGAACGGAAGAGGGAGAAAGTGGTGGATTGTGGGTTCTTCTAGTGATTAGATGCGGAGGCAAGGTTAGAGGCATAGGTTACATGGTGCATGTCATTGTCATGGGCTACATTTACTCCAATAGTGGCACAACAACGTTGTTGATGGCTGGCAGGGTGAGGCAGTGCTTGCGATGGCCGATGGTTCAGGTGGTATTAGCAGTGGTTGTTGGGTGAACTGGTATTGGTGAAGGCGGCATAGTGAAGAAGCTTTCTTCAGAGGTTGGCTTATTAGAGGAATAAATTAGAGAAATAATAGGGTGTGATAGGAGTGGTGGAGTGAAAGGAATGAAAGGATCAAATAGAAATTCTTTTAAATTGGAGTTAATGTGAGTATGGGCTAATTTGCAATTTTTTTCTAGGACCATGTGATGTACTGGAAGTAAAAGGGACCACGTTATCATCCATCCCGCATTTTGGTTCCAAAGTTTATGGTTCTTGGAATGTTGCAGGAGATGGGGATAGTGGATACTTCTTACCAAGAATTAGAAAGACTAATGGATTATGGTGAAGGATAATTTGGTCCCGCATAGAATTTGGGCTTTCACATGGTCCGTACATGCACACTATTAGATTAGTTTTCATTAAAATTGGATAGTTTAGAGTCAAGCCTTGTGTTATTTTATTGAAAAATATTAGAGAAAACCAAATTTCTTTCATATTGTAGATGAGTCCACATCTAATGTTCGACTAGAAAAGCGCTTTGATCATTGGCAACAACTGCTTTGGGTTGACATGAACTAACAACAAATATATAACTCATGGTTGAGTCCATTTCACTTGACATGAAAGGATGCACACCAATGAATGTGTTTCATTTTTGCAGCCATAGAAAGGATTTTTATTCCCCTTATTGAAGTGAGGGCATTTAGGCCAAGTGCTATTTGGTAATGAAGCATAATAGTAACAACTTACATTCTACACCGATTATATTGCGACATACCACTTCATCCCAAATGATTTTCGATTTTAGTTATAACACTTGAGATACGCAAAAAGAGCCTTTTTCTTTTTTCTTATTCTAGGTGGTACAGATTTAATAGCCAAATATTACTTTTCTAGGTTCTTTAACATCACAATGTTAAACATAAAAGTCTTGGGTGGGCAATGTAAAGGACAAAGTCTATGGTTGCAGCCTTGCTGGGTGTAGGCAATGGGTAGAAAGGACTATGACTAGAGGAAGAAGAAGGTGAGCAATAAAAAAATAAAATGAAATAAAAGGACCGAATTTGATGAAAAATAAAGACTGATAAATTAAAAACAACTTTTATGTTTTGCTAAACTTGCTTGACCAAAGTGGTCGGAAAGATATATCGGAATAACATGGTAGGCACCATGGATAATATTGTAGATTCATTAATGCAAATTACCATGGGAGGACACATCCAACAGTCAAATCAGGAATCTAATTTCTACTTTAGCATGTACCCACCAATTTGGTATGATGGTGCTAACCCGTATTACTCACCAAACCTTCATCCTCCATTCTCTCTACCTTACCATGAGCCATATCACCACCCATACACTGCTCCATGTAGTATTTTTTAAGTTTCAAATATATTTCAAAAGGTTTAATTAATTATTTAAACTAATATTGGAATTACTTAAAAACATATTTTCAAATTGACAATGAATCAGAGTATTATAATCTCCAAATTTTCTATTAAATGAATTCAATATGGCCTTTAGCTTTACTAGTATGGAACCTTCTAAATATGGCAATGTATTAGTTTTAAATGAGTAGCAATACATTTCACATTATGATTCCTTGAATAATTCCTTTTTAAAATCAAAACCAGACATGTGTTCTTATTGTTTTTTAATTGCAATATCTTGAATATACTTTAAGACTTAACCATTGATATTGTCTTGCCATTCTTCTCCTTAGTTACTTGCATTGTTGAAACATAATTATTATATTATCATTGGGCATCAGTATTTGTTGGAAAAAAGTGTTTTTTTTGGTAGATATGAAATCACAGTTTTGCAATAACTATGATACAAGTTTTTGAGTTGCTAGTTACACCATTATTTTATTACCTGGGTTATACATTAGAATACATCTCCATTGTAGTTCTTGAGTTTCTAGCCATGCTAGAAAAGCTTGTTGTATCCTAGAGGATTTCTGTACTAACAGAATAATCCTTAAGGGCAATGCAAGTATGCAAGCCTCAAGCTTAACATTTTCTTTCTTTGTTTTCTTATTTTGCAGTACTAGAGCTCAATTTTCCAACACTCCATACACATACACACCATATTATTACCAACTGTGAACACCATATTTTTTTCAATTCTTTTTTTTTATATAAGAAAAATAAAGGAAAAAGATAAAAAAAATTGAAAAATAACTAAACAAAAAAAAAATCAAATCTTTTTCTTTTCCATTAGCATACTTTTTCGTTTTAAAATTGATTTTGTTTTTAAATTAACATCAATAAAATCTTGTTTCAATCAGCATATTTTTTTAATTAGTGTCGATCAAAATCTCAATTAAATCATTTTTGCATTTTCAAATTGATTCCAACCAGATCATTCTTAGTTGGATTTTTAAAATTGATTCCAATCAAATCACATTTGCATCCATTCGCATCAATCAAAATAATTTCATAATGATTTGCTTTATTTTCCAATTTGTATATAAATAGGCATCTTCCATCACGATAGCATCGCCCCCATCACCATAGCATTGTCCTCATCAACACCACAATGCCACATACTTTAACCATTATTCCCCATCACAATGGCACCATTCCCATCACCACCAACCATTGGTAACAACAACTACCTGCAACATACCACCACATTCATCACCACCATCCTTGTCCATATCATAACCCGATTTGGAAACATGACTGACACGTGAGGAACTATATCCCCATGAAAGCCTTTGGTAACATGATACATTATCATGCATAATAAATATAATTTTTTCCAAACTTAGTTTAAACATAAAATGTTTGCCATAAATCAATTTCAAATATTTCGTTCCAAATGAAAATAATAATCCCGCATCTCAAAATATAAAATTCTTAATGTCAACTAAATAATTTTAGTTTGGTTTATAGTAAAAAATTATCGATAAAATAACTGTAAACTAAAATAAAATAATAATAAATATTGCATGGTCTATCCTACATGCATAATTACTAGAACACTTTAATCTACCATGATCCTAATATAAACTTTATTGCAAAATGAAGCTCATCACTAGAATAGTTGTAAAGCTACTAAAATTGAGTCTAAATGATAATCGGATATGCAACTATATCTATAAAGGGGAGGAAAGGAAGGGTGAGTTCATAAAAAATCAATGAGTAGGGTCTCCGTTCATACCTTACATAGCACAACAATAATAATACGTAATACATACATGTAACTGGAAAAACCATTTTAATATTTATATATATAATTGTACTGGGAAAATCATTTAAATTGATTTAGTAAACAGTAACTAATAGAGAATTAGGGAAGCTAAACTGAATAAATTAAATTGTATTAAACCAAATAAATTTCATAAACAACCTCCCTTTTTGCTTCTTTAGGCCCTGCTTTACCCATGGCCTTCGCCTCACCTTTCCCTTGTGTTCAGTAGTGAAATCAATTAGGTTCATGGATTTAATTTTTTAGATCAAATTTAGTCTGTGTGTTTTTCTTTTCCTTTTTGGTCGATATTTGGGTTTCATTTTCTCTTTTTTGCCAATCTCTCCCCTCCTTTACCTTTTTACCGTAATTGAGACATTATGGGGATATGGAGTAGGCATCTACATTATCCGTAGGACAGAATAAGTATGCCATTCTTGAGATTGATGCTTAGCTCCATGATTTATGTAGAGTGTGTGATGAATTGGTTTTGATCTCTTAGGAACTATATGAAGGGAGCTTAAGTAAGTGGAAACCTCCTTTTGGACCTTCCCCACTTGGTGTGTACTATTCTCAGGGTGCTTGGACTGGTAGGAGCTTCAAAGCTCTAAGGACTGCATTGAAAAGTTAACCATTTGGGTCTATGAATTTGAATGAGACCATGACTCATGTTGTAACATCCTAAAAATTATTTAAAAATTAATTTGAGATTTACTACTCATAATTTCAAAAATCCAAAAACATAGCAATGATAAGGACAATCCAATGGATCTATAAAAAAGAAAAAGAGTGAATAGTAACCTAATAGGCCCCACGGGCCGACCAAGACAGCCAAAACCCGAATTAAGGCCTAGAGATGCCTGAAAGTGAGAAATTATATGATTAAGATTAGAAATAGCTAGAAATAAAGATTTTATACATCGAATTAATTTTTGAGCAATGTTTGATTACCTGGGTACGGTATTTTACCTGTTTGGTAAAATTTAGTTGTGTGATTTCTAACACCAAAAGATAATTTAATCTTATAAAAGAATAATGTCTATCCTTTATATTCCAAGTGTAATGCTAGGATTTAATCTTGTAATGCTAAGATTTAATCTTACTTTACAAGATTAAATCCTAGCCATCCATTTGTTTTTCTTTTCTTTAAAGAACTATGCATTAATATTACATAATATTTACATTTATAACAAGATAAGTTAAAGTTAACCAACCTTATCACTCCAAAATTGAACATTCTCGGCCATCAAGGAAGAACCACACAGCTGCCATTGTTGTCTTCACAAAAGCTTTAGTTTTGATTTCAAACCATAAAAAATCCTTGTCCAAAGTTATTAAAACATCAAGCTTCCTTCACAAAACTTGTTCTACTCTTCATAATATATCAACTAATGATTGAAATTTCAATTTCTCACCTTGATACTTCATATATTACTGCCTAAGGAAGGGTTTAGGTTTGATTTAGGAGCTTTGAAGTAAAGGAAACCATTCTTGGATCACTCTTAGAGCTAAGAACACTAAAGCCATCAAAGTAGGGTTTTTGTATCTTGTTTGTTTTAATTCTATTTCTTGCAGATTTTGATGGTTTAAAATTGATATTTTTTGGTTCTATTGTGTGATTACACACATATATAGATGTATTTCCTTTGGTGGATTAGTTTGTTCTTGTGGATAAATCATTTTTGTGAAAAGAGATATTGAACCATGTTGCTGGATTTTCGATTTTTGTATAAGCAGCCACTGATCATGAATTTTCTGAGGGAATTGTGGATATTTTTATGAGTTAGAAAAAATATATGTTGAAGCTAACATCGGCTAGTTCCACGAATTTTCTTGAGCCCTGATTTTGATTTATACTTCCTTAAAAAAAATTAAGAACTGAATTTATACATATGCTACCTGAACTCTTGGAAATGAAGTTGTGAGTTTGTCTAATTTTTTTACCATAGTAAATGGTTAATTTTTTCTTTAAAATTTTTACAGGGTGTTTTAAACATCTTGAAGTTCAACCTTGATTTTTATCTTGAGTTTATTTAATCGTTTACTAGGGTTAAAATTATGAGATTTTGGTTTTGAGCTGAGGTTAAGTGGTCTCTGGGCACCAAAATTGTGGAATTTTGTTGACCCAGCTAGAGCACTTGTTTTGCCCTGAAAATTTTACAGGAGATTTGGGACATAATAAGGTGTCATTGAGAATTTTTATAGCATTGGGTTTGATCGTTTGAAATGCAGAATAATTTGTGCTATGAATATTTGAAATATGCTAATATGCTGAAAATGGATTGATGCTTTGAATTGATGAAATGATGGCATTTGGTACTAGTGTGACATGAGCACATGAATATGAATATGAATAATTGAGCATGTGAGCTTACTGATGAGGTTATGCACACATATATATGAATGTTTTTTACAATTGTGTATATGCGAAAGAAAAGCATAAGATTGTATTTCTTGGGCTGGAGAAAGTAAATCTGGTTTGTCGGGAAAAGTAAACTTGACTACCAAGAAAAGCATGAATTATCTATCTTGGACTGGAGAAAGTAAATCCAGTCTGTCGGGGAGATTAAACCTAACTACCAAGATAAGAATGAGATTATATGTCTTGGGCTGGAGAAAGTAAATCCGGTCTGTCGAGAAAAGTAAACCTGATTACCTTTGAATAGAGTTGGGGAAAGTAAACCTGGCTAGAAATAGGTCTATGTGAGAATTAGAGAAAGTAAATCCAATTATCATGTATAGGAATTAGCTTAGTTCTGAAAAACAATCTATTACCCTAAAATAGTCAAAGCCACAAAAAATCGAGGGCCAAGATGAGTTAAAGTAACAATGTGCTAAGTGAAGAATTTTGGCATCGATATTGAGACCAATATGTTTAAGTTGTGATTTAAAAGTATATGCTTATCTGATGTTGAGTACTATGATACGTGTATATATTAAGTGACTGAACAATAAAAGAAACCCACTTCGAAAAAACACTTTTAAACCTTAAAATGAACCTTTGATATGTGTTGCATGCTCACATTTTCTAAATAAACCAAAGTGACTGGGACGATGACGATGACATTACGAATTGTGTATTTGGGGAAGTGCCATACTGAGAATTGTATAATTCTTACCCTTATGTGTTTGTGTTTTCGTGTTGTCTCCAGGTTGAACTAGAGGACTATGAAGCTGCTCCACAAAAGAACTCAGAATTGCAATATTATAGTATTTAATGCTTTTGTTATGCTATATTTAGTGGAAAGGATATGTATGTAGATGTAATAGAGAACAAATATGTATTAAAACTCATAGTAGAGCTTCCTTTTGGACGTAACTATGTATTTAATAAAGGTTGTGTTTCTTTGTCATATATTTTAATAGATCACGCTTAGTCATCACACACATTAGTTGAGCTTACCATAGATATTTAAGAAAGGTCCGTTATTTTATAAGTAACAACTCTCGAGTACGATGTTATGACTTAAGAATGACGTTATACTTGGGAGGATGTTTCACATGTATTTTTTAGTTTCTCTCTTTGATTTTCAATAAAGCATGTTATTAGAGTTTTTCACATGCTTGTAGTGGTTAGGTTGCTAGTTGTGTCATCTTGTCATTCCTTTGATACTTGATGTCATTTGCTAGGGCTTAAGATACATTCGCCATTTTCCAACTTGCTTGATTATGAAGTATTGCACATTGCATGCTTGGTAGTTTGCTTTTTATTACTTGAGTTGAGTATATGGACATGACCCTTGGTTGAGTTTTTGAGCCTTTCCTGGATATATAAGTTGCGTGCCATTCTTTGTTTTTTTTTCTTGTGTTCTCTCATTGGTTATGCATTCTAGAACTTGCTTTTTGTCTTGTTTAAGGCTGTATCATTGATATGTTACATGCATTAAGATGACAGAGGCATTTTTCTTGTTTTGAACTACTTGATCACGAAACCAACCTTGCATATTGTCTTCTTTGAGTCCCATTGAGCCTTAATGAACCTTATTTTGTTTTGCACATTACAAGCCTAAGTGGCAAACAATGAAATTACCCAACCTCTAGGCTTAGGAGAGCAAATGTGCATCTTTCACCTTTTCCTTCTCTACCTTTGTTATTTGATTTTCATTATGTCTTGAACTAATTATTTTCTTTGTTTTGTTAATGGATTGCTAAACTCATAACTAGGGGATTCCTTTGATCCCCTTTGTGAATCTTGGATGCTTGTAAATATTCTTGAATAATTATTAATGAGTTTGGTTTTATTTACTTATTCCTATGATGCTCTTCTTGATTGGCCACTATTAAAGTTCATTAGGGTGATTCTTTTTTAAATACTCATAAGGATAGAGAAATTAGACCATCATTATAGGTAGTGTTTATTCAATTACACTTATTTGGCTTAGGTGTGTTGATTAGTTAATGGGATGGAAACATATCCATAGCCTTGCATAGGTAATGCTTGGTGAATGTTCTTAATGGGTTGAATTCACACTAATTCACAAGGACACTTAGTGTTCTAGGTGAATAAGGCATGATTAATTGACCCAGACATAGGTTTTTAATTAAAATTAGCATACTAATAAAACTAACTTGTTGACAATTATTTGAGTGGTTTGCATATCCAAGTAAAGTAAAGGGTGAAGAAAGACCCTTAGGCCTTTAAACCATTGTTTGTCTCTTTAAGGTCTTACTTTTTAGTACTTTCTTAGTTCAATTGATTAATTTAATTTGTGTTTTGTGCCTTAAATACCAATTAATGTTATATTCTTGAGCCTGAACATAATAGTTTAATTGACAAATAGTGCATAGCTATTCAATCCCTGTAGAGATGATACTCATTTTTTCAGCACTTTACTACTCGACAACCTATGCACTTGCGTTTAATTGCATGGTCATCATTGCCCTGAAGTCCTTCTTGTTCAATTGAGAAAAATTAAGAACGATCAATGTAAACATGAGACACTTTTTTAAATTTTTAATCAATTTTTCATTGTATGTTTTACTGTTTTAATCCTTTTTATTTGAAATTTATTGATGTCGAGAATTCTAAGCCTTGAAAGCTATCCAACTTGCTTTTGAAAAATGATTATTCATCAACTTTTTAGCTATTTTTGAATCTATTGGACTTTTGAAAAAGTAAATTTAGTTTCTTTTTCCATCATCTAGGAAGTTAGAAATGTAACACCCTAATTTTTAACCCAACTCTCTAAAACTCATTAGGTTAATCATTAGGTTATTACCTCTTAGTTTCATCTCTTTAATAAAATACTTAGCGAAAATTATGGGTAAATTGTTTTTTGAAAACATAAAACCAAAGTGAGAGCCGCGTTCTTATCTAATTGTGAGACAAAAATATAAAGCACGAATGACAAGCATAAAGAACACAGAAATTAAAGCATAGAACAACGATTATCACAACAAGGAAACATTACATTAATAACGTAGTTAAGGTACATATATGGTCACGCCCTTATAGAATCGGGCTGAGCTTGCAATACATAGGAAAATGTAAATACAACAGAAACAAGAAAGCATAAATAAACCGCGACTACCCGAGTGCACCTATGGTGGATAACCTCAAGACAAAAGAAGGTTTATCCTATCTATGTGAGAGTGTGTGCACTAAACCTCCCCTACGACGTTGACTATTGAAACACGGGATATGGTGGAACGTAACCGATCCACGGACGCAGTGTGACAGGAGTAGGTACACGCGATGACTGAGCATGAGCTCCTCGGCGGGGGCGCATCTCGGCTCGCCTAGCTAGTCTTGGCTGTGTGACGGTCTCCTCGCTCTCGCCTCGCACGAACTGAGGGGTGGGAGTGGAGCTCTCGCTGTACATATGCATTGGCGGCTCCTTGGAAGGGTTGTCCTCCGAATCGGGAGACCGAGGCATGTAATCCTGGAAGTCACGGGGCATCGATCCACCAGTATACATCCGCCGAAGCCTCTCGTCACACCTCCGGGCGCGCTAAAAAACCATGGCATCATCATAGGGAGACATCGAGGAGAAGCGATAACTCTGTACAGGGTGGGCAAAGGGACATCCGACAAATATAAAGACTCATACTGTGCACTGTCCCTCAAAATGATATGATCCGTGATCCGGATCAAAGTGAACCTTCCACGTCAGCGTGTCGACAAAGACCACAAACGCCGCTATCGCTATCTGAAGATGTGACAGAAGAAAGAGAAAGAAGAGAAAGGAGTGAGAATTCTTACTAAGGAATCTCAGTAGGGAATCTCCTATCCTAGAGTTACATCGTTCACATCCTCAGGAACATTGGGTTTATTTAAAAAGGGTGAGCATGCATATAAGATTCATTATTAGGGTTTGTAAACCTAATTATCCAATGTTCATTCCTTTTAGAATACATCTTAATGTCATGAATGCAATATATTAGAGCATGAATGCATGGCAATACTTAAGCATATAAATCGGATAACTCATAACATCAAGAAACATCCATGTGGCATAAAGGGCAATAACTTTCAAGTGGAACTTTCCTCAACTTGTGTGACATCAATCATAGTACTTTAGCAATATAAGGCCACCCTAAAAATAATTAGGCTATGAGCTCATACCTCAGCTAGTCATCACTAGCTCTTGCTTATTATCTGAATAAGCGAAACATAATAAAATAATCCCGACTACGCAAGTACGGGTCGGGGGCTAGAGATCGCCTCTCGTAGGATATACCCTCTTTGAAACGCTTTGCAGGCATCAAGCTACAACAATTTGTCCACTTTGGTAGGCTGCATCTACTCATATCTTCACGGCTTTGTCTCCCCTGGGGGTGCTCGGCCGAACCGGTGTCACCCAAGGTTTTCAATCTCATATCATACTTCAAAAACATTCTCAAGTCCTTTAGGTTTGATGAAATTGGCAAAGATAACTACTGTGTAAACCGAATTTCCTTCAAACCGACTTTATGCCACAAGCTTATAACACATACTAATTTCTCATTCTACTTTCTTGCTTATAATACACTTAACATATTAGTAATTCATTCCATCATAGCTCATGCATCACAACATCATACTTGCATAAATAACCCATAGCATTAAAGATTTCTTAACGTCTTATGTTTTGACCCTTAAGGTCCTTTTAACTTGAAATCTAAGTTGTAAATCATCATAACTTAAGCTCTCAGGTACCTATAGGCTCATATCTAAGTATTCCTCACTCAATTCTATGATCATAAATATTTCTAAACCTCAAGAATGCAGAGTCTAAAATTCTTACTTTACGGGTACCTAGGAGTCATAACAATGACCATTTCTAAGTTTAGTTTGCTCCTAAGGCATCAAGATCAAGTCCTAAACCAATTATAAGTAGTTCCTAAACATTTAGAATAATTATAAACCATGATTTTTAATTCTAAACCTTGCTGGACAGAATCTAAAAAAATCCATTACTAAGGGATCTAAAAGTCTTAACTTAGTTCTTTTCTAGTTACTAACTTCTCTTATCTTTCACATATGAATTTTAGCATCATTTATACATGGACATACTCATATCATCATCATCAAAACAACATAAACAGTGAGCATTCAAAGCAAGGTAGAACCGAATTCATCTCCAACAAACAAGGCATAAAACTTGATTTCTAAAATACATAAAATGCTAATTTCTCTTGGAACCTTTTTAAAACTTTCAAAACTCATTAGTAAACATTTTTATCTCATAAAAATCATCAAAATACTTGTAAAGGCAGTGGCTAATTTAAATTAATCTCAAGAGGTTTTAAATTCATAAAACTTTGTTCTAAACATCTCTTGAGCTCATAAAAGCTTAGAAAAATTATGAAACATAGATTTTTGTACTTATAACAAATTAAACCTCCTTAGGCCGAAATCAAAAGGCTAAAGAACATATAATTTTCAAGCCTTTGTTTGAGATAATAGGGGGCAAGTCTTTGAGCTCTAGGTTCTCTTAGGTGATGACATAATCTTAAACATGCTCATACACATATTTTTATCTTTCCTTAGAAAATAAAGTGAGAGCATAAGATAAACATGAGATGCAACTTGTTATTATCTTTAATATTTAGGTGAGGACTTGAAAATATAAACATGATGATGCAAAGCTTGAAATATAAATATGATAATGCAAGTTCATTTATTATTCTTGATAGTTAGTGATAGCAAGGAGAATAAACATGATGTGCAAAGCATAAACACAAACATGAATGCAAGATTTATTTTAATCTTAGCTAGAGCTCTTACAAGACTTTAAAATCCATCATAACCCAACACTTATCTCATCAACAAATAGAGCTTTAGAGTTCTTGAACCAAGTTCTCAAAGGAACTACATGGTCCTTGAACATCATCATCAAGCTCAAAGAAGTAAACTTTTAAAAGAAACAAAACTATAAGAGGGTAAAGATCAAAACAATATTCTTGCATGATATAAAATAGATATAGAGGTATTTTTTTAAATTTTTTTTAACAAAACCTTTGAAAGAAAATTATGGAGGCTGAAACATATAAGGGAAAGAAAAAGAAAGAAAAACTAAGACTTCACTAGATTAAGAACAAAACTCAAGCTTTAAAGGTCTCTTGGAGATAAACACATGGTCATTCTCTAGAGGCACTCATCATCAAGCCATCATGCTAGTATCAAGGCCTCATGGCCAAAATAAAGAAAAGAGAAACCAAAGGAAAGTTCAAAAAGAAACCAAGAGAAAACTAGAGGAAAACACATTTTCAAGCAAAACAAAGTTTAGAAAACAACTCCTACCAAGTGGTGAAGAGGAAAGCTTGAACTTTTGAAAAGAAATGAGATGAGCAACTTCTCCTAGGATGCTATGATGGCTTCGGCCTTGAGAGGATGGAGAGGAAAGAGATGTGTTCTTGGTGGTTTAGTGTTTGAGGTTAAGTGTTTGAGAGGTTTGAGGATGATCTAAGGTTGTGAGATGGTGGTTTGAGATTATGTGATGATGATATGAAGAGAGGATGAAGAAGATGAAAACGAACAAGAAGAACTTTAAGAACTCTTTGAGAAAAAAGAAAAGAACTCAAGAAAGCTTGGAAACTAAAGCTTTGCAAATGATCTAAAGTGTTTCCAAGTACTTCTAAGCAAGGTATTTATAGGAAAATGAAACAACTGAAGGCTCATGG
The DNA here is from genome assembly GCA_031216105.1 of Dalbergia cultrata. NCBI lineage: Eukaryota > Viridiplantae > Streptophyta > Magnoliopsida > Fabales > Fabaceae > Dalbergia > Dalbergia cultrata. The sequence continues at coordinate 32,451,841 of CM062353.1, read as the reverse complement.
AGAGGAGGGAGGAACCATGTGGTTCTCATGGCCTTGGGGAGAAAATATCTCTTACAAAGTGGTCATTCAAGCATGGTTTGAAGCATGAGAGGTATGGTGCAAGTTATGGCTCAAAGTATGGTGATTTATCTTTGATTTGAATTGAGAAAATTTCTTCTAGAAGGTGAGGGAGGGGTAACGGTTTGGCAACAGAAAAATGGGGGAAAAATTGCTAATTCATCTAGTCATTGACTTGGTAAATCAAGCATGGGTGTAAGTATGACAAAGTATGGTGCATGTAAGGTGAAAGCATGGTCTTTGGAAAGTAAAAATTAGAGCATGTGATGGAAAATGGAGGCATGGGTTTTGGCCAGACCTGGACAGCTAAGGGGGAGGGAGATTTGTCCATGTAATTGTGTGTTAATGATAGGTTTAGATTTGTATTAGTTTAGGTACAACGTTAGGGGTCATTAAGCATAAATTTAGGTGACTAAGAAAGTGATTAGGAACATTTTATGGCAAGATTAGAAGTGCTCATACATCATTAGAGAATTTAAAATTCATTTGTGAATAAACAATTGAAAACACAATTCCATGATTTAGGGAATTGGAGAGAGAAAATACTATTCAAGATTCCATGACTAGGAATCTTGAATTTAAAATAAAGTTTTAAGTTGAAATTAAGCATTCTTAGGTTCTAATAAACTTTAATGAATTATTTTGACTCTAGATTAATTATGGAAATTAATTAATCTTCGATTAGAGCCTAATATTGCTTAGGTTTGCTTAATCACATGATTAAACTTGAAAACACAAAGCCAGGGGTAAAATCATAATTTTGCACTAATTTTACCCGGGACCTCCGGGACTAAAACTGAAGTCATAGAATACATAAAAATGCCTTTTAAAACCATCTGGAAAAGTTTCAGGTTCATCCGGTGTAACACCCTAAATCTTAACCCAAGACTACTAGTATGTACTTAGGTTAGTCTTTAGAATATTACCTCTTGGTCTCATCTTTTGCTTAGAAAATACTTAGCGGAAATATGGGTAAAATTTTTCTTTTTGGAATTAAAATCAGAGTGAGAGCCACGCACGAATCTTTAAAAGGAAGCATAACGAAACATATAAGCAAAGCATAAAGAAACACGTCATATCATGGGAACATCAACTGAATCATAGATATATATATATATATATATATATATATACTGTGCCTACCAAAGGGCAGGACTATTCAATACATCGGGAAGCGGAATACAACTGAAATGCAATACAAGGAAATCATAAAAAGCAAATACAAGAGAAACAACACCCATACCCATGTGCACCTAGAGTAGACAACCTCATATACAAAAGAAGGTTTGTCCTCAACTGTGTGGTGTGTGTGCACTAACTGCTACCCCTCCTATGTCTACTCCTGCTGGTCCGAGTACTGTGGGGTCGAGTCGATCCATTGACGAATCTCGGCGGGAGTGGTCGAGCTCATCATCGGGGCATGTCCACCGCGGCGAGGGTGCATAGATGGCCGACGAGCCAACCTCGGCTGGACCACTGTCTCCTCACTCCCAGCCCTCATCGGTGGGGGAGCGGGACTAGAGCTCCAACTGTACATGTGTGATGGGGGGTCCTCGGATGGGTCCGTCTCCGAGTACTGGGTATGAGGCACATACTCTGGGTAGTCGCGTACCGCTGATGTCTCAGGCTCCATGCGGAGAATCTGCTCATCGCGTGGTCTAGCTCGCTCAAAGATCCCGTTATGACGGTAAGGAGCAGTCGGGGTAAAACGGTAACTCGGGACTGGATGCGCGGAGGGTCGTCCCATAAACATGAATACTCTAACCGTGCAGCGACCCTCAAAATGGTATGACCCGAGTGCCGGATCATGGTGCAGCTCCCATACCGGGGTGTCGATGAAGAGTACGAATGTCGCCATCTGAGGATATGACGGAAGAAAAGAGAGAGAGAATGAGAATTTTTCTAAAAGAATTCTCAGTAGGGTTATCTCTACCTAGGTGACATCGTCACATCCTCAGGAGCCTTGGGTTTATTTCTAAAAAGGTGTGCATGCATATAAATTCCTTTTAAGTTATTTTTCCAAAGTGTTATTTTTCCAAGGTCCATCATATTTTACAATGCGTCTTATAGCTAAGCATAAAATATACTAATGATATGAATGCATCATAAAGGTAAACCAAACAATAGAACAACTAAGAAACATTATGACATTGGCATAAGTATAGTATATGTGGCATTGTTAACTTTAACTTTCATCTCATGGGGCCGCCCTAAAACATCTCTAGGTTATGAGCTCATACCTTAACTAGTCGTCACTAGTTCTTACTTATCCTATGATAAGCGTAACATATACATAATCCCGACTTAATAGTGCGGGCTAGGGGGCAATTAAGGATCACCTCTCTTAGGGTCATTTCCTCTTTGAAACGCTCTACTAGCAACTAGTGCATTGTAGTTTTGTCCGCTTTGGCAAGATCTATGTCAATACCCTCACGGATTTGTTTTCTTGGGGGTGCTCGGCTAAACCGGTGTCACCCAAGAAGGCGTCTCAGTGTTGTGTCACATTTAAGTTCTCATAAAGTGTTAATTCATAGATACATCTTATTCATCACATAAATCTTTTTCATAGCATATACATCATCACATGAAACTTCTTCATAGTGTATACATAAAACTATAGCATATACATTATCACATAATCACACCTTAGACAATCATACATACAAACTCCCAAGCTTATTATGTTATAAACCTATAGTATGTTATGCTTTGGTTCTTTTGAGTCTTAAACTTGTAAACTAGTTGTTCTAATATTATTCTTAACCTCTCACACACCTATAGGTTCACAACTAATAAGTTTTACTAATTTTTATGCTCAAGGACCTATCCAAATAGCACTATGCAGATTTTAGACAGCTTTCTATTTGTGTGATTACGGGGTTCTAGAAATTACGGTTTAGACCCTTAAAGTCTTTAACTCACATTCTAAATTATTGATCATCAAAACCTAGTCTCTTGGGAACCTATGAGGTTATAACTAAGTATTTCTCACCTCACACTATGGTCACGAACATCTCTAAATCTCAAGGATGCAGAAATTGAAATCCTAACTTTACGGGTACGTAGAAGTCACAACAATGACCCTTTCTAAGTTTGGTTTGCTCCCAAGGCTTCAAGATTAAGTCCTAAACCAATTATGAATCATTCCTGCACATTTAAACTAATTTAAAACCATGATTATTAAATCTAAACCTTGCTGGACAGAATCCAGAAAATTACATAATTAAAGGATCTAGAACTCTCAAATTAATTCTTTTCTAGCTCCTAACTTATCCTATCTTTCATATATGAGTCTTAACATTATTTTTACTCAAACATAGGCATATTATCATCATTAAAACAGCATATACAGTGGCAGTTAAGAGCAAGGAAGAACCGAAAATATACTTCTCCATAAAAGGCATAAAACATAATTTCTAAAGCACATAAAATACTAGTTTCTCTTGGAACCTTTTTAAAACTTTCAAAACCCATTTATAAACAATTTTAACATCTAAAATCACAAGAGTATTTAAGAGGGCAGTGACCAATTCATCTTTGTCTCAAGAGGTCCTAAATTCTTAAACTTAGTTCTATGCATTCCTTAAACACATGTAAGCTTGGAAAAATTATAAAACATAGTCTCAAATACTTAGAAACTTCAAGACCTTTTGGGGCTGAAATATGAACCAAGGAAAATACATATTGTTAGACCTTTGTTGAGACAACAATGGGCAAGTCTTTGAGCTCTAGGTTCATTTAGGTGATGACATAAACATAAACATGCTTATGCACTTATTTTAGGTTCCATTAGAAAGTAAAGTGATAGCACAAAGTAAATATGAATGCAACTCATTATTATCTTGGTATTAAGTGAGAACTTGAAATATAAATATGATAATGCATAGCTTGAAATATAAACATGATAATGCAAGGTTCACTTATTAACTTGAAACTTAGTGATAGCAAGGAAGTAAACATGATATGCAAAGCATAAAGTAAACATGATGCAAGGTTCATTTTATGGTTAAATAGAGCTCATTCAAGACTTTAACAAGATAACAACCCAATACAATATCTCAAAGATCACAACACAAAATCCGAAAGTCATATAAAAGAGAAAGAAAGTGAAACTACGTCAAGTTCTTTATTAAATACCCAAAACCCCTATCTAGAGAAAAATCTCTAGAACGTGCCAGCCAACTTTAAGGTTGACAAGGGTAGGCTTGGGCTTTTAGAAATCCTTAGATTAATTTTCTTAAGTTGGAAAAACCATGTGAGCTAGATATCATATAGATGAAGTTACAAGAAAAGGAAAACTCAAGCTTTAGAGGTTTCTTTGAGATGAACACAATGTTATCATCTAGAAACTCTCATCATCAAGCTATCATGCTCATAATAGGGCCTAGAGGCCAAAATGAAAAGAAAAGGAAAAACAAAGGAAAGTTCAAAAAGAATCCAAGAGGAAACTAGAGAAAAACACTTTCTTGAGCAAAACAAAGTTTGGAAACAAATCCCTACCTAGTGATGAAGGTAAAAGCTTGGACTTGAAGATGAAATGAGATGAGCAACACCTCCTAGGATGGTGATGATGATTCGGCCTTGATAAAAGAAAAAGGAAGGAAATGTGTTTCAAGTGAAGTTGTGTTTGAGGTGTGGTGTTTGAGAGGTTTGATGATGGTTCAAGGCTTTCGGGTGGTGTTTGATGGTTGAGAGATGATGATGAGATGAAGAGATGAAGAAGATGAAGATGAAAAGAAAGGAAGGACTCTCTTGGAATTTTGAGAGAAAAGAAAAGAACTAGCAAGACAACTCTAAAACTCTAAACTTAGCAAATGCTTCAAGGTGCAACAAGGCTATCACAAGCATCCTATTTATAGAAAAACAAAGCCATGGAGCTCATCAAAGGGAGGAGTGGCTGTGTGGTATTGGAGGGAAAAGGGAGAGGAAAATATCTCCTACACAAGGTCATTCAAGCATGGTTTGAAGTATGGAAGCTATGCTACAAAGTATGGCTTGATGTGAGTTAATTTCCTATCAAATTTTATGAAATTAGGCTTCTAGAAACTTGACATGGCTGGAACTTTTCCAGCCACAAATAAATGGGAAAAATGGGTTGTTTTGATTATTTATTCATGTGGAAATTCAAGCTTGATTGAAAGTTATGACAAGGTATAGTGTATGTGACTTGAGGTATGGTCTTGGAGTGTTGAAAAATTGAACATGTGATGCATAATGGGAAAGGAAGCTCACGGCCAGGTCTGGTACAGCAAGGAGGAAGTGAGTTTTGAGCATTTAATTGTGTAACGCCCCGATTTTCTGCTAGAGTGAAAATGACCGAAATGCCCCTGAGGTCATTTTCGCCTGCACCGAGGAAAGCCGATCTGGCAATACTCGAAGGGCAAACTCAATGTTGGAAGGGGATTAGATGACCTGTGTACCTTTCCGGAATCGAAAATCTCGTTTTGAAGTTTCGGGTCAAAATGACCAAAATGCCCCTGCGATGTTTTACCTATTTGCAAGTGCCGGATGAACCCGAAACTTCTCTAGATGGTTTTAAAAGGCATTTTTATGTATTCTACGACCTCAGTTTTAATTATGGAGGTCCCGGGCAAAATTAGTGCAAAATTACGATTTTACCCCTAGTTTCGTGTTTTTACGCTTAATCGCGTGATTAAGCAAACCTAAGCAATATTAGGCTCTAATCGAAGATTAATTAATTTCCATAATTAATCTTGAGTCAAAATAATTTATTAAAGTTGATTAGAACCTAAAAGTGCTTAATTACAACTTAAAATCTTATTTTAAATTCAAGATTTCTAGTCATGGAATCTTGAGTAGTGTTTTCTCTCTCCAATTCCTTAAATTATGGAATTTTGTCTACATTGTTTTATTCATAAAATGAATTTAAAATCTCCTAAATATGTATGAGTACTCCTTAATCATGTCATAAAGGTTCCTAATCACATTCTTAGTCACCTAAACTTATGCTTAATGACTCCTAACCTTACACCTAAGCTAATACACCCCTAAACACATCACTAACACACTATTACATGACCAAAACTCCCTCCTCCCTTGCTGCATCATACCTGCACGAAATTCATCATCCATTTTATCACAATTTAATTTTATTTCACACTCCAAAGACTATGGTTGAAGCCATGTCATCAAAGTGCAATTCTCTCACCTCATGTTCCATGAGGATTCATTCTCCTCCACACATGCCTCACCTCATGTTCCATGAGGATTCATTCTCCTCCACTCATTCACTCTTATTCTTCTCTATAAATACCATGCCTAGATGAACCTTTGCTACACTTTGTTCATTTGCTAAGTTTAGTTTTTTTAGTTTTTCTCTAAGTTCTTCCTTTTTCTCTCAAATCTCAAGAGCATTCTTCTTCTTCATCTTCTTCTTTTTCCTTTTGAAACATCATCACACAACCTTGAAACACCACCCCACCACCTTGGATCATCATACAAACACCTAAACTTCCATTCTCAAACACAAGCTCACCAAGAACACATTTCCTTCCTTTTTCTTTCATCAAGGCCGAATCATCATCACCATCCTAGGAGGTGTTGCTCATATCATTTTCATCTTCAAGTCCAAGCTTTTTGTCTTCACTCTAGGTAGGAGTGTTTTCTAAACTTTGTCTTCTTGAAAATGAGTTCTTTCTAGCTTTCTCTTGGGTTTTCTTTGAAACTTTCTTTGGTTTCCCTTTCTTGTATTTTCGGCCTCTTGGCCTTGATGAGTATATGATAGCTCAATGATGAGGACTCCTAGATAATGACTATGTGTTCATCTCAAAGGAAACTCTAGAGCTTCAGGTTTTATTTTCTTTGAGTTCCAACTTTATTTTCTAACTCAAAAATGATTTTTACTCAAGAATACCTTTACTTTTCTTGCTATTATGATTTCGGTTTCTTTGTTCCTTTCTTTAACATTTCGGTTACCATTTTCCTTTTTGATCTTTGAAGTTTTATTTGTTCAAAAAGTTTTGCTTTCTTTGAGCTTGATGATGATGTTCAAGAACCTCATAATTCCTTTGAGAACTTGGTTCAAGAACTCTAAAGCTCTCTTTGTAATGAGATATGTGTTGGGTTATTATGTTGTTAAAGTCTTGGATGAGCTTTAGATCACCTTAAAATGAACCTTGCATCATGTTTATTTTATGCTTTGCACATCATGTTTACTTTCTTTGCTATCACTAAGTACCAAGGTAATAAAGGAACTTGCATTATCATGTTTATATTTCAAGTTCTCACCTAAATATCAAAGATAATAATATAATGCATCACATATTTATTTTATGCTCTCACTTTACTTTCTAGCAAAAACTAAAACAAGTGCATGAGCATGTTTATTTTTATGTCATCACTTTAATGAACCTAGAGCTCAAAGACTTGCCCATTGTTGTCTCAACAAAGGTCTAAAAATATTTATTGCTTTTGGTCCCTATTTCGGCCCTAAGAGGCTTTGGTGTTTCCAAGTATTGAAAACTATGTTTTATAATTTTTCTAAGCTTATGTAAGTATAAGAAATATGTAGAACTAAGTTTTATGAATTTAGGACCTCTTGAGATAAAAATGATTTAGCTATTACCCTCTTAAGTATTTTTATGATTTTAGGTGATAAAAGTGTCCATAAATGAGTTTTGAAAGTTGAAAAAGGTTCCAAGAGAAACTAGTATTGTATGTGCTTTAGAAATTGTGTTTCATGTCTTTTATGGAGTTGTTTGTTTCGGTTCTGCCTTGCTATGTTTGGCCACTGTATGAGCTGTGTTAATAATGATAAGATGCTTATGTTTGAGTAAAAATAATGTTAAGACTCATATGTGAAAGATAGGATAAGTTAGGAACTAGAAAAGATTTAATTTGAGAGTTTTAGATCCCTTAATGATGGAATTTTCTGGATTCTGTCCAGCAAGGTTTAGAAATGATAATCATGGTTCTAAATTAGTTTAAATGTGTAGGAATGACTCATAATTGGTTTAGGGCTTAATCTTGATGCTTTAGGAACAAACTGGACTTAGAAAGAGTCATTGTTGTGACTCCTAGGTACCCGTAAAGTTGGGATTTTAAATTCTGCATCCTTGAGGTCTAGAGATGTTCTTGACTATAGTGTGAGGTGAGAAATACTTAGTTATAACCTCATAGGTTCCCAAGAGACTAGGTTTTGATGATTTATAACTTAGATTGTGAGTTAAGGACCTTAAGGGTCGATGCATAAGATATTAAGAAGTCTTGAGTTTTTATGATGCTTAATTTTATGCAAGTATGATATATGATACATGAGCTTTATCTATGTGAGTATGATGTGTTTAAAATATATGCTATGATGAGTTTGGAATATATGCTATAATCTATGTAAGAATGATGAGTTTGAAATACATGTTATGATGTTTATCTATGTGAGAATGATGGATTAGAAGAATATGCTTGATGATGCATGAACCCTAAAATGTTTTATTGATGATACGTGAGGAAATGATTATTGAGATGTTAAGTTGTGTGATTAGCTTGTGGCATGAATTTTGGTTTGAAGGAAATTCAGTTTAACAGCCGTTATGCTGCCGAATTTCTATCAAACCTAAAAGAGTTGAAAAATGTTTTAAAGTACCATATGAGTTGAAAACCCTGGGTGACACTGGTTCGGCCGAGCACCCCCAGGATATTTTTATGTGACAAGCATTGAGACGTACTTCTCCTGCTATGGTGAGGAGGAGGCAAATCCATGAGGGTATGTGCAGATGCAGCCTTACCAAAGCGGACAATTCGCTGTGCACTCGAGGCCAGTAGTACGTTTCAAAGAATGAAATATGTTTATGTTACCCCTCATTTTACCCCATATTAAATCTAGTGACGACTAGTTAGGATTGAGCTCATTCCTAGGCGATTAGGTGAGACGGAGATAGGAGGTTATGATAAAAATCGCCAAGGCGGTGTATCGGTTGGAAATAGGTGGATATGTTTTAAGAGGGTGGTTTTTGAGAAAAAGAACAAAAGAGATATGATGCTTTTAAGTCACATAAGTATGAGAAAAGTAAGAGTTGTAATATGCCCTTATGCCACTTGCATGAATCTAGATTGTTGTGATTTGTTGATTTATGTGCTCAAGTATTGCCATACATTCATGCTTAAACATGTTGCATTCATGACATCAAGATGCATACTAAAAGAAATGGACCTTGGATAAATAGTTTCATAAACCCTAATAATGAATCTCATATGCATGAACACCTTTTATAAATAAACCCAAGGTTCCCGAGGATGTGAACGATGTAACCCTAGAATAGGAGATTCCTCTTGAGATTCTTTAGTAAGATTCTCACTCTTTTCTCTTCTTTTTCTCGCTTCCGTCACATCTTCAGAGATTGATGGCGACATTCGTGGTCTTCATTGACACATCCGTCCGAGAGGCGCCCCTAACGAGGAGCTCACGCTCAGTCTACACGTATGCCCACTCCCGCCGCCATGCGTTCTTGGATCGATTACACTCCATTTCCCTGGGTTCTAGTAGCGTATGTTTTAGGGAGGCTTAGTGCACACACTCACATGTAGACTGGATAAACCTGCTTTTGTTTTGAGGTTATTCACTATAGGTGCACTCGGGTAGTGATGGTTTACTTTATGTTACTTTACGTTTCTCTGTTTCTATTGTACTTCCTTTCTGTTGTATTACAAGCTCTGCCCGTCCTAATGAGGGTATGACTACTTATGTATTCTAAGTTATGTTATTAATGAAACGTTTCTCTTGTTGTGATGATTTATGCTCAGCTGTTATATGTTTCCATTTCTGTGTTTCTCTATGAGTGTTAAGCATGCTTTATATTCCTATTATTCGATTAGACTAAGAACGTGGCTCTCACTTTGTTGTGTGTTTTAAAAAAAAAAAAAAAAAATTTACTCGTAATTTTCCTTTAGTATTTTAAGAAAAGGATGAGACTATGAAGTAATAGCCTAATGTTTAACCTAATGTGTTCTAGAAAGTTGGGTTAAAAATTAGGGTGTTACAAATTGTGTGTTAATGGTAGGTTTAGATGTGTATTAGCTTAGGTACAAGGTTAGGAATGATTAAGCTTAAGTTTAGGTAACTAAGAATGTGATTTAGGGAGTTTATGACAAGTTTAGGAGTGCTCATACATCATTAAAGAATTTAAAACTCATTTGTGAATAAACAATGTGTAACATAATTCCATGATTTAAGGAATTGGAAAGAGAAAACACTATTCAAGATTCTATGACTAGGTGTCTTGAAATTAAAATATGATTTTAGGTTGTAATTAAGCACTTTTTGGTTCTAATTAACTTTAATAAATTATTTTGACTCAAGATTAATTAAGGAAATTAATTAACCTTCGATTAGAGCCTAATATTGCTTAGGTTTGCTTAATCACGCGATTAAGCGTAAAAACACGAAACTAGGGGCAAAACCGTAATTTTGCACTAATTTTTGCCCGGGACTTCAAAAATTAAAACTGAGGTCATAGAATACCTAAAAACGCCTTTTAAAACCATCTGGAGAAGTTTCGGGTTCATCCGACACTTGCAAACGGTAAAACACCGCAGGGGCGTTTTGGTCATTTTGACCCGAAAACTCGAAAAACAAGATTTTCGATCCCGGGAGGGTACACAAGTTATCTAATCCCCTTCCAACATTGAGTTTGCCCTTCGAGTACTGCCGCATCGGCTTTCCTCGAATTCCGGGCTGAAAATGACCTCAGGGGCATTTTGGTCATTTTCACTCTAACAGAAAAATCGGGGCGTTACATCCGGCACTTGCAAACAGGTCAAACATCACAGGGGTATTTTGGCCATTTTGACCCGAAAACTCGAGAAACGAGATTTTTGATCCAGGAAAGGTACACGAGTCATCTAATCCCCATCCAACATTGAGTTTGCCCTTCGAGGACTACCAGATCAGTTTTCCTTGAATTTCGGGCCGAAAATGACATCAGCGGTATTTTGTTCATTTTCACTCTATCAGAAAATCGGGGCATTACAAGAAATACTAATAACTTTATTGTATATTAATTGTTCATTAATCTAAATACAGATTAATTAATTAGATTTATGCTTGATAATACTAGTAGCAACCTCTCTTTAAATGATGAATTTTTTTTCATCTAACTGAAAGGAAGAGCATCAATCAAATAAAGTAAATATGAGAGATTGAAACCTGTATTTGTCTCATGATTCACATTTATTTGGAGTAACTTTATTTTTCCCTCCGTTGGTGAAACAACTATATGGTTTATCTAAAGGTAGTTAACAATGAAAAGGGAGATGCTACCTTTGTTGCATTAACAACATTGTTAAAAAATCCATGAGATAGAGCAAATTAGTTCTCTTGCCAACAATATTGTTTTTAAGGAAGTGTTTCGAAACTTAGGTAATATTTACTTTAAGTTAGTTAATTGTCACGACCCGCTTAGGGAGTGTGACCGGCACGTTAGGGATTAGGTCCCCACATAAGCCTATAGTAACGTGACTGACTAATATGCATAAATAAATTAAAATATATTCAAAATATCTCAAGTTTAACTAAAATTCCAAAATATGAAAATGTTTTCAAAACATAAACCTTGAACATAAAATTGTATAAAATTTATAATCTGGGCCAAAGCCAAACATAATTAAATAAATGATTGAAATTTTGAAAATAATCAAAATAATATAATGCATGTCCGGGATCTTGCCTACACAATTACTGGAGCACTACTAAACTAACATAACCTATAATAAGCTTCACTCCAAAACAAAGCTCACCAAAAGAAGCTGTATCACTACTGTGGAGGATCGTGTGATGCAACTGAACATGTAGCTATATCTATAGGTGGAGGAAAAGGGAGGGTGTAACACCCTAAATCTTAACCTAATACTACTAGTATGCATTTAGGTTAATCCTTAGAATATTACCTCTTGGTTTCATTCTTTACTTTGAAAATACTTAGCGGAAATATGGGTAAATTTTTTTTTTTTGGAATTAAAACCAAAGTGAGAGCCACACATGATTCTTTGAACGGGAATTCATACAAGTCATATGAGCAAATCATAATAAAACACATAAATAACATGGATACATCAACTAATTATATATATAGATAATGTGCCTACCAAAAGGCAGGACTATTCGGTACATAGAAGAACGAAATACAACTGAAAAGCAAATACAAGGAAATCATAAAAGCAAATACAAGGAAACCATGAAAGCAACAGCCATACCCGTGTGCACCTAGAGTAGACAACCTCATATACAAAAGAAGGTTTGTCCTTAACTATGTGGCGTGTGTGCATTAGCTACTACCCATCCTATGCACCTACTCCTGCTGGTCCGAATACTGAGGGGTGGAATCGATCCACTGGCAGATCTCAGCGGGAGTGGTCGTGCAGATCATCGGAGCGTGTCCACCACGGTGAGGGCGCATTGATGGCCTACGAGCCAACCTCGGCTGAACCACCGTCTCCTCACTCCCGGCTCTCATCGGTGGGGGAGCGGGGCTGGAGCTCCAACTGTACATGTGCGAGGGTGGGTCCTCTGATGGATCCGTCTTCGAATACAGAGTTCGGGGCACGTACTCCGGGTAGTCACGTACGGCTGACGCCTCCGGCTACATGCGGAGGATCTGTTCGTAGCATGGTCTGGCTCGCTCAAAAATCGTATTATGATGGTAGGGAGCAGTCGGGGTGAAGCGGTAGCTCCGTACTGGGTGTGCGAAGGGTCATCCCATAAACATGAACACTCTGACCGAGCAGCGACCCTCAAAATGGTATGACCTGAGTGCTGGGTCATGGTGCAGCTCCCACGTCGGGATGTCGATGAAGAGTACGAAAGTCGCCATCTGAAGATATGACGGAAGGAAAGAGAGGGAATGAGAATATTCTAAAAGAATTCTCAGTAGGGCAATCCCTAACTAAGTGACGTCATCATATCCTCAGGAACCTTGGGATTTATTTCTAAAAAGGTGTGTATGCATATAACTCCTTTTAAGTTAGTTTTCTAAAGCATTAATTATCCAAGGTCCATCATATTTTACAATGCGTCTTATGACTAAGCATGGAATACACTAATGACATGAATGCATCATAAGGATAAGCTAATCAACAAAGTCACAAAAACGTTATAATAGTGGCATAAGTTGACAGGTATAAATCTCATAATAACTTCCTTGGTTTTTCATAGCATATGTGACATTTCAACTTTAACTTTATCTCATGGGGCCACCCTAAAACATCTCTAGGTTATGAGCTCATACCTTAACTAGTCGTCACTAGTTCTTACTTATCCTATGATAAGCGTAACATACATAATCCCGACTTAAAGTACGAGATAGGGGGCAAATTAAGGATCACCTCTTAGGGTCATTTCCTCTTTGAAACGCTCTACTAGCAACTAGTGCATAGTAGTATTGTCCGCTTTGGCAAGCTCTGTGTCAATACCCTCACGGATTTGTTTTCTTGGGGGTGCTCGGCTAAACCGGTGTCACCCAAGAAGGCGTCTCAGTGTTGTGTCACATTTAAGTTCTCATGATTTTCAAAAAGACCTTTTTCCAAGTTCCTCAAATTTGATGGAAATTCGGCAGCATGACGGCTGTAGATCGAATTTCCTCAAATTTGCTTATGCCATGAAAACATATAGGACATACAAACATATCTTATGAGGTATAGCATATCATCATATAAAACTTCTTCATAGCACAAATCAAGCTCATGTGTCATATATCATATTTACATAAATTAAGCATCATAAAAACTCAAGACTTTTTAATGTCGTATACATTAACCCTTAAGGTCCTTAACTCACGTTCTAAGTTATCTATCATCAAACCTAATCTCTTGGGTACCTATGAGGTTATAACTAAGTATTTCTCACCTCACACTATGATCAAGAATATCTCTAAACCTCAAGGATGCAGAATTTATAATCCTAACTTTACGGGTACCTAGGAGTCACAACAATGACCCTTTCTAAGTTTAGTTTGCTCCTAAGGCATCAAGATCAAGTCCTAAACCAATTATGAGTCATTCCTACACATTTAAACTAATTTAAAACCATGATTATCAAATCTAAACTTTGCTGGAAAGAATCCAGAAAATTCAATAATTAAGGGATCTAAAACTCTCAAATTAATTCTTTTCTAGTCTCTAACTTATCTTATCTTCCTCATAAGAGTCTTAACATTATTTTTACTCAAACATAAGCATATTATCATCATTAAAATAGCACATACAGTGGCAAATAAGTAGCAAGGCAGAACCGAAATGTAAAAGGCATAGAACACAATTTCTAAAGCACATAGAATACTAGTTTCTCTTGGAACCTTTTTAAAACTTTCAAAACTCATTTATAAACACTATTATCCTTTAAAATCATAAAAATACTTAAGAGGGCAGTGGCTAAATCATTTTCATCTCAAGAGGTCCTAAATTCATAAAACTTAGTTCTACATATTTCTTATACTCATATAAGCTTAGGAAAATTATAAAACATAATTTTTAATACTTGGAAACCTTAAAACCTCTTAGGGCCGAAATCTCAACTATGGAAAATAAATATTTTAGACCTTTGTTTGAGACAACAATGGGCAAGTCCTTGAGCTCTAGGTTCATTAAAGTGATGGCATAAAGATAAACATGCTTATGCACTTGTTTTAGCTTTTGTTAGAAAGTAATGTGAGAGCATAAAATAAATATGAGATGCATCATATTATTATGTTTGATATTTAGGTGAGAACTTGAAATGTAAACATGATAATGCATGGCTTGAAATATAAACATGATAATGCAAGTTCCTTTATTATCTTGGTACTTAGTGATAGCAAGGAAAATAAACATGATATGCAAGGCATAAAAGTAAACATGATGCAAAGTTCATTTTATGGTTAGCTAGAGCTCATTCAAGACTTTAACAAGATAACAACCCAACACATACCTCATTACAAAGAGAGCTTTAGAGTTCTTGAACCAAGTTCTCAAGGAACTATGAGGTTCTTGAACATCATCATCAAGCTCAAAATAAATAAACTTCCAAAACCAACTAAATCTCAAGGATCAAAATACCAAAACCAAAAACCTTACTAAAGAAAAAGAAAGTGAAACTAAGTCAAGTTCTTTATTAAATACCCAAAACCCCTATCTAGAGAAAGATCTCTAGAACGTGCCGGCCAACTTTAAGGTTGACAAGGGTAGGATTGGGCTTTTAGAAATCCTTAGATTAATTTTCTTAAGTTGAAAAACTATGTGAGCTAGATATCAGATAGATGAAGTCATAAGAAAAGGAAAACTCAAGCTTTAGAGGTTTCTTTGAGATGAACACAAGGTCATCATCTAGAAACTCTCATCATCAAGCTATCACACTCATAATCAAGGCCAAGAGGCCGAAATGAAGAAGAAAAGAAAAACAAAGGAAAGTTCAAAAAGAATCCAAGAGGAAACTAGAGAAAAACACTTTCTTGAGCAAAACAAGTTTGAAAAGCAAATCCCTACCAAGTGATGAAGATGAAAGCTTGAACTTGAAAAGGAAAAATGAGAAGAGCAACTCCTCCTAAGGTGGTGTGATGGCTTCGGCCAAAGAGAAAGAAATGCAAAGGAGATGTATTTTGAGGAAGCTTGTGTTTGAGGTTTAGTGTTTAAGAGATTTGATGATGGTCTAAGGTTATGATATGGTGGATTGAAGTGGTGAGGTGATAATGTGAAGAGAGGATGAAGATGAAGAGAACGAACTCTTGGAACTTTGAGAGAAAAGAAAAAGACTAGCAAGATAACTCTAGAATTCTAAACTTAGCAAATGCTTCAAGGTGCAACTAAGCTATCACAAGCATCCTATTTATAGAAAAACAAAACAATGAGGCTCACCAAGGGGGAGGAGTGGTCGTGGCTTTTGAGGGGGAAAAGGGAGAGAAAAATATCTCTTACACAAGGTCATTCAAGCATGGTTTGAAGTATGGAAGCTATGCTACAAAGTATGGCTTGATGTGAGTTAATTTCCTATCAATTTTTGATGAAATTAGGCTTCTAGAAACTTGTCATGGCTGGAACTTTTCCAGCCACAAATAAATGGGAAAAATGGGTTGTTTTAATTATTTATTCATGTGGAAATTCAAGCTTGATTGAAAGTTATGACAAGGTATAGTGTATGTGACTTGAGGTATGGCCTTGGAGTGTTGAAAAAATTGAACATGTGATGCATATGGGAGAGGGAAGTGCACGACCAGACCAGGGGCAGCATGGGGGAGGTGAGTTTTGATCATCTAATTGGGTGTTAATGGTAGGTTTAAATGTGTATTAGCTTAGGTACAAGGTTAGGAATAATTAAGCTTAAGTTTAGATAACTAAGAAGGTGTTTTAAGGATTTTATGACAAGATTAGGAGTGCTCATACATCATTAGAGAATTAAAAACTCATTTATGAATAAACAATGTGTAACACAATTCCATGATTTAAGGAATTGGAAAGAGAAAACACTATTCAAGATTCCATGACTAGGAGTCTTGAAATTAAAATATGATTTTAAGTTGTAATTAAGCACTTTTAAGTTCTAATCAACTTTAATAATTTATTTTGTCTCAAGATAAATTAAGGAAATTAATTAACCTTTGATTAGAGCATAATATTGCTTAGGTTTGCTTAATCATGTGATTAAGCGTAAAAACACGAAACTAGGGGTAAAACCGTAATTTTGCACTAATTTCGCCCGGGACCTCTGGGACCAAAACTAAAGTCATAGTCCACATAAAAATGCCTTTTAAAACCATCTGGAGAAGTTTAGGATTCATCCGGCACTTGCAAACGGGTAAAACACCGCAGGGATGTTTTGGTCATTTTGACCCGAAAACTCGAAAAACGAGATTTTCGATCCCGGGAAGGTACTCAAGTCATCCAATCCCCTTCCAACATTGAGTTTGCGCTTCGAGTACTTCTAGACCGGCTTTCCTCGAATTC
Organism: Dalbergia cultrata; assembly: GCA_031216105.1. Taxonomy (NCBI): domain Eukaryota; kingdom Viridiplantae; phylum Streptophyta; class Magnoliopsida; order Fabales; family Fabaceae; genus Dalbergia; species Dalbergia cultrata. The sequence goes on along the minus strand of CM062353.1, from coordinate 32,434,861 downwards.
CGAGCCGAAAATGACCTTAGGGGCATTTTGGTTATTTTCACTCTAACAGAAAATCGGGACGTTACAGAGGGTGTGAGTTCATCAGCCTCCACTCACAATCCACATGGGACATCAACAAAAATAGATAATATATATATGCAATTGATGTAAAACATTTTATATGTAATTATATATAATTGTATTGCAAATAATAATTTAACTAAATCTACGGCAATAACTAATAAAGAAATAGGAATTATTCTTTACAAAAATATATGAGCTGAATAATTGAATCTGAGGTAATGAATAATCTGGTGGGCACCTAACTAGGTCCCATAAACAGACACCAACATTTGGTTCCTTCTATGGGTGACCTAGTCTTCTGGCGGACCACTTGGTACCAAGATTAATGATCAATCATGCAGCCGTTAGCTCGTTGATCTGTTTCTCACTAATTATTGACCAAAAACAAATAGCAACGAAATTTATTGTTCTTGCTGCTCATACAAAACTGAGATTCATGAAATTTTCTAATTGATAAAATAAATCTAAATCACACATACAACAAATATGGTCCCATGAGCTTTATAAAATAATAATTTGTCATGATAACTACAAAATAATAATTTTCTAACATTTTTATAATCCATAAAATCATATTTCTTGGCATAAATCATTTTAAAGATTTCATAAATAATTTATATAATATGGAAAAATAATAATAATGACCAAAAGTATAGTCATGAGCTTAAACTCACACGCAATTGGTAACGGGGAGTGTGCTTCCACTAACAACTTGACATTGGGAGGCAAGAATGGAACTAGTAATTGCCAAACAATATAATGAAAATATAAACAATTTGATTTTATTACCCAAACTAAGTTTGGGATGGTAGAGAAGAAGGAACTGGCTAATTTCCATGAAGATTACTTATCGGAATAGATTAATTAGAGAGAGTTGAGAGAAACTACATTTTTCTCTTTAGGAAAATTTCTTTTAGTGGCTATGGTTCTTGAAAAATATTTAGGAGCATTGTGATGTGCCAAAAATATACTAGGAGTATAAAACAAAAAGAAAAATGAAACTACAAGCACCGTGTCCCGATACTTATATTATATATAGATATATATATAATAACTTTACTTATATAGTTACTTTTGAAGTAGTAATAATAATACCAACAATAATAATAATTCATATACCATTAAATTCCATATTTGGGATGTCACATTCTAACCCCTTAAAAGAGATTTGGTTCCCAAATCTAAACAACATACCTTGAGGTGGAAAAAAGTGGAGGTACTTGTTTTTTATGGCTTCTTCAGCTTCCTAAGTTACTTCCTCACCAGAATGGTTCCTGCAGATAACTTTCACTAAGTCTACCTCCTTTGAGCGAAGCTTGTTATTCTGCCTATCCATGATGGCAACCGGTTCCTTTTTATAGGACAAACTCTCATCAACTTGGACCTTTGCAGAGTGGGCATGTGAGATTTTTCAAGCATATATTTCGTGGGCATATTGACATGAAACACTGGGTGTATAGCTGATAAATTGGAAGGCGATGCCAACTTGTAGGCCACTGCTCCAACTTTCTCTAGAATCTCAAATAGGTCGATAGAACGAGGCTTAACTTTCTTCACTTATGGAACCTCACTATCCCTTTCATAGGGTATACCCTCACAAACATGTGATCCCCAATCGCAAACTCCAAGTCACGCCGATGGTTATCTCCATAAAACTTTTGTCTGGCCTGTGATGCTAAAAGGTGCTCCTTGATCAATTAAACCCTTTCTAGGGTTTCCTGAACTAGGTTTGGGCTTAGGGACTTAGTTTTCCCAAGCTTAAACCACTAGACGAGAGACCTGCAATGCCTCCTATACAAGGCATCGAATGGAGCCACCTAAATACTTTCCTGGTAACTGTTGTTGTATGAGTACTCAACCAAGGGTAGGTGATCACACTAGCTCCCTCCAAAATCTAGTACATAGGCTTTGAGAATATCTTGCAAGGTTTGTATTGTGCTTTTCGATTAGGGGTGGAAAAATGTGTTCAAATCCACACGTGTCCCAAGGGCCTCCTAAAATGCCCTCTAGAATCTTGAAGTGAACTGGGACCCTCTATCAGATATGATGGATACTGGGACACTGTGAAGTCTGACTATTTTGTTGATGTACAACTTAGCATACTGTGTTGTACGGAAGGTAGTCTTTACTGGTAAAAAATGTGCTGACTTGGTTATCCTGTCTACTATTACCCATATGGAGTCAAACCCCTTGGTGGTTCGAGATGACCTAACTATGAAGCCCATGGTTGTCCTCTCCCACTTCTACTCTGGCATATCTATCTGCTGAAGTAACCCTGCTAGCCTTTGGTGCTCAACCTTAGCTTGCTGGCACACCAAGCACCTAGATACAAAGTCACCGATATATCTCTTCATACTATCCCACCAGAACAATTGTTTTAGATCTTGATACATCTTAGCTGACCATGCATGCATTGAGTATGTTGCACCATGGGCTTCCTCTATCAATTTTCTCTTTAGCTTACCCACTGGGGCACACATAAACGATTCCCAAAGTGCAATACACCCTTAGAATCAACTGAGAACTCTATATTCTCACCCTTGTGAACATCATCAACCAACTTAGCTAGCTTCAGATCTTCACCTTGCTATGCCTTGATCTGTCCCACCAAGGTTGGCTAAACCCTGATGTGAGCTAGAAAAAACCTTTGTATCACTAAGGGCAAATTGAACTCCCTTACCTTCCAACTTGTGGATATCCTTAACTAACAGCTGCCTTACTAGCGCTGTGTAGGCCAAACTGCCCATCAACTTTATGCTCAAAGCACCTACCTTTACATTCACCTTCCTTGGATGGTATGATATCGTATAGTCATAATCTTTTAACAACTCACGCAATCTGCACAGTCTTAAGTTCAGATCTTTTTGTTGAAAGATGTACTTCAAGCTTTTGTAGTCTGTGAAAATTTCACAAGTCTCTCCATACAGGTAGTGCCTTCAAATCTTCAAGGCAAAAACCACTACTGTCATTTCCAAATCATGCATAGGGTAGTTCTGCTCATGCTTCTTTAGTTGCCGTGATGCATATGCTACAACTTGGCCATGCTGTATCAGGACACAGCTAATTCCAACTATAGATGCATCATAGAATACCAAAAAACCACCTGTCACTGAAGGTAATACCAAACTGGTGTCATGGTTAGGCATGTCTTGAGCCTTTGAAAACTCTCTTCACACTCTTCTGTCCATTGAAACCTAATATTCTTTTGTGTCGGCTTGGTCATGGGATCCTCGAGACATTCTGAACGAACCATCTATAATATCCTGCTAAGCCCAAGAAGTTATGGACTTTTGAAATTGTTGTAGGTCTAGGACATTGCTGTACTATTTCCACCTTTGTTGGATCTACTAGAATACCATCCTTCAACACTACGTGTCCAAGGAATGCCACTTGATCTAGCCAGAACTCACACTTAGAGAACTTGGCGTATAACTGATTCTCCCCCAAAGTCTATAGAACTATTCGCAGATGTTGCTCATGTTCTTCTTTACTCCTGGAACACATTAACATGTCATCGGTGAAGACAATCACAAAGTGATCTAGAAATAGCTTAAACACCCTATTCATCAAATTCATGAAGGTTGCTGAGGCATTGGTCAATGCAAATGACATCACTACAAACTTATAATGTCCATAGCGAGTCTTAAAGGTCGTCTTGGGTATATCTTCATCCTTAATCTTTAGCTGATCATAACTAGATCGACGGTTGATCTTGGAAAAACATGTTGTCCCTTGAAGGTGGTAAAAAAGATCATTAATAAGAGGCAAGGGGTGCCGGTTCTTGATTATCACCTTGTTTAGCTGCCTATAATCTATACAGATTCTCATTAAATTGTTGTCTTTCTTAATGAACAATACTGGAGCACCCTATGGAGAAGTACTTTTCCATATAAATCCCTTATCCAACAACCCCTATAATTGCTTTTTCAATTTTGTTAACTTTACTAGAACCATGCGGTACGAGAGTATAGAGATGGACCTAACTCCTAGCTTAAGCTCTATCCTACATTCTATTTCCCTTTCTGGTGGCATAACCGACAAATCATCTGGAAACTCATTAGCCACTAGAACTGTGCCCAAACTTGGTGTCTCTGCCTTTACATCTTTGACTGCAGCTAAAAACCCATAACTACCTCTATCCATCAATCGTAGTGCACTCATAATTGATAAGTTCATCGGTGTTGAACACCCTATACCTGGAAACTCTCTTGGCTCATCACCTGGCAGCTCGAATCTCACTACCTTGCTATAACAATCTACCATGGCATGGCATGAGGGTAACCAATCCATGCCCAGAATGATGTCAAAGTCAGACATGTCCAACATTATTAAATCTGCTAGTGCCTTCATGTCACCAACTTTGACTTTGCATGATCTATATATTGTCTGAACAAGAAGGGGCTCCCCGGAAGGTACCCTAACTAAAAATAGCCCTTTAAAATCCTCAAGGGATCTCCCAAACCATAAAGCAAAGAATGGGAACACATAAGAGTAAATGGACCCTGGGTCATATAACTTCATGGCATCAAAAGAACATATTGTTGTCATACTTGTTATTACTTCATTTGAAGCCTACGCATCCTGACGATTCATAGTGAATTAATGGGGCTATCCTTTACTACCCTGGCCTCTACCACCTGCACTCCTGCCACCAAGGCCCTTGCCCTCGGCTCCAGGACCTGTCGAAGCGATGGAACCACCTAAGCCTGTCGATTGGAGAGACTGAACTGACATGGAGGGGTTAGTTGACTCTTGACTAGGAGCTCCCTGAAACATCAGGCATTCGTTGTGCTTGTGGCCCATCCGGCCACACCCATAACATACTGAGTAACCAACTAAACACTGACCTTGATGTCTTTTTTCACAAGTTGGACATACTAGATATGACTCCTATTAACCCTCCCACTATGCTGATTGCCCCCTCTACTCAGAGTTTGTGATGTAGTTGGGCATGTCAAGATAGGATTTGAGAGTGTGGCCTTACTTGACTGACCTTGCTACTAGCCTTGCTGATGGTGACCCTTGGTCAAATTTGTTTCGCTCGAGAAAGAGGTATGAACCCAAGCCTTCTTATTGGCTTCTGACATCGCCCAACACTTTGCTAAATCACTCTCAAGACCCATCGCTGTGTCTACCACCTTAGCATATTCCATGGTCCTGACGTGAGGCTGTAAACTAAGGAGCATTTTTCTTAGCAAACCTTGAATGAAATGTATCACTCTAGCTATCTCTGTTGGTATCATGTTGAAGGCTGCCTGTGCTAGATAAGTGAAATGCTCATCATACTATGTAACTGTCATGCCTTGAGTTAAATGAAGCTTCAAAAACTCCTTAATCATTTATGCTTGCCAGTTCTTTGATATGAATCTTCGCATAAAGGCTTCCTTAAACTATTCCTAAGAGGGACAACTGGTAGTCCCATGCCTCTGTCGAAACTCTTGATACCATAACTCTACTTGGCCTCCTAACTAGAAGTTAGCTAGCTTCATCGCTCTCTCTCTGAAGAATAATGGATGACACCAACTATCTTCTCCACTTGCCTAAGGAATTCATGGGGATCTTCAGTCGTCAGATGCCCATTGAAAGTGGGCGGATCCATCCTATCGAAACGCTCCAAGGTTGAGTCGTCTGTGTCTCTGACTGGTGGCGCTTGTGTAGTCACCTCTAGCTGCAGGTCATCATATCTGTCAAGTTTGCTACCATCTGTTCAAAAGCTCTAAGGCGAACACTGTCACTGATGTATCGCTCCTACAATGATGACGAAGGCATGAAGGGTGTACAAGTGGCATGGTCATACTTGTGAAAGGGAGGACATGTGACAAGATCATGACTGCCAAGAAAGACAAACTCTTACTAAACCTAGACATGACTGACTCTTTCCTAAAGGCCTCAAATAGCACTACATCAATGCAAATGGGCGCGTTTCTATTTACATAGATGCCATGTTATTTGTGGACATTTGCTCCAGTGATATGTAGGGAAACCTAACCAGGCTCTGATACCACTTTGTCACGACTTGCTTACGGAGCGTGACTAGCACGTGAGGGATTGGGTCCCCACGGAAGCTTCTAGTAACATGATTGACTAATATGAATAAATAAATCAAAATATGTTCAAAATATCTCAAGTTCAACTAAAATTCCATAATCTCAAAATACTTTCAAAACATAAATCCTGAATATAAAACTATGTAAAATCCATAATCTGGGCTGAAACCATACATAATTAAATAAATGACTAAAATCCTGAAAATAATCAAAATAATATAATGCATTTCCTGGATCCTGCCTATATAATTACTGGAGCACCACTAAACTAACATAACCTATAATAAGCTCCATACCAAAGTGAAGCTCATAAAAAGAAGCTATAGTACTACTGTGGAGGATCCTGTTGCATAACTAAACTTGTAGCTATATCTGTAGGGGGAGAAAGAAAGAGAGGTGAGTTCATCAAAATTCAGTGAGTGAGCCTCTACTCACAACCCACACGAGACAACAACAAAAATGCATAACATATATATGTAATTGATGTAAAATATTTTATATATAATTACATATAACTATACTGAAAATAGTAATTTAACTAAATCTATGACAATAACTAATAGAGAAACAAGAATTATTTTTTACATAAATATCTGAGCTGAATAGCTGAATCTAAGCTAATGGCTAATCTTATGGGCACCTAACTAGATCCTATAAATGGACACCACACCAGGTTCCTTCTGTAGGCAAGTTAGTCCTCTAGTAGACTACTTGGTACCAAAGTTAACGATTAATCCTGCAGCCGTTAACTCGCTGATCCATTTCTCACTAATTATTGGTTAAAGCTAATTGCAATAAAATTTATTGTTCTTACTATTTATACAGAACTTCGATTCATGAAATTTTCTGACTGATAAAATAAATCTAAATCGCACATACTACAAGTATGGTCTAATGAGCTTTCTAGAATAATAATTTGTCATGATAACTACCAAATAATAATTTTCTACAATTTTAATAATCCATAAAAGTATATTTCTTGGCATAAATCATTCTAAGATTTCATATATAATTTATATAATCTGCAAAAAATAATAATAATAATAATCAAAAGTATGGTCATTGGCTTAAACCTATTCACAATTGATAGCTAGGAGTGTGCTTCCACTGACAACTTGACCTTAGGGAGCAAGAATAACACTGGTAACTACCAAATAATATAATGAAAATATAAACAATTTGATTTGATCACCTAAACTGAGTTTGGGATGTAACACCCCGATTTTCTATCTGAGTAAAAATGACCAAAATGCCCCTGAGGTCATTTTCGGCCTGAAATTCGAGGAAAGCTGGTCCGGTAGTCCTCGAAGGGCTAACTCAATATTTGAAGGGGATTAGTTGACTTGTGAATCTTTCTGGGAGCGAAAAACTCATTTTATGAGGTTTTGGGTCAAAATGACCAAAATATCCCTGTTGTGTTTGACACAGGTACGAGTGCCGGATGAGTCCAAAACTTCTCCAGATGATTTTAAAAGGTGTTTTTATGTAATCTGTGACCTCAGTTTTAGTCTCGGTGGTCCGGGGCAACTTGTGTGCAAAATTACGATTTTGCCCCTAAGCATTGTGTTTTTGAGGTTAATCGCATGATTAAGCAAACCTAAGTAATATTAGGCTCTAATCGAAGATTAATTAATTTTCTTAATTAATCTAGAGTCAACATAATTTATTAGAGTTAATTAAAACCTAAGATAGCTTAATTTAAACTCAAATCTCATTTTAAATTCAAGATTCCTAGTCATGGAATCTTGAATAGTGTTTTCTCTCTCCAATTCCTTAAATCATGAAATTTTGTTCACAATTGATTATTCATAAAATGAGTTTTAATTCCTCTAATTGTGTATGAGCACTCCTTAACCATGTCATAAAATTCCTAATTACATTCTTAGTTACCTAAACACATGCTTAGCAATTCCTAATCTTGCACCTAAACTAATACACACCTAAACACATCATTAACACACAAATAGATGAAAGATTTTTTCTCTCCCTTGGGTTGCATCAGCTGCCTGAAGCCATGCCCCCCATTTTCCATCACATGTGTAAATCCTTGCACTCAAATAACCATGTTTACACCTCACCTTGAACCATAATTTGAGTCATATACACCATGCTTTCATCCATGCTTCATATGACAACTTTTAGAAGATATTTTCCCTCCTTCCTTGCTACCCAAAACCGTCATCCCTCCTCTCCCTTCTAGAAGGTTTATTTGAATTCAAATCAAATAGAAAACACCATGCTTTGAGCCATGTTTAAGTCCATGCTTGTCATACGTTCAACCATGCTTTGAATGACAACTTGTAAAAGATATTTCCCCTCCTAAAGCCATGAGAACCACACGGCCAAGCCCTGCCTTTATGAGCCTTCATTGTTTTATTTTCTATAAATAGGGGCCTTAAAAGAACTTGTGTCACTTTTGTTCATTTGGCAAGTTTAAGCATTCAAGCATTCTTTGCTAGTTCTTTTCTTTTTCTCTCAAAGTTCCAAGAAGCTCTATTCTTCTTCTTCATCTTCTTCTTCCTCTACCTTGAGCTACTATATCACAACCACAAACCACCACCCCACCACCCCACCACCTTAGATCACCATCAAAGCACCTAACTCTCATTCTTAAACACAAACTCATCCAAAACACATCTCCTTTCCATTTCTTTCTTCAAGGCCGAGACATCACCACCACCTTAGGAGGAGTTGTTCTTCTCATTTCCATTTCAAAGACCAAGCCTTTGTCTTCACACTGGGTAGGGAGTTGCTCTCAAGTTTTTGTTTTACTAAAAAATGTTGTTCTCTTGAAGTTTCTCTTAGATTCTTTTTAGTTTTTCCTTGCTTATTCTTTTTCTTTCCTTTTCAGTCTCAAGGCCTCATTATGACCATAATAGCTTGATGATGAGTGTCTTTAGAGGATGACTTTGTGTTCATCTCAAAGAGACCTCTAGAGCTTAAGTTTTTCCTTTTCTTGAACTTTATCTATGTTACTTAGCTCACATGGTTTTTAACTTAAGAAAAATTAATCATAAGATTTTCAATAAACCCAAGGCCTACCCTTGTCAACCTTAAAGTTGGCCGGCACATTCTAGAATTTTCTCTAGATAGGGGTGTTAGGTACTTAATAAAGAATATGAAGTAGTTTCCTTCTCTTTTACTTAACAAAGTTTCGGTTCTTTTGTTCCTTGTTCCTTGAAGGTGTTATTTTGGGTTATTCCTTGAGCTTGATGATGATGTTCAAGAACCATGTGTTTTCTTTGAAAACTTGGTTCAAGAACTCTAAAGCTTACTTTGTTTGTTTGAGATAAGTTTTGGGTTGACATTATGTTTCTCTAAAAGTCTTGTATGAGCTCTAAGTTAAGATAAAAAGAACTTGCATCCATATTTACTTTTATGTTATCACTAAATGCTCAAGATTAAAGAATGAACTTGCATCCTCATGTTTATGTTTATGTCCTCACTAAATTTCTAAGATAAAAATGGATGTGCATAGCATATTTATTTTAAGCTCTCCCCTCCTAGTAAAGAGTAAAACAAAGTGCATTGCATATTTATATTTATGTCATCACTTAAGAAATTTAGAGCTCAAAGACTTGCTCATTATTATCTCAAACAAAGTTGGAAATGAATGTGTTTTACCACTTTGATTTCGGCATTGTGATGATGTTGAATCTTAGAATAAAATTCATCTAGTCACAAGTACTAAGACACATGTTTCATGTTTTTCCTAAGCTTAGATGATCTCAAGAAATGTTTTGAACAAGGTTTTATGATTTAAATCTCTCTTGAGTTCATTTTGAAATAGCTACTGCCTCTAATGAGTTTATGATGATTTAATGAGATAAAAATGTTTTCTAATGAGTTTCATAAGTTCTAAAAAGGTTCTAAGAGAAACTAGTAATTTATGTGTGTTAGAAATGAAACTATGTGCATTATATGATGATTATGTTTTCGGTTTTGTTTGAGTGAACTACTCACTGTATGATGATGATTTTATGATGATAAATTGAGTTTATTCATGTATATTTGAGGTTAGAATTAATTAGAGAAAGTTAAGACAAGTTAGTAACTATAAAGGAATTAAAAAGAGAATTCTAGAAACATTAGAAAATGAATGTCTGGATTCTATCCAGAAAAGGTAATATTAGCAAATGATAGTTTATAATTAGTATAAATGTGTAGGAAACTCTCATAATTGGTTTAGGAATTGATGTTTATATTTTAGGGGAAAACCAAACTTAGAAGGGTCAAAGTTGTGACTCCTAGGTACCCATAAAGTTTAAGACCTTAAGGGTCAAGCATAACACACCTTAGGTTCTTCGATGCAATAAGTTGTGCTTTCAAGTATGATGTGATGATATATGTGATGTGATGAGTGTATTAATGTGATTTCAAGTTGAGCATGATTAGAGAATTTGAATGAGGAAATGCTTATGTGTTATGAGTTACGTGGCATAAAGTTAGTTTGAAGGAAATTCGGTGTACAGTCGTTATGCTGCCGAATTTCTATCAAATCTAAAAGGACTTGAGAATGTTTTTGAAGAATCATATGAGATTAAAATCCTGGGTTACGCCGGTTCGGCCGAGCAGCCCTAGGAGATTTTTATGTAACAAAGCACTGAGATGCACTTTTCCTGGGTGACACCGGTTCGGCCAAGCACCCCTAGAAAAGACAAATCTGTGAGGGTATGAGTAGATGCAGCCTACCAAAGTTGACAAATTGCTATGCACTAGATGCAATTAAAGCATTTCAAAGAAGGTATATCCTAAGAGAGGTGATCCTTAGCCCTCTAACCTGTACTCGAGGAGTCGGGATTTTATTATGTTTTTCACTTATCCAGATGATAACTAAGAACTAGTGACGACTAGTTAAGGTATGAGCTCATAACCTAGAGGATGTTTTAGGGTGGCCCTATAATGCTAAAGTATGATGCTCCAAGTCACAAAATTGAGGAAAGTTCCACTTGAAAGTTATATGCCACTTTATGCCACTTGTGTGCTTCTTGATGTTATTATTTGTTGAGCTATTTGTTTAAGGTATTTCCATGCATTCATGCTTTGATATATTGTATTCATGACTTTAAGATGCATATCTAAAAGGAATGAACCTTGGATAATCTAGTTTTATAAACCTAAATAAGGAACACTATATGCATGCTCACCTTTTAATAATAAACCCAAGGTTCCTGAGAATGTGAACGATGTAACCCTAGATAGGAGGTTCCCTACTGAGTTTCTTTAGCAAGATTCTCAGTCCATTTCTTTCTCTCTTTCCCTTCCCGTCACATCTTCAGAGCTCGATGACAACCTTCATCCTGTTCGTTGACACGTCGGGCTGGGAAGTGCATTATGACCCGCAGCACCGCTCCTATCACATTGAGGGTCGATGCGTCATATGTGTTTTTGTGTATATGGGACCACCTTTTGCTTACCCTGTATCCAGATTTCGTTTCACTCTTACTGCCCCGTTTGGAGATGATGACCTGATCTTCGAGCGCACACACCCCCCTGACGAGCAGATCCGACGTGCTCGTCCTTCCGCCTCAGCTGCACGTGATTACCCAGAGTATGTACGTTGATTGAGGAGATCGGAGATGGACCCATCTGAGGACTCGCCGACGCATATCTACTTGGAGAGCTTTGCCCCCTCTCCCCCGTTCAATCTAGAAGGGTGTGAGGAGACGATGCTGCAACCGAGGTTAGTGAGGAAGGCCGAGATGCGCCCTCATTGCGGAGCACATATCCAACCGCCTCGCATTCGTTCCCACATCCACTTGTTCACGTCCGAGGAGCTCGCACAGTTCCCTGGTTACATCCCTTCGTCACCCGAGCATTTTGACCACCAGTAGACTTTGTTGGAGAGCTAATCGAGTGCTAGAGCCGTCACAAGGATTTCCCCTCTTGCAGTATCTTTTGTTAGGGGTATTCTAGTTTAGCACTCATGGGTTTAGTAGGAGGTGGTGTAGTTGGCTCTCATTTTTTGTACTACCATATACTTTACTGCTTTTGTACTTTCATGTTTTTTACTTGCATTGCAAGCTCAGCCCGATTCTATAAGGGTGTGACTTTATGTAACTATGATATTAATGAAGTATTTCCCTGTTTGTGCCATTGATTGCTCATTTGTTATATGTTCTTTTACCTTGTGTTATTTCATTATGAGTTGCAATGTATGATTAGTTCACGACTATGACAAACGCGGCTCTCACTTTGTTTTCATATTTTAAAAGAAAATTTTTACACGTATCTTCCGCTAAGTATTTTAAAAAGGAATGAGACTAAGAAGTAACAAGCTAATGATTAACCTCAATATGTTCTAGAGTATTAGGTTAAAAATTAGGATGTTGCATTTTGGTATCAGAGCAGTTCGATTCTCATGGAGCCTGAGGATTGGACTGACCATGCTTTAGAAGCATGATGCGATAGTTATGTCATGTGTAGTGCTTAATAGAGACAAGCTATAGGACTAGAGATGCATGACCTCTATTGCTTGCACGTGCCATGGTAACTAGCTCATTTCGCATGGAATATTGAGCCTGATCAACTTGATGTTCACTGTCTCATGTGTTTAGGGACCAATGGCACCGCGAAGACATCCTAGGAATATGACTGAAGGAGATCAAGATAATGCGACTGCTGCTGCTGTCCGTCAAATGGTGAGAGCCATGTAGCAGATGTTTGATTGCATGAACCAGTAAAAGAATGCTGCCCCTACTCCGCCTGCTGCTGAGGTGGTTGAGCAAGCTCATTTCGGCGAGTTCCGCAAGGCGAACCCCATTGTGTTTAGAGGGGTAATAGACCCCGACAAGGCTGACGAGTGGATCAAGGACATAGAGAATATCTACTCCATCGTCACATGCTCGGAGGAGCAAAAGGTTACGTTTGCTGCCTTCATGATGAAGTCAAATGCTGAATTTTGGTGGAATGGCGCGAAGCGACTGCTAGAGGCTTCTGGTACTCCCATCAATTGGGAATTGTTTAAGACCTACTTCTACGAGAAATACTTCTGAAAGTCTGTAAGGAATGCTAAAGACATTGAGTTCATGTAGTTGACCCAGGGAGGGTCTACTATGGCCCAGTACATGGTAAAGTTCGAGGAGCTAATCAAGTTCTCTTGGGTGTTCCAAGGGAACCCCGATGAGGTATGGAAGTGCGTGAAATATGAGGCCAGTCTGAAGGAAGAGCTGAACTACGCTATGGCCCATATGGAGATTAGGGATTTCTCGACCCTAGTCAACAAGTGTCGGATTTTGGAGGAAGGACAACGGAAGCTCCATGCCACGATGGCGGAGCGAGCTAAGGGGTTAGGTCCGCAAGCCCCGAAGTTCAAGCCACAATACCTGTCGAGGAATCACTACAACCCGTACCACCCCAATCGGTTCAAGTAGCCCCAACAACAACAACAACAACAACAACCAAGAGCATTCGCATATCAACAATCCAAACAACAACAAAGGCTGCCATTTCAACACAACGGCCCGAGGAACTTCAACAATAACCAACAATGAGGATCGAGTGGTCCTCGGAACAACCAAGGAAGGTTCAACAGAGCCAAGAATAAGGCACCACAAGGAGCCCTAGCTGCTTACCCCGGAGCTGCACCTGTTGATGTCTATCCCCAGTGTGGGAATAATCATAGGAATCGCCCCTATCCAGCGGGACAGAGGGTCTGCTTTAAGTGTGGCAAGCTTGGCCACTATGCCAACAACTGCACGAATGGAAGACCATCGAGCCAGAACCCCAGGCCATAACACTAAGGACGGGTCTTTGCCCTTAACATGGAGGACGCGCAGAAGTCCAACGACCTCATCGAAGGTAAGTGCCAACTTAACGGTAGAACCTTAACTGTACTCTATGATTCTGGCGCTACCCATTCCTTTGTTTTATATGCTAGTGTTGAGTCTTTAAATTTGCGAGTTTCTAAGCTTCCTTTTGATCTCATTGTTTTTACTCCCATAAATCGCCCTGTTAATACTTGCAAATGTTGTTTAAACTGTCATTTTGTTGTAAAAAATAGGTCTTTTATCATAGATTTAATTTTTTTATCCCTAAAAGACATAGATATCATTCTAGGCATGGATTAGCATCATACCAACCGTGTGTTATTAGATTGTGGAACCCAAACTGTTGTTTTTCTTTTTCCCCTAGCTCAGTTAGTTAGCTATTGAGATTGTATCTAAACTTCGTAGAGGTCTACTATAGTGGGGGAAAAGACTAAGGGATATGCTCTCTTAGCCACTTATGTTGTAGGCTTTGAGCAAAACCTAGGTGATATACCTATGGTGAGAGACTATCCTGAGGTATTTTCGGAGGAAATACCCGAGTTCCCTCCCGAAAGAGAAGTGGAGTTTTCCATAGAGTTGGTTCCTGCAACAGGACCTATCTCTATAGCCTCGTATCGGATGTCACCCCTAGAGCTGGCCGAGTTAAAAACTCAATTGGAGGAGCTATTAGAAAAAAGTTTTATAAGGTCGAGTGCTTCTCCTTGGGGCGCTCCGATCTTATTTGTGAAGAAGAAGGATGGAAGTATGAGGTTGTGTATAGATTTTAGGCAGTTGAATCGAGTAATTGTGAAAAACAAATACCTGTTGCCTAGGATTGATGATCTTATGGACCAATTGAAAGGAGCAGTGGTATTTTCTAAGATTAGTTTGAGGTTGAGATACCACTAGATTAGGGTTAGAGATCAAGACATTCCTAAAACCGCCTTTAGAACTCAATATGGACACTTTGAGTTCAATGTGATGTCGTTCGGTTTGACGAATGCTCCCGTAGTTTTTATGGATTACATGAATAGGATCTTCGGACCCTATTTAGATCAGTTAGTGGTTATGTTCATAGATGATATACTCATCTCTTTGAAAACCCACGAGGAGCATGAGCTGGTTTTAGAGGTTCTAAAGGAGAAGAAGTTGTATGCTAAGCTTTCTAAGTGTGAATTTTGGTTAGATGATGTGAAGTTTTTAGGACACGTTGTGTCAAAAGATGGTATAGCTGTTGACCCTAGTAAGATTGAGGTTGTAATGAATTGGGAAAGGCCAACCTCTGTGAACAAAATAAGGAGCTTTTTGGGTTTAGCAAGCTATTATCGTAGGTTCATCAAAGGATTTTCCCAAATTGCCTTACCTCTAACCAAGCTCACTAGGAAGAATGCCCCATTTGTGTGGAACCTCGAGTGTGAGAAGAGTTTCCTAGAACTAAAAGAGAAGCTAACCTCGACCCCCGTATTAGTGTTACCCGACCCCAATATATCTTTCGAGGTGTATTGCGATGCTTCGGCAAAGGTTTAGGTTGTGTGTTGATGCAAAATCGGCAAGTGGTAGCCTATGCGTCTCGACAACTCAAGCCCCATGAAGTAAGTTACCCTACCCACGATCTAGAGTTAGCAGCCATCGTGTTTGCCCTTAAGATATGGAGACACCATTTATAAGGTGTCAAGTTTGAAGTTTTCTCCGATCATAAGAGTCTCAAGCATCTCTTTGATCAAAAGAAGTTAAACATGAGGCAGAGAAGATGGATGGAGTTCTTGAAAGACTATGATTTCGGCCTAAGTTACCACCCTGACAAGGCTAATGTAGTCACCGATGTCTTGAGTCGAAAGTCATTACGCCTGTCTCATATGATGGTGAAGGAAGTTGGGTTGATAGAGAAGTTTAGAGACATGAATTTAGGGATGTCGTTGGCCAAGGAAGGGATAGAGATGTGTCACCTTCGAGTGACCAGTGGGTTTAAGCAGAGTGTTATGCTCGCACAAAGGGAGAATGAAGAGTTTAGAGAGACAATAGAGGCTGGTAAACTGAAGGGTTTCAAGCAAGGCCTCGATGGCGTATGGAAGTTTGAGGAGCGAATTTGTGTGCCACAGGATGGCGACCTCCGAGAGAAGATCTTGGAGGAGGCTCATAAGAGCCATTTCGCCATTCATCCTAGTACAACCAAGATGTATCAGGACTTGAAGAAGATGTTCTGGTGGCCTGAATTGAAAAAAGATGTGGTTGCCTGGGTGAGTAAGTGCCTGGTTTGTCAAAAGGTGAAGATCGAGCACTAAAAACCTTCAAGCATGTTGCAACCCCTGTCAATCCCCAAATGGAAGTGGGAGAGCATATCGATGGATTTCGTGACAGGATTGCCGAGGACCCAAGCTGGCCATGATGCTGTATAGGTAATCGTGGATCGACTAACCAAGTCGGCCCACTTTCTACCTATTAAAGTAACATACTCTTTGGACAAATTGGCCCAGCTGTACATCCAAGAGATTGTGAGGTTACATGGAGTACCGTCGATGATAATCTCGGATCGAGATCCACGGTTTACGTCGCATTTTTTGGGAGCATTTCAAAAGGCGTTTGGTTCAAAGTTGTGCTTAAGCACCGCTTACCACCCTTAAACAGATGGCCAATCAGAGAGAACAATCCAAACCCTAGAAGATATGTTGCGAGCCTGTGTCTTGCACCAAACAAGGAGTTGGGATAAGTACATGCCATTGATCGAGTTTGCGTATAACAACAGTTATCACGCGAGCATCGATATGGCACCGTACGAGGCGCTGTATGGGAGGAAATGCCAATCACCTTTGTATTGGTACGAACCCAGAGAACAAAGTGTTTTGGGACCCAAAGTAGTGAGGGAAACGACGGAGCAAATCAAGAGAATCAAGGATAGAATCTTAACCGCTCAAAGTCGAAAGAAAAGCTATGCGGACAAAAGGTGTAAGCCTTTGGAATTCCAAGAAGACGAACATGTATTCCTTAGAATCACCCCCACTACAGGCATAGGGAGAGCCATGGAAGCCAAAAAGTTGAGTCCCCAATTTCTCGGTCCCTTTGAAATTCTTCAAAGAATCGAGTCTATAGCCTATAAGATAGCTTTGCCCCTAAATCTTTCAAATCTCCATGATGCCTTCCATGTCTTTTAGTTAAGAAAATATGAGTCCAACCCTAGCCATGTTTTAGAGCTAGAGCACATACATTTAAGGGATGGCCTGACTTTCAATCTGCCGCCTACAAGGATCGCGGATCACAGCGTCAAGCAGTTGAGGAATAAGTATGTTCCTTTGGTGAAGATGGCATGGGGATGAGGCAAAATTGAAGAGTTCACGTGAGAGTTAGAGTCAGAGATGAAGTTGAAGTATCCCGAGCTGTTCTAAGGAGCAAATTTCGAGGAAGAAATTCTTTTAAGGATGAGAGTAATGTAACGCCCTGATTTTCTGTCTGAGTGAAAATGACCAAAATTTTCCTGAGGTCATTTTCAACCTAGAATTCGAGGAAACCCGGTCTGGCAGTCCTCGAAGGGCTAACTCAATGTTTGAAGGGGATTAGTTGACTTGTGAATCTTTCCGGGAACGAAAAAGTCATTTTCTAAGGTTTCGGGTCAAAATTCCCCTGTTGTGTTTGACACGGGTACGAGTGCCGGATGAGTCCGAAACTTCTCCAGATCGTTTTAAAAGATGTTTTTATGTAATCTGTGACCTCAGTTTTAGTCCCGGTGGTCTCAGGCAGTTTTTGTACAAAATTATGATTTTGCCCCTAAGTATTGTGATTAAGCAAACCTAAGTAATATTAGGCTCTAATCGAAGATTAATTAATGTCCTTAATTAATCTAGAGTCAAAATAATTTATTAGAATTAATTAGAACCAAATATTGCTTAATTTAAATTCAAATCTCATTTTAAATTCAAGATTCCTAGTCATGGAATCTTGAATAGTATTTTTTCTCTCCAATTCCTTAAATAATAGAATTGTGTTCACAATTGTTTATTCATAAAATGAGTTTTAATTCCTCTAATTATGTATGAGCACTCCTTAACCATGTCATAAAATTCCTAATTACATTATTAGTTACCTAAACACATGCTTAGCAATTCTTAATCTTGCACCTAAACTAATACATACCTAAACACATCATCAGCACACAAATAGATGAAAGATTTTTTCTCACCCTTGGGCTGCATCAGCTGGCCAAAGCCATGATCCCTATTTTCCATCACATATGTAAATCCTTGCACTTAAATAACCATGCTTACACCTCACCTTGAACCATACTTTGAGTCATATACACCATGCTTTCATCCATGCTTCATATGACAACATTTAGAAGATATTTTCCCTCCTTCCTTGCTGCCCAAAACTATCAGCCCTCCTTCCCCTTCTAGAAGGTTTATTTCAATTCAAATCAAAGAGAAAACACCATGCCTTGAGCCATGTTTAAGCCCACGCTTGTCATACCTTCAACCATATTTTGAATGACAATTTGTAAGAAATATTTTTCTCCCCAAAGCCATGAGAACCACATGGCCAAGCCCCCCCTTTATGAGCCTTCATTGTTTTATTTTCTATAAATAGGTGCCTTAGAAGAACTTGTGTCACTTTTGTTCATTTGACAGGTTTAAGCATTCAAACATTCTTTGCTAGTTCTTTTCTTTTTCTCTCAAGGTTCCAAGAAGCTTCTTCTTCATCATCTTCATTTTCCTTTACCTTGAGCCACCATATCACAACCACAAACCACCACCCCACCACCTTTGATCACCATCAAAGCACCTAAACTCTCATTCTTAAACATAAACTCATCCAAAACACATCTCCTTTCCTTTTCTTTCTTCAAGGCCGAGACATCACCACCACCTAAGGAGGAGTTGTTCTTCTCATTTTCACTTCAAAGACCAAGCCTTTGTCTTCATACTTGGCAGGGAGTTGCTCTCAAGTTTTTGTTTTACTAAAAAATGTTGTTTTCTTGAAGTTTCTCTTGGATTATTTTTAGTTTTTCCTTACTTTTTCCTTTTCTTTCCTTTGCGGCCTCAAGGCCTCATTATGACCATGATAGCTTGATGATGAGTGTCTCTAGAGGAGGACTTTGTGTTCATCTCAAAGATACCTCTAGAGCTTGAGTTTTCCTTTTCTTGAACTTTATCTATATTACTTAGCTCACATGGTTTTTAACTTAAGAAAACTTAATCATAAGATTTTCAATAAACCCAAGGCCTACCCTTGTCAACCTTAAGGTTGGTTGGCACGTTCTAGAGTTTTCTCTAGATAGGGGTGTTGGGTACTTAATAAAGAATATGAAGTAGTTTCCTTCTCTTTTACTTAACAAAGTTTCGGTTCTTTTGTTCCTTGTTCCTTGAAGGTGTTATTTTGGGTTATTCCTTGAGCTTGATGATGATGTTCAAGAACCATGTGTTTTCTTTGAAAACTTAGTTCAAGTACTCTAAAGCTTACTTTATTTGGTTGAGATAAGTGTTGGGTTGACATTATTTTTCTCTAAAAGTCTTGTATGAGCTCTAAGTTAAGATAAAAAGAACTTGCATCCATATTTACTTTTATGTCATCACTAAATGCTCAAGATTAAAGAATGAACTTGCATCCTCATGTTTATGTTTATGTCCTCACTAAATTTCTAAAATAAAAATGGATGTGCATAGCATATTTATTTTAAGCTCTCCCCTCCTAATAAAGAGTAAAACAAAGTGCATTGCATATTTATGTTTATGTCATCACTTAAGAAATTTAGAGCTCAAAGACTTGCTCATTATTATCACACATAAAGTTGGAAATGAATGTGTTTTACCACTTTGATTTCGGCATTGTGATGATGTTGAATTTTAGAATAAAATTCATCTAGTCACAAGTACTAAGACATATGTTTCATGTTTTTCCTAAGCTTAGATGATCTCAAGAAATGTTTTGAACAAGGTTTTATGATTTAAATCTCTCTTGAGTTCATTTTGAAATAGCTACTGCCTCTAATGAGTTTATGATGATTTAATGAGATAAAAATGTTTTCTAATGAGTTTCATAAGTTCTAAAAAGGTTCCAAGAGAAACTAGTAATTTATGTGTGTTAGAAATGAAACTATGTGCATTATATGATGATTATGTTTTCGGTTCTGTTTGAGTGAACTGTTCACTGTATGAAGATGATTTTATGATGATAAATTGAGTTTATTCATGTATATTTGAGGTTAGAATTAATTAGAGAAAGTTAAGACAAGTTAGTAACTATAAAGGAATTAAAAAGAGAATTCTAGAAACATTAGAAAATGAATTTCTGGATTCTGTCCAGCAAAGGTAATATTAGTAAATGATGGTTTATAATTAATATAAATGTGTAGGAAACTCTCATAATTGGTTTAGGAATTGATCTTGATATTTTAGGAGAAAATCAAACTTAGAAAGGGTCAAAGTTGTGACTCCTTGGTACCCGTAAAGTATGAATTATAGATTCTGTACTAATGGATTTTAGATTAAGTTATGATCACAATAAATAGGAGAATAATTAGTTTTGAGCCTATAGGTGCATAAAATATTAAGATTTGATGATTAGAGAATTTAAGTTTCAAGTTTAAGACCTTAAGGGTCAAGCATAACACACCTTAGGTTCTTCGATGCAATAAGTTGTGCTTTCAAGTATGATGTGATGATATATGTGATGTGATGAGTGTATTAATGTGATTTCAAGTTGAGCATGATTAGAGAATTTGAATGAGGAAATGCTTATGTGTGATGAGTTACGTGGCATAAAGTTAGTTTGAAGGAAATTCGATGTACAGCCGTTATGCTGCCAAATTTCCGTCAAATCTAAAAGGACTTGACAATGTTTTTGAAGAATCATATGAGATTAAAATCCTGGGTGACACCGGTTCTGCCAAGCAGCCCCACGAGATTTTTATGTGACAAATCACTAAGATGCGCTTTTCCTGGGTGACACCAGTTCAACCGAGCACCCCTAGAAAAGACAAATCTGTGAGGGTATGAGTAGATGTAGCCTACCAAAGAGGACACATTGCTATGCACTATGCAAGTAAAGCGTTTAAAAGAAGGTATATCCTAAGAGAGGTGATCCTTAGCCCCCTAACCCGTACTCGAGGAGTCGAGATTTTATTATGTTTTTCACTTATCCATATGATAATTAAGAACTAGTGACGACTAGTTAAGGTATAAGCTCATAACCTAGATGGTGTTTTAGGGTGGCCCTATAATGCTAAAGTATGATGTTCTAAGTCACAAAATTGAGGAAAGTTCCACTTGAAAGTTATATGCCACTTTATGCCACTTGTATGCTTCTTGATGTTATGATTTGTTGAGCTATTTGTTTAAGGTATTACCATCATGCTTTGATATATTGCATTCATGACATTAAGATGCATATCTAAAAGGAACGAACCTTGGATAATCTAGTTTTATAAACCTAAATAAGGAACACTATATGCATGCTCACCTTTTAATAATAAACCCAAGGTTCTTGAGGATATGAACGATGTAACCCTAGATAGGAGATTCCCTACTGAGTTTCTTTAGCAAGATTCTCAGTCCCTTTCTTTCTCTCTTTCCCTTCTCGTCACATCTTCGGAGCTCGATGGCAACCTTCGTCCTGTTCATTGACACGCCGATCTGGGAGGTGCATTATGATCCGGAGCACCGCTCCTATCACTTCGAGGGTCGATGTGCCGTGCGTGTTTTTGTGTATATGGGATGACCTTTTGCTTACCCTGTATCCAGCTACTGTTTCACTCCTACTGCCCCGTTTGTCGATGATGACCTGATCTTCGAGCGCACATGCCCTCGTGACAAGTAGATCCGATGTACTCGCCCTTCCGCCTCAGCTGTACGTGACTACCAAGAGTATGTGCTTCGATCGAGGAGATCGGAGACAGACCAATTCGAGGAGTCGCCGACGCACATCTACTCGGAGAGTTCTGCCCCCTCTCCCCCGTTCAGGCCAGAGGGGAGTGAGGAGACGGTACTGCAGCCGAGGTTAGCGAGGAAGGCCGAGATGCGCCCTCACCACGGAGCACACATCCAGCCGCCCTGCATTCGTTCCCTTATCCGCTTGTTCACCTCCGAGGAGCTCGTGCAGTTCCCTAGTTTCATCCCTTCATCACCCAAGCATATTCGCCTCCAGTAGAGTTTGTTGGAGAGCTGATTGAGTGCTAGAGCCGTCATGAGGACTTCCCCTCTTGTAGTATCTTTTGTTAGGTGTGTTCTAGTTTAGCACTCATAGGTTTAGTGGGGGTAGTGTAGTTGGCTCTCGTTCTTCGTCGTACCATGTACTTTACTACTTTTGCATTTTCTTGTTATTTCCTTGTATTGCAAGCTCAGCCCGATTCTATAAGGGTTTGACTTTATGTTACTTCATGTTTGTGCCATTGATTGCTAATTTGTTATATGTTCTTTTACCTTGTGTTATTTCATTATGAGTTGCAATGTATGATTAGTTTAATGATTATGACAAATGCGGCTCTCACTTTGTTTTCATATTTCTAAAAAAAAAATTTTACTTGTATCTTCCGCTAAGTATTTTAAAAGGGAATGAGACTAAGAAGTAACAACCTAATGTTAACCTTGATATGTTTTAGAGTACTGGGTTAAAAATTAGGATATTACATGGGATGGTAGAGAGGAAGAATGTTATAAGAAAACCATGCCTGATAATACCCAAACTTACATACTAGACAAAAGAAGGAAGGGACTGGCTAAATTCCATGAAGATCACTCACCGGAAAAGATTAATTAGAGAAAGTTGAGCGAAACCATGTTTGTCTCTCTAGGGAAAATTCCTTTGGTGGCTAGGGTTCTTAAAATTTTTTTGGAATTATAATGATATGCTAAAAATGTACTAGGACTACAAAACAAAAAGAAAAATGAAACTACAAAAGTCCAATGTCTTGTTACTTATACACACACGTATACACATTAAAAGAATGAACTATTTAAGTCATTGTTAAATGTATCCTTTAGATTTATTAAGAGTACAATTAAAGTCCCTTGATCATACCTAGAAACAAACTTTACAAGAGATATTTGATTTAGAAAAAAGAGAAAAAATTTTTTTCAACTTTTATGAGAATTAATCACATATATTTTAGACTCTCTGCCATCGAATATCCCATCAAGCTCATCAAAGAATCTTTACAAGTCTTAGCCATATAAATATTTGCTATTTATTCCCATGTCTAGTAACTTCTCCATAACGATCCTCAGCTTGTAAAATTTGCTTATAAATATGCTTAAGAAGCTTTAATCTTAGTTTTAATGAATATAAAAGATACATTTAACAACGGCTTAAACAATCTAGATGCTGATCACACTGATTAATACGAAATTCTATAGTATGAAATATTTCATATAGTTGGGCTCTTCTAGCTTCTCGATTGGGTACTGGATTATTTTCAACAAGATCTATTAAATGCAATACTCTATTTGATCATGCCTTAATTTTCTAAGATAACTCTATAAGATATGTGTATGAATCATAGAAAACTTACAAATACTTTGCTTGAAAACTTGTAAACTTTGGAGATCTTATGTAATGCTTGGAGGTTTTTTACAAGTATAGGGAATGACATAAGGGTTTTCTGATAATGATTTCGGGCTGGTGAATGCTTACTTTGGTTTGCTGGTATTGAGCAAAGGCAAGTAATTTTTCTCGTGTCTTTCCTCTGCTTACAATACTGCTTGTATAGAGGACCTATCTTTCTATTATAATATCCTATTTATTATTATAATACTAGCTCGTGACTTGTCCTGCTTTTATAATGATAGCTTGATGACAAATTGTCAATAAACTCTTACGTCTTTTTTCTTGCAAGTTTTCAATAATTGTGCCTTGTAGGAAGTAGGGCTTGACTTTTTCAGACATTAGCCTTGTACAAATATATTCTTTTACTATTGAGAGATGCTAGTAATTTTTGTCTTGGCTTTCTTTTACTGTGCAGAGATGCTGCCAACACTTGCTTTCAATTCTTCTTTTTCATAAGTCGTATTGGTCTTCAGTATCTTCAAGATAATGACTCGGGCTTGAATTGATATCTTCGTCTTCTTCTGACTTGGACGATATAGCTTTTAATTGTCCTTGCATTTCTTCTTTTGACGTGGCTAAGGCTACTAGTAATTGCTTTTTCTAGACTAAGAATTGGGTTTCTTTTCAAATTATGTCTTATTGCTTATAGATACTTGACTCCGTGGAGACCTGTTCTTCTTATCATGTGAATATGCTAGCCACACATCAATGGCATTTTCGCTGATTAAACTTAATTCAAAAATTTCCTACCATCTTACTTTAATAACTCTTATCATCTATTGCATGCTTGTATCTTCAGCTATCTTAGCTGAATCATATTCCCATTGCATAATCCATCTCACCCCTAAGGAGATTAATTTCATTTTTGGTATGAATGAAGTCTTGGCTTTAAAATATTCATATCTCATAGCTGCTTCTTTTGGGAAAATGGCTGGTAATGGTCTGAAGTCTAAAAACCATTTAAGAAACCACTTTGGCAATTGTAAAGGGATTCATCTTCAAAACCATAAGAACCATGAATATGGGTTTGGAGAGAAGTATAAGATGTGGTGCTAGGCATCTATATAATCAAAATAATTATAATATGAAGGCTCAAACTTTCTGGTAAACTCTTTTTCTTGGAAAAGACTCTGGTTCCAATCTTTCAAGGTTAACACTTTTAAAACTTTCAACTTGGAATGGGATATTTTGTTTGGGTCTTTCTTATCAGGTATATGAGTGACTTTTATAGATTCAGTATCAACTAGTATGAACTCATAAAAGACTCAGGTTTTATATGTATGGACTGGTACATAATGGAAAGGTTTTGGGAAGATATGCTTGTACATGGTTTTCCTATCTAGGGTAAACCATTCTTTTTCTATGGGTAAGACTAGTAATGGTTTGGGATTTTCAATATAAGGATATTCTTCATAGGTTGGTTTAGTAATATATAAATTTGATGACTTTAAAGGCTGTTGAGCAAAAAATTTATTTTGAGATTGTATATCAACAGAGCTTTTATTGATGTTTGGAGAGCTTTTAACAACCCTATGACTATGTCATAGGTTTTTATGAAGTGGCTTATACATCTTTCTTACTATGATCCAATGGAGGACCATAATTATCTCTTGTATTTGGTTTCTTGCTCATATTGGGCAGAGCCCTGCAAAAATTCTCTTGTAAGGAAGTTTGGTAGAGCATTCTTAGCTCCTTTTATGTGGATTATTTAAAAATCAAAACATGACAAAAGTGCTTGCCATCTTGCAAAAATATGCTTTGAAATAAGATTTTTTACATCTTTTTGTAAGACATTGGGAACTGCCTTACAGTCTGTTCTTACTAAAAATCTTTCGTTGAATAAATCATCTTGAAACTTTGTGATACATAGCACTATAGATAAAATCTCTTTTTTAATTGTTGAATACTTTTGTTGAGCTGGATGCCAAATACTTGAATGATATTTGACGACTTGTTTTTTTACTGATCCTGGAAGGACCTACTTAAGGACACCACCATAACCAAGCTCGGAGGCGTCAATTTTAACTATTAATGATGCTGAAGGGTCTGGTATTCCTAGATATGGAAGACTCTTAACAATACCTTTGACTTTTACAACTATTTGACTCATCTCTTCATCCCATGGCGAAGGATTTTTCTTAAGACGCTTCTACAAAGGAGCACGAATAATTCTTATATTAGAAATGAAGTTTGCAACATAGTTGAGACATCCTAACAATCTTTGTAATTTCTTTTTATCCTTTATCTAATTTGGAAATTTTTTTTGTAAATTCTATTGATATTTTAATTGGTGTAATTGCACTTTGATAAATATCATCCTAAAAATCTAACTTTTATTTGGAATATTTTCATTTTTCTGACTGATATAACTAATCCATTTTCTTTTATAATTTCAATAAACTTCTCTAAATGTTGTATGTGTTGATTAATTCCTTTAGAGAATATTAACAAATCATCTAAATATACAATGGAGAATTCCATGTATGGATAGAAAGTATTATTCATAATTTCTTGAAATTCGCTTGGAGCATTTTTAAGTTCTTGAGGCATCAAATTCCATTCATAATGACCAAAATGGACTAAAAAGGCAGTTTTATATCTATCTTTTTCTTTTATAGATACTTGATAGTATCATAATTTCATATCAAATTTTGAGAATATATTAGTATTATTTAATCTTTTAATTAAATTGCTTTTATTAGGCAAGGGATACCTAATCCATTTTAAAAATTTATTTAACGGCTTGTAATTAATTACTAATCTGGGAGCTCCTCTTTCTAATTCGGATGCTTTCATTACATCAAATCCTGAACAACTCCAATGAGACTTGGAGGGTCTTATTAATCCCTTTTCTAAATATTCTTGTATTTCTTTTCTACAATATTTCAAATACTCTTCATTCATTTGTATGGGTTTGGCTTTGGTTGGTATATCTTTTTCTTTAAATCCTTCTTCATATGGTAAATATATTTCATGTATTTTTCTATGTTGAAATGTAATCGGATTATTATCACAAATTTCTTTTTCTATTTTTCTTTCAAAATCTTTTATTATTTTTTGTATTTTTAGGGTTTGTATCTATTCTTCTATTTTCTTATAATGAATTTCTCTATTTAATAGATTAATTTGCTTATGTTTTTGATTTATTAAGGTTTCTTTTATTCTTTCTTTTGATGTTGAAGCTTCTTGTAATAAATTCAATTCTTTTATTCTTGGTGACTCTAAAAATTCAAAGAGAATTGGGGTGTCTGGTACTACATATGCTTCTACTCCTTTTTCTGTTGTCCAAAAGGTATACAAAAGAACTATAAAGGGGGTTCCTAATATTATAGTGTTCATGATGTTTTTAACTAATGCAAATGAAGTTGTAAAAAAAAATCTTATTCTTGCAAACCTTTGCATTTGAAAGCTTATAATTGATTTTTAATACTGCTCCGCTTGCTTCTGAAACCCTTTCAGTTATCTTTTCATAATATTTATTTGGTATTACTCTTTCTTGTATTGCATTAATATCAGCTCATGAATCTACTAAGGCTATTAATTCAAATCGTTCATCTTTTACAATTAAGGTTATTTTTGTCCACCATTTATGAGTGGTCATTAAGCTTAATATATTAATAAAAGGTATAGAACTTTCTCCTTCTTCAAATTCTTTTATAGTTATTGGCTTTGGATTTTGTACTTTTATAATTTGTTCTCCCTTTAGTTTTAATAATCTGAATTATAATACAATATTTTGTTGTTTTAATTCTAAAATTTCTTGCTTTAGTATTTTAATTTCACTTTGTAAATCTTTTACTATAACTTCTTCTTTAGGGGTTTTAAACCTGTTATAAACTTCTTTTATTTCTACTGGTCTTATTTCTTTTTCCTGGTTTTCTTCTTTTATAATTAATTCATTTAGTTATTGTATAAATTCTTTTCTTAATGGTGAATCTTCTAATTTATCTATTACTGATATTAAGGTTGGTGTTTGATCTCTTGTTAAGACATTTAAAGTTTTTCCTATACAACTTTCACAATTACATAGACCAGGTCCTAAATAAAAATTTTCTTCTTCCTCTATTTTTGATTCTTCTGATGAATTTTTTTCTAATTGATATATCTCATTATCTATTGCTTCTTCCTCTTCATTTATTAATCTCTTCTTCCTCGGATTCTAGTTCTAGTCCATAATTAATTAATATTGCTAATAAAGATTGTTTTAACTTTTCATTGGTTATCTCATTTAGTTTTTGTTGTACTCTACAATTTCTTGCATAGTGTCCTGGTTTTCCACACTTCCAGCACACATTTTCTTTTTTAATTACTCTTTTATATTTTTTTTATAGAGGTTGGCTTATTCTGATAAATTGGTGGAGGTTGGTAATGTTATCTTTTATAATATCTTCTAGGATTGTGAGCTCTTATGTTTTTAGCTTGTTTTCTTATTTGTTTCTTATGTTGACTACTAGGTGCTCTTAAAGGTTCTACTCCATATTGCTGGCAAAAGTTTCCTAGCTTTTTTCTACTATTCAATTTTTCTTTTCTCATCCTCTCTTGTAATTTTATATCAGTACAAACTTCTATTCCAGTTTCTACTATTGTATTATGAATTTGACCAAAAGTTAATTTTTCAAAAGGAATTTGGGTACCAAAATGGGCTTGTAATTTTTGTGTTACTTTTGCAGCGAATAATCTTAGTAAGACTGCTACAAATCTCTTTTTCCAAAATGGTGCATTAGCATCTTCTCTCATAATTACTTTTGACATAAACACATCTTTGTACCATCTATAATCAGACATAGTTGGACACTTTAAATTAATTAATTGAATTCCTATTCTTTCTCTAAATGTGCTTGGATCTCCTATAAAGCTCTTAATTGAAAATATTTAAGTTGTTGTTGCATCTGATACTATATTTTCACCTTCTTATTTTACACTATTAATTATTGTATTTTTATCATTTTGGGTTAGCAAATTATTCCACCATCCTTTTAATTATCCTGTAAATCCATGGGTTATAGCTTTTACTGTATTTTCCTCTAGCATATTTCTTGACTTATAGGCTGTGCCGGCCATTGCCATTTGACATGTAAGATCTAATATAGCTTGTTCACTCATTACATCTATATTCCATTCTTCTAAGCTTGTACCATTAAAAGAGTTTTGTACCATTTGAGATCTCTCTTCAAAGCTTAAATCAATTGGTTTAGGTCTTGTATAATAATTTCTTAATATGTCTATTACTTAGTTTATTCATTTAATTCTAAAGTATTTATGGCTTTTATCCCTAGATTCAAATTTTTAATTTTTTCTTTAATATCTTCTATATCTGCTTCTACAGTTTTAAGCTTGAAACTTTCAAAATTACCATTTATCTTGTATATTGGTGTCTTTATTAGTTTTGGAGTTATATGACTTTTACTTATACTAGTACTAGCACTTTATGTTTGGCTCTCAATTCTTCCGAGTTGTCTACTCATGATGTCTAACATTTTATTTGAATAATTTCATTGTTGATGTACCCTTTTTATGTCCTTTTTTTTTTTTTTTGTTTATCTATGGTACCTTCTAGGCCAGTACCTTTATGACGAACTATTTCCACTTCAGTATCATCTGAGACTTTTACCATTGTATTTTCTTTTGGAGGATATTCAGATTCTATTACTTTTCTTGAGATTGTTTTCCAAGTGGATGTAATTTTTACTAAGGGACACATTTCTTTTAGTTTTGTATTATCATAAATATTTTTTAACCAATCAAAGAAATATAAACTAATCTCATTCTCTTCCATATATTGGTAAAATATTGATCTTATCTCTTTTGTCTCTTTCTTATTAAAGGTTCCAAAAAACCAATCTCTTAATTCTTTATTATATACATCTTCAAAATCTGCTCTTATCCATTCTTTCTCAATCTTAAAGGATTTTTCTCTAGTTAGTACATTTAGTATTTGTGATGCTGTTGGGGAATACTGACTACTATCTTCATATACTGGAGTTGCTACTCTAGCTCTACTATTATTAATTCCTCATATATCTATATTAATTACTAAACCATCTGCTAAATGTCTAAATGTTTTGAGTTTATATATATGGGGTCCTCTTATTTTTACAGATTTCGATCTATTCATTTTTAACCTCATATTATTTCCTTCTTGAATTATTTCTCTTACTTGTGTATTTTCTATTTTTATGGGTTCTATTACATCTTCTAATAGCCATTCTTCTGGAACATACTTTAACACTTCTGAATGTTTTAGTTTTTTAGGAACTTGTACAGTGGTTTTCTTAAATTTTCTTATACCAATACGGTTTCATCTCTTGGAGATTGTCTTAAAGCTCTAAAATTATAATCTATCTTTGTTACTTTATAATATATTCTATATATTATCTTAAAAGGATCATATTTTTCATCTATTATATCATTAGGGGTTT
The DNA here is from genome assembly GCA_031216105.1 of Dalbergia cultrata. Lineage (NCBI taxonomy): Eukaryota > Viridiplantae > Streptophyta > Magnoliopsida > Fabales > Fabaceae > Dalbergia > Dalbergia cultrata. The sequence goes on along the minus strand of CM062353.1, from coordinate 32,405,056 downwards.
TTACATATAACTGTATAGCTTCTGGGGTATATTCATTGTTTATATTCATTGCAAATTAGGATAACAATTAAAGAAAACTAGGCTATCATGGCAATTACTTTCTAACGTGGCTATTAATGAATCTTTAAGCCTTTTAAATCTTATATGTAACACCCTAATTTTTAACCCAATACTCTAGAACATATTAGGCTAATCATTAGGTTATTACTTCTTAGCCTCAACTTTTTAATAAAATACTTAGCGGAAATTACGGCTAAATTTTTCTTTTTGAAAACATAAACAAAGTGAGAGTCGTGAACTTAACTAATCGAATAATAGAGATGTAAAGCACGCGTAACACTCATCATAAATCATAAAGTGAAGCATACAACCAAAGAACAACAATCATGATAATAAAGGAAACATTTCATTAATAACATAATTAAGGTACATAAGTAGTCATACCTTCGTAGGGACGGGTAGAGCTTGTAGTACAATGGAAACAAAATACAAGGAAATGTAAAGTACATAGTTCAACATGAAGATAGAAAAACCCAAAACGCTACCCTCCTACTAGACTACGAGTACAAACTACAACCCCTCCCAAAAGGTACTACCGAAGGGAAGATCTCCAAAAAAGCTCGGGTACTCGCAAAGCTCTCCATCGGAAACTAGTGGCGACGGGGATCCTCGGGTGATGGAGGCAGGTAACCGGGGAACCGCTCTATCTCCTCCTGTGTGGGCCAATGGAGTGTGAAGGGAACTCGTGGTGGCTGAACGTGAGCTCCTCGACGCGGGTGTATCTCGACTTTCTTCGCCAAGTATGGCTGCCTCACGGTCTCCTCACTCCCCTCGTGCCGGAACTGGGGAAAGGGAGCGGAGCCCTCCGAAGGGACATGCATTGACGAATCCTCGGATGGATCAGTCTCAAACCTCCTCGAGCGAGGTACATACTCCGGGTAGTCACGGACAGCCGAGGCAGAGGTACGGGAACGGCGTAGCTGCTCGTCACGTAGGCAAGTGCGCTCGAAGATCATGTAATCACCACCAAAAGGTGTAGTAGGAGTGAACTGGTAGCTCCAAACCGGGTAAGCGAAAGGTCGTCCCATGTACACAAAAAACGCGGACGACACAATGACCCTCGAAATGATACGAATGGTGGTTCGGGCCGTAGTGCACCTCCCAAACAGGCATGTCAATGAAAAGCACGAACGTCGCCATCAGTCTCTGAAGATGTGATGAAAGAAAGAACAAAGAGGAGTGAGAATTCTTGCTAAAGAATCTCAGTAGGAGTCTCCTATCCTAGGGTTACGTCGTACACATCCTCAGGAACCTTGAGTTTATTTATAAAATAGTGATCATGCATATAAGGTTCAATTTAGGGTTTCTCAAACTAATTATCCAATGTCTATTCCTTTTAGCATGCATCTTGATGTTATGAGTGCAACATATTATATCATGGATGCATGTCAATACTTGGGCATATAAAACAACACATCAAAGCACATAAACATAAATCATGTGGCATAAGGACATAAAACTTTCAAGTGAATCATTCCTCAACTTCGTGACATCAATCATGGTACTTTAGCATAATAAGCCACCCTAAAAATAACTAGGTTAGGAGCTCATACCTCAGGTAGTCGTCACTAGCTCTTGCTTATTATCTGAATAAGCGAAACATAAATAATAATCCTGACTCGCAAATACGGGTAGGGGGCAGGGATCATCTCTCTTTGGGATTACCCTCTTTGAAACGCTTTGCGGGCATTAAGCCACAGCAATTTGTCCGCTTTGGTAGGCTGCATCTACTTATACCCTCACGGATTTGTCTCCCCTAGGGGTGCTCGGCTGAACCGGTGTCACCCAAAGCAGCTGCCTCAGTGCTTTGTCACATAAAAATCTCCTGGGGGTGCTCGGCCGAACCGGTGTCACCCAGGGTTTTCAACTCATATGGTACTCATAAATATTTCTTTAACCCTTTAAGGTTTGATGGAAATTCGACAATTTCCTTCAAACTGCCACAAGCAAAATCACATAACAAGTTCTAATGAAATCTCATGCTATGATAAACTGTAACATTTTCAACAATCATTTTCTCATGCATCAAGCACATCTCATCATATCATTGCATCATATAACACATCATAGCTTTGACAACTTTCTTAGTGTCTTATGCTTTGACCCTTAAGGTCCTCAACTCACATTCTAAGTTATAAATCATCAAACCTAATCTCTCGGGAACTTATAAGGTCATAACTAAGTATTTCTCACCTCACACTATGGTCAAGAACATCTCTAAACCTCAAGGATGCAGAATTCATAATCCTAACTTTACGGGTACCTAGGAGTCACAACAATGACCCTTTCTAAGTCCGATTTGCTCCTAAGCCATCAAGATCAAGTCCTAAACCATTTATGAGTCATTCCTACACATTTAAACTAATTTAAATCCATGATTAGCATTACTAAACCTTGCTGGACAGAATCTAGAAAATTCAAACATTAAAGGATCTAGAAGTCTCAAATTAATTCTTTTCTAATTTCTAACTTCTCTTATCTTCCACATATGAGCTTTACCATTAATTATACTTAAACATAGGCATATTATCACCATTAAAACAGTTCATACAGTGGCAAATAATAGCAAGGCAGAACCAAAACAAACATCTCCATTTAAAGGCATCAAACACAATTTTTAAAGCACATAAAATACTAGTTTTTCTTGGAACATTTTTAAAACTTTCAAAACTCATTTCTAAACATTTTTATCATTTGAAACCATAAAGATATTTACGAGGGCAGTGACCAAATCAACTTTGTCTCAAGAGGTCCTAAATTCATAAAACTTAGTTCTACATATTCCTTGTACTCATAAAAGCTTAGAAAATTTATAAAACATAGTTTTCAATACTTAGAAGCATCAAAACCTCTTAGGGCCAAAATATGAACCAAAGGAAATAAATATTTTTAGACCTTTGTTTGAGACAACAATGGGCAAGTCTTTGAGCTCTAGGTTTATTTAAGTGATGACATAAAAATAAACATGTTCATGCACTCATTTTAGGTTCCATTAGAAAGTAAAGTGATAACATAAAATAAATATGAGATGCAACATATTATTATCTTTGATATTTAGTGAGAACTTGAAATATAAACATGATAATGCATAGCTTGAAATATAAATATGATAATGCAAGTTCATTCATTATCTTGATACTTAGTGATAGCAAAGAAAGTAAATATGATGTGCAAAGCATGAAAGTAAACATGGATGCAAGGTTCATTTTATGATAGTCTAGAGCTCATATAAGACTTTAACATATAACAACCTAACACTCATCTCATCACAAAGAGAGCTTTAGAGTTCTTGAACTAAGTTCTCAAAGGAACTATGAGGTTCTTGAATATCATCATCAAGCTCAAAGTAAATAAACTTTCAAAACAAAATAAAACCCCAAAGATCAAAGGACCAAAACCAAAATATTGTAGGAAAGGAAACAAGAAAAACCAAAACCAAAATAGCAAGGAAAGTAAAGGTGTTCTTGAACAAAAATCCCTTTGAGCTAGATAATAAAGATGAAACTTAGAGAAAACAAAAACTCAAGCTCTAGAGGTTCCTTTGAGATGAACACAAAGTCATCATCTAGGAGCTCTCATCATTGAGCTATCATGTAGCCAAGAGGACCAAGAGGCTGAAAATACAAGAAGAAGAAACAAAGAAAGTTTCAAAAAGAAAATCCAAGAGAAAACTAGAAAAGCTCATTTTCATGGAAAACAAAGTTTAGAAAACACTCCTACCTAGAGTGAAGACACAAAGGTTGAACTTTAAAAAGAAAAACAAGATGATGAGCTCCTCCTTGGGGCTAGATGGCTTCGGCCTTATGGAGAGGAAAAGAAAGGAAATGTGTTCTTGGTGGGCTTGTGTTTGAGAATGGAAGTTTAGGTGTTTGTATGATGATCTAAGGTGGTGGGGGTGGTGTTTCAAGGTTATGTGATGATTATGTGATGAGAGGATGAAGAAGATGAAGATGAAAAGAAAGGAAGAACTCTCTTGAAACTTGAGAGAAAAAGAAAGAACTCAAGAAAGTTTAGGAAAACTAAAAGTGTGCAAAGGAACTAAAGTGTTTGCATGTGTTTCTAGGCAAGGTATTTATAGAGAATGAAAAAAATTGAAAGCTCAAATGAGGAGGAGGGTGATCGTGTGGCTTTGGAGGAAAAAGGGAGAGAAAATATCTCTTACACAAGGTCATTCAAGCATGGTTTGAAGTATGAAGTGTATGATACAAAGTATTGCTTGATGTGAGTGAATTTCCTATCAATTTTTTTAATGAAATTAGGCTTCTAGAAACTTGACATTGCTGGAACTTTTCCAGCCACAAATAAATGGAGAAAATGGGCTATTTTAATTAGTTATTCATTTGGAAAATCAAGCTTGATTGAAAGTTATGACAATGTATGGTATATGTGACTTGAGGTATGGCCTTGGAGTGTTGAAAAATTGAACATGTGATGCATATGGGGGCATGGAGTGTTCGGCCAGACCAGGGGCAGCAGAGAGGAGGTGAGGTTTGATCATCTAATTGGGTGTTAATGGTAGGTTTAGATGTGTATTAGCTTAGGTACAAGGTTAGGAATAATTAAGCTTAAGTTTAGGTAACTAAGAATGTGATTTAAGGATTTTATGACAAGATTAGGAGTGCTCATACATCATTAGAGAATTAAAAACTCATTTTTGAATAAATAATGTGTAACACAATTCCATGATTTAAGGAATTGGAAAGAGAAAACACTATTCAAGATTCCATGACTAGGAGTCTAGAAATTAAAATATGATTTTAAGTTGTAATTAAGCACTTTTAGGTTCTAATCAACTTTAACAAATTATTTTGACTCAACATTAATTATGGAATTAATTAATCTTTGATTAGAGCCTAATATTGCTTAGGTTTACTTAATCACGCGATTAAGCGTAAAAACACGAAACTAGGGGCAAAACTGTAATTTTGCACTAATTTCGCCCGGGACCAAAACTAAAGTCATAGTCTACATAAAAACGCTTTTTAAAACTATCTGGAGAAGTTTCGGGTTCATTCGGCACTTGCAAATGGGTAAAACACCGCATGGGCATTTTGGTCATTTTGACCCGAAAACTCGAGAAACGAGATTTTCAATCCCGGGAAGGTACACAAGTCATCCAATCCCCTTCCAACATTGAGTTTGCCCTTCGAGTACTGTTGGACCAGCTTTCCTCGAATTTCGGGCCGAAAATGACCTCAGGGGCATTTTGGTCATTTTCACTCTAACAGAAAATCGGGGTGTTACATTATATCTCTTAATATCATTAATATGGTAATATTTACTCCTATCTTGAAGTTTGGTTTTGCTGCAACTTGTATTAATCCTAAATGTATAAAATGAAACCCTTGTTCTTTATGCTCTCTTATCTTTTCAGCTTCTAATATATTTACGATGTTATTATTACTTGTTCCTGGATTGCTAGATTCTAACATATGTATTTCTTCATCTCTTTGTTGCCAAAAGTGTTGACTTTTATATATTTCATTGTTTCTTATTATTGTTATAGACCACTTATGTAGCCTTTCTTCTATTTTTTCTATTTGTAATTCTCATAAGATGCTGTTATTATTATTGGTGGATGAGGTTTCTTCATTATATGCTCTTACTACTATCTCATTATTTCTTCCTAAGTTCAAATTACTTAAAATTCTAAGAAGAGCTGCCATTAATCTAATAAGAGGTTTATGCTACGGGACCACCCTAGCTAACCAATGGTTTCACTGCCTCACACAAGACTTACTACTGGGACCACTATCTAGGCTGACCAACGTATAAACAACTCTCACTGCTATAGTAGACTCTGAGTTCAATTAACAAACAGAACTAGCTTAGAAAGATAAGGAACAAAACTTAAACAAAGAAATAACTCAACAATAATAAAGAATAAAATTAAAGAAAACTTATATCCAATAATATCAGAAAAAACTTGTATCCAGATCAAATCCTAAGCTTATCCCTTGACTTAGGCTCTAATACTAGAGCTGAGGATCATTACGGAGAAGTTATTAGACATGGGAATAAATAGCAAATATTTATGCGGCTAAAACTTGTAAGAAAGAAGACGTAAGAGTTAATTGACAATTTGTCCTCAAGCTATCATTGTAAAAGCTGGATAAGTCACGAGCTTGTATTGTAATAGTAAGATAGGTCCTCTATATAAGCAGAATTGTAAGCATAGGAAAGGCACAGAAAAAATTACTTGCTTTACTCAATACCAGCAAACCAAAGTAAGCATTCACCAGCCTGAAATCATTATCGGAAAACCCTTGTATCATTCCTTTACTTGTAAAAAACCTCCAAGCATTCAATAAGATCTCCAAAGTTTACAAGTTTTCAAGCAAAGTATTTGTAAGTTTTCTATATTTAATAGTTTTCTATGATTCATACACATATCTTTAAGAGTTATCTTAGAAAATTAAGACATGATCAAAACAAAGTATTGCATTTAATAGATTTTGTTGAAAATAATCCAGTACCCAATCGGGAAGCTAGAAGAGCCCAATTATATGAAATATTTCATATTATAGAATTTCGTATTAATAAGTGTGAGTAGCATCTAGATTGTTTAAGCCATTGTTAAATGTATCTTTTATATTCATTAAAACTAAGATTAAAGCTTCTTAACCATATTTATAAGCAAATTTTACAAGAGGTATTTCATTTAGAAATAAAAGAACAAAATTATTCAAATTTTATGAGAATTCATTATCTTCATAATAGACTTTTTAATATTGAATATTGCATCAAGCTCATCAATTCTTCGTAACGATCCTCAACTCTGGCATCAGAGCCTAAGTCATGGTATATATATATATATATATATAATAGTAATAATAATAATAATAAAAGAATAGATCTTGTGCATCCCATGTCTCGTTATTATATATGTATATGACAATAATATTCATAATAACCTGTGTGCAACTTGCGCAACCTTTTTCTTATATATGTATATAATAACATGAATGTGATGATGCACGGGATCACATTTTAAGTCTTGAAATAATAATAATAATTACGTTACTTATATATATATATAAAATAACTTTACTTATATAGTTATTTTTGAAGTAGTAATAATAATACCAATAATAATAATAATAATAATAATTCATATACCACTAAATTTCGTATTTGGGATATCATATTTATTTCATTTCTATTTCAATACTTAATTATCAGTATAATTTATTCATTAGATTATGTGCTGAGATAATACCTCTGGTTGCATGGTTTACATATTTTAGGTTGAAAGTACTATCATTCTTATACAAAATTGGCAAAATATACTGGGTCATGTGTAACACTCTAAAAATTATATAAAAATTAATTTGAACATTTCTAGTCATAATCTCAAAAATCCGATAGACATAGAAATGATGAGGACGATCCAACGAATCTGTAAAAAAAAAACATGAATAGTACCCTTGCAGGTCTCGCAAGCCCGTTGGGACAGTTGAAACCCTAGAATTAGGGCCCGAAGATGCCCGAAAGTGAGAAATTATAGGATTAAAATTAGAAATGGGTAGGAATAAAGATTTTATACTTAGAATTAATTTTCGGGCAATAGTTTATTACCTGAGTACACCGCTTTACCCATTCTGTAAATTTTCAGTGTGCAATTTCTAACACCGAAAACTAAGTTAATCTTTACAAAAGGATAATGTCTATCCATTCAAACCAAGTGGATAGCTAAGATTCAATCTTGATTAACAAGATCAAATCCTAGCCATCCATCTTATTTTCTTTTAGAAAGAATGTTGACTTTACATTAAATAATTATTATAACTTAATCCAAGATCATTAAAAAGCCACAAAACTTGTTCTTCAAGCTTGTATTCTCGGCCATGAACCAGAAACCCATGTTTCCATGGTGTTTTTTTTCCCACAAAAATCAACTTTAAATGCCCAAAACCTTGGATTTAAATCATCAAAACTCCAAATCTTCTTCACAAAACTTGTTCTAGTCATTACCATACACAAATCTAACCGATTAGAATTTTAATCCATCACTATTTTTCCATTTTAAGCCACCATAGATCACTATTTTAGGGAGGTTTAGGTGCTGTTTAGGAGGTCTTGAAGTGAAGGGAATCCATCTTGAATAACTTTTGGAGCCAAGATCACTAAAGCCATCAAAGTAGGGCTTTATTCATCCACTTTTCATTCAAATTTTGCTATGAGATTTGTGGAATGATTGAGTCTGAAATTTTTGGATTTATTTGATGATTATACATGAATATTTATGTGTTAATTTTGGTAGAAGGTTTTGATGAAGTTAGATAAGCTATTTTCTTAAAACATGTTCTGACCTTGTTGCTAGAAATCCCGTTTTTGAGTATGCAGCTGAAAAACTTTGATTTTTCTCACTAATTTAGAGACATGATTATAAGCTAAAATTTTTATATGATGAAGCTAACATTGGAAGAGTTTCAATTAATTTTATTGGCTCATATTAAGCACTTTATCTATTTTTAAAAAATGGAAAACCGAACAAGTTAGGGTTTCTGCCTGTACAGTCCAGTTTGTAGCACTGAAATTGTCTAATTTTATTACCCTATCAAATGATTGAATTTTGAGCTGAAACGTTTATAGGAGGTTGAAGACATCTTGAAGTTGAACCCTAAATTTTTGTATGAATTTTTAAGCTCATTTGATAGGGTGTAAAATTTGAGACTTCTGGCTCTTGGTGGAAATTGAGCAATTCTGACCTCCAAATTTGTGAAATTTTGTAAATATAGTTAGCGACCTTATCATGCTTTGAAACTTTTATAGGAGCTTATTGATACATTTAATTGTCTCTAAAAATTATATTTGCTCTGTTTTAATGATGTTTACAAATTTAATCATAATTTTCTTGATGACTAAAATTCTAGCAGCAAGCTGAAATAGCAAAAAGGATTATGAGAAATTGTTGATTTGATCTCATTTATGTTATGTGAACTCATTGATGAAATAATGGTACTTGGTACTAGTTTGACATGAGTATATGAATATGAATAATTGATCATGTGAGTTTATTGATGTGGTTTGGCACACATAGGTATGAAAAATATTTCTTACAATTATGTATATGCAAAAGAAAAACATAAGATTGAATTTCTTAGGCTGGAGAAAGTAAATCCGGCCTGTCAGGGAAAGTAAACTTGACCACCAAGAAAAGCATAAGATTATCAATCTTGGGCTAGAGAAAGCAAATCCGGTCTATTGGGGAAAGTAAACCCGACTACCCTTGAATTGATTCGAGGAAAGTAGACCTGAGTACCCTTAAATTGATTCGGGGAAAGTAAACCTGGCTAGGAATAGGTATGTGTGAGAATTGGAGAAAGTAAATCCAATTATCATGTATAGGAATGAGCTCAGTCCTGAAAAGTAGTCTATTACCCATTATTGCCACGCTGGCGATGGCGATACATAACACCAAGACATGACAAGATCAGTCAAGGGCCAAGATGAGTTGAGATAACAATTGTTACAAGTAGTTCTTTATCTTATGTATCAGGTAATGAATTTTAGTATCAATATGGAAGCTAATATGTTTAAGTTGTGATTTAGCAGTATATGCTTTTATCTGATCTTGAGTAGTATGATATGCGTATATTAAGTGGCTGTATGATAAAAGAAACCCACTTCAGAAGAATATTTTTTGAACTTTAAAATGAACATTGAATTATGTTGCATGCTCACATTTTCTTAATAAACTGAAGTGGTTAGGACGATGATGATGATATTAATTTTAGTGTATGTTTTGGGGAATGCCCTACTGAGAATTTTAGAATTCTTGCCCCTATTTGTTTGTTTCCATGTCATTTTCAGGTTGATTCCAGAGAAAAGTGAAGCAGCTACAAGAAAGAATAATTGGAATTTCTATAGTTTAGTAATGGAAACTTGTATCTGTTGTACTTAACTATATATATGTGTCTATAAATATAGAAAATAATAGATGTGTACTACAGCTCATAGAAGACCTTTCTTTTGTACTTAACTTGTATTAAATCAGTACTTTGTTTCTTTTATATATATATATATTGATATAGCCACAAGTTAGTTAGTATACGATTCTACCGATTCTTGTTATAGACAATTAAGAAAGGTCCGTAAATTTATAAGTAACAACTCCCAAGTATGATACCATGACTAAATAATGATATTTTACTTGGGAGGATGTTCTCGGTGACGAGGACGGGGAGTGATAACCGATGCAAAGGAGGAACGGACAAGGAGCAGCTCCTCGCAAGGTCCTCTAAGCGGAGGGGTACATGAATGAACCGATTACACACCAGAATGAGAGGGATCCTAAGAGTGTATAGGTATGGGACTATACAACTGAGGAGGGCTTATATGAATTGATTTGTACTACCTATACCAATAAGATGCATCTTCTTTTCGACAGCCTAAACTGAAAGAACCCTACAGTTAAGCATGCTTGACCTAGATCAATTTTGGGATGGGTGACCTCCTGGGAAGTTTTCCCAGGAAGCATGTGAGTGAGGACAAAACATGTTAAAAAGACCCGTGTTGATTTGTAGGGACAGTAGTCAATCCATAAAGAAGCATGGGTTGTTACATCATGCATTCCTAAAGCATAACTAAGTCCATTCATTTCCTTCTTATAGCTCTTAACTGTGTTACAATGTAAGTGTATGTTTGTTAACATTTTAATTTCTTTAGTTATCAAAGATGATATGTGAATATCAAAAGCTTATCTTATGTCTTCAAATGCTTAGGTATTCGTTCCTAAGGGTGGAATGTCAATGTGCACTTTGCAAATTTAGCTACTAATGGATGAGTTTTCTATATATAGTTGCTTCTTATTTTGAATGTTGTTAGTAATTGATTCATTTCTTTCTAAGTTAGTCTATATATGTGATGTATAAAACTGTATATATTATTTTAAAAATATCATACTTAATTAAATATATTATAAATAAAAATATTACACAATTTAAATAGTTTTTAAATTAAGAATTTTGCAAATTAATTTTCCATGCAATACATAGGTACACAATAATAATAATAATAAAGACGGGTAAGCGATAGTAATTGGAAGAAAGAACCACAAAGGGTGTGTTTGGTTAGGAGGTACAAATGGTGAGTACGTTTTTGTAGATGAGCTCCATGTGTAAATTATATATGGAGTTTATCGATGAAAATTTACTCTAAATTTTTACCCCTAGCCAAACACACTCTAGGAAAGAAAACCACAACAGAGCTGCTCCATTCAGTTATGGGAAATACATGCACAAAAACATAAATGGCTCCGATCCAATTTGAAATACGAAAGTTTAAACACAAGTAACTCCGATCTAAAGTAAAAGCATCACTATCCTAAAGTCAAATAAGGCAAATCTAATATGGAACGTAACTCCGACACACGAGCTAGCAAGTCGGACCTCTTGGCCTGAAGAGTGGCTATCTCATGATCAAGAAGCTCCATCTCCTTCAAAGCCCGCTCCAAGGCTCGCGAGGGAGCATCTTCTGGAGGAGAAATGATGATCTGCGCCTTAAAGTTGTCAAGCCACGCTATATCAAAAGGAAACATGGAAAGAGCATCAATGAATTCCAATAAGTAAGCAAGACCATCCTCCAAAAGAACCTTCAAAGGCGTAGACTCAATGTAATGCAAAAACTCCCATAGAATGGAGTAGCCTATGCTACGACGCATAGGGGTAAGATCCACCAACCACATCGAAGAGCAAGTTGTTAAGAAACTTGCAAGAAAGGTGACCTACTCTGCTTTTAGAATAGCACATTGTGTCAAGGCAACCAGCTCAGCCTTAAACTTCGGATTTACCCAACAGTGTTTGCTAGCACCTACATATAGCAAAAAGAAATTTTTTTGGAAAGAATACAATTAAGAGAAAGAAACTATATTGAGCTAGGTAAATGAGAAAAGTAAAATGGGAACGAAGCTCACCTACAGAAGCCAAGTCAGGCTGCTCGAAATGAGACACAGTCTTGTCAACAGGAAGACGCTCCTCTTTGATGGGTGCCTCATCCCGAACTAGAGACTAAACTTCCTGGAGATGATCCTCCCCAATATTAGATCGCCCCTTCTTAGAGTGTTGTTCCTTATGGATGCGAAGCCTCTTCTAACTCAACCTCAGCCTGAACGTCATCTCTTACATTCCCCTCTTGATCGCCATCATTGGGGAGAGACTTAGACATAAAGTTTGTTCATCATCATCACTCAGGTCGCCATGATGAGATGTATCACTATGGCTGGGCTCATCATCATTCTCTTCACCATAGGTCCCCACATCATGTGACAATGGATCTGCATATGGTATCATAGCTACATGACTTGTGGTTTTCACACCTTTAAAACAAGCTTCCAACTTACTCAAGTGGGAAGAACCTTGATGCCTAAACTTTAGAAATTTTGGGTTATCCTAAAATCCAACATCCAAAGGAGAGAGAATAAGTGAATAGATACTAAACATGTAACAATTATAAAATTATTAAATTAATAGCACTAACATAAAAGACATACCTTTTTTCTAGCTTCCCAAAACTTCGGTGGAGCTTTTATGGTTCTTTTTACAGGATCCCATCCTAAGCTAGATCGATTTTCAACAAGCTTTGACCACAAACTAAAATCACTTTTAAGAATGTTCCATTTATTTTGCAATTGTCTGTGAACATAGTTATGGCCTATTTTTTCGTTAAACTTGGCAATTATATTGTGTACTGGACTAAAAAATATGGGCCTATACCTTGGCCTAAGACACAAGACCTTGGCCCAATTTGGGAAATTCTCACTGAAGGGCCCTACAGATCGGTTATGTGGCCCAAGTATCTCTTAAAGAATATATCTCGGATTTAGTTGAGAATATCTCCTGAATTCCGCACATAATCTCTCTTTACCTTATCATATCTATATCATATCTGATTATTATCTTTAGTACTGACTAAATCGCAGGAATATCCCCTATATTTGAGGAAGATCATAACATATTCACTATGGGGTAAACTCATATTATATAAGGGGGCGATAGCCCCTAAGGTATGAATAATCCCTATCATATATACACCTCTCCACTCCTCACGCTTTTACTGACTTAAGCATCGGAGTGTCTTTGCAGGTACCCCACCCCCCATTTCCACGGACGCTGGAGCTACTTGCATCCTTACCATTACTTCTAGGTAAAAACATTGGCGCCCACCGTGGGGCTGGTAAACAAACCTACCTCACAACCTCAAAAAATCACCATCCATGGCTGACGCTTCCAGCTAGAACACTCCCCCCAATAACCAAACTCCTCCCAACCTTGACCAATTTCAGGAAGAAAATCGTCACTTGGCCGATCACCTCCGCAAGCTTTAAGAAGAGCACTAATCCTTAAAGCTTGAAAAGTCAAGAAACCCCAAACAAGGATCAACCAATCCAGGAAACAGCGAACTGGCTAGTCATGATTTTGGCAACAATAGACTCTCGTACTCTCATTATCCTACCTACCAAACTGAATATGATGATGAGCCTGAACCCACAAACCACGAACCATTCTCAGAAAAACTCATAGCTGCTATTCTACCTGCCAATTTTAGACTCCCAACGTCACTTTGCCCTTATGATGGAACCGGAGATCCCCAATCATTCATCACAATGTTCAAATCCATGATGCTCATCAATGGAGCCACAGACAGAATCCTTTGCCGAACTTTCACATCCTTCCTGGAAAAGTCGGCACTTTTGTGGTTCTCAACCTTGCCTCCGAACTCTATCCATAGGTTCGAAGACCTCGCCAGAGCCTTCACTAATAGATTTGTATCTTCCAAGATCTATACCAAGACATCAGATTCCTTATAACACGTCAGACAAGGATCTGATGAGTCCCTAAGAGCCTATTTAACTCGATTTCAAGAAGAGGCATCACAAATTCCTGACCTCAACCCAACAGTCGAGCTACACCAAATCAGAATTGGTGTGCAATCTGGACCATTCAAAGAAAGCTTAGCAATCACCAGGCCGAGAACCATACATGCACTCCGGGAAAGGGCCCTCGGATACATCAATGCTGAGGAGCTCCGAGCAGCAGAGAAGAACAATTAGAAGCAAGATAAAGATAGCTCGGGCCAAAAACACAAAGAGGGCAAGCATAAGCACAGGAAAAACTTTGGATATTCCGAACCAAGATTTGCTACCTCTACCCCATTCAATGCAAGGGCAAGTACAATCTTGATTGAAATATTCAGTGCTCGGCTCCTCAAACCAACTAAAGGAGATCCTAGGCCAGGGCCAAAAGGCATAGACCAAAGCAAAGTCTGCGAGTACCATAACTCCAGGGGACACACAACGGATGAATGCAAAAGCTTGAAGAATAGAATTGAACGTCTCATCCGAGATGGATATCTGAAACAATTCATAAATGACAAAAAAGAAGAAAATAAAAGATGTTGAAGCCAAGAAAGAAGAAAGCATCGCAGCCCCTCAACATCTTCAAATAGTGAGTCCCCACCAAAACACAAAAAGTCTGAACAAAAAAGGCAATCTCCCTCTTATGAAGAACCAAGAATTCATGGTGTCATCGACCACATTGCATAGGGATTTGCAGGAGGAGGTGAGACAAACTCAGCAAGGAAAAGGTCACTCTGGGCAATCATGTCACTTGAAGGAACATCACCTTCCTCAAAACCAAAGACCAAAAACTCGATAATATCTTTCTCAAATTCTGACTTCAAAGGAATTGATGAAAATTTACACAATCTTGTTGTAATTTCCATTCTTGCTGGTAATTTCTTGGTCAAGAAAGTCCTAGTGGATCAAGGGAGTTCAGCCGAAATACTCTTCTACTCCACCTTCAGACGGATACAACTATCTGAAAACTCCCTCCTCCTCTACAACGGTGAACTGGTCGGATTTACTGGGAACAAAGTAAAAGTACTCGGCTATGTGTGGCTCTGGACAACATTTGGCATAGAATCGTTGACAAATACGGTCGACCTCCAGTACCTAGTTATTGATGCAAACAGTCCCTACCACATAATTCTAGGGTGACCTTCACTCAATGCCCTAGGAGCTGTAGTCTTAACACCGCATCTGGCCATGAAATTCCCGATATCTGAATCCAAAGTCGGAGTAGTCCATGCTGACAAAAAAGAAGCTAGGACGTGCTACAACGAGTGTCTGAAGGTAAAGTGCACAAAGAAATAGAAGACTGAGCAAATACACAATGTATTTTACACTAACCAAATCCCATTGATCTCCAAACTGGATCCTAGAGGGGAAATTCAGAACTGACTACAGCCGACCGACGACTTACAAACTATCCAGATAGGCGATAAGGCAAAAAAAGTAACCTTCATTGGAGTCGAACTTCCTCTAAGCTTGTCTGCAGAACTCTCTGCTTTACTCTTAAAGAACACCGATCTATTTGCCTGGACCCTAGCTGACATGCCAAGAATCAACCCGGATGTGATTAGTCACAAGCTAATGGTCGACCCAAAAGCTCAACCGATAGCGCAAAAGAAAAGGACATTGGGAGCCAAATGCTAGAAAGTAGCCTTAGAAGAAATCAAGAAGCTCCTTAAAGCCGACTTCATAAGAGAAATCAAGTACACTACATGGCTAGTGAGTGTAGTAATCGTGAAGAAAAGCTCGGGTAAATGGCGCATGTGTGTAGACTTCACCGATCTTAACAAAGCCTGCTCAAAAGACTCATATCCCCTTTTCAATATGGACAAGCTCGTCAACAATGCCTCTGGCTACCAATATCTTAGATTTGTGAATGTATACTATGGTTACAATCAAATCAGAATGCATCTAGAAGATGAAAACAAAACCACATTCTTTACAGAGCACTCTAACTTTTGTTACAAAGTCATGCCTTTTGGCTTGAAGAATGCAGGAGCCATGTACTAGAGGCTCATGAACAAAGTATTCGAAGAATAGATCAGCAGAAACGTCGAAGTGTACGTTGATAATATGGTGGCAAAGATGCCTTCAACCGGAGATCATATTAAAGATCTTGAAGAAATATTCAAACAACTCCGCAAATACAACATGAGGTTAAATCCTGAAAAATGTGCATTCTGAGTTCACGGAGGAAAATTTCTCGGATTCATGCTCAACAATTGAGAAATAGAAGCCAACCCTAACAAATACCAAGCAATAATTGAAATGAGAAGCCCAAGCTCAGTGAAAGAAGTACAACAACTGACTGGCCACCTAGTAGCCCTATCTCGTTTCCTCTCAAGATCAGCTGAGAAAGCAGCCCTATTCTTCAAAATGCTAAGAAAACAAACATCGTTCATTTGGTTAGAAGATTGTGAAAAAGCCTTCACTGAATTAAAGGTACTTATCTTAACACCACCTGTGCTTACTAAGCCTCACCTTGGAGAAACCCTTTTTCTTTATCTATCTGTGACCGAACACGTCGTGAGCTCGGTCCTCATCACAGAAGCAGACAAAATACAGCAACCAGTTTATTTCGTCAGCAAGACACTTCAAGGTCCTAAGCAAAGGTACCAAAAAATTGAAAAGCTAGCATACGCAGTAGTGGTATCGGCTAGGAAGTTGAGACCATACTTTTAGAGCCACCATATTGTTGTCCGCACAGAACAACCTATCAGACAAATACTAATTAAACTTGAATTAGCTAGAAGAATGATTTCATGGTTCGTTGAACTTTCAGAGTAAAGCCTGGAATACCAACCCAGAGGCCCAATCAAAGCACAGGCCCTTACCGACTTTATGGCAAAACTCTCACAGGCCTCCCAACAGAACTCGGCTACTGGACACTACATGCTGATGGAGCTGCGAATGGCAAAGGAAGCGGAGCTGGAATCACACTAGAGAACGGAGAAGGAATCTTAATAGAACAATTTCTCCCATTCTAGTTCTAGGCCAGTAACAATCAAGCAGAATATGAAGCCCTAATAGCAGGCCTCAAGCTCGCCCAAGAAGTCGGAGTCCAAAAACTTGAAGTGAAAGCAGATTCTTAGCTACTCGTCGGCCAAGTTAATGGTACTTTTGTTGCAAAAGACCCTCTCTTGGAAAAATATTTAGCACTGGTAAAAAACTTAATGCAACACTTTCGATTCTTACGAAGTAATTCACATACCAAGAGAGCACAACACAAGGGCCGATATCTTCTCTAAACTCGCCAGCACCAGCAAACCACAGAACAACAAGTCTATAATCCAGGTGAAACTTCAAAACCTGAGTTGTCTTCAATCCGAAAGTTGCAACATTGAGATTGGAAGCCAAGATTGGCGAACTCCACTTCTAAACTACCTAGCATCAGGGGAAATTCCAAGCTTGGTAACCGATGATAAAAAATTTAAGCGACAAACAAGTTACTACACATTATGTGGAGGTCAGCTTTTCAGGCGAGGATATTTACTCCCCCTTCTAAAATGCCTCGGACCTCAAGAAGTCAATGATATAATGGTCGAGGTTCATGAAGGAGTATGCAGAAACCACATCAGAGGTCGAGCTCTCACTGCCAAAACATTTCGAGCAGGGTACTTTTGGAATACTATGAAAACTGACTGCACAGACTTTGTACGCAAATGTGACAAATGCCAAAGATTCTCAGAAGTCTCCTAAAGACACCCAAAACTACTACATTTCTCGGAAGCCAGCTTGCCTTTCCACAGATGGGGAATCGACCTACTCGGTCCTTTCCCCTAGCACCAAGACAACTCAGATACTTAATAGTAGCTATTGACTACTTCACTAAGTGGATCGAAGCATAACCTCTCACAACAATTATTGCAGACAAAATCAGAAAATTTATCTGGAAAACAATCATATGCAAATTTGGACTGCTTAAAGAATTGATCACCGACAACAACACACAGTTCACAGACTAAAGAAGCTCTGTGAGAATTTTCAAATCAAGCAAATTTTTGCTTCTATAGAACATCCACAGACCAACGGCCTAGCCGAAGCCACCAATAAGCTCATCCTCACGGCACTTAAGAAAAAGCTCGATAAGGCAAAAGGCTTGTGGGCCGAAGATCTACCCAAAGTCCTCTGAGGATATCACACTATTGCTCAATCCTCAACACAAGAAACACCAAACAGACTCATCTTTGGTAGCGAAGCCAGGCTTCCAATAGAAGTTGCACAACCCAATGTACAATGAATAGCAATCACGGAAGAAGCAAATGAAGAAAATTGAAGAGCCGAGCTTGATCTCATCGAGGAAGATAAGAAGCTGGCCCATATTAGAGAATAAGTAACCAAACAAAGGGTGACTTAACTCTATAATAAAAAGCTCGACCCAAGATCCTTTCAAGTCGGAGACTTGGTCTTACAAAAAGTGGAACTACAGAGGAAGCCCCCAGGTGAAGGGAAGTTAGCCCCTAACTGGGAAAGACCATTCCGAGTAACGCAAGTCGTTGGTCGAGGAGCCTACAAAATAGCCAAGCTCTCAGGACAAGACCTTCCGAGAACATGGAATGCCACGTCCTTAAGGAAATACTACAGTTAGAATAAGAATGCCTTAAATCACATTCGATGGGTGCATTCTTTTTCCTTTGATGGGTTTTATCCCATTGGATTTTACCATCAAAGGTTTTAATGAAACATGATCGGATGTGAGCCAAACATTCCAGTGGCACATGTTCCAGATGTAACTTCACTTCTCATCAATATATTATTTATCTCATTATTCTTTCGCAGATCTACATAAAACAACTCTTGGCAAACTCAGACAAAGTCGCCACACTCACGTCAACCTTGGTGCCAGCCAAGTAGTGAAGGCGCACTTTCACATTAGCCTCAGCTCCAGCCCCGAGCGGTGAAAGGACAAAGCTGCCACACTCACGTCAACCTTGGCACTAGCCAAGTGGTGAAGCCGCACTTTCACATCAGCCTTGGCTCCAATCCCGAGCAATGAAAGGTCAGAGCCTCCATACTCACGTCAACCTTGGCACCAGCTAAGTGGTGAAGGTGCACTTTCACATCAGCCTCAGCTCCAACCCCGAGCAATGAAAGGTTAAAGCCGCCACACTCACATTAACCTTGGGACCAGCCAAGTGGTGAAGGAGCACTTTCACATCAGCCTCGGCTCCAGCTTTGACCAGTGAAAGGTTAAAGTTGCCATACTCACGTCAACTTTGGCACCAACCCAGTGGTGAAGGCACACTTTCACATCAACCTCGGCTCCAGCTCTAAGCAGTGAAAGGTCAAAGCTACCATACTCATGTCAACCTTGGCACCAGCCAAGTGGTGAAAGCGCATTTTCACATCAGTCTTGGCACCAGCCAAGTAGTCAAAGCGAACTTACTTATGAAAATACCATTCTCAGCAAATCGCAGGCAAATATGTCAAGCTAGAAAAGATGCATACATACAGTCATTTCAAATCGGGCACTAGCCATTTGGCATATTCTCTAAATATTACTTCTCAGTGTATAATACCCGATCATATATTTACATGACTCATCAAATCCGATCATATATCCGTATATCCAATGATATACCTTTATATCCAATCATATATCCATATGTCCGATGATATACCTTTATATATCATATATCTGTATGTTTGATGATATAGCTTTATATCCGATCATATATTCATATGTTCGATGATATACCTTTATACGTGAACATATATTGCATGATTATTCATCTAATCATATATCTAACCATACGTGATTACTCATCGGATCATATATTATGACATTGGATCATACATTGTTTAATTCTGATCATATGATTCGATCATATTACGTGATCAATTCATCCAATTATTTATCTGATCATATTTCTATAGTTGTTCAAAACTGATCATATGTTGATATAATATACCCAAACAGTAGTTTAGATTTTAAAACAAAATCCGAACATAGAGTAAACCCATCACACAAATAACAATGAGAAAAGAAGGATAGAATCCCATTACAAATTTACATGTTCACAAAACATTGTCCGACCATAACTATAAAAACAAAAAGCCTAGATATCAGCAAGAGCTCCATCAGCAGGGAGAACAACTTGAATCAGTTCCGCCACCTGAGCAGCTTCAACCTCTTTAACTCCATCGACCTCCTATCGACTAATACTCCATCAACAACCTTTTTAAAAGGACCACATTGACTCAAGTCGAAGTCCCCATGGAGGAATCGAACTTGGTCAAGAGCGCGATTGAAGCTGGCCGTATATTGTTCGACCACTTCATCCTTCAAGGGGCCGATCTCATCTTGGAGACTTTTATTGTCCTCAATCAACCTCTTATTCTCGACCTCAAAAATCTTCCTCCCTACTTTAAGCTCCTAGATCTTAAGCTTAGCGACATCAACCTCTGTCTTGACTTGAGTAGCGAGGCTGTCAATCTTGTCCTCAAAGGCCTTCTTAGCCTCAAGCCAGCCTCTCCTTTCCTAGGCCAACTTAGACTCAGCCTCTTCCTTTTCAGCTTGGAAGTCAGCCAAGACGATCCTGGATGTCTCAAGCTCGCGGATAGAGCTGCCATATTGTGTCTCCAGGAATTGACAAATGGCAGTCTGATGAAGACCCTGGATCTCCAAATGATGACAGAGACCAAGGATCCCCGCCCTTTCCATCAAGGGTCGATCCTCGGTATGGACAAATTACTAATCTATAAACTCAGGGGTCGAGAACTGGAGGCTCCAAAGGTTGGAGGAATTAACTAAGCTGAGAAAATCTTTCATCTTAGCGGCCTTGGCTAGAGCAGAAGGTGAAAGGGCAGGAATCTGCTCCCTCTCTTGAGAACCAACATTGAACCTCGCCCTTTTTCGTTCCCTTAAAGGGTTCAACTCAGTTGGAGTCCCCAAGCTAGAACTGACACTAGGAGAAATAGGAGGAGCTCGACTCTCCTCTACCACCACCTTCCGTTGGTGCCTCGCAGCAGCCAACTCCTTGGGACCTAACTTCGGAGCCATCTCGCTTATAAAAGAGAATACCAACATAAATTAACAATCAAAAAAATAAATAAAGGCAAATACAAAGATAATTATTCAGAAACACTACATATATGTTTGAGAACTCTCTCATTATCAAAACCCCACTCCAATAAAATTCTACAAGAGAGTGGAGAGCTCGGACTCACATACTCCTCCAAGAAATCCACCATCATCTGGCTTGAGGAGGAAAAAGAACCATACTATACTCTTAAGATCTGGCGAGGATTATGCTGCCAATATAGGGGAAATCTTTCTAAGCCACTAGAGTCTAAAAAGAAGGGGAACTCAGACTCGACCAACCTTAATTTTATAAATTTATCTTTGAACCTCTTAAAGTTAGAGGTCAGCAAACTTAATAACTTCTTCCGGGGAACACTGCTAAAGGAAATCTAGGACCCCTTATCAACCCCCTTAACTTGAAAAAAAAAAAATACATCTATACTGGGCTCATGGCCGAGCATAGCTAACAAATTTTTGAACACTCGGATAAAGGCCCAACTATTCAGATGAAGTTGAGAAGGGGCAACGTTAACCTTGTTCAAACACCCCTCCTCAAAACGAGTAAAAGGAACCTTAATATCTAATTTCTCAAAAAAAGTCTACATACATATAAAAAATGTCAGCATCATTACTATCCTCTCTATATTTACAAACCCTATCATCGGCACCAGAGGGGACACATTCTACCTTACTCTCGCCGTAGCATGACACTAAACAAGCCCTCCTAAACCTACAAACTGATTCCCTATCACTATAAATAAAGGCTACCTCCTTAACCTCATCACTAATCCAACTATAGGGATTGCAACGCCCCGATTTTTCTGCCAGAGTGAAAATGACCAAAATGCCCCTAAGGTCATTTTTAGCCCGGAATTTGAGGAAAGCCGATCCGGCAGTGCTCAAAGGGCAAACTCAATGTTGAAGGGGGATTAGATGACCTTTGTATCTTTCCAGGATCGAAAATATCATTTTTTGAGTTTTCGGGTCAAAATGACCAAAACGCCCCTGCGGTGTTTTACCCATTTGCAAGTGCCGGATAAACCCGAAACTTCTCAGATGATTTTAAAAGGCGTTTTTATGTAGACTATGACTTTAGTTTTGGTCCCGGAAGTCCCGGGCAAAATTAGTGCAAAATTACGATTTCGCCCATAGATTCGTGTTTTTACGCTTAATCGCGTGATTAGGCAAACCTAAGCAATATTAGGCTCTAATCGAAGATTAATTAATTTCCATAATTAATCTAGGGTCAAAATAATTTATTAAATTTGATTAGAACCTAATAATGCTTGATTACACCTCGAAATCTTATTTTAATTTCAAGATTCCCAGTCATGGAATCTTGAATAGGGTTTCCTCTCTCCAATTCCTTAAATCATGGAATTGTGTTACACATTGTTTATTCATAAATGAGTTTAAAATTCTTTAATGATGTATGAGCACTCCTAATCTTGTCATAAAACCCCTAAACCTCATTCTTAGTTACCTAAACTTAAGCTTAATTACTCCTAACCTTGTACCTAAGCTAATACACATCTAAACCTACCATTAACACCTAATTAAATGATCAAACCTCACCTCCCCCTTACTATACCAGACCTGGCCGTGTACCCTTCTCCCCCATATGCATCACATGTTCAATTTTTCAAAACTCCAAGGCCATACCTCAAGTCACATACACTATACCTTGTCATAACTTTCAATCAAGCTTGATTTTCCAAGTAAATAACTAATTAAAATAACTCATTTTCTCCATTTATTTGTGGCTGGAAAAGTTCCAACCATGCATTATTTCTAGAAGCTTAATTTCATCAAAAATTGATAGGAAATTAACTCACATCAAGCCATACTTTGTAGCATAGCTTCCATACTTCAAACCATGCTTGAATGACCTTGTGTAAAAGATATTTTTCTCTCCCTTTTCCCCCTCAAAAGCCACGGCCACTTCCCCCCTTGGTGAGCCTCACTGTTTTGTTTTTCTATAAATAGGATGCTTGTGATAGCTTAGTTGCACCTTGAAGCATTAGCTAAGTTTAGAATTCTAGAGCTATCTTGCTAGTTCTTTTCTTTCTCTCAAAGTTCTAAGAGTTCTTTCTCTTCATCTTCATCCTCTCTTCACATTATCACCTCACCACTTCAATCCACCATATCATAACCTTAGATCATCATCAAATATCTTAAACACTAAACCTCAAACACAAGCTTCCTCAAAACACATCTCCTTTCCTTTTCTTTCTCTTTGGCCGAAGCCATTACACCACCTTAGGAGGAGTTGTTCTTCTCATTTTCCTTTTCAAGTTCAAGCTTTCATCTTCATCACTTGGTAGGGATTTGCTTTTCAAACTTATTTTGCCCAAGAATGTGTTTTTCTCTAGTTTCCTCTTGGATTCTTTTTGAACTTTCCTTTGTTTTTCTTTTCTTCTTCATTTCGGCCTCTTGGCCTTGATTATGAGTATGATAGCTTGATGATGAGAGTTTCTAGATGATGACCTTGTGTTCATCTCAAAGAAACCTCTAAAGCTTGAGTTTTCCTTTTCTTATGACTTCATCTATATGATATCTAGCTCACATGGTTTTTCAACTTAAGAAAATTAATCTAAGGATTTCTAAAAGCCCAAGCCTACCCTTGTCAACCTTAAAGTTGGCCGGCACGTTCTAGAGATCTTTCTCTAGATAGGGGTTTTGGGTATTTAATAAAGAACTTGACTTAGTTTCACTTTCTTTTTCTTTAGTAAGGTTTTTTGGTTTTGGTATTTTGATCCTTGAGATTTAGTTGGTCTTGGAAGTTTATTTATTTTGAGCTTGATGATGATGTTCAAGAACCTCATAGTTCCTTGAGAACTTGGTTCAAGAACTCTAAAGCTCCCTTTGTAATGAGATATGTGTTAGGTTGTTATCTTGTTAAAGTCTTGAATGAGCTCTAGCTAACCATAAAATGAACTTTGCATCATGTTTACTTTTATGCCTTGCATATCATGTTTATTTCCCTTGCTATCACTAAGTACCAAGATAATAAAGGAACTTGCATTATCATGTTTATATTTCAAGCTATTCATTATCATGTTTACATTTCAAGTTCTCACCTAAATATCAAAGATAATAATATGATGCATCTCATATTTATTTTATGCTCTCACATTACTTTCTAACAAAAGCTAAAACAAGTGCATAAGCATGTTTATCTTTATACCATCACTTTAATGAACCTAGAGCTCAAGGACTTGCCCATTGTTGTCTCAAATAAAGGTCTAAAATATTTATTTTCCATATTTGAGATTTTGGCCCTAAGAGGTTTTAAGGTTTCCAAGTATTGAAAATTATGTTTTATAATTTTCCTAAGCTTATATGTGTATAAGAAATATGTAGAACTAAGTTTTATGAATTTAGGACCTCTTGAGATGAAAATGATTTAGCCACTGCCCTCTTAAGTATCTTTATGATTTTGAAAGATAAAAGTGTTTATAAATGAGTTTTGAAAGTTCTAAAAAGGTTCCAAGAGAAACTAGTATTCTATGTGCTTGAAAAATTATGTTCTATGCCTTTTATGGAGATGCACATTTCGGTTCTGCCTTGCCATTCATTGCCACTGTATGTGCTGTTTTAATGATGATAATATGCTTATGTTTGAGTAAAAATAATGCTAAGACTCATATGTGAAAGATAGGATAGGTTGGAAACTAGAAAAGAATTAATTTGAGAGTTTTAGATCCCTTAATTATTGAATTTTCTGGATTCTGTCCAGCAAGGATTAGATTTGATAATCATGGTTTTGAATTAGTTTAAATGTGTAGGAATGACTCATAATTGGTTTAGGACTTGATCTTGATGCCTTAGGAGCAAACTAAACTTAGAAAGGGTCATTGTTGTGACTCCTAGGTACCCGTAAAGTTAGGATTATAAATTCTGCATCCTGGAGGTTTAGAGATGTTTTTGATCATAGTGTGAGGTGAGAAATACTTAGTTATAACCTCATAGGTACCCAAGAGATTAGGTTTTGATGATTAATAATTTAGAATGTGAGTTAAGGACCTTGAGGGTCAATGCATAAGACATTAAAAAGCCTTGAGTTTTATGATGCTTAATTTATGTAAATATGATATATGATGCATAAGTTTTATCTATGATAAGTTTGATATGTTCTATGAAGAAGTTCTATATGATGATATGCTATACCTCATAAGATATGTTTGTACGACCTATATGTTTTCATGGCATAAGCAAATTTGAGGAAATTCGGTCTACAGCCGTCATGCTGCCGAATTTCCATCAAATTTGAGAAACTTAGAAAAAGATCTTTTTGAAAATCATGAGAACTTAAATGTGACACAACATTGAGACATCTTCTTGGGTGACACTGGTTTAGCCGAGCACCCCCAAGAAAAAAAATCCGTGAGGGTATTGACACAGAGCTTGTCAAAGCGGACAATACTACTATGCACTAGTTGCTAGTAGAGCGTTTCAAAGAGGAAATGACCCTAAGAGGTGATCCTTAATTTGCCCCCTAGCCCGTACTTTAAGTTGGGATTATGTATGTTACGCTTATCATAGGATAAGTAAGAACTAGTGACGACTAGTTAAGGTATGAGCTCATAACCTAGACATGTTTTAGGGTGGCCCCATGAGATAAAAGTTAAAGTTTAAAATGTCACATATGCTATGAAAAACCAAGAAAAGTTATTATGAGATTTACACTTGTCACCTTATGCCATTGTTATAATGTTCCTTAGCTAACTCTATTGATTGGTTCACCTTTATGATGCATTCATGTCATTAGTGTATTCCATGCTTAGTCATAAAACGCATTATAAAATATGATGGACCTTGGATAAATAATACTTTAGAAAACTTACTTAAAAGGAGTTTATATGCATACACACCTCTTTAGAAATAAAAACCCAAGGTTCCTGGGGATGTGATGACGTCACTTAGTTAGGGATCGCCCTACTGAGAATTCTTTAGAAGATTCTCATTCCTTCTCTCCTTTCTTCCGTCACATCTTCAGATGGCGACTTTCGTACTCTTCATCGACACCCCGACATGGGAGCTGCACCATGACCCAGCACTCGGGTCATACCATTTTGAGGGTCGCTGCACAGTCAGAGTGTTCATGTTTATGGGACGACCCTTCGCACACCCATTACGGAGCTACAACTTCACCCCGACTGCCCCTTACCATTATAACACGATTTTCGAGCGAGCTAGACCATGCGACGAGCAGATCCTCCGCATGCAGCCCAAGGCGTCAGCCGTACATGACTACCCGGAGTACGTGCCCCGGACTCAATATTCGGAGACGGATCCATCAGAGGACCCGCCCTCGCACATGTACAGTTGGAGCTCCAGTCCCGCTCCCCCACAAACGAAAGCCAGGAGTGAGGAGACGATGGTTCAGCCGAGGTTGGCTCGTAGGCCATCCATGCCCCTTCGTCGCGGTGGACACGCTCCGATGATCTGCACGACCACTCCCACCGAGATCCACCAGTGGGTCGATTCCACCCCTCAGTACTCGGACCAGCAGGAATAGGTGCATAGGATGGGTAGTAGCTAGTGCACACACGCCACATAGTTAAGGACGAACCTTCTTTTGTATATGAGGTTGTCTACTCTAGGTGCACACGGGTATGGGTGTTGCTTTCATGGTTTCCTTGTACTTGCTTTTATGATTTCCTTGTATTTGCTTTTCAGTTGTATTTCGTTCTTCTATGTACCGAATAGTCCTGCCTTTTGGTAGGCACATTATCTATATATATAATCAGTTGATGTATCCATGTTATTTATGTGTTTTATTATGATTTGCTCATATGACTTGTATGAATTCCCGTTCAAAGAATCATGCGTGGCTCTCACTTTGGTTTTAATTCCAAAAAGAAAAATTTTACCCATATTTCCGCTAAGTATTTTCAAAGTAAAAAATGAGACCAAGAGGTAATATTCTAAGGATTAACCTAAATATATACTAGTAGTATTAGGTTAAGATTTAGGGTGTTATAGGGATCAACCTCAACCTCATCTACTACCTCTTTCCCCTTTCCAGAAACAGAGACAACTTTCCCTTTAGCCATCAATAATTACCTAAAGAATCAAAAATGATAAAAGCGAACTCAAGAAAAGAATATGACTTCAGAGCAAATACCAGGCAGCAAAACAGCAATCTCCTACCCTGGGATTCTAAATACAAAAATACGAACCGATTAAATTAAAGAGAACAAGGAAAGAAATTACACTAATCAATTGAAAATAAGAGAATTTAAGCTTTGTCAACTGATCTGAAACACTCGAAAGCAACTGGGTAAGGAGCGAAGAAAGTAGAGAAAAACAAAGAGAAAGTGAAAGAGCTTTCTAGAAATGAAATTTGAAAACCCTCTCTCATTAACTTAATAACCAAGCTCATCCAACGATCGAAAACGTTTTCCTCCACTTAACAACACATCTGAAGCGTTTATCAAATCCAACGACAGGGGGCTTAACACTTTAATCCAGTGGTACTTAAGTAAACCCATGATCCCACATTTATGAGAAATGATCGCTCACCAATAAGAACATAACATGTGTAAAAACATGTTCTCCCACAATAGCCACCACTGCGACTGAAGAGACTCATTTAACTTCTTTCGAGCTCGGCACGAAGTCCTTGATATAACAAAAACAACTTGGACTTCAACCAAGCTCGGGGGCTATGTATTGGACTAAAAAATATGGGCCTATATCTCGACCCAATTAGGGAAATTCTCCCTAAAGGGCCTCACAGATCGATCATGTGGCCCAAGTATCTCTTAAAGAATATATCTCAGATTTAGTTGAGAATATCTCCTAAATTCCGCACATAATCTCCCTTTACCTTATCATATCTATATCATATTTGATTATTATCTTTAGTACTGACTAAATCACAGGAACATCTCCTACATTCGAGGAAGATCATAACAGATTCACTACGGGGTAAACTCACCTTATATAAGGGGGCTATCCCCCCCATGTATGAATAATCCCTATCACATATACACCTATCCACTCCTCATGCTTTTATTGACTTAAGTATCGGAATGTATTTGCAGGTACCCCACCCTTCATTTTCACGGACGTCGGAGCTACTTGCATCCTTACCATTACTTCTAGGTAAGAACATATTGCTACTTTCCGATTTGTTGAAATGAGCATGAGGCCAACTCCTAGAACCTCATTCCTCAACACATACGTCCAAGAAAACTCCTGTAGTGTACTCATCCAATTTATCATCATTTTTTTGACGTAGGCTGCTTTTCTTTAATGGCCTTTCTAGAATACATTTTTGTAGGCACGCTACATTTCTGCAAAGAGTTATACAATGAGCCAATATCAAAGTATTGCATAATTATTTATTATCGTAATAGTCATACTTTTAAGTACATAAATGCATACAAAAATATTTTATTTTTTATCATTTACCAAAAAACCTTAATCCAATATAACAAGTTTATTTTTTGATTTTAGAATCCATAATAACGCAGAAGAAATCAAAGCATGTGCTTAAACAAATAAAGTAATACCTATGTTACAATAATATATTATTAAATATCCAGTAATACCTATCCTACAAATAAATTTGTAGGATAAAATAAAGGTAAAATTAAGTAAAATATTTACAGCATCGTTAAAATTAAATCTCACTCTAATACCACGCATCGAAATCATGCACAAAGAAAAAAAAAACACACAGACCAACAAATACAATGATTAGAAGGAAAAGCAAAAAATCCGTTATCTCATAAAACACATAATTAGATTAAACTGCTTGATATCTCTTAATTAAAACAGGGACGAGTGAAGGCTACATGGGCAAGGTCAAGTCTATTTGTAGTTTACCCTAACTTTATCTAAAGAACATGGATATTTAAAAATAAATTAAAGAAAGAAAGAAAACTGATGGTTTTATTCAATGATAAAGGAAATATATAGAAGACAAAGGAAGGACAAGAAAAGAAAGCGAAAGTGAAATGTAGCAAAGGAAAAAGAGGAAACCAAAATTACCTATGGTGAAGGGAACTAAGGATCTGTAGTGATGGTGAAGATGCACAATGATAGGGCAAAGTTCAATTGGATTTTATTAATATAATAAGAACTAAAAAGCGAAATATGTAATTTTTAATAATGGTAAAAGTTATTTTTGTTTGAAAAAAAATTAAAAACCACCTATAGTTTTTGCTTATTTCATAAGCTGAAGATCATCAGTTTCTAAGGAAAGTGGTAAATGGACATTTTTTAAACTACTCATTTGTTATGCTTGTATCCAAACATACCTAAACAGGCTTATAAGCACTTGTTTTATGTTTTTTTTTTCCCGAAGTAAGTGCTTAACTTAATAAATAAAAAATGTATCCAGCATGGGTATAATGAAGTTTATAATCATGGGCCTAAAGAAAGTAAAAATTTGCAGAGTACGTAAGAAATAATCTAACAATGCCATTGACAGATTGGTTAACAATGTACCCAGCAGGTGCAAGTATCTCGGTGCAAACTGGGAGAGGCAGAAGTTTGCAAGCAAATATTGTCATTTTCTTCACCTGTTTCCAGAAGAAGCAGCAATTGGGCTGAAGCATTAAATGCCAATTAACAAAACTATTGATGGGACAATATACCAAATTGGCATGTTCAGTCCTCTCTGCTTTGATCATATTTCAAAAAATATAATTTTAAAAGGAATCAAGTTGGTTAATATAAAATTCTCATACATAAATATCTAATATGCAGAAACTCAACACATGGAAAACCAAGAAAGATAAGCCACATTTTGGATGTGTAAGAACTTGTACCAGAAATTGTAAAGAAAAAAGAATAATTATGTTGTTAAGCTTTGTACAGACAAATGTTGATATTATTATGTATTATGAATAGAAATGATTTTTCATGACTGCACTATTATTTATGTGCTCTCCTTATTGTCCCATCTGTGATTGTGGGTGAGAACTCACCCATTGAGTTTTAAGATAAAATTCACCCCTTCTCTTTCTTCTTCTTACAGATACAACTGCTACATCAGATCCTTCACAGCTTCTTCCTCAGCAGCCACAGTAACTTTTCAGCTTGGGTGAGCTTCACTTAGTAGTGGAGTATTTTGCTTTTTGTACAAAGTGCTATGCGGGCAAGGTCCCGGATCATATGTATTCTTTTTGCATCATGATTTGTACTGCAGTTATGAATTTATAGTTGTATGATTCTTTCGTGTAATGAGAAACTCAATTTCAATATATATTATGATTACGGTTTAGATATGATTTTATAAAATGAAATTATGTTGATAGTTATAACTTGGAAAATGCAAGTTGATTTATATTTAGAAAAAGATTTTCATGATTAAATTATACATATAGTACGACTCAGCGATCATTAGGCTTATGTGATGATGAGATTCCTCACATCCTGGTCACGTTCCCAAATCGGGTCGTGAAAGCTATACTGTGAATATCACTCCCTGTAATGACAATGTTGTCAATGTACGCAACTAGGTAGATGCTTGGTTTGACAATAAAACACGGAGTGATCAACTTCATTCTGAATCATATCAAATTGTTGAATCATGGTGGAGAACCTGCCAAACCAAGCCCTAAGAGACTGCTTAAGAACATACAATGACTTCCAAAGGTGACATACAAGTCTCAAAGACTCCCCCTGAGCAACAAACCCAAGAGGTTGCTCCATATAGACCTCCTCCTCAAGATTACCATGGAGGAAGGCATTTTTTATATCCAATCGGTGAAGTGGCTAATGACGCATGGCAGCTATAGAGAGAAACAGACAAACATAAGTCATCTTGGCTATAGGGGAGAAAGTACCAACTTAGTCTAAACCGAATATTTGAGTGTACCCTTTGGCAAAATGATAAGTCTTAAGATGATTAACCTGGCCATCAAGGCCCACCTTAATTGTAAAAGTCCACAGACAACCAACTACTGATTTGCCCAGAGGAACAAATACCAATTCCTAGGTACCACTGTTCTGAAGTGCACACACCTCATCAGCCATAGCTTGTCTCCACCTAGGATAGGATAAGGCCTCACTTGTAGTTGTAGGAATAAACATAGAAGACAAAGAAAAAAGACAAGCATAATGCATAAAAGATAAAAAAAAATGATAAATCAAAGCAATATAGTGAAGAGATGGGTTACGAGTGGAATAGATACCTTTATAAAGGGCGATAGGAAGATTGGGCTCAGAAGGTAAGACCAGAGGCAGCGATGGAGTAGGCACCAAAGGAGAGTCCACATCAGCCAAAACTAGCTTAAAGGAAGTGACAATGTCTAGGGGTGGTTGGTGGGTAGAGGCAATGGGTGATGGAGGTGGAGTACGCTTAGATAGTGCATGGTGGTGACGATAATAAACTTGAGAGATGAGGTAGAGGGTTAGGGTTAGTTGGTGGCATAGGCACAGGAAGCGCAGGACCTTAGATACAGGAGAACTGGTAAGGTTAGGATGCTTGAAGAAGGAAATCATGTCAAGAAAGGAAACACCTGCGGAGACAAAGTAACTACACAGCATAGGAGAAAAACACCTATAACTTCTCTGAGACTAAGTGTAACCAAGAAAAATACACTTAAGTGACCATGTAGAAAGTTTGTCAAGATCAGTTGTAAAGTCATGAACAAAACAAGTGGAACCAAAAACGTGTGGGGAGAGGAAATTCATGGGCTCATGGGGAAATAACATGAAGTGATGAACCTGGTTACCCAAAACAGATGAGGGCATGTGATCAATTAAATAACATGCAATTAAAACAACGTCCCCCAAAAATGAAAGGGTACATGACTATGAAGAAGAACATTATGTGTTGATTCAATAAGATGACAATTCTTACACTCAACAACCCCATTTTGTTGAGGTGCACGGGCACAGGATGTCTAGTGAAGTATGCCATAAGAAACCAACAAGCTTTGAAATTCATGAGATAAATATTCTTTTACATTATCACTACACAAAGTGCAGATAGTAACACCCAAAATGAGTTTTTTTTTTCTTGAATCTTGATAAAAAAAATTTAAAAATGGAAAACAACTCAGACCTATTTTTCAGTAAAATAACCAAGTACAATGAGGAAAATCATTGACAAAGGTAACAAAATAATGAAATCCTAAACTAGACGTCCTACTAAGACTGCAAAAATCAGAATGAACCAGGGTAAAAGGAGGCGTAGCTCGGCCACTAACACAATCAAGAAAATGACTCCGTGTGTGTTTCTCAAGTCGACACTGTAACACCCTCCTAACTACCATATATTACTCAAGTGTCTATACTAGTCGAGAGAAATGTAAAGATAATAATAAAATGAGCTCATGTGTTGCAACAATATATATATACATCATAAGCAAGTCAGCACTATGTATAGTACATTGGAACATAAATTGTCAACCATTGAATTATTCAGGAACTCAGTACAAAAGAAAACATCTTTTATGTCTAGTCTAACATGAACAATTATCAAGGCCTAACAAAATCACTTTTCACAGAAATGGACTCGTATAACATTTAATAGAGTCAGTTAGTAGGATGATAGTTTCCTAATTCTAAGTTACAATTATATACATAACACAAGTCCCTGAATCTCTCATACTCTCCTAAAGAAAACCATTCGCCATCAGTGGGATGGCGTTGCCCCCAGCAAGGGCATCAGGTCCAGTAACTAGATCAGAGTCTGATGATGATGACGAAGATGGATCATCTCCAAGAGGGGGTACAGGTGGTGCCAGAGGGGCTACAAATATAGCAGGGTGTGCCATGTGTAAGGGCACACCATCATAGGGAAAACCGGGGTCAAACTCAGTAGCAAACACAAAGGTACTAAATGAACGGCTGAAAAATACATAAGCCTATATTTGGGAATATGCTACTATGTACAGAGAATCCAAATCTAGATCGTAGTACCACTGCCACTAGGGTGAGTCAAGGAAAAATATCACGGACGACATCTGTGGAATCTGAGCACAATACAACATAGACATAAATAGGGATAAGAATATTATATAATTCTCAGTAGGGCACTCCTTCACATGTGAATAGAATAAAATCAGTAAATTCATTCATATACAAATCATCATGCTATATCACATATATCAATATTTATGTACATGAGACAAAGAAAATTAGATGCAAAAATAGTAATAATCGTATGTGTTTCTCTTATGTCTAATGGAATTCAACTTAGCATAGTTGTTTCTTTTTATTAACATAAGGAAGGCTTAATTTCACATAATGTAATATTTGTAGTGGATAACTCCATAGAGGACCATAAACTTCTAGGACATGAGCTCATTCCTGTTCGTGATCATTGGACTTTATTTTTTTTTTCATTTCCGAATAACACACAGTTCTATTTCCTAGCCGATACATCTACCGACTCATAATATTTCCTGGGAAGTTCTTATTTTTGCCTTCCCTCTCTAACCCACATAAGCCTTGTCTCTATTTTCCCCATATGTTAAAACATACACCGTGAAGCTTCACATATTCTCTTTTCTCATATAAATCATGTACTTCTCTTTTTCAAAGGCATACTTATACCACATGTTGGCATTCAGTGACCTTGGAGTCTCATTCATGCCTTATAAGCACATCTTTAAAACAACAAGCATGCATTCATATGCCATATATTTGGAACAATTACCATTCTATCATTGATTTAAGACTTTCTCACCATTCCAGCATCTTGGCAGATTTATTGCCCCGGTGACAATATTTAATTTCCTTCTCAAATGGCCAATTAGAGGGCTACAAAAATTCCCTATGATACTTCAATGTGTCTAATAGTCCCTGTAAAAATTTCATAGCAAACAGAGCTCTATAACCATGTTGAATAAATTCTACAAATTTGGTGGTCAGAGACCACGTATTCACAGCTCAAACCAAAATCCCTATAATTTTTATCCCTAGCAAACGATAAAATCGACTCAAGAGAAAAATCACAATTATACTTTAAGAAGTTATCAACTCCTTGTAAAAATTTCAAATTAAAATCCCATCATTTGCTATGGTAATAAAATCAACCAATTTCACAACCTCAGTTTCAATAATCCAAACAACATGAGCACCGTTTCAGTCATTGATTTTTATAAGGCATTAAAACTTAAAACTAGTGCTCAATAATTTTCGTTTGTGTATTTTAGCTCCAATATATATTTTTCTCAGCTCCTAACCATGACCACAAATATGTCTAAAAATTCATGAAATTTCACTGTCTACAGCCAAATTGAAATTCCAACAGCATAACCCTAAATCTTTTTTGACAAAAAGGATTTTTATCATCATCCAAACACATCATAAAAATTCATACATCAATAACCATATATCATCAACTCACTCAATCTAAATTTTGGACAGAATCAAATTAGAAATGAGAAATATAAATTTTGCAAGAAAAGACCCAATAAAACCCTACTCTTGGGAGCTAATAGTATTTTTGTCTCTAGGATGCTTCAAAGTGATGCTCTTCATTCCAAAGCTCTCAAGACCCACTCAAATCCCTCTCAAAACAGTGGGGTATAAGGTATCAAGGTTGAGATTTGGTGATGATTGAAATTCTAATCAGTTATATTTATAGGTGTTGAGGTGTAGAGCAGTTTTAGTTAAGGAAGATATTGATTTCAGTACCTGTAGGATAGTGTATATGGAAATTGAAACCAAGATGAAGCTCTTGGCTATGGAGGAGATCCAGTTGTCTTCCCTTACCTTTGCTGGATGAAATTGTGGCTTCTTGAAGAAGCTTGGGTTGTATTTATCTCATGTACATAAAGAATGAATATAATATGGTGTAATTTAATGATCTTTGACCTAAGAAAGAAAATGGATGACTAAGGTTACTCTTGCAATCCAAGATTAAATCTTAGCCATTCATTTAATATAAAGTGATAAGGTTCTTTAGTTTGTAAACATTAAAATAGTTTTCAGTGTTAAAAATTGCATATCGAAATTTTACTGAACAGGTAAAACAGCATACCCGGGTAATCAAACATTGCCCGAAAATTAATTCTAAGTATAAAACATTTATTCCTAACCATTTCTAATCTTAATCCTATAAGTTTTCACCTTCGAGCATCTTCGGGTCCCAATTCTAGGGTTTTGGCTACCCATAGGCCCGCAAAACACTGTTCATGTTTCTTTTTTTTTTTTTTTTTTTTTACGTTTGTTACAGTGTTCTCATCATTTCTATGCTTATAAGAATTTTGATATTCTTATTACTAAAGCCTCAATTTTTTTTGAATAAAATTAGGGTGTTACATTACCACCCATCTTAATAAAAAATTTGTCCTCAAAATTTCATACCTGGAAACAATTCTGGATGATCTTTCTTCATACTTGATTCTAGTTCCCATATATACTCTTCATTTCCAGGTCCACCCTAAGCCACTTTTACAAGTTGCATAGATTTATTTCTAAGTTGTCTGACTTCTTTATCAATGATCTGAATAGGTGAGGCTTGAAACGTCAAGTCATCCCTTAATTGTATAGATTCGAGCTCAAAAATATGGTTTGGATCTAGGTGGTACATTCGGAGTTGAGATACATGAAAGACATTATGAAGGTTAGACAAACGCGGGGGTAAGGCAATCTGGTAGGCAGTTGACACAATTCGTCGAAGAATTTGAAAAGGACCTATAATCCTAGGTGACAACTTTTTAACTCTAAGGGCCCTACCTACTCCAGTAGTGGGCGTGACCTTTAGGAATACATGTTCTCCCTCTTGAAATTCTAAAGGTTTCCTCCAAGTGTTAGCATAACTCTTCTGACGACTTTGTGCGGTGAGGATTTTAATCCTGATCTTTTGGATCTGCTCCGTTGTTTGGTTAACAAGGTCAGGTCCCAATAATCTCGTCTCCCCTGAGTCGTACCAACATAATGGAGATTGGTATTTTTCGTCCATACAGTGCTTCATATGGGGCCATTCCAATACTAGCGTGATAACTATTGTTATATGCAAATTCAACCAATGGAAGTAACTTATCCCAACTTCCTTTCTACTCAATCACGCGTGCTCTTAGCATATCTTCCAGGGTTTGTATGGTACGTTCTGTTTGCTCGTCAGTTTGGGGGTGATAGGCAGTGCTTAAACAAAGCTTAGTCCCAAAGGCTTTTTGGAAAGCTCCCCAAAACCTCGAAGTAAATCTAGGGTCTCTATCAGAAACTATTGAGGAAGGAACACCATGCAGTCTCACTATCTCTTGAATGTATAGAGAAGCTAACTTGCCCAAAGGGTAATTATCTTTAATGGGTAAGAAATGACCAGACTTAGTCAATCTATCTACTATAACCCATATAACATCATGACCTGATGATGTCCTTGGTAAACCCATTAGAAAATCCATGGACATACTCTCCCACTTCCATTTCGGGATTTCCAAGGGTTGTAAGGTCCCAGCTGGTTTTTGGCATTCTATTTTAACTTTTTGGCAAGTTAAACACTTCCAAACACACTCCTCTATGTCTTTCTTCATTCCTAACCACCAGAACATTTTCTTGAGATCCGCATACATTTTACTAGTTCCCGAGTGTATGGTAAATTTGCCCCTATGAGCTTCCTCTATGATCTTCTTTCTGAGATTGCCATTTGCAGGTACACACACCCTATCCGTGTACCTCCATATACCTTGTTGGTCTTAAGTGAATCCTGGCAACTTCTTTGCATGAATTGATCTTAATATTTCCTAAAACTTTGGGTTTTTGCGTTGTGTAGACAAAATTTGTCCTTTGAACTCACTTGTTACTTTTATTTAGCCTAGCACAACACCGTGAGGGCTCAAAGACATGTCTAAACTAAGCTTCTTGAAACTTTCAACTAGCTCCGTCTCTTTAATCATCAGGCATGCTACACTCAGGGATTTCCTACTCAGCATATCGGCAACAACATTTGCCATGCCTGGATGGTAATTCAAACTAAACTTATGATCTGTGAAGAACTTCATCCGTCTTCTTTGCCGCATATTCAACTCTTTCTGATAAAAAAGACACTTTAAACTTTTATGATCAGAGAAAACATTAAACTGCACACCATACAAATGATGTCGCCAAATCTTTAGAGCAAAAACCATAGCTGCAAGTTCAAGGTCGTGGGTTAGATAGTTTACTTCGTGGGGTTTCAACTGTCGAGAAGCATAGGCGACCACGTTACGATTTTGCATCAACACACATCCTAAACCCTTACTAGAAGCATCACAATAAACCTCATAGGGTTCATGAAGATCGAGTAATACTAGAACTGGAGCCATGGCCAACTTTTGCTTCAATTCTTGGAAACTATTTTCACACTTCGGTGTCCAATTGAATGGAGCATTCTTTTGGGTTAGTTTAATCAAAGGTAAGGCTATCTGAGAAAAGCTCATGATAAAGAGCCTATAATATCCGACTAACCCTAGGAAACTCCGAATCTCCATCACCATTGTTGGTTGTTCAAAAATGAAGTACTGATTCTACCTTACTAGGATCTACAGAGATTCCTCCTCGTGATACTACAGGACCTAGGAATCTAACCTCTTCCATCTAGAATTCACATTTTGACAACTTAGCATACAACTTTTTCGCCCTTAGGATTTGTAACACAACCCTAAGATGCTCTGCATGTTCTTCCTAAGTCCTTGAATATATAAGTATGTCATCTATGAAGACAACTACAAATTTATCCAAGCACAGGCAGAAGATTTGATTCATATAATCCATGAATATAGCCGGAGCATTAGTCAGTCTAAAAGACATTACCCTATACTCATAATGTCCATATCGAGTCCTAAAAGCAGTCTTAGGTATATCCTTATCTCGAACTCAAATTTGATGATACCCGGATCTAAGATCAATCTTTGAGAATACAATTGCACCTTGTAACTGATCCATGAGATCATCAATTCTTGGCAAAGGGTACTTATTATTGATTATCACTTTATTCAATTGCCTATAGTCTACACAAAGCCTCATACCGCCATCCTTTTTCTTCACCAGAAGAACAAGGGCTCCCCATGGAGAGGCACTTGGTCTAATAAAATGCTTCGCTAACAGTTCTTCAATTTGGGACTTTAATTCTTTTAACTCCAAAGGGGACATCCTATAAAGAGCAATTGAAATAGGCCTCGTTCCTAGAACTAACCCAATGGATAATTCAATCTCTCTTTCGGAAGGAAATTCTGGAATAACCTCTGGGAAAACACCTGGATATTCTCTCACCATTGGAATCTTGCTCAACTCATGGTCACATTTAGTTTCACTAGCATAAAGGAGAACATATTCCTGACGATCTGTCTTACTAGGGTTAGATGTTACTAGGTTCAAGTAAAAAGAAAAAGGAACCACAGGAATGGAAGGTAAAGTGGAAAAATATATGGCAACTCGATCTGGACAATGTAAGAGGACATAGTTAGGTACCAACCAATCCATACCTAAAATTACATCTAAACCAGATAAAGGAAGACAAACTAAATTGGCAGTAAAGTCTCTAGTACCTATTTGAAGAGGAACATTCACACATGTATAACAAAATCCTAATAGGACCAGCAATAGGAGTGGATACAAGAAGATCATAAGGTAGTTCAGACACAGATAATTGTAACTACTGTACACAGTCATGGGATATGAAAGAATGAATGGCACCCGTATCATACAGTATATCTAGGACATTACCATTTATTTCACACTTACCTCGGATTAGATCGGCAAATTGAGAAGCTTCTTTGGCACTTATAGTAAAAACACGCCCATGTTGTTGTGGCCTGGAGGCGAGCTACTGACCTTTCTTATTAGGGCACTCAAATATTTTATGTCCTTTTTTCCAACAGCCAAAGTAAATGATTTGTGTTGTCCAACACGGTCGATTCCCATGATTTTTCCCACATTTAGGGCAATCTATCCCTGCCTCAAGTCTTGGAGGTTGAAGTTATTTCCCTTTGTTGTTGTTGTTATTGTTGAGTGGAAACCTTCTCCAAGGCTGGTTAACAGGCTTGAATCGGGGACCTTGAGGTGCTAATCCCCTTCTAGCATTGTTTTGGGCATACTTGAAATTTATTAGCTTCTTATTGGACTCCTTTGCATGTCGACATTTATTTACCAAAGTAGGATAATCCCTAATCTCCAAGAGACTCACAGCTGCTTCTATATCTTTGTAGACCTCCTTCATATTTCATGCATTTGCAGCCTTTATCCAGGTCACATTGATAAATTGTAGAAAACTTGTAGAGCTCTTCAAATTTGGCAGTATACTCTGCTACACTCATAGGTCATTGTTTGAGAGCCATGAACTCCAACTCTTTCGCATTTCTTATAGAAGCAGGGAAATATTTATGATAGAAAGCCTCTTTGAAAATATCCCAGGTAACTTCAATCTGGGAAGCTTCATATAATCCCCTGGTCCCAACCCACCAGAAATCCGTATCTGCTTCTAGCATATAGGTGGCAAAGGCCACCTTTTGGATTTCTGTACAAGGAAGAACTGAGAAAATCTTCTTACATGGCCTTTATCCACTCTTTTGCTTTACAGGGATTGAAAACTCCTCGAAATAGAGAGGGATTTGCTTTCCTAAACTCGGCAAATTTCTTATATTCCCCGTCCACTTCGTTTCCTCTTGGGTTACCAGCTGGGTTTTGTTCCTCGTTGCGGTTCAATTTTTCCATCATTCGATTAGCAATAGCACCTTGTTCTCTTATTGTCGCAGCTATCTCGCGGAAAGTATCCATCATGTCAGCCTCGTTTCCAGCTCCTCTCCTAGTATGCCGATTCGAAGTCATTGATTCCTATCACACAAAACAAAATATTGAGTTGATCAGGCTCAATACCAAGCTAAGTGTGCCAGTAACCCACAACATTCACAACCAGCAGTCACACACATATATGAAATTATAATGCATGAAAACTACTACAGAAGCATAGCCGGTCCAATCGTCAGGCTTATAGGATAGTCTGGTTCTAATACCATAATGTAACACCCTCCTAACTACAATATATTACTCAAGCGTCTATATAGTAGTTAGAATAGTGTTACCTTTATTTTATACTTTATACTAGTCGAGAAAAATGAAAAGATAATAATAAAATGAGCTCATGTGTTGCAACAATATATATATACATCATAAGCAAGTCAGCACTATGTAAACTGTCAACCATTAAACTATTCAGGAAATCAATACAAAAGAAGACATCTTCTATGTCTAGTCTAACCTGCTCAATTATCAGGGCCCAACAAAATCACTTTTTCACAGAAATGGACTCGTAACATTTAATAGAGTCAGTCAGTAGATGGTGGTTTCCTAATTCTAAGCTACAATTATAGACATAACATGAGTCCCTGAATCTCTCATACTCTCCTAA
Organism: Dalbergia cultrata; assembly: GCA_031216105.1. Lineage (NCBI taxonomy): Eukaryota > Viridiplantae > Streptophyta > Magnoliopsida > Fabales > Fabaceae > Dalbergia > Dalbergia cultrata. The sequence continues at coordinate 32,364,817 of CM062353.1, read as the reverse complement.
AGAAAACCGTTCACCATCGATGGGATGGCGTTGCCCCCAGCAGGGTCATTAAGTCCAGTAAGTAGATCAGAGTCTAATGATGATGATTAAGATGGATCATCTCCAGGAGGGGGTATAGGTGGTGCCGGAGGGGCTACAAATACAGCAGGGTGTGCCATGTGTAAAGGCACACCATCATAGGGAAAATCGGGGTCAAACTCAGCAGCAAACACAGAGATACTAAACGAGCGGCTGAAAAATACGTAAGCCCGTATCTGGGAATACGCTACTATGTATAGAGAATCCAAAGCTAGATCGTAGTGCCACTGCTACTGGGGTGAGTCAAGAAAAAATATAATGGATGGCATTTGTGGAATCTGAGCACAATACAACATACACACAAATAAGGATGAGAATATTATATAATTCTTAGTAGGGCACTCCCTTACATGCGAATAGAATAAAATTAGTAAATTTATTCATATACAAATCATCATGCTAGATTATATCAATATTTATGTACATGAGACAAAGAAAATTAGTGCTCATACAAGACTTTAGAGAAACATAATGTCAACCTAACATTTATCTCTAACAAACAAAGTAAGCTTTAGAGTTCTTGAACCAAGGTTTCAAGGAAACTACATGGCTCTTGAACATCATCATCAAGCTTCAAGGAAATGAACTTAAAAGAAAACAAAACCATAAAGGAAATAGGAACAAGGCCGAAAACATAAAGGAAAGGAAATAAGAAACCGAAATCACAAAGAAAAGGAATATACACCATATTCTTTATTATGTACCTAAGACCCCTATCTAGAGCGAACTCTAGAATGCTCCGGCCAACTTTAAGGTTGACAAGGGTAGGCCTTGGGTTTATTGAAATCCTTGGTTATTTTCTTAGGTTGAAAACATTAGTGAGCTAAGTAGTATAGATAGAACTTTAAAGAAAGAAAACCTCAAGCTTTAGAAGTCTCTTTGAGATGAACACGAGGTCATCATCTAGAGGCACTCATCATCAAGCCATCATGTAGAATAACAAGGCCTCGAGGCCAAAAATAAAAAGAAAAGATAAAGAGGAAACCAAAAAGAGAACCAAGAGAAATAGCATTTTCTTTTAAGAACAAAACACTTTTGAGTAAAGCAAAAACTTTAAAGCAACTCCCTACCAAGTATGAAGACAAGGTCTTGGTCTTTGGATGAGTTTGTGTTTGAGGATGAAGGTTTAAATGTTTAGAAGATGATTCAAGGTGGTGGTGTGGTGGTTTGAGGTTGTGATTCAAAGAGGAGATGAAGAAGATGAAGATGAATCTTTAAACTTGAGAGAAAAAGAAAGAACACACAAGAATGCTTAGAGATTCTAAACTTGGCAAATGAACAAAAGTGACACAAGTTCATCCAAGATAGCTATTTATAGAAAATCAAAACAATGAGGGTGCACAAAGGGGAGGGTTGGCCGTGTAGCTTGCCTCATGTTCCATAAGGTGAGAGATTGAATTCTTGAAGCATGGAGGAGTATGGTTGAAAGCATGGTGGATATTACTCAAGTATGGTTCAAGGTATGGGCTAAGCATGGGCTTTGAGTGCAAGAATTCAAACATGTGATGGAAAATGGGGAGGGAATTGGTGTCGGTTTCTTTAAGGCCATGGGGGAGGATTTCTTTTGTTTAATTGTGTGCTAATGATGTGTTTAGGTGTGTATTAGATTAGGTTCAAGATTAGGAACTATTAAGCAAGTGTTTAGATAACTAAGAATATGATTAGAAATTTTATGACATGATTAGGGAGTGCTCATACATAATTAGAGGATTTAAAACTCGTTTTATGCATAAACAATTGTAGACACAATTCCTTAATTTAAGGAATTGGAGAAAGAAAACATTATTCAAGATTTCATGTCTAGAAATCTTGAATTTAAAAAAGATTTAAGTTTAATCTAAGCAATTTTAGGTTCTAATTAACCTTAAAAAATTATTTTAACTTTAGATTAATTAAGGAAATTAATTAATCTTTGATTAGAGCCTAATATTGCTTAGGTTTGCTTAATCACGCGATTAAGCTCAAAAACACTATACTATGGGCAAAATCGTAATTTTGCACAAAACTGCCCAGGACCATTGGGACTTAAACTAATGTCACAAAACGCATAAAAATGCTATTTAAAACCATCTAGAGAAGTTTCGGGCTCATCCAGCACTCGTACCTGTGTAAAACACAACAGGGGTATTTTGGTCATTTTGATCCAAAACCTCAGAAAATGAGATTTTCAATCCCGAAACCATTCAAAGGCCATCTAATTGCCTTCAAACATTGAGTTAGCCCTTTGAGGAGTGCCGGGTCGGCTATCCTCGAATTTTGAGCTGAAAATGACCTCAGGGGCATTTCGGTCATTTTTACTTTAACAGAAAATTGGGGCGTTACATCCACCCTTACAAAAATGTGAGATCAAATTAAGCATTCTTTTATTCCAACTGATATGGCTAGACATGTGTGCCGAGGATCCAACTTCAAGCCCTTCTCATATCTAGCCTTCCATCTCATTTCCCTGTGATAAACAATTTAAAAACTGTTGTATAGGTGGGTTGGCAAAAGACTGTTGGGCAGGCTAGTACCTCAACCAAGATAGTTAAGCTCCCTAAGAGTTTTACTTTGTTGATTCCAGGACTATTCATGTTGCCTTACCAAGGTTGTTGCCTCCACCATTTTCCTTACACTTGACAATGGTAGCAGGACCCAAGCACTAAGTAAGTTTTCAAACTTAATGACATCAACTTCCACCCCAACTTCTCGATCAACAATCTCAAAGTTTCATTTGTTGTATCTTATATAGTGACTTGAAATGCTACTAGTACATACAAGTTTTGGCCATAAAGAATGCGAGTTGTTGTCTATATTTGTCATCCTTCTATAATGAAACCATTCCTTCTTCCTCCATGCCTCCTATCTGCTTTCAAATAAACTTGCAAGTATGCAACGCAATAAAGATGCGTGATGTTCAGGGAGGTTGACATGGACATGGATGTAGATGTTGCAGAGAGTGGTGGGGTTGTCTTAGAAGAAGCAATCCCATAGAGGGGCGTATAGTGGAGGTTGAAAGTTGGTGAGGAAGGGAAAGATGATTTTGAGGTTTAAGATTTTGGCAGAGATGGAATAATCTAGAAGGGTTGTTGTTATGGGAGTAGGACTAGTAGAAGGAGAAGGAGAGGGAGAAATTGATGAGGGAAATACTATCTTGTATGATGGAGGTAGTATGGGGCTAGGGCATAGTAGGAGAGGAGGATGTGTAACACCCTAAAAATTATAAAAAATAATTTGAGCTTTTTCTAGTCATAATTTCAAAAATCTAATAGTCATAGCAATGATCAGGGCAATTCAGCAAATCTATTAAAAGAAAAAAACGTGAATATTAACTTGTGGGCCCTGCAAGCCCACCGGGAGAGCCGAAACTCTAGAATTAGGGCCCAAAGATGCCCAAAAGTGAGAAATTATAAGATCAAGGTTGGAAATAGGTAGGAACAAATATTTTATACTTAGAATTATTTTTCAGGCAATATTTGATTACCCGAGTACACTGTTTTACTCGTTCGGTTAAATTACGATGTGTAGTTTTTACACCGTATAAAGCTATCAGTGTAAGCTTGCCATTTAATATGACAAGTGTATGGTCTAGAACAATAGATATCCTTTCCTTTTTCAATAGCCAATGAAAATGTTACAAAATTTCATGACATTATCTTCAAAGAAAACATTTTCATAATTAATGAACTGTGTACATTATCTACAAATAAGAAAAAATAATAAAAAAACTCATCATTTTTTCATCATCTTTCTCGGCCAGCATTGATAAGGCAGAAACTCCATTGTTTTTCACAAGAAACCATGAAAACTTGATTTCAAACCTCCATTTTCCTAGCCTACACTTGATAAAACACCAAACTCTCTTCACTAAACTTATTCCACTCATCAAGATCTTCCAGTCTAACTGATTAGAATTTGAATCCATCAACTTTTCCTACTTTGCGAGCTCATTATCAGCTATGTAAGGAAGGGTTTGGTGTGGGTTTGAAGGCTTAGAAGTAAAGGGAATCATCCTTGGAGCCAAGATCACTAAAGCCACCAAGTAAGGCTTGTTTCATCCTATTTTCTTTCTGATTTTGCTCTGAAATATTCTAATTGAATAATTCTGAAATTCTGAGTTTTATTGGATGATTATGCATGAATATTGATGTATTAATTTTGGTGGAGTGTTTGGATGAGGTTAGAAAATCATTTTTGTCAAAAGAAGTTTTGACTAGTTTGCTGGAAATTCTGTTTTGTCCTAGACAGCAGATGGTCATGAATTTTCTGAGTTTTTTGTGCATGTTTTTATGAGCTATAAAACATATATGTTGAAACTAACATGTGGAGTTAGTACCAGGAATTTTCTTGTGTTCTGATTTTTACTTATACTGCTTTAAAAAAATGAAGAACTGAGAATATAACTACACTGTCTGGATTGTGGGAACTGAAGCTCTGATTTTGTATAATTTTGTTGCCATAGAAAATTGTCGAATTGTCATTTGAAATTTTTACAGGGATTTAATAACATCTTAAAGTGTAATTGTGATTTTTATTTTGAGTTGATTCCACCATTTTCTAAATTTAAAAATTGTGAGAACCCTATTATGAGCTGTGAAAAAGTGGCCTCTGACCACTAAATTTGTATAATTTATTTAGCATCGTTAGAGAACTCCAATTGCTATGAAAATTTTTACAGGGTCTCTGAGACACATTGAGATGCCATGAGGAATTTTTTGTGATCCTTGAATTGGCCTTTTGATTGAGAAATTAATTATTGTTATTGGAATGAGAAATCTGTCAATATGCTGGAAATGAGCTAAATTCTTGATTTGGAGGTAAAATGTCCTTTGATGCCACTATGATGAATTTAGATGCATGCTATGTACTTTAAAGTTTGGTTTATGAGAAATGAATAAGAATCACATGTGATTGATTGTTTATATGATTATAAATGCATGCATTGGTAAAGAGAAATGTGATAAATGAATGCTATATATATATATATATGTTTGAAGCATTATGAAACTCAAAAATTTATGCTAATGTATGCTTGTATATGTGAGCTTGAGGATGAGATATATGCTATGTAAAGAAGGAAAAGTCCCCTTTAATGTGTAAAGAGCACGGGAAAGTCCCCTTTAGCATGTAAAGGGCATGAGAAAGTCCCCTTTAGAGTGTAAAGGGCACAAAAAAGTCCCCTTTAATGTGTAAAGGGCACGAGCAAGTCCCCTTTTAGTGGGTAAAGGGCACAGAAAAGTCCCCTTGATTAGGTCAAGGGCACGGGAAAACAGGGATAATATTTCTAAGATTTTTTTGATGTACTGAGAGTACATAAAGTTGTAAATAAAGCATTATAATGTTAAGTAGTATGCTATGTGTATATCAAGTAATTGAATAATAAAAGCGACCCACTTCGGAAGTATGATTTAGAACTTTAAAAACAAACCATTGATCTAGGTTGTATGCTCATAGTTTCTTAATAAATCGAAGTGCCTGGGACGATGACGATGACATTAATTTCAGTGCATGTTTTGGGGAATGCCCTACTGAGAATTGTATAATTCTCACCCCTATATGTTTTGTGTTCCCGTGTCGTCTCCAGGTTGAACTAGAGAACTATGGGATGCTACACCGAAAAAGGTCGGATTGGCAGTAGTCGGGTGTTTGAGATTGTATCAGATGTACTTAGATGTATATATAGATGTGTAAACTTAATAGAGAACATATGTGTATTAGAGCTTCCCTATGTAATCGACTTTATATTAAATAAATGTTTTGTATCTTGCTATATATGTTGATCGAATTACGCTAGTTAGTACACGAACCCATAGAATTTTCTATAGTTATTTAAGAAAGGTCCACTAATTAAAAAGTAGCAACTCTCGAGTACGATGTCATGACTTAATGATAATGTTGTACTTGGGAAGGTGTTACAGGATGCATGAGGAAAGGACGAGGATGATTGGGAGGGAGAGGAGGGAGAATGATGAGCACGAATGGGGTTGAGAACAATGAGGTCTGGGATAACCTCAATTTGCCATGTTGACTACCATGTCAATGTTGGAACTGTTTCTTGTAATGGTGGATTGAGATAAGGATTTGCTTACAAAATTTTATTTAATGTAGGGACTTTATTAAAAACTTATAAAATACAAGGACTTATTCAATAGTTGAGTAAAACTGTAGTAACCTATAGATTAATTAAATTCTTGTAGGCTTATAAAGAAACATTATAAATACATGAAAGAGGATATGCATTCACCATGTATGTTCATCGCACCTTCAGATTTCTGACTTGGTAAGGACAACCTGCTGGAATCAAAACAGCATCTCCTAACTTCTGAATAAATGTCCAAGGCTCAATTCCTATATGAAATTAAAGAACTGTCAACATACAAGTATTCAATCAATCAAACCACCCCATGCACCAAAAAGCAGGAAATTGTATAGAAATTACTAACCAAACTCCTCCTTAAGCTTCCTCTTATGCTTGATAGTCAAATAAATGGTCTGATCATGGATTAGGTGAATAACCTACATCACCAAAGAAATGCCATTCAAACAAAACTATACAGGCATAATGAGTTGATGAATATCAGATCATCACTAATTGATTTATATTAGTTATCAATAACAAAATCAGAACTTCAAAACTGACATGTCAACAGATAAAACCATATCTATCCCACAACCAATGACCAGTGACAATAGGCACCTACATCAAAAATCCATTTACCTGCTCTTAGTTACAGGACGGTAGCATAATAGCAATTCAAAACTATCACTTGTCAAAAAGTTATCCTCTCTTAATTACTTGTAGCATTATATTTAATGAAAATTTTTTTGGAAAAAGATAGGATGTCAATGGTCAGCCTATCAAGATACAAACCTATAGATACCACAAATATTATGAGGATCATAAGAATTAAGAGGGTCTCTCCCAGTAGTAAAACTAATCATTAAGAGCCAAGTACAATTAAGGACTCAAATTGCAATATCCTGTTGAATAATGGATAATTATTTTACTAATTTACCTACTTTAACAGACTGCAATAGACAAGTCTGAACTCTCTGTAATGTTTTTTCAGATATTCCTACAATTTAGGAACATCCTATCTTCGAAATACATCCCAAAGGGCACCTTCAAAAGCATGCCCCCTAACCAACAAACTGTTTTCTTGTTCTTTTCTCAATTTCTCAACATCATTCAACTTTGATCCACATGAAAGACCATCCAAGTTTACAGTGGCACCCATAGTACCAGAGGGTTGATGAAACTACTCAACCACTCTCTTGTTACATAATCCACTTTGTTGTTCCATAATCTAAACACTTCTTTGCTTATGCTTAGAATTTAAAGACAACGTATTAGGCATATCAAAAATAGTTTCTGCCCCCTAATAATCTCCAAGTAGTTGATTCTTGTCTTGCTCAAAGGTGCTTTAGTTTCAAATACTCAATGGCTTTATGTTGATTAGAGCTCAATTCCACTTGAGCAATATGAGTCAACACATTTACCTAAAAAGGCCAGATTAATAAAGCAAAAAGAGAAAGGAATAATTTTATTCATAAATAAGTATACACTTAGAGAGATTGTACAGCAACAAAATACAAAGTTAACAAAAATTTGTTAAGGAAAATAACTTGTGAGATTTTGTTACCAATGATAAATAGATTTTTTTCAATATAGAAATATGACATGTTATAGAACACTATGGGATTGTTTCATCCATCTATCCAACCCTGCCTAGTGGGATGTAATGCCCGGGGATGAAGGCAATGAGTGATCATTGGTGCAAAGAAGGCACGGATAACGAGCGGCACCTCACAAGGCCTTCTAAGCAGAAGGGTACATGAATGAACAAATCACACACCCGATTAATAGGGATCCTAAGACTGTATAGGTATGGGACTATATAGTTGAGGATGGTTTATATGAATTGATTTGTACAACCTATACCAACAAGATGCATTTTGTTTTCAATAGCCCATCGCTAAAGAACTCCATGGTTAAGCATGCTTGACCTGAAGAAATTTTGGGATGGGTGACCTATTAGGAAGTTTTCTTAGGAAGCATGTGAGTGAGGACAAAGCATGCTGAAAGAACCATGTTGGTTTGTAGGGACAGTCATCAATCCATAAAGTAGCATGGGCTGCTACAAATGGAAACAGAGTCATGCCTCTCCCAGTACAGTGTGGTTCAGGAACGAACCAAGAAGAAGCTGGTGGGCATGTAATAACCAAGGACGAAGGTGAGGAGTGATCATCGTTGCAAAGAAGGCACTAACAAGGAGCAGCTCCTCACAAGGCCTTCTAAGCAGAGGGTTATATGAATGAATCGATCACAAACCTGAATGAGAAGGATCCTATAATATATAGGTACGGGACTATATAGTTGATGATAACTTATATGAATTGATTTGTACAACCTATACCAATAGAATGCATTTTCTTTTTGGTAACCCATCACTAAAGAACTCCATGGTTAAGCATGCTTGACTTGTGTAACGCCCTAATTTTTCTCTACTTAGCAAAAAATGACCAAAATACCCCTAGGTCATTTTTGTGCAAAAACCGAGGCCGATCAATCCCATCCACCCTCAAAAGGTTATTTCTATATTAGGAATGAACTACAAAAGGATTAGATAGCGATTTGTGCAAAAATCACGATTCGCGATTTTCCCGTGTGAAAATGACCAAAATGCCCTTGAGGTCATTTTTGCCCGAATCCGAGGACGGCCGACCTGGGCCATCCTCGAGGGGTTGGATTGAGGTTTGAAGAGGATTATATGCCTTAAAAACAATAATTGAGATGAAAATCTCACTTTCTAAACTTTTGGCACAAAATGACGAAAATTCCCCTACAGCATTTTTATATGAGATTTAGTGCCGCCTGAGCCGGAAAGTTTTCCTGGAAGTTTGGAATGTTATTTTTACATAATGCGTGATATTTGGATGAGTCCGGGTGGTCGCAGAGAAGTTTTGATGTGAAATGACCTTTTTACCCCTAGATTAGTGCATAATTAGCTTAATTAAGCAATTAAGAAAATATAAGCAATATTAGGCTCTAATTAAAGGTTAATTAATTTTAATAATTAATCTAGAGTCAAAATAATTAATTAAAAATAATTAGGACCTAAGATTTCTTAGAGAAACTCAAAATCACTTTTCTTACATTAAGATTTTATGTCACAAATCATGAAATAGTACTTTTTCTCTCCAATTCCCTAAATTAAGAAACCTTGGATGTGATTGAAAATATTGTTGTATGAGGTTTGACCCCACTAAGTGAACAAGAGCACTCTTTAACCATACTTTAGGAGACCCAAATCACTTACTTTCTTACCTAACCACTTGGTTACAACTCCTAATATTGCCTAATCAAAGACTTTCCTAAACACACCTCTAATCCACATCTAGAAGAAATTTTTTTCCCTTGATCTCCTTTGAGAAACCAGCGCCATTCCTCCTCCATCTCATCCATCACATTTTGAATTTTCTCACTTACACACTCAAAGAACACCATACCTAAGCCTATACCTAGCCATTCCTACACTATTCCAAGTAATGATGCATTAGAAGAGATATTTTTTCCCCAATTTCTCTTGGAAAATGGGCTTCCCCTCTTCATCCCCTCATATTTGATTTTCTTTATAAATACACACTCAAGGAAACCACAATGCTATTTGCTCATTCTTACAACTTTAGTTCTAAATTTATTTCAAGTTTTCTCTCTTTTCTCTAAAGACTTGAAAGTTCTTTTTCTTCCTCATAAGAACCACCACTCACCACCACCTTATAACCACAAACCACCTCATAGGCACACAACCTCTCCATTCCAAAGCTCCACAACATAAGAAAAATCCATGCTTGTACTCTTTTCTCCTTGGCTGAATTTGTGTTGGCTCCAAGAGGAGATTTTCTTCTCATTTCCTTTGCAAGAAACCAAGCTCTTTCTTTTCCTCCAAGACAAGATCTTTGGGAGGGGTTTGTTTGAAGTTTTCCATTTATTTTCTTGTTCCTATTTCGATTTTAATGTTGTTGAACAAAATAAAGTTTTCTTCTTTATAGCTTTCTCACTTTGTTTTTGTTGATGGATGGTTGAGATTATAGCTTTTCCTTTATTATCCTTGGTTTTGGTTGTGGTTGGATGAATAAAATTCATGGCTTGATGATGAGTGTTCTTGATGGTGGTTTGACACCACCATTTCCAAGACCTCTAAAACCACCAAGCTTATGGACTCTAAAGCTTAAAGATTGGTTCTTTGGCTCATTTTATTTTCGGTTCTAAGAGGTACATGGGGATAAAGTATTATTTTTTTTTTTTGTTTTTCATTGTCCATTTCTTTGAGCTTGATAGTGAGTCCAAGAAATAAGGTTCTTGGAACCATGGTGATAAAGGACTCTAAAGCTCACTTCTATTTGCTCATGATTGATTTGGGGTTGAGATATTAGTCTTTAAAGTCTTAATATGAGCTCTAGTAAGAAATAAAATAAAGTTGCATTCATGTTTATGTTTCAGTGCTTTGCATATCATGTTTATATTCAAGTTATCTCCTAAACCTCAAAGATAAAAATGAACTTGCATCTCATATTTAATTTCAAGCCCTTACTTTATGATTCTAAAGGCTTAAAATAAAGTGCATAGCATGTATATGATTCTTGTCATCACTTAATCCCTAGAGCTCAAAGACTTGCCCCTTGTATCTCAAATAGAAGTTTTGATATTTGGACACATCCATGAGGATGAAAAGTTTGGCCAAGTGATGATGATGAGCTTAGGAGGAGTTTCATCTAGTCATGAAGGCCAAAAACCTATGTCATAGAGTTTTCAAGAGCACTTGAGAGCTCATGGAATATTAAGAACATGATTTTATGGTCAAAACCTTATTTAAGAAACTTTTATTTTTGCTACTGCCTAAAGGCCTATCCTTTATGATTTCAAGGAAAATAGTTTAGTTTTAAAGTGCTTCATAAGTTCCAAATTAGTTCCAAGAGAACTAGCAATTAGCGTGTAGTAAAAATGTGATTTTGTGTGCCCTTGGAACCCAAAATTTTTTGTTATTCCCAGAATTTTAGGTTATATTTGGAATAGAATAAATATGTAAAAACTTGTATTGCCATGCATAGCATAATGAGGCATGATGCATTCATAATATCAAGAATCATGTTAAAAGACACAAACCTTGGATAAGTACGTTTGAAACTAAATAAATGAATCTTATGCATGCTCACTACTTTCATAATGAAACTCAAGGTTCCTGAGGACGTAGATGATGACACTAGGATATGAGGAATCCCTACTGAGATTCTTTCTCACTCCCTCTATCTTTCTTTCCATCTCATCTTCATAGGTTGATGGCGATGTTTGTAGTCTTTATTGACATGCCCACTTGGGAGTGCACTACAATGCTGCTCACCGCTCTTATCACTTTGAGGATCGTTGTGCTGTTCGTATTATTGTCTACATAGGACATCCGTTTGCACACTTCGTTTCCACACTGCAAGTGGTGGCTTACGCATCTAGACAACTCAAGCCTCATGAAGCAAATTACCCCATCCATGATATGGAATTAGCGGCCGTAATGTTTGCTTTGAAGGTGTGGAGGCACCATCTGTATGGGGTAAAGTTTGAAGTGTTCTCTGATCACAAGAGTCTTAAGTACCTCTTTGATAAGAAGGAGTTGAACATGAGGCAGAGGAGATGAATGGAGCTTTTAAAGGACTACGATTTTGGTTTGAAATATCACCCCGGTAAGGCCAATGTGGTGGCCTATGCCCTGAGTTGGAAGTCATTGCACCTATCCCAAAATGATGGTTAAGGAGGTAGAACTGATCGAGAAGTTTAGGGACATGAATCTAGGCATGACATTAACCACTGAGAACATGAAAATGTGTCACCTCAGTGTCATGAGTGACTTCAAGGAAAGAATTACTCAAGCTCAATAGGAGGATGAGGACATTAAAGAAACCCTAGAGGCAGTAAGATTAGGAAAGTTAAAGGTTTCACCCAAGAAGCTGATAAACAATGGAGGTTAGAGGGTCGGATTTGTGTACCGGAAAGTGGTGACCCCCGAAGAGACATTTTGGAGGAGGCTCATAAGATCCATTTCACCATCCACCCTGGCACCACCAAGATGTATCAAGATTTGAAGAAGATGTTTTGGTGGCCCGGGTTAAAAGGGATGTAGTAGTTTGGGTAAGTAAGTGTCTAGTTTGTCAAAAGGTGAAGATTAAGGATAAAAAACCCTTTGGAATATTACAACCTTTGTCTATCCCTGAGTGGAAGTGAGAGAGCATCTTAATGGACTTCGTGACTGATCTACCCAAGACTCAGGCCGGCCACGATACCATATGGGTGGTTGTGGTTCGACTGACTAAGTCAGCCTACTTTTCACCCATCAAGGTGACCTACCCCTTGGATAGGTTAGCCGAGATGTATATCCAGGAGATCGTGAGGTTACACAGAGTACTATCGACAATAATCTCGGATCGAGATCTGTGGTTTACGTCATGTTTTTGGGGAGCCTTTCAGCAGGCGTTTGGCTCAAAGTTGTGTCTAAGCACGGCTTACCACCCCCAAACGTATGGCCAATCGAAAAGCACTATACAAACCTTGGAGGATATGTTGAGGGCGTGTGCTTTGGATAAGAGGGGGAGTCGGTATAAGTACCTGCCATTTGTAACGCCCCGATTTTCTGCTAGAGTGAAAATGACCAAAATGCCCCTGAGGTCATTTTCAGCCCGGAATTCGAGGAAAGCCGATCCGGCAGTACACGAAGGGTAAACTCAATGTTGGAAGGGGATTAGATGACTCGTGTATCTTCTCGGGATCAAAAATATCATTTTTCGAGTTTTCGGGTCAAAATGACCAAAACGCCTCTGCGGTGTTTTACCCGTTTGCAAGTACCGGATGAACCCGAAACTTCTCCAAATGGTTTTAAAAGGCATTTTTATTTAGTTTGTGACTTTAATTTTGGTCCCGGAGGTCCCGGGCGAAATTAGTGCAAAATTACGATTTTACCCCTAGTTTTGTGTTTTTAAGCTTAATCGCGTGATTAAGCAAACCTAAGCAATATTAGGCTCTAATCAGAGATTAATTAATTTTCATAATTAATCTTGAGTCAAAATAATTTATTAAAGTTAATTAGAACCTAAAATTGCTTAAGGGAACTCAAAATCCTTTTCTAGTCTTAATTCTTTGATAAAGGAATCTAGGAATAGTATTCGCGCTTACCAATGCTTTGCACATGCCTTGGAGGACACATTTGAGAAGATATTTTCCCTCCCCCAAGGTTGAAAAAATGGCTCCATTTTTTCCCCCCAAAATCCACCTCCACATTTCAAAATTCAAACCATGATATATATAGCAAAGTGTAGAGAAAATTCACACTTTTTCCATTTGCTTTTTTTTATGAGCTTGTGACCAAAAATCTCTCTCACTTTCTCTCAACCTCAAATTCCTCTCCACCACCTAGAAACCCCTTCCACCACCACAAACCACCATAAACCACCTTGAAATACCACACCACCACCTCAAGCCACCTCCCTAGCACTCAACCTTTCCACCTTCAACTTAAACTCTCAAGAAAAACTCCTCATTTGCTTGTCTTCACCCCTTGGCCGAAATCACCAAGCCACAAAGAAGAGGTTTTTGTCTCCTCATTTTAGTTCCAAGAACCAAGCTCTTTTCCTTCCAAAGAAATTTCCACTAGGTAGGGGTTTTGTTTTCAAAATGTTTTTCTTGTTATGTTGTTTATGATATAAAAATGCTAGCTTTCTCTTAGTTCAACTCTTTTTCTCTCTTTTTGTTTTTAGTCATGAGACTTGGTTTTTGAAAGTAAAACCTTGAGTTTGATGATGAGGTTTCAAAATAGTGGTTTTTATGATTCTCATTTGAGAAACCTCTAAAGCTTGAAACTTTCTTTTGATCTTGAAGCATTTTAGTTTTGCCTTTCCTTTTCTTTCCTAGAGTTTCGATTTTCCTTTTCCTTTTTTTTTTCTTTTCCATTTTCAGCCTCACTGGCCTTATTTCATCCCCATGATAGCTTGATGATGAGTGTTTCAAGAAGATGACCTTGTTTTCATCTCAAAGAGACCTCTAAAGCTTGAGTTTTATTTCTTGATCTAGCAAAGTTTTGGTCTTTCTTTCCTTTTTCTTTCCTACATGATTTCAGCTCCTCTAGGTTTCCTTCAAAGATTTTGTTAAAATTTTTTTAAAGTATCTCTATATTTATTTATTATCAAGAAAGAATGTTGCTTTGGTTTTTTTTGCTTCCTTGAGATTTTGTTTTCCTCTAAGTTTACTTCTTTTTGAGCTTGATGATGATGTTCAAGAACCATGTACTTCCTTTGAGAACTTAGTTCAAGAACTCTAGAGCTCACTTTGTTTGTGAGATAAGTGTTGGGTTGAGACTTTTGATTCTCTATAAAAGTCTCATATGAGCTCTAAGTAAGATAAAAAGACTTGCATCCATATTTACTTTTATGTCATCACTAAATACTCAAGATTAAAGAATAAACTTGCATCTCCATATTTATGTTTATGCTCTCACTAAATCTCTAAGATAATAATGGATTTGCATAGCATATTTATTTTATGCTCTCACCTTTTAATAAAGAGTAAAATAAAGTGCATTACATATTTATATTTATGTCATAACTAAAGAGATTTAGAGCTCATGGACTTACCCATTATTATCTCAAACAAAGTTTTATAATATATATTATTTACCTCCTTGTTTTCGGCCTAGTGATGATGTTGGGTCCTAGAATGGGATTCAACTAGTTACAAGAGCTAAAGTTTATGTTTTATGATTTTTCTAAGTTTAGATGATCTCAAGAAATGTTTTGAGCAAAGTTTTATGTTTTAAAACCCTCTTGAAATAATTTTTAATTGGCCACAGCCTTCATGCTATTTAGGATGATTTTAATGAAATAAAATGTGCTCTAATGAGTTTTTAAAACCTTGAAAAGTTTCCAAGAGAAACTAGCGATTTATGTGTGTTAGAAATGAAACTATGTGCATTATATGATGATTATGAATTCGGTTCTTCCTTGCCTTGATGTACTCACTGTTTATACTGTTTTGATGATGATAATATGAGTATGTTTGTGTATAATTAATGTTAAAATTCATATGTGAAAGATAAGAGAAGTTAGCAACTAGAAAAGAATTAATTTGAGAGTTTTAGATCCCTTAGTAAATGATTTTTCTGGATTATGTCCAGCATGGTTTAGAAGTGATAATCATGGATTTAAATTAGTTTAAATGTGTAGGAATGACTCATAAATGGTTTAGGACTTGATCTTGATGCCTTAGGAGCAAACCACGCTTAGAAAGTGTCATTGTTGTGACTCCTAGGTACCCGTAAAGTTAGGATTATGAATTATGCATTCTTGAGGTTTAGAGATGTTTATGATCATAGTATTGAGTGAGGAATACTTAGATATGAGCTTATAGGTACCCGAGAGTTTAGGATATGATGATTTATAACTTAGATTGTGAGTGAAGGACCTTAAGGGTCGATGCATAAGACATTAAGAGATTTTCTCACTTTTAGCTTGGTAATGCAAGTATGATTTGTTGATATGCATGATGTGATTATATATGAGGTGTGATGTGTGATACACGAGCATTATTTATATGAGTTATGATGATGTGATCTTTTATGATGATGCTATGATGATGTAGAAATTGATTATGAATTGTTGAGATGTTATGTCTACCATGTTTGTCAGAATTGAATGAGAGAGAGTATGTACCCCTTCTTTTGCCCTCTTAAAAATCTAGTGAAAACTAGTTAGGTTTGAGCTCATTAAGGCAATATGGGTGTTTACGGTTGCATTTGGGTGTATTTGGTTGGACTTGATAATGAGAATAATTTGGTGATGAGTATAAACATAGTTGAGCTCGTTCCTAGGCGATAGGGTGTGTTTGGTTGGATTTGGTGATGAGTATGAATATCGCCGGGCACTGGTGTTTATGGTTGGATTCGGTGATGAGAAAAGAAGGTGGTCTTTGAGAGAAAGAACTCAAGAGTTCGAACATGAGGAAAGAGATGCGATGTCTCTTTTCAAGTCACATAGTCATGAGTAAAGAAAGAACTAATCCTAAGTTACCCCTTCTTTGCCCTCTTAGAAATCTAGTGATGACTAGTTAGGTTTAAGCTCGTTTGGTTGAGCTCAATCCTAGGCGATAGGGTGTATTTGGTTGGTTTTGGTGATGCGTATAAATATCGCCGGGCACTGGTGTTTATGGTTGGATTCGGTGACAAGAAAAGAAGGTGGTTCTTGTGGAGAAGAACTTAAAGGTTCAAGTATGAGAAAAGAATAGAGGAAAGTTATGTACTGTTTATGCCACTTATCTGTTACTTGATGTCATGATTTTATTGAATTGTCTGCATAATGTATTGCCATGCATTCATCCAATATCTGCGGAATTCATATCATTAAGATCCATACTAAAAGACACCCACTTCGGATAATTAGATTTGAAGTTTAAAAGTTAAACCTTATGCATGACCACCTTTTTATAATTAAAACCGAAGTGGCTGGGGACGATGACGATGACACGTGTGTTAGAGTCGGAAATCCCTACTGAGAATCTTGAATAAGTTTCTCATCCCTCTTTCTCTTTTCTTCCGTGTCGTCTCCAGACGAAGATGGTGTGTCTCGTGACCTCTACTAAGGTGTGGGCGTAGGGCATGCGCTACGAGATGGATTAGTGGGATGGAACGGAATCGCGGAGATGCTGCTTTGGATTTATATACCTATAGATGTGTATTCTCTTTGATGTGACAATAGGACTATGATAGTCGTAAATTATGTATCTATGATAATATGTTTATGTTGTGATGTAATGGACAATGTTTGTGTTTTGTGACCATGAATGATATGATATCCCTTTTCTGTATGTTAGTCTTTGTTACGATATACACAGCTCTCACTTTGATTTATATTTTCAAACAAAAAATTTTACCCATATTTTCGCTAAGTATTTTCATAAAAAATGAGACTAAGAAGTAATAACCCAATGATTAACCTAATGTGTTCTAGAGTATTGGGTTAAAAATTAGGATGTTACACCATTGATCGAGTTTGCATATAACAACAGTTATTAGCTAGCATCGGTATGGCACCGTACGAGGCTTTATATGGGAGGAAGTGCCAATCCCCTTTGTGTTGGTACGAACCTGGTGAGTAAAGCATGGTGGGACCTGAAGTTGTGAGGGAAATGACAAATCAAATCAAGAGGATTAGGGATAGAATTCTCACTACTCAAAGTCGATAGAAGAGCTATGTAGATAAACGGTGAAAGCCATTGGAGTTCCAAGAAGGAGAACATGTATTGCTTAGAATCACCCCTACAACAGGCATAGGATGAGCCATGAAAGTCAAAAAGTTGAGCCTCAGGTTTCTTGGTCCCTTTGAAATTCTCAAAAGAGTCAGGTCAATAGCCTATCAGATAGCCTTACCACCTTATTTGTCTAACCTTCACGATGTCTTCCATGTCTCCTAGTTGAGGAAATATCAATCTGACCCTAGTCATGTGTTAGAGCCGAAACAAGTACAATTAAAGGAGGACCTAATTTTTAAACTAACACCTACGAGGATCACGGACAAAGGAGTTAAGCAATTAAGGAATAAGACCGTACCTCTGGTCAAAGTGGTGTAGGGATAAAGGAAAGCAGAAGAATTCACATGGGAATTGGAATCAGAGATGAAGACACAGTACCCTAAGCTATTTACAGGTATCGAATTTTGAGGGTGAAATTTTTTTTAAGGAGGGGAGAAATATAACGCCCTGATTTTTCTCTACTTAGCAAAAAATGACCAAAATACCCCTAGGTCATTTTTGTACGAAAACCAAGGCTGGTCAACCTCGGCCACCCTCAAAAGGTTATTTCTATATTAGGAATGGACTACAAAAGGATTAGACAGTGATCCGTGCGAAAATCACGATTCACGATTTTCCCGTGTGAAAATGACCAAAATGCCCCTAAGGCCATTTTTGCCCGAAATCCAAGGACGGCTAACCCAGGCTATCCTTGACGGGTTGGATTGAGGTTTGAAAGGGATTATATGCCTTAAAAATAATAATTGAGGTGAAAATCTCACTTTCTGAACTTTCGGCACAAAATGACTTTAGGGGTATAAGAAAATAATATGGAAGTTTGAGGTTACCCGATTTAGGGGTTGTTACTTTTAAGGGGATGATTTATGTGTTCTCTATGAATGATGAATTAATGTGTTGTCTCATGACTTATGTGATGCTATATGATGATAGAATTGTCAATTGCATGTTTTTGTTCTCTTAGAACCTTAAAGATGCCTATGTTAGAATCATATGAGATGTGTGACATGTTTGAAATATCTAGCATCTTGTTGTAACATGCTAAGACTTAAGGTGACATAAACTATGAGAAAATGATCCTACGGAACCATCAAACTATAAATGGGGAGGAGGTGATTCTAGCCCCCTAGCCCGTACTTTAAGTCGGGACCTTAACTTATCAAAAGGGATAAGACCATGTGCTAGTGACGACTAATGAGGTATGAGCTCATAACCTAGAGGTTTCTCAAAAGGGAGAACAATTAGGGTGGCCCCATGTGCTAAGTAAATGTCTTAATATCACCTAAGTAACCAAGATAAGATACCATGTACCATGTACCATGTACCAAGTTTAATGTTTTATGCTTTATGCTCTATGATCTATTTACCATGTACCAAGTTCTATGTTTTATGCTTTATGATCTATGTGCCATGTATCATGTCTACAATTACAATGTTTGCTAAAAAGTTAGCTAGATCTTGCATAGCACAATGAAGTATGATGCATCCATGTAAATACAAGCTATGAGTGAAAAAGAATGGGCCTCGGTAATCAATGTTTTAGAAATTCATAATTGAACTATTACATGCACATTATTTTAAAAGAACCCGAGGTTCCTGGAAATGTAGATGATGTCACCTAGATAGGAGGAAAACTCTACTGAGTTTCTTTAGTAAAGATTCTTACTTTCCCTACCTTTTCTTTTCGTCACGTCTTCAGATTCCGATGGCGACTTTCGTCCTGTTCGTTGACATACCCACATGGGAGTTCCACTACGATCTGGAGCTCGGATCATATCATTTTGAGGGATGTTGCACGGTCTGAGTTTTTGTTTTTGTTGGACGCCCCTTCAGCCATCCTGTACCGAGCTATCATTTCACCCCTACTTCCCCCTATGAAGATGAGATGAGTTTTTAGCGAGCTTGCCTGTCTTTCGAGTGGAGGCTTCGCACGCCTGCTTCTGGATTGGCCGTTTGAGATTTCCCTAACTACATTCCATGTTCGAGGTTTTCGGAGATGGACCCCTCTGAGGACGAGCCTACACATGTGTATTCTGAGAGTTCTGCCCCTACTCCTGTTCCTATGAGAGAAGGGAGTGAAGAGACAGTCACGCAACCGCTGTTGGCATGGAGACAGGCCATGCGCCCTAAATGTAGAGGTCATGTATGACCATCTGGTGTACCTGTCCCCGAGGTGCTATGACCATGGATTGGATACGTTCCCCTATTCTCGGGCCAGCAGACGTAGACTACTCTTGGAGTTTTAGTGTGTAACATCCTAATTTTAACCCAATACTCCTAGAACATATTTAGGTTAATAATTAGGTTATTACTTCTTAGTCTCATTCTTTTTAAAATACTTAGTGGGAAAATATGAATAAAGTTTTCTTTTTGAGACTTAAAGACAAAACATGAGCCGCATGCTAAACTAAAATCTAACGATTGTTGAAAACAAAACATGACAGAGAAAGAAAGCATATCATTAATGACCACAAAATACAAGTGTTACACATATTAACACAACATAGTCATATCTTCATAAGTACATCTAATACTATTATCATAGTTCCATAGCCATATCAAAATAAATACACATATGTAAATCTAAAGCGACATCTATGCGCTTTCGTTGCATCCCACTAATCCGACTCGTAGCGTATGCCTCATGCCCATACCTTAGTAGAAATCGCAAATCACGTCACTATCTTCATCTGGAGACAACACGGAAGAAAGAGAGAGAGGGATAAGAAACTCATTCAAGATTCTCAGTACGGATTTTCGACTCTAACACACGTGTCATCGTCATCGTCCCTAGCCACTTCGGTTTTAATTATGAAAAGGAGTTCATGCGTGAGGTTTGGTTTCAAACTTGTCAAATCTATTTATCCGAAGTGGGTGTCTTTTAGTATGAGTCTTAATGACATGAATGCAACAGATATTGGATGAGTGGATAACAATACATTATGCAAGCAATTCAATAAAACATAACATCAAGTAAACATATAAGTGGCATAAAGAGCATAGAACTTTCATATAACTTTTTCTCATACTTGAACTCTTAAATTCTTTTTCTCAAAGACCACCTTCTTATCGTAGCCACCAAAATCCAACCAAACACACCCTACCCCGGCGATATTTATCATAGCCACCAAATTCCCTTTCACCATATCGCCTAGGAATGAGCTCAAACCTAACTAGGTGTCACTAGATTTCATATGGGGTAATAGAAGGGGTAACATAGGAATATTTCCTTCTTTGAAACGCTCTACTAGCATCTAGTGCACAGTGAATTGTCCACTTTGGTAGGCTGCATCCACTCATACCCTCACGGATTTGTCTTTCCTGGGGGGTGCTCGGCCGAACCGGTGTCACCCAAGAAAGCGCGTCTCAGTGCTATATCACATTAAAAACTCATCTCCTGGGGGTGCTCGGTCAAATTGGTGTCACCCATGGTTTTCTTTTCTCATATGATTCTAAAAAACATTCTCAAGTATTGATTTGATGGAAATTTGGTAGGACAACAGATGTAAACTGAATTCCCTTCCAATCTACTTTATGCCACAATAACTCATGATGCATAAACTATCATATTCAATCTCTATCATCATAGCAAACTTGCATTCACATAATCATACTCATCAAAGCACATGTATCATCATATCATACTAGCATCATCAAACTCAAGCATTAAAATTGTCTCAATGTCTTATGCTTTGACCCTTAGGGTCCTTTAACTTGAAATCTAAGTTGTCTACCATCACAACTTAACCTCTCGGGTCCCTATGGGTTCATATCTAAGTAGTCCTCACTCAATTCTATGATCATAAACAATTTTAAAACCTCAAAAGTGCAGAATCCATATTTCACTAATTACGGGTACCTAGGAGTCACAACTTTGACCCTTTCTAAGTTCGGTTTTCTCCTTTAGTACCAAGATCAATTCCTAAACCAATTATGAGTAGTTCCTATACATTTAAACTAATTATAAATCATTAATTCTAATTTTTATCCTTGCTGGACAGAATCCAGAAAATTTCATCTCTAGGGGTTCTAAAAGTCTCGTTTTAATTCTTTCTAGTTACTAACTTTTCTTAACTTTCTCAAATTAATTTTAACATAAAAAATACATGATCATACTCATATTATCATCGTAAAAACAGCATAACACAGTGAGCACTTCACTCAAGAAGAACCAAAAAAATATTCATCATATAATGCACATAGTTTCATTTCTAACACACATAAATTACTAGTTTCTCTTGGAACCTTTTTAAAATTTTAAAAACTCACTTGGAAACAATTTATTTCATCAAAATCTTCATAAAATTCGTGAGGGCAGTAGCTATTTTAAATTTACCTCAAGAGGGATTTAAAATCATAAAACCTTGTTCAAAACATTTCTTGAGATTATCTAAACTTAGGAAAACCATGAAACATAGGTTTTAGCACTTGTGACTAGATGAATCTTACTCTAGGTTCATCATCATCACATGGCTGAATTCATGTGAACAAAACATACACATTTCCAAACTTTGTTTGAGATAATAATGGGCAAGTCCATGAGCTCTAAATCTTTTAAGTGATGACACAAACATAAACGTGCTATGCACTTTATTTTACTCTTTATTAGGAAGTGAGAGCATAAAAATAAATATGCTATGCAAGTCCATTATTATCTTAGAGATTTAGTGAGAACATAAACATAAATATGAGGATGCAAGTTCATTCTTTAATCTTGAGAGTTTAGTGATGACATAAAAATAAATATGAATGCAAGTTTCTTTTATCTTAACTTAGAGCTCATGCAAGACTTTTAGAGAGATATAAACTCAACCCAACATTTATCTCAACCAAACAAAGTAAGGTTTAGAGTTCTTGAACCAAGTTTTCAAAGAAACTATATGGTTCTTGAACAATATCATTAGGCTTCAAGGAAATAAACTTAAAAGACAATAAAACCATAAGGAAAAAGGAAACCAAAATCGAAAACATAAGGGAAAGGAAAGCAAGGAACCGAAATCACAAGAGAAGGAGATATACACCAAGTTCTTTATTATGTACTCAAGTCCCCTATCTAGAGCATAACTCTAGAACGTGCTGGCCAACTTTAAGGTTGACAAGGGTAGGCCTTCAGTTTATTGAAATCCTTATGATTGATTTTTCTTAAGTTAGAAACCATGTGAGCTAAGTAACATAGATAAAGTTCAAGAAAGGAAAAACTCAAGCTCTAGAGGTCTCTTTGAGATGAACACAAAGTCATCCTCTAGAGACACTTATTATCAAGCTATCATGATCAAAATAAGACCTTGAGGCCGAAATAAAGAGAAAAGGAAAAGCAAGGAAAAACTTAAAAAGAATCCAAGAGAAACTTCAAGAAAATAACATTTTTGAGAAAAACAAAAACTAGAGAGCAATTCCCTACCAAGTATGAAGACAAAGGCTTGGTCTTTGAGATAAGAATGAAAGGAAGAACTCCTCCTAGGATGACGATGAGGCTTCGGCCTTGAAGAAAGGAAAGGAAAGGAGATGTGTTTTGGATGAGTTTGTGTTTAAGAATGAGAGTTTAGGTGTTGTGATGGTGATCTAAGGTTGTGGTGTGGTGGTTTGAGGTTGTGATGCAAAAAGGAGATGAAGAAGATGAAGATGAAGAGAAGTTCTTGAGAACTTGAGAGAAAAAGGAAAGAACTCACAAGAATGCTAAAAGCTAAAACTTGACAAATGATCTAAAGTGTGACCAAGTTCATCCAAGCAAGGTATTTATATAAAAACAACAACACAATGGGGTATGAAGGAAGGGTGCTGGCCGTAGCTTATGGGGGCATGGGAGGAGAGAAAATATCTCTTACAAGTGGTCATTCAAAGCATGGTTGGAGGTATGATAGGTATGGGCTCAAGCATGGCTTTCAAGCATGGTTTTTGAAGTATTTTCCTTTTAATTTTGAAATGAAATAATTCTTCTAGAAGGGAGAGGAGGGGCTGACGGTTTGGGCAGCAAGGGAGGAGGGAAAATATCTTCTAAAAGTTGTCATATGAAGCATGGATGAAAGCATGGTGGATATGACTCAAAGTATGGTTCAAGGTGAGGTGTAAGCATGGTTATTTGAGTGCAAGAATTTACACATGTGATGGAAAATGGGGGATTGACTTTCAGCCAGCTGATGCAGTCCAAGGGGAGGGAAATTGTTTCATCTAATTGTGTGCTAATGATGTGTTTAGGTGGGTATTAGTTTAGGTGCAAGATTAGGAATTGCTAAGTTCGTATTTAGGTAACTAAGGATGTAATTAGGAATTTTATGACATGGTTAAGGAGTGCTCATACACAATTAGAGGAATTTAAACTCATTTTATGAATAAACAATTGTGAACACAATTCCATGATTTAAGGAATTGGAGAGAGAAAACACTATTCAAGATTCTATGACTAGAAATCTTGAATTTAAAATAAGATTTAGGTTTAATCTAAGCAATTTTAGGTTCTAATTAACTTTAATAAATTTTTTTAACTCTAGATTAATTATGGAAATTAATTAATCTTCGATTAGAGCCTAATATTGCTTAGGTTTGCTTAATCATGCGATTAAGCTTAAAAACACAATGCTTAGGGGCAAAATCGTAATTTTACACAAAAACTGCCCCGGACTACCAGGACTAAAACTAAGGTCACATAATACATAAAAACACCTTTTAAAACCATCTTGAGAAGTTTCGGACTCATCCAGAACTCGTACCTGTGTCAAACACAACATGGGTATTTTGGTCATTTTGACCCGAAACCTCAGAAAATGAGATTTTCAATCCTGGAAAGATTCAAAAGTTAACTAATCCCCTTCAAACATTGAGTTAGCCCCTCAAGGACTGCCGGGTCGACTACCCTCGAGTTCTGGGCAGAAAACGACCTCAGGGGCATTTTGGTCATTTTTGCTCAATTAGAAAATCGAGGCGTTACATAGTGCACACACGCCTCACTAGCTATGATGACCTTTTTTGTTATAAAGGTTGTCTACCTTAGGTGAACCATGTAGGTTTGCGTTCTATGCATTTCGTTTCCGATGTATTTCATTTTCTATGTATTTCTCTTTTATGTATTTGTATTTCGTTCTTATGTATTCCAACTTAACTCACCTCTAGGTGGGTAGTTTAAATATATGATATGATGTGTTATGTGCATTATGGAGCCTTCTTGATGTTCATATTTCTGCATTATTTTATATCGATAATATATATGCTACATGCGGCTCTTACTTTATCGAGCTTTTAAAAAGAAAAATTTGGCTCGTATTTTTAGTAAGTATTTTCAAACGATAAAATGAACTGAAACAAGAAGTAATGACTAATATTTAGCATCAGTACATTTTAGGAGTATTGGGTTGAATATTAGGGTGTTACATTTTGGTATCAAAGCAGTTCGGTTCTCACGGAGCCTGAGGATTGGACTGGCTATGCTTCTTAAGCATAATACGTTAGAAATGTCATGAATAGGAGTATTAAGTTTAGATATGCATGACTACTGTTTTTTGCGCGTGCCATGGTAACTTGCTCGCTTTACATGGAGTATTGAGCCTGATCAACTCAGTGTTGCTGTTTTGTGTGTATAGGGACTAATGGCACGATGACAGTCAGCTAGGAACGCGACTTCCGGAGTTCAAGACAATGAGACTATTGAGGCACTCCGCAATGTGGCAAGGACCATGAGAATAATGATGGAACTGATGGATCAAGATTGCCGTGCTGGTGCGGGTCATGGTCCCAATGCTGCTGAGATCCCCGAACATGTCCAATTTGGGGAATTCTGCAAGGTAAATCCACCGACTTTCAAGGGGACTGCAAATCCAAACCACGTAGAAGAATGGATCCGAAGCATGGAGAAAATCTTCAATGTGATACCATGCTCGGAGGAGCGAAAGGTGACTTTTGCCACCTACATGTTGGAAGGTGATATCGGTTGCTAGTAGACTGGAATTCAAAGACTGTTGGACGCAACTAATGATGCCATCAATTGGGAGGTGTTCAAAGCTCACTTCTATGAGAAGTACTTCCCGGAATTCGTTCGAAATGCTAAGGATATTGAGTTCATGCAACTCGTTCAAGGGAACATGATGCTCGCCTAGTATACCGCCAAGTTCAAAGACATCATCAAGTTTTCAAGGATGTACTAGCCAACCCCGACGAGTACTGGAAGTGCATTAAGTACGAGTCTGGATTGAAGGCCGAACTCAATGTTGTGGTCGCCCACTTGGAGATTAGGGACTTTTCAACCTCGATTAACAAGTGCCGCATCATTGAGGATTAGCAAAAGAGGCTAAATGTAATGAAGTCCGACAACTTCAACAAGAAGCTAGCACCTCAAGGCCAGAAGTTCAAGAAGAAGAACCAACAGTAGTTTCAACCCCAGCAGAAGTCTCAATCTGGGTCCAAACCCCAAGGACCCGAACAACAAGGGAAACGCACGCCAAGGGGGCCCAACCGCCACACATGCTGAGTGTTCCAAGTGCGACAAACCCCATGGGAGCTTGCCGTGTTGAGCTGGTTTGGATGTTTGCTATCGGTTCGGAGAGGAATCAACCAACCCCCAATCCTAAGCCGCAACAACAAGGGAGGGTCTTCACCCTCAATGCTAAAGAGGCGACGGAGTCCCTCCCAGGATCTCATTGAAGGTAGTGTACAATGAACAGTAATGACTTAATTGTACTGTTTGATTCTGGCGCTTCCCATTCTTTTATATCCTATTCTTGTGTTGAGACTCTTAAATTACATGTGTCAGAACTCCCTTTTAATCTCATTATCTCTACCCCCACTGGGAAACCAATTAGGACTTGCAAATGTTGCTTAGAATGTAGCTTTGTTCTTGAAAATAGACCCTTTGTTCTAGATTTCATATGTTTACCCATGCAAGGCCTAGATATAATTCTTGGCATGGATTGGCTTTACGCCAACCATGTGTCATTGAACTGTTATGAGAAAACCATTACTTTTCTTTCCATTCCCCCTGAACCTAGGAAAACCATGAGAGTGTACCTAAATGTTGTAAACCTAGGCTGTGGTAAGCGTGGACAAGGTTATATTCTTTTAGCCATTAGTGATGTTGACTTTGAGCAAAGTATCGAAGAGATACCTATAGTGAGAAATTATCCCGAAGTATTTCTAGATGAAATACCTGAGTTTCCCCCCAAGAGAGAGATGGAATTCTCAATAGAGCTACTCCCAGGTACCGGACCCATATCCATAGCCCCGTGTAGAATGCCCCTTTTGGAATTGGCCAAGTTGAAAGCCCAGTTAGATGACCCTTTGGAGAATAAGTTCATTAGGCCTAGTGCATCACCGTGGCCCGGTGCTGTTTGTGAAAAAGAAAGACAGAAGTATGAGGATGTATGTCGACTATAGGCAGTTGAATAAGGTAACGATAAAGAATAAGTACCTCTTGCCAAGAATCGATGATCTGATGGACCAACTAAGAGGAGCAGTAATGTTTTCTAAGATTGACCTAAGGTCAAGTTACCACCAAATTAGGGTTACAGATATAGATATACCCAAGATGGCCTTTCGCACCCGCTATGGTCATTTCGAGTTTGCGGTTATGTCCTTTGGATTAACCAATGCTCCGACTATTTTTATGGATTACATGAATAGAATCTTTAGACCTTATTTGGATAAGTTTGTGGTTGTCTTTATAGATGATATTCTCATTTATTCAAGGACCCATGAGGAGCATGAACAACACTTAACCCTAGTGCTGGAGATTTTGAAGGAGAAGAAACTATATGCCAAACTATCTAAATGTGAATTTTGGTTAGAGGAAGTAAAGTTTTTAGGGCATGTAGTGTCTAAAGCAGGAATCGTTGTAGATCTTAGTAAGGTGGAAGCTGTGATGAATTAGGAACAACCAACAACTGTAACCGAGATAAGGAGCTTTTTGGGTTTAGTTGGCTATTATCATAGGTTCATTAAAGGATTTTCCTAGATCTCATTACCCTTAACCAAGCTTACTAGGAAAAACACCCATTTCTTGTGGACCCCAGAGTATGAAAAGAGTTTCCAAGAGTTGAAACATAAGCTAACCTCAACCCCTGTCCTAGTTTTACCTGACCCCAAGGAGCCTTTTGAGGTATTTTGTGACACTTCTGGTAAAGGTTTAGGTTGTGTATTGATGTAAAATAGGCAAGTGGTGGCCTTTGCATCAAGGCAACTAAAGCCACATGAAGCAAACTACCCCACTCACGACCTCGAGCTGGCCACCGTCGTGTTTGCTCTGAAGATTTGGAGACACCACTTGTATAGAGTCAAGTTTGACATGTTCTCCAATCACAAGAGTTTGAAGTACCTTTTTGACCAAAAAGAGATAAACATGAGGCAAAGAAAATGGATGAAGTTCTTGAAGGATTATGATTTTGGTTTGAACTACCATCCGGGGAAAGCTAATGTTGTAGCCGATGCCCTAAGCAGGAAAACCTTGCACCTCTTCCATCTTATGGTTAAGGAGGCTCAGTTGATTGAGGAGTTTAGAAATCTAAACCTAGGAATAACCTTAATCACTAAGGGCATAAGTGCTTGCCATCTTAGTGTGACGAGTGGATTCAAGGAAAGAATCATTCAAGCCCAAAGAGAATATGTAGAGTTTCAAGAGATTTTAAAGGCCGTGAGAGTGGGTAAATTGAAAGGTTTCGCTCAAGGAAGCAATGGTATGTGGAAGTTTGAAGGACGTATATGTGTACCTGCTAGTGGTGACCTTCGAAAAGAGATTTTGGAAGAGGCCCACAAAAGCAATTTTGCAATTCATCCTGGAGCCACCAAGATGTACCAAGATTTGAAGAAGATGTTCTGGTGGCCCGGTTTAAAGAAGGATGTTTGCACATAGGCGAGTAAGTTCTTAGTTTGTCAGAAAATGAAGATTGAGCACCAAAAACCCTCTAGAATGTTGCAACCCTTATCTATTCCCAAATGGAAGTTGGACAGTATCTCAATGGATTTTGTGACTAGACTGCCAAGGACCCAAGCGAATCATGACGCTATATGGGTGATAGTGGATAGGTTGACTAAGTCAGCCCACTTTCTACCTATTAAGGTGACTTATTCCTTGGATAGGCTAGCACAGTTGTATATTCAAGAAATAGTAAGATTACACAGAGTACCATCGACAATAATCTCAAATCGGGATATGCGGTTCACATCACGGTTTTGGGGAGCCTTTCAAAAGGCTTTTGGTTCAAAGCTGCGTTTGAGTACGGCGTACCACCCACAAATAGATGGCCAATCTGAAAGAACTATCCAAATCTTGGAGGATATGCTTAGGGCGTGTGTTCTAGACCAAAAAGGAAGTTGGGACAAATACTTGCCGCTAATTGAATTTGCATATAACAATAGTTATCATGCAAGTATTGGCATGGCACCGTATGAGGCCCTTTGTGGATGGAAATGTCAATCACCCCTATGTTGGTACGAACCTGGTGAGCAGAGTCTTGTTGGACCAAACATTGTGAGGGAAATGACAGAACAGATTAAGAGGACAAGGGATAGAATTCTCACTGCTCAAAGCCGACAGAAAAGCTATGCGGATAAGTGGCGTAAGACGATTGACTTTCAAGTAGGGGAACGTGTGTTCCTCAAGATCACCCCACCAAAGGTATAGGTTGAGAGATGAAAGTAAGAAAGTTGAGCCCTAGGTTTCTTGGCCCATTTGAAATTCTCAGTAGAGCAGGGTCTGTAGCATACTGTATAGCCCTACCCCCAAATCTATCCAACCTTCATGATGTATTCCACGTATCCCAGTTACGAAAGTATCAATCTGACCCCAATCATGTACTAGAGCCAGAACATTTACAGTTAAGGGATGACCTGACATTTAACCTACCTTCTACGAGAATCGTGGACCGAGGAGTCAAACAACTAAGGAACAAGACAGTACCTTTGGTCAAAGTCGCATAGGGACGCGGAAAGACTGAAGCCTTCATATGGGAGCTGGAAGCCAACATGCAAGCACAGTTCCCCAAGCTGTTCTCAGGTAATGAATTTCAAGGAAGAAATTCTTTTTAAGGAGGGGAGTAATGTAACACCCCGATTTTCTCTAAACATGCAAATGACCAAAATGCCCCTGAGGTCGTTTTTACCTGAAACATGAGGACGGCCAACCTCGGCCATCCTCGTAAGAGCTTTGTTTATGTATGAAGGGGATTCTATGTATTGGAATGTTTAATAGAGCAGAAGAATCTCATTTCCGAGGTTTCTGCGCACAAATGACCAAAATACCTTTACAGTAATTTAAGGTTGTTTTGAGTTCTGTTTTGACCCGGACTTGTCTCAGAGGTCTAAAACAATGTTTTTAAAGCATGATTTATGTTTGCTTAAGTCCCGATGGTTCCAACCAGTTTTCACAAAAAGTTACGATTTTGCCCCTGCTTAAGTGCACTAAGGCTTAATGACGTTTTTAAAACAAAACCTAAGCAATATTAGGCTCTAATTAAAGGTTAATTAATTTCCATAATTAATCCAGAGCTAAAATAATTATTTGAGGTTGATTAGGACCTAAAATTGCTTAAGGAAACTTAAAACCTAATTCCAGTCTTATTTTCTCAAGAAAGCATCTAGAAATAGTGTTTTCACTATTCAATTTCCCTAAATCAAGGAAGTATGATTGCTCCCTAATTTTTAATCAATAGGAATTTGACTCCATTAATTCAACAAGATTGCTCCTAATCTAAGTTGTTCATGGCCCTAATTACCTAATTAGTTCACCTAAACACTTTATCATAAAACCTAGATTAGTAGCCTAACCTTGCTTACTCCTAAACACCTCACTAATACATGATTACATGGAATGAAAACTCTTTCCCCTTGGCTTCCCAATGACCGTCGGCCACTCCCCCATTCTAGAAGAAATATTTCATTAAAAAAGAATTGATTTATGTCATTCAAGCTTTCATTCAAGTCTTACATGAGCCATGCTTCCCATACTTCAAACCTTACCATTGAGTGACAACACAAGGAGATATGTTCCCTTCTCCTTGACCAAGAAAACCATTCAGCCCTCCCTCACTCTTCTAGAAGCTTTATTTCATCTCAAATCAACAAGAAATCACCTCACTTTGAAACATGTCTTAGCCAATACCTATCTTACCATCAATTATGCCTTGAATGATATCTTGTAAGATATTTTTTCTCTTCCCCAAGCCATGAAGGCCACACGGTTTCCCCTCCACCATTCACTCCTCATTGCTTTAATTTTCTATCAATACCTTGCCTTGGTGAACTTTGCTTCACTTTGAGTCATTTGCTAAGTTTGAGGTTTTGAGAAAGTGTGAGTTCTCTCAAAGTTTCCTTCCTCCTCCTTGTTTCCAAGAGAAACCGCCACCTCCTCCTCCACCTTCAACCTTCATCTACTCCTCATCTAAACACTCAACCAAGCCCAAACACAAGTCAACAACATCTCCTTCCTCCATTCCTCTTCAAGGCCAACACTACCCATCAAATTACAAGGAGATTTCTTCTTGTTTTCTCTTCAAGATCAAACCTTTCTTCATCTTCAAGAACACACACTTGGTAGGGAGTTGTTTTAAAGTTTATGCTTTACTCTAAAGTGCCTGGTTTTTAGAAGGAAATGATGTTTCTCTTGGTTTCATTTTCGATTTCTTCCTCCTCCTTTCTTTTTATTTTCGGCCTCAAGGCCTTGACTATGATGGCTTGATGATGAGTGTTCTCTAGAGGTGACTATGTGTTTATCTCTCATGAAACTTCTAAAGCTTGATGCTTTTCTTTCTTTAAAGTTCTAGCTATATTACTTATCTCACTAAAGTTTTCAACTTAAGAAAATAACTCTAAGGATTTCCATAAGCCCAAGGCCTACCCTTGTCAACCTTAAAGTTGACCGGCACGTTCTAGAGCTTTGCTCTAGATAGGGATCTTGGGTACATAATAAAGAACATGGTGTATTTTCCTTCTCTTTATGGATTCGGTTATCTTGCTCTTTTTCCTCTTTGAAGTTTGTTTCTTGAGTTTATTTCTTTAAAGCTTGATGATGATGTTCAAGGAACCATGAGATTTCTTGATAACCTTGGTTCTTAGAACTCTAGAGTTTGCTTTATGATGATGAGATTGGGATTGAGATTATGATCTTGATCCTTTAAAGTCTTGTATGAGCTCTAATAACACATAATAATGGACTAGCATTCATGTTTAAATTTATGCCTTGCATAGCATATTTATTTTATGCTATCACTAACTCTCAAGAATAAATAAATGAACTTGCATTATCATGTTTAAATTCAAGCTTTGCATTTCATGTTTACTTTTTAAGTCCTCACTTAACTTAAGATAAAATGAGTTGCATCTCATATTTATTTTGAGCCCTCACTTTACTTTCTAAGAAAGATAAAAATGAAGTGCATAGCATGTTTATATTCTTGTTATCACTTAAAATGTTAGAGCTCAAAGACTTGTCCCTTGGTATCTCAAGTAAAGTTACGAAATAAATATGTTTAACTCTTTTGATTTCGGCCATGTGAGGATGATGAACTTGATATGAGTTTCATCTAGTCACAAGTGCCAAGACCTATGTTTTATGATTTTCTAAAGTTTAGTTGATCTTAAGAAATGTTTCAAGTATATGCCTATGACTTAAATCCCTCTCAAACTTGTTTTGAAATGGTCACTGCCCTCATATATTTTATGAGGATTTCCAATGAAATAAATTGTTTCCAAGTGAGTTTTAGAAGCTCAAAAAGAAGTTCCAAGAGAAACTAGTAATTTATGTATTTTAGAAATATAGTTCTACGCATTATATGATGATTATGATCTCGGTTCTGCCTTATATATTCCAGCACCTTAAATTCTATTTTGGGTGGTCTATATGTGTTTAAATACCTTACCAATTGTATGAAAATTTTTCTAGGCATCTTAGGCATGCTTAGTAACTCTAATAGTTTGAAAATGTGATTTCTAGAACTCCTTAGGAACTGAAATTGTATATTCTGTTCCAGCCTTGATAGAGTTTGTAGAATCATATTATAAAATGTTTTGATGGGTGAGAATGACTCATAATTGATTTAGGTATTAATTATTGCATCATAGAAAAAGTCGGTAATGAGAAAGGACCTAAAACGCAACTTCTAGAACACCGTAATTCATCAAAATATGCTTACTGCCTATGCTACCCAGCCATAATTAATTAGGTTCTAGGACTTAATAAATTGTGGTGTTGAGGTTAATCAATCCCTTAGAGGTATAAGAAAATAATATGGAAGTTTGAGGTTACTCGATTTAGGGGTTGTTACTTTTAAGGGGATGATTTATGTGTTCTGTATGAATGATGAATTAATGTGTTGTCTCATGACTTATTTGATCCTATATGATGATAGAATTATCAATTGCATGTTATTGATCTCTTAGAACCGTAAAGATGCCTATGTTAGAATCATATGAGATATGTGACATGTTTGAAATATGTAGCATCTTGTTATAACATGCTAAGACTTAAAGTGACATAAACTATGAGAAAATGATCCTACGGAACCATCAAACTATAGATGGGGAGGAGGTGATTCTAGCCTCCTAGCCCGTACTTTAAGTCGGGACCTTAACTTATCAAAAGGGATAAGACCATGTGCTAGTGACGACTAGTGAGGTATGAGCTCATAACCTAGAGGTTTCTCAAAAGGGAAAACAATTAGGGTAGCCCCATGTGCTAAGTAAATGTCTTAATGTCACCTAAGTAACCAAGATAAGATACCATGTACCATGTACCAAGTTTTATGTTTTATGCTTTATGCTCTATGATCTATGTACCATGTACCAAGTTCTATGTTTTATGCTTTATGCTTTATGATCTATGTGCCATGTATCATGTCTACAATTACCATGTTTGCTAATAAGTTAGCTAGATCTTGTATAGCATAATGAAGTATGATGCATCCATGTAAATACAAGCTATGAGTTAAAAAGAATAGGCCTCGATAATCAATGTTTTAGAAATTCATAATTGAACTGTTACATGCCCACTATTTTATAAGAACCTGAGGTTCCTGGAGACGTAGATGATGTCACCTAGATAGAAGGAAAACCCTATTGAGTTTCTTTAGTAAAGATTCTCACTCCCCCTACCTTTTCTTTCCATCACGTCTTCAGATTCTGATGGTGACTTTCGTCCCGTTCATTGACACACCCATATGGGAGTTCCACTACGATCCGGAGCACGGATTGTATCATTTTGAGGGTGGTTTGAGATTTTGCTTTTGTTGGACGCCCCTTCAGCCATCCTATACCAAGCTATCATTTTACCCCTACTTCCCCCTATGGAGACGAGATGATTTTTGAGCGAGCTTGCCCGTCTTTCGAATAGAGGCTTCACATGCCTGCTTCCAGATCAGCCGTTCGAGATTTCCCCAACTACATTCCACGTTCGAGGTTTTTCGAGATGGACCCCTCTGAGGACGAGCCTACACATGTGTATTCCGAGAGTTCCACCCCCACTCCTGTTCCTATGAGAGAGGGGGTGAGGAGACAGTCACACAGTCACAGTTGGCACGGAGACAGGCCATGTGCCTTAGACGTGGAAGCCATGTGTGACCATCTGGTGTACCTGTCCCGAGATGCTACGACCATGGATTGGATACGTTTCCCCGTTCTCGGGCCTGCAGTCGTAGACTACTCTTGGAGTTTTAGTGCACACATGCCTCACTAGCTATGATGACCTTCTTTTGTTGTAAAGGTTGTCTACCTTAGGTGCACCATGTAGGTTTGTGTTCTATGCATTTCGTTTCCAATGTATTTCATTTTCTATGTATTTCTCTTTTATGTATTTGTATTTTGTTCTTATGTATTCCAACTTAACTCACCTCTAGATGGGTAGTTTAAATATATGATATGATGTGTTATGTGCATTATGGATCCTTCTTGATGTTTAAATTTCCGCATTATTTTATATCAATGATATATATGCTACACGTGGCTCTTACTTTATCGAGGTTTTAAAAAGAAAAATTTGGCTCATATTTTTAGTAAGTATTTTCAAACGATAAAATGAACTGAAACAAGAAGTAATGACTAATATTTAACATAAGTATGTTCTAGTAGTATTGGGTTGAATATTAGGGTATTACACCTTCATTCCACTAACCTTGCCTACGTGGCAGAGTTAATTAGAAAATCGTTCCTTCACTCCCTTTTTACATGCTCCCCATTCTCCCTACGTCTTCCTATTCTTCTTAACATCTACATTAGCATAAAGGATACATGGGTAATATTGCATAACGAGGAAATATTCTAAGAAGTCCTAATACTCAACTACATAGCATAATGAATTATATAGACACCATAATAAATACAAGGATATTCACAAATATATGATTTCTCTAATTACATATATTTATAGATTGTAACACTACCTCTCAGGCTAGGTTAGGGCATATGGATCATATGCGCCCATCTTATTATATAGGTAATTTATTCACAGACCATTTAAGGATTTCCCTAACATATTGACAAAGCTTGTGCAGATGTGATAAAGTAGGCCATCTTATTAAGAATGTTTATGTTAGAAATGAGGGTGCTCGACTTGAATCAATCTAGGGACAGATGCTTGGGCTCTTTTGTAGTAATTGTAACACCCTAAATCTTAACCTAATACTACTAGTATGTATTTAGGTTAATCCTTAGAATATTACCTCTTGGTTTCATCTTTTACTTTGAAAATACTTAGTGGAAATATGGGTAAAATTTTTTTTTGAATTAAACCAAAGTGAGAGCCACGCATGATCCTTTGAACGAGAATTCATACAAGTCATATGAGCAAATCATAATAAAACACATAAATAACATGGATACATCAACTGATTATATATATAGATAATATGCCTACCAAAAGGCAGGACTATTCGATACATAGAAGAACGAAATACAACTGAAAAGCAAATACAAGGAAATCACAAAAATAAGTACAAGGAAACCATGAAATCAACACCCATACCCGTGTGCACCTAGAGTACACAACCTCGTATACAAAAGAAGGTTTGTCCTCAACTATGTGGCGTGTGTGCACTAGCTACTCCCATTCTATGCACCTACTCCTGCTGGTCTGAGTACTGAGGGGTGGAATCGATCCATTGGCGGATCTCGGCGTGAGTGGTCGTGCGGATCATCGGAGCGTGTCCATCTCGGCGAGGGCGCATGGATGGCCTACGAGCCAACCGCGACTGAACCACCGTCTCCTCACTCCCAGCTCTCATCGGTAGAGGAGTGGGGTTGGAGCTCCAACTGTACATGTGCGAGGGCGGGTCCTCGATGGATCCATCTCCGAATACTGAGTCCGGGGCACGTACTCTGGGTAGTCACGTACGGCTGACGCCTCAGGCTGCATGCGGAGGATCTACTCGTCGCGTGGTCTAGCTCGCTCAAAAATCATGTTATGATGGTAGGGAGCAGTCGGGGTGAAGCGGTAGCTCCGTACTGGGTGTGCGAAGGGTCGTCCCATAAACATGAACACTCTGACTGTGCAGCGACCCTCAAAATGGTATGACCCGAGTGCTGGGTCATGGTGCAGCTCCCACATTGGGGTGTCGATTAAGAGTACGAAAGTCGCCATCTGAAGATGTGACGGAAGAAAAGAGAGAGAGAATGAGAATCTTCTAAAAGAATTCTCAGTAGGGCAATCAATAACTAAGTGACGTCATCATATCCTCAGGAACCTTGGGTTTTTATTTCTAAAGAGGTGTGTATGCATATAAACTCCTTTTAAGTAAGTTTTCTAAAGTATTAATTATCCAAGGTCCATCATATTTTACAATGCGTCTTATGACTAAGCATGGAATACACTAATGACATGAATGCATCATAAAGGTAAACCAATCAATAGAATAGCTAAGGAACATTATAACAATGGCATAAGGTGACAGGTGTAAATCTCATAATAACTTTTCTTGGTTTTTCATAGCATATGTGACATTTTAAACTTTAACTTTTATCTCATGGGGCCACCTTAAAACATTTCTAGGTTATGAGCTCATACCTTAACTAATCGTCACTAGCTCTTACTTATCCTATGATAAGCGTAACATACATAATCCCGACTTAAAGTAACGGCTAGGGGGCAAATTAAGGATCACCTCTCTTAGGGTCATTTCCTCTTTGAAACGCTCTACTAGCAACTAATGCATAGTAGTATTGTCCGCTTTGGCAAGCTCTATGTCAATACCCTCATGGATTTGTTTTCTTGGGGGTGCTCGGCTAAACCGGTGTCACCCAAGAAGACGTCTCAGTGTTGTGTCACATTTAAGTTCTCATGATTTTCAAAAAGACCTTTTTCTATGTTCCTCAAATTTGATGGAAATTCGGCAGCATGACGGCTGTAGACCGAATTTCCTCAAATTTGCTTATGCCATGAAAACATATAGGACATACAAACATATCTTATGAGGTATAGCATATCATCATATAAAACTTCTTCATAGCACATATCAAACTTATCATAGATAAAGCTCATGTATCATATATCATATTTACATAAATTAAGCATCATAAAAACTCAAGACTTTTTAATGTCTTATGCATTGGCCCTTAAGGTCCTTAACTCACGTTCTAAGTTATCAATCATCAAACCTAATCTCTTGGGTATCTATGAGGTTGTAACTAAGTATTTCTCACCTCACACTATGATCAAGAACATCTCTAAACCTCAAGGATGCAGAATTTATAATCCTAACTTTATGGGTACCTAGGAGTTACAACAATGACCCTTTCTAAGTTTAGTTTGCTCTTAAGGCATCAAGATCAAGTCATAAACCAATTATGAGTCATTCCTACACATTTAAACTAACTTAAAATCATGATTATCAAATCTAAACCTTGCTGGACAGAATCCAGAAAATTCAATAATTAAGGGATCTAACACTCTCAAATTAATTCTTTTCTAGTCTCTAACTTATCTTATCTTCCACATAAGAGTCTTAACATTATTTTTACTCAAACATAAGCATATTATCATCATTAAAACAGCACATACAGTGGCAATAAATAGCAAGGCAGAACCGAAATGTGCATCTCCATAAAAGGCATAGAACACAATTTTATAGAACACAATTTTTTAAGCACATAGAATACTAGTTTCTCTTGGAACCTTTTTTAAAACTTTCAAAACTCATTTATAAACACTTTTATCCTTTAAAATCATAAAAATACTTAAGAGGGCAGTGGCTAAATCATTTTCATCTCAAGAGGTCCTAAATTCATAAAACTTAGTTCTACATATTTCTTATACTCATATAAGCTTAGAAAAAGTATGAAACATAGTTTTCAATATTTCGAAACATCAAAACCTCTTAGGGCCGAAATATGAACCAAAGGAAATAAATATTTTTAAACCTTTGTTTGAGACAACCATGGGTAAGTCTTTGAGCTCTAGGTTCATTAAAGTGATGGCATAAAGATAAACATGCTTATGCACTTGTTTTAGCTTTTATTAGAAAGTAAAGTGAGAGCATCAAAATAAATATGAGATGCATCATATTATTGTCTTTGATATTTAGGTGAGAACTTGAAATGTAAACATGATAATGCATAGCTTGAAATATAAACATGATAATGCAAGTTCCTTTATTATCTTGGTACTTAGTGATAGCAAGGAAAATAAACATGATGTGCAACGCATAAAAGTAAACATGATGCAAGGTTCATTTTATGGTTAGCTAGGGCTCATTCAAGATTTAACAAGATAACAACCCAACACATATCTCATTACAAAGAGAGCTTTAGAGTTCTTGAACCAAGTTCTCAAAGGAACTATGAGGTTCTTGAACAACATCATCAAGCTCAAGTAAACAACTTCCAAAACAAAACCAAACAAAATCTCAAGGATCAAAATACCAAAACCGAAAACCTTACAGAAGAAAAAGAAAGTGAAACTAAGTCAAGTTCTTTATTAAATACCCAAAACCCCTATCTAGAGAAAGATCTCTAGAACGTGCCGGCCAACTTTAAGGTTGACAAGGGTAGGCTTGGGCTTTTAGAAAAAGTTATAAGAAAAGGAAAACACAAGCTTTAGAGGTTTCTTTGAGATGAACACAATGTCATCATCTAGAAACTCTCATCATCAAGCTATCATGCTCATAAACATGGCCAAGAGGCCGAAAAAGGAAAACAAAGGAGAGTTCAAAAAAGAATCCAAGAGGAAACTAGAGAAAAAAACATTCTTGAGCAAAACAAGTTTGAAAAGCAAATCCCTACCAAGTGATGAAGATGAAAGCTTGAACTTGAAAAGGAAAATGAGAAGAGCAACTCCTCCTAAGGTGGTGTGATGGCTTCGGCCCAAGAGAAAGAAAAGGAAAGGAGATGTGTTTTGAGGAAGCTTGTGTTTGAGGTTTAGTGTTTAAGAGATTTGATGATGATCTAAGGTTATGATATGGTGGATTGAAGTGGTGAGGAGATAATGTGAAGAGAGGATGAAGATGAAGAGAAAGAGCTCTTGGAACTTTGAGAGAAAAGAAAAGAACTAGCAAGATAACTCTAGAATTCTAAACTTAGCAAATGCTTCAAGGTGCAACTAAGCTATCACAAGCATCCTATTTATAGAAAAACAAAACCATGGGCTCACTAAAGAGGAGGAGTGGCCGTAGCATTGGGGGGGAAAAAGGGAGAGAAAAATATCTCTTTGATTGTGTCATAGAAGCATGGTTTCAAGTATGGAAGCTATGATGCAAAGTATGGCTTGATGTGAGTGAATTTCCTATCAATTTCTAATGAAATTAAGCTTCTAGAAACTTGTCATGGCTGGAACTTTTCCAACTGCAAATAAATGGGAAAATGGGTTGTTTTAATTATTTATTCATGTGGAAATTCAAGCTTGATTGAAAGTTATGACAAGGTATGGTATATGTGACTTGAGGTACGGCCTTGGAGTGTTAGAAAATTGAACATGTGATGCATATGGAGGCTTGAGGTTTCGGCCAGACCAGGGACAGAATGGGGGAGGTGAGTTTTGATCATCTAATTGGGTGTTAATGGTAGGTTTAAATGTGTATTAGCTTAGGCACAAGGTTAGGAATAATTAAGCTTAAGTTTAGGTAACTAAGAATGTGTTTTAAGGATTTTATGACAAGATTAGGAGTGCTCATACATCATTAGAGAATTAAAAACTCATTTATGAATAAACAATGTGTAACACAATTCCATGATTTAAGGAATTGGAAAGAGAAAACACTATTCAAGATTCCATGACTAGGAGTCTTGAAATTAAAATATGATTTTAAGTTGTAATTAAGCACTTTTAGGTTCTAATCAACTTTAATAAATCATTTTGACTCAAGATTAATTAAGGAAATTAATTAACCTTCGATTAGAGCCTAATATTGCTTAGGTTTTCTTAATCACACGATTAAGCGTAAAAACACGAAACTAGGGGCAAAACCGTAATTTTGTCCTAATTTCGCCCAGGACCTCCGGGACCAAAACTAAAGTCATAGTCTACATAAAAACGCCTTTTAAAATCATCTGGAGAAGTTTCGGGTTTATCCGGCACTTGCAAACAGGTAAAACACTGCAGGGGTGTTTTGGTCATTTTGACCCGAAAACTCGAAAAACGAGATTTTCAATCCCGAAAAGATACACAGGTCATCTAATCCCCCTTCAACATTGAGTTTGCCCTTCGAGCACTGCCGGATCAGCTTTCCTTGAATTCCGGGCTGAAAATGACCTTAGGGGCATTTTGGTCATTTTCACTCTAGCAGAAAAATCGTGGCATTACAATAATCATATAAATTGTGATTAGTTGTGATTGCTAGGGAAAGTTAGGGAATACTGCTTGTGCTATCATAAGTAGTGGAATTTGGAGTGGGAGAGTCAGTTTCGGTGAGGCCCATTGTTATATAAGAGAACCAGGAAGATCTCTCAAACATACCACCCCCTAGCCCAGGGCATGGGGGGATGCCGAGTACTTTTGATTTGGGTTCCTCAAACACATTGGTTGTGAACTCTATGAACACTATACACATATAGTTTCCTTTCTATTCCTTTATCTTTTATCTAGTTCTTGCATGATGTCCCCATATAGAATTATTTTTCTATGATGAAAGTTTGTGACTAACACATACCAATTACACTCACTAAAAAACCTTTTAGCATGCTACCCTAATGTGTGTTTTCTGATTCCCACCTTGACTGGTATCTCAATATTGTTAGGACAGTAGAATGTCTAGAAGATATTTCATATAGAGAAAATTCATAAAAAGGAAATAAGTAATACTTTTAGTAATTTCAAAAACATTCTTCAATGCACTTAAACTCCTCTCAATACAGAAAAGATGGTGATAGCAAATTCAGAAAAATGTAAGAATTCAACCATATAAAAGTTTGTCACAATTACATTATTCTATACATGCCATGTCCAAGTAAAGTATTTCAATTAAAAAAAATCATGGAATTTAAATAAATTAGAAATAAGAATCACAAGAATCAAGGTGAACACAAGAATTTCCACAAAGGACCTCAAAGTTCAAGATTCAAAAATTATACAAACCTTACACCAATCTAAGCAATCAATTGCCTTCACTTTCAAACGTTGATCATGCTTGGAATTAGTTATATGATGGAATGTACAAAACATGACAAGTGGTTCCCAGCTTAAACCATATGTGCATTCAAGCACATTGCTTACAATGATAGGCTCCCCTTTCTTCTAATGCCATTGAAAATGCTTCAAATCTTCACATTGTAGATCCATAGCCCTAAGACAATAGAAGCAGTTGTCACTTGAATCTTCACGAGAAGCTACCTTCCTTGTATTGTTATTTTTACCATCTCCATTTTTGCTGAACTTCAAACATGAATAGCAGCTATTAGGAATCTCAAGTAC
Organism: Dalbergia cultrata; assembly: GCA_031216105.1. Classification (NCBI taxonomy): domain Eukaryota; kingdom Viridiplantae; phylum Streptophyta; class Magnoliopsida; order Fabales; family Fabaceae; genus Dalbergia; species Dalbergia cultrata. The sequence goes on along the minus strand of CM062353.1, from coordinate 32,323,619 downwards.
ATTATGAAGCTTATATGCTTTTGCTAGTTCTTCTACTTTATGTAGTAACTCTTAGATAAAATTTGGACGAAATATGCATCTTAGCTCAAGAAAACTATCGCGGCACTCATCATTAACTTTTGGGCAAGGAATTCTGCCATCGCTCTTCGCATGTCACTCAGATATTGACTATTCATAAAGCTTAGGCTTAGCATCAGCATATGATGCATTCCCTTTGCGTTGTCTTATATCTTCTTTACCAGGCAGATAAAGAGGATGTGACGCATTCCCTTTACCTCTTCTTATATCTTCTATACCATGCAGATAAAGAAAACCCTAGTTGACAAACTCCAACTCAACTGGATCTACACCACCTAGAAGCTGCCCACTATGAAGCTCACAGTAATAGATCAGACAAAGGAGAAAAAAGCATTTTCCACAGCTTCTGTGGTAATCGAATATTGATGTTTTGTAGTTATCACTATAAAAGAATGGTGGGTTAGTAACTAAATAATATGAAAATAAAAAAAATAAAAAATAAATCAGACAAATCACAACCAGTAGACACGTTCATCTTGAGCATAATATATCTTTTCAATGTTGAGATCCTTGAGTGAGAGCCTTGTAACACACATCTAATGACCAAATTAAGTAATGAGGCAGATATAGATACTGAATTTTGATTGTGGCATGAGATGAGATACAAACTCACTCTATGCTGCTATGGTTGCATACAAGATAAATAATTTAAAGTATAAAATCATGAAGGTAAGTAATCCAAAATCGTTTTTCAAAGAAAATCAAAGAAAAAAGTTTTATAAAAGAACTGATTCCAAAATGATTAGTTCGCTTGATATCTAGGGCAATGGCGAGGTGGGTTAATTAGAGATGTCTAAGTGAGATCCGAAGGCAATATGGTATCTTTACTTCTAGGGATTATTCAGAAGATGATTTAGTGAATAATGCTTAAGGGAAAAACCTCCTCATCACTAAATATATACACACACTAATAAAGTGATAATTAAATCTCTACAGGCTCTAATAAAAGGAAAAAACCTTCCTTAATTGATATTTACACCAAAAATATAAATTATAACTATGTAAATAAATCTCGAGACAACCTCAATATTCTAAATAAAAAAGGAAAAAGTGCACCTATATTAAGAAAGTTACCAAAGATGTTTGATTTTTTCAAAACAACTTTTTTTCAAGAGATTAAAAAAAAAAAAAAGAGCTCATTTTGAAGTTTCTCAAACATTCACCTAGTTTGCATCAGGACCAAATCTATTTATTTCTGAGCAATGTTGACCCAAACATAAGTGACTTTAACAGAGGCTTATCAAGGATAAACATACCTTGCCTCTTAGCTTCTACATCCTTCTCAATCACTTGATCTTTATCCAACTATCTTAAATGAGGAAGAAGCCATTTTAACAAATACTTATAGTGCTCAAATATCTCATCTTCATTGATTGCCACAGCTTTCTTCATTGCCAACTGCTAACCAAATGGCCACATTTCAAGTGTAGAATACAAAAACCCATAGGAAAAGCCAATATAGTGTTAAAGACAAATTCCCTAACACGATAATGGTTTACAAGAGGAGGAACCATAGAGGCATTTCAGGAAAATGAATGCTGGCTAACTCAGTAAAAGAAGGAGGATTTAGTGGGCCATAGCTGATATGAGGGCATAAAAGAATAGGGTGTGAGGGAATAACATGTGAGTTTGTTAGAAATAATGGGATATAATTCTAGTAAAGGATGAGGATGAGGCAAGCCTTTTTTGTTAGAGTTGGGCTAAGAAAGTTGAGCTGCTTTAGTGCTCAAACCCTCTCTTGTATTTGCTCTATTACTACCTTTCTATCATTCACAGCCATATATACATACTCAGCACATTTCTCTATTACTGTTTTTATTAATTAGTATTAGACTATTGTCCTAGGCGTGCGTGAGCTCCCTTCGCTGAAGCTGTCTAATGGAAGAATAAGTTGTTGAGCTGGGAAGGAGGATCGACCCAACAGTGTAGTTACTGGAGAGGAAAGATGATGTTCACTGTCGGTTGCATGGCCGATCACCACCACCACAATGGATGGCATTCTGAGTGGGCTCGAATGATCACTGGAATGGGGGTTTAAGAGGAAATCAATGGAGACATCATTCCCCTTCTTCCCTTTGTCATGAGCACCATGAGTCGCGGTCTCCCCTCAATCCCTTGATGGTCATCGCCACTGGGACCAACAACCATGGCCACACTGACCACGTTACTACTACACGGACAGTTCCCCTCCTTAGCACCGCGAGTGCGATTGGAAGCTAGAGCTCCCCATTTTTTTCGGCGACGACGTCATGGGCTAGATGGAGAAGATTGAATGGTATTTCCGCATAAATAGAATTAAAGGTGATAAGAAGTTTGAAGTAGTGGTCTTGGCGCTGGAAGGGCAAGCTTTGTCGTGGTACCAAATCTGGGAAGATCAAACCTAGTTTCCGTCATGCCAGTCCTTCAAGGAAGGCATTACACGTCGCTTCCAACAAGGATGGGTGAGAGATCCATATGGGCCTCTGTTGCGCTTAAAACAAATGGGCTCAATATTAGAGTATATTGATGAGTTCGAAAGAATATCAAGCCGATCTGGAAGTGTTAAAGAGCAGAATAAAAGAGTTTAGATTTGGGGTCTTTAGCATAAATAAGAGATAGGGCCTTGTTATTGGAGGAAAAAAAATAAAGAGTGGAGAGTTTAGGGTGTTGGGCCAATTCTAATAGAAATAAATATGGGCCATAATAGAGGCCAATTGACACCAAAGCCTGTCTTCCCCATATTAAGAACCTGTGTGGGACATGAGATGGGGACAAGTGGAGGAATGCGTGGCTTCGAGGGAACCAGTGCTAGAAATGGAAGGCGTCTTTCTCAATAAGAAACAAGATATGAGTCACAAGGGGCTTTGCTTTAAGTGTGGGGAATGTTGGGACAGAGGCCATGTTTGCAAGCTAAAACACTACAAGTTAGTTCTTCTAGAAGACTTTGAAAATGAAGAAGTGGTTGAGGAAGAAGAATATTCAACGAGGAGGAAGAATATGAGTTAGCTCTGAAGTCTTTACCTGATGCTTAATAGCCTCCAAGGTTTCACTACTTTGAATAAATTGTTCAAGGTAAGAGGATCAATAGGGCCGATCGAGGTGATTATCCTTGTGGACACGGGCGCTGATGCCAGTTTTGTTTCTGCCATGCTAGCTAAACACCTTCAGCCGCTGAGAAGAGATGTTCCGTTCTTAGTGGAGGTGGGAACTAGGGAGGTTTGGCATGGGTTTAGCCTATATGAAGACTTGAAGGTGGAAATTTAGGGTGCTTATATCACCCAGTCGTTCTTTGTCCTTGGGTTGGGTAGCGCTGATATGGTGTTAGGCTATGCATGGATAGCGAGGTTGGGAAACATCCGAGCAAACTTTCATCCAATGGAAAAGGCGAAATAGTGGAGGCAAATCCAAGGAGATCCTTCATTGGGCACCACGATGGTTTCCTAGCGATCAACACTGAAAGCATTGAAGGTGAAAAGCAAAGGTTACATGGTTACTCTATGTGCACAAATAGGGAGTGAGATGAAAGGAACCTTCGCAAGCATAGGAAAGTAAAGGAACCTCATCAGTTCCAGAAATTACTGCACCAATATGAAGAGGTTTGTCATCTTCCTGATAGATTACCACCATAGAGACCTTATGACCACTCAATCACATAAAGGATGGAGCTATGATACCCAACATAAGGCCATACAGGTACCTTTATCTCCAAAAGAATGAGATTGAGAAAATTATGACTAAGAGGTTGAATTCGGGTATTATCAGACCTAGCACTAGCCCCTACTCCAGTCCTATGATTCTAGTGAGGAAAAAGGATGGGGGTGGTATTTTTGTGTTCATTACAGGGCCCTGAATAAGGTCACAGTCCCAAATAAATTTCCCATACTAGTCATTGACGAGCTCTTAGATGAGTTAGGTGGAGCCCGAGTTTTTTCCAAACTGGACTTGAAATCTGGGTATCACCAGATTAGGATGATGGAGTAGGATATAGAGAAGACCGCATTTAGAACACATGAAGAGAATTATGAGTTCTTGGTGATGCCCTTTGGGCTCACCAATGACCCTTCCACATTTCAAGCCCTCATGAACTCAATATTAAGGCCCTATCTGAGGCGTTTGACATTGGTATTTTTTGATAATATTCTTATATACAACCAAACGGAGGAAGAACATGGGGGGCTTTTAAAGAAGGTCCTGGAATTGTTGAAGGTTAACAGCCTTTTTGTTAACATCAAGAAGTGTTCATTCGGGCAAAAAGAAATAAAGTACTTGGGGCATTTGATTTTTGGAAAGAGGGTAAAGGCAGATCCTAGAAAAATTAAAGCAATGCAAGCTTGGCCGATCCTCAGAGATTTGAAGGGCTTGAGAGGATTTATGGGAATAACAAGCTACTATCGCAGGTTTGTGAGGGGTTATGGGAGGATAGCATGGCCTCAAACACAGTTACTCAAGAATGATAATTTTCAATGAAAAGTAGAAGTGCAATTCGCTTTTGACAAGTTAAAAGAAACTATGACTACCCTTCCTATACTAGCTATCACTAACTTTGAAGAACTGTTTGTGATAAAGGTGGATGCACCAGGAAATTGGATTGGGGCTGTTTTAATGCAGGAAGGAAGGCCAGTTGCTTATATGAGTCAAAGACTATCGGATAGAGCCCAATAAAGGTCTGTTTATGAGAGGGAGTTGATGGCTATTGTGCTAGCTATTTAGAAATAGAGACATTATTTACTGGGCAGGAAATTCATTTTGTATTCTGATAAAAAAAAGTCTACAACATTTGGTAGATCAACAGTTGACAGGGAAAGGGCATCAAAAATGGATAGCAAAGTTACTTGGTTGCCGATGCTTTATCCAGGCGTACCAGTTTTGGGGCTATATCATCAGTAACATTTTAGAATTGGGATGGATTGGAGGAGGAGGAGGTGTAGGCTGATGAGAGTTTGAAAAAGGTTATACAAGCACTGATATAAGGAAAGGTAGGTCTAGAGGGGTACAAACTAAGCAGGGGAGACTTTACTACAGAGAGAGGATTGTAATTCCCAAAAATTCTCCTAGAATTCAGATACTACTGCAAGAATTCCATTATTCTATTTTAGGACAACGCTCAGGTTTTTTCAAAACATACAAAAGGATTTCTAGACTAATTTGGTGGGAGGGGATGAGACTAACTATTCAGAGGTATATTCAAGGCTGTGAAATATGTAGTACGAATAAAAATAGCACATTATTACCAGCATGTCTCCTCCAACCATTACTAATACTATCATAAGTGTGGGAGGACATTTCAATGGATTTTATAGGTGGGTTACCAAATGTCCAAGGTATGGATACAGTCTTGGTAGTAGTAGATAGACTTTTTAAATATGTTAATTTCTTAGGCTTGAATCATCCTTACATAGAAAAAACAATAGCTGAAGCCTTTATTAAGGAAATAGTTCGTTTGCATGGGTTTCTAGCATCCATTGTGACTGACAGGGACCGCATTTTTATGAGTAATTTCTGTACGGAGTTGTTTAAACAGGCTATGACTAAGCTAAAATTCAGTACCACTTACCATCCATAAACAGATGGGCAAAATGGAGGTGGTAAATCGGTGCTCAAAGACTTACCTTCGTTGTTTTGCTGGTGCGAAACCAAAATAGTGGAATAAATGGCTACCTTAGGCTGAGTTGTGGTTTAATACTACATACCATTCTGCTACCAATACATCCCCATTCAAGGTTCTTTATGGGAAAGTCCCCTCTTCATTGATTAAGACGGGTTCGATGGCTTCAGCTGTTAAAGATGTAAATCAATTATTGGCTGAAAGGGACTCCATCATTGAGGAGTTAAAGTGGTTTCTAAATAGAGCCTAGGAAAGAATGAAGAATCAAGCAGATAAGAAGAGAAGGGAAGTAGAATTCATAGTAAGGAATAAGGTATTTTTGAAAATTTAGCCTTATAGGTTGAAGACTCTTTCAAGCTGATGTAATTAGAAACTCAGCCCCAAGTATTATGGACCTTTCGAAATTATTGAGAGAGTGGGTAAGGTTGCTTACAAGCTATTACTTCCTCTAGGATCATTGGTGCATCCAGTTTTCATGTTTCTTTACTTAAGAAGTGTTTACCCCCTGAAGCTAAATGCCAACCACTGCCTAGTGGACTCACAGAAGAGTGGGAATTGAAGGTGCAACCAGAATCAGTGTTAGCCACACGAGTGAATGAACAAGGGGAAAAGGAGGTGTTGGTTAGTTAGAAGGACCTTCCTGAATTTGAAAGCACTTAGGAGGTTGTGGCTGATATCAAGATGAGTTTTCCAAAATTCCACCTTGGGGACAAGATGGTGGTTCAAGAGGGGGTATTGTTGGAGACAAATTCCCTGACAGGATAATGGTTTACAAGATGAGGAAACATAGGGTAGTTTAGGAAAAGGAATACTGGCTGACTCAGCAATAGGGGGAGGATTTACTGGGCCATAGTTGATATAGGGGGATAATAGAATGGGGTGTAAAGGAATAATACGTGAGTTTGTTAGAGAGAATGGGATATAATTCTGGTAAAGGATAGGATGAGGTAGGCATTTTTTGTTAGTGTTGGGCTAGGAGAGTTGAGCTGCTTCAATGCTCAAGCCCTCTCTTGTATTTGCTTTATTAGTATCTTTCTATCGATCATTGCCATATATACACATTCAGTATATTTCTCTATTACTGTTCTTATTATCTAGAAAAGGAAAAGGACTGACCCTAATAAGTTCATCAAATCTCAAGCATGCTTTACAGTTGCAATTACCACAACACACTGGACATGCCCCGGCAACATCATCCAGCTTTAATTGAGGATATCTTAAGAAGCCACAACAAACATGTCAAAGACCAACAACATTGGTAAATTTTCATCATATAAAAAACAAGACCTTACAATAATTTTGGAGGGTATTGATCTTGCCGTTTTTTCTCTAAGTGTGTGTTTGGTTGAGGAGTAAAACTAGGGTAAAGATTTTCATGGATAAAATTCATGTCTAATTTTAGATGTGAAACTCATCCATGAATATTAACACCATATTTTTATCCCACAACCAAACATAGCCTAAATTATGAATTTTTCCTTGATATAGCATATAAAAAGTATGAGTAAACTCCCAAGTTAGTCCCTGACAATTTCAACATTAGACAAGTTGGTCCCTGACCACTGGAAAGTGTCAACTTGGTCCCTAACAATGTCAAAAGTTGGAAACATTAACGGCGTTAGTGATGATTTCATTTCCAAGCAAATTGGTCACTAATGTCATTTCCCCAAAAAAACTAAAAAAAATCTCAATCCTTCATCCGCTTCCTTTCTTCACCTTCTTCATTACCACATCTTTATGTCCTTCTACATCACAGCACCAAAATCAAGTTTTTTTATTAAGAAAAAAATAGAGTTCACTAAATTTTGAATAAGCCAACAAAATATAATAGTAATCCCCCAAATCCAGAGATAAAAACCCCAATCTCAGAATCACCTAGAAGGTGAAGGTGGCTTAACCTTCATTCAGTGTGAAATTTTGAGGCATCAAAGTGGTGGAGTAAGACTCATTCACCATCACTCAAAGTATCACTTCTCGCTTCGCCTCCCTATGCATCACCATCTCATATGCTATGACCATCATTGCTTAGTGTCTCTAGCTTGTGTGTAGCTTATGCTTGTTTATCAACCTTTGTTTTAAAATATTATTTTTAGTGGATAATTGTCTCGTTCTCTTGGATTGAAGCTAGAAATGAGTTTATTACAGTTTATATTGGAGTTAGAAAATGGAGAAAGTGTAAAGAGAGGAGTATAAAAAAATAGATCAAGCTTCATATTGAAGTTGGCTAGTTCCCAATAATCCCTATTTTTCTTCTCTGTTTTCTATGTGCAAATTGAATGAGGAGATGAAAAGCATTGATGGTCTTCCTAATAAAGTTTATATTGCTTGGCTTGTTGAAAATTTAGGAAATTTGTGATTAAAAAAAATTTGATCTTGTTGCTATGATATAGAAGAAGGAAATGAAGATTTGGTGGGTGTGAAAGATGAAAGAATTAGGTTCTTTTCTTGCTAACATTGATGACATTGTGACTTTTGTTGTGGCTATTGATTATGAGGTTGTTTTGCGTAACACCCTCAATCTTAACCTAATACTACTAGTACGTATTTAGGTTAATCCTTAGAATATTACTTCTTGGTCTCATTCTTTACTTTGAAAATACTTAGCGGAAATATGAGTAAAATTTTTCTTTTTGGAATTAAAACCAAAGTGAGAGCCACGCATGATTCTTTGGACGGGAATTCTTATGAGTATAACGAGTCATATAAGCAAGGCATAATAAAACACATTACCAGCATGAATACATCAACTGAATATATATATGTAGATAATGTGCCTACCAAAAAGGCAGGACTATTCGGTACATAGAAGAACAGAATACAACTAAAAGCAAATACAGGGAAATTATACAAGCAAGTACAAGGAAATCATAAAAGCAACACCCATACCCATGTGCACCTAGAGTAGACAACCTCATATACAAAAGAAGGTTTGTCCTCAACTATATGGCATGTGTGCACTAGCCACTACCCATCCTATGCACCTACTCCTGCTGGTCCGAGTACTGAGGGGTGGGATCGATCCACTGGCAGATCTCGGCGGGAGTGGTCGTGCAGATCATCGGAGCGTGTCCACCTCGGCTAAACCACCGTCTCCTCACTCCCAGCTCTCATCGGTGGGGGAGTGGGGCTGGAGCTCTAACTGTACATGTGGAGGGCGGGTCCTCTGATGGATCCGTCTCCGAATACTAAGTCCAGGGCACGTACTCCGGGTAGTCACGTACGGCTGACGCCTCGGGATGCATGCAGAGGATCTGCTCGTCGCGTGGTCTGGCTTGCTCAAAAATCGTGTTATGATGGTAGGGAGCAGTCGGGGTGAAGCGGTAGCTCCGTACTGGGTGTGCGAAGGGTCGTCCTATAAACATGAACACTCTGACTGTGCAGCGACCCTCAAAATGGTATGACCCGAGTGCTGGGTCATGGTGCAGCTCCCACGTCGGGGTGTCGATGAAGAGTACGAAAGTCGCCATCTGAAGATGTGACGAAAGAAAAGAGAGAGGGAATGAGAATCTTCTAAAAGAATTCTCAGTAGGGCAATCCCTAACTAAGTGACGTCATCACATCCTCAGGAACCTTGGGTTTTATTTCTAAAAAGGTGTGTATGCATATAAACTCCTTTTAAGTTAGTTTTCTAAAGTATTAATTATCCAAGGTCCGTCATATTTTACAATGCATCTTATGACTAAGCATGGAATACACTAATGACATGAATGCATCATAAAGGTAAACCAATCAATAGAATAACTAAGGAACATTATAACAATGGCATAAGGTGACAGGTGTAAATCTCATAATAACTTTTCTTGGTTTTTCATAGCATATGTGACATTTTAAACTTTAACTTTTATATTGTGGGGCCACCCTAAAACATCTCTAGGTTATGAGCTCATACCTTAACTAGTCGTCACTAGCTCTTACTTATCCTATGATAAGCGTAACATACATAATCCCGACTTAAAGTACGGCTAGGGGGCAAATTAAGGATCACCTCTTAGGGTCATTTCATCTTTGAAACGCTCTACTAGCAACTAGTGAATAGGAGTGTTGTCCGCTTTGGCAAGCTCTGTGTCAATACCCTCACGGATTTGTTTTCTTAGAGGTGCTCGGCTAAACCGGTGTCACCCAAGAAGGCGTCTCAGTGTTGTGTCACATTTAAGTTCTCATGATTTTCAAAAAGACCTTTTTCTAAGTTCCTCAAATTTGATGGAAATTCAGCAGCATGACGGCTGTAGACCGAATTTCCTCAAATTTGCTTATGCCACGAAAACATATAGGACATACAAACATATCTTATGAGGTATAGCATATCATCATATAAAACTTCTTCATAGCACATATCAAACTTATCATAGATAAATCTCATGTATCATATATCACATTTACATAAATTAAGCATCATAAAAACTCAAGACTTTTTAATGTCTTATGCATTGACCCTTAAGGTCCTTAACTCACATTCAAAGTTATTAATCATCAAACCTAATCTCTTGGGTACCTATGAGGTTATAACTAAGTATTTCTCACCTCACACTATGATCAAGAACATCTCTAAACCTCAAGGATGCAGAATTTATAATCCTAACTTTACGGGTACCTAGGAGTCACAACAATGACCCTTTCTAAGTTTATTTGCTCCTAAGGCATCAAGATCAAGTCCTAAACCAATTATGAGTCATTCCTACACATTTAAACTAATTTAAAACCATGATTATCAAATCTAAACCTTGCTGGACAGAATCCAGAAAATTCAATAATTAAGGGATCTAAAACTCTCAAATTAATTCTTTTCTAGTCTCTAACTTATCTTATATTCCACATAAGAGTCTTAACATTATTTTTACTCAAACATAAGCATATTATCATCATTAAAATAGCACATACAGTGGCGATAAATAGCAAGGCAGAACCGAAATGTGCATCTCCATAAAAGGCATAGAACACAATTTTTTAAGCACATAGAATACTAGTTTCTCTTGGAACCTTTTTAAAACTTTCAAAACTCATTTATAAGCACTTTTATCCTTTTAAAATCATAAAAATACTTAAGAGGGCAGTGGCTAAATCATTTTCATCTCAAGAGGTCCTAAATTCATAAAACTTAGTTCTACATATTTCTTATACTCATATAAGCTTAGGAAAATTATAAAACATAGTTTTCAATACTTGGCAACCTTAAAACCTCTTAGGGCCGAAATCTCAACTATGGAAAATAAATATTTTAGACCTTTGCTTGAGACAACAATGGGCAAGTCCTTGAGCTCTAGTTTCATTTAAGTGATGACATAAAGATAAACATGCTCATGCACTTGTTTTAGCTTTTATTAGAAAGTAAAGTGAGAGCATAAAATAAACATAAGATGCAACTCATTATTATCTTGATATTAAGTGAGAACTTGAAATATAAACATGTCAATGCATAGCTTGAAATATAAACATGATAAGGCAAGGTTTACTTATTATCTTGGTAGTTAGTGATAGCAAGGAAAGTAAACATGTTATGTAAAGCATAAAAGTAAACATGGATGCAAGATTCATTTTAAGGTTATCTAGAGCTCATACAAGACTTTAACATATGACAACCCAACACTCATCTCATCACAAAGAGAGTTTTAGAGTTCTTGAACCAAGTTCTCAAAGGAACTATGAGGTTCTTGAACTTCATCATCAAGCTCAAGTAAATCAACTTTCCAAACAAAACAAAATCTCAAAGATCAAGGAACCAAACCGAAAACCTTACAAAAAGGAAAAAGAGATTGAAACTAAGTCAAGTTCTTTATTAAGTACCCAAAACCCCTATCTAGAGAAAAATCTCTAGAACGTGCTGGCCAACTTTAAGGTTGACAAGGGTAGGCTTGGGCTTTTAGAAATCCTTAGATAAATTTTCTTAAGTTGAAAAACCATGTGAGCTAAGTATCATATAAATAAAGTTAAAGGAAAAGAAAAACTCAAGCTTTAGAGGTTTCTTTGAGATGAACACAAGGTCATCATCTAGAAACTCTCATCATCAAGCTATCATGCTCATAAACATGGCCAAGAGGCCGAAATGAAAAGGAAAAGGAAAACAAAGGAGAGTTCAAAAAGAATCCAAGAGGAAACTAGAGAAAAACACATTCTTGAGCAAAACAAGTTTGAAAAGCAAATCCCTACCAAGTGATGAAGATGAAAGCTTGAACTTGAAAAGGAAAATGAGAAGAGCAACTCCTCCTAAGGTGGTGTGATGGCTTCGGCCAAAGAGAAAGAAAAGGAAAGGAGATGTGTTTTGAGGAAGCTTGTGTTTGAGGTTTAGTGTATAAGAGATTTGATGATGATCTAAGGTTATGATATGGTGGATTGAAGTGGTGAGGTGATAATGTGAAGAAAGGATGAAGATGAAGAGAAAGAACTCTTGGAACTTGAGAGAAAAGAAAGAACTAGCAAGATAACTCTAGGATTCTAAACTTAGCAAATGCTTCAAGGTGCAACTAAGCTATCACAAGCATCCTATTTATAGAAAAACAAAACCATGGGCTTACTAAAGAGGAGGAGTGGCCGTAGCATTGGAGGGAAAAAAGGAGAGAAAAATATCTCTTTGATTGTGTCATAGAAGCATGGTTTGAAGTATGGAGTTCATGACACAAAGTAAGCCTTGAAGCATGGGTTTTTGAGTGAGCTTTCATTTTAATTTTGCAAGAAATTGTTCTTCTAGAAACTCAACATGGCTGGAACATTTTCAGCCACAAATAAATGTGGGAAATGATTTATTTCAATTGGTTATTTACTTGGAAAATCAAGTGTGATGGAAAATATGACAAGGTATGGTGTATGTGACTTGAGGTATGGCTTTGGAGTCTTAGAAAATTGAACATGTGATGCATATGGAGGGGGGAAAGCTTCAGCCAGACTTGAGGCAGTAGAGAGGAGGTGAGGTTTGATCATGTAATTGGGTGCTAATGGTGGGTTTAAGTGTAGGTTAGCTTAGGTACAAGGTTAGGAGTACTTAAGCTTAAGTTTAGGTAGCTAAGTATGAGTATTTAGGATTTTATGACAAGATTAGGAGTGCTCATACATCATTAAAAAATTTTTAACTCATTTATGAATAAACAATGTGTAACACAATTCCATGATTTAAGGAATTGGAGAGAGGAAACACTATTTAAGATTCCATGACTAGGAATCTTGAAATTAAAATAAGATTTCAAGGTGTAATCAAGCATTATTAGGCTCTAATCAACTTTAATAAATTATTTTGACCTTAGATTAATTATGGAAATTAATTAATCTTCGATTACAGCCTAATATTGCTTAGGTTCGCTTAATCGTGCGATTAAGCATAAAAATACGATCCTAGGGGTAAAATCATAATTTTGCACTAATTTTGCCTGAGACCTCTATAATTAAAATTGAGGTCATAGAATACATAAAAACGCCTTTTAAAACCATCTGGAGAAGTTTCGGGTTCATCCGGCACTTGCAAACAGGTAAAACACCGTAGGGGCATTTTGGTCATTTTGATACGAAAACTCGAAAAATGAGATTTTTGATCCCGGAAAGGTACACAGGTCATCTAATCCCCTTTCAACATTGAGTTTGCCCTTTGAGTACTGTCGGATCGGCTTTCCTCGAATTCCGAGCTGAAAATGACCTCAGAGGCATTTTGGTCATTTTCACTCTTAACAGAATGATCGGGGCGTTACCTTTTGCTTGTGGTTTATGATGGTGAAATTGGCAGTGGTGGTTTTTGTTTATTTTACGTTAGGCTCATTTGTTTTCTTTTTCCTAGGCTAGAGGACGGTTAGTGTACGTTCATGGTGGTAGTGATGGTGATAGTGGTGACGGTGATAAAGAGGATGAAGAAGGAGATGAAAGATTGAGATTTTTTTTTTTTTTAATAAATGATCTTAGGGACCAATTTGTCTGGTAATTAAAGTGTCACTAACACTGTTAATGTTTACGTCCAAGGACCACTAGGTATCCAACTTTTCACATTGTTACAGACCAAGTTAACACTTTCAAGTTATCAAGGACTAACTTGTTCGACATTGAAATTGTCAGGGACTAACTCAAGGATTTACTCCAAAAGTAGATTAAATAATGCATATGAGATTACTTGAAATTAGCCATCCAAATGATTATCCATGTTAATGGGAAAGGATATTGAACCATACATAATTTAGGCCTATCGGACATAATTCTAGAAGAATTTTCCACCTGTAATCGTTAGATGAATAAGGAACGATTATCTAAAATTGTCCGGCCGACATTATCATTAGTATGTTGTCTTAATTGTCAAAATAGCACATTTAGAGAACTTTATGGTTTGTTCGACCGTTCGTTTCTATAACCCTCTCTACTAGCCCTTATAAAATGTAGGACAAATGGTAAAGAGGGGCATGTTCAAAGCTCAGTTTCAAATACTATAATAATGAGAAGGCTTGTTATTCTATGCTAAGTCAAAGGACCGATTACCCAAGCTTCACATTTGGCCGATCAAACTCCTAAAACTTTGTCTAGAACATCTGGCACCATTTGTGGGGAACAGGTAAAAAAGTTTCTTGCTTCCCCCATTTCTGTTATGGAATCATCTGAGTGCACTATTAGTGATTCTAGTAGTGATGGAACTGGTTCTCCTCCATCACTGGTTCAAGAAAGCTTCAGGACCTATGTGCCCATAACCAGCAAATGCAAGAACAAATTGAGCAGTTGGCTAAAGGTAAAAACAAGAATTCTGCATGTAATGATGGTTCATAAGGTATCTCTCAGAGATAGGATTACTCTTCACCATCATTCCGTACGGAAGCAACTCGATATGTGGCAGGCCATCCCTTTTCATAGTATATTATGTCTGTTCCAATCCTAGATCATATCAAGATGCCAACGATGGAATCTTATGATGGAACCACTGACCCCTAGTGGCATCTAGACATGTTCAACTCTGCCGTGTTAATTTTAAGTGTTTCTGATCCTATTATGTGCCAAATTTTTCCAAGCACTCTAAAAAAGTCAGGGTTGTTGTGGTACTTTTCCCTTGAGCCTAATTCTGTTAATGATTTCTCTAAGTTGGCCACTAAGTTTTTGTCTCATTTTTCAACAAGTAGGGCCCATTCGAAAACTTCAGCGAGTTTAATCAATTTAAGACAAGGACAACATGAAAACTTAAAAGATTTTATAAAAAGGTTCAACCAGGAGGCATTGCAAATTCGTGATTTAAATCCTGCAGTTCCTTTGCATGCTCTCTTGGCAAGGTTGAAGAATGGGCCTTTTGCTGATTCCTTAGCAAGGAAACCACTGGTGGACTTGGATGAAGTCAGGCAAAGAGCAGTTGCTTATACAAATATGGAGGAGGTTGCTCAAGTGAAATAAATGTATGATCGAACCTCTGAAAAGCCAACACGGCCAGAAATGAGCACCCATCTTGCTCCGATCAGACGGAATACATGAGATGATTCCTGTCATCGTCCATATAGCCGACCAATCCGTCTAACAATAACCTGACATGCCGGTCAACAACTGCTTCCAAGAAACCAAGTTTGTGATGAATAGATAGCTCGTAGAGATTCTTCTCAATTTCCTTCTATGTATAAAGAGTACACTTCTCTAACAACTCGTCAAGAAGACATTCTTCATGAAGTTTGTAACACTCACCTTATACGTTTTCCACCACTAACCAGAAATCAATCATCTTATGCAGATAAGTCCAAATACTGTGATTAGCATAAATATTTTGGCCATACAACTGAAGAATGTGTAACACTTTGAAACTATATTGAACAACTCATTCGACAGGGACATTTATCTCAATATGTCTTAAAAAAGGATAGGTCGGAGGATGCAGAAAAGGAAAGAAACATAGGTTGAAAGTAGGACAAGTGAGATTATATGCAATAACCAATCAGTGGGTCATTAACACTATTGCAAGAGGTTTTGCAGGAGGTGGGCAGTCCAATTCAGCACGTAAGAAACATTTCTGAGCGGTTCTAGCAGTGCAGCATCTGTAATACCCTAATATTTAACCCAACACGCCTAGGATATATTACAGTTAATTATTAGTTATTACTCTTTTGTTTCATTCTTTGACTTCTTTCTATCAAAATACTTAACGGAAAATATGAGTAATTTTTTTTTTGAAAACATAAAACAAAACATGAGCTGCGCGTGTTAACATAAACCCAATATAAAGTGCTATCAATGTGAACAGGAAACACAAATCATACTTACACATGTTTAGAACACAACATTTAAGAACATCAAACAAAAATACATTAAATATCCTATTAGAGCATGGTTCATAATACATTAGGAATATAACGAGCAGAGTCACACCCATAGATAGTGGGCTGAGCTTTTGATACATAAATAAATAACAGAAAGAAATACATGGAAACAGAAAATACATGGAACATGAAAACACCTGAGCCCATTTACAGCTCCCTTTCATTAATCCTACGAGTGTGCAATACTAAAGATACCCCTAACAAAAGATACAACATAAAGAGGGGATCCTCGTGATAACTTGGGCACTCAAGCATATCCTCCATCGAGATCTACTGGCGGCACTGATCCTCCGGCGATGGGGCTATGTACCCAATAGACTGGGCAAGCTCCTCGGGTGTATGTAGGCAGAATGGGGGACGAACGTGGCCTCCATGGCGCGGTTGCATTTCCTGTCATCAAGCTAGCCTAGGTTGGGTCACCGTGTCCTCACTGCCTTTACCTATATCCATAGGTGTCGTGGGTGAAAAAGCCTTTGAGTATATATGTATGGGGGAATCTTAAGATAGGTTGGTCTTCGATCACCTCGAGCAAGGAACGTACTCGGGATAGTCACGAACTGCCGAAGCGGTGGGGCGAGCACGTCAAGTATACTCCTCGTAGGGCCGAGTGCGCTCAAAGATCAGATCATCATGATAGGGGGAAGTGTGAGTGAATCTGAAGCTGGAAACCGAGTAGGCAAAAAGGCATCCCATGTATGTAAAAATATGAACTGCACAGTGACCCTTTGTAACACCCTAACTTTTAACCTAATACGCTTGAGTCGCATTCCGATTAATTATTAGTTGTTACACCTTTGTTTCAGAAGTTGACTTATTTTTTCTTTAAAATACAAGTAATAAAAATACGACTAATTTTTTTTAAACTTTAAAATCAAAATGTGAGCCACGTGCGTGTATAGATATCGGTTAATACTCGCATAATAAAGCAAACATATGGACCTCATTATAATATATACAAGCCATAACATCACATAACAGATATCAAATTAACATATCATATCCATAACATAGTAGTGATGTCTTATGTACACAAAAGACATTCAAAGATAACAAGTTCACCAATAAGGGTTCACATACAATAGATCAAAAGCTAAGCATGTCTGCAACAAAACTAAACTAGTTCCCGATGCGTAGCCATCGAAGGACTAGGTTAAGCACGGGTGTATGGGATGTAATAACCCTAAAGCTAATGTCCAAAAGAAATCTATCCCCATGCTTCTGCTACGACCCTCTGATCCGGTTCATAGCGTAGCTCCTATGCCTGTATCTCAGGCAAGGTCACAAACATCGCCATTATCCTCGTTTGGAGACAACACAGGAGAAAAGAGAGGGATAAGAAACTTATTCAAGATTCTCAATAGGGCTTCCCCACTCTAACACAAATGTCATCGTGATCGTCCCCAGCCACTTTGATTTTCCTTATGAAAGAGGTGTACATGTATAAGGTTCAGTTTTAAACTTCTCAAATATATCTATCCGAAGTGGGTGTCTTTTAGCATAGGTCTTAATGTCATGAATGCAACAATTATCTCATGTACGGATGACAATACCTTAGGAGCATAAGTAACACAAGCATACAAATTTATAACTCATCATAATGCTAAGTATATAAGTAGGAGGAAAGTTACAAGACTAGAGTCACTTAGCACATATCACATGATTAAATGCACTGATGGTATAATAAGATAAAATATGCATGTGCATCCTTGATTTACTTTCTAATAACTGAACTCTTAAGTTCTTTTCATAATGACCACCCTCTTAAGTAACCATCCTAAGCCAACTATCTCACCTTCCCCGGCGATTTTATAATAGCCACCAAAACTCCACTTCATCGATCGCCTAGGATGAGCTCAACCTAACTAGCCATCGCTAGATTTAATATGGGGTAATAGAGGGGGTAACACATCACTTCCTTATTGGACCACCTTTCATAACCTTTAATTCGGAGAGTCTAGAGGATCATCTCCTTGTATCTTATGTCACCTTAAGTCTTTTAGCGGATCACCCCTCATAACCTTTAATTTGGTGAGTCTAGGGGATCATTTCCATGCATCATTATATCACTTTAAATCTTTTATCAGATCACCCCTCATAACTTTTAATTCGGGGAGCCTAGGGGATCATTTCCTCATCTCATATCATGTAATAACACATGTATTTCAAATATCTTTCTAAGTCCACAAATTTGGCAGAAATTCGGCAGCATCATGGCTATACATTGAATTTCTCCAAATTTCCTTTGTGCCACATAAACACATAATTCATACACTTCAACATCAACTCATGAACATGATAATCCATATAAACATTTTCTCATAGCACATACATCAGCACATAAAGATCTCGATTTCTTTGTAGAATAAAGATGCTCCTATCTAGTGTGCCAGAATCAGGGGACGGACTCAGCTAATGCATATGCTACGCTCTCAGGTCATATATATAAATAATCATACACTTGAAATACTAACTCTCATTGCTTTCCCTATCTTACAATATCTTTTGTTTTTAATCCTTACAGGTCTTAAACTTACGATCTAATTAATCTAGCATCCAAGTTAGGTCTTTTATGCACCTAAGGGATCATAACTAATAATTCTCACTAATTTTTATGCTCATGAACAGTACCAAACAGCATCATGCAGTTTGGACAGAAAAGTTATATTTCCATTACAGGATTCGAGAAGCTACGTCTTTGACCCTTTCTAAGTTTCAGCTATTCCTAAGGTACTACAATTAATTGTTACTACCTTTAGGAATTAATTCTACACTTATAAACTCTTCCAAAACAATTTTATCTCTAATTTAGTCATTCTAAAACAGCAGCCATATTTTATTTTCTAAGGGCTCTAAAACTCACATTTTTCATCCTTTCTAGTTACTAGTTTTTCCTAACACTCCTAAAATAATTTATGCTTCACTCAAACATAATTTTCACACATTCTAACATGTTAAAACAGCACCAAACAGAAGCCATATTAACCAGGCAGTAACCGAAAAGATTAAATCAAATCAACAGATAAAAACACATCTTTAATACATATAAGTTACTAGTCTCTCTTGGAATCATTTTAGGACTCCTAAAACTCTTTGGAAACCAAGTTATTTCATTGAAAATCATGAAAATATATTACTAGGGCAGTAGCTATCTTAAATCATTCTCTAAATGAGTTTTAAGTCATAAAAACCATGCTCATAGCATTCTTTGAGCTTACCTATGCTTAAGAAAATCTCAAGACATAGTTTGTTGGCCTTTGTCATTAGATGAAACTTATGCTAAGTTCATCATCCTCACATGGCTGAATTTTGAGTCCATGAAATACTTCCATTTTCCAAAACTTATCTTTACAAGATAAAGTGAGCTTTAGAGTCCTTGCACCAAGGTTTCAAGGAAACCTTATGGTGTGAACTTCATCATCAAGCTCAAGGGAATAGATTAAGAGAACAAACCAAGTAACAACATTTCTTTGAGAACTGAAATCAAAACAACAAAAAGGAAAAGGAAAACTGCAATGCTTTTAGGCCTATAGACCAAGTTTCAAGCTTTAGAGGTTACACAAGTGATAATCTCATGATCACCATCATAAACACTCATCATCAAGCCAACATTTTCTTTTAAAAAACAAGGCTCTATGGCTGAAAATGAAAAGAGAGGAAAAGAGTTCAAACCAAGAGAAACTAAAACTTGTTCATAACCAACATCAAAAGAGAAAGGTAAAAGCTTTAAAAACAAAATCCCTATCAAAGTGTAGTCTTGAGTAAGGAGGAAGAAAGATTGGTTTTTGGAGTTGAAATGAGAAGATAAAATTGCCTCTATGTGGCTATGTGGTTTCGACCTTGAGAGAAGCAAAGGAAAGGATAAGTTTTCTTGAGAGTTTGAGCTTACAGGTGGAAAGATTGTGTATTTAGAATGTGGTTTGAGGTGGTAGTGTAGTGGTTCAAGGTTGTTTTGTGGTGGTTTGTGGTGGAGGAAGAAACTTTCTTAGAGGTGGAGGAGAAGAAAAGAAAACTTGAGTTGAGAGGATTGTAAGAGTTCTTTTTTGACACCAAGTCTTGGCCAAAAAAGCAAGTGGTAAAGAATGAGATTTTTAGGTTGAAAAATGAATAAATATGGTGGCTTTTAGGGGGAAGGCAACAGCTACCTTGGCTCTTTGGGAGAAAAAATATCTCCTCAAAATGTCATTCAAAGGTAAGGTTGGAGGTATGACTAGGCATGGTTTAAAGCATGGCTTAAGGCATGGTTCAAGGCATGATGTAAGCATGGTTCAAAGCATGGTTCTTGTGTGTAAAATAAATCAACATGTGATGAATGTGAAGGGGAGAATGGCGCTGGTTTCATGCAGCAAAGGGGAAGGAAATTGTTTCATCTAAATGTACTTTAAAGGTGTGTTTAGGTGTATCTTTGACTAGGTTTTTGATTAGGAGTTTGCAAGTAAGTGTTGTAACGCCCCGATTTTCTATTAGAGTGAAAATGACCAAAATGCCCCTGAGGTCATTTTCAGCCTGGAATTCGAGGAAGGCCAATCCAGTAGTCCTCGAAAGGCAAACTCAATGTTGGAAGGGGATTAGTTGGCTTGTGTACCTTCCCGGGATCAAAAATCTCATTTTTCGAGTTTTCGGGTCAAAATGACCAAAATACCCCTGTGGTGTTTGACCCGTTTGCAAGTGACGGATGAACCCAAAACTTCTCTAGACGGTTTTAAAAGATGTTTTTATGTATTTTGTGACTTTAGTTTTAGTCCTGGAGGTCCCGGGCAAAATTTGGGCAAAATTACAATTTTGCCCCTAATTTTGTGTTTTCAAGCTTAATCGTATGATTAAGCAAACCTAAGCAATATTAGGCTCTAATTGAAGATTAATTAATTTCCATAATTAATCTAGAGTCAAAATAATTTATTAAATTTGATTAGAAGCTAAGAATGCTTAATTACAACTTGAAATCTTATTTTAAATTCAAGATTACTAGCCATGGAATCTTGAATAGTAAATTCTTTCTCCAATTCCCTAAATTATGGAATTGTGTTTTCAATTGTTTATTCACAAATGAATTTTTAAATTCTCTAATGATGTATGAGCACTCCTAATCTTGTCAAAAAATTCCTAAACCTCATTCTTAATTACCTAAACTTATGCTTAATGATTCCTAACCTTGCACCTAAACTAACCTACACTTAAACCTATCATTAACACACAATTACATGGATGCTTTTTCCTCCCTCCTTGCTGTCCATTCTGGCCGAAGCCACTCCTCCCCCATTTTTCATCACATGCTCAAATTCTTGCACTCCAAAGGCCATGCTTCCACCTCACTTTCACCATACTTTGTCATACTTTCATCCATGCTTGATTTGCTAAGTGAATGACTAAATAAATTAAGCTATTTTCCCTCATTTTTGTGGCTCAAAAACAGCTAGCCCTCCTTGCTTCTAGAAGAAATATTTCATTTCAAATTTGAAAGAAAATTCACTCCAAATCACCATACTTGAAGCCATGCGTTGCACCATAACTTCCATACCTCAAACCATGCTTGAATGACAAGTTGTAAGAGATATTTTTCTCTTCCTTTGCCTCCTAAACCACACAGCCTCTTCCTCCTCTCCATAAGACTTTATTTGTTTTCATTTTCTATAAATACCTTACTTACTTGAGCTTGCAAACACTTTAGATCATTTGCAAAGTTTCAAGTTTCCTAGCTTTCTTTGAGTTCTTTCTTTTTCTCTCAAGTTTCAAGAAAGTTTTACTTTCCTCTTCATCTTCATCTTCTTCATTCTCTCATCACATAGCCATCTCCTTGTCTTAAAACCACCATATCACAACCTTAAATCACCTCATAAGCCCTCAAACACTCAACCTCAAACACAACCTCACCCAAAACACATTTTCTCTTCTTTTTCCTTCACAGGGTCGAAGCCATCTTGCCATCCTTAGAGGAGTTCTTCTTCTTGTTTTTCATTTCAAGTTCAAGTTTTCATCTTCACTCTAGGTAGGAGTATTTTTCTAAACTTTATGTTGCTTGAAAATGTGATTTTCTTCTAGTTTTCTCTTGGTTTCTTTTTGAAATTCTCCTTGCTTTTCTTTTTCCATGTTTCGGCCATGAGGCTTTGTTTGGATCATGATAGCTCAATGATGAGAGCTCCTAGATAATGACCATGTGTTCATCTCAAAGGAACCTCTAGAGCTTGAGTTTTTACTTTCTTTAAATTTCATTTTCATTTTCTCACTTAAATGATTTTAGCTCAAAGAACATCTTCACTTTTTCTTGTTAATGGATTCGGTTTTCCTTGTTCCCTTCCCCTTGAGATTTCGGTTTTGGTTTCCTTTTTCCTTGAGGTTTTGATCTCTTTTAAAAGTTTGTTTCTTTTGAGCTTGATGATGATGTTCAAGAACCACTTAGTTCCTTGAGAACTTGATTCAAGAACTCTAAAGCTCTCTTTGTGATGAGACAAGTGTTGGGTTGTATTTCTAAAGTCTTATAAGAGCTGTAAATAAGATTAAAATGAATCTTGCATCCATGTTTATATTTATGCCTTGCACATCATATTTATTTTCCTTGTCATCACTAAATATCAAGAATAATAAATGAACTTCCATTATCATGTCTATATTTCAAGCTTTGCATTATCATGTTTATATTTCAAGTCCTCACTTATATACCAAAGATAATAATAAGTTGCATCTCATATTTATTTTATGCTCTCACTTTATTTTCTAATGAAAGCCAAAACAAGTGCATGAGCATGTTTATTTTTTTGTTATCACTTAAGAGAACCTAGACCTCAAAGACTTGCTCATTATTGTCTCAAACAAAGGCTTGAAAAATGTGTTCTCTAGCTTGTGATTTCAGCCTCTAGAAGTTTTATTTGTTATAAGTATTAAAATCTATGTTTCATAATTTTTCTAAGCTTATATGAGTTCAAAAAATGTCTAGAACAAAGTTTTATGATTTTAAAACCTCTTGAGACAAATTTATATTAGCTACTGCCCTTGAAAGTATTTTGATGATTTTAGTTGATAAAAATGTTTACAAATGAATTTTGAAAGTTTTAAAAAGGTTCCAAGAAAAACTAGTATTTTATGTGCTTTAGAAATCAAGTTCTATGCCTTTTTATGGAGATGGATTTTCGGTTTTGCCTTGCTATGATTGATCACTGTTTATGCTGTTTTGATGATGATAATATGAGTATGTTTGAGCATAAATAATGTTAAAATTCAAATGTGAAAGACTAGAGATGTTAGTAACTAGAAAAGAATTAATTTGAGAGTTCTAGATCCCTTTGTAATTGATTTTTCTGAATTCTGTCCAGCATGGTTTAGAAATGATAATCATGGTTTTAAATTAGTTTAAATGTGTAGGAATGACTCATAATTGGTTTAGGACTTGACCTTGATGCCTTAGGAGCAAATTGAACTTAGAAAGGGTCATTGTTGTGACTCCTAGGTACCCGTAAAGTTAGAATTTTATATTCTACACTCTTGAGATTTAGAGATGTTTATGATCATAGTATTGAGTGAGGAATACTTAGATATAAGCCTATAGGTACCCGAGAGATTAAGTTGTGATGATTTATAACTTAGATTGTGAGTTAAGGACCTTAAGGATCAATGCATAAGACACTAAGAAGTCTTGAATTTTATGATGATGATGAGATGTATATGATGTATGAGTTATGATGAGATGAATTGATTAAGACATGAGTTTATTCTAAGCTTGAGGTTTGAATGAGAAACATGTTTGTGTTTTTAGCTTGTGGCATAAATGTGGGTTTGAAGGAAATTCGGTTTAACAGCTGTTATGCTGCCGAATTTCCATCGAACCTAAAAGGGTTGAAAAATGTTTTTAAAGTACCATATGAGATTGAAAACCCTAGGTGACACGGTTGAGCCGGGCACCCCCAGGAGATTTTTATGTGACAAGCACCGAGACGTACTTCTCCTGCTACGGTGAGGAGGAAGCAAATCCATAAGGGTCTGGACATGAGCCTTTCCAAAGCGGACAATTTGCTGTGCACTCGAGGCCAGTAGAGCATTTCAAAGAGGGTATATCCTAAGAGAAGAGTTCCCTAGCCCCCTAGCCCATAGTCTTAAGTAGTCGGGTGTATTATTTTATTATTCGCTTATTCACATAATAAGCAAGAGCTAGTGATGACTAGCTGAGGTATGAGCTTATAGCCTAGTTTTTATTATTAGGGTGGCCTCTACATTGCTAAAGATTCCATGAATGATGTCACACATATTGATGAAAGTTTCATTTGAGAGTTATTGCCCTTATGCCACATGGATTGTTTCTATATGATTTGATTTGTTGATTTATATGCTCAAGTATTTCCATGTAGCCATGTTTTAATATGTTGCATTCATAAGATCAAGATGCATGCTAAAAGGAATAAAACTTGGATAATTGGTTTTATAAACCCTAATAATGAACCCTTTTATGCATGCACGCCATTTTATAATTAAACCCAAGGTTCCTGAGGATGTGAACGATGTATCCCTAGGATAGGAGACTCCTACTGAGATTCTTTAGTAAGAATTCTCACTCCTTTCTCTTCCTTTTCTTTCTTCCGTCACATCTTCAGAGAGCGATGGCGACATTTGTGGTCTTTGTCGACACACCGACTTGGGAGGTTCACTATGATCTGGACCATGGATCATATCATTTTGAGGGGCAGTGCATAGTGTGAGTCTTCATGTTCATCGGACGCCCCTTCACACACCCTGTACAGAGCTACCGTTTCTCCCCGATGTCTCCCTATGAAGATGCCATGGTTTTTTAGCACACCTGAACGTGCAACGAGAGGATTCTGCGGACGTACACTAGTGGATCGATGCCTCGAGACTTCCAGGACTACGTACCTCGGTCTCCTAGTTCGAAGAATGACCTTTTCGAGGACCCACCGACGCATATGTATAGCGAGAGCTCTGCTCCTACACCTCAGTTCATGCGAGGCGAGAGCGAGGAGACTGTTACATAGCCAAGATTGGCTAGGCGAGCCAAGAGGCGCCCCTACCGAGGAGCTCATGCTCAGTCATCGTGCGTGCCCACTCCTGCCGCACTGCGTCCGTGGATCGGTTATGTCCCGCCATACCCCGGGTTCCAGTAGCCAACGTCATAGGGGAGGGTTAGTGCACACACTCTCTCATAGATGAGATAAACCTTCTTTTGTCTTGAGGTTATCCACTTTAGGTGCACTTGGGTAGTTGTGGTTTGTCTATGCTTTCTTTGTTTTATGTATTTCTGTTGTATTTCCATTTTCCCAATGTATCGCAAGTTCAGCCCGTTTCTATAAGGGCGTGACTACTTATGTATCTCAAAACTATAGATATTAATGAAGTGTTTTCTTTTGTGATGATTGATCCTTGTCTCCTTGCTATATGTTTTACTTACCGTGTTCTTTATGCTTGTTATTTGTGCATCTTGTCGTCTGTCATACGATGCAACGTGGCTTTTACTTTGGTTTTATATTTCAAAAAAAAAATTTACCCATAATTTTCACTAAGTATTTTAATAAAATGATGAGACTAAGAAGTAATAACCTAATGATTAACCTAATGTGTTATAGAAAGTTGGGTTAAGAATTAGGGTGTTACAAGTGTTTAGGTAAAGTAATGGGTAATTAGAGGTGTCAAGACATGATTAGGGAGTGGTCTTGCTTCATTAGTGAAATCAAAACTCATTTTATAATGTACTCATTCACAAACAAAATTCTTTAATTTAAGGAATTAGAGGGAGAAAACACTATTCAAGATTCCATGACATGGAATCTTGACTTCAAGAAAGAGTTTTAAGTTTATCTAAGCAATCTTGGGTTCTAATAAACCTTAATAAATTATTTTGACTCTAGACTAATTACCAAAATTAATTAATCTTTGATTAGAGCCTAATATTGCTTAGGTTTCTTTAATTATGTCATTAGGCCCGTAAAGTACTATTTCGAGGGCAAAACGGTAATTTTGCATAAAACTGCGCAGGACCACCCGGACTTTAAACAATCATCATTATTCATATATAATTAGCATTTCGAACTCCCGAGAAAGATTCCAGGCCCAAACA
Organism: Dalbergia cultrata; assembly: GCA_031216105.1. Lineage (NCBI taxonomy): Eukaryota > Viridiplantae > Streptophyta > Magnoliopsida > Fabales > Fabaceae > Dalbergia > Dalbergia cultrata. Next base: position 32,297,659 of record CM062353.1, on the reverse strand, counting down.
ATACTTATACCCCGTAAAAATGCCATAGGGGCATTTTCATCATTTTGTGCTGAAATTTCCAAAAGTGAGATTTTCATCTCTGTTATTGTTTCTAAGGCATCTAGCCCCCTTCAAACATCAAACTCAACCCTCAAGGATGGTCCGGGTTGGCTATCCTCAAATTCCAAGTAAAAGTGACCTCATGGGCATTTTGATCATTTTTACACAGGAAAAATTGCGGATCGCGATTTTTGCATGGATTGTTATCTAATCCTAAAGTAACCTACTCCTAATATTAAAATACCCTTTTGGGGGTGGTCGGGTTTGGCCAGCCTTGATTCTCTCACAAAAATGACCTAGGGGTATTTTGGTCATTTTTACTAAGTAGGAAAAATCGGGGCGTTACACCCTCAAAGTGGTATGAGTGGTGGTCCGGGTCATAGTGCACTTCCCACATCAGGGTATCAACGAAGATCACAAAAGAAGCCATTGTCCTCTGAAGATGTAACAGAAAGAAAGAAAGAAAGATAGAAGGAGTGAGAATCTTGATGAAGAATCTCGGTAGGGAAATCCTCCTATCCTAGTGTCATTGTCTACATCTCCAGGAACGTTGGGTTTATTATAAAAAGGGTGAGCATGCATAAAATTCATTATTAGGTTTTTCAAACATATTTATCCAAGGCCCGCATATTTTAGAATGAATCTGCATGTCACGAATGCAGCATATCATATTATGAATGTATGGCAGAAACTTATGCAATTATCACTTAAACAAATCATAAGAAACATGCTCATGTATATAGCATCAAGAAGGTTAAAACTTTCATATGGATGCATTCTCTTTCCTTTGCTTATGTGACATTACTTGCATCATTTGTCTCTCTCATGGGGCCACCCTAACAACTTTTCTCTTTTGAGAATCTCTAGGTTATGAGCTCATATCTAACTAGTCGTCACTAGTTTTCAGCTTATCCTAAGATAAGTATAAATATATCCCGACTCCCAAAGTGCGGGTTAGGGGGCTTAAGGATCACCTATGTCTATAGGGTCCTCTTCAAAACACATCTACTGGCATCCAGTGCACAGTAATATTGTTCGCTTTGGCAGGCTCAATGTCCATACCCCCCACGGTTTTGCTTTCTCCTCATCGTAGCAGGAGAAATGCATCTCAGCATGCTATGCATAGAATGCAACATAAACACATGATCTTAAATTTCATTATGACATTTCACTTAATGCTTCATGCTCATCAATTTCATGCAAATCATGCTTCTCAATCCATTATCATCATAGCATGTCATAATTAACACAATGCTCATGTCTTCAAGTTCATATATTCATATGCACACATCATCAACACTTTCGCAAAGCAGTAAGCATGCTCCTACCCAGAATGCTGGAGTAAGGGACCGGGCTCAGCTAATGCAAATGCTATGCTTAACAGGTCATATAAATACACAATCATTCACTTGAACATTGCCTCCCCTATCTTATAGTATTAACACTTTTCTAATTACTGCATTAACACTTGAGTAATATATGGTAGTTAGGAGGGTGTTATAAGCAAGGCTGTCTTTCTTTCTCTAAAACTTAGACTTGCCAAGTGGTTTAGAGCTATTCTGCTGGTGCCGAGGTTGTCATACTTTCACTGGAAATTGGACTTCACTAAGTAGTTCAAAGCTGCTCGACTAGTGTCAAGGCTGTCTTACTTTCACTAGAAGTTGGACTTCGCCAAATGGTTCAGAGCTACCCAGCTGGTGCTAAGGCTATCCTACTTTCATTGGGAGTTGGACTTGCCAAGTGGTTCAGAGCTGCTTGGTTGGAGCTGAGGCTATCTTGCTTTCACTAGAAGTTGGACTTGCCGAGTGGTTCTAAGCTGCTCGGCTAGTGTCGAGGTTGTCCTAATTTAACTGGAAGTCTGAGTGCCTTCTAGCTATAGTAGTGAGTGCTGGAGTAGGCATGATACCTGGCACATACAAATATGTCTAGTGCATGGAAAAGAGTTAGATAATAAATGTGTTGAATATAAGGTATAAGAGAATATATCTTGCATAAAAAATCTTCATAGGATGTAAAAGGATATACCCTGCATATAAAAATATTCAGACTATGAATAAGATGATCTTGAGAGTAGTGGGAATGTATCTAGGGGGATGATGACATAGCTCAGCCTAAGAAGGCAGGGTGCCTAGTATGGATACCAACTAGGGCTTGTCTGAAAGCTCAGCTTGAGGAGGAGAAGTGCCTGGTGGGATTGCCAACCAAGGCTTTAATGTCTAGCGATCTAATGCTGAGAAGTTAGTCAAAACATTAATATGCTAGTGATGAGAAATCAAATAATTACAATGCATTTATAAGGAATTGATTAGGTTTATATGAAGCTCCTCTATGATCTATGATCTTCTTCTTAGGGGTATGACAATTGTAGAGATCTACAAATTATTTTAATTCCAAGATAGGAGAATGCTCGATAATTGGTGTTTGAGAATAAGGAGATATAAATACTTTATGAGAATAATAGAGATATGTCTTGTTAGATTTTGGTTGATAGATAATGAGATAACTTGACCAAAGGCAATGTCGGAGCTCGACTGAATGCGGCAATGGAGCTCAGCCTATCAAAGATAGTGCTTGGCATGCAAAAATATTCATATTAATTGGTCGTAAAAACAAGATAAAAAAAGTTATCTATATCAAATTTGGTTCAGCATGAGAGTAACATAGGTGTAGCACTTAAGAAATTCTTCACTTGTCATCAATTGAGACTGAGATACATTGGATCATATAAGTGAAGATGGCTAACCATGATTGTTAGGCCAAGTTGATATGTCATTCCTGAAAGAAAGATAATACAACTATTTATGTGGAGCTAGACTTGTGGTGTCGTGATTGTGTCATAAGATCAGCCAGAAGGTAATAGAAGTTGGCTATCATGTGTCAATAGTCAGCTGTGGTGGTAAAGATGGAAAAGTAGCTTGAATTGGAGTAGGTAGAGATCAACAAGCTCATCTTGGAAGAGGCAGAGGTCGACTGGCAAGTGATAGAGCTTAATAAGATAGTAGTAGAGCTTGGTTAGAGGTAGCGTCTGAGCTTAGCTAGTGATAAGGGAACTCAGCTAGGCTTATGGTGTAGTGGTTGCAGGTGAACCAATGATGGTAATGGAGCTCAACCAAGAGGTTACTAAGCTAGCCCGGCTTGAAGAGGAGCTCGGCTAGCATGTGGTGAAGACTAGCTGTGATGTTAAACGGAGCTCAACTAGGAGGTGATGAAGTCAGCCAGGGATGGCAATAGAGCTCAGACAAAATGTGACTAAGCTCAGCTAGGATGTGATGGAGGTGAACCAATAGGAACAGAGCTCGATCCGGAGGTGATCAGGTCAAACAGAGATAGAAATAGTACTCGGCCAAGTAGAGAACAAGCTCGGCTAAATAGGCAGAGCTCTGCTAGGAGAAAGAGTTCGATTAGGATTTGTGATCTGGCTCATTCTACAGACCTTGATTGGGTAGGCTTGTTTACCGGCCCCATGGTGGGCACTAATATTTTTACCTAAAAGTCGGGTATGGGTGCAAGTAGCTCCAACATTCGTGCAAGCAGGGGGTAGGTACCTGCAAAGACACTTTAATGTCTCAAGTCAGTGAATGAATGAGGCATAGAGTGGTAAAAGAGTAGCATGTAATAAGCTCGTAATACCTGGAGGCATTGAGCCCCTTATATAGTGTAAGGTGATTCCGTGATAAGTTAGGAGATAATCTTCCTCGTATAAAGGAGATATTCCTAAGATTTAGTATATGTTAGATATATTCCATATTTGTAGGAGATATGATATAATAATGACAGAGATAATGAGAGAGATAGAGAGATCCTGTATGGGATTTAGGGGATGATCCTCAACTAAATCTGGGATAAGTCTGAGGGAGACCTGGGCTCCACATGGTCGATCTCTAAGACCCGTGTCCAAGCTCTAGTGGTTTGGGCCAAGGTGTCCAGCCCATCTTTCTAGTCCAGTACAGACTATATGCTAAGCACAGTCACTAAGGACAAAAGGAAAATAGTTGGAGTGTCTTATGAATAATGTTGACAAGAATATTCCAGTATTTAAACTATCCTCTTGCTAAGGAGTGGTTTGAATACATGGAAGGTACCAATCATACACTAGCCTTATTTAGAAACATGAGGAGAAAACCTATGACCTCACGGACCAATACAAGAAGGAAAAGTCCCATAACAAGTAGTGAACAAGTAAGAAAATCTTCTAAGAATGTTGAGACTGAAAAGATAATGGAAAAAAGAAAAAGAAAAATAATTCTTGTTGACAGTGAGATTGAGAACTTAGAGGAAGAAGATTCAGTTGAAGCTCCTCTGAACAGAGAAAAAAGAACCAAGCAAAGGCATGAGTGCCCTTAAAAACAAGAATCTCTAGTCAACTCAAACTTCAGAAAGCTCAAAAAAATCTTCTGAATGCGATGATACAGTAAGAAAGGGATTATCCAAAATCATGAAGAGAAGAGATAATGTGCACAAAGTTAGGAATTTGCTAAAAGATGTTCCCTCAACCACTATACATCTCATAGAGATGGAAAGGTATTAAGCTATAGGGTACGAGATAATTGATAGTTCAGAAGAAGAAATAACTGAATTAGAGTTCTTTCAAACCTGGGAGCCAATTATCAAGGAACTTACTAAAGAGGTAGCTGAACCTGAAACTACTATAATTTTGATGGTACCTCAACCTCCTCCTTACATAAGAATAACTCCAATGGAAAAGGAAGAAGACAAGGCCTCAAAAACTAGCTCTCTGTGCTGAAGTTGCTCCCACTATTCCTAGTTTTGGTCCTGTCCTTGCTTTTGTTTTTGATCCTACTGCTATTGTTGTTTTTATTTCTACTTCTATCTCTGAATCACTACCTACTGCTCCTCGTTCTGAACCAATACCTACTTATATTAATACTGGTGTTCCACCTGTTAGCACATACACTATAACCATCCTCACAACAACCACTTCACCTGCAGAAAATGAACCACTATCCATTCCACCACCTATTGCCTCAAATGTTGAAGGCGGACTCACCAAAGTTATGGGACACCAATTCCCTTGACATTCCTGGGCCTACTCCCAAAGTTGACCCATTAACACCAACCATAATTCACCTTCCACACCAGCCTCCACCCAAGCCTTCAACAAGTTTTCCTGAGGTCCAACTTCTTTTGTGCAACACCCTAAAAATTATTTAAAAATTAATTTGAGCTTTTCTAGTCATAATTTCAAAAATTTGATAGAGATAGAAATGATCAAGATCATCCAACGAATCCATGAAAAACAAGTGGATAATATTTTGTGGACCCGCCGGGATAGTCGAAACCCTAAAATTAGGGTCCGGAAATGCTTGAAACAAAGAAATTATAAGATTAAGGTTAGAAATAGGTAGGAATAAATATTTTATATTTGGAATTAATTTTCAAGCAATGTTTGATTATCTGAGTACACTGTTTTACATTCAGTAAAATTTCAATGTGCAATTTCTAACACTGAAAGGTAGTTTAATCTTGCTTTATATTCCAAGTGTAAGGCTAAGATTTAGTCATCCATTTGTTTTTCTTTTCTTTAAACAACTATGCATTAATATTAGATAATGTTTACATTTATAACAAGATAAATTAAATATCAACCAACCTTATCTCGGCCAACCACATAGCCACCATTGTTGTCTTCACAAGAGTTTTAGTTTTGATTTCAAACCATAAAAATCCTTATACAAGGTTACTAAAACCACCAACTCTCCTCACAAAACTTGTTCTGCTCATCAATACCTACAAATTTAACCAATTGAAATTTTAATCCACCACTATTTTTCCACTTTAAGCCATCATAACCACTGCCAAATATGGAGTTAAGGGCTATTTGAGAAGGTTTTGAATCAATAAAGGCATTTAAAAGAACCAAGAGAAATGCAAAGATCTTCTAGTAACAAATAGGGCCTTGTTTATCCACTTTTCTTTCCAATTTTACTTTGAAATTTCCTAATTGATTGAGCCCAAAATTTTTTGGATTTATTGACTGATTATACATGAATATTGATGTGTTAATTTTGGTAGAGGGTTTGGATGAAGTTAGATAAGCTATTTTGTTAAAACATGTTCTAACCCTTGCTGCTGGAAATCCCATTTTTGAGTAAGCAGCTGAAAAACTTTGATTTAGAGACATGATTATGAGCTAAAATTTTTATATGATGAAGCTAACATATGGACGAGTTTTGTAAAATTTTCTTGGCTCATCTTAACCATTTTTTCTATTTTTAAAAATTGGAAAACCAAACATGTCAGGGTTTCTACCCAGTCAGTCCAGTTTGTAGTACTGAGTTTGTCAAATTTTGTTACTGTAGCAAAATGATTGATTTTTTTTTTTTTTGACATTTTGACATGATGTTTAGGACATCTTGATGTTTAACCCTAATTTTTTTTACGAAGTTATGAGTTCATTTGGTAGGTATAAAAATTGAGACTTCTGGCTGTTGGGTGAAACCATGTAGTTTCTGACCTCTATATTTGTGAAATTTTATAAATATAGCTAGAAAATTTATTATGCCATGAAAATTTTACAAGAGCCCATTGATACATGGAATTGTCTCTGAAAATTATTTCACTTTGTTCTATTGATGTTTACTAATTTAACCATAATTTTCTTTAGAACCAAAATTCTGGCAGCATACTAGATTGGCTGAAAAGATGATGAAATGTACATGATTTGATTTCATTGATACTATGTGAGCTTAAAGATGATGTTACACCTATATAAATGTGAGTGCTCATGATAAATATCCTATACAAAAAGAAGATTGGAATAAGTGACATATATGTGTATATATATATATATATATCTGTGTGTGTGTGTGTGTGTGTGGTTGAAGTATTAAGAAGCTTAGAAATTGATGTTAATGTATATGTGTTTGTGATGCTTGTATATGTGAGCATGCTAATGTTGTATGTGTTGAGTAAAGATGAGATCCCCTTGGGTATGTCAAAGGCATGGAAAGATCCCTTTTGGTATGCCAAGCGCACAGAATGATAAGAAAGATATGAGATCCCCTTTGATATATCAGGGGCACGTAATAATGAGATCCCCTTTGACTTGTCAAGGGCAATTAATGGAAAATGAAATCCCTTTCAAATTGTAAAGGGCAAATAAAGAAAGATTGAAATCCCCTTTAATCTATCAAGGGCACATGAATTTAAGAAGGATACCAGAGTAGAGGAAAGATCATTGCAATTGTCATATGGATACACATATCTTATTAAATTACTTACCTAGGAGGAATTTCTATGATGTTGAATATTATGACATACGAATACTAAGTGATTGAATGTTTAAAAGAAACCCATTTTGGAAATATGATTTTGAACTCTAAAATGAACCATTGTTATGAAATGCAGGATCATATTTTCTTAATAAACTGAAGTGACTGGGACGATGACGATGACATGTATTTATTTTACTATACATTTTAGGGATACCTTATTGAGAATTTTAGAATTCTCACCCTTATGTATTAGTTTCTGTGCCGTCTCTAGGTTGATTCCAGAGAACAGTGAAGCAACTACAAGAAAGACTAAATTGGAATTTCTATAGTTTAATAATGGAAGCTTGTATCTGTTATGCTTAGCTATGTATATGTACCTGTAAATATAGAAAATAACATATGTGTACTACAACTCGTAGAAGAGCTTCCTTTTGTACTTAACTTGTATGACATAAGTACTTTGTTTCTTATATATATATATATATATATTGATATAACCACGAGTTAGTTAATATACGAACCCATCGAGCTTGCTATAGATAATTAAGAAAGGTCGGCTAATTAATAAGTAACAACTCTTGAGTACAATATCATGACTTAAGAATAAGGTTGTACTTGGGAGGATGTTACATTATGGTATGAGAGCAGTTCATCCTAGTAGGACCTTAAGGAATGGACTGGCTATGCTTCCTTAGTAAATGTAATGCATTATAATTCTAAATATGTGTATGATTACTGGTTGGGAATGTTGTGGGTTACTGTCACACTTAGCTTGGTATTGAGCCTGATCAACTCAATATTCTTGTTTGGTGTGATAGGAATTAATGACTTCGAATCAATGTACTAGGCATGAAGCTAGAAATGAAGCCGATGTGATGGATACTTTTCATGAGATGGCCGTGGCAATGAGAGAACAAGCTGTGGTTGCTAATTGAATGATGGAGAGATTGGACCGCAATGAGGGACGAAACCCGGCTGATGACCCGAGAGGAAACTAAGTAGATGTGGAATATAAAAAATATGCCAAATTCAGGAAGGCAAGTCCCCTGCCATTTTGAGCATCCTTTATTCCAAATAAAGTAGAAGAATGGATCAAGGCTATGGAGAATCTTTTCTCGGTTCTTCCTTGAACCGAGATCCAAAAAGTGGCTTTTGCTACTTACATACTGGAGGCGGATGCAAAATTTTGGTGGGTTGGCACCAAGGGGTTGTTCAAAGCTTCTCAAACTGAAGTCACCTAGGAGATCTTCAAGGAAGCTTTCTACCACAAGTACTTCCCTACTTCAGTGAGAAATGCAAAGGAGTTGGAGTTCATGGCACTCAAGCAAGGGCCCATGAATGTAGCAGAGTACACAACAAAGTTTGAAGAGCTCTGCAAATTTTTCACCATCTATCTGCATAATCCTGATGAAGTTTGGAAGTGCATGAGGTATGAAGGAGGGTTACGTGAGGACATTGAAGCTGCTATGGGACTCTTAAAGATTTGGGATTATGCAACCCTGGTAAACAAGTGCTGTCGTGCAGAGAACTACAATAAGAAGTTAGCAATCCCGCAATCTGCTAAGGGCTCTTCTAACAAAAGACCAATTCAAGACCAAGATTATAAGGAGGCCCCGCCTTAAAGGAAGCCATTCCAGTCCAATCTACATGGAGATAAACAACAACAACGATCAACCATAAGCCAAGATTGTCCAAAATATGGGAAGAACCATGGGGGTAGACCTTACTTGGCTAGGCAGAACGTATGCTACCGCTGTGGAAAATCAGGGCATAAGATTTGGGAGTGCCCAAAAAGATATCCAAAACTTGCTAGCAAGCCTCCACACAAGAATACTAAAAATTGAGGGGATATCACCACCTAGCAATCCGATCCGAGGTAGGAATGTTTAGGATTTGATTGAATCCCTTGAACTAGGTGTAAATTGTTTATTTGGTTTATAAAAACTATCTTTTGAAAATCAATTTGAAAAGAAATTTGAGGGCAAAATTCTTTTTCAGGTGGGTGGTAATGTAACACCCTAAAAATTATTTAAAAATTAATTTGAGCTTTTCTAGTCATAATTTTAAAAATTTGACAGAGATAGAAATGATCAGGAAGATCCAATGGATCCGTAAAAAAAAAAAAGTGGATAATGTTTTGTCAGCCCCAAGAGCCCGCTAGGACCGCCGAAACCCTAGGATTAGGGCCCGAAGATGCCCGAAACTAAGAAATTATAAGATTAATGTTAGAAATAGATACGAATAAATATTTTATATCTAGAAATAATTATTGAGCAATGTTTGATTACCCAGGTACATTGTTTTACCCATTCAGTAAAATTTCGGTGTGCGATTTCTAACACCAAAAGAGAGTTTAATCTTATAAAAGGATGATGTCTATCCTTTATATTCCAAGTGTAAGGCTAAGATTTAATCTTGCTTTACACAATTAAATCCTAACCATCTATTTGTTTTTCTTTTCTTTAAACAACTATGCATTAATATTAGATGATGTTTACATTTATAACAAGATAAGTTAAAAGTCAACCAACCTTATCGCAGCTAACCACACAGCCACCATTGTTGTCTTCACAAGAGCTTTAGTTTTGATTTCAAACCATAAAAATCCTTGTCCAAAGTTACTAAAACCACCAACTCTCCTGACAAAACTTGTTCTGCTATCAATACCTACAAATCTAACTAATTGAAATTTTAATCCATCACTATTTTTCCACTTTCAGCCATCATAACCACTCCCAAAGAGGTAGTTAAGGGTTGTTTAAGAAGGTTTTGAAGGAAGAAAGGCATTTAGAAGAATCAAAAGAAGTGCAAAGATCTTCTAGTAACAAGTAGGGCCTTATTTATCCACTTTTCTTCCCAATTTTACTATGAAATTCCCTAATTGATTGAGCACAAAATTTTCGGAATTATTGGTTGATTATACATGAATATTGATGTGTTAATTTTGGTAGAGGGTTTGGACGTAGTTAGATCAGCTATTTTGTTAAAAAAATGTTCTGACCCTTATTGCTGGAAGTCCCATTTTTGAGTAAGCAGCTAAAAAACTTTGATTTTTATCACTAATTTAAAGATATGATTATGAGCTGAATTTTTTATATGATGAAGCCAACATATGGAAGAGTTTCCACAAATGAGTGTTTTTTTGTTTGATGTAACATCCTAATTCTTGACCCAATACTCCTAGAATGTATTTTGGTTAATCATTAGTTTATTACTTTTTAGTTTCATTCTTTTAAAAATACTTAGCGGAAAATATGAATAAAATTTTCTTTTTGAGACTTAAAAACAAAACAGGAGCCGCGTGCTAAAATAAAATCTAACGATTATCGCAAACACAACATGAGAAAGAAGGAAAACATGTCATTAATAACCACAAAATATAAGTATTTCACATATTAACATAACATAGTCATATCTTCATAAGTACATCAATTACTATTATCATAGTTCCAAAGCCACATCAAAGAAGTACACATATGTAAATCTAAAGAGACATCTACGCACTTCAGTTGCATCCTACTAATTCGACTTGTAGCGTATGCCCTACGCTCATGCCTTAGTAGAAGTCAAGAACCACGTCACTATCTTCGTCTAGAGACGACACGAAAGAAAAGAGAGGGATGAGAAACTTATTCAAGGTTCTCAGTAGGGTTTCCAGACTCTAACACAAGTGTCATCGTCATCATCCCAGTCACTTCGGTTTTATTATGAAAAAGGCGTTCATGCATAAGGGTTGGCTTTAAACTTTCCAAATCTATTTATCCGAAGTGGGTGCCTTTTAGTACGGGTCTTAATGACATGAATGCAACATATATTGAATGAATGCATGCTAATACATTATGCGAGTAATCGATAGAACACAATCATAAAAAAACCTCAACATATTAGTGGCATAAAGCGATATTAAAACATCATACTCATTCTCATACTTAAACCCTTAAGTTCTTTTTCTCAAGACCACCTTCATGTCATGTTCACCAAAATCCAACCAACATACCGGCCCGGCGATTTTATTCTTGGTCACCAAAACTCCCTCTCACCTATCGCCTAGGAATGAGCTCAATCCTAACTAGTCATCAATAGATTTAATAAGGGCAAAAGAAAGGGTAACTTATCATTTCTAAGGATCACCTATCATAGGATCTTTCCTTCTTTGAAACACTCTACTGGTACCTAGGAGTCACAACTTTGACCCTTTCTAAGTTCGGTTTGTTCCTAAAGTATCAAGATCAATTCCTAAACCAATTATGAGTAGTTCCTACACATTTAAACTAATTATAAACCATCATTTACTAATTTTCCCCTGCTGGAAAGAATCCAGAAAATTCATTTTCTAGGGGATCTAAAAGTCTCATTTTAATTCCTTCCTAGTTATTAACTTGTCTTAACTTTCTCAAATTGATTCTAACATCAAATATACATGAACATACTCATTTTATCATCATAGAAATAGCATCATATAGTGAGCAACCAATCATGGCAGAACCAAAAACATCTCCATCAAATAATGCATAGAACTTTATTTCTAGAACACATAAATTGCTAGTTTCTCTTGGAACCTTTTTAAAACTTATAAATTACACTTAAAAACAATTTATTTCTTTGAAACCATCATCAATCCAAAGAGGGTAGTAGCTATTTTAAATTAGTCTCAAGAGGGATTTAAATCATGAAATCTAGCTCAAAACATTTCTTAAGATCATCTAGACTTAGGAAAATCATGAAACATGAGTTTTAGCACTTGTAACTAGATGAATCTCATTCTAAGACTCAACATCATCACAAGGCTGAAAACCAAAGAGGTAAAAGACATATATTTTCAAACTTTGTTTGAGATAATAATGGGTAAGTCCATGAGCTCTAAATCTCTTAAGTTATGACATAAACATAAATATGCAATGCACTTTGTTTTAGTCTTTATTAAGAGGTGAGAGCATAAAATAAATATGCTATGCAAATCCATTATTGCCTTAGAGATTTAGTGAGAACATAAATATAAATATGAAGATGCAAGTTCATTCTTTTATCTTGAGAGTTTAGTGATGACATAAAGGTAAATATGGATGCAAGTTCTTTTTATCTTAACTTAGAGCTCATACAAGACTTTTAGAGAGAACCAAAAATCTCCACCCAACACTTATCTCATCAACAAAGTGAGCTTTAGAGTTCTTGAACTAAAGTTTCAAGGAAACTACATGGCTCTTGAACATCATCATCAAGCTCAAGAAATCAACTCAAAACATTACTTTAAAGGGAAAGAAAATAAAGAAGCTGAAACCCAACAAGAAAAGAAAATGAGGAGGAATATTAAGTACCCAAAACCCCTATCTAGAAAAAACTCTAGAACGTGCCGGCCAACTTTAAGGTTGACAAGAGTAGGCTTGGGCTTTTTGAAAACCTTGAGATTAATTTTTCTTAAGTTAAAAACTATGTGAGCTAAGTAACATAGATAAAGTTCAAGGAAAGGAAAAACTCAAGCTTTAGAGGTTTCTTTGAGATGAACACAAAGTCATCATCTAGAAACACTCATCATCAAGCTATCATGATCAAAATGAGGTCTTGAGGCCGAAATGAGAAGAAAGGAAAAGCAAGGAAAACTTAAAAAGAATCCAAGAGAAACTTCAAGGAAATCACATTTTTGAGCAAAACAAAAACTAGAGAGCAACTCCCTACCTAGAGTGAAGATGAAAGCTTGGTTCTTTGAAGTAAGAATGAGATGAAATACTCCTCCCAAAGTGGAGATGAAGATTCAGCCAATGCTAGGAGAAAAGGAAAGGAATGTGTTTTGTGTAAGCTTTGTGTTTGAGGAAGGAAGCTTTGGTGTTTAGATGATGATCTATGGTGGTGGTTTGAGGTGGTAAAGAATGTTTCTTTGAAGAAGATGATAAAGATGAAGAAGATGAGATGCAAAGAACTCAAGAGTTCTTTGAGAGAAAAGAAAGGAAACAAGACAAACTTTCAAGACAACAACTTAGCAAATGTGTAAAATGAAACCAAGTTCTTCTAACACATGTATTTATAGAAAATCAAAATGTGAAGGAGTGAATGGGGAAGGTGCTGGCCGTGTGGTTCTTGGCCTTGGTGAGAAGAAATAACTCTTTTGGGTGGTCATTCAAGGCATGGAGGAAAACATGGTAAGTATGGTCAAAAGTATGGGTTTAGGCATGGCCTTGGAGTGTTTTAATTTCAACATGTGAAGAATATGGGAAGGAAGATTTTTGGCTAGCTTGGACAGCCAAGGGGGAGAGGTTTCTTTTTATTTAATTGTGACTTACGGAGTGTGTTTAGGTGTAACTTAGATTAAGCTTAAGGTTAGGAGTTTAAGTAGGTGTTTAGGTAGCTAAGAATGTGATTAGGAATTTTATGATAGGGAGAGCTCATACTCAATTAGAGAATTTTAAATTCATTTTATGAATAAACAAGTGTAGACACAATTCCATGATTTAACGAATTTGAAAGAGAAAACACAATTCAAGATTCTATGACTAGAAATCTTGAATTTAAAATGAGATTTGAGTTTAAATTAAGCAATCTTAGGTTCTAATTAACTCTAATAAATTATTTTGACTCTTGATTAATTATGAAAATTAATTAATCTTCGATTAGAGCCTAATATTGCTTAGGTTTGCTTAATCACACGATTAAGCTTAAAAACACTATGCTTAAGGGCAAAATTGTAATTTTGCACAAAAACTGTCCGAGACCACCGGGACCTAAACTGAGGTCACAGAATACATGAAAACACCTTTTAAAACCATCTGGAGAAATTTTGGGCTCATCCGGCACTCGTACCCGTGTCAAACACAACAGGGTATTTTGGTCATTTTGACCCGAAACCTCAGAAAATGAGCTTTTCGCTCTCGAAATGATTCACAAACCATCTAATCCCTTCAAACATTGAGTTAGCCCTTTGAGGACTGCTAGGTCGGCTATCCTCGAATTCCGGACCAAAAATGACCTCATGGGCATTTTGGTCATTTTCACTCATACAGAAAAATCGGGGTGTTACATTTGACATTTTTGCATGATGTTGAGGACATCTTGATGTTTAACCCTAATTTTTTTTTTTTTATGAAGTTATGAGTTCATTTGATGGGTATAAAAATTGAGACTTCTGGTTGTTGGCTGATATCACGTAGTTTCTGACCTCTGAATTTGTGAAATTTTATAAATATAGCTAGAAAATTTATTATGCCTTGAAAATTTTACAGGAGCTCATTGATACATTGAATTGTCTTTGAAAATTATTTTTGCTCTGTTCTAATGATATATACTAATTTAACCATAATTTTCTTTAGAACTGAAATTTTGGCAGCATACTAGATTGGTTGAAAAGATGATGAGATGTACATGATTTGAATTCATTGATACTATGTGAGCTTAAAGATGATGTTACAACTATATAAATGTGAGTGCTCATGATAAATATCTATATGTGTGTGTGTGTGTGTGTGTGGTTGAAGTATTAAGAAGCTTAGAAATTGATGTTAATGCATATGTGTTTGTGATGCTTGTATATGTGAGCTTGCTGATGTTGTATGTGCTGAGTAAAGATGAGATCCCCTTGGGTATGTCAACGGCATGGAAAGATCCCCTTTGGTATGCCAAGTGTACAAAATATATAGAAAGATGTGAGATCCCCTTTGATATATCAGGGGCACGTAATAATGAGATCCCCTTTGACTTGTCAAGGGCAATTAATGGAAAATAAAATCACCTTCAAATTGTAAAGGGAAACTAAAGAAAGATTGAAATCCCCTTGTATCTATCAAGGGCACATGAATTTAAGAAGGATACCAAAGTAGGGGAAAAATCACTGCAATTGTCATATGCATACACATATCTTATTAAATTACTTACCTAGGAGGAATTTGTATGATGTTAAATATTATGACATACAAATACTAACTAATTGAATATTTAAAAGAAACCCACTTCAAAAGTATCATTTTGAACTCTAAAATGAACCATTGTTATGAAATGCATGATCATATTTTCTTAATAAATCAAAGTGGCTAGGATGATGATGATGACATGTATTTATTTTACTGTACATTTTGGGGATACCTTACTGAGAATTTTAGAATTCTAACCCCTATGTGTTTGTTTCTATGCCATCTCCAGGTTGATTCCAGAGAATAGTGAAGTAGCTACAAGAAAGACTAAATTGGAATATCTATAGTTTAGTAATGGAAGCTCGCATCTATTGTACTTAGCTATATATATGTGCCTGTAAATATAGAAAATAACATATGTATACTACAGCTCATAGAAGAGCTTCCTTTTGTACTTAACTTGTATGACATAAGTACTTTGTTTCTTATATATATATATAACCATGAGTTAGTTAGTACACAAACCCATCGAGCTTGCTATAGATAATTAAGAAAGGTCTGCTAATTAATAAATAACAACTCTTGAGTACAATATCATGACTTAAGGATGAGGTTGTACTTGGGAGAATGCTACATTTTGCATAATCAGAGGGATATGGCCTCAAGGTTGGATATTGAAGTCTCCAACAGGAAGATTGGTGCACAACTCAAAAGACATGAAGAGCTGTTGATTCAACTTCTTCAAGAACTTTAAAGGAGGGGCTGATAATAGTATCACCTAGGTTCCACCATACCCTTTTTTTATTGATGACAAAAAGGAGAGAAGAAAGAAGAAATAAAGAAGAGAATAAATGGAGAAAATCTTATGTGCTAAGAATTTCAAAAGGATCAAGTTGAGAGGGAGCTCAATGCCAGAGACCTCATCTTTTTCAGCATTAGCATTTTTTCTTTTTTGATCATCTCTATTTTTTTTTTACCGAACTTTTATCAAATATTATTGCTTTGAATATCTTCAACTATTATTTCTACTACGTATATAATCAATTTATCTTTTTCAAAAAGGTTATGCCTTGATATATCCTAATGTATGAATGCATGCTCTGATATCCATCATATGCTCAGATATATTTAATGATTAGCTCTAATACATATCATTTTGTAGCTCTAATATAGATATATACTTTGTTGCAAATGCTTTGATATGTATCTTCTTGCACACAAACTAAAGTTTTCTCATATAGACATATATGCTCTAACATGTGATATTGAACTTTTTCTATATATACATCTCAAAGCTCTATTATACATGCTCTAATGCACATGTTATCAACTCTTTTTGAGCTTCAAAAACTTCTCTTGTGTGCACAGTTTATATGTTGCATGTTTTTGTGCACATTGATTGCATCGCGTTTCAATTAATTTGGATAAAATGTGTTGTATATGGATTTAAGATCAAGAGTAAATGTCACAAGTATTAATCTCTTTATTCAAATTCATCTAAGTTCAGAAAGTCAAATGAATTAAAATCAAGTTGTGTTTATTCAGAAAGCATAAATGTTCCATCTTTTCAAAATTTACTCTGATAGTGTTCTGATTAATTTCAGAAATCTTAGAAATAAAACAATTCTGATTTTAGTCACTTAATGTTTCAAAATGTCTTGGTTTCATCTACATTACACCTTAAGAATGAGACTTTCTAGAAATCCCATCAAATGTACTTTGAAAGAATATAGGTTTATCATGCTCTACATCTTGTCATATATTTCTTTCAAAATCTCTTTAAAGATTTTCTAAGAATTGGTTTGTCATCATTAAAAAGAGGGAGATTGTTAGCTCCAAAATCCTTCAGAAAGCTTCAATACTTAATATTTTGAGTGATGACAAAACTAATTTTGTGAAAATATTTTGAAGAAGGACTAATCCATTACTTGAATTTCTTGAAGCATCAAGCAAGACTATTCACGTAGCATAGTTGTTCTTAAAATGAGAATATTTTCATGATGAGCAAACATGTTTAATCTCATATGAAAAGATTTAGAACTTAAAGAAAGTGAAAATATATCATGAAATGAACGTTTCTATGCTCAACAAATGAAAGAAAATTCTCAAATACGAAAAACCAAGGTCCAGATCTTCAGAAGCTATGCCATGACTTTCGAAAGTAAGATTCAAGTGAAGTTTCAATCCAACTCTAGAGCAAAGTGTGTCTACCATCTTTAATCTTCATGTCACAATTATATCATTTATAATTAGCTCTGATTGAAGCATTGAAAATCAACGGAGAAGTCCTAAAACTGAGAAGGAACTTCAGAAAGCACATTTAACTGTAAACAGTGCACTTTATAGGAATGGGAAGGAAATTTTGAAATTCAAATTAAAGTCAGACCTAGTCAAGGACCAACATGACATCTCTTCTGTCAACTTGGTCAGCTGCCCTAGCTTCTAGAAGGAAAAGTTCAGAAACCTCGTTCAAAACATAAAAAGTAGTTTCCGAAGGTGGACTCAAAAACCCCTATTAGACAACAATTTCTGCAACTACAAAAAGTAACTATGATACATAGAGCTACTCTTCTAGACTTCTTTTATAAGACACAAAAAGAAGATCAATGTGTATCACAGGGAAAACAGATCAAGGGCAATAGTCATAAATGAAGATTAAGTATGAAAGAAGATGTTGTGCTTACAGCATAGAGACTTTTGCTCATCAACTGTGATGAAATGTTGAAGAAATCTCCTTTCATTTTCTATAAAAACTATCATACCTTGTAATCAATTTCAACTTTGTAAAAAAGCTTCTTTTTACGTTCTTATTAGATCATACGTTCTTCCTAGGAAAAATAGATGGTCATTCAACTTTTCAGCTCTGATGTTGTCTATTCTGAGAAAACTTGAGTGTTTGACAGTTTGAGTAATCCAACCCAAACACAACTTGAGTGTTTGACAGTTTGAGTAATCCAACCCAAACACAACCTTTGTAACCCGATTAGAAAGTGATCAGTGTGGGTTAGCTTCAAGAAGCTAAGCAAAGACTACTTAAAGATGATAATAGAGTGACCTACTTGTCATGATGTGTTTACTTGAAAAGGCTAAGCAAAGACTACTTGGAAGTGACAGTAAAGTGAGCTACTGGTTACATGGAGATAGCTTGAGAAGGCTATAGAAAGATTGTCTAACTTTCTCAAGGTTGAGAAAGGCTTTTTAGTAGAACTCAACTATTGTTGAAAATTGGATGTAAGCAGGCTGGCCAAATCAGTAT
This sequence comes from Dalbergia cultrata, assembly GCA_031216105.1. Lineage (NCBI taxonomy): Eukaryota > Viridiplantae > Streptophyta > Magnoliopsida > Fabales > Fabaceae > Dalbergia > Dalbergia cultrata. Next base: position 32,279,294 of record CM062353.1, on the reverse strand, counting down.
AAAATTGCTTGTATAGTATATTCTCTCTCCCTAAATCTCCATTATATTTTGTTTTTGGCTTATCGTATTTATTTCTCTGAAAAGCTTATTTAATCTTACATTTATTATATTTGTTTTAGTTCAAAAAGTTACTTTTTGATACCTATTGACGCTATTTCCGCTGCACTTCAAGTTCACACTTATTAGTTTCTGTTTAAATTTTTCAGAGAAACCAGAAAGGAAAGAAAAGTTAAAGCACGATTCAACCCCCCTTCTTGTACACTTTTCAACCTAAAATATTGATACTACACTCTTTATTACATTATATCAAAGTAATTACTTTTTGATTGTCCAAATCTATGTTGATGACACTACATTTGGTGCTACTAACCATTCTATGTGTGAACTCTGATCCATCAAAAGAAGTAAACCAATGAGCTTCTCAAAAGATTCAACATGGATCGAGCAAGCCCATAAGCACTCCTATGCATCCTTCTCAAGTCATAAATTCTGATGAGGATGATGAGATAAGTCACATTTTCAAGCTTTTATTCTTCAAAAATAAGGGACTATGTATGTACATTGATCAAGCGCTTAAATTTCACCACAATCTTGCTCAAAACATCATAAAATCATTGTATAGGAGCTACCATTCACTTGGCTGAAATTACATCATAGAGTTAGGGTGCCCAAAAGTTATCTTCATCAACAAAATTAATGAACTCATTTTCATAGTTATGTTTCATCAAAACTAAAAACCAATCAAACCCTTAGTCTATGACTCAAGAAAACAAAAAACAAAATAAAGACAAAGACCAAACTGCCACCCAAAATGATGAACAAGCTAAAAATTGGTTCTTGGCACTCCAAGGTGTTGTGAAAATGGAATGAAACCCTTGCCCAAAGGCAACTTTAGGCCTTAGTTTTGGTATGTTTTGTGAAGAGGAGTGTAGCTTCCTTAAGTTTGTGTGTGGGGATTATTTCGCATGAGTGCGAACCAAAAATTATGGCTCACATTTAAGGTAGAGAGGTTTGGCTATGCGGTTGAGTGAGGAAGAAGAAGAAGAAGAGGAGGAAGTGGGTGTGTTAGGGATTAAGAAAAAAAAGTAAATGAGGGTGTGTTTTGTTGTTGAGGTTGTGGGTTATTAAATGAAAGGGGTAAGGGGTTTTCAATTTTTTTTTTGTACCTTGATTTTGTAGGAGGGTGTGGGTTCATTAGGGGTAGTTTAGGTATTTTTCGAGAGCAATGGAATAAATAATTTAAGACACTAATTTTACCCACTTTAAAATTCAAATAGAATACAATTTCATTACATGTATCCATACAATTTAAGTCTGGGTGGGAACTCTCTAAAAATGAATTTAAAATAGCAACTTGGAATTGATAAGAAGAGTTGAGCTCGCCAAAGCAAGACACAGTCTAGCCATGGTGAGGTCGACAAAGCATCAAAGAGCTTTCAAAAAAGCTTGTTCTCTCTATGGCGAGCTATAGCCTTGCCAAGGAGAGACTCATTGCACATTTATTAGGGGGAAGCACAGTCTCGCCAAAGTAAGACACGAACACTCTAGCCAAAATGTTGGACTTTATCTTGCCACAACGAGATCGATGACTGAGAAACCTATAAGCACCGAAAAAGGCTTGATCTCACCAAAAGTTAGCCTTACCTTGCCATGGCAAGACCTGTGCATGCTAGTTTCAGTAGAACATCAAGCATGTGGTCCATCAAACAACCATTTCAACCTATTTACCTTTAATTATCCTCAATTAATCAAGTAGTGCTAATTAACCTCTTTAAACCTAATTGTCAAAATCATTCAAACATCATGAAATCACACAAACTAACCTTTATTTAAGTCAATTAAAGATGATTAAGGTCAGGCATCACCAGACACAATCCAAGCACCTCATGAGTAATAAGGTAATTAGTACAAATAGAAATCAAGACATTACAAATGTTATATATGAGAAACAACAATTATTATGAACTTGAAAATAAAAATCAAAGATAAAAAATTCCAACAAGAGTCAAATAATTTTTATGAAATGTGTCTAAGTTGAAATCTAAAATCAAAATCAACTAAAACAACTTCAAATCTCAAGATTCTAGCATACTTTTATATACATTATGAGCTCAGATAACTCTATTTCATAGATTCATATATTATGGAGATTGTAGGTGTTGCATTTCTTGATTATAGTTGTTGAAGCATTCACCCTCTTTTCTTTTCTTAAGATTCATTTCTTTAAATTTCTTCGTTCAGTTCTTTAAATTTCTTGTTGTTGAATTCCTGTAGAAAATGCAAGAGTGAATAAACAAGGTGTGGTATAGTTTTAGAATCACCTATTGGTGAGCTATAAAAATGAAGACCTGTTATGCTACAATCGTGATGAGGTTTATTCTATTACCATGCTCTCGATTTATGCCAATCTGTTGGACTTAATACTTCCATTCCATTTTTCCTATTTACTTTAATATTTCCTTTGTTTGTGTTTACAAAAAGGAGAGAGGGAAAAGTAATAAAAGATAAATGTTGAAGGATGATTTAAACTTTATTCGGTATACATTATTTCTTCTTCGTTTCTTACATCTTTGAAGTCATTTGCTCACAAGGTGGGTTGTGTAACATACATCAATGAATCATCTGTGTCTTAGTTGCTCTGGAAAATAAACAAGAATAGAAAAAAGATATTAGGATTGCCAAATCGAAAAGTAATAATGCTATCGTTTATTATTTATATTTTTCAATTAACCAGAAGGTTGTATCGTAGTTATATATACATATTTTTCTTGCATGATTTTCTAATAGGATTTAATTGCTATGTATTGAAAGTGTAAAACCTTTTTACACATCCATCCAATTATTTATTGTCACATAATCCATGATAGTTAACTCTTATATTTACTATCTGAAAAGTAATCCAAGCTAAATGTTTTAATTGGATGACAGTGTAGAATTGTTTTGCATTGTCAATGCATCAAAATTAAATTATTTCTAATATGTAATTGCATTTCATCTATTACTTTTTTTTTATTTAAAGATACTAATAATAAATTTGACTTTGATGTGCATTAATATATAAAATTTTACATAGTTTTGTAATCATATACTCTCCCAATTCCATATTAATAGTATTTTATAAAAAATTGTATAATTTTAGTACATTCAAAAGTGAATGTATTCGGCTATAATTATCTTATTGTTAGGATAAACTTCTAGCAAAGGTCGACAGAAAGGAGGAAGAGTTGTGTTATTTGCACTAATTGTGTGTGGGACTCTGTGCCAAACCACACCTCATCTATAATATCCTCCTAAGTACAACATCATCCTTAAGTCATGACATCGTATTCGAGAGTTGTTACTTATTAATTAGTAGACATTTCTTACTTATCTATAACAAGTTCGAGAAATTCATGTAACAACTAATTCGTAATTCCATTAAAATATATGGCAAAAGAAACAAAACATTTTATTGAATATAGTGTCAAGTACAAAAAGAAAAACTCTTCTATGAGTTTTAATACATATTTTTTCACAATCATATATACATATTCCTACTACTAAGTTCAACCGCTATAGTTTCAGACACTAAATCACTACAATTCCAATATCTCTTGTTTAGTAGCGCCTTAGTTCTTTGGATCAACCTAGAGATGACATGGGAACACAAACACATAAGGGTGAGAATTATACAACTCTCGGTGTGGCATTCCCCAAATACAAAATTATAATGTCATCATTATCGTTCCAGCCACTTTGATTTATTAAGAAAAAGGTTATCATGCTTTAAATAATATCAGTTCCTTTTTAAAGTTCCGAATCATACTTCTGAAGTGGATTACTTTTAATATTCATGGTAACATAAAGCTCAAGATCATACTAGATAATATTAAATAACATAACTCAATATGACATAATTATGCATGTGCCAATTACAGTGAAATTATCTTAAAGGGGCCCTACTACTTATGGCCATAGATCTCAGTTTAGTGCATTTTTCTCTTTTCATCGACATAGGGAAGACTTAGTTTATACCAATGGGTATCTATTGTAGACAATTCCACAATAGATAATTTATACCAAAAGGTATATACCGTGGACAACTCCACAAAGGGGTAATTCATACCAAATGGCATATGTCGTGGACAACTCCACAAAAGGGGAATTTCATACCAAACAGTATCTACTGTAGACAACTCTACAAAGGGGTAATTCATGCAAAATGGCATCTGTTGTGGACAACTCCACAAAAGGGAATTTCATACCAAACGGTATCTGCCGTGGACAACTCCACAAAAGGAAAATTCATACTAAATAGTATCTGCCATGGACAACGCCACAAAAAAGGAATTTCATACCAAATGGTATTTGTCGTGGACAACTCCACAAAGGGTAATACCCTTTTTTCCCTTTCCCTTTTACCTAACCTAAGTCTTGTTTTTGTTTTGCCCATATGTCAAAACATGCATAATTAAAGTTTATACATTCTCTTTTCTCATATAATTGCATCATTTACTTTTCTTTTATCAAATGCATGCGTGAGCCACATATATGTATTCATTCACAATATGATTCCAATCATGCCTCAAACCAATCCTCAAAGTCACTAGCATGCATTCATATGCATCATACTTGAATCAAATGTCATTATGTCACCAATATAAGGCCTTAGCCTATATACAGCATATGGGCAGATTTCACACCATTGTAGCACAAATTTATGTGCACATCAAACATTAAATTTCAAAGCCACAAAAATTATCCATGACATCTCAATGTGTCCATAAGGTCCTATAAAAATTTTAGAGCAAAAAGATTTCTCTAACTATGTTAGCAAAATTAGACAAATTCGGAGATCAGAAACCTCATATTTACAACTAGCAGCCAGAATTCCATAATCTTTAACCCTTGCAAATGACTGAATTAGTTTAGAATGAAAAATCATGATTGAACCTCAAGATGTTTCAAAAACTCTTTAAAAATTTCAAAGGGAAAATCAATCATTTGCTATGGTAACAAAACTAGCAAAATTCGGTGTTTTAGAAGTGGTTGTCCAGACAACTTAGCAATAGTCTTGGTTTCATATTTTTAGAAAATAGTAAAATCATTTTCAAGACCTAAGAAAAATCTTGGAGTTGCCTTAGCATGTTAGCTTCAAAATATAATTTTTCTAGCTCGCAAAAACATCTACAAATATATCAGAGAATTTGAAGATCATAACCTCTCAGTACAAATCCGAGAATTCTAGCACATGATTCAAAACTTGTTTTGCCAAAATAAGTTTTCTAACATAATCCAAACACTCCACCAAAATTAATACACTAATATCCATATATTACCAGCCAATGAAACTAAAAATATCGAATCAAATTAGTGGTTAAAATAGAGAAAATAAATTTGATGCAAAAGAGGTTAAAAAACCTACTCTTTGGAGCTTTGTGGCTCTTGCCTTCAAATGATGCTCCAATAATAATTTTATTCACTTAAAACCTTCCAAATAGCACCTAATCCCTCTCTTAAATTGTGAAGAATGTGATATCAAGTGAGAAGTGGTGAGAATTTGAAATTCCAATGGGTTAGTTTGATAGATAATGGGGAGTAGAACAAGTTTTGTGAAAAAGATTTGGGGTTTTGGGCATTTAAAGTTGAGTTTTGTGAAAAAAAAACACCATGGAAACATGGATTTTCTGGTTCATGGCCAAGAATGATGGAGAAATAGGGTGATAAGGTGGTTATCTTATATTTATTTCAAAGTAAACTTTAGATATATATCTCATAAATGAATAATTCTTTTAAAGAAAGAAAAATAAGATGGATGGTTAGGATTTAATCTTATTAATCAAGATTAAATCTTAGCCATTTACTTGGCCTTAATGGATAACCATTATCCAATCTTAAAGATTAAACTATTTTTCGATATTAAAAATCGCATACCGAAATTTAGCGAACGGGTAAAACACCGTACTCGGGCAATTGAACATTGCCTGAAAATTAATTCTAGGTATAAAATCTTTATTCCTACCCATTTCTAATTTTAGTACTATAATTTCACAGTTTGGGCATCTCCGAGCCCTAATTCTAGGGTTTTGGCTATCCCGGCAGGTCCGTGGGGCCTACTAGGTTACTATTCACTCTTTTTTTTTTTTCTACAGATCTGTTGGATAGTCCTTACTATTTCTACGTATGTCGGATTTTTGAAATTATGAGTAGTAAATCTCAAATTAATTTTTATATAATTTTTAGAATGCTACATCATCTACTATTGGAAGGGATATGTATATCCTTCAAGTAGAGGCCACATTTTATCCAATGATGGATGAGGTGTAATTTGGTACGGTGTTCTGTACGCAATGAGTGTAAATAACATTTTTCAAGGAGGAATGTCGGTAGGAACTAGAATCTAAAAAGATGAGGATACCAAGCACACAATAGGGGTTCAAGAAAGGGACTCAGAATTGGGTAAGGAAGTCAGCTGGAAAACACATCATCGATCGGTTTCGTGTGTCGAGAAGATGAAAGGAAGAAGGTGCCAAACTGAAACAGGAGTCAAAGACTCAAACCAAGTAATTAATGTATGAGTGTCGAAGGGTAAAGAAGCCAGAATGAAGTCATCCAATTGGTATCCTGAAGAACAGAAATAGGCGCATTCGACAAAATTAGATGTTGAGGATCATTGATGTGAACGTGGAGTTGAAGAAGATGACTGAAGGGTTCGTGGCATTTTATAAAGCATGGTCGAAGGAAGTTAAGTGGTTATTTAGGGTGCTTGTATTTTGGGAGAGTGGTGTACAATGAGGAACAGTTACCTATGAAACGTGGGAAAGACTTAAAAAGTTTGAACATGTGATTAGTGTGGGACAAGAAAAGAAGAACATGTGGCAAAAATCTTGTACATAAAATTTGTCTATAAACAAGAGTAGTTTAGGACTGTAAAGTGGTCTGGAATTACTTAGCACTTCAATAGCGTTTTGCTAGTTGGGAGAAACTTGGTACGTATATATATATATATATGTAATCTTCACTGTAAGAAGTATTAATTACAATAACATAACTAATTAAACACTACATGATTAATAAGATTTCCTAATAAAATATAAACTAAATCAGTAATCCTAATATTATATATGCAATCTAATCCTAACATTATATAAGCAATCAACGTTAGATATTAAAAAAATAATATTTATATTTATATAATTGTATTTATATATTATAATTTTAATCAATTAAATAATTTAAGAATAAGAATATTTTGTAATGTATTAATATTTATATTATGATTACATAATTTTAAGAAAATTCAATGGTCAAAATTTTTTTAACCATTAGTAGTTTAGTTTTGAATAAAAAACTCAATGGTTAATGATCAATGGGTTAGTTGCAGAATGTAGTCAATAATAATTTTTTTTTCAGTTACAATGGATAGAAGATATTTAAGATCATATGATATATTTTTACTTTGATTTAACAATACATTAATTATTCTACTTAATCGTGAAAGGTTCTAAACTGTCTTTTAGAATTCCATAACTCACTATGTATATATTGAAATCATGCTAATTATTGCAATAATTTTTTTTTTAATCATTAGTAGTTTAGTACAGATTTTTTTAATAGAAAACTCAATGGTCAATGATCGATGGGTTAATTGTAGAATGTAGTCAATAATAATTTTTTTTTGTTACAATGGATAGAAGATATTTAAAATCATATAATATATTTTTACCTTGATTTAACAATACATTAATTAGTCTACTTAATTATGAAAGATTCTAATCTGTCTTTTAGAATTTCATAACTCACTATGTATATATTGAAATTGTGCTAATTATTGCAATTATGTTTGTTGATATATTTTGTATTTAATTTTTGAACTACTTTGCTAACAATTGAGTACATTATAAATATTAATTTATTTTCCTTTTTTAATGAATATTTTGTGAAGTTGAGTATTTTATTGGTTCTGAAACTGAAATGCAATAAATAGGCAATTTAGTAACGTATTGATTTTTCAATGTGAAATTATACCTTTATTCCTATATATGTGCTTGGAAAGATTGGAGTGTAGACGTAAAACTGTATGTTGCTGGTGGTAGGTCCCTGATTATTTTAATTTGTGGCAATGAGTGAGTGGTACTTGCAAACAGGAGCAAGCTAAATTAAACAGGTATGCATGACTATTGAAAAACTATTTTTTTTTCTTTTGTCTTAAAGAATGATAGTTTTTAATTTTAGTTTTAATTTATCATTTTCTTTGTTTCGTTGTCATTTCTTCACGGGCAGAGATGCGAAGTTGCTGCAAGAGAAGATTCCTATTGGGCTCCCCACCCGCATATTTCTCATGTTCATATAAACATGCGTTAAAATCACCCGCCACGAGCCATACATAGACATTATTCTTGGACAAGCAATGCGATTCTTCCCAGAGTACCTCTAGCATTTTGTAACAATATTGTTATTGTGTTCTATTCCCTATGATAATACATGTATTGGAAATAAAATTATTTGTATCAACATAAAAATATTGCATATATATCTCACTTTTAGCATTGCTTTTATATTTTATTGGTTCTTCTTTCCATATTGTTATATATATTCTTTTTGTTATATTGGAGGAACCACATTCATTGAAATTACTGTATTGACATTATTGTATTTGGAAAGGGTAGGATCTCAAACACGATTAAACCTTTGGATTCCGACAAAAACAAAAAAACTTCAAGTTTGGGTGAAATTGCATATTGTCTCTGACAATAAATCTTTGGTGACATGACTTTGATTCTACTGCTCCAATGAATGGGTAATACATGATGTGTATACTTAATGCATGTTCGACATAATCTACTTTTCATATTATTATATTTTTTATTTTATTTTAATTAAATCAATTATGTATGCATGGTAAATAAAATTTTCTAATAGCTTATCAAATAAGTAATTTTATGTGTTTTTGGATATAGATATAAAATTAGTAGTTTGTTAAATTAAATCAATTTTCAATTCATTTTACTTTTATTGAATATTTTCTATATATTATATGTATTCGATTATATATATTTTAACTCACTATTTAAATATGATCATAAATATTAAAAAACATTTTCAATATTTTTTCATTTAAAGTGAGATATGAGTAGTTTATAAATGAGTTTTGAGAAATGTGTTATATCTTATGAAATTTAGTTTGATCTTATTAGTGTTTTCAATATTGGTTTACTAAATCTATTAATATATGAACATATTTATGTTTGCGGAAATAATAGTGATGTTATCTCATTTGAGTTAGTACTACTTTTTTATGGTATGCCTTTTTTTAAAAAAAAATTGATTCCCCTATATTCAAATTCTCAAAAAAAATATTAATATTAGACTATAAAGCCTTTTTTGAAAAAATATTATTTGACGATTGACACCGAAATAAATTTAGTAAATACAAATAAATTAATTAAACACAAATCTCATTATTAAAAATATAAAAAAATTATCGTTATAAAGCTACTTAATGTAGCACTAATGATTAAATTTAAATATTACAAATGAATAAAATAAAATTATATTCTTATATTTAATTCTATTTTATATTCATAAACTACAATTATAATTTTTATTAATACGATATTATTAACACAATTTGAAAAAAATTTGATCTCCTATTTGACCTGATTTTAATTTTCTTTTAAATTTTGATTGTGTTTTTAAGTTTAAACGTTTTATACATATTCCATTTGTTGATTAAATGATCTTGCATTATTTTTATTCAATGATAAAAAAAAATATAGTTTAGCAGTAAATGAAAATTAAGCTCCACTATATAAGACTAATGAATATCACACTGATGATTAGAATTTACATTTATTATTATGTTTAGTTCTATTTTATATTTATAAAATTATGAATTTTATTAATAATTTTTATTAGTTTAGTATATAAATTTTATATTTCCCTATTTCTGATCTGATCTAAAAGAGTTTTCGTTGAGATTATATATTATTATTTTATGTCCTTAAGTTTTCATTTTATAAATGTTTTTTAATGTAACAATCTCATTTAGTTTCTTATTCCATTATAATAAAAATTTAATCATGTCCTTAAGCATTTCGTTCCAAAACTAATTCTTTTTTTGGTTAAAGTTTTATTGTATCATAAATGATAATTTCTTTACTACTTATATAAAAGTTAATATCACCAGAGAAAGGGGGAAAAAAGTAATACAAATGGCAAACATTTATTTTACTAAAATTTAATAATTTTCAAAAGAGTACAATTCATTGGTTTGTAACTTAGATAAATCACACATTAATAAAAACATATGAATTAAACTATTTTGTTCTTGAAATCCACCAATGCATATTTACGGTTAAAAGATCTCGGAAGGCTAATTTTATATAATCAAGTAATCATTGTTTATAAAAAAAAGTATAATCAATTAATCATTACTGATAAGGAGTATAACAAGAAAAGAAAAAGTCATTACTAATAGGTTATACCGTTGAAGTGTATTTTAGTAAGATTTTTAAATTGCTACACTTCAATTTCGTTTATATTATTATGGTTTTAATTGATCAGCTATAAATGCTATGAGTTGTCATGATTATTGCCATTCAAATACAATTTCTGTTTCAAATTGATTGGTTCTTTTTGGGTTATAGAAGTATCAGTGAGTACTCTATAGAAAATAAATGAAATGTGTGCACTATTAATAAATATCAAGTGAATAATGCTGATTTATTATGATATATTCCTCTGTTAGGGACCTGATGAGGCATCATGAGTTTATTAAAAATGTAATAGCTGAAATTAATATTTTAATTAATCATGGAAGATGAATTGATCGATATGAACACATTTAGATAAATGCATTAATTTTAACCAACATAATTCTAATTTAATTATAATGATAAGAGAATGTCACAGTAATATAAACCTTTTATTTTATCAAATTTATAAAACTTTTGTCAAGTTAAATGTGTTGTAATAGGGATTGAATTATTATTTTTGCAATTGAAATGTAGTTAATCTTATGTAAGACAATTCCCCGTAAAAGTGCCAGTATTTTGTTAGGGATAATTATATGTTATATTGTCAAGAGTAACTAACCAAAAAGGACCAAAAATCTTATAATTGAGAAGATAGGAAATATGAAGACCATATTAAAAATGTAGTCTATAATAAAATGTTTAATAAACCCTCAAAATATAATTATTATTGATCCATTTTATTATGCACAATAAATAAAGGAAAAAACCAACATATTATCATCATTTTTTATTTGTAATTACATATTCTTATTATATGTAATTTTTAATCATTACAATAATTTTCTTTAAGAATTTATTTTGAATTTAATTGATAAAAGAAATTATTTCCAAAACCGTGCAACGCACGGGTCTTAATTTCTAGTGCTTGCTTAAACTTCAATTGCTCGTCATGAGTCTTGAAGAGTCTCGAAGTTCTCAAGTAATGTTTATTTTACAGTTTCTCGCACATTAATTCTTTCTGCTTATTATTAATTTTCATTTGAATTGTTAATCCTTTTGCATTATGTTAATCTTTTTCTTCCTTTATTTGGTCTTTCCTTTAGAAAAATTCAAAAATGAAAAAGATACCGAGAACTCATAATAAGAGGACCACTTCCATTTGTAAAAATAGGATTTGATAAAGAAAAAATAATTATAAAGTAAAAAAATAAGGGTCTAACCACTATTGGATAACTGCCGATATGTGAATTCCGGCCTTCTAACGATCTAAGAGTAGCCCTTCCTATTTTAATTTTCATTTTCAGTTTTCAAAATTTTATAAAGGAAATACTGAAAATTAAAAATAAAAGTTGAAAATTGAAATTTACAATTTTCAGAATTTTTTGTATTTCCTTCACATAATTTGGAAAACTAAAAATCAAAAATAAAAATTGAAAACTGAAAACTCAAATCAAACGTACCATTCTCTCACTTTTTCACTTTACACTCATCCTCAAATTATAGAAACCATTTATGTTAAATTCTATCTACTACTAGTATGACCTTATAAATCATACTGAATTGATATTCATATTAAATAATTATTAATTATGTTTTGGCTTAAAAAAGTAAACATGAATTTAAAATTCTATTTAATTATATTAATTCCATAAAAAGATGTGACTCTCACTAGTATTAATAAAAGATATAGTGTTCATTTGTTTTCCACTATTTTAATAAAAATTATTTTTTATTAAAAAGAACTTTTCATTTTTTTTTAGTTTAATTTTGATGCACTGACAGTATAAAATAATTTTACATTGTTATTTAATCAAAATATTTAGTCTTTTCAAGTATTGGGTATAAAAGTCATGAGTTATATGGTAATATATGATTGGATAACTGTGCAAAATTTTTTTACACTATCAGTATATGGTAATTAAATCTTATATATATATATATATATATATATATATATATATATATATATATATAATTTTTGTTAATAAAAGTAGGATCGCTAGAAAAATGATGAACAAATATATTTTTTATAACATAAAATAAAAAAGTGCTTGAGAACAAATAAATATCTTTTAATATTACATTCAAATATAAATTAATGTTGCATCCAAATGTAAAATAACTTTGAGTAAATGTTCATTTTGATCTCTAAAATTATATATCTATTTCACTTTAATCATAGAAATTAGTAAAGTATCAGTTTAGTCTATAAATTACAAAAAGAAATTCAAATTGGTGTTTTTTGTAATTCAAGTTAATCCGGTCAGACTACTTACTGTTGAATTTTTCTTTCTTTTTTTTTTTCAAATTCATGGATCAAATTGATATTTTTAATTTTAAAGACCAAAATAAAGTTTTACTCAATAACTTCACTTTTTTAAAAAGATCTTATTTAAAAAGATTAATTAATATTTTTTTTCTTTCTAAAAGCTCATCCAAACCAACCAATATATTATCTACTAATCTTTTTCATATATGAAACAAAATATTGTGAATTGTCAATTAGATCTTTCTGCACATCAAATACTACATTGTAATAATTTGAAACGTGATGCTCTTTCTTTTTTATTATCTAGATTATCAATAATTTTGGTCGACAATGTGTGAAAGGCCATTGTAGTTGTTGCTCAGCTAGTTTTTGTCGCTCTGCGCCGTTGTTTTAGTTTTCATTCACCGTTGCTCTCAATTGTGGGCGCCTTTCTGATCAGTTTGCCATTATTCCGTTTTTGCATGAATTCCTTTTTTGTGTTTGTTCTTTCATGGCCGTGCAGCCCAAGCAAACTCTGGTCTTCCTAACTTCACCTCTAAGTTTCAACTTTTAACGCAGTTCACTCGTCTTCGGAAAGGTATCAGTACCGTAGGCCACATACAAGTGTATTGAAGTATGCTATGTGCCTATCGCGTACAAGTGATTTCTCTCACACCCACGTCACAATAAATAGTGACTTCAGAAAATTTAGTTAACAGAGGACAAGTGTATCAATAAGTATTACAGCATTTTTTTTTATCTGTGCGGCTCAAACTTATAAAATAAAATGGACAAAATATAAATAGATTTGATTGGATGACTATTAGTGCATTAAACTTAATTTCCAAACATAAACCATGTTGACATCAATAATGGATCCAGAAAATTTGGTTAATGGAGGCAAAACATATAATGAAAGTAAAACTTAATCAGTGGGGACAAAATGTATATTTATTAATTTCTCTAAAAAAATTCAAAATTTGACTGGGGGCATGTGCCCTCATTGCCGCCAATGTAAATCCGTCCATGGACTTGATATCACCTTACTTTTAATCAAAATCAATTTTGTAAAATCAAGTTGATGCAAATTCCCATTTGCAAACTCTACTCCAAACGCACACTTAGCACACAGACCCGTCCGATAAAAGCCATTCAAGGCACAAGCATCTCCTTTGGTCAGAAGCATGAAGGAAGGTCATCAGAAGTACAAAGGAAGCTTCTCCAACTAAATAGTAGTCTACTAGTAGAAAACCGCGTGAAGAGCATTCTGAACCCGATATATTTAACGCATTATTTGGAACTCACTTTCCTGTAAACAAATTCGTACACTGACACCAAAAGCCTAAAAAAAAAAATCGGTCCACGAACATATGCAAAAGCTATAAAATATTTAGCAAAATTCATCACTTTCAACGAGAAGAATACGAAGAAGGGAATGCCAGATATTCGTCCAACGAGTCTAGAATCAGTTGAAAGGTTAGTCCCTTAGTCATGCTCTTCAACATCATCATTTTACAACCTCACTCACAACTTTCTTTAAGAATGTTTACGAGTTTGAATTTTAGAAGGGATTAAAAGTGTAGTATACAATTATATTATAAATCCTTTCCTTTCTTTCCCTCCTCTCCCTTCTAAAACTCAAACTCTCAAACATACCGTAAAGAGGTTTGTTTCTCATGTAAAATATCGGTCTAGTTCTGCAAACACTGTTTTATATAAAACATTATATGCTTATATTGCATTATTAAAACATATGCACTGGATTGCAGCACTACTAAATGTTAGTACGAGATGAAAACGGAGCATTTCAAAGTATTACTAACTACTCATATCTAACAAGCGTATTTTATCTCTGCTTTCTAGTCAAGACAGCTCGATTTTTCAAGGGCCGAGTTTCCCATCCCCATTGAACGGCGTTGTAATCTTTGTCATAACTACATTAGGTGGCTTCTTCCAAGTTCAGTTCCAATCAAAGAACATCACCCCATTTGAAGAACACTGCTATATTATGTGGGCGATTTCCGTGGCGCTATCCCTTTATGCCATGATGTTGATTGGTGAATTCAAACTCGAGGTTCGTAGATACAGTTTCCTTTCAATCATCAGACGCTTCACTGTGCTAACGGGAGCTCTTGTTGCTGTTTTGCTCACTATAATCATACTGCCGTGGTTTGGATATTTGAAGTTGATCCTTTGGATCATTTGTTTTGTGAAAGCATCATTAGCCTCCTATGAAGAAATATTTCACAGCTTTTGTCAGGGGATTCGTCAAATCATTGAGATGATGACTAGCTACTTTCGCAGTGAAAATACTAGCTTGCCAACTTAATGATAAATTCTAACTCACAACTTCTGTTGTGCTACGGTCATGTTTTTGGGTTCAAAAAACGTTACCCCTTGTTATGGTGAACTGTGATAAACTTGCGTTTATTGTTAAAGCGTGTGTGTGGAGAAATAAAGAGAAAAGCAGAGGAAGAGAGGGTGAGGTTTATCCACAAGGAATTTTCTTGTGATTACCTAGGCACATGGCACTAAGGCAGCAAACGGGAGGAATTATGAGGGCCTTCTGATACAGCAGAAGAGGAATAAATATATTTAGAAACTGAGAGAAACCGGCAGCCAGTACTTCAGTAGAGGACTGGGATTGGAGGAAGGTAGCGCCCAGAAAAGTTAGGCAGTTATTGTAATTCTCCATTCATATTGTGTTTATTATTTGTGTTTCTGTATTTTTTGGATCAATTTCTGTTTTTCTGTAATAAGGAAGAAAGTACTAAAATTCTGAAGAAAGTACATCATAAGAAGAAAGCACTAAAATTCTGCATCTCCCGAGAGAAGGTTAATAACCAAACTCAGTCTCAAATCATTCTTATTAGATAACAAAAGATCAATTGATGATAAAATAAAATGAAGATAAGTTGGCTAATGGAAAACTATATTATTGAATTTTGTATGGTAGCCACCGGTCATACATAGCAGATCATAATTAAATGTGTTAAACTCATATTGTAAAATGAACTATAAGGTTTGGTGAGATGAGTTAATGGATTGGGTTTAATGGGCTATTGAGAGATGATTTTAACACATAGAATTATGATGTGTCACATATGATTATTAGTTACCAAATACAATTGGATAATATGGCTTCTAGTTAGGTAACTCAATTTAACATAAACATTCCAATTATAGGGACTAAAACCAACCAGTTTCAGAAATGTTTGAATGAAAACCAAAAAGAAATAACTTCTTTTTGGGACAAAAACCAAACCTAGCTTCTTCTTCTTCTTTTTTATAATTTATGAAATTACATTAACACTATAAGATTTTAACCTAAGATCCCATATATACTACTTAAACCCTTCACAACAAGACCAATCCTAATGGCAGGCAACTGTACCTGTCATTAGTTTCCAAGGGGTTTACCGATGGCTTAAAAATAAAAATCCGTTGGTAAAAATATAAAAATGGTGTAATTTGGTTGTCATTGCTGTCAGGCTAGATAAATATTATCGACAGGTCACTGAAATAATGAGCATTTTATTTAATTATTGCCGATAGGTATACTGGAGTGTGCACCAATTTAAATCCAATATATTTTTAATTAAATAATTGATATAATTGTAATGTGTGTTTAATTAAATAATTGATATATTATCGATAGGTATTACCCGTTGGAAATATTTTTTTGGACAAATTTAATTGCCATATGTTAAGTTTTTGTATAACTTCTCTAATTATTTAACATTTATTCATTTATTTTTTATTTATATAATTATTTAATTATAACTTCAAATGATATATAATAAGGAAGAAATGAAATACTAAATAAACAAAGTAATATAATAAACAATAATAGTAATAAAAATCACAATAAAATAACTAACAGTCAAAAGTGCAACAAATATAAAAATATCTAGCAAATAATAGAAATAAAAAAGAGACAGTTGAAATCCTCTCTGTCATCGTCATCATCAAATGAGGAGCCCTTGTAATGGATAGGAGTACCAACTACAGTGGTTGCTGTGGTGGATGCTAAGAGAGCTGCTGAAGTACTGGAGGATCATGTGCCCATCTGCTTAAAGAATCTCATCACATTGATTGTTATCTTCTTCTTCTTCTTCTTGAATTTATCTTTCTCATTCTAGGTCTTCTTATGCTACTACTGCTCCATGGAGATCTTCAGTTGTCAAATTTCCCTCAGCTCCTTCTCGACCACCACTTGACTTGCTGCATGCACCTGGAGCTATTGGATAAGCTATACCTACTGTTGCAGCTCTTCATTTAGGACATTCACATGCTTCTGCAATGCATCTTCCCAAGCAACTGACTCGACAGCAAAGAAGGGGGCTTACTATCAGTGTGTACCTTATGATGTACAAGCGACCCTATATGGGATGCCTACTGTCTAGGCCAAAATCTCCTTCTCATTAGGTTGATGGATTGATGGATTTGTAGATAGAAAAGAGCACAAGAAGGGGGTTGAATCGTGCTTCATTTTTTTTTCTTTCTTAGCTTATGAAAAACTTAAACAAGATACTATCAAGCGTTAAGCTTGAAGGGCAGCAAAAATAGAGTTAGATACTTTAGAAAGTAACTTTTTGAACTACAACGTAAATAATAAAAGCATGAATAAGATAGATTTTCAGCAAATATGGAATAATAAGCATAGAGCAATGAATTTAAAAGAGGTAAGGAAGGAAAAGATACTACACAAATATTTTTATATTGGTTTGGCCAACCTTCCTACATCCAATTCTCAATCACCATTGAGTTTCACTAAAATCTTTCTCAACCCGAGAAAGAAACAGGATAGTCTTTGCAGTAGCCTTCCCAAGCTCTTACCTGTGAGCAGTAGCAACCTCTATTGTTATAAACCAAGTAGGCCTTTCACCAACCTCTCCAAGCTGAACCAGCGACCAGCAAGTACACTCTACGGTCACAATATGAGTAGTCTTAACCAGCCTCTCCAAGCTAAACCGTGACTAGTAGAACACTTCTACTATCGAGTTGCAAGTAGTCTTTTGTAATACTCTAAAAATTATTTAAAAATTAATTTAGCTTTATTAATCATACTTTCAAAAATTTGATAGATCTAGCAATGATGAGGACAATCTAAGGGATCTATAGAAAAAAAAAAGAGAAAATAATAACCTTGCGGGCCCCATGGGCTTGTTGGGACAGTCGAAACCCTCGAAGTGGGGCTTAGAGATGCCTGAAATTGAGAAATTATAAGATTAAGGTTAGAAATAGATAGAAATAAAGATTTTATACCTGAAATTAATTTCGAATAATATTTGATTTCCTGAGTATGGTGTTTTACCTGTTTTGTAGAATTTCAGTTCGCGGTTTTTAACACCATAACAGTTACTTGGTGGCCAAATAACCTTTACCAACCACTTTATGCCAAGTGGATATCAGGGATTGAAACTTGAAAAGATCATGGCCTTTCATTTATTATTATTTTAACCGATGCCAATATCTCATTTGTTCGGTGAAATTTCGGTGTGCGATTTTAACATTGAAAAAGCTACTTACTCCCCCAGTTAAAGAAAGCCACTTATCTTGAGCCAAGTGGATGGCCAAGATTCATTCTTTGACTAAGAAACCAAATCCTAGCCATCCATATCTTTTTATTTTTAGAAAGAAACTATACTTTACTTACACATACACTACATTTATATCAAGATAAATACTATTCCACTAAACTTTATCACAGTTTTCTTTGTCATTCTTGGCCACAAAGAGAAAAAGAAACAGCCTCCATTTTTACTATTTCAAAGAGCTTGAAACTTGTTTCAATCACTCCAAACCCTAGCCAAAATTTGCCAAAACCTCAAACTTCCTTCACAAAACTTACTCCACACATCAAGATCTACCAAACTAACTGTTTGGAATTTCAATTTCTCACCATTTCTCACGTTGAGCTATCATTCTCTATTGTTTAAAGAAGGTCTTGGAGCTGTTTGGAAGGCTTGAAGTGAAGGAAAAACCATTTTTGAAAGAATCTTTGAAGTTAGAAGCTTTCAAGCCTCACAAAAAGGGATTTTGAACCTCTTGCTTCAAATTCATTTTTTTGTTTTAACCACTGATATAATTTGATATTTTTGGTTGATAATACATAGATGTTGATGTTTAATTTTGGTGGAGTGTTTGGATGATGTTAGAAAACCCATTTTGGCAAAACAAGTTTTGAATCATGTTGCTAGAATTCTCATATTTGTAGTGACAAGTTATGATTCGTGATTTTTGTAATTTATTTGTAGATGTTTTTATGAGCTACAAAAATTATATGTTGAAGCTAAAATCTAAGTCAACTCCAAGATTTTTCTTGAATCTTAAAAATGACTTTTACTATTTTCTAAAAATCAGAAACCGGGACTATTGTTGAGTTGTCTGGATAGCCAATTTTGAAGCTCTGAGTTTGTGTAATTTTGTTACCACAGCAAATGATTGATTTTTCCTTTAAAATTTTTACAGGGTGTTGAGGACATATTGAAGTTCAATGTTGAATTTTTGTATGATTTGATATGATCATTTGATAGGGTAATAAAATTGACAACTATGACTATTGGCTGTAAATAGGAGGTTTTTGACCTCTAAATTTGTCTAATTTTGTTAGCATAATTAGAGAATCTTTTTTCTTTAGAATTTTTACTGGACCTTATGAACACATTGAGATGCCATGAATAAATTTTGTGACTTTGAAATTGGTTTTTTGATGTGCAAATAAATTTTTGCTACAATGGTATGCAATCTGCCAATGTGCTAGAAATGAACCAAAATCTTAAATTGATGATATAATGATTTTTTATCCAAGTATGATGTGTATGAATGCATGCTATGAACTTTAAAGAGTGATTTATGAGGCGTGAATGAGAATCACATTGTGAATGAATGCCTATATGTGTTTTATGCATGCATTTGGAAAAAAGAAAAGTGAATGATACATATATGTGGTAAAAGAGAACGTATAAACTTCGATCGTGCATGTTCTGACATATGCAGAAAACAGTAACAAGACTTAAGTTGAATAAGGGGAAGGTAAAAAAAGAAACTTCCTTAGCATGCATGTGCCGACATATGGAGAAAACAGAAACAGGACTTAAGTTGAATGAGGAGAAGGAAAAAAGAGGAACTTCCCCAAAAATATTTTGAGTCGGTAGACGTATCGGCTAGGAATTAGATTTGTGTGTGATTTGGAAAGGGAAAAATGAAGTCCGATGATCACGTATAGGAATGAGCTCAATCCTGATAAGCATTTTATTTCCCATATATGGTGTTATCCACTATAAATATCAGTTAGCATAAACTAAGTCTTTCCTATGTCGATGAAAAGAGAAAAATGCACTGAATTGAGTTTTGCAGCCATAAGTAGATGCATGATATAAACTAAGTCTTTTATATGTGGATGAAAAGAGAAAAATGCATTAAATTGAGTTCTATGATCATAAGAGAAATATGAAATCCCTTTGACTTGACAAGGGAACGGATAAATCACTACAAGTATCATATGCATATGCATATTTTATTAAATTATTTCTCTTGAACGAATTACTATGATCTTGAATGTTATGAAACATATGTTCTAAGTGATTGATTGTTAAAAGCTATCCAGTTTGGAAGGATGATTTTAGAACTTTAAACTGAATCTTTAATATGTATTGCATGATCACTGTAACGCCCCGATTTTCTGTTAGAGTGAAAATGACCAAAATGCCCCTAAGGTCATTTTCGGCCCGAAATTCGAGGAAAGCCAGTCCGGCAGTACTCAAAGGGCAAACTCAATGTTGGAAGGGGATTAGATGACTTGTGTACCTTTCCGGGATCGAGAATCTCGTTTTTCGAGTTTTCAGGTCAAAATGACCAAAACGCCCCTGCGGTGTTTTATCCATTTGCAAGTGCCGGATGAACTCGAAACTTCTCCAGATGGTTTTAAAAGGCATTTTTATGTTGACTATGACTTTAGTTTTGGTCCCGGAGGTCCCGGGCAAAATTAGTGCGAAATTACGGTTTTGCCCCTAGTTTCGTGTTTTTACGCTTAATCGCATGATTAAGCAAACCTAAGCAATATTAGGCTCTAATCGAAGGTTAATTAATTTCCATAATTAATCTTGGGTCAAAATAATTTATTAAAGTTGATTAGAACCTAAAAGTGCTTAATTACAACTTAAAATCATATTTTAATTTCAAGACTCCTAGTCATGGAATCTTGAATAGTATTTTCTCTTTCCAATTCCTTAAATCATGGAATTGTGTTACACATTGTTTATTCACAAATGAGTTTTTAATTCTCTAATGATGTATGAACACTCCTAAACTTGTCATAAAATCCTTAAATGACATTCTTAGTCACCTAAACTTAAGCTTAATTATTCCTAACCTTGTGCCTAAGCTAATACACATCTAAACCTACCATTAACACCCAATTAGATGATCAAACCTCACCTCCTCTCTACTGCCCCTGGTATGGCCAAACAATCCATGTCCCCATATGCATCACATGTTCAATTTTTCAACACTCCAAGGCCATACCTCAAGTCACATATACCATACCTTGTCATAACTTTCAATCAAGCTTGATTTTCCAAATGAATAACTAATTAAAATAGCCCATTTTCTCTATTTATTTGTGGCTGGAAAAGTTCCAGCCATGCATTGTTTCTAGAAGCCTAATTTCATTCAAAATTGATAGGAAATTCACTCACATCAAGCCATACTTTGTATCATAGCTTCCATACTTCAAACCATGCTTGAATGACAATGTGTAAGAGATATTTTCTCTTCCTTTCCCTCCAAAACCACACGGCTTCTTCCTCCCCCCTTTGAGCCTTCATTTGTTTTTATTCTCTATAAATACATTGCCTAGAAACACATGCAAACACTTTAGTTCATTTGCACACTTTTAGTTTTCCTAAGCTTTCTTGAGTTCTTTCTTTTTCTCTCAAGTTTCAAGAGAGTTCTTCCTTTATTTTCATCTTCATCTTCTTCATCCTCTCATCACATAATCATCACATAACCTTGAAACACCACCCCACCACCTTAGATCATCATACAAACACCTAAACTTCCATTCTCAAACACAAGCCCACCAAGAACACATTTCTTTTCTTTTCCTCTCCACAAGGCCAAAGCCATCTAGCCCCAAGGAGGAGCTCATCATCTTGTTTTCCTTTTCAAAGAGTTCAAGTTTTTATCTTCACTCTAGGTAGGAGTGTTTTTCTAAACTTGTTTTTCTTGTAAAGGAGTTTTTCTCTAGCTTTCTCTTGGATTTCTTTTGAAACTTTTCCTTGGTTCTTTTCTTCCTCCTCATTTCGGCCATGAGGCCATGTTTATGAACATGATAGCTCAATGATGAGAGCTCCTAGAAGATGACCTTGTGTTCATCTCAAAGGAATCTCTAGAGCTTGAGTTTTTGCTTTCTTTAAGTTTCAACTTTGTTTGTCAACTCAAGATGATTTTTACTCAAGAACACCTTTACTTCCCTTGCTATTTTTGGTTTCGGTTTTCTTGTTTCCTTTTCTACAATATTTCGGTTTTGGCCCTTTGATCTTTGAGGTTTTATTTTGTTTTGAAAGTTTATTTACTTTGAGCTTGATGATGAAGTTCAAGAACCTCATAGTTCCTTTGAGAACTTGGTTCAAGAACTCTAAAGCTCTCTTTGTGATGAGATGAGTGTTGGGTTATTATATGTTAAAGTCGTGAATGAGCTCTAGATTACTTTAAAATAAACCTTGCATCCATGTTTATTTTTATGCTATTCACATCATGTTTACTTTCCTTGCTGTCACTAAGTATCAAGATAATAAGTGAACCTTGCATTATCATGTTTATATTTCAAGCTATGCATTATCATGTTTATATTTCAAGTTTTCACTTAATATCAAGATAATAATGAGTTGCATCTCATGTTTATTTTATGCTATCACTTTACTTTCTAATGGAACCTAAAATAAGTGCATGAGCATGTTTATTTTTATGTCATCACTTAATTGAACCTAGAGCTCAAAGACTTGCCCATTGTGGTCTCAAGAAAACGCTTGAAAATATATGTTTTGGTCCTCATGTTTTCGGCCTCAATGAGATTTATTGTCTACAAGTGTTGAAAACTATGTTTCATAATTTTTCTAAGCTTTTATGAAACTAAGGAATGCATAGAACTAAGTTTTATGAATTTAGTATCTCTTGAGACAAGTTTGATTTAGCTACTGCCCTCATAAATATTTTGATGATTTTAGATGTTAAAAATGTTTATAAATGAGTTTTGAAAGTTTTAAAAAGGATCCAAGAGAAACTAGTATTTTATGTGCTTTAGAAATTGTGTTTGATGCCTTTAAATGGAGATGTTTGTTTCGGTTCTGCCTTGCTATGTTTACCCACTGTATGAGCTGTGTTAATGATGATAATATGCTTATGTTTGAGTATAATTAATGTTAAGACTCATATGTGAAAGATAAGAGAAGTTAGAAACTAGAAAAGAAGTAATTTGAGAGTTTTAGATCCTTTAATGTTTGAATTTTCTGGATTCTGTCCAGCAAGGTTTAATAATGCTAATCATGGATTTAAATTAGTTTAAATGTGTAGGAATGACTCATAAATAGTTTAGGACTTGATCTTGATGCCTTAGGAGCAAACCGGACTTAGAAAGGGTCATTGTTGTGACTTCTAGGTACCCGTAAAGTTAGGATTATGAATTCTGCATCCTTGAGGTTTAGAGATGTTCTTGACCATAGTGTGAGGTGAGAATACTTAGTTAAGACCTTATAAGTTCCCGAGAGATTAGGTTTGATGATTTATAACTTAGAATGTGAGTTGAGGACCCTAAGGGTCAATGCATAAGATACTAAGAAGTTGTTGATGTTATGATGTGTTATATGATGCAATGATATGATGAGATGTGCTTGATGCATAAGAAAATGATTGATGAAAATGCTAAAGTTTATCATAGCATGAGATTTCATGAGAACATGATGTGTGGATTAGCTTGTGGCAGTTTGAAGGAAATTCGGTTTAACAGCTGTTATGCTGCCGAATTTCCGTCAAACCTTAAAGGGTTGAAAGAAATGTTTGTGAGTACCATGTGAGTTGAAAACCCTGGGTGACACCGGTTCAGGCGAGCACCCCCAGGAGATTTTTATATGACAAAGCACTGAGACGTGCTTCCTTGGGTGACACCGGTTCGGCCGAGCACCCCCAGGGGAGACAAATCCGTGAGGGTATGAGTAGATGCAGCCTACCAAAGCGGACAAATTGCTGTGGCTTAATGCCCGCAAAGCATTTCAAAGAGGGTATACCCCAGAGAGAGGTGATCCCAACCCCCTACCCGTACTTGCAAGTCGGGATTATTATTTATGTTTCGATTATTCAAGATAATAAGCAAGAGCTAGTGACAACTAGCTGAGGTATGAGCTCATAACCTAGTTATTTTTAGGGTGGCTTATTATGCTAAAGTACCATGATTGATGTCACGAAGTTGAGGAATGTTTCACTTGAAAGTTATATGCCCTTATGCCACATGGTTTATGATTATATGCTTTGATGTGTTGTTTATATGCTAAACTATTGACATACATCCATGATATAACATGTTGCATTTATAACATCAAAATGCATGCTAAAAGGAATGGACCTTGGATAATTAGTTTTGGAAAACCCTAAATTGAACCTTATATGCATGATCACTGTTTTAGAATTAAACCCAAGGTTCCTGAGGATGTGAACGATGTAACCCTAGGATAGGAGACTCCTACTGAGATTCTTTAGCAAGAATTCTCACTCCTCTCTCTTCTTTCTTCCGTCACATCTTCAGAGACCGATGGCGACGTTCGTGCTTTTCATTGACACGCCTACTTGGGAGGTCCACTATGACCCGGACCACGGGTCATATCATTTTGAGGGGCAGTGTACCGTGTGAGTTTTCATGTTTATTGGACACCCCTTTGCACACCCTGTACAGAGCTACCGTTTCTCCCCAATGTCACCCTACGACGATGCGATGGTTTTTGAGCATGCCCGGACGTGAGATGAGAGGATTCTGCGGATGTATACTGGTGGTTCGATGCCTCGAGACTTCCAGGACTACGTACCTCGGTCTCCGACCTCGGAGGATGACCCATCCGAGGACCCACTGACTCACATATATAGCGAGAGCTCTGCTCCTACACCACAGTTCATGTGAGGCGAGAGCGAGGAGACCGTCACACAGTTGAGGCTAGCTAGGCGAGCCGAGAGGCGTGTCTATCGAGGAGCTGACGCTCAGTCTTCACATGTACCCACTCTTGCTGCCCTGCGTCCATGGATTGGTTATACTCCACCATTTCCTGGGTTCCAGTAGTCGATGCCATAGGGGAGGCTTAGTGCACACACCAACATGTAGAGTGGATAAACCTTCTTTTGTTTTGAGGTTATTCACCATAGGTGCACTTTGGTAGTTATGGTTTATTTCTGCTTTCTTGTTTTACGTTGTATTTTATTCTTGTTGTATTACAAGCTCTGCCCGTCTCCATGAAAGTATGACTACTTATGTACCCTAACTAAGTTATTAATGAAACGTTTCCTTTATTATCATGATTGTTGTTCTTTGGTTATTTGCTTTACTTTATGATTTTAATGATTGATACGCGTGCCTTACATTTCTGTTGATCGATTAGTTAAGCTCGTGGCTCTCACTTTATTTTATGTTTTCAAAAAAAAATTTACCCGTAATTTCTGCTAAGTATTTTAATAAAAAGATGAGACTAAGAAGTAATAACCTAATGATTAGCCTAATATGTTCTAGAGTATTGGGTTAAAAATTAGGGTGTTACAATCACATTTTCTTGATAAACCAAAGTCGCTGAGGCAATGACGATGACATTATGATTGTGTATTTGAGGAGTTGTCCTATTGAGAATTATATAATTCTCACCTCTATGTGTTTGTGTTCCCATGTCGTCTCTAGGTTGATCTTGAGAACAATAGGGCAACTACACAAACAAACTAGGAATTGTAGGAGTTATATGTATGTAAATATAACAAAAAACGAATATGTATTAAAGCTCATAGAAGAGTTTCCTTTTGTACTTTGTATTCAATAAATGTTATGTTTCTTTGCTATATATTTTAATAAAACTACTCTTAGTTATTACCCGTATTAATCAAGCTTACTATAGATCTTTAAGAAAAGCCCGCTAATTAATAAGTAGCAATTCTTGAATATGATGTCATGACTTAAGAATGATGCTATAATTGGGAGGATATTACATCTTTGACTAGCCTCTCCAAGCCAACTCACATCGATCACTACCGGATCAAGGATACAAAGTGTAACGCCCCGATTTTCTGTTAGAGTAAAAATGACCAAAATGCCCCTGAGGACATTTTCGGCCCGGAATTCGAGGAAAGCCGGTTCGGCAGTACTCGAAGGGCAAACTCAATGTTGGAAGGGGATTAGATGACTTGTGTACCTTCCCGGGATCGAAAATCTCGTTTTCGAGTTTTCGGGTCAAAATGACCAAAATGCCCCTGCGGTGTTTTACCCGTTTGCAAGTGCCGGATGAACCCGAAACTTCTCCAGATGGTTTTAAAAGGCGTTTTTATGTAGACTATGAATTTAGTTTTGGTCCCGGAGGTCTCGGGCGAAATTAGTATGAAATTACGGTTTTGCCCCTAGTTTCATGTTTTTACGCTTAATCGCGTGATTAAGCAAACCTAAGCAATATTAGGCTCTAATAGAAGGTTAATTAATTTCCATAATTAATCTTGAGTCAAAATAATTTATTAAAGTTGATTAGAACCTAAAAATGCTTAATTACAACTTAAAATCATATTTTAATTTCAAGACTCCTAGTCATGGAATCTTGAATATTGTTTTCTCTTTCCAATTCCTCAAATCATGAAATTGTGTTACACATTGTTTATTCAAAAATGAGTTTTTAATTCTCTAATGATGTATGAGCACTCCTAACCTTGTCATAAAATTCCTAATACTCATACTTAGCTACCTAAACTTAAGCTTAATTTTTCCTAACCTTGTACCTATGCTAATACACATCTAAACCTACCATTAACACCCAATTAGATGATCAAACCTCACCTCCCCCTTGCTGTACCAGGTCTGGCCGTGCACTCCCTCCTCCCATATGCATCACATGTTCAATTTTTCAACACTCCAAGGCCATACCTCAAGTCACATACACTATACCTTGTCATAACTTTCAATTAAGCTTGATTTTCCAAATGAATAAATAATTAAAACAACCCATTTTTCCCATTTATTTGTGGGTGAAAAAGTTCCAGCCATGTCAAGTTTCTAGAAGCCTAATTTCATTCAAAATTGATAGGAAATTAACTCACATCAAGCCATACTTTGTAGCATAGCTTCCATACTTCAAACCATGTTTGAATGACACCATGTAAGAGATATTTTTCTCTTCCTTCCTCCCCCTCATTGCTACGGCTTCTTCCCCTTTGGATGAGCCTTCTTTTGCTTCCTTTTCTATAAATAGGTGCCTTAGATGAACTTGTGTCACTTTTAGTCTTTTGGTAAGTTTCAAGTTTCTAAGCTTTCTTAAGTTTCCTTTCTTTTTCTCTGAAGTTTCAAGAGAGCTCTCTTGTTCTTCATCTCCATCTTCATCCTCTCTTCATCTCATAATCACCTCATCACCTTCAAACACCACCCCATAGCCTTGAACCATCATCAAACCTCTCAAACACCTCACCTCAAACACAACCTCATCTCAAACACAACTCCAACCTCCTTATCTCCCCTTGGCCGAAACCATCAAGCCCTTGGAGGAGCTCATCATCTTGTTTTCTTTTCTCAAAGCTCAAGCTTTTTATCTTCACTCTAGGTAGGAGTGTTTTCTAAACTTTGTTTCTTGAAAAATGAGTTTCTCTAGCTTTCTCTTGGATTTCTTTTGAAACTTTTCTTTGGTTCTTTCTTTCTTCTCTTTTCGGCCATGAGGCCTTGGTGAGCACATGATAGCTCAATGATGATGACTCCTAGATGATGACTATGTGTTCATCTCAAAGGAACCTCTAGAGCTTGAGGTTTTACTTTCTTTGAGTTTCAACTTCACTTTCTAACTCAAACAGGATTTTTACTCAAGAACACCTTTTCTTTTCTTGCTATTTTGATTTCGGTTCTTTGTTTCCTTTTCTTTAATATTTTGGTTTTCCATTTCCTTTTTTATCTTTGAGGTTTTGTTTGTTTAGAAAGTTTGTTTCTTTGAGCTTGATGATGATGTTCAAGAACCTCATAGTTCCTTTGGGAACTTGGTTCAAGAACTCTAGAGCTCTCTTTTTAATGAGATATATGTTGGGTTGTTCTTTTGTTAAAGTCTTGGATGAGCTCTAGCTAACCATAAAATGAACTTTGCATCATGTTTATTTTATGCTTTGCACATCATGTTTACTTCCTTGCTATCACTAAGTACCAAGATAATGAATGAACTTGCATCATCACATTTATATTTCAAGCTATGCATTATCATGTTTATATTTCAAGTTCTCACAAAATATCAAAGATAATAATAGGTTGCACCTCATATTTATTTTATGCTATCACTTTACTTTCTAATGGAACCTAAAATGAGTGCATGAGCATGTTTATTTTTATGTCATCACTTAAATGAACCTAGAGCTCAAAGACTTGCCCATGGTTGTCTCAAACAAAGGTCTAAAAATATTTATTTCATTTGGTTCATATTTCGGCCCTAAGAGGTTTCGATGTTTCTAAGTATTGAAAACTATGTTTCATACTTTTTCTAAGCTTTTATGAGTACAAGGAATATGTAGAACTAAGTTTTATGAATTTAGGACCTCTTGAGACAAAGTTGATTTAGTCACTGCCCTCTTAAATATTTTTATGATTTTAGATGGTAAAAACATTTATAAATGAGTTTTGAAAGTTATAAAAAGGTTCCAAGAGAAACTAGTATTTTGTGTGCCTTAGAAATTGTGTTTTATGCCTTTATGGAGAATGTTTGTTTCAGTTATGCCTTGCCATTATTTGCCACTGTATGAGCTATGTTAATGATAATAATATGCTTGAGCTTGAGTATAATTAATGGTAAAGCTCATATGTGAAAGATAAGAGAAGTTTGAGACTAGAAAAGAATTAATTTGAGAGTTCTAGATCCTTTAATGTTTGAATTTTCTAGATTCTGTCCAGCAAGGTTTAGTAATGCTAATCATGGATTTAAATTAGTTTAAATGTGTAGGAATGCCTCATAAATGGTTTAGGACTTGATCTTGATGCCTTAGGAGCAAACCGGACTTAGAAAGGGTCATTGTTGTGACTCTTAGGTACCCGTAAAATTAGGCTTATGAATTCTGCATTCTTGAGGTTTAGAGATGTTCTTGACCATAGTGTGAGGTGAGAAATACTTAGTTATAATCTTATAAGTTCTCGAGAGATTAGGTTTGATGATTTATAACTTAGAATGTGAGTTGAGGACCTTAAGGGTCAATGTATAAGACACTAAGAAGTTGTTAATGCTATGATGTGTTGCATGATGCAATGATATGATGAGTTGTGCTTGATGCATGAGAAAATGATTGATGAAATGTTAAAGTTTATCATAGCATGAGATTTCATGAGAACATGATGTGTGGATTAGCTTGCGGCAGTTTGAAGGAAATTCGGTTTAACAGCTGTTATGCTGCCGAATTTCCATCAAACCTTAAAGGGTTGAAAGAAATGTTTTATGAGTACCATATGAGTTGAAAACCCTGGGTGACATCAGTTCGGCCGAGCACCCCCAGGAGATTTTTATGTGAAAAAGCACTGAGACGCGCTCGCCTGGGTGACACCAGTTCGGTCGAGCACCCCCAGGGGAGACAAATCCGTGAGGGTATGAGTAGATGCAGCCTACCAAAGCGGACAAATTGTTGTGGCTTAGTGCTCGCAAAGCGTTTCAAAGAGGGTAATCCCAGAGAGAGATGATCCCTGCCCCCTACCCGCATTTCAAGTAGTCGGGATTATTATTTATGTTTCGCTTATTCAAGATAATAAGCAAGAGCTAGTGACGACTAGCTGAGGTATGAGCTCATAACCTAGTTATTTTTAGGGTGGCTTATATGCTAAAGTACCATGTTTGATGTCACAAGGTTGAGGAATGAATCCTATTTGAAAGTTATATGCCCTTATGCCACATGATTTATGTTTAGGTACTTTGATGTGTTGTTTTGTGTGCTCAAATATTAACATGCATCCATAATATAACATGTTGCATCCATAACATCAAGATGCATGCTAAAAGGGACGGACCTCAGATAATTAGTTTGGAAAACCCTAAATTGAACCTTATATGCGTGATCACTATTTTATAATTAAACCCAAGGTTCTTGAGGATGTGTACGATGTAACCCTAGGATAGGAGACTCCTACTGAGATTCTTTAGCAAGAATTCTCATTCCTCTCTCTATTCTTTTCTTCCGTCACATCTTCAGAGACCGATGGCTACGTTCGTGCTCTTCATTAACACACCTATTTGGGAGGTACACTACGACCTGGACCACTGTTCATATAATTTCGAGGGTCGTTGTGCCGTCCGTGTTTTTGTATACATGGGACGACCTTTCGCTTACCCGGTTTCGAGCTACCAGTTCACTCCTACTGCACCTTTTGGTGGTGATGACCTGATCTTGGAGCGCACTCACTCGCGTGACGAGCAGCTACGCCGTGCCCGTACCTCTGCCTCGGCTGTCCGCGACTACCCGTAGTACGTGCCTCGCTCGAGGAGGTCTGAGACTAATCCATCTGATTCGTCGACGCATGTCCCATCAGAGGGCTCCGCTCTCTTTCCCCAGTTCTGGCACGAGGGGAGTGAGGAGACTATGAGGCAGCCACACTTGGCGAGGAGAGCCAAGATACGTCCCCATCGAGGAGCTCACGTTTAGCAGCCACGAGTCCCCTTCACGCTCCATTGGCCCACACAGGAGGAGATAGAGCGTTTCCTCGTTACCTACCTCCATCACCCGAGGATCCCCATTGTTACTAGTTCCCGATGGAGAGCCTTGCGAGTACCCGAGCTTTTATGGAGATCTTCCCTTCGGTAGTACCTTTTGGGAGGGGAAGTAGTATGTACTCGTAGTTTAGTAGGAGGGTAGCATTTTGGGTTTTTCTATCTTCATGTTGAACCATGTACTTTACATTTTCTGTTGTATTTTCTTTTCCATTGTATTAGAAGCTCTGCCCGTCTCCATGAGGGTATGACTACTTATGTACTTAAATTATGTTATTAATGGAATGCTTCCTTGGTTATATGTCTTACTCTGTGATTTCTGATAATTGTTACGCGTGCTTTATGTTTCTATCGTTCAACTAGTTAAGTTCGCGACTCTCACTTTGTTTATGTTTTCAAAAAGAAAAATTACCCGTAATTTCCGCTAAGTATTTTAATAAAAAGTTGAGACTAAGAAGTAATAACCTAATGATTAGCCTAATATGTTCTAGAGTATTGGGTTAAAAATTAGGGTGTTACATTTTGGTATCAGAGCAGCATGATTCTCACGAAGCTTGAGGATTGGACTGACCATGCTTTAGAAGCATGATGCGATAGATATGTCATGTGTAGTGCTTGATAGAGACAAGCTATAGGTCTAGGGATGCATGACCTCTGTTGCTTGCAAGTGCCATGGTAACTAGCTCATTTTGCATGAATATTGAGCCTGATCAACTTGATGTTCATTGTTTCATGTGTTTAGGAACCAATGGCACTGCGACGACAGCCTAGGACTACGCCCGATGCTGACCAAGACAATGCGACTGCTATTGCTATTCGTAGGATGGCACAAGCCATGGAGCGAATGTTTGACCGCATGGATCAACGCGAGACTGCTGCACTTGCTCCCCCTGCTGCTGAAGTGGTTGAGCAAGCCCGCTTCTGCAAGTTACGCAAGGCGAACCCGCCGGTGTTCCGGGGGGTAATGGACCCTGACAAAGCTAATGAGTGGATCAAGGACATGAAGAAGATCTACTCTGTGGTTACCTGCTCGGAGGAGCAGAAGGTTATGTTTGCTGCCTTCATGATGAAGTCTGATGCCGAGTTCTGGTGGAATGGAACAAAGCGACTGCTAGAAGCTTCTGGAACTCCCATTGACTGGGAGCTATTCAAGACTTACTTCTACGAGAAGTACTTCCCCGAGTCCGTGAGGAGCGCAAAGGACATTGAGTTCATGTAGTTGACCCTAGATTTCAAGGTGTAATCAAGCATTATTAGGTTCTAATCAACTTTAATAAATTATTTTGACCCTAGATTAATTATGGAAATTAATTAATCTTCGATTAGAGCCTAATATTGCTTAGGTTTGCTTAATCACGCGATTAAACGTAAAAACACGAATCTAGGGGTAAAATCGTAATTTTGCACTAATTTTGCCCGAGACCTCTAAAATTAAAACTGAGGTCATAGAATACATAAAAACACCTTTTAAAAACATCTGGAGAAGTTTCGGGTTCATTCGGCACTTCAAACAGGTAAAACACTGCAGGGCCATTTTGGTCATTTTGACCCGAAAACTCGAAAAACGATATTTTCGATCCCGGAAAGGTACACAGGTCATCTAATCCCCTTTCAACATTGAGTTTGCCCTTCGAGTACTGTCGGATCGGCTTTCCTCGAATTCCGGGCCGAAAATGACCTCAAGGGTATTTTGGTCATTTTCACCCTTAATAGAAAAATCGGGGCGTTACATTACTCCCCTCCTTAAAAAGAATTTCGTCCTCGAAATTCGTTACCTTAGAAAAGCTCTGGATATTTTGACTTCATCTCTGACTCTAGTTCCCACGTATGCTCTTCTGTCTTGCCTCGTCCCCACGCCACTTTTACCAAAGGAACAGACTTGTTCCTTAACTGCTTGACTCCGTGATCCACTACTCTCGTAGGCGGTAGATTGAAAGTGAGGTCCTCCTTTAACTGTAAGTGCTCTGGTTCTAAGACATGGCTAGGGTCGGACTCATATTTACGTAACTGAGAGACGTGAAAGACATCGTGAAGGTTTGACAGATTGGGTGGTAAGGTTATTTTGTAGGCTACAGATCCGATTCTCTGAAGAATTTCAAAAGGGCCGAGAAATCGGGGACTCAACTTTTTGACTTTCATGGCTCTACCTATTTCTGTAGTAGGGGTGATTCTTAGAAATACATGTTCTCCTTCTTGGAACTCCAAGGGCTTACGCCTTTTGTCCATGTAGCTTTTCTGTCGTCTTTGAGCGGTTAGGATCCTATCCCTGATCCTTTTGATTTGCTCCATCGTTTCCCTCACTATATCAGGTCCTAAGACACTTTGTTCTCCGGGTTCTTACCAACACAAGGGCGATTGGCACTTTCTTCCATATAGCGCTTCGTATGGTGCCATACCGATACTCGCATGATAACTGTTGTTATACGCAAACTCGATCAATGGCATGTACTTATCCCAACTTCCTTTCTGGTCCAAAACACAGTCTCTCAACATATCCTCTAGAGTTTGAATGGTTCTCTCAGATTGGCCATCCGTTTGAGGGTGGTAAGCAGTGCTTAAGCACAACTTCGAACCAAACGCCTTTTGAAAGGCTCCCCAGAAACGTGACGTAAATCGCGGCTCCTGATCAGAGATTATCGTCGACGGCATTCCATGTAACCTTACTATCTCTTGGATGTAAAGCTGAGCCAATCTATCCAATGAGTACATGACTCGAATAGGTAGAAAGTGAGTCGACTTGGTTAGTCGATCCACTACTACCCATAGGCATCATGGCCAGCTTGGGTCCTTGGCAATCCTGTCACGAAATCCATCGATATATTCTCCCACTTCCACTCGAGGATTGACAGGGGTTGCAACATGCCAGAAGGTTTTTGGTGTTTGATCTTAACCTTTTGACAGACCAAACACTTACTCACCCAGGTGACCACATCCTTCTTTAATCCGGGCCACCAAAACATCCTTTTTAAGTCCTGATACATCTTGGTAGTACCAGGATGAATGGCAAAGTGACTCTTATGAGCCTCCTCCAAGATCTTCTCTCGGAGGTCCCCATCTTGTGGCACACAGATTTGCCCCTCAAACCTCCATAACCAGTCGGGGCCTTGCTCAAAACCCTTCAATTTACTGGCCTTAACTGCCTCTACTGTCTCCATAAAGTCCTCATTTTCTCTTTGGGTAAGCATGATCCTTTGCTTAAACCCACTAGTCACACCGTGAAATGACTCATCACGATGCCATTCTCCATTATTGACATCCCCAGATTCATATCCCTAAACTGCTCTATTAACCCAACTTCATTAAGCATCATACTCGACAGACATAACGAGTTTCGGCTCAAGGCGTCGGCGACTACATTAGCCTTGCCGAGGTGGTAACTTAAGCCGAAATCGTAATCTTTGAGGAATTCCATCCATCTCCTCTGCATCATATTTAACTCCTTTTGATCAAAGAGATGCTTGAGACTCTTATGATCGGAGAAAACTTCAAACCTTACACCATACAAATGGTGTCTCCACATCTTGAGGGCGAACACGATGGCTGCTAACTCTAGGTTGTGGGTGGGGTAGGTTACCTCGTGAGGCTTGAGTTGTCTGGACACATAGGCTACCACTTGCCTGTTCTGCATCAACACACAACCTAAATCCTTGCCAGAAGCATCGCAATATACCTCGAAGGGTACATTGGGGTCAGGTAAAACCAAAACCGGGGGTTGAGGTGAGCTTTTCCTTAAGCTCTAGGAAACTCTTTTCACATTCGGGGCTCCACTCAAATGAGGCATTCTTCCTAGTGAACTTGGTTAAGGGTAGGGCTAACTAGGAAAATCCTTTAATAAACCTACGATAATATCTAGCTAAACCCAAAAAGCTTCTAATCTCAGTTACAGAGGTTGGTCTATCCCAATTCATCACAGCTTCTATCTTACTTGGGTCGACAACTATGCCACCTTTTGACACAACATGTCCTAAGAACTTTACCTCTTCTAACCAAAATTCACACTTAGAAAGCTTCGCATATAACTTCTTCTCTTTTAGTACCTCTAAAACCAGCCTCAAATGACGCTCATGCTCCTCGTGGGTTTTCGAATAGATGAGAATATCATCTATGAACACAACCACGAACTGATCTAAATAGGGTCTAAAGATCCTATTCATGTAATCCATAAAAACTGCGGGAGCATTCATCAAGCCAAACGACATCACATTGAACACAAAGTGTCCATACCGAGTTCGAAAGGCGGTTTTAGGAATGTCCGAATCTCTAACCCTAATCTGATGGTACCCGGACCTCAAATCAATCTTAGAAAACACTACTGCTCCTTTCAACTGGTCCATAAGATCATCAATCCTAGGCAATGGGTACTTATTCTTTATGGTCACTCGGTTCAACTGCCTATAGTCTATACATATCCTCATACTTCCATTTTTCTTCTTCACAAATAAGACCGAAGCGCCCCAAGGCGAAGCACTCGGCCTTATAAAACTCTTTTTCCAATAGCTCCTCTAACTGGGTTTTCAATTTCGCCAACTCCAAAGGTGACATCCTATACGGGGCTATAGAGATAGGTCCCGCTCCAGGAACCAGCTCTATGGAAAACTCTACTTCTCTTTTGGGAGGGAACTCAGATATTTCATCCGGAAATACCTCGGGATAGTCTCTCACCATAGCTATCTCACCTAGGTTTTGCTCAAAGTCTACATCGCAAGTGGCTCGGAGAACATATCCCTTAGCTTTCTCCCCACTACAGAAGACTTCTACGGAGTTTAGGTACAATCTCATGGCTTGACTAATGGGTTTAGGAGGAGAAGGAAAGACAACAGTTTGGGTCCCACAGTCTAACAATACAAGGTTGGTGTGAAGCCAATCCATGCCTAGAATGATACCTATGTCTTTAAGGGGTAAGAAAATTAAATCTATGATAAATGACCTATTTTCTACAACAAGATAACAGTTTAAACAACATTTGCAAGTATTAACAGGGCGATTTGTAGTAGTAGAAACAATAAGATCAAAGGGAAGTTTAGAGACTCTTAGATTTAAGGACTCGACGCTAGCAAGTGAAAAAAAAAGAATGTGTAGCACCAGAGTCATATAGTACAGTTAAGGGTTTACCATTTACTTCGCACATACCTTCAATGAGATCATTGGACTTCTTGGCGTCTTCCGCATTAAGGGTAAAGACTCTTCCTCGGTGTTGTGGTCGGGGGTCCTGGTTTGGTGTCCCTTTGCTGGCGCAGTCCTTTGCATAGTGGCCGGCTTGCCACACTTGAAGCACATGTTTTGACCGGCTAAGCATGGGCGATTCACGTGATTCTTCCCGCATTGGGGACACACATCGGCCAGATCTTTGCTCGAGTAGCTTGATGAGGGGTTTGTGGTGCCTTGCTCTTGGCCCCACTGGGTCCTCCATTGTGGTTTCGGGGTCCGCCTGTTCCACGGGGTTGGTTGTTGAAGTTCCTCGGGCCTTGATGTTGGAACGGTGGCCGTTGGTGTTGCTTGGATTGTTGGTATACAGGAGCTTTTGGTTGTTGTTGTTGCGGTGGTCGGAACTGATTGGCTTGGTACGGTTGGTAGTGATTCCTTGACGGATACTGTGGTTTGAGCCTTGGGACTTAAGGTCTGAGCCCCTTAGCTCGCTCCGCTCGTGTAACTTGCATCTTTCGTTGTCCTTCTTCAAGAATCCAGCATTTGTTGACCAGAGTCGGGAAGTCTCTGATCTCCATATGGGCCACGGCGTAGTTCATCTCCGCCTTCAGACCGGCCTCATATTTAACACATTTCCACACCTTATCGGGGTTCCCTTGGAACACCCGAGAGAACTTGATCAGTTCCTCAAACTTTGCAGTGTACTGGGCAATAGTAGACCCTCCCTGGGTCAACTGCATGAACTTGATGTCCTTCGCATTTCTTACGGACTCCGGGAAATACTTCTCATAGAAGTAAGTCTTGAACAGCTCCCAATCAATGAAGGTTCCAGCAGCTTCCAACAGGCGCTTCGTGCCGTTCCACTAGAATTCGGCATCTGACTTCATCATGAAGGCAGCAAAGGTGACCTTCTGCTCCTCCGAGCAGGCAACCACAGAGTAGATCTTCTCCATGTCCTTGATCCACTCATTAGCTTTGTCAGGGTCCATTACCCCCCGGAATACCGGCAGGTTCACCTTGTGGAACTCGCCGAAATGGGCTTGTTCCACCATCTCAGCAGCAGGGGGAGGAGGAGGAACATGAACAACATTCGCTTGTTGATCCATCCAGTCAAACATCCGTTCCATGGCTTGTGCCATGCGATGGATAGCAGCAGCAGTCTCATTCTCTTGATCAGCATCGGGCGTAGTCCTAGGCTGTCGTCGCGGTGCCATTGGTTCCTAAACACATGAGACAGTGAACATCAAGTTGATCAGGCTCAATATTCATGTAAAATGAGCTAGTTACCATGGTACTTGCAAGCAACAGAAGTCATGCATTTCTAGTCCTATAGCCTATCTCTATCAAGCACTACACATGACATAACTATCGCATCATGCTTATAAAGCATGGTCAGTCCAATCCTCAGGCTCCGTGAGAATCGAACTGCTCTGATACCATAATGTAACACCCTAAATCTTAACCTAATACTACTAGTATGTATTTAGGTTAATCCTTAGAATATTACCTCTTGGTTTCATCTTTTACTTTGAAAATACTTAGCGGAAATATGGGTAAAATTTTTTTTTGAATTAAACCAAAGTGAGAGCCACACATGATTCTTTGAACGGGAATTCAAACAAGTCATAAGAGTAAAGCACAACAAAGCACATTAATAACATGGATACATCAACTGAATATATATATATATATAGATAATGTGCCTACCAAAAGGGCAGGACTATTTGATACATAGAAGAACGAAATACAACTGAAAAGCAAATACAAGGAAATCATAAAAGCAAGTACAACGAAACCATGAAAGCAACACCCATACCCATGTGCACCTAGAGTAGACAACCTCATATACAAAAGAAGGTTTGTCCTCAACTATGTGGCGTGTGTGCACTAGCTACTACCCATCTTATGCACCTAATCCTGCTGGTCCGAGTACTGAGGGGTAGAATCGATCCACTGGCAGATCTCGGCGGGAGTGGTCGTGCGGATCATCAGAGCGTGTCCACCGCGGCGAGGGCGCATAGATGGCCTACGAGCCAACCTCGGCTAAACCACCATCTCCTCACTCCCGGCTCTCATCGATGGAGGAGTGGGGCTGGAGCTCCAACTGTACATGTGCGAGGGCAGGTCCTCTAATGGATCCGTCTCCGAATACTGAGTTCGGGGCATGTACTTTGGGTAGTCACGTACGGCTGACGCCTCGAGCTGCATGCGGAGGATCTGCTTGTCGCGTGGTCTAGCTCGCTTGAAAATCATGTTATGATGGTAGGGGGCAGTCGGGGTGAAGCGGTAGCTCCGTACTGGGTGTGCGAAGGGTCGTCCCATAAACATGAATACTCTGACTGTGCAGTGACCCTCAAAATGGTATGACCCGAGTACTGGGTCATGGTGCAGCTCCCACGTCGGGGTGTCAATGAAGAGTACGAAAGTCGCCATCTGAAGATATGACGAAAGAAAAGAGAGAGGGAATGAGAATCTTCTAAAAGAATTCTCAGTAGGGTAATCCCTAACTAAGTGACATCATCACATCCTCAGGAACCTTGGGTTTTATTTCTAAAAAGGTACGCATGCATGTAAACTTCTTTTAAGTTAGTTTTCTAAAGTATTAATTATCCAAGGTCCGTCATATTTTACAATACGTCTTATGACTAAGCATGGAATACACTAATGACATGAATGCATCATAAAGGTAAACCAATCAATAGAATAACTAAGAAACATTATAACAGTGGCATAAGGTGACATGTATCAATCTTATAATAACTTTCTTGGTTTTTCATAGCATATGTGACATTTCAACTTTAACTTTATCTCATAGGGCCACCCTAAAACATCTCTAGGTTATGAGCTCATACCTTAACTAGTCGCCACTAGCTCTTACTTATCCTATGATAAGCGTAACATACATAATCCCGACTTAAAGTACGGGCTAGGGTGCCAATTAAGGATCACCTCTTAGGGTCATTTCCTCTTTGAAACGCTCTATTAGCAACTAGTGCATAGTATTATTATCCGCTTTGGCAAGCTCAGTGTCAATACCCTCACGGATTTGTTTTCTTGGGGGTGCTCGGCTAAACCGGTGTCACCCAAGAAGGCGTCTCAGTGTTGTGTCACATTTAAGTTCTCATGATTTTCAAAAAGAACTTTTCCTAAGTTCTTCAAATTTGATGGAAATTTGGTAGTATGACGGCTGTAGACCGAATTTCCTCAAATTTGCTTATGCCATGAAAACATATAGGACATACACAAGCATTCTTCATAAAGTGTTGAAATTATATAAAACTTCTTCATAACATATACACCATCACATAATCATTCATCATATAAAACTTCTTCATAGCATATCATCACATAATCATATTTAAACAAAACATTCACACAACTCATAAAGCTTATTATGTTATAAACCTATAGTGTCTTATGCTTCGATCCTTACGAGTCTTTGGACTTGTAAACTAATTGTTCTAGTATTCCTCCTTAACCTCTCACACACCTATAGGTTCACAACTAATAAGTTTTACTAATTTTATGCTTAAGAACCCATCCAAACAGCACTATGTAGATTTGGACAGTTTTATGTTCATGTGATTACAGGGTTCTAGAAATTACGTTTTAGGCCCTTAAAGTCCTTAACTCACAACCTAGGTTATAAATCATCATAACTTAAGCTCTCAGGTATCTATAGGTTCATATCTAAGTATTCCTCACCTCACACTATGGTCAAGAACATCTCTAAACCTCAAGGATGCAGAATTTATAATCCTAATTTTACGGGTACCTAGGAGTCACAACAATGACCCTTTCTATGTCTAGTTTGCTCCTAAGGCATCAAGATCAAGTCCTAAACCAATTATGAGTCATTCCTACACATTTAAACTAATTTAAAACCATGATTATCAAGTCTAAACCTTGCTGGACAGAATACAGAAAATTCAATAATTAAGGGATCTAGAACTCTCAAATAAATTCTTTTCTAGTCTCTAACTTATCTTATCTTTCACATATGAGTCTTAACATTATTTTTACTCAAACATAAGCATATTATCATCATTAAAATAGCACATACAGTGGCAAATAAATAGCAAGGCAGAACCGAAATGTGCATCTCCATAAAAGGCATAGAACACAATTTTTTAAGCACATAGAATACTAGTTTCTCTTGGAACCTTTTTAGAACTTTCAAAACTCATTTATAAATACTTTTATCCTTTAAAATCATAAAAATACTTGAGAGGGCAGTAGCTAAATCATTTTCATCTCAAGAGGTTCTAAATTCATAAAACATAGTTCTACATATTCCTTATACTCATACAAGCTTAGAAAATTTATGAAACGTATTTTTAACACTTGGAAAACTTAAAACCTCTTAGGGCTGAAATCTCAACTATGGAAAATAATTATTTTAGACCTTTGTTTGAGACAACAATGGGCAAGTCTTTGAGCTCTAGGTTCATTAAAGTGATGGCATAAAGATAAACATGCTTATGCACTTGTTTTAGCTTTTATTAGAAACTAAAGTGAGAGCATAAAATAAATATGAGATGCATCATATTATTATCTTTGATATTTAGGTGAGAACATGAAATGTAAACATGATAATGCATAGCTTGAAATATAAACATGATAATGCAAGTTCCTTTATTATTTTGGTACTTAGTGATAGCAAGGAAAATAAACATGATGTGCAATGCATAAAAGTAAACATGATGCAAGGTTCATTTTATGGTTAGCTAGAGCTCATTCAAGACTTTAACAAGATAACAACCCAACACATATCTCATTACGAAGAGAGCTTTAGAGTTCTTGAACCAAGTTCTCAAAGGAACTATGAGGTTCTT
Organism: Dalbergia cultrata; assembly: GCA_031216105.1. Taxonomy (NCBI): domain Eukaryota; kingdom Viridiplantae; phylum Streptophyta; class Magnoliopsida; order Fabales; family Fabaceae; genus Dalbergia; species Dalbergia cultrata. Next base: position 32,238,667 of record CM062353.1, on the reverse strand, counting down.
GAACATCATCATCAAGCTCAGACAAAACTTTCTTAAACAAATGAAACCATAAAGGTCAAAAGGAAATAGAGATCGAAATGTTAAAGAAAGGAAACAGGGAAACCGAAATCAAAATGTGCAAGGAAAATAAAAAGGTTTCTTGGGTTGAAATCACTTAAGTTAGATAATGAAGCTTAAAGAAAGGAAAAACTCAAGCTTTAGAGATTTTTTTGAGATGAACACAAGATCATCATCTAGAAACTCTCATCATCAAGCTATCATGCCCATAAACAAGCCAAGAGGCCGAAATGAAAAAGAAAAGGAAAACAAAGGAAAGTTAAAAAAGAATCCAAGAGGAAACTAGAGAAAAACACATTCTTGAGCAAAACAAGTTTGAAAAGCAAATCCCTACCAAGTGATGAAGGTGAAACCTTGAACTTGAAAAGGAGAATGAGAAGAGCAACTCTTCCTAAGGTGGGGTGATGGCTTCGGCCAAAGAGAAAGAAAAGGAAAGGAGATGTGTTTTGAGGAAGCTTGTGTTTGAGGTTTAGTGTATAAGAGATTTGATGATGATCTAAGGTTATGATATGGTGGATTGAAGTGGTGAGGTGATAATGTGAAGAGGGGATGAAGATGAAGAGAAAGAACTCTTGGAACTTTGAGAGAAAAGAAAAGAACTAGCAAGATAACTCTAGAATTCTAAACTTAGCAAATGCTTCAAGGTGCAACTAAGCTATCACAAGCATCCTATTTATAGGAAAACAAAACCATGGGCTCACCAAGGGGGGGAGTGGCCGTAGCATTGGAGGAAAAAGGGAGAGAAAAATATCTCTTTGATTGTGTCATAGAAGCATGGTTTGAAGTATGGAGTTCATGACACAAGGTAAGACTTTAAGCATGGGTTTTTGAGTGAGCTATTATTTTAATTTTGCAAGAAATTTTTCTTCTAGAAACTCAACATGGCTGGAACATTTTCAGCCACAAATAAATGTGGGAAATGATTTATTTCAATTGGTTATTTACTTGGAAAATCAAGTGTGATGGAAAATATGACAAGGTATGGTGTATGTGACTTGAGGTATGGCTTTGGAGTGTTAGAAAATTGAACATGTGATGCATATGGAGGGGGGGAAGCTTCAGCCAGACCAGGGCAGCAGAGAGGGGGGAAGATTTGATCATCTAATTGGGTGCTAATAGTGGGTTTAAGTGTAGGTTAGCTTAGGTACAAGGTTAGGGGTAATTAAGCTTAAGTTTAGGTAACTAAGAATGAGGTTTAGGGGTTTTATGACAAGATTATGAGTGCTCATACATCATTAAAGAATTTTAAACTCATTTATGAATAAACAATGTGTAACACAATTCCATGATTTAAGGAATTGGAGAGAGGAAATACTATTCAAGATTCCATGACTAGGAGTCTTGAAATTAAAATAAGATTTCAAGGTGTAATAAAGCATTATTAGGTTCTAATCAACTTTAATAAATTATTTTGACCCTAGAATAATTATGAAAATTAATTAATCTTTGATTAGAGCCTAATATTGCTTAGGTTTGTTTAATCACGCGATTAAGCGTAAAAACACGAATTTAGGGGTAAAATCGTAATTTTGCACTAATTTTGCCCGAGATTTCTATAATTAAAACTGAGGTCATAGAATACATAAAAATGCCTTTTAAAACCATCTGGAGAAGTTTCGGGTTCATCCGGCACTTGCAAACAGGTAAAACACTGCAGGGCCGTTTTGGTCATTTTGACCCAAAAACTCGAAAAACGAGATTTTCGATCCCGAAAAGATACACAGGTCATATAATCCCCATTCAACATTGAGTTTGCCCCTCGAGGGTACTGTCGGATCGGCTTTCCTCGAATTCCGGACCGAAAATGACCTCAGGGGTATTTTGGTCATTTTCACCCTTAACAGAAAAATCGGGGTGTTACATCTATAGCCCCGTATAGAATGTCACCTTTGGAGTTGGTAGAGTTGAAAACCCAGTTAGAGGAGCTATTGGAAAAGAGTTTTATAAGGTCTAGTGCTTCGCCTTGGGGCACTCCGGTCTTATTTGTGAAGAAGAAAGATGGAAGCATGAGGATGTGTATAGACTATAGGCAGTTGAACCGAGTGACCATAAAGAATAAGTACCCGTTGCCTAGAATTGATGATCTCATGGACCATTTGAAAGGAGAAGTAGTGTTTTCTAAGGTTGATTTGAGGTCCGGTTACCATCAGATTAGGGTTAGAGATTCGGACATTCCTAAAACCGCCTTTCGAACTCAGTATGGACACTTTGAGTTCAATGTGATGTCGTTTGGTTTGACGAATGCTCCCGCAGTTTTTATGGATTACATGAATAGGATCTTTAGACCCTATTTAGATCAGTTTGTGATTGTGTTCATAGATGATATTCTCATCTATTCGAAAACCCACGAGGAGCATGAGCGTCATTTGAGGCTAGTTTTAGAGGTATTAAAGGAGAAGAAGTTATACGCTAAGTTGTCTAAGTGTGAATTTTGGTTGGATGAGGTGAAATTCTTAGGACATGTTGTGTCAAGAGGTGGCATAGCTGTCGACCCCAGTAAGATAGAAGTTGTGACGAATTGGGATAGACCAACCTCTGTTACCGAGATTAGAAGCTTTTTGGGTTTAGCTGGCTATTATCGAAGGATTATTAAAGGATTTTCCCAATTAGCCCTACCCCTAACTAAGCTCACTAGGAAGAATGCCCCGTTTGAGTGGAGCCCCGAGTGTGAAAAGAGTTTCCTAGAGCTTAAGGAAAAGCTCACCTCGACCCCAGTTTTGGTTTTACCTGACCCCAATATACCCTTCGAGGTATATTGCGATGCTTCTGGCAAAGGTTTAGGTTGCGTGTTGATGCAAAATAGGCAAGTGGTAGCCTATGCGTCCCGACAACTCAAGCCTCACGAAGTGACCTACCCCACCCATGACCTAGAGTTAGCAGCCATCGTGTTTGCTCTAAAGATGTGGAGACACCATTTGTATGGTGTAAGGTTTGAAGTTTTCTCTGATCATAATAGTCTCCAGCATCTCTTTTATCAAAAGGAGTTAAATATGAGGCAAAGGAGATGGATGGAATTCCTCAAGGACTATGATTTCGGCTTAAGTTACCACCCCGGCAAGGCTAATGTGTCATCTCACAGTGACCAGTGGGTTTAAGCAAAGGATTATGCTTGCCCAAAGAGAAAATGGGGACTTTATGGAGACAATCGAGGCAGTTAAGGCCGGAAAGTTGAAAGGTTTTGTACAAGGCCCCGACTCGTTGTGGAGGTTTGAGAGGAGAATCTGTGTGCCACAAGATGGCAACCTTCGAGATTTACCAAGATGTACCAAGATTTGAAGGAGATGGTTTGGTGGCCCGGGTTGAAAAAGGATGTGGTCGCCTGGGTGAGTAAGTGTTTGGTCTGCCAAAAGGTCAAGATCGAATACCAAAAACCTTCTGGCATGTTGCAACCCCTGTCAATCCCCGAGTGGAAGTGGGAGAGTATATCAATGGATTTCGTGGCAGGATTGCCAAGGACCCAAGCTGGCCACGATGCCGTATAGGTAATCGTGGATCGACTAACTAAGTCGGCTCACTTTCTACCTATTCGAGTCACGTACTCGTTGGATAAGTTGGCTCAGCTTTACACCCAAGAAATAGTAAGGTTGCATGGAGTACGATCGATGATAATCTCGGATCGAGATCCGCAGTTTACGTCACGTTTTTGGGGAACCTTTCAAAAGGCGTTTGGTTCCAAGTTGTGCTTGAGCACTGCTTACCACCCACAAACAGATGGTCAATCTGAGAGGACAATCCAAACCCTGGAGGATATGTTAAGAGCCTGTGTCTTGGACCAAAAAGGAAGTTGGGATAAGTACATGCCTTTAATCGAGTTTGCGTATAACAACAGTTATCACGCGAGCATCGGTATGGCACCATATGAGGTGTTATATGGAAGGAAATGCCAATCACCTTTGTGTTGGTACGAGCCCGAAGAACAAAGTGTCTTAGGACCTGATGTAGTGAGGGAAATGATGGAGCAGATCAAGAAGATCAAGGATAGAATCTTAACTGCTCAAAGTCGGCAGAAAAGCTACGCGGACAAAAGGCGCAAGCCCTTGGAATTCCAAGAAGGCGAGCATGTATTTCTAAGAATTACTCCCACTACAAGAATAGGTAGAGCTATGAAAGTCAAAAAGTTGAGTCCCCGATTTCTCGGCCCTTTTGAAATTCTTCAGAGAATCGGATCTGTAGCTTACAAAATAGTCTTACCACCCAATCTGTCAAATCTCCATGACGTCTTTCACGTCTCTCAGCTACGTAAATACGAGTCCAACCCTAGCCATGTCTTAGAGCCAGAATACGTACAGTTAAGGGAGGACCTGACGTTCAATCTACTGCCAACGAGAATCGTGGACCAAGGCGTCAAGCAGTTGAGGAACAAGTCTGTTCCTTTGGTGAAGGTAACGTGGGGACGTGGCAACACCGAAGAGTTCACGTGGGAACTTGAGTCCGAGATGAGGTTGAAGTACCCCGAGTTGTTCTAAGGTACGAATTTCGAGGGCGAAATTCTTTTTAAGGAGGGGAGTAATGTAACGCCCTGATTTTCTGTTAGAGTAAAAATGACCAAGGATATGAGAACCTGTTCACCCCTTAGAAATATGTCAAATTGTGCTTTTATCCCCACCATCGAACTTGAATGCATTGAAAAAGCTTTGAATGATCAATGTTGGGTGGATGCTATGTAAGAAGAACTTGATCAGTTCCAAAAAAGCAAAATCTGGAAGCTTGCTGAAAGACCCAAGGGGAAGACCATCATCGAAACAAAATGGGTGACTAGAAACAAGCTTGATAAAGGTGGAAAAGTTATCTAGAACAAAGCAACATTGGTTGTACAAGGTTATAATCAACAAGAGGGAATTGATTATGATGAAATATTTACACCAGTAGCTAGGATGGAAGTCATAAAAATGCTACTTGTTTTTGCTGCTTTTAAAGGATTCACTTTTTACCAAATGGATGTAAAGTCTATATTCCTAAATAGATTCCTTTCTAAGCAAGTATATGTGTAGCAGCCTTCTAGTTTTGAGAGTAAGGACCTTCCTAACCATGTTTTCAAGCTAACGAAGGCTCTCTATGTTCTAAAACAAGCTCCTCGAGCTTGGTATGAAAGGGTAAGCATTTTCTTACTGAAGAATGGGTTCAAGAGAGGTAATGTTGATACTACTCTTTTTACCCTTGAACAAGATAATCACTTTCTGATAGTTCAAATATATGTAGATGACATTATATTTGGCACATCTAATCATTCTCTCTATGAAAAGTTTTCAAAATTAATGTAGAGTGAATTTGAGATGAACATGATGGGTGAACTCAAGTTTTTCCTCGATTTGCAAATAAAACAAAACAAAAAAAATAATCTTGATCTATCAAGAAAAATATACTAAAGAGCTTTTGAAAAAGTTTAGCATGGATCAAGCCAAACTTATGAGTACCCTTATGCATCCATCTCAAATCATTGATGTTGATAAGAATGGCAAAAAGGTATCAAAAAGTAATTATAGAGGAATGATTAGTTCACTTATGTAGTAGACCAGACATTTAATTAAGTGTGGGAACTGGTGATAGATTTCAATTTAACCCAAAGCAATCACAATTAAATATTGTTAAGAGAATTTTTAGATACTTATCTGGAACTACTAATCTTGACTTATGGTACAAGAAAGGTACATTTTATGAGATTGTAGGTTACTGTGATGTGGACTTCACCAGAGACAGCGTAGAGAAGAAAAGCACAAGTGGATGCTATTGTTTCTTCGAAAAAATCCTCATGACCTAGTCATCCAAGAAGAAAAAGACCATTGCACTATCTACAACTGAAGCTAAATATGTAGCCGTTGCTAACTGCTGTACCCAGATGGTGTAGATAAGGAATCAGCTAGAAGATTATCACTTGAAGTATTCCAAAATCCCTATCTTTTGTGATAATACTAGTGCTATTAATCTTGCTAAGAATCCTATCCAGCACTTTAGATCCAAGCATATTGATGTTAAACATAATTTTATTCGAGATCATGTTCAAAAAGGAGATGTTAAGTTAATGTCTGTGAATACTGAAGAGCAAGTGTCTGATATATTCACAAAACCATTAGTCGCTTTTGTGTTTAAAATATACATAAGCATTCATGCACAAACATCTCTGGGTATCGTTCTTCATTGGTCCAAACTGAAGCCCCAAATGAATACCTCAGTTTCCAAGTTCAGAAGATCAGTTTGCAAGACCAGAGAATCAGATTGAACATCAAAAAGTCAGTTTGCAAGCTCAGAAATTAGATGAGATTATTAGAAAGAATAGCAGAGGATTAGAAAATATGGTATATATGGTCTCACATGGTTCAGAATATGAAGATGAGTTAATCATGAGAACACTGTTTTATTTCAAAGGGTTAGAAAGTTAAAAATGAAGCTCAGAAACTAAACATGTTTAGAAAGTGACCTCGAGCATAAAAAATAACTCTTTCGAAAAAGGATGAAAAAGGCAGGATAATTCCCACTCTTTTGAGTTTCTCTTTCATCAGTCATAAACATCCCATCACTTAAATAACTCCCCATTTTTCACATGTCACACATTTTCTTTCTTCTTCTACCGTATGCTTCCTAACCTTAATTATTTCATATTCTCATGAATACAAACCCTTATCCCTGCAACCTTAACTGGTCTTTGTTTCTCTCAAACCATCAGATTATAACCCTTTCAAGCTTCAACATTGTTGTTCAACCTCACACACACAATCAATAATGGTTGAAGGAAAAGGATTAGATGGGAACATTGTTGATATGGGAACATTCTACATGTACAATGAATCATTTCATCAATTGTACTATGCTGACAGTTTTGCTCAGCGGGGGCTAGCTCATGGGAAATAGCTAACCAAGGAATTAATGACTAAAGTTATCATTCTATTAGAAGTCATTAGCTTATAAGGATGGGAAAGATTATTCAATGTGACCGATTGTGTCTTTACTGGGATGGTGATGACTTTCTTCTTCCAGTTAGAACATGTGTCTAAATCTGTACTAACAACCTATATTAGAGGCACTGATTTAGAGTTGAGGACTATAGATCTGTCCAACATCATCCATGCGCCAGACGATGGACTCAGATGCTCTTCTAAAAGGGATTGGTGTGTTACCCTTGGAGTCTCGGCTGAGGAGGTGTCCAAATGTCTCACAAACTCTCCCAGACACCAACTCAATAAGATAACTGTTGTTATGCTGAGGTCCAGGGCATGCCAGGTCTTTACCTTTATCCATTTCTCCCACCTTCCAAGGTTGGGAAGCATGTACTTGCTAGTAGGGATAGAGTGCATATTGCTTTTCTGTTTGCTAATAATGAGGAAGGAAAATTTGCCCAAACTTATCTTCGATACATGCTTAGCACCACTTCCCACGAAGAAGAGAAAACTGCATCTATTCTTTATGGAATCCTGCTAACCAGAGTATTTGAGCACCTGAAGTACCTTTTGGCAAACAAGTAGTATGAGTATATGCTTGGAACTAAATATACCATACTCTTATATAGGGCTCAAAGAAGACCTACTGGTGCTCCCATAATAAGACTCAGGAAAATAAGAGATATCATTCTTGAAAAAGCTACTAAGGATGTAGAGGATATAGAAGGAAGAGCCAGAAAACGAAGGGTGATAGTCATAGATGGCAGCTCTGAGGACTCTAAAAAAACTCAAATAATCATAAGCTACGGAAGAACATCTACTCCATCTTCTACACCTTCAGACTCTGAGGAAGAATCAAGCTCAAAATCCTCAGATTCTGATGAGGTTGAGAATGGTCAGGGGAGTAGAATTAGATCAAGAGAAGAAGTACCCTCCTTTCATGAGTACAAGTCTTCTGATTCTAAGTTGAAATCCTCAAAAAATGATAGGGGTAGTGTGGTTCCTAAGACTGACTTAACTCTTGCTTCTAATTCACTTCCTACTTCTACTAGAGAACCTCTTACCCTAGCTCTTGCTATCCTGAATCGACTCCCGCTCAGGCTGTTGAACCTTTACCAAGTCATTCTCAACTTGTACAACCTCATATTCACTAGAGTGCAGATGCTGCTGTAAAATCAACAGCTAATATTTGATCGACTGGATGAATTGGAGGCCAAGTCTATCAGACATGAAGCATTGCTGCCAGAAATCATTCAAGAAGTGAAGTGCCAAGGCTGATGATGATGTTCCTAGTTTCTAACACACCTCCTTTTTGCTAATGTTAAAAGGGGGAGAAGAGAATAGAAGAAAATTTTGTGCTAAAAAACTCAAAGGGAGCACACTCAAGGGGAGCTACTCAAAGTTTTTTTAGCATATGCATTTTTTTCTCTCTCTTGATTTTTCTTATATATTTGTTTTAGCTCTAATTCCTTGTTACTTTGGTACATTTATTTCTATTAATAGCTCTAATACATTTGCTTACAGTACACTTGCTATTTCTTATCTTTGCTCTAATATGTTTTTTGTAGCTCATATAAAATGTTCACTTTGACATATATATATATATATATATCTTGCTTAACTAATTAGGAATATTGTGCTGATGTATGAGTGCTTTTTTAATTGCTTGATCTGATATCTCAACTACATCAGTATTCTCTTTGCATGATTAAGCTCTGGAACATACTGGGTTTTACGCTATGATACACTTTACTTTATCTTGCTCTAGTAATGTGTATGATAGCGTAAAACCCGATATATTCCAGAGCTTAATCATACAAAGAGAATACTAATGTAGCTGAGATATCAGATCAAGCAATTAAAAGAGCACTCATACATCATCATAATATTCTTAATTAGTTAAGCAAGATATAAATATGTGTATATATATATATATACCTTGTGTGTGCTAATATTTTTAAAAGTTTTCATTACAAAAATATACGCTCTGATACACTTTATATAGGTTTCTTAATTCACATCACAGGCTCAAAAATGTTGCTCTGATACATTTGGGATTAGTTCCTATTGAACTTTAGAAACCTCTTGTCACATATGCTGATATATTTGAAATAAGGTTTCTATAGGTTTCAGAAATTTCAAATGTATGCAAAGCTCTACATCATTTTTCATATAAAAATTGCATCACATTTTTAAAAATAAGTTTGGATAAAGATGTGCTAAATAAGAAATCAATCAAAAGTAAATATCACAAGTATTACTCACTTTATTCAAACAAGTGTATTTTCAGAAAGTTCATAATGACTAAAAGTCAAGCTGTGTTGTTCCTAGAAAGCTTAAACGAGCACATCCTTTCTTTTCTTTTTTTTTCTGTCTACTCTAATATCTCCCTGAAAGTACTCTGAGTATCTTAAGAAATCTTCAAGAGAAATAAAACAACTCTAATTTAAGTCACTTAAGGCAATAAATTGTTTTGTTTATAACACCTTAAGAAAATGACTCTCTGAAATCACATCATATGTTGTATTGAAAGAAATATGTTTTATCCATACTCTATATCACTTTATATTTCGTTTCAACTCTCTTTAAAATATTTTTTTCAATTTGGTTTGTTATCATAAAAAAATGGGGAGATTGTTAGCTTCAAAACCCTTCAAAAAGTGTTAATGCAATATGTTTTGAGTGAAAACATAACCAATTTGAAAAAATATTTTGAAGAATAACTAAAGCTTTCCCTTGAGTTTCTTGAAGTAGCAAATAGATTCTCCCAGTTGCATAACATGCTTCTTGAAATGGAAATAACTTCACTTTACATGTGCAAACATGTTTTATCTCATTTAAAGATATAGGAACTTAATAGAAGTAAAAATTATATCGTGAAAAGAACATATACATGCTTAATAGATTGAAGAAAATCATCATATACAAGAAATCAAGGCTCAAATATTCATAAAGTAGGACTTGACTTCAAAAAGTACACCTCAAATGCATATTTCAAATAAGCTCTGAAGCAATTGTGTTCTACAACCTTCAATCATCATCATCACAATCATTTCATCATATACATGCTCTAATTGAAAACTGGAAGATCATTTTTTCACCAAGGAACTGATACCGCACTTCAAAAAGTTCACTTCATAGTCCAACGGTGCACTCTATAGGAAAAGGAGGAAATTTGAATTTTAAATTTAAAGTCAAACCCAAGTATAGACCGGTGTGTCATCTCTTCTACCAACTTAGTCAATTACCTTAGCTTCTAGAAGTAAAAGTTTAGAAACCTCGTTCAAAATGTAGTTTCTGAAGGTGACCTTAGAATAATGGCTTCTACAACAGCTCTGACAAAAGATGAGCTACTCTTCTAGACTGTATTTCCAAAATATAAGCAGATGATCAACAAGTGTCACTTGGATAACTTATTAAGGGCAACAGTCATAAATAAAGACCATCTATAAATAGAGATGTTATGCTTTCAAAAGAAGATATCTTGTCATTGTATAAATACTGAAATACTTAGAAAATTTGTTCTCATCATCTTGTAAAGTTCATTATATCTTGTAATCAATTTTCTTATCTGTAAAAATCTTCTTTCTATGTTCTTGATAGATCATACATTCTGCCTAGGAAGAATAATTAGAAAGAAGTCATTTAAGTTTTTCGCTGGTCTGTTGTTGTACATCTTACAGAAACTTGACTGTAGGATAGTTTGAGTAGTAAACCCAAACACAAACCTTTGTGTAACACCCTAATTTTTAACCCAATACTCTAGAACATATTAGGCTAATCATTAGGTTATTACTTCTTAGTCTCAACTTTTTATTAAAATACTTAGCGAAAATTACGGGTAAATTTTTCTTTTTAAAAACATAAACAAAATGAGAGCTGCGAACTTAACTAGTCGAATGACAGAAACATAAAGCACGCGTAACAATTATCAGAAATCACAGTGTAAGGTATATAACCAAGGAAGCATTCCATTAATAACATAATTTAAGTACATAAGTAGTCATACCCTCATGGAGACGGACAGAGCTTGTAATACAACGGAAAAGAAAATACAACAGAAAATGTAAAGTACATGGTTCAACATTCAACATGAAGATAGAAAAACCCAAAATGCTACCCTCCTACTAGACTACGAGTACAAACTACAACCCCTCCCAAAAGGTACTACCGAAGGGAAGATCCCCATAAAAGCTCGGTTACTCACAAGGCTCTCCATCGGGAACTAGTGACGACGGGGATCCTCGGGTGATGGAGGCAGGTAACGGGGAAACGCTCTATCTCCTCCTGTGTGGGCCAATGGAGCGTGAAGGGGACTTGTGCCGGCTGAACGTGAGCTCCTCGCCATGGACGCATCTCGGCTCTCCTCGCCAAGCATTGCTGCCTCACAGTCTCCTCACTCCCCTCGCGTCGGAACTGGGGAAAGGGAGTGGAGCCCTCTGATGGGACATGCGCCGGCGAATCCTCGGATGGATCATTCTCGGACCTCCTCGAGCGAGGCATGTACTCCGGGTAGTCACAGATAGCCGAGGCAGAGGTACAGGCACGGCGTAGCTGCTCATCACATGGGCGAGTGCTCTCGAAGATCATGTCATCACCACCAAAAGGTGCAGTAGGAGTGAACTGGTAGCTCGAAACCGGGTAAGCGAAAGGTCGTCCCATGTACACAAAAACACGGATGGCACAATGACCCTCGAAATGATACAAACAGTGGTCCGGGTCGTAGTGCACCTCCCAAACAGGCGTGTCAATGAAGAGCACGAACGTCGCCATCGGTCTCTGAGGATGTGACGGAAGAAAAGAAGAGAGAGATGAGTGAGAATTCTTGCTAAAGAATCTCAGTAGGAGTCTCCTATCCTAGGGTTACATCGTATACATTCTCAGGAACCTTGGGTTTAATTATAAAATAGTGATCATGCATATAAGGTTCAATTTAGGGTTTTCCAAACTAATTATCCAAGGTCCGTCCCTTTTAGCATGCATCTTGATGTTATGGATGCAACATGTTATATCATGGATGCATGTTAATACTTGAGCACAAAAAACAATACATCAAAGCACCTAAACATAAATCATGTGGCATAAGGGCATATAATTTTCAAATGGGATTCATTCCTCAACTTTGTGACATCAAACATGGTACTTTAGCATATAAGCCACCCTAAAAATAACTAGGTTATGAGCTCATACCTCAGCTAGTCGTCACTAGCTCTTGCTTATTATCTTGAATAAGCAAAACATAAATAATAATCCCGACTCGCAAATACGGGTAGGGTGTAACGCCCCGATTTTTCTGTTAGAGTGAAAATGACCAAAATGCCCCTGAGGTCATTTTCAGCTCGGAATTCGAGGAAAGCCAGTTCGGCAGTACTCGACGGGAAAACTCAATGTTGGAAGGGGATTAGATACCTTGTGTACCTTCCCGGGATCGAAAATCTCATTTTTCGAGTTTTCGGGTCAAAATGACCAAAACGCCCCTGCGGTGTTTTACCCATTTGCAAGTGTCGGATGAACCCAAAACTTCTCCAGATGATTTTAAAAGGCGTTTTTATGTATTCTATGACCTCAGTTTTAATTTTTGAAGTCCCGGGCAAAATTAGTGCAAAATTACGGTTTTGCCCCTAGTTTCGTGTTTTTACGCTTAATTGCGTGATTAAGCAAACCTAAGCAATATTAGGCTCTAATCGAAGGTTAATTAATTTCCCTAATTAATCTTGAGTCAAAATAATTTATTAAAGTTGATTAGAACCAAAAAGTACTTAATTACAACCTAAAATCATATTTTAATTTCAAGACACCTAGTCATAGAATTTTGAATAGTGTTTTCTCTTTCCAATTCCTTAAATCATGGAATTGTGTTACACATTGTTTATTCATAAATGAGTTTAAAATTCTCTAATGATGTATGAGCACTCCTAAACTTGTCATAAACTCCCTAAATCACATTCTTAGTTACCTAAACTTAAGCTTAATCATTCCTAACCTTGTACCTAAGCTAATACACATCTAAACCTACCATTAACACACAATTAAATGGTCAAACTCACCTCCTCCCTTGTTTAACCAGACCAGGCCGTGAACCTTCTCCCTCCATATGCATCACATGTTCAATTTTTCAACACTCCAAGGCCATACCTCAAGTCACATACACTATACCTTGTCATAACTTTCAATCAAGCTTGAATTTCCACATGAATAAATAATTAAAACAACCCATTTTTCCCATTTATTTGTGGCTGGAAAAGTTCCAGCCATGCATTGTTTCTAGAAGCCTAATTTCATAAAAATGTGATAGGAAATTAACTCACATCAAGCCATACTTTGTAACATAGCTTCCATACTTCAAACCATGCTTGAATGACCTTGTGTAAGAGATATTTTCTCTTCCTTCCTCCCTCAAACCACACGGCCAGCACCCTCCCTTTGATGAGCTCCATGGTTTTCTTTTTCTATAAATAGGATGCTTGTGATAGCCTTGTTGCACCTTGGAGCATTTGCTAAGTTTAGAGTTTTAGAGTTGTCTTGCTAGTCTTTCTTTTTCTCTCAAAATTTCAAGAAGTGTTCTTCCTTTCTTTTCATCTTTATCTTCTTCATCTCTTCATCTCATCACCATCTCTTAACCATCAAACACCACCCCAAAGCCTTGAACCATCATCAAACCTCTCAAACACCACACCTCAAACACAACTTCACTTGAAACACATTTCCTTCCTTTTTCTTTCATCAAGGCCGAATCATCATCACCATCCTAGGAGGTGTTGCTCATCTCATTTCCATTTTCAAGTCCAAGCTTTTACCTTCATCACAAGGTAGGGATTTGTTTTCAAACTTTGTTTTGCTCAAGAAAATGTTTTTCTCTAGTTTCCTCTTGGATTCTTTTTGAACTTTCCTTTGTTTTTCCTTTCTTGTCCATTTCGGCCATGAGGCCTTGATTATGAGCATGATAGCTTGATGATGAGAGTTTCTAGATGATGACATTGTGTTCATCTCAAAGAAACCTCTAAAGCTTGAGTTTTCCTTTTCTTATAACTTCATCTATATGTTATCTAGCTCACATGGTTTTCCAACTTAAGAAAATTAATCTAAGGATTTCTAACTAGAGATTTTTCTCTAGATAGGGGTTTTGGGTATTTAATAAAGAACTTGATGTAGTTTCACTTTCTTTCTCTTTTATATGACTTTCGGTTTTTGTGTTGAGATCTTTGAGATATTGTATTGGGTTGTTATCTTGTTAAAGTCTTGAACGAGCTCTAGTTAACCATAAAATGAATCTTGCATCATGTTTATTTTATGCTATGCATATCATGTTTACTTCCTTGCTATCACTAAATATCAAGATAATGAATGAACTTGCATTATCATGTTTATATTTCAAGCTATGCATTATCATGTTTATATTTCAAGTTCTCACTTAATACCAAGATAATAATGAGTTGCATTCATATTTACTTTGTGCTATCACTTTACTTTCTAATGGAACCTAAAATAAGTGCATGAGCATGTTTATTTTTATGTCATCACCTAAATGAATCTAGAGCTCAAAGACTTGCCCATCGTGGTCTCAACAAAGGTCTAACAATATGTGTTTTTCTTGGGTTCATATTTCGGCCCTAAGAGGTCTTGAGGTTTCCAAGTATTCAAGACTATGTCTTACAATTTTTCCAAGCTTAAGTGAGTTTAAGGAATGCATAGAACCAAGTTTTAAGAATTTAGGACCTCTTGGGACAAAGATGAATTGGTCACTGCCCTCTTAAATATTCTTATGATTTTAGATGTCAAAATTGTTTATAAATGAGCTTTGAGAGTTTAAAAGAGTTCCAAGAGAAACTAGTATTTTATGTGCTTTGAAAATTATGTTTTATGCCTTTTATGGAGAAGTATATTTTCGGTTCTTCCTTGCTCTTTGCTGCCACTGTATGTGCTGTTTTGATGATGATAATGTGCCTATGTTTGAGTAAAAATAATGTTAAGACTCATATGTGAAAGATAGGATAAGTTAGGAACTAGAAAAGAATTAATTTGAGAATTTTAGATCCTTTAATTATGTAATTTTCTGGATTCTGTCCAGCAAGGTTTAGATTTAATAATCATGGTTTTAAATTAGTTTAAATATGTAGGAATGACTCATAATTGGTTTAGGACTTAATCTTGAAGCCTTAGGAGCCAACTAAACTTAGAAAGGGTCATTGTTGTGACTTCTAGGTACCCGTAAAGTTAGGATTTCAAATTCTGCATCCTTGAGGTTTAGAGATGTTCTTGACCATAGTGTGAGGTGAGAAATACTTAGTTATAACCTCATAGGTTCCCAAGAGACTAGGTCTTGATGATCGATAACTTAGAATGTGAGTTAAGGACTTTAAGGAGCTAAACCGTAATTTCTAGAACCCCGTAATCACACAAATATAAAGTTGTCTAAAATCTGCATAGTGCTGTTTGGATAGGTCCTTGAGCATAAAAATTAGTAAAACTTATTAGTTGTGAACCTATAGGTGTGTAAGAGGTTAAGGATAACACTAGAACAATTAGTTTACAAGTTTAAGACTCAAAAGAACCAAAGCATAACCTACTATAAGTTTATAACATAATGAGCTTGGAAGTTTGTATGAATGATTGTTTAAGGTGTGATTATATGCTATGGTTTTATGTATACACTATGAAGAAGTTTCTTGTGGTGATATATATGCTATGAAAGAGATTTATGTAATGAATAATGATATATCTATGAATTAACACTTTATGAGAACTTAAATGTGACACAACACTGAGACGCCTTCTTGGGTGACACCGGTTTAGCCGAGCACCCCCAAGAAAACAAATCCGTGAGGGTATTGACATAGAGCTTGCCAAAGCGGACAAAACTACGATGCACTAGTTGCTAGTAGAGCGTTTCAAAGAGGAAATGACCCTAAGAGAGGTGATCCTCAATTTGCCCCCTATCCCGTACTTTAAGTCGGGATTATGTTACGCTTATCATAGGATAAGTAAGAGCTAGTGACGACTAGTTAAGGTATGAGCTCATAACCTAGAGATGTTTTAGGGCGGCCCCATGAGATGAAAAGTTAAAGTTAACAAATGTCACATATACTATACTTATGCTAATGTTATAATGTTTCCTAGTTATTCTATTGTTTGGTTTACCTTTATGATGCACTCATATCATTAGGTTATTTTATGCTTAGCTATAAGACGCATTGTAAAATATGATGGGCCTTGGATAAATAAACACTTTGGAAAGATAACTTAAAAGGAATTTATATGCATGCACACCTTTTTTTAGAAATAAACCCAAGGTTCCTGAAGATGTGACGATGTCACCTAGGTAGGGATAACCCTACTGAGAATTCTTCTAGAAAGATTCTCATTCCCTCTCTCTTTTCTTCTGTCATATCTTCAGATGGCGACATTCGTACTCTTCATCGACACCCCGGTATGGGAGCTGCACCATGACCCAGCACTCGGGTCATACCATTTTGAGGGTCAGCCTTTGTCAGAGTATTCATGTTCATGGGACGACCCTTCGCGCACCCCGTCCCGAGCTACCTCTTCACCTCGACTGCTTCTTACCGTCATAACGGGATTTTTGAGCGAGCGAGGCCACGCGATGAGCAGATCCTCCGCATGGAGCCCGAGACATCAGCAGTACGCGAGTATCCCGAGTATGTGCCGCGTCCCGGTACTGAGAGGCGGACCCATCCGAGGACCCGCCATCCCACATGTACGATTGGAGCTCGGTCCGCTCCCCCACCGATGAGGGCTAGGAGTGAGGAGACGGTGGTCCAGCCAAGGTTGGCTCGTCGGCCATCTTTGCGCCCTCGCTGCTGTGGACACGCCCTGATGATGCGCTCGACCACTTCTGCCGAGATTCGTCAGTGGATCGACTCGACCCCACAGTACTCGGACCCGCAGGAGTAGACATAGGAGGGGTAGCAGTTAGTGCACACACACATAGTTAAGGACAAACCTTCTTTTGTATATGAGGTTGTCTATTTTAGGTGCACATGGGTATGGGTGTTGTTTCTCTTGTATTTACTTTTTATGATTTCCTTGTATTGCATTTCAGTTGTATTCCGCTTCCCGATGTATTGAATAGTCCTGCCCTTTGGGGAGGCACAAAGATATATATATATATATATATATATATATATATATATATATATATGTTTCAGTTGATGTCTCCATGTTGTGATGTGTTTCTTTATACTTTGCTTATATGTTTCGCTATACCCCCTCTTAAAGATTCGTACGTGGCTCTCACTTTGATTTCAAATTCCAAAAAGAAAAATTTTACCCATATTTCCGCTAAGTATTTTCTAAGTAAAAGATGAGACCAAGAGGTAATATTCTAAAGATTAACCTAAGTATATACTAGTAGTCTTGGGTTAAGATTTAGGGTGTTACATAGGGGGTAAAGATCATCTCTCTCTGGGATTACCCTCTTTGAAATGCTTTGTGGGCACTAAGCCACAACAATTTGTCCGCTTTGGTAGGCTGCATCTACTCATGCCCTCACAGATTTGTCTCCCCTGGGGGTGCTCGGCTGAACCGGTGTCACCCAGGCGAGCGCATCTCAGTGCTTTTTCACATAAAAATCTCCTGGGGGTGCTTGGCCGAACCGGTGTCACCCAGGGTTTTCAACTCATATGGTACTCATAAAACATTTCTTTCAACCCACTAAGGTTTGATGGAAATTCGACAGCATAACAACTGTTAAACCGAATTTCCTTCAAACTGCCATAAGCTAATCCACACATCATGTTCTCATGAAATCTCATGCTATGATAAACTTTAACATTTCATCAATTATTTTCTCATGCATCAAGCACAACTCATCATATCATTGCATCATGCAACACATCATAGCATTAAAAACTTCTTAGTGTCTTATGCATTGACCCTTAAGGTCCTCAACTCACATTCTAAGTTATAAATCATCAAACCTAATCTCTCGGGAACTTATAAGATTATAACTAAGTATTTCTCACCTCACACTATGGTCAAGAACATCTCTAAACCTCAAGAATGCAAAATTCATAAGCCTAATTTTACGGGTATCTAGGAGTCACAACAATGACCCTTTCTAAGTCCGATTTGCTCCTAAGGCATCAAGATCAAGTCCTAAACCATTTATGAGGCATTCCTACACATTTAAACTAATTTAAATCCATGATTAGCATTACTAAACCTTGTTGGATAGAATCCAGAAAATTCAAACATTAAAGGATCTAGAACTCTCAAATTAATTCTTTTCTAGTTTCTAACTTCTCTTATCTTTCACATATGAGCTTTACCATTAATTATACTCAAACTCAAGCATATTATCATCATTAACACAGCTCATACAGTGGCAAATAATGGCAAGGCAGAACCGAAACAAACATTCTCCATAAAGGCATAAAACACAATTTCTAAAGAACATAAAATACTAGTTTCTCTTGGAACCTTTTTATAACTTTCAAAACTCATTTATAAATGTTTTTACCATCTAAAATCATAAAAATATTTAAGAGGGCAGTGACTAAATCAACTTTGTCTCAAGAGGTCCTAAATTCATAAAACTTAGTTCTACATATTCCTTGTACTCATAAAAGCTTAGAAAAAGTATCAAACATAGTTTTCAATACTTAGAAACATCAAAACCTCTTAGGGCCGAAATATGAACCAAAGGAAATAAATATTTTTAGACAACCATGGGCAAGTCTTTAAGCTCTAGGTTCATTTAAGTGATGACATAAAAATAAACATGCTCATGCACTCATTTTAGGTTCCATTAGAAAGTAAAGTGATAGCATAAAATAAATATGAGGTGCAACGTATTATTATCTTTGATATTTTGTGAGAACTTGAAATATAAACATGATAATGCATAGCTTGAAATATAAATATGATAATGCAAGTTCATTCATTATCTTGGTACTTAGTGATAGCAAGGAAGTAAACATGATGTGCAAAGCATAAAATAAACATGATGCAAGGTTCATTTTATGGTTAGCTAGAGCTCATCCAAGACTTTAACAAAATAACAACCCAACATATATCTCATTACAAAGAGAGCTCTAGAGTTCTTGAACCAAGTTCCCAAAGGAACTATGAGGTTCTTGAACATCATCATCAAGCTCAAAGAAACAAACTTTCTAAACAAACAAAACCTCAAAGATCAAAAAGGAAATGGAAAACCGAAATATTAAAGAAAAGGAAACAAAGAACTGAAATCAAAATAGCAAGAAAAGAAAAGGTGTTCTTAAGTAAAAATCCTGTTTGAGTTAGAAAGTGAAGTTGAAACTCAAAGAAAGTAAAACCTCAAGCTCTAGAGATTCCTTTGAGATGAACACATAGTCATCATCTAGGATCCTCATCATTGAGCTATCATGTGCTCACCAAGGCCTCATGGCCGAAAAGAGAAGAAAGAAAAGAACCAAAGAAAAGTTTCAAAAGAAATCCAAGAGAAAGCTAGAGAAACTCATTGTTCAAGAAACAAAGTTTAGAAAACACTCCTACCTAGAGTAAAGATAAAAAGCTTGAGCTTTGAGAAAAGAAAACAAGATGACGAGCTCCTCCAAGGGCTTGATGGTTTCGGCCAAGGGGAGATAAGGAGGTTGGAGTTGTGTTTGAGATGAGGTTGTGTTTGAGGTGAGGTGTTTGAGAGGTTTGATAATGGTTCAAGGCTATGGGGTGGTGTTTGAAGGTGATGAGGTGATTATGAGATGAAGAGAGGATAAAGATGGAGATGAAGAACAAGAGAGAGCTCTCTTAAAACTTGAGAGAAAAAGAAAGGAAACTTAAGAAAGCTTAGAAACTTGAAACTTACCAAAAGACTAAAAGTGACACAAGTTCATCTAAGGCACCTATTTATAGAAAAGGAAGCAAATGAAGGCTCATCCAAGGGGGAAGAAGCCGTAGCAATGAGGGGGAGGAAGGAAGAGAAAAATATCTCTTACATGGTGTCATTCAAGCATGGTTTGAAGTATGGAAGCTATGCTACAAAGTATGGCTTGATGTGAGTTAATTTCCTATCAATTTTGAATGAAATTAGGCTTCTAGAAACTTGACATGGCTGGAACTTTTTCAGCCACAAATAAATGGGAAAAATGGGTTGTTTTAATTATTTATTCATTTGGAAAATCAAGCTTGATTGAAAATTATAACAAGGTATAGTGTATGTGACTTGAGGTATGGCCTTGGAGTGCTGAAAAATTGAACATGTGATGCATATGGGAGGAGGGAGTGCACGGCCAGACCTGGTACAGTAAGGGGGAGGTGAGGTTTGATCATCTAATTGGGTGTTCATGGTAGGTTTAGATGTGTATTAGCTTAGGTACAAGGTTAGGAACAATTAAGCTTAAGTTTAGGTAGCTAAGTATGAGTATTAAGAATTTTATGACAAGGTTAGGAGTGCTCATACATCATTAGAGAATTAAAAACTCATTTGTGAATAAATAATGTGTAACACAATTCCATTATTTAAGGAATTGAAAAGAGAAAATACTATTCAAGATTCCATGACTAGGAGTCTTGAAATTAAAATATGATTTTAAGTTGTAATTAAGCACTTTTAGGTTCTAATCAACTTTAATAAATTATTTTGACTCAAGATTAATTATGGAAATTAATTAACCTTCGATTAGAGCCTAATATTGCTTAGGTTTGCTTAATCACGCGATTAAGCGTAAAAACACAAAACTAGGGGCAAAACAGTAATTTCATACTTATTTCGCCCGGGACCTCCGGGACCAAAACTAAAGTCATAGTCTACATAAAAACACCTTTTAAAACCATCTGGAGAAGTTTCGGGTTCATCCGGCACTTGCAAACAGGTAAAACACCGCAGGGGTGTTTTGGTCATTTTGACTCGAAAACTCGAAAACGAGATTTTCGATCCCGAGAAGGTACACAAGTAATCTAATCCCCTTCCAACACTGAGTTTGCCCTTCGAGTACTGCCGAAACCGGCTTTCCTCGAATTCCGGGCCGAAAATGACCTCAGGGGCATTTTGTTATGAGAAACTCCTTTTAAATCAAAAACTCCGTTGTAGTTTCTATAGCCTTGAGGTTCTTCAGCTTCTCTTTCATCACTAGAATGGTTATTCCAACTCACCTTCACTAACACCACCTCCTTTGATCAAAGCGTTTTCACTTGGCAGTCCACAATGGCCATATGTTCCTTCTCATAGGACAATTTCTCGTCAAGTTAGATCACTTAAGGAGAGATCACATGAGATGGATCAAGAATATATTTTCGAAGCATAGAGACATGAAACACTGAATGAATCAAGGATAATTCAGGGGATAGTGCTAAATCGCATGCCATTGCACTAACTCAACCTAGCAAATCAAAAGGGCTGATGTAGAAAGGGTTGAGTATTCCTCACTTGCCAAATGTTACAACTCCTTTCATGAGGGAAACTTGAAAAAAGACATGTTCTCCCATAAAGAACTCCAAGTCATGCCTTCTATGATCCATATAGGATTTCTACGTACTCTGAGCAGTTAAGAGTTGCTCTCGGATCAAACGAACCTTATCAAGTAACTTTTGTACAAGGTCAAGACCTAGCATCTTAGCCTCACCAACTTCAAACTAACCTAAGGGAGATCTGCAACGTCTCCCATACAAAGCCTTAATAGGAGCCATCTGAATGCTAGCTTGGTAGCCATTGTTAAATGAAAACTCTATAAGAGGTAGGCAACTGCTCCAATTTCAGTCGAAATCCAAGACACATGACCTAAGCATATCTTCCCGAATATGAATGGTTCATTTGGATTGCCCATCCGTTTGAGGATGAAAAGCTGTACTAAGATCAAGCCAAGTACCTAGGGCTTCTTGGAAAGCTTTCCAGAAGCAAGCTATAAACTGGGTCCCGTGGTCAAATATGGTGGAAATCGAAATTCCATGGAGTCTGTGATGGAGGTTGTCCCATACATCCTCAAATTAGAAATTTATTTTACTACTAAGTTGCACACAACATATAGTAAAGGGCACAACCTAGGTCGTCTCTCAAGGAGGTTTTAATACTTAGTTGGAAAAATTAGGGGTTTTGAAGAATTAAAATTAAAATAATTTAAATTAAAATATAATAGCAATGAGATAATAACAACAATGAAGAAAAGAGAGAACCTGAAAATAATAGCAATAATCCATGTCATAATCTCCAAGAGAAAGCACTTTCACCAATGGAACCCTTAGAGGGTGAAGAGAAAAGAAGAGAGATATAAAAAGAGAATAATAGCAACTCTATCCAGCACTTTAAAAGGGCTGATGTAGAAAGGGTTGAGTATTCCTCGCTTGCCAAATGTTACAACTCCTTTCACGGGAGAAACTTGAAAAAAGACATGTTCTCCCTCAAAGAACACCAAGTCACGCCTTCTATGATCCATATAGGATTTCTACCTACTCTGAGCAGTTAAGAGTTGCTCTCGGATCAAACAAACCTTATCAAGAAACTCTTGTACAAGGTTAGGACCTAGCATCTTAGCTTCACCAACTTCAAACTAACCTAAGGGAGATCTGCAACGTCTCCCATACAAAGCCTCAATAGGTGCCATCTGAATGCTAGCTTGGTAGCCATAGTTAAATGAAAACACTATAAGAGGTAGGTAACTACTCCAATTTCTGCCGAAATCCAAGACACATAACCTAAGCATGTCTTCCAGAATTTGAATGGTTCGTTCGGATTGCCCATCCGTTTGAGGATGAAAAGCTGTACTAAGATCAAGCCAAGTACCTATGGCTTCTTGGAAAGCTTTCCAGAAGCAAGCTATAAACTGGGTCCCGCGATCAGATATGGTGGAAATCAAAATTCCATGGAGTCTATGACGGAGGCTGTCCCCTACATGCCTAAATTAGAAATTTATTTTACTACTAAGTTGCACACAACATATAGTAAAGGGCACAACCTAGGTCCTCTCTCATGGAGGTTTTAATACTTAGTTGGAAAAATTGGGGGTTTTGAAGAATTAAAATTAAAATAATTAAAATTAAAATATAATAGCAACGAGATAATAGCAACCATGAAGAAAGGAGAGAACCTGAAAATAATAGCAATAATCCTTGTCATAATCTCCAAGAGAAAGCACCTTCATCAATCGAACCCTTAGAGGGTGAAGAGAAAAGAAGAGAGATATAAAAAGACAATAATAGCAACTCTATCCAACACTTCAAAAGGGCTGATGTAGAAAGGGTTGAGTATTCCTGCTTGCCAAATGTTACAACTCCTTTCACGGGGGAAACTTGAAAAAAGACATGTTCTCCCACAAAGAACTCCAAGTCACGCCTTCTATGATCCATATAGGATTTCTACCTACTCTGAGCACTTAAGAGTTGCTCTCGGATCAAACGAACTATATCAAGAAACTCTTGTACAAGGTTAGGACCTAGCATCTTAGCTTCACCAACTTCAAACTAACCTAAGGGAGATCTGCAACGTCTCCCATACAAAGCCTCAATAGGTGCCATCTGAATGCTAACTTGGTAGCCATAGTTAAATGAAAACACTATAAGAGGTAGGTAACTACTGCAATTTCTGCCGAAATCCAAGACACATAACCTAAGCATATCTTCCAGAATTTGAATGGTTCGTTCGGATTGCCCATCCGTTTGAGGATTAAAAGCTGTACTAAGATCAAGCCAAGTACCTAGGGCTTCTTAGAAAGCTTTCCAGAAGCAAGCTATAAACTGAGTCCTGTGATCAGATATGATGGAAATAGAAATTCCATGGAGTGTGTGACAGAGGTTGTCCCTTACATCCCCAAATTAGAAATTTATCTTAATATTAAGTTGCACAAAAGATATAGTAAAAGGCACAACATAGGTCATCTCTCAAGGAGGCTTTAATACTTAATTGGAAAAATTGGGGGTTTTGAAGAATTAAAATTAAAATATAATAGCAACGAGATAATAGCAACAATGAAGAAAAGAGAGAACCTGAAAATAATAGCAATAATCCTTGCCATAATCTCCAAGAGAAAGCACCTTCACCAATGGAACCCTTAGAGGGCAAAGAGAAAAGAAGAGAGATATAAAAAGAGAATAATAGCAACCCTATCCAGCACTTCCAAAGGGCTGATGTAGAATGGGTTGGGTATTCCTCGCTTCCCAAAATGTTACAACTCCTTTCATGGGGGAAACTTGAAAAAAGACATGTTCTCCCATAAAGAACTCCAAGTCATGCCTTCTATGATCCATATTGGATTTCTACCTACTCTGGCAGTTAAGAGTTGATCTCGGATTAAACGAACCTTATCAAGAAACTCTTGTACAAGGTCAAGACCTAGCATCTTAGCCTCACCAACTTCAAACTAACCTAAGGAAGATCTGCAACGTCTCCCATACAAATCCTTAATAGGTGCCATCTAAATGCTAGCTTGGTAGCCATTGTTAAATGAAACTCTATAAGAGGTAGGCAATTGCTCCAATTTCCGTCGAAATCCAAGACACAAGACCTAAGCATATCTTCCAGAATCTGAATGGTTCGTTCGGATTGCCCATCCGTTTGAGGATGAAAAGCTGTACTAAGATCAAGCCAAGTACCTTTGGCTTCTTAGCTTTCCAGAAGCAAGCTATAAACTGGGTCCCGTGATCAGATATGGTGGAAATCGAAATTCCATGGAGCCTGTGACAGAGGCTGTCCCCTACATCCTCAAATTAGAAACTTATTTTACTACTAAGTTGTACACAACATATAGTAAAAGGCACAACCTAGGTCCTCTCTCAAGGAGGTTTTAATACTTAGTTGGAAAAATTGGGTGTTTTGAAGAATTAAAATTAAAATAATTAAAATAAAAATATAATAGCAACGAGATAATAGCAACAATGAAGAAAAGAGGGAACTTGAAAATAATAGCAATAATCCTTGTCATAATCTCGAAGAGAAAGCACTTTCACCAATGGAACCCTTAGAGGGTGAAGAGAAAAGAAGAGAGATATAAAAAGAGAATAATAGCAACCCTATCCAGCTCTTCAAAAGGGCAGATGTAGAAAGGGTTGAGTATTCCTCGATTGCCAAATGTTACAACTCCTTTCATGGGGGAAACTTGAAAAAAGACATGTTCTCCCACAAAGAACTCCAAGTCACGCCTTCTATGATCCATATAGGATTTCTACCTACTCTGAGCAGTTAAGAGTTTCTCTCGGATCAAACGAACCTTATCAAGAAACTCTTGTACAAGGTTAGGACCTAGCATCTTAGCTTCACCAACTTCAAACTAACCTAAGGGAGATCTGCAACATGTCCCATACAAAGCCTCAATAGGTGCCATCTAAATGCTAGCTTGGTAGCCATAGTTAAATGAAAACACTATAAGAGGTAGGTAACTACTCCAATTTCAGCCGAAATCCAAGACACATAACCTAAGCATATCTTCCCGAATTTGAATGGATCGTTCAGATTGCCCATCCGTTTGAGGATGAAAAGCTGTACTAAGATCAAGCCAAGTACCTATGGCTTCTTGGAAAGCTTTCAAGAAGCAAGCTATAAACTAGGTCCCGCGATCAGATATGGAAGAAATCGAAATTCCATGGAGTCTATCACGGAAGCTGTCCCCTACATCCTTAAATTAGAAATTCATTTTACTACTAAGTTGCACACAACATATAGTAAAGGGCACAACCTAGGTCTTCTCTTAAGGAGGTTTTAATACTTAGTTGGAAAAATTGGGGCTTTTGAAGAATTAAAATTAAAATAATTAAAATTATAATATAATAGCAACGAGATAATAGCAACAATGAAGAACAGAGAGAACCTGAAAATAATAGCAATAATCCTTGTCATAATCTCCAAGAGAAAGCACCTTCACCAATGGAACCCTTAGAGGGTGAAGAGAAAAGAAGAGAGATATAAAAAGAGAATAATAGGAACTCTATCCAGCACTTTAAAAGGGTTGATGTAGAAAGGGTTAAGTGTTCCTCGCTTGCCAAATGTTACAACTCCTTTCACGAGGGAAACTTGAAAAAAGACATGTTGTCCCACAAAGAACTCCAAGTCACACCTTCTATGATCCATATAGGATTTCTACCTACTCTGAGCAGTTAAGAGTTGTTTTCAGATCAAATGAACCTTATCAAGAAACTCTTGTACAAGGTTAGGACCTAGCATCTTAGCTTCACCAACTTCAAACTAACCTAACGAAGATCTGGAACGTCTCCCATACAAAGCCTCAATAGGTGCCATCTGAATGCTAGCTTGGTAGCCATAGTTAAATGAAAACACTATAAGAGGTAGGTAACTACTCCAATTTCCACCGAAATCCAAGACACATAACCTAAGCATATCTTCCAGGATTTGAATGGTTCGTTCGGATTGCCCATCCGTTTGAGGATGAAATGCTGTACTAAGATCAAGCCAAGTACCTAGGGCTTCTTAGAAAGCTTTCCAGAAGCAAGCTATAAACTTGGTCCCGTGATCAGATATGATGGAAATCAAAATTCCATGGAGTCTGTGACAGAGGTTGTCCCTAACATCCCCAAATTAGAAATTTATCTTAATACTAAGTTGCACAAAAGATATAGTAAAGGGAACAACATAGGTCGTCTCTCAAGGAGGCTTTAATATTTAGTTGGAAAAATTGGGGGTTTTGAAGAATTAAAATTAAAACAATTAAAATTAAAATATAATAGTAACGAGATAACAGCAACAATGAAGAAAAGAGAGAACCTGAAAATAATAGCAATAATCCTTGCCATAATCTCCAAGAGAAAGCACCTTCACCAATCGAACCCTTAGAGGGAGAAAAGAAAAGAAGAGAGATATAAAAAGAGAATAATAGCAACTCTATCCAGCACTTCCAAAGGGCTGATGTTGAATGGGTTTAGTATTCCTCGCTTCCCAAAATGTTCCAACTCCTTTCATGGGGGAAACTTGAAAAAAGACATGTTCTCCCATAAAGAACTCCAAGTCATGCCTTCTATGATCCATATAGGATTTCTACCTACTCTGAGCAGTTAAGAGTTGCTCTCGGATCAAACAAACCTTATCAAGAAACTCTTGTATAAGGTCAAGACCTAGCATCTTAGCCTCACCAACTTCAAACTAACCTAAGGGAGATCTGCAACGTCTCCCATACAAAGCCTTAACATGTGCCATCTAAATGCTAGCTTGGTAGCCATTGTTAAATGAAACTCTATAAGAGGTAGGCAACTGCTCCAATTTCCATCAAAATCCAAGACACAAGACCTAAGCATATCTTCCAGAATCTGAATAGTTCGTTTGGATTGCCCATCCGTTTGAGGATGAAAAACTGTATTAAGATCAAGCTAAGTACCTAGGGCTTCTTGGAAAGCTTTCCAGAAGCAAGCTATAAACTGGGTCCCGTGATCAGGTATGATGGAAATCGAAATTCCATGGAACTTGTGACGAAGGTTGCCCCCTACATCCTCAAATTAGAAATTTATTTTTATGCTAAGTTGCACAAAAGATATAGTAAAGGGCACAACATAGGTCGTCTCTCAAGGAGGCTTTAATACTTAGTTGGAAAAATTGGGGGTTTTGAAGAATTAAAATTAAAATAATTAAAATTAAAATATAATAGCAACGAGATAATAGCAACAATGAAGAAAAGAGAGAACCTGAAAATAATAGCAATAATCCTTGCCATAATCTCCAAGAGAAAGCACCTTCACCAATAGAACCCTTAGAGAGAGAAGAGAAAAGAACAGAGATATAAAAAGAGAATAATAGCAACTCTATCCAGCACTTCAAAAAGGCTGATGTAGAACGGGTTAAGTATTCCTCGCTTCCCAAATGTTACAACTACTTTCATAGGGGAAACTTAAAAAAAGATATGTTCTCCCATAAAGATCTCCAAGTCATGCCTTATATGATCCATATAGGATTTCTACCTACTCTGAGCAACTAAGAGTTGCTCTCGGATCAAACGAACCTTATCAAGAAACTCTTGTACACGGTTAGGACCTAGCATCTTAGCTTCACCAACTTCAAACTAACCTAAGGGAGATCTGCAAGGTCTCCGAAACAAAGCCACAATAGGTGCCATCTGAATGCTAGCTTGGTTGCCATTACTAAATGAAAACTCTATAAGAGGTAGGTAACTACTCCAATTTCCGCCGAAATCCAAGACACATGACCTAAGCATATCTTCCGAAATTTGAATGAATGGTTCGTTCGGATTGCCCATCCATTTAAGGATGAAAAGCTGTACTAAGATTAAGCTAAGTACCTAGGGCTTCTTGGAAAGCTTTCCAGAAGCAAGCTATAAACTGGGTCCCGCGATCAGATATGGTGGAAATCGAAATTCCAAGGAGTGTGTGACGAAGGCTATCCCCTACATCCTCAAATTAGAAATTTATTTTAATGCTAAGTTGCACAAAAGATATAGTAAAAGGCACAACCTGGGTCGTCTCTCAAGGAGGCTTTAATACTTAGTTGGAAAAATTGGGGGTTTTGAAGAATTAAAATTAAAATATAATTGCAACGAGATAATAACAACAATGAAGAAAAGAGTGAACTTGAAAATAATAGCAATAATCCTTGCCATAATCTCCAAGAGAAAGTACCTTCATCAATGGAACCCTTAGAGAGATAAGAGAAAAGATAAGAGATATAAAAAGAGAATAATAACAACCTAAAGTGTAGATCTAAAAGTGAGTCAAAAGTTAGGGTAAAAGTCGGTAAACATTTCTATATATACTGCTCTCTAGAAATGGGCTAAACTAGGCCCACAAACAAATAAAATGAGCTATTTTGCATCATTGAATGAGCACTACAGTGCTCATTGAGCACTGCGGCGCTCAACAATGAGCTATATTGATAAAATTCATTTTATCGGTCACTATTGAGCACTACAATGCTAAATGAGTGTTGCAGTGCTGAACAGAATCAAATCTGTCCTTGGCACTAGAAATAGCAATTATAGGCCTTTGAATAAGCTTTCCAACGCCATCAAAATCACCTTAATTGGACATTTGTAGCTCCAAATATTATGAAAATACTAACTGAAGATCAAGTTGGACAGCATCAAAACTTCAGCAACCTTTAATCTTGCAACCCGATTTTTACCAATAACCTCTTAGAACTGGATTTTGAGCTAAAAATGAAAGTTTTAGAGGTCTTCTTGAGTTTTCCAAAACATCTTTATTTGTCTTAATCCGATCTTAGTAGAGAGTGATATGAATTTGATACTACTTTGCTTTCTTCAAATATGCTCAAATGAGCTCAAGAACTTTTCTATTTTGCTCCCATATTCTTTACAACAATTTCCAACGTTGTTCTTGACATTTTTGCATTTGATCCAAAGCTCCTGTGTATAAACCCATACTCAAAGAAGCAAGTCAAATGCAATAGAGTGTAATTACAAATTATTCCAAAATCAATGCAAAAGCCAATAATTCTATTAAAATCACACAATGAGAAGTAAATCAAAATCCTTATTAATTGCATCAATAACACAAGAAACTTCATGTAAAAAGGTATGGTTTGATAGCAAGATAAGTGGCATAAATACCCCTTATCAAACTCCCCCACATTTAAGCTTTTACATGTCCTCATGTGAACTAAGATCAAGCCAAGGCATGGATGAGAAATAGTATACAAAGACTACACTAGACTCCTAAAACTAAAAATGATTGATGCACGAAAATAAATGACAATACACCAATCCAATGAACTTAGAGACACAACAGTAAGCTTTCACACCAACAATTAAGAAAGTTAAAACAAGCAAGGCATGAACATGAAAATAGCACACAGAGTAGAATTCACATATGATTCATGGATCAAATACAAAAATCCTTCCAATATCAATGTTTATCAGTCATTCACTCAGGTGTTTTGAGTTATGATGCACACTCAATTATTTCAAATGAAAATGCATTACCATAAGTTTGCTATGGGTCTCATTCTCTATTTTGTCACACACACATGCATATTGAATTAAAAGAACTTACCTTTGGTTGTAATGAGGCTTAGGTGAAGGTGGATACATATATAGGCCAATGGACTAAACCTCAAGTCAAAGAAGAGCAAATGCATGCACCAATAGCACAAGTTCTTAAGGGTACACTTTGTCCATCTTAATCACAATTACAGGCCTTAAATTTCAATGTGGCACACATTCAACCAAAAAAATATTTAGATTTTTTTTTTAATCAACCTTACATTTTTTTTTTTAATTTTCTTGGTGTGCCACTTGCTAAATTTTGTGTAAACATTGTTTCTCCCCCATACTTAAATTGGAGCATGTCCTCATGCTCTCCCCCACATTTATGCTCAAGCACATATAAGAAATCATAAATGCTCTCCTAAGCCTAAAAGGTTGGGATATTTCATGGTTTTTCACTTTGGGCTAAGGATGTGCTAAAACAAAAGAATGAACAATAAGGCTCAAAGAGGCTAAACAATGGTAACATGCAAAGGTTGGCTATATGGGCAAGTGGCTAAAAACAAGAAAAATGCCTCAATCATATTCAAGCATGCACATGAAAAAACATATTTTTAAACAAGACCCTAAGCAAATTATAGAAAACAAATCCAAAGTGGGAAACACATATGAACAAATAAGCATGGCACTTGATAGTCTAACCAAGAAGCTCGAAATCTCACAAGTAAAAATGTAAGTACTCAATCCAAACAATAGTGAATTCACCAAGCATGCAATACAAGATAAAGTCAATGCCAAGCAAGTCAATAAGGTGCATGTGATAGGAGACTATGGATGTGATCTCTAAGATGCCAAAGGAATGGTGTAGAACACAAATAAAAATAAATATGATGCAAGACTCAAAACTAAAATCAAAATAAATAATATGTAGAAAATAAAAGAGAGAAGTTAAAGAAAAACCTCACGGTGGGTTGTTTCCCACCCAGCACTTTGCTTTAATGTCCCTAAGTTGGATGGTCAGAACCTTCATGGAGGGTGTGTAGCTTCAACCCACAGATAAGCCATATGAGCCCTTAGATCTATAGGGATCTCATAGAGGTACAGCAGCCGGTGCCCATCAATGTCACACCAAACCATCCTAGAGTTCTCCAACTCAATTGCACTATCAGGTGCAAATGGGTGACTAAGAACGATCTCTTCCATCTGGATCTTGACCTTCCTGTCATCATTGTTGCCCGGGGCTCATATAGCAAAATTCTTTACCCTTCACAAGGCATCCTACCCAACATGGTATGGTCTTGATGTACCTGGCAAACTGATGACTGCTGCTTGGGTGGTGTATCTATATCTGAAAACTTGGGACATTCTAAAACAACAGGTACACCATATCCCATGGAAGAAGAAAAAGTAGAGAAAGGGGGATTTGGATCCTTACCAAGCAAATTACCACAAGTACCATCAACTAAAGAATCAATGACATCAATGCCAAACACAAAGTGTTCCGCATGGGGATGTTTCATAGCATTAAATAAGTTAAATTGGACTTTCATGTCCCCATACTCCATGGATAATGTGCCAACATGAACATCAATCTTTGTTCTACCCAAGATCAATGTATGCTGGTTGGCATTGGTGTGATTCTCCATTTCAAGCACATAGAAATCAGCAAGAAATATTAAATCATTTACCTGCACTAGAACATCTTCCAATACTCCCTCTAGTCTTGTGATGTTACTGTTGACCAGCTGAATTTGCAACTCGGCTGGCTTGAGCTCTCCAAAGTGCAGGGACTGACAGAGTGATTTCGACATAACATTAATGCCGGCTCCAAGGTCAGCTAGGGCTCTTATGGTGTGAAAGTTCCCAATGGTACAAGGAACATAGAATATGCTCGGGTCCTTGCACTTGGTAAGCAGATTGCTTGGCTTGATAATAGAGGAAGCATTTACCCCCATAGTTACCTTGTCCTCCCCATTGCCCTTGATTTTCCTCCTATTGGTGCACATATCTTTCAAGAATTTTGCATATTTAGGAATTTGCTTGATTGCATCCAATAGGGGAATATTCATTTGCACTTTCCAGAAGGTTTCCAGTGTGTCCGGATCTAAATCTGTTCCACTTGCTTTTCTGGGATAGATCCTCTGTGGAAATGGCAGTAGGGGAGTGAAATTTTCATCTATGGTGCCTTTTGTTGAGCGTTGTAGCACTATTTGAGCACTACGGTGCTCTTTAGAGTTCTTCTAAGTAGCTTCTTCTGTCTTGGCTAAGCGCTGCAACACTATTTGAGCACTGTGGTGCTCACTCGAGAAGTGCTCTTGTGCCAGTTCTTCATCTGCATGCTCAGCTGAGCACTGCAGCACTATTTGAGCACTGCGGTGCCCAACAGAAACCTTTTCTCGCTCAATTTTCTCTTGTCCTTCTTCCTCTGTAGGCCTTGTTGTTTCTGGAATTTTTGTCCCAGACCTCAAGATGATTGCACCGACATTTTTTTTTTGGATTTGGCACGGTCTGAAAAAGTAACTAGGAAGTTGGGGCTTGTTGACTTTGATTTTGCTTCATTTGAGTCACCTCCTCTCTTAGCTGGGTATTATCCTTTCTTATTTCCTGCATTTGCTCCATCATCATCTTCATCATCTTGTTCATAGTGGGATCTGAGGATAGAGGTGCAGGAAGAGCCTGTTGCCTTTGATAAGGTGTCAGATATTTTTGCTATGAAGATTGGCCCTGTTGTTGAGAATTATTTCCCCACTTAAAATTGGGGTGATTCTTCTAGCTGGAGTTATATGTATTCCCAAATGGGAACTAACCATGCCCTCCCATATGCATCACATGTGTGAATTTTTCTCACTCAAAGAGCCATGCCTTGACCTTACACAAACCATACTTTGAGTCATATAAACCATGCTCTCATCCATGCTTCCAAGGACAACATCTAGAAGCCTTTCTTTCCCCCATTTTCTGGTCAGATTTGCGCCAGCCCTCACCCCCATTTTCATGAATTATTTCATTTCAAAACTTGAAGAAAAATCACCTCAAATCACCATACTTGTCATACCTTGTCACAATTTCAATCAAGCTTGCTTTTTCTAATGAATAACCAAGTGAAATAAATCAATTCCTCCATTTATTTGTGGCTGAAAATCTTCCAGCCATGTCTTACTTCTAGAAGCCTAATTTTATTCACAATTAAAAGAAAAGCTCACTCAAAAACCCATGCTTGAACCCATGCTTTGTGTCATGAACTCCATACTTCAAACCATGCTTGTATGACACAATCAAAAAGATATTTTCTCTTCCTTTCCCCCTCAAAAGCTACGGCCACTCCCCCCCCCCTTTGGTGAGCCTCATTGTTTTGTTTTCCTATAAATAGGTGCCTTAGATGAACTTGTGTCACTTTTGGTCCATTTGGTAAGTTTGAGCACTTTAAGCATTTGTGAGTTCCTTTCCTTTTCTCTCTAAGTCTCAAGAGAGTTCCCTTTTGCTCTTCATCTTCATCCTCTCTTCATCTCTTCATCTCTTCATCTTATCATTATCTCTTAGACCTTAAACAATTTCCTAAAGCCTTGAACCACTATCAAACCTCTCAAACACCTCACCTCAAACACAACCTCATCTCAAACACAACTCCAACCTCCTTATCTCCCCTTGGTCGAAACCATCAAGCCCTTGGAGGAGCTCATCATCTTGTTTTCCTTTTTAAAAGTTCAAGCTTTGTGTCTTCACTCTAGGTAGGAGTGTTTTCTAAACTTTGTTTCTTGAAAAATGAGTTTCTCTAGCTTTCTCTTGGATTTCTTTTGAAACTTTCCTTTGGTTCTTTCTTTCTTCTCATTTCGGCCATGAGGCCTTGATGAACACATGATAGCTCAATGATGAGGACTCCTAGATGACGACTAAGTGTTCATCTCAAAAGAACCTTTAGAGCTTGAGGTTTTACTTCCTTTGAGTTTCAACTTCATTTTCTAACTCAAACATGATGTTTACTCAAGAACACCTTTTCTTTTCTTGCTATTTTGATTTCGGTTCTTTGCTTCCTTTTCTTTAATATTTCGGTTTTCCATTTCCTTTTTGATCTTTGAGGTTTTGTTTGTTTAGAAAGTTTGTTTCTTTGTGCTTGATGATGATGTTCAAGAACTTCATAGTTCCTTTGGGAACTTGGTTCAAGAACTCTAGAGCTCTCTTTGTAATGAGATATATGTTGGGTTGTTACTTTATTAAAGTCTTGAATGAGCTCTAGCTAACCATAAAATGAACCTTGCATCATGTTTATTTTATGCTTTGCACATCATGTTTACTTCCTTGCTATCACTAAGTACCAAGATAATGAATGAACTTGCATTATCATATTTATATTTCAAGCTATACATTATCATGTTTATATTTCAAGTTATCACTAAAAATCAAAGATAATAATAGGTTGCACCTCATATTTATTTTATGCTATCACTTTACTTTCTAATGGAACCTAAAATGAGTGCATGAGCATGTTTATTTTTATGTCATCACTTAACTAGACCTAGAACTCAAAGACTTGCCCATTGTTGTCTCAAACAAAGGTCTAAAAATATTTATTTCCTTTGGTTCATATTTCGGCCCTAAGAGGTTTTGATGTTTCTAAGTTTGAAAACTATGTTTCATACTTTTTCTAAGCTTTTATGAGTACAAGGAATATATAGAATTAAGTTTTATGAATTTAGGACCTCTTGAGACAAAGTTGATTTAGTCACTGCCCTCTTAAATATTTTTATGATTTTAGATGTTAAAGATGTTTATAAATGAGTTTTGAAAGTTTTAAAAAGGTTCAAAGAGAAACTACTATTTTATGAGCTTTAGAAATTGTGTTTTATGCCTTTATGGAGAATGTTTGTTTCGATTCTGCCTTGCCATGATTTGCCACTGTATGAGCTGTGTTAATGATGATAATATGCTTGAGTTTGAGTATAATTAATGGTAAAGCTCATATGTGAAAGATAAGAGATGTTAGAAACTAGAAAAGAATTAATTTGAGAGTTATAGATCCTTTAATGTTTGAATTTTCTGGATTCTGTCCAGCAAGGTTCAGTAATGCTAATCATGGATTTAAATTAGTTTAAATGTGTAGGAATGACTCATAAATGGTTTAGGCCATGATCTTGATGCCTTAGGAGCAAACCGGACTTAGAAAGGGTCATTGTTGTGACTCCTAGGTACCCGTAAAGTTAGGAATATGAATTCTGCATTCTTGAGGTTTAGAGATGTTCTTGACCATAGTGTGAGGTGAGAAATACTTAGTTAAGACCTTATAAGTTCCCAAGAGATTAGGTTTGATGATTTATAACTTAGAATGTGAGTTAAGGACCTTAAGGGTCAATGCATAAGACACTAAGAAGTTGTTAATGCTATGATGTGTTGTATGATGCAATGAGGAATGATCTCATTTGAGAGTTATATGCCCTTATGCCACATGATTTATGTTTATATGCTTTGATGCGTTATTTTATGTGCTCAAGTATTGACATGCATCCATGATATAATATGTTGCATTCATAACATCAAGATGCATGATAAAAGGAATGGACCTTGGATAATTAGTTTGGAAAACCCTAGATTGAACCTTATATGCATGATCACTATTTTATAATTAAACCCAAGGTTCCTGAGGATGTGTATGATGTAACCCTAGGATAGGAGACTCCTACTGAGATTCTTTAGCAAGAATTCTCACTCCTCTCTCTTCTTTTCTTCCGTCACATCTTCAGAGACCGATGGCGACGTTCATGCTCTTCATTGACACGCCTGTTTGGGAGGTGCACTACGACCCGAACCACCATTCGTATCATTTCGAGGGTCGTTGTGCCGTCCGTGTTTTTATGTACATGGGTCGACCTTTCACTTACCCGGTTTCGAGCTACCAGTTCACTCCTACTGCACCTTTTGGTGGTCATGACATGATCTTCGAGCGCACTCGCCCCCGCATGACGAGCAGCTACTCCGTGCCCGTACCTCTGCCTCGACTATCTGCGACTACCCGGAGTTCGTTCCTCCCTCGAGGAGGTCTGAGACTGATCCATCCGAGGATTCACCGACGCATCTCCCTTCGGAGGGCTCCGCTCCCTTTCCCCAGTTCCCGCGCGAGAGGAGTGAGGAGACCGTGAGGCAACCATGCTTAGCGAGGAGAACTGAGATGTGTCCGCGTCGAGGAGCTCATGTTCAGCCGCCATGAGTTCCCTTCACGCTCCATTGGCCTACACAGGAGGAGATAGAGCATTTCCCCGATTACCTGCCTCCATCGCCCTAGGATCCCCGTCGTCACTAGTTCTAGATGGAGAGCTTTGCAAGTACCTGAGCTTTTATGGAGATCTTCCCTTCGATAGTACCTTTTGGGAGGGGTTGTAGTTTGTACTCGTAGTCTAGTAGGAGGGTAGTATTTTGGGTTTTTCTATCTTCATGTTGAACCATGTACTTTACATTTTCTGTTGTATTTTCTTTTCCGTTGTATTACAAGCTATGCCCGTCTCCATGAAGGTATGACTACTTATGTACTTAAATTATGTTATTAATGGAATGCTTCCTTGGTTATATGCTTTACTCTATGATCTCTAATAATTGTTACGCGTGCTTTATGTTTCTGTCGTTCTACTAGTTAAGTTCGCGGCTCTCACTTTGTTTATGTTTTCAAAAAGAAAAATTTACCCGTAATTTCCGCTAAGTATTTTATTAAAAAGTTGAGACTAAGAAGTAATAACCTAATGATTAGCCTAATATGTTCTAGAGTATTGGGTTAAAAATTAGGGTGTTACATCCACCTCATTAGGTCTCATGCCAGAACACACCATGTGCAACTTCTTTAAGTGCTGGTGGGGATTTTCTCCAGACAGCCCATGGAACTTGGGCAAAGCATGTACCATATACCTTTTTAGCTCAAAATCATTCTCTAGTCTAAGGTATGTAATGGCCAAGGGCTGTCGGGTGAAATCAGGAGCAGTAAGCTCCCTTAATGTATGTTGGCGTTCTCCTATATCACTTGTATTTCATGAAACACTAAACAAAGGATCAGAATGCTTAGATGGTTCCACTTGTTTATGCTTTGTCTATCTGATTTTTCTTAAAGTTTTCTCAATCTCAAAGTCAAGAGGCATCAAATTTCTAGCAGACAGGGAAAGCCTCATACAAGGGAACAACCAGTTTTTTTTTTTTTTTTTTTTTGTAGAATAGAATAAAATAAACAGTAGAAAACAAAATAATATTAAAAAAATGAATATAAAAAAATTGGAAATTTTTTTAATAAAAACAAAAACAGTAAATAAAAATAAAATAAATTGAAATAAATAAAAATAGTTAAACAAAATAAAATTGAAATAAAAGAAAATTAAAAAAACTAGAATAAAATAAATAAAATAAAAATAGTAAAATAAACAACTAAGTTCTAATGCCTCTCCAACAACGGCGCCAAAATTTGAACGAAGGCTTTCTCCTACATCCTCAAATTAGAAATTTATTTTAATGCTAAGTTGCACAAAAAATGTAGTAAATGGCACAAACTAGATCATCTCGCAAGGAGGCTTTAATACTTAGTTGGGAAAATTAGGGGTTTTGAAGAATTAAAATTAAAAGATAATAACAACAG
This sequence comes from Dalbergia cultrata, assembly GCA_031216105.1. Taxonomy (NCBI): domain Eukaryota; kingdom Viridiplantae; phylum Streptophyta; class Magnoliopsida; order Fabales; family Fabaceae; genus Dalbergia; species Dalbergia cultrata. The sequence goes on along the minus strand of CM062353.1, from coordinate 32,201,312 downwards.
GATAATAGTAACAATAAAGAAAAGAGAGAACCTGAAAATAATAGCAATAATTTTTGCCACAATCTCCAAGAGAAAGCACCTTCACCAATGGAACCCTTAAAGATAGAAGAGAGACGTAGAGAGAGAATAATAGCAACCTAAAATGTAGATCTAAAAGTGAGTCCAAAGTTATCGTAAAAGTCTATAACATTTCTATATATACTTCTCTCTAAAATTAGGCCAAAATGGGCCCAAAAACAAATAAAATGAGCTATTCTACGTCATTACATGAGCATTACGACCCTCATTGAAGCAATGAGCTGTGTTAATAAAAATTATTTTTTCGGTTGTTGTTGAGCTACAGCGCTAAACAAAATTGAATCTGTCTTTGGCACTAGAAATAACAATTGTAGCCCTTTGAATAATCTTTTTAATGCCATGAAAATCACCTCAATTGGACATCTGTAGCTCCACATATTACGAATATGCTAATTGAAGATCAAGTTGGACAGCATCAAAACTTCAGCAACCTTTAATCTTGCAACTCAATTTTCACCAAGATCCTCTTAGAAATAGGTTTTATGCTGAACATGAAAGTTTTAGAGAATTTCTTGAGCTTTGCAAAACATTTTTATTTATCTCAATTTGATCTCTATTGAAATAGATAAGAATTTTCCATTACAATGTTTTCTTCAAATGTGCTCAAATAAGCTTAAGAACTCTTCTATTTTGCTCCCAAATTCTTCCCAATAATTTCCAACCTTGTTCTTGACATTTTGCATTTGATCCAAAACTCATGTGCATAAACCCATACTCAAAGAGGCAAGTCAAATGCAACATAATGTAATTACAAATTATTCCAAAATCAATGCAAAAGCCAATAATTTTATTAAAATCACACAATGAGGAGTAAATCAAAATCCTTATTAATTGCATCAATAACACAATAAACTTCATATAAAAAGCTAAGATTTGGTAACAAGATAAGTGGCGTAAATGCCCCTTATCAATCTAATAATCTCATCAATATACATCTGTGGATACTGATGAGCTTGATAGGTGGTTTTCACTGGAAGAAAGTGAGCCGACTTAGTCATATAATCTACTATGACCCATACAGAGTCAAACCCTTTAATGGTGCAAGGTAGCCCTATCACAAAGTCCATAGTGATTCATACCCACTTCCATTTAGGTATTTCTATTTGTTGAAGTAATCCTGTGGGCCTTTGATGTTCAGCCTTAACTTGCTGACACACTAAACAACAAGACACAAAGTCACTAATATCCCTTTTCATACCTTCCTGCCAATATAATTGCCACAGATTTTGATACAACTTAGCTGAGCCTGGATGTATAGAGTACCTAGAATTATAAGCTTCTTCCAAAATGGTCTTCCTAAGATTTCAAGCATCGGGTACACACAGTTGATTACCAAATCGATGTACTCCTCCTTGATCCATTGTGAACTCAGAGGTTGCCCTAATTGTGACATCATTTTGCAGTTTAAGCAATCTAGGATCTTCGTTCTGAAGCACCTTAATTTGCTCCATGAAGGATGACTGGGCTCTTACATGAGCTAAGAGTATCCCAGACTTTATTAAGTCAAACTTAACACCACTAGCTTCAAGCTTGTGAATTTCTTCCACTAACGGCCTCTTTACATGAGCAATGTGAGCCAAACTACCCGTCGACTTCCTACTCAAGGCATCTGCTACAATGTTAGCCTTACTAGGATGATACAAGATGGTGCAATCATAATCCTCAAGCAACTCCATCCACCTTCGCTACCTTAGGTTCAAGTCCCTTTGTTGGAATATGTACCTCAGACTCTTATGATCGGTGTAAATCTCACACATTTTGCCATAAAGATGATGTAACACCCTAATTCTTAACCCAACTTTCTAGAACACATTAGGTTAATCATTAGGTTATCACCTCTTAGTCTCATCATTTTATTAAAATACTTAGCAAAAATTATAGTAAATTTTTTTTTGAAAACATAAAGCAAAGTGAGAGCCGCGAACCTAACTAGTTGAATGACAAAAATATAAAGCACGCGTAACAATCATTAGAAATCACAAGATAAGGCATATACTCAAAGAACAACGGTCATGATAATAAGAGAAACATTTCATTGATAACAATATAGTTGAAGTACATAGCTAGTCATACCCTCATAGGGACGGGCAGAGCTTGTAATACAGCAGAAATAAAATACAACGTAAAACAAAAAAGCAGAAATAAACCATAACTACCCGAGTGCACCTATGGTGGATAACCTCAAAAACAAAAGAAGGTTTATCCACTCTACGTGTGGGTGTGTGCACTAAGCCTCCCCTACGACGTCAACTACGGGAAACCGGGAAACAGTGGAGTGTAACCAATCCATGGACGCAGGGCAGCAGGAGTGGATACACGTGAAGACTGAGCGTGAGCTCCTCGATAGGGACGCCTCTCGGCTCGCCTAGCCAGTCTCATCTGTGTAACGGTCTCTTCGCTCACGTCTCGCACAAACTGAGGTGTACGAGCAGAACTCTCGCTATACATGTGCATCGGCAGGTCCTCGGATGGGTCGTCCTCCGAATTCGGGGATTGAGGCACGTAGTCCTGGAAGCCTCTAGGCATCGAACCACTAGTATACGTCCACATAATCCTCTCGTCTCGTGTCCGGGCACGCTCAAAAACTATCACATCGTCGTAAGGTGACATCGGGGAGAAACAGTAGCTCTGAACAGGATGTGCAAATGGGCATCCAATGAACATGAAGACTCGCACGGTGCACTGCCCCTCAAAATGATATGACCCGTGGTCCAGGTCATAGTGAACCTCCCAAGTAGGTGTGTCAACGAAGGCCACGAACGTGTCCATCGCTCTCTGAAGATGTGACGAGAGAAAGAAGAGAGAAGAGTGAGAATTCTTGCTAAAGAATCTCACTAGGAGTCTCCTATCCTAGGGTTACATCGTTCACATCCTTAGGAATCTTGGGTTTAATTCTAAAACAGTGATCATGCATATAAGATTCAATTTAGGGTTTTCCAAAACTAATTATCCAAGGTCCATTCCTTTTAGCATGCATCTTGATGTTATGAATGCAACATGTTAAAGCATGGATGCATGGTCATACTTGAACATATAAATCAGCACATCAAACATATAAACATAAACCATGTGGCATAAGGGCATATAACTTTCAAGTGGATCATTCCTCAACTTCGTGACATCAAACATGGTACTTTAGCGTAATAAGCCACCCTAAAAATAACTAGGTTATGAGATCATACCTCAGCTAGTCGTCACTAGCTCTAGCTTATTATCTGAATAAGCGAGACATAAATAATAATCCCGACTCGCAAGTACGGGTAGGGGGCAGGGATCACCTCTCTTAGGATATACCCTCTTTGAAATGTTTTGCGGGCATTAAGCCATAGCAATTTGTCCGCTTTGGTAGGCTGCATCTACTCATACCCTCACGGATTTGTCTCCCCTGGGGGTGCTCGGCCGAACCGGTGTCACCCAGGAAAACGCGTCTCAGTGCTTTATCACATAAAAATCTCCTGGAGGTGCTCAGCCGAACCGATGTCACCCAGGGTTTTCAACTCATATGGTACTTCTTAAACATTTCTTTAACCCTTTAAGGTTTGACAGAAATTCGGCAGCATAACAGCTATTAAACCGAATTTCCTTCAAACTGCCACAAGCTAATTCACATATCATGTTCTCACGAAATCTCAGGCTATGATAAACTTTAGCAGTTTCATCAATCATTTTCTCATGCATCAAGCACATCTCATCATATCATTGCATCATATAACACATCATAGCATTAACAATTTGTTAGTACCTTATGCATTGACCCTTAAGGTCTTTAACTCACATTCTAAGTTATAAATCATCACACCTAATCTCTTGGGAACTTATAAGGTTATAACTAAGTATTCCTCACTCCATACTATGATAAAGCACATCTCTAAACCTCAAGGATGCATAATTCATAATCCTAACTTTACGGGTACCTAGGAGTCACAACAATGACCCTTTCTAAGTCCAGTTTGCTCCTAAGGCATCAAGATCAAGTCCTAAACCAATTATGAGTCATTCCTACACATTTAAACTAATTTAAAACCATGATTATCATTACTAAACCTTGCTGGACAGAATCCAGAAAATTCAAACGTTAAGGGATCTAAAACTCTCAAATTAATTCTCTTCTAGTTTCTAACTTCTCTTATCTTTCACATATGCGTTTTAACATTAATTATACTCAAACATAAGCATATGACCATCATTAAAACAGCTCATACAGTGGTCATACAAGGCAAGGCAGAACCGAAACCAACATCTCCATACAAAGGCATCAAACACAATTTCTAAAACACATAAAATACTAGTTTCTCTTGGAACCTTTTTAAAAATTTCAAAACTCATTTCTAAACATTTTTATCATCTAAAATCATAAAAATATTTATGAGGGCAGTAGCTAAATCAAACTTGTCTCAAGAGGTTCTAAATTCATAAAACTTGGTTCTATATATTCCTTTAACTCATAAGAGCTTAGAAAAATTATGAAACATAGTTTTCAATACTTGTAAACAAACAAACCCTTAGAGGCCGAATGCTCAAGCCAAGGAAATAAATATTTTCAAGCCTTTGTTTGAGACAACAATGGGCAAGTCTTTGAGCTCTAGGTTCATTTAAGTGATGACATAAAAATAAACATGCTCATGCACTCATTTTAGGTTCCATTAGAAAGTAAAGTGATAGCATAAAATAAATATGAGATGCAACTTATTATTATCTTTGATATTATGTGAGAACTTGAAACATAAACATGATAATGCATAGCTTGAAATATAAACATGATAATGCAAGTTCATTCATTATCTTGATACTTAGTGATAGCAAGGAAAGTAAATATAATGTGCAAAGCATAAAAGTAAACATGATGCAAGGTTCATTTTAAGGTTGGCTAGAGCTCATACAAGACTTTAACATATAACAACCCAACACTCATCTCATCACAAAGAGAGCTTTAGAGTTCTTGAACCAAGTTCTCAAAGGAATTATGAGATTCTTGAACATCATCATCAAGCTCAAAATAAATAGACTTTCAAAACAAAACAAAACCTCAAAGATCAAGGAATCAAAACTGAAATATTTAAAGGAAAAGGAACAAGGAACCGAAATCAAAATAGCAAGGAAAGTAAAGGTGTTCTTGAACAAAAATCCTTTTGAGCTAGATAATAAAGATGAAACTTAGAGAAAACAAAAACTCAAGCTCTAGAGGTTCCTTTGAGATGAACACATAGTCATCATCTAGGAGCTCTCATCATTGAGCTATCATGTAGCCAAAAGGACCAAGAGACCGAAAATACAAGAAGAAGAAACAAAGAAAGTTTCAAAAAGAAAATCCAAGAGAGAGCTAGAAAAGCTCATTTTTATGAAAAACAAAGTTTAGAAAACACTCCTACCTATAGTGAAGACAAAAAGCTTAAACTTTTGAAAAGGAAAACAAGATGATGAGCTCCTCCTTGGGGCTAGATGGTTTCAGCCAAGGAAGAACAAGAAGGTTGGAGTTGTGTTTAAGGTGTGGTGTTTGAGAGGTTTGATGATAGTTCAAGGCTATGGGCTGGTGTTTGAAGGTTGAGAGATGATGATAGGATGAAGAGAGGATAAAGATAAAGGTGATGAACAAGAGAGAACTCTCTTGGAACTTAGAGAGAAAAAGAAAGGAAACTCAAGAAAGCTTAGCAAACTAAAAAGTGTGCAAATGAGCTAAAGTGTTTGCAAGTTCTTCTAATGCACCTATTTATAGAAAAACAAAACAATTAAGGCTCACTCATGGAGGCCTTGGCTATAGCAATTTGGAGTAAACGGAAGAGAAAAATATCTCTTACACAAGGTCATTCAAGCATGGTTTGAAGCATAGAGTGTATGATACAAAGTATGGCTTGATGTGAGTGAATTTCCTATCAATTTTTGAATGAAATTAGGCTTCTAGAAACAAAGCATGGCTGGAAGTTTTTCAGCCACAAATAAATGAGGAAAATGGGTTATTTTAATTAGTTATTCATTTGGAAAATCAAACTTGATTGAAAGTATGACAAGGTATGGTGTATATGACTTGAGGTATAGCTTTGGAGTGTTGAAAATTTGAACATGTAATGCATATGGAGGGGGGAAGGCTTCGGCCAGACTGGGCAGCATGGAGGGAGAGGGATTTTGATCATCTAATTGTGTGTTAATGGTAAGTTTAAGTGTGTATTAGTTTAGGTACAACGTTAGGAATAATTAAGCTTAAGTTTAGGTAACTAAGAATGAGGTTTAAGGATTTTATGACAAGATTAGGAGTGATCATACATCATTAGAGAATTAAAAACTCATTTGTGAATAAACAATGTGTAACACAATTCCATGATTTAAGGAATTGGAAAGAGAAAATACTATTTAAGATTCCATGACTAGAAGTCTTGAATTTAAAATAGGATTTCAAGTTGTAATTAAGCACTTTTAGGTTTTAATCAACTTTAATAAATTATTTTGACTCAAAATTAATTATGAAAATTAATTAACCTTCGATTAGAGCCTAATATTGCTTAGGATTGCTTAATCACGCGATTAAGCGTAAAAATACGAAACTAGGGGCAAAATCGTAATTTTGCACTAATTTTGCCCGGGACCTCCGGGACCAAAACTAAAGTCACAGTCTACATAAAAACGCCTTTTAAAACCATCTGGAGAAGTTTCGGGTTCATCCGGCACTTGCAAACGGGTAAAACACCGCAAGGGCGTTTTGGTCATTTTGACCCGAAAAATCGAAAAACAAGATTTTCGATCCCGGAAAGGTATACAAGTCATCTAATCCCCTTCCAACATTGAGTTTGCCCCTTGAGTACTGCCGGACCGGCTTTCCTTGAATTCCGGGCCGAAAATGACCTCAAGGACATTTTGGTCATTTTCATTCTAACAGAAAATCGGGGCGTTACAGATGATGTCTCCAAATCTTCAAAGTAAAATTACTGCTGCCATCTCCAGATAATGAGTGGGATAGTTTTGTTCATGCTTCTTTAGCTGTCGCGAAGCATAAACAATGACTTGGCCGTGTTGCATCAAAACACAAACAAGTCCTATCTGAGAGGCATCACAGTAAACTGAGAAACGATGCTAAGTTTAGACAAGCCTTAATTATTTGAAAATTTTCCTCACATACAACTGACCATTGAAACTTCATATTCTTTTGAGTCAACTTAGTCAATGGCATAGAAATTCTTGAGAAGTCCTTAACAAACCAACGGTAGTAGCCTGCCAATCCTAAAAAGCTAAGAATTTCAATAACTGAATTAGGTCTTGGCCATTGCTAGATAGTATCAATCTTTTTCTGATCCACCATAATCCTATCCTTGGATAGGAAGTGACCAAGAAAAGCCATTTGATCAAGCCAAAATTCACATTTAGAAAACTTGGCATTAAGGTTGTGATCCCTTAAAGTTTACAATATAATCCTTAGATGGCATTCATGCTCTTCCATAGTCTTGGACTATACCAAGGTATCATCAATAAAGATGATCACAAAGTGATCCAAGGAGGTTTTGAACAAACAATTCATCAAATCCATAAATGCAGCTGGGGTATTTGTCAAGCCAAAGGACATTACTAAGAATTCATAATGCCCAAAACCGGTACGGAAGGCAGTCTTAGGAATATCTTCATCTTTGATTTTCAATTGATGATACCCAGAGCAGAGATCAATTTTAGAGAAACAAGAAGCTCTTTGAAGCTGATCGAACATATCATTAATTCTTGGTAGCATGTACTTATTACGCACAGTGAGTTTATTAAGTTGCATGTAGTCCACACATAATCGCATCAAATGATCTTTCTTCTTCACGAAAAGCACTAGAGTGACCCACGGGATATGCTTGGATAGATGAAACCTTTCTCTAGCATATCTTGTAACTGATCATTCAACTCCCGTAATTTGGTAAGAGCCACGCGGTAAGAAGGGATGGATATGGGTTAAACTTCTAGGGCAAAGTCTATACTAAACTCTACCTCCCTTTCAGTAAGCAATCTTGGTAATTCGCCTGGAAATGCGACTAGGAATTCTCTAACCATAGGGACTTGGTCAATGATAGGCACTTCAGCCTCAACATCTTTAACAATCACAGGGAAGGCTTGATTGCCTTTATTCATCAAGTGCAAAGCACTCATGGATGAGATCAAAGTAGTTGGGGTAAGATAACTATCCCCTTTAAACACAAAAGACGGACCATCTGGAATGTCAAACCTCACTACCTTGGAATAGTAATTGACATTGGCATGACAAGGTGCTAACCAATCCATGCCTAGGATAACATCAAAATCAACCATCTCAAGAAGCTTCAGATCAGCTAAGGTGTCTATATCATTCACACTGACAACACAAGATCGAAATACTAACTGGACCCATAAATATTCTCCCATTGGAGTACTAACCCAAAATGGGTTTTGCAACAACCCAGGTTGCTTGCCAAAGTGAGATGAAAAATACGGAGATACATATGAATGTATAGAACCCGGATTAGTTAATATTTGTGTATCAAAAGAGCAAACTTGGAGTGTACCTGCAACCACTTCATTGGATGCCTAAGCATCCTGTCTCATCATGGCAAATATCCGGGGTTGACCTCTGCCCCTATGGCCTGACCCTCTGCCACCAAGGCCTCTACCACCTACTGCTCTACCACGAAAACCAAAGGAACTCCTTAAGGAAAGGGCTAATTGAGATGATGTTAGTATGACTTGATGGGCTAAATTCTGAGCTTGGGCTTCTCTTGAGCATGGCAATCTCTCAAGAAGTGACCTATTTGCCCACAACCATAACATGCCCTTTAGTTCTCATGGTAGAATCCAAAATGGTGCTTCCCACATATTCTGCATAATGGCCTCATAGGGCTTGATTGCTTGAATCCCTGTATGCTCCCTTAAGTCTAGGTAACAGAATAAGATTTGGAGCCCAATGCACTTGTTGGAGTAAGCCCATAGGAGCTGGCCCTACCTGAGTGTTCTTGATGTTGCCTTAGGGCGGTATAACCTCCTCCTGAGCTAGAACCTCCAGAAAAAGCTCCTTTCATATTAGTTTTCTTAACTACCTCTCGAGAGGCTTTCCTTTCCTCTATCCCAGACTCAATGCTATAAGCAGCATCCACAACTTCAGCATAGGACATTTTGCCGAAACTTGGTGAAAGAGCTATAAACAACGGTTGTATTTATCCTCGGACAAACATTCGAACTCTCTTAGTCTCCGTGGACACTAAATCTAGGACATATCTAAAGAGACAGAGCAGTGGGCTATTGGTAAAAAAGCGCATGAAAAAGGGGGTTTAATCGTTCTTTCTGAAAACTTCTTTCTGACCTGAAATAATTTTGAATAAATAAATCTATCAGGCTAGAGGCTTGAAGTGCAGCAGAAAGATGGTGAGTAGTTTCAGAAAGTAAGTTTCTGATGCATGTTTAATTCGTCCTTGGTTCATTAAAATAATCAGTGCATTATCTAAAGTGATTGACAATATAAATAAACATTAGGGAAGAGAGAAATAAACATGAGAGTTTTTATACTGGTTCAGCCAAACCTGCCTACATCCAGTACCCAACACATGTTGAGGTTTCACTAACAACACCTCTCCAAGCTGAACTTGCACAGTGGCTAACTCCAACTGTGACTTAATCGATAGTTCTGTACCAGCCTCTCCAAGCTGAACCATGACTTGCAGACATCTTCTACTACCACGTTGTAAGTATTCTTTCAAACAGCCTCTCCAAGCTGAACCATGGAGAACAAATACCTTTGCACTCACGTTGTAAGTAGTCTTTCAAACAGCCTCTCTAAGCTGAACTGTCATAAGCAAATACCTTTGCTAATACGTTGCAAGTAGTTTTACCTTAGCCTTTCTAAGCTATATCTCACACTGATCACTAATGGATCAAGGTTACAAAGGTTATGTGTTTGGGTTGCCACTCAAACTAACCTACACTCAAGTTTCCTTAAAGATGCTAGCTAATACAGACTTGGGAAACTTAGAGTGACTTTTTTCTCCTATCTCCTCACATGAAGAGTATACAAATATAAATATATTTTAGATCTAAGAAAGAAGATTTTTACACTTCGTGATTGATTACATAAATTGATGAACAGTACAAGAAGTGTGGAGAGATTTTTCCAGAGATTTTGCACTAATGCTTTCAATTCTCTCATCAGCTTTCAAGCTCGGTATCTCCATTTATACAGGTCTATCTTTTTTACTGTTGCCTCTTTGATTTGATCTCCAAGTGGCATGTGTATTTCGTTAGATGTTTCTTGGAACGTTAGTTTAGAGAAGTAGGTTGACAACTTGTCCCATCATTGCAGAAACCGTTGTAATGTAGAGATTTCTAAAGTCCTTTTTTTTTCTTTTTACTTTTGGCCCATGGTTTTTGAACTCCACCTCCTAGGATCTTGACTCACTTAGGCAGAAGAGATGACGTACCAGTTATAACAGTGGATCTCATTTGAGATTTGAAATTTGAAATTCGAAACTCCCTCCATTTTTCCTCAGCGTTCTTTGCTCCACTCTTCAATGAGCGTTCTGACGTTGTAGTCAATCACGTTGATTTTTCTCTAATCTTCCAGTCTTCAATCTTGATTGCTTGATGTTGATTTCTCTGCGATTGTTGTGATTTATGACTAAGTAACACGCTGCTCTTGGACATAAATTGATTTCTTTATCATGAGTGTTCTTTCTTATGTCCTGTGTTACTTTCGAATATCTTTTCCTTGGTTTCTCAATTTCTGACTTGATCAACTTCAGTCCTCTAGCATTTATGCTTTCTATCCTTGAGATAATATTCACTTTTTATGCTTGATCTCCTCTCATAAGATAAACATGATTTCTCATGTGTAGTGAAATTATTCCCGGTTCAAGTATGCTTCAATGCCTTTGGCCCATGAACATGAATACGTTCTTTGCTTGAAATAAGATTCACTTTCTAATTATTTTATTCTCTTCCCATGACATATATATCATGCTTGCACATGCACAGTGAAACATTATTCTTGCATTGAGTCCGTATCATGCCTTAATCTGTATACACTTACTTCGCTCGAGTTCATATTCACTTTCTGATTAATTTAATCTCTTCCTACGAGATATAACATTCTTACACATGCAGAGTGAAATATTATTGCTTAGGTTCATGTAATATAAACCAGATCTACCTGTTAAACTTTGTCAAGAAACTCAAGGTAGCCATTAGTCGTTCTTCAAAAAAGTTTCTCTAAATTGGCTTTGTTGTCATTCGAAACCTTTTAAGCTTCATACTTTCTGAGTACTTTCTGAAAAGTTCTGGAATTTACATGGGCTTCATACTCAATTACTAATATGCCTGATGTTTGTTTAAGCTTCTCAAACTCCGCAACTAAGTCCTCCTTGTTACTTTCGAGCAGAAATCTCATCATGAACACGTTCTTGAATTCATTCCAACCCATAGGTGGCAATCTAGCTATCTCCATACCCTCATGCAAAGTTTCATACCACTACTCGATTGCCCCGATCAAATTATAAGATGCTAACTCCACCACAGTATCATCTGGGCATCTAAGGGCTCGAAGAGCCTTGTTAGTTCAATCTAGGAACATTTGGGGGTCTTCATTCAACAAATTCCCTGAGAAAGTAGGTGGATTCAACTAGAGGAAGGATTCAATGGACACATCTGTCCCACCTTGAGTTTGATGATTCCTTCTATGAGGTTCTTCCTCATCATGTGGTTGTGCTGTACTTTCTCTACCACAATTCAACATCTCCACCAAGTTATTAATGGCCTGATAGACCTATCACTTCTTAGCAGCCATATTCACAGGTTCCTCTTCTAGTTCAGGTTCAGATTCGGGTTCTAGTTTGGTCGTCCTTCTATGACTTCCACCCGAGCCATTACCTATAGGTCCACCATCCTGGCCTTGACCTCTATGACCTCCACCGTGGCCTTGGCCTCTACGGCCCCGACCTCTATGGCCTCCACCCTGGCCTCACCTCCTCCTTCTAGGTGGAGGAGAGGGAGCTCAGTTAGATTCTACACCCTGGCCTCACATTGCATTGAAGCCTTCTAGAAGGCATCGTAACTGATAGATTGAATAAAGAATCAGAACACAAGAAGGAATTTTAGAATAAGAATGACATAAGACCAAATAATTCCAAAATTGACTCAAGAATACATTCCTATTAGGCCTTTGATAGGGTCGCGCTTTGTGAAACTATTTACACAATCATGACTCTACTAAAGGACACTTGCTCTATATTACACAGGGAAACCTAAGGCTCTGATACCAATTTTGTCACAACCCAACTTGTGTCATTATCGGTGCATAAGGAACACTTTCCCCAGCAAGCCTTAGAACACCAATTTTTTTAGGAAAACGAATAGAGTTTTCTCTGTTTTTTGGACATTCCCCAAATTAAAATACTATAAACTACATAACCCTTCATAAAGTATAAGCTTAAATGTTTTGATTGATAACAAAGTCAGTTTAAAGAAAATACTTTGAAGAATGACTAACGACTACCTTGAGTTTCTTGACAAAGCATAATAGGTTAATTTGATTTGTATCTCACAGACTTAAAGCAAGATTAATATTTCACTTTGCATGTGTAAACATATTTTATCTCAAGGAAAGAGATTAAGCTAAATAGAAAGTAAATATTATGTGAAGCAAAGAACATGTATACAAATTAAAGTACAATACAAACTTAAAGCAAGAATAATGTTTCACTTTGCATGCGCAAGCATGATTTATCTCATGGGAAGAGATTAAGTTAAAAAGAAAGTGAATGTTATTTCAAGCAAAGAACATATTCATGTTCATGGACCACAGGCATAGAACCAGACTTAAATTGGAAATAATTTCACTACACATGAGAAATCATGTTTATCTTAAGAAAAGATATCAAGCTTAAAAAGATGAATATTATCTTGTGGAAAGAAAGTGCAAATGCTTGAGGACTAAAGCAGTTCAAGCTAGAGATCCAAAAACCAAGGAAGGGATCTTCATAAAGTAGCACGGGATATTAGAAAGTACCCCAAGATGAAGAATCAATTCATGTTCAAGAGCAACGTGTTACTCAGTCATCAATCAATACAATCGCAAAGAAATCATCATCAAACAATCAAGATTGAAGACTAGAAGATCGAAGAAAAATTCAAGAGATTGATTATGCAGTTAGACAGCTCACTTTACTATGGAGCACAGAACACTGAGGAAAATGGAGGGAAAATTCAAATTTCAAAATTCAAATTTCAAATCAGAACCAGTATTATAACTGGTACGTCATCTCTTCTGCCTAATTGACTCATGATCATATCTTCTAGAATGAGGAGTTCAAAAACTATGGTCAGAAAGTAAAAGGAAAAATGAGGACATCAGAAAGTAAAAGTAAAAGCTCTACAATACAACGACTTCTGCAACCAATGTGACAAGTCTGTCAGCCTACCTCTCTAGAGTAACGTTCCAAGACACAACTGATGATATACAAGAGTCACTTGGAGATCTGATCAAAAGGTAATGATCATAAAGATGGACCTGTATAAATAGAGATGCCACACATAAACGCAGATGAAAGAGTTGAAGACATAATAGCTTAAATGCTGGAAAAATCTCACCACACTTCCTGTGTTGTTCATCATATTATGTAATCAATCATCTTGAAGTGTAAAAATCTTTTTTCCTCATTCTGTAATGATTTGTATGCTCTTCTGCTGATGAGATATGAGAAAAGAGTCGCTCATGTTTTCCAAGTTTGTATTAGCAAATATTCTTAAGCAAACATAGGTGTAGGTTAGTTTGAGTGGCAACCCAAACACTTAACCTTTGTAACCTTGATCTGGTAGTGATCAGTGTGAGACATAGCTAGAAGAGACTAAGATAAAACTACTTGCAACAGGATAACAAAGGTACTTGCTTATCACGGTTTAGCTTGGAGAGGCTAGTTTAAGACTACTTACAACGTGGCAGTAGAAGTTGTCTGCAGGTCACAGTTCAGCTTGGAAAGGCTGGTTCAGAACTACTCAGTTAAGTCACAGTTGGGGTTAGCCACTGTGCAAGTTAGAGCTTGGAAAGGCTATTGTAAAGACTATCCAGTTTACTTTCTCAGGTTGAGAAAGTTGTTGTTTAATGAAATTTCAACATGTGTTGAGTACTGGATGTAGGCAGGTTATCCGAACCAGTATAAAAATACTTGTGTCCATTTTTCTCTTTCCTAACTTTTTTTATTTTCATGTCATGTACCTTAAGTTAATCATTAATTAAGTATCAATAAAATGCTTAACCATTATTAAGCTTCTGAAACATCTAACCACTATTCCGTTACACTTCAAGCTTCATGCTTGATAAGTTGTTTTATGTCGAATGTTTCAGATTTAAAATGAAGATTTCTGAAAGCATGATTCAACCCCCCCTTCTCATGCATTCTTTTACCAACAAAAAACAACCTGCAATATTTCCAGTTTAAATTCACAGCAAATGGGCATCAAGCATTCTCAGAATGTGCCCTTCTAGCATATAATAATATCTTAGCGTATTCCAAATACCAAATCAGTATTCAAACTCTATTAAACATAATACAACATATAGTTCAAACACAACCAAAGTAAGTTTATGGATATTTTCCATAACATAATCTAAATATCTAAGTCATAATTTCTTAAACATAAGCGTAAAATAGATCCAAGGACCCAGCTTGTGACATATGGAGCAATTTACAACTACATGTTAAAACAAAATATAGGTTCTAACGAAAATGGGCCTTTACAAAAAGGTTCACCAACTTAGAATTTACTAAGATTGTGCCGGAAGAACACCAAAACTAGCACCAACACCTGTATCTAAAAAAGGTGGAAAGATAATGGGGTGAGTTTGGCAACTCAGTGAGAGATACGATATCCATAGTTTACTAAATGCAATTATAAAACAATATAAACATAGTAATGTATATGTACTCACAAAAATATAGATCTAGCCATAACATGAGATTTCTTGATAACATAACTTTACATAATCACATAAATCCAAATATATTAGGGAGTTATTTGAAGCAAAACAATAACAACTCCATACATAACCCAAGATCATATGCGGGTTAGCACTACACCTACTAACTAAAGTTGGGCCGTAGCCATATAAGTCCAGACATGACAAAAGTCATGTATGGGTTAGCACTTCACCTGCTAACTAGAGTTGGCCCATAACCAAATACAAGTCCATACATAGCTACAACTATGTGCGGGTTAGCACCACACCTGCTAATTGGAGTTTCTCAAGGTGTACATCTCGCAGTCATTAACTACAGGTTCTAATTATGGAATTTCCCCAAATTAACTCAAATTTAATAATTAACATAATATTCTCTAACATTCAATATTCTTTGCAGCTTAACCAAAAATATTTAAATCAACATAATAATCACATTCTTGTCTCCAAATATAAATTTTTCATTTTAATCATAAACCCTCATTTTCGATAAATAAATTATTTTCTCATATATCAACATACTTTCAGCTCTTCGTATAATTTTATATTTGTACAATTATTGGTTCCAAGAACCAAAGAAGACTCCACCGATCCCACCAATTCAAATGTTAATATTTGTGATCTAACAATGTCACCAATTTGTATAATTTAGCCCCAAATCATAAAAACCCCAATTTATAGGGTTCAAGAGACACTAAAATTAATCCTAAACTAACTAGAGGTTATAATAATTTCAATAGAGTAGTTTAGAAATTTTCTTACCACTTGAGTAGTTGAAATATTGAAGAGAAAAACTCTAACACTTTCCTAAGCTTCAAGCTCTCTCTAATCAAGTTAGAGAGAGAAAGTGGAGTAGAGGAGAGAGAGAGGAAGAGAGAAAGTGAGAGTGAGAGAAAGAGAGACGCATGGTTATAGGGATAAGGAGGAAGAGGAGATGATGATGGAGGTGGTGGTGATATTTTGTGTTGGTGGAAGCAAAGACGATGAAGAATGGAAAGAAGTGATAATAGGGAGAAAGTTATGGGAGAAGAAGAAAATAGATGGGAAGAAGAGAGGAAGGGAATGTTTCTACCAAGGGGAAAGGAAGAAAAAAAAAAGAGTGGATACCAGTGTGGTTCACACCACTTAAGGTGCATGGTGCACCTTACTCTTTTTTCTTTTCTTTTTTTTAGTTACAACAAATCTATTGGCTCTAATATATAAATATCTTACTTAGCTAATCAGATATACTGGTGTGATGTATGTGTTATAAGTCTTAGCATCAGTTTATATATGATCATATATAGATATATAGATATAGCACACTCTTATACTTAGCTACATCAATATTCTATCTGTATGATTAGCTCTGGTACGTATCATGTCAATACGCTCTGATTTATATATTCTCTTACACTCTATTATGTATGCTAAGATAATGTGGACAACACACTGATATGTAAGATATGTTACACCTTCTCAATTTTTTGTTTTAACATCTACACTTTCACACAAAAAATGAAGTTTCTTATTTTTATATCATAAGCTCTAAAATTCTTGCTCTGATACAATTGGGATCAATTTCTTCTGAGCTTCAAAAATTTCTTTCATGAGCTCTAATACAATTGTGATCAGTTTTCTTTTGAGCTTTAGAAACCTCTCATGTATGCAAAGCTTGTATGTTACATGTTTTCATGCACAATAACTACATCGGGTTTCAAAAATTTGTTTGAATAAAGTCATGTTGAGTATGGATTTAAAGTAAAGATTATATATTACAAATATTATTTACTTTTTTCAAACTCGTATATCT
This sequence comes from Dalbergia cultrata, assembly GCA_031216105.1. Taxonomy (NCBI): domain Eukaryota; kingdom Viridiplantae; phylum Streptophyta; class Magnoliopsida; order Fabales; family Fabaceae; genus Dalbergia; species Dalbergia cultrata. Next base: position 32,184,510 of record CM062353.1, on the reverse strand, counting down.
TCATAAAGGTTATTATGAATGAAAATCAAGCTGCGTTTAATATGAAAGCTTTAAAGCTCATATCTTTCCTAAATTTATTCTAATACCTCTCATAATGCTGTAATACCTCTCAAAAAGTACTCCGAGTAACTTCAGAAGTCTTTTGAAAAAATAAAACAGCTCTAATTTCAGTCATTTAAGGCAATGAAGTGGTTTTGATCTTTTTCATATCATGCCTTAAGAAAAAGACTATCTGAAAATCACATCACATGATGTTTTTGAAAGAATATTTGTTTTTATCAATGCTCTCTATATCATGTTATATTTCTTTCAAAATTTCTTCAAAGGATTTTCTTCAAATTGGTTTATCATCATAAAAAAATGGGAGATTGTTAGCTCCAGAACCCTTCAAAAAATGTTAATGCAAAATGTTTTGAGTGATAACATAACCAATTTAGAGAAAATATTTTGAAGAATGACTATGTCTACCTTGAGTTTCTTGAAGTATTAAAAAATTCCTTTTGTTAGCATAACATGATTGTTAAAGCATAAATATTTTCATTATACATGTGCAAACATGTTTTATCTCTTTTCAAGAGATGAGAACTTAATGGAAGTGAAAAATATATTGTGAAATGAATGTGTACAAGCTCAACGAAGTAAAGAAAATCATCATGTCAAGAAACCAAGGCACAGATCTTCATAATGTAGCACACAACTTTAGAAAGTACGCTTTGAATGAAGATTTCAATCCATCTCTAAATCCAATGTGTTCTACAACCTTCAATCATTATGATTACAATCACTTCATCATTTACGAGTTTTGATTGAAGACTGGAAGATCAAAGAAGTATCAACAAACTGATAGCGCATATCAAAAAGTTCACTTTACAATGAAACAATGTACTTTGCAAGAAAATGAGGGAAATTTGAAATTCAAATTTAAAGTCAAGCTCAGTCTTAGACTGACGAGTCATCTTTTCTGCTAACTTGGTCAACCACTCCAGCCTCTCGAAAGAAAAGTTTAGAAACCTCGTTCAAAAAGTAAAAAGTAGTTTCTGAATGTGAAATTAGAAACCTCTATTTCACAACGGCTTCTGCAATAACTTTGACAGACAATGAGCTACTATAAGCTCCAGAACCCTTCAAAAAGCATTAGAGCTATATGTTTTGAATGACAACAAAACTAATTTAACGAAAATACTTTGAAGAATGACTAATGTCCACCTTGAGTTTCTTGACAAAGCATAGCAGACATTCCCAAATGCATAACACAGACTTAAGCAAGAATAATTTTATTTTACATGTGCAAACATGATTTATCTCGTGTTAAGATATTGAGCTTAATAGAAGTGAACATTATATCATGTAAAGTATGTTTATGTGCATCAAGGATTGAAGTAAATCAAATCAAGAATAAGAAATCAAGGCATGGGACTTCAGAAAAGTATGTTAAGAATGAATATATCATGCAAAATCTAAGTACAATGTGTTACACATACTTCAATCTTTGTGATCGTAACTCTTTCATCATCATAAAGCTTAGATTGAAGATCAGCAAACCAAACAATCATTAAGGAACTGATAGCGCATGTCAAAAAGCTCACTTCATTGTGGAGCATTAAATGCTACAGGAAAATAAGGAAAATTTGAATTTCAAATTTCAAATCTTGAGTCAAACCCAGTTTCAAAACTGGTATGTCATCTCTTCTACTTGTTTGGTCAACCATCCTAGCTTCTAGAAGGGACAGTTCAAAAACCATGGTCAGAAAGTGAAAAAGTAGTTTCTAAAGGAACATCAAAAACCTTAACTATACAACGACTTCTACAACTGATGTCACAGATTGTCAACCTACTCTTCTAGACTGCTTTTCTAATACACAAATGGATTATCTACATATGTCACTTGGAGAACTGATCAAAGACAATAGTCGTAAAGGAAGACCTTTATAAATAGAGATGTTGTGCTCAAAAGCTAATGAGAGGATTGAAGACATAAGAGTGGAAACTCTGTGAAAATCCCTCCACACTTCTTGTGAGGTTCATCATATGATGTAATCAGTTTCTTTGCAATGTAAAGATCTTCTTTCTAGTTCCTAAACGTTTTCTTTACTATTGATTGTATATTTGTAAGGAAACTTGAGTGTAGGTTAGTTTAAGTGGCAACCCAAACACAAAACCTTTGTATCCTTGATCTAGTAGTGATCAGTGAGACATAGGTTGGAGAGGCTAAGGTAAAACTACTTGCAATGTGATGGTAGAGGTGTTCTACTCATCATGGTTCAGCTTGTAGAGATTGGGAAAAACCACTGGCAACGTGATGGTACAGGCCTTCTACCTATCACAATTCAGCTTAAAGAGGCTAAGAAGAACTGCTTGCAGTGTGATGGTAGAGGCATTCTACTCATCATGGTTCAGTTTGGAGAGGTTGGGAAGAACTACTTACAACATGGTTGTAGAGGTTGTCTACTAGTCATGGTTCAGCTTGAAGAAGCCAGGAAGAACTACCCGGTTCAGCTTGGACAAACTGGAAAAAAACTACTCAGGTTGTGACAGTGATAGCTGTCTAGTGTTCATTGGTTAGAGCTTGGGAAGGCTACTGTAAAAAGTATCTAGTTTTCTTTTTTAGGTTGAGAAAAATATTTAATGGAACCTCAACGTGTATTGAGTACTGGATGTAGACATGTTTGGCAGAACCAGTATAAAAATATTTGTGTCATAGTTTCTTTTCCATGATCTCTTTTTCTTTCTATGTTACGCTGTATAACTTAACATTTGCTGAAATATCGTTTTAGTTGTTCTGTTACTAACTCAATGCTTCATAAATCTACTTTCTGAAATAACTAATCGTATTTCCACTGCACTTCAAGCTTAATGCTTGATAGTATTTTGTTAAATGTTTCATATATGAAAAAATAACAAAGCACGATTCAACCCCCCCTTCTCATGTACTTTTATACTTATAGCTACTCTTCTAGACTGCTTTTCCAATACACAAATTGATGATCAACACATGTCACTTGGACAACTGATCAAGGGTAACGGTCATAAATGCATACCACCTATATATAGAGATGATGTGCTTACAATGAAGAAGATATTGATGCTGCATAAGTGCTGAAACGCTGAGAAAATTTCTCCTCATGTCTTTGGTAAAGTTCATTAATCTTGTAATTAGTTTCTTATCAGTAAAAATCTTCTTTCTACGTTCTTAGTAGATCATACATTCTTCCTAGGAAGAATTATAGAAAGAAGTCATTCAAGTTTTACCCAAGTCTATTATTGTACATCTTATGGAAACTTGAGTGTAGATTAGTTTGAGTGATAAACCCAAAGACAAACTTTTGTAACCTCAATCCAGTAGTGATCGATATGAGTTACCTTGGAGAGGCTAAGTGAAGACTACTTGTAACGTGACAATTGGAGCTAGCTACTGGTCAGGAGGTTAGTTTGGAAAGGCTAGTAAAAGACTACTCAGGTCGTGAAAGTAAGGGGTTAGGTACCGGTCACTAGTTTAGCTTAGAAAGGCTAGTCAAAGAGTACTCGATTTGTGACAGCAGAGTGTACTTGCTTATCATGGTTTAGTTTGGAGAGGCTGGTCAAATACTACTCGATTTGTGACAATAGAGTTAGCTACTGGTCACGGGTAAGAGCTTGGAAAGGCTACTGCACAGACTATCTAAGGGTTGAGAAAGGTTTTTTGTGGAACTTAACGGGTGTTGAAAACTAGATGTAGCCAAGTTGTCTGAACCAGTATAAAAACATTTGTGTAGTATCTTCTTCTCCCTTAACTCCTTTATTTTCTCTGCTTTGTGTTTATCATATTGTTTTTCTATATAACCATCTTATACGTGCATTTGTTATATTTATTATAGTTCAGAAAGTAGGTTTCTGAAGTGACTAATGTTGTTTCCACTGCATTACAAGTTAAACACTTGATAGTTTTTTGTTTAAACCTTTTAGAAACCAAAAAAAGGAAAGAAAGGTGAAACATGACTCAACCTCCCTTTTTCGTGTGCTTTTCTACCTACAATATTATCATGCCTCTTGCTAGATAGAACGACTTGTCCAGAAACTGGATTCAATACATGGCATACTTTGGCATCAAACTATACATTAAAGCCTTAGTCACAAAATTGACTAATTCTTAATAGGTTATGAGCCAAGCCATCAACTAATAATATATGAGAAATTTGGTGAGAATCATCTTTGTCAGCATTTTCAATGCCAATGGCTCTTGCTTTACCTCCTTCAATGAATTTCAAAGAACTTGTTTTTTTTTTTTTTTTTGCCTCAATTTTCTAAACCATTTCTTCTTTCCTGACATGCATCTAGAGCATCTACTATCCATGTACCAGTTGTCATCCTTCTAAACATGTGTTCTAAGACATACCTACAATAGAAATGTTTTTTACTACAAATACCGACATCTTCTTGGGTCCTTTTGGATTAGTTGCCTTAGGGGGATGATTTCTTATATGCTTATTTTCCTTTTTTAACATATGGCATTTGTCAAGTAGACGCCCTTCTTATTACAGATAACATAAGAAGTTTTAGTTTTAACTTACTTGGGTGATATTACTGTCACTTTCTCATCTATTTCCTTCTCAAAACCAATGCTAGTCTTTTGAAAATAAAGTCTTTAACACCAAGCATATGTTTAGAAACTTAGAGCCATTTACCATTTCTTCTAGATCTGATTGAGAAGTTGAGTTTTCGCGAGTTCAGAACTCTCTTTCTGAGCTTTCTGATCCTTATCTCTAAGGCCTTGAATTTAATATTTAAAAACTTGTTTCTCCTTGAGCTTCTTCTTTCTCAAGCCGTAGATCCTCAAATTCAGTTTTTACTTTCTCAAGCTCAAGAATTACTTTTTGATGACTCTCTTAGAGAGAGAGGTAATGAGAGAAGTTAATGTTTGAGAATTTTATAACAACTCATCATATAATCTTAAAAGCTCATCATAAGAAAGTTTAGTTTCTGAAGGGTATTTTACCTCTGTTTCTTCTTCAGAACCATGATCAGTTATAAAGCATAGGTTGCAACATCCTCTAGCTCATCTTGGGTTTCTAAACCTTCTTTCTCATCTTCTGAGTCACTCCATGTGGCTAGCATTCCCTTCTTGCGGGTAATCTTTTTCTATGAACCCTGGGTTTTGAAATGCCCTTTCTCACCACAATGATAACAGTTCACATTGTCCAGCTTTCCCTTGCACTTCTTATCCTTTCTAAGGTTGGGCTCTTTATTCTTTTTTATCCTGCTCTTCCATGCTCTTGACATCTTTCTCACAAGCATGGAAATCTCATCCTCTTCTTCTTCTAAGTCTTCTTCTTGATCAGAGACCTCATCAACTTTTATTGTCTTCCCTTTGTTTTGCTTTGCGTGGGAGGCCTTTTGAAATAAAGATTTATTTTTCTTCATGGCTTTATTATGAACTTCAGAAAGTCCAACTTCATGAGTATTGAGAGAACCAATGAGAGCATCTAAACTAAGGGTTTGAAGGTCCTTAACTTCTGTGATAGATATAACCTTCGGAAGCGACTTGGATGAGAGGCTTCTCAAGATTTTTCTTACTATCTTAGAGTTTGATTATCTTTTACCTAAGCTCTTGAGTTGGTTCATGATATGCATGAATCTGTTGTTATTTCATCAATATTTTCTTGTTCAATCATCTTGAACATCTCATATTGATGAACCAGTATGCTTATCTTTGTCTCCTTGACTTGATCTGTACCATCATGGAGCATATACAATTTGACCCAAATTTTCCTTGCTGTGTCACAAATAGTAATTTTATCTTATTCAAATTTGCTTAATGCACAAGTAAGGAGATGCTTGGCCCTAGAGTTCAGTTGGACTTATGCTTTGTGTTGATCTGTCCATTATTTTCTGGGAACTTCTCAAAAACATTCTTCCTTCAGGAGGATCTAAGGAATTTTCAAAGGTGGAGATGGAAAGTGACGCCCTCAACAACTGTGGAAGCATTTACAAGGGACAGAAGATCGATCTTATGGATGCAACAAATTTAGAGATATTTAGCAATATAGTTCATGGTTCAGATGCTTTGCTTGCAAATATGTTCCTAAGCAGATGCAGTGGCAAATTATCCAAAAGATGGCATTCTTGTATTCTGGGAGGATCAACCTCCTAGCTTCCTTTTACCCGTTCTGATGTTATAAAAATTTACTTGGCTGTTCTCTGTACAAAGTAAGGTACTTTGACGTCAGTTTTAGAAAATTCTGGGTTATTTAAGTAACAAAACTTTACTTGGAATTGTTCAATGAAAGAACTTAATTTCTACGATTTAGGGTTAAGGGCGTGTAATCTTAAACTATAAAATAATCATTAAACTGCATGAGACATAAGAACAAGAATTGAAATTACAATTAGGTCATAATAGGCAGATTAGACACTGGGCAATAAAAGCAGAAAATTTGCTAATCCATTACAAGTTTATTGTCGATCCTTGTTTCTTCTTTACATCGCTGTGCACTTCATAAATTACTACTTCAGTATTTGTTGAATCCCGACAAACAGATACATAACAAAAATCATCACACCTCAAACGAAAACAGAGAGCCATGTGATCATATTTATACAACATTCCATACGACAGTGATCAAGAAACTTGGCGCTCTATCCATAGCCTTCAGTGTCAAATGATAGCCATAGACACACAGATGCTGATAAGAACCATCGTGAGAAAAATATTATCTAACACACTCGACTTGCACGGTTAAATCCTTGATTCCAGCATTGTGCAATAAATGAGAAACCTGAGACTTTGCAGACGTCTTGTCAGTATCCGTTGACACCTGTAGATGCAGTGTCCCAACTACATCTGTGTTTGTGAAGCTCCATACATGAAACTTTTGAATGCCATGAACACCCCTTATCTTCAATACATTAGTTAGAGCGTCCTTCAGCTCATGCTCTTGAGCCCTAGGAACTCTTTGGAGCAAAATTTCGGCTGAATTTCTGAGTAAAGATATCACGGAGGATACAATTAAAATCGAAATGAAAATTGAGCACGCAGGATCGGCAACAAGCCATCCCTTATACTTAATTAAGAGAGTTGATATAACAACACCAACACTCCCCATCGTGTCTGCAAGAACATGCAAGAATATCCCTTCCATATTGTGATCAATATGGTGATGGCTGTGCTCATGGGGCTCTTTTCTTCCATCAGAGAACGTTTTCGTCTGCTTTGAATCACAATTTCCAGTAGAAGAATCGACTCCTTCACAATGCGAGTAGGCAGCATCATTAATCTCCATGCGGTGAGCAGATGAAGCTTCATGACAATGGTGGTTAGCATCATGCTGGTGATGGTGGTGGTGGTGATGATCGTGATGATCACCGTGGTCATGGTGGCTGTTGTTCTCATGATGGTCATGGTGGTGATTGTGATCATGGTCATCATGGTGGTGGGTGTGATCATGATCCTTAAAGCTGTGATTGTCTGCATAAGAATGGTGGTGATGGCCAGAATCACCATGGCATGAATTGCCTTGGCAATCACTGGAAACAGAAATAAGTTCTTGATTGCTTCCATGTCCAGTATGACAATGCTTACCATGGCAATGCAAATCATCATTCTGGTGAGAGTGATGACTATGGAACTGTGAGTGTGAGTGGGAGTGGGAGTGTGAGCATGATCCAGAACCTCCATGGGCATGATGGTGTTCCTCATGAAAGAATATCAAGCCAATGACATTGACTACAAGCCCTCCAATAGAGACAACTAACAAACTACTAGTCGATATCTCTTGAGGATCCAATATCCTCTCAAATGATTCCACCACTATCAGTGCTCCCACAAGAACCAGAAAAACAGCATTAGCATACCCTGACAGAACCTCAAATCTTCCTCGGCCATAGTTATACTGGTTATTGGCAGGTAAACGAGATATATACGAAGCATACAACCCAATTGCCAAGGCAGCACAATCAAACAACATGTGACACGCATCTGATATAAGCCCAAGACTATTGCTCATAAATCCTGCAACAAATTCTACAACCATATACGCAGTGTTGATCAAAAGAAAAAGTGCTATTTTCCGGGACTTCCTCTCACTCAAAATATGCCGGATAGGCTTCATAATCATGTCGCTTAAGAGCTCTGAGGACTCCTCCCTTGACCCAAAATCACTGGAAAGAAAAGGATCTAAGTCCCTAACAGCAACATAGAGCAATAAACCACAAAGTAACAAACCCCAAAGGGAAAGCTCAGGAAAATAGAAAAGTTCCAATACCAGGATACAGACAAAAGTGACCAAAAACTCTTTCCGAGTGTCCTTGGAACTTACCAACCTCTCATCATTGTAATTCTCACTCAAAAGCACACCGAAAGCAACAGTATTGACCAGAGGCCAAGCCAAATCCCCAAAGGCAACCCTGCCTTCTTCAGATTCAAAAGAGAAGAAACTAACCGCGGAAGGGACAAAAAGCACTATTGTAGTGAAAAACAAAGTAAGTAGCCGTACCCGTTTATGACCAAGCTGCTTAATCGTTCCCCAATCCATGGAAAGCCGTTCGTAACAACCCAGGAAGCCAGACATGAAAGGGAGCACCATCGGCCAAATCCTCACACAATTCTCGCTGGGGAGAACCGTTTTTCCCAATCTAACAGCAGACGAATTAGACAATGGGAAGCACTCCGCTTGGTCCCAGCCAAAAGCCAACATGAACAAACCCATAAACAGTGACACGAACCCACGGCACTTTGGCCATCGATTCCGGTTCTGATTCCTCCGTTCGACAACAAACCGAGCAGCTACGCTTCCCATGAACTCGGCGAGGATCATGGCCGCGGTGCCGCAGTAGCGGAGAGCTTGGAACCGAAGGAGAAAGACCAGAGCCAGAAGAACTGATTTGGCGACTAGAACCCTCTGCTGAGAGTGTGTGACTGAGGATAACCCGAGAAGGGGCTGCTTCGGTTTGTGTTGTTGGAAAGGGTCTCTAGAAGAAGAAGAAGAGAAGGAGAGGGAAGGGTATGAAGAAAAGAGCGAAAATGAGAGGGTGAGGAAGAAGGAGAGAAGAGAAACGAGGAAGGAAAAAGGGAAGAGAGAGAAGGAAGGGGAGGAGCGGAGGAAAGGGAGGAGCGAATACAGGGAGCGAAGGGAGAAGAGAAGGAGGAAGAGGAAGGAGAGGGAGGACTTGGACTTCGCCGTGGATTTGGTATTGAAGGAGGAGAAGGAAGAGAGACGGGTTTTGGATGGGGTTGGAGCCGGGGTCGATGATGAGTATGGGAATGAAGGGTAGGTTCTTGGGGTGGCGCCGAAGGCGGTGGCCGTGGTGGTGCGCTGTGGCACCGAGAGACGGTGCGGTCGATGTTGATGGTGGTGGTGGTGGTGGTGATCTGCCATGGCGGGGATCTTCCGTTTCGAACGGGTAAAAACGAAATAGAATAGAGTGAGAGTAACCGGGATCGGATTCGGATCTAATTTGGAAAATCAAAACCTATTATTTGTTCAAAGCTTTTGCTAGTAGCGGTCGTGCAAGGGATGGGTCGCTCGGCATGATTTTCAGATCATGATATTTTTTAAAATCTAAATCCAACCTGATAAATAATTAAATCAACCCAAGTTAATTTAATTTTTAAAAAATCTATAAAAATTTTAATATTATACATATTAAAATTATAAAATTTCATAAATAAAAAATAAAATTTAAAAAATATTTTGAGATACGTATGTCGAAATAAATCATCTGACTATAAGAATAATATCAAGTTATTCTAAACATATTAATTTAAGCCTAAATTCTTTTAATTATTAGTAACTATTATAATATATATATATAACTATAAAATAAATTTTCATTTCGAGCCGTGTCGGGTCAACCCAAAATATGACCCAAACCCGACTCTAAAAGCACACATGGTCAAATTTAAGGACTTGAACATGACCCAATGAGTTTCGTTTCGATCAGGTTTCGTGGGTCATGCCAGATCTTGAACACCCTAAGCTATACATTAGCCGACTGCTCCAATATTCAAAATTGAGTTTAAATTTTATATAATGACATCTAAAATTATTTGTAAATAAAATTTCATTAAAATGGCATATTACACTAAAATCTCATTTAGATGTCATTATTTTTATTAAAAAAAATATTGTTGGGTTTTTTAGTATGTTTGAACAAATTTTTTAAGTATAGGCATAATCATTAGGAAAAGTAAAAACAAATATGAAGCTAGAATTCTCATCTTATGGAAAAAAAAAGATTTTTTTTAATAACATAAAAAAGATTATTAATGATAAATAAAAATCTTTCAATATGATGTCAAAATATAAATTGATGTTATATCCAAATGTAAATCAACTTGTAATATTTCAAAAGAGGTTATTTAAAAATATCAATTAAAAAATATCTTTTTTCTAAAAGATTATCCAAATCAACCCAAAATGGTTGTGATAATGGCTAGTTGTTTTCCATAATTAATCATTTTAGTGAAATTCTTTTAATTGAGAGTATAAAATCATTTTATATTGTCAATCCATAAAAATTGAATTCTTCAAAATTATAGACTAAAACTCAAGTGAACGATAATAGTAGATAAATCTAGTATTTAAAAAAAAGATTGATTTTGATGCACTAACACTATAAATGAGTTTTACACTGTCAATTAATCATGTATTTCTATTGTAATATCCAAAACCCTTGAGAAGCATTGCAGAAGCCTAGTTTTGAATGACAACAAATTAATCTTTGATAAATTTATTGAAGAAAGAGAACTAACAAGTGTATCTAATATTTGTGTCTTGCACATATGAAATATATTGCAATCATTTGTTTTATATTTTCAAAAACTCAACAAGCTAAGATTGATCATACAGCTCACAATTCATGTTTTTAATTGAAAACATATATGATATCTTACAATATGTCTTAGAAAGTTATTTGAACTTTCGAGAAAGTTGCAATATCAAAATGTATGTTTCATGTCCAGAAAGTTATCAATTCTTTAGAAAGATGACTTATGCATCTAAAGCCAATCATGAAAGATTAAGGAAGTCTAAAAAAGGCTTGTAAGCAATCAAGAAACATTTTTTGCCTTCAAACTCACTTAGAAAAATCCTTGTGAAGTCAACATGTGTCGCGCCATCAGATAAAAAGGACAATAGTATTGCTTTTGTTGTTATTTGTATTGTGAAGGCAGCAAAAGGGAATGTTGGTCATGCACTGACTATGGAAGATCATTTCGCATGCAACGGATCAATGAAGGACACATGTATGGTAATCCCATGATCATGGACAATGTTCAAATCTCAAAATCATTTATAAAAGTATCATCATTTGAAGGTGCAAATGTTGTTGCAGAAAACTAAGATATCTCTGCAAAAGAAAGCTCGTCCTTCTGAACATTCATAAACAAATTTTTTGTTACTTTTTTTAATCAAAAATCTTCTTACTCAAATCTTAGTTGAGCAAATATCCTTTTTGGGAGTTATCTTTGTAAGATGTCATTAAAGTGTCCATCTAATCTATTGTATATCTAAAGAGATTGAATGTTTATCTAAATGCAAACTTTGTACATATTTTGTATCTCTAACATAGTAGTAATCACTGTGAGTTAGCTTAGAGAGGGTAGGACAATACTGCTTGTGAGTAGCTTGAGAAGGCTAGAGAATGACTATTTGTTCTAATCATACATATTTTGTATTCTTGACCTAGTAGTGGTCATTGAGTTGACTTTGAAAGGGTAGGACAACACTACTTATGGGTAGCTTAAGAAGGATAGAAAAAGACTACATATTGTAAGCTTAGAAAGGCTTGTATAAGAATAATTGATAGTGGAACTATTAATAGCGGTGTTGAAGACTCAATGTAGGCAAGTGGTTGGCTAAACCAAAATCTCTTAAATGATCTTCTCTATCCCTCATCTTTATTTTCGATTTATCTTATGAGTGTTTGTTAAATCTTTTATGTTTTTATTCTATTATTTTGTTATCTATTCAAAAAGTATATCTTTATGAAGTACTAATCTTGCTTCTGTGCCCTTTAAGTTCTTGGAACTCAAGAATTTTTTTTCTTTTCAAGTTTTCAGAAAGCAATGCTTTTATTTTTCACGACTCAACCTTTTTTCTCACACTCTTGCGTTCACCTACATTTGGCACCAAAGCCCGGTTTATAAGGGGTTGAGCAACCTAATGGCCATATAGATAAAGATGCTTGGATAGAATGGCACATCAAACCATGCATATTGCCAAAGGTCACTCCATCAACCATCGTCCATATAGGGAACTGTTCATTGAATTTACAAGTCTAGACATGCAGGATGTAATGCCCTAATTTATAATTACACTAACTTCCTTAATATCCGTAAGGTAATTAATTGGGTGTGAAGTGATGACTAGCCTTGATCAACATTAATTAACTTGATTGAGTTAATTATGTGTAATTATGTGATGATTGGATGATTTCTTATGATAATTAGGCATAAGAAGGTTAACTAGCACTAATTTGACCTAATTGAGGTTAGTTAAGGATAATTAATCATCATAATTAATTTTAGTCTCTTAGTCATTAAAATGCATAATTTTGTCTTTGTTTGTAATTTATTAGATTAAGAGCTCAAAGTGATGTGTTGATGATGTCATTGTTGGTAAAAGAATACACGAGAAGGGGGGGTTGAATCGTGCTTCATTCTTCTTTCAAAAGTTTTCACTTTCTGAGCTTGTTCAAACAGAGTTCTATCAAGCAAAAGCTTGAAGTGCAGCAATGAAGTTATTGGTTAGTTTAGAAAGTAAAACTTTAGAGCATAACAACACAGATATTAATTTAATGAGTACTTACTCAGTAAGAAATAAAGAATGATAACGTAAAAATAAAAGTTTAGGGAAGAGAAAAATTGACACAAGAAATTTTATATTGGTTCGGCCAACTTGCTTACATCCAGTACTCAACACATGTTGAGATTTCACTAACAACAACTTTCTCAACCTGAAAAAGTAAAATGGATAGTCTTTACAATAGCCTTCCCAAGCTCTAACTTGCATAGTGGCCAACCCCAACTGCGACTTAACCGAGTAGTTCTTTACTAGCCTCTCCAAGCTGAACTTGCACAGTGGACAACCACAACTGTGACTTAACCGAGTAGTTCTGCACCAGCCTCTCCAAGCTGAACTTGCACAGTGGACAACCCCAACTATGACTTAACTGAGTAGTCTTGAACCAGCCTCTCCAAACTGAACCGTGACCTGCAAATACCTTCTACTGCCACGTTGTAAGTAGTCTTTCAAATAACCTCTCCAAGCTGAACCGTGAAGTACAAATACCTTTGCGTTCACGTTGTAAGTAGTTTTTCCAATAGCCTCTCTAAGCTGAACCGTGATTAGCAAATACCTTTGCTAACACGTTGCAAGTAGTTTTACCTTAGCCTCTCCAAGCTATGTCTCACACTAATCACTAACGGATCAAGGTTACAAAGGTTATATGTTTGGGTTGCCACTCAAACTAACCTACACTCAAGTTTCCTTAAAGATGCTAGCTAATATAGACTAGAAAACTTAGAGCGACTCCTTTCTCTTATCTCTTCACATGAAGAGCATACAAATACAAATATAGTTTAAAACTGAGAAAAAAGATTTTTACACTTCGTGAATGATTATATAAATTGATGAACAACATAGGAAGTGTGGAGTGATTTTTCCAGAGATTCTACACTGAGGCTTTCAATTCTCTCTTCAGCTTTCAAGCTTGGTATCTCCATTTATACAGGTCTATCTTTATGACCATTGCCTCTTTGATTTGATCTCCAAGTGACATGTGTATTTCGTTAGATGTGCCTTGAAATATTAGTCTAGAGAGATAGGCTGACAACTTGTCCCATCATTGCAGAAGCCGTTGTAATGTAGAGGTTTTTGAAGTCCTCATTTTTTTCCTTTTACTTTTAGCTCATGGTTTCTGAACTCCACCTCCTAGGATCTTGAATCATTTAGGCAGGAAAGATGACGTACCAGTTATAACACTGGATTTGATTTGAGATTTGAAATTTGAATTTCAAAACTCCCTCCATTTTTCCTCGGTGTTCTTTTCTTCACCCAACAATGAGCTTTCTAACGTTGTAATCAATCACATTGATTTTTCTTTGATCTACCAGTCTTCAATCTTGATTGCTTGGTGATGATATCTCTGTGATTGTAGTGATTCATAACTGAGTAGCACGTTGCTCTTGGACATGAATTGATTTCTTCATCATGAGTGTTCTTTCTGATGTCCTCTGCTACTTTCTGAAGATCATTTTCCTAGTTTCTTAATTTCTGACTTGATCAGCTTCAGTCCTCTAGCATTTATACTTTTTATCCTCGAGATAATATTCACCTTTTAAGCTTGATCTTCTCTCTTGAGATAAACATGATTTCCCATGTGTTGTAAATTTATTCCTGATTCAAGTTAGCTTTAATGCCTTTGGTTTGTGAACATGAATACGTTCTTTGCTTGAAATAACATTCACTTTCTGATTATTTTAATCTCTTCCCATGAGATATATATCATGCTTGCACATGCATAGTGAAATGTTATTCTTTGCATTGAGTCTGTATTATGCCTTAATCTGTCTACACTTATTTCACTCGACTTCATATTCACTTTCTGATTAATTCAATCTCTTTCCATGAGATATAACATGCTTACACATGCAAAGTGAAATGTTAATCTTGCTTAGGTTCATGTAATACAGAATCTACTTGTTAAACTTTGTCAAGAAACTCAAGGTAGCCATTAGTCGTTCTTCAAAACATTTTCTCTAAATTGGCTTTGTTGTCATTCAAAACCTTTTAAGCTTCGTACTTTTTGAGTACTTTCTAAAAGGTTTTGGAATTTACATTCTCCCCCCTTTTTGATGATGACAAACTAATTTGAAGAAAATCTTTTGAAGAGATGTTGAAAGAAATATGGATGAAATAAAGGCATGATAAGTTTCAGTAAGTTCTTTTCTTAAGGTATGATTTTGATGATTAAAACTTTGTGTGGCCTTAAGTGACTCAAATCAAGGCTGATTGATTTATCATGTAATTTTCTAAACTATGTTACAATCCTCTTGTTAAGTATCACAATGATACTTAAGTAGATGTGATCGTTAAACCATTTGTTTACAAACAGCCTGATTTGTGTTCAAAAAAGAACTTTCTGAACCTTAATGTGCTTGAATAAAGAAAACAAGTAATACTTGCAGTATTGTATTCTGATTAAAGGAATCTTATTCAGTACTTTCTTTTTCAATGCTCTCCTTTTGATAACCAATGAAAATAATACTCAATGACATGTATGAGAAAAAAAAAACTTTTTGAGCATGATGGATGAAAAGACTTTTGAAATTCTTTTTCAAATCATGATGAATGATAAAAACATTTTTAGACAAGATATAAATCATGCTTTTTATGCAAGTTTGTTCATTGACACAGTTATAGAACTGATATGTAATACATCACAGTGAAAGCATAACACACTTGAGAATATTTTGATTCTCCCTGACTGAACTTTAGTTATGTTAAGGCATGAATATATAAGTTTCTGGAAAGGCATCAGAAATAGGATATACATAACTAATTTGATCCAGTTATGCAGAGCACATTTTAATGCATCTCATGTGTGTAGAAGATAAAGATGTGTTTAAAACTGTATAAGCACGTCATACATATCAGAATGCTCAAGTGAGTATAGGATTTGAACTAATCATTTTGGTATGTGTGTGAACTGACAAACAAGCGTAAAGAAATAAGACAAGACAATATATACGTATCAGATTCACATATTTCTAGTTTATGCATATGATTAGTTAAGCATAATGATATAAGCAGTGATACATGTTGGAGCTTAAATAGATATAACACAGTACCATAAACAGATAGATGAACACATAAGCATAAGCACAAATGATGAATAAAGTACTTGCATAAAGGTTAAATCATAGTATATATAACGGCTAACTATTAATAAATACTTTATTTTGGGAAAATAAATAGAAATGAAAACAAAAGTTTCTGGACTCCCCCTCAGCATGACTCCCCCTGAATGTCTCCCCTTGAATGTTTACACAAGATTTTCTTCAAGTTTTCTTCTTCTTCTCCCTCTTTTGACATCATCAAAAAATAATGTAGAAGAAGAAAGAGGCACAAAATCAACCTTGGCACTTCACTTCTCTAAGAATCTCCTTCAGTAGAGCTTCATGCCTTCTAGAATGAGCTTCTAAGGGTGCGTTTGCTTTCAGTTTTTAGTTTTTGTGAAGGAAAAATTGAAAACTGAAAATTGGAAATTAAAAACTGAAAACTGAAAACAGGCAAAGCAAACACACCCTAAAGTATCCAATCAATCGATAATTTTCTTTTGTAGAGCAGTCGATTGTTGTTGATCAGGAGAGATAGCAGGATTTGAAGCTTCTAAGATTGGAGATTGGAGATGGGATGACTGAGAGCTTGATCCAGGCAAGTTAAAACTAGGGATGTCTTTATGAGCAAACAAGGATGCAGATTCAGAAGAGAGGGAATCAGAGCTTGTTTCTTCTTCAAAATCAAAGCTCATGCCTGCTTTTCCTGATGAGTCCCCGTATTTAAGAATGACTTCAGGATTTTTGCTTTGATTAGAGCTATCTTCAAACACGATGATTCTTCTATTCCTTTCTCTTCCTTCATCTAATTCAGTTGCCCTTTTAAAAGCCGTTTCCCTTATCATTTGACTTCTGCTTGTAGCTCCCACCATTGTGGCAGCACCTGTTGGCCTTCTAAGCGTTTGAAAGGAGTTGAGAGAGAAAATGGTGCTTTCTATATATTCATACCACTCAATTTCCAGAGGGTATTTCAGATATTCAAAAATCTTTGTGAGAAGAATGCCATAGGGAACAGAAGCATGATTTCCTGATTCTGGTGAAATGGCTTGAAGCATGTGATAAAAAATAAGTCTAGGAAAACTTACCTTTCTTTTTGGTAAGCAAACAGAAAAGAAGCATGCAGTCCATCCATATTAGCTTGTGAGTATTCTCAAGCCTGGGCAGAAGAGTGGATTGGATGAGAATAAGAGCTTGACTGGCTTTTGAATTCAGCATTTGAATGGATATATCGTTTGGATCGTGTTTGGGAGAGTCTGTGAGACATCTTGACATGTCTTCTGCTGGAATCCCAAGAGACACGAACCAGTTCCTCTCTGATGAGCATTTGAGTCCTTCATCTGGGGCTTGAGTGATGATAAAAAGATCAGATAGATTGAGCTCCAAGTTTGTATTTCTAATGTAGGAGATTAAAACGGAGTTCGATATCTGTGCTAAATGAGAGTAGAAGGCGGTTACCATCCCAATGTAGGCTCTATCAGTGAGATTTACAAACCCTTCCCATTCTTGGAAAGGAGACAACTTCCCATAGGATGCAGACTTGCATCATCACCTCTTTTGTCAAGGTTGTTCCAAGAGACACGGGATGATGAGCAAAGCTTTCAGCATAATGTTGCTGATGGATTGGTTCGTTAAACATGTGAAGAGTTCCCTGAATGATTGAATGATATTTTCCTACAACCATTTCTAGATTCAATGGAAGAAAAGATTGAGAAAAACACAAATGAGGTTTTTAGGAGAAGATAAAGAGATGATCACTTAAAAAAAAAACTTTGATAAGAAGAGGATAAGAAAAGATCTTTAAGATGCGTGAAGGAGAAGATTAAAAGAGAGAGAGCTGGGAAAGGTGGGGGTCAGTTATTAAAAGGCTAGACACGATGAACAAAAGATGAAAAGACATGGGAGAGAGAAAAGGATGTAGTTCCAAGGAAAGTTTTCCAGCTCATTTTTGACATCCTCTTTGGACAAGCGATATAACAACCTTGCTTTACTTTCTGAAGGATTCTACTTTCAGAACTTCATACGATCCAAGGGTTCCTTAGAGAGCCGCAAAAGAGAGATGAGCTTAACTAAAAAATTTTCCCAAAGAGAAGAATTTTCAAGATATCTTCATGTAAACTTTTCAAACAAAGAGATGAGGAGGGGAATGTCCAAAAGAAATATGTATTAATACTTTATGCAAAACATTTAAAAAGAAAAAAAAAATTAAAAAAAAGATATATGCTAATCACCAAGAGAGTGACATATATATATATTTAATGCTGGAAGAGACTTTTATAATCAGAATCAAATACCATTATTATTGAAGGGTTCTAGACATACCTTTTGATCTGATGATTTGTCTGATTCCTTATCCGCAGCATCTGGGTGCTTGATTGCTTCAATCTTTCATTTTCTGCTTATTCTTTTCTGCAAAGTCAGAAGACTCTGAATCTTCTGGACACTTTGGAGATTCTCAGTTTCCAATAATTTCATTTGATTTTCAAGTATTCAGGCTTTGCATTTTCCAGTTCGGATCATCATTTGCAAAAAGGTCTACACCTAACCTTAATGGATCAGAGCCTTTTCGTGAATTATCTTTACAGGTGGAGATGGAAGTCTAGGCTTGTTTGCTTTGCATTTTCAAGTTTTCAATTTCTAGTTTTCAATTTTCACAAATAGCATGGCGTTTATATAAATGGAAGCGCACCCATTTGCATTAACGTAGTGTTATTTGAGGCCTTTAGGAGAGTCAGTCATGTTTAGATTCGTTAGAAAGTCAATGTCTTATTGGCATTCTTGTCCTAATTCCAAGGTCCTACTCTCATGATAAACTATGTCATTGGCTATGTACCATGAACTTTGATTTGTAGGATATGTAAGATTAAATTTGGGGACCAAATTTTTTTTTTTAAGGAGGGCAGTATGTAATATCCCAAAATTGGATGCCTTTAGAAAGGATATGCCTAAACTTAAGAATGGTTGGATAAAGCTTAAAAGATATTTAAATGCTTTAAAAAAATGAAATAGAAAAATAAAGGTTATATATAAAATAAATAAATCAAATAATAAATAAATACAAATCTCTATCTTAAATTTATGTGATATTGCATACCATGTAATATCTAAATTTGAAAAGAAAAATATCAATCCCAAAAGGAGAAAATAAAATATAAAATTTATCATAATGTTGTGCATCAATCTTTTTCCATGTCAGTGTCCAATTTTTATTTGAATTTGATATTTAATCTTTTTATATAATATGATATTCAGTTTGTGTTATGGTTTTTGATTTTTAAAGTTTGAAAATATTATCTTATAAAATATATTAGATTCAATATTGTTTATAATTATCGTTGATATTTATATTTGTATCAGTATTATATATTATATATTTTGTTAGAGTTACAAAAGATGAAATATACTATATTTCCCTTTTCATATATGTTCTTTAGAAATTGATTTTAGTATAATTATTAAGGTTACATTAAGATTTATTTAGATATCTACCTTTTATATTTATGGTGTAAATATCAATCAAAATTTGAGAATATATGTGTATATATATATATATGGAATATTTCACAAATATAACTTTCACAATAATGATGTTTATTTGAAGATATTAGATATTATTTATATTTAACATGTATTATGAATATGATCTGTTATAGAGAATTATTTGATATTTTTAAGAAATTATTAATTACTAGAATTGAGTGCAAAATTTATTCATCATCTAAATTATTATTATTAATAATATTATTATTATTGTTGTTGTTGTTGTTATTTCACAAGATAGACAAGTACATAATGTGAATACAACATGATATGTGTTATTTGTTTTAAGAATCTTATTAGCTTTTCATTTCAATGTATGTACAGATATATATATATATATATATCTATGATACAAAAGATAATTAAGAGATATGTTAGGGTAGTTTAAATATGAATTATTCAAGTAGTTACAAAATATATGATTAGATTTAGTCTAGCTATTATCCTTATCTCATTGTTGCTTATATCACACAGTTAGTTAGAATATATCTATAGAGGACCTTTAACATAATCTTATCCTTATGCTGTCAAGTATGACCCCTGTTCAGTATTTTGAAAATATCTTAAGTTGTAGATGTCTGATTGACGCAATTTTTGTAGTATTAGAAAGTTAACTCAATTATCTACAAGTGCTATTTCTAGTCTTGAGGCCAAATTCTAACTGAAGTGTAAGTTAAATGTTTATGAAAAGTTAAAATGAAAAATAAAAAAGGAAAAAAAATGAAAAAGAGAAATATAATAAAGAAAATAAAATTTGTTAGTGATATCGTTCATCTCTTGCTATATATTTGGCACATTATAGTTCTCCTAAGAGAAGTTTAAGAACCCTGCCCATCCAAGGATATTTTCTTAGAGAGAAAGACGTAATTTTTCTCAACCCTCTTCGATTAATCTCATCTGGTAGGTGCTCTCACCTCTATCCTTATATGGTTATGAGTTTATCAAATCTTTAAATTATTATGATATAGTTTTCTCTTCTCAATCAATTCCAAGTCATTCCTGATTCTTGTCTATAATTTCATAGCAGTTAAGAGTGCCATTCCAATTCCCCAGTATCATGTAGGCATTGGTCAGGCACTCCCGGCACTGAACGGTGAATGGGTTTAAGCCAGTGGCCATACTTTTGGTCATTATTATTATTTTTTTAGCATTATGTAAATTGTTTATGAAATTTTATGATAACATATGCCAAATAGATCCTTTCACAAATTATGTCAAATTTCAGAAAAATTATTGTTTTTCACAGTTATCATGAAAATCTTATTTTAGAAAATTCATGGGACCATATTTGATACCTTGCATGTTGTAGAATATCTTTTTCTCAGTTTATGAAATTATGAGACCTTTATTGAATGTTTACAGCAGAAATAATGACTACCATGTTTTTCAGACTATGGATTTCCTATAAAGATTTTAGAACATCAGATATGATTTATTGAAAGTGTTGAATAAAGTATTATTCATAACAATTGTCAGATACATATTCTGTTGGCTTCTGAAACGACTATATCTACAAGTTGGTGATCCCTTGGGCATGATTTCAGAACCTCAGTTATGCTAAAGTCAAATTGTTAGAATATAACAATTGTCAGATACATACTCTGTTGGCTTTTGGAATCATTATGTCTACAAGTTGGTGATCCCTTTGGTATGATTTTAGAACCTCAGTTATGCTAAAGTAATATTGTTAGAATTATATGAATTCAGAGGTTTCAGATTTATTTAGTTTAATTGCAAGTTGTTATTATTATTCTTTTATTAGTGAGAAATAGAACAGTGAGTTAATGACTACAGGATTGATCATCAACCGCTAGAGGACTAGCTCACCCATAGCAAGGAACCTAGTGAGGTGTCCATTATGGGACCTAGTTAGGTGCCTATCAGATTAATCATTGGCTCAGATTCAGCTATCTAGCTCAGATATTTGTGTACAGAATAATTCTTATTTCTCTACTAGTCATTGCCATGATTTCAGATAAATTGTTTTTTAGTTAAGTTATACGTATCTAAATATATTAAGTGTTTTATAGCAAATGCATGTATATATTATGTATTTTGTTGTTGTCCTATTTGGGTTGTGAGTGGAGGCTCTCTCACTAAGTTTTGATGAACTCACCCCTCTTTTTTCTCCCCTTTACATTATAGTCGCAGATTCAGTTATCTTTCAGACCCAATCTCAAAAACTTTGTAGCTGTTCTATTGGTAAGCTTCACTTTGTAGTGAAGTTTAAATTAGGATCATGTTATAATAGAGTGCTCCAGTATTGTGCATGCAGGATCCTCGGACATCATTTAGCATGTATGATTATTTTAAAGTTATGTTATTTTATCATCACTATATTTTATGTAATTTCTTCAAGGAACACAATTAAAGATCATTTATTTCAATTATAGGTTTTCGAACATTTAGATTAATTAAATATTTTAATTACTTTAGGAGTAAAGTTTTCAAGAAATTTTGAGGAATTTATTTATTTATTTATAATTTATTATGAGCATTAATTTAGTAATTTAATATGCATGATTTCATGAAATTAATTCTAGAAGGCTTTCATAAGGGACAGTATCCCTTATGTGCCGGTCACGGTTTTTGGGTCATGATAAAGTGGTATCAGAGTCAGTCCTGTGATCGATGTGCTAGTCAGCAAGGACACTAGGCCCCATGAGGAGGGGTGGAACTAGTCCCACATTAGTTAGGGAGGAGAACAAAACATGCCTTATAAGGGTGTGGATACCTCCTCCATGTAGACGCGTTTTTCCCATAGAGAGGAGAAGAGCAAATCCGTGAGGGACATCCAGTTAGGCCCCAAAGTGGACAATATCTACATCACCGGGTGTCTGGGATTTTACAATCATGCTTGTGCATGCATAGTGAAACATTATATTTTTGCATTGAGTCCGTATTATGCCTTAATCTGTATACACTTACTTTGCTCGATTTCATATTCACTTTTTGATTTCTTCAAAACATTTTCTCTAAATTGGCTTTGTTTTCATTCAAAATCTTTTAAGCTATGTACTTTCTGAGTACTTTTTGAAAGGTTCTGGAATTTACAGTCATGAGTGATATGTCTAAAAATTTGAATTCACTCAATGTGAAATTTAAAATTCCCTCTTGAAATTTAAAGTTCCAAGATACTATAATAGAATATTATTTGTTTTAAATTCAAGATGCATGAAAACATTATTTTATTAATTGTCAAGAAATTATTATATGAAATTCCTAACCTACCCTAACTAATGCACACATAATTACTAAATTATGCTCATTTATTACACTCACACTCCCTCTTTTACACTATTGTCCCCTTATATGTAAAAATGTGGCCACCTTCTCATTCATTTCTTTTTCATACACACTCCATCCTCTCCATCCTCCTTCACCCCTAAACCAAAGAAATCCTAGCCTCCATATTTACAAATCCATTAACTATCTTTCCTTCAAACACCACATCTCCATCTATCTCACTTAGAGAAGCTTCTTTTCTTCCCCACTGTTAGCTCACCCACAGCCATAGCTTTTGCAAGGATGAGGACTTGATCTTTTCCACCTTGTTAAGCTTCCAAGGCCTTGTCTTTTTTTTATCTTCTAAGTTTTTTGTAGGGATTTTGTTGTTATTTTCTTTTATTTTGTTTTTGCTCTATTTCTTATGGCAAGTGGTTGTTTAGGGGGCCTGGAATGTTTATGGGCTTAGTCTCAAGTACTTGATTAAGGGTATGTTTTTGAATGGGTTGAAATGAGTTTATGAAATGTATTTGAAAGTGTTAAGTTCCTGGAAAGTTTTATAGCACTTGATTTTGTGCACATAAGTGGCGATGTGAGCATGTTTATGAAGTTTGGAATTTCACTACCAAGTTTTGGCAATTGGATATTTGTTGAAGTTTGGAATTTCACTATCAAGTTTTAGCAATTGGATATTTGTTCTCATGTATAGTTATGAATCTTATACAAGAAAAATTGAATTTTGGGCTTATCTAGCATAATTATAATGGGGTATGTTGGTTTTTAGCCTACACACAGATTTTGGTTGGAATAGGGGGGGTGAGTTTGGGTTTTCACTGTTATGTTTCGGTAATTGGATAATGATTATTGTAAATAAATAATAGTTTGAGAGGAGGAAAATCCAATTTTAGTTGCGTCTAAGTTAATTGTAATGTTGTATTGTTGGGTTGACTACTCTCATGGTGCTCTTTCTTCGAAATGTCATGGTTCATCACCTTGATCTGCATCATTCGTGGAGATTGAGGAGGGATGCTGTTTGTCCCATTATCGTTAGTGTTGTCATGCTCAGCCATGTTTGTGCTCTTGTTTCTGGTGTTGACCATGTATGGAATTGTGAGGATTGAAATGTTTGGCCGTACGGTGGGTGCCAATGTTTTGGCCTGTGATTAACGGGATCACCATTGTCAAGTCCAAGTTCCATCCTTGTGTCCTCAACTCTAATGGGAGACCTACAAGGACTCTAATGCGTTCATCATAATGAATTCCGCTTGAGTGCAAGTGAAAATGAATTGTTATTTACCTTGACTTTGGTTGTTTTCACCCTTTTGTAGACCTCACTGTGTTAGGATCTTAACTCCTAGTATTATGTCAACAACTTACCTTCTGTCTTATTCCTTATCTTTTTGTGTGGTATATCTTTTTTTTGTTGTAAAAAAGTTCCCTTCTTGCATATTTGATTTGGGTCCTCTTCTAGTCGAACTTTATAACTCAACGCATCATTTATCCTTGGGCCACCAAGTTGTTGGGATAACTGAGCTAGTTTTCCATAATATGGCTCGGTCAATTATTTTTACTTGATATCGATTTTCTGATATTATTCTTAACTAATATCAATTTAATCTAATAAAAAATTAATTTATATCCCAAATTCAAAAGTTAATATGATGCACTTAATTGACATAACCCTAAATTGATATTAGCTTAATTCCATGAACTTAATTATTTTAACAAGTATAGAAGCTTTCTTTTATTACAGTTTATTTTTAAAAAAAAAATCAAGACATTATTTGTTGGACAATTTGTTATCATGATTGCCTTTTTTATATTTTTGGTATTTTTTAATGCATTAAACTTAATTGTTAGTTTAAATGAGTGTATTTGGATTGGGCTTCTATAAGAAAAAAGCACTTTTTTGTTTAAAGAAAGTACTTGTATGTACTTTTTGGAATGTTTGCATTAATGTTTTAAGAAAAAGCGCTTGTAATGAAAAAATCATTTTTACTGTTATTTTTTAAGCTAGTTATTCCCATATTCTAAAACAAGCAGAAACGTAAGTGGTTTTTAATAAAAATTACCTTCTAATACTATCGTTTTCTATTATTTATAATTATAACTTTATCCCTTGACAGACCCTTAAAAAGACTCTCTCACTCTCACTATAACGTCCAAAACTCCCATATGCTACGCATTGCTCTACGACTCAATTCTCTGGTGTGGTTGAACAACACCATCTAAACAGCACGGTTGAGCTTCATTGCTATTTCTGACATAGGGGTATATGTTTGGTTCTTGCCTTATATGGTAGGCTAGTGTATGTGATTATATTGATGGGCATCAATATCTTGTGTCTTGCAATTTTACAAATAGGATTAGCTAAGTCACTTTTTAATTTGTGATCATTCATTGTAATTACATAACTTTTTGAGATTTTTATTTTGGATCAGAAAATATAGCATGCCTCTAAAACTAATTCAAACTAATTCCTAGAAGATTCACACAAGAAAATCAGATTGGAAGGTCAGTGCTAGAAAAGTTTGAATGTGATAGTTTGCTATCAAAGTTTTTCTTACGATATGTGCTATCAAAGGCCAAATGGGATTGATTACCAATACATTTTTTTTATTGTTGTTGAACTTGTATTCTTCCCCTTTCATGAAATTGGGTTAAAAATTACTTTTATTCTTTTTTAATCTAATATATTTATGAGTACTTTTTTAATAATTAAAAGCACTTATCTATTCAAACATAAAATAGTTTTTATTAAAAGAATTTCTAAAAGATTTAAATAAAAAAGTGCTCTTTTAAAAGTCAACCCAAATGTACTATAAAATAACAGTGAAATTGTATGCTACAAGTTTAATGATTATTTCATTTTACCCATTTTGTTTGGAAATATATACGTGGTAATTGTGACGTTGATAATCAATGATCAATGATAATATACATAGGTCTAAAATAAATGTAACTTCCAAAATCAGACAAAATAAAACATTCAAGAACTATAATATAGGTTTACTCAATAATAAAATTTGAACAGGAAAATATTTTGAGCAATTTCTATTTTTTGTGCTCCACAATTGACCGAATTTCTGTTCTCTAGTGCAAATAGTAACCTTTTTTTTTTTTCATTGCCAAAAATAGTGACCTTCTTTCAAATAATATTCTATAGCCGTCAAGTTTGACTAGTATAAACAATCAAAGGAAGGCCGACATGCAAGACTCCAGCAAGTGAAATTAGATCTATATATTTCCCTGACCATGAGCCCAAACCAAGAAATTAGGGAATTCATGGCCAAAGTAACTCATATAGCAGTAATTTCAATTCCTGCGTTTAGCCATCAAGCCTCCATCGTTGAGTTCTGCAAGAGACTTGTTCATCTTCATCACCACATCCATGTCACTTGCATCTTTCCCACCATCGGTTCACCTCCCCCCGCCACCGTCACCCTCCTAGAATCTCTTCCTTCCACCGTTGACTACAATTTTCTACCTCCAGTGAATGAAGATGACCTACCTCAAGGTGTGGTCCCAGCGGTGCAGATCCAATTGGCAGTGTCTCACTCCATACCCTGTTTTCGTGACGCTTTAGGGTCATTGCATTCATCCACGCCCCTGGTGGCTTTGGTAGCTGACCCTTTTGCAGGCGAAGCACTAGAAGTAGCAAAGGAGTTCAACATCTCATCCTTTATATACTTCCCTCCTTCTGCCATGACGCTATCACTACTCTTGCATGTGCCAACAATACATGATGAAATTTCATGTGAATACAGAGATCACGGAAATGCTATTCAGATTCCAGGTTGCATACCTATTTACGGTCATGATCTCCCTGAGCATTTTTGTGATAGATCTAGTATTGCTTATGAGCTGATTCTTCGATGTTCCAAGAGGTTGTTGTCTCTTGCTGATGGTTTCTTGGTTAACAGCTTCTCAGAAATCGAGGAAGGGACCGTGAGGGCCATTCAGGAACATTATAGGAGAGGCAAAACCAGCACCCCTGTTTATCTGGTTGGGCCAATTATACAAACAGGGCCAAGTAGTGAATCAAGTGCTCCAGAATGTGTGGGGTGGCTGGAGAATCAGAGAGCCAACTCTGTTTTGTATGTCTCCTTTGGGAGTGGAGGCACTCTATCTCAAGAACAGCTCAATGAGATGGCTTTGGGTTTGGAGTTGAGTGGTCAGAAATTCTTGTGGGTTTTCAGAGCACCAAGCAATTCAGCAAATAGAGCATATCTGGGTGCTGAGAATGATGATCCTCTAAAGTTCTTACCACATGGGTTCTTAGAGAGAACTAAGGGACAAGGGTTAGTCGTTCCTAATTGGGCACCACAGACCCAGATCCTTAGTCACCCTTCAACTGGTGGATTCCTGACCCATTGTGGCTGGAATTCAGCACTTGAAAGCATTGTGATGGGAGTGCCTATGATAGCCTGGCCATTGTTTGCGGAGCAGAGAATGAATGCTGTTTTGCTAACTGAGGGCCTCAAAGTGGCTCTCAGGCCAAAATTTAATGAGAATGGCATTGCGGAAGGAGCGGAAATTGCAAAGGTGATAAAACTTTTAATGCTCGGTGAAGAAAGAAATGGGATTCAGCAACGAACTGGAGAGCTCAAAGACGCTGCAGCGGATGCATTAAACGAAGATGGGTCCTCTACAAGGGCTCTTTCCCAGTTTGTAAATCGCATGGAAACTCCAAAGCATCCATTACAGTAAATAGACAAGTGTTAGAAGGGAAGCATGCATGGAAACGATTGCTTGAATAGACAAAGTGTGAGATTTCTTTTTGTGTTTATTTCTTGCAAAGTTTGATGGATTTAGTGTTTTTGAATTAAAGTGAGTTAACTTTTTTCAGTTGAAAGTTGATCTTGTATGGAAAAATATCGTAAACAATCCATTGATATAATACCATTATAAGCATTATAAGCATATTGCTGGCCAAAAAAAACCATTATAAGCAGATTTATTGCAATAAATAGTAGCATATAAACCACACTGTCTCCATGAATCTGTTCGTTCTGTTGTGGCTTTGTAGCTCAGTAGAGACCTCAATGTGGACTTGTATCTATTCTGTTCTTACTTTGTTAAGATTTTTCAATACATATATTGTTACAAACCAAGCATAGGCCGTGACTAAGGATACAGTTCCATTAATATACATCAGTAAGTCAATCACTTAGGTTGTCAAAAATAAGGTAGAACCTCTCCTAAAATCTGAACGATGCTGACATCACACTAATCTGTTTGTTATCAAATATCATAATCCAAATTCAACAGCCAGCACATTTGTAGAGTTTTAGTTCTAGATATAGAGACGACCAACATTATGCAAAAAGTTGTACTTTGTAACGACCTGCCTAAGCTGTTACCAGCACATGGGGGACTCTGACCCTCATTCAAGCCATATGAGGAAAAGATGATTTCTTGCATAATTAAATGCTAAAATATCTTGTGAGATAAATAAACGATTACGCAAATCCATAAATCAAAAAAACTTTATGTATAAATCTCATAATTCATAATTGTCAATTAACTACATACTTAATTGAAAATCTATAATACATAATATTTGAAAACTGAAATAATTGCTCACTCTGAAAATACGCATAATGTATGTCTGAGGATTCTACTTACACACTTATCGAAGCACTCTAAAAACTAATACAAAAATTCTAGAAAACTAATTGGCCTTAATACAATGTGAAGTTCAACACCGACAACTATCGGCAACTATGGAGATGAAGTGACATCTATGCCAATAGCTGTATCTGAAAGAGGGAAGGAAAGGGGTGAGTTCAACTAAATCCAATAAGTAGATCTCTACAAACAACCCAGATGGGTCAACAACAAAGGTACATGTAACATCCCCAAATTTATAACTAAGATAAATATTAATCTTAATTAGCGATAGCAAAACCAAGAGAATCTGGACAAATGTTATGAAACACAACAAATAGACTACTTAAGTATGTCTAGAGAAAAATGCAAAGAATTACGAAAATGCCATCACTTAGTGGAAATTACGAAAATGCCCTTGCTATGTAAAGGAAATTACCAAACTACCCTTGCCTTATTAAATGACGAAGATACCCTTACTCTATGAATGGAATTACAAGAATACCACTATCATTGTCTAATTACAAAAATATCCTTGTCTTAGTTAAAGAAATTACTACAATGCCATTTGCACAAATCCCTAGACTTGTCTTTAGACAAGAATGAATCTAAGCCATTGGATTAAGATGATAACACAATAATTTAACCACATACATCATACACATTTCTGAATCACATACATGCATTAAAGGTTGGAAAATCTCCACTAACATCTTTGCACAAAACATGGAGCATTTTCATCCAACATGTTTGCATAAAACATGGAAACATGTTTGTACAAAACATGGAGCATTTTCATCCAACATGTTTGCATAAAACATGGAAACATGTTTGCACAAAACAAGGAGCATTTTCATCCCAAAATTCAGCCAACATGTTTCCATAAATCATGCTCCTAGTGCTTTCCTTCTTCTGTTTTTTCTCTAATCTTTCCACTATAAATACTCCTCAAACTCTCTTCAATTCAGAAACTCCCTAAGTGTTCTTTCTTTCTTATTCTATCATTCTTCTTATGTTCTTCAAAGACTTCTCTTGATCCTCTAAACTTCATCCAAACACTTAAATCCTAAGTCCAAACTTTCACTAGCCCTCACAAGAGTTATAATCTTTAACTCTAGTGAGAAATATTTTCTTAAGCACTCAAGTTTTAGAGCCAAGATTCAAGGAGGGTCATCTGCTCCAAAGACTCTTGTTCAAAGCTTAAGGAAGAAGAGAAGGACCCTTTTTAGACCCTACACAAGATGTAGGAGTTTCTTCTTTATTTGTTCAAGTATTGTTGGCTTCTAACTTTGCTCATGGATAGAATGCCTCAAACTTGAGTTATTGTCAAAAGTTTTGAATAATTATATTTTTAGAAAACACAACATGTTCTATTCTGCTATGAGTACTTTTATGATGTTATCAAACTCAAATATAACTTAAAAGATTGTATGTGAAACTTGAGTTAATAAAGATAACTTAAGACATGAACATGGCAGGTGTTGGAATTTCTAGTTATTTCTGGCAGTAGTTACTTCGAAAATTAGTGTTCATAAAATATGAAGGATCTCAAAATGAAAATATTTTTATTATAAACTAGACTCGTTTTAGAACACTCTCCAAAAAGAATCACCTAAAACGGAGTTTCCTAGCCCAAGATATGAATTTTTAAAGTAGAGCCTAAGACTGAAACTCTTAATCTGACCTTGTAGTAGTAAAATAGGTGTAACTCACTCTAGAAAAATGCAAATGGACTGATTTCAACTTTGTGGAAAAGCTAACACATCTACAAACACACTTATATATGCTATGCATAAAGTTTTACACCACGAAAATACAGAATGAGAGATATATTTTCGGGACAGTGAGCTGAGAAAGTCTTGAAGGTAGCGTGATACTGTGAGAATGCAATTTGGAAAGGTTCTGGCTAAGGAAAGACTTGGTATTTAAGCGTGTCCATTGTGACCCACCTCTCTTTCCTGGGAATCCTACTATGCACAATTACAGTTGATTTACACTAATCTAAGATGTAGTACTACAAATTTTATTCTAAAAGATGTCAGAACTCTAAATAAAAGATTCAAGTCTTGTAAAGAGATAATTTTAAAGATTTAAGTAGAATAATAATATTCAGGAGATATATATAAAAGTCATAATAAAAATATATAAAGAACCTCTAAAAATATCTTAAAGGGTATTAATGTATTAATGGAAATACTAAGAGTACAAAGAAGACTAAGAGAAAAAGATAATACCAAGATATCCATAACCTATTAGGAACACTAGAGACCTAACTTGACAACTTAGGTTGCTTAATATGAATTATCTATGAGAATGTTTACTATGAGATTTATATGATATTGTCTATGTTACATGAAGTGATATACAGAAATGTGAATGTATTGATGAGATATGAAATGATAATGATAAAATGATTGATTGTGCCATGATTTATTAATGTGCATACATTCATGTTTCAAATGAAATAATAAATAGACCAACTCACTGCTTAATTCTCTTTGAGGATTAAGGTATTGATGATTTCACTCAGTGAGAATAAAAGGAAAACCTGAAAAAGTAGCAATGATAGTCTGGAAAAGTGGACTTGAGCTAAACTCACGGCTTATCCCCCTAAACCGTTGAGATCATGGCAACGGAAAGAAAACCAAAAGGTTGTGGCGACGGCCACGGTATGAGCTCAATACCCTTTTAGAGTGGTATAAGGCATTGATGCATTCATCCCGTGAGTAATTAAGAAATATGTTGATGAAATAAATGAAAGATGATGATCACTAAACAAGTGAATGTTGAGGATGAGTAATCATGAAATGCATGCAGCTCCTAAATGATTATTGCTTATTAGTGGTTTTACATAATATGCTTATATGTATGCTTGATGAAATACTGAATGGATATTTCTGCTAATGTTCAAGATTAGTTTAAAAGTAACTGCACTTCGGCTAATCACATTTGTGAAAGTTTGATAATTGAATCCTTACCTGTTCACCTTTTTATAATAAACGCGAAGTGACTGGGACGACAACGATGACACTTTTAGTACAAGTAGGAACTCCTACTGAGAAATCATGTATTTCTCACTCCTATGTTTATTTTCCGTTGTCGTTACCAGTAACAGACGTGTCCACCTAAAGCAACGAAGCCGTAGCTGAGGAAGGAGGTAGTAGCGTGAAGATTTCAAACCTTTCAAGTAGGAGCATTCCGAGCTTTAGTTACATTATAGTTTGTGAGAAACAATTAGTAATACTAGAACTTATATTGTTATTTGTAATAACTTATCAGTATGATATATGCCCTGTTGTGACTTATGTATTAAGTGATTATATTTCAGTTTATGTGATAATAGTTCTACACTTAGTCTCTTATTCCGCTTATTTAATTAAGTGCGCAATGTAACTGGATTATTATCTATAAAAGCGCTATGTATTTCACTTCTGAATTCTGAGCTTAAGTTTTCAAAAAAATTAATTTATTTTTAAAAAAAAACTTCCACTATTTTTCTAAGTTAATTTCAAAGGAAAATAAATGCAAGGCATAAGTGACAACTAATAGAATCCAAATGTGAACTTAAGCACAGTGGGGTTCTATTAGGGTGTTACAGTACACATAATATACAGGCAACTATTATAAAATATTTTAATATTCACAAACATAATTATACTGGGAAAAACATTTAAAATCATAGTGAAACAATTACTGGAGGGACATGAATATTTGAGATAGAAACATGATCATTCATAATTTCTTTAATCTTTGACTTTGAAAGGGCATCTAACTATGTCCTGTTAAGTGGATACCCAACAAGGTTCTGCCTTAATAAACTCTAAAAGAGTGAGATTGTCTTATAGTGGATAACTTGGTACTAAGATTAAAGATCCTATTAGCCATTAACTCACTGCCTATTCTCAGTAATTACCATTTAAAACCGGCATGCATGATAAATAAACTAATTCTGAAAGCTTTGAAATTCATTTAATTCTAACAATCTGACTGCCAAACATATCTGGTGTTTCTAAAATCATATCCAAGGGATCACCAGTTTATAAACATAGTGATTTCATAAATCAACAAAATATTAATCTAGTCATTGTTATGAATCATACTCATCTTAACATTTTCAGAAAAAATTCATTGAGAAGTAAAACAATTCTTGATGGCATATAGATGATGGTGAGAAAATGCACCAAAGGGGGGGGTTGAATCGTGCATTCTTTCTTACGATTTTCAAATTGAAACTTTACAATAAAAATCTATCAAGCTTTGAGCTTGAAATACAGCTGAAGATAAGTTAGATTTTTCAAAAAGTAACTTTCTGAATTAAGCAGTTCCAGTAAATACTTTAACGGCAAGAGATAGAGATAAAAAAAAACTTATGCAAAATTAAAAGCAGAAAATAGAGAAGTGAATGATGAGAGAATATTGAATAAAGAGTTTTATACTGGTTCGGCCAACACCTGCCTACATCCAGTTCTCAGTAACTATTGAGTTTCACTACTCTTTCTCAATCCAAGGAGATAACAATACATGATAGTTTTTACCGTAGCCTTCCCAAGCTCTTGCTAGTGTTAGTAAACCAAAATTACTTACACAACAACAACAAGTAGTTTTGCAATAGCCTCTTCAAGCTTTCAACTTCCGATCACTACTAAATCAATGATACAATAGATTCAAGATTGATGTTTATTTTGAATAATCTTACACTCAAGCTTCTCTTCCTGATGAGTATGAGATGATAAATCTGAGACGACTTGAGTGACTTCTTTCTATTGATTCTCCTCAGAAGAATGTATGAACAATCTAGTATGTAAAAAGAATATTTTAATATACAAATAATCTAGCAGATTATTTTCACAGTGAGATTTGGAAAGATTTTCACAGCGTTTTTGCTCTCTTGTTTGTCTCTCAATTTTTGAAGCTCAGTCATCTCTATTTATAAATGATTTTCCTTTGTTACCATTGTCCTCGATCTTTTATCCAACCAGCACGAGTTAAGCATCAAATTGAATATTGGGAACATAATCTAGAGGAGTAGCTCGTCTGGTGTCAGGGTTCTTTTTCAAAAGCCGTTGATGAGTTGAGGTTTCTGAAGTCTATTAGAAACTGTTTTTCTATTTTCTGAACGTGGTTTCTGAACTTCTTAATAAATCTTTCTTTGTTGATCGAGGGTCCTGAAGAGATGATATTCCGGGTAAAAGAGAATGGTTTATGTTTTGATTTTGAATTTCAAATATGATAACTTTCGCTCTCTTTTTATGATGCGAACTTTTTGAATAGCGCTACTAGTTCCTTCTTGATTTATTTGTCTTCTGATATTCAATCTTGACTTTTTGATAATAAATTGTTGGAAAAAAATTTAAAATGAAATAACAACACAAATAAAATAAGATACGAATAAATTAATCATTGATAATAAAATTAATAAACACATGAATAATAAAACAAAGAATTATAGATAAATAAAATAAAGGAGCTTATCGGTGTTATTGGCTGAGGCGTGCTAGACACTGAGCTTAAGAGTATTTTGCCACCACGAGTTAATCACTCGATGTAGACGGTCTTCACAGCTAATACTCCCCATGATACAACAACCACTTCTCATTAACTCTGCACTTGAACTAGTGAAGCTATACAGGAACAACTCTATTGGATTTGCTTATGGGAACCCTATACTAATATGTATTTACACTCATTTTATCGAGTGTTGAAAATAAAAGTGTATGTAAAGTACTCTATTGTTAGTTATGAAATATCTCTCTCTCCTGAACAAAACGCTAATGATTTTTGTTTAAGACATGTCGCTTTCTCTTTATGTTTCTTTTTTTTTTTCAAATACACTGCACTAGTATATATATATACAAAACAAGGAAGATCCGTTGCCCAACGTTCACTCTATGTTCAGCCCTTTATAAACACACCACACAAGGAAGATCCGTTGAAGAGTCATTACCCAAAGAACCAAAGAAAAAGGAGAAGGATGCAACGTTCTATAACCCCAACGTTAAAGTAATAAAAAAACTCATTAAACAACAATAATTATCACAACATTTTTACATACTAATGAGAGTTAAATATTGTAATATTGAATGGTTAAAAGGTCTAGTAATGGAAAACTAGAAATGCATAATGAAGGAATTAAAACATAATATTAATAGTATTAAATAATTAACTTTGAAATATAATATAATAAAATATAACAATCCTCCATATATTTCAAATTTAATATTATAATTAAATATAGTTCCCATGAGCGTGAGAATTAAGTGCATAAGGACTAGTGTCTTTTGGACTATGAATTAGCACATACAGTAATTGAAATTTGAACCACAGGAATGCCGATGAGATTATAACCTCTATGAATCTTCATCCCAAACGTGACTCAGTGATCTCATTACTCACACTGTTTTCTCACCCAAAGTTGTTCAACGCAGTTTGGTGCATTTTGGTCTTGCACCGTTGCTTGGATTTCATGAGTGGCTCTAGAGAGTTACCCAAGCTCCTATAAAGGCTTTAACATCCTCCCAAGTACAACACCATCCTTAAGTCATGAAATCGTACTCGAGAGTTGTTACTTATTAACTAGTGGACCTTTCTTAAATTAATATAGCAAATATCGGTCGAATCGTGTAGTAACTAATTCGTGGTTCTATTAAATATATATTTAATAAACAAAGTAGTTATTGAAATCCAAAGTCAAATATAAAAAGAAGCTCTTCTAAGAGCTTTACAGTACATCTGTTGTCTCTTAAAGGTATATGCATATATATTTGCATAAAACTAACCATAACAAATACAAATCTTCTCAACTAAACTACGGCAAAGTTGTTTCCTTTCATGCAGCAATCTCTTTGTCCTCTGGGTCACCCTGGAGACGACACGGGAACACAAACAAGTAGGGGTGAAAATTATAAAATCCTCAGTAAGGCATCCCCAAAACATATACTGAAAGACATGTCATCGTCATCGCCCCAACCACTTTGATTTATTAAGAAAAAGGTGAACATGCAACATATAGTCGGATATTATTTTAAAGTTCAAAATTATCATTCCGAAGTGGGTTGCTTTTAGTATTCAATCACTTAAAACATATATCTTGTAGCATTCAAGATCCTAATAGTTTATTCTCAACTTTATGAGTACTCAATACATCGAAGTGGATCTTATACTCATCAATTACAACTTAAATATATTCGCGTCAATATTGATACTAAAATTTATTTCTTGATACATAAGATAAAGAACTACTTGTAACAATTGCTATCTCAACTCGTCTTGGCCCTTGACTAATCTTGTCATGTCTGGGCATTATGTATCGCCATCCCCAACGTAGCAATAATGGGTAATATACTGCTTTTCAGGACTGAGATCATTCCTATATATGATAATTGGATTTACTTTCTCCAATTCTCATACAGACCTATTCCTAGCGAGGTTTACTTTCCTTGACTTAATTCAAGGGTAGTCAGGTTTACTTTCCCTAACAGAGCGGATTTACTTTCTCCAGCCCAAGACATTTAATCTCATTCTTATCTTGGTAGTCAGGTTTACTTTCTCTGATAGACCGGATTTACTTTCTCCAGTCCAAGATAGATAATCTTATGTTTTTCCTTCATATGCACACAAATATAAGAAGTGTTCATGTCTATGTGTGCCTAACCTCATCAATAAGCTCACATGCTTAATTAATCATATTCATATACTCATGTCAAACTAGTACCAAGTACCATTATTTCATCAATGAGTTCACATAACATCAATGAGATCAAGGTCATCAATTTCTCATCATCCGTTTTGCTAATTCAGGATGCTGCCAGAATTTCAATTATCAAGAAAATTATGATTAAATTAGTAAATATCATTAGAACAGAGAAAAAATAATTTTTAGAGACAATTCAATGTATCAATGAGCTCTTATAAAATTTTCAAAGCATGATAAGATCTCTAACTATATTTATAAAATTTCACAAATTCGAAGGTCAAAATTGCTCAGTTTCAGCCAACAGCTAGAAGTCTCAAATTTTCTACCCTATCAAATGGGCTCAAAACTTCATATAAAAATTTAAGGTTCAACTTCAAGATGTCATCAACCTCCTATAAAAATTTCAACTCAAAATTCAACATTTGCTAGGGTAATAAAACTAGACAATTTCAGTGCTACAAATTGGACTGCATAGGCAGAAACCTTGACCTGTTCGGTTTTCCATATTTTAAAAATAGAAAAAGTGCTTAATACAAGCCAATAAAATTAGTGGAAACTCTTTCATATATTAGTTTCATCATATAAAAATTGTATCTCATAATCATGTCTCTAAATCATTGAAAAAAATAAAAACATTTTACTTGCTTGCTAAATTCGGGATTTCCAGCAGCAAGGGTTGGAAAATATATTAAGAAAATAGCTTATCTAACTTCATCGAAACCCTCTAACAAAATTAACACACCAATATTCATGTATGGTTAGCCAATAAAATCAGAAATTTCGGAATTAATCCATTAGCAAATTCCAGAGCAAAATTAGAAAGAAAAGTGGATGAAATAAGCCCTACTTGTTATGCTTGAGACTTCTAACTCTAAAAGTGCTTCCAAGAATCGTTTTTCCTCACTTCAACATTCCAAACAGCCCCTAAATCTTCCCTTAAATAGTGAAGAATGTGATATCAAAGTAAGAAGTGGTGAGGATTTGAAATTCCAATCGGTTAGTTTGATAGATTATGAGGAGTAGAACAAGTTTTGTGAAGAGATCTTGAGGTTTTAGAAATTTTAGGCTAGGTCTTTGGAGGTTTAAAGCTTGTTCATGGATGTTTCAATGGAAGAAAAATGAAGGCTATGTGTGTTCAAAGCATGGCCGAGAATGATGAAGAAATGGAGTGATAAGGTTGGCTTTTTAATGATATTAATCAAGTTGTACTAATTATTTAATATAAAATCTAGTTCTTTAAAAAAAATATATAAGATGGATGGCTAGGATTTGATCTTGGGAATCAAGATTGAATCTTAGTCATCTACTTGGTTTAAATGGATAGACACTATCTAAATCTTATGGATTAAGCTTTCTTTCGATGTAAAAATCACACACCGAAATTTTACCGAACGGGTAAAACAGTATACCCGAGTAATCAAATATTGCTCAAAAATTAATTCTAGGTATAAAATCTTAATTCCTATCCATTTCTAACCTTAATCTAGTAATTTCTCAATTTCAGGCATCTCCGAGCCCCAATTCTAGGGTTTTAGCTGTCCCGGTGGGCTTACAGGACCCGCAAGTTACTATTCATTTTTTTATTACAGATCCGCTGGATCGTCCTCATCATTTCTATGTCTGTCCTTTGAAATTTTGACTAGAAAAGCTCAAATTAATTTTTATATAATTTTTAGGGTGTTACAGAGGCAGCCTCACCTCCACCACTCATGTAGGTGAATCTATCAAGCATATACTACAGTCAAGTACACCACCCATTCATGAGCTATAGATTCATTAAGAGTATAGACTCACCCTTTATTTCAATGTAGTCTCGTACTATCCCTCTGATATTATTTTACACCATAGGGATGGACTAAAATGGATAATGTTCAAATGACTGACAAGTGACTTGTTTTTACTCATATGAACTTATCCTTTGAGAAATTCTCAAATTTAGGTTCGGTTACCATCACTCTCAATCTGTGAATTGGGCTTAAGCCTCATCCCTCTCGATGTAACCTCACTAGCTTTAGTGGTTTTGTCAGAGGATTCGCCAAATACATCTCTGACCTCAAACAATATCAAGAAAGCTCTTAAATACTTCATCTCATATACTAGTCTACTTAGATGATTTTCTAAGTGACAACACCATCATAAAAATTAAATATAGTTAACTTTAGAGTAGTCTCAACTACATCTGGGTATCTCCAAAATATAGACTGGTCTATAAAATCAATTATTTTTAAGGATTGCCTGCATAGCAATTTCCTCTTCATCCCCCCACAATTTCCACAATTTTTGTAGGAGGCAAAACACTTTCACATATATGTTTGGTAGTCCCATAATCTACCACTCAATCTCTTTTTTTTTTGTGACCAAAATTGGCTTTGCTTTTCTTTTTTTCTTTTCCTTGGCCAAAGATTGACTCCTTAAAACCTGGAAAGAAATAGCATTACAGAAAACAATTGTAAGAAATGCTTAACAACTAGAAAGCTAGATAATTTTGTTTCCTCTGTGAATGCACATAAAAGACCATAATCACCAAAAAGGTATTTATTCAATGCATTAGAAAATTATGGGTCTATGGTATTTCTATACAAAACTTCCATACCCCGTTTATCATGTGATATCAAAATAGCAATAGCGTAAGAAAACCTGTTCTGCAAAAACACTCTATTAAGATTTGAATTTTTAACCAAAATACAATAACGAAATCTATTCAGCAAATACTCTAAACAATTTGAAAACTTTAGCTGAAAAATATAAAATAGAAGTTGTTCTCCAATGATAGGATTAATGATCACAAACAAAGCTAAACTTTAAAAAAGCTAGAATTGCAAAATTAACAAAAAAAAATAGAAGTTACAAAAAATGTCATAGAATTAAATCCAATCCTCACTAACACATCGATGTTATATGTATATATATAACTTAAACAAATCTTTCTTCTACAAAACATCAATCAAATTAGGAATAATGAAATCTATGAAAATATAGCAATAATAGTCTATCGTTTCTTGTGTCTCCCAATTGCATTTTGCTAGTGCTATTTATAGAAGAAAAGAAACAACTTTACTGTTGCCAACATTCACAAAGAATGAGCATGTACCATCATTACAATGTTTCATTATATTAATTTATCATAAAAGCTATTTAAAATGCAATCATAAAAATACAACGTTCTAATTGTTAAATGTCTCAATAAATTTAACTTACTAATTCTAGAACAAACCATAA
Source organism: Dalbergia cultrata (assembly GCA_031216105.1). Lineage (NCBI taxonomy): Eukaryota > Viridiplantae > Streptophyta > Magnoliopsida > Fabales > Fabaceae > Dalbergia > Dalbergia cultrata. The sequence goes on along the minus strand of CM062353.1, from coordinate 32,145,412 downwards.
GTGCAATGTAAAGACATGTAAGCAGTACTCATAAAACTAAAAATACTATTAATTCTAAGTTTAATAGTCACGTGGAACAGTTTATAAACAAATATAACTATTATCAAATATAGTTTAACTTTAAAATATAATAATATTAATAAAGCATCACAAATATAATAAAGCTCTAACAATATAATATAATTAAAAATAAAATACAACAATGTTCCAATAATTATTTGATCTCAAAATAAAGCTAAACATCCTGCAGTTAAAAATTGGAAGCATAAAATAAACAAATGCAAACTCAGAGCATGAACAAAAAAGAATAGAGTCAAGGATTGTGTGCCAATATAAACCAACCGAGAACATAGCCAATATCATTACTTTATTTTTTCATTCACTTGCCATTACCTTCAGAGTAAGAATAATACACCCATTACTTCTTTTTGTACATTTAGTCCAACAATAACACCATGAAAATAAAATATTGATTCAACAAGGTACTATCTTGCATGCGTTCAACTTTTTGGAAAAAAATAGTAATGCTTAATAGAAGCCAACATGATAAAATCAAAATATGGAAACACATGCAAATGAGAAAGAAAATTATTCCTACACTTCTATATTGTATTATCACAATTTTTTGAAGCAATTATTTCTCATAAAGCAAACAAATACTCTTGAAATTTTTTTTATAAGAAACAAATACTCTTAAGATTGTTGAAAAAAAATTAAAATGAAATAACAACACAAATAAAATAAGATACAGATAAATTAATCATTGATAATAAAATTAATAAACACATGAATAATAAAATAAAGAATTAGAGACAAATAAAATAAAGGAATAAATTAAAGGAGCTTATCGGTGTTATTGGCTGAGGCGTGCTAGGCACTGAGCTTAAGAGTATTTCGCCACTACGAGTCAATCACTCAGTGTAGATGGTCTTCACAGTTAATACTTCCCAGGATACAATAGCCACTTCTCACTAACTTTGCACTTGAACTAGTGAGGCTATATAGGAACAACTCTATTGGATTTGCTCATGGGAACCCTATACTAATATATATTTACACTCATTTTATCGAGTGTTGAAAATAAAAGTGTATGTAAAGTACTCTATTGTTAGTTATGAAATATATCTTTCTCCTGAACAAAACGCTAGTGATTTTTGTTTAACACATGTGGCTTTCTCTGTATGTTTTTTTTTTAAATACACCGCACTAGTATATATATACAAAACAAGGAAGATTCGTTGCCTAACATTCACTCTATGTTCAGCCCTTTATAAATACACCGCACAAGGAAGATCCTTTGAAGAGTCATTACCCAAAGAACCAAAGAAGAAAGAGAAGGATGCAACGTTCTATAACCCTAACGTTAAAGTAATAAAAAACTCATTAAACTACAATAATTATCACAACATTTTTACATACCAATGAGAGTTAAATATTGTAATATTGAATGGTTAAAAGATCTAGTAATGGAAAACTAGAAATGTGTAATGAAGGAATTAAAACATAATATTAATAGTATTAAATAATTAACTTTGAAACATATAATATAATAAAATACAACATGAATAATCCACAATTATGATGACTGAAGATTGAGTAACATATTGCTTCCAACTTTTATATGTTATCTTCATTGTAGCCCTTCTTTCTGAAGTTCAGTGTTACTTTTTGATGGCCATATCCTTGGTTTCTTGATTCGATTTCAAAGAGCTTGCTTCCTTAATGCACACAATCACATTTTTCTTGATATAATTTTCAGTTCATCTGAATCTATCCTCTTCCTATGAGAAAAACATATTTGCACATCCATAGTAAAATTATTTCCACTTAATTCCGATAGTGTATCTCAAAGTCACTTGTTTAAGCTTTGTCAAGAAACTCAAGGTAGCCATTAGTTATTCTTCAAAGTATTTTCTTTAAATTGGCTTTGTTGTCCATCAAAACATTAAAGCTCATACTTTCTAAAGGGTTCTAGAGTTTACAATAGAAGCATTAATAATGGTCATATGGTTTTCCAAATACATTTTCATGCTATAGTTAGAAACCATAACTTTGCTATAGCTGACATAACTTTTAAAATCATTTTCACAACATATTTCAATTTATAAATTCATGTAAAGTGTGTATAATGCTGGGAAAATATTTATAATAACAAAAAATATGGTTATAGCCTTAAACCTAATAACCATTCATTGCCAAGAATGACTGACCATTGCCCACTTATTGTTCATCTGGTGTTGCACATGGAGTTATTGAAAACACAACCCTTGTAATCTCTTTTGTGGTAATAAGTCTTGTGAATCATCTATTCATCCTATTAGAGTCATTTATTCACCTAAGTTGCTAGATAAGAATAATCCCTCAAAATATTCTTGTGCCTTTTTGTCGATACTCCACGGACTAGTACACCAGCCACTATAAATTTGGAGTGAAAAGAATTTGTGTTTTGATCACCCTAAACTAACCAATTCACTCTAGACTTCTCTTTCTAATATCTTTCTTTCTAGACATAAACTTCCACCAGCACTTCCTCTAGCAAAAGGATTTCTATACTGGTTACACCATTTGCTCCTTTTTTTTTTTTTTCATCTAGCAACTATTTTAATTAATAGCTTCCTTGGAGTTGACTGTATGATGTCTTTGGCAATTAACTAGCTCATATCAACATTGTTTCAACTTTTGGAATAGAGAGAACATAGGAAAGCCAACAACATCCATATCTCATACTTTTTTAATAATCACCTTTCACTTCCTCTCGAGCACATCATCTTTTCTGGAATTTAAACTACCTTATGGACTGACTATGAACTTAGGGCTTGAGTTTAGCAACAACAATACTAGTTAGATCCATTGTCCTCCAAATGGGATAGACGGTGGGTTTGCTAATACTATTCGAAATGGTGCTCTAGCTTATGAAAAGGATAAACTAATTTTTTCTTAAACAATTAATCACATGTTGTTTCCTTAATCAAGGTGATTAAGTCCTAATTAAGCTGGTTAGTTTTAATTAAGCCTAATTAGCCCTAATTAAATTTATTTGAGTTTAATTAAGCTTCACTAGTAGAATTCAAGGTCTAATTTAGTCCTTTAAGGCCTAATTAGTCATGTAAGCACACACCATACACCTTTAATTACCAAGCACACAATTATAGGTAGAAAAGTACACGAGAATGGGGGTTGAATCGTGCTTCACTTTTTCTTTCCTTCTTAACTCCTAAAAAGCTTAAACAAGAAACTATTAAGCATTGAGCTTGAAGTGTAGCGGAAACAATGTTAGGTACTTTAGAAAGTAACTTTTTAAACTACAACGTAAATAATAGAAGCGCTAATAAGATAGATTTTCTGCAAATATATGATAATAGGCATAGAGTAGTGAATATAAAAGAGTTAAGGGAGAAGAAGATACTGCTCATATATTTTTATACTAGTTCGGCCAATCTACCTACATTTAGTTCTCAACCACTATTGAGTTTCACTAAAACTTTTCTCAACCCGAGAAAGAAATAGGATAGTCTTTGTAGAAGCCTTCCTAAGCTCTTACCAGTGACTAGTAGTAACCTTTACTGTCACAAACCAAGTAGTCTTTGACCAGCCTCCCCAAGCTGAACCAGTGACCAACAAGTATACTCTGCTGTCACAACCTAAGTAGTCTTTAACCAGCCTTTCCAAGCTAAATCGTGACCAATAGATCACTTTTAACTGTTGCATTGCCCTCTCTAAGGTAACTCACACTGATCACTACTGGATTAAGGATACAAAGGTTTGTGTTTAGGTTTTCCATTCAAACTAACCTATACTCAAGTTTCCATAAGATGTACAATAATAAACTTGGGAAAAACTTGAATAACTTCTTTCTAATGATTCTTCCTAGGAAAAATGTATAATCTATCAAGAGTGTAGAAGGGAGATTTTTACAAACAAGGAAGCTAATTACAAGATGTATTGAACTGTATAAGAAGAAAAGGAGAAACTTTCTCAGAGTTTCAGCACTTCTACAATGTCAAGAATTTTTTTGTGAAAGCATAGCATCTCTATTTATAGACGGTCTTCATTTATGACCATTACTCTTGATTAGTTACCCAAGTGACATGTGTTAATCATCTGTTTGTATCTTGGACATACAGTATAGAAGAGTAGCTTGTCTGTTGTCAGAGTTGTCACATAAGTTGTTGTGAAATAGAGGTTTCTGAGATCACAATCAGAAACTACTTTTTACTTTTTGAACTGGGTTTCTGAGTTCTTCCTTCTAGAAGGTAGGGTAGTTGACCAAGTTGGTAGAAAAGATGACACGACTATCTGTAATTAGGTTTGGCTTTAAATTTGAAATTCAAATTTCCCTCATTTTCCTGTAGAGTACATTATTTCACTGTGAAGTGAACTTTCTGAAGTGCGGTATCAGTTCCTTGGTGAAAAAAAATGATCTTCTAGACTTTAATCATAGCATGTGGATGATGAATTGATTGCGATGATGATGATTGAAGGTTGTAGAACACGTTTGCTTTAGAATTGATTTGAAATCTTAACTTGAAGTGTACTTTGTAAAGTCGCATCTTACTTTCTGAAAATTTGTGCCTTGGTTTCTTGTACATGATAATTTGCTTCAATTCGTTAAGTATGTATCCTTTCATTTTACAATATAATTTTCACTTTTTTATGTTCTTGTCTCTTTCAACTAGATAAATCATGTCTGCACATGTAAAGTGAAATCATTTTCACTTTAAGAAATGTGTCATGCAAATGAAAGAACCTATTTGCTACTTCAAGAAACTCAAGGGAAAACATTAGACGTTCTTCAAAATATTTTCTCTAAATTTGTTGTGTCATCTCCCAAAACCTATTACATTAACACTTTCTAAAGGGTTCTAGAGCTAACAATGACCTTTTCTTGACCATCCTCAATAGTCACACCATTCCACTTGTTGATGTCAGCAACAATCATTCCCTAAAATTCCTAAGTTTGAAGAGATAATACTTGACTAATAGTAATTACCAAGGCCATAATTCCGAATATTTGAATATATAGGAATTTTCTGATCACCATCATTGCCAGTTAACTCTTGAATAGTCTCCATATACAACCACAAGATTTATAATTCCTCTTGCATCCTACATAAATGAAGCCATTTCTTAGCTAAGTGGCAGTGACAGTTACAGGCTGGGGCCAAACAGACATAATTGTTCTAGTTGCTATCACTTGTAGAAACTTTTTCATAAATTTTGTTTCAACATCACCCTTAAGCCTTATAAAAAATGAGATAACCCCAGTGTCCCAAGGATAACCAAGTCTTCTAGCTAGAATCTCTTGGACAACCATTAGTGAAGCATTAGAAGTATTAGTGGCTACATTTTCCTGCTTATACAGAGCAACAATAGGAGTTGCCTTTTGCAGCCCCTTGCACTAAGTCACATTGAGTAGTAAAGTATAGAAGATAAATCCTATAACACCCCAAAATTTATTTTAAAAAATTTATTTAAATTTATTAATCAAAATTTCATGAATTGGATAAAATTAGCCTTGATAAGAACAATTAGATGAAACAAGAAAAAGAAAAATGTGAATAGTAATCCTGTAGGCCTAGCAAGCCTGTCAAGGCCACTTAAACCTTAGAATCGAGACCAGGAGATGTTCGAGATTGAGAAAATATAGGATTAAGGTTAGGAAGAAAATTTTACACCTAGAGTTAAATTTTGGGTAATATTTATTTTCTCGAGTACGGTGTTTTACCCATTCCATAAAATTACGACATGTAGTTTCTCACACTATATGCGTTTTGCAGTGTAAGCTTGCCACCTAATGTGACAAGTGTATAGCTTAGAAAAGGCCACACCATTGCCTTTTGCCAAGAGCCAATAAGAGTTGCACAAAATTACAATATTTATCTTAAGGAAACCATTTTTGTGGTGGAAAAAGATTCCAACACAACACATGTAATAATTGATTAAAAAAACTCAATTGCTCATCTTTTCTCCTCCATTTTTGGTCAAGACCTCCCTTTACAGCCGTTTCACTTAGTTCTTCATCAAATATCATAACTGAGCTTGAAATCTAAGTTACAACATCAAATTTCCATGATTGAAGCCCAAACTACATGTTTCCTCTTGTAATCCCTAAATCAACTCCATATAGAGAACCCTTACTTCACTTTGCTATCAATTATGGTTGTTGTTCTTGCTGCATTGGAGGAGCATTTGAGAAGGTTGGATCAAATATTGGGTGTAAAAGCTTTTGGAGAAAGTCAAGACAAAAGTAAGAGCACATAAGTGACAAGTAGGGCTTTCTTTGACTTCCTTTTTTTAAAAAATTATTCAGAAATTTTTTGATTGATTTGGTTTGTAATTTTTAGTTATATTGATTGATAATACATAGATATTGATGTGTTTAATCGAATGAAGTGATTGGATGATGTTATGAAATCCTTTTTGTCAAAATATGTTGTGAACTATGTTGCTGAAATTCCTAGTTTTAAGCAAGCAGGTGAAATTATTTGATTTTTTTGACCTAGTTAGAGACCTTATTTTGAGCTAAAATTTTTATATGATGAAGCTAACATGTTAAGGTATCTCGAATATTTTTCTTGTGTCATTTTGAGTACTTTTTCTATTTTTAAAAATTCAAGAAACTAGCTGGTCAGGTTTTCTACTTGAACAGTCAATTTTGGAGCACTGAATTGTTCTAATTTTGTTACTATATCAAATGATCAAATTTTGAACTAAAACTTTTATATATTGAGGACATCTTGAATTCCAATCTGAATTTTTATAGGATTTTATATGTTCGTAAGATAGAGTAATAAAATTGAAAATTTTGACTATTGGCTGAAAATAAGCAGTGGTTGACCTTTAAATTTGTGGAATTTTATTAATATAACTAGAGATCTTATTTTACTTTGAAATTTTTACAAGGTCTCTTAAACACATTTGCTCTGTTTTGGTGAGGTTTAGCAGTTGATCTATAATTTTCTATGAAACTGAAAATCATGATAGCACAGGAAACTAGCTAAAAATATGATACAATGATTATGATTTGATTATATTTATACTATGTGAATCTATTGATGATTTCATTTACTTATTAATTAGTGGATCTTTTTTTTTTAATATCTACTGCATGTTCGATTAATTTATGTAATAAATTAAAATATATAACAAAGAAACTACAACACTTATTTAATACCAATTCAAGTACAAAAAGAAAGCTTTTCTATGAGCCTTAATACATATATGTTCTCTATCATATATACATATTCCTACAAATAAGACAAACAATACAGTCTCAGACAATAAACTATTGCAATTCCGATTCTTATTTCTCTTGTGTAGATTCCCCATAGTCTTCTGGATCAACCTGGAGATGACACAATAATTCAAAAATAAAAGGATGAGAATATTATACAATTCTTAGTAGGGCACTCCTTCATCAAGCAAACATAACTAGCAATTTCATTCATACAAGGAATATCATGTAAAGTCATATGCAGAAGCAATAATAATGATCATGTGTTTTTTCTTGTAACCAATGAACTCAATTCCGTGCATTTTCTCTTTTCATCAACATAGGGAAGACTTAGTTCATACCAAATGGTATATGTTGTGGATGACTCCACAATGGTTAATTCATACCAAATAGTATCTGCCTTGGATAACTCTACAAATGAGAAATAGATTGCTTATTAAGACTGAGCACATTCCTATACGTGATCATCGAACTTCATTTTTTCCTCTTCCGAATCACACACAGTTCTATTATTAACTTATACGTCTACCGACTCATAATATCTCTATAGAAGTTCCTTTTTTAACCTTCCTATTCACCCAACCTATGTCTTGTTTCTGTTTTTCCCATATGTTAGAACATGCACAATTGAAGTTCACATATTCTCTTTTGGCACATATATTCCTTTATCACGTTTCGTTTTACCAATGCATGCTCCAACCATATAAAAATATTTATTCACAATGTAATTCTCATTCATTCCTCATAAATCACTCTTTAAAGTACATGGCATGTATTTTTACTCATCATACTTGAATCAAAAGTCATTACACTACCAATGCAAGGTTTGGGTTCATATTTAGCAATTGGACAGATTTCAAACTATTGTAGCACAAATTTATTTGCACATTATCAATTTAGAGGCTATAAAAATTATCTAAGACACCCCAATGTGTTCATAAGGTCCTATAAAATTTTAAATCAATAATTATTCTCTATCTATGTTAACACAATTCTACAAATTCAGAGGTCAGAAACCTTTTATTTACAGCCAATAGCCATCATCCCTAATTTTATTAGCCTATCAAATGAACATATCAAATCATACAAAAATTCAAGTTGGACCTCAATATGTCCTCAATGCCTGTAAAAATTTCAAAGGAAAAATTAATCATTTGCTATGGTAACAAAATTAGACAAACTCAAAGCTTTAGAATTGATTATCTAAACAACTCAATAACAGTCACAGTTCCCAATTTTAGGAAATAAAAAAAAGTCATTTTTAAGACCCAAGAAAAATATTGAAAACATCCTAATATTTTAGCTTTAACATATAAAACTTTTAGAGCAAGAATCCATCTAAAGCCTTTCAGAAAAATCGTGAATCATAACCTATATGCCTAAAACCGAGATTCAAAGCAACACAACTCAAAACATATTTTGAGAAAAAGTGTTTTCTAACACCATCCGAACACTCCACCAAAACTAATACATCAATATCCATATATTATCAACCAATACAACGAAAAATGCCAAATTAAATTAGAGTTTAAAATAGAAAAAATGAATTTGAAGCAAAAGATGTTCAAAATCCCTACTTTGAAAACTTTAGAGCTTTATAACTCCAACGAATGTTCCAAGTGGTTTCTCTTCACTTTAAGGCCTTCAACGTGAGAAATCGTGAGCAAATGAAATTCCAATCAGTTAGTTTGATAGATTATAAGGAGTAGAACAAGTTTTGTGAAAGGATATTGGTGTTTTATCAAGTTTAGGCTAGGATTTAGGAAGCTTTAAGCTCAAACTTGGGGTTTCGTAATGAAGACAACAATGGACGCTACCTTGGCTTCTTTTGGGCGAAATTATGTGGCTTGGAGTGATAAGGCTAGTATTTTATTCTTACCTTAGGTTGGATATATTAACTATGTAGTCAAAAAGTGTATTTCTTTCTTTTTGAAAATAAATAATGAGATGGATGGCTTGGATTTGGTTTAGAAGTAAAAGAATGAATCTTGGCCATCCACTTGGCTCAAGATAAGTGGTTCACTTTAATTTAATGAACAAGTAGCTTTTTCGGTTTTAAAATTGTACACCGAAATTCCACTGAATGGATGAGATATTGGCACTCGGGTAAAATACTAATAAATGAAAGGTCAAGATTAAAACTTGCTTTTCAAGTTTCAATCCTTGCCATCCACTTGGCAAGATGTGATTGGTAAAAGTTACTTGGCCATCAAGTAACTTTTATGGTATTAAAAATCCCATATCCCAACTCTACCAAACGAGTAAAATGCTATACCTAGGTAATCAAACATTGCTCGAAATTAAATTTCAAGCATAAAATTATCATTCCTAACTATTTCTAACCTTAATCTTATAATTTCTTAGTTTCGGGCATCTTCGGGCCCTAATTCTAGGGTTTCAGCTACCTGCAGGCCTCGACCTGCAAGGTTACTATTCATGCCCAACTCGAAAAAAAAATTTTCAACTCGTCCATTGGGCCGTCCTTATCATTGCTATGTTTATCAGATTTTTGAAATTATGACTCATAAAACTCAAATAAATTTTTAAATAATTTTTAAGGTGTTACTTTACCACCCACCTAAAAAAGAATTTTGCCCTTAAAATTCATTTGAAAACGATTTCATAAGACAAATTTCATAAATCAAACAAGGAATTCACACGCAGTTCAAACAATTCAATCAAATCCTAAATGTTCCTACCTTGGATCGGATCATTGAGTGGTGGTGTCCCTTCAATTCTTGGTACTCTCATGTGGTAACTTCTCATCAAGTTTTGTATATCTTTTTGGACACTCCCATATTTTATGCACTGGTTTTCCACAGCAATAGCATATGTTCTGCGCAGCCAAGCAAGATCTACCCCTATGGTTCTTCCCGTATTTTGGGCAATCTTGTCACATGGTTGACTGTTGTTGTTGTTCATCCTTATGTAGATTAGGTTGAAATTGCTTCTTTTGGGGCAGGGCATCCTCATAATCTTAGTCTTTAGGTCCCAACCTCTTCTTAGAATTGTCTCTAGTAGAGTTGGCGATTGCTCACTTCCTATTGGATTCCTGTGCAAGCCGACACTCGTTCACCAGAGTAGTAAAATCGTTGATCTCTAAGAGACTCATGAATACTTCAATGTCCCCCTGTAGCCCTCCTTCATACTTCATGCACTTCCAAGCTTTGTAACGCGCCAATTTTTTCCTGCTTAGCAAAAATGACCAAAATGCCCTTAGGTCATTTTTGTATGAAAATCGAGGCCAGTCAGTCCTGGCCACCCCCAAAAAAGGGTATTTAATGTTAGAATAAGGTTATATGAGGATTAGGTAGTAATCTGTGCAAAATCACGATCCACGATTTTCCCATGTACAAATGACCAAAATGCTCCTGAGGTCATTTTGCCTGGAATTTGAGGACGGTTGACTTGGGCTATCCTCAAGGGGTTAGTTTAATATTTGAAGGGGATTAGATGTGTTAGAGATAATCATAGAGGTGAAAATCTCAATTTGGTATTTCCCGTGCGCGAAAGACCAAAATACCCTTGCGGTAAATTAACGCAAAATTAAGTACCCACTGAACCCCGTCATTGCCAGGAAGTTAGAAATGTCAATTATAAAGGTTGAATGATGTCTAAAAAAGTCTGGGTAGTCCTGGGAAGTTTTCATGTAAAATGATCATTTTGCCCCTAATTAGTGCAAAATGAGCTTAATTAAGTAATTAAGGAAATCTAGACAATATTATGCTCTAATTAAAGATAAATTAATTTTAATTATTAATCTTGAGTCAAAATAATTAATGGAGGTTAATTAAGGTCTAAGATTGCTTAGAGAAATTCAAATCCCATTCTTCATCAAGAAGCTTATAAGAAATAAAGAAAAGTAAAAAAACAAATAATATTTTTTCTCTTTATTTCCCTAAAATTAGGAACCTTGTTGGTATTTAAAATTCAAACTAATTGAGTTTAACTCAACTAAGTTTACAAGATAACTCTTTATTCATGTGTTGAAAGTCTTAAACACATTATTACTAACCCACCTAATTACCAATCCCTAAACCTTTGTCTAGTCAAATGTACCTCTAATTCATGTTCTAAACACAGATGAAAATGAAACATTTTCCCTCCCAAGACAGCCCTAAGGCCACAGTTTTCCTCCCCCCAAATGACCTCTCATATTTTAATTTTGTTACACACTAACACTCACATACACTATCATTTTCACATTCACTTTTTTTACCAAGCTTTTGTGTAAAAAAATACTCTTGCATCCTCTCAAGTCAAGCTCTTTTTTCTTCCCCTTCACCTTCAAGAAACCTCCACTCTCAACCTCAAACCACCATAGATCACCTCTAAGACACATAACTTTTCCATCTCAACACACAAGAACTCAAGAAAAATCTTCCATCTATTCTTCTTCCTCTTGGCCGAATCCATCAAGAGCTTCAAGAGAAGATTTTTTTTTCTTCTGATTTCAACATAAAGAACCAAGCTTTCTCATTTCCAACCAAGAAACAACCTTGGTAAGGATTTTGTTTTGAGTTCTTTCTCTTTGTCTTTCTTTATTTTCGGTTTTGATGTTGGATAAATGGACAAGTTCTTCTTTTTTTCTTTCCTCTCATTTTTGGTTTTGATATTGGATGAATGATTGAGTTTTTGCTTTGTTCTTTCCTTCCATTTCGGTTTTGAGCTTTCCTTTTCTTCCTTTTTCAGTTTTGTTGTTGTTGGATGGTTAAAAACCATGACTTGATGATGAGAGATCTTGATGGTGGGGTTGATACCACCATGTGTTTGACCTCTAAAGCCTATGGTTTAGTTCCATTTTCAGCTTTAATAATGAGAAAAATAGAATACTTGTTGGTTCCTTTGGATATCTTTCTTTGTTGTTCAAATCCAAGGCTTGATGATGATGGTTCTTGGTGATGGTTGTGAAACCACCATGTATTAGACCTTTAGAGCTCAAGGTTTGATTTTTGGGTCCAAGAGAGTATAAGAAATAAAATACTTGTTGTGTTTCTTTGATTTATTTTTAAGCTTGATGGTGAGTTAAAGAAATGAGGTTCTTAGAGCCATGGTGATTAGAGACTCTAAAGCTCACTTTTTTAAAGATTGATTGGGGTTAAGAGTTTCATCTTGTAAAGTCTTGAGCTTTAAGTTTAATAAGATGTAAAAATGGACTTGCATTCATGTTTACTTTCAAGTCATCACCTTAAATCTTGAAGATAAGAATGGATTTGTATTCATGTTTACTTTCAAGTCATCACCTTAAATCTTGAAGATAAAAATGGGTTTGCATAGCATGCTTATGATTCAAGTTATCATCTAAATCTCTAAAGCTCAAGACTTGCCCTTGATCTTAAATAAAATTTTTTATCATGGCTATATTCTTGTGTGTGTATTTTGGTCATGATATGATGTTGGGTTTGGAATGGATTTTATTTTGTTTTTAAGGTTCCAACCTTGTGCCTTGATTATACAAAGAAATTTTTTAAAACATTGGAAACTCAAAAGATAGTAAAGACATGATTTTCATGAGCCAAAGCCTTATTAATGAAAGTTTAATTTTGGTTTCTATTTTAGAGGTCCTTATTTGAGTTTTCAAAGGGATAAAATAGCTTTTAAGTGTTTCCAAAGACTTAGAATAGTTTTTGATAAAAACTAGTAATTAGAAAGGATTTAAAATGTGATTTCTAGAACTCTTAGAAATTAAAATTATGGCTATTGTTATGACATTATAAATTATGTTAAGTGCTATTTGAAATGATTTAAATGTGTAAAAATTTCCATTAATTGATGTAAATATTATTTCTAGCATTTTAGAAAAAATCAGTAACTAGAAAGGATTAAAAATGTGATCTCTAGAACTCTTAGAAATTAAAACTATGGCTACTATTTTGACTTCATAAATTATGTGTGATGCTGTTTGGAAGGGTTTAAATGTGTAAAAATTACTGTTAATTGTGGTTGTAATTATTTTTGGTATCTTAGGAAAAGCTGATAACTAGAAAGGGACAAAAACGTAATTTCTAGAACGTAGAAACTTTTTTTTTTTTTTACACTGCCCAAACTGCATAGCACTTTTTGGTACTGTTCATGAGTTTAAAATTTAGTGAAAATTATTGCAAAAATTATTTTTGGCCTCTTAGGTGTTTAAAAGAATAATTACAAGTGTTAGATTCAACTATTTTGTAAAATGTGGAAAACCAGGTTTTGGACTTACCGTTTTAGCACCTTGGCCCAATGGATCACTTAGGAATATAACTGTTATGTGTTGATGGCTATGTGTATATGAATTGATTGGAGGTAATTACACAAGTAATTATTTCTAGGTGTAAATTTTGCTGAGTATAACATATGCATTAGCTGAGTTCGGTCCTTGATTCCGGCATACTGGGTAGGAGCATGTTTACTTCCTAACACAATATTGATGATGAATCTTGGCATTTGGTACTTGTAAATGAATGATTGAGATGCATGATTGATAGGTTTTGCGACATGAAGCAAATTTAGGGAAAACTCTATTTTCAGTCATTATGTTGCCGGATTTTCGCTAAATTTGTAGACTTAAGAGATATTATGAGCCTTATGAGCATGAAATGTTAAATGATTTGTCATAATAATAGTTGCGCTTGTGTGCTCATGTTTGCATCTCTGAATAACATGCTAAAATTAAAAATGACAAAAGATATATGGAAATGATCCTCTAAACTCCAGGAATTAATGGTTAGAAGAGGTGATCCAATATGGACCCTTTAGACTCCAGGAATCAATGGTTAAAAAAGCTGATCCTATGCCCCCTAACCCTCACTCTGGGAGTCAGGAATTAGTTTATCGAGAGGATAACTATAGACTAATGATGACTAGTTTAGGTATGAGCTCATAACCTAGAAACTCTCAAGAGAAGAGAGTATTAGGGTGGCCCCATAGAAGAAAGAATAATGAATCTAAGTCACCTAAAAGAACAAAGAGAAAATATCATTTTGTTCTTTATGCTATGTTCATTTAATGCAATTCTTGTGATATGTTGCACGTGACATTGACATGCATTCATGATATGGTATGCTGCATCAATGACATTAAGACTCATGCTAAAAGATACAAACCTTGGCTAATGGTATTTGGAAATTAATAAATGAACTTTATATGTGCTCGCTAATTGCATAATGAAACTCAAGGTTCCTGAAGACGTAGATGATGACATATGCTAGGAGGCGAAAACCCTACTAAGATTTTTGTATAAGTTTCTCATCCCCTCTTTCTTTCTTTCCATCTTGTCTTTAGAGGTTGATGGTATCCTTCGTGATATTTGTTGACGCTTCCACCTGAGAGATGCACTTCGATGCTGCTCACCAGACTTATCATTTTGTGGGTCGATGTGTCGTTTGCCTATTCGTGTTTTTGGAGCAACCTTTACTATTGTTGCCCCTTTTACTAATGACCTCATCTTTGAATGTGCCCGTCCATATGGGGAGCAAATCCACCGTACCCGCCTTGCTGCTTCAGCTTTCTGCGACTACCTCATCTATATCCCCTTATCACCCCCTTATCCGACTGAGCCACTGATAGACACATCGGAGCATTCTTTTTCCCAGCACTCCTCGGGTGGTTCTGCACCTGCAATTCCCATGGGGATAAGGGGTAGTAGCGAGGGAGAGGCTATTGTGACTCATCCCATGAGAGGAGTTCAGCATGCTCATAGGGGAGCCACTTGTCTACAATGTGACGCTCATGTTCATCCCGGGCCTACTCCCACCGACATCACTCGTGTGCTCAGCTACATCCCTCCCTTTTAGTAGCGTCGTCAATAGGAGCCTGTAGTGGACCTTGGAGCGTCTGTGCATACATTGTGGGTAGGATAGCCTTCTTTTACTTTTTTTATTAGAATTTATCTACTTAGGCGCACCCTAGTAGGAGTAGCGGGGATGAAAGGTTTTGGGCTAAGTTGTATTTAGCTTTTATTCACGTACTTTTCATATTCACTATGGATGACTGTACTTATCCCAACCTTTATTGGTGGGTAGGATGCTACTTTATATATATATATATATATATATATATTGGTGTGCAATGAGGAACAATGATATTAGTGATATATTAATCTATGATGACATGATTATGTTTATGATGTTGTGATGTTTTTATTTCTTTTTCTTATATGCAGGATGGATGATGTAATTTACTTTAATATACGCGGCTCACATTTTCATTTTAAGTTCCAAAAAAAAAATTACCCATATTTTTGCTAAGTATTTTAACAAAGTAAAGTTAAGAACTGAAATAAAAGAGTAATAACTAATAATTAACTTGTATCCTAGGCATGTTGGGTTAAATATTAAGGTGTTACAAGATTCATCAGAATTCCATTGATAGAGAGTAAAAGATCTACATAGCTCACCAAACTTTATCACGTACTTTGCTAGACTCATGGATCCTTGTTTGAGTGCCACGAACTCTAGCTCCTTTGCATTCTGATTTAATCTTTCCATAATCCAGTTAGCCATTGTGGCTCGTGCTCTCATATCGACAGCCATCTCACAAAGATTACTCATCATGTCATCCGATTCAGCCGTCCCATTCCTAGTACATCTATGGTCTGCCATTAGTTCCTGAACACACCAAACAATGATATTGAGTTGACCAGGCTTAATACTATGCTAAGTGTGATAGCAACTAACTACAACACCACTAGGCTGTCATGCATATTTAAACCTTATATCCTATCATATAGATAAGATTCAAGGCTTGACTTATCTATGCTTTGGAAGCATAGTCAGTCCATTCCTCAAGGTCCTATAAGGATGAATTACTCTGATACCAAAATGTTACACCCTCCTAAGTATAACTTCATCCTTAGGTCTTGACATCGTACTCGAGAGTCGTTACTTATTAATTAGCGGACTTTTTTTTTAATATCTACAGCAAGTTTGATTAATTTGTTTAATAACTAAGTCGTAATTCTATTAAAATAAATATCAAAGCTGTAACGCCCCGATTTTCTAATAGAGTGAAAATGACCAAAATGCCCCTGAGGTCATTTTCGGCCCGGAATTCGAGGAAAGCCGACTTGGCAATCCTCAAAGGGCAAACTCAATGTTGGAAGGGGATTAGTTGACTGTGTGCCTTTCCGGGATCGAAAATCTCGTTTTTCGAGTTTTCGGGTCAAAATAACCAAAATACCCCTGTGGTGTTTGACCCGTTTGCAAGTGCTGGATGAGCCCGAAACTTCTCCAGATAGTTTTAAAAGACGTTTTTATGTATTCTGTGACCTCAGTTTTAGTCCCGGTGGTCCCGGGCAAAATTAGTACAAAATTACGATTTTGCCCCTAGCTTTGTGTTTTCAAGCTTAATCGTATGAGTAAGCAAACCTAAGCAATATTAAGCTCTAATCGAAGATTAATTAATTTCCATAATTAATCTAAAGTCAAAATAATTTATTAAAGTTAATTAGAACCTAAAATTTCTTAAGGAAACTCAAAATCTTTTTCTAGTTTTAATTCTTTGCGAAAGGAATCTAGGAATAGTATTTTCTCTTACCTATTCCCCTAAATCAAGGAAGTATGTTGGCATTGGATTCCATGTTAATGAGGTTTGACTTCATTAATCTATCATGACCACCTCCTAATCTAGTCTCACATGACCCTAATCACATTCTTACTTACCTAAACACATGCTTAACAATTCCTAATCTTGCACCTAAACTAATACACACCTAAACACATCCCTAAACCATAATTAGATGAGACAAATCTCTCTCCCATGACATGATAAGCAACCAGCCACCACTCCTCCATATTCTTCACATGTTGAAATTCTTGCACACAAAGGCCATGCTTTAGCCCTTACTTTGCACCATACTTGGACCATATCTCACCATGCTTACAACCATGCTTTAAATAACCACTTTGAGGAGATATTTTCCTCCCTCAAAGGCTCCAAAATTTCGTGCTCCTTCCCCCCCATAATTCACCTCCATATTTCAAAATTTAACCCATAATATATATAGCAAAGTGTAAAGAAATCCCACACTTTTACCATTTGCTTTTTTATTTGAGTTTGTGACCAAAAAAGCTTTCTTACTTTCTCTCAACCTCAAGTTCTTTTCCACCACTTAGAAACTCCTTACACCACCACAAACCACCATAAACCACCACACCACCACCATAGATCATCACCTAAACACCAAAGCTTCCTTCCTCAAACACAAAGCTCACATAAAACACCTTCCTTTCCTTTTCCTTGTGCTTGGCCGAATCCTCACCACCATTTTGGAGAAGCTTTTCATCTCATTCTCACTTCAAAGAACCAAGCTTTCATCTTCACTCTTGGTAAGGGTTCTTGTTTCCAAAAGCTTTTCTTTTGTTTTTGATGTTTGAGATGAAAAAGTGTTGGTTTTTTCTCATGGAACACATTTTTTTCTTCTTTTTTTTATTTTTATTTTTATTTTGGAACTTGGTTCTCAAAAGAAAAACTTGAGCTTGATGATGATGTTTCAAGATAATGATCTTGAGAGTCTCATTTGAGAAACCTCTAAAGCTTGAAACTTATTCTTGATTCTTGAAACATTTTAGTTCTTCCTTTGTTTTTCCTTGTTTAAAGGTTTCGGTTTTCCTTTCCTTTTTCCTTCTCATTTTCGGTTTTCTTTTCTTCTTTTCATCTTGACTTTGGTTTTAAAAATTGTAGGAGTTGTTTTCTAAACTTTGTTTTGCTTGAAAATGTGTTTTTCTCTAGTTTTCTCTTGGTTTCTTTTTGAAGCTTTCCTTTGTTTTCCTTTCTTTTTCATTTCGGCCATGAGGCCTTGTTTATGACCATGATAGCTTGATGATGAGAGTTCCTAGATGATGACCTTGTGCTCATCTCAAAGGAACCTCTAGAGCTTGAGTTTTGTTTCTTAATCTAGCAAAGGTTTGGTTTTTCTTCTCTTTCCTTTGCTTAAATGATTTCGGCCTCCAAGAGCTTTCCTTTAAAAGGTTTTGTTAAAATTTCAAAGTGTTCTTATATTTATTTCATCTCTAGAAATAATGTCAGTTTGGTTCTTACTTCCTCAAAGTTTTGTTTTCTCTTAAAAGTTTGCTTCTTTGAGCTTGATGATGATGTTCAAGAACCATGTAGTTCCTTTGAGAACTTGGTTCAAGATCTCTAAAGCTCTCTTTGTTGATGAGATAAGTGTTGGGTTATGATGGATTTTAAAGCCTTGTAAGAGCTCTAGCTAAGATTAAAATGAACCTTGCATTCATGTTTATATTTATGCTTTGCACATCATGTTTATTTTCCTTGCTATCACTAAATATCAAGAATAATAAGTGAACTTGCATTATCATATTTATATTTCAAGCTTTGTATTATCATGTTTATATTTTCAAGTCCTCACCTAAATATTTAAGAAAATAACAAGATACATCTCATGTTTATTTTATGCTCTTACTTTAGTTTCTAATGAAAGACAAAATAAGTGCATAAGCATGTTTAAGTTTATGTCATCATCTAAGTGAACCTAGAGCTCAAAGACTTGCCCATTATCATCTCAAACAAAGACTTAAAAATATGTGTTTCTTAGCTCCATGATTTCGGCCTTGAGTGGGTTGAGTAGTTTCAAATATTAAAATCTATGTTTCATAATTTGTCTAAGCTTTTATGAGCTCAAGAGATATTTAGAACAAGGTTTTATGAATTTAAAACCTCTTGAGATTAATTTAAATTAGCCACTGCCTTTACAAGTATTTTGATGATTTTTTTGAAATAAAAATGTTTACAAATGAGTTTTTAAAGTTTTAGAAAGGTTCCAAGAGAAACTAGCATTTTATGTGTTTTAGAAATCAAGTTTTATGCCTTGTTTGTTGGAGATGAATTTGATTCTGCCTTGCTTGGTATGCTCACTGTTTTTTGCTGTTTTAATGATGTTAATATGAGTATGTTTATGTATATTTGATGCTAAAATTCATATGTGAAAGTTAAGAGAAGTTAGTAACTAGAAAAGAATTAATTTAAGACTTTTAGATCCCTTAGTAATGGATTTTTTTGGATTCTGTCCAGCAAGGTTTAGAATTGAAAATCATGGTTCATAATTAGTCTAAATGTGTAGGAATTACTCATAATTGATTTAGGACTTGATCTTGATGCCTTAGGAGCAAACCAAACTTAGAAAGGGTCAATGTTGTGACTCCTAGGTACCCGTAAAGTAGGAATTATAGATTCTACATTCTTGAGGTTTAGATATGTTTATGATCATAGTATTGAGTGAGGAATACTTAGATATGAGCCTATTGGTACCCGAGAGCTTAAGTTATGATGATTTACAACTTAGAATTGAGATAAAGGACCTTAAGGGTCAATGCATAGGACATTAAGAAATCTTTTATGCTATGATGTTTATCTATGTAAGGATGATGTATTTGAAGTATATGCCATCATGAGTTTGAAGTATATGCTATGATGTTTATCCATGTAAGGATGATGTATTTGAGATATATGCTTGATGATAAATGAGCTATGATGAAATGAATTATTGAGATCTTATGTCTATTATGTTTATGAGAGATTGAATGAGAGAGGATATGTACCCCTTCTTTTGCCCCATATAAAATCTAGTGACAACTAGTTAGGTTTGAGCTTATTTTAGGCAATAAAGGTGTGTTTGGTTGGATTTTTGGTGATGCGTATAAATATAGTTGAGCTCATTCCTAGGCGATAGGGTGTGTTTGGATGGATTTGATGATGCATATAAATATCGCTGGGGCCGATGTTTATGGTTGGATTTTGGTAATGCGAAAAGAAAGTGGTCTTTGAGAAAAAGAACTTAAGAGTTCAAGCATGAGAAAGTGATATGATGTTTTTAAAGTCATACAGTTATGAGAAAAAAAAGAGTTTTATATGAGAAGTTATATGCCACTTATATGTTAATATTTTCCTTGATGTTGTGTTCTATCGACGGTTTGCATAATGTATTGTCATGCATTCATCTAGTATTTGTTGCATTCATATCATCAAGACTCATACTAAAAGACACTCACTTCGGATAAATAGATTTGAGAAGATTAAAACCAAACCTTATGCATGAACACCTTTTTCATAATTAAAACCGAAGTGGCTAGGGACAATGACGCTGACATGTGTGTTAGAGTCGAAAATCCCTACTGAGAATCTTGAATAAGTTTCTCATCCCTCTCTCTCTTCTCTTCCGTGTCGTCTCCAGACGAAGATGATGGTGTATCCTATGACGCAGTTCGCGATTTCTACTAAAGCATGGGCATGAGGCATACACTATGAGTCGGTTTGGTGGGATGCAACAGATGCCCGTAGATGCCGTTTTGGTTTTATATTTATAGGAGTGTATTTCTCTTGATGTGATATTAGGATTACAATAGTCGTAAATTATGTACCTATGATGATATGATTATGTTGTGATGTAATGAACAATGTTTGTGTTTTGAGACCATGAATGATATGAGTTCTCTTCTCTGTATGTTAGTCTTCATTACGTCATACGCACCTCTCACTTTGATTTTATATAAAAATAAAATTTACTCGTATTTCCGCTAAGTATTTTCACAAAAAAAATGAGACTAAGAAGTAATAATCTAATGATTAACCTAATGTGTTCTAGAGTATTGGGTTAAAAATTAGGGTGTTACAAAAGCAACCAAAACATCTATGTAATACCAATTCAAGTACAAAAGGGAAGCTCTTCTATGAGCCTTAATACATATTTGTTCTCTATCATATATACATATTCCTACAAATAAGTACAATCAATATAGTCCTAGACACTAAACTACTGCAATTTCCATTCTTATTTCTCTTGTGTAGATGCCCCATAGTCCTCTGGATCAATCTGAAGATGACATGAAAGTAAAAAATATAAGGATAAGAGTATTATAGAATTCTCAGTATGGTATTCCTTCAAACATAAGCAGAGATAACTAGCAATTTCATTCATGTAAGGAATATCATGTAAAGTTATATGCAGAAGCAAGAATAATAATCTTGTGTTTTCTCTTGTAACCAATGAACTCAATTTCATGCATTTTTCTTTTTTCATCAATATAGAGAAGACTTTGTTCATATCGAATGGTATCTGCCATAGATAACTCCACAATGGTTAATTCATACTAAATGGTATCTGTCATGGATAACTCCACAAATGAGAAATAGACTGCTTATCAGGACTGAGCTTATTCCTATACATGATCATTGGACTTCATTTTTTCCTCTTCCAAATCATACACAGTTCTATTCCTAGCTGACATGTCCACTGACTCATAATATCTCTAGGGAAGTTTCTCTTTTTGCCTTCCCCTTCACCCAACCTAAGTCTTGTTTCTGTTTTGCCCATATGTCAGAAAATGCACAATTGAAGTCACATATTCTCTTTTGGCACATACATTCCTTTATCACCTTTCGTCTTTACCAATGCATGCTCCAATCACAGAAAAATATTCATTCACAATGTAATTCTCATTTATTTCTCATAAATCACTCTTAAAAGTACATGGCAAACATTTATACTCATCATACTTGAATCAAAAGTCATTATACTACCGATTCAAGGTTTGGGTTCATTTCTAGAAATTGGACAGATTTCACACCATTGTAGCACAAATTTATTTGCACATCAAATAGTCAATTTAGAGGCCATAAAAATTATCTAAGACACTCCAATATGTACACAAGGTCCTATAAAAATTTCAAAGCAAGAATCATTCTCTAACTATATTAGCAAAATTCTACAAATTTGGAGGTCAGAAACCCCTTATTCACAGCCAAAACCATAGTCCCCAATTTTATTATCCTACCAAATGAACATATCAAATCATAGGGGTGGTCATAACCCATCCTGTCCCATCCTGCCAACCCGGCCTCGGCCCGAAGCTTATTAGGATGAGTTTGGGTCTTGAAATTTGACCCAATACACTTTTCGGGCCGGGTTTGGGTCATAGGTCGGGTTGGCCCGACTCGGCTCGAAGTCAAATTATCTCTTAAGAGATATATATTTTTATAATAATTAATGAAAAAATCATAAGACTTTTAAAATTTAATTAATATATTTTACATAACTTGATATTATTTCTACATTGATATGGTTCATTTTGAAACCTATATAGTAAAATATCTCTAAAATATTGTTTCTTATAAACTTTTATGACTTTATTATGTACAATATCTAAATTCTTGTATATTGTTTGAATGCTGGGTCGACTTGGAACAACTCGAGACATAATCGGGTTATTATCAGGCTGGGTTCGAGTTTCAAAAATTGACCAAATCTAAAAATCGGGCCAAGTTCAGGTCTTATCTAACCCAACCTAACCCGTCCCTTGTACACCTCTACAAATCATATAAAACTTTATGATTGGACCTCAATATGTCCACAATGCTCTGTAAAAATTTCATAGAAAAAATCAATCATTTGCTATTGTAATAAAATTAGACAAACTCAGAGCTTTAGAATTGGCTGTCCAAACAACTCAACAACAGTCTTGGTTCCTGATTTTTAGAATATAGTAAAAGTAATTTTTAAGACCCAAGAAAAATACTAAAAACATCTTAACATGTTACCTTTAACATATAAAAGTTTTAGAGCAGAATCCATCTATAAACCATTCAAAAACTAGAATTCACAGCAACATAGCTTAAAATATATTTAGAGAAAAAGAGTTTTCTAACACTATCCAAACACTCCACCAAAATTAATACATCAATATTCATATATTAACAACTAATACAACTGAAAATATCAAATCAAATCAGTGGTTGAAATAAAGAAAATGAATTTAAAGCAAAAGAGGTTCAAAATCCCTGCTTTGAAAACTTTAGAGCTTTATAACTCCAAAGGATGTTCCAAGTGGTTTCTTTTCACTTCAAGGCCTTCAAACCAGCATCAAACCCTCCCTTAGGTAGTAAGATATAAGGTATCATAGTGATAAATAGTGAGCAAATGAAATTCCAATTAGTTAGTTTGATAGATTATGAGAAGTAGAACAAGTTTTGTGAAAGGATCTTAGTGCTTTATCAAGTTTAGGCTAGGATTTAGGAAGCTTTAAGCTCAAACTTGGGGTTTCTTGAGGAAGACAACAATGGAGGTTGCCTTGGCTTTTCTTGGCTAAAATTGTGGGGCTTGGAGTGATAAGGTTGGTATTTTATTCTTATATAAGGTTGGATATATTAATTATGTAGTCAAAAGGTGTATTTCTTTCTTTTTGAAAATAAATAATGAAATGGATGGCTAGGATTTGGTTTGGAAGTCAAAGAATGAATCTCGGCCATCCAATTGGCTCAAGATAAGTAGCTCACTTTAACTTAGTGAACAAGTAGCTTTTTCGGTGTAAAAATCCTACACCAAAATTGCACCGAATGGATGAAGTATTGGCACCCGGGTCAAATAATAATAAATAAAAAGTCAAGGTTAAAACTTGTTTTTCAAGTTTCAATCCTTACCATCCACTTGGCAAGATGTGATTGGTAGAGGTTACTTGGCAACCAAGTAACTTTTACAATGTTGAAAATCGTATATCGCAACTCTACCAAACGAGTAAATCACCATACCCGGGTAATCAAACATTGCCTGAAATTAAATTTTAGGTGTAAGTGTTGTAGTGCTCAACAGAAGGCCTGAATTTTTCCAATAATCTCCAGCAATCTTTATTTAGCCCTGCATCACTAAAGGAGCGCTGCAGCAATTGACAAAATGCTTTTTGCTCCATATTTTCCAATTTGGCCAGTACCTGCTTACTCAAAAACTTAGTTAACACCTACCTAACATGAAAATGAGAAGAAATTGCATAAAATGAAATAACAAAAACTTAAAATAGTGGTTGTCTCCCACCCAACACTTTGGTTTATCATCCTTAAGTTGGACATGCAACTTTTTAGGGATCATACACGGCTGAGACCAAGGACTCATTGGACTTCTCAATTAAATCAGGCCCTTCATGATAGAGTTTCACTCTATGCCTATTCACCTTAAACTGTCTCTTTATCCAAGGTTCCTCTAATTCAACAGCACCATAGGGGTATACCTTTGTTACCAGGAAGAGACCATCTATAACGCCCGGGGACAAAGGCGAGGAGTGATTGCCGGTACAAAAGAATGCACGGACAAGGAGCGGCTCCTTACAAGGCCCTCTAAGCGGAGGGGTACATGAATGAATCGATTACACATTCGAATGAGAGGGATCCTGAGACTGTATAGGTATGGGACTATACAGTTGAAGAGGGCTTATATGAATTGATTTGTACTACCAATACCAACAAGATGCATCTTCTTTTCGGTAGCTCAAACTAAAAGAACTCCACAGTTAAGCGTGCTTGACTTGGAGCAATTTTGGGATGGGTGACCTCCTGGGAGGTTTTCTTAGAAAGCGTGTAAGTGAGGACAAAGCATGCTGAAAAGACCCATTTTGATTTGTGGGGACAGTCGTCAATCCATAAAGCAGCAAGGGATGTTACACCATCCCACTTATAACGCAATTTCCCTGCCATGAGCTTCATATGGGAGTTATACAGGATGACCTGCTAACCTTCCTGGACTTCCCTCTGAAGGATTTGCTTGTC
This sequence comes from Dalbergia cultrata, assembly GCA_031216105.1. Lineage (NCBI taxonomy): Eukaryota > Viridiplantae > Streptophyta > Magnoliopsida > Fabales > Fabaceae > Dalbergia > Dalbergia cultrata. The sequence continues at coordinate 32,120,652 of CM062353.1, read as the reverse complement.
ATGGAATGCTTTTGTCTTTTCCTTATAGATCTGGGAACTCTCATAAGCTTCCAGATGAAGTTTTTCCAATTCTTACAATTGCAATTTTCTCACTTCACCAGCCTTATGCAAATTGAAATCGCAATGATTTATAGCCCCACAGGCCTGGTGTTCTAACTCCATTGGTAGATGATAGGACTTTCCAAAAATCATCCTAAAAGGGCTCATCCTAATAGGGTTCTTATAAGCTGTCATGTATGCCCAAAGGGCATCCTCTAACCTCCCACTCTAACCCTTCCTATTGGGTCTCACAACTTTTTCAAGAATCTTCTTTATCTCTCTGTTGGAGATTTCTACTTGCTCATTAGTTTGGGGGTGATATGGTGTGGACACCTTGTGAAGTACCCCATACCTACGTAGTAAGATTTCCATACTCCTGTTGCAAAAGTGAGACCCCTCGTCACTTATGAGAGCTCTTGGAGTGCCAAACCTACAGAAAATATTCTGTTTAACAAAAGCACAAACTACAGTAGAATCATTAATTTAGATGGCTATAGCCTCCACCCACCTAGAAACATAATCCACTGCAAGAACTATGTACACATAGCCATGAAAAACAAGAAAGGGGCCCATGAAGTCAATTCCCCACACATATAAAATTTCACAGAATAACAGGGGTTGTTGGGGTATCTCATTCTTCCAAGATATTGTTCTTGCTTTCTGGCATTGCTCATATACTTTGCATAACTCAAAGGCATCTCAAAATAATGAGGGCTAATAGAACCCACAATCCAAAACCTTCCTAGCAGTATGTTGGGGCCCAAAATGGCCTCCACCTGCTTCAGAGTAATAAAAGCATAGGATGGATTATGATTCAAATTGATGCACACATCGATGGATTACTTGGTCACTACAAAATTTTCCTAAGTAAGGATCATCCCACACATAATGTTTGGAATCACTTTTCAATTTAGCAACTTGTGATTTGGAAAATTCTGTAGGAGTGGCCCTTGCAACCAAGTAATTTACCATGTCTACATACCATGGCACCACATCAATTCTCAAGAGGTCTTCATCAAGGAAAAAGTCATTCAAGGGGTGTTGCTCATATGAGGGGTGCTTTAGTCTACTCAAATGGTCAGCTACTAGATTTTGAGCACCACTCCTATCTCTTATTTCCAAATCAAATTCTTGCAAGAGCAGCACCTACCTGATTAATCAAGGTTTGGCCTTAGACATTTTTAGTAGATACCTCAGAGCTACATAATTAGAATATACTACCACCTTGGAACTGAGCAAATATGATCTGAATTTATCCAAAGGAAAAACAATTGCCAAAAGCTCCTTTTCCATGGTGGTGTAGTTTGATTGTGCAGCATCTAAGTTCTGGAAAGCATAATAAATGGCATGAGATTACTTACCAACTATTTGCCCCAAAATTGCCGCCACTGCATGGTTGGAAACATCATACATGAGCTCAAATGGTAGGGACCAATTAGGGGGCTGGATGATTGGAGTTAAGGTCAGGTGCTCCTTTCAGGCTATCAAATGCCTTCTTGCAATCCTCATCAAAGAGGAACTCCACCTCTTTCTATAGAAGCTTGGTCATGGGTTGCACCAGCTTGCTAAAATCCTTGATGAAATGCCTGTAAAACCCTACATGACCAAGAGCAGAACGTACTTCCCACATGCATGCAGGGTAAGACAGAGAAGTAATCACATCTATTTTAGCTTTGTCTACAGCTATGCCCTCCTTAGAGATAACATGCCCTAATACTACACCTTCTTTCACCATGAAATGACATTTTTCAAAGTTTCTAGGTTGGTGGAAATGCATCTACTCAAAACTTTCTCCAAATTAAACTACTAAGCATAGTTGTCAGAACCAAACCGGTGATCAACTCAACTAAGGCACCGGGTCACTGGTTCAATCAATTGAATTGAATTAATATATAAAATTATAATTTAATACAAATATATATATATATATATATATATATATATATATATATATATATATATATCTGTGTGTGTGTGTGTGTGTGTGTGTGTGTGTGTGTGTATTTAGTGAATAAGGTAGCAACAAAACAAGTGGCCTACTAGTAACCATACTTGCTTAGCATGCTTCTCTACAGTGATGTACATGGTACGAATCACATGGAAAGTATTGTTGGCATTTTTGGGTTAAAAAAATTTATTAAATGAAGTAACATATATTATTCTTTGCATGTAATATAACAAAGATGAAGCTTGGCATAGTGGAAAGGCAGCACTTCTCTCACCTTGGAGGCTCAAGTTTGAACCTTGCGTGAAGGAGATTTTGGAAAAAATACTTCAACCTTGGCGATCAAAGCTGGTGGTGCTTAGTCAAAGCGGGTTGATTGCATGGGCTGGTTCATTGGTTCGCTCCCGGGTTGATCTGAGTTTGGCCAGTTCAAATGCAGAATCGATCCAATCAGAGAACCGGATCAGTCTAGTGACCGGTTCACCGGTTTCTAGTCCGATTCTGATAACACTATTACTAAGGCATGCATCAAAAGAGAGACCAAAAACTATAAAGTCATCCATAAACAGTTCCATGAAATCATCAATAAAATTTGAAAAGATACTTACCATATACCTTTGAAAGCCACTTGATGCATTGCATAACCCAAAGAGCATGTGTCTGTAAGCATATGTACCAAAAAGGCAAGTAAAAGTAGTCTTCTATTAGTCATCTGGAGCAATAGGGATCTAAAAGTACCCAAAGAATCCATCCAAGAAGCAATAGTATGACTGACCCATAAGCCATTCCAACATCTGATCAATGAAGGGTAATGGGAAATGATCCTTCCTAGTGGCTTGGTTCAACCTACGGTAGCCAATACGTACCTTCTAATTGTTTTGGACTCTTGTAGGCACTAACTCACTTTGCTCATTTTGCACCATAGTGATCCCAGATCTCTTGGGGACAACTTGGGCTGGACTAGCCCACTGACTGTTAGAAATAGCACAGATTATTCCCGCAGCTAATAGCTTTACCACCTTCTTTTCAATCACATCCAAGATCAAGGGGTTTACCCATCTTTGGGGTTGCTTTACTAGTCCAGTACCCTCTTCTAAGAATATGCGATGTTCACAAATAAAGGGACTTATACTAGTGATGTCTGCCAGTGTCCAACCAATTACCTTTTTGTGACCTCTCAAAACATTTAAAAGCTTGCTGGCTTCCTCTTGATAGAAGTCACTGGCAATGATAACAGGTAGTTCAGTACCCTCCCATAAGAAGGCATATTTAAGATGAGTAGGGAGGGGCTTCAAGTTGTCCTTTACAACCTCGGGTAAGGACTGTAACGCTGGTTGAGTGCTGCAAGGTCACCAAAATGATGACTTGGGCTTTGTTTATCCTTAGGAGAGCACTGTAATGCTCCTCTAGAACTACACTAGTCAATAGTAGCTTCCAATCCTGCGAATTTAGCATTTTCCATAACAAGTGCATCATATGTAGTGGCAAATGAAGATGGAAGAGGGACAATAGGTGTAGGGGATGTGTAGGTGGATGGGACTCCAAGAATGTCATCATTAATTAATAGAGCATCCATCTAAAAATATTCCTTGCACAAACTACCTTCCCCGCACAATTTGGGCACTCATACTCATGGTCCAAAGACTCATTAAATACAGCACATGCTGAATCAAAATATTCATTATAGATATCATCCAAAACTTCAATGGCAAAGACAAAGTGGTTCTCAAGGGATATTTGATAGCATCAGCAAGATTGAATGCTACCTTCATGTCACCACACTCCAGTGTAAGTGTACCTACATACACATCAATCTTGGTTTTGGCAGTTTCAAGAAAAGTCTACAAAGAATGAGTATATGTTGGTTCAGTTATGTGTCATTTGCTATTTCTAGAACATAAAAAACTACTGGAAAATTTAGATCATTTACCTTAACTAGAACATCTTCCAACAATCCTTTTGGCCTTTAAATGGTTCTGTCTAGTTGCACAATCAATCCTGTAGGCTTGAGCTCACCAATGTGAAGTGCCTTGTAAACTGACTTGGGTATCACATTGATGGCTGCTCCCAAATCAGCTAGAGCATCCTTGAACTCTGAATTCCCAACAACACATGGGATGGTGAATGATCCAGGGTCCTTGAATTTCTTTGGTAAACTAGGTGTGAGAACCAAGGATACATTTACCCCCAAATCCACCATCTCGTTGCCTTTCAACTTTCGTTAATTCATGCACAAATCCTTCAGAAATTTAGCATATTTCGTAAGTTGCTTGATTACATCTATGAGTAGTATGTTTACCTCTACTTTTCTAAAGGTTTCTACCAACTCAAGGTTAAGTTCTGCTGTGGCTACTTTTCGAGGCTTCATTCTATATGGAAAAGGTAATGGCGGACTGGAATTTTGGTGATTTGATGCTTTTGGACAACACTGCTTTAGCATTGTAGCGGTCAGTAATGTGATCTTTTTCCAGTTTTTCATTTTCTAGTGGTGGACTAGTCTAGGGAGAGCGCTACAGCGGTCAACAGAATTTTCCCTAAGGCTCTTTTTCTTCTTTTCTTCATGTCCTTCAAGCATAGTCACCTATGGAATTTCTATACTAGAACTAAGGGTAATTGCATCAACATTTCCCCTTGGATTTGGCATAGTTTGAGAAGGAAGCTAAGAAGCTGGGATTTGTTAACTCTGATCATTTTTCAATTGAGTCACCTCTTCTCTTAATTGGGTATTTTCCTTTTTTTATCTCCTGCATCTGCTCCATCATCATTTTCATCATCTTAGTTACAGTGGGATCTAAGCCATATGATGTAGGAAGGGCTTGTTGCCTTTGGTGAGGGGCTTGATATTTTTGCTGTGATGATTGGCCCTGTTATTGATTCCCCCACTTCAGATTGAGATGGTTCTTCCAACTTGGATTATATGTATTGCCAAATAGGAATTGGCTTGTTGTATTTTGTGTTAGCCCAGGAAAGAGTTAGTTGCTGCAACTGTAGCTGATGACTCATCATGCAGTGTGGGGCACATATCTATGTAGTACTTAGTGGAAGTACAAATGCCATAGACCATGGGAGCCACTGGTGTTGATATTTGGTTGACCACCAATTGTTTCATGAGTCTTGAGAACTCCTGCAAAGTTTGAGTCAAGCTGGGTTTTCTGCCTGGCTTATCTCATGAAGGCTCTTAGTATTGGCTACAGTCCAAGAATCAATTGTTGAAAATTCGCAGCCATGTTTTCAATTAAGGCATGGGCACCTATCAACAAATACAAGACCTTCATAAAAAATATTGGAGGAGGAGTTGTTCCGGGATTTGATGGTTAGGGCAACTTGCACAAAGGAGCTTGGATCACTCTCAATACTCATGAAGAGTATCATTGGACCAGTGAATCCCGAATATGTCTTTTTGATAGATGCTACTCGGGAGATGGGCAAGTACCTCTCAAGAAATAATTTCTTCATTCCAATCCAATTGTTTACAGCCCCATTTGGTAAGTTAAAGAACTAGTTTTCTATAGCACCCTCTAGGGAGAAAGGAAATGCTCTTAATTTCACATCATTTACCTCTACATCATTGGGTCTCATGCCAGAGCATACCATGTGCAGCTTCTTTAGATGCTGGTGTGGGTATTCTCCAAATAGCTTGTAACATCCCTCCTACTATAGTTCTATGCTTAAGCCATAACCTTATAGTAAGTAGTTGTCACTTGTTAACTTTACTTGACCTTAGAGGTGTGTATACAATATTAAATATGAGCCTACTTTTCTGACAAATATAAAACTATTCTCTTTGAGTTGCTAAATTTGAAAATAAATAATATATCAAAAATATATAATTGTAATTCCTGATGACAAGTCAACAATATCTATAATTATGTCAAACCCTTACCCTAGGTCATGCAAAAACCCTCTATCAAGGTAGGGGACTAATCAAAATTCACTAAAAGAAAATGAAAGGTACTGACTAAAATTCTCTATCATCGGTTAATCAAAAAGGTTTGGACTGTGATATCAATACAAGCTAAAGATCTCCATCATCACAATCTATGTAAAAAAATAATAATAGTAAGAATAAGAATCAAAGATTCCCAGCAGGAAAAACACTAGTTTATTACTCAATGATATTCAACTTAATGCAAAATAAGCAATGTATCTTTAGTTGTTTATATAAGGGTCTCATAAGTTAGTGTCATTATATCTTATGACTTAATTTTATTAGAAAATTTTAAAACTTAATGGTAAAACTCATAGGACTCTTTTGATATACTTCTCTTTGGATCGTATTGTCAACGATGTAATGTCGTCGTATTACAGCCTGATATAGTTCACTAGATGGAGTATGTCTACTACATCTCATCTTGATAGCCTTGCTGTCCTCAGTACATCCTTTTCCTCATAACGATGTAACACCATCGTGATTACAACCTGATATAGTTCTAAGGGCGTAGCATGTCTACTACTACCCATGAATCCATGAGCTTACCACTAAGCAATTTACATTGCATAAAGTTTATTGTCTTAAGTTTCCTTTCTTCGCATGCATCTTTATCATTGGTATAAAAATTCTCATAGTTGTTGAGTAAGATTTATTCTTTAAAAGTTCTATTCACATACTTGACTTTGAGATTTCTCCTTGAAATCTACTCAAACTCTTATGAAACATTGTACTCAAAATTTCTTAAAAATCTTCTAAAGTCTCGAGAAGTTTTATGAGATATTTCTCGTAACATCTGGTATACTGGTATAATGTTTTTCTGCAAGGTCTACTAGGTTTTTAGTAGATTTTATACCATCCAAAAATCTTGTTACATTTCCTAGTTAGTAATAATTCTTGTAAATTTTCCAACAATTGAACCAAGTTCCTGCAATAGATTTCAAGTTATTTTTACTATGAATTAACATCTCTTATATCAATTAAATCTTTTTAATTCTTTTATAATAATTGTTGTAAGCAGACCTTGGATTTTTGGTCTCGGACCTTGGATCTCGCATCCTAAACCATTTCCTAACCTAGACCTTGGTTTACGGATCTCGGAGCTCGCACCCTAAACCACTGACCTCGGAGCTCGCACCCTAAACAACTTCATAACTTGGATCTCAGTCTTGGACGTCAGATCTCACACCCTAAACCATTGACCTCGGATCTCGCACCCTAAACCACTCCATAACCTGGGTTTTATTCTCGGACCTTGGATCTCCCCCCAAAACTACTCCAGCACAAGCACAGCATGTTGGCAGAACTCAAGCCTAAGGAGTACAATTTATTATGGTTCCAATAGTAAAATCATCTTTCAGCCAACAGTAAACCCACGTATAAATTTCAGTAGTTCACAAGAATTGTACTTAATGTATTCTTCCATATCTATCAAATTCAATACAAGTAGTTGCTGAAATAAAAATTCTAGTTCTAATATGTATGATTTCATCACAACTCAAGCAATCATAAATCCTGAAATTGGGTTTCGGATTTCAGCAACATAAACTCAACAAAGTTCAAACACTTATCTTAGCAAAATAGCCAAAGATCATGAAGTAAAAGACTAGAATAATTTCCTACCTTTCTCCAAGCTTTTTGCTAAATCTTTCTCTAGTTTGTCTTCTTTAATCCATGGCTCAAACGCACTTTCCAGCCCTTGTATGAGTTGCTGTTTGGACATAGTTGAAGATGCAAAGAAAGGTTTTGGCTTGAGTTTGATGTAGAGGAAGTGTTCTTGAACTAGTTTATGTGTTTATCTAAAAGAATCCTTCAAGAACTTTAAAGGTTTCATGAATTTTCAAAGAAAAAGAAATGACGAAGATGAAGGAAAATAGAGGAAACGTGAAGTCTGCCCCAACCGAGAAGAAATGTCATTTCTTTTTCCATTTTCCTTTTATATAACAAACTTACTTGGAGACAAAGTAAACAGTATAACTATTTTCAGATTAATTTGTCTTTATCTATATTGAAAATGTCTATATTTATTTAATTGTCCTAAGTAAAAATTATCTAGGATATGATATTATCCATTATTTATACCAATTTCAATGTTTCAGTGTACAGGTTATTACCATTTTGGTATACCAATTATTATCATTTTGGTACCCAAATGATACGTAAATAATTTTATTGGGTTAAAAATATTTGTTTGTCTTATCCTTATTTTTTCTATACATTTGTATCAATTATAGTGTTTCATTCTATATCCTTGAATAAAATATTATTATATTAAATTTTTAATAATATAAAATTAATTTTTATTTTTTTTACAAAATCCTCATATTGTTGTGTTCATAACTGTGTCTGTTAGAATTTTCAAAATCTCTACAGATTCTTTACATTTAATTATTTTATCACAATAATGCTAAAATACAAGCCGTTACATAGCTCATGGAACTTGGGTAAGGCATGAACCATATACCCCTTTAACTCAAAATCATTGTCAAGCCTAGGGTATGTGATGGCTAAGGGCTATTAGGTAAAATCAGGAGTAGTGAGCTTCCTAAGTGTCCGATTGTGGCCTCCCATATTTTTTGCACCACCTAAAACAATAAATAGAGGGTTAGATTGCCAAGAGTGCTCCACTTGCTAACGCCTTGTCTGTTTGATTTGTCTTAAAGTTCTCTCAATTTCAGGATCAAGAGGAATTAAATTTTCAATAGACAGAGAATGCCTCATGCAAGGGAACAGAAATTTTTTTAAAAATAAAATAATAGTATGAAATAAAATTGTAAATAAATAAAACTGGAAAAATAAAAAAATAAAAAATAAATAACTGCAAGATAAATAACTAAGTTTTAATACCTCTTGGGCAACAGTGCCAAAATTTGACAAAGGCTGTCGCCTACCTCTCAAAATAGAAATTCAATTTAATGCTAAGTTGCATAAAAAAAATATAGTAAAGAGCACAACCTAGGTCGTCTCTCAAGGAGGCTTCAACACTTAGTTGAGAAAAATGGGGGTTATGAAGAATGAAGTTAAAGCAATTTAAATAAAAAAATAATAGCAATAACGAAGAAGTCACTGGTTCAGGGTATTCCTAGGATTGAAATTAATTATCATTGACCACATATTAAATCCATTAGTGGCTATTAGTAATTAATTAGTGGCAATTCTAATGATCAATCAATCACTAGAATTTGATCAATGCAATTACCTAATAAATGAGATCTCAATTTATTTTGAAATCACAATGATTTGACGTATCAATTGCTATAGTCTAACTGCCAATCGGAAGGTTAATTCTATTGTTCTCACTTAAACATAAATCAACAAATTTATCAATTTATGCCCAAAGGATTTCCCCAAACAACAATCAGCAATTTGGTTATTCCATTAAAAATTATAACAATTATCACGATAATTATAAGAGTAGAAACTGAAGAACAATGAGAAAACTAATGCATTTAATATAAATAAAGAGTATCAAAAGTCATTCCAATCCATTGGGAAATCCCTACATTAGTAAAAGAAATCTATCTCTCCATCCTTGGAGAATTAAAATCAATGAAATTGAAAGAGCACCTGGAGATAATGGCAACAATTCTTGCTATCATCCACAAGAACAAGCAATCCACCTATGGAATCCCTAAGGGAGAGTGTAGAGGAGAATATAATAGAGAAAGAGGTAGAGAGAGAATAATAGCAACTAAGACTATATAGCAAAAACTAGGTTACAATTCTGAGTCATTCTTATATAAACTGCTTTCTAAAAATGGGCTAAAGTGTGGCCCAAGAACAGAATTAATGAGCTGCAACGCTCTCGAGAGGGGTTGGTTCCAATTATCCACGATTGATGCTCTGCCGAATGGTGAGGTTCTGCAAATTTTTTCTTCCTTTCATTTCCTAGCTCCTTCCAGAGAGTTCCCAGCCTTTTTCTTGACTTTTGCACTCAATCCAATGTTTATGTATACAAAAACCACATTCAAAGAAACAGGTTAAATGTAACAAACTTTAATTTCCTAAAAGCCAGTACAATAATCAATGATTCCATAAAATTGAATAATCAAGAACAAGTTAGCAATCTCTATTACTTCCATAAAAAACTCATTCAAAAAGTTAAAGTTTAAAAGTAAAATAAGTGTTATAAATGCCCCTTATCAAGTCATATAGATGAAAACAGAAATATATATATATATATATATATATGGTGAAAAAAATGATAATAAAAACTTCAGAAAGTCACGTTAGGTGCCCCAAGCCGCCCGAACTCGGATCCGATAAATAAGCTTCATATCTGGCCGAAGCGGTACAATACAGCGTAGTAGTACAAACTAAAGAAACAAAGTCTATGGCGGGAACGGGAAGGGATCCACAGAAGCAACTCTTGAGCCTCATTCGCAATTTCGCTACCGAGAAATCTCAAGGAGGTACCCTGTCTGCGCTTTCCACCTTACCTTCCCTGTTTGTTTCCCAAGAAAATCAACAATCAATACTGCGTTTTCTATTTTGAAAGAACGAATAAGCTTAGCTAGCCTTAGTTAGGCACGCACATTTTCTCAGTAACCAAATAGACAATTTTCTTTTCTTTTGCTGTAAAGTCTCTCCGGTCAAAGATCATTTATTGTTTGAATATTTTCGTTCCTTGAATTGCTAAGAACGAAGAGTAGTTACTCTGAGAAAGCAAATCGAGAAGCTTATATCCGAGCTGGGCGAGGCCAATGCAGAGCTCGAAAATGCCAAGCGCTGCAAAGAACTCGTCGAACAGGAACTTAAAGGCTTTGAAGTTCAATTGTTCATGAGTGAAGCTTCAGCCCAAACGCTAGAGGCTAGTTATTACTCCTTTTTTTCTCTCTCAATTTATTAATTGAATTTCTTGGTGCATTCGTCCATTGAACTCGACGCTTCGACGGCAGGCGCGGGTATCTCTAATTCAAGATGAGATCTCTACTGTGAGGTCTGATTTGGAAACTGTCAAGGTATACTTGCAAGTCGTTATCAATTCATTTTGTATTCTTGTGCTGTTTTAAAGCTTCCTCTTATTGAATCTGTGTATTCTGGAAATTGTGCCTTTTTTATGGAAGAATGAAGAAGCAGCTCTACGGTAACTAATTTTTCACGCTCCAGTGCTCATTTTCGATAATTTTGGAAATAAAATCGTTTCGTATAATAGATTTACGTGTCTTGCTCTCACGTTAAGCTTTCTTTCATTTTTGCAGTGAGCAATTCATCCACAGCATGCTTGATCTGAATGCCAAGATAAGGTTCGTCTCCTTGATGAAAATATTATGCATTAGTCAAATCAGTTATCCTTTTTGAAATCATTGATTCACGTTTAAGAATACACTACTGTATATTTATTGAAATTTAAAGCCTAATAAAACACGAGTCATATCCTCAATCTTTCCTGATAAGTGTGTCATGTATCTTACACATTCTCACGTACTATTATTATTATTGTTGTTGTTATTATTAACATTATTATTATTTGAAAGTTACCATCCCCTCATTAAATGCAGGAAATTTCAAGGGAGCATCATTACCAGCGACATTGATGCAGCAGATGGCGCAGCTTCTACAGGTTCTGTGATTCTTTTGACTGATAGAGATAATAACTGTCGGTATATACTTTATAGTTGCAAGAATAGGACATGAAAAGAGAAGCATTAAAGGATAGTTGTTATGATAGAAAGAGATTACTTATTTATTTGTTATCAAGCCTAAAGAAAGAGATTACTTATTTCTTTGTTATCAAGCCTAAAGAAGGGATAGATGGACCTAGGACTGAGGAAAAGGAGGACACTATTAGTACCAACTGGCGACGAGGATTCTGAATGCATGTGGGGAGAAAATCAATCATGCTAAATGCAAATTTGGAAAAATGATGTGTGTGAATATAAGGGATCAGGGTCAGAGAGCTGCTAATGTGGCGGTGTAGAATTTGGACAAGGGCTTGGGAGATTTCTCTAGAGGCCTCCAGTTCTTCATCCTGAGAGTTACCTTCTGCTGCTATTTTTTTTTCACTGTATTTTTTGGTTCCTATTTAATCTGATTTGCCGTCATGTATCAGAATTTGCTGCAGTAGTGACTATTTCTGGTCGTGAGGAGTTTGTCTCCTGTTATCTTTTCGTATATAATACGAACTTCCAAATTTGATGCTGATCTTTTGATACATGTTTGTAGCATTAGCTCAATATGGAATATATTGATCAGTAAACATCAAATAAGATTTCAAGGCACTCCTAAACAGAAACATAATGCTCAAGTGTTTTATTGGTAATATTGTTAATAGCATGTATGGGAATGCTTTCTGCGCTGCCAGCACACATCAAGTTCCTTTTATCCTTCTACATCTTGAATTTTAACACACTGTATCTCTACAGTATTAGTGCTATCTACTTAAAATCTTGTACCTAGAAACTGAGTATGCACATGACTTCGTTTTAGGTGCGCCGCAAGCAATTGTGAAAGGGAATGATGCTGAAGTTTCATTAAGGGCTCTTGAAAGTATGCTTTCGGAGATATTATCCCAAACAACTGAAGAGGATGAGGAATACCAAGCACAACAGGAAATTCATAAGAACGTAAGTTGAGAATCAATTGTTGGAAAGCCCAGGTCCCTTCTTTATCTCATGTCTTTATTTCCTTTTATTACACCTTTTCTTAATGTAAGGACAACGTGCAGGTCCAACGAGAATTGATTGCTTGTGAAAGAAAGTTGTCTTTGTTGAACATGATAGTTACAGAAACAAAAGCATTGCAGGATCTAGCCATATATCCTTATGAACAATAGTAAAGCGATACAATTATTTCAGTACTTTGCGGGTTTCACAATGCAACTCATAAAGCATTCCTTTGAAGATGTGTATATGACATCTGTCGAATCAATGCCTATGGTTCATTTTCATATAAAATGCATTTAATTAGTTAGCAAGCTCCAGTCTTTAACTATCTCTTGAGTTGAACTGAGTATCGAGAAATTGGAGAAGGACAAACTGGATCAGTGTAAGAATATAACTAGCTAAATGTTGATTTGTTCACTGTTTAGATTCTTGACATTCTGTGAATTTCACCCAAAAAATAAGAACAAAAATAAAAAGTTGAAGGGAAGGAGAACAATTTGTTAATTTTATTAGAACAGAGAAGTATGCTTCTGTTCAGCTTTTCTCCCCTTAATTTCTTTCGGTACTGGTCAAGCTTGTTCTTGTGATCCTATATTTAACGTGGATATAATATTTTAATCGGAGCTTTTGAGTTATGTCCTTAACTGAAAACAAGCAGTCATCAAAACTAGAAGCAGCATACGGCTCACTTGGTGAGGAGCTTCAAAGACGATGCATGTGTCCTAGTTGCCATCTGGATCATTTGGAGGCTGTCAGTGCACTGCTTCTGGCAAATGAAGATAAATGATGTATTTTAAGTTGTCTCTTGACCAAACATTTAAAATGTCAACTTCCCATTGCAATGATACTGAACTTTGTTTATATTTCGTGGTTTAAATTTGAATAAGCCTTGAACTCCATAGCTAAGACGAATAAGGAACTGTTTTGTACAGAAATAGAAAAAAGAGGATTTCGGAACACAAAGTTCTGATTGTTCTCTTATATTTGTTTCCAGTGGATTGTATTAGCTGTATTGGCCAATAGTATTTGTAGTAACAACTTTGGCGCAATAGTTTTTTCCTTCCCTTATTTTTACTCAATTTTTCATTTGATTCATTACCTTTCTATTTTTATTAATTTGGCACATATGTTTTTAATCGTTTTCAATTTGGTCCAAACTCACACATCCATCATATAATTAACGAAAAATGATGTGATGGCACAATCTGCGTTGGATCCATGTGTGTGCCACCACATCAATATTTTCCATCAATTATGTGATGAAATAGCGACTTGGGACCAAATTTGAAAACAATTTGAAACACAATGGACCAATTTGGAAAAAAAAAGATTTAGAGACCAAATTGAAAAATCAAGGTAAAGGTAAAGGACCAAAAAGACTATTTTGCCTACAACTTTTCATCTGTACAATTGACTAATTGATGAAGGAACCTTGACTCACAAATTGATAAGAACAAGCAATAGAATAAAAATCCTCCATACTAAATCGCCAAGAAACATGTTCCTAGAAACATAGATAATTGGGAAAAAAATTGAAAATTGAATAAAAGGGAATCACTTTACCTCTACTGGATTTCTTGATGGAGCAAGTAAGGAGAATCATTCAACCTCAATTGCATAGAAAATATCTTGAAAAGAAACCAAAATAATTTTTATTTCATCTAAAAAAGTTTGAAAAGTGATTGCAAAGTTTTAGAAGTATTTATACCTCTTAATTAGGTTAATCTTATTTCCTAAAACTACTAGAAAAGGCCTAAGTTATTGCACGAATAATTGGACTTAACAAACATTAAAAAAAAAAAAAAGTCTTTGAAGATTTAAAATACAAACTAATAAACTAAAACAAAACTTGACCCCACATAGTTGGAATTTATTCCTAATGCAAATTCATCTTTAATAAGAATGGCATATGATAGCCCAAACCAACCAAGAGGCTCAAAAACTCACATTTAAATCGCATGTACTTAATCCAAACAACACAGTAACTCATCAAGCATGCAACACAAGTCAAAAGTCAATGTCAAGTAAGTCAATATAGTGCATGTGATTTCAGTGTATGCATATAATCTCTAAGGGATCAAAGGAATGATTTAAGACACAAATAAGATAAAATATGATGCAATAGTAAAAAATAAAAATAAAAATAAATAATATGTATAAATATAAAAGAGAAAGAAAAGAAAAACTCCCTCATGGTAGGTTGTCTCCCACCCAGCACTTTCCTTTAACGTCCTTAAGATGGACGGCCCAAACCCTTATGGAGACTTATGCTCAAATTGATCAGGAATTCTCACCAAGGTTTGTATATTTTGACTTTACTTGAATCCCATAGCATATGTGTCATACCATGGGTCTTGAAACTATTGGGCTTCCTAGGCCCAACTATTGAGTTATACATGCATTTTATGATTACTCATTAACATTTACTTATTTTGTGATCACCATTTTTCTTTCCTCTCACTATCATTTATCTACTTTATGATTTTGACAATCCTCAAAGAGCTAATAAGCTTATATCATGGTCATCATCACATAAAAATAATAATACTTGAGTTCTAAACCAAGGAACAAAGGGTTAGGGTATTGCACCTTTGGGTACCGCACCTTTGAGGTCCCACTGCCCATTGGGGTTCATTTCCTTATCCTATCTTTTAGGGTCACCACCTATGGGGTCCATTCCCTTGGTCGTTCCTTTTTCCTTTTTTAGTATGCATTGTGCAAGATTCATGAATTCATGCATGACAGTAACATCTCATCATCATGCTTCATAAATAGTTAATGGCATACTCAATCATTCTATTTTCATTACATCTCATGTAATTCAGTAGAGAGATCATACAAAATTTCATACCACACAATAGACATTTCATGCTATATCTCAGGACAAAACTATAGGTAAGAAAGTGCATGAAAAGGGCAGGTTGAATCGTGCTTCTCTTTTTAAAACTTATGAAATTGAAATTTTATAACAAAGATCTATCAAGCGTTGAGCTTGAAGTGTAGTGGAAAACAGGTTAAATTATTCATAAAGTAACTTTCTGAATCAGACAATTTGAGTTAATAGATTGAGAATAATAAATAATGACCAAGATATTTGTGCAATGTTAAATACTGCAAATAAAGAGATGAAAGATAAGAAGATACTGAACTAGAGTTTTATACTGATTCGGCCAACACTTGACTACATCCAGTAATCAGTCACTACTGAGTTTCACTAATCTTCCTTAATTCGAGGAGATGAAAACACTAGATAGTCTTTACAATAACCTTCCCAAATTCTCACTAGTAATAGTAGACAACACTTACTGTCACATAACAAGTAGTTTTGCAGTAGCCTCTTCAAGCTATTAAACTTCTGATTACTATTAGATCAAGGATACAGATGTTTCGTGTTTGATGTTTGGTTTAGACTATCTTGCACTCAAATTTCCTTTTAAGTGGATATGAAATGACAGATCTAAGATGACTTGAATGACTTCTTTCTACTAATTCTTCCTTGAAAGAACTTGCGAACAATCTGGAACTTTGAAAGAAGATTTTAACGTATGGAGGAACTAACAGATAGATTTCACAGAGGGATTTAGAAAAAAAAAAAATTCAGCGCTTTTGTTCTCAGCTCTTCTTTGCTTGAAAGCTCAATCGTCTTCATTTATAGATGGTCTCCCTTTGTGACCGTTGTCCTTGATCTTCTGTTCATGCGACATGTGTTGATCATCATATTGTATCTTGAAACATAATCTAGAAAAGTAGCTTGTCTGATGTCAGAGCTATTTTTCAGAAGCTGTTGATGAGTTTAGGTTTATGAGGTACATCAGAAGCTACTTTTCTATTTTTCAAGCATGGTTTCTGAACTCCTTCTTCTATATACTTTTCATAGTTGACCGAAGGTGTTGAAGAGATTATGTGCCAGTTAAAAAAACTGATTTGACTTTTGATTTTGAATTTTAAATTTAAACGCTTTCCCTCCCTTTTTGTAAAGTGAACTTTCTGAAAAGTGCTGCTTGTTCCTTGTTGATTCATTTATCTTCTGATCTTCAATCTTGGTGTTTTGATAATGAATGATCCATGATTGTGATGATTGAAGATTAAGTAACGCGTTGCTTTCAAGTTTTGTATATTATCTTCATTGTAGGCATTTTTTCTGAAGTTCCATGTTACTTTATAACGGCCATTTCCTTGGTTTCTTGTTTCTTCTGTGATGAGCTTTTATTCCTTGATGCATATGAGCATATTTTGCTTGATATAATTTCCACTTCATTTAAGCTTATCCTCTATTCTCAAGATATTAACATGTTTACACATGCAAGGTGAAATTATTCTTACTTAGGTCTGTGTAAAGCACTTTGAAGCCCTACCTATTAAGCTTAGTCGAGAAACTCAAGGAAGTAATTAGTCGTTCTTCAAAGTATTTTCTTTAAATTGGCTTTGTTATCATTCAAAACAATAAAACTCATACTTTCTAAAGGGTTCTAGAGTTTACAAAAACAATAGACATTCATATAGGTCTCATATTCTTATAGTATACTTTTCACATAACATCTCGTGTCATATGAGTAAGCATAGATATGAAAATCTCATGATGAAACAGTTTACATTCATGCAAGTCTTGTATTTTAACAGTACATTTTTCATGCTTAATCTTATATCAAGCTTCATCATTCAATGTCATCAAGTCAAGTACCCTAGGTTCCTAAGAGGTTATGGAAGTCTTAGTGATAGTGTATTATGGAGCTCTTATCATTATCATTAAATAATTTAGAAATCTCTTTTTCTCTTAAGCCTTGTAACCTTAAGTGTGTCATAACCTACTTAGCAAATTTGAAATAATATCCTTTGTCATTTAAGGCTTCTCTGTATATTTTAGGGCTCTTCATACATGGATGTATAAAAGGCATACATGGATGTGTAAGGCTTTTACAATTTGAATTCCTTAACTTTTTCCTTACAAGGATAAGTTCTTTTATTTTCCAGGTTTGACATGTTTCACAAGGAAAATCATAACTTTTAGCACACTTTTGTATTTTGATCTTAGAAAAATATTTTTAGATTCTTGACTCTTTTATAGATTTCTTTAAGGAATAATTTCATTAAACAAATTTATAATTTTATCATTATACCCCTTACCAATTTACCCATTCCTAGGTTCTCTCAGCATACTAACCCATGAACTTATTTCCTAAACTATTTTACCGTGCTTCAAATTTAGTGTGTAAGGCATACATAGATGTGTTTCTTTATGTGTTATCTTTCTAGCAAAGTTGGTTTTACTCCATTTTCGATTCTCTAGCTTGAGTTATACTCATTTTACTACTAAGAGATAAGATCTAAAGTTTTAGTCTTTGACTCAACTTTGAAAATTCATATCTTGAGTTAGAAAACTTATTTTTGGGTGATTCTTTTGGAGAGTGTTCTTAGTGAGTCTAGTTTGCAAAAAAAAAAATAGTTTTGTTCCTAAACATTATGTAGTTTAAGAGTTTTAAAACTTTTAATGTACATTGCCTAGAAAAACTAAAAATTCTAGCATGTGTGTTCATTTGGGCTTATGTGCTACAACAACCAAACTTAAGTCATGCTCACATTTTTCAAACAATATTTGAACAATAGACATAACAAAGGTACTCAAGAGAAGAATAGAGAATTTGAGATGCCAAGAAAACATTTTCAGCAAATATTTACACATGCATTTTTCCATTAAACACAAGGTTAAGGGTTTCTAAACATAGAATGAGATTAGAAGCCAAAATGCTTGCACAACCAAAATGTGTTCCTACCTCTAGTGTAGAGGATTTAAAAAATGGGTCCTTCTTCTTCACTTGAACCACGAATAAAGAGAGGTGAGGTGAGTGAACCTCCTTAATTCTTTGCTTGAGAACTAGTGTACTTGCTCTGTGTTCACTAGAGTTAAAAGTTGCAACTCTTGTGAGGCTCGTGGAGTGTATGGGCTAGGAGTTAAGTGTTTAGGAGAATGTTTAGGTGAAGAGAACTATTGAAGAAGGATGAGAAGAACAACAAGAAGAGGAAAAGAAAGACACTTAAAGATTGCAAGTGTATAAAGGAGCAAAATGAAACACAATACACCTATTAATATAGGCTGCAAAACCGTGTGGCATAAGGCCATGTTTGTGGGCAATTTTATCTCCATTTAGTTCAATAACTTGGCTCATCTAGTGAATGTAATGTCTAGTTAGATTGTCTAATTGAGTTTCATGCCAAATATGTTTGATTTTATAGGTAGACTTTCCCTAAAAGTATTAGCCTATGACAAGGTGTCATAAACTTGACATAAATCAAGTTTTCAATGTGTCATGAAGCTTGAATCAAATAAAAAATCCCATTTCCCTAAACCATGATGCAGCCATAGTTTTGATGATGCTTAGAGGGTGGTTTTGAAAACTTTTCATGTATATAGAACTCATATAATTCCACCATGAGACCTTAGGCTTAATTTGTGAATTACATTTTTGTACAAGGTTGTATAGATACGCATGCATGGCTGAAATTAAGGGCATGGCGTGCTGATGACATAGTTGCAATTATTAAAGTAGTAGCGTTGTGGTAATTTCTTAATTCAAGATTAGGGTATTTTAATAATTAGACAATGTCAGTAGAATTTTTGTAATTTTATTTATAAGTCAAGTGCATATTTGTAATTTAATTATGACACAAGGGTAGTTTTGTAATTTTCTAGGGTACTTTCATAATTTTCATTAAGTAATGACATTTTTGTAATGTTTTGTATCTTTTTCTAGACCTACTTGATTATTTTAACATTATTTATTACATTTCTATTGGTTCTACTTATTTTCATCTTAATTATTAATTAAGTATTTTAAATCATTATCTTAGTGTTCTTTATTCCAAGTAGGGTTAATTAATCTTTCTAATTAACTCCTTATTATTCACTCAACTTCTCCACTTTTTGTTGTCTTTTTTTTATTATAAATTTTATGCTATCTTCGTAATCAATGCAATTTACTAGTTACAATGTTAATTGTGGAATTTAATCTCATAATTAAAGTGTGTTTGTTTAATATACTTAATTTAGAGTCTACATCTTAAGACCACTTGTTACAAGTCATTCTTGGTTTATATTTATTAGCAAGCTATTCAAGCTAATTAACTGATCCAAGGACAAGTATGAGCTAACTCATATCTTAATTGGGTTTGATCTAGTAGCTTGAATTAATCTCATGTTGTTCCTATTTATACTTTACTTCACATTAACCTAAATTCTAAATCAAGCTTCTAATCACTGATTAATGATTCTAGAGAAAGTGACCAAGCTCTAATTGGTCTTCTATTATGTTTTTCTTCATCTGCTGTCTAATTATATTGTATCATTTAACCATATGTTGTTTCTAATCAATGTTAACCTTTGCCACTATGGGACCAAGATCAACTATCTAGTTGATAAATCAATTGCCTGGGAAGCCATATTATGAAGTTGAATATGTGAAGTTATTGATTATTTACGATGAGTGAAATTGATGTCAAAATTCAAAGTGTAATTAAAGATTAAATTGATGGAAAGTTTTTTTAGGACCAGATTGACGTCAATTTTAAAATATTGGGATTAAGAAGGAAATTTACTCTAAATATTTTGAGAATACTCTTATTATTCATATAAATAATATTATTTGATGGTAAAGACTAAAAATATAATATTATCAAAATCGGTTATAATCAAGTACACACTAGTGTAATTTTAAGCAGAGTTACACCGCTTCTAAATTTCAATGAAATAACTTTTTTATTAATCCAACCATTAAATTACAATTACTTATCATGAAAAGCATTTGTGTCAAATTTCATAAAAATTAAACATCAATAGTAATGCAGTCATATAGATCTTATTTTTGTATACTTTAAAGTATATATATTATATTAATTTTGATGTATATAAAAACTATGTCAAATAATTTTAAATTTTATAGACTTGTTCTATACGATCTGAGCTTCTAATTCGATGGTGAATTTCGTAAAAGTTTACACCAATAACAAGTTATTCAATGATGTAACATTTACTTAAAGATATATCGGTGTAATTTTATCCTAACCCATTTTAGCCTTAATTTTCATTATTATATTTTTTTTCTAGAACAAAATTAAGTGCAAAGAGTTAAAAATAAATCTTTATCATCAACATATCAAACAACTAAATATATACACAATACAAAATAATAATAATAATAATAATCACTATATATATGCAGCAAGCTTTCTGTTTATAAGTATAAAAGTAAATGGAGAGAGTGAAAAGAAAAATCATTTTTGGACAGTTAGGCTGGCTGCGTGAATTCTCTCTCTCAATTTGTGTGTGTGTGTGTGAGAGAGAGAGAGAGATTACGGGTCAAATATGACAAGTGTCTTAAATCAACCACCGACAGCTATGGATTCAAACTATGCCTAAATATGAACATTGCGTTGAAGTTCGTTTACTATTATCCACAAGATGGTCCTAAGGGTGGGTTTGATCCACAAAACAGCTCTATCTTCAATTCAGCGTGATCCACAAAATAGACCTTCCGTGTTTATAGATGACACTTGCAGCAGCGAAGAGCCATGAAAATGAGAAAGGAATGGGGACAATCAGAACCTATAATTATATACATAGGCGTATTTCTCAATCTATATATATGTAGATAGAGCATTAACTACTATTCTTTAAGCTTTATTGTGAAACAGGAAGGCAAGGAAAAAAAATTATTGAAAATGCAGGCTGTGAAGGAAAAGATACAAGATATTAAAGAATCACGTAAGGTCAAGGCCGACTTAAGGGCTCAAGAAAAGGTACTTAGAATATTGTCATGGTAATTGCCATTTTTAATTAGGAGGTGAAATTAAAAACGAATAAGTAGCCGGAAAAAGAGCTAAAGTTGACGATTCATTGGTTTGAGAATCACTGTTTAAATAATTGGTAGTCAATTAACACAACTCTTTTAGCAGTCCAGCGCTATAAATACAAGACATTTGAAACAAAAAAAAAAAGTTTAGGAACTGATTCATTTACATGATGACTTGGCCTTTCTTTTTCTTCAAAGGTTCCTAGCCGTTCGTCTTGCTGTAATTCAATCCTTCTGTATAAAACTAAAAACACTTTTCGAACACCAACTTTTTACCGTTCATGAACATGTAAGATGAATGCACAGATAGAAAAGCAAGAAGCGCATCGCTTAGTTAGACAACATTCTTACATGCTCTCGGAATAAAAGAAAAGTGTTATTTTATACTATTTATAATTTTTTTTTTAATACAATACCATTTACTATTTAATATATCAATTATTATATCAACAGTATGAAAAGCAAGACGCAAATCCGCCATCAACAATTCTAATTTTCGTTAGAACGAATTGGTCCGTTTAATCAGTCTTTTAAATTCATATCTTATCTTGTCAAGTGATGAGATTTAAAAGAGTAAAAACGAAAGAAAGTGGCCACTGTTTCTTCAAAATTCAGAGATATGAACATTCATTCATTGTGTTTTTGCAGGCTGAGAAAGAACTTGCCAAAGCGAGAATGGGGATAGCTAAAGAGGTCAGGTTGGCAAAAGAGGCTGAAGCAGAAATGGACAAGCATGTTGCCAAGGCAGGGGAAATAGCTGACAGGGAAATAGCAAAGCACTCACCTAGATCGAATGCTATGGACATGAGTTCACCGGATGCTGCTCCAATGGAACCAGGAAGCGGGCGCTCTATTTATATGGAAACTGAAAGCGGGCCCTCTGCTCCAATGGAAACAGCAGGTGAGCGTTCTGCTGCAATGGAACCAGGCAGGAGATGAGCGTCGTACTTATCCGACTAACTGAAATCTGTCCCAAAGGTTGGAGGGAGTACCCCACTAATACAAAGCATTTGCAATCTAGAAAATAGAGATCGTGATCTGCAGAAGATTTGAGTTCAAATTTTCTTGCTACTTTATGATTTTTTTTTCCGGGTTATATATATGCTTTTTTTTTTTCTTTTCTTTTGGTGTAATGTTTCTGTACCATTCTATCGTGGCAACCCTTAATGTCATATAAAGCTGATGATGTTGTTTAGAAATGACAAATTCAATATAAATATCAAGAAGTGTTAATTTCGCAACTTCTCCCTTTGAACAATTAGGCAATATGAGAAAGGGAGATGAACAGGGAGACAGATTAAATAAAGAGGGAGTGTTGGGTGTTTATCAAGCTTCAATTGTGCAAAAGGCGTTTCTTATAACCATCTCCATTTGGTGTCTGGGGTAGTCTGCCATCCTCGTTCCTTTTATATTTCTTTAGTCCTAAGAACGTTTCAGGAATGAATTCGAAAATGAATCAAGATAAACATTGTCGTCTTTTACACATGGAGTCTTTATTTTCCTTTCAAAAGAGAGATGTTCAGAAGTGCTCAAAAATAGATACTACATGCTTTTATACTGCATGCTATCTTCGAAATTTTCGAGATTTCATTTAGAGCACATCAGGCACAAGTCTTTTATGCGGTTTTTTTTTTTTTTCCTTTGGGACCCTCCATTTTATAACAATCCACTCTATCATAACGTAATTTTTTCTTTTAACTCCACTTCTTGCCTCAATAAGAAGATTGAGATCCTTTAGACATTTTTGTGATCACAATCTAGTTAGTATCTTACTGAATGCAAACCAAATCTGGTTGACATTGACTCATATGTGAATAAAATCTTGTTAATATATTTTTGACGTCTAGAAGTGTGAAAAAATTTATTCAGATGCATTTTTAGTGCTTTAGTATTTTTACCCATCTACTTTTCTAGGAATTACAAAATGCCAGTGCTCAATCAAACAAATGTTTTCTAGCAAACATCTCGAGTCTTAAATTTTATTTTTAGCGTATTCTTTTCCACATTTAACTCAGAAATAAAAAAGTAATGAGTAACACGAGAAAAAATCAATTACAATTGATAAACTGTCATTTTCATTCTTAAAGGATCTACTCGCTAATCAATTTGAAAGCAAAAGTATCCTAATATTAATGCATATTATCCACAATTACTTCCATCTAACATCAAAATCAAAACATTGTCACTCCTTTTTGGCTATTATCACTCCCACTCATCTACAATTTTATTTAGTAGTCAAATGTCCTTCTTTCTTTTTACAATTAAACTAATTATATGTTGATAGTTGAATGTTATTCAAAATTATTATTATTATTATTTTCAAAATATTATTTTAATCCTACATTATTTTCGCTTCTTTTTTTTAGTTGGTGAAAAAATTTCATAATAGTTTTGTATAATTTATTATTATTATTATATTACTTTTACTTAATTTAATTATAAAATATTTAATATTGATTATTATATAATTTTTAACGTGCAAGATATTAGATAGATGTAATGATAATATAATATCACGTTAACATCTGTATGCTTAGTTACTGCATACAATTTGTTTCAAACAGTTTCAAATGCTATCTATAACTTACCTTTCAATTTTTTCAATATAATAATCATCTAATAATATAATAATAAATATGTTAGACAATAAAAGAATTTAATTTTAATATACTAATAATGTAAAAAAAATTACTATTCTTTTAACTTATTGTCAAAAGAAGTGGCAGTAAATAATTTAAAATTTTAAAAATTAAATTAAACTGTTGTGCTTTTTGCCTATGGGAAAAAAAGAGTGGCAATAAATATTTCAATAAACTATATAATAATAATAATAATAATAATAAAAAAGATTTAAATATTTTTTTCCTTCATGTAATTATAGGCTATTTTAATTTTAGTTCCTCTAAATAGTTTTTGTTATTTGAAGTCCCACATTTTTCTAATATTATGTTTTTAATCCCTATCATTAGTTTATGTTGTAAGCCGTAATGTTTATAAAGATCAAGGAAGATTTTGAAGATGTTTATAATGTTATAAATACAAATATTTCAATATTTGTAAGGATTGAATACATATTTGAAACTACTTTTAGGAACTTAAATATAAAGTGCAATGGCCAAAAATATAATACTAGAAAAAGAGGGACCAAAAGCCACAATTTTATTTATCGTATCTAAAATCAAAATGGTCAATATTTACGGTCACTAAAGTAAGCTAACAATAAATTACACAAAATAATTATGAAATAGTTTTTTTCCGAATAAAAATAGAAGCACAAATATTACTATATTAAAAGAATATTTTTAGTTTGAATAACATTGAAGTTTATTTGTGGAAGAGAACAAAGGGGTATTTTAGGACTACTAAATAAAATGGTAATTGAGTGTGAGTGACAATACCCAAAAAGGAATTAGTGTAGTAAGAAAAGTGTGTCATCGCCTGAAGAGTGAAGAGAGGATGTCACGACCCAAATGAGAGTGTGATCAGCGTATAGGGAATATGTTCCGTAGCAAGCCTTTACCCACAAACCATTGAAAAAAAGATAGCAGAGTCTCTCCTATTTTCTATCATATCCCAATTTCAAATCTAAGTAAATCCAGATCTTAAGTTCAAGCATAAAATCAATTATCGCAACTCTGTCGAAATTTATTTCACATAACCAAACACATACATATATATAACTCCAAATATAACACTAATCGTACAATCCGAGGACCCTACCTGTGATATATGGAGCGATTAATATACTAATAGACAATATTTCAAAAACGCTTTCAAGAACAAAAAGAATGTCTTCTCACGAAGGCTCATCATTTAAGCATTGATTAACAGCTAAGCCGGAGAAATAAAACCGGTATTGACATTTGTATTTGAAAAAAAAAATGAAGGATAACGGAGTGAGTTTTGCAACTCAGTGAAAGATAGGATATCTGTAGTTTACTAAATATAAGCAAAAACAATGTAAACATAATAACATATATGTACTATTCGAAATTTTATTTCTAAGCAAACTTTCAAACATAATTACTAAATCCCCTTTCTCAACTTGTTTTTTTTTTTTTTTTCCAATTCCTTATTCTCCCATAAAATTTACTTCATTATCAAATACTCATGAGAGTTACATAAGAAGAACAAATTTTATTTGGGGAGTAATCTCAACCCATTTAATCTCATTTTAAGGTTCTTTTAAATTTTATCTCACTGAGAGAAACTATGTGCACATAGGTCATTACATCTCTTCACTACGGCAAGTGGTAAAACCATTATATCTCTTCACTATGGTGATCGGTTTTGTCATTATTTCTCTTTGCCACTTACAACAGTGGTTCCTAAGGAACCGTAGAATACCCCTCGAGCTATTGAAAATCTCCAGTTGACATCCATTTTCTCTATAACTCTAGGAACAAGACAAACAAAATTTTAGAGAGCTAACAATACCATCAATTTGCATCAATTAGCTTCAATTGATAGAAAATCCCAAAGATAAAGAATCAGGGTTCCTAAACCCCCAATTATACAATTGATAGCTATAAAGAACTCAAAATTGAAAAATTGGACAAGACTGATATGTATCCATTACTCTAGGAGAAAGATTAGCGGGATAGAACAACCCACAACTTGTGGTTCCAACCAATTCTTGTCTTAGGGAGAGAAATAGCGAACAATGGAGCAAGGGAAGGAAGAGCGATCACGGCTGGCTACCAGTAAGGGAAGAGGGCAGGACGGGGCAGTGGCTGTGACAGTCACGTGTTTCCTGATGACTACGCCATTTGGAGGAATTTTTGGTGAAATCTATTTGGTTAGATTTGTAAAGGAAGAAGAGGAAGAAATTTGGAAGTTGTATGGATGAATTTGGTTGAAAGACGGGAGAGAAATTTAAGAGAGAAGAAAGAGAGAGGGACATTGAGAGAGGGGAGAGTGAGAGACGTTCACGGTAGGAAGAAAAAAGAAAGAAGAAGAAAGAAGGGCCTTTTTGTGTGTTTTTGGGTTTTTTGTTTTTTGTGGGGGGGGGGGGGGGACTGTCCGTACTGTGCTATAACATTTAAAGGGTGCACCGGTGCTCGCTATTCTTTTTTTTTTTTTTTACTTGGGATCACCACACAGGAGGATCAACAGAACTCTGATGCTCCAACATTTGTTTTGGGCGCAGATTATTGGCATTGAGAAAAGAGGCTAATTCAAATTATAGATACCGAGAAGGAAAGGAAATGATATGACAATAAATGTTGGGGAAGCGAAGAAAACCGTTCGGAGTTGAAGACTTCCACGTTTCCGGGTAGGTAAACTTCGGGCATTTATTCTGGGCAAGAAGCATTTTCCTTATTCTAATTCATACATGCATGTCTAGGTTTATTTTTGCCTCATTCGTATAAATCAAAACTAATCAGGGAGAACCATGCCAATACAGAAGCTGATGTGCAAATTCAGCTCACAGTAATCACTAATATATTTATACCTTCCATGCATATAATTAAAAATAACTGCCCATTAAACACGAGAAGTTTGTTGCTAATGTGTTTCTGCTCACTCTTCTATACATGACAATTTTGACAAGTATATACATATATATTCTGCTCCGTTATCCAACATCATGACGTGAAAGTGGACCAGTTTACCTCAACTAAGACAATATTAAGTGCTTTTAGAGATGATTTTATTAAGGAACGTTGGCTCTCTGTAAGATCATAAATCTTCTTCTACTAGCACTCTCCACATGCTCACCAAGTTTTGCAAGATGGGCCATCCTCTTTTTCCATAATTCAGAAGGGGCTATCTGGCTCGGCTTTTCTTCAGGCTCAGGTGGATCATCTTCTGATATGTCAATGTTTTCCTCTGCTAAGTTTTCATCGTCAGCAGCATGGATTATCTGCTTCAGTATCTCTACCACTTGATGCATCGTTGGTCGATCTTTTGCACTCTTACTCAGACAATTATCTGCAAGCCTGGCAAGCTTTCGTGCCCCATTAATCGAATACTGGCTCTCAAGTCTTGGATCCATAATCAAGAGAAACCTTTTGGTATCTGGAGGATATTGTTTCACCCATTCCAAAAGTTTCTGCTCCGATTTGGGCCGGTTTCTCTCCATTGAACGCCTTCCTGTGAGTATTTCATAAAGCACTACCCCAAAACTCCACACATCACTCTTGGCAGTGAGATGGCCTGTCTCAATATAATCTGGAGCAGCATAACCATATGTCCCCATCACCTGACATAAAATATTCTACATGAGGACTGCATTATCTTGGATATCATTCAAATATTCTCTATATTTGGAGAGACATATTTAGGGATGCATCACTTTCCAGGTATTAATAGTGTAGAATTAAGACAAAGTTCACAAAATATGTATGCATTGTGCATTGGAAGCAATATCACCAGCAATCATGGATACATTGTAGAATAATCAGTTATCATACGTCCAAACATTTAAAACCATGAAATATTTTTCCTTCTACAATGAGTAGTTCATGTTCACAATCTTTTGTAAAACTTGTCCTTCTTACATTCGTTATCTCTGGATTAGATTCACAACTAGTACTGGTCATCTCAATTCATGAGTTCTTTGTAAATTAATTAAAACTGTATGGAAATACACCCATGGAATAATCCAACATTATAGCCTCCATCATTCAACATTCTATGCTATCATCAAAACCATTACATCAACACCATGAGCAAATTCTACTGAATAAATATAAGGCACACAAACACTTACGGCAGTTGAAACATGAGTATTCCCGGCTACTGGTCCCTCCCTAGCAAGTCCAAAATCAGAAAGTTTTGGCCTAAAATTTTCATCCAGTAATACATTCGAACATTTGAAATCTCGATATATCACCTACGGCATTAGCAAACAAAATTTAAAAGGAAAAGGAAAAAATGGTCAAATTCAGAGAAATATAACACTGAAATGCAAAATGAATGACAAATGTGAACACAGATATAATTGAAAATCATGAGGATTTAGAACTACTAAGGAATTATACAGTGATTGTCAGTCACTACTCCATCTTTGTCACTACTAATTAATGCCCTTCAAGGAAGTATTCAAATTGCGTAGACATTTCTCTGGAAGTTAGTTACCATAACCTAGTTAGAAAATTACAGAATAGTTGCCCTCTTGCAGCAAAAGTATCCTAATAGACTTTAATACATATTATCCACAATTACTTCCATCTAACATCAAAATCTCAAGGAATTTAATACTTCAAAAATGTCAAGAAAAATTTGCAACATTATCATGTCATTAAACTGGAACATCCTAATGCTCGTATTTAACACAGCTTCAATTATGATAAAAAATGTATGCGAAGTTCTGGAGTTGTGAAGATAAAGGATATGATCACACAATCAGTGTAAGAGATAAAAAATGTATATGAAGTTCAGGAATTGTGGAGATAAAACATATGATTACATAATCAGTATAAGATCTTGATTCCGAAGGGAAATAATGACTTTTGCAAAAAACAGATTGTGCAAGCCCGCAACAAGTAGTAGCTTTCTGTGCAATAAGTTGTTGTAGACAAAGTAAAAGGATGGATTATCCCAATCATTGAATTGAGAATTTCAAAAGTCATGGCCCTCATTCAGTCGCAAAGGAGTTAAGCTTCTTCTAGCTTCTTGCTTTCTAGTACGTTTTCATACTATTAGGCAATTCTCTGTTTCAAAGCAATAGAAAAATCAAAAATAACAATAATTATTATTTTGCAAAGGCAAGTTTGTGACAACAGCTCCTAGACAACTGAAACACAGGCTAGTGAATAAGTAATTATGAGATATATAGATTGTTTGTTCATAAGATTAGAAGGCAGTATACTTGCACATAGAGATTTTCTTGAAAAATATCAAAATAAATATATATGGCAGGAATAACCGAGCTCTAAGTGTGTTCTGAATTAAGGAGCTCAACCATATTGTTATTGTAATTGTATTAGCATTTTAGTCAACAGTTAGATGTAACTTATTTTGTTTCTTTTCAGGTTTTCCTGATTCGTTTTGTCTATGAACAACTCTCTCAAAAGCTACAGCAAGTTGAGGAAAAGAATAAAAAGCATTATTTTCTTGTTAATCAAAGAAGAATCAAGAATATTATATGTTTAACATGTTCAGTGACGAAAAAGCCTTTGGGATTTAAGCATAGACAAAGCACACAACACTCCACCTTCTGCTGAAACCATAATTTAATTATAAAAGTTAGGGTGGAAAGGATCAAAATCCTTCCCACATGCTCATATAGGTGTTCACACCATGACAAAGGCCAACTCACCCAAAAGCATAAACTATTAAGTGACTGAACATGAATGGGGGAGTAGGGCCAATATATGATGATAAAGATTTAACTGAAACCTGTACTTCCGAGTCTTCATGCAGATAAGCTAACCCTTGAGCTGCTCCGAGTGCTATCTCAAGTCTTGTTTTCCAAGGAAGAGGATCATAAGCTTTATTGAAAAGATGAGATTCTAAGCTTTTATTTGACATGTATTCATATACAAGTAATCTTTGGATTCCTCTTTCTCCATCCACAGCACAGTATCCAATGAGTTTGACTAGGTTTTGGTGTTGAACAACACCAAGAAACTGAACTTCAGCTAGCCATTGCTTATGACCCTACATGACAGAAGTATGAAAAAGAATAGTTAAAACATAAAAAATATATCCTAATAAGACCATATTCAAAATTATAAAAACAGAGCATGAGGAGAAAACACAGAATGAAAGTGGAGGAAAAACAGAATCTCTATATAGAAATTCGAATAATTCAGAACCTTTAACATGTGCAATATAGCAACTTCAAATCCTTCAGGCACATCATTTCTTTCTAACTATGATTTTCTCATTTCAGCCAAATTAGAGAGATTTTTAATCTTAAAGTGATTTACAGCTAAAGGAATCTATGAAAAGTTGTCATGTTTGAACAGTAGTTTTTATAGATTACAGAGGCATTCATTGTGCCGAGAGAAACCATTCATACAATCTTAGCTTGAGGTATAAAGCATAATGCTCAGAAATAGAATAACAAGGAATGGGGCTAACTTGGTTTAATGGACATTAATATGACCTGTAGTCAGGAAGACAAGGAGAATATAAAAGGAAGACCATAATATAATGTTTATAGTTAGTCACAGTTAATTGTTTCATGCAAGTGGAAGGCAGGAAATACAATATGAGAGCATGGTACTCAGCAACATTAAGTAACAGGATTTGTAACAGACAATTACTTCTGCAACAACATCAACAACTCATCCCTGTCACACATGGTGGGGTTAGCTTAAACAATGCAATAGTGTTCCACTGAGAACCATGTCATTAGAAAAATCATTAAAATTGAAATCCCCATCAATAGTTTCACCTATTGTTTTTCCTGGTCTCTTTTTAGTCTATACCTCTAGTAGCCATTGCTACCTCACATATGATGTACTCTCCTTACTAAGGCTTTAAAGGGTCTGCTCCACATATGACCAAATCACCAAAGGCAAAATTCTACCATTTTTACAACAAAAAGTGCTACCCAACTTCATCTTTTGATACATTCATTCCCAATCCTATCTTGTCTAGTATTTCACTCATCCAACTCAACATTCTTATCTTTATGACATTGAGCTTAATCCCTTCTTGGCTTTATGCAGCTCAACATTAGGTCTCATACAACATCGTATGTCTTATAGATGTCAATTAAATTTTCTTCTCAAGCTTAAGTATTAGTTCTTCTCACAAATAATACCCAAAGCACATCTCCATTTCATCCACTTAGTCTAAATCCTACTCATTTATCTCTCTCTTTCTCTGTCTCTTATGTTATTTGATAGACCCAAGATACTTAAACCGTATAACTTGTGATATGGTTTGATCTCCAATTTACACCTCTAAGCAAGAACTAGAGCAACTTTTGCTAATGTTACATTCCGCATACTCTGTCTTACTTCTACTTAAACAAAAACCATGTGCTTCTAAAGGTTGTTTCCACAACTCTAACTTTTCATTCATTTCTTCTCCTGACTATCCAACTAAGATTATATCATCTACAAATAGGAATCAATTGGAACAGGAAAATGTGATTAAATTGGTCCTAGTTACTCTTCGAGACGGAGTGGAAGAAGTGGGGAGATTCTCGAATGAGGAAAAGGATCCAATGACTTCAAAAGAATTGAACGAGAAGCCGTATGAAGTGAAAATATCATATACGGTTCTGTAGAGTGGAAGTAACAGTGACTTATTTGTCAACTTTTCCATTATCACCACCCAAAAGACCAAACTCTGCATTACATAAAGTTGCTAGAGTACACTTAACCCCTGGATTTGAAATCACTACTTATATACCCAGTATGCATCATGACATTGGGTTTTGGATATGTTCACTAAGCACATCCAAGACAGCCAACATAAAACTTTGGTGTAAATCTTTACATGATTGGTCCCAAGTTTGGATAAAAAAGGAGGATTATCTTAGGCAATTGACAGTGACATGAATAAGATGATAACATTAGCAGAGTTATTAAATTCATCAATAACATTTATGATGTATGCATCAAATTGCTTAAACTTTGAATCTCATTTCAAGAAGACAGAGGAAATTGTATGTTTAACAACCTACCTACCTCAGGGCCTTAAAATAGAAGAGATTCCTAGAGGTAGAAATGCTATTCCCAATTAATTCATATCATGGCTATAACATCAAATGGCATACTAATCTGTTATGTGGCAACTGTTAAAGGAGAAAGAAATATAGTTGACGTATATTAACACAAAATGTAGCACATATATCTTCCTCTCGGACCCTGGTGCTGGCCCCGTCCGCACAAAGATAAAAGTATGCATTACGTTACATGTCTTTTGGCTCATAATATGTAAATGACATTCCGCATTCCAACATTAGTCAATCAAGGAATAACTGATGCTACATAATGCAATTTAAGATACAGAGAGAAATATATAAAAGGTAGTAGACACGCTAATACGTGATCATAATTCCTTCACATCTTTTAGTAAGAATAAGTGCTATTTCTATATCAAGCAATTCCTGAACTACATGTGAAAAATCTAGACCTAACATCCAGAAGCTCGTTATGAATGGATTGCATGAAAATATTCTACATGTCTGTAAAATGACTACAAATGCATCAGCGAAATATCTTTTATCATTTCCTTGTTCATGAACCTAAGGTCCAAGGATGAAAGACACAAAATAAAGTGAATTCAATCTATCTCTACTATACACTAAAGTAATGAGATTGCATCAAAAATTTTAAATACATGAACTGCATGGTTCACTAGCAGTCTAAGGTGTTTTAAAATGATTAGGGAACATAATCAAACAATTTTCAAATAACTTAACCATATTTGGTTGATCTTAAAACTGCAAGAACCAAATAATCATGTATCATTTTTGAAACATGGGTGGTACTTTTCACGAGTAAACACAATAGCCAGCAAATCGAGGCCACAACAATAAAACTTACCTTGTGCTAGTTATTCAAACTAAATCAACAATATATGTTTTCCTTGAAACATTCGCTCATGCATTACCTCACAAAGAATATTTTGAGTCGCTTACCTGCAATCCATTCTGGTTGAGCTTTTTGATGGCAACTAAAATAGGATCACCATTCCCATTGACAGGTTTAATTGATCCTTTGTAGACACTCCCAAATCCACCCTCTCCTATCTTACAAAGCCTACTGAAATCATGTGTGGCATGCCTGAGCTCACCGTAGGAGAAAACCCGCAAATTATGAGCTCTCTCCTCATACAATTCTGGTATACCGCGAGGAGAGGCCGAGGAGCCTGAAGACTTGGCGACTCTTTCGATCCTTGTAAACGTGGATTTCTCTTGATCTTCCAGTTCAGGTGCTGATTTTCGTCTCCACTTCCTGGATTTGTCTTTGAAGTAGTAAAAGCAACTCATTGCAGAAGATTCAGTTCAACAGGTTTTCAGAACAACGAATGCAAGGAGTAGATTGCCAATAGCACTACCTAAGAAACAAGAAAGAACAACCAATCAATGTCAAGACTCAATAATAAATGACCCACAGCACGTGAGGAGCAGTGATATCCAAACGCACACGAAATGCAAGAGGTCAAACAGGTTGAAAATTTATGCAGCCACAGGTAGCAAGGTGGAGAGAAAAACGGGGAGATAATTGAGTAACGAGAAATCCTAGATTTTTTTTTTTTTGAAAAAAGAAACTTCATAACACTGAACTTTTGCAGACAACAATAGCACACCTAAAGAGAGCGAAAAGTTGCTGAAGCATACATATAAGCACCCAAAACAAAACAAAGAAAGCGACAAAACAAAAAAGGGTCAAAGTTGAAGAGAAATTCGCATTTATGTACAGAGGGACAAAAATAATGCAGACAAAGATAGAACCAAGGCCATGAGTGATGGAGGCTTACCTTGCTTAATAGAAAGTCCACGCGTCTTTGGCAGACGCCCTTTGTCTGTCTTGCTTCTATTTGTCACGGGAACCCAACAGAAACAGCGAGTAGTTGTGTATAATGAATTTTTAGTTGACCGAAGAGCCGTGATGGCTTCCTCTAGGGGCTAACTTCTGATTTCAATAAAACAAGTATCTATATCCGATCGTCGAAAACGAATCCAATTCAACTGCCAGCTGAACAAAATGTCACTAGTCAAACCTTTGAGGTCATTCTTCCGTATCTTTCTTGGACTTGGTCAACTTTGATATGTACATATTTGGTGAGTTCTTTTCTGGAGTTCAATGAAAGAATTTACTAGATCCAACGAATATATAAAAGACTGGGAGAACATTACTATTCTCTTTTCTTTTACATTTAATGTAATTATATTTGGCATATCTCAATTTTACAAAATTATTATTGACATTTTATGAGATTCATTAAAATTATATCGACCTTCTTTGTAAATACATATTTGTTAATTTAAGTAACAAAAAAAAACATAAGAAATATTTATAATTATTAAAAATAAAATTATAATATTTTGATAATATTTAATATATTAATTAAATAAAATTTTTTATCACATAAAAATAAAATTGATGATTATAACTTTATAACTTATGATTAAAGAAAGAGGTATTTTAGTTTATATATATATATATATATATATTAAATATTGTTAAAATATTATAATTTTATTATTAATAATTAATTTTAAAAAATAAAGGTAAGTTGGATATAATTATATTAAATTTCAGGAAAAATGAATGCAGAGTACTTAAAGAATAATGAGATTTGCAAGTACTTAATCTAGTAAGAGCCAAGGTGAATGGATTATACATAATAGGGGAAGAGAAAAGAAATGATAGGGGAAGGAATTATCTCCTTGTTTGGGAGTTTAAGTTGTGATATTTGTTTCAAGATTTCAAGTAATGTTTTAGGAATCACATTACTCTTAAAATTAAACTAAAAAATGTCACTTCCAAATATTTTATAAAACTTATTTATTTATTATTAAACATTTTTGGGAATATTTGTTGAGATTGCTGGAAATAAATTTTGATTTGTATATATGTTTAGTAATACTTATATAGTTATATGGATATATATCATAATTTTCAAAATATCCATAACATATTTCATAATACCATAATTGTGGAGAGATGTGAAATAAATTAGGGATATTTAAGCATTTTTGTTTGATAATTATTATTTTTAAAATATGGAAATCTTTTATTCGCACCTTGAAATGAAATATGCTCAAAACATGGGATGGAACATTGATTTCCTGAAAATAATTAATACCCGAAATAATTCAATAAAACTCGTAATAAATATATAAATAAATAATTCTAAATTTTTTTTGCTGAGAATAAATTTATAAAAGTTGAAACAAGTGGCCTTTAATAGGTAGGAAGTTGAGGGAATTCATGGGGAATAGTTACCCCTTTTTCCCACTCTGTTAGAAATAAATAATATCTTAGTATACTTATATCTTGCATTAATTTAGATCAATTTAGTTTGATATTAGATTTATTTTATCATTATATTTTGATTTTATTATTTACTTATAAATAG
Source organism: Dalbergia cultrata (assembly GCA_031216105.1). NCBI lineage: Eukaryota > Viridiplantae > Streptophyta > Magnoliopsida > Fabales > Fabaceae > Dalbergia > Dalbergia cultrata. The sequence goes on along the minus strand of CM062353.1, from coordinate 32,085,294 downwards.
GATTACTTCATTGTATAGACAACATCTAAGAAATACATTATGTTATTTTCAATGTTTTTCCATTGATCATAACATGAAATCAAAGTCACGGCACTCACCCAATTTATTTTTTTTATTTTCCGATCATGAATAGGAGTTTTTGTTATTTATGTTTCTTGATTTTCCTAAGACGTATCTCTCCTTTCTCCAAGGTTTGCTCAATTTAGCTTCAATGCCACCTTTGTTTATTTCCCTCCAATTTAATTGTTTGAAAAAATTATTAACTAGATCTTATAATGATAATCAACAATAATTAATTTTAGTTAAACAACTTCTCTAACTATTTAACTGAATTATGATATTAGGCTTGACATTATTGTTAATTAAACATAATAATAATAAGATTAGTCTTATGGTTCCAATATTGTTCACATAATAACCATTAATTAATAATTTATTTAATTAGGGGAATTAAACTATGTAGCTAACTTTTGGTATTGGCCTGCATTCTATCACTGAAATTTAACCAATACTGAAATTATTCCTATTATTTTGGCTGCTACTCATATACTAATAATTAGTAATTAAACTTAAATAACACTGTGTTTGTTCTTCTATCCTGCTTGCTATTTATAAGGTAATAATTAACTAATAAACTAATTGTAAATTGTAGTAATTGATTAATTATTTTATGATAATTAACTAGGTTCTATCTTTCCAATTAAATAATAAATATATTCTCTAAATTTCATACAAACTGTTTCATGATATGTTATATGTTATTCCTATACTAACAATTAACTAATTCATTATAAATTGTTGTGCTATCCACTTTACTATTACTGATTACTAAGCCGTGTTATGCCAAATAAATAGTAATCATGTTTTTCAAAACTAATTATACATTGTCTTATGATGTGTCTCGTGCTCTTCATATACAAACAATTAAATAAAAATTTAATCATATAATTGTATTAACCACTTAATTATCGCCTGATAATGGTTAGGTTATATCCTGATAAATATTTATTTAACATATTCCTAAAATTCATAATAAAAGCTAGCACAAACCGGCATGCATACAACAGCAATGGTCCCATATGTTTTCTAAAAATAATGATATTAATGTCAAATAACCAAATTGTAAAGTTTGCTTGAATTCTCTACGCTTATAATAACATATACATCAACAACAACAACAATTAAGCTTTGTCCCACTAAGTGAGATTGGGTACATAGGTCAAGTAATGCTATAGAAATTTTATCATATATCATATTTATGTTAAAACCATTGATACTTAAATATCTTTAAATTATTTTTCCTATAGTTTTCCTCAGTTTTCCTCTATCTCTTTTTATGGTGCTATTTTCCATTTGGTCCACTCTTTTCACTAGACTTCTACAAGCCTCTTCTAAACATACCCACCTAACGTGAAATTCTACCATCTTTGCTATTATAGGCGCCACCCTAATTTTCTCTTTGATGCATTCATTCCTTATTTTATCAAGTTTTGTATGGCCACTCATCCATCGCAAATCCTCATCTTTGCCACATATAGCTTATTTTCATATTGACCTTTCATTGCCTAACATTCAGTCCTATATAACAAAGCCAGTCTTATCTTTGTACGGTAGAATATACCCTTGTGCTTTAGTGGTACTTTTTTTCTTAAAATCACAAATAAGACCCAAAGAACGACTCTACTTAGGCCATCTTGTTTGGATCCTATGGTTAACGTCTCCTTCTATCTTTTTACCACTCAGGATGATAAAACCCAAATATTTAAATTTTATGATTTGTGATATGATATTGTCCCCAAGTTCTATTTCGAAGTTAGAATGTGTGTGTCTCTTGGCAAACTTGCACTCACTTTTTCTTATATGAAACCCACATATCTCCAAAGCTTCCCTCCATAACTCTAACTTTCAATTTATTTTTTCTCTTGATTCTGCTATTAGGACTATATCATCTATAAACATACACTAAGGCACTAGGTCTTGAATATGTTCCGTAAGCACATCCAACACAAATGTGAAAAGATATGTACTCATGGTTGACCTTTGGTATAGTCCGATCCATATAAGAAAATCCTCAATTAATATATCTTGAGTCTTTACACTAGTTGTAACCTAATCATACATATCTTGGGATTTCTTAGATATAAGCTATCCAAATTCCCTTGCTCTCCAAGGTTTTCCATAGAACTTCCCTTAGTACCCTATCATATTCCTTTTCCAAATCAATGAAAGTCATATGTAAATTCTTTTGATCTCTCTGTTATCTTTCCATCAATCTTTGCAATAAGTAGATAACTTCCATGGTAGACCTTCCAGGCATAAAACCAAATTGGCTTTATGTGATACTAGTCTCTCATCTCAATCTTAACTCTATTACCCTTTCCCACAACTTCATAGTATGACTCATAAGTTTTATTCATCTTTAATTTGCATAGTTTTGTATATCCCCTTTGTTTTGTAAATGGGAACTAAGATACTTTTTCTCCACTCATCAGGCATGCTTTTTGACCTTAGAATCTCATTAAATAGCTTGGTAAGCCATCTTATGCCATTTTCTCCTAGGCATTTCCATACCTCAGTAGGTATGTTATCGAAACCCACAACTTTCTTATTTTCCATTCTCTTCAAGGCCTCCTTTACTTCAAACTTTTGAATTTTATGATAGAATGTAAAATTTATAATAACATAAACATATGGTATAGCAATTTCTAAAACATTTTTAATGCCTAAAATATAGCTAAGCAACTACTCACTCACCGTTCGTTATCAGGAGTGTATGGCTATTATTTAGGGACTTGGAATGACATTCCAAACTACCATGGAATCACAAAATGACTATTAGAATTGATTTGCAATAGAATAAGGAAGCGAAAATCATATAACAATAGCCTAGAGATTATTTAAACTCATAAATCATACAAGAATATAGATGTTATGACTTGTTTCCTAATTTGGAGTCCTCAGTTAATCCTGGCAGTGGTTGATAGTGCTTCAAATTAAATTTCTAACACAAGGGTTGGGACCTGCAAGGACTCCAATGATAAAGTCAGAAGAGGTCCAACTCGAGAGAGTGATACCTGAGATGTTACTTGGTTATGAGCTAGAGTTGTTCTTGTTAGCTCCAGAACCCTTCAAGAACGCTAAAGATATATGTTTTGAGTAATGACATGACAATTTTGAGAAAATATTTTGAAGAATGCCCAATGTTTTCCCCTAAGTTTCTTGATTTAGCAAACAAGATCTTCCGAATTGCATAATGTAACATCCTCCCAAGTACAACATCATCCTTATGTCATGACATTATACTCGAGAGTTGTTACTTATAAATTAGTGGACCATTCTTAAATATCTAGAATAAGGGTCGGATAAATCATGTAGTAACTAATGCGAAGTTCTATCAAAATATATATCAAATACACAAAGTAGTTATTTACAGTACATCTGATTATCTTTTAAAGGTACGTGTATATATATATAACTAACTACAAAAATTACAAGTCTTCTCTACTAAACTATTGTCGAGTATATTTCTTTCATGCAACAGCCTCCTTGTCCTCAGGATCAACCTGGAGACCACACGGAAACACAAACAAGTAAGGGTGAGAATTATACAGTTCTCAGTAGGGCATTCCCCAAAACATACACTGAAATTAATGTCATCATCATCATCGTCCCAGCCACTTCGGTTTATTAAGAAAATGTGAGCATGCAACATATTTCAAGGTTCATTTTAAAGTTCAAAAACTATTCTTCCGAAGTGGGTTTCTTTTATCGTTTAGTCACTTAATATATGCATATCATACTACTCAACATCAGATAAAAACATATACTGACAAATCACAACTTAAACATATTAGCTTCAATATGGATACTAAAATTCATTACTTGATACATAAGATGAAGAACTACTTGTAACAATTGCTATCTCAACTCCTCTTGGCCCTTGACTAATCTTGTCACGTCTGAGCGTTACGTATCGCCATCCCCAATGTGGCAATAATGGATAATAGACTGCTTTTGAGGACTGAGCTCATTCCTATATGTGATAATTGGATTTACTTTCTCCAATTCTCACACAAACCTATCCCTAGCTAGGTTTAGTTTCCCCGACTCAATTCAAGGGTAGTCAGGTTTACTTTCCCCGATAGACCGGATTTATTTTCTCCAGCCCAAGAAATACAATCTTATGCTTTTCTTTTACATATACACAATTGTAAGAAATATTTTCATATCTATGTGTGCCTGACCTCATCAATAAGCTCACATGCTCAATTATTCATATTCATATACTCATGTTAAACTAGTACCAAGAACCATTATTTCATCAATGACTTCACATAACATGAATGAGATCAAATCATTAATTTCTCATCATCCTTTTTGCTAATTCAGCATGCTACTAGAATTCCAGTCATCAAGAAAATTATGATAAAATTAGTAAACATCTTTAAAATAGAGCAAAATAATTTTTAGAGACAATTCAATGTATCAATGAGCTCCTATAAAATTTTCAAAGCCTGATAAGGTCGTTAACTATATTTATAAAATTTCACAAATTCAGAGGTCAGAATTGCTCAGTTTCAACCAACAGCCAGGAGTCTCAAATTTCCTACCCTATCAAATGAGCTCAAAACTTCATACAAAAATTTAGTTTAACTTCAAGATATCTTCAATCTCCTGTACAAATTTCAGCTCAAAATTCATTCATTTGACAGGGTAATAAAATTAGACAATTTCAGTGATACAAACTGGACTGGCTAGGCAGAAACCTTGACTTGTTCTATTTTTCATTTTTTAAAAATAGAGAAAGTACTTAAGATGAGCCAAGAAAATTAGTGGAAACTCTTCCATATGTTAGCTTCATCCTATAAAAATTTTAGGGCAAGAATCCATCTACAAACCTTTCAGAAAATTAATGAATTACAACCTGTCAATACAAATATGAGAATTCCAGCACATGATTCAAAATTTGTTTAGACAAAATGGGTTTCCTAACATCATCTAAACACTACCAAAATTAACACATCAATATTCATGTATAATCAGCTAATAAATCCAAGAATTTCAAACTCAATCAATCAGTAAATCTTAGAGCAAAGTTTGAAAGAAAAGTGGATGAATAAAGCCTTACTTGACTCTTGAAAGCTTTTGTTTTTATTCTTGGCTTCCTTCAAGAGTTCCTACCCCCAATCTTTGATCCAACCCACTCAAAACCTTTTATAACTTAGCAAGAATAGCAGCTAACTTGATGATATGATGAGGTGAGAGTTTGTGATAAAGATTTGATTTGGAGTTTGTAAGAGATAGTATGTGATTTGAGCTTTTGATTATGGAATTTTTTGAGTGAAATTTGAATTTCTAGTTAAGGTTCTTGTGTTGCTAGAGGAAGAAGATGAATATGGCTGTATGGGAGGGGTCTTGGCCAAAATTGTCAAGGAGGGGAAGATAAGATATTGATCTTATGAGTTTAGGGCAAAATGCATAATGATTTCAAGTACAAAATGATTTTTCTTAAAGATAATTATGGTAATTTTGTAATACTCTTATTGGTCCATTTGAAAAGGCAATGGTGTGGCTTCTTCTAAGCCACACACTTGTCTAGTTAGGTGTCTCATTTATACTGCCAGTCTGATGCGGTGTAAGAAACTACACACCGTAATTTTATTGAACGGATAAAATAGTGTACCCGGATAATCAACTATTGCTCAAAAATTAATTCTAGATATAAAATATTTATTCCTACCTATTTTTAATCTTGATCCTATAATTTCTCACTTTCGGGCATCTTCGAACCCTAGTTTTAGGGTTTCGGCTGTCCTGGCGGGCCTGTGGGACCTGTAAGGGTACTATTCACTTTGTTTTTTAACAGATACGTTGGATCGTCCTCATCATTTCTATGTCTATCAGATTTTTGAAATTATGACTAGAAAAACTCGAATTAATTTTTATATAATTTTTAGGGTGTTACATTACATGTAACGCTCGGGGATGAGGGCGAAGAGTGATCGTGTAACACCCTAAAAATTATTCAAAAATTAATTTGAGCTTTTCTAGCCATAATTTCAAAAATCCGATGAATATAGAAATGATCAGGACAATCCAACGATTCTGAAAAAAAAAAGTGAATAGTAATTTACGGGGCCCCGCTGGCCTGCCGGGATAGCCGAAACCCTAGAATTAGGACCCGGAGATGCTCAAAAGTGAGAAATTATAGGATTAATATTAGAAATAGGTAAGAATAAAGATTGTATACCTAGAATTAATTTTCGGGCAATAATTGACTACCCGGGTACACTGTTTTATCCGTTCGGTAAAATTCGGTGTGCGATTTTTAGCATCGAAAGAGAGTCAAATCTTTAGGATAAAGTCATCCTTTATAGCCAAATGTAAGGCTAAGATTTAATCTTGATTTACAAGATTAAATCCTAGCCATTTATCATGATTTCTTGTAGAAAAAGTTTTGATCTTTTATTGGATAAAGATTTGCACCGATTAAAGCCAACCTTATCACTCCACTTCTCCATTGTTCTCGGCCATGAACCAGAAATGCAAGCTTCCATGGTGATTTTATACAAAACTCAACTTTAAATGCCTAAACTTCTAGCCTAGAGTTCATAAAATCACAAACTTCTGTCACCAAAGTTATTCCACTCATCATAACCTACAAATCTAACCGATTAGAATTTAAATCCATCACTTTTCTCTACCTTGAGTGCTCATAATCTGCTGCCTAAGTGAGGGTTTGGTGCTGATTTGGAAGGTTTGAAGTGAAGGAAATCCATCTTGAATCACTCTTGAAGCCAAGATACTTAAGGCCACTCAAGTAGGTTTTCTTTGGCCTTTTTCCTTCAAAATTATTTCTGATAGTTGCTGATGGGTATTGGTCCAAAATTTCTAGCTGTATTTGATGATAATATGTTGATATTGATGTGTTAATTTTGGTGGAGTGTTTGGATGAGGTTAATAATGATTTTTGTCAAAATAAGTTTTGGCTAGGCGGCTGGATTTTCGGATTTCAGCAGGACAGGTTTTATTCATGAATTTTCTGGTACAATTCTAGTCATTTTTATGCACTATAAAAATTATATGTTCAAGATAATATCCTAAGGAAACTCTGAGAATTTTCGTGGTGCATAATAAGGACTTTTGCTACCTGAGAAAAATCATGGACTGAAGTTGTAACTATGCTGTCTGAAATCTTGGTACTGAAGCTGTAAATTTGTATAATTTTGTGACCATAACAAACGATGGAATTATCTTTTGAAATTTTTACATGGAGTTGAAAACATATTTAATTGTAACAGTGATTTTTATTTTGAGTTTATTCCATCATTTTCTGAATTTAAAAATTATGGGAACCCTGTTTTGAGCTGTGAAAAAGTGGTCCCTGGCTACTAAACCTTTATAATTTAGTTAACATGGTTAGAGAACTTTTTTTGCTCTGAAATTTTTATAGAAGCTTGGGGACACATTTAGGTATCATAGGGAATTTTTATAGCCTCTGAACTAGTTGTGTGATGTGCAAATTAATTTTGCTATCAAGTTGTGAAATCTGTCCATGAACTGTTTTGGTGCTGATGCATGACATAGGTGACATAATGACCTTTTGTTCAAGTTTATTGTATATGAAAGCATGATAGTAACTTTAAGGATTAGGTTGAGGCATAATTGAATTCATATTGTGAATGAATGCCGATATGTGTTTTACGCATGCAATTTGAAAACACCTAGTTCAATAGCAATAAGTAGAAATAGATGAGATCTTTTCGACTAATCGAGGGCAAATAAGGTGATGAATGATCCTTTCGGTTTGTCGAGGACAAATTAAATGATCCTTTCGACTTTGTCGAGGGCAAATAGATTGATAAATGATCCTTTCGATTTGTCGAGGGTAAATTAAATGATCCTTTCGACCTTGTCGAGGGCAAATGGAGTGATATATGATCCTTTTGACTTTGTTGAAGGCAAATAGAGTAAGATATGATCCTTTTGACTATGTCAAGGGCAAATAAAGTAAGATATGATCCTTTTGACTTGTCAAGGGCAAATAAAAAGATATGAGGTTCTCTTTGACTTATTAAGGGCAATTACAACTAAGTTCACTACATTTAGCATATGCCTGATCACGTTATATTTAAAAGTTTGACTAGAATGATTTACTATGTGTGCGAGCTTTATTATATATATGCTTTAAGTGATTGATCATTAAAAGCTACCCACTTCGAAAGTATGATTTGGAACTCTAAAATTGAACCATGGTTATGAAATGGATGATCACTCTTTCTTAATAAACCGAAGTGGCTGGAACGATGACGATGACATTATGATTGTGTAATTGGGGAGTTGCCCTACTGAGAATTTTATAATTCTCACCCCTAGTTGTTTGTGTTCCCGTGTCGTCTCCAGGGTGATCTAGAGGACAAGGAGGCCGCTACATGAAAGGAATCAACTTTGTAGTAGTGTAGTAGTGGATATTTTAACTCCCTGTAATGTAGTTGTAATCATATATATGTAAACATAACAAAGATTGTATATGTATGTAAGCTCAGATTCGAGCTTCCTTTTGTCCTTGACGTTATATTAAATAAATGGTTTGTATCTTTACTATATATTTTAATCAAATTACGCTAGTTATTAAATGAACCCCTCGAGCTTGCTATAGATAATTAAGAAAGGTCCGCTAATTAGTAAGTAACAATGGGAGGGTGTTACATATCGCCGGTGCAAAAGAAGGCACAGATAAGGAGTGGCTCCTCACAAGGCCTTCTAAGCAGAGGGGTACATGAATGAACTAATTACACACCCGAATGAGAGGGATCCTGAGATTGTATAGGTATGGTTCTATGTAGTTGAGGAGGGCTTATATAAATTGATTTGCACTACCTATACCAACAAGATGCATTTTCTTTTCGATAGCCCAAACTGAAAGAACTCCATAGTTAAGCGTGCTTGACTTGTAGCAATTTTGGGATGGGTGACTTCCTGGGAAGTTTTCCTATGAAGTGTGTGAGTGAGGACAAAGCATGCTGAAAAGACCCATGTTGGTTTGTGGGGAAAGTCATTAATCCATAGAGCAGCAGGGGATGTTACCAATGTTATCAGAGCCTGCACCTCTCCCAGTATAGTGTGGTTCGGGGACAAACCAAGTGGAGGCTGGTGGGCATGTAACACCCGGGGATGAGGGCGAGGAATAATCGCCGGTGCAAAAGAAGGCACGGACAAAGAGCGCCTTCTCACAAGGCCCTCTAAGTGGAGGGGTATATGAATGAACCGATTACACACCCGAATGAGAGGGATCCTGAGACTGTATAGGTATGGGACTATACAATTGAGGAGGGCTTATATGAATTGATTTGTACTACCTATACCGACAAGATGCATCTTCTTTTCGGTAGCCTAAACTGAAAGAACTCCACAGTTAAATATACTTGACTTGGAGCAATTTTGGGATGGGTGACCTCCTAGGAAGTTTTCCTAGGAAGCGTGTGAGTGAGGACAAAGCATGCTGAAAAGACCCGTGTTAGTTTGTGGGGAAAGTCGTTAATCCATAAAGCAGCAGGGGATGTTACACATAACACGATCTTGAATAAAAAATAATTTCACTTTACATGTGCAAACATGTTTTTATCTCATCTAACGATATAGGATCTTAACATAAGTGAATATTATATCATGCAAAGTATGTATACATGCTTAACGGATTGTAGAAAATCAATCGTGTACAAGACACTAAGGCTAGGATCTTCAAAAAGTAGAACATGACTTCAAAGAATGCTCATAGAATGAAGATATCAAACCAGATCTGAAGTAAGGATGTTCTATAACCTTCAATCATCATCATCGCAATCAATTTTATTATATACATGCTCTGATTGAGGACTGAAAACTTCACTTCAGAAAGTTCACCTGATTGTGAAACAGTGCACTTTACAAGAAAAGGAGGAAAATTTGAAATTCAAATTTAAAGTCAAACCCAGTTACATACTGGCGTGTCATCTTTTCTGCCAACTTGATTAACTATTCTAGCTTCTAGAAAGAAGATTTCAAAAACCACGTTCAGAAAGTAAAAAGTAGTTTCTAAAGGGATCTTAGAAACCTCTACGTTACAATGGCTTTTACAATAGATATGACAAAAAAACAAGCTACTCTTCTAGACTTCATTTCCAAGACACAGATAAATGGTTAACATGTGTTACTTGGAAGCTGATCAATGGCAACGGTTATAAGTGAAGACATCTATAAATAAAGATGTTGTGCTTTCAAAGAAATAGATCTTAATGCTACATAAGTACTGAAACTCTGGAAAAAGTTCTCCTCATCTTTTGTGAAGTCCATTACATCTTGTAAACAATTTCATTGTTTGTAAAAATTTTCATTCTACGTTCTTAATATATATATATACATGTTCTTCCTAGAAATAATTGTGAGAAAGAAGTCATTCAAGTTTTTCTCAGGTTGTAACACCCTAAATCTTAACCCAAGACTACTAGTATGTCCTTAGGTTAATTTTTAGAATATTACCTCTTGGTCTCATCCTTTAGAAAATACTTAGCGGAAATACGGGTAAAATTTTTCTTTTTAAAATCAAAGTGAGAGCCACGCGCGAAACTTTAAGGGGCAACATAGCGAAACATATAAGCAAAGCATAAGAAACACATCATGTCATGGAAACATCAACTGAATCATAGATATATATATATATAACGTGCCTACCCAAAGAGGCAGGACTATTTGATACATCATGAAGCAAAATACAACTGAAATGCAATACAAGGAAATCATAAAAAGCAAATACAAGAGAAACTACCCCCATACCCATGTGCACCTAAAGGAGACAACCTCATATACAAAAGAAGGTTTGTCCTCTACTATGTGGCGTGTGTGTGCACTAACTACTACCCCTCCTATGACTACTCCTGGTCCGAAGTATGGGGTCGAGTCGATCCACTGGCGAATCTCGGCGGGAGTGGTCGAGTGCATCATCGGGGCATGTCCACCGCGGCGAGGGCGCATAGATGGCCGTCGAGCCAACCTCGGCTGGACCACCGTCTCCTCACTCCCAACCCTCATCGGTGGAGGAGTGGGACCGAGCTCCAACCGTACATGTGGGATGGCGGGTCCTCGGATGGGTCCGTCTCCAGAAATCTTGGGGGACGCGGCACATACTCGGGGTACTCGCGTACTGCTGATGTCTCGGGCTCCATGCGGAGGATCTGCTCGTCGCGTGGTCTCGCTCGCTCAAAAATCCCGTTATGACGGTAAGGAGCAGTCGGGGTGAAGCGGTAGCTCGGGACGGGGAACGCGAAGGGACGTCCCATGAACATGTATACTCGGCGGTCTGCGACCCTCAAAATGGTATGACCCAAGTGCCGGGTCATGGTGCAGCTCCCATACCGGGGTGTCGATGAAGAGTACAAACGTCGCCATCTGAAGATATGACAGAAGAAAAGAGAGAGGGAATGAGAATCTTTCTAAAAGAATTCTCGGGGTTATCCCTACCTAGGTGTCATCGTCACATCCTCAGGAACCTTGGGTTTATTTCTAAAAGGTGTGCATGCATATAAATTCCTTTTAAGTGGGTTTCCCAAAGAGGTATTTTATCCAAGGTCCATCATATTTTATAATGCGTCTTTATAACTTAAGCAGAAATATACTAATGATATGAATGCATCATAAGGTAAACCAAACAATAGAATAACTAGGAAACATTATAACATTGGCATAAGTAAAGTTTATGTGACATTGTCAACTTTAACTTTCATCTCATGGGGCCGCCCTAAAACTTCTCTAGGTTATGAGCTCATACTTTAACTAGTCGTCACTAGCTCTTACTTATCCTATGATAAGCGTAACATAATCCCGACTTAAAGTGCGGGCTAGGGGGCAAATTAAGGATCTCCTTTCTAGGATCATTTCCTCTTTGAAACGCTTTGCTAGCCACGTGGGCCTCGCAATTTGTCCGCTTTGGCAGGCTGCATCTACACATACCCTCACGGATTTGTCTCCTCACAGGGTGCTCGGCCGAACCGGTGTCACCCAGAGAAGCGTCTCGGTGTTGTGTCACATTTATATTTTCATAAGTATTACATCACAATTACCTCATCATTTATCATATTCATTTTTATCATGCATTCTCATGTAGCTTTTTCATAACATATATATCATCACATGAAACTTTCTCATAACATTCGTCACATAAAACTTTCACACAAACATCATCACATAGTCATATTTAACAATCATCCCCATAGGCTCATAGACATGTTATGTTATATCTCATAGTGCTTTAAACTTCGATTATTATGAGTCTTAAACTTGCAAATTAATTATTCTTAACTTCTTTATACACCTATAGTTTGACAATTTATGAGTTATACAAATCTTATGCTTAAGAACTAATCCAAATAGCACTAAGCGGAATTTGGACAGCTTTATGTTTAAGTGATTACGGAGTTCTAGAAATTACGGTTTAGATCTTTATCTCACATTCTAAGTTATTGATCATCAACACCTAGTCTCTTGGGAACCTACAAGGTTATAACTAAGTATTTCTCACCTCACCCTATGGTCAAGAACATCTCTAAACCTCAAGAGTGCAGAAATCAAAATACTAACTTTACGGGTACCTAGAAGTCACAATAATGACCCTTTCTAAGTTCGGTTTGCTCCTAAGGTTTCAAGATTAAGTCCTAAACCAATTATGAGTCATTCCTACACATATAAACTAATTTAAAACCATGATTATTGAATCTAAACCTTGCTGGACAGAATCCAGAAAAATAAATCTTTAAGGGATCTAGAACTCTCAAATTAATTCTTTTCTAGTTCCTAACTTATCCTATCTTTCACATATGAGTCTTAACATAATTATTACCCAAACATAAGCATATTAACATCATTAATACAGCTCATGCAGTGGCCAAACATAGCAAGGCAGAACCGAAACAGAAACTCCATTGAAAGGCATTGAATCATAGTTTCTAAAGCACATAAAATACTAGTTTCTCTTGGAACCTTATTAAAACCTTCAAAACTCTTTTATGAACACTTTTTATCATCTAAACTCATGGAAATACTTAATAGGGCAGTGGCTACATTATTTTCATCTCAAGAGGTCCTAAATTCATAACACTTAGTTCTACACATTCCTTATACTCATATGAGTTTATAAAAAGTATAAAACATAGTTTTCAATACTTGAAAACATTAAGACCTCATAGGGCCGAAATATGGACCATAGGAAATAAATGTTTTAGACCTTTGTTTGAGATATCATTGGGCAAGTCTTTGAGCTCTAGAATCATTAAAGTGATGACATAAAAATAAACATACTCATGCACTTATTTTAGTTATTGCTAGAAAGTAAAGTGAGAGCATAAAATAAATATGTGGTGCAATATATTATTATCTTTGATATTTAGGTGAGGGCTTGAAATATAAATATGATAATGCAAGGCTTGAAACATAAACATGATAATGCAAGTTCATTCATTATCTTGGGATTTAGTGATAGCAAGGAAATAAACATGATATGCAAAGCTTAAAGTAAACATGATGCAAGTTTCATTTTTATGTTTAACTAGAGCTCATTTAAGACTTTAACAAGATAATAACCCCATACAATATCTCAAAGATCACAACACAAGAATCGAAAATCATATATAAAAGAGAAAGAAAGTGAAACTACATCAAGTTCTTTATTAAGTACCCAAAACCCCTATCTAGAGACAAATCTCTAGAACGTGCCGGCCAACTTTAAGGTTGACAAGGGTAGGCTTGGGCTTTTAGAAATCCTTAGATTAATTTTTCTTAAGTTGGAAAACCATGTGAGCTAGATAACATATAGATGAAGTTGTAAGAAAAGGAAAACTCAAGCTTTAGAGGTTTCTTTGAGATGAACACAATGTCATCATCTAGAAACTCTCATCATCAAGCTATCATGCTCAAATCAAGGCCTCATGGCCGAAAATGAAAGGAAAGGAAAGACAAAGGAAAGTTCAAAAAGAATCCAAGAGAAAACTAGAGAAAAACACTTTCTTGAGCAAAATAAAGTTTGAAAACAAATCCCTACCTTTTGATGAAGATGAAAGCTTGAACTTGAAGATGGAAATGAGATGAGCAACACCTCCTAGGATGGTGGTGATGATTTCGGCCAAGGAAAGGAAAAGGAAAGGAGATGTGTTAAGTTGTGTTTGAGGTTGAGTGTTTGAAAGCTTTGAGAGTGGTTTAAGGTTATGAGGTGATGGATTATGGTTGTGAGGTGATTATGTGATGGAAGAATGAAGAGGATGAAGATGAAGAGAAAGAGCTCTTAGAACTTTGAGAGAAGGAAAAAGCTTAGTAAGACAACTCTAAAACTCTAAACTTTGCAAATGCTTCCAAGTGCAACAAAGCTAACACAAGCATCCTATTTATAGAAAAACAAAACCATGGAGCTCACATTGGGAGGGTGTGGCCGTGTGGTTTGGAGGGAAAAGGAAGAGAAAAATATCTCTTACACAAGGTCATTCAAGCATGGTTGAAGTATGGAAGCTATGCTACAAAGTATGGCTTGATGTGAGTTAATTTCCTATCACATTTTTATGAATTTAGGCTTCTAGAAATAATGCATGGCTGGAACTTTTCCAGCCACAATTAAATGGGGAAAATGGGTTGTTTTAATTATTTATTCATGTGGAAATTCAAGCTTGATTGAAAGTTATGACAAGGTATAGTGTATGTGACTTGAGGTATGGCCTTGGAGTGTTGAAAAATTGAACATGTGATGCATATGGAGGGAGGGCAGCTTCGGCCAAGGCTGGACAGCAGAGTGGGAGGATGATTTGACCATTTAATTGTGTGTTAATGGTAGGTTTAGATGTGTATTAGATTAGGTACAAGGTTAGGAATGATTAAGCTTAAGTTTAGGTAACTAAGAATGTGATTTAGGGAGTTTATGACAAGTTTAGGAGTGCTCATACATCATTAAAGAATTTAAAACTCATTTATGAATAAACAATGTGTAACACAATTCCATGATTTAAGGAATTGGAAAGAGAAAACACTATTCAAGATTCTATGACTAGGTGTCATAAAATTAAAATATGATTTTAGGTTGTAATTAAGTACTTTTTGGTTCTAATCAACTTTAATAAATTATTTTGACTCTAGATTAATTAAGGAAATTAATTAACCTTCGATTAGAGCCTAATATTGCTTAGGTTTGCTTAATCGCGTGATTAAGCGTAAAAATACGAAACTAGGGGCAAAACCGTAATTTTGCACTAATTTTGCCCGGGACTTCAAAAATTAAAACTGAGGTCATAGAATACATAAAAACGCCTTTTAAAATCATCTGGAGAAGTTTCGGGTTCATCCGGCACTTGCAAACAGGTGAAACACCACAGGGGCGTTTTGGTCATTTTGACCCGAAAACTCGAAAAACGAGATTTTCGATCCCGGGAAGGTACATAAGTTTTCTAATCCCCTTCCAACATTGAGTTTGCCCTTCGAGTACTGCCGCACTGGCTTTCCTCGAATTCTGGGCTGAAAATGACCTCAGGGGCATTTTGGTCATTTTCACTCTAACAGAAAATCGGGGCGTTACACAGGTCATATATTGTATATTTTATAGAAATTTGAGTGTAGATTAGGTGGCTAAAGCAATGTAAGCACAAGAAAATATGATGATGGAACAAATGAATAGAAAGTCAGAGTATTCGGTAAGGAACTAATAGCAAGGGAAGTTCTTAGAATTTAGAAGAGCTAGACTGCCAGAATTCAAAGGGACTCCTAACCCCAAAATAGCTGACGAGTGGATTTAGGAAATGGAGAAGGTTTTCTTTGTGTGGAATGCTCTAATGAATAGAAGGTTGTAGGTAGAAAAGCGCACAAGAAGGGGGTTGAACTATGCCTCATTTTTCTTGTTCCTTTATTTTTCTAAAAAAAGCTTTAAAACTATCAAGTATAAAACTTGAAGTGCAACAGAAACAGCATTAGAGATGTCAGAAAGTAGCTTTTTGAACTATGACCAAGATAATAAAAAAAAATGCACATAAGCTGATTTTCAGCAGACACAAAATGATAAGCACAAAGCAGTTAAATAAAAGAGAAATAAGGGAGAAGAAGATATTATACAGGTGTTTTTATCCTAGTTTGGCTAAGTTACCTACATCTAGTTCTCAACCACCGTTGAGTTCCACTAAAAACCTTTCTCAACCCGAGAAAAATGGATAGTCTTTATAGTAGCCTTCCTAAGCTCTTATTAGTGACAGTAGCTCACTCTACTATCACAACCAAATAGTATTTGACTAGCCTCTCCAAGCTAACATAATGACTAGTAGTTCACTCCTGCTGTCACAACCTGAGTAATCATTGACTAGCCTCTCCAAGCAAACCTTTTGACCAGTAGTTCACTTCTACTATCACATTACAAGTAGTCTTTATTTAGCCTCTCTAAGCTAACTCACAACGATCACTATCGAATTGAGGTTACAAAGGTTTGTGTTTGACTTTTTCACTCAAGTTAACCAACACTCAAGTTTTCATAAGATATATGTAACGTCCCGATTTTTGTATTTGAGCGTAAATGACTGAAATGCCCCTAAGGTCATTTTTACCCAAAATTCGAGGATGGCCGATCCGGCGATCCTCAGAGGGTCAACTCAATGTTTGAAGGGGATTGAAAGTGTTGTGATTGATAACAGAGATGAAAATCTCATTTTCTGAACTTTTGGCTCAAAATGACCAAAATAGCCCTATAATGTTTTATGCAGGTATCTGTGCCGTTTGAGCCCGAAATCTCTCCCGGGAGTTTCGAATGCTAATTATATGTGTATAATGATAATTGTTTAAGTTCGGGTGGTCCCGGGCAGTGTTTGTGCAAAATTACCATTTTGCCCCTGAAATAGTGTATTTCGGGCCTAATGACGTAATTAAGTAAACCTAAGCAATATTAGACTCTAATCGAAGATTAATTAATTTTGATAATTAATCTAGACTCAAAATAATTTATTAAGGTTAATTAGAACCTATGATTGCTTAGATAAACTCAAAACTCTTTCTTGAAATCAAGATTCCATATCATGGAATTTTGAATAGTGTTTTCTCTCGCCAATTTCTTAAATTAAATAATTATGTTTGTGAATGATTATGTCATAAAATGAGTTTTGATTCCACTAATGAATCAAGACCACTCCTTAATCATGTCTTGACACCTCTAATTACCCATCACTTTATCTAAACACTTACTTACAAACTACTAATAAAAAACCTAACCAAAGATACACCTAAACACACCTTTAAACCATAATTAAATGAAACATTCCCCCTTGGCTGCATAGGGCCGAAGCCCTCCTTCCTACATTCATCACATGTTGAATTATTTTGCACTCAAAGAACCATACCTTGAGTCATGCTTTGAGTTATACCTTGAACCATGTCTTGAACCATGCTTTGAACCATACCTAGCCTTACCTTTGAATGACCATTTGGAAAAGATATTTTTCCTCCCAAATGCCTCCAAGGCCACCAGCCACTTCTCCCTCATATACACCCACATAATTTCAAATTAAACCCATGATATATATATATATATATATATATATATATATATAGCAAAATGTAAAGAAATCTTACACTTAACCAATAGCTTTTTTGTTTGAGTTTTGTGACCAAAAAAACTTTCTTGTTTTCTCTCAACTCCAAGTTCTTCTCCACCACCAAGAAACTCCTCCCACCACCACAAACCACCATAAGCCACCTTGAACCACCACACTACCACCTTAAACCACCTCCTAAAAACACAACATTTTCACCTCCAAGCTTAAACTCTCAAAGAAACTTATCCTTTCCTTTTCTTACCCCTTGGTCGAATCCTCCTTCACTCTAGAGAAGATTTTGTCTTCTCATTTCAACCAATAACAAGCTATTTTCTTCTGAACAAAGAAACATCACTTGGTAAGAGTCTTTGCTTCAAAAAGCTTGATCTTTTACTTGATGTTTTAATATGAAAAAGTTCTAGTTTCTCTTGGTTTAAGCTCTTTGCCTCTCTTTTATTTTTGGCCATGAGGCTTGGTTTTGAAAAGGAAATTTTAGCTTGATGATGAGGATTCAAGAGAATAATCTTGTGGTTATCATTTGAGAAACCTCTAAAGCCTAAAACTTGGTCTTGATCCTAAAAACATTTTGGTTTTTCCTTTGTTTTGCTTTTCGGTTCTCTTTTCCTTTTCCTTTGTTTTGATTTTGGTTTTCCTTTTTTCCTTTCTCCTTGTTTGATTTCGGTTCTCAAGAAATGTTGTTATTTGATTTGTTCTCTTAATCTATTTCCTTGAGCTTGATGATAATGTTCACACCATAAGGTTTCCTTGAAACCTTGGTACAAGGAACTCTAAAGCTCACTTTGTCTTGCTAAGATAAGTTGGGGTTGAGGTTGTGTCCCTTTAAAGTCTTGAATGAGCTCTAGTAAAGGATAAAATTAACTTGCATACATGTTTAACTTTATGCCTTGCAAATCATGTTTATTTTCCAATGTCATCACTAAAATCTCAAGAATAAAGAAATGAACTTGCATTCTCATGTCTAAATTTCAAGCTTTGCATCTCATGTTTATATTTCAAGTCATCATCTAAACTTTAAAGATAAGAATGAACTTGCATCTCATATTTACTTTAAAGCTCTCACTTTACTTTTATAATGAAGAATAAAATGAAGTGCGTATCATGTTTAAGTTTTTGCTATCCTCTAAAGATTCTAGAGCTCAAAGACTTGCCCTTTTATCTCAAGAAAAGTTTGGATAATGGAAGCATTCCATGACTGCGTGATTTCGGCCTTGTGATGATGATGGACTTAGTATAAGTTTCATCTAGTCACAAAGGCCAACAAACTAGGTCTTATGATTTTCTTAAGCATAGGAAAGCTCAAACAATGCTATGAGTATGATTTTATGATTTAAGACTCACTTAAGAAAGTTTTAAAGTAGCTACTGCCTTGGAAACATATTTTTATGATTTTCATGAAATAAAATGGTTTTCAAAGAGTTTTAGAAGTTTTAAAATGATTCCAAAAGAAACTAGTAACTTATGTGCATTAAGGATGTGATATTATGTGATACTTTGAATCAAATGTTTTGGTTACTGCCTTGCCATATCTACTGCATGATGCTGTTTTGATGTGTTAGAATGTATAAAAATTATGTTTAAGTGAAGCAAAAATTATTTATGAGTGTTAGGAAAACTAGTAACTAGAAAGGACCAAGAATATGAGTTTTAGAACCTTTAGAAGTCAAGATCATAGCTAATATTTTAGGATGACTAAATTGGAGATAAAATTGTTTTAGAAGTTTTTAGAAGTGTAGGATTAATTCCTAAAGGTAGTAACAATTAGTTTTGGTGCCTTAGGAAAAGCCAAAACTTAGAAAGGGTCAAACACGTGACTTCTAGACACCCGTAAATCAAAATATAGAGATTCTGCTCATTCTGCCTAAGGCTGTTTGGAGTTGTTTATAAGCATAAAAATTAGTGAGAATTATTATTTGTGATCCCTTAGGTGCATAAAAGATGTATATCGGATATTAGGTTAGCCGGATCGTAAGTTTAAGACCCGTAAGGATCAAAAGCATAAGATACTGTAAGATAGGGAGAGATAATGAAAGCTAGTATTTCCAGTGAATGTATGCTAGTTATGTATTGTTGTGAGTATGACATATGCATTAGCTGAGCCCGATCCCTGATTCCGGCACACTAGGTAAGAGCATGCTTACTGTTTTATGAAAGTGATGATGATGTGTGTGCATATGGATATATGAACTTGATACATGAGCATTGTGTTAATTGTGGCATGCTATGATTATAATGGATTGAGACGTATGATCTACATGAAATTGACAAGCATGAAGCGTTAAGTGAAATATGATGATGATATTTGAAGTTATGTGTTTATGTTGCATTCTTGCATAGCATGCCAAGACGCATTCCTCCTGCTACGGTGGAGACAAAGCAAAACCGTGGGGGGTATGGACATTGAGCCTGCCAAAGCGGACAATATTACTATGCACTGGATGCCAGTAGATGCGTTTTGAAGAGGAGATGACCCCATAGAATCCCCGAATTAAAGGTTATGATATGTGATCCTTAAGCCCCCTAACCCGCACTCTAGGAGTCTGGATAACTTTATACTTATCTTAGGATAAGCTAAAACTAGTGACGACTAGTTAGGTATGAGCTCATAACCTAGAAACTCTCAAAGGAGAAGTTGTTAGGGTGGCCCCATGAGATAACAATTGATGAAAGGAATGAGTTTACATGAAAGTTATATGCTTCTTTATGATATATTCAAGCGAGATGTACATATTGTTTCTGTCATACATCCATATCATGATATGCTGCATTCATCACATCAAGATGCATCCTAAAATAAACAGACCTTGGATAATTATGTTTTAGAACCTAATAATGAACCTTATGTATGCTCACATTTTAAATAATAAACCCAAGGTTCCTGGAGACGTAGATGATGACACTAGGATAGGAGGATTTCCCTACTGAGATTCTTTAACAAGATTCTCACTCCCTCTATCTTTCTTTCTTTTTCTTTTCGTTACGTCTTCAGAGGGCGATGGCTTCGTTCGTGATCTTCATTGATACTCCAGTATGGGAGGTGCACTACGACCTGGACCACCTCTCATACCGCTTTGAGGGTCGCTATGCTGTATGCATTTTTGCATACATGGGACGCCATTTTGCCTAGCCGGTTTCCAGCTTCAAGTTCACTCCCACTTCCCCATATGGTGACGATTTGATCTTTGAGCGCACTCGACCCCGCAATGAGCAGACTCGACATGCTCACCCCACCACCTCGGCAGTTCGTGATTACCCCGAGTATGTTCCCCATTCAAGGCGATCAAAGACTGACCTATCTGAGGACTCCCCCAGACATATGTACTCGGAGGATTCTGCACCTACGGCACCCATGGACATAGGTAGAGGCAACAAGGACACGGTGACCCAGCCTAGGCTAGCCTGACGACCAGAGAGGCATCTGCATCGCGAGGCCATGTTCGTCGCCCGTTTTGCCTGCATACATCTAAGGGGTTTGCCAAGTTCATTGGGTACATGCCCTTTTGTCGAAGGATCAGCATCACCAGTAGATCCCGATAGAGGACCCGTTTGAGTGCCTGAGCTATCACGAGGATCCCCTTTTCATGTTGTATCTTTTGTTAGGGGTGTCTTTAGTTTTGAGCACTCATAGGACTAGTGAGAGGGAGCTGTAGATGGAATTTGGTGTTTTCATGTTCCATGTATTTCCTGTTTCCATGTATTTACTGCTTTCATGTATTTGCTTCTGTTGATTTTATGTATTGAAAGCTCAGCCCACTATGTATGGGTGTGACTTCGCTTATTACAATTCCTATTGTGTTATGAACCATGCTACTTAATATCATTGTGTTTCATGCTCATGAATATGGTGTTTTAGATATGTGCACATATGATCTGTTTTCCCTGTTTACCTTGATTGTACTTAGTGTTCGGTTTATGTTACCACGCATGACTCAGGTTTTGTTTTATGTTTCAAAAAAAAAAATTTACCCATATTTTCTACTAAGTATTTTGATAGAAAGAAGTCAAAGAATGAAATAAAAGAGTAATAACTAATAATTAACTATACTATGTCCTAGGCGTGTTGGGTTAAATATTAGGGTGTTACAATATATAGTAACAAACCTAGAAAACTTGAATGACTCTTGTCTATAATTCTTCCTAGGAAGAATGTATGATCTACTAAGAATGTAGAAAAAAGATTTTTACAAGCAAGAAACTGATAACAAGATCTAATGAACTTTATAGAAAAGATGAGGAGAAAAATTCTTCAGTGTTTCAGTACTCTTTCTTGCAAAAATCTCTTGAGTTGTAAGCACAACATCTTTATTTATAGATGTTTTGTATTTATGACTGTTGCCCTTAATCTGTTGTACACATGGCACGTGTTAATTACCTGTTTGTGTCTTAAAAATGCAGTCTAGAAGAGTAGCTTAGCATTTGTCAGAGTTTTTGCAGAAGCTATTGTGAAATACAAGTTTCTGAGGCAATTGACCTTCTTCGTCGAGAAGCTGGGGCAGTTGACCAAGTTAGCAGAAAAGATGTCATGTTAGTCTATGACTTGGTTTGAGTTTAAATTTGAATTTCAAATTTCCTTTATTTTTTTTTGTAAGATGCACCATTTCACTATGAAACATTTTTTTTGAATAGTGGTATCAGTTTCTTAAAATTTCTTTGATATTTCAATCTTCAATAAGAGCTTATTGATGATGATATAATTGCAATCATGATGATTTGAATGTTGTAGAACACACTTGTGTACTTTCTGAAGTTGTGTGCTACTTTGTGAAGATCTGAGCCTTGGTTTCTTGTTCTTGAAAATTTTCTTTAATACGTTGAGCATATAATTTTTCATTCCATGATATAATTTTCACTTCCATTAAGTTCTCATCTCTTTAAATGAGATAAGACATGATTGCACATGTCATGTGAAAATATTTACGCTTTAAGAATCGTGTTATGATAACGTAACGACATGTTTAATGCTTCAAGAAACTCAAGGGAAACATTAGTCCTTCATCAAAATATTTTCTCCAAATTGGTTGTGCTATCACTCAAAACATTTTGTATTAAGAATTTCTGAAGGGTTATGGAGCTAACAAAGGTGGCATGTGCCACTTATATTCTGAAAGGAGAAGCTGCTAGTTGGTAGAAAGGTGCCAAAAACTTGTTCGAAGGTGTTAGAACACAGATGTCATGGGAAGGTTTCTATGCTACCTTCGATAAGAAGTATTTCCTGAACTCGATGAAGAAGGGGAAGGAAATAGAATTTCTACTATAGACTCAGAGAAACCAAAGGGTGGCCAAATACATGGCCAAGTTTGAAGAATTGATCAAACACTCAACTAGCCATCAAAGGGATCCCAATGAGGTTTGGAAATGAAGTATGAGAGTGGTTTGAGGTTAGACATCATGGCATTTATGGCCCTATTGGAAGTTACTGACTATGTATATATAGTCAGCAAAATTCAAGTGGCTGAGATTTGCAACTGTAAGTTAGTGGCCCATAAAATTGAGGACAATAAGAAGATGCCCACTCCACAAAGCTACCATCCATTCCCACCACCTCACAAGAGACCCTATCAAGGAAGTGGTTTTAAAGGCAAATAGCCCCAATGCCCTGTGACGAATCAATCTAGGACGCAAGCTGCTAATCCACCTAGGGTGGCTGTCATCCCTGAACCTATGATTAGACCACCTTGTGCCACTTGTGGAAAGGAGCATGAAGGGGAATGCAGATTTGGTAAAAATCTTTTCTATTTTGGTGTAGACAGTCAAGACACTTTGCTAAGGAGTGCCCAAAGCTTAATCAGTCTTCTACACCTAAGCCGAGGGAACAGGGATGTATGTTTGCTATCACTACTAAGTTGGCCTCGAAATCTAACGATCTGATTCAAGATAAATGCATAATTAATGGAAAACCTTTGATTGTATTGTTTCATTCTGGCGTAATACATCCATTCATTTCATATGACTATGAAAATAAGTTGAGACTACATATATTTGACTTGAACATTGTCTTAGTTGTCTCTGTACCCACTATAGATGCTGTTAGATCTGAACAAGCATGCCTAGAAGTAGTTGATAAGACTTCTCATCATGATTTAGTCTATCTATGCCTGTCTAGCTTTGTTGTAATCTTGGGCATCGATTAGCTTTCTATTAACCATGTGCTACTAAATTGTTCAACTAAGTCACTAGTGTTTCTTCCCAAACCATCTCACCCAACCTCTCTGAGCTTAATAGAAAGGTATGGCTATACCTAAACTCTATAATTATGGAGGATAGTAGGAATGAAAAGCGAGGATATAAGTGGGCAAGAAATGGAGCAAGCTCTAGAAAAGATTCATGTGGTGAAGGAATTCCCGGATGTATTCCTTGATGACATACTTGAATTTCCCCCGCAAAAGGAGATTGAGTTTTCTATAAATTTGGTTCTGGAAGTGTGGCTCATATCTATAGCTCCTTATAGGATGCTGCTAGCCAAGTTGACAGAACTTTAGAAGTAATTAAAGGAACTACTAGAGAAGAAGTTAGATTGAATGCTTCGCCGTGGGGAGCTTTGGTGCTATTCGTTAAGAAAAAGTACGGATCATGTGGTTATCTGTGGAGTACAGACAAATCAACAAGATGACCACTAAGAATAAATCCTATTTGCCTAGAATAGACGACCTTATGAACAACTTAAGAGGATCCCAAGTGTTTTCCAAGATATACCTGCGAGTGGAATGCCACCAAATTCATGTATAAGAGGAGTATATACCCTCTTTAGGACTAGATATGGACATTACGAGTTCAATGTGATGTTGTTTGGGCCAACCAATGCACCGACAGTGTTTATGGATTATATGAATAGAATATTTGAACCATACTTGGATAAGTTCGTGGTAGTGTTCATCGATGATATTCTCATTTACTCTAGAACCAAAGAGGAGTATAGGGAACAGTTACAAATGGTGTTGGAGGTGTTGAGAAGCAAGAAACTTTATACAAAGCTATCCAAGAGTGAATTTTGGAAGAAGGACGTGAAGTTCTTGGGTCATGTGGTATCACATGGAAGGATAGTAGTAGACTAGAGCAAGATTGAAGTGATGCAACAATAGGAAACACATCCTAGGTTTCCCAAATTGCTTTACCGCTCACCAAGCTAACAAGGAAGAATTAAGCTTTTGTCTGGAGCTCGGAATGTAAGAAAAGTTTTCAAGAGCTGAAAAAGAAGCAAACCAGTACCCATATCCTAATCCTACTGACCCAAAGGAGAAATTTGAGCTTTATTGTGATGCCTCAGGAAGAAGACTAGGATGTGTTTTAATGCAAAATAAGAATGTAGTAGCCTATGCCTCTAGACAAATCAAACCCCATGAAGTTAATTACCCAACCCATGATTTAGAGTTAGCATTTATCGTTTGATGTAAGGTTTGAAGTGTTTTCCAACCACAAGAATCCGAAATATCTCTTCCACCAAAAGGAACTCAATATGACACAAAGGCGTTGGATAGACTTTTTGAGAGACTATGATTTTGGGTTAAACTACCACCTAGGAAAAGTAAATATGGTAGCAAATGCTTTTAGTACGCCATGTCTACTATATAAATATGAGATTTTATGTTGTTAGTTATGAGATTTGTATGACGTGTCCACTGTATAGCTATGAGATTTTACATGAGATTATCTGCCAATGGTTATGTGATTAGTATGACATGTCTACTATATGAATATGAGATTTTATGTTGCCAGCTACGAGAGTTCTCTAACCTGTCCAATGTAGATTTATGAGAATTTGCATGAGATTATCTGTTGATTACTGTGAGCTTGATATGACATGTCTATTGTTTGGTTACAAGATTTTATGAAACAAGATGTATGACAAGGATAAAATTAAGCAGTGGAAGTCTAGAAAAGTTTGAGTTAAGCAATTAAACTCTGGAAAAGTAAATTTAGGCACAGCTTAACCCCTATACCATTGGGTTGATGCCTGTAGAAAAATCGAAATATTGTGGCAACGTCATGGCATGAGCTCATTATCCTTTATGGCCATCTAAGGTATTGAGGTAGTCATCTTATGAGTAACTGAGAAAGATTTTAATGAAAGGAAATAAAGTCTCATGCACGAACATTATGAATGGAAAAGTTTACATGGTTATGAAGTTCAAAATGAGATTATTATTTCAATTCCTTGACTATAATTGATGATTTATAACATTTATGCCTCTGCTAATGTTCAGGAATAGTCTAAAAGAAATTCTACTTTGGCTAATTATATTTGAAAAAAATTAATAATTGAACCATTTACCTGTTCACCTTTTGTGATAAATTCGAAGTAGCTAGAGCGATAATGTTGACACAAATAGTGCCAAGTTGAAACTCCTACTGAGAAATTTAGTATTTCTAACTCCTATGTTTATCTTCCATTATCGCCACTAGAGACAGATAGACCTTGATCATTAGAGGAGATGGAGCCTCTCTCCTTTGAGTTTGGATCTGTAAAGCATGGTGCACTAGGTAGGAGGACCACCCCCACGGCTAGACACACCCCTTTTGATGGTTTTAGCATGGGAGTAGGATCGAGTGGAGTATGTCGACTGTTGGTCATCAATATCTCATCTGATTCTGAGGGAGCACCACCTAGGGGACCTGTGCCTGTCATCGAGCTATCTTGTGACTCAAAGGTGGAGATCTTGGAGCCTCTTGACATGAAGCCATTGAATGTTGTGTTTTCGTGGTAGATGGAGGATTGGCATGTGGCAGAAGCAAAAGGATGACCTTGAGGATGACCCAAAGCTCATAGTGGACCATTATGCTAAGTTGTTTGTGACCTTCGATTTTGAACATTTTACGGATATTTTATAGAGCATGAGGAGGAGGGAACCAATAGAGGAGCCAGTGGAGATCCCCATTTCTAACTATGAGTCACATAATGATGCCATTAATCAAGCTTCGAGTTAGATACCTATCAGGATGAGGACTGCTCCCTTACCTTCATTGAAATCTATAGCATGGAGTTGCATTTCCCATTACTGTTGATCTATGTGTTGTACTCCTTTTAGTATGTACTGATGTTTAGGAGTAGATGGTTGTGTACTAGTTTTATTTATATTTTTGTATTGGAAAATGGTATTATACTTCCCTATGCAGGTGCTATTATGTAAGTTTATGTTAAGACTATGATGTTTATGTTATGCTTTTATGTTATGTGAAGCGTATTAAATTATGTAATGTTAGTTTCACTCAATTACTTTAAATTGTAAATTTTATATCCCTATTGTATTGAAACTACAATTTACATATTGTTCACACATTAGGCTTAATCTTCAAAGAAGTAAATTGATACAAAAGGAATTAAAAAAAAAAAAAGTTTACCCACTATTTTCTTAACTTTAATTTTAAAATAAAACTAGTCAAATAACAAAAGTAACCACTAATAGCGTCTGCATCTATTAGGTCTTACAAAGGCCATGAAATGGAGTAGTGGTAAGCCTATCTTATTCTAACGATGCTATTGAACTCCTTGTTAGTTGTCAATGGTGGAATTGGGGCTTTTAGAACCCTATGATTTAGAATTTGGGATTTTCTATCAATTAGAGAAAAATGGTGCAAATTAATGGTATTGTTAGCTCTCTAACATTATGTTTGTCTTGTTCCTAGGGTTATAGGGCAATTAAGCATTAACTATTGGATTGGTGGCACTTGAAAGTCGGTCTTCCATTCGTTGAAACCTGTTTGTGAGTAGATATTGTATCTATAATTATTTTTATTCTTACTATATTGTTCCAAAATATATTTTAATAATTTAGACACCGAAAAATATTGCTTTGGCTATGTTATATATATTTGAGGACTTTGAAGCTATTATGTTAGCTTGTGTTTGATAAAAATTGACACATAAGACAATATTATATTGATTTGGAAAATTTATATTGCATAAAGAAAAGTTGAAAATCATGAATTTTGAATAATGGAAAAATTATTTTATCTCTGTTATGGATTTGAGGAAATGATTTAACAAGTTCAGGAAAATCCCAATTGTGGAATTATTAAGAATTAATTGAGTAATAAGTATAAATTCTATTATATGTTTTGGGGAGAATCTTTCACAAGTTCTGTAGCTAACAATAGTACCTGTTATTAGCCTAGGTGCACCTTGACTATTGTGATTTAGGACCACACGGTGGATCCTCTTGTTCTATGGCTACTCATATTGTAATACCTAGTGTACACGTATTAGTAGACAAGTTTTGTATGGCCTCAAGGTCCCTTGGGACCCACCTATGATATCGGGTCCGAGATTTCAGTCTAGAGCCTACACCTCCTTGGAGGGCTATATGATATAGCCATATTCTTGGAATCAAAAGTTCCAATAATTGCTCTCCAAAGGAAAATAAATTGAACAGTGATTTTTAATGAAATTTAGGAAACCTCTAGATGTTCCATTTTTAGCCCACAAATTTAGAAAATTATGAGAATTTTCAAATTTGAACTAGAACTCAAAAATTGGATTTTGATTGGGTGGGATTTGAATTTTTTTTTTATATTTTATTTGAATCCAAATGGGGGGTATTTCCTTATTTACATTTATGTTAAGTTAATGGAGAGTAAAATAAATGGGGATATTAATTTAAAAGTAAGAAATGTAAATAAGTGAGTATAGAAGTAACCTATATGCTTAATGACAATAAAGAAGCAGAAGCTGGACTTTGCTATCAGCACTATAGTAGTCTAGGACCAATATAGCGGTCACAGGAAAGAAATTTAATGTGTTTTGGGATTTGAGGACCGCTGTAGCGATCATAAATGAATCAAACACGAATGGGAAATGGGCTAGATCGCTATAGCAGTGTCAGTTTTGTGGAAATAGTGCAAAACGATGTCGTTTCACTTACTAATGCCTCCCCAATGTTATAAAACCCTTCCCCCACTCATTCCTTCCCCATTTTCAAACCAACAACCCCAATCCCCCATTTTTCTCTCTTCCATTCCCTCTACTCTCAACCCTACTTGAATCTAGCTCCCCCAAATCATCAAGGTATGTTTATGTTGATAGATTTTGTCTCTATTCTTCCCATTCTTCCATGTTCTTAGCATAGGTATTTATTTTCTCTCATTATTGTCAAGTGGGGGTGCTCCCCAATGTTGTTAGGATTAGTTTAGAGTAATCTAGAGATACCCATAGATTTTTTATGAGTTTTATGGTTGTAATGGTAGACATTAGTGCTAACCCTCCTCCTCGGAGTCCCCATTGTTGTTGACACCATCACTTCCTCCCCTCCAGGTGAGTGGGTTTAATCTCATAGCCTTAGTTTCCTCACTATGAGTATATTTCCTGCATTTTAATTGTGAAATATAGAATTTGAGATAAGAAAAAGTATATGGAATGATTTTACATGATTATGTCTATTTAGAAAAATTATGATTTATGATGATGGCACGGAAGAAATGCATTTTAGAAAACCATAGAACCATGATTGCTATGATGAGTGCTATGGAAATATTTTATATGTTCATGAAAAGATTTGTTTCAAAATGTATGATTTAGCAAGATGTCAAATTGAGAAAAATAAAATAAATAAATATGTTCTTATGGATTTATGACATTATTATGTTTTCCAAATTTAGATTTCAAGCTATGATTTTGAATATTTAGTTAATATATTTATATGTGTTAGAGAAATGTGAAAAAAGAATAAAACCCAGCTTTATAAATAAATATATTATATGATTTTTGAATTATTATGATTATAAATCCCAGTGTTTGAACTATGATATTAGAGTTATCAAGTAACTGGAAAAATATGTTAGTAAAGATATGAATTAGAACTTCAGTTTTATAATACCAAGAGGTATGGAATTTAGTATGACTTTAGCAATGGCCAGATACGTATTCTGTAGGTTTGAAATCAGAATGCCTACAAGTGGTGAACTCTTGGGTTCGATTTTCAGAGCCAAAGTTATGCTAGAGTCAAATTGTTAGAGTTATATGAGTGTAGAACTCTAAGAGCACTAAGAATTTAGGGGCTCTTGTTCGCCAAGGACTGAGCACCCACCCTTTAGTTATGGAATTTCAATATTTTTGTTTTTATCTATTTTTAATTAATTATATATATGATGAATAGTAAACAGCCATGGAGGCAAACCCAGTAACAGCCATGGTGCCAACCCTTTAAATAGTCATGGTGGCATATACAGAAAATGGGACCTAGTTAAGTGCTCACAACTTGTTTGACAGGGGCTATTATGATTTCAGCAGGTGCTCGTGTTCGCTAAGGACTGATCTTTTAATTTATAATTTTACAGCTGTTATGACTATATATTTTTTTTTTTTTTTCAGCTTACTGTTTCTTGATGCCTTACTGCAACTTGGTTAAAATGATTTCATTATTGATTATGATTTAGAAATGTTTGTTTATAAATACATGGAATGAAAAGTGTTTTCTTAGAGATAGTTGTGTATATAAATACCAAATGAATTATGTTTGCTACATTTATATTGTATATATGTATATTCGTTAGTTGTCCCATGTGGGTGATGGGTGAAAGCTCACTTACTAAGTCCGTTAACTCACCTCTCTCCCTTTCCTCTCATAGTTGCTGGTTCTAGTACTGTTTGTCACCGCTTCATTAGACGTGGTTATTTCTAGTGGTGAGTCTTACTTTGCAGTAAAGCCTATAGTATGATTATGTTAGAGTAGAGTGCTCCAGTACGTGTGTAAGCATGATCTAATCCATGCATGTATTTTGAGATATTTAGTTATTTTTAAAGTTCATGCATGTATTTAGAGTTTAAGTATGGATTTGAAATGTGGACTATGATCAAAGATTTATGTAATAGACTAGAGATGTATTAATAATTAGTTTTCAAGTGCTAAACAGATTTTCAGAAATTGATTAAGAGGACTTTGGAGCTTTGTATATTAAAGTATTTCAGATTTATGATTTCAGAAATTCGGTCTTGGATAAGGATTTAAATAAAGATTTAAAGGAAGCTATGTTTCAAGAATGAATATTTTGACAAATTATACATTTAGAGAGACACGTCACTAAGAAGGCTTACGTGGGGATGCGATTCTTTATGTGCCAGTCACGTTCGCAAGTTGGGTCGTGACACATATGGGTAGGACCGTCTTGTTTTATGATTACACAAAAGAATGGCTGATAGAGTATGAATCCTCCTATTTATCCTGAATTTGATTATTGCCTAATATTTTCTATAAAAACGTTGATGTTTTTGAAAGTTTTTCTATGATAGTAATCAATGGTTGAATTCGTATATTATTTATCGCATTATATTTTTGTTTTATTAGCTATTTGCATATTATCTCATATGGGTCATATATATTTTGCTGGCCACTGAGTTGCAAAATTCACCTCGTTATTCCCTCATCTCTTTTAGATACAAGTAATGACTCTAAGCCTATTCCTCTGGCACAGCGGTAGTTGACTCTTGAAATAGTGAACCTTGTTTAGAAGGTTTTCTTTTATTGTTGAAATTCTTTTAGGATAATGTTCATTAGCATGTTAGCCGCTCCATTTATCATAGGTAGGGTCCTTAGATGTTTACATTTATGCTTGAATTTATATGAATTTAGATATATAGGTTATGTTTTGGGAAAGGACTTGTAAACTTACTTTGGTATTATGTTTCTGAACTAATAATTGGATTGATTCTACGAATCCTTGAAGCCTCAATATGTATTTATATATGTTATTATATGCTGGAACAAAATTATATTTTGGGAAATGTCTAAATAATAGAGGAAACTCTGTCCATTTTGCTGAAAAAATTTATGTGCTAAGGTGCCAAGGAATGTGCTCCTTATGCGCCGGTTACGACCTAAGCTGGGTCATGACATTTCTTCTTCCTCATCATCAGATGATGACTCGAAAGAGAATGGCGGCATTTCAGACACATATCATTACTCATGATCATATATGTATTTGTATTTGGATTTTTTTTATTTTATTTAGATTATTATGGGATTTACACTTTTTAAATTTTATGTTATTTAAAATTTTATTTCATTTTAATATATGTGATTTTTACTACAATTTTGATCAATTTCATAATTTTGTTTTATAATTATAATAATTGTAATATTAATAACTAATGTGCAATTGATAATAAATAGTAATATAAAAAATTGTCAAATACAAAAAAAAATGAAAAAAAATATGAGGGATTTTCCACGGAATTTAATTGTAAAATATTTTTAAATTTCTCTATTGCAGAAGGGTTTTGAGAATTTATTTTTAATAATTTTTATGAAAATTTCATCTGAAAAATTGTTCAAAAATAAAAATTAACATAAATTTTACCCTTTTAGTGGTGGTTTTCAATTAATATACCTACTTTAATTCCTTTGTAGATTATAGAAGGGTATTTTATATGTTGGTAGTATTGTCGGTAATTCTGTCAGTGTTTTGTGTATTTCTAAGTGTCTAATAGAACCATAAATTTCAACGATAATAATAAGTAGATAAAACCCTCAAATTGGCCTCTCTTAAATTTTACGTGAGCCAAATCAGCCCTGATAGAAAAAAAGGTCAAATTTGTTTCCTCTACCAAATAAAAAAAATCCAAAAAAGTCTCTGCCAATTTAAAAATTAAACAATTTTATCCTTCTATATATGGATCAATTTGATATTTTTCATAATTTTTCAGGATTGTCTTATATTTTAAATTGATAGAAACTTCTTTAGGTTTATAGAGACTAAATTGTCTAATGCAAAATTTAAGGGGATTAAGTTGGACGTTTTGTCTAATAAATAATTGTAAGATTTTTTTCTTAACTGAAATAAACTTGTGTACAAAATGATGTTCGTTGAAACTATGGGTGTTAGACACCGGAAGAGGAAAAGATAACATTATATTTAGGGTAATTTGAAAATATAATGTATGGTGCGTTGCAAGAAACAAGCAAGTATCCTTATTTATGATAATACTAACACCCTAGTCCTAATTAAACAAGGAAATGACCATGAAATAATAGTAAATATCAAAACTAATCCTTAGACATCATCATGGATAGTCCTTGATATTCTAAGATATGTTGAAAATATATATGATATCTTCTTTATTTCTAACAATGTTACATTTTAGGAGATGTTTACTTATTATTAAATTTCTATTTTTTTGTTGATATATACTTTTTACTACATAATTACAAAAATATATGTTGTATTATTTTTTATTTTCATGGTTTTGTTAAAAAAAATAGTAAAATATTTCTTTTTTTAATATTTCTTTTTATATATAAAATATTGCAAAAATAAAAAAAATGAAACGACGGTAATACTTTTACAAATAAAAATAATAACAAATTCATTAAAACGAAACTGAGAAACAAACAAAACAAGCTCTTACTTTAGCTGAACATTTTCCTTGTACGTAAAGAACTCTGAAGGAGGTAAGTACAAATGGAAAATAAAAAAATAAAGAAACTCTCGAGGCAGGATGAGATACAAGTTCAATAATAATTAAGACAAAAGCTAGCAGCATTATTTTGTCATGTTTTGGGCATCTTGACAGACAATCATGCATGAAGAAAAGAAAAGAACTATTATTTTCTCAAATTAAAAATCCTCTCCTCAGGCTTTTCGGAATGCCGGTGTGAAAGATAAAATTTAGATTGCTATTCCCAGAGTTTTCTTAATATTAAATTGATTATGAAGCTTGGTCACTAATGATAGATTAAAGGCCGGAATGCCCTTTAGCAAATGGAAAAAGATAGTTAATTGTACAACTTGTATGGATAATTAGATGGACACACCCCACCATCGAATGCAAAGCATTTTCTTTCACGTGAAAGAAAATTTATTTGTAGATAAGTTTAATGGCACTTATAAATTGAAAAATATAATATTCTAAATCTGATTAGTAATAGTTAGCTTTTTTTATTAGGTGGGTTGACTATAATATGTATCACATGATGCCATAACTCTAGCAATAAGTCATGACATTTCTTACTTACATAGGAATTGAGAGCAGTACTGATCTAGTTAAACACTTTCTCCATCTCCAAAATCAATCGGGCATTATTATCAAGTATTTTCATTTAAACTTTCTCTAATGGGGAAAGATAATGATGAACTTTCAACCTTCACAGATTTGAAATTCTCATGTTTCGCAAATAAAAATTTTACAAGTTATGCACCTGGAGCAATTCCAACTTAAAAAACAATAAAAGAAAAGGGCAATGTTTTAAGAAAGTAATAAACAAATATTTATCAAATATGTCAGGTAGGTTCAAAGAAAAAGTAACAACAAAACCCCATCTCCCCCTCTCCCCAAAGGGGAATAATAAGGTCATTATCTTTTGATTTA
This sequence comes from Dalbergia cultrata, assembly GCA_031216105.1. NCBI lineage: Eukaryota > Viridiplantae > Streptophyta > Magnoliopsida > Fabales > Fabaceae > Dalbergia > Dalbergia cultrata. Next base: position 32,051,406 of record CM062353.1, on the reverse strand, counting down.
ATTAGCAGAGGGTCCTGGAACCAAACTACATGAGACACATTGGCGTCTAAACTCATTTCCCCTTTGAAGGGAAACAAGGCTTTCCATGTATCTAGCAGCTCTTAATGATTCATTCTTTCCATAAACATGAAGATCCTTTGTTTCTTGCGAGTCAGATTCACACAACACCAATCCTTCATTGCTGTCTCTCCAGAGAAATTGGTTGCTCCCATAAAACCCAACAACCTTTGAAATCACTTCCACGGGTCCAACACTGTATTGCTTAACCCAAGACCCTTCGTCCCAATAGTCTTTCATCACCCACACGTCATAGCGCTTCTCTTTTCCTCTTGCCGGGTAAACAACGACCCCAATGGTAGCGGATTCGTCAAAGGGGGCAAGCGTTGCGAAGGCTTCTTCTGAAGAACCTCGAATGCCGGGTACTTTTATCTTTCTGAAGACTTCATTCACCATGTCAAATGCCACAACAACATCTTTCGCTTCGCCAAACTCATCAACGTGGCCCCACCAGTGAAAGCAATTGTTCACATAAGTGTAAACCCGAGAAGAGCCCCAAATTTCAAAAGGAAGTGGAAGAGAAACATCAAGTTTTCTCCAGGAGTTGGAATTGAGGCTGTATAACTCAGCTGTCCAGCGCCCAACTTGTCGCTCATCCGTTTCACTAACCCAAAGATCTTTGATCATAACAACTTTATAATCATTGGTTTTGTAGTCAAAGCCAAACCCAGCATAACCAGTGAAGGAATAAGTACCATGGGGACTAGTGAAATTGGATTCGGGCAATGCCTTGAACTGCATCAGAGAAGGGTTCATCATGACATTTGGGTTGCCTTCCAGGAAATATACACCATTTCAAGGCCCCATGATTTCAGTCCAATATTTGTGGTCAGAATTGTATTCAAGGGGAGGGTTTAGAAGATAAGTTGAAACAGGTCCTTTGGGTTCGTTGACATTACAAGAAAGAACAGAAATGTAAGTTTTAAGGCCAGAAAGGAAGGGTCTGCGAATGACCAAGAGATTCTTCTCTTGGCTATCACAGTGATGCTTGAAGTTGTTGTAGATAACATAGTAATCGGAAATAAAATGAGGGTCAGTTATGAGATCGAACCAGGACTTGCAAACGTACTTGCATTTCAGCAACTCTTTCGCTGGCAGCCTTGAGAGGATGTTGGATACCAATTCTTGTGGCAAATGCTCTATGATGCTGGCCTTTTCTCTTTCCGGAGTTTGAACTGCGAATGATGTTAATATTGTGCTGCGAATCTTCATGCTTTTCCTTATTGTGATAACAAGAAAAGAAAGTATAAGGAGATCATGGCTATGGACGTTGCCAGTTGTTTTAGTGCTAATCTATCAAATGCAAGGGTGATTTATCTTGTTTGGTAATTTGGTATAAATAATTGATCAATAATGTGATTTTAACATCACTTTTAGTGTCCCATTCAAATACTCATTTTATTATTATTGGATAAAATTATTATCTATGCTCATTTTTATTTATCTATCTCATCCAACAATGCTAAAATGGGGTCATTTTTTTCAATATGGTGAGGGAAGGTAAAATTTGTCATGATATGGGTTAGTTTGGTTAATTACATGGTTATGGTGTATGAAATCCCGTCAATGGTAGGATTTCACGAAATTTCACCGATAGCGAGTTTATTTAGTAAAATATTACTTTTTAATTCAAAACTTGCCGACGACAAGATTTGAAAAATGAAAAATATTATTTTTTAAACCAAATCTCGCCAATGGCAAGATTTGCACACCATATTTATGTAAATTTTTACACAATCTCATACATGAGGAATTATTAAATTGACACACCATATAAAAAATAAAAAACGCTAAAATGTGTGTATGGATGAGAAATAAAAAAATGTGTTAGACATAGGAATAATAAATAATCGGTAAGGACCGCGTTTTCCGACTATCTACCAAACACCGTGATGCGACTAGTAGGTAGAAAGTAGTTGCATATACTTATCTATATACATAGTAGATGCTACAGCAGGTCTTTCTCTACGTATTGTACATCATACACATGTGATCATAACCCAGAAACTCCCAACTAGATAGGATCTCTAGAAAAAAAAAAAAAAGATGAGACATCAAAACATAGAACAATTCAAAAGAGTAGAAAACAGACAATACCGGCACCAGTCAACAATATCAAATTATTATTCACATGCACCCGGTTCACATGCACCCTTCTAATTAATAAATTTTAATATTGTTCATATGCTATTTTGGGAGATCGAAAATGTGATTATTAATATTATCAAACGTATAGCACATGCACTCCAACGACTAAACATTAATTTTATTAAGCGCTATTTTATGTGCCCCTAATGAGAGGACGGGTTGTATGATTTTGTATTTTTTTCCATAAGATTTATCAGAGAAAATTGTTTTAAAATATAATTTTTCTTATGTTTTAATTTATTGTATTTGAATGAGTTTTTCGATATCATACAGAAAAATAGAAGCAACCTAAATCTAAATTCGTGTGATCATTAATAATTTTTTTACGGTACAAAATATTTTTTTTTTTGAAATATAAATTTTTTTTTTCAAAAACAATGACCCAAAAAACTTTTATATTTTGATGAATATAACATAAAACTTAACATAAAAAAGCATTTTTTTACCAAGCTCTTATAATTAACTAGTAAATATGTTGATTAGCTTTCATCTTTACTATTTTTGTGGAAGTTCACCCAATGTTATCACTTAAGTGAGAGAAAGAGATAACATGTTTCAGAATGGCTACTCCAATTAAGCTATTGGCACTCCCACTAACTTAACCTTTGTTAAATTTGTCTAAAATACCCTTTTTTAATAATTATTAAACACTCAACATCCTTTTGATAAAGGTGGTGAAGTAACAAACAAAAAAGCATCAATGTCAACATACAGCCACACCCAAGCCTACACCACTAAGAAACACCTATGTAGTATAAACTCATAGCCCCCCATCCCCTTCATCATTGCCATCAAGGTGCAATTGAGTTGGAGGAACCAAGGTTCATGACTCGTAGTGAAATTGATGGGCATTAGCTGAAACACATCTATGAAGCCCCTATGAATCTAGGGGCTCGAATGACATTTGTGTAGGTTGAAACTTTACACCCTCCATAAGGGTCTTGATTGTCCAACTTAAGAACGTTAATACAAGGTGCTGGGTGGGGAACAACCCACTATGAAGGAGTTCTTTATCTTTTATCTTTTATTTTTCTGCATTTTGTTTATTATCAGTTCTAGTGTTAATTCTTGCATCATGGTTTATTTTATGTTTCTTACATCTTCCCTTTGACACCTTAGAGGTCACATATATAGGCTTACACCATATGCACTTTATTGACTTGCTTGACATTGGCTTTCTTTTATTGCATACTTAATGATTCATTGTGTTGTTCAGATTGAGTACATGCACTTGTGAGATTTTGAGCCTCTTTGATTGGATTATCATGTGCCATTCTTGTCTGTTCATGTGTATTTCCCTCTTTGGATTTGTATTTTAGAACATGCTTAGGGTTTTGTTTGAAAATATGTTTCCATGTGCATGCTTGAATATGATTGAGGCATTTTTTTTTATTGTTTCTAGCCACTTGTCTATTGAGCCACCCTTTGCTTATTACCATTGTTTAGCCCCTTTGAGCCTTATTACCTATTCTTATCCAAAAGTGAAAAATCATAAACAATCCTAACCTTTTAGGCTGAGTAGAGCATTTGTGCATTTCTTATATGTACTTAAGCATAAGCAAGGGGGAGAGCCTTTGGTTTACAACATGCACAAACCCAGTGGTCATGTCATCAATACTTTCTTGTTAGGTCATTTTGAACATTTCGTATTGATGGACCTTTATGCAGCATGTGTAATATATCCCATATTTCCTTTACTATGTCACAAGTAATGATTTTGTCATATTCAACTTTGCTTAGTGCACAAGTAAGTAAGTATTAGCTTTGGAATTCAACTGAACTCTTGCTTTGTATTGCTCTGTCCACTTACTTCTGGGAACCTTTCTAGAAGTGGAAAGTCCATCTTCTATTCCAAGAACATTTCCATAGGAATATAGTTTCCTTTTTGTATTACCTCCCACAAGTCAAGATTGTATATTTGATGAATAATTCTATCAAAGAATAGGGGTCTATTAATGGAGTGTCGTTCTGCAATGTGAACATTCTATGCTATTTATGCTTAGGATCTTTAACCTTTGCACTTGTTTGAATGCTCAACCCTTAGAGGCCTAAGCTCTTATGCCAATTGTAGGTTAAAAATAGCACAATAAGATGGGTTGAATCGTGTTTTACTTCTTTTCTTTCTCTGAAAAACTTAAACAATGTCTCTCAAGTTGATATTTGAAGGTAGTGAAAATTTTTTTTAGAAAGGTTCAGAAAGTTACTTTTTGAACTAAGTGAAAACTTAGAAATTGTTGTAGGTAAAAGAGTGTACGAGAAAAGAAGGTTGAATTGTGCTTTAGTACTTTCTTGAAATTTGAAACATTTAACGAATATACTATTAAGCATTAAGCTTGAAGTGCAGTGGAATTATGGTTAGCTATTTCAGAAAAGTAGATCGTTGAATCATGTATTGATAATAGCGTAGTTATAACCATATTTTGTCAGTTATTAAGTTAAAAAGCAAAACATAAAATAAGAGATCAAGGAAGGGAAAAATGACACAAATAGTTTTATATTTGTTTGGCCAAATCTACCTACATCCAGCACTCAATACCTGAGAAAGTAAACTAGATAGTTTTTATTGTAGGCTTCCAAAGCAATTACCAGTGACTAGTAGACAACCCCTACCGTCACAATTGAGTAGTTCTATACTAACCTCTCTAAGTTAAACCGTGACTAGTAGACAACCCCTACTACTATATTGTAAGTAGTTCTTCTCAGCTTCTCCAAGTTGGACTGTAATGAGTAGAACGCTTCTACCAGTATGTTGCAAGTAGTTTTTCCCAGCCTCTCCAAGCTGAACCATGATGATTAGAATGCTTCTATCATCATGTCGCAAGTAGTTCTTCTTAGCCTCTCCAAACTAAGCTATGATGACTATAACGCCTTTATCATCATGTTACAAATAGTTTTTCCCAGTTTCTCCAAGCTAAACCGTAATGAGTAGAATGCCTTTACCATTACGTTACAAGTAATTTTACCTTAGCCTCTCTAAGCTATGTCTCACTGATCATTACCGGAACAAAGATACAAAGGTTATGTGTTTGGATTATCACTCAAACAAACCTACACTCAAGTTTCCTTACAAATATTCAACAAAACAGACCTAGGAAATATGAGCGACTTCTCTCTAACATCTCTTCCTGAGAAAAGCATACAAATCAGTAAAAAAACATAGAAAGAAGATTTTTACACTTTATGATATGAAGAACATCACAGGAAGTGTGGAGAGATTTTTTCAGAGTTTTCACTCTTGTATATTCAACTTTCTCGTCAGCATTTGAGCACAACATCTCTATTTATAGTAGTCTTCCTTCATGACTGTTGCCTTTGATCAGATCTCCAAGTGACAAGTGTAGATCATCCATTGTGTCTTGGAAGAGCAATCTAGAAGAGTAGGCTAACAGTCTATCACATCGGTTGTAGAAGCCGTTGTATTGTTGAGGTTTTTGATATCCCTTTAGAATCTTCTTTTCTACTTTCTGAACATGGTTTCTGAACTCCTCCTTTTAGAAGCTTTGGAATGGTTGTCCAAATAAGCAGAAGAGATGACATACCAATTATAAGACTGGGTTTGACTTGAGATTTGAAATTTAAATTTCAAATTTCCCTCCTTTTCCTATAGCATTCAATGCTGCAAAGTGAAGTGAGCTTTCTAATGTGTGTTAGCAGTTCCTTGATAATTTTTGATATTCTAATCTTCAATCTGGGCATTATAATGATAAAAAATTTACGATTATGATGATTGAAGATTGAGTAACACTTTGATTTCATATTTTGTATGATATCTTCATTCTCAGTGTACTTTCTTATGTCACGTGCTACTTTTTGAAGATCCTTTCCTTGGTTCTTGTTCTTATTTTGATTTCCTTCATTCCTTGATGCATGTAAGCGTACTTTACACGATAGAATATTCACTTCATTTAAGTCCAGTCTCTTAACTTGAGTTAAAACATGTTTGAATATGTAAAGTGAAATTATTCTCATTCAAGTTCATGTTATGCATTTTGGAAATACCTATTTTTCTTAGTTAAAAAACTCAAGGCAGACATTTATCGTTTTTCAAACTATTTTCTTTAAATTGGCATTGTTGTCATTCAAAACCTTGATACTAAAGATATTAGCATATTATTATTTAAGGTTTCTGAAGATCGTTTAGAATCAAACCCAATTTTAACAGATCGTTAAACACATGTAAGCTTATTGTTATCAGCTAGGAAACTTTTTGCATAAGTATCAGAGTATGAAAATACTTTTGAAAACTTTTTCTCAAAATGAATATATGTTTATGCAAACTCTAAATTTTTGCTCATTGATACATCAGAACATAACACATTACATAATCATATAAGCACATCGCACTCAAGATGATTCTGAATCTCACAAATTGATCATAGTTGAAATAAAAGCATTTAAAGAACAGGTTTCTGAAGGTCTTTAGAAACTATTCATAACTATGTTTGATCAGATTAAACAGAACATTTCATATGTCAAAGATAATGTGTTTCATAAAGATAGACATTTTAAGTATGATATACATATCTAAGCACATCAATTGAGTATGAGTATCCAAACAACAGTGAAGAAATTTTGTGCTTTTTAACGATACTTGCTAGCTCTAATCATGAATACAGATGTGAGCTAATTTCTCTAGCTTATTAATGGATAAGCAATTCAAAGCAAGTGCTTAAAAGATTAAAATCATACATCATCAAGCACGATATATGATTAGCTAAGCATGATAGGTCAGCATCGATATGTATCAGAGCTTAAAAGAACCGAATATGTATAAGAGCATATTAAGACTTCAAAAAAAAAAAAATTAAACTAAGCATGAACACGATAAATGAGCTGTTTATAATGGATTATATAACCAAAGAGAGAAATTGTCAAATTGTAAAGAGAGATTGTTAGGGCATAAACAAGTTCTAGACAGGAAAGAAAAATGCATGATTAAAAGATTTTTCGGCTCCCCCTTAGCATGATCTCCCTCCTGAGTTCCACATTCTCCCCCTGAGTTCCTCCGCATAGGATTTTCTTCATCTCTTTTCTTCTCCCCCTTTTATCATCATCAAAAGAAGGTGTGCCAGGAACCAGAAGCCACATTTTACATGCCACACCTTACTCTCATCTTCCTTTGCATGCTTCCTAAACCGTTTCGCATTCTTATTCCTTCAAACCCTCATTCCAAAACCTAAACCAATCTTTATCTCATACACACTCTCACCTTGTCAGCCAATCCTTTCAAGCTTCAGCTTTCCCTTACCTAACAATCTCTATTATAGCTGAAGGAAAGAAATTTGATGGTAACATTGCCAATCTAGGAATACTCAACATGTTCGATGAATTTTTTTATCTATAATTCTATGTTGATAAATATGCCTATCGTCCTATAGTACCTAGAAAGAGGCTCAGCAAAGAACTGATGACTCATTTTATGATTCTAATGGAAGTCATGTCTTTCCAAGGATGGGAAGGATTTCTCATCATTACCGATCGTGTATTTACTGGAATGGTGACGGCTTTTTACTCCCAACTGATACAGGTAATTGAATCTCTACTCACAACTTATATTAGAGGTATAGATCTAGAACTAAACATGAAGGTTCTCTTCTACATCATCCATTCACCTGATGAGGGACTCATATGCTTGTCTAACAAAAATTGGTTCACTACCATTAGAGTCTCGGCTGAGGAAGTTTCAAATTGTCTCACAAATTCTCAGAGGCAACAACCTAGTGGATGGTTAAGATTCAATCTTGCCTAACAAGATCAAATCCTAGCCATCCATCTTATTTTCTTTTTAGAAATAATTTAGACTTGATATTAGATAATGCTTAAAATCTAAACTAAGATAAATTAAACGCTACCAAACCTTATCAGTCCATGACCTACAATTCAGCCAACAAGAAGAACAATACAACCTCCATTGTTGCTTCCTCAAAGAGCTTCCAACTTGATTCAAAACCTCCAAATCCCTAGTCTAAACTTGTTAAAACCTTAAGATCTCTTCACAAAACTTCAACTATTCATCACCACCTACAAAACTAACCAATTGGAATTTCAATTCCTCAACACTTATCACTTTGATATCTCATACTCTACTATTTAAGGAAGGGATTATGTGCTGTTTGGAATGCCTTGAATTGAGGAAAACACTTTTTGAAAGAACCTTTGGAGTTAGAAGCCCTAAAGCTTCACAAGTATGGTTTTAAAATTTATTTTGTCTTGAATCTGTTTTTCTGTATTTTGGTTATTGATTTACTTGATATTTTTAGTTGTATTGGTTGATAATATATAGATATTGATGTATTTAAATTGGTGGTGTTAGGATGATGTTAGAAAACCCTTTTTGGCAAAATAAATTTTGAACCATGCTACTGGAATTTTTGAATTAAGCAGACAACCTGATATGGTAATAAAATTAGGAATTCTAGCCATTAGCTATAATGAGGGGGTTTCTAACCTCTGAATTTGTATGATTTTGTTAACATAGTTTGAAAGCTTTTTTCCCTCTAAAACTTTTACAGGACCTTAGGGATGCATTGAAGTGTCTTGGATAATTCTTTTAGCCTTGGATTTGGTTGTTTTATATGCAAACTAATTTTTTTTTTGCATAGGGGTGAAATCTACCAATCTGCTGGAATTATATCAGTGCCTTGAATTAAGGCATTTGATTCTAGTATGACATGAATGCTTGATTGTGAATATTTAATCATGTGACTTATGAAATATAAATGCATGCTAAAGGAAGTAAAGATTGGTCTGAGGCATGATTGAAATCACATTATAATTGAATGCCTATATGTGCTCTATGCATGCACTTGGAATAAGAAAAGTAAATGATACATATATGTGGTAAAAGAGAATGTATGAATGTCAATTGTGTATGTTTTGACATATGGACAAAGCAAAAACAAGACTTATGTTGAATGAGAGGAAGGTAGAAAAAGGAACTTCCCTAGAGATATTATGAGTTGGTAGACATATCGACTAGGAATAGATCTGTGTGTGATTCAAAAGAGGAAAAAATGAAGTCCCATGTCACGTATAGAAATGAGCTCAATCCTGATAAGCAGTCTCTTTCCTATGCGTGTGTGTTATCCACCGCATATATCATTTGGTATGAACTAAATCTTTCCTTTGTCTATGAAAAGACAAAAATGCACTGAATTGAGTTCTATGACCAAAAGTAAAATTGGAACCCCTTTTGATATGTCAAGGGCACTTTAAGATAATTTCACTACATTTAGCATATGCATATTCATATCATATCAAATTATTATGTTTAACATTATTTACTATGATCATGAGCCTTATGATATATGTGTATTAAGTGATTGAATGTTAAAAGCAACCCACTCTAGAAGGATGATTTTGGAAAGTTAAAAATGAATCTTTGTTATGTAATGCATGATCACATTTTCCTAATAAATTAAAGTGGTTGGAACGATGACAATGACATTTATAATTGTGTATTTGGGGAATACCCTACTAAGAATTTTATAATTCTCACCCCTGTGTTGTGTATTCCCATGTTTTTTCCAAATAGCATATTGCTCGAGCTTGAAATGCATGTATCAGGGTAGCTTGATAACTGAAGATCTCTAGTAGTTTATGTTGTGTAAATGTTTGAGTGAGATATATGTGTATTAAAACTCATACAAGAGCTTCCTTTTGTACTTGACTCTGTATTCAATAAATGTTTTGTTTGTTTGTATATATATTTTAATAGAATTATGAATTAGTTACTTTACAATTCGATCAATCTCGCTATAGATAATTAAGAAAGGTTCACTAGTTTATAAGTAATAACTCTCAAGTTTGATGTTATGGCTTAAGAATGATGTTATACTTGGAAGGGTGTTACATAAACCATGCCTGATCACGCCCTAACTCATAAACTCGATGAAAAGAGGACAAAACTTACTATATTCCATGAAGATCACGTACCAGAAGAGACTAATCAGAGAAAATTGAGAGAAATCATGTTTTTTTCTTTAGGGAAAATCCTTGGGCAGCTAGGGTTCTTATATGAATATTTAGGAGTATTATGATGTGCCAAATATGTATTGGTGGTAAAAAATATAACCCCAAAACCAAATGCTTTCATGTCAAGAAGCACACCATGCAAGATTACTTTATCATTTCAACATTTCATAATTTTTAAAAGCCAATTAACCTACATATCTTTGACCACCAAGATTTCATTATATTATTGTCTTTATTTTTTTAAAACAAATGAAAATTGACCAAAATTAATGTGAACCTAAATTAATAATAATAATAATAATAGATATGATTAGTAAATTTTGCGCTCAAATTGTAATCATTAACAACTTCTTAAATAATATCTAACAAATTATTTAAGTAATATAAATAATATATACTACCTTCCTAAGCTTAGCCTTGACCTTCTTAAAGGCATCCATTTTTGGGACATTACACATAGATTGCATTTTTTGGGGCCCCTAATTGACTCTTATCTGAGGCCTTTCATGGAAGATTACTTAAACAATTTCAAAAAAAAAAAAGTTTCATAGGTTCAGAAGCACCTACTCATATTAGAAACTCCTGAGAAATTCAAGATGGGTTCAGAAAGTTTTATGATATGTTTAGAAATGGGTAAAATTCAAAAGATGGGTTCAGAAAAGGGTAAAGTTCAGAAGACAAGTTAGAAAGCCTTTCAATGTCAAGAGGGTCAAAAATTAGATATAGTTTTTGAAAGTGCAAAAACTCTTGTTCAAAATGTATTTTCCATACTTCCTAACATGCTTCTATGGTGGTACATGTTCCTTCAAATCTTTCGACCTTTTACTCATTAAATGACTATTATCAATCTTTTAACCTTACTCTTCTCAAAACCTCCAAAACTCCATAACCCCATATTATCACATTTACCTTTATTAAACAACTCTTTCTTACTTTAAATAATTTTCTAAACTTTTTCTTTCTTCAAACCCTCTCACAAGCTCTCTTAACCTTCCTCTCCTAAAGAACCCATATCTCCTAATCTTTTTCAATATCTCAGAATCCATGGCTGAAGGAAAACCTTTGCTACTCATAACCAAAAGGACAGGATTTCATATGTGTGATAAGCCACAAATGCATGAATACTACATGGAAAATTTCTCTCAAAGAAAAATGGCTCCAAGAAAAACTCTAAGACAAGACCTTCTTGATCAAGTCCCCATTCTTAAAAAAGTCTTCTTTTCCAAGGATGGGACAACTTTCTAGCAATTTAAGAAAGGGTCTTTCTAGGAATAGTCATGGCCTTTTACTATTGGCTAAAAATAATTAAAGAAACCTCGTCTCCTTAGTGATAAAAGGCTATGGAATAGATATTAGTCCTACTGGGCTTGCACAGATCATAAGTGCACCCTATGATGGACTCATTTGGTTATCCTATAGTATCTGGTATCACAAGATCAAGGTCAATAAGTGACATTTCTCAATCCTTAACTAGTTTTAGAATCCACAAGATAAGTGAGATAAGCATTTCTATGCTCATCTTTAAGGCTAGAACAGTGTTTTTTGTTGTTTAGTTTACATTATTGCCTAAACTGGGAAGAACAGATGTTTTAATTAGGTTGGATTCTATGTTATTGCTCTGATTATTGACCAAGAGAAAGTGATTCGACAAGATTAATTATGGACTATATAGCCACTGCTATAGCCAAGGAGAAAAGAAAAACTGTTGTAGGCCTATATGGGATGTTGTTGACCATAATCTTTCAGAATATTGAGTATTAATGGGTTGATGAGTGGTATAAGTACATGGTGGGGACATAGTTCACAATTAACTCCTTCAAGTAAATAAGAAGAACAAAGAATGGTGCTCAGAAAGCATGTCCTAAGAAAGCCAGCCTATAGAAAGGAAAGAAGAAAGAAAAGAAGAAGCCATAGAAAAAAGAACAAGAAAAGAGGAAGAGAAAGCCTATTCTTCCATAAAATGAAGAGGACTCTGAGCAAACTCAATCTGATGAAGATGTTCCCATAAAAAACTTGGAAAGAAAATCCAAGAATAGAGAAGAAAAGAGGCAGAAGATACAAGAAGAGATTTAATACAATCTTCAGAAAGTGAAAAGCCTCAAGGGAGACCTAACAAATTTCCCATAACAAGACAAAGGATTTAGTGGAAGCTTAGAAAACTTCCAAAGGGTTTGTCAAGAGGCTCACTTGTTCTAAAGGAACTATTGGCTGCAAAGTGACTTAAAGATGAGATTATTGAAGATGATGAGGTTATTGAAGATATCCTTAGGAAAAGCAAGATTCTACGAGCGAAGAAAAAGATGAAGGAGGCTCAGAAAGCTTAGCAAGCTAACGAAATTCATGCTCTAGTAGAACTCAGAGTGTTGCAGGTTTTGAACCCTTTATGGTGATTAATAAACAATCCTTATGCCCAATTTCTTAGCAATTTGGCTATACATCCTCTTTTATCTCTATTGCTGCTCCTAGTTCCAAACCGCCTTCAGAAATCCCTTTAGAAGTTAGTTCAGAACATGCTCTACAACTAGCATGTAACCCCCTAACGTATAACAAAGTACGCTCGAGTCGTAGTTGGTTTTAACGTTTGAGGATCACTCCTTGGGGCCTCAGCTTAACCTTGACTTTTCAGAAATACTTAGCGAAAAATCCAAGCCATTTTTTTGTTCTCAAAAGACATTACTTTTAAAAATAGAAGTACCTCAATATATGTAATATATGATCTAGCATAAAAGCCTTAACAGCTCACAAGATATTTGAATATGTATAATAGTGCCACAGTGCACAAGCACTAACTATTTGCTAAGGCTGAGATACAAGGTAGTAAAAAGCATAATAGATAAGCATGTCAAACGGCCACATAGGTCCGGCATACAATAATCCCAACCAAAAGGACAGTCATATGTCAAAAGATATAAGTAAGGTAAATATCTAATAATCCTAGCAATGTTTCTAGTATAGCTATCCTTATCCGTCCACGAGCTCAAACATCATCTACCGACATGTGCTACTTGTCTAGAGACGTACATGGAAATTTGAAAGGGGTGAGAATCCTGATAAAGTGTCCAATTTGTACCACAAGTCTAATACAATGTAAAAAACCACACACCATAATTTTACCGAACGAGTAAAATTCCATACTTGGAAAATAGATATTACCCGACATTAAATTCTAGGTACAAAATTTTCATTTCTAACCATTTCCAAACTTAATTTAATATTTTCTCAGTCCTAGGTATCTTCGGATCCCAATTCTGGGGTTTCAATGGCCTCGATGACCTACAGGGCCTGTAATGTTTTTTTTTTGTTCATCATTATCAAGCCATTCTTATCTCGACAAACCATATTAGAATCATAAAATTCTGATTAATAAAGTTTAAATAAACTTTTTGAAATAAATTTTGGGGTGTTACAGGGTATACCACAATAGCATCCCAAGCTCATGATTTCCTTTATGCATACTTGACTCGAAACATTTCATTGATAAGACTCATTCAAGAATAAGCTGAAAATACCTGGAATAATTGCATATGTAACTTGTAACACCCTAATATTTAACCCAACTTTCTAGAACACATCAGGTTAAACATTAGGCTATTACTTCGTAGTCTCATTCTTTCATTAAACTACTTAGCGGAAATTACGGGAAAATTTTTCTTTTCGAAAACATAAAACAAAGTGAGAGCCGCGAGCTTAACTAACCGAATGTCAGAAACATAAAGCACGCGTAACGATCATAAACAACCATGTAAAATAAATAATACATCAGAAGAACATAGATCATGAAGATGACAGAAACATTTCATTAATAATAAAGTAGCTAAAGTACATAACTAGTCATACCCTTATAGAAACGGGCAGAGCTTGGAATACAACGAAAAGGAAATACAACAGATAGCAAAGTACAAGGCTCAACCTGAAGATAGGAAAACCCAAAACGCTACCCTCCTACTAGGCTATGAGTACAAACTACACACCCCTCCCAAAAGGTACGACCGAAGGGGAAGATCCTCATAAAAACTCGAGTACTCACAAGGCTCTCCATCAGGAACTAGTGACGTCGGGGGTCCTCGGGTGATGGAGGCAGGTAACCGGGGAAACGCTATATCTCCTCCTGTGTGGGCCAATGCAACGTGAAAGGCACACGAGGTGGCTGAATGAGGGCTCCTTGATGCGGACGCATCTCGGCTCTCCTCACCAGGCGCGGCTGCACCACAGTCTCCTCACTCCCCATATGTCGGGATCGGGGAAAAGGGGCTGAACCCTCCGAAGGAACATGCGTCGGCCAATCCTCGGATGGGTCGGTCTCGGATCTCCTCGAATGACGTACGTACTCAGGGAAATCTCGGGCGGCGGAGGCAGAGGTACGAGCACGTCGCAACTGCTCCTCACGCGGGCGGGTGCGCTCGAAGATCATGTCGTTACTACCGAAGGGCGCAGTAGAAGTGAACTGGTAGCTCGAAACTGGATAAGCGAAAGGTCGTCCCATGTACAGAAAAACACGAACGGCACATCGACCTTCAAAGTGATATGAACGGTGGTCCGGGTCGAAGTGTATCTCCCATACTGGCGTGTCAATGAAAAGAACGAACGTCGTCATCGCTCTCTAAAGATGTGACGGAAGGAAAGAAAGAGAGGAGTGAGAAATCTTGCTAAAGAAATCTCAGTAGGAGTCTCCTATCCTAGGGTTACATCGTACACATCCTCAGGAACCTTGGGTTTATTTATAAAATAATGATCATGCATATAAGGTTTAATTAAGGTTTTCCAAAACTAATTATCCAAGGTCCATCCCTTTTAGCATGCATCTTGATGTTATGAATGCAACATGTTATATCATGGATGCATGGCAATACTTGAGCATATAAGACAACATCAAAGCACATAAACATAAATCATGTGGCATGAGGGCATATAACTTTGAAGTGAATCATTCCTCAACTTCGTGACATCAATCATGGTACTTTAGCATATAGGCCACCCTAAAAATAATAACTAGGTTATGAGCTCATACCTCAGCTAGTCGTCACTAGCTCTTGCTTATTATCTTGAATAAGCGAAACATAAATAATAATCCCGACTCGCAAGTACGGGTAGGGGGTAGGGAACACCTCTCTCTAGGATACACCCTCTTTGAAACGCTTTGCTAGCCACGCATGGCCTCGCAATTTGTCCGCTTTGGTAGGCTGCATCTACTCATACCCTCACGGATTTGTCTCCTCCCGGGGGTACTCGGCCGAACCCGCACCTCCTCGGGGGAAGCACGTCTTAGTGCTTTGTCACATAAAAATCTCCTGGGGGTGCTCGGCCGAACCGGTGTCACCCAGGGTTTTCAACTCATATGGTACTCATAAATATTTCTTTCAACCCCTTAAGGTTTGACGGAAATTCGGCAGCATAGCAGCTGTTAAACCGAATTTCCTTCAAACTGCCACAAGCTAATTTACACAACATGTCCTCATGAAAACTCATGCTATGATAAACTTTAACATTTTCATCAATCATTTGCTCATGCATCAAGCACATCTCATCATATTATTGCATCATACAACACATCATAGCATTAACAACTCTTTAATGTCTTATGCATTGACCCTTACGGTCCTCCACTCACATTCTAAGTTATAAATCATCAAACCTAAGCTCTCGGGAACTTATAAGGTCTTAACTAAGTATTTCTCACCTCACACTATGATCAAGAACATCTCTAAACCTCAAGAATGCATAAATCATAATCCTAATTTTACGGGTGCCTAGGAGTCACAACAATGACCCTTTCTAAGTCCGATTTGCTCCTAAGGCATCAAGATCAAATCCTAAACCTTTTATGAGTCATTCCTACACATTTAAACTAATTTAAATCCATGATTAGCATTACTAAACCTTGCTGGACAGAATCCAGAAAATTCAATCATTAAGGGATCTAGAACTCTCAAATTAATTCTTTTTTTTTTGTTACTAACTTCTCTTATCTTTCACATATGAGCCTTAACATTAATTATACTCAAACATAAGCATATTATCACCATTAAAACAGCTCATATAGTGGCATAACATAGCAAGGCAGAACCGAAACAAACATCTCCATTTAAAGGCATCAAACACATTTTCTAAAGCACATAAAATGCTAGTTTCTCTTGGAACCTTTTTAAAACTTTCAAAACTCATTTATAAATATTTTTAATATCTAAAATCATCAAAATATTTATGAGGGCAGTAGCTAGATCAAACTTGTCTCAAGAGGTCCTAAATTCATAAAACTTAGTTCTATGCATTCCTTAAACTCATAAAAGCTTGGAAAAATTATAAAACATAGTTTTCAATACTTAGAAACACCAAGACCCCTTAGGGCCGAAATATGAACCAAAGGAAGTAAATATTTTTATACCTTTGTTTGAGACAACAATGGGCAAGTCTTTGAGCTCTAGGTTCATTTAGGTGATGACATAAAAATAAACATGCTCATGCACTTATTTTAGGTTCCATTAGAAAGTAAAGTGATAGCACAAAGTAAATATGGATGCAACTCATTATTATCTTGGTATTAAGTGAGAACTTGAAATATAAACATGATAATGCATAGCTTGAAATATAAACATGATAATGCGAGGTTCACTTATTATCTTGATATTTAGTGATAGCAAGGAAGTAAACATGATATGCAAAGCATAAAGTAAACATGATGCAAGGTTCATTTTATGGTTGACTAGAGCTCATTCAAGACTTTAACAAGATAATAACCCAATACAATATCTCAAAGATCAAAATACCAAAACCGAAAGTCTTACAAAAGAAAAAGAAAGTGAAACTAAGTCAAGTTCTTTATTAAATACCCAAAACCCCTATCTAGAGAAAAATCTCTAGAACGTGCCGGCCAACTTTAAGGTTGACAAGGGTAGGCTTGGGCTTTTAGAAATCCTTAGATTACTTTTCTTAAGTTGAAAAACCATGTGAGCTAGATATCATATAGATAAAGTTATAAGAAAAAGGAAAACTCAAGCTTTAGAGGTTTCTTTGAGATGAACACAAGGTCATCATCTAGAAACTCTCATCATCAAGCTATCATGCTCATAATCAAGGCCTCATGGCCGAAATGAAAGGAAAACAAAGAACCAAGGAAAAGTTTCAAAAGAAATCCAAGAGAAAGCTAGAGAAACTCATTTTTCAAGAAACAAAGTTTAGAAAAACACTCCTACCTAGAGTGAAGACACAAAGCTTGAACTTTTGAAAAGAAAAACAAGATGATGAGCTCCTCCAAGAGGCAAGATAGCTTCGGCCAAGGGAGGATGAGAAGGTTGGAGTTGTGTTTCAAGTGAGGTTGTGTTTGAGGTGTGGTGTTTGAGAGGTTTGATGATGTTTCAAGGCTATGGGGTGGTGTTTCAAGGTTGAGAGATGATGATGGGATGAAGAGATGAAGAAGATGAAGATGAAAAGAAAGGAAGAACACTCTTGAAACTTTGAGAGAAAAAGAAAAGAACTAGCAAGACAACTCTAGAATTCTAAACTTAGCAAATGCTTCCAAGTGCAACTAAACTATCACAAGCATCATATTTATAGAAAAACAAAGCCATGGGGCTCACCAAGGGGAGATGTGGCCGTGGCTTTTGAGGGGGAAAAGGGAGAGAAAAATATCTCTTACACAAGGTCATTCAAGCATAGTTTGAAGTATGGAAGCTATGCTACAAAGTATGACTTGATGTGAGTTAATTTCCTATCAATTTTTGATGAAATTAGGCTTCTAGAACCTTGACATGGCTGGAACTTTTTCAGCCACAAATAAATGGGAAAAATGGGTTGTTTTAATTATTTATTCATGTGGAAATTCAAGCTTGATTGAAAGTTATGACAAGGTATAGTGTATGTGACTTGAGGTATGGCCTTAGAGTGTTGAAAAATTGAACATGTGATGCATATGGGATGAGGGAGTGCACGGCCAGGTCTAGTACAACAAGGGGGAGGTGAGGTTTGATCATCTAATTGGGTGTTAATGATAGGTTTAGATGTGTATTAGCTTAGGTACAAGGTTAGGAATAATTAAGCTTAAGTTTAGGTAACTAAGAATGTGTTTTAAGAATTTTATGACAAGATTAGGAGTGCTCATACATCATTAAAGAATTTAAAACTCATTTGTGAATAAACAATGTGTAACACAATTCCATGATTTAAGGAATTGGAAAGAGAAAACACTATTCAAGATTCTATGACTAGGTGTCTTGAAATTAAAATATGATTTTAGGTTGTAATTAAGTACTTTTTGGTTCTAATCAACTTTAATAAATTATTTTGACTCAAGATTAATTAAGGAAATTAATTAACCTTCGATTAGAGCCTAATATTGCTTAGGTTTGCTTAATCACGCGATTAAGCGTAAAAACACGAAACTAGGGGCAAAACCGTAATTTTGCACTAATTTTGCCCGGGACTTCTAAAATTAAAACTGAGGTCATAGAATACATAAAAATGCCTTTTAAAACCATCTGGAGAAGTTTCGGGTTCATCCGGCACTTGCAAACGGGTAAAACACTGCAAGGGCGTTTTGGTCATTTTGACCCGAAAGCTCGAAAAACGAGATTTTCGATCTTGGGAAGGTACACAAGTCATCTAATCCCCTTCCAACATTGAGTTTGCCCTTCGAGTACTGCCGGACCTGCTTTCCTCGAATTCCGGGCCGAAAATGACCTCAGGGGCATTTTGGTCATTTTCACTCTAACAGAAAATCGGGGCGTTATCAGTCAAGTATGTCACAATAGTTATTCATAATCAAATCAAGTATAACAATCAACTGCAATAAATAATCATATTTCACCCAATAGATATTCAAGAGTCATCAGTGCATTAGAAATCGCAGTTATAAATCTCATATGCTAAATTGGTTTGAGTTTGATGACAAGAGTATTTTGAAAAACATATCTTTCCTCTTTCCAAAGTACATCATTACCATGAACCCTCTTCTTTTATATTACAAATTCTAAAATTTTATTTTTAAAGACTTTACAACTTCTAGATTTACAAAGTAACCCCAAACTTTATAGAATTTATAAAATAGCTCCTAACTTAATTTTTCATTAAAAAAACACAATTTTCTCCATAATTCTATTGAAATTATAGCTTGCACTTGAAATTTCAGAATTTGCACAAAAACTTCAAACTTTTAAGAAATTACATTTGACCCCTAAACTTTACTAAAATTACAAAATAACCCCAAAAACCAATTTTTTTCTTCCAAACACATATATTACTGTTCTAGAACCTATTTTTACAGTTTTACACCTAAAAACTTGATTTTTACATAAAAACCCCTTAACTTTATAAAATTGTACCTTGACCCCTAGCTTTACTAAAATTGTAAAATAAAAAAACTTATTTTTTTCCTTCCAAACACATGCATTACTATTTCATAGTCTATTTGTTTAGTATTACACACTAAAAATTAATTTTTATAGAAAGCCCCTAAACTTTGTAAAATTACATTTTGACCTTTAAATTCTACATAATCATAAAAATACCCAAATCACATGCACCCACTCAATTTTTTATGTAAATTCAAATATGTGGTTATTTTTAAAAACAAAAATTTCCTTCCATGTGAACCAGCTAAGGCCGAACCCAAATACCCCAAAAATCAAGTCTTTGCAAAAATTTTAAAACATACATGAATGTGCTCCTTTTTATGTGTAGGTTCTAAATATCAACATGGTTTTTGAGGGAAAGATTGCCAACATAATAAACTCTCTAAAACAATTACCAAACTAAAAATACCAAAGTTTACTAAAAAATTTCATAAAATACCTAAAAGTGACTTTTTTTAAGTGTAGAACAAAGTTATGGAGTTAGATTTTAAAAACAAAAATCTTTACCCACATAAATGGTGAAGGCCAAAATGTCAAGGAGAGGAAATGATGGGCTTTTCAAATATTTTTAAAAGAAATGAAGAGTTTTAAGCAAAATACCAACTTTCAAGCATAAACACCTCAAAACTCAAAACTTTTTAGCAAAAATTAGAAGAAAAAAAAGAAAACAAGTTTGTACACAAAACCTTACCTAAAAGAGCGTCTTTGTTGGAGAGTAAGGCAACCACAAGCTCATTGAAACTCAAGATCACAAGAAAGGAAGCAAAAGCTCCTCCTTTCTTCGCAACAACAAATTGGCCAAGCAAGAAAGGAAGTATTAGAGGCTTTTTCTTGAGAATAACAAGGATTTGGGTTTTTTGGGTGGAAGATCTATGGAAAAGTATATTTGTTTGTTAGATTTAGTGGAGAAATGAAGAAGTTATGAGGTTTGAGGTGATGGAGGTAGATGGTGGAGATAAGAAGAAATGAGGATGGAGAGTTCTTTGAAAAAATATGTAAGAGTGCAGATTAGGGAAGAGAGATGGCGGCCAAGAAGAGTAAAAGGGAGTGGTTGGGTTAGGGTTAAGGGTATTTTAGGATTTAGACAAAAAAAAAGTAGGGATTAATTAGGTAGAAAGGATACTAATTAAGGGTAGTTTAGTAAAAATAATAGTCAAAGTAGGATTAACTTGATCTAACTATGATTAATTTGAATTAATCATCATTAAAGGTACCATTAGTCATAATAAAGTAGCTTTTATCTTTAATCGTGTCATAATGCATAGCCACTACAACACAAATGTAGTGGGTGGTGATGCCACCATGTTTCCTCTTTGTCTTTTAGAGTGAGATTAAGTTTTTCTAAACATTCTTGGGCCTCAATTAACTCAATAATTATTTTGACTCAAAATTAATCAATAAAAATAATTTATCTTTAATTAGAGCCTAATATTGTCTATATTCCCTTAATTATTTTAATTATGTTTAATTAGCACTGAGTAAGGGTAAAATGGTAATTTTATACAAAAACTATCCATGATTCACCCAAAAAACATCAAATATCCCCTAAAATTAATATATCCAACTCCTAGGCAATGACCAGATCCAGTCATCACTTAATCCCATGCTAAATTACCTAAAAGGCATTTTGGTAATTTTTACGCATGGAAAAAATCAGGAATTGTGATTTTTGAACTAATTACCATATAAAACACATAAAGTTCTCTTCAAATATTTAACTAACCCTATGAGGATGGCTGGGACCATCCGTCCTCGATTTTTGTGCAAGATTGACCTTAGGAGTATTTTTTTCATTTTGCATAGAAGGGAAAAACAGAGCATTACACAACACTTGATCTTAGTGCTGTGATTGAGGAAGCTATCCAACAATCCAAGGAGCTTGAGTAGATAGTTTCTAAAAGTGATAAGGACTATATGTCCTTGAGTCAAATACTTAAATCTATATTAAAGGATATGAAGGAAGAAAAGTCTCATGCTGAGAAAAAAGGCACAAAAGAGCTTAACTTATACATAAATGAACTTTCCACTGCTTTGGAGCCTATTATTGATGAACATGAAAAGCTTAAAGAGGTAAAAAATCCAAAATTTTCTCTTCTACTAAAAAGAATGCTCCAACCTCAACCATCCATCAGAATCACCTTTCTAGAAGAGCAAGTGAAGCTTTAGAAACTAAACTAGAGCTTGTTGCTGAACCTATTCCCGAGGTTAAGAAGAAAGTATCTGAAAAATCTCAAGGTTTTGGTGATACAATTCCTCTAAATCTCTCTAATAAAGAAGTTGAACTAGAAGTTACACCCACCAACAATCATCCACTGCTCGCAAAATCTAAACTCCTCCTACACAACCAAAGAGACTTAGCTGCAAGATTGGATAGAGTTGAAGCCTAATAGGGATCTTGGAGCTCAGATGAGAAAACATGAAAATCTACTACTGCAAATTCTTAATGAGCTCAAGAGTCTCAGAAAGGGTGGTTAGTGATGGGATAATTGTGTGCACTCCTTTTGCTGATGACAAAGGAAGGACAAAGATGATGAGAAATCTATATCTTTTGCACATCAAGTCAAGAAGTCACTTTTTGATGGGGGAGCTTCAGAAAGAGCTTCAATTTCTCATTTTTCTCGTGCATATAAATTTTTTTCACATTTTGTGTTATGTTCAAGTTCATGAACTCTTTTATAATTTTAGTCTATTTCCCTTATTAATTTTTTATATATATATCTATATATTGCTTTTTAAATGAAATATGATGTTCGTCTTACCAGTTTGAATACATTATGCTTAATTATGCTCTGTAACAAGATTGTATCACAAATTATTGTCATATCTGATATATCTTACACATGTTAATTTTTTATACAGATTTACAAGAAACTTTACAAAAGTTTGATTCACAACAAGGAACCATAAGAAAGTTATCTTTCTGAAAAGGTCAAGTTGTTAGGAAAATTTTATTAAGTGTCTGCAAGAAAGTTTCTTTAAGTCACTCAAATTTAAAGAAAAATTCTTTCAATCATTCTCCAAAAGATAGTTTTAAAATTTAGTTTGTCATCATAAAAAAGGAGGAAATTATTAGCTCCAAAATCATTGAAAAAGCTATTATAGATTAAGTTTTGAATGATAACAAAGTAAATTTTGTTAAAATAATTTGAAGAAAAAACTAATGATTTGCTTGAGTTTCTGTAGTGCTTAATAAAAGTTTTCTCATATACATATAATTTAATTCTTGATATATTTTTTCACATTATCATTATTTAACATGATAAATATCTCATTCAAGATTTAAATTCTTAAGAATGTAAAAAAATAGCTCAGAATGTGAATTATATTATGTAAGAAACTTATACAAGTAAGATAGAGCATCGAAAAGTAAATCTGGGTCTTCAAAAACTAGTTCATGATTTCAGAAAGTAGCATGACAACTCGAGAAAGTGATATATCATGATCAAATAAAGCACATAATCATCATATTTGTTCATGCACATCATTTAAGAAGAACAACATTTTCTGAAGATTATCATCCGTCTCAGAAGAAAGCTCAATATAAGAATAAAGAGCTCAAAAAATGTAGAAATGTATCAAAAACTATGGCATACATCTGAAACTATATTGGATAATTAGAAATTGAAAGGATATTTAAATTTCATTAAAGCCAAAGCTCGGAAAGTGATGATTGTGGCATATCATCTTTATACTTGACTGTTCACCATCTTCAATGAAGTCTTCACAAAGAGAAGTTTAGAAATAATGCTATGTTTGAAGAAGTATTTTCTGAAGTCACCTTTAGCGACAAAGGACAATGATTTTATGTACTACAATACTTGTCATTGGCGCAACTAAGCTCACATGTCTAAAAGACTAAATCATAGGACACACAAAGTTTGATCAACAAATGTCAAGAGGAGAAAAGATCAAGGGGGCAATGGTTCCATTCAAATTCAAGTATAAAAAGAGAAAGTATTCAAACAAGAAATAGATTTTTTTTGCACAACTTTCAATTAATCTTACTTTCTGAAGTTCTCTTTCTTCATATCAATTTTAGTTTCTCTAAAAGAAAATCTCCTTTCTTGTATTAGTTAGCAAATATTCTTTATTGAAAGATTAGAAAGAAATCTTTCAAGTATATTCCTTACTCATTTCTTTATATTAGAAAACTTGAGTATTTATTGGAGTGAAAAACACCGGTTAGAAAAACCTTTATTTTACGTATAGTTAAATTTTAAACATTAAGGTAGCGTTTATTTACTGTCTCCGAAACAGTAATACAGAGACATTGGAGACGGAGACATAAATAATAAATATGTATATGGGTATTATTAGAAGAAAAAAATATTAAATTTTTGTCTCTGTATCATATCCCCATTGTCCCCATATTTTGGATATATAGAAATTATTTTTTTTCTGTATTGGGGGAAAAAAAAATTTTCTGTCCCCTACTTATGTCTCCATTATCAGATAGGTTTGTATCTCCAATATCTCTGTATTTCTGTCTTGGAGACAATAAATAAATGCTACCTAACAATGTAAATCCTTTTTACATAATTATCTACATACAAGGTGTAAAAAATATTTACACTGTTAATATATTAAATTTAAATTTAGATATGTTTATATAAATATATATTTTATTATGATTGAATATTTTGAATGGCGGTTGAATCAATGAAACTTTGAAACAATATCATATTTGGTTCACGGTCCGATTTCCATAAAATTGATGATTATAATATCACGTCGTTAATTATTATTTGCTATTACTTATTTTTAAGTTACTTTAATCATTATTAAATTTGTATGTGTTGCGAAATGATTGCTTTTCGTCGGTGAACAAATAAAGATTAAACATACGTAGGAGGGCAGCGATAAGGTGACCAAGCAACTTCCCACCACCAACTTTTGCTTTGCTTTCCAACTACGCTCTCCATTATTTACTCTCTTTTGACACCCCATCTCCTTTACCTTCTCTCATCTTCATGACTCTGCGCTTCTTTTGTCGAAAAATGAAGTCAATCAGAGGAATGGCAGATAACCAAACAGTTCAAAGAGTAGCCTATGATTGATAGAGGTAAAAAAAAAAAAAAAATTCTAAATTTACACGATGGGTTCTGTCAGCAACTCAAATCCATGGGCTCCAAATTCTGTTTTCAAAGACTGTTCCCAAGGGATTTGCAGCATCTATTGTCCCCAGTGGTGTTACATCGTCTACTCTCCTCCCCCTCCTTCAGTCATACTCGGCGATGACCCAGATGATCACCCTTCTGGCTTTGAGTTCTCTCCTCTCATAGTGGCTGTTATTGGAATCTTAGCAAGTACTTTCATCTTGGTTACCTACTATACCGTTATCTCAAGGTTCTGCAGGCACAGAGGCAGATTCAACGATCCAAGCTCACAAACAGATCACGAGGTTAGTGATGCTACGAACAACCAATCGGCTCAAGTTTCTTCATCTTCTGGTTTGGATGAGGCTCAGATCAAATCCATCACTGTTTGCAAGTACGTCAAAGGTAGTGGGTTGGTTGAGGGTAGTGATTGTTCCGTGTGTTTGAGTGAATTCCAAGAGAACGAGAGCTTGAGATTATTGCCGAAATGCAACCATGCCTTTCATCTTCCTTGTATTGATACTTGGCTGAAATCCCATTCTAGTTGTCCTTTGTGCCGTTCCAATATCTCCTCCACCGATTCTTCCCCAAATCAAAGAGATGCGGCAGTGATGGAAGCACCAGCAAGCGTCAATATCAATTCCTTGGAATATCAGCAAAGGAGTGATGTTGTAATTATTCAGAGTCCCCACCCAAGTTCACGGCAAGAAGTTGTGGTTGATTTTGGTGGTGGTGAAGTACAAGAAAAGCGGCCAATGGAAGAGGCTAATGATGGACAGAATACTGAACAGACGGACAGGCACGAGTTGAATGAGAGTCAAAGGTCCGTTGCTGATATACTAGATCAAAGTGATGTCGATGTGTAGCTTCAGAGGGTGCTATTTTGTGTAGCATCACTAAGAGAAACCGAAGCAGAACAAGGTGAACGGAATAGGAAAAGTGGATGATAGATATGGAAAAGAGATCTGCTTAAATTGAAAGATCTATGTTTACGGGGAAAGGTTAGTGAATGAATTCCGTTCTTCAATATCACTGGCATGTTTTTGAACTTCCTGTGACTGATTAGCTTGTGTAACAGTATTGAAACTCTTCACATCCTGATTAATGAATATGAATTTGACAGCACTTAAACTCTTAGAAATTCGTTTCAGCATTTTGTAAAGAGTGGATTCTGTGAACTGTACAATCCCAGTGAACGGAGCAAGAGCACACGATCTGACATAATGGTTACCATTTTTTTTTTTTCATTTAAATAATGGTAGTCAAACCCAAATTGTTACTCATTGGTTTGTTTACTTAATTATATCTCCAATATAGAAGTGCTTGGTTAAACCAAAAACAATGAATCACCGGATCTAACACAATTGGTAGGTAGCTAAGGTTCTTAAACATTTAGAAATTCGATTACTAACAGTATGTATGAAAATGGTCTCATGACTAGAGGCAGTACCCTCGAGATGATCATTCACTACTTTCAATGATGGATGTCCTTGTTCATCCAAAACTGAAAATAAACAGTGGAAAGATAGTTAATCATTAAAATTTCATCAAGATCTCAAATTTGTTGCATGTGTTTTAAAATTCTATCTAAATAGACTTTATATAAGATATAGGGATTAAATCAATACACATATCCCTAAATTTTTTGGAAAATTTTGAATAGATTCCTATACTTTGAAAATTTGTAATTGGGTGCTTGAACTTATAAAACATTTGTAGCTGTAAATAAAAATCTCAACAAATTGTATGAAGGCCCGGTAAAAAGGTAACGTGTTATAATATGATTATGTTTGCTGCTAATTTAGCATACAATAAAACTATAGGTATAGTTAGGGCTGGTGTTAAAAACATATTCATAACATGAGATTTGACTCCTTTAAAGTAAGGTAGTTGATAAAATGTAAAAATAATGGGTTAACCACCTTTGGATTAACAATTTTCATTGTGTATGGATCTCATTGAATGATCTACAGGTGATTAACCATTTGCTTTTGCACTTTACCAATTTCCTCGCTTTAAAGAAGCCAAATCCCAAAATTCTGAACCATTGTTAGAAAATTGGTTTATTTTAAAAAGATTTGATATTAAAACAGATCTTATACTTTTAAAAAGGTTTTTCTTTCTATTGCCTTATGTTGTGAAATGACAGTCCAAAAAAGCACAGTCAAAGTAGGACAAAAATAAATATGTGAGAGTTCAAAACAAAGGTAATGCAAGGAATTTAAGTGGTTCAGCAAATAGGCTCTATCCACGGGCAAAAGTGACAACCAAATATATTTAACTATGACAATACAATGGAGAATACAAAAATGTTTACACGATACTCAAACCCAAGTCTCCAATAAATCCAAAATACCTTATAGTATTTTCTCATTGGTGTATATGCTCAACTCCAAAAGAAAAGTAATAAAATAATAAAAACAAACTTCTCTGACACCAAAAGAGCTAAATGGAATTGGAATGTATTTAGAAGCTCGATAGCATGCTCTATATATAGCCCTTGATGCATACATCCAAACAAAAGGCATTAAGTGGTCATTCAACTTGTGTAGCAAAGTTCAAATATGATAGCACTCCAATGTTGAAATTCATTAAGGGCCATCATAGCAACTTGAACTTCAACAATGGAGTGCTATCATATTCTAACTTTGCTACGCAAGTTGAATGAGCATGTAATTCTCTTTTGTTTGGATGTATGCATCAAGGGCTATATATAGAGCATGCTATGGAGCTTCTAAATGCATTTCAAATCCATTTAGCTCTTTTGGTGTTAGAGAAGTTTGTTTTTATTGTTTTGTTACTTCTCTTTTGTGTGTTGAGCATATACACTAGTGAAAAAATAAGGTATTTTGGGTGTATTGGGGGCTTAGGCTTGAGTGGAGTTTAAATACTTTTGTATTTTCCATTATATTTTCATGGTGAAATTTTGATTGTCGCCTTTATCTGTTGAGGTATGCTATTTGCCAAACCATGTAAATTCCTTGCATGTGTCACCTTTGCTTTATGTTCCCACATATTTATTTTTGCCCTACTCTATTTGTGCCTTTTTGGACCACCATTTCACAACAAACACCAAAAGAGCTAATGGACTTGGAATGCATTTATAAGCTCCATAGCATGCTCTATATATAGCCCTTGATGCATACATCCAAACAAAAGAGCATCAAAAGCTCATTCAACTTGTGTAGCAAAGTAAGAATAAGATAGCACTCTAATGTTGAAATTCAAGTTGCTATGATGGCTCTTAATGAAGTAATCAAATTGGATTTTGATTTTTCTTACGTAAAATTTGTTCACTTTTGATAAAGCTTTGAAAATTCAAAGCCAACAAATCTACACCTTATTTTCATTCATGTTCAGTTAGGTAATTAGTAGGCTGAGTTCTGATGTCATAAGTGATTAACATAGTTAAATTTAAAAATTTTGTAGAGAAAATCTTTATATTATTACGTGCATGAAAGATATATCAGGGGCAACACCCTAGAGTAAGGGGAAGAGAAGAATAAGGAGGAGAAGAAGAGAGATTCGTAATCTGTGACTGAGATTTATTCTAATGATTCACACTAATTACTGGACACTATGTCCATTATTTCACTTGATTTATATGAGAGTAGCTTCCGCTGTAAGCTAATCTAACTAACTGATACATATGTAACCACAATATGGCTGCATCCTATATTGTGACACTCGGTGCATGTAATTTAACACTTGCTTCAACCTTTGTTTTTCTTTTTGGTTGTTATTCTAAACTTGGACCATTCTATCATGAGGCCTTAATCATACCATGATGCTCTGTCATGGGCCTTTATATTTTGAACAGGTTATCCAACTTTAATAATAAGACTAAATCACATTAGTTTACTAATTTCTATTAATATTACATATAATGTATATTTTAACACAACATATTTGATTTTTTTGGTATGAAAGACCAATTTGACATGTTATCATTTATAGAATGAGATGTCAAGCTAGAAAAGACATCGCTAATTGATAAGGTGGAAGAATAAGCAATAGATTATTAATACATACAAATGAAAATGATAGGGCACAAATCAAAACCAAGACGATTGCACAAGCGTCTCTGAGATGCTAAACAAAGTCGAAAAGGAAGCAAATTTGTTTTGCCTATAAGGTAACTTGTATACAAACCCAACAAAAGAATCAGCTTTGCTTATCAACCCTCCATTGAATTTATAAACAAAATGAGAGAACTATTGAATTTGTACTAGAAACACTAAAATGAAATTATTTTATCTAAGAGGGAAAAAAATCAATGTTTGTGGTACGTTGTCGTGATTTGCTTGTGGCAAATAAGTGACTTCCATAGTCAATAAATTGATCACAACAATGATCTTATCATGACCTTTAATTGCAGCAAGTTGCATCACTATCCCTTTAACCTCTTTGCCTGACTAACATAAAACCTGCAATAAAAACTAATACCTCAAACAAACCCACGTACCCGCTAACCCCAAATTCACCAAATTGCAAAAGCGGAAGGAAAAATAAGGGTATGGGAGGATGGCAATAGTGGGAATGACAAGGAGTGGTAAGCCTAAACTTAAGGATGTGTTTAAATTAATAATGAGTAATAGAGTGGAGTGAAATAGAATAGAGTGGAGAGGAGTAGAGTGGAATTGCATAATTATAACATCCCATTGTTTAGATATGTCAGTGAAATAGATTGAAGATTATAAGTTTTATATTCCTATAATATTCTTAAACTAAAATATCATAATATTAGTTACAAGGATAAATTAGTAATTTTATCTACAAAAAAATTCTATTCAATTCCCTAATTTGGGGGAAAGAGAAGTAGAAAGAGATAGTTGAATTGGTTGAAATGAGTTCTATCCATCTCCATTTCACTTAATCCAATTTTGACATATCCAAACAATATAGAGCTAATTAAAATTCCACTCAATTCCTTTCCATTGCACCCAACTCCACCAATCCGAACATACCTTAAGTGACTATTATTTAGAAGCAATTTTAGATAAGGGAATGCAATGGTTATTAAGGGACAATGTTATTCCTCTTTCCTTTCTTCACTAAATTGTGGGGTCAATAAGAAAACAAATGTTATTCCTCTTTCCTTTCTTCACTAAAATTGTTAAACATCAAAATAAGAGTATGACATAGTCTCTTTTACGCTACTTCTTATGTAATACTATGATTTGTGCTTTCCTAAATTATCTTAGTGTCACGACCCCTCTTGGGCACGTGACCGGCACGTGAGAAACCCTGTTCCCACGTAAGCCTTATGACCTGTACCATTTTTACACGTATGTTTGAATTAAGAAAATTCGTAAAATAAGTTCTTAATTTCCCATATAAATTCATATGCTTATAAAACCATGTTCAGAAACCCAAAACCTGTCTCAGTTTATACCAAAGATAATGTAGAATATCGCTAAATATGCATACAGTTCTTTACATACAGAGTGTTTAAGGAAAGTAAAAGTTATACAGTCCAAATAGTATATAAAAATACAAGACTATGCAAAATGTAGTCATGCCCTACGATCCGAGGTCCTACCTGCATCACACTAGAGCACATCTAGAGCAAAATATCAGACACCTCACCTAATGGGCTGAGCAACTGGAATCTAATGCTGCTGGGAGGAAGATGGCGTAGAAGTACCCTCAGCAGCTACAGTATCTGTCAAAATAGGAAAGGAACAGAGGGGTGACTTTGGTAACCAAAACTCAGTGACTGAGCCCTCATCTGGAACCCCTCTTCATGGGACACTAAAGAAGGTACACAACACCAAAATAATAACAATAGCAGTACCAGTATCAAAATATTTCATAATTATAATCAAGGTTGCAAATCTTGATTTTCTGTAATTTGACCTAACAGCAGTCTAATAGAGAAACAGTAATATCTGAATACAAATGTCTGGTCATATCTAGGCATTACGTATCATCGTCCCCAGTCTGACAATAAGTCTCTGAATATCTCTGGTCACATCTGAGTGTTACGTATCGCCATCCCTAGTGTGCCAATCAGACTCTAAATATCTCTAGTCACATCTGGGCGTTACGTATCACCGTCCCCAGTGTGACAATGAATTCTCTGTAATCTCTGGCCCAGGCTACTTGGTACCAAGGTTAACGGATTAACTGCCGTTAACATATAGTCTATTTCTCTATAGTTAGTGCCACCTCAGCCAAACCTCATTCTCATCTTTATCATTTTCAAAGTCTTCTATCCTAGGGTTCAAAATCTCTTTTATATAACAGTATACAGTATTAACATCATATAATCATAAAACCGGTTCTAATTGATCAAAATTGCAATACGACTATACGAAATCTCATTCTGAATGATAGATGTCCCATGGTTTTCAAGAAAACATATTCTTTTATCCAACCAGTAGTCCATAACACAATATTCCACAGAAAATCTCAGTAGTTCAGAAAATAAACTCTAAAATCATATATACTTTCATGTTTAGGTGAGAATAGATATAATGATTAAAATAGAAGCTACAGATGTGAAGCTACTCACCTGGAGTGGCAGCAGACACAGGAATGGCAGCAACAGAATTGTGGGGAGTGAGAACAGCACCAGTATCTATCAATAAAGCAATAGAATTCTAGATTAACGGCTAAAACCTCTATATAACTCAAATATATTCCTAACATGTTGAGAGAACTCTACCTCCCTTGAGAGGTAGGAAAATCTTATGCCAACCCCCCAAAAATCAAGAGAAATGGAGAGAATAGAAGAAAAATCACTAGAATAATATACCTTAAAGCCTTAGAAGTGAAGTATTGAAGTTGATTTTAAGAGAAAATGAAAGAAATGGAGTTAGGAGTGAATTTTTGGGGGAGAGAACTGAGTTCTTCGAGTTTGGAGGTGTGTTTTGTGTAAAATGAAGATTCTGGACCCTGAAAGGGGATATTTAACGCTTTGATGACTGCCTGGGCGGTTTCTAGTGAGGTTCGCACCGACTTATTTTCCTGATGACCTCCTTTGAACGAAGCTTTTTAATTTGTTTGTCTACTATGGCAATTGGCTCCTCTTCAAAAGATAAATTCTCATCAATCTGTACTGCCTGTAGGGTGAGTACATGGGACTGGTCTGGAATATATTTTCTGAGCATGCTAACATGAAAAACTAGATGAATGGCAGACAAGTTGGGAGGAAATACTAATCTGTAAGCTACTGCTCCCACTCTTTCTAAAATCTTAAATGGCCCAATATAACGAGGACTTAGCTTTCCCCGTTTACCGAACCTCACTACTCCCTTCATGGGAGATACTCGTAGAAACACATGATCACCTACGGCGAACTCTAACTCTCATCGCCGGTTGTCAGCATAAGCTTTCTATTTGGACTGAGCTGCTAGTAGTCTTTCTTTGATTAATCGAACTTTCTTTAAAGTTTCTTGAACTAGGTTTGGACCTAAGGTCTTGGCTCCCCCAAGCTCAAACCATCCAATGGGAGATCTGCAGTGTCTGCCATACAAGGCTTCAAAGGGTGCCATCTGAATACTTGCCTGATAACTGTTATTATAAGCAAACTCTATTAGTGATAAGTGGTCACACCAACTCCCACCAAAGTCTAACACACAAGCTCTGAGCATGTCTTCCAAGGTCTGAATGGTTCTCTCTGTTTGACCATCAGTCTGAGGGTGGAAGGCTGTAGATAAATCCACTCGGGTTCCTAGAGCTTCCTGAAATGCCCTCCAGAATCTTGAAGTGAACTGAGCCCCTCTATCTGATATAATCGATACTAGCACTCCATGAAGTCTGACAATCTCATTTATATACAAGCGAGCATACTGGGTCACAGTGAAACTGGTCTTTACTGGCAAGAAATGAGTTGACTTGGTCATTCGATCTACAATTACCCAAATAGAATCAAAACCCTTAGTAGTCCGAGGCACCCGACTACAAAATCCATAGTTATTCTTTCCCACTTCCATTCTGGAATCTCTATTTGTTGCAGTAATCCTGTTGGCCTCTGGTGTTCCGCCTTAACTTGCTGACACACTAAACATCGTGCTACAAATTCACCTATATCTCTCTTCATACCTTTCCACCAGTACAACTGCCATAAATTATGATACATCTTAGTTGAACCAGGGTGCACAGAGTATTTGTACTATGAGACTCTTCCATTATTTGCCTTTTCAATTCATCCACATCAGGTACACACAATCTATTTCCAAGGCGTAACACACCTTCCCTATCCAGAGAAAACTTATGGCCCTCTCCTCTGTGTACATCCTCCATGATTTTAACCAACTTGGAGTCCTCCTTCTGCTTTGCCTTAATTTGCTCCACTAGGGTTGATTGGACTCTAATGTGGGCTAGAAAGGCTCCTGAATCACCTATACCAAACTGGATTCCCTCTGCCTCTAGCTTATGAATATCTTTTATCAAAGATTCTCTTAAAGGAGCTATATGAGCCAAACTGCTTGTTGACTTCCTACTCAAAGCATCAGCTACTACATTAGCCTTACCTGGATGATAGGAAATCTTACAATCATAGTTTTTCAACAATTCCATCTATCTACGTTGTCTGAGATTCATATCTTTTTATTGGAAGATATACTTCAAGTTCTTATGACCTGTAAAAATCTCACAAGTTGCTCCATACAGATAATGTCTCCAAATCTTCAAAGCAAAGACGATGGCTGCCATTTCTAAATCATGAGTAGGATAATTCTGCTCATGCTTCTTGAGTTGCCTGGAAGCATAGGCTACAACTTGGCCATATTGCATAAAGACACAACCAAGTCCTAGTCTGGAAGCATCACAGTATACAGTAAAACCATCCGTACCTGAAGGTAGTACCAGTACTGGGGCGATAGTCAAGCAGGTCTTTAGCATTTGGAAGCTTTCCTTACAGGCATTTGACCACTGAAACTTAACATTCTTCTGAGTCAATCTAGTCAATAGTGCTGCAATCTTGGAAAAATCCTTGACAAATCGCCTATAATAACTTGCTATCCCCAAAAAACTACGGACCTCTAATACTGTAGCAGGCCTTGGCCACTGTTGAACTGCCTCAACTTTCTATGGATCTTCCTTAATACCATCCTTGGATACTATATGTCCAAGGAATGCCACCTGCTCCAACCAGAATTCACACTTAGAAAACTTAGCATATAGCTTATGTTCCCTCAATGTCTATAAGACAATCCTAAGGTGGTGCTCATGCTCCTCCTTGCCCTTGGAGTATACAAGAATATCATCAATAAAGACAATCACAAAATGATCTAGGAACGGTCTAAAAACTCTATTCATTAGATCCATGAAAGCTACAGGGGCATTAGTCAATCCAAAGGACATCACTAGAAATTCGTAATGTCCATAGCGTGTCCTAAAAGCGGTCATGGGTATATCCTCATCCTTGATTTTCAACTGATGATATCAATCTTAGAGAAACACTGAGCTCCTTGAAGCTGATCAAATAAATCATCTATATGAGGCAATGGATACTTATTTTTAATGGTCACCCTATTCAACTGCCGATAATCTATACATATACTCATAGGTCCATCTTTCTTCTTGACAAATAACACTGGAGCACCCCAAGGTGAGGTACTTGGTCGAATAAAACCCTTATCCAGCAACTCTTGCAACTGTTTCGTCAACTCCTATAGCTCTGTCGGGGCCATGTGATATGGGGGTGTCGAAATAGGCCTGGTTCCTTGCTCAAGTTCTATTCCAAACTCTATTTCCCTTTCTGGTGGTAGCCCTGGCAGGTCCTCTGGAAACACATAAAAAAACTCACAAACCACAGGGATCGATTCTATGGTTGGCACTGGCACCTCTATATCCCATACTGAAGCTAAAAACCCATAAACCCCTTTGTCCATAAGCTTCAAGGCACTTATAGATGAAATAAAACTAGTCAAAACATAGCAGCTAACACCCTTAAACTCTTGAAATTCGGCTCCAGAAATACCAAACTTGACAGACTTAGTATAGCAATCAACCGTAGCGTGACTTGAAGCCAACCAATCCATGCCCAGAATAACATCAAAATCTACCATGTCTAACAGGTGTAAATCTGCATAAGTTTCCACATCACCAACCTTGATTTCACAGCCTCTGTATACTGACTGAACTAAAAGAGGCCCTCCCACTGGTACCCCTACTAAGAAAGGCTTCTCTAAACTAGAAACCGGCCTCTCAAATTGGGTAGCAAAGAATGAGGATACATATGAATAATAAGATCCAGAATCGATCAAAGCAAATGGATCAAAAGTAAAGACCATGATAATACCTGCCACGACATCTTTAGAAGCTAATGCATCCTGTCGAGTCAACGCATATAATCGGGGCTGTCCCCCGCTACTCTAACCTCTGCTAGTCGAACCTCTGCCACCGAAGCTTCTACCTCTAGGGCCTCTTCCCTCAGTACCTTTGCCAACTGGGGCAGCAGAACCACCCTGGGTTGCTGACTGGAAAGACTGAACAGAAGCTATGGAGTTCACAGACCCCTGACTAGATATCCCCTGCCAAAGTGGGCATTCCGCCCTCTTGTGACCCCGCTGGCCACAACCATAGCATACAAGTGTGCCAATCAGGCACTGCCCCGAGTGTCGCTTACCACAAGTCTAACAGATAGGAAAACTCTGAACTGACTCCTAGCTCGAATATTGCCTACTTCCTCTGTCTTGACTCTGGGGAGCTGCAGACCGTACCAGGGTAGGATCTGAAAGGGCATCCCTACTCGGCTGAGCCCATTGCTGACTCTGCTGGCTAGGTCCTCTACTAGTACCAACTCCCCTAGAAAATGTACCCTCAGTCCTAGCCTTCTTGCTAGATTCAAAAGCAGCTCTCCTCTCTGCTAGTCCGGCCTCCAACCCAATAGCAGTATCTACTACCTGCGCATAATCCATAGTGCCGACATGTGGCTGAAGGCTAAGAAAGATATCTTTAGGCAGTCCTTGAACAAGCCGCCTAACCTTCTCAGTCTCTGACTCCAACATGCCTGCAGCTGCCTGAGCCAAGTATGTAAACCTCTCATCATACTCAGCCATTTTCATACCAGGGGTCATACGGAGTCTCAAGAACCCCTCCATCATCTGTGCTCTCCGGCTCTCTGACAAGAATCTATGAAGAAAAGCGGCCCTGAATTCCTCCCATGAGGGTGGCTCTAAATTGCCACGCCCCTAGAGAAACTCATCATACCATGTTCCGGGTCTCTAGCTGGAGGCTGGACTAGGGGTGGCTGGACTGGGGGTGGCTGTGATCCAGCCTCTGCTTGTCTAGTTAGAACATAGTAAGGGTGGCCAGAGTCTGCTCCAGAGCTCTAAGGTGGCCACTAGGACTAGAGGATCTGCTACCACGATGACGTCGGGAGATAGAATGTCGGAGGGGAGGCATACTGGATCCAACTGAAAGGGAAGAACACATAGGATAAGGGATACCATTCATATAACAGACCTAAACTCTATCTCGGAGTCTAGACTCAACTGATCATTCTAAAGGCCGCAAGTAATGCTTTGTTGATGCAAATAGGCGCGCTTCTATTTACATAAACGAGGCACTACCTATGGACACTTGCTCCAGTGATATGCAGGGAAACCTGGCTCTGATATCAACTTTCTCACGACCCCTCTTGGGCACGTGACTGGCATGTGAGAAACCCCGTTCCCACGTAAGCCTTATGACCTGTACCGTTTCTACACGTATGTTTGAATTAAGAAAATTTGTAAAATAAGTTCTTAATTTCCCATATAAATTCATATTCTTATAAAACCATGTTCAGAAACCCAAAACCTGTCTCAGTTTCTACTAAAGATAATGTAGAATATCGCTAAATATGCATCCAGTCCTTTACATACAGAGTGTTTAGGGAAAGTAAAAGTTATATAGTCCAAATAGTATATAAAAATACAAGACTATGCAAAATGTAGTCATGCCCTTCGATCCGAGGTCCTGCCTACATCACACTGAAGCACATCTAGAGCAAAATATCAGACACCTCACCTAATGGGCTGAGCAATTGGAATCGAATGCTGCTGGGAGGAAGATGGTGTAGAAGTACCCTCAGTAGCTATAGTATTTGTAAAAATAGGAAAGGAACAGGGGGGTGAGTTTTGTAACCAAAACTCAGTGAGTGAGCCCTCATCTGGAACCCCTTTTCATGGGACACCAAAGAAGGTACACAACACCAAAATAATAACAATAGCAGTACCAGTATCAAAATATTTCATAATTATAATCAAGGTTGCAAATCTTGGTTTTCTATAATTTGACCTATAGTAGTCTAATAGAGAAATAGTAATCTCTGAATACAAATGTCTGGTCATATATGGGCGTTACGTATCGCTGTCCCCAGTATGACAATAAGTCTCTGAATATCTCTAGTCATATCTGGGCGTTACATATCGCCGTCTCCAGTGTGCTAATCAGATTCTAAATATCTCTAGTCACATCTGGGCATTACGTATCGCCGTCCCTAGTGTGACAATGAATTATTTGTAATCTCTGGCCCGGGCTACTTGGTACCAAGGTTAACATATTAATTGCCATTAACATACAGCCTGTTTCTCTATAGTTACTGCCAGCTCAGCCAAACCTCATTCTCGTCTCTATCATTTTCAAAGTATTCTATCCTAGGGTTCAAAATCTCTTTTATATAACAGTATACAGTATCAATATCATATAATCATAAAACCAGTTCTAATTGATCAAAATTTCAATACAACTATATGAAATCTCATTCTGAATGATAGATGTCCCATGGTTTTTAAGAAAACATATTCTTTTATCCAACCAGTAGTCCATAACACAATATTCCACAGAAAATCTTAGCAGTTCAGAAAATAAACTCTAAAATCATATATACTTTCATGTTTAGGTGAGAATAGATATAATGATTAAAATAGAAGCTGCAGATGTGAACTCACTCACCTGGAGTGACAGCAGACACAGGAATGGCACCAACAGAATTGTGGGGAGTGAGAACAGCACTAGTATCTATCAATAAAGCAATAGAATTCTAGATTAATGGCTAAAACCTCTATATAACTCAAATATATTCCTAACATGCTGAGAGAACTCTACCTCCTTTGAGAGGTAGGAAAATCTTATGCCAACCCCCCAAAAATCAAGAGAAATGGAGAGAATAGAAGAAAAATCACTAGAATAACATACCTTAAAGCCTTAGAAGTGAAGTATTGAAGTTGATTTTAAGAGAAAATGAAAGAAATGGAGTTAGGAGTGAATTTTTGGGGGAGAGAACTGAGTTCTTCGAGTTTGGAGGTGTGTTTTGTGTAAAATGAAGATTTTGGACCCTGAACGGGGATATTTAACGCTCTGATGACCGCCTGGGCGGTTTCTAGTGAGGTTCGCACCGACTTATTTTCGTGATGATTGCTTGGGCGGTCACAACGACCGCCTAGGCGGTCTCTAGATTTTTTTTTTAAGGGTATTATACTTAGTGACCCTAAGGTAATTAAGGATGTAAAATGTATTGTCGCTTGGTGTGGTTAAATGGCTAATTGTACCTTAATTAGTGATAATCGGGCCTAATCAGGCTTAATTAGTGCTAATTAATATTAATTAAACACTACTCAACCTTAATTAATATCCAATCACTATAATTAGATAAGTAGTAGTCACTAGATACCCAGGACTAGTTCTCTATCACTAATCAAGTTTAATCAAGCTTAATTGAGCTTAATTATGATTAATTACACTTAATTAAGGCTAGTTGGTTTAATTAAGGAAATGAAACATGATTAATTACTTAAGAGTTTCTAATTTGTCATCAATCACCTGATCATCACTAATCTTACTATTAATTAAAGTGTAGTGACAAAAAGACAAGGAGACATGAAAATGTTACCAATCACTACACTTGACTTCTATGACTACAAGTTTATAACACAATTAAGGACTAAGTACTTCTTCTATTTAAAATAATGACATCCTTAATGGTGATAGTACTTTATTAATTCAAATTAATCTTAATTAGATCAAGTTAATCCTATTTTAACCTTTGCTTTTACTAAACTACCCTTAATTAGTATACTTTCTACCTAATCTACCTATACCTTTTTTTACCAAATACCTATGAACCTAATCTAAAAAAAAAAAACAAACACTCACCCACTTCCTCCTAGTGATATATTTTGCCACAACACACTACACACACACATTCTCATTTCATTTTCTTGTCATACACATACAAGACTCAACAAAAACTCTATAATCTTCAGCATCCATCCTCATCATCCTCCATAAGTATTCCTAACCTCTAACTTCTTCATTTCGCCTTCAAATCCAACACGTAAATATACATTTTCATATCTCTTCCTACTAACAAACCTAAATCCATCAATAGTTTTTCAAGAAAAGGTCCCTTCCTACCTATTTTTGTGATGGCTGAATGGGTATGCTGAGGAAAAAAGGAGTTTTGCGTATGCTTAGGAAAGGAGAAGTTTTTGCTTCCATTTCCTTGCTAGCAAGCTTTAGGGAGCTCCACTTGCACTTGTCCTTTAGAAAAAATTTCTTTTGGTAAGGTTTATTTTCAAACTTGTCTTACTTCATTTTTCCATCTTTGTTAAATAGACTTGAGTTTTGATGAGGTTTTTGCTTGAAAATTGTTTCTTTTATTGAAAATCTTCTTTTTTTTTTTGCAAAATGTTTGAAAATCTTTTCTTTTTCTTCCCACTAGGTTTCGACCTTTTTCACTTCTTGTAGATGGGGATTTTGCGTCAAAATCTAATCACGCATCCTTGATGTACATTGAAAAAATGTCACTTTTATATATTTTACAAAATTTTTTAGTTAGCTTTGTTTTTCTTTGACCTAGGTGGGTAGAAGTGTTTGCTCCAAAAACCACTGAAAATTTTGAAATCTTAGGGGCAGAACTATATTTTCAATAGAATGAAGGTGATAAATCTAATTTTTTAAAAATAATTTTGGGATTGCTTTGAAATTGTAATATAGTTTAGGGGCTTTTTAGCAAAATT
This sequence comes from Dalbergia cultrata, assembly GCA_031216105.1. NCBI lineage: Eukaryota > Viridiplantae > Streptophyta > Magnoliopsida > Fabales > Fabaceae > Dalbergia > Dalbergia cultrata. Next base: position 32,011,830 of record CM062353.1, on the reverse strand, counting down.
AGAAATTTTATAGTCCTTAAAATTAAATTTTTAGAACCTATACTTTAAAAGATGGTTGGCCACGGTTTTCACACATCTTAGGAAGAGAGAAATGTGTTTTTAAAACTATTTATGTCATCAAACTAAAGCCATTTATCTTATGAGACTTTTAACAGTGATTTTGGATGTATTAATAACTCTTGAATATCTGCTCACTTGTAACACCCCAAAATTTATTTCAAAAATTTTATTTAGACTTTATTAATCAGAATTTCACGATTTTGATAGGGTTAGACGAGATAAGAATGACTTGGTGATCATGAACCAAAAAAAAGTGAATAGTGACCATGCAAGCCCTGCAAACTCGTCAAGACCATTGAAACCATAGAGTTGGGAGCCGAAGATGCCCGAGACTAGGAAAATAAGAATTTTAGACCCGAAATTTAATTTCAGGAAACATCTGTTTTCACGAATATGGTATTTTACCCATTTGGTAAAATATCGATGTGTAGTTTCTTATACCGTATGAAACTTGCAGTGTTAAGTTGCCATCTAGGGTGACAAATTGGTTGTAACATCCTCCTAACCACCATGCATTTCTCAAGTGTTATCTGTAAGCTCTAGAACCCTTTAGAAAGTATGAGCTTTATTGTTTTGAATGACAACAAAGCCAATTTAAAGAAAATATTTTGAAGAATGACTCATGGCTGCCTTGAGTTTCTTGACAAAGCTTAACAGCTATTTCTGAAGTGCATTACACAAACTTGAGTGAGAATAATTATTACTTTACATGTGCAAACATGTTTTATCTCGTGGAAAGAGAATGAGCTTAAATGAAGTGAATATTATATCGCGTAAAGAACGCTTACATGCATTAAGGAATGTAGCAAATCAATACAGGAACAAGAAACCAAGAAAAAGGTCTTTAGACAGTAACACAAAATGATCAGTACACTAAAGAATGAGGAAATCACGCAAACTCTGAAAGTAATGTATTCAGTCGACAATCATCATAATCGCAAATCATTCATCATTAAAAGCCAAGATTGAAGACTGGAGGACCAAAGAATGATCAAGGAACTGATTATGTATATTAAAAAGCTCACTTAATTGTGGAGCACAGAACGCTACAAGAAATGGAGGGAAATTTGAAATTCAATTTTCAAATCTTGAATCAAACCTAGTTTTATAACTGGTATGTCATTTGTTCTGCCTGATTGGTCAACCATGAAGGAGGAGTTCAGAAACCACAATCAAAAAGTAAAAAGAAAGAGATACATTAGAAACCTTTACAATACAACGGCTTCTGTAACCAATGTGATAATTTTATCAGCATAACTTTTGTAGACTAACGTTCCAAGACACAATAGATGATTTACATGTGTCACTTGGAGATTTAATCAAGGGCAATGGTCATGAAGAAGGACCATTATAAGTGGAGATGTTATGATTAAAAGCTAATGAGAGAGTTGAAGACATAAGAGTGGAAACTCTAGAAAAATTTCTCCACACTTCTTATGATGTTCATCATAATATGTAATTTGTGTCCTTGAAGTGCAAAATCTTCTTTCTATGCTCTGTAATTATTTGTATACTCTTCTTAGGAAGAGATGGTAGAAAGAAGTCGCTCTTGTTTTCTAGGTTTGTTCTATTGAATATTTGTGAGAAAACTTGAGCGTAGGTTAGTTTGAGTAGCAACCCAAACACATAATCTTTGTATCCTTGATCTAGTAGTGATTAGAGCAAGACATAGCTTGGAGAGGGTAAGGTAGAACTACTTGCAATGCGATAACAGAGGCGTTCTGCTCATCTCCAGCTTGAAGAGACTGTGCAAGAACTACTCGCAACTTGTTAATGGAGGCATTCCAGTCATCTTGGTTTAGCTTGGAGAGGCTGGGAAGAACTACTTGCAACGTGGCAGTAGAGGTTGTCTACTAGTCACGGTTCAACTTGGAGAGGCTGGTTCAAGACTACTCGATTAAGCTTGGAGAGATTGGTTCAAGATTAATCAGTTCAGCTTGGAGAAGTTGGTTCAAGACTACTCAGTTAAGCTTGGAGAGGCTGGTTCAAGACTACTTAGTTCAACTTAGAGAGGCTGGTACAAAACTACTTGGTTTGTGATAGTAAAAGTTGTCTACTATTCACTATGAGAGCTTGGGAAGGTTAATGTAAAGACTATCCAGTTTACTTTCTCAAGTTAAGAAAGTTGTTATTGATGGAATCTCAACTTGTCTACTACTCATTCCTTTGTTTTCCATGTAGTCATATGATGAGCTACCATATAATATGTATATTTCTTTTTCAAAACATATCAGGTAGAATAAGCCTAAGTTTGATAAAGAAACTCATAAGGAAAATACAAATTATGTTTTCAAACTCTAGGCATTAGAAGCTGAAGTATAAGAATTGAATTAGAAAGATTTAAGAAAGTTATTTCTGAATTTGAGAAATCTTCATGGCTGCTAAAATTCTAAACTAAGCAAATGACAAAAGGTCCTAAAATCTTAAATTATGCTTGAAGATCAAAGGCCATTATTTCAGAAAATAAGTTTGAGAAATGAACAAGAGATCAGAAGTAAAAAGAAATAAAACCTAATCTAAGAATCATCATCATAGTCTCTTTTACCATCCATCACAAGAAGAAACACCCATATGACAAATGATTCTCAAAGAAGAAATCTGTTAGATAAGATGAGAAACTTCTCCCTGAATGACTAGCCAAGATGGACTCAAGAAAGTTGAGTACCAAAATCAAAATTCTTTTATTGCAGGTACATCTGAACATTACAACTATAAAAGGTTCCTTAGAGCTTAAAAAACAATAACTATCTCAAACATCTTCCCTGGCTCAGAAGGAAAATCAGGATTAGGATACTCAACATCTCCAAATGGCTTAAATTCGTTGATGAAAAGTATTCGAAAAAAACTTTGCTAGCTGTCATTTAGGAGTGGAAGAAAGCCTCGAGGAAAAGAGTCTTAAGGACATTTCTGATAGCAAGTGGATGGAAGCCAAACCTTTAGAAAGTAAACTACAAAACTCAGATACTTCAAAAAGTATGCTAAGAACTGTAAAGAAAAATAAAAAAAACATTTATGAGTAAAAAGGAAAGTAATCTGAAAGTTCTAGGAAACATGTCATTCCTAAGAAATATGTCAAACTGTGCTTCCGTCTCCACCATTGTGCCTGAATATATGAAAAAAGCTTTGAGCAATCAAAGTTAGGTGGATACTTTACTACAAGAATTGAACCAGATCAAGAATATGCAAAGAGTGAATACTTGAAGAAAAAAAAAGTCATCATGAGTTCAAAATGACGAGCCATATGGAACTAAGAGATTCCAGAATGCTATCATTATCTTGAAAGATTTAAGACTCCTGACTGTGCAAAGAAAAGAACATACCTCTGATGCCTAAGGTGAAATTGGAGATTGTTACAAACTACCACCCCCAATTAGTGCAGATAAGGAACATCCAAAAGATCAGATATCAAGGTATTCCTAAGATCCCTATAATACTAATGATATTGGTCTTGTTTAGAAAGCCATATAATACTGGTGATAATACCAGTCTTGTTTAGAAAGTCATATTCAGCACTATAGATCCATGCCTCTAGTTGAAAAACTTGTTTAAAATCGCATTCAAAAATTGTTTTAATTGCTGCATCATTTTCCAAAAACTTTGCATAAACATTCATACACAATATTTCTAGGTATTCTCCTTTCCATAGCTCCGATATGAAAATCGCATAAAGAAATCCTTTTGGAAGATAAGCTCATTCCCTAAAATTAGAAGATTTGATCAACTGCTTAGGAAATAGAAGAAATGGTAACAAAAGAGAAGAGGAAGTTTAGAAATCTGGGAACATTTGGTGTTATGAAAGTCAGAGTGTAAAGATGACATGAGAATCAAAACATCACAACATTTCAAGGGATTAGAAAGTGAGAAGTGAAGCTAAGAAATTAAGCCCTTCAGAATGTAAATCTAAAGAGTCAGAAATCATTTGTGCTAATTAAAGATAATAGGGCGGGAAAATTCCCCTGAGCCACGTTGTCTCGCTCTCCCCCATGATTGGACATCGTAGTTAGTCACATCCCATCACATAAATAACCCCCTACACTTTACAAGGTATAATCAGTTACCTTCGTGTTCCTTCATATACTTCCTCTATCGTTTCATATCTCACTAAAACTATTTATCACCCCCTAAAACCCTCTCACTTCATCCTAAACTGATTGCCATATCTCTTTTCTCATATCTTTCCAAGGCTTAATTTTTCTTCATCTTTCTTTCATAAAAAATGGCCGAAAACAAGAGACGTGATCATTCTACTAAAGAAAGAGCTTCTTTCCATATGTTTGATGATCCGTATATGCAGGATCATGATGAAAATAACTTTGCTTCAAGGAAAATGGTTCCAGGGAAAACCCTGGGCAAAGACCTTCTTGAAGAAATATCAATTTTTGATGAAGTATTGTCATTTCAAAAATGGGAAAAATATCTGGAGATAAACGAACGAGTTTATCCAAGGATAGTTACTGCCTTATATTCTCAGCTAGAAGGAAACTGAGCATCATCCTTGAATACTGTAATCAGGAACTGCACCATCAAGATCACTCCTTTGGGACTTTCCAAAATCATTGAAGCACCCAATGATGGACTTATTTGTAGTTCCACTCCTGGTTAGGTTCATTCTCTAGGAATCAGTGAAGGAGATATTTCAAGGTATCTAACTGATTTCATTCTTCATAAGCCAAATGAAATATCCACTGCCATGCTAAGTGCTAGGGCTAAAAAAGTCTATACAGTAGTGCAATTCTCTATCCTGCCCCATATAGGAAGCACAGATGCACTAGTAGGTATGGATTGCATACTCTTGTACTGTCTAATGGCAAAGAGGAAACTGAATTTGCCAAGACTTATCCTGGACTATATGCTGAGTGCTACCACAAAAAAAAAAAGTGGAGAACTCCCAATGTTCCATGTGGCATGCTACTAATGATGCCTTTTTAGAAGATGGATCATCCACTTATCATGAAGAAGTATGTATATTTGGAAGGAACTGTATTCACGCCATCATCATTTTGAACCTTAACAAAAAGGCTCACCATTCCAACTTTTGAGTCAACACGGCAAAGTACCCAAACAAGAGGTATTTAAGCTAGAAAGGCCTTTCAGAAGACTGAGTTTCAACAGGAGAAAGCTAAAGGAAAAAGGAAGATAATCCTCATTAAAAGTGAGGCTGAGAACTCAGAGGAAGAGGAATTGAATCAGATTTGGCATACAAATAAAAGAACAAAAAGAAAATAAAAGTTGGCATCTCAAGAAACTCAGATGGGAGCCAAACTAGTAAAAAATCATCAGTAGAAAAGATAGTTAGCTCAAATGCAAACAGATGTCCATCTATGAGTCCAAAATATCTATACTGTAGAAAGAATTCAAAAAGTACAAAGAGGTTGGCTATCAAGTTATTCTTACATACTTTAAAGATGAAAATGAAGAAGAGAAAAAAGAAGAACAAGTAGGAATATCCTTATCTGAAGAAGAAGAAGAAAGTCTGCTAAGAAGTGAAAAGGCTAAAATAAGTGAAATAATCAGGCTAAAATCCACAGTAGAGATATCATCAGTGGAGAAAATCATTGAAGAGCTAGATGAAGAGGACCATAGACATGAGACTGCTACTATTTTAATGGTGCCTCAACCTCCTCCTTCTATTCATATTATTCAAATATAAGAGGAAGAAGAAGACAAATCATCAGAAGACTCGTTTGGCTGATGAAGCCACTGTTTCTGCCTCGACTCAAAACCCTGAAACTATTGCTACCCTTATTCTCGAGCCTACCTCTGTGCCTAAAACTTTCAGCTTAAAATTCAATCATTTGATTTGGTAACAAAATTAGACAAAATTAGTACTACAGACTTGGCTGATTATATAGAAACCTTGACCCTTTAAATTTTCAATTTTTTAAAAATAGAAAAAATGGTTAAAAGGACTCAAGAAAATTTTTGGAAACACTTCCATCTGTTGGCTTCATCGTATAAAAATTTTAATCTAAAATAACATCTTTAACCGTGTTAGAAAAATCATGAAATTTGACCTGCTTGCTTGAAATTTGAGTTTTAGTAGCATAACACACAACTTCTTTTGAGAAAAAAAAGTTTTCTAACAACATTCAGTAAAACTAAAAATCTTGAGCCAAATCATTCAAATAAATTTCAAAATTAGTTTTGAGAAAAAGAGGTTAAAGAAAACCCCACTTGGCCCTTTGAAAGCTTAAGCCTTTGTTCTTAGTTTTCTTCAAAGGTTTCACACCAAATTCTTGATCTGACTTTCTCAAATCCTCTTGTGACATAACCAAACAACAACTGTTTTGATGATATGATGAGGTGAGGGTTTGTGATGAAGAGTTGATTTGGAGTTTACAAGAAATAGTATGTTATTTGAACTTTTGATTATGGAGTTTTTCGATGAAAATTAAGGTTTCTAGCTAGGGTTCATGTTATTACTAGAGGAAGATGATGATGATAGCTGATTTGGGGGGCTGCTAGTCGAAATTTTGGGAGTGAAATGATAAGATTTTGATTTTTTTGCATTTTGGGATAATATACACATTAAATTCTATTAAAAATGTATTTTCCTTAAAGATAAATATGTAAGTTTTTATAACTTCTCCATTATTTCTTTAAAAAGGCAATGGTGTGGCTTCTTATAAGCCACAGATGTAACACCCTAGAGTTATTCAGAAATTAATTGAAGCTTTATTAATGAGAGTTTCAATATTCTGACAAACCTAGTGATGATGGGGATGACCAAGTGGACGAGTAGAAAAAAAAGTAAATAGTGATTTGTGGGCCTCACGGCCCGTCAGGATAGTCGAAACCATAGATTCGGGGCCAAGAGATGCCCGGAACTGAGAAGACATATGATTAAGGTTAGAAATAGTTAGAAATAAAGATTTTATACTTGAAATTTAATTTTGGGCAATATCTTTTTACCTGGGTACAGTGTTTCACCGTTCGATAAAATTTCAGTGTGCGATTTTTAACACTAAAAATTAGTTTAATCTTTACAAAGGAAGATGTTAATCCATTCAAATCAAATGAATGGCTAGGATTCAATCTTGAATAACAAGATCAAATCCTAGCCATCTATTTTAGTTTCTTTTTATAAAGAAATTAGACTTAATAATTAAATAGTGTTTTCAACTTAGTATAAGATATACATAAGCTACCAAACTTCATTAAATTCACCTATCTTGTTTGGCCAGCAAGAGAAGAATAGCCACCTCCATTTTTGCTTCATGAAGACCATCAAAAACTTGATTCAAACCTCAAAATCCTTGACTAGATTTGATAAAACCACAAACTCCTTTAACTAAACTTACTGCCCTCATCAAGATCTACCAAATTAACCGAATTAAATTTCAATTCCTTACCATTCCTCACCTTGATACCTCATACCTTGCTGCCTAAGGAAGGGTTTGGTGTTGGTTTGGAGGCCTTGAAGTGAGCAAACTCCTTATTGGAACATCCTTTGGAGCAAAGATCCTTAAGTCTCCAAAAGTAGGGTTTTGTAATCTTAATTGTTAAAATTCTGTTTTCGTTCAGATTTTGAGTTTAAATTTGATAATTCTAGTTCTAATATGAGGTTATACATAGATATTAATGTATTTGCAGAGGTGGAGTAGTTTGGTATTGTTGAAAAATCATTTTTGTCAAAAGGAGTTTTGGACAATCTTGCTGGAATTTTGGTTTTCTTGTAGGCAGAAACTGGTCTCGATTTTTCTGATGTATTGTAGGTATTTTTATTGTCTAAAAAAATTATATGTTGAAGTTAACATCTGAAGCTGATCCCATGAATTTTTTTAAGCTTTGTTTTGAACTATTACTACTTTAAAAACATCATGAACTAAAACTATGCCTGTGCTACCTGAATTGTTGGACCTAAAGCTGTGAATTTTGCTAATTTTGTTACTATAGTAGATGATTGAATTTTCATTTGAAATTTTTTTATGTCATTGTAAACATATAATTTAACTATGGATTTTATTCTGAATTTAATCAATCCTTTGCTAGGGTTAAAAATTATGGAACTCTAGCTTTGAGTTGAGATTAGGTGGTCGCTAACCACTAAATTTGTAGAATTTTTTAAACATAATTAGAGAATGATTCTTACTCTAAAATTTTTACAAGAGCTTGGAAACACATTGAGGTGTTATGGAGAATTTTTAGAGCCTTTGGATTGGTTATTTGGTATAAAAAGTAAATTTTACTACTTAAGTGAAAAATCTGCCAAGGTGCTGGAAAATGAACAAAAGTTTTGAATTGATAAGATAATGTCCTTTGATTCAAATTTGATGAGTATAAATGCATGCCATACACTTTAAAGATTGGTTGAGGCATACATGAGACTCACTTGTGATTGAATGCCTACATGTTGTTTATACGTACATTTGAAAAAAAGAAAAGTACATGATGTATTTAAGTGACAAAAGAGCATGTAGGAACTTCAATTGTGCATGTTATAACATATAAGTAAAATATAGACAAGACTTATGTTGGGTAAAAGGGAAAGTAAAAAGAAACATTTCCTTAGAGATATTATGAGTCGGTAGACGTATCGACTAGGAACAGAACTGTGTGAGATTTGGAACAAGGAAAAATGACGTCTGATGATAACGTATAGGAATGAGCTTATGTCCTGATAAGCAGTCTATTACCCATTGTGGAGTTATCCACTATAGATACCATTAGGTATAATTTACCCATTGTGGAGTCATCCACTGCAGATACCATTTTGCATAGAATTAAGTCTTCCTTATGTTGATGAAAAGAGGAAAATGCATTGAATTGAGTTCCATGGTTATAAGAGAAAATGCATGATTATTACTATTTCTGCATATGGACTTTACATGATTTATGCACAATAGTATTTATGCACATGATTGTGCATGAGAATTTCCTATATGAATGAATTTATTAGTTATGTTTGGCTCATACCCTACTGAGAATTTTATAATATTCTCATCCCTACGTTTGTACATATTTTGTATTATTCATATTCAGTTGATGTCGTCCATGATCTTTTGCCTTGATTCTCCACAATGACTGTGGCATTATAACTCAGTACTAGATTTCAAGTATGTAGTAGGCTACTCACAATTTCGAGCTTAAGTGCTCTTTGGTCACTCATTTAGTTCGTCTGTTTCACTGTTGATTTTGATACCGCCTTTCCTTACGATAGCGTACCCCTTTACTTAGCACACCCAGTTGTATTTGACGTCCCTCCTACATCACCAGTATGCCCTCTAGGAGATGCTCACTCTTCATCTTCCTTTTCAGATTCTAATCCACCTATAAGTCCCAATGCCCCCGTCGGAGATGATGCCATCATACTGATGGCATATAGGTTTCCCTAGGAGAGCCGGAGATGCTCAGGGACTCTTTTGCCTGTACATAGTAGTAGATTAGCTTTAGAACCCATGAGCATGTAGATAGTTCTTATTAGATGTTTTTGAGGTCCATTTATATGTATATGTAAATTTTGTTAGGCTTTGGTAGTTGAGAAGGTTAGGTTAGACATTGAATGTTTTTTTCTTAATTGAGTTCTTGAATAGTTTTATAAGTGGACTAACTTACCTTTCAGTATGATGTATATGTTTTAAAGACCTGTAAATGGGGTGTGTATGTGTGTGTGTGTGTGTGTGTGTGTGTGTGTGTATGTGTAAGTCCTTTTTTGGCAAACATTGTAACATCTATTCCAATACCATATCTTGCAATATATGAGTTTAATCTACTTTCTTTTATTTCTCTCAACTACTATAAATCTTATTAGAAAGTGACACTCTTCTAGTTATAATGATAATGTAGATAAAAGTGTGCACGATAAGGGGGGTTGAATTGTGCTTTTCTGAAATCTTCATTTTAAATTTGAAACATTCAACATAAAACAAACTATCAAAGCATGAAGCTTGAAGTGCAGCGGAACAATGGTTAGATGTTTCAGAAAGAAGTTTTCTGAAGCTTAACAATGGTTATGTATTTTAATTATACTTAATTAATGACTAACTTAAGGTACATAAAATGAAAATTGTAACACCCTAAATCTTAACCCAAGACTACTAGTATGTACTTAGGTTAATCTTTAGAATATTACCTCTTGGTCTCATCTTTACTTAGAAAATACTTAGCGGAAATATGGGTAAAATTTTTCTTTTTGGAATTTAAAATCAAAGTGAGAGCCACGTACGAATCTTTAAGAGGAAGCATAGAGAAACATATAAGCAAAGCATAAAGAAACACATCATATCATGGAGACATCAACTGAAACATAGTTATATATATATATGCTGTGCCTACCCAAAAGGGAAGGACTATTCAATACATCGGGAAGCGGAATACAACTGAAATGCAATACATGGAAATCATAAAAAGCAAATACAAGAGAAACAACACCCATACCCATGTGCACCTAGAGTAGACAACCTCATATACAAAAGAAGGTTTGTCCTTAACTATGTGGCGTGTGTGCACTAACTACTACCCCTCCTATGTCTACTCCTGCTGGTCCGAGTACTGTGGGGTCGAGTTGATCCACTAACGAATCTCGGCAGGAGTGGTCGAGCGCATCATCGAGGCATGTCCACCGCGGCGAGGGCGCATAGATGGCCGACGAGCCAACCTCGGCTGGACCACCGTCTCCTCACTCCTAGCCCTCATCTGTGGGGGAGTGGGACTGGAGCTCCAACTGTACATGTGTGATGGCGGGTCCTCGGACGGGTCTGTCTCCGAGTACTGGGTGCGAGGCGCATACTCTGGGTAGTCGCGTGCCGCTGATGTCTTGGGCTCCATGCGGAGAATCTGCTCGTCGCGTGGTCTAGCTTGCTTAAAAATCCCGTTATGACGGTAAGGAGCAGTCGGGGTAAAACGGTAACTCGGGACTGGGTGTGCGAATGGTCGTCCCATGAACATGAATACTCTCACTGTACAGCGACCCTCAAATGGTATAACCCGAGTGCCGGGTCATGGTGCAGCTCCCATACCGGGGTGTCGATGAAGAGTACGAATGTCGCCATCTGAAGATATGACGGAAGAAAAGAGAGAGGGAATGAGAATCTTTCTAAAAGAATTCTCAGTAGGGTTATCCCTACCTAGGTGACATCGTCACATCCTCAGGAACCTTGGGTTTATTTCTAAAAAGGTGTTTCTAAAGTGTTATTTATCCAAGGTCTGTCATATTTTACCATGCGTCTTATAACTAAGCATGAAATATACTAATGATATGAATGCATCATAAAGGTATACCAAACAATAGAATAACTCAGAAACATTATAGCATTGGTATAGGTATACGACATTGTAAACTTTAACTTTCATCTCATGGGGCCACCCTAAAACATCTCTAGGTTATGAGCTCATACCTTAACTAGTCGTCACTAGTTCTTATTTATCCTATGATAAGCGTAACATATACATAATCCCGACTTAACAGTGCGGGCTAGGGGGCAATTAAGGATCACCTCTCTTAGGGTCATTTCCTCTTTGAAACGCTGTACTAGCAACTAGTGCATCGTAGTTTTGTCCACTTTGGCAAGCTCTATGTCAATACCCTCACGGATTTGTTTTCTTGGGGGTGCTCGGCTAAACCGGTGTCACCCAAGAAGGCGTCTCAGTGTTGTGTCACATTTAAATTCTCATAAAGTGTTAATTCATAGATACATCATTATTCGTTACATACATCTTTTTCATCATCACATGAAACTTCTTCATAGTGTGTACATAAAACCATAGCATATACATCATCACATAATCACACCTTAGACAATCATTCATACAAACTCCCAAGCTTATTATGTTATGAACCTATAGTATGTTATGCTTTGGTTCTTTTGAGTCTTAAGCTTGCAAACTAATTGTTCTAATATTATTCTTAACCTCTCACACACCTATAGGTTCACAACTAATAAGTTTTACTAATTTTTATGCTCGAGGACCTATCCAAACAGCACTATGTAGATTTGGACAGCTTTGTATTTGTGTGATTACGGGGTTCTAGAAATTACGGTTTAGACCCCTTAAAGTCTTTAACTCACATTCTAAGTTATTGATCATCAAAACCTAGTCTCTTGGGAACCTATGAGGTTATAACTAAGTATTTCTCACCTCACACTATGGTCAAAAACATCTCTAAACCTCAAGGATGCAGAATTTGAAATCCTAACTTTACGGGTACCTAGGAGTTACAACAATGACCCTTTCTAAGTTTAGTTTGCTCCTAAGGCTTCAAGATTAAGTCCTAAATCAATTATGAGTCATTCCTACACATTTAAACCAATTTAAAACCATGATTATTAAATCTAAACCTTGCTGGACAGAATCCAGAAAATTACATAATTAAAGGATCTAAAATTCTCAAATTAATTCTTTTCTTGTTACTAACTTATCCTATCTTTCACATATGAGTCTTAACATTATTTTTACTCAAACATAGGCACATTATCATCACCAAAACAGCACATGCAGTGGCAGCAAGGAGCAAGGAAGAACCGAAAATATACTTCTCCATAAAAGGCATAAAACATAATTTCTAAAGCACATAAAATACTAGTTTCTCTTGGAATTCTTTTAAAACTCTCAAAGCTCATTTATAAGCAATTTTAACACCTAAAATCATAAGAATATTTAAGAGGGCAGTGACTAATTCATCTTTGTCTCAAGAGGTTCTAAATTCTCAAAACTTGGTTCCATGCATTCCTTAAACTCACTTAAGCTTGGAAAAATTGTAAGACATAGTCTCAAATACTTGGAAACCTCAAGACCTCTTAGGGCCGAAATATGAACCCAAGAAAACACATATTGTTAGACCTTTGTTGAGACAACAATGGGCAAGTCTTTGAGCTCTAGATTCATTTAGGTGATGACATAAAAATAAACATGCTTATGCACTTATTTTAGGTTCCATTAGAAAGTAAAGTGATAGCACAAAGTAAATGTGAATGCAACTCATTATTATCTTGGTATTAAGTGAGAACTTGAAATATAAACATGATAATGCATAGCTTGAAATATAAACATGATAATGCAAGTTCATTCATTATCTTGGTATTTAGTGATAGCAAGGAAGTAAACATGATATGCAAAGCATAAAGTAAACATGATGCAAGGTTCATTTTATGATTAACTAGAGCTCATTCAAGACTTTAACAAGACAACAACCCAATACAATATCTCAAAGATCTTAACACAAAAACCGAAAGTCATATAAAAGAGAAAGAAAGTGAAACTACATCAAGTTCTTTATTAAATACCCAAAACCCCTATCTAGAGAAAAATCTCTAGAATGTGCCGGCCAACTTTAAGGTTGACAAGGATAGGCTTGGGCTTTTAGAAATCCTTAGATTAATTTTCTTAAGTTGAAAAACTATGTGAGTTAGATACCATATAGATGAAGTCATAAGAAAAGGAAAACTCAAGCTTTAGAGGTTCCTTTGAGATGAACACAATGTCATCATCTAGAAACTCTCATCATCAAGCTATCATGCTCATAACAAGGCCTAGAGGCCGAAATGAAAAGAAAAGGAGAAACAAAGGAAAGTTCAAAAAGAATCCAAGAGGAAACTAGAGAAAAACACGTTCTTGAGCAAAACAAAGTTTGAAAACAAATCCCTACCTTGTGATGAAGGTAAAAGCTTGGACTTGAAGATGGAAATGAGATGAGCAACACCTCCTAGGATGGCGATGATGATTCGGCCTTGATGAAGGAAAAGAAAGGAAATGTGTTTTGGGTGAAGTTGTGTTTGAGGTGTGGTATTTGAGAGGTTTGATGATGGTTCAAGGCTTTGGGGTGGTGTTTGATGGTTGAGAGGTGATGATGAGATGAAGAGATGAAGAAGATAAAGATGAAAAGAAAGGAAGAACACTCTTGAAACTTTGAGAGAAAAAGAAAGAACTAGCAAGATAACTCTAAAACTCTAAACTTAGCAAATGCTTCAAGGTGCAACAAGGCTATCACAAGCATCCTATTTATAGAAAAACAAAACCATGGAGGAGTGAGGGGAGGGTGCTGGCCGTGTGGTTTGAGAGAGGAAGGAAGAGAAAATATCTCTTACACAAGGTCATTCAAACATGGTTTGAAGTATGGAAGCTATGCTACAAAGTATGGCTTGATGTGAGTTAATTTCCTATCAAATTTTTATGAAATTAGGCTTCTAGAAACTTGACATGGCTGGAACTTTTCCAGCCACAAATAAATGGGAAAAATGGGTTGTTTTAATTATTTATTCATGTGGAAATTCAAGCTTGATTGAAAGTTATGACAAGGTATAGTGTATGTGACTTGAGGTATGGCCTTGGAGTGTTGAAAAATTGAACATGTGATGCATAATGGGGAGAAGGGTACACGGCCAGGCTCAAGACAGCAGAGAGGAGGTGAGTTTTGACCATTTAATTGTGTGTTAATGGTAGGTTTAGATGTGTATTAGCTTAGGTACAAGGTTAGGAATGATTAAGCTTAAGTTTAGGTAACTAAGAATGTAATTTAGGGAGTTTATGACAAGTTTAGAAGTGCTCATACATCATTAGAGAATTTTAAACTCATTTATGAATAAACAATGTGTAACACAATTCCATGATTTAAGGAATTGGAAAGAGAAAATACTATTCAAGATTCTATGACTAGGTGTCTTGAAATTAAAATATGATTTTAGGTTGTAATTAAGTACTTTTTGGTTCTAATCAACTTTAATAAATTATTTTGACTCAAGATTAATTAAGGAAATTAATTAACCTTCGATTAGAGCCTAATATTGCTTAGGTTTGCTTAATCACGCGATTAAGCGTAAAAATACGAAACTAGGGGCAAAACTGTAATTTTGCACTAATTTTGCCCGGGACTTCTAAAATTAAAACTGAGGTCAAAGAATACATAAAAACGCCTTTTAAAACCATCTGGAGAAGTTTCGGGTTCATCCGGCACTTGCAAATGGGTAAAACACCACATGGGCGTTTTGGTCATTTTGACCCGAAAACTCGAAAAACGAGATTTTCGATCCCGGGAAGGTACACAAGTTATCTAATCCCCTTCCAACATTGAGTTTGCCCTTCGAGTACTGCCCAACTGGCTTTCCTCAAATTCCGGGCTGAAAATGACCTCAGGGGCATTTTGGTCATTTTCACTCTAACAGAAAAATCGGGGCGTTACAAAAATAAAAAAGTTAGGGAAGAAAAAAATGAACACAAGTATTTTTATACTGGTTCGGCCAACCTGCCTACATCCAATACTCAACACATGTTGAGATTTAAATAAACAACAACTTTCTCAACCTAAGAAAGTAAATTGGATAGTCTTTACAATAGCCTTCCCAAGCTCTAACTTGCACTGTGGCTGACCTTAACTACAACTTAATTGAGTAGTTCTGTACCAGCCTCTCCAAGCTGAACCAAGTAGTTCTGAACCAGTCTCTCCAAGCTGAATCGTGATAAGCAAATACCTTTGCTATCTCGTTGCAAGTAGTTTTACCTTAGCCTCTCCAAGCTATGTCTCACACTAATCACTTCTGGATCAAGGTTACAAAGGTTAAGTGTTTAGGTCGCCACTCAAATTAACCTATGCCTATGTTTCCTTAAGAATATTTGCTAATACAAACCTAGGAAACACAAGTGACTCCTTTCTCATATCTCTTCAGCAAAAGAGCATACAAATCATTACAGAATGAGGAAAGAAGATTTTTACACTTCAAGATGATTGATTACATAATATGATGAACAACACAGGAAGTGTGAAGAGATTTTACTAGCATTTCAGCTATTATATCTTCAACTCTTTCATCTGAATTTATGTATAACATCTCTATTTACACAGGTCCATCTTCATGACCATTGCCTTTTGATCAGATCTCCAAGTGACACATGTAGATTATCAGTTGTGTCTTAGAACGTTACTCTAGAGAGGTAGGCTGACAGACTTGTCACATTGGTTGCAAAAGCCATTATATTGTAGAGGTTTCTGATGTCCTCATTTTTCCTTTTACTTTATGACCATGCTTTATGAACTCCTCCTTCTAGAAGATATGATCATGAGTTAATAAGGTAGAAGAGATAACGTACCAGTTATAATATTGGGTCTGATTCGAGATTTGAATTTTGAAATTCAAATTTTCCCCCCATTTTCCTTAGCGTTTTGTGCTCCACAGTAAAGTGAGCTTTATGATGGTGCAATCAATCTCTTGAATTTTTCTTCGATTTTCCAGTCTCTAATTTTGATTGTTTGATGATGATTTCTTTGCGATTGTATTGATTGATGACTAAGTAACACGTTACTCTTGGACATGAATTGATTTCTTCATGTTGGGTGTACTTCCTGATGTTTCGTGCTACTTTTTGAAGATCCCTTCCTTGGTTTCATGATCTTTGGCTTGAACTGCTTTAGTCCTCAGGCATTTACACTTTCTTTTCACAAGATAATATTCATCTTTTTAAGCTTGATCTCCTCTCTCTTGAGATAAACATGATACTCATGTTTAGTGAAATTATTCCCGATTCAAGTATACTTATCTGCCTTTGGTCCATGAACATGAATACATTCTTTGCTTGAAATAACATTCACTTTCTTTAACTTAATCTCTTCCCATGAGATAAATCATGGTTGTGCATGCAAAGTGGAACATCATTCTTGCTTTAAGTCTGTATTATGCTTTAATTTGTATACATATTCTTCGCTTGACATAATATTCATTTTCTATTTAGCTTCATCTTTTTCCCTGATATAAAACATGTTTACACATGCAAAGTGAAATATTAATCTCGCTTTAAGTCCGTGAGATACAAATGGGATTAACTTGATATGCTTTGTCAAGAAATTCAAGGTAGCCGTTAGTCATTCTTCAAAGTATTTTCTTTCAACTGACTTTGTTGTTAATCAAAACATTTAAGCTTATACTTTCTAAAGGGTTCTAGAGTTTACAGTTGAATCGTGCTTTGGTACTTTCTTTAAATCTGAAACATTTAATGAAAAATATTATCCAGCTTTAAGCTTGAAGTACAATGGAATCCTGGTTAGTTGTTTCAAAAATTATATCTCTAAAGCATTTTAATAATGACGCAACTTTAACAATATTTCATCTATTATTAAATTAAACTGCATAACATAAAAATGAGAGATCAGGGAAGAGACAAATGGCATAAATATTTTTATACTGGTTCGACCAAACCTGCCTACATCTAGTACTTAACACATATTGAGATTCCACTAACAACAACTTTCTTAACTTGAGAACGTAAACTGGATAGTCTTTACATTAACCTTCCCAAGATCTCACAATGAACAGTAGACAACCTCTATTGTCACAAACCGAGTAGTTCTATACCAGCCTTTACAAGCTGAACTGAGTAATCTTAAACCAGCCTCTCTGAACTGAACCGAGTAGTCATAAACCAGCCTCTCCATATTGAACTGTGACTAGTAGATAACCCCTACTGCCATGTTGCAAGTAGTTCCTCCTATCCTCTCCAAGCTGAACCATGATGACCAAAATGCCTCCATCATCAAGTTGCAAGTAGTTCTTGTACATCCTCTTCAAGCTAGATCGAGATGAGCAGAACGCCTCTGCTATCATGTTGTAGGTAGTTTTACCTTATCTTCTCCAAGTTATGTCTTATTCTGATCACTACTGGATCAAGGTTACAAAGGTTATGTGTTTGGGTTGCCACTCAAACTAACTTACGCTCAAGTTTCCTTACAAATATTCAATAAAACAGACCTAGGAAACAAGGGCAACTTCTTTCTAATATATCTTCTTAAGAAGAGTATACAAATCATTACAAAGCATAGAAATAAGATATTACACTTCAAGGAGACTGATTACAAATTATGGTGAATATCATAAAAAAGTGTGGAGAGATTTTTCCAGAGTTTCTACTCTTATGTCTTCAGCTTTCTCATCAACTTTTAAGCATAGCATCTCTATTTATAGTGGTCCTTCTTCATGACTGTTGACCTTGATTAGATCTCCAAGTGACATGTGTAGATTATCTGTTGTGTCTTGTAATCTTTGTCTAGAAAGGTAGGTTGACAGACTTGTTACATCAGTTACAGAAGCCATTGTATTGTAGAGGTTTCTGATATCCTTCTTTCTTTTTACTTTCTAATCATGGTTTCTAAACTCCTCCTTCTAGAAACTAGGATAGTTGACTAATCAGGCAGAAGAGATGACATACCAGTTATAAAGCTAGGTTTGATTCGAGATTTAAAATTTGAATTTCAAATTTCCCCCCATTTCCTGTAGTGTTTTGTACTCCACAATTAAGTGAACTTTTTTACATGCATAATTAGTTCCTTGATCATTCTTTGGTTTTCCAGTCTTTAATCTTGGCTTTTTAATGATGAATGATTTGTGATTATAATGATTGTTGACTAAGTAAGACGTTAGTTTTAGAGTTTGTGTGATTTCCTCATTCTTTAGTGTGCTTCATGATCGTTCCATGTTACTTTCTAAAGACCCTTTTCTTGGTTTCTTGTTCCTGTATTGATTTGCTTTATTCATTAATGTATATAAGTGTTCTTTACATGATATAATATTCACTTCATTTAAGCTTATTCTCTTTTCACAAGATAAAACATGTTTTCACATGCAAAGTGATAATTATTCTCGCTCAAGTCCGTGTAATGCACTTCGAAGATACCTATTAAGCTTAGTCAAGAAACTCAAGGCAGCTATTAGTCATTCTTCAAAATATTTTCTTTAAATTGGCTTTACTGTCATTCAAAACAATAACAGTAAAGCTCATACTTTCTGAAGGGTTTTGGAGCTTGCAATCTCCACCTTTTTAGTGGTAACAAACCCATTTGAACAAAATCTTTTGATGAAATGTTGAAAGAAATAACTTAGAATATATTATGATAAAGACATTTTCTTTCAAGACATCACGATTCTTAAATCTTAGCAAGTCCTTTTCTTAAGGCATGATTGGATGTGTTCAAGAAAATTTTGAAGCCTTAAGTTAACTCAAATCAAAGCTGTTTGGGTTGTGATGATATTTTCTGATTTAAATAAGAATGTTTCTTGAAATTGTATCACAAAGACACTTAAGCAAATGTCATCATTTAAGTTCTACTGTACTAATAGCTTGATCCTTGTAATAAAAAGACTTTCTAAAATTTAAGTATACTTGAATAAATAGACAAGTAATACTTGTGATATTCTTTCTTGATTGAAAATCTTATTCAGTACATTCTTTTCCTAAGCCCCTTTTTCAAAAACTAATGCCAAAAGATATGTGTGTGTGTATGATAAACCTTTTTTAGCATATCATGAGAAAACCTAAGTGATACAAATGTAGTTTCTAACGCTTGGAGAAACCTTGATATAAATGATGTCAGCACATTATAAGAGGAGGTTTCTGAAGCTCAATCAAGGATCCAACCTAGTTTTATCTAAGCATTAAGCACAAACGAGCTTATTTGTATAAGCTATGAAACTATTTTCATGAGTATCAAAGGATGAAAATACTTTTTAGAAAACTTTTCTCAAAACTAATATAAGTTTATGCAAACTATGACCTTTTGCTCACTAATACATTTTGAATCAGAATATAACACGTTGTTAGTTATTTAAGCTTAGCATACTCAAGAGATTTCTGAGGCATACAAACTGATCTTAGTTGGGTTAAAAACGTATAGAAGTAGGTTTCTGAAGAATCTCAAAAACTATTCACAACTATAAGAGATCAAATTAAACAGAGCATTTCATACATGTGTCAAAGGGAATGTGTATTATAATGATAGGCATGTTTAAGAAACTTATACATATCTAAGCACATCAATAGAGTTCGAGTCTCCAAGCGTTAGTATAAAGAATTAGTGTTTCTTAAGTATACTTGCTAAAGCTAATCATGGATACAGAAGTGTGCTAATATCTCTAGCATGTTAATGATTAATCAATTCATAGCAAACGCTTAAGAGATCAGAAGCGTACACAAGCAGGTCATGATATATGATTAGCTAAGTATGATAAATAGGCATTGATATATATATATATATATATATATATATATATATATATATATATATATACTTAAAAGAACCATATATGTATCAGAGCATATCAGAACTTTAAAGTAAAAAATTAAACCAAGCATGGTCATGAAAGATGAGCAGTTATAACGAATTATATAACCAAAGAGAGAAATTGTCAAATTGTGAGTAAAAAAGTGTCAGATCATAAACAAGTTTGAAAAGAAAAAAATTTCATGCTTAAAAGATTTATGGGCTCCCCCTCAGCATGATCTCCCCCTGAATTCTACATTCTCCTCCTAAGTTCTTCAGTACATGATTTTCTTCATCTCTTTTCTTCTCCCCCTTTTACCATCATCAAAAAGTGTTCAGGAAGAGGACATGAGCATTATCTCTAACCTCTACATTTTAGCTTTTGCAAGATTTCTTGGTTGGTCTAAAGAATCTAAAGTTGCAATTTTTTATTTTGTCTGAGTTAGGCGCCTTGCTCTATAATTGTTGCCTCAAGTCTATATTGTATGGAGGCAATCTCTCTGAGATGCCATCATATAATCTGATTGAACTAATAGCTTTAGGTTGACTTGGTTGAGGTTGGAGGAGGTAAGTTGATTGGTGTTAAGGCTGGAGCAGCTCTTGAACAGGGCTCAGGAATACCTAGAGAAATAGTGTCTAGTATTAGGCAATTTGTCTTGAGCATTAGTAGGAGGTGGAGAGGATGACAAGACATTGCTCTACATCTTCTTCTCTATTCTTCTCTCTCTAGTGATTCCATTAGTGAAGATGCTTTGTTCTTGGAGGTTATGGCAAGGATTATTGCTATTATTTTTAGGTTCTTCTTTATTTTCACTGTTGCAATCCCTTAAAGATAGAGGAGTAGATTTTCTTACTAATGTAAGGGTTTCTGGATAGATTAGGATGGTGTTTGAGATTCCATTTGATATTGAATGCATTAGTTTCTCAATGTTCTGTAGTTTCTATTTTTATAATTATTATTGCAATTGTTGTAACGTCCCGATTTTTCTATTTGAGCATAAATGACCAAAAGCCCTTAAGGTCATTTTTACCTAGAAATTCGAGGATGGCCAACCCAGTAGTCCGCGGAGGGTCAACTTAATGTTTGAAGGAGATTATATATGTTTTAATTGATAAAAGAGATGAAAATCTCATTTTTCGAACTTTCGGCTCAAAATGACCAAAATACCCCTATAGTGTTTTACCCGGGTATAGTGCTGTTTGAGCCCAGAATCTCTTTCGAGAGTTTAGAGTGCTAATTATATGTGTTTGATGATAATTGTTTTGGTCTGGGTAGTCCCAGGCAGTATTTGTGCAAAATAACCATTTTACCCCTGAAATAACGTATTTTGAGCTTAACGACGTAATTAAGGAAACATAAGCAATATTAGGCTCTAATCAGAGATTAATTAATTTTGATAATTAATCTAGAGTCAAAATAATTTATTAAGGTTAATTAGAACCTAAGATTGCTTAGATAAACTTAAAACTCTTTCTTAAAGTCAAGATTACATGTCATGGAATCTTGAATAGTGTTTTCTCTCTTCAATTCCTTAAATTAAGGAATTATGTTTGTGTATAATCATATCATAAAATGAGTTTTGATTTTGCTAATGAAGCAAGACCACTCCTAATCATGTCTCACCATTCTTAATTATCCATTATCTCACCTAAACACTTACTTACAAATTCCTAACCAAAAGCTTAATCAAAGATACAACTAAACACATCACTAAACCACAATAAAAGGAAACAAATCTCCTCCCCAATGGCCATATAGGAACTGGCCACACCCTCCCTCACATTCTTCACATGTTATTTTTCATCACACTCTAGGACCATGCTTGCACCATACTTGACCTATACCTTGGACCATGCTTCAAATCACACCTAGCCATACCTAGCCATACTTCCAACCATGCTTATGAATGACCATTTGGAGGAGATATTTTCCTCCCCATGGCTGCCCAAATGCTATGGCCACTCCCCCTCAAATTTACTCCTTCATGTTTCAAAAATCTATAAATACTTATCTTGTGAGAACTTGGTTCCATTTCCTCATTTGTTAAGTTTGTATCTTGAGAAATTTCTCTAAGTTTTCTTTCTTTCTCTCAAAGAACTCTTGAGCTCTTTTTCCTCTCATCCTCTTCATCTTCTTCATCTGCTTCTAAGACCACCCTCTTGCAACCTCAAACCACCACACCACCACTATAAATCATCATCCAAATACCAAAGCTTCCTTTCTCAAACATAAAGCTCACATAAAACACAACTCCTTCCTTTTATCCTTCACTTGGCCAAATCACCATCATCACTTCGAGGAGAGATTTTCTTCTCAAATCCTTTACAAGATCAAGCTCCTTTTTCCTTCTAAAGAAAAATACCACTTGGTAGGGGTTTTGTTCTCAAAAGCTTTTTCTTTTATATTAATGTTTTGGTATGAAAAGTTCTAGTTTCTCTTGGTTCAAAATTTTTTTCCTCTCTTTTTGATTTTTGCTATGAGGCTTGGTTTGAAAAGAAATCTTTAGGTTGATGATGAAGTTCAAGATAATGGTATTGCGATTAACATTTGAGAAACCTCTAAAGCTTGAAACTTGTTCTTGATCTTGAAGCATTTTGGTTTTTTTTTTCCTTTTCATTTTCTTTCTTTTATGGTTTCGATTTCCTTTCCTTTTCTTTTTACAAAGTTTGATGAAAATGTGAGGTAGCTCACTAAAGGTTTTACTTAAGAAAGTATATCACTTGATTTTCAAAGAGCCCAAAGCTTGCCCTTGTCAACCTTAAAGTTGGCAGGCACGCTCTAGAGTTCACTCTAGATAGGAGCTAATGGGCATAAAATAAAGAATATGATGTGGTTCTCTTTATACTTTGTTTCAAGACTTGTGTTTTATGATACCCTTGGAAAGAAATGTTAATCTCAAGAATGTAAATAAAGTTTACTTTAGGTATTGCCACTGTTTTTGGAGTATTATTTATATTCCTTGAAAAGTTTTGAATGAGCTTAATAAAGTTAAAAATGAGCCTTGCATCATGTTTAAGTTTATGCCTTGCATAGCATATTTATTTCTCCTTATCATCGCTAAAATCTCAAGAATAAAGAAATGAACTTGCATTCTTATGTTTATATTTCAAGTCATCACTTAAACTTCAAAGATAATAATGAGCTTGCATCTCATATTTATTTTCATGTTCTCACTTTACTTTTATAATAAACAGTAAAATAAAGTGCATAGCATGTTTAAGTTTATGTTATCACCTAAAGATCTTAGAGCTCAAAGACTTACCCTTTTTATCTCAAGTGAAGTTTGTAAATGGAAGCATTTTATGAATGCTATTTTCGGCCATGTAATGAAGATGAGCTTAGCATAAGTTTCATCTAGTCACAAGGACCAACAAACTATGTTTTAAGATTTTTCTTAAGCATAGAAAAGCTCAAAGAACACTTTGAGCATGATTTTATGATTTAAAACTCACTTGAGAGTGATTTGAAATAGCTACTTACTTAGCATTATATTTTTATGATTTTGATGAAATAAATTGATTTCTAAGAGTTTTGAGGTTCTAAAATGATTCTAAAAGAAACTAGTAACTTATATGCACTTAAAATGTGATTTTATGTGATTGTTTGTGATTTGTGCTTTGGCCACTGCCCTGGATTTATGGCCATAGTATGATGTTGTTTTAATCAGTTAAAATGTGTAAAAATTATATTTGAGTGAAGCAAAAATTATTTTGTGAGTGTTAGAAACAATTAGTAAGTGAAAAGAATGAAAAATGTGAGTTTTAGATCCCTTAGAATCTAGAATATAGCTACTATTTTAGGGTGAGTAGAACCTGAAATAATATTGTTTTAGAACTGTAGGTTTAACTTCTAAAAGTGGTAGCATTTAGTTTTAGTATCTTAAGAAAAGCCGAAACTTAGAAAGGTTCAAAGTTGTGACTCCTAGACACCCGTAATTGAGAAATATAAATTCTGCCCTTGCTGCCCTATGCTTTTTGGAATTGATCATGAGCATAAAAATTAGTGAGAATTATTAGTAATGATCCCTTAGGTGCATAAAAGACTTGTATAGAGTAATAGGTTGATTAGATCATAAGTTTAAGATTCGTAAAGATCAAAAGCTTAAAATACTGTAAGATAGGAGAGAAAATGAGAGTTTGTATTTCAAGTGTGAGATTGTTTATTTTTATACCCATGATGCATAGCATTTGCATTAGCTAAGCCCGGTCCCTTATTTCGACATTCTGGTTAAGAGCATGTTTATTTTACAAAAAGGTAATGGAGATCTTTATGTGCTAATGTATGTGCTATGAGAAAGTGTTTATATGGCCTTAATAGCTTATCATATTCATGAATTGATGTTGAAATGCATGTGTTATTCCATGACATAAGATGAGATTTAAAATGATATAATGATATATGGAAATGATCCTCTGGACTCCCCAAATTAAAGGTTATGAGAGGTGATCCAAAAGAAATTGCATACTCATGATGAGTTAAAAGAAAGTGATGTGTTACCCCCTCTATTACACCATGTTAAATCTAGCGATGGCTAGTTAGGTTGAGCTCATCCTAGGCGATCAGAGAGCTGGGAGTTTTGGTGGCTATTATAAAATCGCCGAGGAAAGTGAGATGGTTGGCTTAGGATGGTTACGTAAGAGGGTGGTTATTATGAAAGAACTTAAGAGTTTAGTTATGAGAAAGTAAACCAAAGATGCGCATGCATACTTCATCTCATTCTCCCATCAGTGCATTTGATCATGTGATATGTGCTAAGTAGCTCTAGTCCTCTAACTTTCCTCCTGCTTATATACTTAGTATTATGATGAGTTATAGATCTGTATGCTTGTGTTACTTATGCTCCTAAGGTATTGTCATGTATACATAAGATAATTGTTGCATTCATGACATTAAGACCCATGCTAAAAGACACCCACTTCGGATAAAGGATTATGAGAAGATTAAAATTGAACCTTATGTATGAACATCTCTTTCATAATGAAAATCGAAGTGGCTAGGGATGATGACGATGACACTTGTGTTATAGTCGGAAGCCCTACTAAGAATCTTGAATAAGTTTCTCATCCCTTCCTTTTTATTCTGTGTCGTCTCCAGATGATGATAATGGCGACGTTCGTGACCTTGCCTGAGATACAAGCATGGAAGCTACACTATGAACTAGATCAGAGGGTCGCAGCAGAAGCATAGAGATAGATTTCTTTTGGACATTAGCTTTAGGGTTATTACATCCCATACACCCGTGCTTAACCTAGCCCTTCGATGGCTATGCATCGAGAACTAGTTTAGTTTTTTGTAGACATGCTTAGCCTTTGATCTATTGTATGTGTACCCTTATTGGTGACCTTGTTATCTTTGAATGTCTTTTGTGTACATAAGATATCACTACTATGTTATGGATATGATATGTTAATTTGATGTATGTCATGTAATGCTATGGCTTGTATACATTATAATGAGGTCTACATCGATATCTATACACACACGTGGCTCGCATTTTAGTTTTAAAGTTAAAAATAAAAATTTAGTCGTATTTTTATTACTCATATTTCTAAAAATGGATAAGTCAATTTCTGAAACAAAGGCATAACAACTAATAATTAACCGGAATGCGACTTGAGCATATTAGGTTAAAAGTTAGGGTGTTACAATTGTTACAATTTTTATTAAGATAATGATCGTCATTTAGGGAAGCCTTTTGGGAATAAATTGTTGGATCCATTGGTTTATGTTTGAGGGAGAACATTATAATTAACTTTTCAATTGGTGGTTAGGCTATAGCAATTGGTACTTTAAATCAATGTGATTTCTAATCAAATTGGGATCCTGTTTGTTAGTTATTTGGATTGATCAAATTCTAGAGGTTGATCAATCACTAGTATAATTACTAGTAATTTATGATTAATAGCCACTAATGTGTTCAATATTTGGTCTATGACCACTAGTTCCAATCCTAGGAATATTTGACGCTAGTGGTTTTAATTCCAAATTCATTCTCTTTCATTTTTAATTCTCTCAATTCAATTTTCAACCCCTAATTTTCCAACTAAGTGATAAAATCTCCTTGAGAGACGATACTTAAGTTGTGTCTTTTACTACATTTTTGGTGCAATTTATCATACAATTTAATTCTAATATGAGGAGGTAGTGACATCATTGATTAGTGATCCCTATCTTAGCCGGCGAGGAGAGAAAGGTAAACCAATAGAATTGGCTTAGATCGTGAGTATTAAGCAGAGTGGCACATCAAAAGTGAGGTATAACCATATGGTCTAAGTAGCCTTTGTCTAGGATCAATGACCATGTAAACCAGTGAAATGAATTGGCCTTTTAGGCCAAGGGAAGATGCCAAGCACAAGCCTAGACCTCACAGGTAAGATGGATAATGAGTTAACCCTGAGTTAGTAAGAAGTTATGAATTAGATGAAGGATATGTGTTGCAAAGGAATTTCCCACATTAGTATATGTTAAGCTGCAATCTTCTATCCCTTGCAAGTTTCATAGGTGTCGGGTCAATCATTCCCCAGTTAACCCATTGTCTTACGAATTATTCAAGGATCGATTGTTCTTCTAACCTTTCCATTCAAAAGCATATCTCAATCATGGTTTGTCACTTTAGCAAAAGTCAGTGCACCTTAGAGAATGTCAAATCCTCAAGGCTTGGTTTTCTCTGAACTTTTAGTTGTGTGTGGAATTTCAAGGACAAAATTCTTTTTATGAAGAGGAGAATTGTAATACCCTGATTTGTGCTTTCCTTAGTTATCTTAGCAACCTTAACGTAATTAAGGATGTATGATGTATTATGTGTGGCTTGGTGTGCTTAAATGACTAATTGAACTTTCATTAGTGCTAATCAGGCCTAATTTGTAACGCCCCAATTTTCTGTTAGAGTGAAAATGACCAAAATGCCCTAAGGTCATTTTCGGCTTAGAATTCGAGGAAAGCCGATCCGGCAGTACTCGAAGGGCAAACTCAATGTTGGAAGGGGATTAGTTGACTTGTGTGCCTTTCCGGGATCGAAAATCTCGTTTTTCGAGTTTTTCGGGTCAAAATGACCAAAATACCCTTGTGGTGTTTGACCCATTTGCAAGTGTCGGATGAACCCGAAACTTCTCCAGATGGTTTTAAAAGGCATTTTTATGTATTCTGTGACTTCAGTTTTAGTCCCTAGCCTTGTGTTTTTGAGCTTAAAATTGTGATTAAGCAAATATAAGCAATATTAGGCTCTAATCGAAGATTAATTAATTTCCATAATTAATCTAAGGTCAAAATAATTTATTAAAGTTGATTAGAACCTAAGAATGCTTAATTTTAACTTAAAATCTTATTTTAAATTCAAGATTTCTAGTCATGGAATCTTGAATGGTGTTTTATCTTTCCAATTCCTTAAATCATGGAATTGTGTTTTCAATTGTTTATTCATAAATGAGTTTTAAATTCTCTAATGATGTATGAGCACTCCTAAATCTTGTCATAAAACTCTTAAACCCCATTCTTAGTTGCCTAAACTTATGCTTAATGATTCCTAACCTTGTACCTAAACTAATACACATCTAAACCTATCTTTAACACACAATTAGATGGATAAATCTCTCTCCCCCTTGGCTGTCCAGACCTGGCCGAACCCATACCCCCTATTTCCATCACATGTGTGAATTTTTACACTCAAAGAACCATGCTTCCACCTCACCATAAACCATACTTTGTCATACAAACACCATGCTTCATATGACCACTTCTAAAAGACTTTTTCTCTCATTTTTGTGGCTCAAATTCAGCCAGCCCTCTTTCCCTTCTAGAAGGATTATTTTAATTCCAAACAAAGGGAAATTACCATACTTGAAGCCATGCTTTGCATCATAACTTCCATACCTCAAACCATGCTTTGAATGACCACTTTGAGGAGATATTTTTCCTCCCTCAAAGCTCCAAAATTATGTGCTTCTTCCCCCCAAAATTTCACCTCCATATTTCAATTTTCAACCCATAATATATATAGCAAAGTGTAAAGAAATCCCACACTTTTACCATTTGCTTTTTTGTTTGAGTTTGTGACCAAAAAAGCTTTCTTACTTTCTCTCAACCTCAAGTTCTTCTCCACCACTTAGAAATTCTTTCCACCACCACAAACCACCTCAAAACACCACACCACCACCATAGATCATCATCCAAACACCCAAGCTTCCTTTCTCAAACACAAAGCTCACATAAAACACTTTTCTTTCCTTCTCCACCCTCCTTGGCCGAATCTTGTTCTTCACGTTGGAAGGAGATTTTCTTTTCATCCTCATCTCAAAGATCAAGCCTTTGTCTTCACATTTTGTAGGGAGTTGTTTTCTAAAAACTTTGTTTTGTTTGAAAATGAGTTTCTCTAGTTCTCTCTTGGTTACTTTTTGAAACTTTCTTTTTGTTTCCTTCCTTTTTCATTTCATCCATGAGGCCTTGTTTATGACTATGATGGCTTGATGATGAGTGTTCATCTCAAAGGAACCTCTAAAGCTTGAGTCTTGTTCTTTATCTAGTGAAGTTTTGGTTTTTCTTTCCTTTTTCCTTTTTCTATACATTTCGGCTTCCATAGTTTTTCTTCAAAAGGTTTAGTTAAAATTTTTAAAGTATCTCTATTCCTAGTTTATGTCATGAAAGAATGTTGTTTTGGTTCTTACTTCCTTTAGATTTTGTTTTCTCTTAAAAGTTTGCTTCTTTTTGAGCTTGATGATGATGTTCAAGAACCATGTAGTTCCTTTGAGAACTTGGTTCAAGAACTCTAAAGCTCTCTTGTGATGAGATAAGTGTTGGGTTGAGGTTTGTAGTTCTCTTAAAAGTCTCATGTGAGCTCTAAGTTAAGATAAAAGACTTTGCATCCATGTTTACTTTTATGTCATCACTAAATGCTCAAGATTTAAGAATGAACTTGCATCTCCATATTTATGTTTATGCTTTCACTAAATCTCTAAGATAATAATGAGTTGCATATCATATTTATTTTATGTCCTCACCTCTAAATAAAGACTAAAATAAAGTGCATTGCATATTTACTTTCATGTTACAACTTAAGATATTTAGAGCTCATAGACTTACCCTTTATTATCTCAAACAAAGGTTTGAAAGTTTTATGTTTCTTAGCTCCTTGATTTCGGCCTTAGAAGGTTTGATTTGTTACAAGTACTACAATCAATGTTTCATAATTTTTTTTTCTAAGCTTATATGAGTTCAAGAAATGTCTAAAACAAGGTTTTATGAATTTAAGACCTCTTGATATAAATTTGATTTAGCTACTGCCCTTGAGATCATTTTGAGGATTTTAAATGATAAAAATGTTTATAAATGAGTCTTGATAGTTTTAAAAAGGTTCCAAGAAAAACTAGTATTTTATGTGCTTTAGAAACCAAGTTTTATGCCTTTGTATGGAGATGTATTTTTGGTTCTGCCTTGCCATTTATGACCACTGTATGTGCTGCTTGATGATGATAACATGAGTATGTTTGTGTATGAATGATGCTAAAGTTCATATGTGAAAGATTAGAGAAGTTAGTAACTAGAAAAGAATTAATTTGAGAGTTCTAGATCCCTTAGTAATTGATTTTTCTGGATTCTGTCCAGCATGGTTTAGAAATGATAATCATGGATTTAAATTAGTTTAAATGTGTAGGAATGACTCATAATTGGTTTAGGACTTGATCTTGATGCCTTAGGAGCAAACCGGACTTAGAAAGGGTCATTGTTATGACTCCTAGGTATCTGTAAAGTTAGAATTTTAGACTATGCATTATTGAGGTTTAGAGATGTTGGTGATCATAGCATTGAGTGAGAAATACTTAGATATGAGCTTATAGGTACCCGAGAGTTTAGGATATGATGATTTATAACTTAGATTGTCAGTTAAGGACCTTAAGGGTCAATGCATAAGACATTAAGAGATTTTATCGCATTTAGTTTGGTAATGCAAGTATGATATGTTGATATGCATGATGTGATCATATATGAGGTGTGATGTGTGATGTGTGATACACGAGCATTATCTATATGAGTTATGATGATGTGATCTTTTATGATGATGCTATGATGATGTAGAAATTGATTATGAATTGTGGAATTGAATGTGTAAGTACCTGCATTGTGAGTTGGTGTGGCATGTTATGATGAATTGTATGAATTGTTGACATGTTATGTCTACCATGTTTATGAGAATTGAATGAGAGAGAGTATGTACCCCTTCTTTTGCCCTCTTAAAAATCTAGTGAAAACTAGTTAGGTTTGAGCTCATTTAGGCAATATGGGTGTTTATGGTTGGATTTGGGTGTATTTGGTTGGACTTGATAATGAGAATAATTTGGTGATGAGTATAAATATAGTTGAGCTCATTCCTAGGCGATAGGGTGTGTTTGGTTGGATTTGGTGATGCGTATAAATATCGCTGGGCACTGGTGTTTATGGGTGGATTTGGTGATGAAAAAAGAAGGTGGTCTTTGAGAGAAAGAACTCAATAGTTCAGACGTGAGAAAAGAGATGCAATGTCTCTTTTCAAGTCACATAGTCATAAGTAAAGAAAGAACTAATCCTAAGTTACGCCTTCTTTTGCCCTCATAGAAATCTAGTGATGACTAGTTAGGTTTGAGCTCGTTTGGTTGAGCTCAATCCTAGGCGATAGGATGTATTTGGTTAGTTTTCGTGATGCGTATAAATCTTGCCGGGCACTGGTGTTTATGGTTGGATTTGGTGATGAGAAAAGAAGGTGGTTCTTGAGGAGAAGACCTTAAAAGTTCAAGTATGAGAAAAGAATAGAGGAAAGTTCTGTATCGTTTATGCCACTTATCTGTTACTTGATGTCATGATTTTATTGAATTGTTTGCACAATGTATTGCCATGCATTCATCCAATATCTGCAGAATTCATATCATTAAGATCCATACTAAAAGACACCCATTTCGGATAAATAGATTTGAGAAGTTTAAAAGTTAAACCTTACGTATAACCACCTTTTTATAATTAAAACCGAAGTGGCTGGGGACGATGACGATGACACGTGTGTTAGAGTCGGAAATCCCTACTGAGAATCTTGAATAAGTTTCTCATCCCTCTCTCTCTTTTCTTCCGTGACGTCTCCAGACGAAGATGATGGTGTATCTCGTGACCTCTACTAAGGCGTAGGAGTAGGATATGCACTATGAGTTGGATCAGAGGGATAGAACGGAAGCGCGGAGATGCCGCTTTAGATTTATATACCTATAGATGTGTATTTCTTTTGATGTGATAATAGGACTATGATAGTCGTAAATTATGTATCTATGATAATATGTTTATGTTGTGATGTAATGAACAATGTTTGTGTTCTGTGACCATGAATGATATGATATTCCTTTTCCGTATGTTAGTCTTCGTTACGTCATACGCGGCTCTCACTTTGATTTTATGTTTCAAAAAAAAAAATTTTACCCGTATTTCCGCTAAGTATTTTCATAAAAAAAATGAGACTACGAAGTAATAACATAATGATTAACCTAATGTGCTCTACAGTATTGGGTTAAAAATTAGGATGTTACATAATTAGGGTTAATTGTAACACCCTAATTCTTAATCCAATACTCTAGAACATATTAGGTTAATCATTAGGTTATTACTTCTTAGTCTCACCATTTTATTAAAATACTTAGCGGATATTACGGGTAAATTTTTTTTTTTGAAAACATAAACCAAAGTGAGAACCGCGCTCTTCTCTAAACGAGAGGCATAAATATCAATCATAAGGAACACAAAAGCTAAAGCAAGAAACAATAGAAAAATGATCGTCACAACAAAGGAAACATTTCATTAATAATAATATAGTCGGAATACATAAGTAGTCACGCCCTTATAGAAACGAGCTGAGCTTGCAATACAGAGGAAAAGGAAATACAACAGAAATACATAAAACAAGTAAGCAGTAAAGTCCATGGTACGACAGCGAAATAAAAACCAACTATACTACCCTCTTACCAAGCTATGAGTACTAGCTAAAACCCCCTCCCAAAAGATACCGCCAAAGGGGAAACCCTCGTGACTGCTCGGGCACTCGAATAGCTCTCCGATGAGGTGTAGTGACGACGGGGATCCTCGGGTGACGAAGGTAGGTAACCGGGGAACCGCTCGATCTCTTCCTGAGTGGGCCAGTCAAGTGGGAAAGGAACGTGTGTCGGCTGGACATGAGCTCCTCGGTGCAGATGCATCTCGGCTCTCCTCGCCAAGTGAGGCTGCATCACGGTATCCTCGCTACCCTCCCACCTAAACGGGGGAAGGGGAGCAGAACTCTCTAAATAGACGTGCATCCGTGAGTCCTCGGATGGAACCATCTCCGACCACCTCGAGCGAGGTACATACTCCACGTAGTCACGAACAGCTGAGGTGGACGAGCGGGCATGACCCAACTGCTCGTTGCGAGGGTGGGTGCGCTCAAAGATCAAGTCGTCGCCACCAAAAGGAGCGGTAGGAGTGAACTAGTAGCTGGACACTGGATAAGCAAAAGGCTGACCCATGTACACAAAACCACAAATAGCACAACGACCCTCAAGGTGGTAGGAACGATGCTCCAGGTCGTACTGCACCTCCCAAACGGGCGTATCAATGAAGGCCACGAATGTCGCCATCGATCTCTGAAGATGTGACGGAAGAAAGGGAAGAAGAGAAAGGAGTGAGAATTCTTACTAAAGAATCTCAGTAGGAGTCTCCTATCCTAGGGTTACATCGTTCACATCCTCAGGAACCTTGGGTTTAATTACAAAAAGGTGTGCAAGCGTATAAGATTCATTATTAGGGTTTATAAAAACAATTATCCAAGGTTTATTCCTTTTAGCATGCATCTTGATGTCATGAATGCAACATACCAAAACATGAGTGCATGGCAATACTTGAGTATATAAATCAACCAATCAAATCATATAAAAACAATCCATGTGGCATAAGGGCAATAATTCTCAAATGGAACTTTCATCAGTATGTGTGACATCATTCCTGGAATCTTTATCAATGTAGAGGCCACTCCAAATAATAAAACATAGGCTATGAGCTCATACCTCAGCTAGTCGTCACTAGCTCTTGCTTATTATCTGAATAAGCGAATAATAAAATAACATACCCGACTACTTAAGAGTACGGGCTAAGGGGCTAGAGAATTCTTCTCTCAGGACATACCCTCTTTGAAATGCTCTACTGGCCTCGAGTGTACAGCGAATTGTCCGCTTTGGTAAAACTCATGTCAGTACGCTCACGGTTTTGCCTTCTCCTCACCGTAGTAGGAGAAGTACGTCTCAATGCTTTGTCACACAAAATCTGTTGGGGGTGCTCGGCCGAACCGGTGTCACCCAGGGTTTTCATCTCATAGGGTACTTTAAAAACATTTTTCATCCCTTTTAGGCTTGACAGAAATTCGGCAGCACAACGGCTGTTAAACTGAATTTCCTTCAAACCGAAACTTATGCCACAAGCTATTCACACAACATATTCCTCATTTAAACCTCATGCTATGACAAACTCATATCTCAAACAATAATTTCCTCATGCATCATAAACATCTCAACATATTATTGCATCATATAAACATCATAGCATTAACAATTTATTAAGGTCTTATGCATTGACCCTTAAGGTCCTTAACTCACAATCTAAGTTATAAATCATCACATCCTAAACTCTTGGGTGCCTATAAGATCATATCTAAGTATTTCTCACTCCGCACTATGGTCAAGAACATCTCTAAACCTCAAGGATGGAGAACCTAAAATTCTAACTTTATTGGTACCTAGGAGTCACAACAGTGACCTTTCTAAGTCCGATTTTCTTCTAAGGCATCAAGATGAAGTCCTAAATCAATTACGAGTCATTCCTACACATTTAAACTAATTTAAATCCATGATTATCATTTCTAAACCATGCTGGATAGAATCCAGAAAAATCGATTACTAAGGGATCTAGAACTCTCAAATTAATTCTTTTCTAGTTACTAACTTCTCTTATCTTTCACATATGAATTTTAACATTAAATATACTCAAACATACTCATATTATCATCATCAAACAGAACATATAGTGGTCATAAAATGGCAAGGCAGAACCGAAAATACATCTCCATACAAAGGCATAAAACTTGGTTTCTAAGGCACATAAAATATTAGTTTCTCTTGGAACCTTTTTAAAACTATCAAAACCCATTTATAAACATTTTTATCATTTAAAATCCTCAATATAATCTCAAGGGCAGTAGCTAAATTAAATTTATCTCAAGAGGTCCTAAATTCATAAAACGTTATTTTAGACCTTTCTTGAACTCATACAAGCTTAGAAAATAGAAAAATTATGAAACATAGATTTTAATACTTGTAACAAATAAAACTTTCAAGGGCCGAAATCACAAGCTTGAAAACACACATTTTTCAAACCTTTGTTTGAGACAACAATGGGCAAGTCTTTGAGCTCTAGGTTCTCTTAAGTGATGACATAAAAATAAACATGCCCATGCACTTGTTTTTAGCTTTCATTTGAAAATAAAGTGAGAGCATAAAATAAACATGAGATGCAACTTATTATTATATTTGATATTTAAGTGAGGACTTGAAATATAAACATGATAATTCAAAGCTTGATATATAAATATGATAATGCAAGTTCATTCATTATCTTGATACTTAGTGATAGCAAGGAAAGTAAAGATGATGTGCAAAGTATAAACATAAATATGAATGCAAGGTTCATTTTAATGTTATCTAGAGCTCTTACAAGACTTTAGAGATCAAGCAACCCAACACTCATCTCATCACAAAAAGAGCTTTAGAGTTCTTGAACCAAGTTCTCAAAGGAACTAGGTGGTTCTTGAACATCATCATCAAGCTCAAAAGAAACAAACCATCAAAAGAAACACAAAATCTCAAAGAAAAGGAAACCAAAACTGAACCTTAAGGAAAAGAAACAAAGAAGCCGAAATCAAAAGCAAGAAAAAGTGAAGGTGGTCTTGAGTTAAAATCATTTTGAGTTAGAAAATAAAGATGAAACTTAAAGAAAGTAAAAACATCAAGCTCTAGAGGTTCCTTTGAGATGAACACATGGTTATCATCTAGGAGCTCTCATCATTGAGCTATCATGAACCAAACAAAGCCTCATGGCCGAAACAAGGAAAAAGAAAAACAAGAAAAGTTTCAAAAAGAAACCAAGAGAAAACTAGAAGAAAATCATATTTTTCAACAAAACAAAGTTTAGAAAAACACTCCTACCTAGAGTGGAGATAAAAAGCTTAAACTTTGGAAAGGAAATGAGATGAACAACTCCTCCTTGAGGGTTGATGATGATTCGGCCAAGAAAGGATGGAGAGGTTGGAGATGTGTTTTGAGTGAGGTTGTGTTTGAGGTCAAGTGTTTGAGAGGTTTGATGGTGGTTCAAGGTTGTGAGATGGTGTTTAGAGGTTATGGGATGATGATGAGATGAAGAGATGAAGAAGATGAAGATGAGGAGAGAACTCTCTTGAAACTTGGAGAGAAAAAGAAAGAACTTAGAGGAAGCTAGGAAACTTGAAACTTAGCAAATGATCAAAAGTGTTTGCAAGCTCAAGTAAGCAAGGTATTTATAGAAAATGAAAACAAATGAGAGCCCAATGGGAGGAGTGGCTGGCCGTAGCAATGAGGCAAGAAGGAAGAGAAAAATATCTCTTACAACTTGTCATTCAAGCATGGTTTGAGGTATGGAAGTTATGATGCAAAGCATGGCTTCAAGTATGGTAATTTCCCTTTGTTTGAAATTAAAATAACCCTTCTAGAAGGCAAGGAGGGCTGGCTGAATTTGAGCCACAAAAATGAGAGAAAAAGTCTTCTAGAAGTGGTCATATGAAGCATGGATGAAAGCATGATGTTTGTATGACAAAGTATGGTTTATGGTGAGGTGGAAGCATGGCCTTGGAGTGTCAAAAATTTGAGCATGTGATGGAAAATGGGGGAGGATGGCTTCAGCCATAATGGGCAGCAAGGAGGGAGGAAAAATCTTCCATGTAATTGTGTGTTAATGATAGGTTTAAGTGTAAATTAGTTTAGGTACAAGGTTAGGAATCATTAAGCATAAGTTTAGGTGACTAAGAATGAGGTTTAGGAATATTTATGACAAGATTAGGAGTGCTCATACATCATTAGAGAATTTAAAATTCATTTGTGAATAAACAATTGTAAACACAATTCCATGATTTAGGGAATTGGAGAGAGAAAACACTATTCAAGATTCCATAACTAGGAATCATGAATTTAAAATAAAGTTTTAAGTTGAAACTAAGCATTCTTAGGTTCTAGTCAACTTTAATAAATTATTTTGACTCTAGATTAATTATGGAAATTAATTAATCTTCGATTAGAGCCTAATATTACTTAGGTTTGCTTAATCACACGATTAAGCTTGAAAACACAAACCTAGGGGCAAAATCGTAATTTTGCACTAATTTTGCCCGGGACCTCCGTGGCTAAAACTAAAGTCACAATACATAAAAATGCCTTTTAAAACCATTTGGAGAAGTTTCGGGTTCATCCCTCACTTGCAAACGGGTAAAACACCATAGGGGTATTTTGGTCATTTTGACCCAAAAATGAGATTTTCGATCCCAGAAAGGTACACAAGTCAACTAATCCCCTTCTAACATTGAGTTTGCCCTTCGAGGACTACCGGATTAGCCTTCCTCGAATTCCGGGCCGAAAATGACCTCAGGGGCATTTTGGTCATTTTCACTCTAATAGAAAATCGGGACGTTACATTACTCTCCTCCTTAAAAAGAATTTCGCCCTCGAAATTCATACCTTAGAACAACTCAGGGTACTTCGATCTCATCTCTGACTCAAGTTCCCATGTGAACTCCTCGGTGTTGCCACGTCCCTACGCGACCTTCACCAAAGGAACAGACTTGTTCCTCAACTGCTTGACGCCTTGGTCCACGATTCTCGTAGGCGGTAGATTGAACGTCAGGTCCTCCCTTAACTGTACATGTTCTGGCTCTAATACATGGCTAGGGTCAGACTCATATTTTCTTAACTAAGAGACGTGAAAGACGTCATGGAGGTTGGAAAGATTGGGTGGCAGGGCTATTTTGTAGGCTACAGATCCGATTCTCTGAAGAATTTCAAAAGGATCGAGAAATCGGGGACTCAACTTTTTGACTTTCATGGCTCTACCTATTCCTGTAGTGGGAGTGATTCTTAGAAATACGTGTTCGCCTTCTTGAAATTCCAAGAGCTTACGCCCTTTGTCCGCATAGCTTTTCTGCCGACTTTGAGCAGTCAAGATTCTATCCTTAATCCTCTTGATTTGCTCCGTCGTTTCCCTCACTACATTGAGTCCTAAGACATTCTATTCTCTGGGCTTGTACCAACACAAAGGTGATTGGCACTTCCTTCCATACAGTGCTTCGTACGGTGCCATATCGATGCTCGCATGATAACTATTGTTATACACAAACTCGATTAAAGGGATGTACTTATCCTAACTCCCTTTTTGGTCCAAGACACAGGCTCTCAACATATCTTCTAGGGTTTGGATTGTTTTCTCAGATTGGCCATCCTTCTGTGGGTGGTAAGCAGTGCTTAAGCACAACTTTGAACCAAAAGCCTTTTGAAAGGCTCCCTAAAAATGCGATGTAAATCGCGGATCTCGATTCGAGATTATTGTCGACTGCACTCTATGCAACCTTACTATCTCTTGGATGTAAAGCTGGGCCAATTTGTCCAGTAAGTACGTGACTCAAATAGGCAGAAAGTGAGCCGACTTTGTCAGTCGATCCACGATTACCCATACGGCATCATGGCCAGCTTGGGTCCTTGGCAATCCTGTCACAAAATCCATCGATATACTCTCACACTTCCACTCGGGGATTGACAGGGGTTGCAACATCCTTGACGGTTTTTGGTGCTCGATCTTAACCTTTTGGCAGACCAAACATTTACTCTCCCAGGCGACCACATCCTTCTTTAATCCGGGCCACCAGAACATCTTCTTCAAATCTTGGTACATCTTGGTAGTACTAGGATGAATGGCGAAGTGGCTTTTGTGGGCCTCTTCCAAGATCTTCTCTCGGAGGTCACCATCTTATGGCACATAGATTTGCCCCTCAAACCTCCATAACCAATCGGGGCCTCGCTCGAAACCCTTCAATTTACCAACCTTAATTGCCTCTATTGTCTCCATAAAGTCCTCATTTTCTCTTTGTGCAAGCATAATCCTTTGCTTAAACCCACTGGTCATCGTGAGATGACACATCACTATGCTACTATCGGTTGCAGACATCCCCAAATTCATATCTCTAAACTTCTCTATTAACCCAACTTCATTGACCATCATACAGGACAATCGTAATGATTTTCGACTCAAGGCATCGGCGACTACATTAGCCTTGCCGGGGTGGTAATTTAAGCCGAAATCATAATCTTTGAGGAACTCCATCCATCTCCTCTGCCTCATATTTAACTCCTTTTAATCAAAGAGATGCTTGAGACTCTTGTGATCAGAGAAAACCTCAAACCTTACACCATATAAATGGTGTCTCCACATCTTAAAGGCAAACATGATGGCTGCTAACTCTAGGTCATGGGTGGGGTAGGTTACTTCGTGAGGCTTGAGTTGTCGGGACGCATAGGCTACCACTTGCATATTTTGCATCAACACACAACCTAAACCTTTGCCCGAAGCATCACAATATACCTCGAAGGGTACATTGGGGTCAAGTACAACTAAAACTAGGGTTGAGGTGAGCTTTTCCTTAAGTTCTAGGAAACTCTTCTCGCACTAGGGGCTCTACTAAAATGGGGCATTCTTCCTAGTGAGCATGGTTAGAGGTAGGGCTAACTGGGAAAATCCTTTAATGAACCTACGGTAATAACCAGCTAAGCCCAAAAAGCTTCTAATCTCGGTCACTGAGGTTGGTCTATCCCAATTGATCACAGCTTCTATTTTACTAGGGTCGACAGCTATGCCACCTTTTGACACAATATGTCCTAAGAATTTCACCTCATCCAGCCAGAATTCACACTTAGATAACTTAGCGTATAACTTTTTCTCCTTTAATACCTCTAAAACCAGCCTTAAATGGCGCTCATGCTCCTCGTGGATTTTCGAATAGATGAGAATATCATCTATGAACATAACCATGAACTGATCTAAATAGGATCTAAAGATCCTATTCATGTAATCCATAAAAATTGCGGGAGTATTCGTCAAACCAAACGACATCACATTGAACTCAAAGTGTCCATACCGAGTTCGAAAGGAGGTTTTAGGAATGTCTTGATCTCTAACCCTAATCTGATGGTAACACGATCTCAAATCAATCTTAGAAAACACTACAGCTCCTTTCAACTAGTCCATGAGATCATCAATCCTAGGCAATGGGTATTTGTTTTTCACGGTTACTCGGTTCAACTGCCTATAATCTATGCACATTCTCATACTTCCATCCTTCTTCTTCACAAATAAGACCGGAGCGCCCCAAGGCGAAGCACTCGGCTTTATAAAACTTTTCTCCAACAGCTCTTCTAACTAGGTTTTCAACTTTGCTAACTCCATAGGTGACATCCGATACGGGGTTATAGAGATAGGTCCCGTTCCAGGAACTAGCTCTATGAAAAACTCTACTTCTCTTTCGGGAGGAAACTCGGGTATCTCATTCGGAAACACCTCGGGATAGTCTCTCACCACAGGTATATCACCTAGGTTTTGCTCAAAGTCTACATCGCATGCGGCTAGGAGAACATAACCCTTAGTTTTTACCCCACTACAGAAGACCTTTATAGAGTTTAGGTACAATCTTAAGGGTTGACTAATGGGTTTGGGAGGAGAAGGAAAAACAACAGTTTGGGTTCCATAGTCTAATAATACATGGTTGGCGTGAAGCCAATCCATGTCTAGAATGATACCTATGTCTTAAAGGGGTAAGCAAATCAAATCTATGACAAAAGATCTATTTTCTACAACAAGATGACAGTTCAAACAACATTTGCAAGTATTAACAGGACGATTTGTGGGAGTAGAAACATTAAGATCAAAGAGGAGTTTAGAGACTCGCAAGTTTAAAGACTCGACACTAGCATATGAGATAAAAGAATGGGTTGTGCCAAAATCAAAAAGTACAGTTAAGGTTCTACCGTTAAGCTCGCACTTACCTTGAATGAGATCATTAGATGTTCGCGCGTCTTCCGCATTGAGAGTGAAGACCCGTCCTTGGTGTTGGGGTCGGGGGTTTTGGTTTGATGGCCCTCCATTGGTGCAGGTGTTGGCATAGTGGCCAGGCTTGCCACATCTGAAGCAGACTCCTCGCCCAGCCATGCAGGGGCGATCACCATGACTCTTCCCGCATTGCGGGCAGATATCAGCAGATGCTGCTTTGGGATTAGCAGCACAGACTCCTTGTGGTGCCTTGTTCTTGGCCCCACTAGATCCTCTGTTATGGTTCGGGGTCCACCCGGCCCACGGGGTTAGTTGTTGTTGAAGCTCTTCGGGCCTTGTTATTGAAACGGTGGCCGTTGGTGTTGTTTGGATTGTTGGTGTGCGGGTGCTCCTTGTTGTTGTTGTTGTTGCGGTCGGAACTGGTTAGTTGATATGGATGGCAGTGGTTCCTCGACGGGTACTGCGGTTTGAACCTTGGGGCTTGAGGTCCGAGCCCCTTAGCTCGTTCCGCTTTCATGGCTTGCAGTTTCCGTTGTCCCTCTTCTAGAATCCGGCACTTATTGACCAGAGTCGGGAAGTCTCTGATCTCCATATGGGCCACGGCATAGTTCAACTCCGCCTTCAGACTGGCCTCGTATTTAACGCATTTCCAAACCTCATCGGGGTTCCCTTGGAACACCCGAGAGAACTTAATTAGCTCCTCAAACTTAACAGTGTACTGAGCCATAGTAGACCCTCCCTGGGTCAACTGCATGAACTCTATGTCCTTAGCGTTCCTTACGGACTCCGGGAAGTACTTCTCATAGAAGTAGGTCTTGAATAACTCCCAATCAATGGGAGTCCCAGAAGCTTCTAGTAGTTGCTTCGTTCCATTCCACTAGAATTCGGCGTCAGACTTCATCATGAAAGCAGTAAACGTAACCTTCTACTCCTCGGAGTAGGCAACCATAAAGTAGATCTTATCCATGTCTTTGATCCACTCATCAGCCTTGTCGGGGTCCATTACCCCTCGGAACACGGGCGGGTTCACCTTGTGGAACTCGCCAAAGCGGGCTTGCTCAACCACCTCAGCAGCAGGGGGAGCAGGGGCAACATTCTCTCGTTGATTCATGCGGTCGAACATTCACTCCATGGCTTGCGCCATTTGACGGATAGTAGCAGTATTGCATTGTCTTGGTCAGCTCCAGGCACAGTCCTAGGCTGTCGTCGCAGTGCCATTGGTCCCTAAACACATGAGACAGTGAACATCAAGTTGATTAGGCTCAATATTCCTGCAAAATGAGCTAGTTACCATGGCACTTGCAAGCAACAGAAGTCATGCATCTCTAGTCCTATAGCTTGTCTTTATCAAGCACTACACATGACCTAACTATCGCATCATGCTTCTAAAGCATGGTCAGTCCAATCCTTAGGCT
The DNA here is from genome assembly GCA_031216105.1 of Dalbergia cultrata. Lineage (NCBI taxonomy): Eukaryota > Viridiplantae > Streptophyta > Magnoliopsida > Fabales > Fabaceae > Dalbergia > Dalbergia cultrata. The sequence goes on along the minus strand of CM062353.1, from coordinate 31,970,252 downwards.
TCGTGAGAATTGAACTGCTCTGATACCAAAATGTAATACCCTAATTCTTAACCCAATACTCTAGAACACATTAGGTTAATCATTAGGTTATTACTTCTTAGTCTCATCATTTTATTAAAATACTTAGCGAAAATTATGGGTAAAAGTTTTTTTGAAAACATAAACCAAAGTGAGAGCCGTGCTCTTCTCTAAATGAGAGGCATAAATATTAATCATAAGGAGCACAAAAGCAAAAGCAAGAAACAATAGAACAATGATCGTCACAACAAACGAAACATTTCATTAATAATACTATAGTTGGAATACATAAGTAGTCACGTGTAACACCCTAAATCTTAACCTAATACTACTAGTATGTATTTAGGTTAATCCTTAGAACATTACCTCTTGGTCTCATTCTTTACTTGAAAATACTTAGCGAAAATATGGGTAAAATTTTTCTTTTTGGAATTAAAACCAAAGTGAGAGCCACGCCTGATTCTTTGAACGGGAATTCATACAAGTCATATGAGAAAATCATAATAAAACACATAAATAACATGGATACATCAACTGATTATATATATAGATAATGTGCCTACCAAAAGGCAGGACTATTCGGTACATAGAAGAACGAAATACAACTGAAAAGCAAATATAAGGAAATCATAAAAGCAAGTACAAGGAAACCATGAAAGCAACACCCATACCCGTGTGCACCTAGAGTAGACAACTTCATATACAAAAGAAGGTTTGCCCTCAACTATGTGGTGTGTGCATTAGCTACTATCCATCCTATGCACCTACTCCTGCTGGTCCGAATACTGAGAGGTGGAATCGATCCACTGGCGGATCTCAGCGGGAGTGGTCGTGCGGATCATCGGAGCGTGTCCACCGCGGTGAGGGCGCATGGATGGCCTATGAGCCAACCTCGGCTGAACCACCGTCTCCTCACTCCCAACTCTCATCGGTGGGGGAGTGGGGCTAGAGCTCCAACTGTACATGTGTGAGGGCGAGTTCTCTGATGGATCCGTCTCCGAATACTGAGTTCGGGGTACGTACTCCGGGTAGTCACATACGGCTGACGCCTCAGGCTGCATGCGGAGGATCTGTTCGTCGCGTGGTCTGGCTCGCTCAAAAATCGTGTTATGATAGTAGGGAGCAGTCGGGGTGAAGCGGTAGCTCCGTATTGGGTCTGCGAAGGGTCGTCCCATAAACATGAACGCTCTGACCGTGCAGCGACCCTCAAAATGGTATGACCCGAGTGCTGGGTCATGGTGCAGCTCCCACGTCGGGGTGTCGATGAAGAGTACGAAAGTCGCCATCTGAAGATATGACGGAAGGAAAGAGAGGGAATGAGAATCTTCTAAAAGAATTCTCAGTAAGGCAATCCCTAACTAAGTGACGTCATCATATCCTCAGGAACCTTGGGATTTATTTCTAAAAAGGTGTGTATGCATATAAACTCCTTTTAAGTTAGTTTTCTAAAGCATTAATTATCCAAGGTCCGTCATATTTTACAATGCGTCTTATGACTAAGCATGGAATACACTAATGACATGAATGCATCATAAGGATAAGCTAATCAACAAAGTCACAAAAACGTTATAATAGTGGCGTAAGTTGACAGGTATAAATCTAATAATAACTTCCTTGGTTTTTCATAGCATATGTGACATTTCAACTTTAACTTTATCTCATGGGGCCACCCTAAAACATCTCTAGGTTATGAGCTCATACCTTAACTAGTCATCACTAGCTCTTACTTATCCTATGATAAGCATAACATACATAATCCCGACTTAAAGTACGGGCTAGGGGGCAAATTAAGGATCACCTCTTAGGGTCATTTCCTCTTTGAAACGCTCTACTAGCAACTAGTGCATAGTAGTATTGTCCGCTTTGGCAAGCTCTGTGTCAATACCCTCACGGATTTGTTTTCTTGGGGGTGCTCGGCTAAACCGGTGTCACCCAAGAAGGCGTCTCAGTGTTGTGTCACATTTAAGTTCTCATGATTTTCAAAAGAAAAAGACCTTTTTCTAAGTTCCTCAAATTTGATGGAAATTGCAAAGATGACGGCTGTAGACCGAATTTCCTCAAATTTGCTTATGCCATGAAAACATATAGGACATACAAACATATCATCATATAAAACTTCTTCATAGCATATACATCAAACTCATCATAGGTAAAGCTCACGTATCATATATCATACTTACATAAATTAAGCATCATAAAAACTCAAGACTTCTTAATGTCTTATGCATTGACCCTTAAGGTCCTTAACTCACGTTCTAAGTTATTAATCATCAAACCTAATCTCTTGGGTACCTATGAGGTCATAACTAAGTATTTCTCACCTCACACTATGATCAAGAACATCTCTAAACCTCAAGGATGTAGAATTTATAATCCTAACTTTACGAGTTCCTAAGAGTCACAACAATGACCCTTTCTAAGTCTAGCTTGCTCCTAAGGCATCAAGATCAAGTCCTAAACCAATTATGAGCCATTCCTACACATTTAAACTACCTTAAAGCCATGATTATCAAATCTAATCCTTGCTGGACAGAATCCAGAAAATTCAATAATTAAGGGATCTAAAACTCTCAAATTAATTCTTTTCTAGTTTCTATCCTATCCTATCTTTCACATATGATCTTAGCATTACTTTTACTCAAACATAAGCATATTATCATCATTAAAACAGCACATACAGTGGCAATAAATGGCAAGGCAGAACCGAAATGTGCATCTCCATAAAAGGCATAGAACACAATTTTTCAAGCACATAGAATACTAGTTTCTCTTGGAACCTTTTTAGAACTTTCAAAACTCATTTATAAACACTTTTATCTTTCAAAATCATAAAAATACTTGAGAGAGCAATAGCTAAATCATTTTCATCTCAAGAGGTTCTAAATTCATAAAACTTAGTTCTACATATTCCTTATACTTATATAAGCTTAGAAAATTTAAGAAACACATTTTTAACACTTGGAAAACTTAAAACCTCTTAGGGCCGAAATCTCAACTATGGAAAATAATTATTTTAGACCTTTCTTTGAGACAACAATGGGCAAGTCTTTGAGCTCTAGGTTCATTAAAGTGATGGCATAAAGATAAACATGCTTATGCACTTGTTTTAGCTTTTGTTAGAAAGTAAAGTGAGGGTATAAAATAAATATGAGATGCATCATATTGTTATCTTTGATATTTAGGTGAGAACTTGAAATGTAAACATGATAATGCATAGCTTGAAATATAAACATGATAATGCAAGTTCTTTTATTATCTTGGTACTTAGTGATAGCAAGGAAAATAAACATGATGTGCAAGGCATAAAAGTAAACATGATGCAAGGTTCATTTTATGTTTAGCTAGAGCTCATTCAAGACTTTAACAAGATAACAACCCAACACATATCTCATTACAAAGAGAGCTTTAGAGTTCTTGAACCAAGTTCTCAAAGGAACTATGAGGTTCTTGAACAACATCATCAAGCTCAAGTAAACCAACTTCCAAAACAAAACCAAACAAAATCTCAAGGATCAAAATATCAAAACCGAAAACCTTACAAAAGAAAAAGAAAGTGAAACTAAGTCAAGTTCTTTATTAAGTACCCAAAACCCCTATCTAGAGAAAAATCTCTAGAATGTGACGGCCAACTTTGAGGTTGACAAGGGTAGGCTTGGGCTTTTAGAAATCCTTAGATTAATTTTCTTAAGCTGAAAAAACCATGTGAGCTAAATATCATATAGCTGAAGTTATAAGAAAAGGAAAACTCAAGCTTTAGAGGTTTCTTTGAGATGAACACAAGGTCATCATCTAGAAACTCTCATCATCAAGCTATAATGCTCATAATTATGGCCTTATGGCCGAAATGAAAGGAAGACAAAGAACCAAGGAAAAGTTTCAAAAGAAATCCAAGAGAAAGCTAGAGAAACTCATTTTTCGAGTAAAATAAAGTTTGAAACGAAACTCCCTACCAAGTGATGAAGATGAAAGCTTGAACTTGAAAGGAAAATGAGAAGAGCAACTCCTCATAAGGTGGTGTGATGGCTTTGGCCAAAGAGGAAGAAAAGGAAAGGAGATGTGTTTTGAGGAAGCTTGTGTTTGAGGTTTAGTGTTTAAGAGATTTGATGATGATCTAAGGTTAGGATATGGTGGATTGAAGTGGTGAGGTGATAATGTGAAGAGAGGATGAAGATGAAGAGAAAGAACTCTTGGAACTTTGAGAGGAAAGAAAAGGACTAGCAAGATAACTCTAGAATTCTAAACTTAGCAAATGCTTCAAGGTGCAACTAAGCTATCACAAGCATCCTATTTATAGAAAAACAAAACAATGAGGCTCACCAAGGGGGAGGGGGAGTGGCCGTGGCTTTTGAGGGGAAAAAGGGAGAGAAAAATATCTCTTACACAAGGTCATTCAAGCATGGTTTGAAGTATGGAAGCTATGCTACAAAGTATGGCTTGATGTGAGTTAATTTCCTATCAATTTTTGATGAAATTAGGCTTCTAGAAACTTGACATGGCTGGAACTTTTCCAGCCACAAATAAATAGGAAAGATGGGTTGTTTTAATTATTTATTCATGTGGAAATTCAAGCTTGATTGAAAGTTATGACAAGGTATAGTGTATGTGACTTGAGGTATGGCCTTGGAGTGTTGAAAAATTGTACATGTGATGCTTATGGGAGAGGGAAGTGCACGGCCAGACCAGGGGCAGCATGGGGGAGGTGAGTTTTGATCATCTAATTGGGTGTTAATGGTAGGTTTAAATGTGTATTAGCTTAGGTACAAGGTTAGGAATAATTAAGCTTAAGTTTAGGTAACTAAGAATGTGTTTTAAGGATTTTATGACAAGATTAGGAGTGCTCATACATCATTAGAGAATTAAAAACTCATTTATGAATAAACAATGTGTAACACAATTCCATGACTAGGAGTCTTGAAATTAAAATATGATTTTAAGTTGTAATTAAGCACTTTTAGGTTCTAATCAACTTTAATAAATTATTTTGACTCAATATTAATTAAGGAAATTAATTAACCTTCGATTAGAGCCTAATATTGCTTAAGTTTGCTTAATCACGCGATTAAGCGTAAAAATACGAAAGTAGGGGCAAAACCGTAATTTTGCACTAATTTCGCCCGGGACCTCCGGGACCAAAACTAAAGTCACAGTCTACATAAAAACGCCTTTTAAAATCATTTGGAGAAGTTTCGGTTTCATCCGGCACTTGCAAACGAGTAAAACACCGCAGGGGCGTTTTGGTCATTTTGACCCGAAAACTCGAAAAACGAGATTTTCGATCCTAAGAAGGTACACAAGTCATCCAATCCTCTTCCAACATTGAGTTTGCCCTTCCAGTACTGTCAGACTGGCTTTCCTCGAATTCCGGGCCGAAAATGACCTCAGGGGCATTTTGGTCATTTTCACTCTAACAGAAAATCGGGACATTACATCACTCCCTTATAAAAATGGGTTGAGCTTGCAATACAGAGGAAAAGGAAATACAACAGAAATACATAAAACAAGTAAGCAGTAAAGTACATGGTACGATGGCAAAATAAAAACCAACTATACTACCCTCCTACTAAGCTATGAGTACTAGCTAAAACCCCCTCCCAAAACATACCGCCGAATGGGAGACCCTCGTGACTATTCGGGCACTAGAATAGCTCTCCGATGAGGTCTAGTGACGACGGGGATCCTTGGGTGATGGAGGTAGGTAACCGGGGAACCACTCGATCTCCTTCTGAGTAGGCCAGTGAAGTGGGAATGGACCGTGTGTCGGCTAGACGTGAGCTCCTCGGTGCGGACGTATCTCGGCTCTCCTCACCAAGCGAGACTGCATCACGGTATCCTCGCTGCCCTCTCGCCTAAATGGGGGAAGGGGAGCAGAACTCTCCGAATAGACGTGCGTCGGTGAGTCCTCGGATGGATCCGTCTCCGACCTCCTCGAGCGAGGTACATACTCCGGGTAGTCACGAAAAGCTGAGGTGGATGAGCGGGCACGACGTAACTGCTCATCGCGAAGGCGGGTGCGCTCGAAGATCAAGTCGTCGTCACCAAAAGGAGCGGTAGGAGTGAACTGGTAGCTGGACACTGGATAAGCAAAAGGTCGACCCATGTACACAAAAACACGAACAGCACAACGACCCTCAGGGTGGTAGGAACGATGCTCCGGGTGGTAGTGCACCTCCCAGACAGGCGTATCAACGAAGGCCACGAATGTCGCCATCGATCTTTGAAGATGTGACGGACGAAATGGAAGAAGAGAAAGGAGTGAGAATTCTTACTAAAGAATCTCAGTAGGAGTCTCCTATCCTAGGGTTACATCGTTCACATCCTCAGGAACCTTGGGTTTAATTACAAAAAGGTGTGCATGTGTATCAGATTCATTATTAGGGTTTATAAAACCAATTATCCAAGGTGCATTCCTTTTAGCATGCATCTTGATGTCATGAATGAAACATACCAAAACATGAGTGCATGGCAATACTTGAGCATATAAATCAACCAATCAAATCATATAAAAACAATCCATGTGGCATAAGGGCAATAATTCTCAAATGGAACTTTCATCAGTATGTGTGACATCATTCATGGAATCTTTAGCAATGTAGAGGCCACCCCAAATAATAAAACCTAGGCTATGAGCTCATACCTCAGCTAGTCGTCACTAGCTCTTGCTTATTATCTAACTAAGCAAATAATAAAATAACATACCCGACTGCTTAAGAGTACGGGCTAGGGGGCTAGGGAATTCCTCTCTTAGGACATACCCTCTTTGAAACGCTCTACTGGCCTCGAGTGCATAGCGAATTGTCCACTTTGGTAAAGCTCATATCAGTACCCTCACGATTTTGCCTCCTCCTCACCGTAGCAGGAGAAGTACGTCTCAGTGCTTTGTCATATAAAATCTCTTGGGGGTGCTCAGCCGAACTGGTGTCACCCAGGGTTTTCGTCTCATAGGGTACTTTAAAAACATTTTTCATCCCTTTTAGGTTTGACAAAAATTCGGCAGCACAACGGCTATTAAATCGAATTTCCTTCAAACCAAAACTTATGCCACAAGCTATTCACACAACATATTCTCATTTAAACCTCGTGTTATGACAAACTCATATCTCAAAAAATCATTTCCTCAAGCATCATAAACATCTCAACATATTATTGCATCATATAAACATCATAGCATTAACAATTTCTTAATGTCTTATGCATTAACCCTTAAGGTCCTTAACTCACAATCTAAGTTATAAATCATCACATCCTAAACTCTTGGGTGCCTACAAGATCATATCTAAGTATTTCTCACTCCGCACTATAGTCAAGAACATCTCTAAACCTCAAGGATGCAGAACCTAAAATTCTATTTTACAGGTACCTAGGAGTCACAACAGTGACCCTTTCTAAGTTCGGTTTGCTCCTAAGGCATCAAAATCAAGTCCTAAACTAATTATGAGTCATTCCTACACATTTAAACTAATTTAAATCCGTGATTATCATTTCTAAACCATGCTGGACAAAATCCAGAAAAATCAATTACTAAGGGATCTAGAACTCTCAAATTAATTCTTTTCTAGTTACTAACTTCTCTTATCTTTCACATATGAATTTTAACATTAAATATACTCAAACATACTCATATTATCATCATCAAATAGCACAAACAGTGGTCATAAAATGGCAAGGCAGAACCGAAAATACATCTCCATACAAAGGCATAAAACTTGGTTTCTAAGGCACATAAAATATTAGTTTCTCTTGGAACCTTTTTAAAACTATCAAAACCCATTTATAAACATTTTTATCATTTAAAATCCTCAATATAATCTCAAGGGCAGTAGCTAAATTAAATTTATCTCAAGAGGACCTAAATTCATAAAACGTTATTTTAGACATTTCTTGAACTCATACAAGCTTAGAAAATAGAAAAATTATGAAACATAGATTTTAATACTTGTAACAAATAAAACTTTCAAGGGCCGAAATCATAAGCTTGAAAACACACATTTTTCAAACCTTTGTTTGAGACAACAATGGGCAAGTCTTTGAGCTCTAGGTTCTCTTAAGTGATGACATAAAAATAAACATGCTCATGCACTTGTTTTTAGCTTTCATTTGAAAATAAAGTGAGAGCATAAAATAAACATGAGATGTAACTTATTATTATCTTTGATATTTAAGTGAGGACTTGAAATATAAATATGATAATTCAAAGTTTGAAATATAAATATGATAATACAAGTTCATTCATTATCTTGATACTTAGTGATAGCAAGGAAAATAAAGATGATGTGCAAAGCATAAACATAAATATGAATGCAAGGTTCATTTTAATTTTATCTAGAGCTCTTACAAGACTTTAGAGATCAAGCAACCCAACACTCATCTCATCACAAAGAGAGCTTTAGAGTTCTTGAATCAAGTTCTCAAAGGAACTGGGTGGTTCTTGAACATCATCATCAAGCTCAAAAGAAACAAACCATCAAAGAAACACAAAATCTCAAAGAAAAGGAAACCAAAACCGAACCTTAAGGAGAAAAAACAAAGAAGCCAAAATCAAAATCAAGAAAAAGTGAAGGTGGTCTTGAGTTAAAATCATTTTGAGTTAGAAAATAAAGATGAAACTTAAAGAAAGTAAAAACATCAAGCTGTAGAGGCTCCTTTGAGATGAACACATGGTCATCATCTAAGAGCTCTCATCATTGAGCTATCATGAACCAAACAAGGCCTCATGGCCGAAACAAGGAAAAAGAAAAACAAGAAAAGTTTCAAAAAGAAACCAAGAGAAAACTAGAAGAAAATCATATTTTTCAACAAAACAAAGTTTAGAAAAACACTCCTACCTAGAGTGGAGATAAAAAGCTTGAACTTTGGAAAGGAATTGAGATGAACAACTCCTCCTTGAGGGTTGATGAGGATTCGGCCAAGAAAGGATGGAGAGGTTGGAGATGTGTTTTGAGTGAGGTTGTGTTTGAGGTCAAGTGTTTGAAAGGTTTGATAGTGGTTCAAGGTTGTGAGGTGGTGTTTAGAGGTTATAGGATGATGATGAGATGAAGAGATGAAGAAGATGAAGATGAGGAGAGAACTCTCTTGAAACTTGGAGAGAAAAAGAAAGAACTTAGAGGAAGTTAGGAAACTTGAAACTTAGCAAATGATCAAAAGTGTTTGCAAGCTCAAGTAAGCAAGGTATTTATAGAAAATGAAAACAAATGAGAGCCCAATGGGAGGAGGAGCTGGCCGTAGCAATGAGGCAAGAAGGAAGAGAAAAATATCTCTTACAACTTGTCATTCAAGCATGGTTTGAGGTATGGAAGTTATGATGCAAAGCATGGCTTCAAGTATGGTAATTTCCCTTTGTTTGAAATTAAAATAACCCTTCTAGAAGGCAAGGAGGGCTGGCTGAATTTGAGCCACAAAAATGAGAGAAAAAGTCTTCTAGAAGTGGTCATATGAAGCATGGACGAAAGCATGGTGTTTGTATGACAAAGTATGGTTTATGGTGAGGTGGAAGCATGGCCTTGGAGTGTCAAAAATTTGAGCATGTGATGGAAAATGGGGGAGGATGGCTTCGGCCAGAATGGGCAGCAAGGAGGGAGGAAAAATCTTCCATGCAATTGTGTGTTAATGATAGGTTTAAGTGTAGATTAGTTTAGGTACAAGGTTAGGAATCATTAAGCATAAGTTTAGGTAACTAAGAATGGGGTTTAAGAGTTTTATGACAAGGTTAAGGAGTGCTCATACACATTTAGAGAGTTTAAAACTCATTTTATGAGTAAACAAGGTAGACAAATTTCCATGATTTAAGGAATTGGAAAGAGAAAATACTATTCAAGATTCCATGACTAGGAATCTTGAATTTAAAATAAGATTTCAAATTGTAATTAAGCATTCTTAGGTTCTAATCAACTTTAATAAATTATTTTGACTCAAGATTAATTATGGAAATTAATTAATCTTCTATTAGAGCCTAATATTGCTTAGGTTTGCTTAATCACGCGATTAAGCTTAAAAACACAAAACTAGGGGCAAAATTATAATTTTGCACTAATTTTACCCGGGACCTCCGGGACTAAAACTGAAGTCACAAAATATATAAAAACACCTTTTAAAACCATCTGGAGAAGTTTCGGGTTCATCCGGCACTTGCAAACGGGTAAAACACCACAGGGGTATTTTGGTCATTTTGACCCGAAAACTCGAAAAACGAGATTTTCGATCCCGGAAAGGTACACAAGTCAACTAATCCCCTTCCAACATTGAGTTTGCCCTTCAAGGACTACCAGATCGGCCTTCCTCGAATTTTGGGCCGAAAATGACCTCAAGGGCTTTTTGGTTATTTTCACTCTAACAGAAAATCGGAGCGTTACATTAATAAATGCTAATTAAGATTAATTAAATATTAATTGAACTTAATTAATATCTAATCACTCTAGTTAGATAATAATTGTCACTAGACCCCCTAGACTAATTATCTATCACTAATCAAGTTTAATCTAGCTTAATTATGATTTAATTAAGCCTAATCGATTTAATTAAGGAATGACACATGATTAATTACTTTAAGGTTTCTAATGAGTCACTAATTATAAAATTATCACTAATCTCAACATTAATTAAAGTGTAGTGACAAAAAGACAAGGAGACATGATAATGTCACTAACCACTACACTTGTCTATTTGTGATTACATGTTTATGACACAGTTAAGGACAAAGTACTTCTTTAATTTAACCTAATGGCATCTTTAATTGTGATTGCACTTGATTAATTCAAATAAATCTTGATTAGGCCAAGTTAATCCTATTTTGAAGCTTGATTTTACCAAACTACCCCCAATTATTGCACTTCTACCTAATCTACCTTTACCCTTTTTACCTAATGCCCCTAATCCTAATCTACAAACAAATGAATAACACTCACCTACTCCCTCCCTAGTGATATTTTTCACCACAACACACCACACACACACCTTCATTTTATTTTTTTATCGCACACATACCAGACTCAATAAAAACTCTCTCATTTTCAACCTTTATTTCCACTATCCTTCATAACCATTCCTAACCTCTAACTTCTTCTTCTGTACACCAATCCCAACATGTAAATACATTTTTCCATATCTCCTCTACCCAACAAACCCAAGTCTACCATAAGATTTTCAAGAAAAAGCCCTCTCTTACCTCATGTTGTGATAGTTGAATAGGTATGCTTAGGAAAGCAGGAGCTTTGTGTATGCTTAGGAAAAGAGGAGTTTTTGCTTCCTTTTCCTTGCTAGCAAGCTTCAAGGAGCTCCATTTGGACTCTTCCTTCAACAAAAACTTCTTTTGGTAGGGTTTTGTTTTCAAACCTGTCTTTTTACTTGGTTTTTCCATCATCTACTAAAGATTTGAGTTTTAGTGATGGTTTTCCTTTAAAATTTGTCTCTTTTGCTCAAAATCCTATTTTTCTTCCATAACATTTGAAAAGCTCTTCTTTTCCTTTCCCCTAGGTTTAGGCCTTCTTCACTTCTTGTAGATAGGAATTTTCACTACAAAATCTAACTACACATCTTTGATCTACACTTAAAAATAGTCACTTTTATATATTTTACAAATTTTTTTAATAAGCTTTGTTTTCTTTTAACAGTAGGCTATTTGAATGGATTTATTAAGGTACAAATCTTTGTTCCAAAAACCACTTTGATATTTAGAAACCATATATAACACCCTAATTTTTAACCCAATACTATAGAACACATTAGGTTAATCATTAGGGTATTACTTTTTAGTCTCATACATTTATTAAAATACTTAGTGGAAAATATAGGTAAATTTTTTTTTTTGAAACATAAAACAAAGTGAGAGCTGCGTTCACCAAGATATGGAAAGACAAATCGTAACACAATTAGATATATAAACGCATAGAACAATCAACAATTCAACAAAGAAAACATTACATTAATAACAGAATTATAAATACATAGAGTCACACCCTTATAGAATCGGGCTGAACTTGAAATACAACATGAATAGAAATACATGAAAGGCATAAATAAATACTCCTACCCTAGTGCATCTATGGTGGATAACCTCATGACAAAAGAAGGTTTATCATATCTATGAGTGAGTGTGTGCACTACACCTTCCCTAAAACAGCTACTACTGGAACCCGGGGTATGGCGGGATGAAACTGATCCACGGATGTAGGGCAGCAGGAGTAGGTACGCGTAGTGGCTGAGCATCTGCTCCTCGGCGGGGGTGCATCTCAGCTCGCCTAGCCAACCTCGGCTGCATAACCGTTTCCTCACTCCCTCCTCTTACGAACTGAGGAGTGGGAGCAGAGCTCTTGCTATACATTTGTGTCGGTGAATCCTCCGAAGGGTCGTCCTCTGAGCTAGGGGATCGGGGTACATAGTCCTGGAAGTCACGAGCTGCTGAACCTCCAGTATACGTCCATAGAATCCTCTCGTCACACGTCTGGGCGTGCTCAAAAACCATAGCATCGTCGTAGGGGGACATCGGGGAGAAGCGATAACTCTATACAGGGTGAGTGAAGGGATATCCTACGAACATGAAAACACGAATTGTGCAGTATCCCTCAAAATGGTGGGATCCGTGGTCCGGATCAAAATGCACCTCCCACGTCAGAGTATCGATGTAAACCACGAATGTCGCTATCGAGCTCTGAAGATGTGACAGACGAGAGAGAAAGAAGAGAAATGAGTAAGAATCTTACTAAAGAATCTCAGTAGAAATCTCCTATCTAAGGCTACATCATTCATATCCTCAGGAACCTTAGGTTTATTTATAAAAAGTGTACATGCATATAAGATTCATTATTAGATTTGATAAAACTAAATTATCCAAGGTTCATTCCTTTTAGAATGCATCTTAATGTCATGAATGCAACATATCAAGCATGAATGCATGGCAATACTCTAAACAGATAACTCAACAAATCATAACCATCAAGAAACATTCGAGTGGCATAAAGGGGCATAAATCTTTTATGTGGAACTTTCCTCAACTTTGTGACGTAAATCATCATCCTATAGCATTATAGGGCTACCCTAAAACATCTAGGTTATGAGCTCATACCTTAGCTAGTCGTCACTAACTCTTGCTTATTATCTGAATAAGTGAAACATAATAAAATAATCCCGACTCCTTGAGTACGGGTTAGGGGGCTAGGGATCACCTCTCTTAGGATAACCCTCTTTGAAACGTTTTGCGGACATCTAGCCACAACAATTTGTCTGCTTTAGTATGCTGCATCTACTCATAGCCTCACGGATTTGTCTTCCCTGGGGGTGCTCGGGCGAACCGGTGTCACCCAGGGTTTTAAATCTCATCTCATACTTCAAAAACATTCTCAAGTCCTTTAGATTTGATGGAAATTTGGCAGCATAATAGCTGTGTACTGAATTTCCTTCAAATCAACTTTATGCCACAAGCTCACTACGCATATGCATTACTCATTTAACTTTCATACTCATGATAGACTTAACATTTCAATAAAACACTTCATCATAGCTCATACATCATCAAAGCATATACATCAACACATCATACTTGCATTATCAAACTTAAAATATCAAAGTCTCTTAATGTCTTATGCTTTGACCCTTAAGGTCTCTTAACTTGAAATCTAAGTTATTTATCATCACAACTTAAGCTCTCGAGTACCTATAGGCTCAAGTCTAAGTATTCCTCACTCAATTCTATGATCATAAACAATTCTAAACCTCAAGAGTGCAGAATTCATGAATTACACTTTACGAGTATCAAGGAGTCACAACTTTAACCCTTTCTAAGTTCGGTTTGTTCCTAAAGCATCAAGATCAATTCCTAAACCAATTGAGATTAGTTCCTACACATTTAAACTAATTATAAACCATGATTTCTAATTTTAAACCTTGCTGGACAGAATCCAGAAAATTACATTTCTAAGGGATCTAAAAGTCTCAAATTAATTCCTTTCTAGTTACTAACTTATCTTGACTTTCTCAAATGAATTTTAGCATTAATTATACATGATCATACTCATATTATCATCATCAAAACAGCATAAAACAATGAGCATATGAACCACACAGAACCGAAAACATCTCCATCAAACAAGGCATAAAACTTTATTTCTAAAGCCCATAAATTTGCTAATTTCTCTTGGAACCTTTTTAAAAACCTTCAAAACTCACTTGGAAACAATTTATTTCATCAAAACCATTATAAAACCAAAAAGGGAAGTAACCATTTTAAATTAGTCTCAAGAGTGCTTTAAAACATAACATCTTGCTCAAAACATTTGTTAAAATCATCTAAGCTTAGGAAAATCATGAAAGCACAAGTTTTTAGCACTTGTAACTAGATGAATCTCATTCTAAAACTTAACATCATCACAAGGCCGAAATCAAAGGAGCAAAAGATTTATATTTTCAAACTTTGTTTGAGATGATAATAGGTAAGTCCATGAGCTCTAAATCTCTTAAGTGATTGACATAAAAATAAATATGCAATGCACTTGGTTTTAGTCTTTATTAGGATGTGAGAGCATAAAATAAATATGCTATGCAAATCCATTATTATCTTAGAGATTTAATGAGAGCATAAACATAAATATGAAAATGCAAGTTCATTCTTTAATCTTGAGCAATTAGTGATGACATAAAAGTAAATATGGATGCAAGTTCTTTTTATCTTAACTTAGAGCTCATATGAGACTTTTATTGAGAACCGAAAATCTCAACCCAACATTTATCTCATCAACAAAGTGAGCTTTAGAGTCCTTGAACTAAGTTCTCAAAGGAACTACATAGCTCTTGAACATCATCATCAAGCTCCAAGGAAATAAATTTAAGAGACAATAGAATCACAAGGGAAAAGGAAACCAAAACCGAAAAAAATATAACGGAAAGGAAAACAAAGGAACCGAAATCTAAATCAAGGAAAAGAATGAAAGTATACCATATTCTTTATTATGTACTCAAGACCCCTATCTAGAGCATAACTCTAGAACATGCTAGCCAACTTTAAGGTTGATAAAGGTAGGCCTTGAGTTTATTGAAATCCTTATGATTAGTTTTTCTTAAGTTAAAAACCATGTGAGTTAGACAATATAGATAAAGCTCAAAGAAAGGAAAAACTCAAGCTTTAGAGGTTTCTTTGAGCTGAACATAAGGTCATCATCTAGAAACTCTCATCATCAAGCTATCATGCTCAAAATGAGGCCTTGAGGCCGAAATGAAAAGAAAAGCGAAAGCAAGGAAAAGCATAAAAAGAAACCAAGAGAAACCTTGAGAAATTCATATTTTTGAGTAAAAACAAAACTTTAAAGAAACTTCTACCAAGTTGGAAGATGAAAATGCTTGATCTTGAAAGGAAATGAGAAGAACAACTCCTCCTAGAGTGGAGACGTGGCTTCGGCCAAAGAGAGATGAGAGGAAAGGAGATGTGTTTTCGATGTGTTTGTGTTTGAGGTTGAGTGTTTAGGTGTTTAGAGGATGATTCAAGGTTGTGGTTTAAGGTTGTGAAGTGATGATGCAAAGAGAAGATGAAAAAGATGAGGATGAAAGAAAGTTCTTGAGAATTTGAAAGAACATGAAGAACTTGAGAGGAAAAGGAAAGAACTCAAAAGAAGGCTTGAAAACTAAAACTTAGTAAATGATCTAAAGTGTTTCCAAGTGCATCTAAGTAAGGTATCTATAGAAAAATGAAACAAATGAGAGCTCATGGAGGGGGAGAAGAAGCCGTGTGCATCCTCATGTTCCATGAGGTGAGAGATTGAAATTTTGAAGCATGGAGGAGTATGAATGAAAGTATGGGAGGTATGGTGCAAAGCATGGTCTAAGTAAGGCTTGTCATGGACTTGAAATTGTATTTGAATTTCAAAAATTTGAGGTATGGGGGAGGAAGTGGCCGTGAGGTTTCTAGAAGAGAGGAAGAGATTTCTTTTGTTTAATTGAGTGCTAAACATGTGTTTAAATGTGTATTAGTTTAGGTGCAAGGTTAGGAATTCCTAAATATGTGTTTAGGTAACTAAGAATGTGATTAGGAATTTTATGACATGATTAAGGAGTGATCATACACATTTAGGAGGTTTAAAATTCATTTTATGAATAAACAATGTAGACAAAATTCCATGATTCAAGGAATTGGAGAGAGAAAATACTATTTAAGATTCCATGACTAGGAATCTTGAATTTAAAATAAGATTTTAGTTTAAATTAAGCAATCTTAGGTTCTAATTAACTTTAATAAATTATTTTGACTCTAGATTAATTAAGAAAATTAATTAATCTTTTATTAGAGTCTAATATTGCCGAGGTTTGCTTAATCACGCAATTAAGCTCAAAAACACTAAACTAGGGGCAAAATCGTAATTTTGCACAAAATTTGCTCGGGACCACCGGGACTAAAAATGAGGTCATAGAATACATAAAAACACCTTTTAAAACCATCTGGAGAAGTTTCGGGTCCATCCGGCGCTCGTACCCATGTCAAACACAACAGGGGTATTTTAGTCATTTTGACCTGAAATCTCAGAAAACGAGCTCTTCGATCTCGGAAAGATACACAAGTCAACTAATCCCCTTCAAACATTGAGTTACCCCCTCAAGGACTGTCGGGTCGGTTATCCTTGAGTTCCGAGCTAAAAATGACCTCAGGGGCATTTTGGTCATTTTCACTCTAATAGAAAAATCAGGGCGTTACACCATACACAAAAATAAGCATATTCATACATATTTCAAAATCTTGAGTAAAGCATGGATTCGTAGACACATGGTTTCTGCCTAGGCTATTGGATATAGAAGCAAAATTTTATTTTTAAAACTAATCACATGTTTGGAATCTACATGAAAAATGGAGCTTGTGACTGTAAATTGGGTATTTTTGTAATTATGAAGAAATTTTAAATGATAAAATGCAATTTTACTAAGTTTAGGGCTTTATGAAATAATTACAATTTTGGGGTGTAAGTATGTGAAAATGGTTCTAGAATAATGAAGGACATGTTTAGAAAAAAAATGAGTTTTGGGATTATTTTGCAATTTAGTAAAGTTTAGAGGCGAAATGTAATTTCTAAAAAAGTTTGGAGGTTTTGTGAAAATTTTCAAATTTTGTGGGAGAATTTGTCTTTTAAGTAAGATGAGGGTGATAAATATGTTTTTGTGAAAAAAATTGAGTTTGAGATTGTTTTGCAATTATAATATAGCTTGGGGATTTTTAGCATTAGAAGTTTTAAGGTCCTTAAAAATAAACTTTTAGACCTACACTGTAAAGAAAAGTTGGTCATGGTTTTCACACATCTTGCGAAGAGGGAAATGTGTTTTTCAAACTATTTATATCATGAAACTCAAGCCAATTTATCTTATGAGTTTTAACTATGATTTTCCATTTATTAATGACTCTTGAATATCTACTGATGAACTGTAACTAGTTATTGCACTTGACTATTATACTTAACTAGAATTGTGATCACTGGCTGTTTACTATGAATAACTGTGATGACATACTTGATTGTGATCCATTGGTGATATATGTGATATTAGTTATCATATTGAGTATTGTTGACTAGTTGCACATACGTTAATTTCTAAGCATTGTTTATGATTGATTTTGAATGAGTCCTATTAATGAAATGTGTTTGAGTCATGTGTGTGTTATGATGTTAAACAAGTGAAGTTATGAGCTTAAGATACTATCATAGTGTCCCATCTAGTGCATTTGTGGGCCCTCTTACGAAGTAAGGGAAGCGGAGCAAGTAAGGGAAGCGAAGCAAGTAAGGCTAACGGATTTACTAAGTGCTACATCATGGCTTGAACCATGAAGAATTCAAAGTGTAAATGTCTATAAGACTAAAAGATAACCATCTCCCCTTGGACTAGGTTCAGTACTGATCGTCGTTCAATGCTGCACTAATTGCATTGATACATTAGATTGATGATTATTTTCTTTGACTGGTCAAGGTTTTGTACTGATCAAGTTTAGTGATGACTAGTCCCATTATATCTTTATTTAAGGCATGAGCTCAAAGCCTTAGGGTTCCTAAGATATTAATAAATAGTTGAAAAAGAACCATGTTCAAAGAAAGCTTGAAGTCATGTGTCTGTTTAATGTTCAAGTCTGTTTCTTTCATGCATGCATGTACTAGTACAAGATCATGTTCATTTCTTTTCATGCATGCATGTACTCGTATGGCTATGTTTTATCCTTTCATGTATCCATGAAGCCTAGACGATATGTTCCATTCTCTCCATGCATGGATGCTTTTGTAAAATGTAATTGCGAATATGAAGCTCTTTTCATGCATGCATGTAACTTTAAGTATTCATGATCAAGACCATGTCAAAAATGGAATGTCCACTTGATAATTGTGTTTGTGAAATTTCTTAAATTGAATGGCATTGTTACATGTATACCTTTCCCAAAATAAACAAAGTAGGTCGAAGACGTACAATAATGCATTGTGCATGGTTTTACCCCTACTAAGATTCATTAAGATTCTCACCTCCTTAATTTCCATGTACATTTCTAAATGAGTAGGACATATCAGCGGCTTATGCTTGAGCTCATTTATAGATAGTAATAGTTGTGCTAGAAACTTTTGTTTAGCTTATTACTCCTTTATTCTGTCATATCTCTTGGCATATGACTATCGTTTTGGTTTGGGAATACTGTATACTAGACCCATATGATCGTGTGACATCCTTCTCTATTTAGTTGTTTATGCTATGTATCTCAGATCATAATAGACAATTAGGTTGTTGTGCTCTTATGGCACTATTATGTATTTGGATATTTTCTTGAGTTTTTGTGGCTATTATGCTATACTATATTATATCGAGGTATTTTATGTGATGGGCATGAGATTGTCTTTATGTTTGGATGATAATATTATGTTGAATGCTCTTATGTCTATGCTATAATTATACAATTTTATGTTGTTACGATTAATGCATGCAAAGGCATCCATTTTTTAAAGTAATGTTTTGAAAAGAAAAATTCGGCCCATATTTTTTTGCTCTATATTTTTGAAATTAAACATAAGTTAAAGTCCCAAGAAATGATCCTTTAATGTTAAAACCAAATAGACACGAGCATACGACATTATATGTCAAAGGGTTACACCTTACCTTTATTTTCCATTCCATTATTAGCCACCCCTTGTATCATCTTAGGAGCATGTGAACTAAGGATGTGGCTGGGATGGGAAGAGAAATTTATACTTACTGTGTTTGGAAGGGTTCTGTGGGTTGGAATGGAAAGGCAAGTATGTTTGTGACTTTGAAGTTTAGAGGGGAAAGGAAATGAGAACTTATAGTATAAAATTCTATACACTATAAGCACTTCTTTCCTTTCCCCACTAAAATCAAAACTCACAAATATACCCATGTTCAAGAGTCTCTAGAGAAACGTTCTTGCACTTCATGTACAACATGTCAACAACCAAGTTGCATAGTGTTATTTAGAGGTGTAAGTGAACCGATCCAACCTAACCAATTGATCAACCTAAACCGAACAAATGGATTTGGTTCGTTTTAGGTCATCAGGTTATCGAGTAAAAATCAATGGAACCAATCTATTATTGGTCTGAGTATTGATTTTATCATCATCAGACTCAATGATTCGACCCGACCTATTTCCTTTATATATGACCTAATTCTTACACACACACACACACACACACATACACATATATATATACAATGTATACTGTAACTGTAACACCCTAATTTTTCCTACTTAGCAAAAATGACCAAAATACCCTTAGGTCATTTTTGTGTTAAAATAGAGGCCGACCCTGAGGATAAGGTCACATGAGGATTAGATAGCAATCTATGCAAAGATTGCAATCCGTAATTTTTCCGTGTGAAAATAACCAAAATGCCCTTGAGGTCATTTTTGCCCGAAATTCAAGGATGGTCGACCCGAGCTACCCTCAAAGGGCTAGTTTAATGATTGAAGGGGATTAGATGTGTTAGAGGTAATGATAGGAGCGAATCTCAACTTTGATATTTTTTGCGCGCTAAATGACCAAAATGCCCATGCGGCGAATTAACGCAAAATTAAGTGCTGACTGGACCCAAACACTTCCCGGAGGTTAGAAATGCTAATTATAAAGGGTGAACAATGTCTGGAAATGTCCCAGTAGTCCCGGGAGTTTTTGTGCAAAATTACCATTTTACCCTTGTTAGTACAAAATGAGCTTAATTAAGTAATTAAGGAAATAAATACAAAATTAGACTCTAATTAAAGATAATTTAATTTTAATTATTAATCTCGAGTCTAAATAATTAATTGAGGTTAATTAAGGCCTAAGATTGCTTAGGAAAATTCAAAATCCATTCTTAATAAGGATTTATAAGACAAAGAAAGTCAAAAAGCGAATAATGTTTTCTCTCTCCATTTCCTTAAAATTAGGAATTATGTTCCGATTTGAATTTCAAATTTAATCATGTTTAATTCAAACTAAATGAGCAAGACAACTCTTTAATCATGTCTTGAAAAGTCTTAAATGCATGCTTATAACTCCAAAATACTTAATTACCAATCCCTAACCTTTTTCCTAATTAAACTCACCTCTAATACATATCCTAACCTACATGAAAGTGATATTTTTCCCTCCCAAATAGCCAAGGCAGCAGCTGCATTCCCCTAAAAACTCCCTCATATTTATTGTAACATCCTAATTTTTAACCCAATATTCTAGAACACATTAGGTTAATCATTAGGTTGTTACTTCTTAGTCTCATTCTTTTATGAAAACATTTAGCGGAAATACGAGTAAATTTTTTATAAATAAAAAAATCGAAGTGAAAGCCGCATATGACGTAACGAAGACTAACATATAGAAAAGAGATCTCATATCGATCATGGTCACAAAACACAAACGTTGTTCATTACATCACAGCATAATCATATTACCATAGATACATAGTTTACAACTATCATAGTCCTATTATCACATCAAAAGAAATACACATCCATATGCATATAAATATAAAGTGGCATTTTCGTGCTTCTGTTGCATCCCACTGATCTGGATCGTAGCGCATGCCTTACGCCCACGCCCTAGTAAAGGTCATGAGATACACCATCATCTTCGTCTGGAGACGACACGGAAGAAAAAGAGAGAGGGATGAGAAACTTATTCAAGATTCTCAGTAGGGATTTCCGACTCTAGCACACGTGCCATCGTCATCGTCCCCAGCCACTTCTGTTTTTAATTATAAAAAAGTGGCCATGCATAAGGTTTAACTTTTAAACTTCTCAAATCTATTTGTCCGAAGTGGGTGTCTTTTAGTATGGGTCTTAATGATATGATTGCAACAGATATTGAATGAATGCATGATAATACTTTATGCAAACAGTCGGTAGAACACAACATCAAGATAAACATTAACATATAAGTGGCATATAAAACTCTTTCTTTTCTCATAATTGTGTGACTTAAAAACATCATAGATCTTTCTCATGCTTGAACTATTAAGTTCTTTTTCTCAAAGACCACCCTTTTAAGCATATCCACCTAAATCCAACCGACATACTGCCGCGGCAATTTTTATCATGGTCCCCAAACTCCGTCTCACCTTATCGCCTAGGAATGAGCTTAATCCTAACTAGTCGTCACTAGATTTAATATGGGGAAATAGAGGGTGTAACATATAAATATTTCTAACTTATTATCTGCATAAGCGGATTCATAAAAATGATATCCCGACTACTAGAGTACGAGCTAGGGGCTTAAGGGTCACCTAACACACCGACTCCTAGAGTACGGGTTAGGGACTTAAGGATCACCTAATACACTGACTCTCAGAGTGCGTGTTAGGGTTATTTCCTTCTTCAAAATGCATCTACGACATATAGTGTGTAACGCCCCGATTTTCTGTTAGAGTGAAAATGACCAAAATGCCCCTGAGGTCATTTTCAGCCCGGAATTCGAGGAAAGCCAGTGCGGCAGTACTCGAAGGGCAAACTCAATGTTGAAAGGGGATTAGAAAACTTATGTACCTTCCCGGGATCGAAAATCTCGTTTTTCGAGTTTTCGGGTCAAAATGACCAAAACGCCCCTGTGGTGTTTTACCCGTTTGCAAGTGCCGGATGAACCCGAAACTTCTCCAGATGGTTTTAAAAGGCGTTTTTATGTATTCTATGACCTCAGTTTTAATTTTTGAAGTCCCGGGCAAAATTAGTGCAAAATTACGGTTTTGCCCCTAGTTTCGTATTTTTACGCTTAATCACTCGATTAAGCAAACCTAAGCAATATTAGGCTCTAATCGAAGGTTAATTAATTTCCTTAATTAATCTAGAGCCAAAATAATTTATTAAAGTTGATTAAAACCAAATAGTACTTAATTACAACCTAAAATCATATTTTAATTTTATGACACCTAGTCATAGAATCTTGAATAGTGTTTTCTCTTTCCAATTCCTTAAATCATGGAATTGTGTTACACATTGTTTATTCATAAATGAGTTTTAAATTCTTTAATGTTGTATGAGCACTCCTAAACTTGTCATAAACTCCCTAAATCACATTCTTAGTTACCTAAACTTAAGCTTAATCATTCCTAACCTTGTACCTAAGCTAATACACATCTAAACCTACCATTAACACACAATTAAATGGTCAAATCATCCTCCCACTCTGCTGTCCAGCCTTGGTCGAAGCTGCCCTCCCTCCATATGCATCACATGTTCAATTTTTCAACACTCCAAGGCCATACCTCAAGTCACATACACTATACCTTGTCATAACTTTCAATCAAGCTTGAATTTCCACATGAATAAATAATTAAAACAACCCATTTTCCCCATTTATTTGTGGCTGGAAAAGTTCCAGCCATGTTAAGGTTCTAGAAGCCTAATTTCATAAAAATGTGATAGGAAATTAACTCACATCAAGCCATACTTTGTAGCATAGCTTCCATACTTCAAACCATGCTTGAATGACCTTGTGTAAGAGATATTTTCTCTTCCTTCCTCCCTCAAAGGCTACGACCAAGCCCTCCCCATTCACTCCTCCATGGTTTTGATTTTCTATAAATAGGATGCTTGTGTTAGCCTTGTTACACTTTGAAGCATTTGCAAAGTTTAGAGTTTTAGAGTTGTCTTGCTAGTCTTTCCTTTTTCTCTCAAAGTTCCAAGAGTGTTCTTCCTTTCTTTTCATCTTTATCTTCTTCATCTCTTCATCTCATCATCACCTCTCAACCATCAAAAACCACCCCAAAACCTTGAACCATCATCAAACCTCTCAAACACCACACCTCAAACACAACTCCACTTGAAACACATTTTCTTTCTTTTTCTCTCATCAAGGCCGAATCATCATCACCATCCTAGGAGGTGTTGCTCATCTCATTTCCATCTTCAAGTTCAAGCTTTTATCTTCATCAAAAGGTAGGGATTTGTTTTCAAACTTTATTTTGGTCAAGAAAGTGTTTTTCTCTAGTTTTCTCTTGGATTCTTTTTGAACTTTCCTTTGTCTTTCCTTTCCTTTTCATTTTCGGCCATGAGGCCTTGATTTGAGCATAATAGCTTGATGATGAGAGTTTCTAGATGATGACATTGTGTTCATCTCAAAGAAACCTCTAAAGCTTGAGTTTTCCTTTTCTTACAACTTCATCTATATGTTATCTAGCTCACATGGTTTTCCAACTTAAGAAAATTAATCTAAGGATTTCTAAAAGCCCAAGCCTACCCTTGTCAACCTTAAAGTTGGCCGGCACGTTCTAGAGATTTGTCTCTAGATAGGGGTTTTGGGTACTTAATAAAGAACTTGATGTAGTTTCACTTTCTTTCTCTTTTATATGATTTTCGATTCTTGTGTTGTGATCCTTGAGATATTGTAAAAGGTTATTATCTTGTTAAAGTCTTAAATGAGCTCTAGTTAAACATAAAAAATGAAACTTGCATCATGTTTACTTTAAGCTATGCATATCATGTTTATTTCTTTGCTATCACTAAATCCCAAGATAATGAATGAACTTGCATTATCATGTTTATGTTTCAAGCTTTGCATTATCATATTTATATTTCAAGTCCTCACTTAAATATCAAAGATAATAATATATTGTACCACATATTTATTTTATGCTCTCACTTTACTTTCTAGCAATAACTAAAATAAGTGCATGAGCATGTTTATTTTTATGTCATCACTTTAATGATTCTAGAGCTCAAAGACTTGCCCAATGATATCTCAAACAAAGGTCTAAAACATTTATTTCCTATGGTCCATATTTCGGCCCCATGAGGCCTTAATGTTTTCAAGTATTGAAAACTATGTTTTATAATTTTTCTAAACTTATATGAGTATAAGGAAGGTGTAGAACTAAGTATTATGAATTTAGGACCTCTTGAGACGAAAATAACATAGCCACTGCCCTATTAAGTATTTCCATGAGTTTAGATGATAAAAGTATTCATAAAAGAGTTTTGAAGGTTTTAATAAGGTTCCAAGAGAAACTAGTATTTTATGTGCTTTAGAAACTATGATTCAATGCCTTTAAATGGAGTTGTTGTTTCGGTTCTGCCTTGCTATGTTTGGCCACTGTATGAGCTGTGTTAATGATGTTAATATGCTTATGTTTGGGTAATAATTATGTTAAGACTCATATGTGAAAGATAGGATAAGTTAGGAACTAGAAAAGAATTAATTTGAGAGTTCTAGATCCCTTAAAGATTTATTTTTCTGGATTCTGTCCAGCAAGGTTTAGATTCAAAAATCATGGTTTTAAATTAGTTTATATGTGTAGGAATGACTCATAATTGGTTTAGGACTTAATCTTGAAACCTTAGGAGCAAACCGAACTTAGAAAGGGTCATTATTGTGACTTCTAGGTACCCGTAAAGTTAGTATTTTGATTTCTGCACTCTTGAGGTTTAGAGATGTTCTTGACCATAGGGTGAGGTGAGAAATACTTAGTTATAACCTTGTAGGTTCCCGAGAGACTAGGTGTTGATGATCAATAACTTAGAAAGTGAGATAAAGATCTAAACCGTAACTTCTAGAACTCCGTAATCACTTAAACATAAAGTTGTCCAAATTCCGCTTAGTGCTATTTGGATCAGTTCTTAAGCATGAGATTTGTATAACTCATAAATTGTCAAACTATAGGTGTATAAAGAAGTTAAGAATAATTAATTTGCAAGTTTAAGACTCATAATAATCAAGTTTAAAGCACTATGAGATATAACATAACATGTCTATGAGCCTATGGGGATGATTGTTAAATATGACTATGTGATGATGTTTGTGTGAAAGTTTTATGTGACGAATGTTATGAGAAAGTTTCATGTGATGATATATAGGTTATGAAAAAGCTACATGAGAATGCATGATAAAAATGAATATGATAAATGATGAGGTAATTGTGATGTAATACTTATGAAAATATAAATGTGACACAACACTGAGACGCGCTTCTCCTGGGTGACACCGGTTCGGCCGAGCACCTCCAGGAGGAGACAAATCCGTGAGGGTATGTGTAGATGCAGCCTGCCAAAGCGGACAAATTGCGAGGCCCACGTGGCTAGCAAAGCGTTTCAAAGAGGAAATGATCCTAGAAAGGAGATCCTTAATTTGCCCCCTAGCCCGTACTTTAAGTCGGGATTATGTTACGCTTATCATAGGATAAGTAAGAGCTAGTGACGACTAGTTAAGGTATGAGCTCATAACCTAGAGAAGTTTTAGGGCGGCCCCATGAGATGAAAGTTAAAGTTGACAATGTCACATAAACTTTACTTATGTCAATGTTATAATGTTTCCTAGTTATTCTATTGTTTGGTTTACCTTATGATGCATTCATATCATTAGTATATTTCGCTTAAGTTATAAAGACGCATGATAAAATATGATGGACCTTGGATAAAATACCTCTTTGGGAAACCCACTTAAAAGGAACTTATATGCATGCACACCTTTTAGAAATAAACCCAAGGTTCCTGAGGATGTGACGATGACACCTAGGTAGGGATAACCCTACCGAGAATTCTTTTAGAAAGATTCTCATTCCCTCTCTCTTTTCTTCCGTCATATCTTCAGATGGCGACGTTTGTACTCTTCGTCGACACCTCGGTATGGGAGCTGCACCATGACCCGGCACTCGGGTCATATCATTTTGAGGGTCGCTGCACTGTCAGAGTATTCATGTTCATGGGACGACCCTTCGCGCACCCCGTCCCGAGCTACCGCTTCACCCCGATCATCCTTATCGTCATAACGGGATTTTTGAGCGGCGAGGCCACGCGATGAGCAGATCCTCCGTATGGAGCCCGAGACGCCACCGCACGCGAGTACCCGAGTATGTACCGCGTCCCGGTGCACTGGAGACGGACCCATCCGAGGATCCGCCATCCCACATGTACAGTTGGAGCTCGGTCCGCTCCTCCACCGATGAGGGCTGGGAGTGAGGAGACGGTGGTCCAGCCGAGGTTGGCTCGACGGCCATCTATGCGCCCTCGCCGCGGTGGACATGCCCCGATGATGCACTCGACCACTCCCGCCGAGATTCGCCACTGGATCGACTCGACCCGCAGCACTCGGACCGCAGGAGTAGTCATAGGAGGGGTAGTAGTTAGTGCACACACACGCCACATAGTAGAGGACAAACCTTCTTTTGTATATGAGGTTGTCTCCTTTAGGTGCACATGGGTATGGGGGTAGTTTCTCTTGTATTCGCTTTTTATGATTTCCTTGTATTGCATTCCAGTTGTATTTTGCTTCATGATGTATCAAATAGTCCTGCCTCTTTGGGTAGGCACGTTATATATATATAACTATGTTTCAGTTGATGCTTCCATGACATGATGTGTTTCTTATGCTTTGCTTATATGTTTCGCTATGTTGCCCCTTAAAGTTTCGCGCGTGGCTCTCACTTTGATTTTAAAAAGAAAAATTTTACCCGTATTTCCGCTAAGTATTTTCCAAAGAATGAGACCAAGAGGTAATATTCTAAAAATTAACCTAAGGACATACTAGTAGTCTTGGGTTAAGATTTAGGGTGTTACATAGTGCATAGTAAATTTATCTGCTCTGGCAGGATGCATCTACTATACCCTCACGGTTTTGTTATCTCCTTACCGAGGTAGGAGAAATGCGTCTCGGTGTGTCATGCAAGAATGCATCATAAACACATGCCCTCAACTATCATAATGGAACCTTATGCAATATGCATATCATGCTCATCAATTCATGCAATTCATCATAGTATGCCACATCAACTCATAATGCATGTACTTACACATTCAATTTCATATTTCATAATCCATTTCTAAAGTCATATAAACAGTTTCATCCTAGCACATGCATTCACACATCATCATAGCATTATCATAAAAAGAATTCACATCGTCATAACTCATATATCATCACACCATGCATATCAATGTATCATACTTACATTATCAAACTCAAAGCAATAAATTCTCTTAATGTTTTATGCTTTGATCCTTAGGGTCCTTTAACTTGAATTCTAAGTTGTATATAATCAAAACTTAAGCTCTCGGGTACCTATAGGCTCACATCTAAGTATTCCTCACTCAAATCTATGATCATAAATATTTCTAAACCTCAAGAGTGCAGAATCCAAAATTCTTACTTTACAGGTACCTAAGAGTCATAACATTGACCCTTTCTAAGTTCGGTTTGCTCCTAAGGCATCAAAATCAAGTCTTAAACCAATTATGAGTAGTTCCTACACATTTAAACTAATTATAAACCATGATTTCTAATTATTAACCTTGCTGGACAGAATCCAAAAAAATCCATTACTAAGGGATCTAAAAGTCTCAAATTAATTCTTTTCTAGTTACTAACTTCTCTTAACTTTCACATATGAATTTTATCATCATTAAAACAGCACAAAACAGTGAGCATTCATAGCAAGGCAGAACCAAATTCATCTCTAACAAACAAGGCATAAAACTTGATTTCTAAAACACATAAAATGTTAGTTTCTCTTGGAACCTTTTTAAAACTTTCAAAACTCATTAGTAAACATTTTTATCTCATAAAAATCATCAAAATCCCTTCAAGGGCAGTGGCCATTTCGAATGAAATTTGAAAAGGTTTGAGATCATAAAACTTTGTTCAAACATTTCTTAAGCCCCATGTAAACTTAGGAAAAATTATAAAACATAAGTTTTTAGTATTTGAAACAAATCAAACCTCCTAGGGCCGAATCTAAAGGAACAAGGAAACATATATTTTTCAAGCCTTTGTTTGAGATAATAATGGGCAAGTCTTTGAGCTCTAGGCTTTCTTAGGTGAGATGCTCTTGCACATATTTTATCTTTCATTAGAAAATAAAGTGAGAGCACAAAATAAATATGAGATGCAACTTGTCATTATCTTTAGTATTACATGATAATGCAAAGCTTGAAATATAAATATGATAATGCAAGTTCATTTATTATTCTTGATATTTAGTGATAGCAAGGAAAATAGACATGATGAGCAAAGCATAAATATAAACATGAATGCAAGATTTATTTTAATCGTAGCTAGAGCTCTTACAAGGCTTTAAAATCCATCATAACCCAACACCTATCTCATTAACAAAGAGAGCTTTAGAGTTCTTGAACCAAGTTCTCAAAGGAACTACATGGTTCTTGAACATCATCATCAAGCTCAAAGAAGTAAGCTTTTAAAAGAAAACAAAACTTTTAAGGAGATAAGAACCAAAACAACATTATTTCTAGATATGAATAAACACAAGAACACTTTAAAATTTCCAGCAAAACCTTTAAGGAAAAGCACATGGAGGTCGAATCATCTAGGAAAAAGGAAAGGAAAGAAAAACTAAAACTTTGCTAGATTAAGGAAAAAAACTCAAGCTCTAGAGGTTCCTTTGAGATGAACACATGGTCATCATCTACGAGCTCTCATCATTGAACTATCATGAAACAAACAAGGCCTCTTGACCGAAACAAAGGAAAAGGGGAAAACAAGGAAAGTTTAAAAAGAAACCAAGAGAAAACTAGAGGAAAACACATTTTCAAGCAAAAAAAAGTTTAGAAAACAACTCCTACAATTTTTAAAACCAAAGTCAAGATGAGAAGAAGAAAAGAGAATCGAAAATGAGAAGGAAAAAGGAAAGGAAAACCGAAACCCTAAACAAGGAAATACAAAGGAAGAACTAAAATGTTTCAAGAATCAAGAACAAGTTTCAAGCTTTAGAGGTTTCTCAAATGAGACTCTCAAGATCACTATCTTGAAACCTCATCATCAAGCTCAAGTTTTTCTTTTGAGAACCAAGTTCCAAAATAAAAATAAAAATAAAACAAAGAAGAAAAGAATGTGTTCCAAGAGAAAAACCAACACTTTTTCATCTCAAACATAAAAAACAAAAGAAAAGCTTTTGGAAACAAGAACCCCTACCAAGTTTGAAGACAAAGGCTTGATCTTTGAGGTGAGAATGGAAGGAAAAACTCCTCCTAAAGTGATGATAGTGCTTCGGCCTTGTGGAGAGAAAAAGAAAGGAAATGTGTTCTTGATAAGCTTGTGTTTGAGGTTGAGTGTTTAGGGGCTTTGATGATGATCTAAGGTTATGATGTGGTGGTTTAAGGTTATGAGGTGTAGTTCTTTGAAGAAGATGATGAAGATGAAGAAGATGAGATGCAAAGAACTCAAGAGTTCTTTGAGAGAAAAGAAAAGAAACTAGACAAGCTTTCAAGACAAAGACTTAGCAAATGTGTAAAATGGAACCAAGTTCTTCTAACACATGTATTTATAAAAATTTGAAACATCAAGGAATGAGAGGAGGAGGTGCTGGCTGTGAGTTTATGTGGCCTTGGAGAGAAGAAATATCTTTTTTGGGTGGTCATTCAAGGTATGGAGGAAAGCATGGTAAGCATGGTGCAAAGTATGGGCTAGGTAAGGCTTGTCATGGACTTGAAATTGCATTTGAATTTCAAATATTGGAGGCATGGGACAAGGAGTGGCCATGAGCTTATAGAAGAGAGGAGGTGAGGCTTCTTTTGTTTAATGATGGTTTAGAGGTTTCTTTAGGTGTGCATTAGTTTAGGTGCAAGATTAGGATTTGCTAAATATGTGTTTAGGTAGCTAAGGATGTTGTAACATCCTAAATCTTAACCTAATACTACTAGTATGTATTTAGGTTAATCCTTAGAATATTACCTCTTGGTCTCATTCTTTACTTGAAAATACTTAGCAGAAATACGGGTAAATTTTTTTTTTTTGGAATTAAAACCAAAGTGAGAGCCACGCATGATTCTTTGAATGGGAATTCATACAAGTCGTATGAGCAAATCATAATAAAACACATAAATAACATGGATACATCAACTGATTATATATATAGATAATGTGCCTACCAAAAGGCAGGACTATTTGGTACATAGAAGAATGAAATACAACTGAAAAGCAAATACAAGGAAATCATAAAAGCAAGGACAAGGAAACCATGAAAGCAACACCCATACCCGTGTGCACCTAGAGTAGACAATCTCATATACAAAAGAAGGTTTGTCCTTAACTATGTGGCGTGTGTGCACTAGCTACTACCCATCCTATGCACCTACTCCTGCTGGTCCGAATACTGAGGGGTGGAATCAATCCACTAGCGGATCTCGGCGGGAGTGGTTGTGCGGATCATCAGAGCGTGTCCATTGCGGTGAGGGCGCATGGATGGCCTACGAGCCAACCTTGGCTGAACCACCATCTCCTCACTCCCGGCTCTCATCGGTAGGGGAGCGGGGCTGGAGCTCGAACTGTACATGTACGAGGGTGGGTCCTCTGATGGATCCGTCTCCGAATACTGAGTCAGGGGCACGTACTCCGGGTAGTCACCTACGACTGACGCCTCGGGCTGCATCCGGAGGATCTATTCATCGCGCGGTCTGGCTCGCTCAAAAATCATGTTATGATGGTAGGGAGCAGTCGGGGTGAAGCGGTGGCTCCGTACTGGATGTGCGAAGGGTCGTCCCATAAACATGAACACTCTGACCGTGCAGCGACCCTCAAAATGGTATGACCCGAGTGCTGGGTCATGGTGCAACTCCCACGTCGGGGTGTCGATGAAGAGTATGAAAGTCGCCATCTGAAGATGTGACGGAAGAAAAGAGAGAGGGAATGAGAATCTTCTAAAAGAATTCTCAGTAGGGCAATCCCTAACTAAGTGACATCATCACATCCTCAGGAACCTTGGGTTTTATTTCTAAAAGGCTGCACATGCAGGTAAACTTCTTTTAAGTTAGTTTTCTAAAGTATTAATTATCCAAGGTCCGTCATATTTTACAATGTCTTATGACTAAGCAGGGAATACACTAATTAATGCATCATAAAGGTAAACCAATCAATAGAATAACTAGGATCATTATAACAGTGGCATAAGCTGATAGGTGTAAATCTCGTAATAACTTTTTCTTGGTTTTTCATAGCATATGTTACATTTTAAACTTTAACTTTTTATCTCATGGGGCCACCCTAAAACATCTCTAGGTTATGAGCTCATACCTTAACTAGTCATCACTAGTTCTTACTTATCCTATGATAAGCGTAACATACATAATCCCGACTTAAAGTACGGGCTAGGGGGCAAATTAAGGATCACCTCTTAGGGCCATTTCTTGTTTGAAACGCTCTACTAGCAACTAGTGCATAGTAGTATTGGCCATTTTGGCAAGCTCTGTGTAAATACCCTCACGGTTTTGTTTTCTTGGGGGTGCTCGGCTAAACCGGTGTCACCCAAGAAGGCGTTTCAGTGTTGTGTCACATTTAAGTTCTCATGATTTTCAAAAAGACCTTTTCCCAAGTTCCTCAAATTTGATGGAAATTCGGCAGCATGATGGCTATAGACCGAATTTCCTCAAATTTGCTTATGCCATGAAAACATATAGAACATACAAACATATCTTATGAGGTATAGCATATCATCATATAAAACTTCTTCATAGCACATATCAAGCTCATGTGTCATATATCATATTTACATAAATTAAGCATCATAAAAACTCAAGACTTTTTAATGTCTTATGCATTGACCCTTAAGGTCCTTAACTCACGTTCTAAGTTATCAATCATCAAACCTACTGTCTTGGGTACCTATGAGGTTATAACTAAGTATTTCTCACCTCACACTATGATCAAGAATATCTCTAAACCTCAAGGATGCAGAATTTATAATCCTAACTTTTACGGGTACCTAGGAGTCACAACAATGCCCCATTCTAAGTTTAGTTTGCTCCTAAGGCATCAAGATCAAGTCCTAAATCAATTATGAGTCATTCCTACACATTTAAACTAATTTAAAACCATGATTATCAAATCTAAACCTTGCTGGATAGAATCCAGAAAATTCAATAATTAAGGGATCTAAAACTCTCAAATTAATTCTTTTCTAGTCTCTAACTTATCTTATCTTTCACATAAGAGTCTTAACATCATTTTTACTCAAACATAAGCATATTATCATCATTAAAACAGCACATACAGTGGCAAATAAGTAGCAAGGCAGAACCGAAATGTGCATCTCCATAAAAGGCATAGAACACAATTTCTAAAGCACATAGAATACTAGCTTCTCTTGGAACCTTTTTAAAACTTTCAAAACTCATTTACAAACACTATTATCCTTTAAAATCATAAAAATACTTAAGAGGGCAGTGGCTAAATCATTTTCATCTCAAGAGGTCCTAAATTCATAAAACTTAGTTCTACATATTTCTTATACTCATATAAGCTTAGGAAAACTATAAAACATAACTTTCAATACTTGGAAACCTTAAAACCTCTTAGGGCCGAAATCTCAACTATGGAAAATAAATATTTTAGACCTTTGTTTGAGACAACAATGGGCAAGTCCTTGAGCTCTAGGTTCATTAAAGTGATGGCATAAAGATAAAAATGGTTTTGCACTTGTTTTAGCTTTTGTTAGAAAGTAAAGTGAGAGCATAAAATAAATATGAGATGCATCATATTATTATCTTTGATATTTGGGTGAGAACTTGAAATGTAAACATGATAATGCATAGCTTGAAATATAAACATGATAATGCAAGTTCTTTTATTATCTTGGTACTTAGTGATAGAAAGGAAAATAAACATGATGTGCAAGACATAAAAGTAAACATGATGCAAGGTTCATTTTATGGTTAGCTAGAGCTCATTCAAGACTTTAACAAGATAATCAACCCAACACATATCTCATTATAAAGAGAGCTTTAGAGTTCTTAAACCAAGTTCTCAAAAGAACTATGAGGTTCTTGAACAACATCATCAAGCTCAAGTAAACCAACTTCCAAAACAAAACCAAACAAAATCTCAATGATCAAAATACCAAAACCGAAAACCTTACAAAAGAAAAAGAAAGTGAAATTAAGTCAAGTTCTTTATTAAATACCCAAAACCCCTATCTAGAGAAAGATCTCTAGAACTTGCCGGCCAACTTTAAGGTTGACAAGGGTAGGCTTGGGCTTTTAGAAATCCTTAGATTAATTTTCTTAAGTTGAAAAACCATGTGAGTTAGATATCATATAGATGAAGTCATAAGAAAAGGAAAACTTAAGCTTTGGAGGTTTCTTTGAGATGAACACAAGGTCATCATCTAGAAACTCTCATCATCAAGCTATCATACTCATAATCAAGGCCAAGAAGCCAAAGTGAAGAAGAAAAGAAAAACAAAGGAAAGTTCAAAAAGAATCCAAGAGGAAACTAGAGAAAAACACATTCTTGAGCAAAACAAGTTTGAAAAGCAAATCCCTACCAAGTGATGTAGATGAAAGCTTGAACTTGAAAAGGAAAATGAGAAGAGCAACTCCTCCTAAGGTGGTGTGATGGCTTCGCCCAAATAGAAAGAAAAGGAAAGGAGATGTGTTTTGAGGAAGCTTGTGTTTGAGGTTTAGTGTTTAAGAGATTTGATGATGATCTAAGGTTAGGATATGGTGGATTGAAGTGGTGAGGTGATAATGTGAAGAGAGGATGAAGATGAAGAGAAAGAACTCTTGGAACTTTGAGAGGAAAGAAAAGGACTAGCAAGATAACTCTAGAATTCTAAACTTAGCAAATGCTTCAAGGTGCAACTAAGCTATCACAAGCATCCTATTTATAGAAAAACAAAACAATGAGGCTCACCAAGGGGGGGGGGAGTGGCCGTGGCTTTTGAGGGGAAAAAGGGAGAGAAAAATATCTCTTACACAAGGTGATTCAAGCATGGTTTGAAGTATGGAAGCTATGCTACAAAGTATGGCTCGATGTGAGTTAATTTCCTATCAATTTTTGATGAAATTAGGCTTCTAGAAACTTGACATGGCTGGAACTTTTCCAGTCACAAATAAATGGGAAAAATGGGTTGTTTTAATTATTTATTCATGTGGAAATTCAAGCTTGATTGAAAGTCATGACAAGGTATAGTGTATGTGACTTAAGGTATGGCCTTGGAGTGTTGAAAAATTGAACATGTGATGCATATGGAGGGAGGAGGGTACACGGCCAGACCTGGGCAGCATGGAGGGAGGGAGATTTGATCATCTAATTGTGTGTTAATGATAGGTTTAAGTGTATATTAGCTTAGGTACAAGGTTAGGAATAATTAAGCTTAAGTTTAGGTAACTAAGAATGTGTTTTAAGGATTTTATAACAAGATTAGGAGTGCTCATACATCATTAGAGAATTAAAAACTTATTTATGAATATACAATGTGTAACACAATTCCATGATTTAAGGAATTGGAAAGAGAAAATACTATTCAAGATTCCATGACTAGGAGTCTTGAAATTAAAATATGATTTTAAGTTGTAATTAAGCACTTTTAGGTTCTAATCAACTTTAATAAATTATTTTGACTCAAGATTAATTAAGGAAATTAATTAACCTTCGATTAGAGCCTAATATTGCTTAGGTTTTCTTAATCACGCGATTAAGCGTAAAAACACGAAACTAGGGGCAAAACCGTAATTTTGCACCAATTTGGCCCGGGACTTCCGGGATCAAAACTAAAATCATAGTCTACATAAAAATGCCTTTTAAAATCATTTGGAGAAGTTTCGGGTTCATCCGGCACTTGCAAATGGGTAAAACACCGCAGGGGCGTTTTGGTCATTTTGACCCGAAAACTCGAAAAACGAGATTTTCGATCCCAGAAAGGTACACAAGTCATCCAATCCCCTTCCAACATTTAGTTTGTCCTTCGAGTACTGCCAGACCGGCTTTCCTCGAATTCCGGGCCGAAAATGACCTCAAAGGCATTTTGGTCATTTTCACTCTAACAGAAAATCGGGGCGTTACATTACTCCCCTCCTTAAAAAGAATTTCGCCCTTGAAAACCGGCTTTCATCTCTGACTCTAGTTCCCACGTATATTCTTCCGACTTGTCTCGTTCCCACGCCACTTTCACTAAAGGAACAGACTTGTTCCTTAACTGCTTGACTCCGTGATCCACTACTCTCGTAGGCGGTAGATTGAAAGTAAGGTCCTCCCTCAACTGTACATTCTCTGGTTCTAGGACATGGCTAGGGTCGGACTCATATTTACATAACTGAGAGACGTGAAAGACGTCATGAAGGTTTGACAGATTGGGTGGTAAGGCTATTTTGTAGGCTACAGATCCGATTCTTTGAAGAATTTCAAAAGGGCCGAGAAATCGGGGACCCAACTTTTTAACTTTCATGGCTCTCCCTATTCCTGTAATTGGGGTGATTCTTAGAAATACATGTTCTCCTTCTTGGAACTCCAAGGGCTTACGCCTTTTGTCCGCGTAGCTTTTCTGTCTACTTTGAGCGGTTAGGATCCTATCCCTGATCCTTTTTATTTGCTCCGTCGTTTCCCTCACTATATCAGGTCCTAAGACACTTTGTTCTCCGGGTTCGTACCAATACAAAGGTGATTGGCACTTCTTTCCATACAATGCCTCGTACGGTGCCATGCTGAAGCTCGCGTGGTAACTGTTGTTATATGCAAACTCGATCAAAGGCATGTACTTATCCCAACTTTCTTTTTGGTCTAAGACACAGGCTCTCAACATGTCTTCTAGGGTTTGGATAGTCCTCTCGGATTGACCATCCATTTGTGGGTGGTAGTGCTTAAGCACAACTTTGAACCAAACGCCTTTTGAAAGGCTCCCCAGAAACGTGACGTAAATCGCGGATCTCGGTCCGAGATTATCGTCGACGGTACTCCATGTAACCTTACTATCTCGTGGATAAAAAGCTGAGCCAATCTATCCAATGAGTACGTGACTCGAATAGGTAGAAAGTGAGCTGACTTGGTTAGTCGATCCACTATTACCCATACGGCATCATGGCTAGCTTGGGTCCTTGGCAATCCTGTCACGAAATCCATTGATATACTCTCCCACTTCCACTCAGGGATTGACAGGGGTTGCAACATGCCAGAAGGTTTTTGGTGTTCGATCTTAACCTTTTGACAGACCAAACACTTACTCACCCAGGCGACCACATCCTTCTTTAATCCGGGCCACCAAAACATCCTTTTCAAGTCCTGATACATCTTGGTAGTACCAGGATGAATGGCAAAGTGACTCTTATGAGCCTCCTCCAAGATCTTCTCTCGGAGGTCGCTATCTTGTGGCACACAGATTCGCCCCTCAAACCTCCACAACCAGTCGGGGCCTTGCTCAAAACCCTTCAACTTACCGGCCTTAATTGCCTCTACTGTTTCCATAAAGTCCTCATTTTCTCTTTGGGCAAGCATGATCCTTTGCTTAAACCCACTGATCACCGTGAGATGACTCATCATGATGCCATTCTCCGTTATTGATATCCCCAGATTCATATCCCTAAACTGCTCTATTAACCCAACTTCATTAACCATCATACTTGACAGACGTAACGAGTTTCGGCTCAAGGTGTCGGCGACTACATTAGCCTTGCCGGGGTGGTAACTTAAGCCGAAATCGTAATCTTTGAGGAATTCCATCCATCTCCTCTGCCTCATATTTAACTCCTTTTGATCAAAGAGATGCTTGAGACTCTTATGATCAGAGAAAACTTCAAACCTTACACCATACAAATGGTGTCTCCACATCTTGAGGGCGAACACGATGGCTGCTAACTCTAGGTTGTGGGTAGGGTAGGTTACCTCGTGAGGCTTGAGTTGTCTGGACGCATAGGCTACCACTTGCCTGTTCTGCATCAACACACAACCTAAACCCTTGCCAAAAGAATCGCAATATACCTCGAAGGGTACATTGAGGTCAGGTAAAACCAAAACCGAGGTTGAGGTGAGCTTTTCCTTAAGCTCTAGGAAACTCTTTTCACATTCGGGGCTCCACTCAAACGGAGCATTCTTCCTAGTGAGCTTGGTTAAGGGTAGGGCTAACTGGGAAAATCCTTTAATAAACCTACGGTAATATCCAGCTAAACCCAAAAAGCTTCTAATCTTAGTTACAGAGATTGGTCTATCCCAATTCATCACAGCTTCTATCTTACTTGGGTCGACAGCTATGCCACCTTTTGACACATGTCCTAAGAACTTTACCTCTTCTAACCAAAATTCACACTTAGAAAGCTTCGCATATAACTTCTTCTAGTACCTCTAAAACCAGCCTCAAATGATGCTCATGCTCCTCGTGGGTCTTCGAATAGATGAGAATATCATCTATGAACACAACCACGAATTGATCTAAATAGGGTCAAAAGATCCTATTCATGTAGTCCATAAAAATTGCGGGAGCATTCGTCAATCCGAACGACATCACCTTGAACTCAAAGTGTCCATACCGAGTTCGAAAGGCGATTTTAGGAATATCTGAATCTCCAACCCTAATCTGATGATAACCAGACCTCAAATCGATCTTAGAAAATACTACAGCTCCTTTCAACTGGTCCATAAGATCATCAATCCTAGGTAACGGGTACTTATTCTTTATGGTCACTTGGTTTAACTGCCTATAATCTATACACATTCTCATACTTCTGTCCTTCTTTTTCACAAATAAGACTAGAGCGCCCTAAGGTGAAGCACTCGGCCTTATAAAACTTTTCTCCAACAGCTCCTCCAACTAAGTTTTTAGTTCTGCTAGTTCCAAAGGTGACATCCTATACGGGGCTATAGAGATTGGTCTTGTTCCAGGAACCAACTCTATGGAGAATTAAACTTCTCTCTCGGCAGGGAACTCTGGTATTTCGTCTGGAAATACCTCGGGATAGTCTCTTACCACAGGTATCTCACCTAGGTTCTGCTCAAAGTCTACATCGTAGGCGGCTAGGAGAACATATCCCTTAGCTTTCTCCCCACTACAAAAGACCTCTACGGAGTTTAGGTACAATCTAATGGGTTGAGTGACGTTCTTGGGAGGAGAAGGGAAAACTATGGTTTGGGTTCCGCAATCTAACAACACACGGTTGGCGTGAAGCCAAGTCATGCCTAAGATAATGCCTATGTCTTTCAAGGGTAAACAAATTAAATCTATAATAAAAAACCTATTTTCTACAACAAGATGACAATTTAAACAACAACGGCAAGTATTAACAGGGCGATTTGTAGGAGTAGAAACAATAAGATCAAAGGGAAGTTTAGAGACTCTTAGATTTAAGGACTTGACACTAGCAAGTGAAATAAAAGAATGAGTAGCACTAGAGTCATATAGTACAGTTAAGGGTTTACCGTTTACTTCGCACATACCTTCAATGAGATCATTGGACTTCTTGGCGTCTTTCGCATTAAGGGTAAAGACTCTTCCTCGGTGTTGTGGTTGGGGGTCCTGGTTTGGTATCCCTTTGCTGGCGCAGTCCCTTGCATAGTGGCCAGGCTTGCTACACTTGAAGCACACGTTCTGACCGGCTAAGCATGGGCGATTCCAGTGATTCTTCCCGCATTGGGGACAGACATCAGCAGATGCTGCTTCGGGGTAAGCAGCGGGGGTTTGTGGTGCCTTGCTCTTGGCCCCACTGGGTCTTCCATTGTTATTCCGGGGTCCACCCAGTCCACAGGGTTGGTTGTTGAAGTTCCTTGGGCCTTGTTGTTGGAACGGTGGCCGTTGGTGTTGCTTGGATTGTTGGTGTACAGGAGCTCTTGGTTGTTGTTGTTGCGGTGGTCGGAACTGATTGGCTTGATACGGTTGGTAGTGACTCCTTGACGGATACTGCGGTTTGAACCTTGGGGCTTGAGGTCCGAGCCCCTTAGCTCGCTCCGCTCATGTAACTTGCATTTTTCATTGCCCTTCTTCAAGAATCCGGCACTTGTTGACCAGAGTCGGGAAGTCTCTGATCTCCATATGGGCCACGACATAGTTCATCTCCGCCTTTAGACTGGCCTCATATTTAACACATTTCCACACCTCATCGGTGTTCCCTTGGAACACCCGAGAGAACTTGATCAGTTCCTCAAACTTTGCGGTGTACTGGGCAACAGTAGACCCTCCCTGGGTCAACTGCATGAACTCGATGTCCATTGCATTCCTCATAGACTCCGGGAAGTACTTCTCGTAAAAGTAGGTCTTGAACAGCTCCCAATCAATGGGAGTTCCAGAAGCTTCCAACAAGCGCTTCATGCCGTTCCACCAAAACTCGGCATCTGACTTCATCATGAAGGCAACAAAGGTGACCTTCTGCTCCTCCGAGCAGGCAACCACAGAGTAGATCTTCTCCATGTCCTTGATCCATTCATCAGCTTTGTCAAGGTCCATTACCCCTCGGAATACCGGCAGGTTCACCTTGCAGAACTAGCCGAAGCGGGCTTGTTCTACCGTCTCAGCAGCAGGGGGAGCAGGAGTGGCAGGCTCTTGTTGATTCATATGGTCAAACATCCGCTCCATGGCTTGTACCATACGACGGACAGTAGCAGCAGTCGCATTATCTTCGTTATCTTCGGTCATAGCCCTATGCTGTCGTCGTGGTGGCATTGTTCCTAAACACATCAGACAGCAAAACACTAAGTTGATCAGGCTCAACATTTCATGTGAAATGAGCTAGTTACCATGGCACATGCAACAACAGCGGTCATGCATGCCTATCCTATAGCTTATCTCTAGCAAGCTTAACACATGACATAACTATCGTTTTATGCTTATAAAGCATAATCAGTCCAATCCTAAGGCTCCATGAGAATCGAACTGCTCTGATACCATAATGTAACATCCTAGATCTTAACCTAATACTACTAGTATGTATTTAGGTTAATCCTTAGAACATTACCTCTTGGTCTTATTCTATACTTGAAAATACTTAGCGGAAATATGGGTAAAATTTTTCTTTTTGGAATTAAAACCAAAGTGAGAGCCACACATGATTCTTTGAACAGGAATTCATACAAGTCATATGAGCAAATCATAATAAAACACATAAATAACATGGATACATCAACTGATTATATATATAGATAATGTGCCTACCAAAAGGCAGGACTATTCAGTACATAGAAGAACGAAATACAACTGAAAAACAAATACAAGGAAATCATAAAAGCAAGTACAAGGAAACCATGAAAGCAACACCCATACCCGTGTGCACCTAGAGTAGACAACCTCATATACAAAAGAAGGTTTGTCCTTAACTATGTGGCGTGTGTGCACTAGCTACTACCCATTCTATGCACCTACTCCTGCTGGTCCGAATACTGAGGGGTGGAGTCGATCCACTGGCAGATCTCGGCGGGAGTGGTTGTGCGGATCATCGGAGCGTGTCCACTGCGGTGAGGGCGCATGGATGGCCTACGAGCAACCTCGGCTGAACCACCGTCTCCTCACTCCCGGCTCTCATCGGTAGGGGAGCGGGGCTGGAGCTCCAACTGTACATGTGCGAGGGCGGGTCCTCTGATGGATCCGTCTCTGAATACTGAGTCCGGGGCACGTACTCTGGGTACTCACGTACGGCTGACACCTCGGGCTACATGCGGAGGAACTGTTCGTCGCGTGGTTTGGTTCGCTCAAAAATCGTGTTATGATGGTAGGGAGCAGTCGGGGTGAAGCAGTAGCTCCGTACTGGGTGTGCGAAGGGTCGTCCCATAAACATGAACACTCTGATCGTGCAGCGACCCTCAAAATGGTATGACCCGAGTGCTGGGTTGTGGTGCAGCTCCCACGTCGGGGTGTCGATGAAGAGTACGAAAGTCGCCATCTGAAGATGTGACGGAAGAAAAGAGAAAGGGAATGAGAATCTTCTAAAAGAATTCTCAGTAGGCCAATCCCTAACCAAGTGACATCATCACATTCTCAAGAACCTTGGGTTTTATTTCTAAAAAGGTGCGCATGCAAGTAAACTTCTTTTAAGTTAGTTTTCTAAAGTATTAATTATCCAAGGTCCGTCATATTTTACAATGTCTTATGACTAAGTAGGGAATACACTAATGAATGCATCATAAAGGTAAACCAATCAATAGAATAACTAAGGATCATTATCACAGTGGCAAAAGGTGATAGGTGTAAATCTCATAATAACTTTTTCTTGGTTTTTCATAGCATATGTGACATTTTAAACTTTAACTTTTTATCTCATGGGGCCACCGTAAAACATCTCTATTTTATGAGTTCATACCTTAACTAGTCGTCACTAGTTCTTACTTATCCTATGATAAGCGTAACATACATAATCCCGACTTAAAGTACGGGCTAGGGGGCAAATTAAGGATCATCTCTTAGGGTCATTTCCTCTTTGAAATGCTCTACTAGCAACTAGTGCATAGTAGTATTGTCCGCTTTGGCAAGCTCTGTGTCAATACCCTCACGGATTTGTTTTCTTGGGGGTGCTCGGCTAAACCGGTGTCACCTAAGAAGGCGTCTCAGTGTTGTGTCACATTTAAGTTCTCATGATTTTCAAAAAGACCTTTTCCCAAGTTCCTCAAATTTGATGGAAATTCAGCAGCATGACGGTTGTAGACCAAATTTCCTCAAATTTGCTTATGCCATGAAAACATATAGGACATACAAACATATCTTATGAGGTATAGCATTTCATCATATAAAACTTCTTCATAGCACATATCAAGCTCATGTGTCATATATCATATTTACATAAATTAAGCATCATAAAAACTCAAGACTTTTTAATGTCTTATGCATTGACCCTTAAGGTCCTTAACTCACGTTCTAAGTTATCAATCATCAAACCTACTGTCTTGGGTACCTATGAGGTTATAACTAAGTATTTCTCACCTCACACTATGATCAAGAATATCTCTAAACCTCAAGGATGCAGAATTTATAATCCTAACTTTTACGGGTACCTAGGAGTCACAACAATGCCCCATTCTAAGTTTAGTTTGCTCCTAAGGCATCAAGATCAAGTCCTAAATCAATTATGAGTCATTCCTACACATTTAAACTAATTTAAAACCATGATTATCAAATCTAAACCTTGCTGGACATAATCCAGAAAATTCAATAATTAAGGGATCTAAAACTCTCAAATTAATTCTTTTCTAGTCTCTAACTTATCTTATCTTCCACATAAGAGTCTTAACATCATTTTTACTCAAACATAAGCATATTATCATCATTAAAACAGCACATACAGTGGCAAATAAGTAGCAAGGCAGAACCGAAATGTGCATCTCCATAAAAGGCATAGAACACAATTTCTAAAGCACATAGAATACTAGCTTCTCTTGGAACCTTTTTAAAACTTTCAAAACTCATTTACAAACACTATTATCCTTTAAAATCATAAAAATACTTAAGAGGGCAGTGGCTAAATCATTTTCATCTCAAGAGGTCCTAAATTCATAAAACTTAGTTCTACATATTTCTTATACTCATATAAGCTTAGGAAAATTATAAAACATAACTTTCAATACTTGGAAACCTTAAAACCTCTTAGGGCCGAAATCTCAACTATGGAAAATAAATATTTTAGACCTTTGTTTGAGACAATAATGGGCAAGTCCTTGAGCTCTAGGTTCATTAAAGTGATGGCATAAAGATAAAAATGGTTTTGCACTTGTTTTAGCTTTTGTTAGAAAGTAAAGTGAGAGCATAAAATAAATATGAGATGCATCATATTATTATCTTTGATATTTGGGTGAGAACTTGAAATGTAAACATGATAATGCATAGCTTGAAATATAAACATGATAATGCAAGTTCTTTTATTATCTTGGTACTTAGTGATAGCAAAGAAAATAAACATGATGTGCAAGACATAAAAGTAAACATGATGCAAGGTTCATTTTATGGTTAGCTAGAGCTCATTCAAGACTTTAACAAGATAATCAACCCAACACATATCTCATTATAAAGAGAGCTTTAGAGTTCTTAAACCAAGTTCTCAAAAGAACTATGAGGTTCTTGAACAACATCATCAAGCTCAAGTAAACCAACTTCCAAAACAAAACCAAACAAAATCTCAAGGATTAAAATACCAAAACCAAAAACCTTACAAAAGAAAAAGAAAGTGAAACTAAGTCAAGGTCTTTATTAAATACCCAAAACCCTTATCTAGAGAAAAATCTCTAGAACGTGCCAAGAGGTTTCTTTGAGGTTTCTTTGAGATGAACACAAGGTCATCATCTAGAAACTCTCATCATCAAGCTATCATACTCATAATCAAGGCCAAGAGGCTGAAGTGAAGAAGAAAAGAAAAACAAAGGAAAGTTCAAAAAGAATCCAAGAGGAAACTAGAGAAAAACACATTCTTGAGCAAAACAAGTTTGAAAAGCAAATCCCTACCAAGTGATGAAGATGAAAGCTTGAACTTAAAAAGGAAAATGAGAAGAGCAACTCCTCCTAAGGTGGTGTGATGGCTTCGGCCAAAGAGAAAGAAAAGGAAAGGAGATGTGTTTTGAGGAAGCTTGTGTTTGAGGTTTAGTGTTTAAGAGATTTGATGATTATCTAAGGTTAGGATATGGTGGATTGAAGTGGTGAGGCGATAATGTGAAGAGAGAATGAAGATGAAAAGAAAGAACTCTTGGAACTTTGAGAGGAAAGAAAAGGACTAGCAAGATAACTCTAGAATTCTAAACTTAGCAAATGCTTCAAGGTGCAACTAAGCTATCACAAGCATCCTATTTATAGAAAAAAAAAAACAATGAGGCTCACCAAGGGGGGGGAGTGGCCGTGGCTTTTGAGGGGAAAAAGGGAGAGAAAAATATCTCTTACACAAGGTCATTCAAGCATGGTTTGAAGTATGGAAGCTATGTTACAAAGTACGGCTTGATGTGAGTTAATTTCCTATCAATTTTTTATGAAATTAGGCTTCTAGAAACTTGACATAGCTGGAACTTTTCCAGCCACAAATAAATGGGAAAATGGGTTGTTTTAATTATTTATTCATGTGGAAATTCAAGCTTGAATGAAAGTTATGACAAGGTATAGTGTATGTGACTTGAGGTATGGCCTTGGAGTGTTGAAAAATTGAACATGTGATGCATATGGAGGGAGGAGGGTACACGGCCAGACCTGGGCAGCATGGAGGGAGGGAGATTTGATCATCTAATTGTATGTTAATGATAGGTTTAAATGTGTATTAGCTTAGGTACAGGGTTAGGAATAATTAAGCTTAAGTTTAGGTAACTAAGAATGTGTTTTAAGGATTTTATGACAAGATTAGGAGTGCTCATACATCATTAGAGAATTAAAAACTTATTTATGAATAAACAATGTGTAACACAATTCCATGATTTAAGGAATTGGAAAGAGAAAACACTATTCAAGATTCCATGACTAGGAGCCTTGAAATTAAAATATGATTTTAAGTTGTAATTAAGCACTTTTAGGTTCTAATCAACTTTAATAAATTATTTTGACTCAAGATTAATTTAGGAAATTAATTAATCTTCGATTAGAGCCTAATATTGCTTAGGTTTGCTTAATCACGTGATTAAGCGT
Organism: Dalbergia cultrata; assembly: GCA_031216105.1. Classification (NCBI taxonomy): domain Eukaryota; kingdom Viridiplantae; phylum Streptophyta; class Magnoliopsida; order Fabales; family Fabaceae; genus Dalbergia; species Dalbergia cultrata. The sequence goes on along the minus strand of CM062353.1, from coordinate 31,925,534 downwards.
AAAAACACGAAAATAGGGGCAAAACCGTAATTTTGCACCAATTTCGCCCGGGACTTCCGGGATCAAAACTAAAGTCATAGTCTACATAAAAACATCTTTTAAAACCATTTGGAGAAGTTTCAGGTTCATCTGGAACTTGTAAACGGGTAAAACACCGCAGGGGCGTTTTGGTCATTTTCACCCGAAAACTCGAAAAACGAGATTTTCAATCCCAGAAAGGTACACAAGTCATCCAATCCCCTTCCAACATTGAGTTTGCCCTTCGAGTACTGCCAGACCGGCTTTCCTCGAATTTCGGGCCGAAAATGACCTCAGGGGCATTTTGGTTATTTTCACTCTAATAGAAAATCAGGGCGTTACATTACTCCCCTCCTTAAAAAGAATTTCGCCCTCGAAATTCGTACCTTAGAAAAGCTCTGCATATTTTGACTTCATCTCTGACTCTAGTTCCCACGTATATTCTTTCGACTTGTCTCGTCCCCACGCCACTTTCACTAAAGGAACAGACTTGTGAATAAATAATATAGACACAATTCCATGATTTAAGGAATTGGAAAGAGAAAATACTATTCAAGATTCCATAACTAGGAAATCTTGAATTTAAAATGAGATTTAAGTTTAAATCAAGCAATCTTAGGATCTAATTAGCGCTAATAAATTATTTTGACTCTAGATTAATTATGGAGATTAATTAATTTTTTATTAGAGCCTAATATTGCTTAGGTTTACTTAATCACACGATTAAGCTTTAAAAACACAAAGCTATGGGCAAAATCGTAATTTGCACAAAAGTTGCCCAGGACCACCGGGACTAAAACTGAGGTCACAGAAAACATAAAAACGCCTTTTAAAATCATCTAGAGAAGTTTCGGGTTCATCCGGCACTTGCAATCGGGTCAAACACCACAGGGGTATTTTGGTCATTTTGACCCGAAACTCAGAAAATGAGATTTTCGATCCCAGAAAGGTACACAAGTCATCTAATCCCCTTCAAACATTGAATTTGCCCTTCGAGGACTGCCGGGTCGGTTATCCTCGAATTCCGGGCAGAAAATGACCCTAGGGGCATTTTGGTCATTTTCACTCTAACAGAAAATTGGGGCGTTATATTTATTTCTTTTGCAACCCAAAAATCTCATTCTTTACTAGTTGCTTTTTTGGCCAAACTTTTGTGTTAAAAAAGTGCTCATATTTTCTCTCAAGCTCAACTTTCCTCCTCCTCCTCCACCACCAAGAAAGCTTCTTCCTCCACCACATCTCCACCTTAGACCACCATACCACTACCATTAATCACCTCATAAACACATAACCTTTCCATTTCCAAGCTCAACAACATAAGAAAAATCCTTCCTTCTGTTTCTTTCCTCTTGGCCGAATCTACATCCCATTCCAAGAGAAGATTTTTCTTCTCATTTCCTTTACAAAAGACCAAGCTTTCTCCTTTTATTCAAGAAGACAACTTTGGTAGGGTTTGTTCTTTGAAAACTTCGTTTTCTCTTGATTTATTTTTCTGTCTTGGCAAAGAATGGTTGGTTGTGTTCTTGCTCTATTTTTCCTTTTTTATTTCGGTTGTGCTATGAGAAAAATGGTTGGTGTTGTCTTCTTTGTCTTCTTTATTTTCGATTTTGGAACCTTGTTTTTCTTTCATCTTCATTTTTGATTTTGATGTTGTTGGAACGGTTAGAGACCATGGCTTGATGATGATGGATCTTAATGGTGTTTTTGATACCACCATGTTTATGACCTCTAAAGCCTAAGGTTGTTTGTTCTTTTCTTTCCTTTCTTTTCGCTTTGATCTCTTATTTTTCCTTGTATTTTTTCTTTGAGTTCCTTTACCTCTATGCTATTTTTGGTTTTGTTGGATGGCTTGATGATGAGGGAGCTTAACAAAGGTTTTTGATACCATCATAAGCTTGACCTCTAAAGCCCAAGATCTAGCTCTATTTTCGATTTTCAAAGAAGCATGAGAAATAGAATGTTGTTGGTTAGTTTCTTGCTCTTTGTTCATTTCTTTGAGCTTGATGGTGAGTCCAAGAGATAAGGTTTTTGGAACCATGTTGTTAAAGGAATCTAAAGCTCACTATGTTTGAGATCTATTTGGAACAAGAATCTAATCTTGTAAAGTTTTGAGCTTTAGATGAACAAGATATAAAATGGACTTGCATTCATGTTTATGTTTTAAACCCGTGTATCTCATGTTTATATTTCAATTCTTGCACATTATATTTATATTTTCAAGTCATCACCTTATAATGTTAAAGATTAAAAATGAGATTGCATAGCATGTTTATTTTTCCAGCCATCATCTAAATCTCTAGAGCTCAAAACTTGTCCTTGGATCTTAAACAAAATTTTTAATCATGGCTACACTCACAAATGTGCATTTCGGCCATGACATGATAATGGGGTTGAGATAAGTTTTATTTGATTTTATTGCTCGAATCTTGTGTCTTACAATTTTTGTAAGTTGTGCTTTAGAAGTTTTGCAAGTCTTGGAAACACAAAGGATAGTAAAAATAACATTTTCATGAGCAAAAGATTTACTTTTGAAACTTGAATATTGGTCTTTTTTTGGTGTTTATTTTTTAGCATTCAAAGAGGTAAAAATCATTTCAAAGTGTTTCCTATGTCTTAAACCAAGTCATAAGGAAAACTAGTGTCTAGAAAGTATCAAAAAATATGATTTTTGAATGATTTTAGAACCAAATTTTCGGCCACTGTTTTGATGTCCTCATTTCTGTGAGGTGCTGTTTGGAGGGGATTTAGTGTGTAAAAATTAATATTACTTGTTGCAAAAATTATTTTTGGCACTTTAGGAAAATCTAGTAACTAGAACGGATCAAAGGTACCATTTTCTAATGCTTTTGGGGAATGAAATTTTTGCCACTGCCTTGACATTTTAAATTCTATAAAGAGATGTTTAGGATGAGTTAAATGTGTATAAATTACTAGTAGTTGATGCAAAAATTATTTCAAGCATTTTTGAGAAAGACTAGAATCTAGAAAGAACCAAAAATGTGGTTTTTGAGACCTCTAGAATTGAAATTTATGGCTACTATTTTAATAACATTATTTTTTTTAGAGTAAATATTCTGTTTGGAACTGAATTTAAGTGTAAAAATTTATATTAGTGGTGGTAGAAATTAATTTTAGCATCCTAGGAAAAGTCAATAATTAGAAAGGGTCAAAAACATAACTTCTAGAACCCCAAAATTGTTTATTTTAGGGATACTGCCCAAACTATCCAGCATTATTTGAAAATGTTTATGAGGTTGATAATGAGTGGAAATTATTGTAATTCATCTCTTAGATCCCCAAGAGATCAATCACAGGTGTTAGGTTAAGCTTTTGACCCATTTAGGGCTAAAGAAGTAATTACCGATAACTTGAGGATAATAATGTGAATGGTATTTGTGGTGATCTTGAATACTCTGTATATGTGAATATATATTCCGTTGAGCATTTCACTGAGTCCGGTCCTTGATTTCAACATACTGGGTAAAAGCATGTTTACTTTTCAATGAAATGTTGATGATGGCATGCTTATGTGAATCATTGTATGATGAATTGCAATTATGATTGAGATATTTGAGATGCATAGTGATGAATTTTATGGGATGTAGCAAATTTGGGAAATTCCGTTTTCAGCCATTATGCTGCCAAATTTTCCCCAAATTTGTGAACTTAGAAAAATTGTGAAATTATGAGTCTGAAATATTAAGTTATGACAATGCACCTAATTGCATGCTCATGTGCATCTCTTACTTATATGCTAAGATTAAACGTGACATGAAACACATGAAAATGATCCTCTAGACCCCAAGAATTAATGGTTATGAGGGGTGATCCAAAGAGGTTGCATACCCATGATAAGAAAGTTAAGTTAAAGAAAGGAAGTGATGTGTTTCCCACTCTATTACCCCATATTAAATCTAGCCATGACTAGTTAGGTTGAGCTCATCCTAGGCGATCGGTAAGGTGGAATTTTGGTGCTTATGTTAAAATCTCCGAGGGAAGATGAAATGGTTGGATTATAGTGTTAATGAAAGAGGGTGGACATTATGAAAAGAACTTAAGAATTCAGTTATGAGAAAGTAAAGCAAAGGTGCATATACATATATTATATCATTCTCCCATTGGTGCATCTAATTATGTGATATGTGCTAAGTGACTTTAGTCCTCTAGCTTTTCTTCATGCTTAAATGTCTGGCATTATGTTGCGTTTAGACTTATATGTTACTTATGCTCTCGCGGTATTGTCATGCATATATTAGATATCTGTTGCACTTATGACATTAAAACCCATACTAAAAGACACCCACTTCGAATAAATAGATTTGAGAAGTTGAACACTGAATCTTATGCATGTACACCTCTTTCATAATGAAAATCGAAGTGGCTGGGGATGATGACGATGACACTTGTGTTAGAGTTGGGAAGCCTTACTGAGAATCTTGAATAAGTTTCTCATCCCTCTCTTTTCTTCTATGTCATCTCCAGACGAGGATGATGGCATTGTTTGTGGTTTTCCCCTGAGATACGGGCATGGGAGCTATGCTATGAACCGGATTAGAGGGTCACAACAGAAGCATAGAGATAGCTTTCTTTTAGGAATTAGCTTTAGGGTTATCACATCCCATATACCTGTGCTTAGCCTAGTTCTTTGATGGCTATACATCAGAAAATAGTTTAGTTTTGTTGCAATCATGCTTAGTTTTTTATCTACTGTATGCAAACCCCTATTAGTGGAACTATTATCTTTGAATGTCTTTTATGTACATAAGACATCATAACTATGTTATGGTTATGATATGTTAATTTGGTATGTGTCATGTTATGCTATGGCTTTTATATATATTATAACGAGGTTTATGTGATTTGCTACTATTATGCGTGTATTAACTTATATCTACATACACGTGGCTCGCGTTTTGGTTTTAAAGTTCAAAAAAAAAAATTTTGTCATATTTTTATTACTCATATTTTAAAGAAGAATAATTTAATTTCCGAAACAAAGATGTAACAACTAATAATTAACCGGAATGTGACTCGAGCATATTAGGTTAAAAGTTATGGTGTTACAGTAACACTAACACTGTAACATAAAAAATTAAAAAAAAATTATAATGATATCTCAATAACATACAAACATAATAAACCTACACCTACTACTCTAGCAACAACATAGCCCATTGAACACAAACACGTAACAATAACAAAAACCTTTTGTCCTTTTCTTTCAACTTCCAGAACCCTAGCACCACTTCCTTTAGCTCCACCGCCCGTCAATATATCCCATGGCCTTTCCTCTCATGCTACCCCCACAGACTCACAAAGGCACATATTGGCCTTCTCTCCTTGTGCTACCACCATAGAGATTGGTCTTTCCTTCACCTTGGCAACATACCTTTCCATCCCTACTATCAGATAAGCTAAGTCCACCATGGCTACAAGCATTTCCAGACCTAAGGAAGGCATCCTTCTAAAGAAGAAACCTGTAAAATGGTAATCTAAAATGGCACCTGACCACTATGATTAACCACCAACCACTACAAAGCCCCATAAGTATTGGGATGGCAAGGAAAAGGACCTTTTGGCCTTTGATGACTTCATGCAAAGCACAGACTTTGTTGGTTGCTTCAAAAGGTTGATTAACGAACCCCAACCTATGCCTTGCACTTATGCAAAGGTCTTAACTTTAAATTCAATTGTATTATTTGTTGTATTTGTGTCTATTTTTCCAATTGGGAATTTTGGATTGGTTAGGGGAAATTTAATTTTGGAAAATATGTAGTGGCTAAGTGTGTGTAACGAATAAGAAAAATGGTTTGTGTTTGTAGTCTTTTTATTGATTGTTTTTATTTTTATTTTTTTGATTTCCTACAATATGTTGAAATATCATGGGTTTTTTTCCAATTTTTTTAAATTTTTTTTCAAAATTCTTTGGAATTTTCTCCACAAAATCTCAGTCAGGTACCTATAGACCTAAATTGAATTAAATCGAATTTAATCAGTTTAATTGGTTCAGCTCATGTCATAAAAAAAAGTACTAAACCCAAACCTAATCGACTCGAACCCAAATTGATTGGTTCGAATTTATTTTACCTCCAAAATCGAACCAAACCAACTTGATTACTCCTCTAGCATGTTACTATAATCACCAAGAGAGCACGGCCATCAAAACAATTTCACAATAAAAAAATAAAACCTTCGAAAATATACAAGAAATAAACCAAAAAAAGTCTTTTATGCTTCTTTTTATGGTTTAAATGAAACATCTTTTTTTGGTCATAATTGAGAGATGACAATGCAAAAGTGAAATATAAAATTTTATTGGAATTTGATTTGATTAAGTTGCATGAAGAGGAAAGCATTTCTCAAAAAAGGGTTACAAATGTAGAGGATTAATTGTCAAAAGGAATATGTTACTTATAAAGGTAGCCAACAAGGTTACTAAGCCGGGCAAGTAATGGTGTCAAAAAGCCTTGGTCTATTACATTAAGTCCTAGCTCATGTAAGCCAGGGCCAAAATGCCTACACCAACAAAAAGCATACAGGGCCAAAAGTCCACCTGGGACTTGCAGGCTAGGGCTCACCCATGGGCCAGCCCACTAACAAAAATTCCAAGTTTTGGTAACATTTTTAATGGTTGGCCTATGGGCTGGCCCACTTGAAAGAATTTCAAATTTTTGAATTGTTTTTAATGAATTGGTCTTAGTCCTGGCCCACATAGAGTAACTTCAAATTTTGTAATTTTTTAAAATGGATTGGTCTTAATCCTGACCAACATATGGGTTGAGTCTGCCTACATATAGGTTGGCCCTAGCCCACATAGAAAAATTACAGATTTATTCCTAGCCCATATAGCTTAAACCACTAAAAAAATTTCTAAATTTTGCACATCTTTGAAGGCTCGCACATAAAACTGCAAGACCAAAAATGCCCACACTTGTAAACAATATTCAATCAATCCACTCATATGTAAACAATGGGGTGGGTCAGGGCGTGTGTTAGACTAAACCATGTCTCGCACCTTTATTAAACTAGTTCTAACCTACCCCTACCCTAGCTACCAGTAGGATTTAATTTTTTAAACCATACATGCAATTTTTAAAAAAAATATATTTATACGTAATTGTATTCATATATATATATATATACACCAACAAACAAATATACTAAATATATAATTATTTTTCAAACTTAAGAGAATGTTGTGTAATGATTTGACAAACTCAATGACCTCTTGAGTAAATTTAAAAAATAAATGGATTTTTACATTATTTCATTTTTATTTTTATTTAATAATTATTTTTATCTAAATATATATATATAATAGACAAGATAGCAAAAGCATACATGTGGTTTCAACTAAAAGGGAAATCTATGAAGGATAGGTTGATGGGTTGCATTCAGGAACCCATTTTCCCTTATAACTATGAGCATATTGCATCATTTTTATGCTTAATTAGTTCACATATGGTAGATTTGTGTTTAGTCCTCATTATACATCATTGAATAAAATCATGGTTACTTGCACTATTTTGATGAAATAATATGTTTTGAGGTTTCTTAGGCTTTTAATTTTCTCTTGTGAGTGTTGTTTGGTTGCAAGAACTTTCTGAGTTAGTGAGTGAAGACTTAGGTTATTTGGACTAGCACAAATAGTGGCAAGGATTGTTTTAGCAGCCCAGAACTGCTATAGCAGTCACTAGAGGGTTGAATCATGGAAGAGCAATGGCAGGATTGCTGTAGCAATCAATAGGGGGATGACAAATGTACTGCAATAGGGGAGACCACTATAGCGATCCTGGACCTCCATAGCTGTAATATAAGGAAGAAAAAGGATCAATGGTATTTTTGTAAAGTTGTGGTTTGTAATATATATATATATATATATATATATGTAAAAGAATGGAATGGAGTATATTTAAAACCACCATAACAACCCCCTACTAAAATCTGTCACGCTAACTCTCTCACCATCTATTCCCCTTCCCCTTTTAATTTTCTTTTCCTATTTCAACCCACAAACTCCATTGTTGTCTTAGTTTGTCATCAAATCTTGATACTCATTAGTTTGCAAAACTTAAGGTAAATCTCCAATGTTAATCTTATTCTTTTTTGTTGCTCTAAGGTTTATCCCAGAACTAATGAGCTTTCAAAAATGATGGACAAGTATATGTTTGACATTTGAAATATAAATCTAGTGAATTAGAAACTCCAATACTATAGTGGGTAGAGTCAAAGCTTGATTTTTGCTTTGATCCTTAGGAACCCTTGTAACACCCTCTCAAGTGCAACATCATCCTTAAGTCATGACATTATACTCAGGAGTTGTTACTCATAAATTTAGCGATCCTTGCCTAAGTAACTATAACGAATTGGAATGAATCGAGAAATAACTATATCATAATTCTATTGAAATATATACAAGATACAAAGTCAAATACAAAAGGAAGCTCTTCTATAAGCTTTAATACACATCTGTTCTCATTTGTATTTACATACATATATCTACAACTACTTATAACAAATATAAGCCTCAGATACTAAACTACTATAAATCCAATTTCTTTTTGTGCAGCAGCTCCATAGTCCGCTAGATCAACCTAGAGATGACACAAGAACACAATAATAAATTCTCAATAGGGCTTTCCCCTAAATACACAACAATAAATAACATCGTCATCATTCCAGCCACTTTGATTTATTAGAAAAAGGGTGATCATGCATATGTCGTACCACTCACATCACAGTAATTCATTCTAGAGAAATAATTTAATAAAATATGCATATGCATATGGTAAATGCAATGATCTTTTCTTTACTTTGGTATCTTTCTTAACTTCAATGGCCATGCTCTAACTTATGGCCATAGGAATCAATTCAGTGCATTTTTCTCTTTTCATTAACATAGGGAAGACTTAGTTCATGCCTAATGGTATCTATAGTGGATAACTCCACAATGGATAAATCATATCAAATGGTATCTACAATGGATAACTCCACAAATAGGAGATTTATATCAAACGGTATATGCATTGGATAACTCCACAAAAGGATGATTTGGAATCATATGTACAGTGGATAATTTCACAATTCATACCCAACATAAATCTTGTCTCTATTTTACCCATATGTTAGAACATGCCAATTGAAGTTCCTACATGCTCGTTTGTCACATAGATGTACCATGTACTTTTCTTTTCTCAAATGTATGCTTCAACCACATGTAGGTATTCAATTAGAAGTGAGTCTCATTCATGCCTCATAAACCAATCTTTCAAGTGTATAGCATATATACATTTATACTCATCATATTTGAATTAAAGGACATTATCTCATCAATTCAATACTTTTCTTCATTTTCTAGTACTATGACAGATTTTTCACATAAGTAGTAAAATTTATTTTTCATATCAAATAACCAATCCAAAGGCTATAAAAATTCTCCATAACACCTCAATGTGCCCCCAAGATCATGTAAAAATTTCAAAGCATGAATCATTCTTTAACTTTGTTAATAAAATTCTACAAATTGGGTGGTCATAGACCACTTAATCTCAACTTGAAACTAGAAGTCTCTAATTTTTAACCCCACCAAATAACTGATTAAATTCATGATAAAATTCATTGTTAAACCTTAAGATGTTTCCAGCAACATGTAAAAATTTCAAAGGAAAAATCAATCATTTGCTGGTAACAAAATTACTAAAATTTATAGATTCGATTCTAACAACTTTAGTAGTACAAACATAGTTTCGGTTCTTGATTTTTTTGAAGTAGTAAAAGTATAAAATAAAGATCAAAAAAATTTGTTGAACTAGCTTAGGATATTAGCTTCAACATGTAATTTTTCTAGCTCATAATAACACCTCCAAATGCATCAGAAAATTTGTGACCAGTTCCTACTCATGGCAAAATTGAAAATCCAGCAAGATAGTACAAAACTCCTTTTGACAAAATGATTTTTCAAAAACACCAAAGTACTCCACCAATACAGATACATCTATATATATGTGTAATCATACATTAGAACCAAAAATATCAACTTCAAACCAGTAAACTCTAAACTAAAACTAGATTGATCAAGAAAGATGGAAGGAACCTTACTTTAGTGGCTTATGAATTTTGGCTTTAAAGAATGTTCCCAAGGGTGATTCTTCTCATTTCAAGGCCTCCAAATCAACCCCAAGCCATTACTTAGGCAGTAAGGTATGAGGTATCAAGGTGAAAAATAGTGAGGATTTGAAATCTCAATCAGCTAGATTGGAAGGTATTGATGAGTGGAACAAGTTTAGTGAACAAAGGTTAGGGTTTTAACAAGTCGAGGCTAGGAGTTTGGGAACTTGAATCAAGTTTTGAGCTCTTAAGAAAATGAAAATGGTGGCTACTGTATTATCCTCTTGCTAGCCAAAATGTTGGCTGGAGTAATGAAGAAAATTAGTCTTGTATTTATCTTGCAATAAAGTTTGGATATTATATAATATAAATGCATAATTCTTAAAGGAAGAAAGCAAAATGGATGGCTAAGATTTAATCTTGTAATTCAAGATTAAATCTTAACTATCCACTTCTCTTGAATGGATATACATTATCCAATTATAGTGATTAAACTATCTTTCGGTGTTAGAAATTGCACATCGAAATTCTACTAAACAGGTAAAATACCATACCCAAGTAATCAAGCATTGCCTGAAAGTTAATTCCAGACCTAAAATTCTCATTCCTAACCATTTCTAATCTTAATCCTATAACTTCTTAGTTTCGGGCATCTTGGGCCCTATTTCTAGGGTTTCAACATTCCAGACAAGCCCACAGAGCCCACAAGGTCACTATTCATGCCTAGCCTTGAATTTTTTTTCTTAACTCGTCCAGTGGGCGGTCTTTATCATTGCTACGTTTGTTAGATTTTTGAAATTACGACTAATAAAGTTCAATTTAATTTGTAAATAATTTTTCAGCTGTTACATTACCACCCACCTTAAAAAAGAATTTTACCCTAAAAATTCATTTGAAATCAATGTTCAAAAGATAGTTTTTGTAAATCAAACAAACAATTCATACACAATTCAAGCAATTCAATCAAATCCTAAATGTTCCTACCTCGAATCGGATTGTCAGGTGGTGATGTCCCCTTAGCTCTTAGTACCCTCATGTGGTGGCTTCTCAACAGGCTTTGGATATCTCTCTAGACACTCCCTCATTGTATGTCCTGGCTTTCAATAGCCATAGCATACATTCTACCCAGCCAAGCAAGGTCTACCCCCATGGTTCTTCCTATAAGCTCCAAAACCCTTTGTAAAGCATTAAAGCTATATGTTTTGAATGATAACAAAACCAATTGAAAGAAAATACTTTGAAGAATGACAAATGTCTACCTTATGTTTCTTGAAAAAGCATAACAAGTATTTTCAAATTGCATAACATGGACTTAAATGAGAATAATTTCACTTTACATGTGTAAACAAGATTTATCTCGTGTTAAGAGATTGAGCATAATAGAAGTGAACATTATATAGTGAAAAGTATGTTTACATACATCACGGATTGAAGTAAATCAAGTCAAGAATAAGAAACCAAGGCACAAGTCTTCAGAAAGTAGAACAGGACATCAGAATGTACTCTGAGAATAGAGATATCATGCAAAATCTGAGAATAACATGTTACACATACTTCAATCTTCATGATCGCAATTCTTTAATCATCATAATGCTCAGATTAAAGATTAGAAGATGAAATTTGTATCAAGGAACTAATATCCCACATTAGAAAGCTCACTTCATTGTGGACCATTGAACGCTACAAGGAAAGGAGGGAAAGCTAATTTTCAAAATTCAAATCTTGAGCCAAACCCTGTTTCAAAACTGGTATGTCATCTCTTCTGCCTATTTGGTCAAACATCCTAGCTTTTAGAAGGAGGAGTTCAGATACCATGATCAGAAAGCGAAAAAGTTATTTATGAAGGAACATCAGAAACCTCAAACTATATAACGACTTCATAACAGATGTAACAGACTGTCAACCTACTTTCTAGACTGCTTTTCCAAGACACAAATGGATGATCTACACGTGTCACTTGAAGAACTAATCAAAAGGCAATGGTCCTAAAAAAAGGCCTCTATAAATGGAGATCATGTGCTCAAAAGCCGATAAAAGGATTGAATAAATAAGAGTGGAAACTCTGTGAAATCCCTCAACACTTCTTACAGGGTTCATCATATCATGTAATATATTTCCTTGAAGTGTAAAAATCTTCTCTCTATGTTTCTCAATTATTTATATACTCTATGAGCTTTAATACATATCTGTTCTCATTTATATATACATACATATATATGCAACGACTTATAACCAATATAAGCCCCAAATACTAAACTACTACAAATCTGATTTCTTTTGTGCAACGACTCCATAGTTCGTTGGATTAGCCTGGAGAGGACACGGGAGGTAACAGCCCATGCTGCTTTATGGATTAATGATTGTCCCCACAAACCAACAGGGGTCTTTTCAGCATGCTTTGTCCTTACTCACACGCTTCCTAGGAAAACTTCCTAGGAGGTCACCCATCCCAAAATTATTCCAGGTCAAGCACGCTTAACCATGGAGTTCTTTAGTGATAGGATACTGAAAAGAAGATGCATCTTGTTGGTATAGGTTGTCCAAATCAATTCATATAAGTCATCCTTAACTGTATAGTCCCATACCTATATAGTCTTAGGATCCCTCTCATTCAGGTGTAAAATCAATTCACTCATGTACCTCTCCGCTTAGAAGGCCTTGTGAGGAGTCGCTCCTTGTCAGTGCCTTCTTTGCACTGACGATCACTCATTGCCCTCGTCCCTAGGCGTTACATGCATAGTAATTAGAAAGGTATGACTTTCTTTTATACTCTATATTAGTCGAGAGAAATAAAGATATAATGAATTAAGCTCATGTGTTATAACAACTCATATATATATATATATATATATATAGACACACACACACACACACACACACATCATACACAAGTTAGCCATATGTTCATCATACTGGAGCATAAACCGGTCAACTACTAAACTATTCAGGAACTTGGTACAAAAGAAAACATCTCCAGTGTCTAGTAACCTGCTCAAATATCAGGGCTTAACAAAATCAAATATACACATAAATGCACCTCAAAAACATTTAACAAGATCAATCTATAGGCTGGTAGGTTCTTAACACTAAACTACAGTTGTGTACATATCACGAGTCCCTGAATGTCTTATGTTCTCGTCGAGAAAACTGTTCGCCATCGGTGGAATGGCGTTTCCCTTACAGGGGTATTAGGACCAGCAGGTGGATCAAAGTCTAAGGATGAGGAAAGAGGGGTCATCTCCAGGAGTGGGTAAGGTGGTGCAAATAGGGCTACAAACACAGCAGGATATGTCATGTGAACGGGCACACCATCGTAAGGGAAACCTGGATCAAACTCGGCTGTAAAAACTAAGGTGCTAAATGAACGACTAAAAAAATACATAAGCTCGTATCTGAGAATAGACTACAACATATAGCGAATCCAAATCTGGATCACAGTGCCACTGCCACTGTAGCGAGTCAAGAAAGAAGATTACTGACGGTATCTGCGAGATCTAAATACAATATAAAATACATGCAGACATAGGGATAAGAATATTATATAATTCTCAATAGGGCATTCCCCTAAATATAAACAAAACATAACTATCAATTCCATTCTTACAAGAATTATCAAGTAAAATCATATACAGAAATAATAATAATCATGCATTTCTTTTTGTGGCCAAGGAACTTCATTCAGTGCATTTTCCTCTTTTCATCGACATAGGGAATACTTAACTCTATACCACATGGTATCTGCAGTGGATGACTCCACAATTGGTAATATATACCTATTGGTATCTGTAGTGGACAACTCCACAATGGGTAATAGACTGCTTATCAGGACATGAGCTCATTCTTATACGTGATCATCGGACTTCATTTTTTCCTTTTTCCAAATCTCACACAATTCTATTCCTAGCTGATACGTCTACCGACTCATAAAATCTCTAGGAAAGTCCCTCTTTGTGCCTTCCCTATTTACCCAACTTAAGTTTTATCTCTGTTTTACCCATACATTAGAACATGTACAATGCAAGTTCCTATATGCTCATTTTATTTCCAAATCAAGAATTTAGTTCATTTTCAGCACATTGACAGATTTTTCACTTAATTGTCAAGATTTATTTTACATATCAAATAACCAATTTGAAGTTCACAAAAATTCTCCATGACACCTCAATGTGTCCCCAAAGTCCTGTAACACTTTCAGAACACAAATCATTCTCTAAGTATGTTAATAAACTTCTATAAATTGGGTGGTCAGAGACCACTTAATCTAAGCTTAGAACTAGAATTTCATAATTTTTAACCTTAGCAAATGATTGAATAAATTCAAAACAAAAATCGAGATTAAACTTCAAGCCACTTGAAACACGCTCTAAAAATTTTAAAGAAAAAATCAATCATTTACTGTGGAAAAAAAAATTAGACAAATTTGCAACTTCAATCCTAAAAGTGTAGACAGCAAAGATACAAGATCAATTCTCAATTTTTTTTAAGGTAGTATAAATCAAAATTAGGGCTCAAGAAAAAAATTTAGCTTAGAATTTTAGTTTCAACATATAATTTTTTTAGCTAATAAAAATAGCCACAAATATATCAGAAAAATCATGATTATCTGCTGCCTGGGACAAAATCGAAATTCCAGTAAACTAGTCAAAATTTCTTTTGACAAAAATGATTTTCTAACCTCATCCAAACAATCCACCAATTTAAACACATCAATATCTAGGTGTAACCTCACATTAGAACTAGAATCTATCAATTTAAAACAATCCAAAATCTACAAGAATATAAATACACAAAACAAGGCACAAAAACCCTACTTTGAAAACTCTAGAGCTCTATACTCCAAAGGATGTTCTAGGTGATCTCTTTTCACTTCAAGGCCACCAATTTCAGCCCAAAACATTCCTTAGGCAGTAAGTAAATGAGGTATCAAGGTAAGGATTTGAGATTTCAATCAATTATATTTGTAGGTATCGATGTGTGGAATAAGCTTAGTGAATGAAGTTTATGATTCTAACAAGTATAGGCTATGAGTTTTGAGCTTTGAATCAAGGTTTTCAAGGTTTTTGTGAAACAAACATGGAGGTTCTGCATTCTCTCTTGCTGGTTGAGTTTTAGGAGGAGAAATAATGAAGTTAGGTGGCTCATAGTTATCTTATACCAAGTTGAATTCATTATTTAAATAAAAATCTAATTTCTTTATAAAATGAAACTAATATGGATGGCTAGGATTTGATCTTGTTATTCAACATTGAATCTTACCATTCATTTGATTTAATGGATATACATTATCCATTTGCAGTTATTAAATCATCTTTCGGTATTAGAAATCACACACCGAAATTTCACCGAACGAGTAAAACACTATACTCGGGTAATTAGATATTGCCAAAACTTAATTCTAGATTAAAAAAAAAATTTATTTCTAACTATTTCTAGCCTTATCCCTATGTTTTCTCAGTTTCGGGTATTTTCAGGTCCTAAATCTATGGTTTCAGCTATCCCAACAGGCCTGCGAGTCCCATTCACATTTTTTTTTACAAATTAGTTGGATCGTCCTCATTATTGCTACGCTTGTCGAATTTTTGAAATTATGACTAGTAAAGCTTAAATTAATTTCTAAATAAATTTAGGGTGTTACACGAGAACACAAATACATAAGGGTGAGAATTATACAATTCTCCCCCAAATACACAACAATAAATGACATTGTCATCGTTCTCGCCACTTCGGTTTATTAGGAAAAAAGTGATCATGGATTACAAAATAACAGTTCATTTTTAAGTTCAAAATCATTTTTCCAAATTTTGTTTCTTTTAACATTCAATCACTTATTATACATATGTCATAGCACTCACATCATAGTAATTCATTCTAGACAAATAATTTAATAAAATATGCATATACATATGGTAAATGCAGTGATCTTTTCTTTACTTAGGTATCTTTCTTAACCTCAGTGGCCCTACTCTAACTGATGGCCACAAAACTCAATTTCGATGGTCCCACTCTAACTTACGGCCATAAGAATAAATTTAGTGCATTTTTCTCTTTTCATTAACATAGGGAAGACTTAGTTCACACCTAATTGTATCTATAGTGGATAACTCCACAATGGATAAATCATTCCAAATGATATCTACAGTAAATAACTCCACAAATAAGTGATTTATACCAAATGGTATATGCAATGGATAACTGTAACACCCTAAATCTTAATCCAAGACTACTAGTATGTACTTAGGTTAATCTTTAGAATATTAC
This sequence comes from Dalbergia cultrata, assembly GCA_031216105.1. Classification (NCBI taxonomy): domain Eukaryota; kingdom Viridiplantae; phylum Streptophyta; class Magnoliopsida; order Fabales; family Fabaceae; genus Dalbergia; species Dalbergia cultrata. The sequence continues at coordinate 31,909,151 of CM062353.1, read as the reverse complement.
CTCTTGGTCTCATCTTTTACTTAGAAAATACTTAGCGGAATTATGGGTAAAATTTTTCTTTTTGGAATTTAAAATCAAAGTGAGAGCCACACACGAATCTTTAAGAGGAAGCATAGCGAAACATATAAGCAAAGCATAAAGAAGCACATCTTTTCATGGAGACATCAACTGAAACATCGATATATATATATATACTGTGCCTACCCAAAAGGGCAGGACTATTCAATACATCGGGAAGCGGAATACAACTGAAATGCAATACAAGAAAATCATAAAAAGTAAATACAAGAGAAACAACACCCATACCCATGTGCACCTAGAGTAGACAACCTCATATACAAAAGAAGGTTTGTCCTCAACTATGTGGCATGTGTGCACTAACTACTACCCCTCCTATGTCTACTCCTGTTGGTCCAAATACTGTGGGGTCGAGTCGATCCACTGACAAATCTCGGCGGGAGTGGTCGAGCGCATCATCGGGGCATGTCCACCACGGCGAGGGCGCATAGATGGCCGACAAGCCAACCTCGGCTGGACCACCGTCTCCTCACTCCCAACCCTCATCGGTGGGGGAGCGGGACTGGAGCTCCAGCTGTACATGTATGATGGTGGGTCCTCGGATGGGTCAGTCTCCGAGTACTGGGTGCGAGGCACGTACTCCGGGTAGTCGCGTACAGGTGACGTCTCGGGCTCCATGCGGAGAATCTGCTCATCACGTGGTCTCGCTCGCTCAAAAATCCCGTTGTGACGGTAAGGAGCAGTCGGGGTAAAACGGTAACTCAGGACTGGATGCGCGAAGGGTCGTCCCATGAACATGAATACTCGAGGTCTGGCTGACCCTCAAAATGGTATGACCCGAGTGCCGGGTCATGGTGCAGCTCCCATACCGGGGTGTCGATGAAGAGTACGAATGTCACCATCTGAAGATATGACAGAAGAAAAGAGAGAGGGAATGAGAATCTTTCTAAAAGAATTCTCAGTAGGGTTATCCCTACCTAGGTGACATCGTCACATCCTCAGGAACCTTGGGTTTATTTCTAAAAAAGTGTACATGCGTATAAATTCCTTTTTAAGTTATTTTTCCAAAGTGTTATTTATCCAAGGTCCATCATATTTTACAATGCGTCTTATAGCTAAGTATAAAATATACTAATGATATGAGTGCATCATAAAGGTAAACCAAACAATAGATCCATTAAGAAATATCAAGACATTGGCATAAGTATAGTATATGTGACATTGTTAATTTTAACTTTCATCTCATGGGGCCGCCTTAAAACATCTCTAGGTTATGAGCTCATACCTTAACTAGTTGTCACTAGCTCTTACTTATCCTATGATAAGCGTAACATAATCCCGACTTAAAGTACGGGCTAGGGGGCAAATTAAGGATCACCTCTCTTAGGGTCATTTCCTCTTTGAAACGCTCTACTGGTAACTAGTGCATCGTAGTTTTGTCCGCTTTGGCAAGCTCTATGACAATACCCTCACGGATTTGTTTTCTTGGGGGTGCTCGGCTAAACCGGTGTCACCCAAGAAGGCGTCTCAGTGTTGTGTCACATTTAAGTTCTCATAAAGTGTTAATTCATAGATACATCATTATTCATTACTTAAATCTTTTTCATAGCATATACATCATCACATGAAACTTCCTTATAGTGTATAGTTAAAACTATAGCATATACATTATCACATAATCACACCTTAGACAATCATACATACAAACTCCCAAGCTTATTATGTTATAAACCTATAGTATGTTATGCTTTGGTTCTTTTGAGTCTTAAACTTGTAAACTAATTGTTCTAGTATTATTCTTAACCTCTTACACACCTATAGGTTCACAACTAGTAAGTTTTACTAATTTTTATGCTCAAGGACTTATCCAAACAGCACTATGTAGATTTAGACAACTTTATATTTGTGTGATTACGGGGTTCTAGAGATTACGATTTAGATCCTTAAAGTCCTTAACTCACGTTCTAAGTTATCAAAACCTAGTCTCTTGGGAACCTATGAGGTTATAACTAAGTATTTCTTACCTCACACTATGGTCAAGAACATCTCTAAACCTCAAGGATGCAGAATTTGAAATCCTAACTTTACGGGTACCTAAAAGTCACAACAATGACCCTTTCTAAGTTTAGTTTGCTCCTAAGGCTTCAAGATTAAGTCCTAAACCAATTATGAGTCATTCCTACACATTTAAACTAATTTAAAACCATGATTATTAAATCTAAACCTTGCTGGATAGAATCCAGAAAATTACATAATTAAAGGATCTAGAATTCTCAAATTAATTCTTTTCTAGTTCCTAACTTATCCTATCTTTCACATATGAGTCTTAACATTATTTTTACTCAAACATAGGCACATTATCATCATCAAAACAGCACATACAGTGGCAGCAAGGAGCGAGGAAGAACCGAAAATATACTTCTCCATAAAAGGCATAAAACATAATTTCTAAAGCACATAAAATACTAGTTTCTCTTGGAACTCTTTTTAAACTCTCAAAGCTCATTTATAAAAAATTTTAACATCTAAAATCATAAGAATATTTAAGAGGGCAGTGACCAATTCATCTTTATCTCAAGAGGTTCTAAATTCTCAAAACTTGGTTCTATGCATTCCTTAAACTCACTTAAGCTTGGAAAAATTATAAGACATAGTCTCAAATACTTGGAAACCTCAAGACCTCTTAGGGCCGAAATATGAACCCAAGAAAAACACATATTGTTAGACCTTTGTTGAGACCACAATGGGCAAGTCTTTGAGCTCTAGATTCATTTAGGTGATGACATAAGAATAAACATGCTCATGCACTCATTTTTGGTTCCATTAGAAAGTAAAGTGATAGCACAAAGTAAACATGAATGCAACTTATTATTATCTTGGTATTAAGTGAGAATTTGAAATATAAACATGATAATGCATAGCTTGAAATATAAACATGATAATGCAAGTTCATTCATTATCTTGGTATTTAGTGATAGCAAGGAAATAAACATGATATGCAAAGCATAAAGTAAACATGATGCAATGTTCATTTTATGATTAACTAGAGCTCATTCAAGACTTTAACAAGATAACAACCCAATACAATATCTCAAGGATCTCAACACAAAAACCGAAAGTCATATAAAAGAGAAGAAAGTGAAACTACATCAAGTTCTTTATTAAATACCCAAAACCCCTATCTAGAGAAAAATCTCTAGAACGTGCCGGCCAACTTTAAGGTTGACAAGGGTAGGCTTGGGCTTTTAGAAATCCTTAGATTAATTTTCTTAAGTTGGAAAACTATGTAAGTTAGATACCATATAGATGAAGTCATAAGAAAAGGAAAACTCAAGCTTTAGAGGTTTCTTTGAGATGAACACAATGTCATCATCTAGAAACTCTCATCATCAAGCTATCATGCTCAAAATCAAGGCCTCATGGCCGAAAATGAAAAGAAAGGAAAAACAAAGGAAAGTTCAAAAAGAATCCAAGAGGAAACTAGAGAAAAACATTTTCTTGAGCAAAACAAAGTTTGAAAACAAATCCCTACCTAGTGATGAAGGTAAAAGCTTGGACTTGAAGATGGAAATGAGATGAGCAACACCTCCTAGGACGGTGATGATGATTCGGCCTTGATGAAAGAAAAAGGAAGAAAATGTATTTCAAGTGAAGTTGTGTTTGAGGTGTGGTGTTTGAGAGGTTTGATGATGGTTCAAGGCTTTGGGGTGGTGTTTGATGGTTAAGAGATGGTGATGAGATGAAGAGATGAAGAAGATAAAGATGAAAAGAAAGGAAGAACACTCTTGAAATTTTGAGAGAAAAAGAAGGACTAGCAAGACAACTCTAAAACTCTAAACTTAGCAAATGCTTCAAGGTGCAACAAGGCTATCACAAGCATCCTATTTATAGAAAAACAAAACCATGGAGCTCATCAAAGGGAGGGTGCTGGCCGTGTGGTTTGAGGGAGGAAGGAAGAGAAAATATCTCTTACACAAGGTCATTCAAGCATGGTTTGAAGTATGGAAGCTATGCTACAAAGTATGGCTTGATGTGAGTTAATTTCCTATCAAATTTTTATGAAATTAGGCTTCTAGAAACTTGACATGGTTGGAACTTTTCCAGCCACAAATAAATGGGGAAAATGAGTTGTTTTAATTATTTATTCATGTGGAAATTCAAGCTTGATTGAAAGTTATGACAAGGTATAGTGTATGTGACTTGAGGTATGGCCTTGGAGTGTTGAAAAATTGAACATGTGATGCACAATGGGGAGGGACAGCTTCGGCCAAGGCTGGACAGCAGAGTGGGGGTGAGTTTTGACCATTTAATTGTGTGTTAATGGTAGGTTTAGATGTGTATTATCTTAGGTACAAGGTTAGAAATGATTAAGCTTAAGTTTAGGTAACTAAGAATGTGATTTAGGGATTTTATGACAAGTTTAGGAGTGCTCATACATCATTAGAGAATTTTAAACTCATTTATGAATAAACAATGTGTAACACAATTCCATGATTTAAGGAATTGGAAAGAGAAAACACTATTCAAGATTCTATGACTAGGTGTCTTGAAATTAAAATATGATTTTAGGTTGTAATTAAGTACTTTTTGGTTCTAATCAACTTTAATAAATTATTTTGACTCAAGATTAATTAAGGAAATTAATTAACCTTCGATTAGAGCCTAATATTGCTTAGGTTTGCTTAATCACGTGATTAAGCGTAAAAATACGAAACTAGGGGCAAAATCGTAATTTTGCACTAATTTTGCCCGAGACTTCTAAAATTAAAACTGAGGTCATAGAATACATAAAAATGCCTTTTAAAACCATCTGGAGAAGTTTCGGGTTCATCTGGCACTTGCAAACGGGTAAAACACCTTGAGGCGTTTTGGTCATTTTGACCCGAAAACTCGAAAAACGAGATTTTCGATCCCGGGAAGGTACACAAGTTATCTAATCCCCTTCCAACATTGAGTGTGCCCTTCGAGTACTGCCGAACTGGGTTTCCTCGAATTCCGGGCTGAAAATGACCTCAGGGGCATTTTGGTCATTTTCACTCTGACAGAAAAATCGGGGCGTTACAGTAAAAATTCCAACAACTCAAGCAGTACAACCATAGTTTCGGTTCGTGATTTTTTTAAATTAGTAAAAGTATAAACCAAAGCTCAAGAAAATTTGTGGGACTAGCTTAGGATAGCTTAAACATATAATTTTTCTAGCTCATAATAATACCTACAAATTCATTAAAAAATTTGCGACTTGCTCCTGCTCATGACAAAACCGAAAATCTAGCAAGATAGTACAAAACTCCTTTTGACAAAATGATTTTTCAACACCACCAAACTACTCCACTAATACAAATACAGTTATGTGTGTGTGCGTAATCATAAATTAGAACAAAAAATATCAACTTCAAACTAGTAAAATATGAACTAAAACCGAATTGAACAAGATAGGTGCAAAGAGCCCTACTTTGGTAGCTTATGAATCTTGGCTCCAAAGGATGTTCCCAAGAATAATTCTTCTCACTTCAAGGCCTCCAAATCAACCCAAGCCCTTCCTTAGGCATTAAGGTATGAGGTATCAAGGTGAGAAATGGTGAGGATTTGAAGTTTCAATCGGTTAGATTGGTAGGTATTGATGAGTGGAACAAGTTTAGTGAAGGAAGTTTAGGGTTTTAACAAGTCTAGGCTAGGAGTTTAGGAACTTGAATCAAGTTTTGAATGTTTGAGAAAATGAAAATGGTGGCTGCTATATCACCTCTTGTTGGCCGAAATGTTGGGTGGAGTAATGAAGAAGATTAGTCTTGTATTTGTCTTGTAATAAAGTTTGGATATTATATAATATAAATATATAATTCTTAAAGGAAGAAAGTAAAATAGATGGCTAGGATTTAATCTTGTAATTCAAGATTAAATCTTAGCCTTCCACTTATCTTGAATGGATATAGATTATCCAATTCTAGTGATTAAACTATCTTTCAGTTTTGGAAATCACACACCAAAATTTTACCGAACGGGTAAAACACCGTACCCGGGTAATCAAAAATTACCTGAAAAATAATTTCAGGTCTAAAATTCTCATTCCTAACCTTTTTCTAATCTTAATACTATAGTTTCTCAGTTTCGAGCATCTCCAAGCCCCAATTCTAGAGTGTTGATTGTCCGACAGGCCCGTGGGGCCCATAAGGTCATTATTCATGCCCAGCCCTGAATTTTTTTTTTAACCCCTCCATTGGGTTGTCCTCATCATTGCTACATCTTTTAGATTTTTGAAATTATGGCTAATAAGGTTTAAATTAATTCTTAAATAATTTTTTGGGTATTACAACCTTAGGTTCCACAAATTAGGGTTTTTTGTTTAATAGGCTCTTTAATTGATAAATTGTTTTGAAATAAATTATCTAAGCTTGTCAAAATGCCTGTGTTGTTCGGATTATGTTAAGGTGGAGCAAGCTACTCCCTACGAAGCTATCAAGAGGCAGCATAGTTGACTTTCCATATGTTGTGAGTAGCTATTTATTTAGTGGTAGCCCTTTTCAAATTTATTTTTATAGGGAAAACTGTTTTACTAAAGTTAATGAGTTTTATTTTATGCTATTTGAACTATTTGATTAGTTATCTCGGCTAGTTGATTTCTTATCTATGAGAATGATTAGTTATGACTTGGTGGTTAGTTTGAACTTTGAAATGATTATTAACTCTTTGACCACTTTTATAACGTCATTATTTCATTATATTATATTTTCATTTGCATTGAAAGGCTTTGGAAAAAAATGTTACTTTGAAGATTGGATTATTGGAGATTAATTTATGAATTTCTAAATTTGTATTTGATATAATTTGTATGAGAAAACCATGATGGGTTTGAAGTTAGAACTACCACTTGTTGTGGCAAAAAGATAAAATGCAATACTACTCACCATAACGAAGAGATATAAATGCCTATGTGCCCATAGTATTGTTTTCAGTTAGATGAAAGGGTTAGAGGACCTTATTTAAGACACTATAAAGTAAACTGAAATTAAATGGGTTGAGACCACTTCCCACATAAATTTAGTTCTGCTTGTGTAGCCTGTAATGCCCCGATTTTCTGTTAAAGTGAAAATGACTAAAATGTCCCTGAGGTCATTTTCGGCCCGAAATTCGAGGAAAGCCGGTTCGGCAGTACTTGAAGGGCAAACCCAATGTTGGAAGGGGATTAGATGACTTGTGTACCTTCCCAGGATCGAAAATCTCATTTTTCGAGTTTTCGGGTCAAAATGACCAAAATGCCCCTACGATGTTTTACCCGTTTGCAAGTGCCGGATAAACACAAAACTTCTCCAGATGATTTTAAAAGGCATTTTTATGTAGACTATGACTTTAGTTTTGGTCCCGGAGGTCCCGGGCGAAATTAGTGCGAAATTACGATTTTGCCCCTAGTTTCGTGTTTTTACGCTTAATCGCATGATTGAACAAACCTAAGCAATATTAGGCTCTAATCGAAGGTTAATTAATTTCCTTAATTAATCTTGAGTCAAAATAATTTATTAAAGTTGATTAGAACCTAAAAGTGCTTAATTACAACTTAAAATCATATTTTAATTTCAAGACTCCTAGTCATGGAATCTTGAATAGTGTTTTTTTCTCTTTCCAATTCCTTAAATCATGGAATGGTATTACACATTGTTTATTCATAAATGAGTTTAAAATTCTTTAATGATGTATGAGCACTCCTAATCTTGTCATAAAATCCTTAAAACACATTCTTAGTTACCTAAACTTAAGCTTAATTATTCCTAACCTTGTACCTAACCTAATACACATTTAAACCTACCATTAACACCCAATTAAATGATCAAAACTCACCTCCTCTCTGCTGCCTAAGGCCTGGCCGAAGCTGTCCTCCTCCCATATGCATCACATGTTCAATTTTCTAACACTCCAAGGCCATACCTCAAGTCACATACACTATACCTTGTCATAACTTTCAATCAAGCTTGAATTTCCACATGAATAAATAATTAAAACAACCCATTTTTTCCATTTATTTGTGGCTGTAAAAGTTCCAGCCATGTCAAGGTTCTAGAAGCCTAATTTCATAAAAAATTGATAGGAAATTAACTCACATCAAGCCATACTTTGTAGCATAGCTTCCATACTTCAAACCATGCTTGAATGACCTTGTGTAAGAGATATTTTTCTCTCCCTTTTCCCCCTCAATGCTACGGCCAAAGGCTCCCCTTGATGAGCCTCATTGTTTTGTTTTCCTATAAATAGAATGCTTGTGATAGCTTAGTTGCACTTTGAAGCATTTGCTAAGTTTAGAATTCTAGAGTTGTCTTGCTAGTTCTTTTCTTTTTCTCTCAAGTTTCAAGAGAGTTCTTCCTTTCTTTCCATCTTCATCTTCTTCATCTCTTCATCATCTCTCAACCTTGAAACACCACCCCAAAGCCTTGAACCACCATCAAACCTCTCAAACACCACACCTCAAACACAACCTCACTTGAAACACAACTCCAACCTTCTCATCCTCTCTTGGCCGAAGCTATCTTGCCTCTTGGAGGAGCTCATCATCTTGTTTTCCTTTTCAAAGAGTTCAAGTTTTCATCTTCACTCTAGGTAGGGGTGTTTTCTAAACTTTATTTTCTTGAAAATGAGTTCTTTCTAGCTTTCTCTTGGATTTTTCTTTTGAAACTTTCTTGTTTTTCCTTCCTTGTGATTTCGGCCATGAGGCCTTGATGAGCATATGATAGCTCGATGATGAGGACTCCTAGAGGATGACTATGTGTTCATTTCAAAGGAACCTCTAGAGCTTGAGTTTTTCTTTTTCTTTAACTTCATCTATACTATACTTAGCTCACATGGTTTTTCAACTTAAGAAAATTAATCTAAGGATTTCTAAAAGCCCAAGCCTACCCTTGTCAACCTTAAAGTTGGCCGGCACGTTCTAGAGATTTTTCTCTAGATAGGGGTTTTGGGTATTTAATAAAGAACTTGACTTAGTTTCACTTTCTTTTTCTTTTGTAAGGTTTTTGGTTTTGGTATTTTGATCCTTGAGATTTTGTTTGGTTTTGTTTCGGAAGTTGTTTACTTGAGCTTGATGATGTTGTTCAAGAACCTCATAGTTCTTTTGAGAACTTGGTTCAAGAACTCTAAAACTCTCTTTGTAATGGCATATGTGTTGGGTTGTTATCTTGTTAAAGCCTTGAATGAGCTCTAGCTAACCATAAAATGAACCTTGCATCATGTTTACTTTTATGCCTTGCACATCATGTTTATTTTCCTTGCTATCACTAAGTACCAAGATAATAAAGGAACTTGCATTATCATGTTTATATTTCAAGCTATGCATTATCATGTTTACATTTCAAGTTCTCACCTAAATATCCAAGATAATAATAATATGATGCATCTCATATTTATTTTATGCTCTGACTTTACTTTCTAATAAAAGCTAAAACAAGTGCATAAGCATGTTTATCTTTATGCCATCACTTTAATGAACCTAGAGCTCAAAGACTTGCCCATGGTTGTCTCAAACAAAGGTTTAAAAATATTTATTTCCTATGGTCCATATTTCGGCCCTAAGAGGTTTTGATGTTTCTAAATATTGAAAACTATGTTTCATACTTTTTCTAAGCTTTTATGAGCACAAGGAATACATAGAACTAAGTTTTATGAATTTAGGACCTCTTGAGATGAAAATGATTTAGCCACTGCCCTCTTAAGCATTTTTATGATTTTGAAAGATAAAAGTGTTTATAAATGAGTTTTGAAAGTTCTAAAAAGGTTCCAAGAGAAACTAGTATTCTATGTGCTTGAAAAATTATGTTATATGCCTTTTATGGAGATGCACATTTCGGTTCTGCCTTGCTACTTATTTGCTACTGTATGTGCTGTTTTAATGATGATAATATGCTTATGTTTGAGTAAAAATAATGTCAAGACTCATATGTGGAAGATAAGATAAGTTAGAGACTAGAAAAGAATTAATTTGAGAGTTCTAGATCCTTTAATATTTGAATTTTCTGGATTCTGTCCAGCAAGGTTTAGTAATGCTAATCATGGATTTAAATTAGTTTAAATGTGTAGGAATGCCTCATAAATGGTTTAGGACTTGATCTTGAAGCATTAGGAACAAACCGGACTTAGAAAGGATCACTGTTGTGACTCCTAGGGACCCGTAAAGTTAGGATTATAAATTCTGCATCCTTGAGGTTTAGAGATGTTCTTGATCATAGTGTGAGGTGAGAAATACTTAGTTATAATCTCTTAGGTACCCAAGAGATTAGGTTTGATGATTAATAACTTAGAACGTGAGTTAAGGACCTTAAGGGTCAATGCATAAGACACTAAAAAGTCTTGAGTTTTTATGATGCTTAATTTATGATATATGATACATGAGCTTTATCTATGATAAGTTTGATATGTGCTATAAAGAAGTTTTACATGATGATATGTTATACCCTATAAGAAATGTTTGTGTATGTCCTATATGTTTTCATGGCATAAGCAAATTTGAAGAAATTTTGTCTACAGCCATCATGCTGCCGAATTTCCATCAAATTTGAGGAACTTAGAAAAAGGTCTTTTTGAAAATCATGAGAACTTAAATGTGACACAACACTGAGACACATTCTTGGGTGACACCGGTTTAGCCGAGCACCCCCAAGAAAACAAATCCGTGAGGGTATTGACATAGAGCTTGCCAAAGCGAACAATACTACTATGCACTAGTTGCTAGTAGAGCGTTTCAAAGAGGAAATGACCCTAAGAGGTGATCCTTAATTTGCCCCCTAGCCCGTACTTTAAGTCGGGATTATGTATATTACACTTATCATAGGATAAGTAAGAACTAGTGACGACTAGTTAAGGTATGAGCTCATAACCTGGAGATGTTTTAGGGTGACCCCATGAGATAAAGTTAAAGTTGGAATGTCACATATGCTATGAAAAACCAAGGAAGTTATTATGAGATTTATACCTGTCAACTTATGCCACTATTATAACGTTTTTGTGACTTTCATGATTAACTTATCTTTATGATGCATTCATATCATTAGTGTATTCCATGCTTAGTCATAAGACACATTGTAAAATATGACAGACCTTGGATAATTAATACTTTAGAAAACTAACTTAAAAGAAGTTTACATGCATGCGCACCTTTTTAGAAATGAAACCCAAGGTTCTTGGGGATATGATGACGTCACCTAGTTAGGGATTGCCTTATTGAGAATTCTTTTAGAAGATTCTCATTCCCTCTCTCTTTTCTTCCATCATATCTTCAGATGGCAACTTTCGTACTCTTCATCGACACCCCGACATGGGAGCTGCACCATGACCCAGCACTCGGGTCATACCATTTTGAGGGTCGCTGCACAGTTAGAGTGTTCATGTTTATGGGATGACCCTTCGCACACCCAGCACGGAGCTACCGCTTCACCCCGACTGCTCCCTACCATCATAACACGATTTTTGAGGGAACCAGACCACGCGACGAGCAGATCCTCCGCATGCAGCCCGAGGCGTCAGCCGTACGTGACTACTCGGAGTACGTGCCCCGGACTCAGTATTCGGAGATGGATCCATCAGAAGACCCACCCTCGCACATGTACAGTTGGAGCTCCAGCCCCGCTCCTCCACCGATGAGAGCCGAGAGTGAGGAGACAGTGGTTCAGCCGAGGTTGGCTCGTAGGCCATCCATGCGCCCTCGCCGCGGTGGACACGCTCCGATGATCAGCACGACCACTCCCGCCAAGATTCGCCAGTGGATCGATTCCACCCCTTAGTACTCGGACCAGCAGGAGTAGGTGCATAGGATGGGTAGTAGCTAGTGCACACACGCCACATAGTTGAGGACAAACCTTCTTTTGTATATGAGGTTGTCTACTCTAGGTGCACACAGGTATGGGTGGTGCTTTCGTGGTTTCCTTGTACTTGCTTTTATGATTTCCTTGTATTTGCATTTCAGTTGTATTTCATTCTCCTATGTATCGAATAGTCCTGCCTTTTGGTAGGCACATTATCTATATATATAATCAGTTGATGTGTCCATGTTATTTATGTGTTTTATTATGATTTGCTCATATGACTTGTATGAATTTCCGTTCGAAGAATCATGCGTGGCTCTCACTTTGATTTTAATTCCAAAAAGAAAAATTTTACCCATATTTCCGCTAAGTATTTTCAAGTAAAGAATGAGACCAAGAGGTAATATTATATAGATTAACCTAAATACATACTAGTAGTATTAGGTTAAGATTTAGGGTGTTACATAGCCCTCATGATTTAATTAAGTTTTTTATGATGGAATTGATTTTATTTAAGATGAGTATTTGTGGGAATAATGGGAAAGTATATTAAGAAATTGTTTTGAGTTTCTACTTAGGAATGCAAGTTCATGAGTGTTCCTTTTTATTGAAAGGTATGCAAAAGACATGTAAATTATGAACAATTATTTGCATTAATTACTTTTAGAAAAGTGCATGACTTACAAGTTTTGTCATCCTATTTTAAATATTCATACAATTATTAGTTTCTCCTTCTTGTCCACTTTGTTTATAGTCCTCATTGAATTTGTTTGACTCATTCCTTCTCTTTTCCTTTAGATTCATAGGCTGCTGAGTATCAAGTTCATAGGACTTTCCATTTGCATAGGAGATACCATTTTGGTAGGCCTCCATTGTTAGTTTAGGCTTTTTGGCTATATTGGTTGTTGAAATTGGATTATGATATTGCATTATATAACAAGTTAAATTTGATATGTAGATTGTTTAATTTTTAGGGGAAGTTCTATCGGATTTCCATTAGCCAAAGTAATTGAGTTAGTAATTCACGTTAGTGGGATCATATCCTCAAGTTTGTAGGGCTAAGTGAATCAATTTAGCCAGTGCACCAGTTACAACCTAAGCTTGGGTCATGACAATAGCGGTCACGTGATCACAACTTCAGTGTCAATGAGGTTTTTTAATATTATTCAGTGTACCTGGTTTTTCATGTAAAAAATCAATGCATTATAAATGTCGTTACGTCAAATACCCGTGACACCTGTTGACACTTAACTCTAGGGCTGCCTGAACGAGGCTTGTTGCTACCTCCTTAGATTGAAAATTATTTTATGTTAAGTTGCACAAAAAATATACTAAAGGGCATAACCTAGATTGTCTCTCAAGGAAGTTTTATCATTTAGTTGGGAAAATTAGGGATTTTTAAGAATTAAAACAAAGCAATTGAAAATAATTGGAATTAAGCAATAATAAAAGGCAAGAGTGCAAGGTATTCCTAGGATTTGAATTAATTACCATCGACCAAATATTGAACCCATTAATGACTATTAGTAATTAATTACTAGCAATTCTACTAGTGATCAATCGACCTCTAGAATTTGACCAATGCAAATAACTAATAAATGAGATCTCGATTTATTTAAAATCATATTGATTTGATGTATCAATTGCTATAGTCTAACCACCAATTGGAAGGTTAATTCTAATATTCTCCCTCTAACCTAAACCAATGGATCCATCATTTTATGCCCAAAGAGTTTCCCTAAATAACAATCGCCAATTTAGTTATTCCAATAAAAATTGTAACAATAGCAACAACAATTATAAGAATAGAAACTGCAGAACATTGAGAAAACTAATGTATTCAATATAAAAAGAGGGTCTCAAACATCATCTCAATCCATCTAAACACCCTTACACTAGTAAGAAAATCTACTCCTCCATCCTTGGAGGATTATAACAATGAAAATTAAAGAGTACCTAAAAATAATAATAAGAATCCTTGCCACAATCATCAAGAACAAATCAATTCTCTTATTGAAATCCCTAGAGATAGAAGAATAGAGAAGAAGATGTAGAGAGAGAATTAAAGAGAGAAACTTAATAGCCTAAACTCTGCAGCCTAAACTAACATTCAAAGACTAACTTGACTGCTCTTCGTAAGTGAGTCATGAAGGAGAAGGGTAAGGATAAGATGCCTTCCAACTCTGCCAAAAATGTTAGCCTGACATTTGAGACCTCTTAAGGACCTCCAAGAAAGAATAAGCGCTCCCTTACTCAAACCATAAACATTAGGGCCATCAAAACAAGTTAAACACGTCTAGTCAATCCATTTACCAGTGAAAAATGGGTGGGTCGAACCTAAAAATTTGATCTGTTTAACCTAAATCCATTTTCAACCTGACTCACTTAACTAGCATGTTAAATAGGCCACCCCGCAAGGATAATCGGGTGACCCATTTACCTTTTTCTTTAAATACCTTTTTCTCACTTCCCATTTTTATTTTTGAAGGCCAAACCCAGATACTTCATACGGGCCCAACAACGCCCCAACTCACAAAGGAACAAGCCCACACCACCAACACAAACCCATCTGTCTCATTCTCATTTCGTATTTCAGCCACTATTTTTTCAGGAGAGAAGAATTGTGACAATTAAACAGAGAGCACGAGAGTCTGAGTTAGGTTTAAACGTTGTGTCGCCTTGCCTAATGCCCCTCTCATAGTAGTGCCGCGGCTATCGTGCCTTGCCCTCTACAATAGTAGCGTCACCACTTGCTGCCCAGTCTACCTTCCTGGCGTCAGAGACTACAAGGAAGGAAGGAGATTTGCAAGGCCGCCGCTTGCCACACTATGATACTAACACCTTCGCGATTCGGAGAATTCAATCATATACGTAGGCCATACAAAGCTCATGCTATTTCTGAAATCTATACTATTCGGCTCCAACACACTACAAAAGAAACACCTACTAGAGCATATGGAACTAAAGGCATTATTGCTACACATATACAACCTAATTTTTCACAAACCAACAAGCTTACCACCCCAGAAGTCATGTGACTACTCCATTCCTTTGCTGGAAGGTTCCAATACTGCAAAAGTTAAGCCATGTCATTACTCTATGTGAACAATGTATTTTGTCCTGTTCAATTTTATTTTATTTTTGTATATAAGAAAAGATTAAAATAAAAAAAAATATTAGCTTTTTTTAAAAAAAATTAGCATTAATCAAATCTTTTTAGTTAAATCAATTTTATTTATCATTTTCAGTTAGAATCTCAATCAAATCTTTTTTAAATTTCAATCCCAATTAAATCTCAATAAAATATGGTTAGTTTTATTTTTAAATCATTCCCAGTTTCATTTTTAAATCATTCCCGGTCAGTTAGACAAAAATTATATAAATAGGCAGCCCAATCACAATAATAGGGAAGTGAAAAACACCCATTGATCCACCACTCACCACTTGGCCTTTGCCTCCATAGCCACCATTACCTTTCACCTATTGTTGAATTATAAGGGTTTATTGAATAGCTTAACTTCAATCTTGCGCAAAAGTGGATTCCTTTTTTTAAAACATTTCATCAATCAAAATTCTTTTCGTAAATAAAATCAATCAACATATTTTTATTTATTTTTATTTATTAGTTAAAACCAGTTAACACACACTTATTTCCTACAAAAATGATATGGAATTATCGCAGCAGAGGATACGTCGACGTAACCAATAACTATCAAACCAAAATTAATTTTTCATTAAATTGTATTGTCTTTTATTTTAATTTTCATTCTTTAATTTAATTTAATTTAATTTTTTGTATAAATTAATTTGCATAATGAATTCTAAGGTAACTATATTCATATGGATATATTAGGGATGCAATAAAAATTAAATTTTCACCCTTCCCTAATAAAGACTCTCAGACTCAAATCTTTTCAAAAACTTGGTTTTGATCAAATCAAAGGTTTTTCAATTTTAAGCAGAATTAAAATTGATAGTAATTCCATTTTTTAAAATTTATTTCTTTTTAAGAATAAATTTTTATTGTTATTTTATTACGACATCCTTCCCGTATGTGACACTCTCACATAGCCAGAAGGTACAGATTGAGTTGATGGTTGATGATATGTTCAAGGAACGACTCATTCAACCAAGAGTCGTTTTTCTTCATCTATTGTGCTAGTAAAGAAAAAGGATGATTCTTGGAGATTTTGTACAAATTATATAGCTTTAAAAGGATGATTCTTGGAGATTTTGTACAAATTATATAGCTTTATGTGCTGTAAACGAGAATGATACTTTTTCCATTCCAAACCGTCTTTGAACTTTTAGACGAGTCACATGGGGCAACTTATTTTTCAAAGCCGGACGGGGTACCACCAAATCCTCATCAATCTTAAAGACAGACATAACACAACATTTACGACACACCATGGCCATTATGATTGGTTAGCCATGCCGTTTGGCCTCAGTAATGCATTGGCAACATTTCGAGATAGATTCTTGGTCTTTCACATTTTCAACCGTTTATTTTAACTGAAAAGTTTAATTTGAGCTTATGTGATACTGGTAAATCGGAGACAGGAAGACCAGTTGTGATAATGGATGCATCAAATGGGTAAGTAACAACTACAAACAATTGAAATTTCTTTTTTTTGCTTGGAGTGAAAATTTTGCTTTAAAGCTAACACTTGCAAGTTGCTTCGATGATACAACCTTTGAAATATAATAGATCACACTACATGTTCTCAACTATAATACAAAGCTCATGTTCTTAACTATAATACAAAGCTCATGTTCTCAGCTATAATACAAAGCTATTTCTACAAACTTCGCTTCTCAAGGAAATCCAAACTTTTTACAATGACTGCATCCTTAACACTTCGATTAGAAAAGCAAGGCAAGATCCATTCCTCTTGTCACCGAACTGCTACTCTTTGTCACCTAGTTCTTGAATAACATCGCCCATAAAAGGTCGGAGTTGCGGAGATTCATGGGTGCAAAGCAAAGCAACTGTCCTCAATATTCCTGCCTCTGATTCTGAGAACTTTCCTTCAAGATTCTCATCAACTATGTCTTTGAAACTAGCAGTTTCTAGTTGTTGGCGACTTAATTGAGTGATATCACGTTTTCCAGTAAGAAGCTGAAAAACTATCACTCCAAATGCATACACATCACTCTTTTCTGTCAGACGACCAGTTGTTGTGTATTCTGGGGCCAAATATCCCATGGCTGCACTAGCTTTGAGGATGGAGAAAACAGCATCATCTGCAAGGAGTTTGTGCAATCCTGAATATGCAATTACGGAATTATACCGAGCATCTAGAAGGACCGTCTCAGCTGATATATTCTGGTGAACTAGAGCATTTTTGCTTGCTTTCTTTCCATGCAGATGAGCAATACCTGGACAGGAAATAATCAGGACGTGTTGTGCAAATGACACTAAAAATGTGACCATGGAAGGGAACCAAATAGTGCATAAAAGGACGGTTTCACATTCTTGTAATTTTTTTTTGTAATATAGGAAGTTGCGCAGAGGAAAGAAATATATTTACATGAAAATACTACCAGCGTTTCAGGCAAGGGATAATCAGTAGCAGATCAGGTTTTATTGTATACATCACAGAAAATAGAGGCTACATTTATAATTGGCTGAGTATGGTCAGATCATTACTTGATCACCAATTCACCGTAAGAGGATGCATTTCGAAATGACCAAGGCCAATCAATTCAAGATCATCTAAGGTTCTTGAATCACTAACAATTAATGAGCTTCTATGATTATACGAGGAGCTTATCTTCAGGTCAGATGTTCCCTAACATGAAAGAGAAAATGAGTGAACTCTAGCAAATGTATAAAAAAGAATGAGACAAAATAACTGACCTTTGGCAATGCCATGGATGATGGATACTCTGGTGGACCACTCAAGAACCTTAGCATCGCCTTGTTTAACATCAAGATACTGTAACAAACGCCCATTTGGGGTAAAATCATATATTAGAAAACATTCACCTCGGCCCTTTGAAACGCAAAAGCCTCTTAACCGAACTAGATTTTCATGCTTTAATGAGGTCAGTATCTTCAACCCTTTCAAAAATTCAGTTTCATCAGACTTGCAGCTTGCCTTGGCAATGCATTTTACGATCACAATAGATCCATCTCTCAGGACTCCCCTATAGATTGATGAAAAATTACTCTTCCCCAATAAATTTAGCTCAGAGAAGCACTGGGTTGCACGCTTTACATCCTCAAGATTGAACATGAAGCTCTCGAGAAATTCCTGGGAATAACCGCTATGTCCTTTGGCTAGAGGATCCCATCCATTAGAGTACTCCAAACTTATCAGAGGAGATGCATTTTTCTTGCGTACTTCCTTGATCTGGTCGGTCCTAAGCCGGCTATCAGAAATGTTGGCAGTGGTTCCAATTTTCTGTTTCTGATACCGTAAGAGCACATAAAGTCCAAAAATTGTGGAGGCAAAAGTAACTCCAATTATGCCAAAAATGAAGCCAATTGTTGAAGATTTTAATTGCTTTTTACAATGAGTCTCACCACAACTTTTAGCATTTGGTTCGACACTTGCAGGAAGAATTTTTGTTGAAAGATTACTGGGTACATATGGTTCAGGTCTGGTTGGGTCTAAACTGCTTACTGCTTTACAAGAAGCTAAATCGGCAAATCCAGTCCCACATAAGCTAGGGTTGTTCATATACTGGAATCCATCTTTCAGTCTCTCTAGTGCTGCATTAACACACAAAGGAGATTGAGATACAAATTTTAGAGTGCATTTGGTTTGTTTTTTGCATCCTTAGTCAATCTGTTTTCATCCATAATTACAAAAGTTCCACCTTCTTTCATTTTGCTTCTTGTTTTCATGATTTTATAAATGAAATTGCGAAACAAGATGTTGATTTTTTTTTCTCCCCATTTATTTTTAGAAAATATTGAAAACGGGGAATAAAATGAAAATAAGGTGACGATTTTGTAATTATCCATTAAAACATATCAACTGAAAGTGAAAATAAAAACTAAACCAAAAGCCAAAAATCATCGTACTCCAGATTGATTACCATTAGGGACACTGCCCGAGAGAGAATTGTTTCGAACATCGAGACTCTCCAGTTTAGGTGCATTAGCCAACATCACTGGAATAGGACCAAAAAGCCTATTGAAGCTTAAATCCAATCGAGTTATGGTCTCCAATTCACCCAAACTTGCAGGAATCGCACCATCTAATTGATTATATTGCAGTGCGAGAACACTGAGCTTCCTCAGCCTTCCCAGTTCAGTGGGTATACTCCCAGTAAACTCATTATAACAAAGCTGCAAAACTGCAAACACTTGATATATCAGACGAATTTTGAGCTATTTTGAAAAGAAAGAAATAAGTCCAACATAGCATTGCTACAATCTTCAAGTACAAGAGAAATTTTCAGTAGACCTTTTAATTGTATTCAACATAGAAGAGAAAATTCACATCACAAAAACAGAGAGCATAAATTGTAAAATGATAATTATCAGTCTCGGAGTAGAAATTGTTGAGACATATAAAAAATTTCTTGTAGTTTTCTGTCGTTCACTTGTCCTGATACCATTTCATTTTTTTTCTCTCTTCTTTATATAAGGCCTCTTTCACCTAGGAAAACAGTTCAAATGACAGAGTGAAAAAATAATAATTATTAATCCATGCCCCAAGTGGAAAGAAAACAAGTAAACCGAAATTTCATGACAATAAATTCAACATGTGACAACAACATCAACAGGAAAAAGAAAAAAAAGAAAGATATATATTGAGAAGATAGAGACAGAGAAACGAAGATGTAGCTAGAGAACTGAAATGGCCAGACGTTTTTAACTATCAAATTTAGATTGTCCAGGAGCACACAAATGGTTAAGAGGGGCCAAACGGAGTTCTAAAAACTCCTCCTCGATTAATACTTACAGATAAGATAACTAGCAGAGAATGAAGTTCAAAACTTCTACAAGCCCATTTTGTAGGATCTCAAATGTGATAAAATACGCACTGTATGTCTCAGAAACACAATTTCAAAGACAAAGGGCGTAGGCTGTGGTACACCGGGCCAAAGTTTGGTGTATCACACCCCAGGCTATCCAATGGTGAGGATCTGAGCGTGTATGATAGGTTTGTTGTGCATCAATACACTCTCAGATCCTCACCATTGGATAGCCTGGTGTATAGAAGAATTGGCCCAAAGGACAGACAACCAGAACAAAGATGAAAAAAATTAGCGAAAAAATCCAGCAACCTACCTTGAAGATTTGACATGTTACCAATCTCACAAGGGATATGACTAGAGATATTATTGACGTTTAGATACAAATCACTGAGCTCAGTCAAGTCTGCAATCTCCTTTGGTAACATTCCATTCAGAGCATTGAAGTGGAGATACAGACCCGTCAAGCTCTTGAGACCAGATATTGCTGCTGGTATCCTTCCAGAGAGACCTTTCCCTTGCAATGAAATATTGGTTACATGACCTTGCTCATTGCAAGCCACACCCTCAAAAGTGCCACTGCATGGGTCAGAATAGGGAGTCCATGACATCAAAACGCGGTTTTCTGGGTCTAGAGAGTCCTTGATGGCCATGAGAGTATCAAGCTCGGTCATAGAGGGAAGTGATGGAGAAGCATGGATGAGGAAGATTACAAGTTTAAGCAGGAGGTACAGAAGCCAAGACATGTTTGGTTCAACAGAAAAAGAGAGAACGTCCCTGTAAATTTTAATCTAGAGCAATGTTTGGGATTATAGGTGTCTTGATTCAAAGGCTTGTTCTTTTTGAAGTGGTGATTTTTAGTGGAGTGAAGACTGAACTGGGTAACGTGTAAGCAGGACAACAAGGACGTGAAGCAAAGAGAAGGACATTAGCATAGAGAGAAATGTCAGAAGATGTCTGGTTTCTGGGCTGACATATTTGGTTGCAAGAGAAACTAATGAGGTGGGAAGTGAAGAACGGAACAAGAAGAAGGCATCCCAGCACGGAAAAATTCTCGGTTTTCGTAGGCACAGACAAATGGAAAGTTGAGGGGCGTTTGTTTCCATATTTAAAATTACGTTATTAAAATTTATATTTTTGGGAATGATGTTTGTTAAAATATTATTTTTAAATATTTTAAGTAAATTATTTGTTTAGTATAAAATATTTTGGGGGATTATTTGTTGAGATTTTGATAGATAAATTTAAAACTTATTTATTTTATAATTTATATATTTGAAAATATATATCATAATTTCTAAAATACTCTTAACATACTTATTTTTATTATTATTATCCAAAATAAAAATTACACTTCCAGAAAAAAAATATAAATTCATAATTATTTGTTGATCAATATAAAATTAAAAATTATTTTTTAAAAATTTATTCATCTCATCCAAATCTAATAATTAAATAAGATACTACAAAAATAATAACTACTTCAAATGAAAATTAAACTTCCAAAAATAAAGAAAAAATTATATATTATAAATTCAAAAATATTTTCTGATCAATATAAAATTAATAATCAATTTGTTAGTATTTCTTCATCTCATCAAAATCTAGCAATTAAAGAAAATAAAAATATCAAACTACGTCAAATAAAAATTATGCTCCCAAAAAATAATAAACAATAATAAATTCAAAAGTATTTTTCAATCAAGTAATTGTGAGTTTGAGAGCGTAATGGATATATAAGGTGTAGATGAGCATGTGTAAATGAAAATTATGGAGGAAAAGTCATATAATTAAGAGATATTTTCATATTTTTGTTTAATAAATGTCATTCCGAAGTTGTGAAAATTTTTCTTCACATCATTCATCATGGAAATGAGATCTTACTAAATCATGGGAAATTTTTTTTTAGGGAATAATTAATGCCTAAAAATAATTTTGTAAAACTTATAACAAATATGGAAACATATCATTCGTAAATTGTTTTTCTCGGGAATAACTAAATTTACCTTGAACCAAATGCCATGTAATGCTATTAAGTAAGAGTTTAATGGACAACTATCATTTTGGCCCCTAAAAAACTATGGCACTCACAAAATAGTTCTCAAAATAAACTACCTTTGTATGCCCTACTCATTGCGAGCCACACCCAAGTTCTCACTTTAGAACCATTACTATAGTTCTAAAAGATCATACATTTGGAAAAATAACTTATTTTATGACAAGTTGGCATTATAAAACAATCATTTTATCCCTCAAAAGATTATATATTTTAGAAAATAGTCCCTAAAAGAATTACTTTCATTGACAAAAATAGAGACCAATTTGAGTAAATTTATCAAATAAGATGGATTTTTGAAGGGTCATCGGTGAATATGTAGTTTCTTTTAGGGGGTATTTTGTGAATGATATAATCTTTTAGAAACTAAAATGGTGGTTTTCCCTTTTATACATCGTAAGTGTAAAAGTCTTTTACACTATCATCTAACTATTCATATACACATCAATAAAAGCAGTTAAGTTTTATACCCACTAATTAAAAAGTCATGTAAATAAGATAATTTAATTAGATGACAGTGTAAAATTTTTTTTACACTATTAATATATAGAAATTAAATTTATTAAATAAAAGCCTAATTTGGTCTCTCAAATATATAAGCAACGTTTCTTTAATTTTGAAAACTAGAATTTGTTCCCAACAAATTAAATTTTTCACTTATACAAAGGCCTGAATATCTTTTGATCCCTAATCCTACTATAAAGTGGGTATTTGGAATTAAGTAAAATAAGTTATTGGATTAGTCCAATGGCTTAACAGATAAAGATTTTGACATATAAGACTCGTATATATCACATAAGATCACTTACTATCATGTAGGATTAGATGATGTTATCTTACGTTAGTCAGTTCAATATTTAATATAGACATACTAACTATAAGGACTTAAATCAAACAGTTTTTTGAAAATATTTAGATTGAAAAAAAAAATATTTTTAGAAATAAAAACTAAAACTTGTTAATTTTTTAGGGAATTAAAAGATATCTAAGCCTTATACAATTAAATCAGTTTAAATATTATAAATGGTATAAATATTTTTTCAAAGACACAAAATATTATATTTACCAAGGACATAAAAAATTAAAGTAACATATATTTTATGGTTTGTTTGATATCTATATACATAATTCTATTAATATAGGCTTAATATCTATAGACACCAATGAGAGTATTGTTTTGTTGATTTAATTTTAATGCATTAAATAAAAGCCTATGTTTATATCTGTAATTTTTATAAATATTTATTAATTTTCAATATAAAAATTGTAATTTATGTTACATCCATTTATTCTTAATTTAATATTTTCTATAATAAGTTTTTAATTTTATAAAATACTAATAACTAAAAAATATAGAACAATTTATTTCTCTTATACATTTTTGTAGTTTCTCTTTCTACTTTTTATCATCATAATATGTAAATAAAAATAAAAACATATACAAGTAATATTTTTTAACAATCATTTATATAAAACAAATTTAAATGTATATAAATTTTTAAAAATATATAACTTAGAATATTGATTTATAGCAATTATATTTAATATTTTTAATCTTATTACATTAACTATTGCATACTTAATATTATTTATCATAAATTAATTATTCTCAATAATTAATTATTATTTATTCATATAAAATATTTATTATTAAATTTTTTATTTTAAATATTTTTTGAATTCTTAATATAATTTTTAGTATTATTTATAAATTTAATTCTATACACTTGATAGTATAAAGTAATTTTATATTGTCAATGAATAAAAATCTAAGAAGTTGAAAATAACGATGAGAAGTCATAATCAGTCAATATTTATTTTATATTACCATTATATAAAAATTAAAATAAAATGTTACAGGCGGATTTACTAGGAAAAAGTGTAGCAAGGTAATATTGTCCTTGGTTACGCTTATGAACGAATTTGTTTCCATAAAAATTATTAACAACATTATAATCAGAGAATCTTTTTTTTTTTTTTTTTTGTAAAAAACCCCTCAAATGTGTGATGAATTTTTTTTTTTAGAATTCGTCATTCGAAATATATTACCAGCGGATTATCCTGCGCAAACACATGCGAAAAAAAAATTTAAAAATTATTACTTGAGATTTTTTGCCCATAATTTATTTAAAAATTGAAATCTCTCTCTAAATTACATGCGGAATCCATTGATTTTTTTTTTTGAATTTTTTTTTCATACGATGTAGTTATTCAATTTATTAAAAGCTGATTCTCTATAATATTTTAATGAATTCAAAATTTAATTAAGCAAAGTCTCCTATCTAAATTAATAAAATGTGAGCAGAATCTCCCTTAAACTATGACATCTCACAAAATTAATTTCAACCAATAATATAGTTGTAGATATATATATATATATACACACACACACACACAAAACATGTACATCTTGCGATCTATGCAAACACAATCTAATTCCATGGCAAACAATGGGAAGAAACTCTAACTTCAACAACAGCAGTAGGCAGGCAATAAAGCGGGGCAGGTGGCGAGGGCGTCACAGATCTTAAGCCAAAAAAAAAACAGAACAATGAGTAACGAAATACACTGAGATAATTCACCAAAAGAAAAAAAAAGATTAAAGTAAGAATCCTCGAGAGAAAGACAATGTTGGTCTCCCCACATAGAATGGTGGCGATGGTAGAGGTATCGTTGGAAAACTTATTAGTGTTGAGAGGAGCAATGATGGTGTTCCATAAATGAGGGGGAGGTCGAAATGCAGATTGAATATGTTTCGCTATTATTGATAGATTTTCGCTTAGTAATTTCGAATGCGAAATGCACCGACGTCTAACTTAACCCATTACCGATGGATTTAATGCATAGGTCCTTTTCAAAATGTGCCTGCCTTTTTTTACATGTGTCATCTCCGAAATTGTTTCAATAAAAAAATACTAATTAGTTTTTGACATGATATATCAAATAAAAAAATATCTGAAATTGTTTTAAAAAAATATTAGTTATTTTTTAATCCTATATCAAATAAAAAATATATTTATCCTAAAATTTATCGGCAAAAATCCGTCAGTGATTTTTACACTATATTAAATAAAAAATATTTATCCTAAATTTTCCGACATCAAATCTGCCGGTAATTTAAATATCCTATTTTCTTAAAAAAATTTCCAACAAATTACCACCAGATATTTCGTTGATAGTGCGAACAACTATTTTGCACCTCATATTGGCAGATTTACTAGCTAGATTGTGCGTGCCCAAATATTGGTGCCATATGACGCTAACACTACCAGCAGATTTCCACTGGTAATGCCCTTAGCGATTTTTTTTTTTTTTTTTTTGGTTTTGATATTTGATGCCCTATTTTTTCAGTAAATTTGCTAGTAATTAATACCATGGAAAAAAAAATCTACAGATAACTTATGTCTATTTCTATTAGTGGATGTATAAGATTATATACTTCTCCAATGCATTGAATGCACCAAACAAGAAATAAAAGCATAATATATAATATTAGTAGCTTATATTATCATATGATCTAAATACAATATGTAAACATACCCTTAGAAAATGAGGAGATATATAGTGTAGGTTCGTTAAAACTAATGAGATAGAGTGATATTAATTTATATAATATTATTCTTATATCATATTTATAAATAGTAAAAAGGAAAGAAATGGTAAAAAAGAACCGTTGTCATATAAATAGTATGGCACAGGTAGCTTTTAAAAGTATTTAAAAGAAAAATCAAAGGTGCACTATAGATGGATAGTGCATGAACGATCAATAAGAGGCTACTTTATTATAAGAATAGACATTTTTTATTGATTTAGTTTATAAAAGATACACATGATTTAAATTTAATCTAAAAAATATATATGAGACATCAAATAAATGTATTAAAAAAACGGATCGAATAAACATTATATACATTTTTTACCCTTTACATGTTTTAGAAAAAACAATGAAAATAAAACAAAAAATAAATGGATCATAGAAAATGTGACATCAAAAGTTTGCTGACATAAGGTAGGGGGAAGTGTCCGCCTCTAGTGTCAACTTCCACGAGAGGATCTTACACCTCAGTTTTTTTAGCATTATCAGATATATCCTTTGATTCCTTTTTAAAAGCCTAAAGATTCTAATCACAAATATAATCATAGAAAGCATTGTCATTGATGCAATTTTCTCTGTTAGCCATGTATGAAGATAGTTAGGCCATTTGGCTCCCATAACCCAAGTTTCTGTTGAGCTTGGCTCCGCCCTAGCCATGGTCTTTAAATAGAAACTATTGTGTCTAATATGACTACTTTCAATAGAATCATAGTCGAAAGTGTTAATCTCAACTATCAAAGGCTTCATCCTTGGATGCTCCATTCCAAAGAATCATCCTTTGGTGTAGAGTCGAAGGAATAGCTCTAATGCCAAGGATCTAGTTCCTGCCCAGTTGCAAGTTGTAACTTGCCTTCTAATCCTGAAATTTAAAAAAGAAAGAAAGAAATGTTTTATGAACAATACAAACCTATAACAAAATTATACTATGTACAAAAAGATAAATAATATTATGGTGCAATCATTTCTCTTTCCTTCTGTGCTCCATAATTTTATTTGTTTATACATAGTGTAAGAATATTGTAGATTTATGCTATACACAAAATAGCAATTAAGTTACTTTTTTTTTTAATTCAAGGAATAAAGATAACCTATAATTGAATTGGAATTTTTTATACTTTTCTCAAGAAATAATTCCCAATAGTAAAAAGGATGAAATTTTCTATGATTATGTATTTCGAATTTCGAGCATGAATGACTAAACGGTGGAATATCAGTGAAGATCAGATTCGGAACAATATTAATTATTCGATGAAGTTTTCATTATTAAAAGGAAAATTTTTCTCAACATCACTTATATAGTCATAGTATGTGCTTGATTAACATGCGTTTAGGTGAATATTAAAAAATAAATATACTACTAATGAAAGACCAACACAACTAGTAGATAGTTAAATTCCTTAAACACATTATCATGACAGATTCGTTACAGGTGAGGACAAACACTTAGTGAGCAATCAAAATTTTTTTAAAAAATACATACATTAAAAATAAAATAAAATATTATATATTGACGTAAAAGCATATTATATTTTGGATCTAATATTCCCTTCAAATAGCGCACCTCTTATTAAGATGAGCTTGATTCATATTCAGTATTCTGAAAAATGGCATGGTGCTTTCCGCAACACACTTTAACGTGAACAAAAAGATGGATGAAGGAAAAGACACAACTGAAGTGACAACAGAATTGTATCAGAGTAACATGTGATTGTGATATTCAGACTTCACAGGGTCCTCTATAATCGAAAACACACATTATCATGGTCCGCTAATGTGTTCACGAGAGGCTAATCCTGTTTGCTACTTTATCACATTATTACGTGAACACCCATGGCCCATTCGGCATGGCGTATATGCACTGAAGTGATTTTCTCATTTTTTTATCCCCTTTTACTTAATTGACAGTATATTTTTTCCACAAACAGTTTGAAGCAATTTTTGTAGTTGACCCCTGTTGGAGTCTAATGCAGTTAAACAATTAATTGAATAAAACTTCACATTAAATTAGGAGTCTCTAAAATGTTTTATTTCATTTAACAATTAAGTCAATAGAATCTCTCCTTAAATTAGAAACCTCTAAAAAAATTTATTCAATACAAATATTAATTAAATAGAGCCTCCCCTTTTCTTTTAGGAGTCTCCTCTTTAATTAACGAAATTTTGGTAGAATCTCTCGCAAGCTAGGATACCCACAAAACTCATTTCAATCAATATAAGAAAATTTAATTCATCAGTTCAACAAATAATTTAGTTAATTAAATAATTTAATTAATCTTAAAACCGTTATTGAGAACACCCCTAACTCCAAATCATACATATCCTATAATGCAAACAAAAATAACTGCTTATAAAATAATGTGAAGGAATGCACACCCTTCCCCACAAAAGCATTCTTTTTCCAGTGTTTTGGTTTTCATGTTATAATATTGAAATCTCCCATACATAATTAATACTCAGAATTTTAATAATATCCTAACGTAAAACAAAATAAAATGGAGAAAGAAAGTTTAAATTTCTATTGATAAACTGAATTTTCTGAAATTTTGTACATAATGTTTTAATAAAATATCTTCAGCTAAGATAATACAAATATTGGGAGTATATGATATTCCATGCTCTATTTTATAAGGACAATATGCACTCTCTTGCAAGATTGACAAGGATGCTCTCATGATTAAACAGCAGACATTCACGTAGAGTTTAACAAGTGCTACATTTTCTTTTTAACATAAAATTCAGTCTATTTTTTATCAATCAACTTGTAATTTTGGTACCTATTAAAAAATTTGTAATTTTGGTTAAATTAGGTAAATTCATAATTTGCATTTTTTTCTATGTTAATTAGAGTTTGATTTTGATACATTGATATTGTAAAAAAGTTTTACACTATCATCCAATAAAATATCTCTTTTTCTATGATTTTTTAAGTAGTGAGAATATAAGTTAATCTATTTACTGATATAATATTATATGAGTTGATGACTGTAATTTTTTTTTACACTATCAGTATATTAAAATTAAATCCTACTAAAGTTTAAATATATTTTTGGTCCTTAAAAAATAAACAACTTTTGGTTTTGGTTCTAAAAGTTTTGGTTTGGTTTTGGTTTAAAATTATTTGGTTTTAATCCCTGTTATTAAACTGACTAACGGATGGTTAACTCATTCAGTTTCACATGATAATATATAATCATACATGACAGAGACTAAAATCAATCACTTTTAAAAATGTTTGAACTAAAACTAAATAAAATTTTTTTTTCAGCAACTAAAATCAAAGTTCTCTCATTTTTCAGGGCCAAAAATATATTTAAGTCAACATTTTATTGCTCTCTCCCCTAGAAATTATATAAGTTATATTGAAATTTGATGTGGCATTGTTATATTTTTTATAAATATATTTAATTTTCTACTAGAAAATAAAAATTTATTACTAATTTGATTAAAAAAATTTATAAGTTTTTTAAACAATTAAATCTCCACTTAAATAACTCATGCTTTACACAGAGTTTTTAATACCATGCATGAAAATGAATTAATTGTTGCGGATATTACTTATTTAATAAAGAATTATTAAAAAATCCTCATTGTAATAACTAATAGATATGGGTAATATCATTTATATTGGAATCAAATGAAAATCCATTCTTTTTAAACCCCTGTGCAGAAAAAAATCAGACAAATTCATCAAATAGTTACGAAATAGAACCCGATATCCATCAATAGGGTATCGAAACATCCATCTCCCCTTCAGCCTCATCGTCTACAGCCAACCACCATCGTCACACCACCATAGCGGCCGCTACTATCGAAACAGAGCACCACCACCGCGTAGCTAGCTAGCCTTGTCACGCACTACAGACCAACCAAGCCCCCACCACCATACGACCCGCACCATCATCAACTTTGGCCTTTCACCGCCACCATCACCTTCTTGTTCTGTGTGATCCTATCACAGCCACCATGAGCCTCTCACCTTTGTTTTTCTTTTCAAACTCTAGAGCTTCTCTCTGTTAATTTAGGATTGTGATATTAGCAATGGGTCAATGTGGGATGGGAAAGTTGAGAGTACCTCTCTCTGTAAATTCCGTAACCATATTTTTCCTTTTCAGTTCATACGTAGTTTTTTTTAAAAATTTATATCATGGTTAGTTTGTGTTTGATATATAACGGTGATTTGGTAACTAGGATGGAGTGTCAAGTTTCTGCAAGAATGGGGTACTCTATCATATAGCTCAACATGGAGGGGTGTCATAGTTTTTTACCCCTTTATTTTGTCTAAAATCACATGTATCATTCTACTGGTCAAGCTAGAGGCAACCTTTGGTTTAGTTGACCTCTAATTAATTAAGGTAGAACAATCCCTGAATCTACGTTTTCGCCGTTTTGAATATGTACACGTATCATTGTTTAACTAATATATTACAACCTATGTCTTACTATTTAATGTATTTTTATTAATAAATAATTGTATAATTTTAATTTTGCACACGTTTAAAATTGTTAACACAGTTACTAAATATGTGTCATCTATCTTCAAATGTTGTAAGAAGGGATTGATAGGATAGAAAATGAGGCATGATAATAGACAATATATATATATATATATATATATATATATATATATATATATATATATATATGTGGTCATGACATCATTATTAAATTAATATATTATAACCTATGTTACTATTTAATATTTTTAGTAATAACTAATAGCATAACTTTTAATTTTAATTTATACCATATTTTTAAGAAATATTAATTATAAAATGTTATAAAAGCGAGGCAAAATCAATTAGATAATTAAAGAAATCAAACTAATAATAAATATGAATGAAATAAAATTTAATATCACCTTAATTTATCAGTTCGTTTATTAAAAAAGATTGTAAGTTGATAGAAGACGGTAGACTTTCTCTTCTTCCACGTGAGACATAGTCTCCATTTATCTTCATGCCCTTAGGACACGCTAATAATTTATGGAGTATAGACATTGACAGTGAGATGGAATGTGACACGGTACGCATAAAAAGAATATATTAAAATTAAAAAATTATAAGGTACAGATATGACATATATAAAATTAAAAAGGTAAAAAAATAATATTATTTAAAATATTATTTATATTTTAATTTTTTATAAACTTAAAAAATTATATTTTCTTTTCTTTTTATAACTTTGTATATATTTTATATTTTTATGATAGAGTTAATTTTTTTAAAAAATTAAATATATATAAATATATGTTATGATTATATTATCCAAAATCCAATATGAAAACATGTTCGACACGTAGCTAGATAGCCTCCCAAACTGTGCGTCCGTGTTTCTTGTCTCATAGCTTCTAATGCATCGGTATATCTTTCACCTGCCCGTGAACCTTTGTATATTACTTATTAGTTGTCCTCAATAGCATAGCTATTGAGCTCGTGAGTGAACTGGAACAGACACAGAAAAATTAATGTTTGGGCAACCACACCGACTAACCTACTATTCTAACATTATTGGGGTTTCTACCACAGTATTATGTCGCCTTCAATATTAAATTAAGACTCTACATGCTCTCTCTTTCACAATAACTGTATTGTTAAAATCTAAACAATACTTATAATATTAAAAAAAATAAAAAAATATTAATAAATATAAAAAATAATATGATGAGTTGACAAGATCATTCTTCTATAATTATTATTATTTATCTTGATAAATTTATTAATACTAATACATTTATATCAAGGATATAATTCATGAAAAAATTAATATTATTTATATATTATAAATAAAGAGATATGTTAGAACATGAAAGAGTAAACTGATAGTCATAGTAAAATGGAGAGGGCAGCATTTTGTCATCTCCAATATCAGGATTAAAAATATTTTTTTTATTAAGAAATGTTTGAGTAAATATTATTTTAGTTCGTGAAATTGTTCGTGTCTTTTACTGAATCACTAAAATTAAGATATTAATTATTTAAGTTTTTTTAAAATTGCTAAACAGGCTTTTTTTTTCCACTTTTTGGTCAGGGTTAAACATGATTTACGCTAGTCTTTAATCTCATGTTCATTAAGTCATCGCGATGGAAATAATTGGGTCACATCATCATGGCTTTTGATGATGGTGAAGGCCCACAGATCTTCTTAGGGAGAATTTGTTAATGTTGGTGTTATGACTTACAAAAATCATAAGTCATTTTTTTATTTGAGAAACAAAAAAGAATTGAGTGCTTTTGTTATTAACTTTTAAAAATTAGAGATATTTTTTAAAGTATCTCATGAAAAGCTTTTTAAAACTGTTTCTACTTTTTGAAATTAAAAAAGAAAATTTAAAAGTCTACTATAACTCTTATATTTTAATAAAAATTCAATTTTATTCTTTTATTAATTAAAATTTTTAATTTTTTAATCTTCTAATAAATATTTATATCCATTATGGTCATTTTATATTTTTAAAGAAACTTTATAATATACTAGTATTTAGGGTGCATTTATTTGTGATTATTTTGACAAATAATCATTTTTTTTTGTAAAAAAATCACTTTTCGTATGTTTAAATTTTTTTAAAAAAATCAATTTTTAAATTTTTTATGAAAGCTAAAATTAGTAGTTTCTGAAAAAAAAAAAATCAGTTTTCAGCTTTTTCAATTATATATAAAATTTAGCTTTTATAATTTTTTTTTCAAAATCTGAAATAAACGCACTCTTATTCCTGTGATTTCACAAGTTGATTTTCACATTTTTTTATTTGATTTTTTCTAAAATATATGTTCTTTTGTTTATACAAAACTAGAATAATTTTTTTGCATTAAAACGAATGACAACCCTGAAAGCATCTTTCTAAATTCTAATTGAATGAGTAATGTAATGATTTGTTGAGGAGGATTGAAAAATAGTTAAAAGTATATGGATGCTCTTGATGCGAAAGACTTGAAATTGAAATAAAGAGAAAGGATTTTTATTCATTAAATAGATTGATGATATAACAACTAATTCAAATTAATCTCAACACCAATGTCATGAACATGTAAATAGGACAATTATATAATAAAGAAGTGAACCGAATGATAGGGATCCAGCCGTAGAATTTGGATAGAATAGCATAGTGTGAGGAAATGAACAACTTATATGACAAAGCGAATATCATGCTTGAAAGAGCGAAAATTTTTAAGGTATTTTAGCTGTAGTGTTCTCTCTTTAATTGTATCTAGGATTTGGCATGTGGCGTTTAAAGATAGTCCTATAAGTTATAGATGATTGATAGATATATTTTAGCGTGAATAATTTTTAAGTAATTGTAATTAGGAGTTGCTTCATAACACTGTAGCTAGTTCATTCGTTAGAGTCTTATGGATACTAATCTTTGCTTTTGTGTCTGTTAATTGCTTTATTGCTTTCAATTCATTGACTTTATTTCTTTCATTGATCATTATTTGTCGCCGTTAGTAATTATTTTCTATATTAAGTATGATATATATATATATATGTAATAGTTTTGTAGAAAAGATAATTAATGTGATTTATAATTATTATTTATATTATTATGAGTGATCAATTTGCATCTATACTGTTCTTCATCCAATACAGAATAATAAGTTGAGCATTTTACTGTGTATGAGCGTATAAATATTGAGTATTGAGCTTTATTGCTAGACTGATAAAATATTTTGAGATATTATGTATGGAGATATCCGGAGGCACTTTAAAAGTACTTTGATGCCAACTGGAACAATGATCCAGTTAGTTGGTTGAAATATGATGTGATAAAGCAGCTGCTAAGATTAGGTGAAATTATATCTATGGAATATATGAATTTGTATAATTGCCATATCGAAGGGAATGAGACTTAAGCCAATATGAAAATTAATAGTGATGGGAACCCAACCTTTGTGAATGGAGATCCTAGGTATAAGGTTCATATAGGTAATACCAAGTCACTTGTTAGTTCTTGCTAGCACTTTATGTATCTCTTCCTATGGTATGAGAAATAAGAGTTGTGCTAGGCTGTATAATGTGAAGGTAAGCTAAACACTTTTAATGAATTTCATTGCTCTTATGGGTGGTGTATAAAGTACAGTATATACTTGATGAAAATCACCTATATAAGTGTAGGAGTAGGGCCACTCCTATGAGATTGTGGCTAAATCTCTGGAGCACTCATGAACAACCAGGCATGCGCATAGTTGAAAAGCGCAAAACAACTTTAACAACGATGGTGATATGTTTTGAGGGTGTAAATCTTATCAGAGAGGAATATAAGTTACACTAAAAAATGGTTGGTTCATAGAAGTAGACAAAACTTCACTAATACATTGTAATTTAAAGTCCTTTCTATCTAGGTCTGGTTCATAGTCCAAAAGATGTCAGATTCAAAGCATTTTCATCCATGTATAACCAAGAATTTCTTTTTATGAACGAAAACCTTTTGAAATAGGTGGGAGATTGTTGGATTTTTTGAAATTTAAATATATATATATTTCAAATGGTTTAGTATTAATCTATTTATTATTTAATTGTTATTTTATTCTTTTAATCAAGTATTGGAACGGTTAATCATTTCAAAGGAAAAAATTTATATTATATTGGTGGTGTGTATACTATCCATTAATATCCAATTATGATTGTTTATTCTTTCCTTATCTCTATTTGATTTTCGTTTTTAATGCTATACACGTTGGTGTATAAAAGTCTAACGAAAAGAATCATAATTATTTTTAAAAAACGGTGGCATGATTTCCTCTTCCTTTTACTTCAAATCACACGGTCAAATGGTCAATGACTATTTTCATTTAAAACAAAAATTGAAACCTGCATTCTAAAATTCTAATTGCTTTAAATATTATGTCCCTTGTTTTATTTCTTTTGAAAACCAAATCAAACCATACGTTCTTATTGTTTTTACTCTTGAAACTGTTGATTTTGTCTAGCTATACTATTTAATTACAAGTATTATAGATAGTTAATATATGGTCGTTAGGCATCAGAGTACGTTCGAAAAATCTGGTTTTGTTTCCAAAAATCTGGTTTTTCAGCATATGTATATATAAACATAATTTTATGATAAAAAGATAGATACATTAAGTTTCTTTTTCTTTCCAAAAATTTCTTACTACACTTTTATTCTAGTGGTTGGGTTATACATCAGAACATATTTTCCATTGTAGTTATTGAGTTCCTGGTTACTACCAGAAGAGTTTGCTGTATCCTGGAGGGTTTCTGTACTGTGACGGAATAATCCTTAAGGACAGTGCACTTCACGCCTCAGGCCTAACAAACCTCTTTTTCTATTTTTCTATTTTCTTATTTTACAGGAGTGGAGTTCTAAATTTTACAACAGTTGCAACATTTCTTCTGGATTTTTTCATTATTAATATTAGTTTGGATGTCTTACCTGCCATGTTCTTGTTCTTGATGATTGTGTATGAATATACAAGAGCCTCCTTTTTCTTGTTAACACTAAATTAAAATTAACCGTTTATTGATCTCATTAAGCTAAAAAATAATCTTACATGACAAAAATTGGATTTGACAAAAAATAAGCTGATTCAAATACAAATTGTTGATGTTGTTGATCTCTGATTTTTTACTCTTTTATTTTTGGCATGATTTGTAGGCCCAACTTAATAAGCTCCCTAAGAATCTTTTGGCAAAGGTTTCCACTATCAAGAATACAAAACAAGTATGTATATATATGATTGATTTGATATTGGGTAATGGCAATGTATGAGTGTGAAAACAAGTATACAAGGTTTGGAAATGATGGAAAATTGTTTGCAAAAGTTAGAACCCATATCTTTTTTCTGATTGAAAATTGAGCTTCATTCATTGTTGTGCTAAAATGCTAATCATGTATGTTGATAGCCCAACCTGGTTATGCTTAGTGATTGGAGGAAACAACATGCTTTTTGTGTATTGAAATTTCGACTGTGTTTTGTTGTACGTAATTGTGTTTGTGTATGATATGTCATCTATTTTGATCATGCCTGGCTTTGAATACAATTGTGAAGCATTCCGCATCTGAGGACTGGTTCAGTTGCTTGCAAACAGGGAAAGTAGCCAGCTTAATTCAGTTTCCAATGCTCTTCCTCTCTAGAAGGTAATATAATAGTTTTGTCACAAATACAATCATGAAAGTTCCCTTTGAGATTTAGACATGCACTTTCATGACAATTTGTGAATGGGAAAGCATCATATGCTAAACCTTTTGGAGTATGTGGCACAATTAGAATGTATTGTTTGGGAGCCTCCTTCATTTTTTCAAGGTAACTAACATAGGCAACCACTTTAATTGATATCTTGTTTGGTTTGTGACAAAGGCTCAAAAGCTCATTATGTACTTAATTTCACAGGCCTTTTATTTATTTACTTGTTTTTTGTTCTTAAATCTTACATGGAAAGGAAGTGTAATGACAAAGATGTTAAAAGTTCCTCATTTGTTGGTGTTGATGCTGAATATAGAAATGGATGAATGCATAACCTTTTTATTATGTTAGTATATGACACTTTTAATGTCAGTTAGCATTCATTACTAGTCTTGGTTGCAATTGATCTACAAAAGAGTTTTGTTTGTGCTGAATATGGCATTTTTACATCTGCTTGGTTGCTCCTTTTTCCTTTATAGAAAGTTCGACCCACCACCTCCACACATGTGCTTCATCCATTCATTTCCATGTTTTTCATTTACTTAATTCCTAATGTGACTTACATTGCCTCACGTATCTCTCATTGTTACATATGTCCTAAGCATGGCTATTCATTTTTCATGTTTTCTTACCAACACTCTTAACAAGCAAGTTGGACACAAGGAGCTATTAAGATGGTTAATGGCAGATGAGATACTTGGACAAGATGGGCCTCTTTTATGTTTGCTCCTCTCTTATCTACGTGGTAGAATTTTTAATTTGTGTGGATAGCTTAGTTTTGGAAACACCTATACCATCTTGACTACATTGACTAGAGATAGCGACGAACTATTTCAAATAGCAAAAACTGTCAAAGGGGTGCTACAGGATTCAAAGCTTCTTTGAGAGTCAGACTCATGTAGTTCAAAGAAGTCTTTCAAATATTATACACAATGTCATGAGACAAGATAAAGAACAAATGCTACTCACTACTGATGTTTTGACTTCTAATGCAGCAAGGTGCTATAAGGAAAACATGGTTGTACTTTGAATAATAGGCACCCTAGAGAATTCAAGGAATATAGATGTGTTCAGAATGCACTTGTAGATTATAAAATCAGCTTAGAGGAATTGTATTTGAAGTTTATATCCTTTTTTGGGCAAGGAATCCCCCTTATGTTTGTTATGAATTTGTTGGCACCAAATTTCATCAAGAGTCAAATTGTTGCACTAATGTTTGACTTTGACAAATTCGAAGATTAGTTAGAGGTTTGACAACCAAGGATTGACAAAATTGTAAGATTGACAAAGTTTCTGATTTGTCAAACTACATGTTGATAAAAAGAAAGGGTAGTTGACAATTAGTACCCAGTTTGATAACTCGACATTGATAGTTCTATCATTCGACGTTTGACAAGTCGAAGTTGAAGTTAGTCATCTGGGACTTAGAAGATTTTGGATAAAGCAATCAGAAGTTGAAGACATCTATCATACACAAGGTTCGACAAGTCGAAGTGGGAGTTTGTCACTTGAAGCCTTAAAATTTTTTGAAGATATTGAAGATGCTGCCAAAATAAACCCCTCGTATTTGTTCATCAACTGACTATTATTGACAGTTTCTAGCAGTTATTGACAGAAGCTTGACAAAGACGTGACAAAGTGGTGATCAAAGGGCAAGTGACAAAGAAAATAACTGTCAAAGCCACATGGACAACATCTAAAGGTAGCTAGAAGGCAAGCGTCAAAATCCTAGAGTCCTAGGCTATCTATAGATACTAATTCTGTACAAATTGTAAAGGGTTGGAATTTTCACTCACACACTCTAAAATGTTTCTAATGACTAGATAGAGTCCATAGTTGACCAAGTATTATTCTCAACCATCTCTTTTGCTTTCCTAGGATTATATTTCATTTAAGTTCTTTGCATTTCTTTACAATTTATGTATTTTATCTTCAGTTTGTTAATCAAGTTACATTATGCATTTCTTCTTTTTCTTTCTTCTTCTTTTTCTTTAACCTGTCAAGCATTACATTCACACAATTACAACAAAAAATCACTTTACATTCCATCCTCATTCATAAAAAAATAGTTTGACACTTAATTCTTTTAGTGGAGAACACAAGAGGAGTAGCTTTTCGCTCCCCCAATTGAGATTTTGAAAAGCAAAGGCTGTCATCTAAACTTTTGAAGTTTGTCAATTTACGCCTGGTGTAAAATAGTTTGGCCTCCTACACAAGGAGTTTGTCAATTATTTATTGTTGACAAGTGCTAAAACCTACCATAAATAAATTGGCACGCCTAGTGGGACACACTAGTTGAAAAGAAACAAAATCATGTTAAACAAAGAAAAAACAAAGTGTATGCGCTTGTGTAGTGGCACCATTATGTTGAACATGTCAAGAGCATCATCTTCATCAGATGATGGATGAAATGAGGGAGAAAATAACCTCTTTCATACTTTGGAGCCTATCTTGACTCCAGTTAGTTAGATGAATGAAAGTATGCCACAAACAAATGTGAATACTTCTGTCACAACATCGTGGCCTCCATATGGTCTTCCTATAGGATATGTACCCCTAGCGTACATACCCTCCATGTTATCAAGCATGGGAAATCCACCAAATTTGGGGAATCCATCAAATGTTGGTAATAGTGGTGTATTTAATAACATGTACTCGCATAATCTTCTATTTTAGAGTCAGACTATGCCATTCATATTAAACTTACCCTAACTTGGTACACATTTGCCATAGTTTGGTGTTGTTAGCCCTCCACTGATAGGCCCTTCTATAGTTGGAGTAGGGAATTTGTCATCAACAAACCCAACCACTACGCAACAACCAAACACAGGTCCAATCTTCCCTGACATGCCCATAATGGGTGTGACAGGAACTCCTACTGTAACGTCCCGATTTTTCTGCTAGAGTGAAAATGACCAAAATGCCCCTAAGGTCATTTTTGGCCCGGAACTCGAGGATAGCCGACCCGGCAGTCCTCGAGGGGCAAACTCAATGTTGGAAGGGGATTAGTTGACTTGTGTACCTTTCCGGAATCGAAAATATCGTTTTTCGAGTTTTCGGGTCAAAATGACCAAAACGCCCCTGTGGTGTTTTACCCGTTTGCAAGTGCCGGATGGACCCAAAACTTCTCTAGATGGTTTTAAAAGGTGTTTTTATGTATTTGTGACTTTAGTTTTAGTCTCGGAGGTCCCGGGCAAAATTAGTGCAAAATTACGGTTTTGCCCCTAGCTTTGTGTTGTTGAGCTTAATTATGTGATTAAGCAAACCTAAGCAATATTAGGCTCTAATCGAAGATTAATTAATTTCCATAATTAATCTAGAGTCAAAATAATTTATTAAAGTTGATTAGAACCTAAGAATGCTTAATTACAACTTGAAATCTTATTTTTAAATTCAAGATTTCTAGTCATGGAATCTTGAATAGTGTTTTCTCTCTCCGATTCCTTAAATCATGGAATTGTGTTTTCAATTGTTTATTCACAAATGAATTTTAAATCCTCTAATGATGTATGAGCACTCCTAATCTTGTCATAAAATTTCCTAAACCTCATTTTTAGTTACCTAAACTTGTGCTTAATGATTCCTAACCTTGTACTTAAACTAATACACATCTAAACCTATCATTAGCACCCAATTACATGAACAATTTTCCTCCTCCCTTGGCTGTCCCCAATCTGGCCGAAACCATACCCTCCATTATCCATCACATGTGCAAATTTTTGACACTCCAAAGACCATGCTTCCACCTCACAAAGAACCATGCTTTGAGTCATAACCTCCATGCTTTCATCCATGCTTCATAGGACATCTTCTAGAAGACTTTTTCTCTCATTTTTGTGGCTCAAAAACAGCTAGCCCTCCTTGCCTTCTAGATGATTTATTTCAAATTCAAACAAAGAGAAATCACCATACTTTGAGCTAACCTTGTACCATGTCTTCCATACCTCAAACCATGCTTTGAATGACCACTTTGAGGAGATATTTTCCTCCCTCAAAGCTCCAAAATTTCGTGTACCTTTCCCCCCTCAATGAGCCTCCATTGTTTTTGTTTTCTATAAATACATGTGTTGAAGAACTTGTGTGAACCTTTAGATCATTTGCTAAGTTTTAGGTTTAAAGTTTTTCTTTAAGTACTTTCCTTTTTCTCTCAAAAGTTCTAAGAGTTCTTACTCTTCATCTTCTCTTTACATCACCACCTTACAACCTCAAACCACAACCTCAAATCATCCTTTAAACACTCAAACACTCAACCTCAAATACAAGCTCACCAAGAACACATCTCCTTTCCTTTATTTCTCTCAAGGCTGAAGCATCATCATCACTTTAGGAGAAGTTTTTCCTTCCATTCTCACCTCAAAGATCAAGCCTTTGTCTTGACACTTGGTAGGGAGTTGCTTTCAAAACTTTATTTTGCTTAAAAATGAGTTTTCTTTAGTTTTCTCTTGGTTTCTTTTTGAAGCTTTCCTTTGTCTTCTTTTTTTTTTTTTTTTCATTTCGGCCTCTTGGCCTTGTTTATGACCATGATAGCTTGATGATGAGAGTTTCTAGATGATGACTTTGTGTTCATCTCAAAAAAACCTCTAAAGCTTGAGTTTTGTTCTTGAAGTAGCAAAGTTTTAGTTTTTCTTTCCTTTTTCCTTCCTACATAGTTTCGGTTTCCATAATCTTTACCTCAAAGATTTTGTTAAAATTTTAAAGTATCTCTATTTTTTATTTCATGTCAAGAAAGAATGTTGTTTTGGTTTCTCTTTTCTTTTCTTTTCTTTTATTAAAGGATTTTGGCCCCAAGAGCTTTCCTTTAAAAGTTTTGTTAAAAATTTTCAAAGTATTCTTATATTTATTTTATCTTTAGAAATGTTGTTGTTTTGGTTCTTACTTCCTTGATTTTTTGTTTTCTTCTAAAAGTAATTTTCTTTTGAGCTTGATGATGATGTTCAAGAACCTAGTAGTTCCTTTGAGAACTTGGTTCAAGAACTCTAAAGCTCTCTTTGTGATGAGATAAGTGTTGGGTTGTGTTGTTCTCTAAAGTCTTGTAAGAGACTAAAATGAACCTTGCATTCATATTTATGTTTATGCCTTGCACATCATATTTATTTTCCTTGCTATCACTAAATATCAAGAATAATAAGTGAACTTGCATTGTCATGTTTATATTTCAAGCTTTGCATTTTCATGTTTATATTTCAAGTCCTCACTTAAATATCAAAGATAATAATAAGTTGCATCTCATGTTTATTTTATGCTCTCACTTTATTTTTTAATGAAAGCTAAAACAAGTGCATGGGCATATTTATTTTTATGTCATCACTTAAGAGCACCTAGAGCTCAAAGACTTGTCCATTATTGTCTCAAACAAAGGCTTGAAAAATATGTGTTCTCTACCTTGTGATTTCGGCCTTTAGAAGTTTTATTTGTTACAAGTATTTAAATCTATGTTTCATAATTTTTCTAAGCTTATATGAGTTCAAGAAATGTCTTAAACAAAGTTTTATGATTTTAAGACCCCTAGAGATCAATTTAGATTAGCTACTGCCCTTGAGAATATTTTGAGGATTTTAGATGATAAAAATGTTTTTAAATAAGTTTTGATAGTTTTAAAAAGGTTCCAAGAGAAACTAGCATTTTATGTGTTCTAGAAATCAAGTTTGTGCCTTGTTTGTTTGGAGATGGATTCGATTCTGCCTTGCCATGTTATGCTCACTGTTTAGGCTGTTTGGATGAGGATAACATGAGTATGTTTGTGTATAATTGATGGTAAAATGCATATGTGAAAGATAAGAGAAGTTAGAAACTAGAAAAGAATTAATTTGAAAGTTCTAGATCCCTTAGTAAATGATTTTTCTGGATTCTGTCCAGCATGGTTTAGAAATGATAATCATGATTTTAAATTAGTTTAAATGTGTAGGAATGACTCATAATTGGTTTAGGACTTAATCTTGATGTTTTAGGAGCAAACCGAACTTAGAAAGGGTCACTGTTGTGACTTCTAGGTACTCATAAAATTAGAATTTTAGATTCTGCACTATTGAGGTTTAAAAATGTTTATGATCATAGAAATGAGTGAGGAATACTTAGATATGAGCCTATAGGTACCCGAGAGATTAAGTTGTGATAATTTATAACTTAGATTGTGAGTTAAGGACCTTAAGGGTCAATGCATAAGACATTAAGAGAATCGGT
Organism: Dalbergia cultrata; assembly: GCA_031216105.1. NCBI lineage: Eukaryota > Viridiplantae > Streptophyta > Magnoliopsida > Fabales > Fabaceae > Dalbergia > Dalbergia cultrata. Next base: position 31,867,451 of record CM062353.1, on the reverse strand, counting down.
AATTTTATGATGTTTGTTTTATGCAAGTATGTTGAGATGGATATGTTTTGATGATGCATGAGGAGATGATTGTTGAAGATGTTAAGTTTATTTTGAGCATGAGAATTGAATGAGAATATGTATGTGTTATGAGCTTGTGGCATAAAGACAATTTGAAGGGAATTCGGTTTAACAGCTGTTATGCTGCTGAATTTCCGTCAAAACCCAAAGGTTTTGAAAAATGTTTTAAAGTACTATATGAGATTGAAAACCCTGGGTGACACGGTTCGGCCGGGCACCCCCAGGAGATTTTTGTGTGACAAAGCACTGAGACGTACTTCTCCTGCTACGGTGAGGAGGAGGCAAATCCCTGAGGGTATTGACATGAGTCTTACCAAAGCGAACAGTTCGCTGTGCACTCGAGGCCAGTAGAGCATTTCAGAGAATGAAATATTTATATGTTACCCCCTCAATTTCCCCATATTAAATCTAGTGACGACTAGTTAGTATTGAGCTCATTCTTAGGCGATTGGGTGAGACGGAGATTGGAGGCTATGATAAAAATCGCTGGGGCGGTGTGTCAGTTGGATATAGGTGGATATGATTAAGGGGGTGGTCTTTGAGAAAAAGAACTTAAGAGTTCAAGCATGAGAAAGAGATATGATGTTTTTAAAGTCACACAGTTATGAGAAAAGAAAGAGTTTTATATCAGAAGTTATATGCCGTTTATACATTTACCTGATGATTCATTGAATTGCTTGCATAATGTATTGTCATGCATTCATCCAATATCTGTTGCATTCATATCATTAAGACCCATACTAAAAGACACCCACTTCGGATAAATAGATTTGATAAGTTAAAAACTAAACCTTATGCATGACCACCTTTTTATAATTAAAACCGAAGTGGCTGGGGACGATGACGATGACACGTGTGTTAGAGTCAGAAATCTCTACTGAGAATCTTGAATGAGTTTCTCATCCCTCTTTTTCTTTTCTTCCGTGTCATCTCCAGACGAAGATGATGGTGTATCTCGTGACCTCTGCTAAGGCGTGGGCGTAGGGCATGCACTACGAGTTGGATCAGTGGGATGGAACGAAAGCGCGGAGATGTCACTTTAGATTTATATACCTAGAGATGTGTATTTCTTTTGATGTGATAATAGGACTATGATAGTCATAAATTATGTATCTATGATAATATATTTATGTTGTGATGTAATGAACAATGTTTGTGTTTTGTGACCATGAATGATATGATATCTCTTTTCTGTATGTTAGTCTTCGTTACGTCATACGTGGCTCTCACTTTGATTTTATGTTTCAAAAAATTTTACTCGTAATTTCCCCTAAGTATTTTATTAAACGAATGAGATTAAGAAGTAATAACCTAATGATTAACCTAATATGTTCTAGAGTATTGGGTTAAAAATTAGGATGTTACACCTACAAACATGGTCGACTCAATGGCCGTGTTTAGACAACAAATTGATGAGAGTCATCATGATCTTCTCAATATGTTAACTCAACAAATGGCGATAATGTTGATGCATTTGATTGAGACAAACAACACAAGATTTGAGCAACTTGCTCGACAAATGGGACGTATGGCTCAAGCCATCACTTTGGATGACAATCCCAATGATCCCTATGACAAAATCAACAATCAACCTCCAAATGACAATGTCGACCCAACTGTCAATCTAGTTTGTCGAGGATAAGATACTGACAATGAAATTCAAAGGGTTTGACAACAAAATGTAGGGGGCATCATCATCATCAGCATCATAATGCGGGCCAAATTCAAAATATTCAGTAAAATCAAAACACCACATGTGCTGTTGAAATGGTTTTAAACAGATTCGACTTTAATGTTGGCTTTGCCAACCAACTTCTTTTTTGTGTCTGCATTCCAAACTACACTGAATAGCCTGAGGTGCTTAGAGGTTTTTTGATATACTATAGAAATAGGGGAAATGACATGTAATGAACACTTGAAAATGCGCTTTTTCCCTTCTTTGACCAAAAATGCTTTCACATGGTTTTCGAATTTGAGACCCAATTATGTTTTGACATGGGCTCAATTAGAAAGCAATTTTCAAAATCAGTTTTTTTGAGGTGAAAATAAAGTTAGACTAACTAATTTATTCACTATTCGACCTTTCATGGGAGAAACTGTTGATGACTATTTGGCTCGATTTAGGAATGCTAGAAACATATGCTTTACTCCTGTGCTAGAATATGAGATTGTAAAAATGGCTATCAATGGTCTAGATTATGACATTAGAAAGAAACTCATCAATCGTCAATTCATAGACCTTGGCCAATTGGCAGAAAAAGTGCTTCAAATTGAACAATTGAAAAGAGAGAAAGAAAGGATGAAAAAGAAAACACTTTGTCGTGAAAAAGTAGCCTATGTCAAGGTTGATCAATCTGACGATGAGGTTGAAGGTAGTGGTGGTTAAGTTAATGTGTTGAATTGAAATCAGGGCTGACTTATGCCTGTCAGTCTTTAAGACTTACTAGAAACAAGGAAAAATGCCTTCATAAAAAATTTACTCTTTCGACATCACTAAGGCTAACCAAATATTTAACGTACTTCTAAAAGATAAACAAATAATTCTTCCTGAAGGAAAGAAAATTCCTTCAATGTTAGAATTGAAAGGAAATGTTTTTTGTAAGTTTCATCAATCGACTAGACATGCTACTAACAGTTGTGTTCATTTTAGGAATTTGATCCAGAAAGCAATCGATGAAGGACGTTTGACATTTGAAGAGAAAGAAAAAACCATGAAGGTGGATACTGGCCCTTTTCAAGTCAACTCAAGCTTTTTTGAACCGACCTTTCTCGATATTAATGTTGCTGGATTGGGAATGTCGAACCTTGAAACCAAAAAGAAGTTTTGACCTAACTATGAACTTGAATTTTTGGAGGCTATTGAACAAATAATCTATCCAAACACAGGGGAAGATCTTCTGACATTTCTGATTAAGTAAAAGAATAGTGGTTGAGACATTTCTCTTTGTCCAAGGTGCAGTGCTGTTTTCGATCCAACAGCAGCTGTGACATATGAGAAGCAAAAGTTTGGAAAGATGATTGCTGAGAAGGAAATGAAGTTCCCACTAAGTTTATGTTTGAACTGAAGTTCCCATGCTCGAATAATGAAGTCGAATATGAAGCCTTGATTATTGGGCTCGACATGTTATTGGCTAAAGGGGTAAAGAATGTTGAAGTTGTTGGTGATTGTAGTTACTCATAAAACAGTTGTCAAGAGAATTCAGATTTATTAGTGAGAATTTATTCAAATACTTTGCGACAGCTGCAACATTGTTATATGAATTTGACACTGTTATACTTCGACATGTATCTCGAGACTTGAATTTTAAGGCAAATGAGCTTGCCCAAATAGTTTTGAGATACAGAATAAGGCCATCGACCATGGAATCATTTGTCACAATTGAGCAAATCTTAGTCCTCTTTGCCCAACAAGAAGTGTTTATCATTGATCATTTGGACAATTGTGATTGGAGAAAGCCAATTGTTAAATATTTAAAAAATCCAAGTCAAAGTGGCAATTTATCGCCTTGTTTAGGGGAATCCGAAGCATATATTGCTTTGGCAGAAATTGTAACACCTCGATTTTTCTGTCTAAAAAAAAATGACCAAAATACCCCTGAGGCCATTTTCCACCCGAAATTCGAGGATAGTCGACTTGGCAGTCCTCGAAGGGTCAACTCAATGTTTCAAGGGGATTATATGTGAGTGAATGTTAATAGAGTAGAAAAATCTCATTTTCTGAGGTTTCGGGTCAAAATAACCAAAATACCCCTATAGCGTTTTTACGCTGGTATAGGTGTCGTTTGAGCCCAGAAACTTTCTAAAAGGTTTAAAATGATGTTTTAATGTGTTTGGGGACATCTGTGTAAGTCTCGGTGGTCCCGGCCAGTTTGTGCAAAATTATGATTTTGCCCCTAGAATAGTATTTTTGAGCTTAATGATGTAATTAAGCAAACCTAAGCAATATTAGGCTCTAATCGAAGATTAATTAATTTTCATAATTAATCTAGAGTTAAAATAATTTATTAAAGTTAATTAGAACCTAAAATTGCTTAAGCAAACTGAAAATCCTTTTCTAATCTTAATTCTTTAAGAAAGGAATTTATGAATAGTATTTTCTCTTACCTATTCCCCTAAATCAAGAAAGCATGTTGGCTTTGGATTCTACGTTAATGAGGTTTGACTTCATTAATCTAACAAGACCACCTCCTAATTTAGTCTCACATGCCCCTAATTTCCTACTCAATCACCTAAACACTTTCTTACAAACTCCTAACCAAAAGCTTAATCAAAGAAACACCTAAGTACATCACTAAATCACAATTAGATGAGACAAATCTCTCTCCCATGGCATGATAAGCAACCAGCCACCCCTCCCCCATATTCTTCATATGTTGAAATAAATCACACACAAAGGCCATGCTTTGCACAATACTTAGACTATACTTTGAACCATACCTCACCATGCTTACAACCATGCTTTGAATGACCATTTCAAGGAGATATTTTTCTCTCCCCCATGGCCAATGAAGTTCACAGCCAGCGCCCTTCTAATTCACTCCTTCACATTTCATTTTTCTATAAATTCCAATCTCAAGAGAACTTGGTTCCATTTTACACAATTGCTAGTTGTTGTCTTGAAAGTTTATCTTATTTCCTTCCTTTTCTCTCAAAGAACTCTTGAGCTCTTTTCCTCTCATCTTCTTCATCTTCATCATCTTCTTCAAAGAACCATTCTTTACAATCTCAAACCACCACACCACCACCATAGATCATAATCTAAACACCAAAGCTTCCTTTCTCAAACACAAAGCTCACATAAAACACAACTCCTTCCTTTTCCTTTGTGCTTGGCCGAAATCATCATCATCACTTGGAGAGGAGTTTTCTTCTCATCTTCTTTTCAAGAACCAAGCTTTCTCTCTTCATAAAGAAATATCACTTGTTAGGGATTTTGTCTTCAAAGCTTTTCTTTTTATGATGTTGTTTTTGATGTGAAAGTGCTAGTTTCGTCTTGGTTCAAACTCTTTTTCTCTCTTTTTGTTTTTAGTCATGAGACTTGATTTTTGAAAGAAAGACTTGAGCTTGATGATGAGATTTTAAGATAATGATCTTGAGATTTACATTTGAGAAACCTCTAAAGCTTAAGACTTGTTCTAGATCTTGAAAGTCTTTAGTTTTTCTTTTCTTTTTCTTTCTTGATGGTTCGGTTTCCTTTTCATTTCTTTTCAAAAAGTTTGTTAAAAATATAAAGTAGTTCTTTTTACATTGTTTCAAGAAGTGTTGTGATTTATTTTGAGTTCTTTGTTCATTTTCTTTGAACTTGATGATGATGTTCAAACCATAAGGTTTCTTTGAAACCTTGGTACAAAGAACTCTAAAGCTCACTTCATCTTGCTAGCATATGTGTTGGGTTAAGGTTTACGTTCCTTTAAAGTCTTGTTTGAGCTCTAGTAAAGAATAAAATGAACTTGCATCCTTGTTTACGTTTATGCTTTGCATATCATGTTTACTTTCCTTGTCCTCACTAAATATCAAGAATAAAGAAATGAACTTGCATTATCATGTTTAAATTTCAAGCTTTGCATATCATATTTATATTTCAAGTCATCACTAAACTTTAAAGATAATAACAAGTTGCATTTCATATTTATTTTATGCTCTCACTTTACTTTATAATGAAGAATAAAACAAGTGCATAACATGTTTAAATTTATGTCCTCACCTAAAAACCCTAGAGCTTAAAGACTTTCCCATTTTATCTCAAGAGAAGTTTGGAAAATGAGAATGCTTTATAAATGTATTTTCAGCCATGTGATGAGGATGGGCTTAGTATAAGTTTTATCTAGTCACAAGGACCAACAAACTATGTCTTAAAGATTTTCTTAAGCATAGAAAGGTTTCAAGGAAATACTTTAAGCATGATATTATGATTTAAACCCCCTTGAGAATACTTTGAAGTAGCTACTGCCCTTATTTATTTTATGATGATTTTAATGAAATAAATTGATTTTTAATGAGTTTTAGAAGTTCTAAAAAGGTTCCAAGAGAAACTAGCAATCTATGTGTATTAAAAATGAAATTCTATGTATGATGTGATGATGATGTTTTTGGTTCTACCTTGTTTATTTTGCTCACTGTATGATGATGATTTTATTATGTTAGAATGAGTGTATTCATGAATAATTGATGTTAGAATTAATTTTGAGAAAGCTAAGATAAGTTAGTAACTAGAAAAGATTTAAAATGAGAACTCTAGAACCCTTAGAAGTAAGAATTATGGATTCTATTTCAGCATGATTAATATTAGAAATAATGGTTTATAATTAGTATATATGTGTAGGAATCCCTCATAATTCATTTGGGAATTGATCTTAGTACTTTAGGAGAAGACCGAACTTAGAAAGAGTCAAAGTTATGACTCTTAGGTACCCGTAATTTGTAAAACATAGATTCTGTACTTTTGTTGTTTAGAATTGGTTATAATCATGATAATTAGTGAGAATAATTAGTTGTGAACCTATAGGAGCATAAGAAGTTGAGATCGGATGCTAGAGAACTTAGATTTCGAGTTTAAGACCCTAAGGGTCAAAGCATAAGACACCATAGGTTCTATGATACAATGAGTTTATTAATTCAAGTGTGATGTGATGATGCATGTGCTATGATGAGTATGTTTATGTGGTTTCAAGTTTATCATGAATATGGAAATTGAATGTGAAAGTACATGCAATATAAATTGTTGTCGCATAAAGCAAATTTGAAAGAAATTCGGTTTACAGCCGTTATGCTACCGAATTTTCATCAAATTTGAGGACTTGAGAATGTTTTTAAAAAAACCATATGAGATGAGTCCTGGGTGACACCAATTCGGCCGAGCACCCCCAGGAAAAATGGGATTTTAAATATGATATAGCACTGAGACACATTTCTCCCGCTCTAGTGGGGAGGAGGCAAATCTGTGTGGGTATGGTAGATGCAGCCTGCCAAAGCGGACAATTCGCTGTGCACTAGACACTAGTAGAGCGTTTGAAAGAAGGAAATAACCCTAACTAGCACTCCGGGAGTCGGTGTATTAGGCTATCCTTAGAAATGATATGTTACCCATTCTTTTGCCCCATATTAAATCTAGTGACGATTAGTTAGGATTGAGCTCATTCCTAGGTGATAGGTGAGGTGGAGTTTTGGTGGTTATGTGAAAATCACCAGGGCCGGCATGTTGGTTGGATTTTGGTGGACACGACAAGAAGGAGGTCTTTCTGAAAGAGAACTTAAGAGTTTGAATATGAGAAAGAGGTTATATGAAAGTGCTCTGCCTTTATGCCACCTATATGATTATGTTTCTTTATGTTGTGCTCAATTGCTATGCTTTTCATGTTAATATGCATATGGTATTGTCATGCATTCATCCAATATCTAATGCATTCATATAATTAAAACTCATACTAAAAGACACCCACTTCGGATAAATGGATTTAAGAAGTTTAAAACCAAACTTTATCCATGAACACCTTTTTCATAATTAAAACCGAAGTGGTTGGGGACGATGATGATGACACGTGTGTTAGAGTCGGAAATCCCTAATGAGAACCTTGAATGAGTTTCTCATCCCTCTCCTTTCTTCCGTGTCATCTCCAGACGAGGATAGTGACGGGGTTTGTGACTTCTACTAAGGCATGGGCAGAGGATACACGCTACGAGTCGAACTGGATAGATGCAGTAGAAGAACGTAGATGACGCTTTAGAGATATATATATCTCTGTGTGTGTGTGTGTGTGTGTGTGTGTGTGTGTGTGTGTGTGTGTGTTCTTCTTTAGATGTGGCAATGAAACTATGTTAGTAGTAATTGATGTATCTATGATGATATGATTGAGTTGTGTTGCTATGTATAACAATTGTATTTTGTGGCTATGAATGATATGATTTCACTCTCTTATATGTTGTCTTTGAGGCGAACGTTAGATTTTATTTTAGCACATGGCTCATGCTTTACTTTCAAGTTTCAAAAATAAAAATTTATTCATATTTTCCGCTAAGTATTTTAAAGAAAGAATGAAACTAAAAGGTAATAAACTAATGATTAACCGAAATACGTTATAGGAGTATTTGGTTAAGAGTTAGGATGTTACATTTTGGTATCAGAGCAGTTCGGTTCTCACGGAGCCTGAGGATTAGACTGACCATGCTTTATAAGCATGATGCGATAGTTATGTCATGTGTAGTGCCTAGCAAATAGAGATAAGCCATATGATAGAGATGCATAACCCCTGTGTGTGCATGTGTATCATGGTAACTAGCTCACTTTGCATGGAATATTGAGCCTGATCATCTCAGTGTTTACTATTTTGTGGGTTTAGAAACTGATGGCACCACGATGACAGACTAGGACTTCGAGCGGAGACGACCAAAACAACGAGACCATTGAGGCTATCAGAGGCATGGCAAGGGCCATGGAAAGGATGTTTGAGAGGATTAACCAACAAGGCAATGCGGATCATAGTCCCAATGTCACTGAATGACTTGAGCAAACCTGATTTGGAGAGTTTCGCGGGGTGAATCCGCCAGCATTTCGAGGAACTATGGATCCAGATGAAGCTGACAAGTGGATCAAGAGCATGGAGAAGATCTATTCAGTGATCGCTTGCTCTGAGGAGCAGAAGGTAACTTTTGCTGCCTATATATTGGAGGCGAGTGCCGACTTCTGGTGGACTGGCACCCGGAAACTGTTGGAAGCATCTGGCATCTTGATTAATCGAGAATTGTTCAAGGCCTACTTTTATAAGAAGTATTTTCCAGAATTAGTAAGGAATGCCAAGGATATAGAGTTCATGCAATTGACCCAAGGAGGGACAAGCATCGCACAGTACACTACACAGTTTGAGGAGCTAATTAAGTTCTCGAGGGTGTTCCAAGGAAATCCCGATAAGGTCTGGAAGTGCGTCAAGTACGAAGTCGGGTTGAAGGCAAAGCTCAACATTGCTGTTGCACATATAGAGATTAGGGACTTCCCCACCTTAGTTAACAAGTGCCATATCATAGAGGAAGGCCATAAGAAGTTGAGCGCCGCAAGAGTGGATCGGGTTGCCAAGGGTCCGGCATTGTAAGCTCCAAGATTCAAACCGCAGCATAAACATCAATCCAGATCGCACTTCAATCCACAGTACGATCAGCATTTCAAGCCGCAGTTTGAGCCACAAGCCAGGCCGCAATTCAGGATACAAGGCCCTGAGGATAACTTTCAACATGAAGGATCAAACAAACCAAGGAACAATGTTCACAAGTCGAAGAGTGCTTAAGTATGCTAGTACGAGGTCAATTAAAATGATTACTTCAACTCCTTATTATGCACATGCTAATGGCCAAGTCAAAGCTACCAACAAAAGTATTATTGCTTTGCTAAAAAGGCATATAGGTCAACAATCGCATAATTGGCATAATATACTTAAGCAAATTTTGTGGGTATATTGCAATTCGCCTAAAGGTTTGACAGGGACAATTCCTTATAAACTAGTCTATGGACATCACGTAGTTCTTCCTGTTGAGATCAATTTACAATCCATAAGAGTCTCGAGACAAAATGAATTACCCAATATGATTATTGGAGTTCTATATTCGATGAGTTAAATGACTTGGAACAAGAATAGGTTGTTCCATTAGAAAGTATGATGTGATGAAAGGAAATTATAGCAAAATTTTATAATCGTCATGTGAAAGTCAAAAGTTTTGATATAGGAGACTTAGTTTGGAAAGTTATATTGCCATTTGAAAAGAAATCAAGAATATTTGGCAAATGGTCTCCAAATTTAGAAGGACCTTTTCGAATTGACAAAACATTTTCTAGTAATGCTTATTGTAACGCCATGATTTTTACTAATATGTAAAATTACCAAAATGCCCCTAGGTAAATTTTTGCATGAGAATTGAAGGTGAACAATCCTTAATAAGGAATTTAACATTAGAACAACATTATATGAAGCCTGAGTAGCAATCGGTGCAAAAATTACAAATCCCGATTTTTCTGAGCACAAATGACCAAATTGCCCCTGAGGTCACTTTTGCCCGAAAATCAAAGATAACCAATCCCGGCTATCATCAAGGGGATAATCTTATGTTTGAAGGGGATTATTTGTGTTATGTTGATGTCATGGTAAAAATCTCAACTCCCAATTTTTACTGTATGTAAAAATTACCAAATTACCCCTGTGGTAACTTAGTGTAAAATTGAGTAATCCGTGAACCCAGTTACCACCCAAAAAGTTTAAAAATGTTTATTACAAGTATAACTTGATATTTAGAAGTGTCCAGATAATTCTGGAAAGTATTTACATGAAATTACCTTTTTACCCCTACTTGAGCTAAATAAGATTTCTTGTGTAATTGAAGATATGTTAAAGCCCAAATTGGACTCAAATTGATTTCATTCATTAACCTTAAGTTAAAAATTAATTACCTAAGGTTAAAAATAATTACTAGAGGTAATTAAACCTAAGATTACCTATGGTCAAAAAAATAAATCACCTTTTCCCTTAATTACAAGAACTCATAGAATTAGCGAAATGTTAAGATCAAAAGTTAAGAATTACGGTTTGGGTAACATCTAGCTTAGAGATATATGTTACTAATTTATTTTTACTCATTTGAAATTAAATTCAATTACTAGTATATGATTATTCTTTTACCTTGCTTTGATTAGTCCTAAATGCTTAACCTTTTACCATTTTCACTAATCTATCAATTTCTAATCTTTTACCTAAGTAATTATACATCTAATACATGTTTTACCACTTATTAAAGAACACAAATCTGATCCTATAATGACCAGAAACCAGCAGCCACATGCTTCCTTGTGCATCATGATTTATTGATTTTCCAACATAAAAACATATCCAACAATGATACCACACCTTTAGCTTTCTTTTGCATTATTTATGGTTATGTTTAATCAAAAGAAAACCCACCCATTTCAGCCATAATGTAAGCAGCCAAGATGTCTCCCACCTGCATCATATTTTAGCATTTACATCCATTATACATGTGCAAAATCATTACAATACCATAAGCTTTCTTTTTCTAAAGTTTTCTTTAACCAAAAAATGAAATAAATCCTCCATTTTTCCAGCCTTTAGGCCATGGCCAAACAGTCCTCATGGAGCTATAAATACATGCTCTTCCATTGCTAAAATGTTCACACAAACACTCTTGGCCTTAGCATTTTCTTACTTGATAGTTTTCTTACTCAAAGTGTGCTCAAAGTTCTCTAATTCTCTCAAGAATTCAAGCTTTCTTTTCCTTCCTTATTCTTACTCAACAGACTCCATTTCCAACCTTTAACCAAGTTATAAACCTCAAGCATACATATTCCAACCATAAACCAACTCATAAACACCTAAACTTTCCATTTCTAAGCACTAGAACACAAGAAAAATCCATCCTCCACTCCAACCTTCTTGGCTGAAATATCACAAGCATTAGGACCATAATTTTGGTTCTTGATTTATCATAGAAGATCAAGCTTTCTTTATTTAACAAGAAACAACTTGGTAGGGACTTTATTTCATATTCTTTCGCATGTTCTTCTTCTTTAATTCTTTGAATTTTTATGATGACCATGGCTTGATAATAAATTTATGAAATAAGGTTCTTGGAACCTTAGTAATAAAGGACTCTAATGCTTACTAATGTTTAAGATCTATTAGGGACAAGAATTTAATCTTGTGAAGTTTTTGACCTTTAAGTGAGCAAGATATAAAATGGACTTGCACTCATGTTTAAATTTCAAGCTCTTGCATCTCATGTTTATGTTTCAATGCCTAGAACTCTCAAGAGGAGAGAAATTATAGGGTGGTGTCCCCAAGGAAAAAGATTGAGAAATTTAAGTCACCTAAAAACATATTAAGGAAAAGTTATATCAAAGGAATTTATGTTCTTTATGTCATGATGCATTTATATATGAACTCTTATGTTATAATGTATATGGCATTGACATGCATTCATGATAATAGTATGATGCATACATGACATCAAGACTCATGTTAAAAGATACGGGCCGCAGCTAATGGTATTTGGAACTTAATAAATAAACCTTATGTATGCCCACATTTTCATAATGAAACCCGAGGTTCCTGGGTTCGATGATGATGACACTCATATTAGGAGGCGGAGGCCCTACTGAGATTCTTTTATAAGATTCTCACTCCCTCTTTATTTCTTTCCATCTCGTCTTCAGAGGTAGATGGCGACGTTCGTGATTTATGTTGATGCCCCCTCATGGGAAATGCATTTCGACCCGGCTAACCGATCATACTATTTTATCGGTCGCTGTGCCGTTCGTTTGCATGTGTTCATGGATCGTCCTTTTGCATACCCTGTTTCTAGTATGTGGTTTTCTCCTACTGCCCCTTTTCCGGATAACCTTGCTTTCGAGCATGCACAACCGCATCCTCGCCAGTTTTCTTGACCTTCTATATCAGCAGTTTGAGATTTTCCTGACTATATATCGAGGTCACCACCTCGCTCTACTGGTTCATGGTCGGACCCATCAGAGGATACACCTTCTGGTCACTTTTCAGGTGAATTTGCTCCTGCTGCCTCTATGGAACGGGAGTACGATAGCAATGGAGAAGCTACTGTCACGCAACCAGTGAGAGGAGCCACCTGTCCACGTCGAGGTGCTCATGTTCTACCTATGAGACGTGTTGCCTCTCATGATGAGCCGACTCGTAGAACCCATTCTAGGCGCTCCGAGTAGGAAACGTGGGAGAAAAATCTTATGCTAGTTTGTTAAGTTTTTATTTGCATGATAATGTTTGTTAGACTAATGTATTTGTCTTGATCTATGTCAGTGATGTGCTGCTTTGTTTCCTGTAAGTTTTGGGTATTCAGTAAGGAACGATCATTATTTATAATGGTGTCGTTATATTAATTGAGTGAGGTATTTCATATTTATATGTGACTCAATGTTATCTTTTTACTTTTATAGGTAAGGTGGTTGAGACAAATTAGTTAGTATGCGCGGCTCACGTTTTGTATTTTTTTTAAAAAAAATTTACCATATTTTTGCTAAAGTATTTTCAATGGTTTAAGTTAAAGACTGGAACAAAAGAGTAATAACTAATAATTAACTTAAATGCGTCCTAGGCGTGTTGAGTTAAATATTAGGGTGTTACGCTTATAGCCTTGTCGATGTTAATAGTGGACAAAGAATAGTGTTGATTAATGGAAAATAGTTTAAAGCAGATAAACCAACAATGTACCAAGTTAAAAATAAATAATTGACAATAACCATATGTTGGTCACGAATAATAAGGCAATATTTAGGCTTGACCGAGCAAGCATTTGTCAAAGAAGTTAAAAGAAAAGTAAAATCGACCAAGCAAGTATTTGTTAGATTGATAAACAGTAAAAGAAGAAAACTCAACCAAGTGAGTAATTGTGAGATTTACATAACAAAATAAAGCTTGACGCAATGAACAAACATCAAATCAAGACAAATGAAGAAAGGAGGCTGCGAAGCTTTGAAATATTGTTGAAGCTGGAGAGCTATTTCTTTGTTTGATTATGCTTTCTCGAGAATTGAATCAGCTTTTTTGAGGTCCTTGTTTAGGGCTTTTTTTCAGTTGTTAGCTTTTCTAGTTGTTTGTCAAACTTCCTTAGATGTTGTTTTCCTTCCACCACTAGTTTGGCAAGATTGTCTTTTTGATTACCAAGTCTTGGATTTGAATTTGGAGATTTTGAATCTCCTCGACTAGAGCACTCTCATGAATCTCACCTTGTTTCAAACTTTCGACAACTATAGCTTTTTGGCTATTTGTTTTTTCGATGTGCTTTTGAACTAAGTTAACAACTTCCAAACCCTTTTGTTTTTGTCAGAAGCATTTTGTATCATAGTGAAGGAATGGAAAGACTGAGCAATGAAATTATGTAAAAATCTTACCAAATGCTGATGTTAGTCTGCCAATTTAATTTGAGATAAAGAAGAGGCAGCTTTAACTAGTTGTTGCTTCAAATCTCCATCAGTGACCAATGCTTCAAAAGGGTGATTAAGCAGGTTCAAGATAGCAGAAAGTTGGTCGATTGGAAGGTTAGGCATTTGAGGAGCATTAGAAGTTGGAGTTGGACTTTCTAACAACTCAGCAGTAGTAGTGGTGGTGTTTTTAACACTCATAGCCTTAGAAGCAGAAGGAGTATCATTGATGATGATAGCATCAAAAAGAGCTTGATTTACGGTGTCGAGGAATCCCATGTCGAATTCCTGACGCTAGTAGTCGCAACCCGCGACAAATTAAAAATAATTTGTAATAACCAAATTACACTAAATGTAGTTATAGTGCAATCCGAGTCGTCTCACAAGGAAGTATTTAAATTGAATCAAATTGCAAAGGGGGTATTGTTGACGTGATTAACAAACAAATAAAATTGGGAATATAAAATAGCAAGGAATTACCTGCACAAAGACTCCTTCAGATCAAAATATGTTCTAGCATTGGTTTATACGGATAAAGTTCATGGCAGTGACTATCTACGTCAACTATACTTAGCACAACTGACATCGCAATACTACTTAACAGTCATACAATCGTATTACCATCAAGGATTCAACTAACACAAGAACTAGTGATCACAATCATGACCCTATAAACCTATGTTAATTTCGTTACAATTGCAGTAGCCTAAATCCTAACGGATTTTAATTTCATCCCCTTATTAACTGGAATTAATAAAATCAATTAACCCAATGTCCAAACGGCATCAAAATTATGCATACAATGAAAACATAATTGACAATTCTCAAAAAAACTTGATTACAAAATCATCGCAACCAAAATTTGTAAGAGAAGCAAAGGGAATGAAAAACCAAACATAAACTAAAATTAAAGAACAAAAACCTCAAGAACAATGTTGATCTTCCGTTGTCTCTGTGCGAGGTAAGGGATTTACTCCTCCATGTGAAGAGTTTACAACTAGAAATTCAAGAGAAAAAAATGAAAAAGCATCAAAAGGAAAATCTAAAATGTAGAGAGATGAGAGATCTTTTTCCTAGTGAGAGAGAGAGAGTTTTTCTAATCCTCCAAAACCTAGCTGCCTCCTCACGTTGTCTCCTCAAGCAGATATCAGAAGCTTCCAAGAAAATGGGCCCAAAATTTGGCCCATACGAGACAGTAAGCGAAAAATCAAGTCATCGTAGGAGCGCTGCAGTGCTCACCAGAACGTGTTTCTTACAAAATAAATCAGTCGTGCTCTCTGTTGAGCGCTGCCAGTCTTAAGCCCTGCGCTTACCCGAATGGCAAGCTCTGGCATTTTTTTCTTCCTTTCAGTCTCAGCTCCTACTCTTGATGCTTTGCACTCAATGCAATGCTCCTGTAATCAAAAACCTAACTCAAAGATATGGGTTAGTGTAATAAGAGTTAATCAAACAAAAAGTGGAGCAATTTGCCATTAATTTATCAACATTGTGCAATGAGGTTCACTTTAGAAAACATTATTATTTTCCTCAAAAACACACCAAAAACTCATGCAAAGACCAAATGTTTAGAAGTTAAATATGCAGCGTAAACGCTGCTTATCAATTCCTCATCATCATCATTTTCATCTTTGTTTTGGACTTCTGAAGGGAATATGGTGGTGATAAGTACATCAATTTTGACAATAATTGTTTCAACATAAGGGTTGATAAAGATGCGAGCTAGCACTAGAATTGGATCTTGATATTCAACAGAAAGGTTTGTGATGTCATCAAGGGTATAATCCTCGATTGACAAATCCCCTTTGTCCATTTTGGTATCACCTATAACTTCATTAGGGTTATTAGTTGTACCTTGCTCAGAACGGGCATGCTGTAATAAAAAAAAAGAGGGGGGTTGTCATAAAAGGTGTATATTTGATGATACGATGAATTAATAATATTTAAGAATTAAAATGTACCTTGTTTTGGGGAGAACTAGGAGAATCTCCTTCTTCATCATCGCCAACTTTGATGAGGTCATCGGATCGACCTTTGATTGAAGGTGATTCACCTTATCGACCAGCAGTAGACTAAATGTTTGACAAACATAGTTAGGGTGATTTCGACATAAGATATATGCATAGATATGTATATATAACTTACTTTGTCATATAGTGTAAGCGAGGGAGTCGATGATTTGGAAGGAAGTGTAGACCTAGTCATCCTAGATGATTTTGGAGGTTTGGTCATTTGTCCCTTCTTAGTCGAAGGACCTTTCTTGGTCAACATCTTTTTTGCCTTAGGTTTTATAGGCTTAAAGACAGGTGCTTTATGCTTTTGACCCTACATACCTGCATCATCATTTTCTACAAGAAAGAAGGGTTCAATTACTCAAAAGCTCATAAAAATAGGTCAAGACGAACGACAAGTATGCAAATATTACCTTGTTCAACTTCATCTTCTTGACCAGTCTACAAGACACCAGAAGAATGTGTCAGAATGCGTTGTTCGATGGTTTCTAAATCAACATGGAGGGTGTCATAATATCTGTGCCACTAGGTAACAAATGATACACTTAGGTAGGTACTAGGCTCTATGGCCATAGGAGAATAGACATCCCTCCTCGACTCGTTGTTTGATAGCTAGTAGTTCAATTCTTCAAGGGATGAGACTTCAGAATGATAAAGTTGCTTATCAAGATCAAGCATCAATGGTGCGGGAAGTGCTTGGGAAAAGATAAATTGTCACACCATGAGATTAAGGGTATGTAGGACAACTCCTAAAAGGTTCAATCGTGGTATTCCCGAGGGAATAACCTGTGTACAAAGGAAGTTTGACCAAATATTGTCGCTTTGATTTTGCTCTACTTCAGTGTCTCAAATTATGGAATAGGTAAACCATGGTGGACCAAGGTGATGATTAATAAGAGGAGTTAGGTTCAATTGGTTAGAACCAGAAAAAAGGCTTCATGTAGATGTTGAAAAAAGTGCCAGAATTCATCAAAGGGTTTGGAATCCTTGTGTTTGCTGCAAAGTAAGAAACAGAGTCGAGGTCCTTCACAACCTCGATGGATAATAGTTGGGGGTGAATAGTTTAATTGAGGTTCAAAGATGGCATTTAGGAAAAGTTGAAGTAACCACATTGGACCTCCAAGGTTAAGAAACTCATCGTTCGCAATTCTTGTGACGAAATAATGGAGTTCATCATAAAGGTGTGCCGAAAGTAATTTGGCAAGACAAAACTTATTACCTTGGTGTAATAGTATTGCCAATGGAAGGTACATTGCTTGCATCTTCTCACTTTGAGAATGGAAGATAATTGAGTTTAACCAATAATAAAGGAAAGTGACATGTTCACTATAACTCACAGAGCTAGTTCCTTTATTGTTTTCAACGAAAGCTGTGTGTGACATGTCAGATAGGTCTAGGGTATATTTGGAAGGATCTTGAGGCTACATCTTAGGGAGGATATTGACTCCCATAGGTTGAAGACCTGTAATAGCAACCACTTTGAAAAGAGTCGGGCCAACCATGCCATAAGGAAGCTGGAAAGAGTTGGTGGTCAAATTCGAAAAATAAATTACAGAACCTAACATGCTAATTGAATCTAATAGGATACTTAACTAATTGAAGAAAGTAAAAAATACCTAAACTTCTCCAAAAGGAAGTCTTTATTGCTTCCATCCTTTGGAGCCATTCGAGAAAGGGTTTAGAGTTCTTAGGTTGGTTTCTGAACAACCTAGCATTTGAGCTAAAATACTTGCAGTTAAATTGGGAACTACTGGCCAAAATCTTCTGTAGTTTGGAAGAAAGATAATGGGTTCCTATTTTAGTTGCCTGCCTAAGGGTTAACCAGGACCTAAATAGGCATGAATATTAGGACCCATAGAGAAAAGGAGAAGTACTTGAGAAGTGAGCTTGGGAGAGTTCTTCGGGTTAGGACCTATAGCAAAGCCATTATCTTGATTAACAATAGGTTTTGGAGCTGAAGCCACTAACTGAAGATTCTTAGGATCATTGGGAGATGAGATAATAGGGGAAGAAACAAACTTGGATAGAGAAGCCATAGGTGTAAAAAAGGAGAAGATTAAAGAAAATGCAGAAAAGAGAGAAAAATCGCGAGAGCTCTGGAAAAAGAGAGGTAAGATGAGCAGTTGCAGCTTAGGGAAGTAAGTGCAAAAATGTGAGGCATTGAGGTATTTATAGCTCTCTTAGTGGTCTATGAGGCAAAACTGATGGGCCTAAGAACTTGGGGCCATTATGAGACGTGATGGGATTGGTGTGACGCTTCTGGTTAATGTGCCACATTTTGTGGTAACTAGAAGGTTATCATTTATCTTTTAACAAAAATATTTCCAAAGTCAAATTACAACTCCTCAACTTCTCATCGACAAAGTTATTCTTCGAAGTGAGAGCTGTGGGGGGTATCATGTTGGAACCAAATTTCATAAACTGTCAAATTGTCACACTAACATTTGACGTTGACAAATTCAAAGATTAGTCAGAGGTTTGACAGCTAAGGATTGACAAAATTGTAAGATTGACAAAGTCTCTGATTCATTAAACTGCATGTCGACAAAAACAAAAGGCAGTTGACAATTAGTACCCAATTTGACGACTCGACATTGACAGTTCTATCATTCGATGTTTGACAAGTTGAAGTTGAAGTTTGTCATCTAGAACTTAGAAGATTTTGAATAAAGTAATCAAAAGTTAAAGACAACTATCATATGCAAGGTTCGACAAGTCGCAATGGGAGTTTATCACTTGAAGACATAGAAAATTTTGAAGATATTGAAGATGTTGCTAGAATGCACCCCTCACATTTGTTCGTAACCTGACGGTTATTGACTGTTTCTAGCAATTATTGATAGAAGCTTGACAAAGACGTGACAAAGTGGTGATCAAAGGGCAAGTGACAAAGAAAATAATTGTCAAAGCCATGTGGACAACATCTAAAGGCAGCCATAAGACAAGTGTCAAAATCCTAAAGTCCTAGGCTGTCTATAAATACTAGTTCTGAACAAATTATAAAAGGTTGGATTTTTCACTCACACACTCACTCTAAAACGTCTCCAATGACTAGACATAGTCTAGAACTAATTGAGTATTATTCTCATCAACCCTCTCTTTTGCTTTCCTAGGATTAAATTTTATTTCAGTTCTTTGCATTTCGTTACAATTTTTGTACTTTATCTTCAATTTGTCAATCAACTTACATTCTGCATTTCTTCTTCCTCTTCTTCTTCTTTAATCTGTCAAGCATTTCATTCACATAATTGCAACACAAAATCACTTTACATTTCATCCTCATTCAGAAAAAAATAGCTTGACATTCAATTCTTTTGATGGAGAACTCAAGAGGAGTAGCTTTTCGTTCCCCGAATTGACATCTTAAAAATCAAAGGTTGTCATCTAAACCCTTGACGTTTTTTCGATTTATGTCTGGTTTAGAGCAGTTTAGTCTCCTGCACAAGGAGTTTGTCAATTATTTGTTGTTGATAAGTAAGTGCTAAAACCTGCCATAAACAGAAATATAATCAGAAAAATGTGTATGTGTTGGCACCAAATTTCACTAAGTGTCAAATGATCGAACTAATGTTCGACTTTGACAAGTTCAAAGATCAGTCAAAGGTTTGACATGACTAAGGATTGAAAAAATTGTAAGATTAACAAAGTCTCTGATTTGTGAAACTACATGTCAACCCAAAAGAGGCCAGTTATGACAATGAGTAACCAATTTGGCAACTTGGCATTGGCAATTCTTTCATTTGATGTTTAACAAGTCAAATTTGAAGTTTGTCATCTAGGTCTTAGAAAATTTTGAAGATGTTGAAGATAGTGTCAGAGTGACTCCCTCATATGTGTTCGTCAGCTGAGGGTTATTGATGGTTTCCAACAGTTATTGATAGAAGCTTGACAAAGACATGACAAAGTGGTGATCAAAGAGTAAGTGACAAAGAAAATAACTGTCAAAGCCAAGTAGACAATATCCAAGGGCAGCCAGAAGACAAGTGTCAAAATCATAGAGTCCCAGACTGTCTATAAATACTAGTTCTGTACAATTTGTAAAGTGTTGGAATTTTCACTCACACATTCACGCTAAAACATCTCCAATGACTAGACAGAGTCCAAATTTAACTGAGTATTGTTCTCAACCCTTTCTTTTGGTTTCCTACGATTAGATTTCCTTTAAGTTCTTTACATTTCTTTACACTTTTTGTACTTTACCTTTACTTTGTCAGTCAATTTACATTCTGTATTTCTTCTTCTTCTTCTTTAATTTTTCAAGCATTACATTCACATAATCACAACACAAATCACTTTACATTCAATCCCCATTATATAAAAAATAGTTTAACACTTGATTCTTTTATTGAAGAACCTAAGATGAGTAGCTTTTCATTCCCCGAATCGAGATCTTGAAAAGCAAAGACTGTCATCCAAAGTCTTGAAGTTTGTTGATTTACACCTAGTTTGAAGCAGTTTGGCCTCTTGCACAAGGAGTTAGTCAATTATTTGTTGCTAGCAAGTAAGTGCTAAAATCTGCCATAAACAGTATGTTACACTAATTGGTTATTGAAACGCCCTTATTTTTCCTTCTGTGCAAAATAGCCGAAATACCCATGAGGTCAGTTTTGCACGAGAATCAAGGATGGCCAGTCCAGGCCGACCTCAATGGGGTAATTTAATGATAGAATAAGGATATATGTGGTTTAGAAAGAAATCTGTACGAAAATCGTAATTCCCAAGTTTTCCTTGTGTAAAATGACCAAAATGTCCTTTAGGTCATTTTTATCTATAAATCGAGGACAGCCGACCTAGGCTATCCTCAACTAGTTTGTTTAATATTTGAAGGAGATTAGATGTGTTAGAGATAGTGATCGAGGAGAAAATCTCAACTTTGGTCTTTCTTGTGCGTAAAATGACCAAAATACCGTTGTGATAATTTAACTCGAGATTAAGTGCCGACTGAACCCCAGTCATTGCTTGGAAGTTAAAAATGTCAATTATAAGGGATGATTGATATTTGGAAAGGTTCAGATAGTCCCAGGGAGTTTTAATGCAAAATTACTGTTTTGCCTATAGTTAGTGCAAAATGAGCTTAATTAAGTAATTAAAGAAATCTAGACAATATTAAGCTATAGTTAAAGATAAATTATTTTAAATTATTGGTCTCGAGTCAAAATAAATATTTGAGGTTAATTAAGGGCTACAATTGCTTAGAAAAATTCAAATCCCATTCTTAATCAAGAAGCTCATAAAACATAAAGAAAAGTAAAAAAGCAAATAGTGTTTTCTCTCTCCATTTCCGTAAAATTAGGAACCTTGTTGGCATTTGAAACTCAAACTAATTGAGTTTAACTTAACTAAGTCTATAAGACAACTCTTTAATCATGTCTTGAAAGGCTTAAACACATTACTGCTAAGGCAAACACTTAATTACCAATCCCTAACCCTTTGCCTAATTAAATCTACCTCTAATTCATGTCCTAGCACACATGAAAAGGAAAAATTTCCCTTCCAAAACAGCCCCATAGGCAACAGACTTCCCTCTTCCATTTCTATCTCATATTTTAAATGTTTACAAACACTTATAACTCACAAAAACTCTTATTTTCTTACCATTTTCTTTTTTATCCAACTTTTGCTCACAAAGTTGTCAAAAACCTCTCATTTCTCTCTCAAACTCAAGAGCTCTCATCTTCTTCTTTCTCCACCTCCAAGAGACTCCATTCTCAACCTCCATCCATGCTACAAACACCAAACCACCATAACACCACCATAGATCAACCTCTAAATACACGTACTTTCCATTTCCTAAATAACTCAAGGACACAAGAAAAATCCTCCTTCCATTTCTTTCCCCTTTGGCCAAATCCATTAAGAGCTTCAAAAGAAGATTTTTTCTTCTCATTTCAACACAAAAAATCAGGATTTCTCATTTGCAACTAAGAAACAACCTTGGTAGGGATTTCATTTTGAGTTCTTTCTCTTTGTCTTTCTTTATTTTCGATTTTGATAATGGATAAATGGACAAGTTCTTCCTTTTTTCTTTCTTCTCATTTTCAAATTTGATGATGGGTGAATGGTTGAGTTTTTGCCCTTTTCTTTCTTTCCATTTCGGTTTTGAGCTTTCTTTTATTCCTTTTTCAGTTTTGTTGTTGTTGGATGGTTAAAAAATCATGGCTTGATGATGAAACATCTTGATGGTGGGGTTGATACCACCATGTGTTTGATCTCTAAAGCCTAGAGTTTAGTTCCTTTTTCAGTTTTAAAGAATGAGAAAAATAGAACACTTGTTGGATCCTTTGGATATCTTTCTTTGTTGTTCAAGACCAAAGCTTGATGATGGTGATTCTTGGTGATGGTTGTGAAACAACCATGTATTAGACCTCTAGAGTTCAAGGTTCGATTTTTGGGTCCAAGAGAATATGAGAAATAAAATGCTTGTTGTGTTTCTTTGATTTCTTCCTTTTTGAGCTTAATGGTGAGTCCAAGAAATGAGGTTCTTGGAACCATGGTGATTAGGGACCCTAAAGCTCACTTTGTTTAAGATTGATTGGGGTTTAGGGTTTATTAATATGTAAAAATGCAAGAGTTTCATCTTGTAAAGTCTTGAGTTTCGAGTTTAATAAGATGTAAAAATGGACTTGCATTCATGTTAATTTACTTTCAAGTCATCACCTTAAATCTTGAAGATAAGAATAGACTTGCATTCATGGTTTTTTTCAAGTCATCACCTTAAACTTTGAAGATAAAAATGGACTTGCATTTATGTTTACTTTCAAGTTATCACCTTAAATCTTGAAGATAAAAATAGGCTTGCATAGCATGTTTATGATTCAAGTATCACCTAAGTCTCTAAAGCTTAAGACTTACCCTTGGATCTTAAATAAAAATTTTGATCATGGCTATATTTTTGTAGGTTTATTTCGGCCATGATATGATGTTGGGTTTGGAATGAATTTTATTTTGTCTTTAAGGTTCAAACCTTGTGCCTTGATTTTACAAAGGAATTTTTGAAAGCATTAGAAACTCAAAAGTTAGAAAAGATATGATTTTCATTAGCCAAGCCTTATTAATGAAATTTTAATTTTTGAATTTTGTTTTAGAGGTCATTATTTGAGTTTTCAAAGAGATAAAATAGCTTTTTAGTGTTTCCAAAGACTTAGAATAATTTTTGAGAAAAACTAGTAACTAGAAAGGATTAAAAATGTGATTTCTAGAAGTCTTAGAAATTAAAACTATGGCTACTATTTTGACATTATAAATTCTTTTAGGTGCTATTTGGAATTATTAAATGTTTAAAAATTTCCATTAATTGATATAAAAATTATTTCTAGCATTTTAGGAAAAACTAGTAACTAGAAAGGATTAAAAATGTGATTTCTAGAGCTTTTAGAAGTTAAAATTTATGGCTACTGTTTTGACTTCATAAATTCTATGTAATGCTGTTTGGAAGGGTTTAAATGTGTAAAATTTACTATTAATTGTGGTTGTAATTATTTCTAGCAACTTAGGAAAAACCAGTAACTGCAAAGGGTCAAAACATAACTTTTAGGATGCATAAACTATTTTTTTTAACACTGCCCAAACTGTACAGTAGCGTTTGGTATTGTTCAAAGTGTTATATTCAATCGTTTTGCAAAATGCATAAAACCGGATTTTGGACTTACCGTTTTAGCACCTTGGCCCAATAGATCTCTTAGGAATGTGATTGTTATGTATTGGTGGCTATGTGTATATGAATTAATTGGAGATAACTATGCAAGAAATGATTTCTAGTATGTGTTTAAATCTTGCTAAGCATAGCATACGCATTAGCTGAGTCCGGTCCTTGATTCTGGGATACTAGGTAGGAGCATGTTTACTTTCCAACACGATACTGATGATGAATCTTGGCAAATGGTACTTGTAAAACAATGATTGAGATGCATGATTGATAGGTTTTGTGACATAAAGCAAATTTGGGGAAAACTTCATTTTCTGCCGTTATGCTGCTGAAGTTTTGCCAAATTTGTGGACTTAGGAAATATTATGAGCCTTATGAGCATGAAATGTTAAATGATTTGTCATGATGATAGTTGTGATTGTATGTTCATGTCTGCATCTCTGAATAGCATGCTAAGATTAAAGGTCACATAAGACACATGGAAATGATCCTTTAGACTCCAGGAATTAATGGTTATGAATGGTGATCCAAAAGAGTTGCATGCTCATGATAAGAAAGTTAAGTTGAAGTAAGGAAGTGATGTATTACCCCTCTATTACCCCATAATAAATCTAGCGACGGCTAGTTAAGTTGAGCTCATCCTAGGCGATTGGTGAGGTGAAGTTTGGTGGTTATCATAAAATCACTAGGGAAGGTGAGATGGTTGGTTTAGGATGGTTATAAGAGAGGGTGGTCATTAAGAAAAGAACTTGAGAGTTCAATTATAAGAAAGTAAAGTAAGGATGTATATACATATATTACATTATTGTTCCATTGGTGCGTTTAATCATGTGATATGTGCTACATGACTTTAGTTCTTTCGCTTATCTCCTGCTTATATGCGTAGCATTATGTTGTGTTATATATTTGTATTCTACCAACTCATGTTGTGAGTATGCTTGTGTTATTTACATGTGTTACTTATGCTCTTGAGGTATTGTTATGCATACATGAGATATCTGCTGCATTTATGACATTAAGATCCATGCTAAAAGACACCCACTTCAGATAAAAGGATTTTCAGAAAATTAAAATTGAACATTATGTATGTACATATCTTTCATAATGAAAACCAAAGTGGCTGGTGATGATGACGATGACACTTGTGTTAAAGTCAAGAAGCCTTATTGAGAATCTTGAATAAGTTTCTCATCGCTCTCTTTTCTCTCGTGTCGTCTCCAGATGTGGATGATGGTGTTGTTTGTGATCTTCTTTGAGGCGTGGACATGAGATTCACGCTATCTACTAGAGTGAAGAGTCACAACAGAAGCATGGAGACAGTTTCCTTTTTGGCATTAGCTTGAGAGTTGTCATCCCCCTATACTTAGTTGTAGCCTAGTTTTTTGATGGACATGTACTGATGACTAGTTTTTAGTTTTGCTATAATTATGTTTAGCTTTGGACGATTATATGTTCAACCTTTATTGTTAAGCTTAGTATCTTAGGATGTCCTTTATGTTCATAGGACGTCGCCATTATGTTATGGTTATGATATATTAATCTAGTTACATCGTATTATGCTATGGTTTATATATATATATATATGATGAGGTTTATATGATTGCTATTATTATGCAAGTATTGACCAATATCTATACACACACGTGGCTTACATTTTGGTTTTAAAAATTTTAAAAAAAATTTAGTCGTATTTTTATTACTTGTATTTTAAAGAAGAATAATTTAATTTTTGAAACAAAAGCATAACAACTAATAATTAACTGAAATACGACTCGAGCATATTAGGTTAAAAGTTAAGGTGTTACAATTGTTTTTTCAAGAAATAATATACTAACATTCTGATTATACAATTGTAAAATACTTATATAGCTGTTCATTTTTTACTAATATATGATATAGTTGATATTTGATAGAGCTATTCATTTTTTTCAAAAAGAAGAAAAAAAAACTGATATGGTAGTAGAATTACGTAAATCAAGAAACAAAAATTTTCAATGAGATACAAAAATAAGTATGCTGCAACACATCACATATGCTCAAAACTGAAAAATTGGCAACATCTACAGTATGGAAATATATAAGATCCTTATTAATAGCTTTGCAGTTTCTAATCTAATGATTTGACTGTAGCTAAAAGTTTTGATAAGCCACTTATCTTCCTTTTTAGCTTTTGAAACAACAAGTGATGCATTACAACCAGTTCTTGAAGTCTAGCACTTTCGTTTTTTTCTTTGTCGTATCATTACTGCATTCTTCACTAGCATTGCTCTTTATTTTGCATTGTCCTTCATTGAAACAAACATAAATACAAGAATTTGGCTTACTTGAACAAATACGAATTGCAAAGCTATCTTCCTTAGCAAATGCTTTGTAGTATAATTCTATATATTTCAGGGATATGAATTCCATCCCAATATGAGGAGCAAGATGAGGATTGGGTTTCTTATCAATATCTAGAATACTTTGTAAGGCATTTCCCAAAGTTTCTACTCCAGTAAATGTATCATCTGCTTGTTCAAAAGTTTCTATCACATCAATAGAATCTGAGAAATAAAAATTCATGTCAAACAAAGTTGAAAATCAAGTATGTAAAATAAATTTAATTAAAAAAATTTTAAACAATTAGGCAGTGAACAATATCAATCTAACGCATACAAGGAAAATTGGAATGCAGGGTATGCGCTATACTTGAATCAATATGATAAGGTGAATCAATATGTGTTGTGGCTTGAAATGGCAAAACAAATTCTGGGGCATGTGTGTTGCTACCAAAAAAAATTCTTTGAAAGAGATGTATTAGCATGCAACAGAGACAAAGATAGCTTATCTGAAGTTTCTAACTATGGTTTATGTGTAAACTCCAGAACCCTTCAGAAAGTATGAGCTTTATTGTTTTTAATGACAACAAAGCCAATTTAAAGAAAATACTTTAAAGAATGACTAATGGCTAACTTAAGTTTCTTGACAAAGCATAACAGGTTAATTCGGTTTGTATCACATGGACTCAAAACAAGATTAATATTTCACTTTGCATGTGTAAGCATGTTTTATCTCATGGGAAGAGATTAAGCTAAATAGAAAGTGAATATTATATCAAGCAAAGAGCATGTATACAGATTAAAACATAATACAGACTTAAACCAAGAATAATGTTTCACTTTGCATGCGCAAGCATGATTTATCTCATGGGAAGATATTAAGTTAAAGAGAAAGTGAATGTTATTTCAAGCAAAGCACGTATTCATGTTCATGGACCAAAGGCATAAAGCCATACTTAAATTGGGAATAATTTCATTACACATGAGAAATCATGTTTTATCCCAAGGGAAGAGATTAAGCTTAAAAAGGTGAATATTATCTCATGCAAAGAAAATGTAAATGCCTAAGGATTGAAGCAGATCAAGTCAAGATCAAGAAAACAAGGAAAAGATCTTCAGAAAGTAGCACGGGACATCAGAAAGTACACTCAAGATGAAGAAATCAACTCATGTCCAAGAGCAACGTGTTTCTCAGTCATCAATCACTATAATCGTAAAGAAATCATCATCAAATAGCCATGATTGAAGACTGGAAAATTAAAGAAATATAAAAAAGATTGATTATATCGTTAGGAAGCTCACTTAACTATGGAGCACAGAATGCTAAAGAAAATGGAGGGAAAATTCGAATTTCAAAATTTAAATCTCGAATCAAACCCAGTGTTATAATTGGTATGTCATCTCTTCTGCCTAATTGATTCATGATCCTAGCTTCCAGAAGGAAGAGTTTAGAAACCATGTTCAGAAAGTAAAAAGAAAATGAGGACATCAGAAACCTCTAAAATGCAATGGCTTTGTAACCAATATGACAAATCTGTTAGCCCACCTCTCTAAAGCAGCGTTCCAAGACACAACTAATGATCTACATGTATTACTTGGGGATCTAATCAAAGACAACAGTCATGAAGAAGGACCTGTATGAAGATGCGATACATGAGTGTAGATGAGAGAGTTGAAGACGCAAGAGTAGAAACTCTGGAAAAATCTCTTCACACTTCCTACGTTGTTCATCATAATATGTAATCAATCATCTTGAAGTGTAAAAATCTTATTTCCTTATTCTTCAATGATTTGCATACTCTTCTTATGAAGAGATGTGAGAAAGAAGTCGCTCATGTTTCCTAGGTCTGTATTAGCAAATATTCTTAAGGAAACATCGGTGTAAGTTAGTTTGAGTGGCAACCGAAACACATAAACTTTGTAACCTTGATCCGTTAGTGATCAGTGTGAGACATAGCTTGGAGAAGCGAAGGTAAAACTACTTGCAACGTGATAGCAGAAGTACTCAGTTCAGCTTTGAGAGGTTTGTAACACCCTAAATCTTAACCCAAGACTACTAGTATATACTTAGGTTAATCTTTAGAATATTACCTCTTGGTCTCATCTTTTACTTAGAAAATACTTAGCGGAAATATGGGTAAAATTTTTCTTTTTGGAATTTAAAATCAAAGTGAGAGCCACGCACGAATCTTTAAGAGGAAGCATAGCGAAACATATAAGCAAAGCATAAGAAACACATCATGTCATGGGAACATCAACTGAATCATAGATATATATATATAACGTGCCTACCCAAAGAGGCAGGACTATTTGATACATCATGAAACAAAATACAACTGAAATGCAATACAAGGAAATCATAAAAAGCAAATACAAGAGAAACTACACCCATACCCATGTGCACCTAAAGTAGACAACCTCATATACAAAAGAAGGTTTGTCCTCTACTATGTGGCGTGTGTGTGCACTAACTACTACCCCTCTTATGACTACTCCTGCTGGTCCAAGTACTATGGGGTCGAGTCGATCCACTGGCGAATCTCGGCGGGAGTGGTCGAGAGCATCATCGGGGCATGTCCACCGCGGCGAGGACGCATAGATGGCCGACGAGCCAACCTCGGCTGGACTACCGTCTCCTCACTCCCAGCCCTCATCGGTGGGGGAGCGGGACTAGAGCTCCAACTGTACATGTGGGATGGCGGGTCCTCGGATGGGTCCGTCTCCGAGTACTGGGGACGCGGCACATACTCGGGGTACTCGCGTACTGCTGATGTCTCGGGCTCCATGCGAAGGATCTGCTCATCGCGTGGTCTCGCTCGCTCGAAAATCCCATTATGACGGTAAGGAGCAGTCGGGGTGAAGCGGTAGCTCGGGACGGGGTGCGCGAAGGGTCGTCCCATGAACATGAAAACTCTGACAGTGCAGCGACCCTCAAAATGGTATGACCCGAGTGCCGGGTCATGGTGCAGCTCCCATACCGGGGTATCGATGAAGAGTACGAATGTCGCCATTTGAAGATATGACGGAAGAAAAGAGAGAGGGAATGAGAATCTTTCTAAAAGAATTCTCAGTAGGGTTATCCCTACCTAAGTGACATCGTCACATCCTCAGGAACCTTGGGTTTATTTCTAAAAGGTGTGCATGCATATAAATTCCTTTTAAGTTAGTTTTCTAAAGAGGTATTTTATCCAAGGTCCGTCATATTTTATAATGCGTCTTATAACTTAAGCAGAAATATACTAATGATATGAGTACATCATAAAGGTAAACCAAACAATAGAATAACTAAGAAATATTATAGCATTGGCATAAGTATAGTATATGTGACATTGTTAACTTTAACTTTCATCTCATGGGGCCGCCCTAAAAACTTCTCTAGGTTATGAGCTCATACCTTAACTAGTCATCACTAGTTCTTACTTATCCTATGATAAGCGTAACATAATCCCGACTTAAAGTACGGGCTAGGGGGCAAATTAAGGATCTCCTTTCTAGGATCATTTCCTCTTTGAAACGCTTTGCTAGCCACGCGGGCCTCGCAATTTGTCCGCTTTGGCAGGCTGCATCTACACATACCCTCACGGATTTGTCTCTTCCTGGGGGTGCCCTACTAACCGGTGTCACCCAGGAGAAGCGCGTCTCAGTGTTGTGTCACATTTAAGTTCTCATAAGCATTAAATCATAAGTACCTCATCATTTATCATATTCATTTTTATCATGCATCCTCATATAGCTTTTTCATAACATATATATCATCACATGAAACTTTCTCATAACATATGCATCGACACATAACACTTCCACATAACATAAACATCATCACATAGTCATATCTAACAATTATCCCCATAAGCTCATAGACTTGATATGTTATAACCCATAGTGTTTTAAACTTCGATTCTTATGAGTCTTAAACTTGCAAATTAATTGTTCTAACATTATCCTTAGCTTCTTATACACCTATAGTTTCACAACTAATGAGTTATACAAATTTTTATGCTCAAGAACTAATCCAAACAACACTAAGCGGAATTTGGACAGCTTTATGTTTATGTGATTACTGGTTCTAAAAATTACGGTTTAGATCTTTATCTCACGTTCTAAGTTATTGATCATCAACGCCTAGTTTCTTGGGAACCTATAAGGTTATAACTAAGTATTTCTCACCTCACACTATGGTCAAGAACATCTCTAAACCTCAAGAGTGCAGAAATCAAAATCCTAACTTTACGGGTACCTAGAAGTCACAATAATGACCCTTTCTAAGTTCGGTTTGCTCCTAAGGTTTCAAGATTAAGTCCTAAACCAATTATGAGTCATTTCTACACATATAAACTAATTTAAAACCATGATTATTGAATCTAATCCTTGCTGGACAGAATCTAGAAAAATAAATCTTTAAGGGATCTAGAACTCTCAAATTAATTCTTTTCTAGTTCCTAACTTATCCTATCTTTCACATATGAGTCTTAACATAATTATTACTCAAACATAAGCATATTAACATCATTAACACAGCTCATACAGTGGCCAAACATAGCAGGGCAGAACCGAAACAGAAACTCCATTTAAAGGCATTGAACATAGTTTCTAAAGCACATAAAATACTAGTTTCTCTTGGGACCTTGTTAAAGCTTTCAAAACTCTTTTATGAACACTTTTATCATCTAAACTTATGAAAATACTTAAGAGGGCAGTGGCTATAGTATTTTCATCTCAAGTGGTCCTAAATTCATAAAACTTAGTTCTACATATTCCTTATACTCATATAAGTTTAGAAAAATTATAAAACATAGTTTTCAATACTTGGGAACACTAAGGCCTCATAGGGCCGAAATATGAACCAAAGAAAATAAATGTTTTAGACCTTTGTTTGAGATATCAATGGGCAAGACTTTGAGCTCTAGAATCATTAAAGTGATGACATAAAAATAAACATGCTCATGCACTTATTTTAGATATTGCTAGAAAGTAAAGTGGGAGCATAAAATAAATATGTGGTGCAATATATTATTATCTTTGATATTTAGGTGAGGACTTGAAATATAAATATGATAATGCAAAGCTTGAAATATAAACGTGATAATGCAAGTTCATTCATTATCTTGATATTTAGTGATAGCAAGGAAGTAAACATGATATGCATAGCATAAAATAAACATGATGCAAGATTCATTTTATGGTTAACTAGAGCTCATTCAAGACTTTAACAAGATAGCAACCCAATACAATATCTCAAAGATTCTCAACACAAAAACCGAAAGTCATATAAAAAGAAAGAAAGAAAGTGAAACTACATCAAGTTCTTTATTAAATACCCAAAACCTCTATCTAGAGAAAAATCTCTAGAACGTGCCGGCCAACTTTAAGGTTGACAAGGGTAGGCTTGGGCTTTTAGAAATCCTTAGATAAATTTTCTTAAGTTGAAAAACCATGTGAGTTAGATATCATATAGATGAAGTCATAAGAAAAGGAAAACTCAAGCTTTAGAGGTTTCTTTGAGATGAACACAATGTCATCATCTAGAAACTCTCATCATCAAGCTATCATGCTCAAAATCAAGGCCTCATGGCCGAAAATGAAAAGAAAGGAAAGACAAAGGAAAGTTCAAAAAGATTCCAAGAGGAAACTAGGGAAAAACACTTTCTTGAACAAAAGAAAGTTTGAAACCAAATCCCTACCTATTGATGAAGATAAAAGCTTGATCTTGAAGATGGAAATGAGATGAGCAACACCTCCTAGGATGGTGAGGATGATTCGGCCTTGATGAGAGAAAAAGAAAGAAAATGTGTTTCAAGTGGAGTTGTGTTTGAGGTGTGGTGTTTGAGAGGTTTGATGATGGTTCAAGGTTTTGGGGTGGTGTTTGATGGTTGAGAGGTGATGATGAGATGAAGAGATGAAGAAGATAAAGATAAAAAGAAAGGAAGAACACTCTTGGAACTTTGAGAGAAAAAGGAAAGACTAGCAAGACAACTCTAAAACTCTAAACTTTGCAAATGCTTCAAAGTGCAACAAGGCTAACACAAGCATCCTATTTATAGAAAAACAAAACCATGGAGGAGTGAATAGGGAGGGCTTGGCCGTAGCTTTTGAGGGAGGAAGGAAGAGAAAATATCTCTTACACAAGGTCATTCAAGCATGGTTTGAAGTATGGAAGCTATGCTACAAAGCATGGCTTGATGTGAGTTAATTTCCTATCACATTTTTATGAAATTAGTCTTCTAGAAACAATGCATGGCTGGAACTTTTCCAGCCACAATTAAATGGGAAAAATGGGTTGTTTTAATTACTTATTCATGTGGAAATTCAAGCTTGATTGAAAGTTATGACAAGGTATAGTGTATGTGACTTGAGGTATGGTCTTGGAGTGTTGAAAAATTGAACATGTGATGCATAATGGGGGAGAAGGTTCACGGCCTGGTCTGGTTCAGCAAGGGAGGAGGTGAGTTTGACCATTTAATTATGTGTTAATGGTAGGTTTAGAAGTGTATTAGCTTAGGTACAAGGTTAGGAATAATTAAGCTTAAGTTTAGGTAACTAAGAATGTGATTTAGGGAGTTTATGACAAGTTTAGGAGTGCTCATACATCATTAAAGAATTTAAAACTCATTTATGAATAAACAATGTGTAACACAATTCCATGATTTAAGGAATTGGAAAGAGAAAATACTATTCAAGATTCTATGACTAGGTGTCTTAAAATTAAAATATGATTTTAGGTTGTAATTAAGTAATTTTTGGTTCTAATCAACTTTAATAAACTATTTTGACTCAAGATTAATTAAGGAAATTAATTAACCTTCGATTAGAGCCTAATATTGCTTAGGTTTGCTTAATCGCGTGATTAAGCGTAACAATACGAAACTAGGGGCAAAACCGTAAGTTTGCACTAATTTTGCCCGGGACTTCAAAAATTAAAACTGAGGTCATAGACTACATAAAAACGCCTTTTAAAACCATCTGGAGAAGTTTTGGGTTCATCCGACACTTGCAAACAGGTAAAACACCGCAGGGGCGTTTTGGTCATTTTGACCCGAAAACTCGAAAAATAAGATTTTCAATCCCGGGAAGGTACATAAGTTTTCTAATCCCCTTCCAACATTGAGTTTGCCCTTCGAGTACTGCCGCACTGGCTTTCCTCGAATTCCGGGCTGAAAATGACCTCAGGGGCATTTTGGTCATTTTTACTCTAACAGAAAAATCGGGGCATTACAAGGTTGGTACAGAACTACTTGGTTAAGTTGCAGTTAGGGTTTTCCACTGTGCACTGTGAGAGCTTGGGAAGGCTATCGGAAAGACTATCCGATTTAATTTCTCATGTTGAGAAAGTTGTTGTTAATGAAATCTAAACATGTGTTGAGTACTGGATGCAGGTAGGTTGGCCAAACTAGTATAAAAACTCATGTGTTTATTCTCTTCTCCCTGATCTTTTAGTTTATGATTATGCACTTTAAGTTAATTATTAGTTAATTTATGTTATAGTAGCATGTTAACCAGTATGGTTCTAAGATATACTTTCTGAAACTATTAACTATAATTCCGCTACACTTCAAGCCAAAAGTTTGTTATTATCTTTTTGTTAATATTTTTAGATTTGCAAGAACACTTCAAAAAGAATGATTCAACCCACCTTTCTCATGCACTCTTTTACCAACATCATGTTTCATTCTAATGAAGAAGAAGAAAAAGAAGATGGATTAAGTGATTCTTTTTTCACAAAAGTGTTTGAAGCAAGGCCAATCGTGACAACGCTTGTGTGTACAAAGACATTTTAAGCAAGGCTGATCGTGACTTCGATGTGCCAACAGTGAACAACAAATGGGAAAAAGAAATATCGTGACTTTGTTGTGCCAACGGTGAGCAGTAAATGGGAAAGAAAGAAAGCAACGAGAGAGAGAGAGGGGGAAGGCTGGGGAAGAATGGTGCAAGAGAATAAGCGAGGCAAAGAAAGAGATTGAAAAATAAAGCAATGATGATTAGGGGAATTGCAAAAGATGGATGACTATTAGAGGAAGGAATAGAGGCAGGCATGTGAGAGTTTAAGTGAGTTATTTTAAGCTATGGATGTCTTATAAAATCAATTATCAAGATTTGGTGTAACTTTGTTAGAGTTACACTAGTGTGATTTGAACCCAACCCTTAGATTTGAACCCAACCCACACACACACACACACTAGTGTTTTGACCCGTGTGATACACGAGGTGATAAGAAAAAAAAATTTTAAAACTGGGTACATAAAAAATTATTTGATGGCATTTTTTTGTAAATGAATAAACAATAAAAGTAGATAATTAACAATAATGTTAAGATTAAAAGTAAATACACTCTACATGATCATTGCAGAAAAAGGATTACAAAGGATTAATTACATGGGAATTTTGTTTCGTGCTTTGATCTTCATATGCCACTCTGCATAATATAATAAAAAATATATTAGTAAAAAAATATATAAAGACTTTATCACAAATGCATTGAATATTTTATTTAATAAAATAAATAAGAATATAAAATGCAAATCCAAACTGAAAATTCAATTTTTTTGAAATATCTCGAGATATACAACATTTTTGGTTATGTAGCAAGGTTCACCATTATCATCCAATATCAATTTCTTCAAACCACTCCTCGATTTTACCCTGGAGATAGCCACATAAAGTTACCCATGAGTGAAGACCAGTTTGGGTAAAAACAACCTAACAAATGACAAAGATTGACCTTGGCTTTTATTAATGGTCATGGCAAACCAAAGAGTAATTGGAAATTGTTTTCTTTGAAACCTGGGAGGCATGCCTAGATCAAAAGGTATTAAATTCATCTGAGACATGTAAACCTTTTCTCTAATTTTATTGCTAGTCACAACAATTGTATACATACTTGAAATTTTTCTTTTGTATAAATGCCAGTCACAACCTTTTCTCCAATAACCCTCTCTTGGGTTCTCGACCGAAGAAATCTAGTGTCAAACTTGTTTTTATGTAATAAAGATGAAATGTAGGATGATTCGTATGATAATTCATGTGTGTTGTGAATGTAATATGAAATTGAGAAATTAAACGAAGAAGAAGAAATGCAGAAAGTAAATTGATTAACAAACTGAAGGTAAAGTACAGAAATGACAAACTAAAGATGAAATGCTGAAATTATAAAGAAAAGGAAATCTAATCCTAAGAAAATGAAAGAGAGGGTTGAGAATAATACTCAGTAAACTCTGGACTCTGTGTAGTCATTGGAGACGTTTTTAGAGTGAGTGTATGAGTGAAAATTCCAACCCCTTACAATTTGTACAGAACTAATATTTATAGACAGCCTAGGACTCTAAGATTTTGACACTTGTCTTTTGGCTGCCCTTGGATGTTGTCCACATGGCTTTGACAGTTATTTTCTTTGTCATTTGCCCTCTGCCACTACTTTGTCATGTTCTTGTCAAGTTTCAATCAGTAACTGCTGGTAACCGTCAATAACCGCTATTTGACGAACCCATGCGAAGCAATTATCTTGACAATATCTTTAACATCTTCAAAATTTTCTAAGTCTTCAAGTGACAAACTCTCACTTTGACTTGTCGAACCTCGAGCATGAGAACTAGTTTGTCATGCACCTTTATCGTCGAACAGTTACCACTTCGTCTCATCTTTATAAGGCCCCCATCAGTAACTGTTGGAAACCGCTGTTAACTTTCATATGACCAACATCTGTCTTTTACTGATCACTGTGATGATCTTCTTAAGATCTTCAAAATTTTCTAAGTGTTGAATGATAAACTCTGACTTCGACCTGTCGAACTTCAACTTCGACTGACGAACTCCCATTTCGACTGACAAACTCCCACTTCAACTTGTCGAACCTCTACAGTGAAGATTGGTCATTCTTAGCCTATAATTGGCCTTGAAATATTAAGTCCCAAATGATAGACTTTGACTTCGACTTGTCAGAAGTCGAATAGAAGAATGAAAAACCTTAACTTCGACTTGTCAAAAACCGAATAGAAGAATTTTGACAATGTCGAATAGAAGAATTTTGACAATGCAGAGTTGTTGAATTATATCCAAGCTTTATCACAACTGGACTTTTATCATATTGTCTGACAAACTAGATGCTTTGTCAATTCTTCCCACAACAGGCTTTTGACTAACTTTCAACCTGTCAAAGTTAAACGTCAATTTGACAATCTGATACTTAGTGAAATTTGGTGCCAACATGATGCCCCCCACAACTCTCATTTCGAAGAGCAGCTTTTGTTGATGAGAAATTGAAGAGTTGTAATTTGAATTTTAAATTCCTCGTTTAGAAATATTTCATCCCTTAACTTATGCATCTCTATGCATATTTCTATGCACATCATTATTTTATGCATCTTAACTTGATGCATTGTTGGTTTGTATGCTTTTAAATATTTGCCATTAATCAACGTTGTTCTTTGCCCACTGTCAACTTCTTGTGCTAACACATTTCCCATGACCTCCTCAAGCAGTAATATAGAGTTTGATAGGTTTGTCAAGCTTAGGCAATGTCATTACTGGAGCTTTTATCAAACATTACTTGATTGTGTCAAATTCCTTTTCATGGTCACATGTCCAGATAACGTCTTTTTCTCTTTTGAGCTTGACCAATGGAGCAAATATTTTTGTTTTGCCAGACAAATAACCAATGAAATGTCAAATGAAATTCACTTTCCCCAAAAAAGATTGCAAATGTTTCTGGTTCCTTGGGGATGACACTTCCATAATTGTCTTTGCCTAATTTGGTCGGTGGCAATTCCTCTCTCTCTTTTTTTTTTTTTGGCACTTGACATGCTGTCAATTGTTTATTTTGACTTGGTACATTACTGGCTTATATACTTTCAAATATTTGCCATTAATCGACACTATTCTTTGTCCAGTATCAACATTGACTAGGCTATAAGCATTACCAGAAAATACTTTATCAACTCGAAAAGGTCCTTCCCAACTTGGGGACCATTTGCCAAATATTCTTGATTTCTTTTCAAATGGCAATATAGTTTTCCAAACCCAATCTCCAATGTCAAAACTTTTGATTTTCACATGACGATTATAAAATTTGGCCATAGTTTCTTTTTGCCGCATCATGTTTTCTAATGCAACGATTCGTTCTTGTTCCAAGTCATTCAACTCGTCGAACATGGAACACCAATAATCATCAATAGGTAATTCATTTTGTTTCGACACCCTTATGGATTGCAAATTTATCTCGATAGGCAGGACTGCATCATGTCCGTAGACAAGTTTATAAGGACTAGTCCCTGTCGAACTTTTGGGTGAATTGCAATATGCCCACTAAATTTGTTTAAGTGTATTGTGCCAATTTCGAGGTTGTCGACATGTGTGCTTCTTAATTAGAGCAATAATGCTTTTGTTGGCAGCTTCGACTTGGCCATTGGCCTGTGCATAATAAGGTGTCGAAGTGATCATTTTAATTGACCTAGTATTAGCATACTCCAGCACCCTTCGACCTGTGAACATTGTTCCTTGGTCTGTAGTCAAAGTTTCAGGAATCCCAAAATGATAAATGATCCTTTCTTCAATGAAATCTATTATTTCATTTTGAGTCACATCTTTCAATGCAATTGCTTCGACCCATTTAGTAAAATAGTCAATAGCTGCCAGGATGAATTTATGCCCTTTTGATGAAGGAGGGTAAATTTAGCCAATGAGATCTAATGCCCATCCTCTAAAAGGCCATGGTTTGACAATGGTATGCAATTCAGAAACTGGAACATGCTGTACACTGCCATGTCTTTGACAATCTTGGCAAGATTTAGCATATTGCATGCAGTCTTTGCCCATTGTTGGCCAAAATAGCCTTTGTCATCGAAGGGACCATCTCATTTTTTGTCCTGCTTGATAGGCACCACAAATACCTTCATGGATTTCTGCCAAAGCGATATAGCTTCAGATTCCCCTAAACAAGACAATAAATCTCCTTCGACACCTTTCTTAAACAAAGTATCACCAAGAATAACATAATTCAAGGATTGATATTTTAATTTTCGATTAACACTTTGATTTGGTTTCTTTAAATAGTTAACAATTGGCTTTCTCCTGTCCCCATCATCTAAAGAATTAATGACAAACACTTCTCGTTAGTCAAAAGGAACAAGAATGTGCTCAATTGTGATAAATAGTTCCATGGTCGATGGCCTTATTTTGTATCGAGAGGCTATATGGGCAAGTTCATTTGCCTCAGAGTTCAAGTCTCTAGGTACATGTCGAAGTATGACAGTGTCAAATTCATATAACAATCTTGCAGTTGTCACAAAATATCTGAATAGGTTTCGACTGATGCATCTGAATTCTCTTGATAATTGTTTAATGACTAACTGTGAGTCACCAATAACTTCGACATTCTTAACTCCTTTGGCTAACAGCATGTCGAGACCAATAATCAAAGCTTCATATTCTACTTCATTATTCGAACATGGGAACTTAAGCTCAAACATAAACTTGGTTGGAATATGGTCTGGAGAAACCAACATTACACCAACCCCTGAACCTTGACAATGTTTCCAACCATCGATATATAATTTCCAAGGAGTTATACTAACATAATTCATAATTGACTTGTCTAATTCATCACAAGGATGATCAACCAAAAAAATCAGCCAATATTTGTCCTTTGACAGCTTTGGCTGGTACATATTTAATTGTGAATTCAGTCAAAGCAAGCATCCATTTACCAATTCGACCATGTAAAATTGGATATGACAACATATACTTTATTACGTCAACTTTGGAAATTACATGAATCTCTCTGGAAATCAAGTAACATTTGAGTTTGGTGCAGGCAAAATACAAAGACAAACATAACTTTTCTAGGGGACTATACCTAGATTCGACGTCTGTCAAAACTCTACTAAGATAATATATAACTTGTTCATTGCCACAATCATCATCTTGTGCCAGC
Organism: Dalbergia cultrata; assembly: GCA_031216105.1. Lineage (NCBI taxonomy): Eukaryota > Viridiplantae > Streptophyta > Magnoliopsida > Fabales > Fabaceae > Dalbergia > Dalbergia cultrata. The sequence continues at coordinate 31,828,555 of CM062353.1, read as the reverse complement.
ATACTTCCAATGGTCGCTTGAGAAGCGGCAATGTAGAGTTTGACAGGTCTACCATCCTTTGGCAACGTCATCACTGGAGTATTTGTCAAACATTGTTTGATGATGTTGAACACCTCTTGATGGTCTTTAGTCCAAACGAAATCTTCCTCTTTTTTGAGCTTAACCAGGGGTGTGAAAATCCACGTTTTGCCAGACAAATTTGCAATAAAGCGTCGCATAAAATTCACTTTCCCTAGAAAATATTGTAATTGTTTCTTGTTTCTTGGAGGTGAAGCTTCCAATATTGCTTTTGCTTTATTTTGGTCGATGGCAATCCCCTTTTTGTGAACCAGAAAACCTAATAAATTTCCTGCAGTCATACCAAAAGCACATTTTAAGGGGTTCATTTTCAAGCTATTCTTTCTCATTCTCTTGAAGGCTTTCCTTAAGTGTTCAAGATGTGTCTTTTGTTTGTCAGACATGACAACCACATCATCTATATAAACCTCCATAAAATTGCCAATGAATTCATGAAAAATGGTATTCATGACTCTTTGATATGTCGCTCCAGCATTCTTAAGCCCAAAAGGCATGACTACCCATTCATAAGTGCCTAAAGCACCAGGGCATCTAAATGCTGTTTTCGACACATCTTTTTCAGCAATAAAAATCTGGTTATAGCCAGAGTAACCATCCATAAAGCTAAATATCTCATTACCTGCTGTCGCATCAATTAGCATGTCTGCTATGGGCATATGATACTCATCTTTTGGGGTCGCATTATTTAGATCTCTAAAGTCTATACATACCCTTAGTTTGCCATTCTTTTTCATCACAGGGACAATATTGGAAACCCAATCGACATACCTGGCCGTACGAATGAATTTGGCTTTGAGCAACCTCTCGATTTCTTCTTTAATTTTGGCCATTACCTCAGGTGCAAATCGTCGAGGTGCTTGTTTGACAGGTCGACTGTTTGGTTTCAAGGGTAGTCTATGTTCGACTAATCGACGACTCAATCCAGGCATTTCGTCATATTCCCATGCAAAGCAATCCCTAAATTCTTTGAGTAACTCGACGAATTCTTCTTTGAAATCCTTTGGCAATAGCTGGCTCACGTATGTTGGTCTTGTCTCACCATCTTTGCCTAAATTGATTTCTTCAAGAGGATCCTGCACTTCACAAATTTTATTTCTACTCCTAAGGTTGTTAGATAAAACAGAAGTATTCTCAAATCCTAAGGGTTCAAAGTCGTAAATACAGTCTAATAATGCACCATCAGTAGTGCATGCAAATTGTTCGACCATATAGGCCGACAAATGAGCCATCTGGCTCGACAAATCCATTAACTAATCCAAATCTGGGACCGTTTCGACCCCGGTCCTGGGTATCAATGTCAAGCCTTTATTTCCAAGAATGCATTTGTCAATCTTTTCTGGGTCGAACTCAGCTTCGACCTCCAAAGGCTTGATCTTCTTATTGTAGATCTTGATGAAGTCTACATGCAATTGCTCGACATAGCAGAAACTATTATCAGCTCCAATCTCTTCGATTCCCCCTTCTGGATTCCAAAGTATGAGCTTTTGGTGCAGCGTCGATGGAACAGCTCCTGCCCCATGAATCCAGTCGCGTCCGAGCAAAACATTATAACTTGCTTTTGATGGGACAACGACAAACATTGTCTTTCGACTAACACTTCCTACCTTAACATCAAGCATCACAACTCCTTTGGCAGCAGAGGACTTCCTATTATAATTAGTTACAGCCACATTGGTTTTTACCAAATCTTTGCAATTCTTGCCAAATTTGACCAGCATAGACTCTGGCATCAAACTGATAGCTGCTCCTCCATCAACCAGCACTCGGTTGATCATCTTTCCTTTAATTGTCGCCTTGATATGCAAAGGCCTTAAGTGAGCTTTAGTCATTTCATCAGGTTTCTCAAAGACTCCATCACCACAGAAATCTTCATAGACAAAGACACATTCATCTCCGACAATAATATCTTCATAGTCATCTTCCATTTTAGCATATGTCCCTTCAACGGCATACTCTGCAGGTAAAACAGAAACAACTCCAACCAAATGTGCGTTAAAAATGGTATGTAAGTCATCATTAAAACCAGTTTCAAAATTATTTGTCAACAAGTTTTTTTCAGTGAGTGGGTGGTATTTTGGCACCACTTTCCCACTTTGCTCAATCTTTGACAAGGGATGATACTCAGAGACCATCTTGTCATTCTGACCGGTTTCAGAATGTGCAGTTGGCACTTCTTGTGTCGAAGGCCTTTCAGTAACCTTAGACAACTGATTCAGAAGATTAGATGATATGGACTTCTTGTCTTGTACTACATCTTTTAAAGGAATAACACCTTTGCCTTTGGGGGACTTTGGCTTACTCACTTGGGAAGTAGTTCGACTATCATTTTTTCTTTTATCAACCTTCCTCCAAACATAAGGATTAGAACCCATCCTTTGTCCTTGATTATACCTTCTCCTTGGTCTCCTTTTCTTTCTTGAAAATGAAGCCTCATCTTCAAGGTGGACATTCTTGATCCATTGGTTTTGAACAACCTTGGCTGGAGGGACACGGGTTCGACTTGTCATGTTGTTAGGCTTTCCATCCATCATCATGACAGTCTTCATTTTTTGATTAACTTGTCCTGTTCCAAGTTTCAAAAACTTAGGGTCAAAAGGACCAAAGTCAAATTTCGACTTACCTGCTACTTTTCTCTTCAGTTCTAGATTCTCTTTTTCTTTCTCAGCAATCATTATTTCAATCCTTTGCTTCTCATAGGTCGCAGCTGCAGTAGGGTCGAATATAGCACTGCACCTTGGACAGAGAGAAACATCTCGACAATTATTCTTTTGTTTAATCAGGAATGTCAGAAGGTCTTCCACTGCCTTTGGGTAGATTATTTGTTCGACGGCGTCGAAAAAATCAAGTTCGTAGTCATGTCGAAACTTCTTTTCAGCTTCGAGGTTTGACATCCTAATCCAGCAACATTGATGTCGAGAAAAGCTGGCTCGACGAAGTTTGAATTGACATGAAAAGGGTCAGCGTCAACTTTCATGGTCTTTTCTTTCCCTTCAAATGTCAAAGGTCCTTCATCAATTGTTTTTTGGATCAAATCCCTGAAACGAACACAACTGTTAGTAGCATGTCCAGTCGATTGATGAAATTTACAAAACTTTTGTCCTTTCAATTCTGAAATTGAAAGGATCTTTTTTCCTTCAGGGAGAATTATTTGTTTGTCTTTCAAAAGTAAGTCAAATATTTAGTCAGCCTTAGTAATGTTGAAAGAATAAATTTTTTATGATGGTATCTTCTCCTTGTTTTTGGATGGCCTCAAAGACTGACAAACATAGGTCGGTCCTAATTTCAATTCAGCCACGTTATCTTCGTCACCATCGCCTTCGACCTCATCGTCAGATTGATTGACTTCGACATAAGCTACCTTTTCGAGACGAATTGTTTTATTTCTCATCCTTTCTTTTTCCCTTTTGAATTGCTCAATTTGACGAACTTTCTCTGCCAATTGGCCTAGGTCTATGAATTGAAGATTGATTAGTTTCTTCCTAATATCAAAATCTAAACCATTGATAGCCATCTTAACAATCTCAGATTCTGGTACAGGAGTAAAACATCTATTTCTAGCACTTTTGAATCTGACTAAATAATCATCGACAGTTTCTCCCATGAAACGTTGAATAGAGAATAAGTCAGTCAAGCTTACTTTGATTTCACCTCGAAAAAATTGACTATGAAAACTGCTTTCTAGTTGGGCCCATGTCAAAATAGAATTGGGCCTCAAATTCGAAAACCATGTGAAAGCATTTCTTGTCAAAGATGAGGGAAAGAAACGCATCTTCAAGGGTTCATTTGATGCTATTTCTCCTATCTCAATGGTATATCGAGCGATGTGCTCGACAGTTGATTCCCCATTTTCACCAGAAAATTTTGTCAAGGATTTGGGAATCTTCCAACCTCTAGGCACTTCGGCCTGTTGAATGTAATCTGGGAATGCAGATACAAATAGAGGTTGATTGGCAAAGCCAACATTAAAGCCAAATCTGTTTAAAACAGTTTCGACAGCACGTGTGATGTTTTGATTTTGTTGAATATTCTAAATTTGACGTGCATTATTATGATTATGCTGATGATGCCCCCCTACATTTTGTTGTCTAACCTTTTGAACTTCATTGTCAGCATCTTGTCCTCGACAGACTAGATTGACAATTGGGTCGACATGATTGTTTTCATTTAGAGGTTGGTTATTGATTTCATGGTAGGGATCATTTGGATTGTCATCCAAAGTGATGGCTTGGGCCATTCGTCCCATTTGTCGAGTAAATTGCTCGAATCTTGTGTTATTTGTCTCAATCAAAGGCATCAATACTGTCGCCATTTGTTGAGTTAGCATATTGACAAGATCATGGTGACTCTCGTCAATTTGTTGTCTAAACATAGCCATTGAGTCGACCGTGTTTGTAGGAGTCCCTGTCACACCTGTTCTAGGTATATCAGGGAAAATCAGGCCTATGTTTGGTTGTCTTGTAGTAGTTGGGTCTGTCGAAGACATATTCCTCACTCTAACCACAGAACGGCCTACTAAAGAAGGGCTGACAAAACTAAACTGTGGCAAATGTGTACCAAATTGTGGCAAACTAGTCATGATTGGCATAGTTTGTGTAACATCCTAATTTTTAACCTAATACTCTAGAACACATCAGGCTAATCGTTAGGTTATTACTTCTTAGTCTTATTCTTTTATGAAAATACTTAGCGAAAATACTGGTAAATTTTTTTTTTTGAAAATATAAATCAAAGTGAGAGCCGCGTAGGACGTAACAAAGACTAACATATATAAAAGAGATCTCATATCATTAATGGTCACAAAACACAAAGGTTGTTCATTACATCACAACAAGATCATATTATCCTAGGTACATAATTTACAACTATCATAGTCCTATTATCGCTTTAACAGAAATACACTTCTATAATTTATAAAAATAAAGCGGCATCTGCGCGTGTCCATTGCATCCCACCAACCCGACTCATAGTGTATGATTCATGCCCATGCTTTAGCAGAAATCACGAACCGCGTCACGAGATACGCCATCATCTTCGTCTGGAGACGACACGAAAGAAAAAGAGAGGGGGATGAGAAACTTATTCAAGATTTTCAGTAGGGAATTCCGACTCCAACACATGTGTCATCGTCGTCATCCCCAGCCACTTCGGTTTTAATTATGAAAGAGGTGTTCATACATAAGGTTTTGTTTTAAACTTTCCAAAGCTATTTATCAGAAGTGGGTGTCTTTTAGTATGGGTCTTAATTATACGAATTCCGCAGATATTGGATGAATGCATGGCAATACATTATGCGAGCAAATCAATAAATCACAACATCAAGTAACAGATAAGCGGCATAAAAAGTACAGAACTTTCCTCTATTCTTTTCTTATACTTGAACTTTTAAGTTCTTCTCCTCAAGAACCACCTTCTTTTCTCGTCACCGAAACCAACCATAAACACCAGTGCCCGGCGATATTTATACGCATCACCAAAACCAACCAAATACACCCTATCGCCTAGGATTGAGCTCAACCAAACGAGCCCAAACCTAACTAGTCATCACTAAATTTCTAAGAGGGCAAAGAAGGGGTAACTTAGGATTAGTTCTTTCTTTAATCATGACTATGTGACTTGAAAAGAGACATCGCATCTCTTTCCTCACGTTCGAACTCTTGAGTTCTTTCTCTCAAAGACCACCTTCTTTTCTCATCACTAAATTACAACCATAAACACCAATGCCCGGCGATATTCATACCCATCACCAAATCCAACCAAACACACCCTATCGCCTAGGAATGAGCTCAACTATGTTTATACTCATCACCAAATTATTCTCATTATCAAGTCCAACCAAATACACCCAAATTCAACCGTAAACACCCATATTGCCTCAATGAGCTCAAACCTAACTAGTTTTCACTAGATTTTTAAGAGACCAAAAGAAGGGGTACATACTCTCTCTCATTCAATTCTCGCAAACATGGTAGACATAACATCTCAACAATTCATAATCAATTTCTACATCATCATAGCATCATCATAAAAGATCACATCATCATAACACATATAAATAATGCTTGTGTATCACACATCACACCTCATATATCATCACATCATGCATATCAACATATCATACTTGCATTACCAAGCTAAAAGCGAGAAAATCTCTTAATGTCTTATGCATTGACCCTTAAGGTCCTTCACTCACAATCTAAGTTATAATTCATCATATCCTAAACTCTCGGGTACCTATAGGCTCATATCTAAGTATTCCTCACTCAATACTATAATCACAAACATTTCTAAACCTCAAGAATGCACGATCTGAAATTCTAACTTTACGGATACCTAGGAGTCACCACAATGGCCCTTTCTAAGTTCGGTTTGCTCCTAAGGCATCAAGATTAAGTCCTACACCAATTATGAGTCATTCCTACACATTTAAACTAATTTAGATCCATAATTACCATTTCTAAATCTTGCTGGACAGAATCCAGAAAAATCAATTACTAAGGGATCTAGAACTCTCAAATTAATTCTTTTCTAGTTGCTAACTTCTCTTATCTTTTACGTATGAATTTTAACATTAATTATACACAAACATACTCATATTATCATCATCAAAACAGTATAAATAGTGAGCACATCAAGGCAAGGCAGAACTGAATTCTTCTCCAAACTAGCAAGGCATAAACTTGATTTCTAGAACACATAAAATGCTAGTTTCTCTTGGAACTTTTTTCAAACTTTCAAAACTCATTTATAAACATTTTTAACATTTAAAATCATCAAAATATTTATGAGGGCAGTAGCTAAATCAAACTTGTCTCGAGAGGTCCTAAACTCATAAAACTTAGTTCTATGTATTCCTTGAACTCATAAAAGCTTAGAAAAATTATAAAACATAGTTTTCATTACTCGTACACAATAAACCTCTTAGGGGCCGAAAACATAAGCTAAGGAAATACAAATTTCAAGCCTTTGTTTGAGATAATAAAGGGTAAGTCTATGAGCTCTAAATATCTTAAGTTGTAATATAAAGGTAAATATGCAATGCACTTTATTTTAGTCTTTATTTAGAGGTGAGGACATAAAATAAATATGCTATGCAACTCATTATTATCTTAGAGATTTAGTGAAAGCATAAACATAAATATGGAGATGCAAGTTCATTCTTTAATCTCAAGCATTTAGTGATGACATAAAATGTAAACATGGATGTAAAGTCTTTTATCTTAACTTAGAGCTCATATGAGACTTTTAAAGAGAAAAACAAATCTCAACCCAACACTTATCTCATCACAAAGAGAACTTTAGAGTTCTTGAACCAAGTTCTCAAAGGAACTACATGGTTCTTGAACATCATCATCAAGCTCAAAAAGAAGTAAACTTTAGAAGAAAACAAAACTTTAAAGAAGTAAGGACCAAAACAATATTATTTTTAGGGATGAAATAAATATAAGAACACTTTAAAATTTTTAACAAAACCTTTAAAGGAAAGCACATGGAGGCTGAATCATATAGGAAGGAAAAAGGGAAGAAAAACCAAAACCTTGCTAGATCAAGAAACAAAACTCAAGCTTTAGAGGTTTCTTTGAGATGAACTCAAGGTCATCATCTAGAAACTCTCATCATCAAGCTATCATGTTTAAGAAGAAAAGGCCAAGAGGCCGAAATGGAAAAAGAAAAGGAATATAAGGGAAAGCTCAAAAAGAAACCAAGAGAAAACTAGAGAAAACAAATTTTTTTGAGTAAAACAAAGTTTGAAAAGAAACTCCCTACCAAGTGTGAAGACAAAGGCTTGATCTTTGAGGTGAGAATGGAAAGGAAAGCTCCTCCTAAAGTGATGATAGTGCTTCAGCCTTGTGGAGAGAAAAGGAAAAGAAATGTGTTCTTGGTGAGCTTGTGTTTGAGAATGGAAGTTTAGATGTTTGTATGATGATCTAAGGTGGTGGGATGGTGTTTCAAGGCTGTGAGATGATGATTCAAAAGGAAAAAGAAGAAGATGAAGAAGAAGAATGCTCTTGAAACTTGAGAGAAAATGAGAGAACTAACAAGAATGCTTAGAAATCAAAACTTAGCAAATGAACAAAAGTGTAGCAAAGTTCATCTAGGCATGGTATTTATAGAGAAGGATAAGGGTGAGTGTGTGGAGGAGAATGAATCCTCATGGAACATGAGGTAATGCATGTGTGGAGGAGAATGAATCCTGATAGAACATGAGGTGAGAGAATTGCATTTTGATGGCATGGTGAAGTATGGTGGTGAGTATGGCTTCAAGCATAATCTTTGGAGTGTGAAATAAAATTAAATTGTGATAAAATGAAGTGTGAATTTTGGCCAGGTCTGATGCAGCAAGGGAGGAGGGAGTTTTGGTCATGTAATGTGTTAGTGATGTGTTTAGGGGTGTATTAGCTTAGGTGCAAGGTTAGGAGTCATTAAGCGTAAGTTTAGGTGACTAAGAATGTGATTAGGAACCTTTATGACATGATTAAGGAGTACTCATACATATTTAGGAGATTTTAAATTCATTTTATGAATAAAACAATGTAGACAAAATTCCATGATTTAAGGAATTGGAGAGAGAAAACACTATTCAAGATTACATGACTAGGAGTCTTGAATTTAAAATAGGATTTTAAGTTGTAATTAAGAACTTTTAGGTTCTAATAGACTTTAATAAATTATTTTGACTCAAGATTAATTATGGAAATTAATTAACCTTCAATAGAGCCTAATATTGCTTAGGTTTGCTTAATCACGTGATTAAGTGTAAAAACACGAAACTAGGGGCAAAATCATAATTTCGCACTAATTTCGCCTGGGACCTCCGGGACCAAAACTAAAGTCATAGTCTACATAAAAACGTCTTTTAAAACCATCTGGAGAAGTTTCGGGTTCATCCGGCACTTGCAAACGGGTAAAACACCGTAGGGGTGTTTTGGTCATTTTGACCCGAAAACTTGAAAAACGAGATTTTCGATCCCGAAAAGATACACGAGTCATCTAATCCCCTTCCAACATTGAGTTTGCCCTTCGAGTACTGCCGGATCGGCTTTCCTCGAATTCCGGGCTGAAAATAACCTCAGGGGCATTTTGGTCATTTTCACTCTAGCAGAAAATCAGGGCGTTACAGTTTGGCCCTGAAACAAAGGATTATGTGAATACACATTATTAAATACACCACTATTACTAACATTTGATGGATTCCCCGTATTTGGTGGATTTCCCATGTTTGACAATGTGGAAGGTATATACCCTGGGGGTATATATCCTGGAGGAAAGCCATATGGAGGCCACATTGTAGTGGTAGTAGCCATATTTGTTTGAGGCATATTTTCATGTGTCTGACTAACTGGAGTCAAAACAGGCTCTAATGTACTAGGGGGATTGTTTTCTCCCTTATTCCATCTTCTGACAAGGACGATGCTCTTGACGTATTTGACACTATAGTGCCACTACGCAAGCGCATATATTTTGTTTGACATGATTTTTATTTCTTTTCAACCAGTAGTCCCACCTGGCATGCCAATTTGTTTATTGCGGATTTTGACACTTATATTGTCAGCAATAAATAATTAACAATTTCCTTGTGCAGGAGGCCAAATTGTGCTAAACCAGGCGTATATCGACAAACTCCAGGAGTTTGGATGACAACCTTTGCTTTTCAGGATCTCAATTCGGGGAGCGAAAAGCTACTCCTCTTGGGTTCTCTACCGAAGAAATCTAGTGTCAAACTTGTTTTTATGTAATAAAGATAGAATGTAGGATGATTCGTATAATAATTCATGTGTGTTGTGAATGTAATGTAAAATTGAGAAATTAAACGAAGAAAAAGAAATGCAGAAAGTAAATTAATTAACAAACTGAAGGTAAAGTACAGAAATGACAAACTGAAGATGAAATGCTGAAATTATAAAGAAAAGGAAATCTAATCCTATGAAAATGAAAGAGAGGGTTGAGAACAATACTCAGTAAACTTTGGACTCTGTGCAGTCATTGGAGACGTTTTTAGAGTGAGTGTATGAGTGAAAATTTCAACCCCTTACAATTTGTACAGAACTAATATTTATAGACAGCCTAGGACTCTAAGATTTTGACACTTGTCTTCTGGCTGCCCTTGGATGTTGTCCACGTGGCTTTGATAGTTATTTTCTTTGTCATTTGCCCTCTGCCAATACTTTGTCACATTCTTGTCAAGTTTCAATCAGTAACTGCTGGTAACCGTCAATAACCGCTATTTGACGAACCCATGCAAAGCAATTATCTTGCTATATACCTATACCAATTATCTTGCTGGTAACTGTTAATAACCGTCAATTTTTACAAACATACCATAAGTAAAGAGAGAGTATCATAAATAGTTGATGTATGAATAAATGCAAAAGAGAGGGGAAATGAGTAATGTACATGCAATAAAGAACAAATGTGGAGGTGGAGTATTCTCATTGTGGTGGGGATAAATGTTCCCCAATTAATTTGAAGAAAAAAAAAAGTTGCAGTATGTCAACAAAGTATTTTTATATTGCTATATACCTATTCCTCCAAAAAAATGTGAACCTTTTTTGCCCCTTAGAATATTCTTACGATAAGTTCTTGCTTGCTTTTGTTGGATGTTTTCAAAATAATTGTCATTGTCCATGATTTCTGGGAAACCTATCACAAAATGAATATTGTATAGCATGTGATCAATGACCGCATATTGGTAGAAACTAATAATGCTTAAGAGAGTAAAAGAAAATGCTCATGAGACATGCTTGGCCACACCATATACTATATCATTAATCTAATATAAATAGGTAAAACAATGATTGGCTATTATGCACCTGTCAAATAAATATTAGGATGTCTATTGATACTTGAAATCTACATTCTATAATCTATAATATATGATACATAATTAAATATTGTCTCATAGATTATGTATTTTAGTTGATAGTGTTTTCTAAATTGATTGCATTGAAAATATACTTTTTATTATTATTAAGAAATATACTTTGTAGAATAAATAAAGAAATTGTTATCACAAAAAATAAAGGCAAAATATATTGTTATTATTATATTATATTATATTATACATATAATCTATAATATCCATGTATATTTCTATCTATAACTATCTATATCCCTATGATTATGATTATTTAAAAAATACCATGTATGTGTCATAGTTGGAATTATATATTTTTTTAAAAAAAGATGTTTTCACAATAACAATTGCAAAATATCTTTTCTATTGGTTATAAAAATATCATTTATTCAAATAGGATTATTAAAAAAATCATGTATGAGTCATGCAATTAGAATGATCTCTTCTTTCCTTTAAAAAAAAAAAAAATCTATGACAACACTTATTTGTGAAATCACCCTAGAATTAATTGTTATACAACAATTAATTATTAGATAGCCATATCTTATCATGCCTTGATATATATATATATATATATATATATATATATATATATATATATATATATATTATCACAAAAAATAAAGAAATTATTATTCAAAGATATATTATTATTATTATTATTAGTAGTAGTATAACTATAATGTACAATCTCTATATATATTCCTTTCTATATCTATCTATATCCCTATAATTAGGATTATCTTTTTTTTAAAAAAAAAAAAAGGTTTTTTTCACACTATTACTTTCAAGATATTGGAATTAGTAATGTAAACAAACTTTTGCAATATCTTTTTCATGTTATTACTTGTGAGTACAATGCAAGATATCTTTTTCACATTATAAACAATTGCAAAAGAGAGGTGGAAGGAGTAATGTACCTGTAATAAAAAACAAAGGTGTAGGTGGAGTATTCTCATTGTGGTGGGGATAAATGTTCCCTACTTGATCTTTTTTTTTATATATAAAAACCAACACTTTCAGCATGTCAACAAAATATTTTTATGAATATATGTAGGACATAAAGAAGAACACCGTTGATAAAGATGTGAAAAAAATCGAAAGTTGCTATGTACCTGTTTCTCCCAAACAATGTGAACCTCTTTTGCTCCTTAGAATATTCTTGCGATGGGTTCTTGTATGTTTTTGCTTGATGTTTTTGAAGTAATTGTCATTGTCCATTTTTTCTAAAAAACATATCGCAAAATGAATATTATATAGGATATTCACAATGACCACACTTGTAGACTCTAATAATGTTTAAGAGAGTGGAAGAAAATACTCATGAGACACAATTGACCATACCATGTACTATATCTATTAATCGAATATAAATTAGTAAAATAATGACTGGGTATTATGTGTCTATCAAATAACTAGGATCTATATTGATATCCGAAATCTATAATTTATAACATACAATAAATAATAAAATATTTTTTTCATAGACTATCCTTTTTAATTGATAGTGCTTTCTAATTTAATTGCACTGAAAATATATTTTTTATTATTATTGATTGAGGAAATATACTTTGTAGTCTAAATAAAGAAATTATTATCACGACAATTAAAGGCAAAGATATTATGATTATTAAAAAATTATATATGAGTCATAATTGGAATTATCTTTTTTTTAAAAATATATATATTTTTCACGATAACAATTGCAAAATATTTTTTTTGCTATAAAATATCATTTATTCAATTAGGATTATTAAAAAAAATCATATATAAGTCATCCAATTAGAATTATTATTACTATTGCTGCTAGTACTACTGTATCATATTATATCAAATCATATTATACCAACAATCTATAATATATATATATATTCTATCTATATCCCTATAATTACTATTATTAAAAAACATTAATTGAAGTTACCTTTTTTTTATATAAAAAAAAATCTTCTTCACGTTAACCTTTGCAACATATCTTCTTCTTTTTTTTATAAAATATATCATTTGTTCAATTAGGATTATTAAAAAGATATCATGTATGAGTCATGCAATTAGAATTACCTCTTGTTTTTATTTTTTTAAAAAATCCTTTTCATAATAACAATCATTTGTGCAATCACCCTATTAGATAGCAATATCTCATCATACTTTGATATATATATATAAAATCTATACTTATAATAATAATATAATAATAATAATACAATTTGCATATAACATATAATATATGATATTGTGTATATTTTTCAATTGATATATATTATTGTATGAATGAATGTTTGGCTCCAAAAAAGAGCAAAAGACTAGGTTTGTTCTTTTTATAGATATGCAAGTCATAGATAACACCTTTTATTTTTAGAGGTGGCTATTTACTTTGTTTAACTTTAGACATGACAAATGCTTGCTTTCATTTCAATCTGAAATAGATCAATAAAAAAAATGCTCCTCTATAAATTTCTGAGACAAATTCATCTCTTTTCTATGATCAGCCTAACGAAATCCATCATTAAGTATCAAACAAATTAGAATAGTTAATCATAAATTGATGCACTATATTCTATTTTAATTAGACTTGTTAATTAGTAGTAGTATGATCCAAATGCAATTAACAAATTTTTACTCTACGCTTAAATCAGTAATTAAATATAGGGATTGAATGAGCAATAAGAGTCGCCATTTCTTTCTTTATCCGATATTATGGTTACATAACAGATCAAGGAATTCCATGGATGTGATAAAATGAAATCTCATAACTATGGATCAAAGATCCTGCATGCGATAATTAGTTCTTTAGTGTTTGACATGTCAATCTATATTCAATTTTGACAGCTATGACTAATGCTTTTGCTTTCAACTCATTGAACACAACTTTGCACCTTTTAAATATTTCAACTTTCTTTCTACCATTTCATAATCATAAGGATGAACCAAAAATAATAAGGAAGTGCAGTAAACTTGATTGGTAATATCTAATCTAAAAGAGCATCCAAAGAGCACACTAATCTCAGTATATGTGAACATGATTAGAATTAAAAGTCAAGATGACCAATAATAAAATATCTTAAATAATTATCATAAAATACATAACTTGTCCACAAATATAATGCCTAAGACATAATAACTTTTAGATATTTGAAACCATAACAAAGACAAACTGTCTACAATCATATTTGATTAGTAGACTTATTAAACTAACTAAAAAAATGACACAACAAAGATGAACTGTCTACAACCATTTATGATTAGTAGACTTTTTCATTTAACTAACAAAAAAAAGACAGCAAAATCCTAATAAAACTTAGCAACAATCACTCCTTCTCAATCTTATCAGATTTCAACTTGTTAGTTGACATCTTTCCATCTAGTCTAACATGCATTTCATTGGACACTCTTTTTGCAAGGGTGCTCCACTTTCAAATTGATCAAATTCCTTCATCAAATCCTGCATAACAAAAGAAAGAAAAAAGAGTATTTGAATGGAGTCCCTCGGAGAAAAAAGAAAGAAAATGCATAGAACAAAAATAATACTAATCAAACATGTCTAAAACAACACCTTAACATAGGAGGAGGAGGAGGAGGAGGAGGAGGAGCACTGAGCATCACAAAGATCTAAATTCAAGGTCTTTTCACCAAATGATATGCTAGTTGTCAAATCAATCTATAATGCAATTGAATATATTCAATGAGATGACACTAAAAATATGGAAGTTTAACAAGTAAACTGGGCATGTTAAAGTTTATAAAGGAAATCAATTCAAACCTGAGCAGTAAAAAGGTATGATTCATATCCTTGAACTGTGTGATGATTGAATCATTAAAAAAAATGTCAAGGACACCATATTATGGTTCTAACTCATTGAAATAGCTATTCTTAACCTCAACCTTGAAAAATGAATGATCTATCAATCAACATTTGTTGAAATGCTAAGGGTTGACTTATGTTCAAACCATCCTCTTTTAAAAAAAATTAAATAGTAATTAGTTGATATATTATCATATGTTAAGCTAAAGTAACATGTACTATCTCCTACATTTATAAATTTATGCCAATATATTTCATTAAACCTACATTTTCAATAGATTTTAACATCTTATACAGGACTTGTGCAATAATAAGCATCCAAAGTTTTCAAATATCACAAAAGTTGCACTATCCATAGCATCAATAAATCTAACAATAATTCTGTACCTGTTTGTAATGAAATACAAATGAATATAAACCTCATCCTAAAGTTATTTCTTTAAAGTTAAATAGAACAATCTTGGAATCACATTCACCACACGCTTTTTGTACTTATCACAGTAGTAAGACACCTAATTGAGGAACCACTTCAGTACCACATCTGCATGCTGCAATAAACTAATTAGCTCCACCATCGACACCTTTAATTGTAGCATAGACAACATAATCACCATCCTTAAAAAGAAAAAAAAACCCAACACAAAAGAGAGTGCATTAATATTTGAACTTTCTATTTGTGACCCAATAAAAAATAGCAATTGAATCTATAACTATGTTAAGATTATAAAAGTATCAATAGCATAGGCTAAAAAGGAACTCACTTCTCTATAGTCTTTCAGTTCTTCAATTGTTATCCTAGGTGTAACCTTGAGGAATTCATCCTTAGGTTAGTAATAGTGATTGGATATTTCAACATTTGGTTTTTTATAATTGGTTCTAACCATGTCTAAAAATTTAGATATAACCTGTGTATCATGACATATCTTTGAAACCTTAAATAAAGGTTCAAGATGGCTTATGAACCTTGTCTTAACCTGAACTTTGACGAGAAATTTCTTCTGAATCTGATAGTCTTGAAACTCTTTTGGATGCTCAATAGTTTCTCCATGGTCTTACGATTTTGTTATTTTTTCAGAAATAAAAGGCTTACCAAATAGAAAGGATAGCTCTTCATAAAATTTGTATTTAAAAAAAGAATAAAAGAATGCTCCACCAACTCAACCTTATATAGTATAGATGCAAAATTCTTAAACAACTCATCTTGAAAAAAAAAAGAAAAAGAATTATAACATACTATGTATAATTAAAGAAAGGGTTTATACCATACTGTTTCAGTTTTTTCTAGCAAGAATGAACATGGCATCTTTAGAATAGAAGATGCCTCATGATCAAATAACACAAAGATAGTGGAACCTAACTCATCCATGATAGATAGCTTAATTCAATACCTACAATAATAGAGGCATAAAATAAGAATATTAGCAATAAATTTTGATGACAAAATAAAAAAACTTTGATGCAAGATTTTATGAACAAACATATTTATAGCACTAACATAGAAGTGACATTCATAACATGATAGGAACAACTTTTACAGTAATACTCCTAGAGTGAGGGTTTATAGCCTTATTGCACTTGCAAGCTATAGACCACTAATCCTCATCATTGGTGACAGCAACAATAGTAGCATATACTATAGAAGTCATCCTTCAAAACAAAAATCTTGGTTAGTAAATATTCAGTTAAATGATTACTAAATAAATAATAGTATAAGAATGGAAGGTATAAAGTATAAATGATTAGTCAATGTTAATAATCTACACTTTATAAAATAGAGACATAAAAATAGAGATTTAACCTCTTTACAGTCTTTTAGTTCTCTAATCATCTTCGAAGGTATTGAATCGAGGAAATCATTTTCAAACGAATAAAATTGACCACCACACAGTAGAGAAATAGGCTGAGATTCAGATGATGTGCAACCACACTTGAAAAAATAGAAGATATGTCATTACGTAATGAAAGTGAATGATTATAAAATCAAAATCAAAATAATCATTTTGCAAGTAGATTGTGTACATATACTAACATGTTTTTGAAAGCACTATCCTCTGGCATATTTGGGTTAAATAGGAGCCTAGGACCATGTATGACATTTTGTAAAACGATTTTTCCTATGGAAAAATCAAAGGGATTAAGGAAGTTAAAGAAGGCGATAAAAAGGTCGAATAAAAATTTTGTGAAAATCACTAAGGAAAGAGAACAAGTAGGTTTAAGGATTTATACCTTGGAATGTTTTCACTTTAGCAAATTGTATTACTACCAAAGCCTATTCAATAGCTCCATTTGCCATGAAGTTTGTAACCATGCATGCAAATTCTCCAAAAAAGAGCAACCTCCAATTTCACACTAAACGAAAAAAATGAAAATTTGATTAGAAAGTGCATACTTGACAATAGGACTTTCTGAACAAAGAATGGATATTAATAAATAATTAAAATAGAATACCCTTCAACTTCCAACTGGATTATAATAATTTTTTGTTTTCTTTCCACCCTTATCTAACTCCCTCTCATTGCCCACAATAGTTGACATTCCCATAGTATCTAAAGCATTCAAGAGAATAGCACAAAGATAATATGGATGTAGTAGTATGGAATCATTCAGTATTAGAACTCAATTAAAAAAAAAGTTAAATTTAGTATTACTCAATATAAAACAAAATCAAAATTTAGAAATTACTTACTAAATAAGGGAAGTTCTGATTTGATTTTAATATATCATCAAAGCTTACAAGTTTGCAACCATATTGAGAAATGATATCATTGTTAGACTTGGTAACAGTAGTTCTCGACAGGAAGTTCAAACGAAACTCATGATGGATAGTATGAAAATTACCAGTATTTTCACCAACCCCAAAATATGCAAAAATGTAAACATGCCCTTCTTTCAGTTAAGATTTAAACATATTTACCAAATTCCTCCAGACAGAAGCATGTATAGTACATCTCCACAGCCCATACAATCAAAAGAAGTCAGTATCCAGACATCAAAACTAACGAAAGAATGATTAAAAAAATGAAACAAAAATTAGAGTTTGTGTGAGACTTACAAACTCATCCCAAAAAACCATTTCAATTGAGTTAATGGTTAATAGATTGCTAAAGCTTGGGAGAGTCCATAGCCATATCACCCGAACTTTCACTCTCCAGCATTGATGTAGAGGAGCAATTTTTGCCAAAGGATGGATAAGTTTCACCAAAGCAAAGGTCAATAAAAAGTGTGAATTAGACAACTAATGTCAAGGGATAATAGGAAGAAAGTGAATAAAGGTACGAAACAATGAATAAAAATGGCTAAAATTTATAGGAAAGATTGAAAGCCACCATGCATATCTTGATTTTTAAAGATTCAATAAAAAATCAGAATGCACAATTTCGGATTGTGATCAATTTAGGATTCAATCAAAATAACAATCCAAAATTAGTTTAGAAATTTAGGTATTTATGGTCATAACAAAATAAAAAAATGATGATCAGCTGAAAATTAAAAGATCATAATCCAATTGAAATCCTAATGGGTTAGGGATTTAGGATTCATGGTGAGAACAAAATAAAAAGTCATAATCAGATGAAAATAGAAAATCTTAATCAGATCAAAATATTAATTGAAAAGAATATCTAACATTCTTTGGGAATTTGTAAGAGTTCAAAGTTTATGACCATCCTAGGTGATCTGATTGCAATAGTCATCCCTTCTTTACTATTACTGTCTAACGCACAATAGGAAAAGCCACTAGAAACTTTCCTTTTTCTTGTTTTTCTTTCCTTTTTTTTAGTTTTTGTTCTTGGCAAATAGGAGGCTTCTTTGTTGATATAATTAAGGCACTCATCTTTTTAATTTTGTAGACAAATTAGAATAAATAAAACATTTATCTTTAGATAACCAATTTGCGATGAGTACGAAAAGATATTTTACAAATTTAATCGCTTAATGGTCCTCACATGCGCAGAGAGACATCTAAAGATTCATAATGTATTCTCGCTTAATGGGCCTTGTTAATATTTTTATCACCCCCAAAATATTTATATCTAATCCATTTTTCAGTGATACTTGATTCTATATTTTGTTTCCATTCTCAATGATTCTTAATTTTAATTGTCTACCATATTTTTAATGATTCTTAATCTCATGAATACATCTTAATGATTCTAATTTTATTGATTCATATCATTTTTAATAATTATAATATTTGATTTTATTAATAACTAGCGACTAGACAGGCACTGCCATGCCTGTCGAGTCGCCTTTTCTATTAGTGTTGACTCGACATTAAGAAGAGAGAAATATAAGGATAACTATCGATTTGCCAATTTATTTATTGGGAATTATTATAGTTTAGCGCTAAATATTACATATGACAATTTTATCAAAATAAGAATAAATATGTAAATATAGCATAACATGTCCAAATATCAAACAAAAAAGAATAAAAGAAATGAGTATTAATTTCACATACTCAAAATAATGTATTTTCTTCAAATGTCATTTCAACTACTCTTGATGGTACTCAGATTTAATTGAGAGGCCAAAAAGTGATCGAATATCTAAAACGCTCTTCATTCTACTGCATTATGTGAAAATAAAATATGGTTAGTATATTTTATTGTAAAATAAGTTTAGCTAAAATTAATTGAACTTTACATATCTAAAACTTTTCACCTTGTAAGGATTCTGGTTAACTCTATACATCTCATCATCGATAAATTGTTGTGTTTTGAAAAACTGCAAAACAAATTACATATTAGAAATAATAAACGTATTAGAAATAATGAACAAAATATATAGACCATACATGTTAACATGGTAGATGTCACTGAATAAACTATTCACCTAGAGAATACAAATATCCTATTTTGCATGAACTCTCCGATTCAAAACAAATGAATTTTGGTTAATATTATATTATGATATTTATTGCAATTAAATTTCGAGATATGCAAACTAAAAATTCATTATATTCTTATTGGTAATCCATCCGTGCACAAAATAACAGACATAGATACTCCTAAAGATATATTGCACCAAAAGCATTGACATGTGTTTAACAAATTAACTTAGCATGCATACGCAATAGAAAGACTCAAAGTATTATTGGAGTAGATGCACTGGTAGTTGTATCCAAATAAGTCCTTTGCTTTTTTTTTTAGCCAATTTCATATTTCTTTTTCATTTAATTCTTTTATGGCCTTCAAAACACTAATTAAAAGTGCTAAAAAGAAATAAAGAATTACTTTTTTTATAACCATTGTAAAGGCTCAATCTTAATTAGCTTGGCAAATTATTATCTGAAAACTATTTGTAATGCATGCCAGCCCTACAATATTTCAGTGGAACATGCTTACAATTACTCAAGGAAAATTGTAATTCTATTTTTCATCTCAACAGCTAGGTGAATGGATACATAGCAACAGGGCATAATCCCATAAGCCATATATAAAAGAGGTCAAGAATAGATACTTACCTTTAAGAACTCAGTGAACATCCATCTAATGACCGCTAATTTGATGAAATCCATAATGATTTTGAAAAGAGTTAATAGCCTTCTCAAATGAATGCAAAAGCTCAGTGCTAGAAGTTTTGCATGCTGAAATTTTTGAATGAGAATTACTATCCGACAAATGAAAGCAATATATGTGTATATATAGAGAAATTGGACAGCATACCCAAATTATTCATTCATTGTCATCTCAAGATATTGAACTAAAGATAGGTAATGAATTGCAGCTGTAATGTTTAATTAAATTATCATATTGTTTGAATTAGGAGAAAAAGAAGCAATAGATAAATCACACAATGATCATGAATCAGAGTGAAAGTACATTGAATTAGGTTATGCATACCAAGAGATGTCCTGCCCTGTGCATCATCTATATAAGTATATTGGAGCTGCTAGACATTTCATTGCATGTTAAGTGTTCCTCCTATTAGTGTCCCATTTTAACATGACATCCAAAGGTTTTAGTAATAAAAATTTAAACCACTTGTAAAGTATTGTGGCAACTAATTAAGTAAAAGTGAATGTTAATGTAAACTATGCAAAGTTAAACTCATAATGAAATGTGTGTATTTCATAAAGTACAATTTGAAATCCAAAATGTGTATATGTCATAAAGTAAAGTAATGACCAGACAGATTCAAGTAATTCCAACCTTACAAAAAATATTAGAGGAGTTAATCATAGTTTCCCCTATTAGATTGATAGACTTCTAAGAATATTAACAACTACACGGGGATATGTGGGAGTAAAGAAATTTAGTTTCCTGCCCATATTGCTGCAATAAGGAACCCAATCAAGTCAAAATGATATCAAATTATCTTATAATCAGCTAAAATTATTAGAAAAAAATAATTCTGCCCAAAAAAAAAAATGACCATGTATGAACCTATTACCCCAAATCCAACCCAAAATGTAGATGAAACACCGGAACAAACTTGCTTGTTCTTCATAAGCATTGAAGATAGGCACTATACGAAGTAAAAAGATTTGCTCATGCTATCACCAAAACTCAGTTTGCCTTGAGAGTTATAGAATAGAAATAGACCTTAGGATTGCAGTTTTTGAGATTAATCTCATTCCCATTCCTCTTTTAATATCAACCTCCTCTTACATCACAAAACTACTACACAGAACTACCTCACAAAGATCAATGTTGACTCCAACGACAAATGCAACTAACTTTGAGATCCTAAAATTGACTCCAAATGAAAATGAAAAACAGAGATTCCTCTAAAATAGAAACAAATTGAAAGCATATGCAAGTTAATCTAACCGATTCAGAGAAAAATAAAGAGAGAATTAGAATGACAGCGAAAAAGAATAAAAATCAAAATTATTTCAAAAACACCAATTACCAAACAAATCCAAACAAAAATGTGGACCTAGCTGGAAGGAACTGAAAAAAGAATAGAACAATTTCCGAAGCGCGAGAGTTCGTCCTTTAACTTCTTCACCTGAATCAGAAAAAAAATAAGAGAAAATAAATGATTAACATAAATGCACACACTTATAAAGAACGAATTAATGATTCATCACCAGAACAAACGCACGCACACGCAAACACGGGGAGAGAGATGAATGAAAGTGTAGCAATTTTGGGGAAAACCTAAGGGAGGAAAGGCGTTCTTGATTTGAGGAAAGAGTGAGTCCCACCACAGTCCACGGTGACAGAGAGAGGATTGAGGGTTAAGAAAGGAGTGAGAAGTATTGGAAAAGAATGGAGCGAGTTATACAGTGGTTGAAGAGGGAAACCAAAATGTTTTGGTGTTTATTTTTGTAGAGGTTTAGAACCTCTGTTATTTCAAGTAAAAGCCTCTGCAATCAAGGCTTGTCACCGCCAGGTACAGAAATGCTTCATGCTTCATTCTTTCTAATCTCTGGTTTATTATTATTAGTATTCCAATTCAGTGAAAAGAAAAAACAATAGAAAAAGGAAAGACAAACCTGAAATTTCAAGGGGACAACAGTGAAAGGTTGTGAACTTGAATGTAAGAATCGATCCCAACGATGCAAACCTAGTAGACAATAATGCAATCCATAAAAAAGAATCATAGGAAATATGAGGGAAAAAAAAGGAATGAAGTTGGACCATTGTCCACCTTCCTTATGAACGAACCAGAGAGTGAAAGTATGGTGCGCGCTTTCAACGTCCTGCCACCGTGCCACTCAACCTATCATCTCCGTCATTGATGCCCCATGATCCCTTTCCTTGACCTGCCTGTCATTCCTCTTTTTCCGCTGCCAGTAGCGCCTTCCTCTAGCAATGTCATGTTGGGCCACCGTCATCTCTGCCAAGGCTCTGGTCACATCATGTCAGGATCAGAACATGCAGAGCAGTTACACCGCATCGTCCCCCAGCCACCATAAAGGGGAACCAAGCCTTGAACCATTGGCGTTGCCGCCTCTGCTTCAAATTAGGGATTAGCTGTCTTGAAGAATTGATTTAGGGAGTTAGGATGAGATGTTTGCTAATGGTGAAGAAGAGGAGTCGAGGAATGAAAAAAAGGAAAGAGAATAATCGAGTAAGGGGAGTTAGAAGGATGGAGGAGCAGTTGCACGAAGAGTGCTAGGAGTGGAAACTATCAAGAAACGTGGAAAATACGGGAAGGAAAGGGTATATGGGATAGAAGATTTTTGTAAATTTAATCTCAACTTTGTGCGGACGTGAAAACTCATTTTAATTTACTGAGGAGACACCAAAAAACAGTTACATAACCCAATCCATTTTATATAATGGTATAGATTAAAATGTAAATTAAGTTACAAAAATCTATAGATATAAATGTTGAGAAAAGTGGGCCCTAAATCATTATATGAATTATGTGTATCCTAAAGTTTTGTATGAAAGACACATATAATAATTTCCATGAAATGACTCTCAAATATTATAATACTAGATATATATTAAAGTTATAATTTTTATAATTATAATTAGGAATTGCCACGTGCCACTTAGAACTGATTTAATTAGTTGCAAATCATAGATTACATTCTAGTAGGAATAACCTTTTTTTATTGTAATTAGAAATTTTCATTTGACACTTAAAGATAATCAAATTATAGTTATATATAGATAAGAGAAATAGATAGATATTGTTTTTATATGTGTTGAATGATAACACTCATATGGAGAATATAGCTGATGAGAATTAGCTCGAACCAATCTCAGAATGTTGAAATCTTTATCATGGCTTCAAATGGTCAAAGGTTGGGCTGGGGTTGTCTGAATGATTATTAATATATATTGATAGAAAGCTTAGAATGAGAGGTTTGATGTGGCAACTTGGGTATACCTGATTGAGGTTGTTTCTGTAACACTTTTTCTACCATAAAGCTATGCTTAAGCCATAACCTTATAGTAAGTTGTTGTTATTTATTAACTTTGCATAACTTTAGAGGTGTATATACAATATTAAATACGAGCCTGCTTTTGTGACAAAAATAAAACCTTTTCTCTTTGGGTCGCTAAATTTGAACATAAATAGTATATCAAGAATACATAATGTTATTGTTCAATGACGAGTCAATAGTAACCATAACTATGTCAAACCTTTACCCTGGGTCACACAGGAGCCCTTTAGTCTAGGTAGGGTACTACTCAAAATTTCATTAAAAGAAAATGAAAATAATAACTAAAATTCTCTATCATTGGTTCATCAAAAGGTCTGAACCGTGACTACCAACACTAGCTAGGGATCTCTGCAAAATAATCATCATCATTACAATATAAAAAAATGATAATAGCAAGAATGAGAATAAAAAATTCCTAATAGGAAAAACACTAGTCTACCACAAAGTGGCATTTGACATAATAATAAAATAATTAAAGTATCTTTGATTTATTTTGAAATAATTAGTTTTTCTTTATCCTTCTTTTATCTAACATAAAGTTTCTTAGATTTCTTGTAAAATAGTTAGCTTTGCTTATTATACAAGCCATCCTCAACTGTATAGTCTCATACCTATATAGTTTAGGATCCCTGTAATTATGGTTAATAAGATAACAATTCATTTGTTTGCTTTGTTACTTCTATATCATAGGCTTATTAATAACTTTAGGCTTGAGAATATAAGTAATAAGATTTTTTGATATACTTCTCTTGTGATGTATTGCCTATGCTATAACACCTTGTGTTATAACCTGATATAGTTCACTTGATATAGTACCTCGTACTATATCCTAACATAGATCTCAATGACATTCTCTTCTCAATACATCACTTTTATTTCAACGATGTAACATCTTGTGTTACAACGTGATATAGTCCATTTATTTGATTTCCTTTTTAACATGATCTTATTATTAAAATTTAGTCTTAATAATAGAACTCATATGATTCTTCTGATATACTTCTCATTGGATCGTATTGTCAATGATGTAATGTGACGCATTACAACTTGATCTAGTTCACTAGATGGAGCACATCTACTACATCTTATCTCAATAGCCTCACTATTCTCAGTACATCCCTTTCCTCATAATGATGTAACGCTGTCATGATTACAACCTGATATAGTTCTAAAGGCGTAACATGTCTGCTACTACCCATGGATAACTTTTGCAACTTGCTCCCTGATTACCTAGGTTATATTCCAAAAATGACGTATAACGTTTGCAACTTTTCCCCTCAAGCACCCTATCACCGTCGTTATTGTTAGTCCTACTACACTTACCCGAAGTCATTAGTTTCCTACCATACAAAGCAAAAGGCATTGAGTTGATCAGGCTCAATACAATGCTCAACATGATAGCTATTAACTACTTCAAAAGTAAGCTGTCATGCATATAAAGTTCTACTTTTTATCTTAGCAGATAAAATCCTATTACATGACACTAAAATTTCAGAGTATGCTTTAGAAGCAAGTCAGACCTTCCTCAGGCTCTAACAGGATGAACTGCTCTAATACCATTAATGCAACATCCTTCCTACCATAAAGCTAGACTTAAGCCATAACCTTATAGCAAGTAGTTGTTACTTGTTAACTTTGCTTAACTTTAGAGGTGTATATACAATATTGAATACGAGCTTGCTTTGTGACAAAAATAAAACCTTTTCTCTTTGGGTCGCTAAATTTGAACATAAATAGTATATCAAGAATACATAATTTTATTGTCTGATGACGAGTCAATAGCAACCATAACTATGTCAAACCCTTACCCCAAGTCATGCAAGAACCCTTTAGTCTAGGTAGGGTACTACTCAGAATTTTATTAAAAGAAAATAAAAATACTAACTAAAATTCTCTATCATTGGTTTATCAAAAGGTCTAGACCCTGACTACCAACACCAGCTAGGGATCTCCACAAAATAAGCATCATCATTGCAATCTAAAAAAAAATGAAAACAGGAATAAGAATCAAAGATTCCCAGTAGGAAAAACACTAGTCTATCACAAAGTGGCATCTGACATAGTATTAAAATAATTAAAGTATCTTTGATTTACTCTGAAATAATTAGTTTTGCTTTATCCTTCTTTTATCTAACATAATGTGTCTTAGATTTCTTGTAAAATAGTTAGCTTTGCTTATTATACAAGCTATCCTCAACTGTATAGTCCCATATCTATACAATTTAGGATCCCTGTAATTATGGTTATTTAGATAACAATTCATTTGTTTGCTTTGTTACTTATGTATCATAGGCTTATTAATAACTTTAGGCTTGAGAGTATAAGTAATAAGATTTTCTAATATACTTCTCTTGTGACGTATTGCTTGTGTTGTAACACCTCGTGTTACAACATGATATAGCACTTCGTGTTCACTTGATATAGCACCTCATACTATATCTTAATGTAGATCTCAATAGCATTCTCTTCTCAATACATAACTTTCATTTAAACGATGTAACATCTTGTGTTATAACCTGATATAGTTCATTTATTTGATTTCTTCTTTAACATGATCTTCTTATTAAAATTTAGGCTTAATAGTAGAACTCATAGGATTCTTCTAATATACTTCTCATTGGATCGCATTGTCAACGATGCAATGCCGTCACATTACAACCTGATATAGTTCACTAGATGGAGTACATCTACTACATCTTATCTCAATAGCCTCACTATTCTCAATACATCCCTTTCCTCATAATGATGTAATGCCGTCGCAATTACAACTTGATATAGTTCTAAGGGCGTAGCACGTCTACTACCACTCGTGAATCCATAAGCTTACCATCAAGCAATTGATTATTACATAAAGCCTGTTTTCTTGAATTCCCTCTCTTTGTGTGAGACTTATTTTCTTACGCTCCTTCTCTTTTTAAAGTTCGATTTTCTTATACTCTTCTTTGAGATTTCCTTGAAATCTTCTTAAACTCTTATGAGATTTTCTCCTTTAAGTCTCCTGAATTACTATGAGACTTTTCTCTTGAGAATCTCCTGAATTTCTTATGAGATATTCTCTTCAAAATTTTCTAAATAATTATGAGATTTTCTGTTCAAAATCTACTAAAGTCTTACGAGATATTCTGCTTAAAATCTCTTGAGTTCTTATGAGATATTCGATTTAAAAATCTCCTAATGTCTTATAAGATATTCTGTTAAAATCTCCTGAATATGTATGAGATATTCATATTCTGTTCAAAAATCTCTTAAAGTTTTATGAGATATTATATTAAAAATATATTAAAGTCTTATGAGATTTTCTGAAAAAACCTCTTGAGTTATTATGAGATATTCTACTTGAAATCTCTCTTTATTTTTTGAGATTTTTCTGAAAGAAAATAACTAAACATGTTATCAGATTTCTATAAAATCTGATAAACTTTTAGTAGATTTTCATACTAAAATCTGGTGCACTATTATGAGAATTTTAGCAAATTCTGCTAAATTTTTATGAGATTTTATACTATCTGAAACATGTAAAACTCCTTGGGTGGTAATTCTTATAAATTTCAAGAGAATAAACCAAGTCTCTTTGATGAACTTCAAACTTTTTCCTCTTTGATTCAAAAATCTCTTCATTTACTTAAAAATCTCTTATATCTATTAAATCAATTCTCAATACTCTTAATCAGTGCATCCTTTACATATACCAAACTCATATATATGAATCTTGAGAATAAATTTCAGATTTCATAAATACAATTTCAAATATATCTCAAGGATTTATATTAGCAAACTATCCAAACAATCACCAAGCAATAGACATAGATTTTTCCTACTTTTCTCCAAACTTTTTGCTAAACTTTTCTCTAGTTTTTCTTCTCTAATCCAAGGCTTAAACCCACTTTCCAGCCCTTGTATGATTTGTTGTTTGGATATGTTTAAAGATGAAAAATAAGGCTTTGGCTTGATTTTGATGTAGAGGAAGTGTTCTTGAAGTAGTTTTGGTGTTTATCTAAGAGAATCCTTTAGAATTTAGGTGTTTCAATGGAGTTTCAAAGAGAAAGAAATGAAGACATGAAGGAGGATAAAGGAAAGAACAAGGAACGTGAAGTCTGGAGCTAAACCGAGAAGGAATGTCACCTTTTTTCCAGTTTTTCTTTATATAATAAGACTTACTTGGAGACAAAGTAATGGATGTAACTATTTTCGAATCAATTTTTCTTGTATCTATATTGAAAATGTCTATGTTTATATGATTATCCTAAGTAATAATTATCTAGGATATGATAATTGTAACGCCCCGATTTTCTGCTATAGTAAAAATGACCGAAATGCCCCTGAAGTCATTTTTAGCCCGGAACTCGAGGATAGCCGACTCGACAGTCCTCGAGGGGCAAACTCAATGTTTGAAGGGGATTAAATGACTTTAGAATTGTTCCAAAAGCGAAAAGCCCATTTTCTGAGATTTCGGGTCAAAATAACCAAAATACCCCTGCTGTGTTTCACATGGGTACGAGCACCGGATGAGTCCGAAACTTCTCTAGATGATTTTAAAAGGTGTTTTTATGTATTCTATGACCCCAGTTTTAGTCCCGGTGTTCCCGGGCAAATTTAGTGCAAAATTACGATTTTGCCCCTAAGCATAGTGTTTTTGAGTTTAATCGTGTGATTAAGCAAACCTAAGCAATATTAGGTTTTAATTGATGATTAATTAATTTCCATAATTAATCTAGAGTCAAAATAATTTATTAAAGTTAATTAGAACCTAAGATTGCTTAATTTAAACTCAAAACTCATTTTTAAATTCAAGATTCCTAGTCATGGAATCTTGAATAGTGTTTTCTCTCTCTAATTCCTTAAATCATGGAATTGTGTTTGCAATTGTTTATTCATAAAATGAGTTTAAAATCCTTTAAATAAGTATGAGCACTCCTTAATTGAGTCTTGAAATTACTAATTACATCCTTAGTTATCTAAACTAATGCTTAATGATTTCTAATCTTGCACCTAATCTAATACACACCTAAACATATCATTAACACACAATTAGATGAACAATTTTCTCTCCCCTTGGCTGTCATGATCTGGCTGAAACCCATGCCCTAAAAATATTCATCACATGCTCAAATTCTTACACTTAAAAGGCCATGCTTACACCTTACATGCACCATACTTGATCATACTTTCACCCATGCTTGAATGACTAAGTGAATGACTAGATGGATTAGATATTTTTCCTCCATTTTCCTGCCCAAAACCATCAGCCCCTCCCTTACCTTCTAGAAGAATTATTTTAACTCAAATCAAAGAGGAAATACCATGTTTTGAACCATGTCTTAGCCCATACTTGTCATACTATTAACCATACTTTGAATGACAAATTGTAAGAGATATTTTCTCTCCCCCATTGCCCCAAAAGCTACGGCCAAGACCTCCCTTGGATGAGCCTTCATTGTTTCATTTTCTATAAATAGGTGTCTTAGATGAACTTGTGTTACTTTTGATCATTTGGTAAATTGGAGCATTTTAGCACTTTGTGAGTTCTTTCTTTTCCTCTCAAGCTTCAAGAAGCTTTCCTTTTCTTCTTCATCTTCATCTTCTTCATCTCCTCTTTGCATCATCACCTCACAACCTCAAACCACCACCTTAGATCATCCTTTAAACACTTAAACACTCAACCTCAAACACAAGCTCACCAAGAACACATTTCCTCTCTCTTCCTCTCCATAAGGCCGAAGCCACATCTCCACTCTAGGAGGAGTTGCTCTTCTCATTTCCTTTCAAGATCAAGCATTTTCATCTTCTAACTTGGTAGGCAGTTGCTCTCTAGTTTTTATTTTACTCAAAAATGAGATTTCTTTGAAGTTTCTCTCGGACTCTTTTTAAGTTTTCCTTGCTTTTCCTTTTCTTTCTTTTTCGGCCTCAAGCCTTTGATATAAGCATGATAGCTTGATGATGAGTGCCTCTAGAGAATGACCTTGTGTTCATCTCCATGAGACCTCTAAAGCTTGAGTTTTGTTCTTGATCTAGTAAAGTTTTGGTTTTTCTTTCCTTTCCTTCTCCTACATGGCTTCGACCACTGCATGTTTTCCTTCAAAGATTTTGTTAAAAATTATAAAGTGTCTCTATATTTATTTTGTATCAAGAAATAATGTTGTTTTGGTTCTTGTAGATCATTTCCTTTAAAGCTTGATGACGTTGTTCAAACCATGAGTCTCTTTGAAACCATGGGTCCATGAACACTAGAGCTTGCTTTACTTTGTTAAGATATGTTGGGTTATGTTTGATCTTTCAAAGTTTTGTAAGAGCTTTAGCAAAGATTAAAATGAACTTGCATCCGTGTTTATGTTTATGCTTTGCACATCATGTTTACTTTCCTTGCCATCACTAAATGTCAAGAATAATAAATAAACTTGCATTATCATATTTATATTTCAAGTTTTGCAATATCATGTTTATATTTCAAGTCCTCACCTAAATATTAAAGATAATAACAGGTTGCATCTCATATTTATCTTATGCTCTGACTTTATCTTCCAATAAAGGATAAAATAAGTGCATAATCATGTTTAAATTCATGTCATCACCTAAGAGAACCTAAAGCTCAAAGACTTGCCCATTTTATCTTGAGTAAAGTTAGAAAATGATTGGTTTTTTTGTGAACAAGGATTTCGGCCATGTGGTATAGGTGAGCCTAGTATGGGTTTCAACTAGCCACAAGGACCAACAAACTATGTTTTAAGGATTTTCTTAAGTCTAGTTAAAACTAGCATGAGACATCAATATATTTCTATGTATTAAAACTCCTTGAGAGTGAAATAAAATAGCTACTACCCTTGAAAGTATTTTGATGATTTAAATGAGGTAAAAGTGTTTACAAATGAGTTTATAAGTTCTAAAGGGGTTCCAAGAGAAACTAGCAATTTATGTGTCTTATAAATGAAGTTCTATGAATTATTTGATGGAGATGATTTCGGTTCTGCCATGCTTGGTTGCTCACTGTATGATGTTGTTTCCATGATGATAAAATGAGTATGTTCATGTATATTTGATGTTAGAATTAATTTGAGAAAGTTAAGACAAGTTAATAACTAGAAAGGAATTAAAATGAGACTTTTAGATCCCTTAGAAATGTAATTTTCTAGATTCTATCCAGCAAGGATAAAAATTAGAATCAATGGTTTATAAATGGTTTAAATGTGTAGGAACTACTCATAATTGGTTTAGGAATTGATCTTGATGCTTTAGAAACAAACCGAACTTAGAAAGGGTCAAAGTTGTGACTCCTACGTACCCGTAAAGTGTAAGTTATGGATTCTGCACTCTTGAAGTTTAGAATTGTTTATGATCATAGAATTGAGTGAGGAATACTTAGATATGAGCCTATAGATACCCGAGAGATTAAGTTGTGATAATAGACAACTTAAATGTCAGGTTAAAGGACCCTAAGGGTCAAAGCATAAGACATTATGAGATGTTGATGCTTTGAGTTTATTCATGTAAGTATGATATGATGATATATGTGTGATGAGATGATATATGGGCTATGATGAATGTTTCATTCGAGAGTTAAATCTATTATGATTTTGAAAGTTGAATGAGAAATGTATATGTGTTATGAGCTTGTGGCATAAAGTTGATTTGAAGAAAATTCGGTACACAGCTGTTATGCTGCCGAATTTCCATCAAATCTAAAGGACTTGAGAATGTTTATGAAGTATTATATGAGATTAAAACCCTGGGTGACACCGGTTCAGCCGAGTACCCCCAAGAGATTTTTTAGGTGACAAAGCACTGAGACATACTTCTCCCGCTCCGGTGGGGATGAGGCAAATCTGTGAGGGTATGAGTAGATGTAGCCTACCAAAGCGGACAATTTGTTGTGCACTAGATGCCAGTAGAGCATTTCAAAGAGGGTATATCCTAAGAGAAGTGATCCCTAAACCCCTTAACCCGTACTCAAGGAGTCGGGATTTTATTATGTTTTGCTTATTCAGATAATAAGTAAGAACTAGTGACAACTAGTTAAGGTATGAGCTCATAACTTAGATGTTTTAGGGTGGCCTTATAATGCTAAAGTTATATGTTCTAAGTCACAAAGTTGAGGAAAGTTTCACTTGAAAGTATATGCCACTTTATGCCACTTGTGTGTTTCTTGATATTATGAATTGTGAACTACTTGTTTAAAGTATTGCTATGCATTCATACTTGATATATTGCATTCATGACATTAAGATGCATTCTAAAAGGAATAAACCTTGGATAAATTAGTTTTATAAATTTAATAAGGAACTTTATATGCATGCTCACTGCTTTTATAATAAACCTAAGGTTCCTGATGATGTGTACGACGTAACCCTAGATAGGAGATCCCTACTAAGTTTCTTTAGTAAGATTCTCACTCCCTTTCTCTCTCTTTATCTCTCCCGTCACATCTTCAGAGGTCAATGGTGACGTTCGTGGTCTTTGTTGATACCCCGGTTTGGGAGGTGCATTACGACCCAGATCACCGCTCCTACCACTTTGAGGGTCGATGCGCTGTTCGTGTTTTTTTGTATATGGGATGACCTTTTGCCTACCTAGTGTCTAGTTATCCGTTCACTCCTACTGTTCCTTATGGTGATGATAGTCTAATCTTCGAGTGCACCCGCCCCCGTGATGAGCAGACTCGCCGTGCCCGTCCATCCGCCTCAACTGTTAGTGACTACCCCAAGTATGTTCCTCGCTTGCAACGATCGGAGACCGACCCATCCAAGGACTCCCCAACACATGTCTATTCAGATGGTTCCACTTCTGCAGTCCCGATGGACTTTGGTGGCCGTAATGAGGATACGGTGACCCAACCTCGTCGAGCTCAGCGACCAGAGATGCGTCCACGCCGTGGAGCGCATGTGTAGCCATCACGCACCCGACCCCCACTCTACTGGCCCACACCTAAGGAGATCGAGCAGTTCGTCGGATATATCCCTCTGTCGCCCGAGGACCCCCGTCGCCAGTAGATCGTGTAGAGAGTTAGTCGAGTGCTTGAGTTGTCACGCAGATTTCCCCTCTTGTTGGATCTTTTGGTAGGGGTATTCTAGGTTAGCACTCACAAGTTTAGTAGGAGGGTAGTGTAGTTGTTTCCTGATTACCACCGTACCATGTACTTTACTGCTTTTATATCTTGTTGTTATTTCCCTGTACTGAAAGTTCAACCCAAATCTATAAGGGCGTTACTCTATGTATCTTTAACTATTTATATTAATGAAAGTATTTCCTTTAACATGTTGTTGATTGTTTCATTTGCTATATGATCATTTGTTTGTGACTATTCTTCGTGATCTAAAGTGTGTGATTAATTCATGATCACGCCATGCGCGGCTCTCACTTTGCTTTTATATTTCAAAAAAAAAAATTTACCTGTATTTTCCGATAAGTATTTTAATAAAAGAATGAGACTAAGAAGTAATGACCTAACGATTAATCTAAATTTGTTCTAGAGTTTTGGGTTAAAAATTAGGATGTTACAATAATATCCATTATTTGGACCAATTTCGATGTTTTGGTGCACCGATTA
This sequence comes from Dalbergia cultrata, assembly GCA_031216105.1. NCBI lineage: Eukaryota > Viridiplantae > Streptophyta > Magnoliopsida > Fabales > Fabaceae > Dalbergia > Dalbergia cultrata. Next base: position 31,795,434 of record CM062353.1, on the reverse strand, counting down.
TTGCCATTTCGGCATACCAATTATTACCATTTTGGTACCCAATTGATACCTAAAAATTTTATTACGTTAAAAATATTTATTTAACCTCATCCTTATTTTTTCTATGCCTTTATACCAGTTATAGTGTTTCATTCTATATTCTCAATTAAAATATTATTATATTAAATTTTTAATGATATTAAATTAATTTTCTTTTTTTGTTTACAAAATCCTCATATTATTTCGATCGTAATTGTGCCTGTCAGAATTTCCAAAATCCCTATAGATTGTTCACATTTAATTATTTTATCACAATAATATTATACTGGTCGTTACAGTTTCAGCTTTGAAATGAGGCCATTTCGAGACTATTTTGGCCATTTTTCTATTTTCATTATGTTAAAGTTAGCAAAATACTAATTAAGATATTTTCTAAAACATTGAGGATACTTATCCACCTATATTGAATGTCCCTAAAGCTTAAAGGCTGAAAATGGTTGCCTTTAGCTTAATATCCATCAACCGAGAATAATTAGCCTTGTAAAGAGGCTAGCTTTCAGCCGAGGGAGTGGGTCCCATGTTAGGCCTTGGTCCTTATGACACTTAATCAACAAATCACTTGTGGACTTTGGTTGACACTACCAGAAAAACTATTGTTACTGGCGAATTTTACCATTGGATTTTTTGGATTGTCAACATATTTGTCCACCAAAAATAACGTCATTAGAAAGTATTACTGATGGAAAAACTTTGTTGAAAAAATCACTGATGGAATTTCCGATTGAATTTTTCAAAAAAATCCATCGATAATGAGCTCGAAAAATTCATCAGTAAATTCATCAAGGATCATTGTTACCGATGGATTTTCTAATAGAAAGTTTTAATTTAATTTAAAATTATTTTAATTTTTAAATTATTGATGGAAATTCTATTGGTAATTTGTCAAATTTTTATTTTTATTTTTCAAATTTTATTGACTAAAATATTTGTCGGTAATTATGAAATTTATTTTTTCTATTTTATTTTATCGACAAAGAAATCCGTGGCAATATTAAATATTTTTTCCATAGGTAATGTTTAAATTTTTAATTTTTTTTTCATTTTATCAACAAAAAAATTCATCAGTAATTAATTGTTTTAAAATAAATATATAGCAATTTGTATGTTACTTGATTATTAAAGAGCTTATCTTTTATTTAATGCTAATTATAAATATATTTAATAATAAAAATTATAAAAAATATACTTAATAAATAATAAACATAATGAATTTAAATTCAAAATATAAAATAAATATAAATGTAAGAAAGTCTATAAACATGAATATAAAAAAGTCAACATATGACAAATAAAGAAAAAATAGTAGCTCAAATTAGAAGAAGTCAATAGCATCATCGTCATCGTTAGCATCACCATCGCCGCCGCCATCATCGATGTCTGGTGGTGCGGAAGAGCCTGCCTACATCTGCTTCCATAAAACATAATCTCCTTCTTCATCTGCTTTCTTAATCTCATCTTCATAACCTTTTCCTTGTCCTTTATGGCTTTTTCCTAGTCATCCATTTTCTTTTTTATCTCCTACAACTAGCGCTGAGTCTCTGCATCCTTTTCTTGCATACGATGAAGTTCTGCATTGAGCAAGTGAACTTGCTCGTAGACCTCATTGTCATTGACGGATGACCTAATGCTTGTAGATGCCCCAATGATAGAGGCAGAGGACCAACTACTCGCATAAAATGACCCTGTGCCGTAGATGTGGTTCTCGTAAGGGCCGTCAACTACCTTTTGCCACAACTAGTCCTTATCAATCAGTGGCCAATCTTCACCAGCTGCGATCCTCTACTCCAGCTGGGTCATAGCCTCCTGATAGCACTCCTCATAGGCATGCTATAAAAAAAAATTAATTAAACTGATGGTCAAATATATGAAATAATAAATTATAGACACACACACACACACAGATATATATATATATATATATATAATAAGTGCACAGAACATTTATACCCAAACATTATTTGAGCACGGATCGACTCATATGTTCTCTGTATTTCACGTGAGTCTTTCTAAACAAATCGTTTTATGTGGGTGGCAACTTCAGCTTATTGGCCTGCATTTCGAGTGAAACACGCAAAACATTAATAAGTGAATATATAAATTTAACAAGAGGAATTAAAAAATGTTTAAAATAATGACTAAACCATTCGGCGACACGTAGAATCAATAGTAGCAGAACCACTACAATGAAGGGAGCCACCCTTTTGCGATGCTCTGTTTGCTTTAGCCTTCAAAGACTTCTCTTTGAGTTTATCATTTCTCCAATATTTCCACAAACTGTCCAGGCTGGCCTGTGTCAACCACTAGGAGGTCTCGTCTCGCCACTCCCCGAACGTCGATGTACATGTCATGCAGCCTGTGAATTGCCCCGAATTTGAATTACTTAAACATGAACTCTTCATCTTTGGGATGGATGATGAAGTCGCTCTACTTATGAAAAAAAAAAAAGGTAATTGAAAGTAGTTTCTGAAGTACATCACATACATTTGCAATACTTATTTTATTTTATCTTCCACTCTAAAAACTAGCAAGACTTTTCATCCTTCGTCAGCTTGCCGAAAGACTCAATTAGATGTTCATGCAATTTCTAGATAGTGTATGTCACTTCATGCGTGGCAGGTGTGGCGGGATCCCAACTACATAGCAAAAAGTACAAAACAATGTTACCGTATGTCAAGAAATTGTTCAAATTAGAAAAATTAAATTACTTACTTGTTACCAACATGTATAAGCTTTATCTATTGCTCCATTGTGGACTCATGTAAGTTGTCTGTGGGGGGAAGGGGGATATAGGATCTGCCAATGGTGGTAGAGGAAGAAGCACCACTATGGTCACATGCCCATGAGTGGGTATCATGGTAAACTCTTAAGGGGCATGGATGATGGCATGGAAGGGCTAGAAGTGGAGATGTGAGCAGCTGTGGTGGCTGCCTGACTAGGAGGGGTGATTTTCTGATTATTTGGTAAACCGTTCCCCTTGCCCTTGTTTGTTCCTTTAGGTACCATATCTGAAAAAGAAATGACAATGTATGAAAAATCAATTCATAATATGATTATTTAAAATAAAATAAATATGAGACTAGACACATCACATTTAATCTGAAAGTTGAGAACTATTTTCATCATTCTCAATCTCAACATTATCTTCAAACTCATCCTCCTCATCACTATCATCACTTTTGTTGCTTTTACACACTAACTGATCAGCAAAATAGTGAACTATTTGAACCTCGCACGAATCAAAACAACAATGTTCCTGTATCGACAACTACCTGAGAAGAGATTGGATCATTCACTTGATAAGCATTGTTAGGTAGTTCTTTGACCTCAACTTGACCCTAGGTTTAGGAATCATGTTAGTGTAGTTAGTGATTGAATAACTTCTTTGTTGTGTCTATAAATAACCATGTACTTGATTGGATCAAAACATTTGAATACAATGAATCAATGATAATTTCATTTCAACTTATCTTTATTTTCCTACACTTTACATTTCAACAATTTACCTTTCCAATCCTTTATAACCTTTTATACTAGTTTCATTAGGAAATCTCTTCGTATCACAACTAAATGCTTTCCAAGGTAGTTTGGGAATCCATAGCAGAGAAATATAGTCTATTTATCTGGGAAATTGTCTAAAATTTGATAATCAAATTTTTTGTGGAAAATAATATTGAATAATTTTAAATTACACTCACTTCCCTAAGATTTGCTGAAATTCAATTCACATTCCCTCTAGATATTAAACCTACACTAACATTTTCTAATTTAACCATTTTTAAGATGTGTTACTAAAAATACCCCCACTCTCATCCTCAGTCGCACTCTCTCTCATTCATACTTTCCTATTCTCTCTTTTCTCTCCTTTCTGTCTCAACGAGGCACCGAAAAGTTGTTTGAATAATTAGGGAACCCAAATTTAATATCTGTGAGTAGTGGTGAATCCTTATATACTTGGGAGGGGGTCATGACCACTCCTGAATGCGCCAATTTTATAGTAAAAATATATTTATTATATAGTTAGCCCCTTCGTTTTATATTCTATTAGACTATTAGGTAAACCCAAAAATTTTTTCAGGTAGTTTAATCACTTTAGCCGGTTTTTCCATCGCAATTTTATCACCTGGGGCCATTTTAGTTTTTCTATCTCAATATTGACCCAAACAAAATACAAAAAGAAGTGGCCCAAATAAAAAGAGAGGAAGTGGCCCCAAATAAACTTTTTACTTGATTAGATATTTAAATTTCCTAAAAAAAGAAAGAAAAAACAAAGAGACTATAATAAGTAATATGTTGTGCATAAATAGGGTCTTTTTTTTACATATGGTTTTTGAGTGGTGTATTTACATTAATATGGTGTTTTGAAAAAATTTCTCACAATATGGTATTTTCAGTATAGAATCCGCCAAAGGCGGGTTCAATAAAAAATATTTGTGTACTGAATCCGCATTAAATTCAGTGTAAAAAATATTGGCGGATTCAATAAAATAATATTAAAATAAAATTACTTCATCAAAGTCAAACTCAGAATCCATCAAAATAATAATTTTTTATTGAATCCGTCAATGACGGATTCTAAAACATCATATACAAGTAAATTTACCCATTTTATCATATTAATATAAATCACCTATATAAATACCATATATAAATTATTTTTCCGCATAAATACGTCTTTTGAGTTTTAATTGTGTGAAATGTATATTTTCTTTTATATTATGACTTTTTTAAAACAATATTAAGTTAAATAAAAGTTAAGAGATATATATTATCATTCTCTAAATATATTTTATTATTTTGTACTTGCCGGTCTGGCCCCTCTATGAGGATCGGCTAGCTTCGTCCCTGTCTCTGAGTGATGGTTTCTTCTATGCTGTATTTTGTTTTAATTTTTGTTGTTAATTTGTCATATTGGATTTAGTGCAATTGATGGAAAAAAGTTGAGGGCAATTCTGCGTTCGAATCAGGGCCATGACGTACTACATGGGAAGATTCAGACCCTCGGCCTTCGAATTTAGTGCACGTGACAGTAATTCGCTGATGGCCTATGTAACGTAGTAATGATAGCTTTCTTCAGCTCCTTTTTTTTTTTAAAAAAAATTTCAAGTGTGTACAATTTTTGTGTTTATTTCTCCTGCGGTAAGTTTTGTCAAATTAATTGATTTCTGTTAGTACTTCTGTTCATAAAGATGATCTAGCTGAAGGGGGAGGGAAAGAAGAGCGAATAGGAGAGTAGGGACATTTTTTATAATTCATATAAAAAATAGATAGATTATAATAGATTATTGTATGTCAAACAATTAGAAAAGAGATATGTTAAATTTTGAAAAATTTCAAATGAGGTGATTATAATTTTTTTTTTATAATTGTAGGAGTTGTCAGGTGATCCAGGGAGTTAATTCATTTATAGTTATAAATAGATAGATAAATATATTTTTAGTAAAAATACTTTTTCTCTTATTGTAATTAAAAATAGTCACGTGATACTTAGAGATAATTCTTTATTCATTTAGTTATACATAATAGGTGTATCAATGAAAAGTTATCGCGTGATACATAGAAGCAATTAATTTAATTATTGATAACAAAAAGGTTTTAAAAGAAATAAATTTTGTTTAATTATAATTAAGAATTATCTGTGACATTTAAAGATAATTTATTTATTTATAAATACTAGATATATAAAATTTTGGTGAAAATATCTTTTATTAGAATTTAAGTTTTTACTTGCTAGTTAAGTATAATATACTTGGTTATCTCTATATAATACATAATAAGTACCAAATGTTGATTTTTTCACTGACTGAACATTCAATGTGGCAGGGACTTCTTAATAGATTAAAAAAAAAAAAGGATGCACACGTCTTAGTCATTTGCTCAATATCCGGCATCTAGCGACTGATGAGACGTGACTGAACAGTGTGATAATTGAGGTGCCCCTTGCGAGTTATGCAAATTGGGAACTGGGAAGTCGTCAGCAAATAGTGTGATCAACAGTGTTTTAGCGAGAAAAATTGACTTTTAATTACAATTAGAGGTAGTTCACTTATTTAAATATAATATTTATCAAATATTAATCCAATGCCTTCCACTTATTAAGAGTAAGATTTCTATTATTTTACCGGACAATACTATTATAATTTTTTAAAAGCCGACAGAGCAAAACAATTTTTTAATAAACACAACAATATCAAACCAAATCTTAATTTCTTTGTCTCTATTAGATTTGAGACTTATGGGCATATGAATCTGGGAAGCCCCCACCAATCTCGTTTGTTTCTTCATCTCTACTAGACTCAATTGAGACTAGCGAGATTGTGCTCCGAACAGGTATCTTGATAGCATTGGTCCTAGACCATCCAAACCATTATCCAGTCATGGCCGGACCCACAATGCAACTCATAGCCTAACCCACGATCGCCCCAAAAGTCAAGACACACTAGCATCCTACCCTGCATTTATGACTCTCCATAATCCCCTCTCTTGAATCTCACCATTTCTAGTACGTTGCAACGCCCTGATTTTTTCTCTCGATAAAATTATTAAAATATCCCTAACATAAAATTTGTGTGAGATTAAGGATGATCAAACTCGGTCATCATTTGAGAGTTAGTTGAATGTTTGAAGGGGATTATGTGAGGTTTTGATGATGCACTGTGTGGGATTTATAAACCTTCCACTATTAGAAATCTACCAACGGGTAATTACCGATGGTATTTTTGATGGATTATTGCTTGTTTGCATTATTAAACTTGTGATAATCAATTTTCACAACATCCCATCGGTAAATAATGACGCCATTGTGTGCCATATGACACACATTATTTCTTATGAGTGTACTAATGGGTTTATTGATGGGTATATCGACGGGTTTACCTATTGATACAATAGTAATTATAAGCCAGTTGGTAACCTGTCGGTAATTGTACATGCGCCATGTGGCACGAGAACTTTACTGACGGATGTACCGACACCTAATTAATATTTTTCCCTTAAATTACCGATGGATGTACTGACGGTTATTGATATTTTATTTTTATTTTTTTCAAAATTACCAACGGGTTTACCGACGAGTAATTAATATTTTATATTTATTTTATCCCATAAATTACCGACGGGTGTAACCCTAAAAATTATATAAAAATTAATTTGAGTTTTTCTAGTCATAATTTCAAAAACCTAACAGACATAGAAATGATGAGGACGATTCAATGGATCTGTAAAAAAAAACATGAATAGTACCCTTATAGGCCCTGCAGGCCCGCCAAAACAGCCAAAACCCTAGAATTGGGGCTCGAAGATGCCCAAAAGTGAGAAATTATAGGATTAAGGTTAGAAATGGGTAAGAATCAAAATTTTATATCTAGAATTAATTTTCCGACAATAATTGATTACCAAGGTACACTGTTTTACCCGTTCGGTAAAATTTCCGTGTGTGATTTTTATCACCGAAAACTAAGTTAATCTTTACAAATTAAAGAAGATTATCCACTTATGTTAAATGAATGGACAAGATTCAATCTTGAATTGAATCACAAGATTTAATATTAGCCATCTATGTTTCTTTCTTTGGTAAAAGATTAATTAATTATATATTATAATATTCCAACATTCTTACAAGATAAATACAACTAAATCTTGTCCAAGAAGCAAAAGCCATTCTCGGTCATGCATCAAGGAAGAGGAGCAGCCTCCATTTCCAAGAGCTTCCTCTTGATTTTAAAGCTTAAAAACACTAGCCTAGAGTTGTTAAAACCACAAACTCCCTTCACTAAACTTGTTTTACATATCAATATCTACAAATTTAACCGATTGAAATTTTAATTTCTCACCATTTCCCATCTTGAGAGATTATCCTATACTGTATAAGGAAGTGTTTGGTGTGGGTTATAAGGCTTTGAAGTGAACAAGATCATCTTTAGATCATCCTTGGAGCCAAGATCACTAAAGCCACCAAGTAGGGCTTTATTCATCCACTTTTCTTTCAATTTTTACTCTAAAATTTTCTGATTGAGTGAGTATGAAGTTTTTAGATTTATTGGCTAATTATACATGGATATTGATGTGTTAATTTTGGTGGAGTGTTTGGATCATGTTAGAAAACCCATTTTGGCAAAACAAGTTTTGAATCATGTTGCTGAAATTCTCGGATTTGACTGACAGGTTATAATTCATGAATTTTCTGAAGGGTTTGTAGATGGATTCTTCTCTAAAAATTTTATATGATGAATTTAACATATGGAAGAGTTTCCAATAATTTTCAGGGCTCATCTTAAGTACTTTTCCTATTTTTAAAAAATTGAAAACCATGAGGGTTAGGGTTTTTGACTGTACAGTCCAGTTTGTAGCATTAGAATTGTGTAATTTTGTTACCCTTGTAAATGATCGAATTTTGAGCTGAAAGTTTTACAGGATGTTGAGGACATCTTGATGTTGATCCTTAAATTTTTGTATGAAGTTTTGAGATCATTTGATAATTTAGAAAAATTGAGACTTTTGGTTGTTGGCTGAAATTAAGCAATTCTGACCTCTGAATTTGTGAAATTTTATAAATATAGTTAGAGAACTTGTTTTACTTTGAAAATTTTACAGGACATTGGGAACATACTAAGGTATCATGTACATGAAATTGATGATTTCATGTGAGAAATAATTTTTATTACTTGAGTGAGAAATCTGTCAATGTTCTGGAATTAAGCTAAATTCTTGATTTGGAAGTAAAATGTCCTTTAATGCAACTATGATGAATATAAATGCATGCTATGTACTTTAAAGTTTGGTTTATGAGAAAGGAATGAGAATCACATGTGATTGATTGTTCATATGTGAGTAAAGCTTGCATTGGTAAAAAGATAAGTGATAAATGAATGATATATATGTCTGAAGCATTATGAAATTCAAAAATTTATGCTAATGTATGCCTGTATATGTAAGCTTAAAGATGATATATGTGCTAAGTAAAGGATGAAAAGTCCTTTTTGCTATGTAAAGGGCACGGGAGAGTCTCCTTTAGAATATAAAGGACACGGCAGAGTCCCCTTTATAATGTAAAGGGCAGAGGAGAGTCCCTTTTACAATGTAAAGGGCACGGGAAAGTCCCCTTTAGAACGTAAAGGGTACGGGAAAGTCCCCTTTAGAATGACAAGGGCACAGAAAAATAGAGATGATGTTTTTGAGGATCTCTTTGATGGACTGAGAGTATGTAAAATTGTAAATACATTACAATAAGGTTAAGTAGTATGACATGTGTATATCAAGTGATTGGTTAAAAGAGACCCACTTCGGAAAATAGATTTAGAACTTTAAAATGAACCTTTGACATGTGTTGCATACTTTCATTTTTCTAATAAACCGAAGTGGCTGGGACGATAACAATGACATGAGTTTCATTATATGTTTTAGGGATGCCTTACTGAGAATTTTAGAATTCTCACCCCTATGTGTTTGTTTTCGTGTTGTCTCCAGGTTGAACTAGAGGACTATGAGGCTACTTCGCAAAAGAAATCAAAACTACAATAGTGTAGTAGTTAATGCCTTTAGTAAGCTATACTTCATAGAATGGATATATATGTAAAGGTAACATAGAACATATATGTATTAAAGCTCATAGTAGAGCTTCCTTTTGTACTTAAATATGTATTAAATAAAGGTTGTGTTTCCTTATCATATATTGTAATAAATTACGCTTAGTTATTACACGCGTTAGTCGAACTCGCTATAGATAATTAAGAAAGGTCCGCTAATTAATAAGTAACAACTCTTGAGTACGATATCATGACTTAAGGATGGGGTTGTACTTGGGAGGTTGTTACATTATGGTATCAGAGCAGGTCATCCTAGTAGGACCTTGAGGAATGGACTGGCTATGCTTCCTTAGTAAATGTCATGCACTATAACTCTATACATGTGTATGATTGCTGGTTGGGAATGTCGTGGGTTGTTGCCACACTTAGCTTGATATTGAGCCTGATTAACTCAATAATTCTTGTTTGGTGTGATAAGAACCGATGACTTCAAATCGGCGAACTAAGAACAGTGCTAAAGATGAAATGGGTATGATGGATACTTTCCGTGAAATGGCGGCTGCCATGAGAGAACATGCTGCAGTAGCCAACAGGATGATGGAAAGGCTTAATCACAACGAAGAGTAGAACCTAGCTGGTAACCGTGGAGGGAATGAAGTGGATGTGGAATATCAAAAATTTGTCGAGGTTAGGAAGTCAAATCCCCCGCCATTTCGAGGAGCCTTCAATCCAAATAAAGCAAAAGAATGGATCAAAGCTATGGAGAAGATTTTCTCAGTTCTTCGTTGCACCGAGATCCAGAAAGTGATTTTTGCTACTTACATGCTGGTGGCAGATGCAGACTTTTGGTGGGTTGGCACTAAAGGGTTGTTCGAAGCCTCTCATATTGACGTCACTTGGGAGATCTTCAAGGAAGCTTTTTACCACAAGTACTTCCCTGCTTCAGTTAGAAATGTAAAGGAGTTGGAGTTCATGGCACTCAAGCAAGGGTCCATGAGTGTAGCAGAGTACACAGCAAAGTTCGAAGAGCTCTGCAAATTTTCCACCATCTATCAGCATAATCTTGATGAAGCTTAGAAGTGTATGAAGTACGAAGGAGGGTTACATGAAGACATTGATGTTGTTGTGGGACTATTAGAGATTCGAGATTATGCGACCTTGGTAAATAAGTGTTGTTGTACGGAGGACTCCAACAAGAAGTTAGCAATCACGCAAACAACTTCTAATAAGAGGCTGGCACCTAAAGACCAAGATTATGAGGAGGCCTCGCCCCAATAGAAGCCATTCCAGCCCAATCTGCATAAAGATAAACAACAACAACGGTCAACCACAAGCCAAGATTGTCCAAAATGTGGGAAGAACCATGGGGGTAGACCTTGCTTGGCTAGATAGAATGTATGCTATCACTGTGGAAAGCCAGGACATATAATGAAGGAGTGTCCAAATAGGAATCCAAAGCTAGTTACAAAGCCCCAACCATAGAGTAGGGTATTCACCATAAATGCTGAAGGGAAGTCACCATCCAAGAAGTCGATTTAAGGTAGGAACGTTTAGGATTTGACTTCAATTGTGTGTTAATTGTTTGTTTGATATATGAAAGTTTTCTTTTGAAATTGTTTTCAAATGAATTTTAAGGGAAAAATTCTTTCTAAGGTGGGTGGTAATGTAACACCCTAAAAATTATATAAAAATTAATTTGAGCTTTTCTAGTTATAATTTCAAAAATCCGACAGACATAGAAATGATGAGAATGATCGAACGGATATGTAAAAAAAAAAATATAAATAGTACCCTTGCGGGCCCCGCAGGCCTACCAGGACAACCAAAACCCTAGAATTGGGGACCAGAGATGCCCGGAAGTAAGAAATTATATGATTAAGATTAGAAATGAGTAAGAATCGAAATTTTATACCTTGAATTAATTTTTCAGCAATAATTGATTATCCAAGTACACTATTTTACCCGTTCTGTAAAATTTCAGTGTGTGATTTTTAACACCGAAAACTAAGTTAATCTTTACAAATTAAAGAAGATTATCCACTTATGTCAAATGAATGGCCAAGATTCAATCTTGAATTACAAGATTTAATCTTAGCCATCTATGTTTCTTTCTTTGATAAAGATTAATTAATTATATATTATAATATTCCAACATTCTTACAAGATAAATATGTAACACCCTAATATTCAACCCAAGTACTACTAGCATGTACCGAGGCCAAATATTAGTCATTACCTCTTGATTTCAAGTTTAAGTACTTTTTGAAACTATTTAATAAAAATACGAGCTAAATTTTTCTTTTACAAAACTCGTTAAAATATGAGTTGCGCGTAGTGTATATATATATATATATATATATGGTACTATAAGTGCAGAATATAAGCATTAAAAAGCTCTACAATGAACATAGATCACATAATATATATATCTAAGCTACCCACCTAGAGGTGAGTTGAATTCAAGTACTGTAATTTAAAAGATGCGCATACAAAGAAATTGCGAATACATAAAAAGGAAATACATGGAAATAAACCTGTCTAGCGCACCTAATGTAGATGACCTCTAAACAAAAGAAGATCATCATAAACTAAAGTGGCGTGTGTGCACTACTCTCTCTAAAAGTCTCTATGGCTGCTGGCTTGGGAACGGGGGAACGTAACTGATCCATGGACGTAACTCCTCAGGGGTAGGTACACGAACATGGCCTCCACGCCTAGGGCGCATGGCTTGCCTCCGCGCCATCGGTGACTACGTCACCGTGTCCTTGCTCCCAGCTGGTATAAATGCAGGAGTTGGGGAAGAACCCTCCGAGTAGATATGCGTAGGCTCATCCTCCTCAGGGTCAGTCTCTGACATCCTCGAGTGTGGAACATAGTCCGGGAAGTCTAGAACAGCTGATCCAGATGGGCGTGCTCGCAGCCTCCGCTCGTCATGTGGTCGGACTCTCTCGAACACCGCATCAGCACTATAGGGGGATGTAGGGGAAAAACGATAACTCTGTACAGGATGTGCAAAAGGGGCACCCTACGAACACGAACACACGGACAAAACAGCATCCCTCGAAGTGGTATGATCCGTGACCGGGGTCAAAATGAAACTCCCAAGTCGGCGTATCAACGAAGAGGACGAATGTTGCCATTTGAATATGAAGACTTGACAGAAAGAAAAGGTAGGGGAGTGAGAATCTTAGCTAAAGAAACTCAGTAGGGTTTTCCTCCTATCTAGGTGTCATCATCTACATCTTCAGGAACCTCGGGTTGCTTATGAAAAGTGGGCATATAATAGTTCAATTATGAAGTTCTAAAACGTTAATTATCGAGGCCCATTCTTTTTAACATATACTCTTGTACTTACATGGATGCATCATAATTTATTATGATATGCAGAACATAACTAACTTGTAACATAGAACATAAAGCATAGAGCATGTGACATGGAGCATAGGGCATAGGATTTATAACATGAGGCATAAAACAAAGAACATATAACATAGAGCATAAACTTGATACATGGTTCATGGTGCATAGAGCATAGAACATAAGGCATAGAGCTTGGTACATGGTGTCTTTATCTTGGTTACTTAGGTGACGTTAAGATATTTACTTTGAACATGGGGCCACCCTAATTGTTCTCCCTTTTGAGAAACCTCTAGATTATGAGCTCATACCTCACTAGTCATCACTAGCACATGGTTCTTATCCCTTTTGATAAGATTAAGGTCCCGACATAAAGTATGGGCTAGGGGGCTAGAATCACCTCATCACCATCCCTTTTGATGGTTTCAAAGGATCATTTTCACATGGTTTGAATCACCTCATCCCCATCCCTTTTGATGGTTCAAAGGATCATTTTCACATAGTTTATATCACCTTAAGTCTTAGCATGTTATAACAAGATGCCACATAAATCATGCATGTCACGTATCTCATATAATCTTAGCATAGGCATCTCTAAAGTTCTTAAGAGAACAATAACATGCAATTGATAAATCTATTTTCACATAGCATCATATAAGTCATGAGGCAACACATAAATTCATCAATCATAGATGGCATACAAACCATTCCCTTAAAAGTAAAAACCCTTAATCGGGTAACCTCAAACTTCCAAATTATTTTCTCACACCTCTAAGGGATTGATTAACCTCATTACCACAATTTATTAAGTCCTAAAACCTAATTAATCATGACTGGACAGCATAGGCAGTAAGCATAAATTGATGAATCACGATGTTCTAGAAGTTACATTTTAGGTCCTTTCTCATTACCGACTTTTTCTATGATGCAATAATTAATACCTAAACCAATTATGAGTCATTCCCACTCACCTAAACATGTTATAATATGATTCTACAAACTCTATCAAGGCTGGAACAGAATGCATATTTTCAGTTCCTAAGGAGTTCTAGAAATCACATTTTCAAACATATAGATTTACTAGGCATACCTAAGATGCCTAGAACAATTATCATACCATTGGTAAGGTATTTAAACACATATAGACCACCCAAAACAGAATTTAAGGTTCTGGAAAACATAAGGCAGAACCAAAATCATAATCATCATCTAATCCATAGAACTTTATTGCTAAAACACATAAACAACTAGTTTCTTTTGGAACATTTTTAGAGCTTTTAAAACTCACTTGGATACAATTTATTTTATCAAAAACTTCATAAAATACATGAGGGTAGTGACCATTTCAAATAAATCTTAAGAGGGGTTTAAATCATCAAACCTTGCTCAAAACATTTCTTAAGATCATCTAAACTTTAGAAAATTACAAAACATAGGTCTTGGCACTTGTGACTAGATGAAACTCACACCAAGTTCATCATCCTCACATGGCCAAAATGTACATTCCAAAGAATGTTTCCATATTTACCTTTTTCTTAGGATAAAGAGGGCAAGTCTTTGAGCTCTAGGAGTTTTAGGTGATAACATAAACATAAACGTGATATGCACTCCATTTTATATTTCCTTAGAAAGTAAAGTGAGGGCTTAAAATAAATATGAGGTACAAGTTTATTTCTTTGTCCTTAAGTTAAGTGATAACTTGAAATAAACATGAAATGCAAGTTCATTTCTTTGTCTTGGGTATTTAGTGATAGCATAAAATAAACATGGATGCAAGTTCACTTTTATATCTTATCTAGAGCTCCTTCAAGACTTTTAAAAGAACAAAGCTTAAACCCAATACTCATCCAATATGAAAAAGTAAGCTTTACTAAGCTTTAAAGGTACAAGCACAAAGGAGCTATGTAACATAGGTAAGACTTAAAGAGAACTTAAGCTTTAGAGGTTTTCATGAGAGATGGACATATAGTCATCTCTAGAGAACACTCACCATCAAGTCATCATGCTCAAGACCTTGAGGCCGAAAATAAAAATAAAATAAGGAAGAAAAACCAAAACTTGAAGAAAAAGGAAAGGAAAACTAAACTACTTCAAGATCTAAAACAAACTTCATGCTTTAGAGGTCGTTCAAGTGTTAAACACCATCATGAAACCATCATCATCAAGCTCTCATTTTTCCAAGTTGCCAAGGGCTCTAAGGTTGAAATATCAAAGGAAAAGAAAGGTTTCAAAAAGGTCAAGAGAAACATAAAGCTCATTCTTAACTTAACTTGTAAAAGACAAAACTTTTCTTTAGAAAAGATTCAAGCTTTAGAGGTTTTCTTGGGAGATGAAGACAAGGTCACCTCTAGAGAACACTCATCATCAAGCTATCATATACAAGGCCTTGAGGCTGAAATCTATGAGAAAAAGAAAGGAAGAAATCGAAATGAAACAACAAGAAAATGTCATCCATTCATCATATTCCAACAAAACTCAAACATAAAGATCAAAGAGAACATTTTTAGAAAAGCTCCCTACCAAGTGTTGGTGTTCTTTGAAGTGAAGAGAAGGTTGGATCTTGAAGAGGAAATGAAGAAGAAAATCTTCTTGGAGTCTTGTATATAGCTTCGGCCAAGGAGAGAAATGGAGGAAGAAGATGTGTAGGCTTGTGTATGGGCTTAGACAAGTGTTTGGAAGAGAACAAGATGAAGGTTGGAGGTGGAGAAGGTGACGGTTTCTTCTTGGAATAAGGAAGAGGAAGAAGAACTTTGAGAGCACTAACACTTTCTCAAAAACTCAAACTTTGCAAATGATGTAAAGTGAAGCAAAGCTCACCAAGGCAAGATATATATAGAGCTTTGAACTATGAAGGAGTGGAGGGGGAGAGAAGAGGCCGTGTGGCCTCTTGGACAAGGAGAAGAGAAAAAAAAATCTTCTTGAGTTGTCATTCATAGTGTGATAGAAGAGATAATAGGCATGGTTCATAGGGTGGCTTTTAGTGAAAGCTTGATTGACTAAATAAAATATAATTCTTTTAAATTTTTGGGGGGAAAAGTGGCGGTCATGAAAAGGCCAAGGGAAGAGAGTTTTCATTTCATATAATCTTGTATTAGTGAGGTAACAAGGAGTAAGCAAGGTTAGGTCACTAATCAAGCTTTTATGATTAAGTGTCTATGTGACTAATTAGGTAATTTAGGCCATGATTAACTTAGATTTAGGAGAAATCCTTGTTGGATTGATGGGGTCAACTTTTTGTGACAAAAATTCCTACGGAATGACATACTTTCTTGGATTGAGAAAAAGGTGAATAGTGAAATCACTATTCAATGATGCTTTTTAGGAAAAGGTGCTAGAAATGGGTTTTAGGTTTCATTAAGCAATTTTAGGTTCTAATCAACCTCAAGTAATTATTTTAGCTCCAGATTAATTATGAAAATTAATTAACCTTTAATTAGAACCTAATATGATTTAGGTTTTGTTTTTAAAACGTCATTAAGCCTTAATGCACTTAAGCAAGGGCAAAATCATAATTTTTCTCAAAAACTGCCGGGAATCACCAAGACTTAAACAAACATAGGTTATGCCTTAAAAACATTGTTTTAGACCTCCGGGATAAGTTCGGGTCAAAACAAAACTGTCTTAAATTACTGTAAGGGTATTTTGGTCCTTTGCATGCAGAAACCTCAAAAATGAGATTCTTCTGCTCTATTAAACACTCAAGTACATACAATCCCCTTCATACATATCAAAGCTTTTATGAGGATGGTCGAGGTTGGCCGTCCTCGTGTTCTAGATAAAAATGACCTCAGGGGCATTTTGGTCATTTATACGTCTAGAGAAAAATCGGGGCGTTACAAAATATAACTAAATCTTGTCCAAGAAGCAAAAGCCATTCTCGGTCATGCATCAAGGAGGAGGAGCAACCTCCATTTCCAAGAGCTTCCTCTTGATTTTAAAGCTAAAAAACACTAGCCTAGAGTGTTTAAAACCACAAACTCCCTTCACTAAACTTGTTCTACACATCAATACCTACAAATTTAACATATTGAAATTTTAATTTCTCACCATTTCCCACCTTGAGAGATCATCCTATACTGTATAAGGAAGTATTTGGTGTGGGTTATAAGGCTTTGAAGTGAACAAGATCATCTTTAGATCATCCTTAGAGCCAAGATCACTAAAGCCACCAAGTAGGGCTTTATTCATCCACTTTTCTTTCAATTTTTACTCTGAAATTTTCTGATTGAGTGAGTTTGAAATTTTTAGATTTATTGGCTGATTATACATGGATATTGATGTGTTAATTTTGGTGGAGTGTTTGGATCATGTTAGAAAACCTATTTTGGCAAAACAAGTTTTGAATCATGTTGCTGAAATTCTCGGATTTGACTAGTAGGTTATAATTCATGAATTTTTCTAAAGGTTTGTAGATGGATTCTTGCTATAAAAATTTTATATGATGAATCTAACATATGGAAGAGTTTCCAGTAATTTTCATGGCTTATCTTAAGCACTTTTCCTATCTTTGAAAAATTGAAAACCATGAGGGTCAAGGTTTCTAACTGTATAGTCCAGTTTGTAGCACTGGAACTGTATAATTTTGTTACCCTAGTAAATGATCAAATTTTGTGCTGAAATTTTTATAGGATATTAAGGACATCTTGATCCTTAAATTTTTATATGAAGTTTTGATCTCATTTGATAGTTCAGAAAAATTGAGACTTCTGGCTCTTGGCTGAAGCTAAGCAATTCTGACCTCCGAATTTGTGAAATTTTATAAATATAGTTAGAGAACTTGTTTTACTCTAAAACTTTTATAGGACATTGGGAACATATTGAGGTGTCATGGAGAATTTTTGTGGACATGAAATTGATGGTTTCATATGAGAAATAATTTTTATTACTTGAGTGAAAAATTTGTCAATGTGTTGGAATTAAGCTAAATTCTTGATTTGGAAGTAAAATGTCCTTTAATGCAACTATGATGAATATAAATACATGTTATGTAATTTAAAGTTTGGTTTATGAGAAAGGAATGAGAATCACATGTGATTGATTGTTCATATGTGAGTAAAGCCTGTATTGGTAAAAAAAAAAAAGGTGATAAATGAATGATATATATGTTTGAAGCATTATGAAATTCAAAACTTTATGCTAATGCATGCTTGTATATGTGAGCTTGAGGATGATGTATGTGCTAAGTAAAGAATGAACAGTCCCCTTTGCTATGTAAAGGGCATAGGAGAGTTCCCTTTAATATGTAAAGGGCACGGGAAAGTCCCCTTTAGAATGTATGTATAAATGATATTGTGTTTTATAATGATGGGCATTTCAAGCAGTCTCATACATATCTAAGCACATCAATAGAGTTCGAGTATCCAGATACTAGTAGAAAAAACTTGCACTTCTTAAGGACACTTGCTAAAGCTAATCATGAATATAAGTGTGTACTTCTTTCTCTAGCATGTTAATGATTAATCAGCTCAAAACAAGGGCTTAAGAGATCAAAGCATACATAAGCAAGTCATCATAAATGATCAGCTAAGCATGATGGGTAGGCATCGATATGTATCAGAGCTTAAAAATAATCATCTATGTATCAGACCACAAAACGACTTAGGGTAAAGATAGTAAACCAAGCATAAGTAAAATTATAAAATCTAGAAGAGAAAATTATCATATTATAACGATGAATTGTCAAGATTGTAAAGAGAAAATGTCAAAACATAAGTAAGTCTCAGAAAATAAGAAAAATGCATGCTTAAGACAAAATTTTTCTGTGAGCTCCTCCTCAATGTGATCTCCATCTAAGTTCTTCAGCATAGCTCCTGCTGAACTTCACATTCTCCCCATGAGTTCCTTAGCATAGGATTTTCTTTATCTCTTTCTCCCTCTTTTGGCATAATCAAATAGGAGTTGTGTAGGATGTCAGAAACATCATCTTCAACTTAGACATCTCAGCTCTTGTAGAATCTGTTGGTTGGTTTGAAAAATTTGAAGTTGCAGTTCTTCATTTTGTCTGAGCTGGGCGCCTTGCTCTATAATCGTTGCCTCAAATCTATCTTGTCTGGAGGCGATCTCTCTTAGATGCCATAATATAATTTGGTTGAATTGATGACTTAAGGTGGACTTGATTGAGACTGGATGAGGTAAGTTGATAGGTGCCGAAGCTAGAGCAGCTCTTGGAGAAGGCTCAGGGATATTAAGGGGTACAGTGTCCCCAGACTTTGGCTAGTCTGCCTCTAGTTCCGTTTGTATAGTAATTGAAGGTGTAGAAGATGGAATGTTGGCAATTTGTGCTCCAGGAAAGGGGATAGACACTTCAGCTTCTTTACCAACAATATTCCCAATTTTTTATTATCTATCTTCTTCTTTTTCTTCTTCTTCAAGTAAGGTAATGCGAAAAGAAGAGGAAGGTTAAGGTACCATTAGAATCATAGCAGATTCTTGTTCATGAATTCCTTCAGCTGGCTTCTCAATTATTGGCTTTTCATGAATTTGCTCAAGATTATAGAAGAGCTCATTTATGAAGAAGTTCAACTTATCCACTCATTCTTCCTTAGGTTTTGATTCTGATCCGATGGATTTTGCCATTGTTTCCATCAATTGACTAATTGTCATGAAGTCATCATTCTTACCTGGGGAGGTTAACTTTGGTTTAGGGATTGTTGTTTTTGTAGAAGCAACTATTGTCTTAGAAGTGAGGATTGCTTCTGTATCTCTAGGAGGTGTGGCTGAGATAGGAAAAAAAGTATAGCCAAACTGCTCATTCATAGGCCTTGTTGAATGTTCTTCAATTACAACAAAAGGGCTTGGTAAGGAAGATCTTCTTCTTCGAGTGATTGACCCTTGAATGCCTTTAGCTTATTGCAGTTTCTTGGCTTATTCTAACCTTCTATTTTCTTGAAGGATTCTCTGTTATTTAAGAATTCTCTCTTTCTCTTCTTTGTCTTCTAAGGAGTCAATGTCTTTATCTTTAATTCTTGTTTGTGGGGCAGCACTCATCTCTCTCAGAATGAGTGCTGCTTGACTTATCCTTTTTGCCAGACTTTTAGGCTTTGACTTAGTGACCTTCCTTCATATGGGTTGCTTGTCAGGTTTACCTTGTGGTTGATCATTTTCTGAACTCTCAGGCTTCACCTTAGAGAATTTTGTTGATTATGAGGCTTTTGTTGATTTCTGTCTTTTATTCTTTTTTTTCTTTCTCTTTTCTCTTTGTCCTTAGAAGAGACTCTTGAGAGACAGTTTTCTTACATTCATGCTCTTTTGTCT
This sequence comes from Dalbergia cultrata, assembly GCA_031216105.1. Lineage (NCBI taxonomy): Eukaryota > Viridiplantae > Streptophyta > Magnoliopsida > Fabales > Fabaceae > Dalbergia > Dalbergia cultrata. The sequence goes on along the minus strand of CM062353.1, from coordinate 31,775,263 downwards.
CAAGGCTGCTTTCAGAAGGAGCACACTTTTCTTTTTTCACCTTCTTTTTTTATAATATCTTTTTCTTTTCTTCAGCAGGGGAATCCTTAGTTTCCCTAATTAGGGAACTAGTCTTTCTCGAACTTGTTTTCACCGGTATGGGATGTGACTTCTTTATTATTTTGAAGGAGCTGATAGCGAAGTCTTTGCCAGTAGGATATTCAAATCACTTTTCAGCAAGAGGGTATTTGACATGTTGAAAGATCCTAGTCAACAACATCCCATAGGGCACTCATGCGGTTCTTCTTTTCTCTTTTGAAATGGCACTAAGCATGTAGTCCATTATTAATCTTGGCAAGTTAACTTTCTTTTTGGTCAAAAGACAGAAGAGTAACATACTAACCATATCTAAAAGAACATCAATGCTTCCTCGCCTAGGAAGAATGATATATTGTATAACGGTAAAAACCTTGCCTGTCACTTTAGCATGGAGGTTGTAATGTCTCTCAACCGATACTTTGTCAAGTCGATGAGGCATTTTGAAACATCTTCTTCACTTACTCCAAGTGATTTGAACCACCCCTCATGAGTCACACAATTTGCCCCAGTGGATGGTACCCTAACCACTGCAGATAGATCAAATAGCTTGATTTCCATGTAAGTGTCTTTGATAGTGGCTTTAATAGTATTTCGATTTCTTCCTAGAAAGGCATAGAAGGCGGTAATCATTCCTGGAATCAGAGATGTCTAGAAGGCATTCCAACCCCTGGCAAACAAAAGCCTCTCTAAGAATCTGCACTTGATTCAACAAAGAATTATTGAGCCTTTTTCTTAAAGCTATAGTTCTTTGACAAAAACTTTCTTCATAAATCTCATGCATGTGTTCCTCATTAAAAATGGTGAATGGTCCCCTTTTTGTAAAGGATTGGTCAATTTCTTTTCCTTCTGCCATTTTGCTGATATTAGTGTGGTGGTTACGATAAGAGAAGAAAGGTTTGAATTTGAGAGGGTTTATATGATGGGAACAGAGGAGAGTCGTGAAGTGAAATGGTCTGAGAGTTTTGTAAAATGATGAGCTATTTTTAGAGAGGGTTTGAGAGTAAGAGAATATGACGTGTAAGGAAAGAGTGGTCTATTTAAGTGATGGAACGTGAGTGGCTGATAATGTGGTGTCATGGATGAGAGAAACGAAGATATATGAGGGAATTTTCTCACTCTTTCGTCTTTCATTTTTGGTGAGAGATTTTGAATCCTTGATTACTTTCTAAAGGGCTTACTTTCTGAATCCTACTTTTCACATTCTGACCCCTTGAAGTGTTATAACATTTTGACTGACAAGTCATTCTTATGTTTTGGATCTCATAATGCTGACTGTTTTTTAAATTTGAACCTATTTCCTTTCATTCTTATCAATTTCTTCTTCTTCTCAAGCGGACGCTTAGATCTTCTGAATTTGAGGGATGAGATGATTTCCCAAATTGATGTCTTTTTGTGATTTACAGGTTAGAGTCTTGATAAGGAGAACACCCAGAAATACTTTTGTATAAAAACTTATGTAAAATTTTTAAACTAATGCAGTGATAAAAGAAAGAAAAGAAAGATAGCGACACTTTTAAACAAATTAAATCTTTTTCCATCTTTAGTATTTTCAAGCAGTTGACATAAAAAGATCCCCCCACCTTTTTTTTGTCATAACTTTAAACATGGTTCATGAATAAAGAAGCATGGATCCGAGAGGGTCGAAGAGGCTATCCAGATAGAAATTAATGTCAGTGGCATTACTATAGATGATAGGGATTTTGGAATACCTCTTTTGATTATGTTCTGGCTAGTTCCTTATCTGCAGCTTCTGAGTGTGGTAGTTTACAACAATCTCTATTTTTACTTTCATCATCAGGAGTATATTCTTTTCTTTGTATAGTCAAGAGACTTAGATCTTTCACGAAAGTGTTAACATTCTGAGATCTTTTAGTTCCATGTAGCTTGCTATTTTTCATCTGAAGATGACTTGTCTTTTTCTTCAAGTTTTCAAGCTTTGCATTGATTTGATTCGGTTCATCTCTCACAGCCTGGCATTTTTCTAACTTTAATTTCCTTAAAGTTTCTTCAATTCGCTCAGATACATTGGTGGAGATGGAGGCACAATTTGATATTTTTCTTGGAGATGACGTGCTTTCTGAAGTGTCTGAGTTCTGAATTATACTTTTTGAGGATCTGGCTTATTTTTTCCCTGAGATCTTTGTCCTCTGTAATCGTTGGATTGCTCAACCCCTTAGAGGCCGAGCTCTAATACCACTTGTTGGTAAATGAGTGCATGAGAAGGGGGTTGAATCGTGCGTTTGAGTTTCTTCTGAATCTGAAAATTTTAACAAAAAGATACCATCAAACTTAAGGCTTGAAGTGCAGCGGAATAGTGGTTGGTAGTTTCAGAAAGTAGATCTTTGAAGCCTCTTAATTGATAATGCAACTTTAATGAAACTTAATCAGTGATTAATATAAAAATAAAAGATCAGGGAAGAAATAAGAGACACAAGTATTTTTATACTAGTTTGGCCGACCTGCCTACATCTAGTACTCAACCCATGATGAGACTTCACTAATAACTTTCTCAACCTGAGAAAGTAAAATGGATAGTCATTATATTAGCCTTCGCAAGCTCTCACAGTGAACATTGGATAACCCCAACTGTCACAAACTGAATAGTTTTGAACTAGAATCTCCAAGTTGAACTGAGTAGTCTTGAACCAACTTCTCCAAACTGAACTAAGTAGTTCTGAGCTATCCTCTCCAAGTTGAACCGTGACCTGCAGATAACTTTAACTGCCATGTTGCAAGTAGTCTTGAACTAGCTTATCCAAGCTGAACCATAATAAGCAGATACCTCTACCATTGCGTTCCAAGTAGTTTTACCTTAGCCTCTCCAAGCGATGTCTCACTCTGATCACTAACAGATCAAGGTCACAAAGGTTATGTGTTTAGATTACCACTCAAACTAACCTACACCTACGTTTCCTTACAAATATTCAATAATACAAACCTGGGAAACTTGAGTGACTTCTTTCTCACATCTCTTCTTAAGAAGAGTATACAAATCATTACAAAACATGGAAAGAAGATTTTCTACACTTCAAGAAGATTGATTACATATTATGATGAACAACATAAGAAGTGTGGAGAGATTTTTCTAGAGTTTTCACTCTTATGTCTTCAACTCTTTCATCAGCATTCAAGTGTAGCATTTCTATTTATACATGTCCTTCTTCATGACCATTACCTTTGATCATATCTCTAAGTCACGTGTGTAGATCATCAGTTGTGTTTTGGAACGTTAGTCTAGAGAGGTAGGTGGACAGACTTATTACATCATTTGTAGAAGCTGTTGTATTGTAGAGGCTTTTGATGCTTTCTTTCTTTTTACTTTCTGAACGTGGTTTTTCAACTCCTCCTTCTAAAGGCTAGGATCATTGATCAATCAGGAAAAAAAGATATCATGCCAGTTACAAAAGTGGGTTTGATTCGAGATTTGAAATTTGAAATTTGAATTTCCCTCCATTTCCTGTAGCGTTCTGTACTTCACAGTTAAGCGAGCTTTCTGATGGTATAATCAATCTTTTAATCATTCTTTGATCTTCCAGTCTTCAATCTTGGCTCTTTGATGCAGATTTATTTGTGATTATGATTATTGTAAACTGAGTAACACGTTACTTTCAGAGTTGGCATGATTTCCTCGTTCTTTAGTGTACTTTCTGAAGTCCCGTGTTACTTTCTAAAGATCGTTTCCTTGGGCTTCTTGCTCTTGTATTGATCTGCTTCATTCGTTGATGCATATGAGCGATCTTTACCCAATATAATGTTCACTTTGTTTAAGCTCATTCTCTTTCTTGAGATAAAACATTTTTGCACATGTAAAGTGAAATTATTCCCGCTTAAGTCTGTGTAATGCATTTTGGAATTTTACCTGTTAAACTTAGTCAAGAAACTCAAGGTAGCCATTAGTTGTTCTTCGAAGTATGTTCTTTAAATTGGCTTTGTTGTCATTCAAAACAATAAAGCTCATACTTTCTAAAGGGTTCTGGAGTTTTCAAAAAGTCCACACAGGGACTGCCCTATCATAACCCACCATAGAATAAAACCCATCAAAAGAACATGTACACAATGTGTTCTATACAATTCAAGTATACTACTTAGCAGGTATCCTTGGTACAAATCTTAACACAAAATGGCCAGATCACGACTTTCGAGTTTCACCGAATGCTTTACTGAAAGCCATCTCCTAAATCTGAGGTATACATGGAGTACACATAGGGATGAGAATTCTAAAATCCTCAGTAGGGGTAGTCCCATACATATACAATGTGATCATTATCTACCTTAACTGCTTCGATTTATTCATAAAAGTATTGCATATAAGTAAGATAATTAATAACAGTTATACGAGTTTGTAAAATCTTTATCTGAAGCAGGTTCATTTTATCCAATCATCATTCTTGGAATTTATAATGTCAACTTAACATATAAGTATCTTATCGCAATTGAATAATAAAACTCATTCTTATCTAAACCTAATGATGGTATTCTTCCAGAAAAATTTTTTGTATTGCGCTACCATTTTGGTGGAAAAGGGTTCCACCTTGATTTACTTGCCACTATCAAATACTTGACTTGTCTCGAAAGGAAAATGGTCCAAGAAGGTCAATGCCCTATTTATCGAAGGGCCATGAAGCTATGATTGTTGTCATCTCCTCCGCGGGTGCCATGCAAAAGTGGGAGTGCTCCTAACATTTTTAGCACGTTTTGATGAGCTTAACAGCTTCTTGGGTCAAAGAAGGCCAATAATATCTTGCTCGAAAAACCTTTAGCTCCAGTGCCCTTCCTTCGGGGTGATTACTTGCGACTTCCTGATGGATTTCCCAAAGGACATATTCTGCTTGCTCCTTGTTTAGAAAGTATTATCGCTTAAACTTTTGGGTGTTAGTAAACCAATTTTGTGAAAGTGTTTTGTAGAAAGACTAATATTTTACTTGAGTTTCTTGAGTACTCAACAGGACCATTCTTGTTCGTATACAAGTCCTTAAAACAAGCGTTATTTTCACGATATCATGTGCAAACATGCTTAATCTCATTCAAAGAGATTCATAACTTAAATGAAGTGAAAAATAATCCTTGAAATGGATGTCAGTATGTTTAACACATGAGGAAAAGTTTTTAAGAACAAGAAATCAAGTTTCAGATCTTCAGACAGTAGCCTTCGTCATCAGAAAGTATTATACAATGAAGAATTCAATCCTCCTCAAAAGCAAGTTATGGTTATTATCTTCAATCGTAATGATATTCACACTAACAAGCTCTGATTGAAGAATTGAAGATCAAACGGAAGTCCAAAAACTGAATCAGTGCTTCAAAAAGTATGTTTACTCTTAAATGGTGCACTTTTTACATAATAGGAGGGAAAAAAATTTCAAAATTCAAATTGAAGTTAAACCCAAAAAGGAATAACAGTGATATCTCACTTTTTAACTTGGCCAACTATCCCAACTTCTAGAAGAAAAAGTTTAAAAACCTAGTTTAGAAAGCAAAAAGTAGTTTCTAAAGATGGGCTTAGAAACCTCTATTTGAAAGCGGTCTATGCTATGTCAAAAGTGGCTCTAACACAGCCGAGCTAGTATTCTAGGCTGCATATCCAAGATACAAAAAGAAGATCAACACATGTCACTAGGAAAACCAATCAAGGGCAATAGTCATAAATGGAATATCAAGTATAAAAGGAGATCATGTGCTTACAACTAAAAGACTTTTGGCTAAAACACTTTCAAACTCATTAAAGAACGTTAGAATCTTCTTCATCTTCTATAAAGTTATTACTACTTGTAATCAGTTCCTACTATAAAATTCTTCTTTTTAAGTTCTTATTAGATAATATTTTCTTCCTAGGAAGAATTATTAAAAAGAATTCATTCCAGTTTTCAGCTCATACACGGTTTTATCCTAAGAAAACCTGACTATTTATTAGCTAGAGTGAGCCAACCTTCAAATTGTAAACTCTAGAACCCTTCAAAAAGTATGAGCTCTAATGTTTTGATTGACAACAAAGCCAGTTTTAAGAAAATACTTTGAAGAATGACTAATGACTACCTTAAGTTTCTTGACAAAGCATAACAGGTTAATTCGGTTTGTATCACATGAACTTAAAGCAAGATTAATATTTCACTTTGCATGTGTGAACATCTTTTATCTCATGGGAAGAGATTAAACTAAATAGAAAGTGAATATTATGTAAAGAAAAGAACTTGTATATAAACTAAAGCATAATAAGAACTTAAAGTAAAAATAATGTTTCACTTTGCTTGCGTAAGCATTATTTATCTCATAGGAAGAGATTAAGCCAAAAAGAAAGTAAATGTTGTTTCAAGCAAAACACGTATTCATGTTTACAGACCAAAAGCATAAAAATGGACATGAATCGAGAATAATTTCACTACACATGAGAAATATGTTTTATCTCAAGGGAAGAGATTAAGTTTAAAAATGTGAACATTATCTCATGCAAAGGATGTGTAGATGCATAAGGACTGAAGTAGATCAAGTTAAAGATTAAGAAACCAAGGAAAGGATCTTTAGAAAGTAGAACGGGGCATCAGAAAGTACACTCAAGATGAAGAAATCAACTCATGTCCAAGAACATGTTACTCAGTCATCAATCATTACAATCGCAAAGAAATCATAATCAAATAGCCAAGATTGAAGACTGGAACATCAAAGAAATATCGAAGAGATTGATCAAGCTATCAGAAAGCTCACTTAATTGTTGAGCAAAAAATGCTAATGGAAAATGAGGGAAAATTTAAATTTCAAAATTCAAATCTCAAATCAGATCCAATATTATAATAGGTATGTCATCTCTTCTGCCAAATTGGTTCATGATCCTAGCTTCTAGAAGGAGGAGTTCAGAAACCATGATAAAAAAGTAAAAGGAAAATGAGGAAATTAGAAACCTCTAAAATACAATGGCTTCTACAACTGATATGACAAGTCTATTAGCCTACTTCTCTAGACTAACATTTCAAGACACAACTGATGATCTACTTCTGTCACTTGGAGATCTGATCAAAGGCAACGGTCATGAAAAGGACCTGTAGAAATGGAGATGTCATACATGAATGCTAATGAGAGAGTTGAAGATATAGAAGTGGAAAGTCTAGAAAACTCTCTCCACACTTCCTGTTTCGTTCATTAGAATATGTAATCGATCATCTTCAAGTGTAAAAATCTTCTTTCCATGTTTTGTAATGATTTGTATATTCTTCTTAGGAAGAGATCTAAGAAAGAAGTCACTTTTGTTTTCGAGGTTTGTATTAGCAAATATTCTTAAGGAAACATGGGTGTAGGTTAGTTTGAGTAGCAATCGAAATACATAACCCTTGTAACCTTGATCTATAGTGATCAAAGTGTGACATAGCTTGGAGAGGCTAAGGTAAAACTACTTCCAACATGACAGCAAGGGCATTTGCATATCATGATTCAACTTGGAGAGGCTAGTTCAAGACTATTTACAACGTGGCAGTAGAAGTTGTTTGCAGGTTATAGTTCAGCTTGGATAGGCTCGTTTAGAACTACTCAGTTCAGCTTAGAAGGGTTGGTTAGAACTTCTCAGTTAGTGACAGTTAGGGTTGTCCACTGTGCATTGTGAGAGCTTAGGAAGGCTAATGTAAAGACTATACATTTTACTTTTTCAGGTTGAGAAAGTTGTTGTTAGTGAAATCTCAACATGTGTTGAGTACTGGATATAGTCAAGTTGGCTAAACCAACATAAATTACTTGTTTTCATTATCTCTTCCCTAATCCTTTAGTTTTATGTTATGCACTTTAAGTTAATTATTGATTAAGTTCTATTAAAGTAGCATCATAACTATTATGATTCAGAGATCTACTTTCTGAAACTATTAACCTTATTTCTATTGCACTTCAAGCCAAAAGCTTGTTAGTATCTTTTTGTTAAAAAATTTTAGATTTGCAAGAACACTTCAGAAAGTACAATTCAATCCCCTTTCTCGTGCACCATTTTACCAACAAGTGGTATCAAAGCAAGGCCTCTGAGGGGTCGAGCAATCCAATGATTGCAAAGGACAAAGATCAAACGGACAAAATGAAGGTTGAAAATGCATCCTTTATAATTACATGACATGAGTGATAACTTACAAAAGCACACAAGGTTAGAATACTCAAACTCAATGCTTTATCTTCCTTGAGGACATTTGATAAGTTGCCACATAATATACATACTCCCTTTTCTAAACATCTCTGATAGATTAAGCCTAAGTTTGATTGAGAAACTGGTAAAGATGATATCGATCATGTTTTCAAACTGCAGGCCTTAGAAGTTAAAATATCTAAATAAATATAGAATATCTCATAAATGCATTTTTGTATTAGAAGATCCTCCCTTATAGTTTCAAAATTTCTGAACTAGTCAAATAGCTAAAGTTTCTAAAATCTCAAATATGTTCTTTATGATAAATGGCTAGTGGTTTAGGAGATAAGTTTGAAAAATGATTATCCCTCCAGAACAACTAACCAAGATGGACTCAAGAAAAGTTGAGTACCAAAATAATTTTCTTTCAGGTACTATATTAATCATCCTTCATGGCTCAAGAAAGAAAATCAGAACCAGGATATTCTAGATCTGCAACGACATGAATTTGCTAATAAGAAGTATTCAATAGCTACTTTGCTGACTGTCATTGAAGACTAGAAAAAGATCTTGAGGAAAAGAGTCTCAAAAGTTCCCTGATCAGCAAAAAGAATGGAAGCTGGATTTTCAAAAAGTAAACACCAGAAATCAGACACCTCAGAAAGCATACTAAAGAGCCTTAAAGAAAATTAGAAAACATTTCTGAGTAAAACGATAAAGCAATCTGAAAATTTTTGGGAAACCTGTGCCTCCATCTCCTCCTTTCTAGCTAAATATGTGAAAAAGCTTTAAGTGGCCAAAATTAGGAGGAAATTTCACTACAAAAGCATATCCTAACTGAGCAGATGCAAAGCTTGGATACTTGAAGATAAAATGAAGTCATAGGGAACTTAAAAACTCCAAAATGCTTCCACTTTTAAGAGATTTAGAGACCTTTGACTACACAGAGAAAAGAACATACTTGTGATGCCTTAGGTTGAAATGAAGATTGCTGTAAACTATACCACCCAGATGCTGCTGATAAGGAATCAGCCAAAAGGTCAAATTTTGAGGTATTCCTATGATCTTTATAATATTAATGATATTGATCTTGTTTGGAGAGTCATTTTCAAAACTATAGATTCATCCATTCCATTGACAAAATTGATTAAAATCATTTGGTACATGTATCTCAAAATTTTACATAAGCATTCATACACAAATGGTTCTGGGCACTCTCCTTTCCATGAAAGACATAAAGTTCACATAGTTTTGGAAGACAAAGCTTACCTCATGGTTTTCAAAAAGTTTATGTCACAATCTTAAAGGAAAGATAAGGCTCAAGGAGTTTGGGAAGAAAGTTGACACCATAAGCTTCATAAAGGTGACTAGTTAAGTATGAACATCACAGTAGTCCAAGGAAACGGAAAATGCTAAAAGGAGATCAGAAAGTAAATCCTTCAGAAAGTGATTCAAAGAGTCAAAAATCACTTATTCTAAGGAAAGTCTAAAGAGTAGGAAAACTTCCTTGGAATACTATTTTCTCTCTCCCATGTCACTTCAACTTCAGACTATCATGTCATAACACTTGATAACCAACCACTCTTGACATGTCTTTCTTTTCACCTCTGTCTTCCTCTACACACTTCCCAAAATCGCTTCGTCTTTCTGCCTTCTAGAACTCCTTTGTTGATATCAAAATCATCCATATTTTCTCTAAGTTTCACCATTACATTTCTCTCAAAGCTTAAATCACTCTTCTCACAAACATCTTCTCTAAAAATGCTGAAAATGGCTGAAGGAAAATCTCATTCATGCAACATAAGAGTTCTCCACATGTTTAATAAACCCATCCGTTAGCAACACTATACTAAAAACTTCGCTCAGCGTCTAGTGTATCCAGGAAAAACTCTTTCAAAGGAGGCGATGATACAAGTTTTTACCCTAAGGGAAATTATCTCATTTTAGGGATAAGGTTTTCACGAGGATAGTGACTGCCTTCTATTCCAGGTTAGCACAGATGTCTGATTTTGTGCTAATCTCCTAAATCAGAGATACGAACTTGGAACTCAATCCAACTAATCTTTCAATCATTGCACAAGCCCTCAATAAGGGACTTAGATGCTCATCCGAGAAGAACCGGTTCATGACTCTTGGGGTTCCTGTAGAAGAAGTGTCAAGATGTCTCACAGACTATCCCAAACACTATCCTAACGTTATAACATCTACTATGCTAAACTCAAAAGCTAGCCAGACTCTCACCTTCATTCAGTAAACGCTTTTGCCCAAACTAGAATGTACACATCAGCTAGAATGGATGGATTGCATGCTCCTATATTGTCTATTAACAAATGAAAAGTAAGCTTACCTAGACTAATTTTCGATTACATGCTCCAAGCCATTTATCCTAAAACAGGGAAAAACACCTTTGTTCCCTATGATATTATTCGTACAAAAATCTTTCAATATCTGAAATGCCCTCTAGCAACCGAGTGGTATGAATACATGGAAAGCACCATGTATACCTTTAATTCATTTCAAACCCTAAGAAGACCAACTGGTGCTACTACAACAGGAGCCTCAAGCAGAAATCTATGGATAAGAGAAGCTGCAATGAAAAAGGCAGCTAAGTTAGATAAAGGAAGAGAAAGAAAAAGATGAATAATAGTGCTTGAAGATAGCTTTGATAAGAGCAAAAATCCAGAGGTGATCATCAGATATGGGGGTTCACCCGAGAAAACAAGTATGAACTCTGAGTCTAAAGAAGAAGCAAGTTCTGATTCCTTCACTTTTGAATCTACGTCTAAGACTTTTCTTATAGATATTCCAAATTTTAGCAAACTCGGGTCAAGTTCACAGCCAGCAAATCCTCAACTCCAACCGTGGCTATTTTCTATCTTGTTATTACTCCAAATGGGGATTCCGAACAAAATCAACACCAGTCAGCTACATAGCAAAGGTAAATCCTTAAACTTTTGGATAAATTGGAAGGTCAGTCAAGAAGACATGAAGCTCTTCTGATGGAGATTCTCCAAGAAGTAAAGCATCAAGGCTAATGGTGTGATTCATTCTTCTCCTACACACTTTGTTGATGATGACAAAAGAGGGCGAAAGGGATGAAGAAAATCATGCGTTAAGGAGTTCAGGGGAAGCCATGCTGATACAGTCAAGGGGAGTAATGTTGAGGGGGAACCCAAAACGTTTTATTTTGCATACAGCATATTTTCTTGTCTCTCTGGAACATGGTTACAATATTTTGAACATTATCTTTAATGCAGTACTCATTATCTATCATGTTATGTCTATGTTTGGTTTTAGTCTCTTATGCTCTGATACATAGATAATTATTTCAAGTTCTGATACATATAAATGCCTTATCCATCATGCTCAACTAATCACATATCATAACTTGCCTATGTATTCTATGTTCTCTTAAGCACTTATTCTGAAATGATCAATCAATAACATGCTAGAAAAATAAGCACATACTTATCCTTGATTAGATTTAACAAGTATCCCTAAGAAATGTAAATTCTTTCTATCAGTATCTAGATACTCGAACTTTATTGATATGCATTGATATGTATAAGACTACTTGAAATGCCTATCATTATAGAACACATTTTTTTTAACCCATACATGAGATGTTTTGTTTAAATCTGATCAAACTTAGTTGTAAATAGTTTCTGAGAACCTTTAGAAACCTACTTGTAAATGTCTCAAGTTCAACTGTGATTAGTAAATTGATTTTAGGATAATCTCGAATATGATGAACTTATTTGATCAACAATGTGTTATATTCTTATTCAATATGAATCAATAGACAAATTTTTTTAGAAAAGAATTTCAAAAATCATTTCATTCTCTAATACTTATAAAGTTTTCTAGCTCATCAAAATAAGCTCACAAGAACTTAATCCTGTGATAAAGCTGGGTCATATCCCTGTTTAGAAGCCTCAGCTTGTAATTCACTAATATCATTTATATTAAGGTTTCTCTTAGCATCAAAAACTTCATCTGTATCTCTTAAAGTTTTTCTCATATCATCCTCAAAAGTTTTTATCATTCATATACTTATATTTCTTTAAGCATCAAATCCTTTGTTGAAAAAGAGAGCATAGGAAAAGAAAGTACTGAATAACATTCCCTATCAAGAAACAATATCGCAAGTATCACTTGTTTATTTATTCAAGTACAAATAAATATTAGAAAGTCATTTTATGACTAAAATCAAGCTGGTTAGCAAAATCAAATTAAAACAATGACATATGCTTTAGTATATTTGTGATACGAATTAAAGAAGTTCTCTAATTTAAATTAGAATATATCATCATGAACCAAACAACTTTGATTTGAGTGAACTTAAGGCTTCAAAATTTTCCTAAACATATCTAATCATGCCTTAAGAAAAAGACTTACTAAGATTTAAGAATCATGTTGTGTTGAAAGAAAATGTAATTTATCAATTTATATTGTATCTTATTTCTTTCAACCTCTCTTCAAAAGATTTTCTTCAAATTTGTTTGTCATCGTAAAAAAGGGGGAGATTGTAAACTTCAAAATCCTTCAGAAAGTACAAGCTTTAATGTTTTGATTGACAATAAAATCAATTTAAAGAAAATACTTTTGAAGAATAACTAATGTCTACCTTAAGTTTCTTGATAAAGCATAACAAGTTAATCCGGTTTGTATCAGACAGACTTAAAGCAAGAGTAATATTTCGCTTTGCATGTATGAGAATGTTTTATCTCATGGGAAGAGATTAAGATAAATAGAAAGTGAATATTATATCAAGCAAAGAACCTGTATACAGATTAAATCATAATATGGACTTAAAGCAAGAATAATGTTTCACTTTCCATGCACAAGCATGATATATCTCATGGTAAGAGATTAAGCCAAAAAGAAATTGAATGTTATTTCAAGCAAAACAGGTATTCATGTTTACGGACCAAAGGCATAAAAGCATACTTGAATCAAGAATAATTTCACTACACATGAGAAATCATGTTTTATCTTAAGGGAAGAGATTGTTAGTAAAAGAGTGCACAAGAAGAGGGTTGAATCGTGCTATAATCTTCTATCAAATTATTTTCACTTTCTGAACCTATTGAAACAGAGTTCTAACAAGCTGAGGCTTGAAGTGTACTGGAGAAGTTATTTGTTACCTAAAAAAATAAATCTTTAAAACATAACAACACATAAATTAATTTCATGAGTACTTAATCAGTAAGGAATATAGAATGATAACGTAAAAATAAAAGTTCAGGGAAGAGAGAAATGAACACAAGGGTTTTTATACTGGTTCGGCCAATCTGCCTACATCCAGTGCTCAACACATGTTGAGATTTCACTAACAACAACTTTCTCAACCTGGGAAAGTAAAATGGATAGTCTTTACAATAGCCTTCCCAATCTCTAACTTGCACAGTGGCCAACCCCAACTATGACTTAACTGAATAGTTTTGTACCAGCCTCTCCAAGCTGAACCTGCACAGTGGACAACCCCAACTGCGACTTAACGGAGTAGTTCTGTACCAGCCTCTCCAAGCTGAACCTGCACAGTGGACAACCCCAACCGTGACTTAACAGAGTAGTCTTGAACTAGCCTCTCCAAGCTGAACCGTGACTTGCAGACACCTTCTACTGCCACGTTATAAGTAGTCTTTTAAACAGCCTCTCCAAGCTAAACTATGAAGTACAAATACCTTTGCACTCACGTTATAAGTAGTCTTTCCAACAGCCTCTCCAAGCTGAACAGTGATAAACAAATACCTTTGCTCACACGTTGCAAGTAGTTTTACCTTAGCCTCTCCAAGCTATGTCTCACACTGATCATTAACGGATCAAGGTTACAAAGATTATGTGTTTGGGTTGCCACTCAAACTAACTTACACTCAAGATTCCTTAAAGATGCTAGCTAATACAGACTGGGAAACTTAGAGCGACTCCTTTCTCTTATCTCTTCACATAAAGAGCATACAAATACAAATACATTTTAAAACTGAGAAAGAAGATTTTTATACTTCATGATTGATTACATAAATTGATGAGCAGCAGAAGAAGTGTGAAGAGATTTTTCCAGAGATTCTGCGCTAAAGCTTTCAATTCTCTCCTCGATGTTCAAGCTTGGCATCTCCATATATACAGGTCTATCTTTATGACCATTGCCTCTTTGATCAGATCTCCAAGTGACAAGTGTATTTTGTTAGATGTGCCTTGGAATGTTAGTCTAGAGAGGTAAGCTGACAACTTGTCCCATTGTTGTAGAAGTCATTGTAATGTAGAGGTTTCTGAAGTCCTCATTTTTTCCTTTTACTTTTAGCCCATGGTTTCTGAACTCCACCTCCTAGGATCTTGAATCATTTAGGCAGGAGAGATGACGTACCAGTTATAACACTGGCTCTAATTTGAGATTTGAAATTTTAATTTCGAAACTCCCTCCATTTTTCCTCAACGTTCTTCGCTCCACCTTTCAGTGAGCTTTCTGACGTTGTAATCAATCACTTTGATTTTTCTCTGATCTTCCAGTCTTCAATCTTGATTGCTTGATGATGATTTCTCTGCAATTGTAGTGATTGATGACTGAGTAACACGTTGCTCTTGGACATGAATTGTTTTCTTCATCATGAGTGTTCTTTCTGATATCCCATGCTACTTTCTGAAGATCCTTTCCTTACTTTCTTGATTTTTGACTTGATTAGCTTCAGTCCTCCAGCATTTATGGTTTCTATCCTCGAGATAATATTCACCTTTTAAGCTTGATCTCCTCTCTTGAGATAAGCATGATTTCTCATGTGTTATGAACTTTTTCCCGATTGAAGTTTGCTTCAATGCCTTTGGTCCGTGAACATGAATACGTTCTTTACTTGAAATAACATTCACTTTCTGATTATTTTAATCTCTTCACATGAGATATATATAGTGAAACATTATTCTTGCATTGAGTTCGTATCATGCCTTAATCTGTATACACTTACTTCGCTCGACTTCATATTCACTTTCTGATTAATTCAATCTCTTTCCACGAGATATAACATGCTTACACATGCAGAGTGAAATATTAATCTTGCTTAGGTTCATGTAATACAGACCGGATCACCTGTTAAACTTTGTCAAGAAACTCAAGGTAGCCATTAGTCGTACTTCAAAACATTTTTTCTAAATTGGCTTTGTTGTCATTCAAAACCTTTTAAGCTTTGTACTTTCTGAAGGGTTCTGGAATTTACATTCTCCTCCTTTTTTATGATGACAAACCAATTTGAAGGAAATCTTTTAATAGATATTGGAAGAAATATGAATGAAATAAAGACATAATAAAATAATCTTTCAAACATCATATATGATAAGTTTTGGTCAGTTCTTTTCTTACGGCATGATTTTGATGATTAAAACTTTTTATGGCCTTAAGTGACTTAAATCAATGCTGACTGATTTATCATGAAATTTTCTTATCCATGTCAAAATCCTCTTATTAAGTATCACAATGATACTTAAGTATATATGATTGTTAAAGCATTTGTTTACAAACAGCCTGATTTACGTTCAAAAAGAACTGTCTGATCCTTATTGTGCTTGAATAAAGAAAACAAGTAATACTTGCAGTATTGTATTCTGATTAAAGAAATCTTATTCAGCACTTTCTTTTTCAATGCTCCCCTTTTGATAATCAATGAAAATAATGCTTAATGACATAAAAAAAAAAAAAACCTTTTGATCATGATTGATGAAATGACTTTTGAAAAACTTTTTCAAAGCATGATTTAACCAACAGATACATATATATTTAGAAAAAGCATATTCATCATGCTTTCTATGTTAGCTTGCTTACTGATTCAATTTGATCATACTAACACACATCATTTGTAGTAAGCATAACACACTTGACGAGAATTTTTAATTCTTCCTAACTAAGCTTAGTTATGTTGTGACGTGGTAAGAAAAGGTTTTTGAAAATCATCAGAAACATGATATACATAACTAATACCGATCAAGTTAAGCATATCTCAAATGAGTAGAGGATAATGACGTGATGATACCAAATAAGCTTTTCATACATATCTCAAATGTGTGTGAACTAACTTGTATTTGCGTGTAGATAAATTTGCAAAATAGAGAATATGCAATTGAGCCACACTTTTTCAATCATTCTATATGAATAGCTAAGCATAATGATTTATAGGCTTTGATTATATACTATGGCTTAAACAGATATTGCTCAATGTTACAAGTAAGCATAGCATAAGCATGATGAATAAAGCATTTATAAAAGTTAGATTAGAGTGTATATAACGGCTAAACATTAATAAATACTGGATTTTGGGAATATAGATAAAAAAGATAGAAGTTTCTAGGCTCCCCCTCAGCATGACTTTCTCTGAATGTTTACACAAGATTTTCTTCAACTTTTCTTCTTTTCCCCCTTTTGACATCATCAAAAAAAATTTTGCAAAGGAAGAAAGAGGCACAATATCAACCTTGCTTATCTTCTCAGAGAATCTCCTTTAGTAGAGCTTCATGCCTTCTGGAATGAGTTTCTAAAGTATCCAATTGTTCGAGAACTTTCTTTTGTAGTGCAGTTGACTGTTGTGGATCAGGAGAGATAGCAGGATTTGAAGCTTCTAAGATAAGAGTTTGGAGACGGGATAGCAGAGAGATTGATCCAGGATGGTTAAAATTAGGTATGTCTTTATGAGCAAATGTAGATTCAAAAGAGAGGGAATTAAAGCTTGTTTCTTCTTTTGACTTAGAGCTCATGCCTGCTTTTCCTGATGAGCCCCCATATGTAAGGATGACTTCAGTATTTTTGCTTTCATTAGAGCTATCTTCGAGCACAATGGTTCTTTTCTTCCTTTCTCTTATTTCATCTAACTCAGCTGCCCTTTTCAAAGTCGCTTCCCTTATCATTTGACTTCTGCTTGTAGCTCCTGTTGTGGCAGCACCTGTTGAGAGAGAAAACGGTGCTTTCCATATATTCACACCATTCAATTTACAGAGGGTGTTTCATATATTGAAAAATCTTTGTAAGAAGAATGCCATAGGGAACAAAAGCATGATTTCCTGATTCCGGTGAAATGGCTTGAAGTATGTGATCAAATATAAGTCTTGGCAAACTTACCTTTCTTTTGGTAAGTAGACAGAAAAGAAGCATACAGTCCATCCCTATTAGCTTGTGTGTATTCTCAAGCCTGGGCAGAAGAGTGGATTGGATGAGAATAAGAGTTTGACTAGCCTTTAAATTCAACATTTGAATGGATATATCATTTGGATGGTGTATACGAGAGTCTGTGAGACATCTTGACACATTTTCTACTGGAATCCCAAGAGTCACGAACCAGTTCCTCTCTTAAGAGCATTTGAGTCCTTTATCTAGGGCTTGAGTGATGATAGAAAGATCAGACAGATTGAGCTCCAAGTTTGTATTTCTAATGTAGGAGATTAAAATGAAGTTCGATATCAATGCAAAACGAGAGTAGAAGGCAGTTACCATCCCAGTGTAGACTTTATCGGTGAGATTTACAAACCCTTCCCACCTCTGAAAGGAGACAACTTCCCATAGGATGCAAACTTGCATCATCACCTCTTTTGTCAAGGTTTTTCAAGGAAACATATGACGATAAGCAAAGTTTTCAGTATAATGTTGCTGACGGATTAGTTCATCAAACATATGAAGAGTTCCCTGACTGATTGAATGATATTTTCCTTCAGCCATTTTTAGACACAATGGTAAAAAAATTGAAAGGTATACAGACAAGGTTTTTAGGCAAAGATAAAGATATGATCACTAAGGAGAAAAGTGTAACGCCCCGATTTTTCTGTTAGAGTGAAAATGACCAAAATGCCCCTGAGGTCATTTTCGACCCGGAATTCGAGGAAAGCCAACTCGGCAGTACTCAAAGGGCAAACTCAATGTTGGAAGAGGGATTAGATGACGTGTGTACCTTTCCGGGATCGAAAATCTCGTTTTTCGAGTTTTCGGGTCAAAATGACCAAAACGCCCTTGCGGTGTTTTACCCGTTTGCAAGTGCCGGATGAACCCGAAACTTCTCCAAATGGTTTTAAAAGGCGTTTTTATGTAGATTGTGACTTTAGTTTTGGTCTTGGAGGTCCCGGGCGAAATTAGTGCAAAATTACGATTTTGCCCCTAGTTTCGTGTTTTTACGCTTAATCGTGTGATTAAGCAAACCTAAGCAATATTATGCTCTAATCGAAGGTTAATTAATTTTCATAATTAATCTTTAGTCAAAATAATTTATTAAAGTTGATTAGAACCTAAAAGTGCTTAATTACAACTTGAAATCCTATTTTAAATTCAAGACTCCTAGTCATTGAATCTTGAATAGTGTTTTCTCTCTCCAATTCCTTAAATCATGGAATTGTGTTTTCAATTGTTTACTCATAAAAATGAATTTAAATCTCCTAATGATGTATGAGCACTCCTAATCTTGTCATAAAATCCTTAAACCTCATTCTTAGTCACCTAAACTTAAGCTTAATTATTCCTAACCTTGTACCTAAACTAATACACTCTTAAACCTACCATTAGCACACAATTAGATGATCAAAACCTCCCTCCCTCCATGCTGTCTGGTTTGGCCAAAGCTTCTCCCCCTCCATATGCATCACATGTTCAAATTTTCAACACTCCAAAACCATACCTCAAGTCATACTCACCATACCTTGTCATATTTTCAATCAAGCTTGATTTTCCAAATGAATAACTAAATGAAATAAACCATTTTTCCCCATTTATTTGTGGCTGAAAAACTTCCAGCCATTCTTAGTTTCTAGAAGACTAATTTCATTCAAAATTGGTAGGAAATTCACTCAAATCACCATACTTGAAGCCATACCTCTCATACTTTCAACCATGCTTGAATGACACCATATAAGAGATATTTTTCTTCTCCTCTCCCTCTCAAATGCTACGGCCAAGGCTTCCTCTTAGAGAGCCTCATTGTTTTGTTTTTCTATAAATAGGTGCATTAGAAGAACTTGCAAACACTTTAGCTCATTTGCACACTTTTTAGTTTTCTAAACTTTCTTGAGTTTCCTTTCTTTTTCTCTCTAAGTTCCAAGAGAGTTTTCTCTTGTTATTCATCTTCATCTTCATCCTCTCCTCATCTCATAATCATCTCATAACCTTCAAACACCACCTCACAACCTCAAATCACCTCCTGGCCTCTCAAACACCTCACCTCAAACACAACCTCACTTGAAACACATCTCCTTTCCTTCTTCCTCTCCAAGGCCGAAGCCATCTTGCCCCAAGGAGGAGTTCATCATCTTGTTTTCCTTTTTCAAAGATCAAAGATTTCATCTTCACTCTGGGTAGGAGTGTTTTTCTAAAACTTGTTTCTTGAAAAATTAGTTTTTCTAGCTTTCTTTTGGATTTTCTTTTTGAAACTTTCTTTGTTGCTTTTCCTTGATGTTTCAGCCTCTTGGCCTTGAAGAGCACATGATAGCTCAATGATGAGAGCTCCTAGATGATGACTATGTGTTCATCTCAAAGGAACCTCTAGAGCTTGAGTTTTTGTTTTCTCTAAGTTTCATCTTTATTATCTAGCTCAAAAGGATTTTTGTTCAAGAACACCTTTACTTCTCTTGCTATTTTGATTTCGGTTTTCTTGTTTCCTTTTCCTTTAAATATTTCAGTTTTGATTCCTTGATCTTTGAGGTCTTGTTTTGTTTTGAAAGTTTATTTATTTTGAGCTTGATGATGATGTTCAAGAACCTCATAGTTCCTTTGAGAACTTGGTTCAAAAACTCTAAAGCTCTCTTTGTGATGAGATGAGTGTTGGGTTGCTATTTGTTAAAGTCTTGTAAGAGCTCTAAACTATCATAAAATGAACCTTACATCCATGTTTACTTTTATGCTTTGCACGTCATATTTACTTTCCTTGCTATCACTAAGTATCAAGATAATGAATGAACTTGCATTATCATATTTATATTTCAAGCTATGCATTATCATGTTTATGTTTCAAGTTCTCACTTAATATCAAGATAATAATGAGTTGATCTCATGTTTATTTTATGCTATCACTTTACTTTCTAATGGAACCTAAAATAAGTACATGAGCATGTTTATTTTATGTCATCACTTAAATGAACCTAGAGCTCAAAGACTTGCCCATTGTTGTCTCAAACAAAGGCTTGAAATCCTATGTTATTTGTCTCCTTGTTTTCGGCCCCTAAGAGTTTAATTGTTTCTAAGTATTGAAAACTATGTTTCATAATTTTTCTAAGCTTATATGAGTTAAAGAAATATATAAAACTAAGTTTTATGAATTTAGGACCTCTTGAGACAAGTTTGATTTAGCTACTGCCCTCATAAATATTTTGATGATTTTAGATGTTAAAAATGTTTATACATGAGTTTTGAAAGTTTGAAAAAGGTTCCAAGAGAAACTAGTATTTTATGTGCTTTAGAAATTGTGTTTGATGCCTTATATGGAGATAAATGTTTCGGTTCTTCCTTGCCTTTTGTGACCACTGTATGCTCTGTTTTAATGACGCTAATATGATTAAGTTTGGGTATAATTAATGTTGAAACTCATATGTGGAAGATAGGAGAAGTTAGTGACTAGAAAAGAATTAATTTGAGAGTTCTAGATCCCTTAATGTTTGATTTTTCTGGATTCTGTCCAGCAAGGTTTAGTAATGATAATCATGGTTTTAAATTAGTTTAAATGTGTAGGAATGACTCATAAATGGTTTAGGACTTGATCTTGATGCCTTAGGAGCAAACCGGACTTAGAAAGGGTCATTGTTGTGACTTCTAGGTACCCGTAAAGTTAGGATTATGAATTCTGCATCCTTGAGGGTTAGAGATGTTCTTGACCTTAGTGTGAGGTGAGAAATACTTAGTTATAACCTTATAGGTACCCGAGAGACTAGGCTTTGATGATTCATAACTTAGACTATGAGTTAAGGACTTTACGGGTCAATGCATAAGACATAAGAAATGTGTTAATGCTATGATGCTTAATTTATGCAATGATATGTTGAGATGATTATGATTCATGAGGAAATTATTGTTTAAGATATGAGGTTTATCATGGCATGAGGTTTTATTGAGGAATATGTTGTGTGATTAACTTGTGGCATAAGTTTGAAGGAAATTCGGTTTAACAGCTATTATGCTGCCGAATTTCCGTCAAACCTTAAAGGGTTAAAAGAAATGTTTATGAGTACCATATGAGTTGAAAACCTTGGGTGACACCAGTTTGGCCAAGCACCCCCAGGAGATTTTTATGTGACAAAGCACTGAGACGCACTTTCCTGGGTGACACCGGTTCGGCCGAGCACCCCCAGGGTAGACAAATCTATGAGGGTATGAGTAGATGCAGCCTACCAAAGTGGACAAATTGTTGTGGCTTAATGCCCGCAAAGTGTTTCAAAGAGGGTATATCCTAAGAGAGGTGATCCCTGCCCCCTACCCGTACTTGCGAGTCAGGATTATTTTATTATGTTTCGCTTATTCAGATAATAAGCAAGAGCTAGTGACGACTAGTTGAGGTATGAGCTCATGACCTAGTTATTTTAGGGTGGCCTTATTATGCTAAAGTATCATGATTGATGTCACGAAGTTGAGGAACGATTCACTTAAAAGTTATATGCCCTTATGCCACATGGTTTATGCTTATATGCTTTGATGTGTTGCTTTATATGCTCAAGTATTGACATGCATCCATGATATAATATGTTGCATTCATAACGTCAAGATGCATGCTAAAAGGAATGGACCTTGGATAATTAGTTTTGGAAAACCCTAAATTGAATCTTATGTGCATGATCACTGTTTTACAATTAAACCCAAGGTTCTTAAGGATGTGAACGATGTAACCATAGGATAAGAGACTCCTACTGAGATTCTTTAGCAAGAATTCTCGCTCATCTCTCTTCTTTCTTCTGTCACATCTTCAGAGAGCGATGGCGATATTCGTGGTCTTCGTTGATACACCCACTTGGGAGGTTCACTATGACCCAGACCATGACTCATATCATTTTGAGGGGCAGTGCACCATGCGAGTCTTCATGTTCATCGGACGCTCCTTTGCACACCCTGTACAGAGCTACCGTTTCTCCCCGATGTCACCCTACGACGATGGGATGGTTTTTGAGCACACCCGAACGCGAGACGAGAGGATTCTACGAATGTATACTGGTGGTTCGATACCTCGAGACTTCCAGGACTACGTGCCTTGATCCACGAGCTCAGAGGACAGCCCATCCGAGGATCTGCCGACGCACATGTACAGCGAGAGCTCAGCTCCTACACCTCAGTTCATGCAAGGCGAGAGTGAGGAGATTGTTACACAGCCGAGGCTAGCTAGGCGAGCCGAGAGGCGCCCCTATCGAGGAGCTCACGCTCAGTCTTCACATATATCCGCTCTTGCTGCCCTTCGTCCATGGATCGGTTACACCCCACCTTTCCCCGGGTTCCAGTAGTTGACGTCGTAGGGGAGGCTTAGTGCACACACCCACATGTAGAGTGGATAAACCTTCTTTTGTTTTTTAGGTTATTCACCATAAGTGCACTCAGGTAGTTATGATTTATTTCTGCTTTCTTTCTCTGTTGTATTTCATTTCTATTGTATTACAAGCTCTGCCCATCCTTAGGGTATGACTAGCTATGTACTTCAACTATGTTATTATTAATAAAATGTTTCCTTTGTTGTCCTGATTGTTATTCTTTGATTACGTGCTTTACCTTATGCTGTATAATGGTTGTTACGCGTGCCTTATATTTCTGTTATTCGACTAGTTAGGTTCGCGGCTCTCACTTTGCTTTATGTTTTCAAAAAAACATTTACCTGTAAATTCCGCTAAGTATTTTATAAAATGATGAGACTAAGAGGTAATGACCTAATGATTAACCTAATGTGTTTTAGAAAGTTGGGTTAAGAATTAGGGTGTTACAAAAAGAAGAAAAAAAAAACTTTGAAGAGAAAGGGATAAGAAAGGATTTTTAAGAACTGTGTAGGAGAAGATAAGGAAGAGAGAGAAACAAAGAAGGGAGAGGATGGTTATAAAGAATCACGACATGATGATCTGGAAATGAAAAGACATAAAAAAGAGAAAAGGATGTAGTTTCAAGAAAATTTTTCCCACTCATTTTGGACAACCTTTTTGGATAAGCAATTTAATAACCTTGCTTTACTTTCTGAAGGATTCTACTTCCAGAGCTTCGTACGAACTAAAGGTTCCTTAGAGAGCCACAAAGAAGGGATGAAATTATCTGATAATTTCTCCCAAAAGTGAAGAATTTTCAAGATATCTTTGTGTAAACTTTTAGACAAAGAAATGAGGAGGAGAATCTCAAAAAAAAAAAAATACTTTATGCAAAACATTTGAAACGAAAAATTTAAAAAAATAGAAAGATATGCCTATCATTAAGAGAGTAAAATATAGATTTTCAACACTGGAAGAGACTCTTCTAATCAAAATCAGATACCATTATTATTGAAGGGTTCTGGACATACCTTTTAATCTGATAATTTGTCTGGTTCCTTGTCCACAGTATCAGGGTGCTTGATTGCTTCAATCTTCCATTTTCTCCTAATTCTTTCCTGAATAGTCAGAAGACTCTATGTCTTCAAGACACTTTGGAGATTCTCAGTTCCCAATAATTTCATTTGATTTTCAAGTATTCAAACTTTGCATTTTCTAGTTCGGATAATCATTTGCAAATAGGTCTTCACCTAAACTTAATGGATTAGACCCTTTTTACTAAAAAACTTTACAGGTGAATATGGAAGTCTAAATTTCCAGAATTTTCAGATTGCTTTAGCTTATTGCTTAGAAGTGTTTTTATGATTTTCATTGAAGTTCCTTAGCATGGTTTCTAAAGTGATGATTTCTGGAGTTTACTTTTTGGGGATGCATTTTCCATTCCTTTTTGCTACTCAAGAGTCTTTTCGATACTTCTTTTAGCAAAGTATTTCTTGAATACTTTTCATTGGCAAACATAGATTATTTGGAAACCTAGAGACCCCTGCTACATTTTTGTCCCTTGATCTTTGACCTCTGCAATCGTCAGACAGCTCAACCCCTAGGGCCAAGCTCTGATACCACTTGTTGGTAAAAGAGCACACGAGAAGGGGGGTTGAATAGTGCTATAATCTTCTCTCAGATTCTTTTCACTTTCTGAACCTGTTGAAATAGAGTTCTATCAAGCTGAGGCCTGAAGTACAGCGGAGAAGTTATTTGTTAGCTCAGAAAGTAAATCTTTAAAATATAACAACACACAAATTAATTTAATGAGTACTTAATCAGTAAGGAACATAGAATGATAACGTAAAAATAAAAGTTCAGGGAAGAGAGAAATGAACACAAAGGTTTTTATACTGGTTCGGACACCTGCCTACATCCAGTACTCAACACATGTTAAGATTTCACTAACAACAACTTTCTCAACCTGAGAAAGTAAAATGGATAGTCTTTACAATAGCCTTCCCAAGCTCTAACTTGCATAGTGGCCAACCTCAACTGTGACTTAGCCGAGCAGTTCTGTACTAGCCTCTCCAAGCTGAACCTGCACAATGGACAACCCTAATTGTGACTTAACCGAGTAGTTCTGTATCAGCCTCTCCAAGCTGAACCTACATAGTGGACAACCCCAACTGTGACTTAACAGAGTAGTCTTGAACCAGCCTCTCCAAGCTGAACCATGACCTGCAGACACCTTCTACTGCCAAGTTGTACTGATTGTAGTGATTGATGACTGAGTAACACATTGCTCTTGGACATGAATTGATTTCTTCATCATGAGTGTTCTTTTTGATGTCCCGCGCTACTTTCTGAAGATCTTTTCCTTAGTTTCTTGATTTCTGACTTGATTAGCTTCAGTCCTCCAGTATTTATGCTTTCTATCCTCGAGATACTATTCACCTTTTAAGCTTGATCTCATCTCTTGAGATAAACATGATTTCTCATGTATTGTGAACTTTTTCCTGATTCAAGTTTGCTTCAATGCCTTTAGTCCGTGAACATGAATACGTTCTTTGCTTGAAATAACATTCACTTTCTGATTATTTTAATCTCTTCACATGAGATATATATCATGCTTGCACATGTATAGTGAAACATTATTCTTGCATTGAGTCCGTATCATGCCTTAATCTGTATACACTTACTTTGCTCGACTTTATATTCACTTTCTGATTAATTCAATATCTTTCCACGAGATATAACATGCTTACACATGTAGAGTGAAATATTAATCTTGTTTAGGTTCGTGTAATACAGACTGGATCTACCTATTAAACTTTGTCAAGAAACTCAAGGTAGCCATTGGTCATACTTCAAAACATTTTCTCTAAATTGGCTTTGTTGTCATTCAAAACCTTTTAAGCTTCGTACTTTCTGAGTACTTTCTGAAGGGTTCTGGAAATTTTCAAAGATTAAGCCTAAAAAGGTGAATATTATCTGTGCAAATAATATGTAAATTCTTAAGGAATGAAGTAGATCAAGAAACCAAGGAAAGGAGCTTCAGAAAGTAGCACGGGACATTAGAAAGTAAACTCAAGATGAAGAAATCAACTCATGTCCAAGAGCAATGTGTTACTCAGTCATCAATCACTACAATCACAAAGAAATCATCATCAAATTGCCAAGATTGAAGACTGAAAGATCAAAGAAATATCAAAGAGATTTATTACGCCATAAAAAAGCTCACTTAATTGTAGAGCACAGAATGCGAAGGGAAAAAGGGGGAAAATTTGAATTTCAAAATTCAAATCTCAAATCAGACCTAGTGTTATAGCCGGTACATCATCTCTTTTGCCAAATTAATTCATGATCCTAGCTTCTAGAATAAGGAGTTCAGAAACCATGATCAGAAAGTAAAAGGAAAATAAGGACATCAGAAATCTCTAAAATATAATGACTTCTACACTGATGTGACAAGTCTGTTAGCTTACCTCTTTAGACTAACGATCCAAGACACAACTAATGATCTACTCATGTCACTTAGAGATCTGATCAAAGGCAATAGTCACGAAGAAGGACCTGTATAAATGGAAATTCCATACATGAATGCTGATGAGAGAGTTGAAGATATAGGAATGGAAACTCTAGAAAAATATCTCCACACTTCCTATGCCGTTCATTATAATATGTAATCAATCATCTTGAAGTGTAAAAATCTTCTTTCCATATTCTGTAATGATTTGTATATTCTTCTTAGGAAGAGATGTGAGAAAGAAGTCACTTATGTTTCCTAAGTTTGTATTAGCGAATATTCTTAAGGAAACATGGGTGTAGGTTAGTTTGAGTGGCAACCCAAATACATAACCTTTGTAACCTTGATCAGTTAGTAATCAAAGTGTGACAAAGCTTGGAGAAGCTAAAGTAAAACTACTTGCAATATGATAGCAGAGATATCTGCTTATCACGGTTCAGCTTGGAGAAGATGGTTCAAGACTACTTACAACGTGGCAGTAGAAGTTGTCTGCAAGTCATGGTTCAGCTTGGAGAGGCTGGTTTAGAACTACTTAGTTAGTGATAGTTCAGGTTGTCCACTATACACTATGAGAACTTGGGAAGGCTAATGTAAAGACTATCCAGTTTACTTTCTTAGGTTGAGAAAGTTATTGTTAGTGAAATCTCAACAAGTGTTGAGTACTGGATATAGGCAGGTTGGCCGAACCAGTATAATAATACTTGTGTTCATTCTCTATTCCCTGATCATTTAGTTTTATGTTATGCACTTTAAGTTAATTATTGATTAAGTTCGGTTAAAGTAGCATTATAACTATTATGCTTCAGAGATATACTTTCTGAAACTATTAATCATATTTCTACTACACTTCAAGTCAAAAGCTTGTTAGTATTTTTTTGTTAAAAAATTTTAGATTTGCAAGAACATTTCAGAAAGCACGATTCAACCCCCTTTCTCATGCACTCTTTTACCATACCCTGATCCAGTAGTGATCATTGTGAATTTAGCTTGGAAAGGGTAGCCAAAGACTAATTAGGAGTGACAATAGAATAAGTTGCTGGTCACATGAGATAGTTTGAGAAGGCTATTAAAAGACTATCTGATTTTCTGAGGGTTGAGAAAAGGTTGTGTTAATGGAACTCAATAGGTTGTTAAGAACTAGATGTAGATAGGTTAGCCAAACCAGTATAAAACTTTCTGTGCAATATCTCTTTTATAGTCTACTTTGTATTTATCTTCAATGAGTTTCTAAAAATTAACCTTTAATAAGTTTTCTTACCTTTTTTTAGTTGAAAAAGTTACTTTCTAATACTTACTGACATTATTTCTACTACACTTTAAGTGTACACTTAATAGTATTTGTTTAATAGTTTTTTAGAAACAAAAAGAATGTAAAGAGAAAACATGATTCAACCTCCCTTTCTCATGTACATTTTAACCTACACCTTCTTGTACAGTTGGCCATTTATTATGGTATAGTATGAGTCTTGATGAGCCACATTTCTTGCTTCATTAGGATCACAGGGTGTGGTTCAAGTTTGAGATACTCTAGGATCCTTACTGCCAAGCCTGGAACTATCAAAATGGTCCCAATTTCTTTTCTTTTCGTGATCCTAGGTTGTTTGAGTGTCTCCAATATGAGGCTCTTGTTATTTCC
This sequence comes from Dalbergia cultrata, assembly GCA_031216105.1. Classification (NCBI taxonomy): domain Eukaryota; kingdom Viridiplantae; phylum Streptophyta; class Magnoliopsida; order Fabales; family Fabaceae; genus Dalbergia; species Dalbergia cultrata. Next base: position 31,747,513 of record CM062353.1, on the reverse strand, counting down.
TCCCAGATTGGTACTGGCTAGCTTTGATAGGATGTTAGCGCGGATGTCTGTTTCTCATGGTATATGCTTTATTATGTCCTTTATGAAGTCAGAAAACATGTTCTTCACCTTATCCAAGTAAAGCTTCGACATTGGATCCCATGAGAGGTATGTCTTTCAATCAGGGAGGTTACGATCTGTGAATCGCTATTGGTAGCAAGCCATTGTCAACACCAAGTTTAAAAAGGAATTTAGATTCCTAAACTGAATTTCAAAAGGAACCTAGATAGTGGTATACAACCTTGGTCATCTCATAAGGAAGCTAAACTAATTAGTTGGAGTAAAAAAGGGAGTTTTGTTGCATAACAAAATGGAAATAACAAAAGTGATTGAAATTAACAATGGTAAAAAAAAAAGTAACCTAGGGCATTCTCAAGCTAGGGAATGTCAATCACCAACATAACAAAATATCAAACACCTAGTGAGGAACTATATACTAATCATACAATCACACAATTAGCTAGCAATTCTCCTTAAAGTCCATCAACTAGAGAATAATGTTAGCACATACACTTAAATGATTGCAATCACAACACATAAATGTATGAACCAAATAAAATACCAATTGATGCCATAGCATAATTCTCAATCAAGAATTATCTCTATTCTCTTGGTTAACTAAATGCACACTAATCAATCAATTAACATGCATTAAATCAATAAGCTAAGACATGTATGCATACAAATCATGTTCACATACATATAATAGCACCTAACTTAACATGCATATGAATCATAAACATGAAAAGAGAGGAAAACACAAAGGGAAAGAAAACAACAGCAAGGATTTGCATTAAAATCAACAATATTTCAAAACACAACCCTAGCTCTTGAATCCTTTGAGCTAGCAAGAGTACTACTCCTCTATGAAGGAGGTTACAAATAGAGGAAGAGGAAAAATAAAGAAATCTGATATGGAAATTTACACGAAAATAACTCAAGCTATGTGTATTAAATGTATATTTTAAGAAGTAGAGGAAAAAGAAGAAGAAGAAGAGGAGAGTTCTCTAAACCTAGTTCTACTTCCTGATTTGGCCAAGAATGCCCTCGACTTCATGCTTCAAAGCCTTACATCATTCTCAAAATTGCTAAAAAAGGGACTATGTAGGTAAAATTTGTAAAATTAACTTTCAAGTTCGGTCCCACAAAATGCGCTGTAGCGAGTTAAACTCATGCTATAGTGAACTGGCTTAAACATCTCCATTGATGCCATTTCTTAGGCTCACTACAGCGACTGATGTTCACTGCAGCAAATCTGTGCTCATTCCAAAACATGCACTGCTTTCTAGGTTCACTGCAGCAACTGATGTTCGCTGTAGCGAAGCTATCCAGGCAAAAACTTCCATCTAGCTATCTTTCTCTTTCTCTTTTCCGTGCATGCTCCCAGCTCTACTCCTCAATGCATTCTCAAAGGTGACCTTTCAGATGCCCACCATTCACTCTGTAAGAAAAAGAGGAATTGTGAAAGACAGGAACAAAAATTATGCAAAAGCCACTGAATAAAAGTCATAGAGAAAAATTGAATGTAGGGAGGATTAGATTAAAAAACTAACAAACTCATGAGAAAATATTTACAAAAAGAGTGTTTATCAGCTACACACCACCAAATCTTTTATCTTGATGTCTTTTGCCAAGTTTAACCTAATAATGAAGTCAAAGTTTATTAAACTCTTAACTCAGACCTCATCATTTAGCATTACTCTGACTCCATTACCCCAGAGATTTGATGAGCTATTGACATACAAAGTCCAACCCCAGAGTCTTACTTCCTATCATCCATGAGTTCTCTACAAAGTCTGCTAGCACCTGGGCTTTGATGGCCATTCTTGGCTCAAATCAGATGTCAAATTCCAAAGGCTCAACGGACTAAGTGATCATCTAACCATTCAGGTCAAGCTTCTACAAGATTTTTCAGATTGATTGGTTGGTTCTTACTAGAATAGTATGAGCCTGAAAATACTGTCTTAATCTCTGAGCAATGTGTACATGGCAAAAGGTCACCTTTATAAGCTTATAGTATTTCAACTCAGATCCCTGTAAAGCCTTGCTCGTAAAGTAGATTGCCACTTGCCTTCCGACTTTTTCTTTGATCAACACCGCTCCCACAGTGGCTACTCCTACTAACAAGTAGAGTCCTAGGATTTCATTGGCTTCCAGCTTTGATAATGTAAGAGGTAAGGCTAGGTACTGTTTGAATAATGCTCCATCCATTCAAACCTCTTCCCTTTCTTAAGCAACTCAAACAAGGGAAGTGATTTCTAAACTGACGATGATAAGAACCTTAAAAGTGAGGCCAATCTTCCATGAGATCTTATGTAACACCCTAATTTTTGACCCAATACTCTAGAACATATTAGGCTAATCATTAGGTTATTACTTCTTAGTCTCAACTTTTTAATAAAATATTTAGCGGAAATTACGGGTAAATTTTTTTCTTTTTGAAAACATAAACAAAGTGAGAGCCGCGAACTTAACTAGTCGAACGACAGAAATATAAAGCACATGTAACAATTATCAGAAATCACAGAGTAAGGCATATAACCAAAGAAGCATTCCATTAATAACATAATTTAAGTACATAAGTAGTCATACCCTCATGGAGAAATGCAGAGCTTGTAATACAACAGAAAAGAAAATACAGCAGAAAACAAGAAAGCAGAAATAAACCATAACTACCCGAGTGCACCTATGGTGAATAACCTCAAAAACAAAAGAAGGTTTATCCACTCTACATGTGGTGTGTGCACTAAGCCTCCCCTACGACGTCAACTACTGGGATCCGGGAAACGGTGGAGTGTAACCAATCCATGGTCGCAGAGCAGTAGGAGTGGGAACACGTGAAGACTGAGTATGGGCTCCTCGGTAGGGGCGCCTCTCGGCTCGCCTCGCTAACCTCGGCTGCGTAACGGTCTCCTCGCTCACATCGCGCACAAACTGAGGCGTAGGAGCAGAACTCTCACTATAAAGGTGCATCGGTGGGTCCTCGGATGGGTCATCCTCTGAACTCGGGGATCGAGGCACGTAGTCCTGGAAGTCTCGAGGCATCGAACCACCAGTATACGTCCGCAGAATCCTCTCGTCTCGCGTCCGGGCATGCTCAAAAACCATCGCGTCATTGTAAGATGACATTGGGGAGAAACGGTAGCTCCGTACAGGATGTGCAAAGGGGCGTCCCAGAAACATGAAGACTCGCACGGTACACTGCCCCTCAAAATGATATGACCCGTGGTCCGGGTCATAGTGGACCTCCCAAGTATGCGTGTTAATGAAGAGCACGAACGTCGTCATCGGTCTCTGAAGATGTGACAGAAGAAAGAAGAGGGAGGAGTGAGAATTCTTGCTAAAGAAATCTCAGTAGGAGTCTCCTATCCTAGGGTTACATCGTACACATCCTAACTTTATGGGCACCTAGGAGTCACAACAATGACCCTTTCTAAGTCCGGTTTGCTCCTAAGGCATCAAGATCAAGTCCTAAACCATTTATGAGGCATTTATACACATTTAAACTAATTTAAATCCATGATTAGCATTACTAAACCTTGCTGGACAGAATCCAAAAAATTCAAACATTAAAGGATCTAGAACTCTCAAATTAATTCTTTTCTAGTTTCTAACTTCTCTTATCTTTCACATATCAGCTTTACCATTAATTATACTCAAACTCAAGCATATTATCATCATTAACACAGCTCATACAGTGGCAAATCATGGCAAGGCAGAACCGAAGCAAACATTCTCCATAAAGGCATAAAACACAATTTCTAAAGCACATAAAATACTAGTTTCTCTTGGAAGCTTTTTAAAACTTTCAAAACTCATTTATAAACATTTTTAACATCTAAAATCATAAGAATATTTAAGAGGGCAGTGACTAAATCAACTTTGTCTCAAAAGGTCCTAAATTCATAAAACTTTGTTTTACATATTCCTTGTACTCATAAAAGCTTAGAAAAAATATGAAACATAGTTTTCAATACTTAGAAACATCAAAACCCCTTAGGGCCGAAATATGAACCAAAGGAAATAAATATTTTTAAAACTTTGTTTGAGACAACCATGGGCAAGTCTTTGAGCTCTAGGTTCATGTAAGTGATGACATAAAAGTAAACATGCTCATGCACTCATTTTAGGTTCCATTAGAAAGTAAAGTGATAGCATAAAATAAATATGAGGTGCAACCTATTATTATCTTTGATATTTAGTGAGAACTTAAAATATAAACATGATAATGCATAGCTTGAAATATAAATATGATAATGCAAGTTCATTCATTATCTTGGTACTTAGTGATAGCAAGGAAGTAAACATGATGTGCAAAGTATAAAATAGACATGGTGCAAGGTTCATTTTATAGTTAACTAGAGCTCATTCAAGACTTTAACAAAGTAACAACCCAACATATATCTCATTACAAAGAGAGCTCTAGAGTTCTTGAACCAAGTTCTCAAAGGAACTATGAGGCTCTTGAACATCATCATCAAACTCAAAGAAAACAAACTTTTTAAGCAAACAAAACCTCAAAGATCAAAAAGGAAATGGAAAACCGAAATATTAAAGAAAAGGAAACAAAGAACAGAAATCAAAATAGCAAGAAAAGAAAAGGTGTTCTTGAGTAAAAATCATGTTTGAGTTAGAAAGTGAAGTTGAAGCTCAAAGAAAGTAAAACCTCAAGCTCTAGAGGTTCCTTTGAGATGAACAAATAGTCATCATCTAGGAGTCCTCATCATTGAGCTATCATGTGCTCATCAAGGCCTCATGGCCGAAATCTCAAGAAAGAAAAGAACCAAAAAAAAGCTTCAAAAGAAATCCAAGAGAAAGCTAGAGAAACTCATTTTTCAAGAAACAAAGTTTAGAAAAACACTCTTACCTAGAGTGAAGATAAAAAGCTTGAGCTTTGAGAAAAGAAAACAAGATGGTGAGCTCCTCCAAGGGCTTGATGGTTTCGGCCAAAGGGAGATAAGGAGGTTGGAGTTGTGTTTGAGATGAGGTTGTGTTTGAGGTAAGGTGTTTGAGGGGTTTGATGATAGTTCAAGGTTATGGGATGGTGTTTGAAGGTGATGAGATGATTATGAGATGAAGAGATGATTATGAGATGAAGAGAAAGGAAGAACTCTCTTGAAACTTGAGAGAAAAAGGAAGAACTCAAGAAAGCTTAGGAAAATTAAAAGTATGCAAATGAGCTAAAGTGTTTGCATGTGTTTCTAGGCAAGGTATTTATAGAGAATGAAAACAAATGAAGGCTCAAAGGGGGAGGAGGGTAATCGTGTGGTTTTAGGAGGGAAAGGAAGAGAAAATATCTCTTACACAAGGTCATTCAAACATGGTTTGAAGTATGGAAGCTATGCTACAAAGTATGGCTTGATGTGAGTTAATTTCCAATCAATTTTGAATGAAATTAGGCTTCTAGAAACTTGACATGGCTGGAACTTTTTCAGCCACAAATAAATGGGAAAAATGGGTTGTTTTAATTATTTATTCATTTGGAAAATCAAGCTTGATTGAAAGTTATGACAAGGTATAATGTATGTGACTTAAGGTATGGCCTTGGAGTGTTGAAAAATTGAACATGTGATGCATATGGGGAGGGAGAAGCTTCGGCCAGGTTTAGACAGCATGGGGGAGGTGAGTTTTGATCATCTAATTGTGTGTTAATGGTAAGTTTAAATGTGTATTAGCTTAGGTACAAGGTTAGGAACAATTAAGCTTAAGTTTAGGTAACTAAGTATGAGTATTAGGGATTTTATGACAAGGTTAGGAGTGCTCATACATCATTAAAGAATTAAAAATTCATTTGTGAATAAACAATGTGTAACACAATTCCATGATTTAAGGAATTGGAAAAAGAAAACACTATTTAAGATTCCATGACTAGGAGTCTTAAAATTAAAATATGATTTTAAGTTGTAATTAAGCACTTTTAGGTTCTAATCAACTTCAATAAATTATTTTGACTCAAGATTAATTATGGAAATTAATTAACCTTTGATTAGAGCCTAATATTGCTTAAGTTTGCTTAATAACGCGATTAAGCGTAAAAACACGAAACTATGGGCAAAATCATAATTTCGCACTAATTTCGCCCGGGACCTCCGGGACCAAAACTAAAGTCATAGCCCACATAATAACGCCTTTTAAAACCATCTGGAGAAGTTTCGGGTTCATCCGGCACTTGCAAACGGGTAAAACACCGCAGGACGTTTTGGTCATTTTGACCCGAAAACTCGAAAAACGAGATTTTTGATCCTGGGAAGGTACACAAGTCATCTAATCCCCTTCCAACATTGAGTTTGCCCTTCGAGTACTGTAGGACCGGCTTTCCTCGAATTCCGGGCCGAAAATGACCTCAAGGGCATTTTGGTCATTTTCACTCTAACAGAAAATCGGGGCGTTACATCTTGCACCTCCTTTACACAAGTAGGGCTCTTGATTTCCAAGATGGCTCAACCTTTCTCTGGGTTAGCCTTAATCCCCTAGTAGGTAAGCATGAACTTAAGGAACTTTCCTACATCAACTGCGAAAGCACATTTGGACGAGTTTAGCCTTATTGATGGGCAGGGATACTCTGAAATATATCCTGGAGGTCTGTGATAAGGTTCTTGGCTTCCACTGTCTTCACCAACATGTCATCAATGTATATATCTATCTTGTTTTCCAGGTGATCATGAAATACTCTGTTCAGAAGCCTTTGATAGGTAGACTCTGCATTTTCAGACTAAAAGACATGATCTTCTAGTAGTAGTTAGCCATTGGTGTGATGAACTCTTTTTGGTTCATTGGTATCTGGCTATACCCTGAATACACATCCATGAAGCTAAAAAATAGGAAGCTAGAAGCTGAATCCATCAAGTTATCTATGCTCAGCATTGGGTATGGATCTTTTAGGCATGCTTTATTCATATCTGCGTAGTCCACACACACACAGAGTTTTCCATTGGCTTTTAGGACTAGCACGATGTTTGATGGCCAAGTTGGGCAGAAAATTTCTCTTATGAATCTGGCCTTGAGGAGCTCGGAAGTATATTCCATCACTACTTTGGCCTTATCCTCTGGCATCCTCCTTCTTTGGGCTTATACTCGACATATCGACTGCAGACCATGCTAAAAGATATGTATTTTCTCGGAGAAATTGGGTCAATGCTTCTTTCTTAGAAGGCGAAATATTTTTGTTTATCCTTGTTGTCTTGCATGATTGACTTCTAACTTAGACCTCTTCCAGCTCACCCTCCAACTTAGGCTTGTTGTACATTTTTTGGCTTCGCATATCAAAATCCATTATCATCACGTTCTGGGCCCCCTAGATTTCTCTTTTTTCCTTTCTTGCTTCGACATCCAGGCTGGCATTATAACACTGCTTAGCCACCATTTGACTACCCTAATTGTGATTACCTTACTATTTTCAAGGGGGAATTTCATCACTAGGTGAGGGGTTGACACCACGACTCTGGGCTTTTTGACTGTGGGGGCTTGATGATTACATTGTATGTCAAGGGATAATCCATGACAAGGAAATCCATGGGCACCATTTTTACTTCAAGCTTGGTGCCTATGGTGATGCAGAGTGTGATGAACCCTTCTGGCTTGGAAATGGTGCTAGAGAACCTAACTTCTCGAACACGGGTTTGAACATGAGGTCACTGAGCTTCCTTGGTCCACCAAGATTCATTTAACATCCGCATTCATCATTATTCCTAAGATCACAATCAAGTTATTTGACTTAGGATGATTCTCGTACTATTACTCTCTAAGAACACTAGGTCAAGGGATGGCTTTTTCTTGCACTATCGGTCTCCTGAGCTAGTGTCCACCCTTATGACTTCCTTCTCCAAGATGACTTTGAGCATCCTCCTCTAGCAAAGCCACACACTATGGTGTGAATTGTCATGGTCACTATGTCTTCTGCTTAGTTGTCATCTCGGGGCTCGTTGGCCTTTCACCTTTGAGATCGAGTTCAACTTTCGTCTTTCCCATTTAGGGACTGTCTTTTTCTTCTAGGGCTTCTCTACGTGGCCATACACTTAGTCAATTTTCCTGCTTTTATCAACTCCTCAATTGCATCCTGTAGGCATATGCAATACTCCATTTTATGCCCGAAGCCTCCATGGAAATTGCAAAACTTTGACTTATTGGTGTTTGCTTTCAACTTGATTGGTTTTGGCTTTTTCAGATGCTCCATGTTTTGTATTTCCTTGTAAATCTCGCTCAAGGACACATTTAACGGGCTATAGTTGATGAAATTCCCCCATGTTTGAGCTTCTTCCTTGGGAAGTCTATTTTCTCTTCTCGGACTGCTCTTTCTCTTCTGACCACACTCACTTTCAGTCTTGGCCAGCATGACTTCTTCCATGTTTATGTATTTTTCTGCCCTTCTTTGCAGTTCTTCTATATTCTAGGCTCTATTTTTTATAATGACTAGGCAAATGCTTCCGACCTGAGCCCATGGATGAAGGCCACCAAGGTTGTTTGTGCCTCCAAGGTGAATTTCTCCAGTGTTGCTCTTTTGAAATGGTCCACATAATCTCAAAGGCTTTCACCTTCTCCTTTATTGAATTCCATGAGTTTGGTCATCGACTTTGGCCTATTACGATGGTAGAAAACTAAGCCAGGAACTTATTAGTCAGGTCGGAGAATCCACTGATAAAGCGCAGTGGGAGTCGGCTAAACCCTGTTAATGATGCTTTCTCCAATGCAACAGGGAATGTTCTGCACCTTATGAGGCTAGAAGTGCCATCCAAGTACATTAGAGATCGAAAGATATCCAAATGATTTTAAGCATCCATGGTCCCATCATAGAGCCGAATATCACTCTTGGGTTTGAACTCGAGAGATATGACACAACTCATGATGTATTCGGAAAATGTAGATCTCATGTCCTATTTGTTTTCTCCTACTTTCAGCCTCATAGGCACACCTTTTCGATTCTCTACACTACTATTATGGACTTTGGAACTTCCTTCCTAACTCCGGCTTCCTCTACTTAAGTCCCTATGTCGCAGACGAGATTGATGCCTTACAGCCCCTTTTTTTTCTCTGTCATCTCGCTGCTACCTTCTCAAAGGTAAGGGAGTGTCATGGCATGATCTGCTCCTCTAGGAAGATCTATGCGGCTAATCAACTTCCTCCAAGACTTTAAAGCGCTCTTCCAACCTTCCTACACATTCTTCCTCATGCTAGAAGTGTGCTTCTACTTCCCGAGATCTAGCTTGCTCTTGAGCCAACCAGTCATCTTCCTATCTTCTCCTTTCAAGTTCATTCTATAGGGCTTGTACATAGATCGCATAATCACATATCATATGAAAAATGTCCATCATTATAGGATCAGGTAGTGGACCTACTACCCATCATGCAAGCTTTGTTGGTCTCTATGTTAAGCACTAGAATTTCTTGCTAAAGATCTAGATAAAGTGGTGGTTGGGGTGGGTGCTTTGCCATGTACATCTCTAGTCTTTGTATGATGGAGTGCACCCATTGTTGAATTTTTGGGCCGTGTCCATCGGTCTGGACTGCCTTCCCCGATCATGTCGTTATGCCATCCTAAGGAGCCTCTAGGTTTGGAGTGGTGCCACCCTGGGGGATAGGTCTTCCTATGGTCTTAGTTTTGACCATGTTTCTGCTAGTGTAAATACGAGAAAAAGAGTGAAAATTTATCATGTCCCTGACAATGATGCCAATGTAATGGAGTAGTAAGTTAGGAAGTTACCTGGGGACTGATATAGGGCATTTATGCCACTTATCTAGCTAACAAACCTTAGCTTTTTGCATAACTTTTACTATTTATTGATGCAATTAATTAGGATTTTGACTTATTCCTTATTGTGTACTTTTGATAGAATTATTGGCTTTTGCATTGGTTTTGGGAATAATTTGTAACTGCGTCCTATTGCATTTGACTTGTCTCTGAGTATGGTTTTGTGCACAAGAGCTTTGGATCAAGTGCAAAGTGTGAAGAACAAGGCTAGAAACTCTCTACATGGAGCTTGTAGCTGCAATCAATTTGGGGGCAAAATAGAAGAGTTCTTGAGCTCATTTGAGCACATTTGCAAAAAGTATTGTGATGGAAAATTTGTATCTCTCTCTACAGGGATCAGATTGAGACAAATAAATATGTTTTAGAAATCTCGAGAAGTCCTATAAAACTTTCATGTTCATCTCAAAACCTAGTTCTAAGAGCATCTTGGTGAAAATTGATTGGCAAGATTGAAGGTTGCTAATGTCCTAATGCTGTCCAACTTGACATCCAATTAGTATTTTTGCAATATCTGGAGCTAAAGATGTTCGATTGAGGTTATTTTGATGGTGTTGGAAATCTTATTCAAAGGGCTATAATCTCTATTTCTAGTACCAAGGACAAATTCAGATGTTTAAGGGGTTAAAACTGACCAAATACGTGAATACATCAATTCTGTTTGGAGTAATATACGTGAAGACGTTAATTAGCATTTTGATAGCTAATTAATTTGTTTTTGAGCCCCATTTAGCCTATTTTAGAAGAGCAGTATATAAAGGATTGATACAGATGTTTATCCTAGCTTTGGAACTCAGTTTTTGACTCAATTTTAAACCTGTAATTAGGTTGTTATTATTCTTTCTCTACATCTTCTTCTCTATTCTTCTCTCTTAGGGATTCCATTGGTAAAATTGCTTTATCTTAGAGATTGTAGCAATGATTATTGTTATTATTTTCAGGTTCGCTTTTATTTTCATTATTGTAATCCTCTAGAAATGGAGGAGTAGATCTTCTTACTAGTGTAGGGATTTCCAGATGGATTGGGATGACTTTTGAGACCCTTTATCTATATTAAATGCATTAGTTTTCTCATTGTTCTTTAGTTTCTATTCTTATAATTATTGAGGTGATTGCTGTAATTTTTATTAGAATAACAAGATTGGTGATTGTTGTTTGAGAAAACCCTTTGAGCATAATTGATAATCTATTGGTTTATGTTTAAGGGAGAACATTAGAATTAACCTTCCAATTGACAATTAGACTATAGCAATTGTTACCTTAAATCACTTTAATTTCCAATTAAATTGAGATCTTGTTTATTAGTTATTTTCATTGCCCCAAATACTAAGGATCGATTGATCACTGGTAGAATTGCTAGGAATTTATTACTAATAGCAACTAATGGATTCAATATTTGGTTAGTGATAATTCCAATACTAGGAATACCTTACACTAGTACCTTCTTCACTGTTGCTATTATCTTTTAATTTAAATTGCTTTAATTTTAATTCTTTCAAACCCCAATTTCCCCAATTAAGTGTTAAAGCCTCCTTAAGAGACGACGTAGGTTGTGCCCTTTACTACACTTCTAGTGCAACTTAGCATTAAAATAAATTTCTAATTTGAGAATGTAGGCGACAACCTCCGTTTAGGGACTCATAGTAAACACGACGTAGCTTTTTCTTCTCCTCGTTTGCTTTCGCTTCAGATAGGATAGTGGTGGGGTACCTGCAACACTCCACCATAGGTATTAGTAATGGTCTTAGGTAGCACAGTATGTATGGGCTTGAATGTGTACCCATTTGTTTACGAATACCCTTTAAATAGGAAGTCCAAATGTCTATTACCACTATCCTCATATTTCAATATGTGCTTAGTAGGCTTGAGCATGAATCCATGTTGTGAGATCGTGGGGTACATGGGTTTTGTGTCAAATAAGGTCGGAACATAGTCTTATTCCTTATATTGCTACATTGGGCCTTGGTTTTGGATTCACATTTTGGGCTTGCATAATGAGAGACTAGGTCATGCATTGGGCTCACGATACTGGGTCATAACAAATTTGTAATCGATATCATGGTTAATATTGGAAAGAAAATGTGACCAAGGAGAGGTAGTTAAACTAGGTGCCAGCCCCTTTATAGTGTTTTCTTTTTTGTACAAGTAGTACTTTTCATTTATTTATTTATTATTATTATTGTGTGTAGGCAGCTCGTTTATAGTAGTAAAGATAGAAGATAGATTAGTCACATATAATAATATAAAACTCTCTCATATTTTACATCTATGTTGTATCAAAAATGGTTTCAAATTTGATTCTAAATAGATGCAAATAGTAAATCTATAAAATATTTTAATATTTTAAGATTGAATATTCAGTTTGGTCTCTCAAAAATATATTTTAAAATAAATTAGTCCTTCAACATCTAAAAATTTCATATTGATCCCTCACAAATTTGAGAAATGATAAATTGATTCCCTCCTTGCTTCCTTACATGTCCGTGCAATTTCTTTTTAATTGTATGGGTCATTGCGTTGAGAACAATTTTTCTCGTGTGAAGTGTAAGGGATTAATATCATACTTTCAAATAACTAAATTTGTCCCAGCATATTTCGGAGGAGCAAAATCCAAAATCATAGGAGTATTTATTTTATTTTTAAATTTTTATAAATTAAATGGGCCGGTACAGCCTGTAACTGTGAGGACCATTGATCCACTGGACATCTCTGCCCCAAAAGCAGAGTCTTCCCTGGCCTTGGTGTAGCGCTGCCACCACCCCTACATTCCTGGCTCTGTTGTTCCCAAAACTCCTCAATCGATGGAGGCCCTTCCTGCAATTCACCACCAGCACCAACCTTTGTGCTCCTCACTTCACTATTATTGCCCCTCCCTAACACCATCCACCTATTGTTCTCTCCTTCGCTCCTCACACCCCGCATCATCATCGCCTCCATCGTCCTCCATCAGAGCCTCATCTTCACCCTCGCCTCCTTCATCCGACCATTCCCCCCAAAATCTCCAATACCCAGAGCCCAAATGCCCCCTACCTTTCAGCGATCTTCTCAAAGTTTCGTCCTCTGACGCTCCCGAATCCAAATCTCCCGAATCTTTCAACTTCAAACCTCTTCGTAAAGCGCCTTCCTTTGCCACCGTGACTGCAGCATCAGCGTTTCTCTTTCTGGGCTTCTGTCAAAGCGGGTTTATCAGCAAGCCAGTGACAGCACTGCCCTCGATGGTTTCCATTGAGGAATCATTGGATGAGAAGAAGACCAATCTTGAAGAGATTCTAGGGAGCGAGCAGCACCAGGGTCAATCTATTTTCCGCTTGAAGCTCAAGGAGAAAATCCCCATCGTGCACGGTTTCAACAAAACGAAAACTGATGATGATGAAGCTTGGCAAGTGCTGAAGGAGCAGGTGTTTAGCTGCAGCGAGAAATTGGAGCTGGTGAGGGTTGGGTTTGAGGAGATATTGGAGAAAGACCTGGATTGTAACAGGGCTCATCAAGATCGTGTTCTTGAGTACCTGGAAGTGGTTGACGAGTGTAAGGGTTTATTGAAGCGTGTCAAGTTGGCCATGGATAGGTGTGAGAGGGAGAATGGGGATGTAAAGCATTGCCTGAGATTCTGCAACGACGTGGTTGCTCAAATTAGGGCCTTGGAGGGAGATATGGTTGGTGCTTTGAAGCATTTTAAGGAACTTGAGCAAGAGTAAGAACGATTTGTTGAAAGGCTTACAGCTCTTGCGCTTCATTGTGTGTTTCATTTCTCTCTTTCTTTTCTTTTTCTTTTTTGAAGAAAGGTAAAAATTAGCCTGTTTTTCACCAAGGTTGGTATGGAGGATTCTTTTAAATTTTTTATTCAGTGTCTATTGTGACCTCTCTATGATCTTTCAGGCAGATGTATATATAGTGTCAATATATGTATTAGTAATTTGCCCCTGAAATATCATAATGACTCTAGCATCTTTGTTCTCGTATGTCTTATCACATTTTCTTTGGGCTTGCTGGTGAGTTTTTAACTCATGCCTAAGCCTTGGGGAAATTTGCTTTCCCAGAGTTGATGAATTTCCCTATTCATCATCTACTTTGATGTGTTTTTTCTGTCATTTGTCTGGCTTTATACATTTGAATTATTGCACTTCTGTTTCTGAGTTTGACAATTGCACGAAGCAGATTATTCATTGCAGATAATCCAGGGTGCTTTTGGATGGATTGTATTGTTGCTAGACAATTGAATTTTGCTGTGACTATTTGATGAATGAATTATTCCTTGCTCAGGAATCAGGGTCCCTGTGAAAGTCATGTGGGGAATGTTTTGCAATAGAAACTGAGGTAAATTGATAAGCATTTTCTCTTGTTTTTGTAAACGTAGTGGTCAAATCTCAAGCTAGAATCAACTTCTGTGAAGGAGAATGTGCCATTCATCTGGATAAGGAAACATGGATAATGAAAGTTATACCCTTTCTAACATTAGCATTGCAGCATTTAATGGTTCGAACCTTGTTCCAGAGTGTTGTTTAATAAAGTTTATGGATACCATGCGATATCCGTTTATCTGTTGGCATTTGGCAATGACAATGTTTCTTTTACTGCCTCTGGCACTGCTGAGCTTAGCAGGGATCGTATGAAGTTTAAAAATCGTTCCAATTTGCATAAATCTGAGACTATCAGTGGCATGTCTTTGCAGGTTTTTGCCACAGTTAGGAATGGCTCTTATGCAATTTAAAGTTCTCAAGCATGCAGGACTTTAGGGCTACTACTATGCCACTTAAATTAATGGAAATTCTCTTGCTATAGCCCATATTTGATTCGCGACTGTTTCATCTTTTATCAATCCTTCGAATCTCGTACGCTTCTGATCCACTGATGTTAGGCTATAGGAATAGTGTATTGCTAATTTCTTAATGGGAAACTGTTTTCATGTCAAATATACCGAAAGGCATGGCTCCCAAACATGACACATCACCTCTGGTATGTTTAAAGCGCCGTTAAACTTATATGTTTGGTTGAGTGTCAAATTGGAAGGAACGAGAGAAGGAAGGAAATTGAAAAGAAAGAAATTAAATTCTTTTTGGGATAAATGTATTTTTTGGTCTGAAAAATAAGCGGGTTTTGATTTTTGACCCAGTAAAACTATTTTTTTATTTTGGTCCAAATGTATAATAAAACGGTTTGGGTGTGAAGCTATTTAACGGAAACCCAAGTTATATAATTCTGTATGGTAGTTAGTAGATGTACGTGGATTATCATGATTGTACATTTCAAAACTCTCACCCAATAATCTATTAGTCTTAACTCATCAACTTATCTTATGGAACCTAATAACTCATTTTACATTAGGATTTTGACATATATAATCATAATATGTAAGGTAAGATTATTAACTATCATATAGCATTGAATAATATAATTTTTCTGATCATTATCTTGACATATAACATAGTAAAACAAATTATTAGGATTAAAACTAAACAATTTTAGAAATATTTAAACCAAGAAAATTTGAAGGATCAAAATCAAAACTCAATTATTTTTCAGGACCGAAAAAAAAATTTATGCCTTTCTTTTATTTCATTTGGAAGGAATAAGGAGTGACCAAAAAAGTGGGGCCACTTAAATTTTTTTTCCCCCCAAAAGTGGATGAAAATTGAACGAATGAAAGATTCCATTATCTACGTATCATTTAATTTTATGATCTTTTATTTTTTCACATAAATAAATAAAAGAAAATAATTATTCTTCTATTTTCTTTCATGCAAATATGCTTATGTAAAATAAAAATCAACTCAATTTTTCTTCCTCTCATTTTTTGTAATTTTCATTTTCTTTCCTCGACTGAACATAGTCTTGGAGCGTTTCCGGTGTTATTTTTCAGTTTCTTTCCTCGACTGAACATTGTCTTGGAGCGTTTCCAGTGTTATTTTTCAATGCAGTTTCTTCACTTTCTTGTAACTTCATGTTTTAGGGGTTGTCAGTTAAATTTAATTACACTTCAGGCCAACATATATGAATTAACACCTTTTTAATGTTCTCCATTGAATTTGGATTAAAATAAAAAAGTTGGCATCTGTTAGTTGTGTTCTTAGACACTAAGAATGAGTTCCAAACTTTACCATGGAGATGATGCATCAAAGCCTGTTCACTTTTTCAAGATCATGCTCTCTAACACCATTTTGGACCAAAAACTAGTAAGCAAATATCATGATTTCTTTTCAAGATCGTACTCTATCCACTTTCTAATGCTACTCACCAACATAATGCCACATATTCCTTTTTTTCCTTCCTTATCTTGTCAGTGGTATATGCGTGCAACACATTCATAACATGATAATAAAGGAGACGAAAACTAACTAATCAGCATTCATGCATTATATATTATCTAAATTGTGTATTGGGTTTGGTAAAGTTGAATGTTGCATAATGCAAAAATGGAGTTTGTTAAGACACAGCATATATGATATATTTCTCTTTGGGTCTATGTGATAGAGGATTCCCGGAAAGTTTGTGAGGAAATATGGAGAACGCTTATCCAACAAAATAATCCTTAAGCTTCCAAATGGTGCAGAATGGGAAGTGAATTTGGAGAAACGTGATGGTGGAATTTGGTTTCAAAAAGGCTGGAAAGAGTTTGTGGAGCATCACTCTCTGCGCCATGGGCATCTGTTGGTTTTCAAATATGAAGGAACTTCCAGTTTTCATGTGCTCATTTGTGATATGAGTGCCGTGGAAATAGACTACCCTTTCCATCATGTGCATGGTAAAAGAGCTAAAACTAGTGAAGAACTTCGACCACTTAAAACAAGAAAAACAGATGCAAACAACAAAGTAGGAAGCACTTCCAATTTGAAGGACTCTTCCTTCCCTCAAATAATAAGTGACTGCAAAGGTGTGTTTTCAATTGAATTTATTAGCATTCAATTATATTTTCCCATGTTTAATTAGTTTCCTTCTTTTTAGGTGAGTTAAAGAATCCTAGAGACGAGAAGAGAACCATTGATCTGCATCTTGAACGACCACTGTTTAGCAATTCTGGAGCTCTGGAAGCTGTTGCCAATACTTCCTTCACGAGAATCATAAAATCATGCAAAATGAAATGGAAGTGCATGGTATGTTTTCTATACTTTAGGATGAAAAAATTGTATCAAACCTCATGAATTAAATACATGGGAAAAATTCATCTCATCCAGTGGCTGCCGAGGGGCTCCTTGAAGGGTTACATCAAACCCGGTAAGCAAGATGCTACACTACTGGTGGGGGAAAGACAATGGAGGATTAGTTTGATTCATTATGAAAAGCGTTCAATGACTTGCCTTTCTGCAGGCTGGACAGTATTCGCAAAGGAAAACGATTTGGACGCAGGAGACGCTTGCTCCTTCGTGCTGCTAAGCAGTATTGATGACATTGTGATGAAGATTTTCATTTATAAGAATTCGTCAGTTAAATCATAACTGGGCAATAATCTAATTAAATTCAGTTTTCATCACTACTTATGAGATTGATGTAATTTCAATGGAAATGACAACTAAAGTGGTTTCATTCAGCAAGCTACTTATTTCCTCGGACTACATATATACGAAGCAATGTCTTATGAAATCTAGTGAAATCTTGATTTGGTCAAGACATGATCATTGATTCAACTATTTAGTTATTTAGTTATTGGTTAAATCGGTTGAATCAAATATAATTAAATAAATATATAAAAATAAAAAATATCCAAGTTGTAAAACGAAAGATGAGTCAAAAGTTAGAGAATATACCATAGAATGTCACTTTAACTGCAACGAAGTCCATGTAGTAAATAACCTATTTGCAATTTTTAATCCCATATTGAACAATGAAGGAATTGGAAACTAAATATTTAGTTATAAAATGAAAGAGTTTTCAACCTCCATGTAGCTCTTACCCCATGGCCTAAGTGGTGACTTGAAATTATCATCTATTAATTTTAACAAAATTAAGATTTATTAAAGTCATACATCTCAAATTCTTAAAAACAATATGCATGCATGACCGACCTGGTTTGAGTAAACCAAGCTAGGTCACTGGATTTTATAGCAATCAAATAAGTCGGATCAGTTCGCACTAATTCCTTGATATAACCAATCTGTTGCACAACTCAAATTGATTAGTTGGTTGATTCACCATCCAACTGACCGGCTCAACTCCTATCAAATGCAAGTTATACTCCAAACCCAGAAGATATAACACATGTAGGTAGAAAAACGCACAAAAAGTGGGGTTGAATCGGCGTCGCTTTTTCTTTCCTTCTTAGCTATGACCTTGAAGTGCAACAGAAACAACGTTAATTACTTCAAAAAGTTACTTTCTGAACTACAGCAAATATGATAAAGATGCATAAAAGATGATTGTTTAGACAACAAAGTTTAACGTGCACAAAGCATTGAATATAAGGGGTTAAAGGAGAAGAAGATATTGTACAAAAGTTTTCATACTAGTTCAACCAACCTACTTACATTCAGTTCTCAACAACCATTGAGTTCCACTAAAGCCCTTTCTCAACCTGAGAAAGTTTGGATAGTATTTGCAGTAGTCTTCCCAAGCTCTTATCTATGACTAGTAGCAAATTTTACTATCACAAATCAATTAATCTTTGACCAGTCTCTCCAAGCTGAACCAGTGACCAACAAGTACACTCTGCCATCACAACCTAAGTAGTCTTTGACCAGCCTCTCCAACCTAAATCATGATCAGTAGTTCACTTCTACTATTGTGTTGCAACTAGTCTTTAAGTAATCTCTCTAAGTTAACTCACATCGATCACTAGTGGATCGAGAATATAAAGGTTTGTGTTTAGGTTTGCCACTCAAACTAACCTACACTCAAGTTTCCATAAGATGTACAATAATAGACTTGGGAAAAACACAAATGACTTCTTTCTAATATTCTTTCTAGGAAGAACGTATGGTCTACTAAGAACGTAGAAAGAAGATTTTTACAGACAAAGAAACTGATTATAAGATGTAATGAACTTTACAAGAGACGACAAGAAATTTCAGATAATTCAGGCAGTTATGCAATGTCGAGATCTTTTTTATTTTGAGCACAACATCTCTATTTATAGATGGTCTTCACTTATGACCGTTGCCCTTGAACAGTTGTCCAAGTGACATGTGTTGATCATCTATTTATGTCTTGGAAATGCAGTTTAAAAGAGTAGCTTGTTGTCTTTTAGAGATGTTCCAGAAGCCGTTGTGAAGTAGAGGTTTCTAAGGTCACCTTCGGAAACTATATTTTACTTTTTGAATGAGGTTTTTGAAATTTTCCTTCTAGAAACTAGGATAGTTGACCAAGTTGGTAGAAGAGATGACACGTCAGTCTGTAACTGGGTTTGACTTTCAGTTTGAATTTCAAATTTCCCTTATTTTCCTATATAGTGCATCGTTTCACTGTAAAGTAAACTTTCTAAAATGCGATATAAGCTCCTTGATATATATATATATAAAATCTTCCAGACTTCAATCAAAGCATTTAGATGATGAAAAGATTGCGATTATGATGATCAAATATTGTAGAACACACTTGCTTCAGAGCTAGTTTGAAATCTTCATTTGAAACATACTTTATGAAATCACATCCTACTTTCTGAACATCTGAGCCTTCATTTCTTGCACATGATGACTTTCTTTAGTCCTTTAAGCACGTATAAGTTCATTTCATGATATAATTTTGACTTCTATTAAGTTCCTATCTCTTTAACGAGATACATCATGTTACACATGTAAAGTAAAATTATTTTTGCTTCAAGAAACCTGTTATGCAAAGGAAAGAACATGTTTGCTACTTCAAGGAACTTAAGGGAAACATTAGTCATTCTTCAAAATATTTTCTCTAAATTGGTTGTGTTATAACTCAAAACATTTTTCATTAGCGCTTTCTGAAGGGTTTTGGAGGTAACAATACACTCCTCACATTTCCTTATGAGAAAAGCATTTCAAGTTCCTATTTTTATCCCTTTTCCTAATAAGGAAATGTTGTCATCTCAATTCTCCTATCATCCATCAATTTCTCACTTTTTTATTACTTACAAATGTAATCCTCTTATTCATCATTAATTAATGTAAAATCCCCACTATCAACATAAATATGTGGCCCATATGTGTCATGACCCAATTTGGGAATGTGACTGGCACGTGAAGAATCTCATCCCCATGTAAACCTTCTAGGTAACGTGTCCTTCTAGATGAATGAAATAACATAATTTTCCTTTTGAAAACATAATTTCATCTAAATCTTTATCCAAATCTTTATTCAAAATCTGATATCCGAATTTATAAGATTGAAATGCTTTAATATACAAAGATTTGAGAACATCTTAATCAAATCGGCTAATCAACTTACCACTTGAAAACTGAATCCTAAGTACATCTTTAGCTTGTTACATAAATTCAAGTCACAATCTATAATTTCAAATCCATACTTGAAATCTGTAAACATATAAATAGATGTTTCTAACTCTGAAATTAAATACACAATCTTAAAATAAATGCATGGTTTGGATCCTGCCTGCACATCTACTAGAGCACTCTAACTCTGACATATGCCTAGTATAAGCCTTACAGCAATATAAAGCTCACCACTAGAATAGCTACATTTATTGAATCCATGGCAAAGTGACCATTGGACTTGCAACTATAAGGAGGAAGGGAAACTAGTTAGTCATCGAACTCAGTGAGTGGATTCTAACCCATAACACACATGAGATGTCCAAGGGATATATATAACTATAACATACACGCAACAAGCATAAATCATTTGATATTTGCATACATAACCAGCTAGGAAAACATTTTTCATTCCATGAGTTCATAGACAAGCATTTCTAAATTCGTAATTTATCATAAAATCATTGTAACTGATGATGCAGTAGATCCTCAAGAAACATTACTTTGAACATGATAAATATGTACATAATAATAATAATAATAATAACAATCATCTATGAATTTTTCTGAACTCTATGGGCACCTCACAAGGTCCCGAAAATTTCTCTAATATCTATGGGTATATCTCAAGGTCCCAGATTTGGACACCTAGCTAGGTTCTATTCTCTGAATACGCTGGAGGCGAGATTGTCCTCTGGCAAACCACTTGGTACCAAGGCTAATAATTTATCACAATAATTGATTTACTATTTATTTCTCTATCTCTACCATATAAACTAATTCAAACAAAATTCATTTAAATATGAAAACTCTTAAAACTCTTAGTACTTTAAGAGCTTTGGATTCATGTAACTCTAACAATCCGAATTTGGCATAAATGTGGCTGTAAAATCATGCTTAAGGGATCATCCACTTGCAGGCATCCCAATTTCAAGCCTACAAAATATGTTTCTAGCAGTTGCTATGAATCATACTGAATTTCATACTTCTCAGTATCATGAAGACTAAAAATTTAAAGCCATCTCTCAAGCTAACATCTTTTCATAAACTTGGTAATTTTGATATCATACTTCAAAACCAAGGGGGTTCATAATCATGAAAACTCTTAAATAAAAATATATATTTATTTGTGAAGCTAAATCATACTTGGTTAAACATTTTTCCAATATACCTTAACCGGCACTCTAAAAATATTGTTTGAAATCTCAATTCTTGAAAACATAATGATGTCAACAATTCATAAAAACATATTTGACAAATTGGCAACTTTACATATTTCCCAAATAGATATTTTCTTAAGCATATAAGACATATTCATAGCATACAACATAACAATCATATTCCCATGGTTTTCTAAAACACATTTCTTTCATGCTAATATCATAAATAATAATTTTGCTAGCTTGTCATAACTTGTAAAATCATATTCTATACACTTTCTTAATAATTTAATGTTTAAAGATCATAATGCATAGAAACATACTCATAATGATGAGACTAAGGTTATGAGTTTTTATCCATTCACCTGGTGGGAAGGACTTAATGGTGTCAACACCAAGAGAGCTCCATGGAATAGGGGTAACATCAATATCTGCCATAACTATAACACCCTATAGTAATTTAGAAATTAATTGAAGTTTTATTAATAAGAGTTTCAATATCATGACAGACATAGTGATGATGAGGACGACCAAACGAATAAGTAGCAAAAAAATTTTCAAGCCCGAGTGTGAATAGTAACCCTAAAATCAAGACCAGGAGATCCCCAAGACCAAAGGAAGTAGGATAAGGATCAGGATAGAGGAGTAGATTCAAAATTAATTTTGGGTAATATTCTGATTTCCTGGGTACAGTAGTCTTAAGGTAGTTCCATGAATTTTCTTGAGTCATTTTGAAGACTATACTATTTTTGAAAAAAAAAAATTGAGACTGTTGGGGTTGTGGCCTGAACAGTCAAATTTGAAGCTATAAATTTGTCTAATTTTGTTACTATATCAAATGATCAAATTTTGACTTGAAAATTTTACAGGGTGTTAAGGAATGTTAAAGTCCAACCCTGAATTTTTATAGGATTTTATCTGTTCATTTGATACCTCCAAATTTGTAGAATTTTGTTAATATATCTAAAGGCCTTATTTTGCTATGAAATTTTTACAGAACTTTATGGACACATTGAAGTGTCATGAATAAGTTTTATAGCCTTGATTTCAGTTGTTTGATATGCAAACTACTTTTTGCTACAGAGGTGTGAAATCTATCAATGTACTGGAATTGTACCAATGTCTTGAAATGATAATATATTAACATTTGATTTAAGTGTGATGTGTATAAATGCATGCTATAGACTTTAAAGATTGATTTATGATGAATGAATGAAAATTACTTGTGAATGAATGTTTATATGTGATTAATGCTTGTATTTGGAAAAGGAAAAGTAAATGATGCATATATGTGACAAAATAGAATGTATGAACTTCAATTGTGCATGTTTTGACATATGGACAAAACATAATGGCAACAAAGCCAATTTGTAGAAAATATTTTGAAAAATGATTAATGGCTACCTTGAGTTTCTTGACTAAGCTTAATAGGTAGAATTCCAAAGTGCATTACACGGGCTTAAGCAAAAATAATTTCACTTTGCATGTGCAAACATGTTTTATCTCATGGAAGAGAATGAGCTTAAACGAAGTGAACATTATATCGTGTAAAGAACATTTATATGCATTAAGAAATGAAGCAAATCAATACAATAGCAAGAAGCCTAAGGAAACGATCTTCAGAAAGTAACATGGGACTTCAGAAAGTACACTGAAGAATAATGAAATCATTCCAACTCTAAAAGTAATGTGTTACTTAGTTAACAATCATCACAATCACAAATAAGTCAACCTCAAAGAACCAATGTCACAACTGGGATCGCGACGGGGACGGCGAGGAAATTAGTGAATTGAGAATTGGAGTCGCCACCAAGTTTATTTGAATTGAGAAAACATGGAAAAACCCATTTTATTTTAGAAAACAGTCTTCGAAAACCAGATATAGGTTCGGGAGTCAGTTATGCATAGGGAAGGATAAGAACTTAATCCTAAAGCACCTTTAGTACACCCGTCCTTAGACGGTACCTTAAAAAGTTGTGCAAATTAATTAATAACCCTTTAAAATTTTCAATAAAGGAAGACAAAAATTATAATTCAAACACGTAAATTAAGAAAAATTAATTTAGCAAAATATTTACAATTGAAACATATAAATTAAGAAAATTAATTTACACAAATATATTGAACAAATAATTTAAGAAGAATTAATTTTGGCTTGACAGGGGGTCACCTGCTTCTACGTATCCTCTGGTGCAATGAGGAACTCAAAGTCACGTAGTTCTATAGAAAATATTTATGTGTTGGTCAATTTTAATTAATGAAAATCTTTTTTAATGATAAATTCATCATAGGATTCAAGTTAGCACTTGGCTACTCAATAAACCCTTATAGTTCAATATTGGTGAAGATAACATTTGCTATTCAATCACCTTATTGATCATTGTATGTAAAATTATTGTTTCAAAAACAATTATTTATAAAAGGGAGACATTTTTTTTAAATTATTTTTGACACTACATCACAATGAGTTCATAAACAAATCACAAACATACAATTAACCTTTACGAAATATCAAAACAAGTAAAGTAATCAAACTAAAGCAACAGTCCTAATTATTGTTTTTTTATTCTTCTTATTCTAACATACAAAACTATTTAGCACAAAATTCACTAAACTTCGAATAACTAAATTACATTTTTAAACTATTTTATTCAATTTTTCTCAACAAATTAATAAACGAAATATTGCAAATCCCCTTTTAATTTTAAGAGACTTAATCCAAGATATTTCACATCATTTTTCTTTATGAGCCCAAGATAAGTTAAAATAAGCAAACAGTACATTAACACATGCACAAAAATATCTCCAACTAAAAAAATCAACTGCCTAGAACGTTCATAAAAAAAAAAAAACAAAACAAACTCTCCTCATTTATTTTTAGTCTGAAGTTGCCGAAAAACATCCTAGCTCAATAGCTAAACTCCAGCCCACATATGCTCTTAAACAATCCAAACAGCCCAAAACATACTTATTTTTTTATTTATTTCCTTTGAAACAAAATAACAAAGTCAACGCAAAATGATGACCCAAGCAACATATTCTAAATGACATCTCTAGCAAACCAAGTCCAAACGTGACATCAACTAACAAGGAAAAATAAAATAATAATAATAATAATAATTATAATATTCGAGAATTAGCAAAACAAAAAGGGTCAGAATGGTTTGGAACAAGAACTTGAGTTTCATCTCTTTTCATTTGGGTTGAAACACCAAAACACAATACACATGCTGAGAGAAGGAGAGGGTTAGAGAGTGAAAAGCTTTGCATGTGGGTGAGAGGGGAAGGAGTGCGACGGACAACAAGGGAAAGGAAAGGGAAAACCGCCGGCGGAGGAAGGAAGAGGCGGCACAGCGCAGAGAGAACAGGCGGCGATCACGTCGCGTTGCGAGAGGATTGCGGAGGTGGCCGTGCTGCTGGCTGGAGGAGGTGCACGGATTTGGCGGAGATTGAGCCACTGGACAGAGGAGAAAAGGGAAACCACTGTTGCGGCGGTGATGCAAGGGGAACGGCACAGCGGAGCTCGGACAGCACGGAGGCTGAGAGAGAGGTCAAGACCGCGCAGCCATGGAGCCTCCGCGATGATGATTACAATAGCCCATCAATGATTAGTTCTTTACCTCCTTTCTATTTGTTTCACTGTCTTCATCTTTGATTTTCTTTTATTATTTGTTTTGATTTTGAAAGGTTTGGGCTATGGTTTTCAGTTGAAATGATGATTTCATGTTGAAGGTTTTGAGTCTGATGATTTTGGTTTTGAAATGGCTGGTATTGTGTTCGGTTTATTGTTCCTATGATCGAATTTCTGATTGTGAATAGAAAAATTGTGCTCTTGGTTCACTCTGAAAAAGGGTGTATGTGTGTTTTATGATTTGAGAATGGAAGGACTATGGTGTATGTATGCAGATTGCCAAAATTCAAAATGATGACACAAAGATGTAAAATGAATTCATGCTTCACTATAACTCACCTGTGTATATTTCTCTGTGTTTATTCAAATGGTAATCAAAGATCGTTGTTGCTTATCTTAGAGCCTCTAAGATTAGATCACCCTTTGAAATTAACAACCTGAAGTAAACATGGATGATGATAGCAATTTTATTTTAACAAGAAAACTGAAGTCTCCAGCTCTCCTCTGTTGTCACCCTCCTCTATTGCAGATACTTCTCTCTATCTTTATAAAGAGTCTCTAAGAATTAGATCACCCTTGTTAACAACTGAAAGTAAACACTGATGATGATGATTTTTTTTAGCAAGAGAACTGAAGCTTTCAGATCCCCTCCTCGTGATTGCAATAGTGGGTTCTTATATAGCAATTTTTCGTTGACCACATCATTGTTCTTTTTCTTTTACAGGTTCATTCCTAACTCATCACTGAAGGGAAGTTCACCATTTTGCAAATAATGGACAGGACATCATCATTGTGTCTTCTCTTTCCTTTTTATTATTTTTACTTTTCCTCATCCCGAGCTTCACCTGCACACCTTAGGGAACCGAAAGAGAAATTAAAAGGAGCCCTTGACACACCCTGCTTTTCAGTTGTCCCCTTTTTTATTTATTATTATTATTATTGAAACGGAATGGACACAACGCTACTGTCCCATTTTTTTTTTTAATTATATTGAACAAATGGGCTGACGCAAAATGGACTAGATTTCCTTTTTTTTTTTAGAATGCAAAATGGGCTTAAATGAAATGGGGTTGGACCTCTATTTTTTTTTTTTTTTGGGAGCTTGTTACGTCCATGAACCAAAAATGTAAAACAACAAAAAAAAGAATCTAAATAAACCAACGTTGAACTGGATTTGAATTAAGCATAACAAAGAGAATACAAAAAATATGTTAATAAATTTTTTTTTGTGTCGAACAAAAATCGAGTGTTCACAGTTGCCCCTCTTTGCTCATCTTCATAAGGAATGAGTAAAGACATGAACATTGATTTTGGTTCGGCAATGCATGAAATTGAAAATAACAAGAATGACCGAATTCAAATGGCAAAAGAAATTAAATGCTCATGAGAGGTATATGCAATGTAATGATGTAATTCATAAACCAAGATGTATAAGTGACATGAACTATGAAACTCATGTGGGACGAACAAGGAGATAAAATCGACAGAGACTGACTGGAAATTTAAAAGTCAACAGGGGCTGACTGGGAATTGCAAAGCCAACAGGGGCTGACAGGGCAATAAAAAGATCTTGTGACCAACTGGATGTGGGTCAACAAGTAATCGTGAAATTAAAAAGTCTTGCAACCAACTGGATACGAGTTAACAACAACAGGAATTTAAAAGCAGTGGCAATCTAAGGCCGACTGGAAGAGTAAATTGGCAATCTGAGGCTGACATGAAATGTAAATTGGCAATCTGAGGCAGACAAGAAATGTAAAATTGGCAATATGAGGTTGACTGGAAAGTGAATTGGCAATCTGAGGCCAACTAGAAAGTAAATTGGCAATATGAAGCCGACATGAAAATGAAAATGGCAATCTGAGGCCGATTGAAAATGTAAATGGCAATCTGATGCCGACTGGAAAGTAAATTAGCAATCTGAGGCTGACTGGAAAGTGAATTGGCAATCTGAGGCTGACATGAAATGTAAATTGGCAATCTGAGGCCGACATGAAAATGAAAATGGCAATCTGAGGCCGAATGAAAATGTAAATGGCAATCTGATGCTGAATGGAAAGTAAATTGGCAATCTGAGGCCAACTGGAAAGTAAATTGGCCATCTGAGGCCGATTGAAAATGGCAATCTGAGGCCGACATGAAATGTAAATTGGCAATCTGAGGCCGACTGAAAAGTAAATTGGCAATCTGAGGCCGACATGAAATGTAAATTGGCAATCTGAGGCCGATTGGAAAGTAAATTGGCAATCTAAAGCCGACATGAAAATAAAAATGGCAATCTGAGGCCAACTAAAAATGTAAATGGCAATCTGAGGCCGACATGAAATGTAAATTGGCAATCATGGAAAACAACGATTTTCACATTATCTTTTTTTTTCATGTTATATGCAAAAGTCATGAAATTATCATCAATTTTCAGTTTATTTCAGAAAAACTAACCGTAACCAAATCAAGCAAGTCTCAAGGAAGACTTTAACCGATCAAACTCGTAATTCACGCACTGGACCTTCTGGCATAAACTTTCTTTTTTTCTGTAACTTTGCTTACTTTTTTCCCCTTTTCCTTTTTTAGGATAATGATTTGCTTTTCTGCTAAGCTTGACTGAAACTTCTGAATTTTCTTAGTGTAATGCTAGTCATTGATGTATTGTTGTAAGCATTGTTAGGTTGTATAACTTTAAACTTAAATTTATGCTTACTTGAGACATCATAAATAAACATGCATTTAAAGAGGAAGCAAAAAGATTGGTTGAATAAACATCTTTGTTGCTTGGTGTATTGGATGATAAAATGTTTGAAAGGTGGGAACAACATAAAAGCGAAAGACAAGATTGTGAAAGACATGAAATTTTGCTCTAGTGTAAGTTCTTTGTGGCTCAATCAATCAACTTCTTGCAGCAAGTTGAACACCATAGCCATGATCTTTGATGATGTCTTCAAACCATTTCTTTCCAAAAATTTCCCCAGTTTTAGTCTTGCTTGACAAAATTGCCCCAGTGTAAGTTGCTTGAGCTTATGCTTAACTTTTTGCTCTAACTTTTGCCTAGGCCGCTCTTTCGAGTTTTCGACCTAGCGAGCTTTTCTTTTTTTCTCTTTTCTCTTTTTTTTTCAACTTTTACTTAGGTCGTTCTATCGAGTTTTCGACCTAACGGGCTTTTTTGGCATCTGTTCAAGCATAAAACCTTTTAACTGCATCAGTATTGATTGGTTTAGGCAATTCTTGTCCATCCATGTTTTGCAAAATCAACGCCCCACCTGAGAATGCTTGCTTGACAATATAAGGACTTTCATAGCTTGGGGCCCATTTTCCTCGTGCATCTTCTTGATTAGAGAGAACTTTCTTCAGAACTAAATCTCCTGGATAAAAATCTCTAGGACGGACTTTCTTGTTAAAAGCCTTAGCCATTCTGCTTTGGTACAATTGGCCATGACAAATAACTGCCAGTCTTTTCTCTTATATCATGTTCAGCTGTTCATATCGAACCTTCACCCATTCAGATTCTTCCAACTTTGCCTCTATTAGAATCCTTAATGATGGGATTTCCACTTTTATAGGAGATACAGCTTCCATTCCATACACCAATGAGAAAGGAGTTGTCCCTATACTTGACCGTATGTTGGTACGATATGTGTGTAAAGCATATGGCAGCATTTCATGCTAGTCTTTGTAATTCACCACCATTTTGGCGATGATTTTCTTCATATTCTTATTTGCAGCTTCGATCGCACCATTCATTTGAGGCCTATAAGGAGCTGAATTGTGATGCTTGATTTTGAAAGTCTTCAAGAACTTCTGAACTTCAGCACTATTAAGGTTAGGAGCATTATCCGTGATAATTCTTTCTGGAATCCCATACCTACAGATAATGTCTCTTTTGATGAATCTGATGAACACCTTTTGTGTGATGTTGGCATACGAAGCAGCTTCCACCCACTTCGTGAAATAGTCAATTGCAACCAAAATTAAACGATGACCATTGGATGCCTTGGGATTAATTGGGCCAATAACATCCATGCCCCACATTGAGAAAGGCCAAGGAGATACCATGTTGTGTAATGGAACTGGAGGAGCATTGACTCGATCTGCATATGTTTGACATTTGTGACACTTTCGAACATAACTGATGCAGTCGTTCTCCATGGTAGACCAATAATATCCATTCCTTAGGATCTTGCGTGCCATCATATGCACAGATTGGTGTCATGATCTCCATTAGCGTGGGTTCCACAGATTCCTTCGTGGATCTCAGTCATAATCATTTGAGCTTCATGAGCATCTACACATCTGAGGAGAGTGGTGTCATGACTCCGCTTGTAAAGGACTTCACCATTTAGGAAAAAGGCCATGGCCAATCGTCGAATTGTTTTTCTTTGCACTTCATTTGCTCTAGTAGGATATTCTCCTTTTTGGATGTACTGTTTGATGTCATGATACCATGGCCGGCCATCTGGCTCAATCTCCACATTGTTACAATATACTGGCTCATCTTGCACCTCTACATGAATAGGTTGGACATTAGTGTAGATCTCCAATTTAGTCATCACAGCCAAGGTCGCCAAAGCATCTGCAAATTGATTCTTGTCTCGAGTTAAGTGGGAGAACGATATATCGTCAAAGTGCTCAATTAATCGAGACAAGTACTTTTGATACGGTATTAATTTCGGATCCTTTATACGCCATTCCCCATTAACTTGGTAGATTATGAGTGCAGAGTCCCCAAAGACTTTTAGTTCCTTGATTCCCAAGTCAATTGCAACTTGCAAACCATTTGCACATGCTTCATACTCTGTAATGTTGTTGGTGCATTCAAAGTCTAGTTTGATGGAGACTGGGTACTGCTTCCCAGCTGGTGATACCACTACAGCTCTTATTCCACATCCATTCATATTGACAGCCCAATCAAAGTACATTTTCCATACATTCTCCTCTTCTATCTCATCTTTTTCCACTGTTAACACCTCACCATCGGGGAATTCAAGCATGATGGCTGTATATCCTCAAGAGGATTTTCAGCTAGATGATCAGCAACACTTCCCTTGATGGACTTCTGAGTCACATATTTGATATCAATTTAGACAGCATCACTTGCCATTTTGACATTCTCAACGGTACATGAGGACTATTAAATATGTATTTCAATGGATCCATTCTAGAGATTAACTAGGAAGTGTAGTATAACATGTACTGCCTCAACCTCTTGGATGCCCACACTAATGCACAACAAGTCTTTTCAATCGCCAAATAACGGGATTCACAGTCATTAAACTTCTTGCTCAGATAATAAATTGCCTGCTCTTTCTTTCTGGACTCATCATATTGTCCTAACATTGCCCCAAGAGACGTGGGCAACACTGTGAGGTACAATATTAAAGGACGGCTTGGTACAAGTGGGGCCAGAATTGGAGGCGTCATTAAATAAGCCTTTATTTTGTCAAAGGCTTCTTGGCATTCTTCATTCCACTCCCTAGGTTGATGTTTTTGTAGTAGCTTGAATATAGGCTCACTAGTGCTAGTCAAATTAGCAATATAATTAAGCCTTCCAAGAAAACTTCTCACTTCCCTTTCAATTCAAGGGGCAAGCATCTCTTGTATCACCTTCACCTTGTCAGGATCCACCTTTATCCCAGTAACTTCCCTGTAGAAGCCCCAAAAATGCATTTATTGGGGTTCAATCGCAACTTATATTTTCTGAGCCTTTCAAACAGCTTTCGTAGAACTGCCACATGACTTTCTCCCTCCTTAGACTTGGCGATCATATCATCTACATACACTTCAATCTCCTTATGCATCATGTCATGGAATAATGTGACCATAGCACATTGGTAGGTGGCACCAGCATTCTTCAATCCGAATGGCATGACAGTATAGCAAAATGTTCCCCACGGGGTTATGAAAGTAGTTTTTCCTTTGTCATGAATATCCATGGGAATTTGATTATACTCGAAGTATCCATCCATAAAGGAAAATTGGTGATTTCCGGCAATATTATCAACAAGGACATCAATGTGTGGGAGAGGAAAATCATCTTTTGGGCTAGCGTTATTTAAATCCCGATAATCAACACACATCCTGACCTTTCCATCTTTTTTAGGTACAGGTACAATATTAGCCACCCAATCAGTGTGTCTTGATACCTCCAAAAATCCAGCCTCCAACTGTTTAGTCACTTTTTCTTTTATTTTTAGCGACATATCAGGTCGCATTCTTCTTAACTTCTGCGTTTTCGGCTCAGCTTCTGGATACAAAGGAATCTTGTGTGAGGCGATGTCTGGGTCCAATCCTGGCGTATCACGATAGGACCATGCAAATACATCAAGGAATTCCTCAAACAACGCAATCATTTCTGCACGTTCAGGATTTTCCATTATTTTTAGCTCTTTTTTCTCTTCTTCAGTGCCCATGTTAATCACCTCTATAACCTCATTATCTAGGCCAAATCCTTTTTCTGAATAATCCAGTAAGTTTGAAAACTACTTCATAGCTTCTTCATCATCCTCGGACTCATTGTTATCGCAGTCAAGTGCAGTAAGAGAGTCAATTGATAAGCTTCCAAATTCCTTTTCATGTGGCAAAATTTCTATGACATTCAAATTCCTGGAAAGTAATGGTGATGGGTTGGAATGCTAAAACAAATGGTGGATTATAAAATATAAATAACAAGGAAGACATACAAATTAACGAGCTGAGTGTGGAAAAGGAAAGAAATAGTATAAAGGAGAAAGCAAAAGAAAAGAAACAAAAACAAAAAAAATGGAAAACATGGAGAAAGATTATTGAAAAATTATGCAAGTTCATTCACATGATGTCTCTGAGTAGCATAAACAAAAGCATAAAAAATTCTTGAATAATACAACCCAACAAATTACTTTTCAACAATAACATCAAGCACTGGTTCAGATGTCCAGTTCATCAACATTTCATCATTGCTGGCAGCATGAATCTTGTTGTTTTCCTCGATTTTCTCAGCATCCAAGGTGTTGATGGTGGAGAAATAGCAAGGGGAGCAAACTTCATCGGCCATAATCACTTCAGCTGGACCAGGAAATGTCTCCTTCAATTGAGGAATCTGCTTCATTTCCCCTTTTTGTTTCTTCTGTTCCAGAGTCAAGGCACTCATCTTGTCATCCACTGGGATCTTGTACCCTAGACTAAATCGGTTGAACTTCTCTAGGACCAATATAGGTGTTTGGGTGCCTTGCAATGATGGTCCCAGTCCTTTACCTTCCAGATATCCACTCTTGATATGAGCCACTACTTGATTTTGCATTGGGGTCTTATCCTATTCCTGTCTCCTTGCAATGATATGAGCCACTACTTGATTTTGCATTGGGGTCTTATCCTATTCCTGTCTCAACCCTACCACCTCCAGGTTGTGCCATAAACTGCTCTCCATTAGCTCTACATTTTCAACATATGGCAATGCCACTGGTTTGGATACTATGATTTCTTTCTCTCCATGGATTGTAATGACTGAACCATTTTCAATGTACTTAACCTTTTGATGCAAGGTTGAAGGGATAGCACCAACGCTATTTATCCATGGTCTTCCGAGTAGCATATTGTAGTCGGACTCAATCTCCATTACCTGGAATAACACCTCAAATTTACTTGGGCCGATCACTAGCAACAACACCATCTTTCCAAGGATGCTCTTCTTAGCTCCGTCAAAAGCTTTCACTACCATTATTTGTGGCAGTATATCATCCTTACTCATTGACAAAAAGCTTAAAGTTGACACAGGTAAGACATTCAATCCCGACCCTCCGTCAATGAAAACTCTAGGCATTATGTAACCTTTACATTTGAAGGTTATGTATAGTGCCCTTGGGTTGGCCTGTGACACAACTTCTTCATCTGAAAATGTGATCATGCTAACACATTTCACTGGATCCACCATGTTCACCACATTCTCCGATGAGACGTCAGGCTTGACATAAGATTCCTTCAGAACTTTTAATATTGCCTTTCGATGGGGTTCGGACGACATGATTAATGACAAAAGAGATATTCTGGCGGGATTCTTCTTTAATTGCTCCAGAATATCGTACTCGCTTTGCTTCATGATCTTTAGGAACAGTTCTTCCTCATCTTCTTCTTTCTTGTTCCCTCCAAAGTCATCCCCTTCGTTAACAAACTTTCCTTTTTCTAGCTCTTTGGCCCCATAAACTCTTCCACTTCTTGTTATTCCTTTCACTTCCATGATACCACTCACTTCCTCATCTTCTCGGGCCTTTGAGGTTTCCCCTATGTCTCCATTCGTCTCCACTTTAGTCTCATAATTCCAAGGCACAGCGTGAGGATTCTCATAACCAAAAGGCATAGGCCTCTTCATAGTAATCACCATTTTTTCTAGCTTATGGGTTGGATTAAGTGGAGGCACTCGGAGCACAAAGGGTTCGATCACATTCACCTCTTTAGTGGAATTCTGCTTCCTTTTTGCTTGTATCACACTTAAAGTGAGTAGTTCTTGTACACGAACTTTGAAATCCCAACAATTCTCAATATCATGTCCAAGACTTCCACAGTGGTATGCACACCTTGATTTGATATCATATTTCTCCTCTTCTTTCATCATAGAAGCAGGTGCTGTGATGTTATAATTAGCCTCATTCAAAGCACTAAACACTTTCTCCATGGGTGTTCGGAGACTCAAAACCTTCTTAATCAACGGTTTCTCCATTTCCAAGGCATTCACATGACTTCCCCCTTCATGATTTGGGATCGGATTATTAATAATATCTGGCTTTGGATCTTCTTGGAGATCCAGTCTCCCACAAGCAATTAGTCTTCTCACTGCCGTCTTGAAGCCTTCACAATCCTCAATCAAATGTCCCGCAACATCCATATGGTATTTGCAAGTTAGATTTGGATTGTACCATGTTGGAAATGGTGGTTGTAATGGGTGCACAGGGTATGGTGAAATCAAATGAGCATCAAACAACCGTTGATAAAGGTCAGCATTTGAATGGCTAACTTTGGAAAAGGTGGTAGATTTGGGAATCGGGTGCGGTTTTGATTTTGAGTATTTGGATATGATGGTGGGTAGCTCTGCATGGTTGGATATGTTGGACGAATTGCTTGATATGGTCATATGTGGATGTTATTAACTTGAGGCTGGGGGTACAGGGTGGTGTTTGTGGCTTGGTGATGTGGGTAAGGAGGGAAGGATAACATTTGGGATCTTGGACGAGCAGATACATATCTTGGGGTGAAAGGTTGCTAACTTTGCACATATGTTACATCTGTTCCTTTTTTCCTGGGTGGAAATCCTTTTCTGGTGTCTTCACTACTCATTGGAAGCTTGCCAGCTTTAGCCAGATTTTCAATCCTTTCTCCAGCTGTTATCAAATCAGAAAAATCTTTGTAAGCTGCTCCTGCCATTGCCCCAATGTAAGGAGCTCCCAAGGTTCCTAAGAAATATGAACACATTTCAGTCAGGATGAGTGGTGGTTGAACTTGAGCCGCCAAGGCTCTCCACCTTTGAGCGTATTGTTTGAATGACTCATCCTTTTTCTTCTACATAGCACTCAAATGTTCTCTAGTTGGTGCTATTTCCATGTTAAACCTGTACTGATTCATAAATTGATTAACTAACTCCCTCCAACTGGAAATCTTCGAATGATCTAATTGGATATGCCATTCCAAAGCAGGTCTAGTTAAACTTTCATGAAAAAAGCTAATGAGAAATTTTTCATCTTTGGACCAGATTGACATCTTGGTACAATAACTCTTTAAATGAAATAGTGGATTGCCAGTTCCATCATACTTCAAGAAGTCAGGGATCTTGAAGTCCTTTGGAACCACTGCGTTGATAGGAGGGCAAAGATGCTCGATCTCCATATGGCCATAACTACTAGGTTTCTGGATAGCGTTGATTTGCTCCTGAATTTTCTCCATCCATTCTTTTCTAAGTTTATCCTTCTCCGAATCTGCAAGATTATTCCCAGCAGAAGAAAATTGTCTTTGGACAACAACGCGAGGTTGCTCCCAAGTATGGGTAGCATGCCCGTGTCCTTCAACATGTGTGTTCTCTATGGCATGATAACCTTCTCCAATGGGAAGGGTAATCAGCATTGTCGATGGTGGTTGTTCACGGGGATTACCCAGTGTCCTTCCCATGTTATTCATCCATTGTGTAACATTTAGAGTTGCATATGATACCATAGGTATGGTTATCATTGCAACACTTGGCTGTACACTTACTGACATACCCAGTCCATCTCGGTTTTGATTAGCTCCTAATAAGTCGAGTGATTCCTTCGTGGCCCTTATCATCTCTTCCAATCTTGTTTGGTTATTTGACATTTCATTTAGCTTTCCTCTTACTACATCAACCTCCAGGCCCAAATTTCTTCCCGATTCAGAAGTAGTAGTAGTTAAGACTGTCTTTCCTGGTTCGGCGTTACCTTCGGCCATCTTGGTTCAAGCTCTGGTATTATGAACATGAGTTAGATCGGTATCTTCTTTCCTTGGGCACCCAATGGTTATGAGTTACACACGCACACTCACTGTATAAGGTTAACAATAACCAAAAGGGTTAAAAAATTTATATATATATATAACAAAAGAACAATAGTCATCAAAAGTTCTTTTCAAGAGTAAGGATATCCAGCACTTATTCTTATGGGTATGTCACCCTATAAGTTAAGGTACGGTTGATAGCAAATCCACAGGGACAATCCACTCCTCTGTAGGTGCTATCTAATAAACACTAGCAATGCAATTGTTTTTCTTATGACTATGCTTCTCACATTTTTGAACGAGGATGAACCATCTCTAGGAAAAAATGTGATTGACCACTTTCTAAGGAAACATTCATTCCTCTACAGAAAGTATCGAATGAGTTAGAGAAATGACAATTCAAAGTAGAAGCACGAACTTTGAGAATTTTGTTAACTCCCAAGTGAAGTTCTTTTCAAAATTGACAACAAAGAAAGTAACTACATCAACAGCCCTTTATTCAATACAAATTACTACATAAAAAACTTCATCTTTTTTCTTCTGAGGTCTTTAGTGATGTTCTCACATGAGTCCATAAACTCTGTCACTTCTCGAGGTAATCTGAATGGTGGCATCTTGCTAATTTGTTCATTGGCTTGCTCAAATCGGTATATAAAGTTGGGGACGTAATGACTCAATTCATTAGTGAGTTTTCCATACTTTTCTTCCCATCCCAAAGCCTTTTCTCTCCATGACTTTCCAAATTCTGCTGCATCAACAAACAAATCATGATATTGATTCGCTGATGCCCATCCTCAAGTGGCATTCTGCTCAGTCTGTGCTAATACTATTGACAGATGTTCCACTTGTCCTTCCAACTTCTTTCACGCATCTTTCCCTTTGTTGACCTCTATTTTTAAGCTAAAAATGTTTTTATCCCTTCTGTTGACTTCCTGTTCTACTCTTTCCACCATGCGACTCTTCTTATTAATTTCTTTCTCTAACTTGCTCCTTTCTTTCATGGACCTGTGGAGTTTTTCTTCGAGTACTTGGATATTGTCCAAATGGGTGGTTGAGATCTTCTCCTTGCCTTTCCTAGACTTTGCAATTTTTGCAGCTTTGGCACACTCATCTTTCAAGGTCTCAATCTCTTTAGCCATTTTCTCGCATTGGTGTTGAAGAATGTTAGCTTTTAGGTCAGCTACCTCCTTTTCCTCTTCCAAGAATCGCATTTGTGCTTTCATTGCTTCTACTTGAGATGTCCATTGAGGGGCCCTTAGGGTTTGCATGGGAACTAAATTGCTTAGAATATCTTTTGAGATGCCAATTCTCATTTTCCTCCAATCTCTGTACTCTTGAGAAGAGGTTAAACGTTGTTGACCAAGTTCCTTTTTCCCTAGGATTTTGACATTATCCCATGCCATTTTGATATTCTTTTCTTGTTCCATGGTGCTTTTATCTCTCTGATATAGGAAGCTGAACCCCTTTAGCTGTTCCTATTGTGGCTTTGTTTAGGTTCAGTGAAGTTGTCTAAGCACTAATACGAGTATGCAGGCAATGCATCCCCTCAAACCCATCAAAGGAATATTGTGAAAATCGCCACAACTGTAGATAACACTTTCTCCATGATACCAAGGACAAACCCATTTGAAAGCACTAGATTGGATCTGTGAGAACTCCTTTTTCCATGTCTGTGCCTCTTGATGATTTATCTGTATGCAATGGAAGTCTCCTAATGGATTAGGAAGGAGGCCCATGCTGTTATCAGCATATGCATGAGTCATGAACCAGACGTACAATATAGGCAAACAACAGCGCAATCTCCCTTCATTTTTCTAAATGCAAACTCCCAAGGAAAGAAATGTATCTGCCAGGATGGCTGGGATAGGATTCATGCCACAAGTCTCGAATTTGAAAAATACATCCATGGCAGCTTGGTCAACAACATCTGGTGTGAATGGGAATAAGATCGATCTATAAATCGTCAGTGCTAGTGTACAATTGAAGAAATCCCAACTTCTTTGTTGAGCCAACGTCTGCATATGGGTTTCTAAAAAACTATTTCTAATTCCTTGGGTAGATCCCCTTACTTCCATTCTCATCTGGTTGGGATCAACTCCAATTATTCTGGCGATCTTTTCTTTGCTAACATAATGCCCTTGGTAGTGGTATACACCAGATTCTTCTCTAATCAGTAGCCTCAACATGACTATATACTCTTCTATAGTTGGTGTTGCATCAAGATTAAGCAATTCGAAACAACAAAGAGACAGATTCCAAAATTATGAGAGAGCGCTCAATGCTAGAGCTTCCACAGGGATAAGCAACAAATCCAATATGCACCCATATGTATCCTTGAAAGAAGATAAGACTTCATGAGGCATCAACTGAATTAGTTCTTTCACTTTCTCTAACTCGCTGCTTGTCACTGTAACCTTGATGTTTCTCTTCCAATCATGTGCATTGCTAGTGTTCATCTGTGTTGTCTCCATTTGATCTGAACTAATGATGACTTTGTTTTATTAACAATTAAAAACTAATGTGGACAAAAATGAAATAATTGAATAAAATGGAAAAGAAAAAAAAAATGTATGCTCCTATTGAGAATATTCTTTTATCAAATGCACAAACCAACATGGCCAAATAAACTAAAAAATACCATTTTTGATGCAAAAAGGTTATTATGTTAAGAAAAGATGATAAGATGTAATGCATGTGGTAATGAACACAACACTTGTCTACGTCATGAATGTTGAGAATGCATAGCATAAGATGATGAGTTAGTTAACCTAAATACAATGTGATAATGTAAACACAACTAAAAGTAAAGCATAAATGAGTGTAGTGTAAAAGATGAAAGAAGCATGCTCCCTTTGTCTTAACAGGGTAAAGCTTAATGGGTAGGAAGTTCTAAGGCCAAAAACCCTATTTTGGTAGGCTATTGTAACGTCCCAAATTTTTACTGCTATGTAAAATTACCAAAATGCCCCTAGGTAAATTTTGCATGAGAATTGAGGTTGAGCAATCCTTAATAAGGAATTTTAACATTAGGACAACATTATATGAGGCTTGAATAGCAAGCTGTGTGAAAATCATAAATCTCGATTTTTCTGTGCGCAAATGACCAAATTGCCCCTGAGGTTATTTTGCCCCGAAAATCAAAGATAACCAATCTCGATTATCCTCAAGGGGTTAATTTTATATTTGAAGGGTATTATTTGTGTTATGATGATATCATGGTAAAAATCTCAATTCCCGATTTTTACTGTACGTAAAATTACCGAATTACCCCTGCGGTAATTTAGTGTGAAATTAAGCAATCCTTGAACCCAGTTATCACCGAGAAGTTCAAAAATGTTTATTTCAAGTATGACTTGATATCTAGAAATGTTCAGGTAATTCTAGATAGCTTTTATGTGAAATTACCTTTTTACCCCTAGTTGTGCTAAATAAGTTCACTTATGTAATTAAGGAAATGTTAAAGTTCTAATTGAACTCAAAATTAACCTTGAGTTAAAAATTAATTACCTAAGGTTAAAAATAATTACTTGAGGTTAAAAAATAATTACCTAGGATAATTAGAGTTTAAGAAATTTTTAGGGAAGTTAATTTCTTTTCTTGATTACTAGAACTCATAAAATCAATAATGTTAAGATTAAGGTAAATATAAGGCATTTTCTTTCTTTGACTTGAGGTTAGAACTTAAGTTACTAATTAATATTTTACTCAATTGAGATTAACTCCATCTCTAGAGTAAGATTACTCTTTAACCTTGTCTTGTTGAATCTTATACATTTTATTTTTACCATTTTTTTAAATTTACAAATTCCTAAACCTACCACCTAATTAACTATACTATCCTATGTGTCCTACCACTTAGAAAATAAATAAACTTGTCCCCCATTATTCTCAACAAAGGCCATGGCTCCATGCCATCCTCATGGCCACATTTTATTTTATTTCAAGGAATAATGCACACACAAACACATCATTACCTTACCATATGCTTTGTTGGAGTTGTCTTGCACTTTATTGCTCAAAAATTCTGCCTCCATTACAGCCATAAGGCCACGGTTTTGCAGCTCCAAAACTCCTATAAATATGTGTTTTTCTAAAGCCTAATGCACACACAAACACTTATTCTTACTACTTGCATTTTTTGTGGTAGTCTTGCTCACAAAAATTGGCCAAAAATCCTCTATTCTCTCTCTAAACTCAAAGCTCTCTTCTTCATCCTCCTCCATCTCCATGAGACTCTATTCTTGACATTTATCCAAGTTCTCAAGCTCAAACAAACACATATCCACCATAAACCAACTCCTAAGCACTTAAACTTTCCATTTCTAAGCATTAGAACACAAGAAAAATCCTTCCTCAATATCAACCTTCTTGGCCAAAATATCACAAGCATTAGGATCATATTTTTGGTTCTTGATTAATCATAGAAGATCAAGCTTTCTTTAAGAAACAACTTGGTAGGGACTTTATTTCATTTTCTTTCTCATGTTCTTCTTCTTTAATTCTTTGAATTTTTATGATGACCATGGCTTGATAATAATTTAAGAAATAAGGTTCTTGGAACCTTGGTAATAAAGGACTCTAATGCTTACTAATTTTTAAGATCTATTAGGGACAAGAATTTAACCTTGTGAAGTTTTTGAGCTTTAAGTGAGCAAGATATAAAATGGACTTGCACTCATGTTTAAATTTCAAGCTCTTGCATCTCATGTTTATGTTTCAATGCCTTGCATATCATATTTATTTTCAAGCCATCACCTTAAATCTAGAAGATTAAAGAAATGGATTTGCATTATCATGTTTAATTTTCAAGTCTTGCATATCATATTTATTTCAAGTCATCACTAAATTTTAAAGACTTAATAATGAATGTGCATCTCATGTTTATAATTCAAGCCTTGCACATTATATTTATATTTTCAAGTCATCACCTTATAATGTTAAAGATTAAAAAATGAGGTTGCATAGCATGTTTACTTTTGGTTATCACGTAAGATCTTAAAGCTCAAAAATTGTCCTTGGATCTTAAATAAAAATTTTATTTCATGGCTATGCTAACGGATATGTATTTTCGGCCATGATATGATGGTGAGGTTGAGATAACTTTTATTTCATTTTATAGTTCAAATCTTGTGTTTTGGAATTTTAGTAAGTCGTGCTTTAGAAGTTTTACAAGTCTTGAAACTTAAAAGATAGTAAAAATAGCATTTTCATGAGCAAAAAGATTTATTATTAAACCTTGTGATTTGCTCTCTATTTGGTACTAATATTTGGTCATGCTAAGTGGTAAAAAATAATTTTAAGTGTTTCCTAAGTCTTAAATCAAGTAACAAGGAAAAATAGTATCTAGAAAGGATCAAAATTGTAATTTTAGGAAGATTTAGAAAAATAATTTTCTGGTACTATTCATTACTGTCTCGAACTGTTCATCACTGTAGGGTACTGTTAATAGGCATAATAATCATTAATAATTGTTGTAAAAATTATTTTTTGGTATCTTAGATGTATAAAAGAATAATTACAAGTATTAGTTTGGTAGTTTTGCAAAATCTGAGAAAGTTGTGTTTTGAATTATTAATTATGTAATTTCAGCCAAATGACTTTAATTCGAGTTATTAATGATGTTAAATGTATCCATGTAATCAAAATACCATTTACGATGTTTAGAAAAAGTTTTAGAAGTTTCGGTAATTGTTAAGGGTGAAAAATGAGTGATTTTGCACTTTGACCCCTAAAGTGTGGCAAAATTTAGTCTATGACCATAGATGGTTTCTATGATGAACTTAAATGAATTCTAGTTGTTATGGGTCTCTTAAAAGTATAGAGAAATTTTGAGGATCATTGGTTTGAGGAAATATGTTAAAAAGAAAAAATTACGTTTTGACCGC
The DNA here is from genome assembly GCA_031216105.1 of Dalbergia cultrata. Classification (NCBI taxonomy): domain Eukaryota; kingdom Viridiplantae; phylum Streptophyta; class Magnoliopsida; order Fabales; family Fabaceae; genus Dalbergia; species Dalbergia cultrata. Next base: position 31,706,210 of record CM062353.1, on the reverse strand, counting down.
AATCTTTGAGAAATTGCAGTTTAGACCCTCTTTTTTTTTTTTCTTAAGTGTAAATATTGATAACTTGAGGAGGTTAACATAAATCGATATCTTATGGAAGCCATATTCATGTGTTTTAGTCAAAATTTATATGACTTATGATATTTGTACTTTGTTACTAATTAAGGATTATGCATGCTTAATTCTTGTTTAACGCAATTGGCGATCATTAATATATGGCATCTATCCTGTTAAGTATGTTCACTTTCATGAGATATTTGATAATAGCATGCTTATATAAATGTATATATGCATATGTATATGATCAATTACTTGATGAATTGTAGCATGCTATGTGTATGATTGATTAATTGAGATGCTTAAGAGTTCTATAAGCAAGATATATTAAAGGATAAGCTATGATTATATGTTCGTGCTTGCATGTATGAATAACATACTAAGATGAAAAGGTGACATAAGACATATGGAAATGATCCTCTAGACTCCCCGAATCAAAGGTTATGAGAGGTGATCCAATAGGGTAATTCTCTAGACTCCTCGAATTAAAGGTTATAAGAGGAGATTCAATAAGGACCCTTTAGACTCCAGGAATTAATGGTTATGAAAGGTGTTCCTAAACCCCCTAACCCGCACTCTGGGAGTCGGGAATTAACTTATCGAGAGGATAAGTGTATACTAGTGACGACTAGTGAGGTATGAGCTCATAACCTAGAACTCTCAAGAGGAGAGAAATTATAGGGTGGTTTCCCCAAGGAAAAAGATTGAGAAATTTAAGTCAGCTAAAAACATATTAAGGAAAAGTTATATCAAAGGAATTTATGTTCTTTATGTCATGATGCATTTATATATGAACTCTTGTGTTATAATGTATATGGCATTGACATGCATTCATGATAATAGTATGATGCATACATGACATCAAGACTCATATTAAAATATACGGGCCTCGGCTAATGGTATTTGGAACTTAATAAATAAACCTTATATATGCCCACATTTTTCATAATGAAACCCGAGGTTCCTGGAGACGATGATGATGACACACATATTAGGAGGCGGAGGCCCTACTGAGATTCTTTTATAAGATTCTCACTCATTCTTTATTTCTTTCCATCTCGTCTTCAGAGGTAGATGGCGACATTCGTGATTTATGTTGATGCCCCCTCATGGGAAATGCATTTCGACTGGCTAACCAATCATACTATTTTTTGGGTCGTTGTGCCATTCGCTTGTATGTATTTATGGATCGTCCTTTTGCATACCCTGTTTCTAGTATGTGGTTTTCTCCTACTGCCCCTTTTTTGGATGACCTTGCTTTCGAGCATGCACAACCGCGTCCTCGGCAGTTTTCTCGACCTTTCGTATCGGCAGTTCGAGATTTCCCTGACTATACACCAAGGTCACCGCCTCGCTCTACTAGTTCGTGGCCAGACCCATCTGAGGATATACTATCCGGTCGCTATTCAGGCGAATTTGCTCCTGCTGCCTCTATGGAACGGGAGTACGATAGTAATGGAGAAGCTACTGTCACGCAACCAGTGAGAGGAGCCACCCGTCCACGTTGAGGTGCTCATGTTCTACCTATGAGACGTCTAACCTCTCGTGATGAGCCGACTCGTAGAATCTATTCTAGGCACTCCGAGTAGGAAACATGGGAGAAAAATCTTATGCTAGTTTGTTAAGTTTTTATTTGCATGATAAATTTTGTTGGACTAATGTATTTGTCTTGATCTATGTCAGTGATGTGCTGCTTTGTTTCCTATAAGTTTTGGGTATTCAGTAAGGAACTATCATTATTTGTAATGGTGTCGTTATATTAATTGAGTGAGGTATTTCATATTTATCTGTGACTCGATGTTATCTTTTTACTTTTATAAGTAAGGTGGTTGATACAAATTAGTTAGTATGCGCGGCTCACATTTTGTATTTTAAAAAAAAAATTACCATATTTTTGCTAAAGTATTTTCAATGGTTTAAGTTAAAGACTGGAACAAAAGAGTAATAACTAATAATTAACTTAAATGTGTCCTAGGCGTATTGAGTTAAATATTAGGGTGTTACAGCTATTATGTTCAACTATGCGTGCACACGTTCATGGTGGGTCTAGACCTCTAATGACCATTGTCCCCAAATTGCCCCTGTCCACAAGACAAGGATCCGACTTTTGAACCAACCACAAGTAGGGATGAACCCTCTCGATATGATTAATCCATAAAGCAGTAACAATCTGAGTGGCATCCCAACAACTACCAAGTGGGCATGAAGCCCCTCATGGCAATGTCAAGAAACCCCCTAATCCTTGGCTCGCATGGGCTCGGGTATAGAGTCCAAGAACACAGTGTGTGAAATAAGTGATTGTGAAGTGTGTGCAGGGAGCATACAAACCTTTCAATCCTAATACTACATATACTCCTGCAAACAAAATATAAACACATATATACAGAATAATAACAGTCATCTACCGTAAGGTTTTAACAAATAAAGGAAACAATGTACAATAAAATGACAAAAATACCAACAAATATATACAGATAACAATAGTCGTCTATCTTAAGATTTTAGTAGATAAAGGAAGCATTCTTCAAGCAAAATACACACAAATATATACAGAATAAAAAAAATACTATACAAAAATAAAGCTAGAAAAATAAAAGGCTATATTTAATTTGCACAACTAACTATAATAGGCCTGACTCTCTTACTGAGGGTCTGTAACACCCTAATATTCAACCCAATACTCCTAGAACGTACTGAGGCTAAATATTAGTCATTACCTCTTGTTTCAGTTCATTTATCATTGAAAATACTTATTAAAAATACGAGCCCAAATTTTTTTCTTTTTTAACACCTTGATAAAGTATGAGCCGCGTGTAGTATATACAAGCGATAATAAAGAATGCGGAAATCTAAACATCAAGAAGGCTCCACAAAGAACATAACACCACACACACACACACACACACACACATATATAACTACCCACCTAAAGATGAGTTAAGTTTGGGTACATGAAGATAAAATGCTAATGCATAAAGAACAAAATACATAGGAAACAAACCTACATGGTGCACCTAAGGTAGATAGCCTTTTCAACAAAAGAAGGTTATCATAACTAGTGAGATGTGTGTGCATTAAAACTCCAAGAGTCGTCCACGACTGATGGTCCGGGAATGGGGGGATGCATCCAATCCACTATCGTAGCTCGGCGGGAACAGGTACACCAGATGGTCGCACATGACCTCCACGTCTAGGGCGCATGGCTGGCCTCCTCAAAATGATATGATCCGCGCTCCGGATCGTAGTGAAGGTCCCATGTGGGCGTGTCAATGAGCAGGACGAAGGTCGCCATCGGAATCTGAAGACGTGATGGAAAGAAAAGGTAGGGGGAGTGAGAATCTTTACTAAAGAAACTCAGTAGGGTTTTCCTCCTATCTAGGTGTCATCATCTACGTCTCTAGGAACCTCGGGTCACTTATGAAAAGTGGGCATATAATAGTTCAATTATGAAGTTCTAAAACGTTAATTACCGAGGCCCGTTCTTTTTTAACATACACTCTTGTACTTACATCGATGCATCATAATTCATTATGATATGCAAAAATAACTAACTTATAAAGCATAAAACATAAAACATAAAGCATAGAGCATATGACATAGATCATAGAGCATAAACATAGGACATGGAATCATAATCATAGAACTTGGTACATGGTACATGGTGCATAGAGCATAGAACATAAGATATAGAACATGGTACATGGTGCATAGATCATAGATCATAAAGCATAAACATGGAACTTAAAGACACAAATGTCTAGTTATATCTGGGCGTTACGTATCGCCGTCCCCAATATAACAATAAATCTTATCTTGGTTACTTAGGTGACATTAAGACATTTACTTTGAACATGGGGCCACCCTGATTGTTCTCCCTTTTGAGAAACCTCTAGGTTATGAGCTCATACCTCACTAATCGTCAGTAGCATAAAGACTTATCCTTTTTTATAAGCTAAGGTCCCGACATAAAGTACGGGCTAAGGGGCTAGAATCACCTCATCCTCCATCCCTTTTGATAGTTTCAAAGGATCATTTTCTCCTAGAATCACCTCGTCCCCGCCTATAGTCTGACGGTTCCCGAGGATCATTTTCACATAATTTTTATGTCACCTTAAGTCTTAGCATGTTATAACAAGATGCCACATAATTCATGCATGTCACATATTTCATATAATCATAACATAGGTATCTTTAAAGTTCTTAAGAGAACAATAACACGCAATTCCATCATCACATAGCATCATATAAGTCATGAGATAACACATAAATTCATCAATCATAGAGGGTACACAAACCATTCCCTTAAAAGCAAAAACCCCTAATCGGGTAACCTCAAACTTTCAAATTATTTTCTTGTACCTCTAAGGGATTGATTAACCTCATTACCGCAATTTATTAAGTCCTAGAACCTAATTAATTATGGCTGGACAGCATAGGTAGTAAACATATTTTGATGAATTACGATGTTCTAGAAGTTGCATTTTAGGTCCTTTCTCATTACCGACTTTTTCTATGATGCAATAATTAATACCTAAACCAATTATGAGTCACTCTCACTCATCTAAACATGTTATAATGTGATTTTACAAACACAAACAAGGCTGGAATAGAATGCATATTTTCAGCTCCTAAGGAGTTCTAGAAATCACATTTTCAAACATATAAAGTTACTAAGCATACCTAAGATGCCTAGAACAATTATCATACAATTGGTAAGGTATTTAAACACATATAGACCACCCCAAACAGAATTTAAGGTGCTGGAAAATAACAAGGCAGAACCAAAAATAATGACATCATAGGATACATTAAACTTTATTTCTAAAACTCATAAATTGCTAATTTCTCTTGGAACCTTTTTAGGGCTTTTAAATCTCACTTGCAAATAATTTATTTCTTTAAAATCTCCATAAAATACATGAGGGAAGTGACCATATTAAATAAACCTCAAAGGGAAATTAAATCATGAAATCATACTTAAAATATTTGTCATTGTCACCTATGCTTAAGAAAAATCTCAAGACATAGATTATAGGCCCTTGTGGCTAAATGAAACTCATTCTAGCTTCATTATCACCACATGGCCGAAATGTACATTCCAAGGAATATCTACATGTTTAACTTTTTCTTAGGATGAAGAGGGCAAGTCTTTGAGCTCTAGGGGTTTTAGGTGGTAACATAAACATAAACGTGATATGCACTCCATTTTAGATTTGCTTAGAAAGTAAAGTGGGAGCTCAAAATAAATATGAGATGCAAGTTCACTTTTTTATCTTTGAGTTAAGTGATGACTTGAAATAAGACATGAAATGCAAGTTCATTTCTTTATCTTGGGAGTTTAGTGATAGCATGAAATAAATATGGATGCAAGTTCACTTCTTTATCTTATCTAGAGCTCCTCCAAGACTTTTAAAAGAACCAAGCTTAAACCCAATACTCATCCAACATGAAAAAGTAAGCTTTTCTAAGCTTTAAACATAAAAGAGCAATATAACATAAGCAAGACTTAAGGAAAAACTCAAGCTCTAGAGGTTTCATGAGAGATGAACACATGGTCATCTCTAGAGAACACTCATCATCAAGTCATCATGCTCAAGGCCTTGAGGCCGAAAAATAAAAAGGAAATAAGGAAGCAAAACCAAAACTTGAAGAAAAAGGAAAGGAAAACTAAAATACTTCAAGATCAAAAGCAAGCTTCAAGCTTTAGAGGTTGTTCAAGTATTAAACACCATCATGAAACCTACATCATCAAGCTCTCATTTTTCCAAGTTCCCAAGGGCTCTATGGCCAAAATCTCAAAGGAAAAAGAAAGGTTCCAAAAAGGTCAAGAGAAACATAAAGCTCATTGTTAACTTAACTTGTAAAAGACAAAACTTTTCTTTGGAAAAGGTTCAAGCTTTAGAGGTTTTCTTGGGAGATGAACACAAGGTCACCTCTAGAAAACACTCATCATCAAGCTATCATATACAAGGCCTTGAGGCCGAAAATCCAAAAGAAAAGAAAGGAAGAAACTAAAAATGAAACAACAAAGAAAGTCCATCCATACATCATATTCCGACAAGATTCAACATAAAGATCAAAGAAAACATTTTTAGAAAAGCTCCCTATCAAGTGTTGGTGTTCTTTGAAGTGAAGAAAGGTTTGATCTTGGAGCACCAAGAAGAAGAAATCCTCCTAGAACTTGGGTATGTGTTTCGGCCTTGAAGAGAAAAGGAGGGAGGAAGTGGGTTGGCTTGTGTTTGAGCTCGGGAATGTGTTTGGATGAGAGCTAGATGGAGATTGAGGGTAGAGGAGGTGGCGGTTTCCTTCTTTGAATGTGGAGGAGGAAGAAACTTTGAGAGAACCCACACTTTCTCACAAAAACTCAAACTTGGCAAATGATGTAAAGTGAAGCAAAGCTCACCAAAGCAAGGTATATATAGAACTTGAGTCATAAAGAGGTAAATGGAGGGGGTGGCCTAATGGCTTCTTGGAGAAGGAAGAGAGAAAAATATCTCCTTGAGTTGTCATGTCATGGAAAAGTGTGAAGTATGGTGAAAGCTTGGATGACATAAATCAATTCTTTTTTAATGAAATATTTCTTCTAGAAAAGGAGGGAAAAGTGGTGGTCATGAAAAAGCCAAAGGAGGGAATTTTCATTTCAAATAATCATGTATTAGTGGGGTATTAATGAGTAAGTAAGGTTAGGTCACTAATCAAGCTTTTATGATTAAGTATCTAGGTAAACAAGTTAGGTAATTAGGGCCATGATTAACTTAGATTAGGATAAATCTTGTTGGATTGATGGAGTCAAATTCTAATGACTAAAAACCTAGGGAATGACATATTTTCTTGAATTGGGGAAAAGTGAAGTATGATGTGGTGTGACTTAAGGTATGACTTGAAGTGATCTTTGATGACAAAGAAAAAAATAAATAAATAAAACAATTCTTTGAATGTTTGAATTTCACGCATGTGGAGAATGTGGAGTCAAACTTTATTGACTAGAGATTTAGGGAGAAATCACCTTTTCTTGGAAATAGGGAATATGAATAGTAAAAATATTATTCCTAGATGCTTTCTTGAAGAAATATGACTAAAAATGGGTTTTAAGTATCTTTAAGCAATTTCATGTTCTAATCCACCTTAAATAATTATTTTAGCTCTAGATTAATTATGAAAATTAATTAACCTTTAATTAGAGCCTAATATTGCTTAGGTTTTTGTTTTAAAAACATCATTAAACTTTAATGCACTTAAGTAGGGGCAAAATCGTAACTTTTCTCAAAAACTACCCGGGGCCATCGGGACTTAAACAAACATAAATCATGCCTTAAAAATATTGTTTTAGACCTCCGGGACAAGTCCGAGTCAAAACAAAACTCAAAACTGCCTTAAATTGCTGTAAGGGTATTTTGGTCATTTACGCGCAGAAACCTCAGAAATGAGATTCTTCTGCTCTATTAAACATTCTAATACATAGAATCCCCTTCATACATTGAGATAGCCCCTCGAGGACTACCGGATCAACTATCCTCGAGTTCCAGGCAGAAAATGACCTCAGGAGCATTTTGGTCATTTTCACTCTAATAGAAAATCGAGGTGTTACAGGGTCCCCAGTGGAGTCGCCATCTGTTGCAACTGGGATCGCGACGAGGACAGCGAGGAAATTAGTGAATTGAGAATTGGAGTCACCATCAAGTTTATTTGAATTGGAAAAACATGGAAAAACCCATTTTATTTTAGAAAACAGTCTTCGAAAACCAGATATAGGTTCGGGAGTCGGTTATGCATAGGGAAGGATAAGAACTTAATCCTACAGCACCCTTAGTATACCCGTCCTTAGACGGTACCTTAGAAAATTGTGCAAATTAATTAATAACCCTTTAAAAAATTCAATAAAGGAAGACAAAAATTATAATTCAAACACGTAAATTAAGAAAAATTAATTTAGCAAAATATTTACAATTGAAACATATAAATTAAGAAAATTAATTTACACAAATATATTGAACAAATAATTTAAGAAGAATTAATTTTGGCTTGACAGGGGGTCACCTGCTCCTACGTATCCTCTGGTGTAATGAAGAACTCAAAGTCACATAGTTCTATAGAAAATATTTATGTATTGGTCAATTTTAATTAATGAGAATCTTTTTTTATGATAAATTCATCATAGGATTCAAGTTAGCACTTGGCTACTCAATAAACCCTTATAGTTCAATATTGGTTAAGATAACATTTGCTATTCAATCACCTTATTGATCATCATTGCATGTGAAATTATTGTTTCAAAAAAATTTATTTATAAAAGGGAGACATTTTTTTATTATTATTTTTGACACTACATCACAATGAGTTCATAAACAAATCACAAACATACAATTAACCTTTACGAAATATCAAAACAAGTAAAGTAATCAAACTAAAGCAACAGTCCTAATTATTGTTTTTTTATTCTTCTTATTCTAACATACAAAACTATTTAAAAGAGAAGTTGTGATAATGAAAATTTTAAAAGAGAAGTTGTGATAATGAAATTTTTAAAAGAGAAGTTGTGATAATGGATGTGATTATATGCTTGTGTTTGCATCTCTAAATGACATGCTAAGATTAAAGGTGACATAAGACACATGGAAATGATCCTCTAAACTGCAAGAATTAATGGTTATGGGAGGTAACCTAAGGGGATGATCCTTTAGACTCTAGGAATTAATGGTTACGAAAGGTGATCCCATGCCCTTATCCTGTACTCTAGGAGTCAAGAATTAGCTTATCAAGAGGATACATGTAGACTAGTGGTGATTAGTTAGGTATAGGCTCATAACCTAAAACTCTCAAGAGGAGAGAGTATTAGGGTGGCCCCTTAGAAGATAACAAGAAAGTTAAGTCACCTAAAAGAGTAAAGAGGAAAGATTATGTTATGATGTTTTATGATCTTTATGCTATGAAAATTGTTAAAATGTTGGTGTGATATGTTACATAAGGCACTAACATGCATGTATAATGTAGTATGGTGCATCAATGACATTAAGATTTATGCTAAAAAACATGAACCTTGGCTAATGGCTTTTAAACTTAATAAATGAACCTTATTTATGTCCACTATTTTCATAATGAAACTCAAGGTTCCTAGGGACAATGATGATGACATGTGTAGAGATGGAAAACCATATTGAGATTCTTGTATAAGTTTCTCATTCCCTTTATTTCTTTTAATTTTCGTCTTCAAACAAGGTTGATAGCGACGTTTGTGGACTTCCTTGAGATGCCAACATGGGAGTTGTACTGTGGTGTGGATCAGAGTGGCGCAGCGAAAATAGGGATATAGTCTTTCGTATTTATAGTCGCTTATGGTTGTCCCATTTTCATGCATGTTTATAAGTTAGTTTTGGTATACGTGCACCAACAATGGGTTTAGCTATGTTATAGTTATGCCTAGCCTTTGAATTACTGTATGCTCAACCTCTATTGGTGGGCTTGATATAGTTGATAGGGAATAATACTTGTTGAATGCCTATACATAGGATTCTCATATGACGCGATATTTCTAGTTAATGTTATTCTATGATACATGAATAGCTCATAGTTTGGTCTTTCAAATAAACAAAGGGGTCATATTTTCCATAGATTTATTTTTAAAGTTTTAAAATTAAGTAAAGTTCTGAAACAAAATAGTAACAACTAATTAATGATTATTCATTATGGATCCTAGGCATATTGTGTTGAAAGTTAGGGTGTTACAGATTGCCTTTAATGATGTCAAGTGAGTCTAAAGCATTATGAGTGAGGTTGAATAATGACATTCTAAGTGTAACACCCTAAAAATTATATAAAAATTAATTTGAGTTTTTCTAGTCATAATTTCAAAAATCCGACAAACATAGAAATGATGAGAATGTGTAATACCCCAAATTTAAATAAGAGTTAGGAAATTTTTTTCGAACTAAAAAGGGTGTTGATTACTGTTATCTGTCATTTCGGGTCCTGGATTTCACTAAGTATGGACCCTACACCTCCTTGGAGGGCTATACAATAGAATTATATTCTAGGGACCAAAAGTCCCAGTAATTATTCCTTAGAGAATACTAAGTCAAAGTGATTTTTAATAAATTTTATGGAACCTTTAAATACTTCGTTTTTGATCCACAAGTTTATAAAACCGTGAAAATTTCCGGATTTGAACTAAAACCCAAAATTTAGATTTTGATTGGGTTGGAGTTTGATTCTTTAGACATTTTATTTGAATCCAAATAGGGGATATTCCCTTATTTACATTTATGTTTAAAAGTTAATAGGAAATAAAAGTTAAAAGGAAATAAATTATTTAACTTAATAACTAAGTTTTAGAGAGGGGGAAACTATAGAGACTATTCTGAGGAGTGAGAAACTATCCTGGAGTGTGAAAATCCATTCTGGTGAGCGTTGTAGCAGTCAACAGAATAGTGGAAGTGAATTTTTATGCTCTCTGGTGAGTGTTGCAGTGGAAGAGAGCTGCAACGCTCAACCGAACAGTAAGGCGGTGCATGATATGCTCTCGGGTGAGCGCCGCAGTGCTTGACAGATGACTTAAAAACCCCTGTTCGGGGTCCAGAACCTTCATACCACCAAAAACACACCCCTCCTCTCCCGAACACGAAAGCTCCGTCTCCTAACCCTCTCTCACTCTATTTCTCTCAATCTAACTCTAATCTTTCACTTCCAAAGCTTTAAGGTAAGAGATCTTGATGTTTCCTTTCATTTTCTTCCATTTCCCCTTTGTTCTTGAGGTTAGTTTTGCTATTCCTCCATATTATCCAAGAGGTGGAGTTCCTCCTTGGTGTTAGAGTTAAATCTGAGTTATTTAGTGCTTTCTAGAAGTTAATCTAGAGTATTATGGCTTCTATGTCAGATATTAATGTTGTTCCTGCTCCAAGGAGCCCTGTCAGTATAGATTCTTCACTATTCACCCCTCCAGGTGAGTGGGTTTTCATCTGTGATTTCTATGTTCTGCATTAGAGTTATTTTCACAAAGATATGTTTGGTTTTAGAGATTTCTGCAAAAAAAGATTAAGATTATTGTTGATTATATGTTTAGAACTGTGGATTTTAGAGCATGAAACCTATTTTTGAGAGAAAACTCATGGGACCATGTTTGATGTAATGATTTTATATAGGATTGATGATAATTGTAATCATAGAAAGCTTTTATGAATGTTAAATTGATTCTAGATATGGTATATGTAATTGTTAGATACTTTCATCATTGTTTCCAATTGATTCTAAAACTGGTTTATATATATGAAATAGTTTCATAACTAGAGAACTTTGAGATGTTAAGAAATGTTATTGTAATTTTAGAGTTTTCAAGTTCAAGAAAGAATGTTGTTGAGAATTGGTTTAGAAACTTAGACATAAAAAGGATTTTAGAGCTTGAATCTTTGTAAAATTCAGAACAGTTGGCGGATACATATTTTGTGAGTTTATGAATTCACAAATGTCTACAAAGGGTGATCCCTTGGACATGATTCATAGCCACAGTTATGCTAAGGTCAGACTACTAGAATCAGATAGATTCAAAGCTCAAAGAGAGTTAAATGTTTTAAAGGATCTTACATTTATTTGTTTATCTAGTTTAAGCAGTAGCTATAGAGAAACAGACAGCGAGTTAATGCCTGAATGATCATTAATCTTGGTACCAAGTTGCCAAAGGGTAATCTCATAGAGTAGAACAGAGAATGGAATCTAGTTAGGTATCCAAATTCGGTTCTATAAGAACCATAGAGCAGAGAAACATTTATATCATAACTGATATACATAATTATGGAGTAGAGACTACTGTTTCTCCAGGAGCTACTATATTGCGTTATTTGTATGATTTTGGTCGAGAAAATAAATTTAGAGAAATTGTTTTAAGTGATAGCCTGATGATTATGAAGGTTGTTTTTAGAAATATATGTATACCTGGTTATGTTAGATTATCAGTATTATTCATATTTTTATGATATTATACATTATTTCCTTGATGTCCCATGGAAGGGGGTTTTAGGTGAGGATTCACTCATTGAGTTTTGTTTACAAAACTCACCCCTCTCCTTTCTCCTTTTTCACAGATAGAACAACTGCTGCAGAGTGTTCTCAATTATCATCCCCTACCAGCACTAGAGTTTCAGTGGTAAGCTTGACTTAGGTGAAGTGGTTATAGTTGTCTAGATAGATTGCTCCAGTACATTGCAGGCAGGATCCCGAACCTAGAGCATGTTTTATTTTTGCATTTGGCACAATATGATTATATTTTGACTTGTATATAATAATCTGGACATTTGACGAAGTGTATTTGATTTATATGTATGGATAATTCATGATTTCAGATCCATGGGATTATTACAAGACTTTTAAATATAAGAATTTTTACTCCAGAAAACAGATAATTTAAATGTAAAAAAAGAGAAAAATTCTATCTTTTATGGATGTTAGAGCAGAGCATGCATACAGAATTAGTAAACAGGTCCTGAGGCTTGCGTGAGAATGAGATTTCTCACGTGCCGGTCATGTGCCTAAATCCGGTCGTGACAGAATGATCCAACGAATCTGTAAAAAAAAAATGAATAGTACCCTTGTTGGCCTTGCAGGCCCGCCGAGACAACCAAAATCCTAGATTTGGGGCCCAGAGATGCTCAAAACTGAGAAATGATAGGATTAAGGTTAGAAATAGTAAGAAATAAAGATTTTATACCTAGAATTAATTTTTTGGGCAAAGTTTGATTACCTGGGTATACTTTTTTACTCGTTCAGTAAAATTTCAGTGTGCGATTTCTAACACTGAAGTATAGTTTAATCTTTATCAAAGGAGCATTTATGTCTACTTTGACTTAATAAAAGGCTAAGATTTAATCTTGTAAAGCAAGATTAAATCCTAACCATCCATCATACTTGCTTTCTTTAAAAATTATCTAGTTATAATATAATATCTAAACTATTATTACATGATAAATACAAAGCCAATCTTCTTCAATACACCACCATACATTATCGGCCAGCCAAGAAAACAACCAAAACTCCATTTTTGCTTCCTCAAAATGCTTGAAACTTGATTCAAAACTCCAAAATCCTAGCCTAGACTTGATAAGACCTCTTCATAAAACTTCAACTACTCATCAAGATATACCAAAGTAACAGATTGAAATTCCAAATTTTTCATTTCCTCACCTTGAGATATCAATCCTCGATTGTTTATGGAAGATCTTGGGGTTGATTTGGTGGCCTTGAAGTGAAGAGAAACCACTTGGAACATCCTTTGGAGTTATAAAGCTCAAAAGTTTTCAAAGTAGGGTTTTTGAACCTTTTTTCCTTTCAAATTTATTTTTCTATTCTTGCCACTGAATTAATTTGATATTTTTTAGTTTTATTGGTTGATAATATGTTGATATTGATGTATGAATTTTGATGATGTGTTTGGATAATGATAAAAATCAATTTTATCAAAAGAGGCTTTGGATTGTGTTACTGGAATTTTAGTTTTGTCACAGGTAGGGAATTGCCATGATTTTTATGACTATGTTGTAGGCATTTTTATGAGCTAAAAAAATTATATGTTGAAGCTAACATCTTGAGCTAGTTCCATGAATTTTCTTGAGCCATGAGTTCAATTGATAGCCCTTGAAAAATATTCAAGAACCGAGAGTGTATGTATGCTGCCTGAAATCTTGGTACTGAAGCTGGGAATTTGTATAATTTCGTGACCATAGAAAATGATGGAATTATCCTTTCAAATTTTTACAGGGTGTTCTACACATCTTGAAGTTCAATCTTGATTTTTATTTTGAGTTTATTTAATCATTTTCTAGGGTTAAAAAGTATGATAATTTTGGCTTGAGTTGTGAATAAGTGGTGTCTGATCACCAAAATTGTAAAATCTATTTAACATGGTTAGAGGACTCTTTTTATTCTGAAATTTTTATAGGGCCTTGTGGACACATTGAGGTGCCTTGGAGAATTTTGATAGCCCTTGAAATAGATGTTTGACATGCATAATAAATCATATTCCTTAGGCATAAATTCTACCAACATATTGTAATTGTGCTTAAATGAACTCAAGTATTGATTTGGTGATTTAATGACTCTTAATTTAAGTATGATGAGTATGAATGCATGTTATTGACTTGAAAAATTGATTTAAGGTATGATTGGAATCGTATTGTGAATCGATGCCTGTATGTGTTTTATTGAATGCATTTGAAAAAGAAAAGTGAATGATACATTGAATTAAGTTCTGTAGCAATAAGTAGAAAAAAAAAATGAGATCCTTTCGACTTATCGAGGGCATATAGAGTGACATAAGATCATTTCGATTTGTCGATGGCAAATAAAGTGATAAAAGATCCTTTCAATTTGTTGAGGGCAAATAGAGTGACATAAGATCTTTCAACTTATCGAGAGCAAATAAAGAGTGATATGATCCTTTTGACTTTGTTGAGGGAAAATAGAGTGACATATGATCCTTTCGACTTTGTTGAGGGAAAATAGAGTGACATATGATCCTTTTGACTTTTTCAAGGGCAAATAGAGTGATATATGACCCTTTTGACTTTGTTGAGGGCAAATGGAGTGATATATGATCCTCTCCACTTTGTCGAGGGCAAATGGAGTGATATATGATCCTTTCAAATTGTGAAAGGCATATAAAGAGAGAATAAGTTCCTCTTTGAATGTACTGAGTGCACATAAAGTTAAGAATAATTACTACGATCTTGAATGACATGAAATACATGTTTTAAGTGATTGATTATTAAAAGCTATCCGCTTCAAAAGTATGATTTGGAACTTTAAAAATGAACCATTGATCTATGTTGCATGCTCACAGTTTCTTTATAAACCGAATTGGCTGGGACGATGACGATGACGATGACATATGAAATTGTGTATTTGGGGAATGTCCCTACTGAGAATTGTATAAATTTTCACCCCTATATTTGTGTGCTTCCGTGTTGTCTCCAAGTTGAACCAGAGGACTATGAGGCTACTTTGCAAAAGAATTCAGAACTGCAATAGTAGAGTAGTTAACGTTTTTATTATGTTATACTTAATAGAATGGATATGTATGTAAATGTAATATAGAACGGATATGTATTAAAGCTCATAATAGAGCTTCCTTTTTTATTTAACTATGTATTAAATAAATATTGTGTTTCCTTGTCATATATTTTAATAGATTACGCTTGGTTATTACACGGGTTAGTCGAGTTTGCCATAGATGTTTAAGAAAGGTCCATTATTTTATATGTAACAACTGCCGAAAACGATGTTATGACTTAGGAATGGTGTTGTATTTGGGAGGATGTTACATTATGGTATCAGAGCAGTTCATCCTAGTAGGACCTTGAGGAATGGACTGGCTATGCTTCCTTAATAAATGTCATGCATTATAATTCTATATATGTGCATGACTACTGGTTGGGAATGTTGCAGGTTGTTGCCACACTTAGCTTGGTTTTGAGTCTGATCAACTCAATAATTCTTGTTTGGTGTGATAGGAACCGATGACTTCCAATCGGTGAACTAGGAATGGTACCGGAGATGAAGCAGGTATGATGGACACCTTTCGTTAGATGGCAGCTATCATGAGAGAACAAGCTGCAGCAGCCAACAGGATGATGGAAAGGTTGGACCAATATGCCGAAGGCAATCTAGTTGGGAATCCTAGAGGAGCAGAAATGGACATAGAATATCAAAAGTTCGCTGAATTTAGAAAGCAAATCCTCCGCCTTTCCAAGGAACTTTCAATCCAAACAACGCAGAGGAATGTGTTAAAGCTGTAAAGAAGATTTTCTCGGTCCTTCCATGTACGGAGACCCAAAAAGTGGTCGTTGCTACTTACATGCTAGAAGTAGATGCATAATTTTGGTGGGTTGGCATCAAGGTGTTGTTCAAAACTTCTCACACTGAAGTCACTTGGGAGATCTTCAAGGAAGCTTTCTACCACAAGTACTCTACTTGGGTGTAGCAGAGTACACAACAAAGTTCGAAGAGCTCTACAAATTTTCCACCATCTATCAGCATAATCTTGAAAAAACTTGGAAGTGCATGAAGTACGAAGGAGGGTTATGTGAAGATATCAAGGCAGCTGTGAGTCTTTTGGAGATTAGGGATTATGCAACTCTAGTAAACAAGTGCAAGCCCAGAGGACTCCAACAAGAAGTTAGCAATTGCTCAATCTACTAAGGACACTTCTAGCAAAAGACGGATACTTGAAGACCGAGGCTATGAGGAGGATTCTCCCCAAAGAAAGCAGTACCGGCCAATTTCTTCCGAGGACCAATAGCTACGGAAGTCAATCGTGCGACAAGGTAGCCCAAAATATGGGAAGAACCATGAAGGTAGACCTTGTAGAGCTGGACAAAATGCATGCTACCGCTGTGAAAAACCAGGACATAAGATTTGGGAGTATCCAAAGAGATATCCAAAATCTACTAGAAAGCCACAACACCAAAGTATGGTCTTTACCATATGTGCTGAAGGGATGTCATCATCCAAAAATCCGATCTAAGGTAGAAACATTTAGGATTTGATTGAATTGCTTGAACTGTGTGTAAATTCCTTGTTGGATTTATAAATTTTTCTTTTGCAGTCTATTTTCAAAATGAATTTTGAGGGCAAAATTCTTTCTAAGGTGGGTGGTAATATAACAACCTAAAAATTATATACAAATTAATTTGAGTTTTTCTAGTCATAATTTCAAAAATCCAACAAACATAGAAATGATGAGAACGATTCAACAGATCTGTAAAAAAAAAATAAAATTGGAGATTTTGTTTGAGTTTGATCAATGATGAAAACCACTTGCAACAAACCCAAGTGTCTTCAAACTTGGAGCTTGATTAATGATTACAAAATGTCCACCTGTTGGGCATAGCTACATATACTGATAGAAGAAATATTAATAGAATAAAAGTTTTGCAGTCGTAAGCTGAATACCACTTGTCCTACAAAATCAAAAGTATGACAATTGTTACCCCTGAGAGAATGTAATTGATTTAACCATTCAAACATAGGTGCATAGTGATGCAATTAAAGTTGACATTTCATCTTTACTATACACACATGCATATTGGATTCAAATATTCTATCTCAAATTTCCTGTCCCTCCACTTATGTATTGACAAATATCTCATTATCAGAAATAGCTTTTCAATTTTTTCAAAACCAACTTTTGATAACTCACACATGTTACTTTTTTTATTGGTGGACAAGAAATGAGACACCAAATTGATACATACGATTTCTTTCCCATGCATGCTAGGAATCCATAATAAAACAAAATGGCAGATCTCAACCCTTCAAAACACATGTAATGCCAAATCTGGCTCTAATACTTTTTCGTTTCCTCAGTTGATGAATACTCGAAGGATGTCTAGAAACATGTTGCCAAACTGGTCCACATTTGGATGAAAGTAGAGTCTCAAACTTCACTTGAGGTGACTTAAAAGGACAGTGCAAAGGAAAATGCAAGGGGAGTTTATAAGACCAAAATCTAGAATGTCTCTTCATTTTAAAAATTCAGTGGCTAAAATAGTTCCAAAAAAAAAAAAAAATGCCAGGACGAAATTGAGGATTAACCGTATAGTTAACCTCTCCTAAAATTTTAACCGAGCCCAGTGGTTGTTACGACTTACGACCCAACCGAGCGATAGGCGCGTGCCGGCAAGCCTTAATGCTCATGAGTGAAGCTCGCGTAAAATTTTCACTAAACCACCTTTGTTCAAAATCAAGGCCGATATACGTGACAATTCAAATGTCCTCTAGGTGATTGAGTCGAAGAGGGGGGCTAATTGGAGATGGAGAAGGGAGCAATTGGTGGCGGTGCGGAGGGAACCGAATGGTTGTTGGGTGCGGCCAGTGCTGCTCAACTGGGATGGGGTGTGCGTTCCTACGCAAAAGGGTATGCAGGGGATTCGCGCCTCATGCCTATCAAAGCCTTTGCCGTCGCCTCTCTCTTCCTCGGCAGTGCTGCCTCCGCCTCCGTCCTCCTCCTCCGATCTAATGGCATCCACAAGGTACAGCTGTTGTCTGTCTCTGTTGCCATTGTTTTGATTGCATTTCTTCTTGTTTTGTAATTTGTAGTTTGTGCTGTCTGGAACTAAATTTGCAGTGATATGTCACGTGGGTAGTTGTGGGTATTTTGTTGATTGAGGGTGAAAGTAGTGTATAGGGTAATGTGAACTATGTTATGAGTTGAAGGTCTGAAGCGGGCTTGTTTGGTGTGGATGAAGATTTTTTTTTTTTTTCCATTTTCTTTTTGTGTGTGTCTGTGATCAATCTGGAGAGTGAGTTGTGAAGTGGGTTTTGGGTTGTTTGTCCTGTGGTTGCAGAATGTTGAGATATAAAGAGGATATTCCTGTAAATAAGTTTGCTTTGAATTGGGTTTTATTGCTTGTAGATTAAACTGGGTGAGGTTGAAAATGTGGTTTTAGTCGAGTTAAATGGAAGAGTTTAGGTGATTAGGAGACTATAAAGATGGAACTATGAAATGGGTTTGGGTTTTGTTTGTGGTTTATTGGTTTATTAGTTTCTGGGTTTTGCAAATGGTTGAGGTAGAAAGAGGATATTCATATGGCTTAATTTGCACCGACATGGATTTTGTTGCTTGTAAACTTAAGGTGTGTGTGGATCAACATGTATGTCGTTTTAGTGGAGTGAAAGGGATTGGTTAATGTGATTAGGTACTTAAGGAGAGTGAATTGTGAAATTGGTCATGGTTGTTCATTGTTTATCTGTAGCCTTTTGTAATGGCATGAAGCTCTACTTCTACTGAGAAATTTAAATTAGAAAAACAAATCATCGAATAAATGTTTGAATATTGTGAGCTGGGTGATGGAATTCAGAATTCATGTTCTGAATTAATGTCAGAAAAGTTATATTGCTTGTGGATTGAGTTGTGCATGGAATGAGATGTGTTTTTCAAGGGACAAAAAGGATAGCTTTATTTTGTCATCAGGCAATCCTGTAGAGTGAATTTTGAAATGGGCCATTGTTTGTTTATGGCTTATTGGTTTCATGTGAGGAAAGAAGCTGTCTTACTAAGCAATTCAAGTTAGGAATGAAACTTGAGCAAGAAAGGGGGTATCATATTTACTGCTAGCGTGGGAGAAGCTCTAGTGTTCAGTTTTATTGAGGTTGAGCTGGAAGAAATCACTGGTAGAATTGTTGAAGTGAAAAAATAATTGGCTGAAGAGTAAAAAAATATTGTGACTTCTGAAAATGCGATGAAGATGTGATTTACCTGTTATGAAGGTTTGGTCATATTTGGCTGTATTGATATTCTTCCATGGTAGCCTCAGTTATGATATTCAGTCTGGTTGCTCATTATCAAGTTTTTGAGTGACAACAGTTGCAAAATTACTGACAAATGATTTTCAACGAAATCTATAGAATGCTTGAGGATATGCTAGACTTAAGCTATTAATTAAGGTCAAATTGAATAGTTGTCTTTTAGTGTAGACTGTAGAGTATCTAGAGTTCATGTGGTTAAAAGTGAACAAAAAATATTTTAACTTAGTTGTGTGAACAGAGCTATTATTATGACTGTAATTTCACTTGAGATTAAATGGCTAATTAATTCTTGTTGAATTGTTACATTAGGTAGAGTGAAAGTGTGTGTGTGTGTGTGTATATATATAGGTTCTTTTTATTTCTAGGGTTATTAAACAAGTGAGAAAGAAGCATCTAGGTGTTATTCTTGTGTTTTGGATTGATCAAAGTTTTCCCTGATGCACACCTTGAGGACGTAACAAACAAGAACTCAAAGCAAGTTCTGTGAGATGCTTGATGTTTTTCCATGTTGTATTTCTAAAAGGACTACACCAATGGTCAACTTTATCTTTTTATCGTAGTCTTAGATGTACTTACTAAACATATTCAAGACTTAGTGTCACAGTGCATGCTTTTAGCATATGATATGGTCTTAGTAAGAGAATCAAGAAACAAACTAAATGGGAAGCTAGCATTGGCAAAACAAGTTTTAGAAGATCAAGATTTTCATATGACTAGAAGTAAGTGTTGAACCTAAGTTTAGGAAGAGATGCACAAATTCTACCTTATAGGTGACAATTGGGGACTGTGCCATACCACAAGTTATATGATTTAAGTACCTTGGATCCATTACCCAAAATGATGAGGAAATAGAGGGCGGCATGAACCATAGGAGTCAAGCTGGGTGGCTGAGATAGAGGATTGTTTCAGGTGTTATTTGCGATAAAAAGTGTACTATCCAGCTAGTGTGAAAATTTTATTGCATAGCTATAAGATGTGCAATGTTATATATGACTAAATATTGGACAAGGTCAACAAGAAAATAAGATTAATATTGCAGAGATTAGGATGCTGTATCGGACGAGTGGCATACTATACAAGATAGGATTAAGAATGAATGTATTAGAGACTAGAGAGAAAATTGGGTCAACACCCATCAGGGAAAACATGGTAGAACCTTGTCTTAGTTAATTTGGGCATGTGCGGAGAAGGTCTGTATGTGCCCCAATAAAGAGAGTTGATA
Source organism: Dalbergia cultrata (assembly GCA_031216105.1). Taxonomy (NCBI): domain Eukaryota; kingdom Viridiplantae; phylum Streptophyta; class Magnoliopsida; order Fabales; family Fabaceae; genus Dalbergia; species Dalbergia cultrata. The sequence goes on along the minus strand of CM062353.1, from coordinate 31,685,644 downwards.
GATGGAGGGTTTGTTCAGTAGCTAGAGGTAGAGGGAGTGATGTTGTTGTTACCAGCAGCAGAATAGAAAGGTAAGTTTTATTGCCACAGATCTGGCAAATCACCAAGATCTGAAAGTGTGTACAAGAACCCTAGAGGGAAGAGAATTCCCAATTCAGAACTAGTTAAAAAATGAATCCACACCCTAACTACCCTTATTCCCTCCTACTTATACTATTTGCTAGCCAAATAACTGAAATTCCCTTCAATTCTCCTTTCCTGGTTACTGTTTATTAACTACTTGCAGCTGTTGGCAGGTATCTGGGCCCATTTTAGGCCTATTATTTACCTCCTTGCTCCTGGAGTAGACCTTACCAAGCATAGGGTCTCTAGCTAATAGAAGCAAAAAACACACAGATAACAGAGGATAAACAAACTGTATTGTATTACTGAATATTTGAGAAAGATGAAATGAAATCAACACAATATGGAGGAATGTTGAGCACTATAGCGGCTCACGCTCCCAACCAAATTCTAACCGAAAAGATATGCCCACCCTCACTCATTTTAGGGGGTTTTATACCCCTTCTCTGCTATATTCCATGTGTCTCACCACACACACTCACACCACCCAAAACCGTTAAGCCTCTAATTCAGTAGGAGGCCCACCCGATTCTTTCCCATTAGCACAATCAGGAATCATTCCCATTCCTAAACTACCTCTGTGCTTCCTCCTCTTGTAAACTTTAATCGGTTCTCTGAATTTTTCTCTAACACTAGCATTACCCCCCTGCAAAAGCACCTTGTCCTCAAGGTGTGCATCAGGGAACCTGATTAGAAGGGTCTAAAACTTCTCCCAAGAGTTTGTCCTCCGTGGGCAACCCTTTCCATTTCACCAATACTTCAGCATCCCCATTGGCAATGTAACTAACCTGCTAGCCAACTAACTGAAATTCCCTCCAATTCTCCTTTCTTGTTTACTGTTTATTAACTACTTGCAGCTGTTGGCAGGTATCTGGGCCCATTATTTCCCTTCTTACTCCTTCTAGAGTAGAACTTACCAAACATAGGGTCTCTAGCGTTACCCCCCTGCAAAAGCACCTTGTCCTCAAGGTGTGCATTGGGGAACCTGATTAGAAGGGACTAAAGCTTCTCCCAAGAGTTTATCCTTCGTGGGCAACCCTTTCCATTTCACCAATATCCGTCATGATCACAAAATGCCTACCAATGACATAATGCCTCCATTTCTGCACTGCCATGACAATAGCAGACTTGAGTTGGACTCGTTTAGACAAAGTCTTACTCAAAAATGCAATTGGTCTCCTCTCTTGTGACAAAACAGCTCCGAAACCATGGCTGGAAGCATTAGTTTTGATCACAAACATCTTGGTAAAGCCATGGCTGACTTGAGATTTTTGAAGGCTTGCTGGGCTGCATCTGTGCACAGAGGGGAATCTTTCTTAGTGAGGTCTGTAAGAGGTTTTGCAATCCTACCATAATCTTGCACAAACCACTGATAATACGTGGTTAACCCCAAAAATCCTCGCAAGCCTTTGATGACTTTAGGAACAGGCCAATCCCTTGTAGCTTAGGTTTTCTTTGGATCGGCTGAAATCCCTGCAGCTGAAACTATGTACCCTAGATACTCCACTTGAGTCACTGTAAAGTCACATTTTTTTCTTATTTAAAATCAATTGATGCTGGTGCAGTAGTTGAAAGACGGCTGTGAGTTGTTCTGCATTCTCCTTCTCCTTTCTTCTATACACCAAATTGTCATCGAAGAAAACTTACTTACGAAGGAAGGGCCTAAGGGCGTCATTCATGAGAGCTTGGAAGGTGGGAGATGCATTTTTAAGATCAAACGGCATGATGAGAAACTCATAATGACCTTCATGAGTTCTAAATGCCTTTTTTCCAATATCCCCTCAACCATCCGAATTTGGTGATACTAGATTTAAGATCAAGCTTGGAAGAAATAGCGGCCCTGATGAGCTCATCAAGAAGCTCATCAATGACGGGAATAGGAAACTTATTTGGCACCATGATCCTATTTAGGGCCCTATAGTCCACACAAAAGCGCCAACTACTATCCTTCTTAACCAAGAGAATGGGACTAGCAAAGGGGCTTCATTAATTAACAACCCAGCTGCTGGCAGGTATTATTTCCCTCCTTACTCCTTCTAGAGTAGACTTTACCACACATAGGCTCTCTGACAGGGAGACTTATAAAACCACAGTTTAAGAAATTTAGATTTTAATGGTTTGAATGATTAACTGGATTTATGGCAGGACATCATAGCATTGTCTAATCCAATTGTAGCCAACCTAGTGGGACAAAGCTTAGCTGTTTTTGTTGTTGTATGTATAATAAGGCTATATCAAGACGGTATCAAGGCAGATTAGGAATGTGTGGTGAGTGGTGACAAAAAGTCCAAGGTTTATGGTTAAGGATATCAACGCACACACAAAACAACAACTTAGGTCAATATGAAAGCACGTCTATTAGGGTTACGTTTAACCCAAAAGTGAATAGGTATATTTTATTGCGAATGTAAAAAATGATATAGAGTTGAAACTGAGAATGTTAAGTTTATGAAAGGACTGTATTCTATGCTTGACCTTTTATGGACTAATTTTTTGGTATCTTTTGTGAGTGTTGGGCATGCCTGAGATGAACCTTGAATCAGTGCCTGTTGATTGGTTTTGCTGGCTTTTTGGAGGGAATGAAGGGTTTGTAGAACAAAATTTTAAAATTTTACTCTGCAAATCCTTCTTTTCCCTTCTTTCTTCTCTGAAATCCAAACTCACAAACAATATCTTTAAGGATAGATTTTCAAACAACCAAGTCTTATGGAAAAAGTTTTGGCTACCTACTGTTTGGTGTAGAACTTGTGATATCTTTATGAGGGATTTCTCAGTCAGATGTGTTGAGAAATCAAAAAGTTTTTCCTTTTTGACGATTTTTTTAATTAATTATTGTTTTTGTAATGCCTTTTGTTGGTCCTATAAATATTTGTATTCTTCCTGTTATCCTATTAAAATTCTTTCAAAGAAAAAAAAAATTCCAAAATGGTGAGTAAGGATTTTTTAGGGAATTTTTAATTTTGGATTCCAGGATGATTTCAAAAATCCCTTGGCCTTCTTACTAATCAAACTGACCCTATCCAAAAATATATTTGGATCTTAATTTTTTGATTCAAGGGATCATTTTGGGCTGGATTGGGATTGATACCTGATCCTTAGTCATCCCTAGCTAGAGCATAGTAAAGATTTAATAACTTGGGGCTGTGTTGGAGAATATGGAGAATATCTTTATATTATGTTATACTTTCTCTAGGACATATTCTGAACTCATTTAGTCATGTAATTGAGAAAACAACCTTAGGGTTCTGTTTATAGGGAAAAAAAACCTTAGGATTCTTGATTTGTTATTAAGATTATCGTTGTTGCTAGTGGGAATGGGCTTCTACTTGGTACTATAATTACTATTAGTTTAACTAGGTGTATTCATAGTTTTGAGAACTGGACCGGTAATCATCTCGGCCAAGGCACTGGGTCACTGGTTCAACGGTTGAACCAGATTTAATTAAATAAATATGTAAAAATATAATATAATAATATAGTTGAAATAACTATCTAATATATATTATTATTATTTACATGCAATAACACACAAACATTAGTGGTCTAGTGGTGGAGAGTGCTTTAATTGCCATGGTATCAAGTTCGATCTCCACAATTGCCATTTTTGTAAAAATATAAATTCTTCTTCCAAAGGGGTTTGGTTTGATAGCACTGGTTCAAGGCAAACCCGGCTGGTCAACCCGAGTCAAACTAGGTTTGACTGGGTCGATTGCGAATCTGATCCAACAAGAGAAGTAGACCAGTTAGGTGGCCGTTCACCAGTTTCCAGTTTAAACCGACCGGTCCGGTCCGGTTCTGAAAACTATGGGTGTGTATTAGTCTAGTGTTTTCTATCCCATTATCTGTCAATGATATGTTCCACATTATTTTTTTCCGTTTGTGGCCTCTTTTCTCCATGTTCCCTAACCTAACCATCACCCCATAGATCTTTTAACATTTATTATAGAAGTAAATAGAATTATTCATGTTTTCTCCACTTGACTGTGGTATTTGCTTTTTGTTGATGTTGGTTTTCAGTAAAATAAAATGTCTGCCCTTGATCACACGACTATTCTCATATACTTTATGATATTGCTAATAGGTGGACCATCTAATTGAAGCGGGTGCAAATTTAAGAGCAAAACTTGGGTTGCCTCCACGTACGCAGAAGAAGTAAGCATATGCTTTTAGTTTATATAAGGAAATAATATTTGAAAACTGTTTGCTCATGTTTTTATCATGCCAATCCAAGCTATGAGGAGAAGAGTGAAAATAATATTAATCAGGCTCTGCTTTAAACATCACAGAAGTGAGAGTAAGATATAATTTAGGCATGCCTTGAACTCTATCACACTATGACATGTACATTTATTAGTGAGTTATATAGACAGAGGATTGTAATACTTTTAGGAAACATTGTATTCAGCCCGCTTTAACTTTTGAAGCACTTGCAGATTGTCACCAAGAACATCAAATTTATCTTAATTAGTCTTTAACAACTACTCCAATAGACCCTTCTAATTTAACTCTGTTAACTACTTAACAGAAGTGCCATTTGGAAATTTTTGAACTTTTCATCTCCATGTAGCAGCAATGCTACACAAATAGACTAATATAACCTGAATTCTCAATTAGAAATCATGGTGGTAGTTGGATGAAATGAAGAGGTAGGGCCCATTTATTTATGTTGAAATTGAGGGTTTTAGACAGTGGAGGAAGAAAAGAGAGAGAATAAAGACTCAATAATATGAAAGTATATTTGATATATTGTGTTGTTGTGATACAGTGAGATAATTCTATTTATAAATTAAAGATAAAATCTAAACATAATGATAGAATCAACCTAAATAAATTTAAACCATTCTAAGGTATGATATGAAATATTCTAAGATATAATGGAGATATTGATAGATATTTCCTTATTTTTAACACTCCTCCTCAAGCTAAAACTTACTAAGCATTAAGCTTGTTACAATTAAACCCTTAAAATATAAAAGAACCTCCAACAAAGACTAGCAAGGCAATTCAGGGATGTTGGATACGTCTGAGAAGATAACACAACAAGGCAAGTAGAATGACCATCAGCTTGAACATGCTGGAGAATTGCATGACTAGGAAAAGAAGAGAAACACACAGCTATCAGCGCTGGAAGAGACGCAATGAAGGTGGTGGAAATTTCCTATACATGCAACAATAGATTGCAAGAACAACATATGGAAGCCTTGAACAGTTGAAAGATTGGAGATCCAAAGCCAAAAGAGTGCATCACCGTCATGACTAAGTGAAGACAAATATCACCATTGGAATGATTCACAATGGGAGGATGGTAGGAAGCACAACAAAATATTCATTACTCATAGCCATGGGTCACAAAAGCACAAGGCCAGAAGAAGTATTTTCAAAATACGACGTTTGCAAAGTGCACGGATGGCAAAAAAGGCGGGCAGATCCAGAAAGGGTAGGTAGTCACGAGTATTGAGGCGATGAAAGCGGCCGGAAAGGTCGCCGGATGCGCTTGCGCGCACGGCAAAGAGGGTGCGCAAGGAGGGGCGAGCCGGGGTGGGGTCGGAGGGTGGAGTCTTTGTCGGAAAAACTCGCTGGCTATGAAGAAGAGTGGCGGAAAGTGTTGGAGGCTGCTAGAAGTGTTGACATAGCAGGGAAAAAAGGAGTGATACACAGCCGAAGGGGTTGACATAGCAGGAAGGAGTCCAGAAATGTTGCCGGAAAAGTGGTCGGAAGTTGAAACAATAGTGGTTTGATTTTTGAAATTTTTTGGAAAGGAAGAACACTGTCAAACCTAAAAAAGGGTTGAAGGGCTTGACAGGCAGAGAAATGGTGGGACAGAAAGAAAAGTAAAGATAGTAGGGGACACAGTACAAGTGAGTTCCAAATTACTGGAATCTCTGCAGCGAAACAATGGACACAGGTTATGGTGGATGGTACTGCTCTGATATCATGTTGAAATTGATGGTTTTAGACGGTAGAGAAAGAAAAGAGGGAGAATAGACTCAATAATATGAAGGTATATTTGATATTTTGTGTTGTTGTGATACACTGAGATAATTTTATTTATAAAACAGAGATAAAATCTAAACATAATGATAGAATCAACCTAAATAAATCTAAATCATTCTAAGATATGATATGAAATATTCTAATGAAAATATTGATAGACATTTCTTTATTTCTAACAATTTATCTATAGATCACCACTTATGTCACATTAATCTGACACTTAAATCCTAACAGATCATTTTGGTTATCTAGCAATTTTCTTTTTATCTTTCCAAGCATGAAAAATTATAGAGAAAAATGAAAAATTATAACGAGAACACTTGCAAATGTTCTTCCACATTTGTGAAACCAAAGGCGCTGCATCAAGGCACCCCCACATTTCTGCCACTGATGCACCGCCTCATGGAGAGTATCATGCTTTGTCATGAGACTCTCCTTTCCTCCCACCTCTTGTCCAAACCAGGTTCAGGTTTGCAAAATCAGTTTCCTTCATGCAAAGGCTGGCCAACTAACCTAGTCCCAGGACTGCTTCATTTTGCCCATCTGAATCACAAAAGATGGCTGCGACATTTCCAACTCCTGCACCTTAATTGCGACCTGTGGGCAAACCCCCATGCCTCTCTAATTGCCCATTTCCCACCTCCACCATGAACGAGGTGTTTTCCTCCATGGGTAATTTCAGCCTTTGCACCAAATATTGTGAAATGAAGTTGCTGGAGCCCCTTTCTCTACTATCACCGCTCACCAAGACTTCTTGACCTTGTATCATTGCCTATAGCTTGAAGGACTTATTTCAAGTAAGCCCTAACAGGCTATATTCATGGACTACTCAACCATTGCATCTTTCAATTCCTCCTCCTTTTTCTCTTCCACCTCCACCCCTTCCAGTTGAACCAACTGAAAATGCTTCAAAGGGCATTGGTGATCTGTTCCCCATTTCGCCCACATCTTAAACAAGGCCCCTTCTGCTACCTCATTCAATTCCTCAGTCAATAGTCTCCAACTTCCCCTCTTTTCTTCTTTATCCATGGTTCTTCTAAAGTTCCCCACTCCACCTGACCCAACACCTTACTAGAGTAAGAGGTTTAAAATGCCAATTCCTGTTGTACCCTTCCCCTTGCGTTTTGCCTTCAAGGCTTTATTCCTCCCCTCTCCCATACCAAATTGCTCTCCTCTAATCCTGTGCCTTGTCCATAAGTTTTGACAATGTGCAACACTCCCCTACTTTGAGCTTTTCTTGAAGCTCGTTTTTAAGGCTATTTATGAAAATTCCCATCGCCATTTCTCTACTCTGATCCCTTTTGGAGCTCAATACAAGCTCAAAGGCCTTCCTATACTCAAGAACAACCCATGTCTCCTTCACTCTCAACAAGGACTCATGGGGTTCTTTGCCGCCCTTGCCCAGAATCTTTTAATGACAGTGTCTTTAAATTCCCTCCAGAAGCACCTACACCAGCTCCATCTGCTCATACTCTTCAATCTCATTCACCCAAAAATAATGGGATCCACAAGAGTCAATCCTGGATCACGATGCGGAGCGGCTGAGCCCAAAAATGCTATAGTGGGATAGCGGATAGTGGATGACTGCTATTTTGAAAAATACCAATAATTATTATGCAATTAACAGGATACAAATAGATATTCGGAGATAAGAAAAAATTGAGATGAGAAAGATAATAGAGATTAAAGAGAGAAGCATAGTATTGTACCGAAAAAAGAAGAAGAGAGAAGCATAGTATGATAGACATAATTAATAACAGTAAGTGAATAGCAATGGTGATGACATGGTCAGTGGAATCTGGATAAGCTGAGAAACATTAATGGAGTTGGCTAGGACAGGTTGTGCTGTGTTCTTTGTGGGGATTGAGAGACATAAAAAACAGGTGCCAAAAAAAACTGGCATTTTGAGGAGAGAATCCTGAGATATTTTCTTTGTGAAATAGGTGCAATGGGTTCACACAATAGGTATGAAGTGTTACTCTGTATTTTGGAAAAAGGAGCTACTGTAAAAGTTAACAACGGTTGAGAGATTGAAGATGATGAGTTGAACTTAGGTTAAAATAGATATTTCTCCAGTTTAATTAATGGTAAAACGGAGATTTTGTTAATTTAAGTGAGGGTAAGATAGAAATTTCACTTATTTTTATAAGGGCAAAACATAAGCTTTATAAATTTAAGTGAGGGCAAAACCAAAATTTCCTATTTTAAGTGAGGGGCAAAACAGAAATTTCATTGGAATAGAAAAGGAAAAAGTAGGGTTTCTGTTTTAGAAGAGCATCGTGGGCCTCAATCCGCAATGCTGCGATTCAGGCTGCGTTTTCACTGCGATTCACAATGCAACCACCGCAACTGGAAAGCGCGATGTGAGCTGAATCTTGGAGCGGTGCAATTGACTATTCTGATGGGATCTCCAATCTCTCACAATCCCTCGCCCCTATAGTATGCAATTGAAGCTCTAGTAATGTGATATCCTATCTGAGCTTGGAGGAGAATAAGGAAATACAGGATGAAAGTCTTTCCCAATACTCACTAACATAATTCTTACCTCTCTCAATCCCTCTCCAATACACAGCAATTCCCCGTATCTCACTAAATCTCATTCTCTCTCTCCTGTCATGCCAACTCAGCTAGCTAGTAATTTATCTCCCTTTTTGGTGCTGCTGCTGATTAGGCCCAGCCCACTACTCCTTTCCTCATGCACAATGGTCTATTTGGGTTTAGGAGCCTTAGGTGGTTCAGGGTCCAATCAATTTAAAAGCCCTATAACAAAACAGAGGCCTTAAACTTACCATAAACAAGCCAAAGTTGAAACAATGGCTTCTACCTTTAGGGTCCCTCGACTCAGCTTCACATAACAAATCCCCCAACACATCTAGTGAACAAAAGAGGTCTAGAGGTCAAATAAACTTGAAAAACGGGGATATCAAGAACAACTTCACAACACACAATCCCTGAAATGGTCACACAAACCAAGTTGCATCACAATGCAAACAAGGTCACACTACCAGCCTAAATGCATTGCAACACAGCGCAGATCATGCCAACATCGTTGTAATCGAGGTCACAACTAGCACTAGGTTCAACAGAAATAGTGGAAAATTAGGTTTCTAACACTAAGCTTCGAATGTAGGAAGGGGCTTGGTTTGTCCCACTTACCTGGCCCAACACCCACATCTCAATAGAAGTGTGGAACAGATTTGGATGCACGAGTGCAATGTCTTTAAGAGCTTGCACATGAAACAACTCTAATCCCACTAGAGTTATGTACGGTGATGAAAACAAAGAGTGGAGACTGACGGAATAATGCATGGCAAAGGAGATTGAGGTGTAAGTCTGCCAGAGTGATGCACAATAATGTTAGAGGCGGGAAAGCTCACATAACACAAAAAGGAACAATGCCAAACCAGAATAGAATTGGTGGGACACGAGAATAAAAAAATAAAGGATAGTAGGTTACAGGGAATGAATCACAAATGAGTTCCAAATTACTGGAATCTTTGAAGTGGAACAATGGACATAGATCATGGTGGATGGTACTGCTTTGATATCCTGTTGAAATTGAGGGTTTTAAATAATGGAGGAAGAAAAGAGAGAGAATGAAGATATTCAATAGTATGAAAATATACTGATGTTATATGATGTGTAATACACTTAGGTAATTCTAGTTGTAAGGCATAGATAAAATCCAATCATAATGATAAAATCAATCTAAATCAGTCTTAATTAATCTAAGATATGATAAAAAAAAATACTGTAAGATATAGCGGAGATATTTCTAAATATTTCCTTATTTCTAACAATATGTAAGGGCCTATTGTAGTAATAGTTAAATTTTAAGGATTGAATTAGACAATTTTAAAGGTTTTTATGACACTTTGCAACAACAGCAAGCAAGCCTTGTCCCTGTGACGGCATTGATTGCATAGATCAATCAACCCCATAGTATCCTATGATTTCACTTTTAGTTTTTCTTTGTTTCTCTCTACTCTAACTATTAGACTACCTTCCATCTAGTTTACTCTTCTTAATAAGGTTTCTACAAGCATTCTTCATAGACATCCAAACCAGTTAAGATGAGATTCTACTGTATTTTTCGCAATAGGTGCTACATCAACTTTCTTTCTAATGCATTCATTTCTAGTTTTGTTTTGTCTAGTGTCAACTCATCAACGGCAACAGCCTCTTCTCTTCAATATTGATCATATTTTTCTTGTTGGCTTTTCATTTACCAACATTGTGTCTCATACAATGAAGTTTTATAATTGTTTAGTTAAATTTTTCCTTAAGCTTGAGTAGTACCATTTTTTGAGAAAAAAACCTCAAATAGCTCCAAAAGCAATCCTTCATTTCATCCAACTGGTTTGAACTTTGAATCCTATAGTTTACATCTGTCATCATTTTTCTATCATATAGAATGATGTAACTAAGAGACTTGAACCATGTGCCTTGCAGTTTGATATCCTCTCCAACTTTTACCTCTAAGCTAGTCTTTGTTCGTCTATAGCTAAACTTACATTTCATATACTTTGCTTGCGCTTACACTTACACAAAATCCTTGTGTTTGAAAAACTTGTCTCAACAGATCTAACTTCCCATTTATTACCTCTCTCAATTCTCCTTAAAGAATTATATTATTTTCACAAAGCATGCACCGTGGCACAAGCTCTTGTATATGTTCAGTAGACAAATCAAAGAGCAGGGCGGAAAGATAAGGATTCAAAGTTGCTTGGTACAATCTTAACAAAAAAATCTTCTGTCACTCCACCTAGTTGTACCTTTCCCTACTTTTTATGCCCTTCTTGAAAAACCCATATTGCTTCATAAATTCTTTTATTAGGACAAGGCAACCTTCTTCAACTAGTTGAGATTAATTCATTTTATTATTTATGGTAAGTGTATCGAAGCATTTGTGTTGTTCCTTCTTGGGTTTCTAAATCCTTGTAGGTCTTCTATTGTAATAAAAATAGCATATTTATTTGGGTAGGAATGCGGATGATTCATGAAAGGGCTCAGTCATGAGCGACTTATGCTGTTATTTGGTGGTTTGTTCGCTGGCGGAGGCGACGATTTAAAATATTCATGAGGTGGTAGTTTGAAGGGTGGAGAAGACTCTGCGCAGCACTCAACCATTCTGAGTAAGAAACACTACATCCTGCTGATGGATTCAGTTTTTGCTATCGAGTTTGTAATCCATTATGTCGTATTTTCACTTTATTTCTCATTGTTCAATTGACGAAAATTTGTTGGTATTCAAACATGGTGGTATCATTATTCCATGAAGTGTAATCTCAGTTCAAAATAGAAAATGTCATTTACCTTGGCATTTCGACGGTGCAGTTGTTTCATGGAGTTGATTTGCTGCTATATGCATTTTTCTTATATATAGGTAAAACAGGGATTTTGGTCTCTTATCTTTATTTGATTTTTCAATTTGATCCTTTATTATTAATGTTTTCAATTTGGTCCCTTATTTTTTCAAATCATTTTTATGTTGGTCTCAAATCATTGTTTTTTCATATAACAGATGAAAAATGTTGATATGCCACAAATAGTGTTGATGTGATGCACATGAATTTGACATGAATTATCTACCCAACATTTTCTATCAATATGTGCTAGATCAGTGATTAGGGACAAAATTGAAAATAATTTGAAATATAAATGACTAAATTGAGAAAAATAGAAGGCAAGGGATCGAATTGAAAAATCTAAGTAAAGATAAGGAATAAAATGCATATTTTACCATTATATTAATTAGCTGAAAAGAATAATAAATGAAAGTGAAATCATATGTAATTGTTTTTTTTTTTTTTTAGGTCATGAACCATATGTAATTCATTTAGGACTTGTTTGACACGTTTAATAGGATAAAGTCTAATTGTATGAGGATAGCACATGGTAATATAACACCTGATAAATTGTTTAACCTAGTGTCTAGTATAATATTGTATAAGATGCTATATTTTATTATTATTGTTGTTGTTGTTGTTGTTGTTGTTTCTTCACATACAATTATAGCTATACATAAATATTAAAAAATTAAATTAAAATTTTAATTAATTATTTAAATATAGTTTTAAATTTCTGATATTATCATTTGTATATAAATAATTCTAGCTAGATGATAAATGTCGTATAAAAATAGATCATAATTTGTATTAATTACATTTTGAATATATATTATTTTTAAAATTTAATTTATATTATATGTTATTTATTACTTTATCCGTTTGAGAATAAAAGGGAAAAACTAAACAACATACATATCCTTGTATAGTTATTATTACTAATATTATTAATTTTAGTAAATGTATTGATTGCTTAATTAATACATCTATATTAAGGGTATAAATGGAAAAAATAAATTAATGATATCTAGATATTGTAAATAGATAGATAGTTTGAAACATGAAAATGTTAAATAGTGATGAATATTCTTAAACGGATGGAGTATTTAATTTAATATTTTATATATTTACTATTTCAATGAATTATAAAAATGTAAAAATACTCTTTTATATACCTTATGATTTTTCTATTTTTTTAATCATAATTGGTTAGATTTGAATTTAAAAGTAAGTATTAGATTATAATATTTTATGATTAAACCTTACTTTTACATATCACATTTTTTTTAATATATTTTACTAATATTATTTTAATTTACTTTTTTTTATCAAATTTTATTTCTTATTAAATATTTTCTCCATTCATTTATTATATTATTTTTTATTATTTAATTGAATGAGAAAAATAAATGTTGTACGTTAAAACATAAGTAGGCCTTATTCTTCAACCTAGGCTTGAATAAGTTATCAACCATTTTAACATATATAAGAGATTTCATTAATAAACATATATAATATGTTGGTCATATCAAACAATACATAAATTCATTTTTTGTTGTATTAGTTTATCTTATTATATCTTATACACGTATTTTTAGATCCTAATGTTAGAGCACTACGCTGGCACTCTTTTTGTACATTTTGTTTTATTTTTTCATTTTTGGGGAGGGGTAGGGCCGGAGGGAATTTGGTTTGAGAGCCAAACCCATGTGCACAACTATGACTCATGAGGCTTAACAAATTGTACTGCGCCTCCTGTCTCAACTCTCAGCTGCAAGCTCCTTGTCTATACCAGGAAATCCTTCTTGTCTTTTTTTTTGGTTTTTTGGGTTAGCTCCTTTTGTCTCACCACCCATTGGTTGGAACGAAAACTATCGTGGGCTTCTAAAGAAGTTCAATCGTTCTTTCTTGCATGGGGTGATCCATATCAATCAACAGAAAATATACAATATACCTGAAGTCCCATTTAAACGAATTCTTTGCTCTTTAATATTTGAATTGCACTGTTTTACCCGAAAATAAAATAAAATTGAAATGCTATTGTACAAAAAAATTTGTTATTGTTACATTGTTTTTAAAGATTAGGGTTTAGTGTGTATTATTCAAAAGAGAATAACGTGCACATAGAGATCAACTCAGTTGGTGAAAGTAACTGCCTTTGTTAAATGGTGCATCGGGTTCGAGCCCCTAGCAGAGCTAGAGGGTATTCAAACCCCGGGACCAAAAACCAAAAAAAAAAAATAAAGAAAAGAGCGTTGCACACCAATTACACGAGCAAATGTAAGCTTTTTTTTGGTGAGCAAATGCAACATCACATTGAAGTAAAATAGTAATAATTTGAAGGTAATAGAGATTTAAATAGTTTTGATGGTTATCAGACTATTAGTTAGTATTAGTTATTGGCTATTAAAAGGAATAATTGTCGAGAAATTAGTCTTGTGAGTGTTATAGAATATGCTAGATCTTCACGTCAAAAAATAAATAAATAAAATGCATGATCTCATAAAATTCTTATAAGGGTTTGTTTGGCATATGAAATTGGAATTAGCAAAAAATCTTAAATTTTATGTTTGGCTTTTAAAAAGAGTTAGGATTCAAAACTAGAATTCTACATTAAATTTAATTTCTGTTGCTTCAATATGTGACATATAACTTCAAAATATTTTTACTATATTATATTACTGGCAGATAACAGGCAATGGATAGTGGGTGAGTTGTAGGCTCTCGTCAGCCGATGGTTGGCGACTTACGATGAGTTGGTGGTTAGCAACTGGTAGCAGGTCTGCTGGCTAGGGTGGTCCACCACCGGCGGCGGATAGGGGGCCATCAATGGTAGGCGATGAGAGATTGTTACAGTTGGACAATGATAAAAATTATGAAATATAATTTGCAATTTTTAAGATATGATTTAAGAATTGGAAAAGACTTGAGCTATTTCTTTTTCAATTCTATGAAATTGTTATATGGAATTATGATTCTAATTTCAAAAGAGCTACAAAACATGGAACTTCCAATTGAATCATCCAATCCCAATTCTAAACTCCAATTATATACCCAATTCCGCACGCCATATGGGCACTAACAGGGGATAGCTCCCAATCCTCCTCACAATTCTCATCGACATGGTTCATGGGATGGTCAAAACTATACGATGGGTCTAGTATTGTCATTTTCAAGTGATTCATTTTCTGACCTACGCAGAAATAAGAGAAAAATAATAGATAGAGGGATGAATGTAACTGCCACAGTATTGGGCACAATCCATCCCGCACTACGAAAGCTTCGTCATATGTCACAGCTTGGGACCCCTTCGACACTAGGCTCTCGGTTTTCCATCCATCATGATCCTCCTTTTGTCACCTTTGGAGTATGTACCCCAACCCACATCTATCTTTATTTTCCAAGAGATGTAGAAGTTTGAGGTCACCTTAGCACATTTTCCCTAATCCATTTCTGTTCTGAATCATGTGAGTGACCCCCTTTCTTTTTTTCGTTTAACTTATATAATGCTGTGTTGTGGCTTGTGGGGTTCTTAAAGAAAGAAATTTTTTTAAAAAAAAAAGTGTTTTACTGAATACGGGGTGACGTTGTTTCTTGCTTAATTTTAACAATATTCATTGACTTGCTTATGTGAATTTGAAACTCATGGCATTATTTGTCTTAGTTGGATTCAACAAGAATAATGTACTTCACTTGAATTCTTTTCATTTGGAATTATTTTTCATCATAGCAATCAAGCATAATGTGAGCAAAAAAAATAGAAGCAAATGATTCTATTCAATGCAACAGTCTATTGAATGGGCTGGGATTGCTTCTTACTCTTCTCTATCTTTGCTAAGTTGTTTGGATTCGATGCTCTTCCGGTTTCCTTACAAACTTTGCACTCCTATTAGCTTCCTTTCACAATATTTTTACTTATTTTATCTTTTATGCTCTTCTTTGTTTGCGTGTTTTTTCTACTGATAGCTTCTGTGCGTTGTTTTTCCTCTACTGAGTCTTCCTATTTGTAGCATGATGCATCTCCCCAATTTTACCAAGTTGCAGTTTTTCAAGATGAGCTATGTGGAGAGATACAGTTGGTTGCAGAATTATCTTGGTAGGGAAACAGGGATTGCGTAACATAAAGCATACTAGACCACACAAGCTCCAATGGCTCAAAAATAGTGGTGAGATCAAGGTAATTAAACAGGCACTTATTTCATTTTCCATAGGAATATATAAAGATGAAGTTTTATGTGATATTGTACCCATGCATGCTGGACATTTACTGCACGGCAGACCATGACAGTTTGATAGGAAAACTCTCCATGATGATTATAAAACTAGATGTAGTCTAGAAAAGAATGGACGAAAGTTTATTCTTGCTTCATTGACTTCCCAACAGGTGTTTAAGGATCAATTGAGAATCCAAAGAGGACGTGAGGAGAAAAAGAAAACAAATATGGAAACGAATCAAAAAGATTGCATGAAGATTCGGTTTTTTTCCTATTGATATGAATGTCAATTTGAGGACAAATCGCTTTGAAGGGAGAGAGAATGATATGTGCACCATATGACAAATTAGACACTTTAGTGCTTGCTAGAGAATATAACACAACTAGCTTTGACCACCATAAGAGATTTGGGATTCATCACCTGACTTGGAGATAAATTAGTTATGTGGAATGCACAATATATCAAAAGCATATAAGAATTAATTGGGTCACTTAATCGTGATTGGGCTCAACATATCTATAGAGAATCTTTATTAATTAGTGGATTATGATTGTAGGTCAATAAATTAGGATTTAATAAAAATTGATCATTAGATTTGAATAGATCAGATTTATTTTAATTTATATTAAATCTGATCCAAATCTTGTAAGGGTCAAATCTGATTCAAAATTGATTAGGATTAAGTATTTTAGTTTAGGATTAATTCTTTTTAGCATCAAATCTTTAGGAAGTTAGGATTAATCCTTTTAGATTCTATTTTTATTTATTCTGATCTACTCAAGTTTAAATGGACAAAACTTGCCTCCAAACAACTCAGTTTTAATATTAATACAATGTGTGAAGTTTATTCCTTCTTATATCCTGAGTTTATGATATTCTTGGTTCTTGTTTCATCTATACACAACGAGCCAATGATCCTAATCTTTATCCAAAGGTTCTTTCACAGCTTGAGTAAAGGTTGCAGGCGCCATGGTTCCATATCTTTTACGGGTGTCCCGTCTCTACATGGGATTCATATCCATTTGAATTGGGATGCAATTTTTTATGGTTTTCAACATGATGTGGTCGAATGAATTCTTAAGTAAATATACATGTGGTTGAAGTTTGGAGCTAATATTTGATCTACTTAGGCAACTCACAGTGGAGGTGGAACTTTAAAGTGGGTGCCAATAAAAGTAACAGGAGATGATTCGTTAAAACTTCAGGAGGAATGTAACAGTGTATTGGGGATTTGAGAATGTAGTGTGCCTCTGCGTGAATATCTATGAAGTTGGTTGGGTGTAAAGAGGGTTGCTCAACTTGGATCGTAACTGATATTTGATGTATCTGTTGGGTGTTCAATTGACAGGCGGGACCTCTAGGAGGTTTGTTTTACTAGGTCTCATTAAAGTCCAGTTAGATGCTAATGTACTCGTTATCCACTCGGCTTGGGTGTTGAACTTTGTTCAATTAATTATTAAAAAAAAAAGGGACGCACACACCCGAAGAAAACAGAGTAAAGAGTAAACAAAAACATGCACTTAGATTTCGAGCAATTACACCCTTTTGCCTAAACCAGACATTCCAATCATATCTTAATGTTTGACAACTACATTTCTGGAGACCAACTAATAGATAAAAGGAATGAACTTGTACCTAACTTTGCTAGCATATTCTGTGTAACTCTGACCAAAAGTCTCAACCATCAAAGCCTCCTCGATCTCTGCCTTCTGCTTATAATACAACAAACAAAATGCTACAACAAATAGAAGACTCATAGGCGCTCGGAGTGCAAGGCAGTATGTTACAAACAGGAGCATCGTTGATGAATATATTGGATGACGGACCCAGCGATAAGGTCCAAATTGCACAACAGCAGTTGGCACCACCACATTTTCTGAATACTTAGCAAGATAAAGTGTGGCATTATACTGCATTAGCAGAGTTGTGATAATTAAACCCCAAATTCCAATATTGCTCCACCCACCAGGTATGCGGTGAAGCTCTGGCCCTTCAAATGCTGCAAGCCAGTGGCCAACCATGACCCCCGCACTAAACAAAAGGCGAGACCACATTGGCAAGTTCACATCCCATTTAGGGTCATGGGGCCGAGCATAATAGTCACCATATAATCGTTTTCGAACGCTAACATTGAAGAAAAAGAAATAATGATACACAAAAAAGAAAACAAAAGGCCAACCTTCAAGGTAGCCATTGAAATGACCCGGCGGAACAAGAGTGAGCCATGTGAAAACTGATGTAACAATTGCCAACTGCTCAAAGATGTTTGCCTCGCCATGCATGTGTTTCCGAAAGCAGTATAACCCATAAAATGCAATCAATATAGCTGCCAACCACGGCCAGAACAGCCAAGTCCAGCTAAAATACATCCAGAAGAAGGGGCTGAAGAGAGTATTCCTAGTCCATTTTGTGGCTGCAGTTATGATGGATATTATCCCAGACCACTTCACAATGTCAATTGGAGTCAACTGTAGAAGAGTAGCTTTAATTGACTCAACCGAGAGATCTCCGAAAAACTTCAGAATTGGATTTTGAGGTTCAGTGCTGGCTTTACTGGAGATGGAGCATCTGGGAGAAGGTAGCAAATGAGCCCTTTTTCTTGTTGGTTCCAGTAAGGAGGAAAAATGTTTTCCATAGGAGCAATTCAACTGAGAACCAATGCGCATGGGTCTAGGTTGAAATTGGCCACCGTTAATAAGTACACCAGCATGAAAATGCTTGTTGAAAGGTCTCAGAGAGACTTGGCTGCTGACGACAGAGAAACCAAACGGAACGGCCTTTGAGTGTGGAAGAACCTTTGCTGCTTCCATTACTGTTGGGGAGAAAATATTCCTAGCTTTCCAGATAAAATCACACAAAGTTTTGCCTCCTGTCGCGAGTAAATCACGAAACTGATGGTGCACTGTGAAAAAGGAGGCTCCAACCCACAACGTAAGAGGCAATCAACACGAACATGCTTGTATTATTTTCAACGTTCTCCATCTGCATGTTCAGAGAACAACCTAGATCATAAACAATTCAACATCATTCCATCTCTAGATAGCATAATAGGCACATTTACACAACATCCACAAACAAATATTAGAACATAAAATGAAAACTCACTACTGAGCTTCTGCATCCTATGACAAACCAGCTCCCAGCCAATCAAGAAGCACTATCAAGACAAGCACTCAAAACCAATTATCATCTACTTAACAAAACTAAACCAGTGAAAAGGTCAAAATGTCACAAGTCCAAAACCGTCCTCAGTTTGCACCGAAAAAATAAAATAAACGTACCCTAGCCAATTCCAATTTCTCCTTCCTTCCTCGTGAGTCGCGGCGGGCGGCAGCAGCGCTCCTTCTCCCACTTCCTCGCTGAAGTGACGAGAGGAATTGAAGAAGAAATGGTGAAGGGAGAACGCAGAGGCTTGGATGATTGGATCTGGGACTGAAGGCGGCAGCGGCAGCGGCGCGATTAACACTTAACACCCACAATCACGATAAATGCTAACTCATCGAACTCTATCTCTCTTTTTTCACACACAGTTTTAATTTGTTGGGTGGGTTTGTGACGGGTGACGTTGCGGGGTTGGTCCAAGGCCAAGGGGCAGTATCAAGAAAAACAACAACAGAAAGGCCCAATAATGTCTATTGGCCGCAAAAACAGAAAACAACGAAAAGGCTAATGGGCTCACTTGTTTGTCGTCTGGGCTCCTCCATTTGGCCGGCTGAAAAAGCACTCCTGGAGAATGACAGGCTAGTTTAGACAAGCTGAAAATTTTTAGGCCCGAGCTACCTCTTTTCACGAAGAGAAATGCTAGGTTGACATAGTAAATCGATGCACTATGGCAACACATACGTACGGAGAGAGTAATGGCTAGTGTGCGCACACATACTAAAGGGAGTATGGTGGACGGAGGAATGAAAGAAGAAAAAGAAACCCGTGAAATGAACCCCAAACCCTCTCCCTCTTCCCTTTAACCCTATGAACTCTCTACCCCAACTCTGTTAACCTTACTCCTTGCCTTTCTTCTTCTTTCACCTTAGTTGACCTGCATAACCACCCTTATGCCATGCCGCGCTGCCACCCTTAGGTTGCTCGTTCTTAGTTGCCGATGATGTATTGAATGGAAATGACACCCATAGATAGAGGTTGAAAGCTTCTGATACCCCCTGTCGGGTCCACTGCTATAGCCTCCTCCAAGTCGTCCTCTTCCTCCTTATCCCGCACCACGCTGATAGTCAACAAGGAAGCAATAGCACATACCAACACATAAATTATGATATATGCAAGTAGAACATAGCAGATAGTGCTGAATATGGCAGACTTACCGGATTTGTAATAGGAAGTGTTCTTACCTAGAAGCGATGGTAAGGATGCAAGCAGCTCCGACGTGCGTGGAAACGGGGGGTGGGGTACCTGCAAAGACACTCCGACGCTCAAGTCAGTGAATGAGAGAGGCCTAGAGTGGTAGAGAATAGTATGTAATTAGGGTTGTGATACCTGGGGGCGTTAAGCCCCTTATATAGTAAGGTGACCCCGTGGTAGATCTGTTATGATCTAGTAAATCTGTTATGATCTTCCTTAAATGTAGGAGATATACCTGTGATTTGATCAGTTACCAGAGATAATTATCGGATATAATAGATATAGTAGGATAAAGGTGGATTATGTGCGGATATAGTGAGATATTCCCGGCTAGATCCGTGATGTAATCTTTTAAGGGGTACTTTCTTCCTTGTGAAAGATCTGTGGCCCATAGAAGAGGTCTCCTAGACTGGACCGAGGTCTGGGTCCTTTATCCGAGGTCTTGTGTTTTGGGCCGAGGTATAGGCCCATATTTTCTAGTCTAGTACATAGTCCCCGAGCTTGATTGAATTCTGAGGACTTCATGCCGAGCTCAAAAGAAGTCTTTTCGTTTGCAGTGGTGGCCGTAGTTGGGGAACATGCGCTACACATGTCATCTTTCTATTAGGCGAGCAATCACTTCTCATAAATGCGGTGATCGTGGGTTCACCTATTCATCGTTAGATTAAAGTGATAAGCCCCCTGCAATTGGATATGATGAACGTTTCAGATACGTTATTAATTGGAGGGAAGCGCTTCTGATTGTTGGATGAGTTACAGTTTCTGAGTAAATGAGCAAAAGGCTTTTCAGATTTTCATTTCTGGAAAACTCTTGTTTTCGTTCTTCTCTGTTATCGCTCTCTGTACTAAGCCGTCTATGAGCTTTTCAAGTCGTGCATCCATCCTTTTATTGCTTCAAATCGGTTAGTTGATTTATTTCTTTGCCTTCCTTACTTTAGTCGGTTTACATTTCTATATCTAGAACCCTAGGCTAGGAGATTGTTGTTATCTGCTTGGTTGTGTTAAGGCCATTTCTTTCTGCCTGAGTTTGCTTTTATTACTTTTTGATTTTAGGTAATTTTTCGATGGCTAAAGGAGAGACTGTCTCTGTTTCTGGTAAGGGGAAAGAGATAGTGAGTGAGGGTGAGGTCGTAGTCGATCCTTACGGCTGGGTTAGCGATGAGGTCAAGGAAGTGGCTTCAATTTTTTATGATAGGGAGTCGGTCCGTAGGTTTAGGAGAGCTTGTTTAGTATCGAGTTACTGAATATGCCATTGCTAGATGTAAGTTGCCAACAACATTATCATCCATCTCTTTCCACTTTTCATTAGTTACTTTGACAGGTTTGCCTTCAATTACAAGTAAGCAATTGTCCTTCCTTAATATTACTTTCATCTTCAATTTCTACAAAGAAAAATTATTGGCATTGAAATTCTCTTGTTGCCATGGTGTTTATCAAGATTTATTTCTTTACTAGCGGATCTCACTTCTTTTTTTACCATGAATAGTACCGTGTACATAAATAGTACCATATATCATATATGGAACAAATCCAGTACACATATACAAATTTCTCTACTAAACTGGTTATCACTTTATCACTGTAAATAGTAACCCACAGCGTGTACTAAAACCAATAGCTCTGATACCACTATTAGGTACCAGAGTTATGGAAGCAGACTAACATAGTTAAGAAAATTAGAATTGTCACAAAATATTTATATGGAAAACCCTCTAACGATAAGGGAAAAACCACGGGTAAAACCAAGAAAAATTTTCACTACGTGGAAGATAAAATTATACCTATCTCTAAATATGAGAAAACAATAACATCTCTTATACTAAAAGAATACACCTCTCTCTATAAAAATGAAAGAAACTTTCAGAAGACTCTATGTATATATATTTTCTCTCTGGAGTGGTAATGTACAACTGATGGAGGAGGTCTCTATTTATAGGCGAGAACCTCCTCCTTTTGCATCCAAATTTCTTCTTGCACTCAAAATTTGGTGCAGCAAAGAGTTTTGCCACTCAATAGTGCTTTTACATGTGCATCGTAAATATGGTGCAACCACCCTTGGCTTTTGCCACTCAATAGCGGCTTTACTTGTTCACATTACTCTTCTATTCTTTGGCTATAAGTTTCTAATTGACAATATTTAATTTTGAATTCATGACAGAGATGGTTGAATGCATGTTGATTGATTGATTAATACAGATTTCATCATCTGAATGAGGTGAGTTGAGATTTGAACTTAGGCTGTGAGGTTTCATGAGTCTCATTCCATGTTTATGTTGATTGAATTGTTGGAGGTTTCCATGTTCAATGCTGAGATTTGGATTTAGTTCACAATAATAGCCATGTACTTTGCAGTATGATGTATTATTTGTAATCATTTGTAATCAATGATATAATCTTAATCAATTCTTGAATTGGTTGCTTTATTAATCTGCATTTTCTTACATTTATATTCCCTATTGGTCTTTGAACAAGTAGTTGTCAACGTCCTTAAGCAACGACCCAAATATGCTTCATGTTCAGGACACTCACATCACTCAACTGCAATTAGTACCCACAATAATATAATCTATTTGGACACCAGTGTAACAGCCCACAATTTAAAGCCAGAATAATTATATGCATGATCATGGTGGTGAACTTTGGTTGGTGTCATTGGTCAGAGGGGTTGGGAGGATATAGCTTACGCCAGTTTGACCACTATGAGTTAGTACATCGAACTCTCCCGTAGCAAATGACTGATCCTTCTTCAAAATAGGGCGCCGAAGTTCTACATATCCACAGTACTGCACTTCATATACTGTAGCATCTTTTCTGAATGAAGAAAGAGCCACCCCAACTCCTTCCCCTGCAAAAGTGCATGTCAATTGTAATTCAACCTTGGAAAATTCTCTTCGGCACATCAAATGCAAGGCAGGTTCATGATCTTTCTTGCTTTATTTTAAAAATTTGTTCATGCTGACTATTTCTTAACCAAGGGGAAAAAAAATGCAAAAGGAAGAATCACAACTTGAAGGTTCCTTTTCAGACGTAAAGATGTTCTTCAACCCCTTGGAATCAAAATAGATCTCTCTTACAGTTATATGGACAAGGAATTGAATTTTTTACCATGTGTAACAAGCAGCAAGTTCTCAGTAGGATATTTATCTGCAAGGACCTTAAATATTTGCTGATATCTAGCCCTCGCTAGCAGAACAGACTCTTCCCATTGGGGCAACTGAAGTTTATCAGGCAAAGTAAGTTTTCATCAGCCCCAGTAATATTTGCATGATATGAAACTGCCAGAAAGTTCACAATTGAATATGAATCAAGTTCTCTTTACCTCTTTATACACCCTTTCTACGTTACTATCCAGTGTCCCAGCTGGGAACATAGCTTCACACTCTGATATGTCAAAACCCCAACTCCCATCTTTAGGAGCAACATCAAGACGGATTGCAACCCTGTTCATCATTTCACATAATCCATATTCAACAGATACCTACAGTTGTCGAAGTAAGGGGGAGAATTATAAACTTCATGGCTGATTTATCCAAATGGTTATAAGTGATGTATATGTGACTCATTTAGGATAATTAAATGCACAAACCAGAATATCCACTCAACAGAGCCAATGCAATTTGTTTTTCATGCACTTTTTCACATACTTTCACCTTTATTTTTTAACGGTACAAAACATTAGGATCAAGAAAGTAGTCAACTCTAACCAATGTAGTTCATGCTGAGTTGATCTATATATGGGACAACATGTTGACACATTCCCTTCTACCATTAAATGGGTGTGAACCCATTTACTTGGATCTTTCATCTAATCCAATGGTAGTGAGAATGTGTTGGCACAATGTCTCACATATTGTGAGTCAAATAACATTATTCTTAATTTTATCATAAAAAAATGTGAAAACTAATCTCTCAGAAATCAGAGTGATATCCTCCGACTCTTCCTTTACCAAGAGTAGTGTTTAAAGTAAAATGAAATAAAAATGAATTTTAGAAGACCAAATTGATATCAATAATCTTTTGAGAACCAATTCAAAATCTTACTCTAAATTAATTTGTAAAATCGCATCGAGCAATTTCTAAAGTTGTTGTCCCATTTTTAGTCGCATACCCAACTGATATATAAGAACTTTCTCAATCTACTGTTTAAATAATCCATAGCTACGTCAAAAGAAGGAAAAAAAGACCAAAAAAGTCCATTGCCGGTAGCGCAAGGAAGAATTTCGTAAAAGTGGATGTCAATGCAACAGGAGATTCAACAAAAAAAAAACCCGGAAAAACAAAAGAAGCAAAAAACAATTACTCTATTTTCGATTAAATTAAAAATAAACGGGCATAAAATAGTCAAACGACCTCCGACCTTTACTTTTGAAGGATCGATGGGAACCGAGTCGCCGGTGACGGCGTCGGGAGCGTCATCCAATGCGCAGAGAACGGTGACGATTTCGGAGGCTGTCTGGACGCAGCGGAGGAAGGGGGACACGAAGACCCGGTGAATCGGGAACCCGAGATTGTGTCGGAGCCTCAGACCCGTTTGGAATGCCCGAACACGACCAGCTTGAGCAAGAGGCGGGTCCCACGGGCGCGCCGCAGTGGACGCCCACAGTGGCTCGAAGTTGTCGATGCGGTCCCCATGCCTCATTACGACGATGTTCTGGTATGAAACGGGACTCTGGTTTTCGTTTCCTCGTGAATCCATTTTCGCTGAAGCTGCAGAAAAAGAGATTAGGGGTGTCTTTGGGTTTCAGAAAAATGATAAATGAAAAGTGTGTGTGCGCGCTTTGTTTTCCCCAAGAAAGTGCTGTCAAGGGCCTTTGTTTGAGCTGTAAAAGTGATCGTGACACGGTGGGGTTGGATGGTGATGGTGGTAGGCGCAGGGGTTGGAAGGAAGTTGCGATCACATAATTCTAAAGAGAGAAAGTGTGCTTTCATTTAGGATTTTCTTTCGCAGAAAGAGTGTGCCAACTACGGACAAAGAGTTTTGTTTCCGTCAAGGATGGGTCTCATGAAAATTTTGTTATTGGCGATCCCGTTCAAAAATGACATTAATTTTGACTGGCTTTTGAATTTGATCTGCTTTTAAAGTCAGGTCATTTATAAATTAATTATTATTTCGGAGCAATTAACACTTTAGGAGCTACACTGAATTGATTAGAAAACTATAAATAAATATGAGAATAATTTATATGCAATTTCATTGTAACAACAACAACAATAATAATAATAACAATAAAGCTATATATGAGTGCTTAAACATTGGGCTGCTACGTAATTTTATTTTAGTAAATAATAAAAGAATAATTAGGATGATATTGTACACACCTGTAGATGATGAGCTAAAGCCAGTCACTTTTGGCCCCTGGAACAAAATATCGGAACCTTATGGTAAAGATGTGATGAGGATAGAAAATAGAAAAGAAATATTACACAGTAAAAACACATGCATTAAAAGTGAGAAAGCTCGGCTGATAAGAGAAAAAAAAAAACAAAAAAACAAAGCTGAGAGAGCTATGCACTGCGCAGGAGCAAAAATGAGATACGGAATTTCGTATCACCTTGCGGCTTTCTTGTAGGATGGGACCATGCTTGCACCTCGCATGAAGAGAGCACAACCGAGACAGCCGAAGCATGACGATGAACAAGAGAGAAGGGAAATACAGATAATTTTAACACACAGTGCAACGACGGAAATTCAGACAGAGACCCTTGAGTTGCGTTGCTAAATTGAAAGAGAGATACAGAATTATTAAATATCGGTAACATTTGTACGATGGGAATTGACGCACAAAACGGTCGAATAAAGATTTCCAGGAAACTTCGTTGAGAGCCATCTTCGTTTTCCCTTTTGTTTTTGGGCAGTCGCTGTTCCAGTCTACCCCCACGGTCACTTCATTGACTTTGACTGCTCCCTGCGCGTAGGCATCACTTTCATATTTGAATAGACATCTGTCTAATGTTTTCAGCCGAGAAAGAGAAATGTTCTTGTGGCGCACTGGAGTCGACTCATGAGCATATGCATATGTGGGGATCAGGGGAGATGCTTATTGTGCACCTTCATTATGAAGGCACATGATGGAGTGAAAAGCTTAAAAAACAATAGAAGATTCAGAAAATGAAAAGAAAGAAACTTGTGAACTTCAAAACTTTTCCTTGTGAACTCTCCCCCACTCTTTTGCTACCTTCATCATCGTTAAAGGTAATGAAATCTCATCTTCACACCAGATTGCACTCCTTCTTATACTTGTTCTCCATTTTTCTCTATTTATCTTTTTTTCTCTTGAAAATAATTACGTGATAATCGCTTTGACTATTCGTTTCTAGTATTCTAAATCCCATTTATGTGTTTAATTGTGATTGAAAGATTGCATGACTCATTAGTTACATATTACGTGAATTTGTTTAGGGTTCCTCATTATTATTAGTTAGTTAATTAATTTTAGTTGTTTTGTTAGGGGTTCAGTAGCTAGGCTTTGGGGGTGAATAGAGACATGGCATCTTTAGATGATAAGGCTTAGGCTTAACCACTATCTATGACATATTACCATTTTGATTTTTGAAGATGACAAGTATGTGCTTGTATCATTTTATGTGTTGCCAATTCAATGGAGCAAGTCCGAGGGCCAAGATGAGCGAGAAGGTTCTATTGCTAATGAAAAAGCAGCATCATATTGAACACCACTATCTATATATGGTAATGTTTCCTAATAATCACCTTATATTAGAATTTTCACCAATTTCTGAATTATTATATTGATCATATTGTTTTTGGTATTTGTCCATATTATATTATAGTGACAAAAGCAATACACCTTCTACTTTTACTCTGAAATTAAAGAAGCATAATGGAACTAGGAGAATTGAAGATATTAGGCAACTTGGGTATGATCAGGTAACATATGTTAATTTTCAATTTTGAGACTTGGCTTTTGCAATCTCACCACATTGAACTAGTTGCAATAACAAAAGACCTGAAGAAGGGTATGTTTCATTGTGGTTAGACTTGTAATTTTTTTTCCTTTAAATTGTGGCTTTGTGGCACATTATTCTATCTCAATTTGGATTGGGGGAGAATGCAAACTATGTTATATTCGAGTTGCATGCCTAGGGGAATATCCACATCTCATATTATAATTTCATTGTCATGACTATTGAGATCTCACTAGCTAGTCCTTTTTTTATCTTATCTTGCACTTTGTAATATTTCAATTTATTGCCAATATGTATATTATGGACTATGAGGCATAAATACACAAAGGAAGCTACCAGCTACCATTTAGAAAATTCAATTATTTTGTTCCCTTGTCTTTTGGATACTAGGTGCATTTAGAAGAAGACCTCTTATGGGTTTTTACTCATGGTTCATCTAAAGAATCTTCTTTGATGGGTTTGCAAAGGGCAAGAGAGTTAGAGACAAATTGTGAGCTACTGCATTTATTAATGTTTAAGAGAAAATTGTTGCATCCATCTTATTTCTTTTCCCCTTTCTTATCTAAAAAGTTTTCCTTTTACTAGACACTATCATTGACATTGATATTATGATATACATACATTCATTAGACCCAAGATTTTTACAAACTTGAACAACTTAATAGGGGACAATTAATTGTAAAGGAATCAAGAGCCTCACTCTTGCTCTAGAAACTCATCAGGTTTAATACTCAATTTTTTTTTAATGAAGTTTGGTTGTTCTCATTTACTCTAGTGGGATGTAGAAGTAAACCTTATTATAGCAGACTACCATATGCCAGGAATGATAAGCTATGATTTGTTAAGAAAAATCAATGAAAGCTCATGGGATATTTTTTAGACTTTTGAAAAGGATTGTATCACTTTTTATGCAATTGATCTCATTTCAAATTTACATCATTTTTTTTTCATATTTTTCTTCTCAATTCCAAATTCAAATGCATCATAGAACTTTGCTAAGTTTTACTCCGAATGGTTTCGTACATATTCAGTCAAGAATTTCTAATTATCATATCTCATTTGAATACATTACTAGTTAAATTGTTTTTGTTGTGATGGACATTATAAGCTTCAAATTATCTAGTTTGGATTGTTTTTACAAATTAATAGAAGTTCATTTTTTTTTTGGTAGGAATCAAAATCTATTAAAGACACACCAGTCATGATTATGTTTTATTAGTTGTCATATGCTTTGAAAGCATGGTCTTTCATGTTGACGGTTTGATTTCTAGGATCATTTTGTACAATAAACTATGGTGCAAGAAAAGTGCTCATGTAACCTAAAAGGGGTTTGATGGATGAGGACACCTCAATGGAGTTGAAGAAACATTAAGACTAAAGATTCCATTATTGAAATCTTTAAGTTTAAGTTTATTTCCTTTTGTGTTTAGTATATGTATCAATTTCTATTTCAATCCAAAGATAATTGTTGTGTAGTTTGGTTGTATTTTGGTTATTGTCCTTCAAACATTTGGAATTTTACATCTGGTTGAGTTTGGTTTTGTAATATTTGTGATTTTCTACTTTGTTCAAAAGAAGATTATTGAATATGTTGATTGTATTTTGATTTTTAATAATTAATATATGCAGTTTCAACATATTACTTCTAAAAAAGGACCACTATAGAATTCTTTGTTTCAATCAAACTACTTTCAACATTTCGTTAAGCATTGACAGGAAAAATGTCAGTGATTTTAATTCAAAATATTGGTAACCATTTTGAAAAAATGTTATCTTTTCAATGTTTATTTATATTGAAAGAAATTAGAATTTTTATAAAATATTGCCCTAGAAAAAACAAGTTTATAAGACTCTTGGACTATATAAATGGATAAATTAAGCCTTAGCATGATATTCAATTTGTGCTCTAATACCAAAATGATTCAAAAAATTTTTGCAGATAAAAGTTAGTGATCGATCCTAATATGTTGGTAATTATTTATCAAAATGTTGTTTAGTTGACACAAGTTGATATCTTTTTGTTTTGGTTTATATTGAAGAAAATTGAATCACTTTAGTCTTGAAACACATGGATGTTATGTTGAAGCTTAATTTATCTATTCATAACTCAATTTTTCACAAAATTCATAACTCCTTTAATATAAACAAAAAATTAAAAACGTATAAGCTTTCTTATAAAAGCTGCCAATATTTTGATAAGGAATTGCCAACATGTTAGAATTGTTGGGGCTGTACTTAGATATTGTGTTGACCACCAATTCATCAGTATAAAAAGCCTCTAAGTCTTCTACTATAGTCTTAAATCTCAATTTCTCAAGAAAACTCAGCCCCCTTTCTGTAGTTCCAAAACTGAAAATATATCATCATTTAGATTACTGACCAACAATTTTAATATAACTCGCCAACATTTCTCCACCACTTAAGTCCTTTTCAGTATTTCCAAAACTGAAAATATACCAACATTTTGGATTACTTACCAACAATTTTAATATGACTCACCAACATTTCTCCACCACTTACCAACATGGACTAGAAAAATTTTGGTCAGTTTTTTTCATTTTGCATATGTTGGATGCTTTTGTGACTACGAATTCATCAACCCCAAGGACCCCTGAGTCCTCTACCACAGTCCTAAAGCTCAATTTCCCAAGACAATAAAGTCTTTTTCAATAGTTCCAAAACTGAAAATATACCAACATTTTGGATTACTCACCAACAATTTTAATATGACTCACCAACATTTCTCCACCACTTACCAATATAGACCAAAAAAATTTTGGTTAGTTTTTTTCATTTTGCATATGTTGGATGCTTTTGTGACCACAAATTCATCAATCCCAAGGGACCCTAAGTCTTCTACCACAATTCTAAAGCTCAATTTCCCAAAACAATGCAACCCTTTTTCAGTATTTCAAAAATTGAAAATATACCAATATTTTGGATTACTCACCAACAATGATAACATAACTCACCAACATTTCTCCACCACTTACCAACATGGATTAGAAAAATTTTGATGAGTTTTTTTTTTTTTTTTTTTGCACATCTTGAACATTGTTGTGACCACCAATTCATCAATATAATGGGCCTCTAAGTCTTCTATCATAGTCCTGAATCTCAATTTCTTAAGAAGATTCAGCCCCTTTTCAGTATTACCAAGGCTGAAAATATGCTAGCATTTTGAATTACTCACCAACAATTTCAACATGAATCACCAACATTTCCTCACCACTCACCAACATAGACCAGAAAAATTTTGATAAGTTTTTTTCATTTCATACATTTTGGATGTTGTTGTGACCACTAATTCATCAATATAATAGACCTCTAAGTCTTCTACCATAGTTATGAATCTTAATTTTCCAAGAAGATTCAACCCCTTTTCAGTATTATTAGAAGTGAAAATATACCAGCATTTTTTATTACTCACCAATAATTTCAACATTAATCACCAACATTTCTCCACCACTTACCAACATGGGCCAAGAAAATTTTGATCAATTTTTTTCGTGTTGCACATATTGAATATTGTTGTGACCACCAATTCATCAATATAAAGGGCCTCTAAGTCCTTTACCATAGTCCTCAATCTCAATTTCCCAAAAAAATTCAACCCCTTTTCAGTAGTATCAAAACTAAAAATATATCAACATTTGGCACAGTCACCAACAATTGTATTAACAATCACCAACATTTCTCCATCACTTATTAACGCATACTAGAAAAAAACTTATCCATTTTTTTGTCATTGGGCACATCTTTGATGTTGTGTAGACCACCAATTCATCAATCCCAAGGGTCCCAAGTCCTCTACAATAGTCCTCGCTATCAATTTCCCAAGAAAACACAAATCTCACATCAATGCTAACAAAATCGATAGCATACCAGCTTTTAGCATTGGTCACCAACAAATTTAAGAACAAATACCAACATTTCTATAGCACTTACCAATGGATACTAGAAAAATATTACACTTGTTTTGCCATTAGAGAGCATTTTGGATGTTTGAGCTCAATATCAATTATTTTTTATCATACAATGAAATAGTACTCTAAATATAAATGTCTTTTGAATCAATACGTAAAAATTTTAAAGCATGATTTCTTCATATTGGAAATATTGAAGTTCTTATGCATAAAGATCAGCTCATTACAAAATACAATAGCATATTTAATGGCACATGTGGAGTATACAATGACATAGACAAAATACTACCCACCTACGTACATAATTACTATCAATCATGTGCCATCAAATAAACCATCTATTATATTCCAATAATACAAATAAAAAAAGAAATTCTTGAAGCTTGATGGAAAATTATGCTTGATCAATTGATCTTTCAAATCTTCATGGAATGCTTTGCCAACTGGAATTTCTATGCAAATTATCTCATCAAGTTCTTGAATTTGGTTGGCCTTTGCATTATGAGATTTCTTCAAGTTCTTAAGCGAATCTGTGTTGGCTCTTAGATCTGCCTTTAATTTATCTTAGCTTCATCCAGCTCTTCATAAACTTTGTCCATTTCTATGTATATGCACAAATAACATTAGTGAAAAAGATTACATCCCCAAAAATCAAAATAATCTTTCTCAAAGATGCTTAAAATTGGAGTTGAAAAAACAATCTTGAAATTTCAGTTGACTACTTATAGATCACCTTTTTCATATATGTTTATATTGCCAAATTGTAAGGTGGTCGACTTACAACATTTGGATTGAACAAGGACATGTTACACAAATATCACACTGAGAAAGATCCAAGCAAAAAAATATATATATATTTCATTTCATGTCATAGAAAGAAGCCTCATAAAATAGGACCTTAAGAAAAACCATAGCATAAGCGTGATGATAGGATTTACATAAAGGTTTAAAGCAAAATAGCAGAAAATTATACCAACCTAACAAAATAGCATAAAAACACTAAATTTAAAATTAACATAATCTTGGTGTAATATTCCAAAGTAATTGAGAGATATATTTGAAGTTTGATGGCTAAATGACAGATTGTTCTGTTAAGTAGAAATATTTTGCTAGTTTTTTTTCCTGTAGTAAAATATTTAAAAGAAGTGACAAAAGGAACTGTGGAGGAACCATAACTTCCTATTTGTCATCCAATCACCTCTAAACATCTTATTACAAACTTTAAAAATAGAACCTTTTTTTTTTCCTTTCAGGACATTCAACAAACATATTGTATATATCCTTTTATCCTACTTCAATGTGAAAAAATGGCATATTTAATTGTACAGTGATTCTTTTTATTGGCTAGAGGGAGGCAAAGCAAATCAATGATAACATGAAAATGAAGAACAAAATGTTACTTTACCTTTAATGACACACTTGCTGAGATATAAACAAGTGAAAAAGAAGCTATGAAGATTTCATGTTGAAAGAGTAGGAAGAGGTGTCAAAAAGAATAGGTGGATAGAAGATAAGTGAGGGAGTGGGATAAGTCATGAAGAAATGAAAAGGAGGGGATAGCAGATGAATGTGACTCCCTACCTCGCAGTTGTCACGGTCGGACGACGACTCCCTTGGTAATGGATAGTTTGTTGTTGGTGAAGGAGTAATATGTTCCTTATTCCTTTCTGAATTGTTGGCCAAGGGCTGAGAATTTGAGACAATGATAAGAGTGAGAGCGAGAGTAATCGAATGAGATGAGAATGGGAGTGAGTTTCAGATGAGATTTAGGGAAGGCGTGAAATAGGGTTCATGATTTTTCTTTTTTAATTGAAAATGATTTCATTATTTTATGTTATTGGTTTTCACTTGTATGCAGTATATGCCATACAGTGAATTTGTCATTTTCTATCTTTTTATACGGTGCCTCCATATGCGTCCATCGAATGAGTCGAAATCGTGCGTCAAAGTAACATTCCTCGCCAAGAAAACAACCGCTTTGAGACACCAAGTTCGTTGTAAGCATATAGTTCCTAAATTTTAAAATTAATACTTTAATCTTTAAAATTGTATTTTATAGGTTATTTTAGTCCCTAGTCAAATAACCATCAGTTAATCGTTACATTTTGCTAATGTGGCATGTTAAGTTGCATGTGACATGTTGATGATATCTCATTGATCCCACGTGGTATACCATGGGACATACTGACATAGCATTATATCAAAATAGGTTTAGATTATTTTTTTGAAAATTTATAAAATGTGTTAAAAAAAGTCTCAATCCCAAATTTCTTCTCTCTTGATTCATAAAATCTAAATCCTTAATAATTCTTAAACCCACTTATTTCTCTCTTATTTTCATATCCTACTTAAACAAAGATCTCTTTCACATAGAATAATAATGAGAAAAGAATATGTCTTTGTCCTATTCGTATCAATATCCCCAAGAGGTGGTAATTCCTTACTATAGGTAGAAAAGTGCAAGAGAAAGGGGTTGAATCGTGCTTTAGCTTTTCTTTCCCTTTTCTTTTCCTTGAAAAACTTAAACAAATACTATCAAATATAGACTTGAAGTGTAGCAGAAATAACGCCAGTAAATGTCATAAAGTAACTTTCTGAATTAAAATAGTTGTATGAAATGCAAAATAAAATATATTTTTCAGAATAACATATATGACAAGTACAATACAGAATGTAAAGGAGATTTAGGGACAAAGAGAAGATACTGCACACAAGTTTATACTAGTTTGACCAACCTGCCTACATCTAGTTCTCAACAATCGTTGAGTTCTACTAAACAACTTTTCTCAACCTCAGAAAGTTAGATAGTTTTTCTAGCTTTCCTAAGCTATCTTCATCTGACTAGTAGCTCACTTTACTACCACTTATTAGTAGTCTTTACATAGCCTCTTCAAGATAACTCAACGTGACCAGCAGCTTAATATACTATGACCTTTCAAATAGTCTTTGACTAGCATATTCAAGCTAACTTACAGCGACTGAAATGATGTAATAACAGAACTGATGTAATGCTCTAATTTGTCATACTGTCCAAAATGACTAAAATGCCACTGAGGTCAATTTTGCATGAGAATCAAGGACAACTAGTCCAGGCCATTCTCAATGGAGCAATTTCATATTAGAATGAGACTATATGTGAGTGTACTTAGCCCAACCTCCATTGGCAGGCATGATACTATTTAGTCATTTATTTTGGTATGTGATATGGAACGATTAGTACTTATGATTACCTATATATATGATAATGCATTTATGTTCATGATATTGTTATATTATGGATTTCATGTATGCCCATGAAGTGTTTTATTGTCCCTATTGTGTAAGACGAATGACAGGTTTTTATTAGTATGTACTGCTCACGTTTTGTTTTACAGTTCAAAAAAAAAATACTTGTATTTTCACTAAAGTATTTCCAAGAGTTAAAGGTAAGAATTGAAGCAAAATAGTAATATATAATAATTAACTTAGATGTGTCCTAGGCATATTGGATTAAATTTTAGGGTGTTATAGTTGAAAACATGAATGACTTTTTCAAATATATTCTTCCTAGGATGGAGATGTCATTTAATGAGAAATTAGAAAGAAGATTTTTACAAAGATGAAATTGATTACAAGCTGTAATAGTTTTACAGATGACGAGGGAAAATTTCTTCAGCATTTCAGTTCATGTAATAAGCAAAAAGTCATTTCCTTTTATCTATTTTTCTAGTGACATGTGTTGATCTTCTTTTTATGTCTTAGAAATAAAGTCTAGAACAGTAGCTCTACGTGTCAGAGTTACTTTTTGCAGTTGTTGAAGCCATTGTCTAATATAGGTTTCTGAGTCTATATTCAGAAACTACTTTTTTTCTTTCTGAATGAGGTTTCTGAACTTTTGCTTCTAGAAGCTGGGGCAGTTGACCAAGTTGATAGAAGGGATGTCACTTTAGTGCTTAACTGGGTTCGACTTTAATTTGAATTTGAAATTTTCCTTCCCATTCATGTAAAGTATACCATTTATAGTGGAAGGTACTTTCTAAAGTGTTGTCTTAGTTTCTAGACTTCTCTTTTGATCTTCAATGCTTCAATCAGAGCTTATTCATTGTAAATGAAATAGTTTCGATCATGATAATTGAAAATGATAACCACACTTTTCTTCAGAGTTGGATTGAAATATTCATTTGAGTCTAGCTTTCTGAAATCATGGTATACTTTCTGAAGATTTCAACCTTGGTTTCTTGTACTTGACAATTTCCTTTCTCGTGTTGAGCATAGAAACGTTCACTTCGCAATATTTTTTTTTTTCACTTTCATTGAGTTCTAAATCTCTTTTAATAAGATCAAACATGTTTACACATGTCATTGTGAAAATAATTTCATTTTAGGAATATGTATGCTAACGTGAAAAGTCTTGTTTAGTGCTTCAAGAATCTCAAGAAATGGATTGGTTCTTCTTCAAAATATTTTCACTAAATTGGTTATGTTACCACTCAAAACATTTTGTAATGATGCATTCTGAAGGGTTCTGAAATTAATAATCTCCCTTTTTTTGATGATGATGAACCAATTCTTAGAAAACCTTTTGAAGAGATTTTGAAAGAAATATATGACTAGATATAAAATAAGATAAAATTATATTCTTTCAAAACACATTTGGTTGAGTTTTTAGAAGATCTCGTTCTTAAGGTATGATGTAGATGAAATCAAGATATTTCGCCACCTTAAGCGGCAAGAATCAAAGCTAATTCATTTCAAAGAAGGTTTATGAAGTAAATCAGAACACTTTTTGAGAAGTATTAGAGCAACTTTTTGAAAATGTTTGAGCATATAAGCTTTCTGAATAAAACAGCTTGATCTTTGGTCATTTTGGCTTTCTGAAAAATAAGAGTATTTGAATAAAGAGGATAATATTCATGATATTTATTCTTGATCTTGAATCCATAGATAGGACATCTTTATCCAAATAATTTTGAAACATAATGCATTCATTGTGCATAAAAAAAACATGCAACAGATAAGTTTTACACACAATGAAAGTTTTTGAAGTTAAGAAAAAAGAATTGATCATATATGTATCAAAGCATGTGCATCAGAGCTTGAGTTACATATGAGAAAACTTCATATTTGCTTGTCAAAGCATACATGTTTATATGAGAAAAACTTCAAGATTGTGTATCATAGGATATATATCATAGCATAGGAGATTATGTGGAAAAATGAAGACTTCTTTATTAAGTTACCTTTCAAACTCAATGAAGACATAAATCTAACCAAAGCAGTTCATCCTGAAATGTCTCCATCTAACAGAGTTGCAACATTCAAAGAATGCTAACAATTATTGAAGAAGGGACTTATTGAACCAACCAAGTCTAATTGGACATGCCAAGCCTTTTATGTTAATAAGAGATCTAAACAGGTATATGGAAAAAAGAGATTGGTGAATGATTATAGGCCTCTTAACAATTTCCTCAAAGATGACAAATTCCCTTTACAAAAAATCCTCTCACGTTATCCATACATAAAAAATGCCTACCTCTTCTCAAAATTTGACCTCAAGTTTGGTTTTTGGTATCAAAGCATATGATGGATGTAGCTAAGTATCAGAGCATATGCTTAAGACTTATAAGACATACATCACGATCAAAATATATGATAAGCATGATATATCATAACTTAACATATTGAATCAGATAAACTGATCATATATGTATCAAAGAGATATTTCAGAGATCAGAGCAGTAATAAGATAACCAGTAATTGAAAACAGGTCTAGAGCTAAATAAAAACAATGA
This sequence comes from Dalbergia cultrata, assembly GCA_031216105.1. Lineage (NCBI taxonomy): Eukaryota > Viridiplantae > Streptophyta > Magnoliopsida > Fabales > Fabaceae > Dalbergia > Dalbergia cultrata. The sequence continues at coordinate 31,648,991 of CM062353.1, read as the reverse complement.
ATGTATAAAAAAAATGCTAATGCTAATTTTAAAAGAAATAAACATCTATGAACTCTAAGCTCCTCCTTAGCTTGCTCCCCTTGAATTTCTCAGCACAAGATTTTCTTCATCTTCATTTCTTCTCTCCCTTTTGTTATCAATAAAAGGAGGGTGTGTTGGAAACCAGGTAACACCATCATCAACCCTTTCGCCTTAGTTCTTGAAGAAGCTGAAGTAGCAGCTCTTCATGTCTTCTAAGTTGTGTATCAGTCTCCCTAATGAAGGCTTCAACCCTATCCAATCTCAAGCCCATATCCCTATCATTGTGTATGAGAAGTTGGACCTTGATAAGACTTGTTAAAGGCTCAAATGGAGGCTAGTATGGAAGGTGGATTGTTGTTGCTGTAGATGGGGTAGCCCTAGGTATAGGCTTACGTATGTCTAGGGGTATGGTGTTGCTAGACTTTGGTGAGTCAGTATCAACATTAGCAAATAGAGCAGTAGGTGGTGGAGTGGATGATGGTGCATTATCTATGGGTGGAGTGGTTGTTGTGTGGATAAGTGGAACTTCAGTAGAAGTAGCAGCAGGCACAGATTCAAAAATAGGAATGAAAATAGAAGTAGTAGTATGGGCAGAAATAGAGCTAAGAAAGAGAGTAGAAACAACAGCAGTTATGAGAGCATCTTTAACTTTAAAAGAGCTAGTTTCTAAGGTCTTGTCTTTTCCTCTTCCATTGGAGTTACTCTTATGGAAAAAGGAAGTTAAGGTTTCTGGTTCAACTGCTTCCTTAGCGGGTTTTTCCATAATGGGCTCTATGGTTTGAAGGATGTTTTGCTTCAGTCGCTTCTTCTTTCTTTTCTTCTTCTTTTTCTGAGGTGTTAATTACCTTATGACCAGCATCTCCATAAGAAGTACAGTGGTTGAAGGAACATCTTTTGGCAAATATCTCAGTTTATGTACAATATCCTTTCTTATGATAATTTTAGATGATCCCTTCTTCATTGTACTATTCGATTTAGAAGATCTTTCTGAATTTTCTGAGCTGTCTAAGGTCTGAGATGGCTTACGAAGCTCTTGTTTTTTAAGCCTCTCTTACCTTTGCTTGATTCTTCTTTCTTTGTTCAGAGGAACTTAAACAGATTCTTCTTCCTCTGAGTTCAATTCTCAGACTCACTATCAATAAAGATTGGCTTCTTTTTTCTTTTCACCATTTTCTTTTCAGTATTAGCCTTCTTAGATGATTTTCTGGCTTACTCACTCCTTATTTTAGGACTTTGCCTTGTTACACTAGTACTTAAGGTCATATGCTTTCTCCTCATGGTTCTAAATGAGGCTGGTGTGTAATCAGTACCTTCCATGTATTCAAACCACTCCTCAGTAAGAGGATAGTTCATATGTTCGAATATTCTTGTCAACAACATTCCATAAAGTACTCATCTCATTCTCCTTTTGTCCTTGGTGATTGCGCTTAGCATATAATCCATAATGAGCTTGGGCAGATTTACCTTCTTCTTGGACATGAGTCAACATAAGAGCACGCAATCCATGTCTACAAGTACATCAGTGCTCCCTAGTCTAGGCAGGATTGAGAATTGTTATAACACCCTAATATTCAACCCAATACTCCTAGAACGTGCTGAGGCTAAATATTAGTCATTACTTCTTGTTTCAGTTCATTTATCATAAAAAAATACTTATTGAAAATATGAGCCAAATTTTTCTTTTTAAAACCTCGATAAAGTAAGAGCTGCGTGTAGCATATATAAGCGATATAAAAGAATGCGGAAACCTAAACATCAAGAAGGCTCCTCAAAGAACATAACACATCATAGCATATATATATAAACCACCCACCTAGAGGTGAGTTAAGTTTGGATACATGAAGATGAAATGCTAATACATAAGAAATGAAATACATAAGAAACGAAATACATAGGACACAAACCTACATGGTGCACCTAAGGTAGATAACCTTTGCAACGAAAGAAGGTCATCATGACTAGAGAGGCGTGTGTGCACTAAAACCCCAAGAGTTGTCTACGACTGATGGCCCGAGAATGGGGGGACGTATCCGATCCATGGTGGTAGCTCGGGGAGGATAAGCACACCAGATGGTCGCACATGATCTCCATGTCTAGGGCACATAGCTGGCCTCCATGCCAACCATGGCTACGTGACTGTCTCCTCACTTCCCTTTCTCATAGGAAGGGGAATGGGGGCTAAACTCTCAGAATACACCTGTGTAGGCTCATCCTCGGAGGGGTCTGTAACACCCTAATAGAACCTCACTGTGCTTAAGTTCACATTTGGATTCTATTAGTTGTCACTTATGCCTTACATTTATTTTCTTTTGAAATTAACTTAGAAAAATAGTGGAAGTTTTTTTTTTCTTTAAATAAATTAATTTTTTGAAAACTTAAGCCTGTAACGAGAAGTGAAACACGTAGCGCTTTTATAGATAATAATCAAGTTACATTGCGCACTTAATTAAATAAGCGGAATAAGAGACTAAGTGTAGAACTATTATCACATAAACTGGAATATAATTACTTAATACATAAGTCACAACAGGGCGTATATCATACCGATAAGTTATTACAAATAACAATATAAGTTCTACTATTACTAATTGTTTCTCACAAACTATAATGTAACTAAAGCTCGGAATGCTCCTACTTGAAAAGTTTGAAATCTTCACACGCTACCTCCTTCCTCAGCTACAGCTTCGTTGCTTTAGGTGGACACGTCTGTCTCTGGTAACGACAACGGAAAATAAACATAGGAGTGAGAAATACATGATTTCTTAGTAGGAGTTCCTACTCGTACTAAAAGTGTCATCGTTGTCGTCCCAGTCACTTCGGGTTTATTATAAAAAGGTGAACAGGTAAGGATTCAATTATCAAACTTTCACAAACGTGATTAGCCGAAGTGCAGTTACTTTTAAACTAATCTTGAACATTAGCAGAAATATCCATTCAGTATTTCATCAAGCATACATATAAGCATATCATGTAAAACCACTAATAAATAATAATCATTTAGGAGCTGCATGCATTTCTTGATTACTCATCCTCAACATTCACTTGTTTAGTGATCAACATATTTCTTAATTACTCAGGGGATGAATGCATCAATGCCTTAGACCACCCTAAAAGGGTAATGAGCTCATACCGTAGCTGTCGCCACAACCTTTTTGGTTTCCTTTCCTTGCCGTGATCTCAACGGTTTAGGGGGTTAAGCCGTGAGTTTAGCTCAGGTCCACTTTTCCATACTTTCATTGCTACTTTTTCAAACTTTACTTTTATTTTCTTTTTGTTACCGTAATCTCAACGGTTAAGCGTGAGCTTAGCTCGAGTCCACTTTTCCAGACTTTCATTGCTAATTTCACAGACTTTTACTTTTATTATTTCCTTTGAAAATGAATGTATGCATATCATCATGTAATCACAATAAATCATGGGCAATCAATCATTCATCTTCATCATTTCATAACTCATCACCATAAATTCACTTTACTATAATTCACTTCATGAAACATGGATAATATCATGTAAATCTCATAGTAAATATTTTCATAAATGATTCATTTTAAGCAACCAAAGTTATCAAGTTGAGTTCCTAGTGTTCCTAAGAGGTAATAGATGTCTTAGTATTATCTTTTTCTCTTAGTGTTCTTTGTACTCTTAGAATTCCATTAATACATTAATGCACTTCAAAATATTATTATAGGTTCTTTATATATTTTTATTATGGTTTTCATATAACTCTTGAAGATTATTATTCTACTTAAATTCTTAAAATTCTCTTTTTACAAGACTTGATTCTTTTATTTATAGTTTTGACATCTTTTAGAAGAAAGTTTATAATTCTCTGTATACTTGTTATCTCAGCTTAGTAAAGGTAGTTCCAAATTCCTAACTCATCAAATTTTAGCATTTACATCTTTGGAATAGTGTAAATCAATTGTAAACCATGCATAGGAGGGTTCCCAGGAAAGAGAGGTGGGTCACAATGGACACGCTTAAATACCAAGTCTTTCCTTAGCCAGAACCATTCCAAACTGCACTTTCACAGTAAACTATCCCGAAATTTATTTCTCATTCTGTATTTACGAGGTACAAAGCTTTATACATAACATACATAGGTGTATTCCTATATATGTTAGCTCTCCAACAAAGTTGAAATTAGTCCATTTGCATTTTTCTAGAGTGAGTTACACCTACTTTACTACTACAAGGTCAAATTTAAAGTTTCAGTCTTAGGCTCTACTTTAAAAATTTATATCTTGAGCTAGAAAACTCCGTTTTAGGTGATTCTTTTTAGAGAGTGTTTTATGATGCGTCTAGTTTATGGTAAAACTATTTTTATTTCAAGATACTTCATATTTTATGAGTATTAAATTTCGGAACACCTACTGCCAGAAACAGCCAAAAATCCAGCACTTATCATTTTCATGTTTTATGTCACTTATTTTAACACAAGGATCACACAACATATTTCAAGCATCATTTGAGCATGAAAGCAACATAATATCACTTTGGAAGCAGAATGGAACAAGGGGTTTCACAAAATATTTATACAATATCCCCTTGAAACAATTTTATCAACAAACATAAGCTTGATGGCATCCTAACTGTGAGCAAGGTTAGATGTCATCATGGCTTACACAACCAAAGTGAGGGCTCCTAACTCTTGTGTAGGGTCTAAAAAAGGGTCCTTCTCTTCTTCCTTAAGCTTTGAACAAGAGTCTTTGGAGTGGATGACCTTCCTTGAATCTTAGCTCTAGAACTTGAGTGCTTAAGAAAATATTTCTCACTAGAGTTAAAGATTGTAACTCTTGTGAGGGCTAGTGAAAGTTTGGACTTAGAATTTAAGTGTTTGGATGAAATTTAGAGGATTAAGAGAAGTCTAAGAAGAATGATAGAATAATAAAGAAAGAACACTTAGGGAGTTTCTGAATTGAAGAGAGTTTGAGGAGTATTTATAGTGGTAAGATTAGAGAAAAAACAAAAGAAGGAAAGCACTTGGAGCATGATTTATGGAAACATGTTTGCTGAATTTTGGGATAAAAATGCTCCTTGTTTTGTGCAAACATATTTCCATGTTTTAAGCAAACATGTTGGATGAAAATGCTCCATGTTTTGTGCAAATATGTTTCCATATTTTGTGCAAACATGTTTCCATGTTTTGTGCAAACATGTTGGATGAAAATGCTCCATGTTTGTGCAAAGATGTTAGTGGAGATTTTCTAACCTTTAGTGCATGTATGTGATTCAGAAATGTGTATGATGTATGTGGTTAAATTATTGTGTTATCATCTTAATCCAATGGCTTAGATTCATTCTTGTCTAAAGACAAGTCTAGAGATTTGTGCAAATGGCATTGTAGTAATTTCTTTAACTAAGACAAGGATACTTTTGTAATTAGACAATGATAGTGGTATTCTTGTAATTCCATTCATAGAGTAAGGGTATCTTTGTCATTTAATAAGGCAAGGGTAGTTTGGTAATTTCCTTTACATAGCAAGGGCATTTTCGTAATTTTCACTAAGTGATGGCATTTTCGTAATTCTTTACATTTTTCTCTAGACATACTTAAGTAGTCTATTTGTTGTGTTTCATAACATTTGTCCAAATTCTCTTGGTTTTTGCTATCGCTAATTAATATTTATCTTAGTTATAAATTTGGAGATGTTACAGGGTCCGTCTTAGAAAACCTCGAACGGGGGACATAATCAGGGAAGTCTCAAATGGCCGATTCGGAAGGGGGAGTGCGAAGCCGCCACTTGAAAGACGGGCATGCTTGGTCAAAAATCATCTCATCTCCATAAGGAGATGTAGTGGTGAACGGTAGCTCGGTACTGGATGGCTGAAGGAGCATCCAACAAACACAAAAAATCAGACCGCGCAACATCCCTCAAAATGATACGATCCGTACTCCGGATCATAGTGGAACTCCTAGGTGGGTGCGTCAATGAACAGGACGAAAGTGGTCATTTGAATCTGAAGACGTGACTAAAAGAAAAGGTAGGGGGAGTGGGAATCTTTGCTAAAGAAACTCAGTTGGGTTTTCTTCCTATCTAGGTGACATCATCTACGTCTCCAGGAACCTCGAGTTCTTATAAAAATAGCAGGCATGTAATAGTTCAATTATGAAGTTCTAAAACATTGATTACTGAGGCCCATTCTTTTTAACACATAGCTTGTATTTACATGGATGCATCATACTTCATTATGATATGCAAAATCTAACTAACTTTTTAGCATACATGGTAAATATAGACATAGCACATGGTACATAGATCATAAAACATAGAACTTGGTACATGGTACATAGTATCTTATCTTGGTTACTTAGGTGACATTAAGACATTTACTTTGCACATAGGGCCACCCTTCGCCCTTTTGAGAAACCTCTAGGTTACGAGCTCATACCTCACTAGTCGTCACTAGCACATATACTTTTCCCTTTTGATAAGTTAAGGTCTCGACTTAAAGTACGGGCTAGGGGGCTAGAATCACCTCATCCCCATCCCTAGTTTGATGGTTCCAAAGGATCATTTTCTCATAGTTTATGTCACCTTAAATCTTAGCATGCTATACCAAGATGCCACATAATTCATACATGTCACATATCTCATATAATTCTAACATAGGCATCTCTAAGGTTCTAAGAGAACAATAACATGCATTTGATAATTCTATCATCATATAGCATCACATAAGTCATGAGACAACACATCAATTCATCATTCATAGAGGGCACACCAATCATTCCCTTAAAAGTAAAAACCTCTAAATCGAGTAACCTCAAACTTCCGAATTATTTCTTACACCTCTAAGGGATTGATTAACCTCATTACCACAATTTATTAAGTCCTAGAACCTAATTAATTATTGCTGGGTAGCACAGGCAGTAAGCATAATTTGATGAATTACAGTGTCCTAGAAGTTACATTTTAGGTCCTTTTTCATTACCGACTTTTTCTATGATGCAATAATTAATGTCTAAACCAATTATGAGTCATTCTCATCCATCTAAACATGTTATAATATGATTCTACAAACTCTACCAAGGCTAGAACAGAATATACAATTTTGGTTCCTAAGGAGTTCTAGATATCATACTTTCAAACTACTAAAGTTACTAAGCATGCCTAAGATGCCTAGAACAATTATCATACAATTGGTAAGGTATTTAAACACATATAGACCACCCAAAGCAGAACTTAAGGTGCTGGAATAAATAAGGCAGAACCGAAAATATACCCATCATATCAAGGATAGAACTTTCATTTCAAATACACATAACTTACTAGTTTCTCTTGGAACCTTTTCAAAGCTTCTAAAACTCATTTGAAAAAAATTTATTTCATTAGAATCCTCATAAAACATATAAGGGCAGTAGCTATTTCAAAACAATCTCAAGAGGGATTTAAATTATAAGACTATACTTGAAACATTTTTTGAGATCATCTAAACTTAAGAAAATTATAAAACATAGGTTTTGGCACTTGTGACTAGATGAAACTTACACCAAGTTCATCATCATCACATGCCCGAAAATCAAAAGATTAAAACACATTCATTTCCAAACTTTACTTGAGATACCAAGGGACAAGTCTTTGAGCTCTAATATTTTAAGTGATAACAAGAATATAAATATGTTATGCACTTCATTTTATCTTTATTAGGAAGTAAAGTGAGGGCTCAAAATAAATATGAGATGCAACTCATTTTTATCTTAAGATTAGGTGATGACTTGAAAAGTAAACATGAAATGTAAAGCTTGAATTTAAACATGATAATGCAAGTTCATTTATTTATTCTTAGGAGTTTAGTGATAGCATAAAAATAAATATGCTATGCAAGGCATAAATTTAAACATGAATACTAGTCCATTATTATATGTCATTAGAGCTCATACAAGACTTTAAAGAGTCAATATCACATTCTCAATCCCAATCTCATCATCATAAAGAAAGCTTTAGAGTTCTAAGAACCAAGGCTTCAAAGAAATCTCATGGTTCTTTGAACATCATCATCAAGCTTCAAGGAAATACACTCAAGAGGACAAAACTTCAAAAAGGAAAAAAAAGTAAGAAACTGAAACCATTAAGAGAAGGAAAAATACACCATGTTCTTTATTATGTACCCAAAACCCCTATCTAGAGTAAAACTCTAGAATGTGTTGGCTAACTTTAAGGTTGATAAGGGTAGGCCTTGGGCTTATTGAAATCCTTGATTAATTTTCTTGAGTTGAAAACATTAGTGAGCTAAATAGTATAGATAGAACTTTAAAGAAAGTAAAACCTCAAGCTTTAGAGGTTTCATGAGAGATGAACACATAGTCACCTCTAGAAAACACTCATCATCAAGCCATCATGTTCAAGGCCTTGAGGCCGAAATCAAAAGGAGAAAGAAAGGAAGAAACCAAAAATGAACAACATGAAAGGTTCATCTATTCATCATATTTCAACAAGATCAAAGCATAAGGATCAAGGAAACATTTTTAGAAAAGCTCCCTACCAAGTATGTGTGTTCTTGAAGACAAAGGATGGTTTGATCTTGAGGAGACAACAAGAAGAAATCTTCTTGTAACTTGGAGTATAGCTTCGGCCTTGAAGCGAAATGAAGGAAGGAGATGTGTTGGCTTGTGTTTGAGTTTAGTGATGTGTTTAGATGAGAACTAGATGAAGATTGAGAGGTGGAGGGGTGGCGGTTTCTCTTAGAACAAGGAGGAGAAAAGAAAACTTTGAGAGAACTAGCACTTTCTCCTAAGACTTCAAACTTGGCAAACGATTCAAAGTGAAGCAAGGTTCACCAAGACAAGGTATTTATAGAATTTTGAATCATGGGGAGGGGTAACCGTGTGGCCTCTCATGGCTTGGGGAAGAGAAAATATCTCTTACAAGTTGTCATTCAAAGCATAGTTGAAGGTAAGATAGGTATGGGCTTAAGCATGGCTTAAAGGGAGGTGTTTTGTTGTTGATTTAAATTGAAATAAATCTTCTAGAAGGGGGAGGGAGGGCTGACGGTTTTGGGACAACAAAGGGGAGGAAAATATCTCATTCATTTAGTTATTCAAAGCATGGTTGGAAGTATGATCAAGCATAGTGCAAAGTAAGGTGTTAAGCATGGTTTAAGGCATGGTTCTTTGAGTGCTTGAATTTTAAACATGCGGAGAATGTGGGGGAGGGATTTCAGCCAGCCTTGACAGCCCATGGGGGGAGAAGATTGTTTCATCTAAATGTGTGTTAATGATGTGTTTAGGAGCAAACAAGATTAAGCCACTAATTAAGGTTTTATAACCAAGTGTTTAGGTGAACTAATTAGGCAATTAGAGCCATGAACAACTTAATTTGGGAGAAATCTTGTTAGATTAGTAGAGTCAAATTCTATTGACTAGAGATTATAGAACAACATATTTCCTTGAATTAGGGAGATTGAATAGTAAAAACACTATTCTTAGATGCTTGAAGAAATAAGACTAGAAATGGGTTTTAAGTTTCCTTAAGCAATTTTAGGTCCTAATCAACCTCAAATAATTATTTTAGCTCTGGATTAATCATGGAAATTAATTAATATTTAATTAGAGCCTAATATTACTTAGGTTTTGTTTTAAAATCGTCATTAAGCCTTAATGTACTTAAGTAAAGGCAAAATCGTAATTTTTCTTAGAGACTACCCGGGACCACCAGGACTTAAGCAAACATAAATCATGCCTTAAAAATATTGTTTTAGACCTCCGGGACAAGTCCGGGTCAAAACAAAACTCAAACTTCCTTAAATTACTATAAGGTTATTTTGGTCATTTATGCACAAAAACCTCATAAATGAGATTCTTTTGCTCTATTAAACATTCATATACATAAAATCCCCTTAATACATAATCAAAGCTCTTATGAGGATGGCCGAGGCTGACCGTCCTCGTGTTCCAGGTAAAAATGACCTCAGGGGTATTTCGGTCATTCATACGTTTAGAGAAAATCGGGGCGTTACAATTGTACCACATTAGGGTTGAGCTGTGTCATACGGAATGGTATACGAATCGCCATATGGAATCTCCTAGAAGACATAAGAATTTGTGCTTGGCCCGCACTAGACCCGCAATACTCAGGATTTAGGGGTTGTTTAGGGACGCTGAGGAACCATCTGGGATTCCTCCATAGCTTCTGATCTCCATCTTGCCTTCAACAGGTCGGGCTTGTGTTCGATTGTTTTGGATGCATCTATTATCCGAGGTTATGAGGACTGTAATATCCTAATTTTTAACCCAATACTCTAGAACACATTAGGTTAACCATTAGGTTATTATTTCTTAGTCTCATTCTTTTATTAAAATACTTAGCGGAAAATACGAATAAATTTTTCTTTTTGAAACTTGGGAACAAAAACATGAGCCACATGCTAAAATAAAGTCTAACAATTGTCACAAACATAACATAAGAGAGAAGTAAAGCATATCATCATTAACCACATAGTAGAAAAGTTACACATATCAACACAACATAGTCATATCTTCATAAGTACATTAGTTACTACTAGCATAGCTTCATTGTCACATCAAAAGAATTACACATATGTAAATCTAAAGAGACATCTATGCGCTTTCGTTGCATTCCACTAATCCGACTTGCAGTGTATGCCCCATGCCCATGCCTTAGTAGAAATTACGAACCGCATTACTATCTTCATCTGGAGACGACACGGAAGAAAGAGAGATAAGGATGAGAAACTCATTCAAGATTCTCAGTAGGGATTTCCGACTCCAACACATGTGTCATCGTCATCGTCCCCAGCCACTTCGGTTTTAATTATAAAAAGGTGGTCATGCATAAGGTTTAACTTTTAAACTTCTCAAATCTATTTATCCGAAGTGGGTGCCTTTTAGTATGGATCTTAATGATATGAATGCAACAAATATTGAATGAATGCATGACAATACTTTATGCAAACAGTTGATAGAACACGACATCAAGATAAACATTAACATATAAGTGGCATATAAAACTCTTTCTTTTCTCATAACTGTGTGACTTTAAACATCATATCTCTTTGTCATGCTTGAACTCTTAAGTTCTTTTTCTCAAAGACCACCCTCTTAAACATGGTCACCTAAATCCAACCGACATACCGCCCCGGCGATTTTTATCATGGTCCCCAAACTCCGTCTCACCTAATCACCTAGGAATGGGCTCAATCCTAACTAGTCGTCACTAAATTTAACATGGGGAAAAATAGAGGGGGTAACACATCACTAGTTTCCATCTCATTATCTGAATAAACGAACCATGAGATAGAATCCCGACTACTAGAGTATGGGTTAGGGGCTTAAGGGTCATCCAATACACTGACTTCTTGAGTGCAGGTCAGGGACTTAAGGATCACCTAATACACCAACTCCCAGAGTGCGGGTTAGGGTTATTTCCTTCTTCGAAATGCATCTACGACATCTAGTGCACAGTAAATTTGTCCGCTCTGGCAGGCTGCATCTACCATACCCTCACAGTTTTGTTATCTCCTTACCGAGGTAGGAGAAATGCGTCTCGGTGTGTCATGCAAGAATGCATCATAAACACATGCCCTCAACTATCATCATGGAACCTCATGTAATATGTATATCATGCTCATAAATTTATGCACTTCATCGTAGTATGCCACATCAACTCATAATGCATGTACTTACACATTCAATTTCACATTTCATAATTAATTTCTAAAGTCATATAAACGGTTTCATCCTATCACATGTATTCACACATCATCATAGCATCAACATAACAAGATCACATCATCATAACTCATATATCATCACATCATGCATATCAACATATCATACTTGCATTATCAATCACAAAGCAATAAAAGATCTCTTAATGTCTTATGCTTTGACCCTTAAGGTTCTTAACTCACAATCTAAGTTATAAATCATCACAACTTAAGCTCTCGGGTACCTATAGGCTCATATCTAAGTATTCCTCACTCAATTCTATGATCATAAACAATTCTAAATCTCAAGAATGCAGAATCTAAAATTCTAACTTTACGGGTACCTAGGAGTCACAACAATGACCCTTTCTAAGTCTGGTTTGCTCCTAAGGCATTAAGATCAAGTCCTAAACCAATTATGAGTCATTCCTACACATTTAAACTAATTTAAATCCATGATTACCATTTCTAAACCTTGCTGGAAAGAATCCAAAAAATTCAAACATCAAGGGATCTAAAACTCTCAAATTAATTCTTTTCTAGTTACTAACTTCTCTTATCTTTCACATATGAGTTTTAACATTAATTATACTCAAACTTAATCATATTATCATCATCAAACAACACATACAGTGGCCATAGAATAGCAAGGCAGAATCGAAACCAAGTCTTCATACAAAGGCATCAAACTCAATTTCTAAAACACATAAAATACTAGTTTCTCTTGGAACCTTTTCAAGACTTTCAAAACTCATTTATAAATACTTTTATCATCTAAAATCCTCAAAATATTTGCAAGGGCAGTAGCTAAATCAAATTTATCTCAAGAGGTCCTAAATTCATAAAACTTGGTTCTATACATTTCTTATACTCATAAAAGCATAGAAAAATTATAAAACATAGTTTTCAATACTTGTAACACATAAAACTCCTTAGGGACGAAATCTTAAGCTAAAGAAATAAATATTTTCAAACCTTTGTTTGAGACAACAATGGGCAAGTCTTTGAGCTCTAGGTTCATTTAAGTGATGACATAAAAATAAGCATGCTCATGCACTAGTTTTAGTTTTCATTAGAAAGCAAAGTGAGAGTATAAAATAAACATGAGATGCATCTTATTATTATCTTTGGTATATTAAGTGAGGACTTGAAATATAAACATGATAATGAAAAGCTTGAAACATAAACATGATGATGCAAATTCATTTATTATCTTGATACTTAGTGATAGCAAGAAAAATAAATATGATGTGTAAGGCATAAACATAAACATGGATGCAATATTCATTTTAATCTCATGTAGAGCTCTTACAAGACTTTAGAGATACAACCCAACACTTATCTTATCACAAAGAGAGCTTTAGAGTTCTTGAACCAAGTTCTCAAAGGAACTATGTGGTTCTTGAACATCATCATCAAGCACAAAGAAACAAGATTTAAAGGAAAGTAAAACTTTAAGAGAGTAAGAACCAAAACAACATTCTTTCATGACATAAAATAGAAATAGAGATACTTTAAAAATTTTAACAAAACCTTTGAAGAAAAACTATGGAGGCCGAAATCATAGAGAACAAGAAAGGAAAGAAAAACCAAAACTTTACTAGATCAAGAACAAAACTAAAGCTTTAGAGGTTCCTTTTGAGATGAACACAAGGTCATCATCTAGGAACTCTCATCATCAAGCTATCATGTTCACATAATCAAGGCCAAGAGGTTGAAATAAAAAAGAAAAGGAAAGCAAAGCAAAGCTCAAAAAGAAACCAAGAGAAATCTAGAGAAAACACATTTTTGAGTAAAAACAAAGTTTGAAAGCAACTCCCTACCAAATATGAATACAAAAGCTTGGTCTTGAGGATGAAAATAAGAAGAGTAACTCCCCCTAAAGTGGAGATGTGGCTTCGGCCTTGACAGAAAGAAAGGAAAGGAGATGTGTTCTTGGTGAGCTTGTGTTTAAGGTCAAGTGTTTGAGAGGTTTGATGATGATTCAAGGTTATGAGGTGGTGTTTAAAGGTTATGAGATGATGATGTGATGAGAGGATGAATAAGATGAAGATGAAGAGGAAAGGAAACTCTCTTGAGACTTTGAGAGAAAAAGAAAAGAAACTCACAAAGGCTAAAAACACTCAAACTTACCAAATGAAACAAAAGTATCACAAGTTCTTCCTAGGCACCTATTTATAGAAAATGAAACAATGAAGGCTCACTCAAAGGAGGTCATGGTTGTGAGGTTTTGGGAGGCAAGGGGAGAGAAAAATATCTCTTACACAATGCTATTCAAGCATGGTTTTGAAGTATGAAAGTTATGATACAAAGCATGACTTCAAGTATGGTAATTTCCCTTTGTTTGAATTTAAAATAACCCTTCTAGAAGGCAAGGAGGGCTGGCTGAATTTGAGCCACAAAAATGAGAGAAAAAGTCTTCTAGAAGTGGTCATATGAAGCATGGATGAAGGCATGGTGTTTGTATGACAAAGTATGGTTTATGGTGAGGTGGAAACATGGTTCTTTGAGTGTAAAAATTTGAGCATGTGACGGAAATTGAGAGGGTATGTTTCGGCCAGACCTGGACAGCAAGGAGGGAGGAAAAATCTTCCATGTAATTGTGTGTTAATGATAGGTTTAAGTGTAGGTTAGCTTAGGTACAAGGTTAGGAATTGTTAAGCGTAAGTTTAGGTAACTAAGAATGAGGTTTAGGAATATTTATGACAAGGTTAGGAGTGCTCATATATCATTAGAGAATTTAAAATTCATTTGTGAATAAACAATTGAAAATACAATTCCATGATTTAAGGAATTGGAGAGAGAATTTACTATTGAAGATTTCATGACTAGGAAATCTTGAATTTAAAATAAGATTTGAGTTGAAATTAAGCATTATTAAGTTCTAATCAACTTTAATAAATTATTTTGATTCAAGATTAATTATGAAAATTAATTAATCTTCGATTAGAGCCTAATATTGCTTAGGTTTGCTTAATCACGCGATTAAGCTCAAAAACACAAAACTAAGGGTAAAATCGTAATTTTGTACTAATTTCGCCCGGGACCTCCGGGACCAAAACTAAAGTCACAAAATACATAAAAACGTCTTTTAAAACCATCTGGAGAAGTTTCGGGTTCATCCGGCATTTGCAAAAGGGTAAAACACCACAGGGGTATTTTGGTCATTTTGACCCGAAAACTCGAAAAACGGGATTTTCGATCCCGAAAAGGTACAGAAGCCAACTAATCCCCTTCCAACATTGAGTTTGCCCTTCAAGTACTGTCGGATCGACTTTCCTCGAATTCTGGGCTGAAAATGACCTCAGGGACATTTTGATCATTTTCACTCTAACAGAAAATTGGGGCGTTACAAGGACATCTGGGTTTATTCCATCACTGGGTTAAAAAGGGGACTAGGGGATAACAGTATCATATGCATGTTGAGTGATGGGTTGTAGTATTGTGCATTATATGACGATTACTTACGTGATCTATCTTGTGTGGAGGTGGTCCAATTGATAAATAAAGCATCGCATCCTTCCATACTTATTGGCTGCTCATTTTGGACATCAAATGCTTTGTGTCTCTCAGCTAGGATTGTACGATGCATCATGTTTATGGAGAAGCGACCATGCAGCAGATTTTCTTACTAAACTTGAGGCCACCTTTGGGGATGATCACATGTGGCAGGAGCCTCCATGCGAGCTTGAGTTCATTTTGCTAGTTGATGTAGCTGGTGTTACACTTGAGGAAGTAAAGTAAGCCCCTCTACCGCTTGGCCATTTATGCTTGTGGTATAATGTAGCAATAAATGTATTTATTACATACTTATTTGAAATATATATATATATATACCCAATGACCTAGTGCCTTAGTCGAGCCAATTAACCATTCAGTTCTAAAAACTATAACTAAGATAATCTTGCTTTTTGTTTTTACTTTTCTCCTCTTGCTTACGTATCACAAAAAAAAGATGAAAAAAAATTACTAAATAGTTTTTCTTTTTAAAAAACCAAAATCTATTTCAAAAACACTTCCCAAGTAAAGAACTCTAGTTTAGTAGAACAAACAAGTTTACGTGTGGCCTTACCTCATCCTTTACCCAATTCAATGAAACAATACTACTTCGTTAGTATAGAATTATTCTTCACAACGTTCAGAAGATTTTGTTTTTAATTGACGAGTGTTGTTACATTTGTTTAATAATTAATCTAATAATTCTTTAACTTAAAATTCTCACTTACAATACTGAGTATCGACTCTTTTTCAAGGCCTAAGAAAAATCAATATTGACGGTTTGCGTTCGTGCATATCTACCCTTGGAATTTTTCTGGATTTCACCAATGAATAAAAGTCTATCAAAGAAGCAAATCCAAATCCGTTACCGAAGAAAAAAAGCAAAAACCAAAATAAGGACTTATTAACTTTTCTATTTGCAAAGTTGGATACGGCAAGCAAACTTTTCTATATGAAACCCTCGTACAATTATATCTGAACCAGAGCAAAACCATAGCTTTTCACGTACTTGTGAGCAGGCAAACATCAGTAATCTATAAGCGCAGCGTTTCCATGGCAAAAACAACTCACTTAGCTGTTGTTTCAAGTCCTGGTTATAGCCACCTAGTTCCAATAGCTGAGTTCTCCAAGCGACTTGTAGAGCTGCACCCAAATTTCCATGTCACCTGCATCATTCCCTCACTTGGGCCACCCCCAGATTCCTCCAAAGCCTACCTTGAAACCCTACCTTCAAACATAGACTCCATCTTTCTTCCACCAATTAACAAAGAAGACTTGCCCCAAGGAGCATATATTGGAATCTTAATCCAACTCACTGTGACTCTCTCTCTGCCATCAATACACGAGGCCCTGAAATCCTTGACCTCGAAAGAACCATTGACTGCATTGATTTCCGACGTTTTTGCTTTTCAAGCACTGGATTTTGCAAAGGAGTTCGACATCTTGTCCTACATTTACTACCCTAGTGCAGCCATGTCACTGTCACTGTGTCTACATATGCCAAAATTGGATGAGGAAGTTTCAGGTGAGTACAAAGATCTAACAGAACCTATACAGTTACCAGGCTGTGTACCACTCCTGGGGAGCGATCTCCCTGCCCCAACCCAAAACCGATCAAGTGAGGCTTACAAACTTTTTCTGGAACGTGCCAAAGGAACGAGCATAGCGGATGGAATCATAATCAACAGCTCCTTAGAAATGGAATCAGGTACTATAAAAGCATTGGCTGAGGAGGGAGAAAAACGAAACATCAGCATTTATCCTGTTGGACCCATTATACAAAAAGGGTCAAGCAATGAGATTGATGGACCAGGATTAGAGTGTTTAAGATGGTTGGACAACCAGCCATCTGGTTCTGTGTTGTATGTTTCTTTTGGAAGTGGTGGAACACTCTCTCAAAACCAAATCAACGAGCTAGCTTTGGGTTTGGAATTGAGCGGTCAAAGGTTCTTGTGGGTTTTGAGAGCACCAAGCGATTCTGCTGGTTCTGCTTACCTAGGTGCTGCAAATGAGGACCCTTTGCAGTTCCTACCAAGGGGATTTTTGGAAAGAACTAAAGAGCAAGGTTTGGTTGTGCCATCATGGGCACCCCAGATTCAAGTCCTTAGTCACAAATCAGTTGGTGGTTTCCTATGCCATTGTGGTTGGAACTCGATTTTGGAAAGTGTGCAAGAGGGAGTGCCACTAGTAACATGGCCACTCTTTGCGGAGCAGAGGATGAATGCAGTGATGTTAGCTGATGGCCTTAAAGTGGCAATCAGGCCGAAAGTAAGAGAGGATGGCCTAGTGGAAAAGGAGGAAATTGCCATGGTGATAAAGAGTCTAATGGATGGGGAAGAAGGTAAAGGACTGCGCAAAAGGATGAAGGATTTAAAAACTGCTGCTGCTAATGCAATAAAAAGAAGCGGTTCTTCAACACAGACCCTGTCGCAGTTGGCTAGAAATTGGGAAAATTTGGGTGGGATTTTTGGTGACTAAACTTTCTGTAATTCTTTTAATTTGGTTCGTTCTCCTTAGTTTTCTTTTGTGTCTGTTCTTCTTAATATTTGTATTTCCCAGGGTGAAGTTGGCCAAGTGGCTATTAAATAATCTCAAAGAAGTTTAACAAAGTAAGAAATAATAATAATAAAAAGGATCAAAAAATAGTCTCTACCAATTGTTGCGTCTTTGACACTTAAACAAGTCAAATTTGTTTTCCAGTTGAATTGTTCCCAGCGAGGTTTCTCATTTTGTTTCATTTCTTTGTTATATCGTTGCTTTATCATTCATGTTGGTCCTCAAGGATTTAGCGGCATTTATCAAAGGAATTATCGTGTTATTTGAAGCATTTTCTAATAGGTAATTATCTATTTATATTGTAAAATTATATTGTTTGTAGGATTTTAGAAATCAATATAAAAATATGATAGGTTAAACACTTTTGATTCAAAATCTCAATTTGAGAAAGAGAACCACTTCCTCTGGAATAATTAAGATCAAGTCTGTGTAAAGTGTTTAAAACTTCTCGACAAAGAAATGAGAAAATGAAGTTAAAGTTTCAAAATGAGAGCAGAAATACATGAATAAAAAGGAGATACATGAAGTAAATTTTGACAACAAAGAACAAAGTAAATTATCTAAAAGAAAATGAAACAATTCACTCGTAAACTAAAGTTTATTGCTCCATTATGGGTTGAGTGACTCAGAGACTGAAACTTGGTGTGTGAGAATGTCAAATTGAATGTCTTACAATTGAGTCCCAGACTCTTATTTATAGACAAATTCCAACCGAAAATTTCATTATTTGGCTACAAATCCTTTGTTCTAATTGGTTGAACGTGCTTGCTTCTCCTCTTGCTTGTTCTGCAAGAACCCATGATCTCTTATCAAATATATTTATATTTTCAAGGGATATTTTATCTTCTTTCACTCATTAAGGATTTTCAACTCTCTATACTTCATTTAACCTTGTGACACTACTTCCGTGAATATTAACTCATATCTCGACACTGCTATCATTCCTTATATCTCTTCCTCTTTTGAACAGCTTCTTCTGTCCTTCAACATCTTTCTCAGAACACCAACACTTTTGCCACATCATCAAGGCTTTAATGGCACTTTATGTCAATTTACTTTCTATTATCATTAGTTGTAGGAACTATTGGATTTATGCGGAAGCGATTTAAGGATCTAGTACATCAGTATGCTTATCGAATCATCATTGTTTCATAAACACACAAGGAATATTACCTCTCGGAGTGTGGATCTTTGATGATCTCCCTCGCCTTAGAATCCTTGTGTCACCGCACGATTGATCTCCTTATAGTCGGTTGACGGCAGACCTTCCAGACTATGTCTCAAGGGGGAAGGAGAATAGTGTGTTGGCATTTTCTCTCAATCAGGAGATGACCTTGCCTCTACCTCTGTGACTACTCTCTTCTTATGGAGAGGGTTAAGTGTAGTATATATATGGGTTCCTAGAAAACCTAACCCTTAGATGTAACGGGCTCTAGGTTTCTTGGGCTCTTCTTACACACTAGGCCCTATTAGGCTTTAGTGAAAGAGCAAAAACCCAACAATCTCCCACTTGCTCTTGAGTACAAACTTGAGCTTAAAGCCCAAGACCATGTAACTCACTAGTCATCATCAATTGAAATTTCCCCATCCCTTATCTTGAGCTAGCTTGGGGATCTACCAGCTGTTATTAATCAAGGCTCATGATAATCAACAAATGATTATCTAATTCGGTGCTACTCCACTAAAAGCCCGAACTTGAACTCCAAGATTAATAACATATATAACATGTATATGCATCACCCCTTTGTAGAACGTCTATAATTGATTGACTAGTTTTCTATTACCCAATCAATTATTTATTCCTTTAACTATAATAGTTTCTCTAATGGATTACATGCACTGGCCAGTGTCTTCAATATCCAAGTACCGAAACATATCAAGGGGACATTTCTTACAAATTTCATATTGTTTATCTCATAAATACCGATAATCAAACAATCTCACTCCCAAAATACTGAGTTATTGGCCGTCAATAGATCGCACCTCACCCGTTGGTAAATCAAAGATTGAAAACTATTTGATTACCTATTTATAATAAACTCAGAATTAAGAGCAATCTTATAACTATAGTTATCTGGAGATTTGATACCTTATGACAGAAAAAACACCCTTAGTCAAATCTCTCCTTGATCCTTTCAATGTGAATGTTAATTCACACCAATATTTTACAATGATTCGGACAAAACCATTTCATAAAATATTGCAGCCTAAATGAAGTGCCCTACTTTATTTAACAGCTGTGAACTTGTTCATCAATTATGATAACCTATGATCATATCCTCCATGAACGTATCCATATGATCATATACTTCACAATTGATCCGGACCTTAGTGTTTGTAAATATTGTGCGGAATAAATGAATAATACCTCATTTATAACATTCAGAAAAATTACAATGTCATAATGTCTTGCTCAAAAAGCACAAAAAAACAAAGTGAAATAACAACTTCCTAAAGCTATAGCAAATCTAGAATCCTCCTAAGACTCATAGATGTTATATGCCTCTCGAACACACGTTCAGGCAAACTCTTAGTAAAAGGGTCAGCAAGGTTCTCGTCTGATGCTATCTTGACTACCACTGTATCTCCTCTTTCAATTATATCTCGGATCAAGTGGTACTTCCTTTCTATGTGCTTTTGTCTTTTGTGACACCTTGGTTCCTTGGACTGTGCTACTGCCCCACTGTTGTCACAGTAAAGTGTGATGGGATGACTAACACCTGGTATCACCTGAAGATCCGTTAGGAACTTCTTTAACCATGCGGCTTTCTTTGCAGCCGCAGAAACAGCTACATACTCAGCCTCTGTGGTAGAGTTAGCCACACATGATTGTTTGACACTCCTCCAACAAATGGCCCCGCCATTAAGAGTGAACACATACCCAGAGGTGGATTTTCTTGAGTCAATGTCTCCTTGGAAATCTGAGTCTGTGTAACCAATGGTTTCAATACTCCCACTAGAATAGACCAACATATAATCTCTCGTTCTCCTAAGGTACTTGAGTATATATTTAACCGCTATCCAGCGTTCCTCTCTAGGATTACATTGGTATCGACTTACTACTCCCATTGCATAGCAGATATCTGGTCTGGTGCACAGCATAGCATACATAAGGCTACCTACTACTGAAGCGTAAGGTATCCTACTCATGCGTTTTCTCTGCTCAGGAGTTTTAGGAGAATGCTCCTTAGAGAGATGAATCTCATGCCTGAAGGGTAAAATTCCCTTCTTGGAATTCTCCATGCTGAATCTGAAAAGTATTTTGTCGATGTAGTTAGCCTGGGATAATGCCAATACCCTATTCTTCCGATCTCATAAGAGTTTAATACCAAGAATATAATTGGCTTCCCTCAGGTCCTTCACATCAAAATGCTTGCTTAGCCAGGTCTTTATCCCTAACAATACCTCCGTATAATTTTCAATAAGGAGTATATCATCCACATAAAGTACCAGAAAAGATACTGCGTTACCTTGGATCCTTTTATACACACACGGCTCATCAGGACTTTTCTCAAAACCATAAGACTTAATGGCTTGATCAAACCTGATGTTCCATGATTTGGACACTTGCTTAAGTCCATAAATGGACATTTGCAACTTACATACCATGTTTTCTTGCACTTTGGCTATGAACCCTTTTGGTTGCTGCATATAATATCCTCTTCCAAATTTCCATTTAGAAAAGCAGTTTTGACATCCATTTGCCAAATCTCATAATCAAGATTTGCTGCAACAGCTAAGAGAATCCGAATGGACTTGAGCATGGCAATGGGCGAAAAGGTTTCTTCATAATCCACAACTTTTATTTGGGTGTACCCTTTCGCCACCAATCTAGCTTTGAAGGTTTCAACCTTCCCGTCCGATCCTCTCTTTCTCTTGTAGATCCATTTACACCCAATGGGTCTTACCCCTTTTGGTGCATCTACAAGAGACCAAACTGAGTTGGAATACAAAGAATCCATTTCTCGATTCATAGCCTCAAGCCATTCCTGAGCATCAACATCTCCTAGTGCCTCGTCATAACTCGTGGGATCATCATCTTCTTCAATGATGACATCCTGAGGCAATTTGCCCAACAAGAGAAATCTTGCGGGTTTACGAATCAACTCCCACTATGACTTTGCCGCACTTGTTGTTGTGCATCTACAAGGGGATTCAAGTTTGGTGGGTTAACAATTTCTAGATGAGGACTCTCATTAAGTGAATTAACCAATTCATGATTTTGTTGTTCTTCCACAAGCGGTAACTACATCTCTACAGGTTCCACTTGTTGATCATCATGCTGAACTTCTGGTTCTATTTCTGGTTCCTGTGTGTGTTCAACAACAGGTATATTTTCCCCTCTTTGAACAACCACAGGAACAAAAGCTGGAACCGCTTGAGGTTGAGGTGAAACTTGATCTGAGACTAGCTCATCAAGAATAACCTTACTCCTTGGCTTATAATTTGCCATGTAGTCCTTCTCTAAGAAAGTCACGTGTGTGCTCACTATGACCTTCTTTTCTTTCGGACTATAAAACAACCAACCTCTGGTTCCTTTAGGATAGCCTATAAACATGCATACTTTTGTACGCGAGTCCATCTTATTTGGCTTCTGTTGTAAGACATGTGCCGGAGCACCCCAAATTCGAATATGATTCAAGGAGGGCTTACACCCTTTTCATAATTCTATTGGTGTCTTTGAAACCGTTTTGGATGGAGCTAAGTTCAATAGGTACATAGCAGTTTCTAAGGCATACCCCAGAATGAATCAGAAAGAGATGAATAACTGAGCATAGATCTTGCCATTTCTAAAAGGGTTCTATTTCTCCTTTCAACAACTCCATTCTGCTAGGGTGTCCCTGGAGAAGATAATTGTGAAACTATCCCCTCTTTAGTCAGGTAGGACCTGAACTTTCTAGATAGGTATTCATCTCCTCGGTCAGACCGAAGAGTCTTAATTTGAACACCAAGATGCTTTTCTGCCTCAGCCTTGAACTCTTGAAATTTTTCAAAAGCTTCAGACTTGTGACACATTAGGTACACATGTCCAAATCTAGAGTAATCATCAGTAAATGTGATAAAATACTCATACCCGCCTTTGGCCTGGACATTCATTGGTCCACATACATTAGTATGTACCAATTCCAGCTGAAGTGTGGCATGATTTCCCTTGGCCTTGAAAGACCTTTTAGTCATTTTACCCTCTAAACAAGATTCACAAACTGGTATCGGTTCAAAGTTCAGGGATTTTAAAATCACACTATTGACCTAACCTTGTATCCTGTTAGAGTTAATATGACCCAATCTTAAATGCCAAAGATAAGTTTCATTGGAAACTTTTCTTTTCTTTGATGAATGAACATGCTCAACATCTCCTAATTCAACATGATTAACTTCACAGGGCACAGGACTAAGGAAATAAAGACCATTCATTAAACATTATGCCGGAACAAATAAAAGAAGATGAACTTCTTATTGAAATTGAGGAATTAAACTGAACTGTCAAACCATGTTTAACTAAACAACAAATAGAAATTAAATTCCTCTTAAAATCCGGAATAAATAAACATTCTTCTAAAACTAAAGTTCTGCAATTATCAAAAGATAAAACAACTTGTCCCACTGCTAGTGTAGACACAAGCTCCCCATTTCCAAGCTTCAAAATTCTTTGTCCTCCACTTATAGGCAAGCTATGTTTGAACCACTGCAAAGAGTAACAAACATGGTTAGTGGCTCCTAAATCAATGATCCATTTATCATTGTAATTCTCCACTAAACAAGCCTCAATCACATGTAAATTACCCATACCTGGTTTATTCATAAGTGGGCAATTTTTCTTCCAATGCCCCTTTTGTCCGCATTTGAAGCACTTGCCTTTTGGCTGCTTCATTGCAACTGGTTTGGCAACTGGAACACTTGCTTCATTTCCCTTAGGTTTCACAGAACTCTCACCAGCAAAAAATGCACTGCCCTGCTTGACTAGAGACTGTTCAGCACTCTCAAGCTCGTGCATCAGCTGAGTAAGGTCAAGATTCATCTTATTCATATTATAATTCATCTTGAACTGATTGAAGTATTCAGGCAGTGATTGCAAGAGAAGGTCAACTTTTACTTCTTGTTCAAATCTGACCCCATGGTCTTCAGCCTTCTTGAAGTTTGTTATCATTGTTAGACAATGATCCCGCACACTTCCTCCAGACATCACTGTCTTGGTGACTGCATTTAGCGCATTCTGCCTAGCAAAGCTGCTAGACGTAGCAAACATGCTATCAAGAGTCTGGAGCATCTTTGCTCCACTCTCAATCATGCTCACTTGCTCCTGAAGGTGACTGGCGAGACTGGCTAAAATATAGCAGTGGACTGCCACATTTGCCTTCTCCAACCTTCCCTTCTCCTGCTGAAGACATGTCTTTGTTGCCTCAGGCGCATCTTCAGCAGGCTGCATTGGCATAGGGGTAGTCAGAATAAAGTTGAGCTTTTCATATTGAAGAACAATATCCAAATTAGTTTTCCATTGTTTGTAGTTTGTACCATCCATAGGTTTTTGACTCAAGATAGTAGTTAAAGGATTGAATGAAGACATTTTTCTAAAAACAAGGAAAAAAAAAACGCACTACTTACAAACTAGAATAACTATAAACAGATATTGTGCTAGTAGATTCTGATAACTACTACTTGTTTATAGTTTAACAATCTATTAGTTATCTTTACAAGGCTTACGATGGGCAAGATACTTGTAAAACTAATATTGTTATTTTGGGCCTTCAATTCCATTGCCAGAGCCTCGATGGGAGGGTTAACAACTTTACCAAAGTTGAATGTATTTAACCATTGTTTACTTTCAAAATTCTCTTTAGTGTCTAAGTGTTACCGACGATGGGCCGTACAAAACTTTACTAAAATTTTGAAAATATTAAGGTTTAATATAGTGAAATCTGATTATCCTTATCCAATGGGGCTTCAGCGATAACCTTTTCACTAATAAACCCACAATTGGAGCCCGTAGGTTTTTAAATTAATTACTTAATAAAAAACCTTCACCCATTCAATATTTTAAAATTTAGAATTTTCCAATTTCCAAGAATTGTTTAAATTCGAGTATTCTTTGTTTAATTTCAAAAACTATGTAAGCACTCGCAAGCCGATGAACGTGCAAGCTTAGCTTATCGGAATTTTAAAATCATTAAGGTCCTAAAATCCTATCATGATAGGCAGCGTGTGCTCCACACAATCATGATACATGATTGTGGTATGCAGCGTGTGTTAACATATGACCATTTTAGAAAACCCACAAATTACTCGCAATGTAAACAATTCTCTTAGGAAATAATTTGGATTATTTGTCTTGATTTTAATTATTCAAAATTAATTAATTCAATCATTAATCTAGATTTTTAACAAAAATAATAATAATTTTAATTACTTTTTGAGAATAATTTTGAATCAAAATAATCCTATAATAACTATCATACTAGTCGCGGAATGACAAAATAGCTATTATGCTCATGAAATTTTCAAGTTATGCAGCAATATGGCACCACCTATTCTATATGACATGTTATCACAATAAGCATGTTATCTATCATATAATTCATCCATTCATAAAATAAAGCAATTTAAATAAAATAGACTTTAATCCATGGTTTCCTAGAGAAAAATAAAATAAAATAAAATAACCAAAAAATGTTCCAGTCCTTCTTGTCCTTCCTTTTAGTCCATAGGTATTTATCTCAAGCCCTTTTATGGTAACCATGGGTCCATAAGCCCAAAATACCAAATTTTGGCAAGAAAACCTAAGACAACTTCAAGGAACCTTAACAGTTTCGTCCACTGCGCCATCACCCGAACTCGGATCAGCACAAAATTTTAGGGTTAGGACCACTATGAAGAGGCGAAACCAACGCCACTGGAATCACCCAATTTGGATGTCTCACGCGCCATCACGCTCTCCATCTTCACAGGCACGTGGAAACCACTCTCATAAACTTCTGGAGGCGCGTGGTGGCGCGTGTAGGCTCCGCTGGCCTCGGTTCACATCATTTTGTTCGTCTTTCCGTCCTCTTTCCAACAATATATGATACGTCCAATTCCGAGATCCAGAGGTCCACAAACATGTCCAAACAGTGACGAACGTCCTTCTTTTTGCATCTTCTTGATCTTCTTTTATTACAACTTTTGTATAACATCAAAAAAAATATATATATATACAAGAATTGAAATAAAAAAAAATCAAGGAGGAAACCTAATCATATGGGATTAGCCTCCTTGTTACAACCCAAGAAAATACATTCAAATCTCTACCATGGATTAAAGTTGAAAACCAAATAAAGCATTGATTTTTTATGAAAAGAATTATAAAGATAAACATACAACACATATGATCAACAAATATAGAATCCTAGGTGCCATATTTCACGAAGCAAACTAATTACATGAATAATGAAACTAGATTCACATACCAATGTACATTCACGCTCTGATACCAATTGTAGGAACTATTGGATTTATGCGGAAGAGATTTAAGGACCTAGTACATTAGTATGCTTATCGAATCATCATTGTTTCATAAACACACAAGGAATATTACCTCTCGTAGTGCGGATCTTTGATGATCTCCCTCGCCTTAGAATCCTTGTGTCACCGCACGATTGATCTCCTTATAGTTGGTTGATGGCAGACCTTCCAGACTATGTCTCAAGGGGGAAGGAGAATAGTGTGTGGGCACTTTCTCTCAATCAGGAGATGACCTTGCCTCTACCTCTGTGACTACTCTCTTCTTATGGAGAGGGTTAAGTGTAGTATATATATGGGTTCCTAGAAAATCTAACCCTTAGATGTAACGGGCTCTAGGTTTCTTGGATTCTTCTTACACACTAGGCCCTATTAGGCTTTAGTGAAAAAACAAACACCCAACATTAGTTTCATTTTTTAAACTTAAAAAGACATTCCACTTTCCTTCCAAAAATTTTGTCAACTGCATGATCTTGCCAACTAATTTGAATGATAAAGGGGTTCTCGATTCCCCCCATGCTTAACCTATAAATTCTTTCTTCTACTTCCTTTCTCCACTTTCTACAACTACTCAACCTTTGCACCTCCAGCCCTCTCATCTTCTTGTTATCTTCACAGTTTACTTCATATCATATTCCCTTACACTTTTCCTCATACACTTACCTTCTTTCTTCCCCATTCTCACTTCATTTACTCTTTTTCTAGAATGGCAAGAAAATCCCAAACTAGTTCATCCTCTTTCAACTCTCCACTTGTGTTTTCCCTCACTACAAAACTAGACTCCATTCTTAACGTCGCAGCCATTAACAAAATACACATTCTCTTTTAACTCCAAAATCATACTATTGGTTGTCTGGGTCCTATTTGCTCCATTACTAGGTCCAAACCATATGAGTCTCTCCATCCTAATAACCTTTGTGTTGATTGTGCTAACTTCAAAGTCAAAGATAACACTGAGACTCCTATTATCTTTAGAGAAACTATCCCTGTCAATTATTTTTGATAATATACTATTTAGGGCACACCCTTCTAAATCCTACACCAAAATACATTGCTTGGTTAGACAAGGTAGAAGCTTCCAGCACCTTTTTAAAAAAAGCAAGAGGCATTTTTTACTTAATCCATCTAAGTCAAGCCAGCTTAAAATATTACCCTTCTGGCTTTAGGCTTCTTCATACTTTTGGAACAAAAGCACTAACAACTTCTTTTTCAATATGGAATGGCTAGTCCTTCCATTTATGATCTCTGTGTTCTAGCCAAACTAAGACCCAATGGCGACATTTTTTATGCCACCCGCAAACCTCATCATACCTATGATGGGTTGCATTCATGCACTTCTTTTCCTATGTAACTTTAGGCATGTTGCATCATTTTGTATACTAGAATAATTGACTTTTTGTTGATTTATATTTAATCCCTATTGTGCATCATTGAGTAAAATCTTGATTAAGTGCATAGAAGCTTTCTATGCTTTTGATCTTCTTTTGTGAGTGTTATTTTCTTGTAGAGACTTCCAATATTGATGTATGAAAACCATAGAGGTGCATGGGACTTGTAGCAGTGTTCAACTTTGGAGAATTTGGGGAGTTAAATAGAAGAGTTCTAGAACTCATCTGAGCACATTTGCAAGAAGTATTGCAATATAAATTCATATCTCTCTCTAGAAAGATCATATTGAGACATATAAGTTCTCTATCATTTTCATGTTCAACTTAAAATCCAGTTCTGAAAGCCTCCTAGTGAAAATAGAGTTGCAAGATTAAAGATTGCTGATGTTTTAATGTTGTCCAACTTGACCTCCTGTTCATATTTTACCAATATTTGTTGCTGAAGATGTCCAATAAAGGTGATGCTTTCAACGTTGGAAAGTTTACTTCAAGGGCTACAACTTTTATTTCTAGGTGCAAGAGCTAATTCAAAGGTTTTGGAGCTCAGAACGAGCTTGGAAGTGTGCTGAGTGGTGCTACATGAGTACCAAAGAGCAAAAATGACTCAATTTGCTATAACGGTCTCCCATGACAACATCAATTCATAAAACAACATTTATTTATTATTTTGGGGCCCTATTTTGACACTATGATGATATATTATATATACCCATTTAGCCTAGGTTAATGGGGACATCTTCTATACTTGTTTTTGGGTTGCCTCCACTTTGTCTTTGTCTTTTCTCTCTCTACCTTCTATGTACTCTCTCTATAGGATTTTTGGTGATTTCAATCTCTATTTTGATACCTGTTTGGGAATTTGATTACACTTTTCAATACTTTTGCTATAATCCTCCACCCATGGAGGAATAGTTTCTTTACCTAGTGCAAGAATTTCAAAGGATCTAAGGATTATGTTTTGAGACTCTCATTGTTTTAATGAAATTTATGATTTAGCTTTCCAATCTTTCTTCTTCCCCCTATCTTATATTTTTGTGTTGATATAACTACATTTTTTAGAGCCAGTTTTGATTATTTGTGTGTCTAAAATTGTGAAAGTCATGGATGGTTAAGGTTCCAACTGGGCATAATTTAACTGATAGTTTAAAATATATGTTTAATTGGTAAGAGAATTGGGATTAATTCTTATAAGAATTAGGTTATTGTGATTGGTATTTAAGTTAGCATAAGTGTTTAGAGATTGTCATTGTGAATTTTAGCTGTTCATGTTAGTCAAACCCTTAGTCAATTGTGCAACTGTATAGTTGCCAAGCATAATTACGTCACTGATTATGTGATTGTGAATTAGTGAAAATAACTGCCTTCATGAATTATTCTTTTGAGTTAGTGATAACATAATCCAAGATCTACAGGAACTCCTTGTGTAGATAATTTATTTAATTGATTTTTCTTCCAATATTTCGTTAATTTCTAGCAAACAAACCTTCTAATTTCTAATTAACTAGTAACACTTCCTTTTAAGACAAATTGTGTTATGTCATTTACTACAATTTTTGTGCAATTTGTCACTTTATAAATTTTAACTTGTTTGCAAGTCGCAATAGCTTGCCTCAAATTTTGGCACCATTGCTAAGGAAGTGGTGCTAGTTAATTTTCATAAATAACTTTTTTTCAATTTTTCTATTTCCTTTTTATTTTTTATGTTTATTATTTTCTTCTTAAACTTGATTTTTCATGCTTAGTAACACATCTTGTAATTCCTAGCCATATGATTCTTACAATGTTGCAGATATCCTTATTGTTGATAATAATCCATATCGAAGAATGAGTGCCAATAGGATGAGATGAAGTACATATTGGAGTAATATGTCATGACAATCCATGTCAAAACCCACAGCAGAGATATGATACATACAGGGATATTGACGTTTGTTTCCGATGCACTTCAAGTGTTCAAACTTGATAGTATTTGTTTTAGTTTTTCATAAACGAAAAAAGGAAAAGAAAAGTCCAAGCATGATTAACCTCCCTTCCGGTGCACTTTTCAACCTACAAATGTAATTTAATAAAACTAAGTCAAAAGTTTCATAAAATGAGGTTGACCTTTCTTACGTGTTTTGCCTCGATATATGTGCCCTCAAAATTAACAAAAATAGGCCTAAAATGGTCTACAAGTGTTAGTCTAATTTTGTTAGAAAATTACTCGCTTGCCATAGCAAGGGGGACACTCGCCAAAGCAAGAGTTTGTGCATAGGGATTTGGGAATGTACAGCATTGGTCATCGTGGGGAGGTTTTGTAATATCTTAGTTTAAATAAAAATGTTAGAAACTTTTTTCAAACCAAAAAGAGTGCCAGTTACCCTTATCTGTCATTCCAGGTCCTGAATTTCATTAAATCTGGATCCTACATGCCTTTGGAGGACTATATAATAGAATCACTTTCTTAGGATTCAAAGTCCCGGAATTGTTCCCAAGAGGAAAACAAGTTAAACAACGATTTTTAATGAATTTTATGAAATCCTTAAACATTTCATTTTTAGTTCAGAAGTTTATAAAATCTTAAGAATTCTTGGATTTGAATTAAAACCCAAAATTTATATTTTGATTTGTTAAGATTTTAATTTTTCTAATATTTTATTCAAATTCAAATGAGAAGTATTTTCTTATTTACATTTATATTTTAAAGTTAAATAAGTGAGTATAGAGACAATCCAGCCCAATACACACCAACACCTGAATTATAGCACGAAAATATGAGGAAAAACTATTCTGGAGAGCGCTATAGTGTAAGGCGGTGCTAGTAAGAAAAATCATTGGCTTTGGTGAGCACTGCAGAACTCAAAATTTCAATAAAAAGCCTTATTTTGGGATTCAAAACACACTAACACCCCAAACATACCCTCAAACTCGAGAAACTTCATTCCTCTACCTCCTTTCACCCCAAAACTTAATTTTTTTTTCAATTTTCTTTAATTCTAACTTGAATTGCTTATCTTTGAAGCTTTAAGATATGTGATTATCTTGGTTTTGCTTTCTTTTCTCCATTTCCTTCTTGTTTTAGGGGAATTTTTAATGGTTCTTCAAAGGTTCAAGAAAGGAAGGTCCTCTAGTACAATAAGTGCATATTTGAGTTATTTGGAGGTTAATCTAGAATTCTACTGCTTCAATGGTAGATAAGGGTGCCATTCTTGCTTCCCAGAACTCTGGTGGTGCTGTTTTTGTGTCTACTACCACACCAAGTGAGTGGGTTTACATTTGTAACTTCTATGTGAATCATTATATCTATTTTCACATAAAACATGAGATTATATATGATTTTAGAGCTTCTTTTGTGAATTATTGAGATTTCTATGAAATACTGTGTTATGGACTATTGGTTTTTTAATAAGAAAATGTGTTTTCTTGAAAACCATGGGACATCCATTATTGAGGCTGAGTTTTTCTACAATTACCCTATGAATTGCATTATGTAGAGTTGATCCTATGATTATATGATTTTGGTACTGTATATTGTTATATAAAGAGAGATTTTGAACTCTAAGATAGGAGACTTCATGAATAATAGAGAAACGAATGAGATTTCTAGTTAAGCTGGCAGTTACTATAGAGAAACAAAGAATTTATCGTCACATTAGGGATGATGATACGTAACGCCTAGATGTGACTAAAGATTTAATATTTAGAGTTTTGTTACATCACAAACATTGTGCATAACCAAAGTAAACATTACTAGTTCTCTATTAGAGTACTGTTAGGTCGATTTATAGAAAGCTAAGATTTGATAACTTAATTATAATTATGAAATGCTTTGATACTTTATTACTATCATAATTATTCTAGCGTTGTATATCGTTTCTTGGTGCCTTGTGAAGAGGGTTCTAGGTGAGGACTCACTCACTAAGTTTTGGTTACAAAACTCACCCCTCTATTATTTCTCTTTTTTTTTTCTTTATAGATATAGCACCTGCTGTGGATACTTCCACACCATCTTCCTCCTAGCAGCATTTGATTTTAGTTGCTGAGCTTATCAGGTGATGTGTCTAGTATTTTGCTCTAGACGTGCTCCAGTGTAATGCAGGCAAGATCTCGGACTATAGAGCATGGTTACATTTTGCATAGTCTTGTATATTAGAATATTACTTTTGGACTATAGAATTTATACTTTTCATAGACACTTTGTATATAAAGGACTTTATGCATATTTTGTGATATTATAATAGCAGCCTTTGAATCAGACTAAGAGACTCCAATTTTATGAATATGATGTCAAGAGTAGGTGATTTGCATGTAGAAATAGAATTATTTTATGGATTTTCATAATTCCAATGTGTATATAGAGATGATACAGGTCACGAGACTTACGTGGAAAGGAGATTTCTCACGTTCCGATCATATGCCTAAGTCGAGTCATGACAGGTTCACTTGCTTTAGTGAGCCCCTCACTTTGGTAAGGGTTCCTCTTGCTACTTTCATAGTTTCCTTCTTTTGCTTCACCCTTGAGCCTCCATGCATCCAATTGTAACCCTATAAAACAAAGATTTCTTAATTAGAGATCTAATCATTCAAAGCAAATTGAGAATTCATTTTAGCATGTATTAGGGTGCATCTAGGCAAAAGTTCCAAATCTAACTGAAAAGGAATTTTGTGAAGATTTATGCAATTCAACAAGAAAATATTCATCATTTGTTCCAAACACACCAAGTAATTGGAATAGAATTGGACGTCAAATTTACACTTATCTATCGCCCCACACTTGGCTCTTTGCATGTCCTTACGTAGCACTCAAGGAAAAACATGGGGTACCTGAAAAGGAAACATGTTTGTTCACCTCAATTCTAAACAAGGAAAAGAAAATTATAATCTAATCCTAAAGGATTGGAAAAGGCCAAACAAAAGAAATGGAATTGAAAGGGTATATCCAAATTATTCAAGAGCAACAAGACTATTCATAATCCTAAGCATTCTTGGGCAAGCAAGACAAAAACTCACAAGTTGACAATTATCAACCAACAAATGGATCTTACTGTAAGCTCCAAAACCCTTCAGAAAGCACTAGAGCTATATGTTTTGAATGAAAACAAAACCAATTTAAAGAAAATACTTTGAAGAAAGAATAATGTCTACCTTAAATTTCTTGACAAAGCATAACAAGTATTTCCGAATTGCATAACATGGACTAGAGCAAGAATAATTTCACTTTACATGTGCAAACATGATTTATCTCATGTTAAGAGATTGAGCTTAATAGAAGTGAACATTATATCATGTAAAGTACGTATACATGCCTTACGGACTGAAGAAAATCAAATCAAGAATAAGAAACCAAGACATGAGTCTTCAAAAAGTAGTATGAGACACAAGAAAGTACGCTAAGAATGAAGATATCAATGCAAAATCTGAGTACAACGTGGTACACATTCTTCAATCATCATAATTGCAATTTGTTCATCATCATAAAGCTCATATTAAAGAATGGAAGACCAAATCTACATCAAGGAACTGATATGGCACGTCATAAAGCTCACTTCGTTGTGGAGTGTTGAACACTACAGGAAAAGAGAGGAAATTTGAATTTCAAATTTCAAATCACCAATAGTTTCAAAATTGCTATGTCATCTCTTTTGCCTATTTGGTCAACCACCTTAGCTTCTAGAAGGAGGAGTTTAGAAACTATGATCAGAAAGTGAAAATGTAGTTTATGAAGGAATATCAGAAGCCTCAACTATACAATGGCTTTTGCAACTAATGTGATAGACTGTCAACTTACTTTTCTAGACTAACTTTCCAAGACACAAATGGATGATCTGCACATGTCACTTGGAGAATTGATGAAAGGAAATGGTCATAAAGGAAAATCTCCATAAATGGAGATACTATGCTCAAAAGCTAATGAGAGGATTGAATACATAAGAGTATAAAGTTTGTGAAAATCCTTCCACACTTCCTGCAAGGTTCATCATACCGTGTAATTAGTTTCCTTGAAATGTAAAAATCTTCTTTCTATGTTTCTCAATGATTCATATACTTTTCCTTGAAAGAGATGTTAGAAAGGAGTCTCTTAAGTTTTCCCAGGTCTATTCATTGTATATTTGTAAGGAAAATTGAGTGTAGGTTAATTTGAATAATAACCCAAACACAAACCTTTGTATCCTTAATCCAGTAGTGATCAGTGTTACATAGCTTGGAGAGGTTAAGGTAAAACTACTTGCAACCTGATGGTAGAGGTGTTCTACTTATCATGATTCAGCTTGGAGAGGTTAGGAGAACTACTTGCAATGTGATGGTAGAGGCGTTATACTTATCACGGTTCAACTTGGAAAGGCTAGGAAGAATTGCTCAGGTCATAACAATAGGGGTTGTCTATTGTTCATAGGTTAGAGCTTAGGAAGTCTACTATAAAGACTATTTGGTTTTTTTCTTTCTCAAGTTGAGAAGAGGTTAATTAATCTCAAAAGATGTTGAGTATTGGGCGTAGGTAGGTTTGGCTAAAGCAGTATAAAAATAACTGTGTCGTATCTTCTTCTCCTTAGTCTCTTTTATTTTCATTGCTTTGTTTTGTTATTTCATATATGCTGAAAATTCTCTTTATCTGTTTGGTTATCAACGTCATACTTCAAAAACCTACTTTCTGAAATACCTAACTTTGCCTTCGCTGCATTTCAAGCAAAATGCTTGATAGTATATTGTTTAATATTTCAGCAAATTTCAAAAGGAGCAGAAGTAAAACAAAGCATGATTCAACTTCCCATCTCGTACACTTTTCTACCTACACTCACATGTGTTATGTATACTATGAAATTGTTAAAGGTAGTAACCATGAATGCTCACTCCTTAATTAGCCAACATTCCATAGGCTTGTTTTTCATCTCAATCACTATTAGTCAAAAGGGCTTTTATTGGGTTGTAATGGAGGCAAGGTCCCTAGGTGAGATAGTGAATGCAAGAGAAAAGGGTTAAATTATGCTACTCAAAAACTAGTTACTTCTTGAAACTTAAACAAAGTATATCAAATTTAAGAAAGTTGAAGGCATAAAAAAACACAAGTTAAATGTCTTCATAAAGTAACTTTGTAAACTATCAAAAAAATAAAATAAGTCCAAAAAGTTAATAAAACGGTTTTAATAACACACAAGGGATAAATAAGGCACACATAAGAGATTATATAAGTTTAAAGGATTAGAAGATCACACAAAAGATTTATACTGGTTTAGTCAACTTGCTCACTTGTCAAAAGTAGTAGAAAATTTGCACTATAAGTTTCATACGATGTAAAAAACTACACATCAAAATTTTACCGTACAGAGATGAAATATTGACCCTAGGTGAAATTAAAATTAATGAAAGGCCAAGATTAAAACTTACTTGACAATTTTTAATCTATGTCATCCATTTGCCTCAACATGATTGACTCACTTAAATTTAGTGAGCAAGTTGTTTTTTTAGTATTAAAATCATGCATCGAAATTTCACTAAATAGCTACATATTGTACCCAGGAAAACAGATATTGCTTGCAATTTAATTTTTGGTTTAGAGCTCTACTTCTAACCATTTCTAATCTTTATTCTATCTTTTCTCAGTCTCAGGCATTTCCTTATCCCAGTTCTAAAGTTTTGGTTGTCCTAACAGGCCCGCAAGATTACTATTCATATATTTTACTTTTCTACTCTTCCATTGAATCATTCTCATTGCAACCTAGTGTGTTCGAATACTCAAATTCAGGATGTTACGAAAACTTTATGATGAGTCAAAAAGCTGTGCACCTTAGGCAACAAAACATGTTTGGAGGAAGCGTTACAGAAGGACTTCGTGCACACATCGCTAGCTACCTTCAAATATGTGACACTTTCAAAATTAACAGAGCAAGTGATGATGCCATTAGATCACGATTATTTTGTTTCTCTTTTAGAGATAAGGCTACTTATTGGCTGCCATCACGGTCACCAAGGAGTATCTACTTGGGATTATCTTTGTACTGAACTTCTATGAATATATTTTCCTCATTCTAAGATTGTTAAATAGCAATCTAGTTTCTCTTGTTTTAGCAAAAATAAGGGATTCGTTATATCATGCTTGGAAGAACTTTAAGGAGTTACTAAGGACAAATCTTTTGTATTGGGATCAATTCCCAAAAAAGTTGCGGTAGACGCATTTATTGGTGGCAAATTAAACACGCAGACTCTATTGCAAGTAAGAGAGTCGATTAAGACCATGACATCTAACGAATATTAGATACTTGATATAGGAACAGAGGAATTCTCCATGCTAACTCTGTTGATGCCTGTCTAGTTCAAAACAAACTCTTGACCCAAGCGTTGATGACTATGACTCGATTGATGGTAGACCTTGGAAACCAAACGAAACCCATGCAATTAGCAGCCGTGCAAATCGTACTTTCGATTGAAAACAACAACTTAAATTCTAACAAAATATTTAGGTCGTGTCTTCCCTTAAATTAAGAGTCTTCTTAGAAATTGATTCAATCACCGACAATAAATTAAAACAACTAATTCAATAAACACTACAAGAAATTTAGTTTAAAACAACACTTATTTTTTGAAACATTTGAAAAGTGTTACTTTTTGTACATATAGACAACATTTTTTTTAAATGTGTTACCTTTGATATCTAAAAAATATTGTCTTCTCTACTCAAAATTATTGTCTTAAACAATTGGTCACACTTGCTATAGCAACACTGAAAAGTGATGCATTACTCCTCCCACATCATATAGTCTATTCTTAGTCTATTCTCCCACCTCAACAATCTCTCCCTCAAGTATGAGACCCAACCACTCTTTCCAGCACTTGCAGGCGAGATAGCCCAACAGGGAGAGATACAACCAATGGGCTAAGAGAGAGCACCACAATACCGGACCGGACGCCACATCTTGACCTAAAACCTTAAGGTAATGAGTCATGGGTCCCCCCACATTATATGCTACTCACTTAGTCCATTCTTAACTAATGCGAGACTTTACCTCCCACACTTAACCTCAACAATGTGATATAGCAACTCTTCAAAAAGTGATGCCTTAACTTAAAAAAGTGTAGTCTTTGCTATATCAAAAGTAACACATTTAAAAAAAGTGTCACCTAAGTGTGCATAAGCAATACTTTTTATGTATACCTAAAACTAAGCGTTCTTTTATGTATAAATTTCTTGTAGTGAAATTAAATCACTTGAAGCAATTCAATCAATCCTATTGTCCATTCTAAAGCACACCCGTTACTTGACAACAATATAATCAAACCAACAATAGCACAACAAATATTTCAAACAATTAGAGCCTTCAGCTCAATCATCATGCACTCCTAGTTTTCTTCTTCGATTGTATAACTCTGTTTTAGAAAATATTAGTATAACAAAATAACATAAACTATTGAGTGTACCTTCCTATTTCAACAGTAAACTACTATGAATGCTCCAAGCTGATATCTCTAAAACCAAAGAGAAAAAACCTTATGGGTTTATTTGATTGAGGGGTAAAAGTGGCATAAAAAAAATTACATAAATAAATTTTATGTATAAAATAATGCATAAAATTATCTCATTTATATAATTTTTATCTCAATTTTAACTCTCCAATTGAATATAAACCTAAGTCAACGTAACAAAACATTCTCAACTAACAGCTTAAAATAAAATATAAATACTAATTAGCAATAATAGCTTAAAATGTACCATGTAATTTTGGGTAAAAAGAAGTGGAATGGAATTTATATCCTTATCGCAATGGAACAATTTTTTTTTTTCCGGTTTGCATGGGATAAGCATTTTTGTATGCAAATAATTTGTTGTGGCTTGATTTCAAAATGTAGTAGCCTTACTCTATCCACTCGTCGCTCACTCTTGTCCACATGTTCGACATAGCCTTTCGCCTAACCTTTGTACGTGATGAAATCCTAGAAGAACAACCAAAGCTTTATTCTACTTACCAATCCAGTCTTCGGAGAGCCTAGTTTATTGGCTGAGAAAAATGAATCCACATGATTCGAAGGTAGTTTGCATTTTCATCCTCATTAATTTTCTTTTCGTCAACACTGCAGCTCAATATCTTCCATGCCCTCCAAAAACTACTACTTCACCTCCTCCTGCACCAAAGAAGCCTATTCAATGCTCCGAAAATATCCTCAAACTGGGCGTTTGTGGAAGTTGGCTGGGCTTGGTTACTGAGGTCATTGGGACTAAACCAAGTGACAAGTGTTGCACCCTAGTGAAAGGCCTTGCAGATCTTGAAGCGGCGTCGTGTTTGTGCATGGCTATTAAAGCCAATGTGCTGGGAATGGTCAAGCTCAAAGTGCCGGTTGCTGTTAGTTTACTTGTTAATGCATGTGGGAAGAAGGTTCCAGATGGATTTGTTTGTGCCTAGTAGTACTGTTAGTACGTTTGCATTTGCCATGATTGCTTTCATTTAACATAATAAAATGCAAATTACATCCTATTTGAGTACGTCAAAAGTGGAATTATGATCTCTGTATATATAAGAATAGTTGTTGGTTTACTTTCATTCTAGTAATTTCTTACATCATCATTACAAGAAATTGTCACGTGAACTAAACTTGGTTGTGGCCATTTTGGTCATGGCAATAGTGGCTATCTAATTAATTCTTTTGTACCATATTGGCTGGGAATTAATAATCATGGAATATAAGAACTGTTGTCTACGGCATTGATAGTTGTAAAATGAACACTGTTGCAGTTCTTCTCCAATCTTTAAAGTCCGCTACATGTTCTGATATGTCAAAGTAGCAACTCATGGATAAACTGTCTCACTCTCAAGCCATTAAAATGATGGATTAGATTATTCAAATTTCATGACACAACTCATTTAGATCCAAGGACATATTTATCTGAATTTTTAGGATGTGTATGTTTTACCTTTAAAAAATATATTATAAAGATTAAATTTTATATATAATCAAAAAAATTAAAAATAGAATATTTTAAGAGCTATATTTTTTAGCTTCTAAAAAAAATGAAACAGATTTTTTTTTTTGAGCCTTTCCATATTTTTTTGGTTTTCGAGATTCTGATTATATTTTAAAAAATTATTTAAATATATAAAAATTTTGTTTTTGAGAGAAAAAGAAAAGGGCTTGCTTGACAAAATCTTATCCAGACATGTATCTGACTCATATACACTACAGCAGAATTTATCTCTCTTGAAGCCCCCAATTACAGTCACAGGACATTGTCTCCGTCTTTTTAACACAGCAAAAATTTCTCTCTCGAACCCGAATGCAGAAAAGGGTCATTTTTTCATATGGACTTTAAATGATATGATTAAGAGAATATGGTGTTTTCAGGGAAATAAAATTTATATGGGGTTGGAAATAATTGTAGCATCAAATAATTCACTGTTAGTAAATTCCATGCAGTCTAAAATAACAATTTTTTATTTAAAGATATTCTCTACCAGAAAATTCAAAACCAATAAATTAATAATATTATATTATTAATTAATAAGTTAAAGAATTACCCAGTGACGGGTTCAATGTTGAATAAATTACTAATTTATTTTAATATTTTTTTATTAATAAGATACTCAATCTGTTTTAATACATCTGTTAAAAATCAAACAATACATATTAAAGCCAAAAAAATCTTAGTAAATATATGAAATTATATGAGTTATCAAAATTATTCATGTATTAAAAACAATTTTCTATGAATACTATACTTATTTTCTTTCCTAAAATTAAGTATAGTCATTATTACTCTTCTCATTATCAAGAGTATAAATAAAAGAAAAAAAATTAATGTTACATAGATAATATAAATAATTAACATATATTTTGAAAAACTAAAATGCCAAAAATGACAAATATATTGAAACAGATGGAGTTTTTGTTAGGAATTCCCTGCTAGCACAAATTAAATTCTAATAAAATAATAAATTATATGAAAAATAATGTTTTAACAAGATTAGAGAATTCTATTTTTCTTTTAGGGTTAGGGTTAATGTTAGGGTTAGTGCTTAGGGTTACGTTTTGGATTAGGGTTAGTGCTTTGGCTTACGATTAGGGTAAGGATTAGTGTTAGTGTCATAAAAAAAAGAACAATATTTGAAAATTTGACATTTAGTCATTTAAATAGATAGGAAATAATTATTTTCAATACATAAACTACAATTACAAATACAAAATTCTTAACCCATACTAAATGGAAATAACAATTAAACATAATGAGAATGAATAATATTTACATACCTATCCCTTATATCTTTTCCTCTTCCATTTAGTGTTTGATTTCCTTATTACTTGTGGGGCACACTTCTTGGGCAAATGGATCTCTAGACGAAAGTTACATCCAAACTTTTTAAAATTATAAGGAAATGTATTTAACCTCCTAAATTTTAGGTCACATGCAATTTGTATCTTAACTTTTCAAAATGTGTATTGTGACACCCTGTGATTTCCAACAATGTAAAACAAAACTTGTGTTAACTTGATGTCCAAAATCAATGGTTCATGATCAAGTTCCACTTATGTTCATGATTAAATGGACCAAATTGCCTTTTTTTTTTATTATCACAATTCTCTACCCTAAATCCTGTGTAATTCTGCATAACCTAAAAAACCACCAACCCATCTAAAAAAGAAGAACAATTCCTTGACCCCTCTCCGCAATCCCTATGCCCAAATCAAACCCACACCTAGGGTTTTATTACTGTTTAATGCTTTGAAAAAACTAGGTTAGATCCTTGATTAAGTCTCAAAAACCTTGTCTTGTAATATGCTAATATCATTTATATCAAGGTATCTCTGAATGTCAGAAACTTCATTTGTATCACTTAAGTTTTCTCATGATATGCTCAAAAAGGTTTATCATACATATACTTATATATTTTTGGGCATTAGTTTTTGAAAAAGAGGTTTTGGAAAAGAAAGTGCTGAATAAGATTTTTAATCAAGAAAGAATATCATAAGTATTACTTGTTTATTTATTCAAGCACACTTGAATTTTATAAAGTCATTTTATGACAAGAATCAAGCTAATTGGTACAATTGAATTTAAACAATGACATCTGCTTTAATATCTCTGTGATACAATTTCAAGAAACATTCTAATTTAAATCATAAAATATCATCACAAACCAAACAGCTCTTATCTGAGTTAACTTAAGACTTCAAAATTTTCTGAACATATCTAATCATGCCTTAAGAAAAATGACTTACTAAGATTTAATAATCACAATGTCTTGAAAGAAAATGCATTTATCATAATATATTTTAAATTATTTCTTTTGGCATCTTTTCAAAAAAATTTCTTCAAACTGATTTGTCATCATAAAAAAAGGGGAGAGATTATAAGCTCCAGAATCTTTTAGAAAATATGAGCTTTATTGTTTTGAATGACAACAAAAAAACCAATTTAAAGAAAATATTTTGAAGAATGACTAATGGCTACCTTGAGTTTCTTGACTAAGCTTAACATGTGAATTCTGAAGTGCATTACACAGACTTAAGTGAAAATAATTTCACTTTGCATATGCAAACATGTCTTATCTCATGGGAAGAGAATGAGCCTAAATGAAATGAATATTATATCGTGTAAAGCCATGCCTACATGCATTAAGGAATCAAGCAGATCAATACAAGAACAAGAAATCCAACGAAACTGTCTTCAGAAAGTAATAGGACTTCAGAAAGTACACAAAAGAATGATGAAATCATTGTAAACTTCGGAATCCTTCAGAAAGTATGAGCTTTAATGTTTTGATTAACAACAAAGCCAGTTTAAAGAAAATACTTTGAAGAATGACTAATGACTACCTTGAGTTTCTTGACAAAGTTTAACAGGTGACTTCGAGATGCACTATCAGAATTAAGTGGAAATAATTTCACTATGCATGTGCAAACATGTTTTTCTTTCATGGGAAGTGGATAGATTCAGATGAAGTGAAAGTTATATCAAGCAAAATGTGATTGTGTGCATCAAGGAAGCAAGCTCTTTGAAATAGAATTAAGAAACCAAGTATATGGTTGTTAGAAAGTAACCCCTGAACTTTCGAAAGAAGGGCTACAATGGAGATAACATAGAAAAGTTGGAAGCAATGTGTTACTCAATCTTCAATTATCATAATTGTGGATTGTTCATTATCAAAAAGTCAAGATTGAAGATCAGAAGACAAATAAATCAACAAGGAACTAGCAACGCTCTTCAAAAAGTTCACATAATAAAAAGATAAGGAAAACGATCAAATTTGAAATTCAAAATCAAAAAACAAATCAGTCTCTTTTACCTGGGACATCATCTTTTCAACACCCTCGATCAACAAAGAAAGACTAATTAAAGAATTCAGAAACCATATTCAAAAAATAGAAAAGCAGTTTCTGATAGACTTTAGAAACCTCAACTCATCAACGGCTTCTAAAAAAGAACTTTGATGCCAGATGAGCTACTCTTCTAGATTATGTTTTCAATACTCAATTGATGCTTGACACATGCTAGTTGGATAGAAGATCAAGGGCAATGGTAACAAAAGGAAATCATCTATAAATAGAGATGACTGAGCTTCAAAAGAAAAAAGAGATGAACAAGAGAGCAAAAATGCTGTGAAAATCATCTTTTAGATTCTTTGTATATTAAAATCTTCTTTCTACATACTAGATTGTTCATACGTTCTTCTGAGGAAGAATTAATAGAAAGAAGTCACTCAAGTTGTTTTAGATTAACCATCTCATATTCATCAAGAAAAGAAGCTTAAGTGCAAGATTGTTCAAAACAAACATCAATCTTGAATCTATTATATCATCAATCTAGTAGTGATTGGAAGTTAAAAGCTTGAAGAGGCTACTGCAAAACTACTTGTTGTTGTTATGTTAGTAAGTGTGGTTTACCAACACTAGTAACAGCTTGGGAAGACTATGGTAAAAGACTATCATGTATTATTATCTCCTTGGATTGAGAAAGAGTAGTGAAACTCAGTGGTTATTGAGAACTGGATGTAGGCAGATGTTGGCCGAACCAGTATAAAACTCCTGATTCAGTATTCTCTCATCCTTCACTTCTCTATTTTCAACTTTTAATTCTGCATAAGTTTTTTATCTCTATCTTTAACTGTTAAACTAGTTCCTAGAACTGCTTAATTCAGAAAGTTACTTTCTGAATAATCTAACCTATCTTTTGCTGCACTCTAAGCTCAAAGCTTCATAAATTCAGTTTGATTATTGTAAGAGACAAAGCATTATTTAACCCCCTTTTTTTGTGCATTTTCTCACCAACAATTGGCATAAGAGCTTGGCCTCTAAGGGGTTGAGCATTCTAATGATTGCTGAAGAAAAAGATCCAAATATAAATGACATAAAGTATTCATATAGCAGAAGGGCACTTGATCAACAGACCACCATTCTTTGATGATGGAGAGTATGCCTATTGGAGAGATTGTATGGAGTTGTTCATAAAGTATACAAGTCTTGACTTGTGGGAAATAATCCAAGAAGGCGACTACATTCCATTTGAAGAAGTTCTTGCAACATATGGTGCACTGCCCACATCAAGAGAAGTTCCCAGAAGCAGATTGATAGAGCAACATAAAGCCAGCATCCAATTAAATTCTAAAGCTAAGAATCTGCTTACTTGTGCACTGAATAAAGCTGAATATGACAAAATTATTGCCTCTAACACAGCAAAAGAAATATGGGACATATTGCTCATGCTGCACGAAGGAACTGTTCAAGTCCTAGAGACAAATATCAGCATGCTGGTCCACCAGTATGAAATGTTTAAAATGAATGATCAGGAAATCATTGATGATATGACTACAAGATTTATGCATATCATCAGTCAATTGAAAGGTCTTGACAAAAGATATTCTAACTCTGAGCTTGTTAGAAAAATCTTAAGAAGCCTCCTTGCAAGATGGCTGCCTAAAATAACAACCATTGCTGAAGCCAAAGATCTTCAAACTTTGAGTTTGGATGCACTTATTGGATCTCTAAAAACTCATGAGGTAGTTTTGGTAGAAATGCATGGTGAATCCATGAGAAAAAACAAGTCCATTGCCTTAAAATCTTCCCATCATAAGTCAAGCAAAGGAAAGGCAATGAAAATCACTGAAACCTCTGATGAAGAGGACGAATTTGATGATGACACTGAAGATGATGATAGAGACGGGTAAAAAGAAAGAGGGACATTAGAAACCTCTAGAAGGAGGAGTTTAGAAACCATGATTAAAAAGTAAAAAGAAATAGGGACATTAGAAACCTCTACAATACAATGGCTTCTCCAACCGATGTGACAAGTTTGTCAACCTACCTTTCTAGACTAATGTTTCAAGACACAATAGATGATCTATACATGTCACTTGAAGATTTAATCGAGGGCAATGATCATGAAAAAGGACCAGTATAAATAGAGATGCAATGCTTAAATGCCAATGAGAGAATTGAAGACATAAAAGTGAAAA
Organism: Dalbergia cultrata; assembly: GCA_031216105.1. Taxonomy (NCBI): domain Eukaryota; kingdom Viridiplantae; phylum Streptophyta; class Magnoliopsida; order Fabales; family Fabaceae; genus Dalbergia; species Dalbergia cultrata. Next base: position 31,604,953 of record CM062353.1, on the reverse strand, counting down.
CCCTGGAAAAATATCTCCATACGTCTTGTGATATTCATCATAATATGTAATCAATCTTCTTGAAGTGTAAAATCTTCTTTCTATGATTTGTATACTCTTCTTAGGAAGAAATGTTAGAAAGAAGTCGCTCATGTTTTCCAGGTTTGTTTTATTGAATAGTTGTAAAGAAACATAGGTGTAAGTTAGTTTGAGTGGTGATCCAGTACATAACCTTTGTAACTTTAATCTAGTAGTGATCAGAATGAGATATAGCTTGGAGAGGCTAAGGTAAAAACTACTTACAACATGATGATAGACTCGTTCTGCTCATCACAATTCAGTTTGGAGAGGCTGTGAGTGAACTACTCGCAACATGATGATGGAGGCATTCCAGTCATCACGTTTAGCTTGGAGAAGCTGAGAAGAACTACTTGCAACGTAGCAGTAGAAGTTGTCTGTAGGTCACAGTTCAGTTTGGTTCAAAACTACTCATGCTACTACACATTTGATCTTCACTAACATTTAATTAGCAACACTAATTAAAATTTTACAAATGCCAATAACACGCTACCTTTAACAACATTTTTTCAAACAAAAGTTACTAGTGGCAAGATATTTAAGACAATGTTACAAATGTCAATAACACGCTACCTTTAACACTATTCACCAGCACTTTCTTTTATAGCACTACTCACTACCACTACTGTACAAAGAGCGCTAACATGCTAAAACACTAATCTCCTCTTTCAACATTAATGCTAAGCACAACATATATTCATTGTTTCCTCACTGTAAGCGCCACAAACCTCCTCTTCCTCGAGCCGCCACTGGCGACTCTTCGATCACAATAGCCATCACAGATTCACCATTTCCTCATGAGATCACCGATTATTCTGGTACAAACACTCGATTTTGTGTTATTTCTCACTTGATTTGAATGTAACCCTCACTCAATTTCAATTTTTAGATTTACCATAGAACTTTCGATCTTCTTCATTCTCGATTTCGGCATTTGATTCCAATCTGAAGTCACTTAAATCTAATTGAGAGAACTTGATTTCGATTTTCCCTTTTCTTTGATCTCGATATCAGTATTCAATTCCTAGAACTCATCTATTTTGCTCCTATATCTTTGAATGCTAGCTTTCTCTTTCTTTGTTACGGTCTTTGAATTCTATTTGTCTTGTTTTTTTTTTTTTTCCAATTATGGTCTAATCTTATTGAGTCAAATTTGGTATTGTATGATTCTGATCTTTTTCTTTTATTATTATTGAATCGTATCACGTATCTAGTTTTTTTTATATGCAATTTTTATGTGTGTTATCCTCAGATATACAATTGTTTTGGTCATTTGATTAAAAAGAGGATAGTGACAGGGTAACGAGGGACTTTGATTAAAAATAATAATAATATAACTATTCATGGTCGTAGGAAATCGGTTGTTCTTGGTCTATCAATTATTGGAGCTATTATTGTGGGGTATTGTGCTTTTTCATACATATAGATACGGTTATTTATGTTAGTTATACCGATTTTGTTTGGATATCATTGACTCATTGTAAGATTATCTGTGTAGGTATTCAAATATCTTTGTAACTACACCCAGCCCAGAGAACTTGAAAACTATTTATTATAGTATTTCAATTGATTCTATTTAGATTGATCATTATCCTATCTCCTAATTATGTATCAATCCCCAACCTCTTGCTTTTTGGTTTTTGCATATAAAATTTTGAACGAGTTTAGAGTGGTACACTTTCCTACTTGAACAGGAACATATTGATTATGATGTGGTGAGAAGCACGAATCTTGAGTTCAAGAAAGCTACGATAAGGATTAACATTTACAAGCATTATAGACAGACAATTCAGGTAAGTTCAATGGTAATGTAGATGTTTCTGCATTGATAACTATCTTGATGTCGAGGAACTTATTGTTGCAGTAAGGATACATGTAAAGGTGACTTTGGACTTCTTTTTCATCTTAATATTTCTCAGTATATACCCCCGCATGAGCATCAAAAGCTTTCGCAAGTCGAATTATTGGTTATTGATGAAGCGGCTGCTATTCCATTGCCACTTGTGAAGCCGTTGCTTGGGCCATACCTAGTTTTCTTGTCATCCACAATTCATGGGTATGACTAGTTTTTATGAAGAATTATCAAGCCTTTTGAGTTATTGGCTGTTTCTTCTCTCCCTTTAATGAAGTTTGGGTCTCTCATGTAAAGAGTTAACTTCTAAAATTACTTAATTATTAAATTAATTTTTTTCTTTCAACTTATTTTTTCTTGTAAATCATGAAAGTCATGAAGGTAGCGGGCGCTCTTTATCACTAAAAGTTATGCAGCAATTGGAAGAGCAAAGCCATGTATCTGCTAAGAGTGCGAAGGGCACTGGTTTGGGTACTCAATGCTTCTACCTTTTAGTAGTCAATAAGAATCATGTGCTGCTGAAAAAAGGCAATGCAGTTGAAGTGGATTTGGAAATTAAGATTGGTTTTTAGTGATTGCTACTAACAGTTATAATTATTTTTTTAAAAGTGCATGCTTACTATTGCTAAATTTCGAGTTATATCTTTTAGGCCGTCTATTTAAGAAAACTAGAAGAGTGATGGTTACTGCTCTGGTTTCAAGTCCTACTTCAAGGTAATCTATTCTTTCTAGTTCATCTCTCTAATTTAACTCTTATTGCTATGGTAGTTATTGGGTGATAAGTGTAAAATTAATACTGTGTTTTATTTGTCACTTTTTCAATTAAATGTAACATTTGAGATTTAATGATCACTGCCACTCTAATTTTTCCTGTGTTCTAAAAGTTAAAATTATTAATTGGTGACTTTGATGTATGATTGTTACACCTTATTTTGTGTGAAAGAAAATAGAACTAGATGGTGAAAGGTGAGGACTTTTAGTTGTAAAGCTCTGAGAGAATTGCAACTGATTTAAATCCATTTTCTTTCACAATATCCTTTTTTATTGTAAACTTATGTTAAATTGTTTATCCTATCATGTGACTTATCATATGTACATACCTTGTATAATTATATATGTTTAATAAAGAGTTCGTTTTATTTTTTTAATAGATTGTTAGGCCTTCTTTTGGTGGTGGTACTCTACCCGATTAACATATATTGTCAGAGAACAGAAAAAGGTCTATACAAGCACTTGTAGCTATTCCACTTGCATTGTGGATTATTCCACCCAGGGAAAGGCCTGGAAGGTGTAGTTTTTGTTTTTGCTATTGTAGGAGGAGTGAGTTGAGGTACAATGAATGTTCTATCTTAAGCAATTTCAAAGCAGTTGTGATAATGTTTTATTTTAATTTTGCAATGTAATATGGATGGCCTTCTGAAAGGAACTAGCTCAAAAATTTTGTCAACCATATTATCTTGTCATGTTTATTGAATATTTGTTCTCTATACAACCTAGAATTTCTTAATTTCTTAGTATTTACTCAAGTTAAAAGAAATCAATGAAAATGTTAAATGTAAGTTAGCCCAAAATACAAGTTTAGGCTAGACTAACATAAGTTCAGGTATACAAATTGGCAACATTTTTTAAATGTTGCAAAAAATAGTAAATTGTAACATTTTTAAAATGTTGTAAAAGCAATGTACTGTAACACTTTTTCAATGTTGTTAAAAAGATAGTCTATTGCAACATTTTTTACATATTACAAAAAAACACCTATTGTAACATTTTTAAAATGTTGGCAAAAATATAGAAAAATGTTGCTAAAACCCTTTAGTGACATAGGGTAAATACAACATTTCCAAAAGTGTTACTAATGATAATAGCTAACATTTTCTATGATTTGGCAACATTTATTAAATGTTAGTAAATGTGATTTACGCTGTAGTGTCACTTCAACTTAGAGAGACTGGCTTAAGACTACTCAGTTTAGCTTGAAGAGGCTGGTATAGAACTACTCGATTTGTAATAGTAGGGGTTGTCTATTGCTCATTCTGAGAGCTTGGGAAGGCTAATATAAAGACTATCTAGTTTACTTTCTCAGGTTGAGAAAGTTGTTGTTAGTGGAATCTCAACATGTGTTGACTATTGGATATAGGCAGGTTGGCCGAACCAGTATAAAATATTTGTGTTATTTCTTTCTTCCCTAATCTCTCAATTTTTATGTTGTGTGCTTTAATTTAATAATTGCTAAAGTATTATTATTAAAGCTATGTTATTATTAAAGTACTTCAAAGATCTACTTTCTGAAATAACTAACTATGATTCCGCTGTACTTCAAGTTTTAAGCTTGATAGTATCTTTTTGTTAAATGTTTCAAATTCAAAGAAAGCTCCAAAGCACGATTCGACCTCTCCCTTTTTTTGCACTCTTTTACCTACATAAACCTCGCAACATTCTATTTAGGCCCTTCAATTAAACTCTCTTATAGGGCCAATGACTCTCGTAACCCTTTCTCTTTATGGTCCCCTGTTGTCTTGCTCCATGCTCATGAGCTGTGAGCTTACCCTCTTCGGCAATTGTAGAATCGAAAATCATATTAATAGGAACCATATATTCATGCTCTACTTCAAGCCTTAATTCAAGGAATCAGGGTTCAGTAATGAGTTCAACATCGAGGAGGCTACCTTATGAAAGGGGCCTTATAAGGATTTTGGCTCTCCCACTCTAATAGCTAGTTTTTGGGGTGTGATTCTCCTAAGGACTTATACTTATTACAATTGGTTCCTTCACTGAGAGCCAGCCAACTAGATAGGGCTACCTATGGCAATTTTCATAGGCAGAGGGGTTGACCGTGATAGAGTGGAGTGTCATAAAGTGAAATGTCATAAAGTGCATGGAGGGTTATGATTGGTGGGGGGGTTGATCGTGCTCCTAGCTCAGTATTGCTGAGTAAAGTGTCGCAGTGTAACAAGTCCCACATTAGGGGAAAAGAGGCCTTATAAGGACTTGGGATTTACTACTCCATAAGCTAGCTTTTGGGGTGTAGTTCTCCTAATAACTTATACTTGTTATAGGTTCTGTTGGAGATGAAATTTGTAGGTAGAAAAACACACAAGAAATGGGGTTGAATTGTTTTTCACTTTTCTTCACTTTTTAGCAGCTGAAACTTTGAACAGAGTATTATCAAATGTTGAGCTTGAAGTATAGCGGAAACAACATTAGATATTTCATAAATTAACTTTCTAAAACATAGCGTCGGTAATAAATCAGCTAAAATGATAAACTTTAAACAAATATTAAATAATAAAACTTGAATAGTGAAAGTAAAAGGATAAAGGAGAAGAATATACTACACATATATTTTATACTAGTTCAGCTAACCTGCCTACATCTAGTACTCAACCACCGTTAAGTTTCACAAAACCTTTTCTCAGCCTGAGAAAAGGAAAAAAAATGGATAGTTTTTACAGTAGCCTTGCTAAGCTATAACCTATGATCAGTAGACAACCTCTATTGTCACAAACCAAGTAGTTATTCACAGTCTTTCCAAGTTGAACCTTGAGTAGTCTTGTATTAGCCTCTCCAAGCTAACCTGAGTAGTATTGTACTAGCATCTCCAAGCTAAACCGTGACCAGCAAGAATGCCTTACTGTCACGTTGCAAGTAGTTTTACCTTAGCATCGCCAAGCTATCTCACAACAATCACTATTGGATCGAGATTACAAGAGGTTTTTGTTTGGGTTTACAACTCAAACTAATCTACACTCAAGTTTCCTTAAAATATACAATGAATGACCTGGGATAAGTTGAATGAATTCTTTCTAACGATTCTTCCTTGGAAGAGCGTATAAACTATTCAGGAATGTAAAAGAATATTTTTACAAGTAAGGAAACTGATTACAAAAAGTAATGATCTTCACAGAAAAGATTAAGAGAAAATTTTGCAGCGTATCGGCACTTATGAGACTGCAAGCTCTTATCTTTGAAAGCTCGGTATCTCTATTTATAAATGGTCTCCCTTTGTGACCGTTGCCCTTGATCTGTTGTTCAAGTGACACTTGTTGATCATCTATTTGTGTCTTGGAAACATAATATAGAAGAGTAGCTTATCAGGTGTTAGAGATTTTGCAGAAACCGTTGTGAAATAGTGGTTTCTAAGACTACCTTCAAAAAATATTTTTTACTTTCTAAACTTGGTTTATAAACTCTTCCTTGTAAAAACTAGGGTAGTTGACCAAGTTGGCAGGAGTGATGATGTGTCAGTCTGTAATTGGTTTTTCCAAACTGTAATTGGTTTTGACTTCAAATTCGAATTTCAAATTTTCCTTTCTTTTTAGTAAAGTTCAGTGCTTCTCAGTGAAGTGAACTTTTTGACATGCGATATTAGTTTTTTGATGAATCTGTGGTCTTCTAGTCTTCAATCATAGCTTGATGATGATTAAAGATTGTAGAACACATTGGCTTCAGTGCTTGCTTGATATCTTCATTCTATCCATACTTTCTAAAGTCCAGTGCTACTTTCTAATGTCCTGAGCCTTGGTTTCTTTCACTGATTGTTTTTCTTTAATCTATTACACATGTATATGCTCAATTCACAGTGTAATTGTCACTGTCATTTAGTTCTTATCTCTTTATATGAGATAAAACATGCTTGAACATTTAAGGTGAAATTATTCTCGCTAATGGAGTTGTGTTATGCTAACAAAAGAACTTGTTTGCTATTCCAAGAAACTCAAGGTAGACATTAGTCATTCTTCAAAATATTTTTCTCAAATTGGTTTTATTGTCATTCAAAACATATTACCTTGAAGCTTTTGAAGGGCTCTGGAGCTAACAATCTCCCCTTTTTTAATGATGATAAACCAATTTGAAGAAAATCTTTTGAAAAGATATTGAAAGAAATATTATAGAAAACATAGCATGATAATCAATATTCTTTCAAATCATCATGATGTGATTTTTAGGGAGTTCTTTTCTTAAGGCATGATATGGATAAGATAAAAAAACGTTTTGTAGCCTTAAGTGACTTAAATTAGAGCTTTTTTATTTTCATGAGGTTTCTGAAGTTACTCAAAGTACTTTCTGAGAGGTATCAGAGCAGTATTGAAAATAGATATAATTGTTTAAGCCTTTTTTTATATGAATAGCTTGATTTTTTGTCAAAGAACTTTATGAAAAAATAAGTAATGCTTGTAATATTTCATCTTGATTAATTTTCTTATTTAGTACTTCTTTATCCAAGCGTATTTTTCAAAAAGAAACAAAATGCAATATATGTGTATGAAAACACTGATAACATCTACGCTTCACACATGAGAGATTTTTTAGACTCACTAACTGATCTTCATTGAATAAGAAAATTATAGGGACAAGTTTTTGAAGATCGACAAAAACCAACCACAACTGTATTCAGGTCAAATTATACAGAGCTCATGAAAAACATCATAAATGTGTATCAGAGTGTACATGTTTCATGAAAAAACATTTTGCGCGTGTGATTAGAGCATACAAAACAAAATACAACAGATATGCATATTAAAGCATGTATGCAAAAATGATACAAATATAGTTTCTGATGCTCAAAGAAACCTAAATGTAATATAATCAGCATATTGCCACAAGAGGTTTCTAAAGCTCATAAGGGATCAATCCCCATTATATTCAAGCAAAGCACAAATGTGCTTTTTATTATGAGCTAAGAAACTTTTCACATAAGTATTAGAGCATGAAATTTTATAAAACAAGGCCTGAAACATATGACATGCTTTTCATGTAAGCTCCTCCATCGATATATATATATATATATATATAACAGGGCAAGTAGAAGAGATAATTATATCAAAGCTATAACTTGAAATGAGAGTATTAAAGCAAAAATAAAAAGAAGTTAGAGCAGTTGAAAATAAAATAAAATAAAAAATGTATAATAGTAAACAAAGTTAAAAAAAAACTGTTTTGAACATAAAAAAATGCAGATGTTGAAAATATCTCTGAGTAGGCTCCCTCTCAAAGTTTTTCCCCTGTCTTTCTCAAGCCAAGATTTTTTTTTCTCATCTTTTCCATACAAAGTTGTAGGAGAGCATGAGACATTCAGGGACTCTTGATATGTACATAGTTGTAGCTTAATATTAGAACTCTGCCCGCCTACAAACCGATCTTGTTAGGTTTTTTTATGTCCATTTCTATGTGTATACGATTTTGTTGGGCCCTGATATTTGAGTAGGTTAGACTAGATACTTAAGGTTTTTTTTTTTTTTTTTGAACCGGGTTTCTGAATAGTTTAGTAGTTGACTAATTTAATTTCCAGTATGATGTACATGTTGCCAACTTGCATATGATGTACATGCATATATATACATATATATAAGTTTTTGCAACATATGAGTTTAATTTACTTTATTTTGATTTCTCTTGATTTGTAGTATAGATTATAAAAGAAAGTGATACTTTTCTAGTTATTGTATTAAAGCTTGAGTAGTACATGGTAGTTAGGAGGGTGTTTCAAAAGGCACTAGTGCATGGTATTCCTAACATTGGAATTAATTATCATTGACCAAATATTGAATCTATTAGTGACTATTAGTAATTAATTACTTGCAATTCTACGATTGATCAATCGATCCCCAGAATTTGATCAATGCAAATAACCAATAAACGATATCTCAATTTATAAATTACAGTGATTTAAGGTACCAATTGTTATAGACTAATCGCCAATTGGAAGGTTAATTCTATTGTTCTCCCTCAAATACAAACTAATAGATCTATCAATTTATACCCAAAGGATTTCCCTAAACAACAATCGCCAATTTGGTTATTCCAATAAAAATTATAGCAATCACTACAATAATTATAAGAATAGAAACTGAAGAACAATGAGAAAATTAATACATTCAATATAAACAAAGGGTCTCAAAAGTCATCTCAATCCATCCAGAAATCCCTACACTAGTAAGAAGATCTACTCCTCCATCTCTAGAAGTTTACAATAATGAAAATAATAGAGAACCTGGAAATAATAGCGATAATCCTTGCCACAATCTCCAAGACGAAGCACCTTCACCAATGGAATACCAAAGAGAGAGAAGAATAAAGAAGATGTAGAGAGGGAATAATAGCAACCTAAAGTATGTAGCCTAAAGTAAGTCAAAAACTAGAGTAATAGTCTATGTTAATTTCTTAAATAATGCTCTCTTAAATGGGCAAAAGTGGGTGTAACGTCTCGATTTTTTTCCTACTATGTAAAATTACCAAAATGTCCCTAGGTAAATTTTGCATGAGAATTGAGACTGAGCAATCTTTAATAAGGAATTTTAAGATTAGGACAACATTATATAAGGGTTGAATAATAACCTGTGCGAAAACCCAAATCTCGATTTTTTGTGTGCAAATAACCAAAATGCCCTTGAGGTTATTTTGCCCGAAAATCAAACATAACCAATCCTAGTTATCCTCAAAGGGTTAGTTTTATGTTTGAAGGGGATTATTTGTGTTATGTTGATGTCGTGGTAAAAGTCTCAACTCCCGATTTTTACTGTATGTAAAATTACCAAATTACCCATGTGGTAACTTAGCACGAGATTGAGCAATCCTTGAACCCAGTTATCACCCGAAAAGTTCAAAATGTTTATTACAAGTATGACTTGATATCTATAAATGTTCAAGTAATTTCGGGAAGTTTTTACGTGAAATGATCTTTTTACCCCTAGTTAATAATTAGTGAGTTTACTTAAGTAATTAAGGCAATATTGGGCTTTATTTCAATTTAAATCGTTTTCATTCATTAACCTTGGGTTAAAAGTAATTACTTGAGGTTAAAAATAATTACCTGGGTAATTAGAGTCTAAGAATTGTTTAGGGAATTTAATTTCCTTTCTTAGTTACAAGAACTCATAAAATCAATAATGTTAAGATTAAGGTAAATCTAATGCATTTTCTTTCTTTGTCTTAAGATTAGGACTTATGTTGCTAATTAATCTTTAACTCAATTGAGATTAACTCCATTTATACTGTAAGATTACTCTTTTACCTTATCTTGGTGAATCCTACATATTTGATTTTTACCATTTATACAAAATTACCAATTCCTAAACTACCAACTAATTAATTATACTATCCTATGTGTCCTACCACTTAGAAAAGAAGTAAAATTGTCCCCCATTATTCCTAAACAAAGCCGCAGCCTCCATGCCTACCTCATGGCTATATTTTATTTTATTTTTCTTTCAAGGAATAATGCACAAAAACATATCATTACCTTACCATTTGCTTTTTTGGAGTTGTCTTGCTTACTTTTGATCAAAAATTTTTGCATTCTCTCAAAGAACACTAAGCCTTCATCTTCTTCCTCCCTTATAAGGTTAAAGACTTAAAATGACGATACATAGCACGTTTATAATTCTTGTCATCACCTAAATTTCTAGAGCTCAAGACTTGCCCCTTGTATCTCAAATTGAAGTTTGATCATGGACACATCCTTATGGATGTATATGTTGGCCATTTGATGATGATGGACTTAGAATGAGTTTCATTTAGTCATTAAGGCCAAGACTTGTGTAACACCCTAATATTTAACCCAACACACCTAGGACGTAGTAAGGTTAACTATTAGTCATTACCCTTTTGTTTCCTTCTTTAACTTTATTTAAAATACTTAGCGAAAAATATGGGTAAATTTTTTTTTGAAACATAAAATAAAGTGAGCCACGTGGGCTAACAAAAATCCGAATATTAAACACTATTAGAATACACAAGGAAAACAAATCATACGTTCTCATACCTAAAGCACAACTTTCATGAACATGAAACGCAAATATATTACATAACACCTTAACGTAGTTCATACACGGTAATACAACATAATAAGCCATTAAGTAAGCAGAGTGACACCCAAACAAAGTGGGCTGAGCTTTCAATACATAAGTAAACAATAGAAAGAAATACATGAAAGCAGAAAATACATGGAACATCAAACACTAAATTCCAACAACAGCTACCCCTCCACTAGTCCTATGAGTGCTCATATCTAAAGTCACCCCTAACAAAATATGTAGCGTAAAAAAGGGATCCTCGCATGATAGCTCTGGCACTTTATCGGGTCGACGCAGTCTATTGGCGATCTTAATCCCCCGGCAAAGGGGGCATATACCCAATGAACTGGGCAAGCTCCATAGGTGTATGTAGGTGGAACGGGGGTCGAACATAGCCTCCATGGCGTGGACACATCTTTGGTCATCGGGCTAGCTTGGGCTGGGTCACTGTGTCCTCACTGTCTCTACCTATGTCCATGGGTGTCGTAGGTGCAGAACCCTCCGAGTAGATGTGTGTAGGGGAGTCCTCAGACGGGTTGGTCTTTGAAGGCCTCGAACAGGGAACGTACTCTGGGTAATCGCGAACTGCCGAAGCGGTGGGGCAAGCACATCGAGTTTGCTCATCGCAGGGTCGAGTGCACTCAAAGATCAAATCGTCACCATAGGGGGAAATGGGGGTGAACCTGAAGCTAGAAACCAAGTAGGCGAAGGGGCGTCCCATGTATGCAAAAATGCGTACTGCACAGCGACCCTCGAAGTGATCTGAGCGGTGACCCGGGTTGTAGTGCACCTCCTACACCGGGGTGTCAATGAAGATCACGAACGAAACCATCGCCCTCTGGAGACATAACAAAAAGCAAGAAAGGTAGAGGGAGTGAGAATCTTAATAAAGAATCTCAGTAAGGGAAATCCTCCTATCCTAGTGTCATCGTCTACGTCTCCAGGAACCTTAGGTTTAGTATAAAAAGGTGAGCATGTGTAAGGTTTATTATTAGGTTTTAAAAAAAATTATCCAAGGTCCGTTCATTTTAGGATGAATCTTGATGTTATGAATGCAGCATAGCATAATATAGATGTATGACAAAAACGTTGTGCAAATATCACTTGAACATGTCATAAAGAAACATACTCGTGCAAGTGGCATAAAGAGGCATATAACTTTCATGTAAACTTATTCTCCTTTCATTTGCTTGAGTGACTTTGCATTTATCTTCCTTTTATATCATGGGGCTACCCTAATATCTCTTCTCTTTTGAGAATTTCTAGGTTATGAGCTCATATATAACTAGTCGTCACTAGTTTCTGCTTATCCTAAGATAAGTATAAATATATCCCGACTCCTAGAGTACGGGTTAGGGGGCTTAAGGATCACCTATCATAACCTTTAATTCAGGGAGTCTATGGGGTCATTTTCTTTTGTGAATCACTTCTCATAACCTTTAATTCGGGAAGTCTAGAGGGTCATTTCCACATAGCTTATGTCACTTTAAGTCTTTTAGCAGATCACCCCTCATAACCTTTAATTTGGGGAGTCTAGGGGATCATTTCCTCATCTCATATTATGTAATTAACAAATGCATTTCAAATAACTTTCCAAGTCCACAAATTTGGTGAAAATTCAGCAGCATCATGGCTGTACACCGAATTTCTCTAAATTTGCTTTATACCATATAAACACATAACTCATACACTTCATCATCAACTTAAGAACATGACAAGCTATTAAAGTCATATAAACACTTTCTCATTGCACATACATCAACACATTAAGATCTCAATTTCTTTGTAAACTAAACATGCTCCTAACCAGAGTGCCCGAATCAGGGACTGAGCTTAGCTAATGCATATGCTATACTCACAGCAACTCATAAACAAACATGCATTCATTTGAAATACTAGCTCTCATTACCTCCTCTATCTTACAATATCTTATGCTTTTGATCTTTACGAGTCTTAAACTTACAGTCTAATTAACCTAGCATCCAGTATAGGTCTTCTATGCACCTAAGGGATCACAACTAATAATTCTCACTAATTTTTATACTTATGAACAGTACCAAACAGCATTATGCAGTTTGGACAGAAATGTTATAATTCAATTACGAGGTTCTAGAAGCTACGTCTTTGACTCTTTCTAAGTTTCGGCTTTCTGTAAGATACTAAAATTAATTGTTACTATCTTTAGGAATTAATTCTACACTTATAAACAATTCTAAAACAATTTTATCTCTGATTTAATCATCCTAAAACAGCAGCCATATTTTTGTTTTCTAAGGGTTCTAAAACTCATATTTTTCATCCTTTCTAGTTATTAGTTTTTCCTAACGTTCATAAAATAGTTTCAACTTCAAATAAACATAATTTTTACACATTCTAACACATCAAAACAGCATCATACAGCAGCCATCATAACAAGGCAATAACCGAAATGTTTAGTTCCAAATAACACATAAAATCACATTTTTAATGCATATAAGTTGTTAGTTTCTCTTGGAATCACTTTGGGACTTCAAAAACTCTTTTAGAAACCAATTTATTTCATTAAAATCATGAAAATATAATGCAAAGGTAGTAGCTATTTCAAATATTCCTTGAGTGAGGCTCAAATCATAAAATCATACACAACATTCTTTAAGCTTTCCTATGCTTAAGAAAATCTTAAGACATAGCTTATTGGCCCTTGTGATTAAATGAAACTTATGCTAAGTCCATCATCATCACATGGCCAAATTTTGTGTCCATGAAATGCTTCCATTTTCCAACCTTTACTTGAGATAAAAAAGGAAAGTCTTTAAGCTCTAGAATCTTTAAGTGATGGCAAAACATAAACATCATATGCACTTCATTTTATTCTTCATTATGTAACACCCTAATTTTTAACCCAACTCTCTAGAATACGTTAGGTTAAACATTAGGCTATTACTTCTTAGTCTCATCATTTTAATAAAATACTTAGCGGAAATTACAGGTAAATTTTTCTTTTTGAAAACATAAAGCAAAGTGAGAGCCTCAAGCTCAGCTAATCGAATAACAGAAATGTAAAGCACGCATATCAACCATGTTAATTCATAGAATAGAGCATATAGTCAAGAACAATGATCAAGATAAACAAAGAAACATTTCATTAATAATAAGGTAGTTTAGGTACATAACTAGTCATACCCTCATAGGGACGGGCAGAGCTTGGAATACAACAGAAATAAAATACAACAAAGAACAAGAAAGCAGAGATAAACCATAACTACCCCAGTACACCTATGGTGAATAACCTTAAGACAAAAGAAGGTTTATCCACTCTACATGTGGGTGTGTGCACTAAGCCTCTCCTATGACGTCGACTATGGGAACCCGGGAAATGGTGGGGTGTAACCAATCCATGGACGCAGGGCAACAGGAGTGGGTACACATGAAAACTGAGCGTCAGCTCCTCGATAGGGGCGCCTCTCGGCTCGCCTAGCCAACCTCGGCTGTGTGACGGTCTCCTCACTCTCGCCTCGCATGAACTGCGGTGTAGGAGCGGAGCTCTCACTATACATGTGCGTCAGTGGGTCCTCGGATGGGTCGTCTTCCGAGCTCGGAGACCGAGGTACGTAGTCCTGGAAGTCTCGAGGCATTGAACCGCCAGTATACGTCCGCAGAATCCTCTCGTCTCGTGTCCGGGTACGCTCAAAAACCATCGCGTCGCCGTAGGGTGACATCGGGGAGAAACGGTAGCTCTGTACAGGGTGTGCGAAGGGGCGTCCAATGAACATGAAGACTCGCACAGTACACTGCCCCTCAAAATGATATGACCCGTGGTCCGGGTCATAGTGGACTTCCCATGTAGGGGTATCAACGAAGACCACGAACGTCGCCATTGCTCTATGAAGATGTGACGGAAGAAAGAAGAGAGAGGAGTGAGAATTCTTGGTAAAGAATCTCAGTAGGAGTCTCCTATCCTAGGGTTACATCATACACATCCTCAGGAACCTTGGATTTAATTATAAAATAGTGATCATGCATATAAGGTTCAACTTAGGGTTTTCCAAACTAATTATCCAAGGTCCATTCCTTTTAGCATGCATCTTGATGTTATGAATGCAACACGTTATATCATGGATGCATGTCAATACTTGAGCACATAAAACAACACATCAAAGCACATAAACATAAATCATGTGGCATAAGGGCATATAACTCTCAAATGAGATCATTCCTCAACCTCGTGACATCAATCATAGTACTTTAGCATATAAGCCACCCTAAAAATAACTAGGTTATGAGCTCATACCTCAGCTAGTCGTCACTAGCTCTTGCTTATTATCTGAATAAGCGAAACATAAACAATAATCCTGACTCGCAAGTATGGGTAGGGGGCAGGGATCATCTCTCTCTGGGATTACCCTCTTTGAAACGCTTTGCGGGCACTAGGCCATAACAATTTGTCCGCTTTGGTAGGCTGCATCTACTCATACCCTCACGGACTTGTCTCTCCTGGGGGTGCTCGGCCCAACCGGTGTCACCCAAGGTTTTTCAACTCATATGGTACTCATAAAACATTTCTTTCAACCCTTTAAGGTTTGACGAAAATTCGGCAGCATAACAGCTGTTAAACCGAATTTCCTTGAAACTGCCACAAGCTAATCCACACATCATGTTCTCATGAAATCTCATGCTATGATAAACTTTAACATTTCATCAATCATTTTCTCATGCATCAGGCACATCTCATCACATCATTGCATCATACAACACATCATAGCATTTACAATTCTTAGTGTCTTATGCATTGACCCTTAAGGTCCTCAACTCACATTCTAAGTTATAAATCATCAAACCTAATCTCTCGGGAACTTATAAGGTCTTAACTAAGTATTTCTCACCTCACACTATGATCAAGAACGTCTCTAAACCTCAAGAATGCAGAATTCATATTCCTAACTTTACGGGTACCTACGAGTCATAACAATGACCCTTTCTAAGTCCGGTCTGCTCCTAAGACATCAAGATCAAGTCCTAAACCATTTATGAGTCATTCCTACACATTTAAACTAATTTAAATCCATGATTAGCATTACTAAACCTTGCTGGACAGAATCCAGAAAATTCAAACATTAAAGGATCTAGAACTCTCAAATTAATTCTTTTCTAGTTTCTAACTTCTCTTATCTTTCACATATGAGCTTTACCATTAATTATACTTAAACTCAAGCTTATTATCATCATTAATACAGCTCATACAGTGGCAAAATAATGGCAAGGTAGAACCAAAACAAACATTCTCCATAAAGGCATAAAACACAATTTCTAAAGCACAAAAAATACTAGTTTCTCTTGGAACCTTTTTAAAACGTTCAAAACTCGTTTGTAAATATTTTTAACATCTAAAATCATAAGAATATTTAAGAGAGCAGTGACTAAATCAACTTTGTCTCAAAAGGTCCTAAATTCATAAAACTTAGTTCTACATATTCCTTGTACTCATAAAAGCTTAGAAAAAAAATATGAAACATAGTTTTCAATACTTAGAAACATCAAAACCCCTTAGGGCCAAAACATGAACCCAAGGAAATAAATATTTGTAAACCTTTGTTGAGACAACCATGGGCAAGTCTTTGAGCTCTAGGTTCATTTAAGTGATGACATAAAAGTAAACATGCTCATGCACTCATTTTAGATTCCATTAGAAAGTAAAGTGGTAGCATAAAATAAATATGAGGTGCAACATATTATTATCTTTGATATTTAGTGAGAACTTGAAATATAAACATGATAATGCATAGCTTGAAATATAAATATGATAATGCAAGTTCATTCATTATCTTGGTACTTAGTGATAGCAAGGAAGTAAATATGATATGCAAAGCATAAAATAAACATGATGCAAGGTTCATTTTATGGTTAGCTAGAGCTCATTCAAGACTCTAACAAAGTAACTACCCAACATATATCTCATTACAAAGAGAGCTCTAGAGTTCTTGAACCAAGTTCTCAAAGGAACTATGAGGTTCTTGAACAACATCATCAAGCTCAAGTAAACAAACTTCCAAAACAAAACCAAACAAAATCTCAAGGATCAAAATACCAAAACCGAAAACCTTACAAAAGGAAGAGAAAATGAAACTAAGTCAAGTTCTTTATGAAATACCCAAAACCCCTATCTAGAGAAAGATCTCTAGAACGTGCCAGCCAACTTTAAGGTTGACAAGGGTAGGCTTGGGCTTTTAGAAATCCTTAGATTAGTTTTCTTAAGTTGAAAAACCATGTGAGCTAAGTATAGTATAGATGAAGTTAAAGGACAAGAAAAACTCAAGCTCTAGAGGTTCCTTTGAGATGAACACATAATCATCCTCTAGGAGTCCTCATCATTGAGCTATCATATGCTCCTCAAGGCCTCATGGCTGAAATCACAAGGAAGGAAAAACAAAGAAAGTTTCAAAAGAAAATCCAAGAGAAAGCTAGAAAGGAACTCATTTTCAAGAAAACAAAGTTTAGAAAACACTCCTACCTAGAGTGAAGTTTAAAAGTTTGAACTTTGAGAGAAGAAAACAAGATGATGAGCTCTTCCAAAAGGCTTGATGGTTTCGGCCAAGGAGAGATAAGGAGGTTAGAGTTGTGTTTGAGGTGAGGTTGTGTTTAAGGTGAGGTGCTTGAGAGCTTAGGAGGTGTTTCAAGGCTATGGGGTGGTGTTTAGAGGTTGTAAGATGATGATGAGATGAAGAAAAGATGAACAAGAGAGAGTTCTCTTGGAACTTAGAGAGAAAAAGGAAAAGAACTCAAAGAAAGCTTGAAAACTAAAAGTGTTCAAATGATCTAAAGGTTCTCACAAGTTCTAAAGCTTAGGTATTTATAGAGAATGAAAACAATTGAGGTCTCATGGTGGGGGAGGGCTGGCCGTGTGGTTTGAGAGGGAAAGGAAGAGAAAATATCTCTTTGATGGTGTTATACAAGCATGGTTTGAAGCATGGAGCTCATGACACAAGGTATGGCTTTAGGCATGAGTTTTTGAGTGAGCTTTTCTTTTAATTGTGGATGAAATTAAGCTTCTAGAAATGAGACATGGCTAGAAGTTTTCCAGCCACAAATAAATGGGGGAATTAATTTATTTTGCTTGGTTATTCATTAGGAAAAGCAAGCTTGATTGAAACTATGACAATGTATGACATGTATGGTGATTTGAGGTGATTTTCCTACAAGTTTTGAAATGAAATAAATCATGAAAATGGGGGTGAGGGTGGCGGAAATTTAGACCAAAAAATGGGGGAAAGAAAAGCTTCTAGATGTTGTCCTTGGAAGCATGGATGAAAGCATGGTTTGTATGACTCAAAGTATGGTTTGTGTAAGGTCAAAGCATGGCTCTTTGAGTGAGAAAAATTCACACATGAGGTGCACATGGGAGGGCATGGCTTCGGCCAAAATTCAGACAGCATGGGGGAGGATTTATCTTCCATGTAATTGGGTGCTAATGATAGGATTAAGTGTATGTTAGTTTAAGTACAATGTTAGGAGTAATTAAGCTTAAGTTTAGATAACTAAGCATGTGTATTAGGAATTTTATGACAAGGTTAGGAGTGCTCATATATCATTAGAGAATTTAAAACTAATTTGTGAATAAACAATGTGTAACACAATTCCATGATTTAAGGAATTGGAAAGAGAAAATACTATTCAAGATTCCATAACTAGGAATCTTGAATTTAAAATAGGATTTTAAGTTGTAATTAAGCATTATTAAGTTCTAATCAACTTTAATAAATTATTTTGACCTTAGATTAATTATCGAAATTAATTAATCTTCGATTAGAGCCTAATATTGCTTAGGTTCGCTTAATCATGCGATTAAGCGTAAAAGCACCATCTCAGGGGCAAAACCATAATTTTATACTAATTTTGCCCGAGACCTCCTAAATTAAAACTGAGGTCGCAGAGTACACAAAAATGCCTTTTAAAACCATCTGGAGAAGTTTCGAGTTCATCCGGTACTTGCAAATGGATAAAACACTGCAGGGGCGTTTTGGTCATTTTGACCCGAAAACTCGAAAAACGAGGTTTTCGATCCCGGAAAGAAACACAAGTCATCTAATCCCCTTCCATCATTGAGTTTGCCCTTCGAGTACTGCCGGACCAGCTTTCCTCGAATTCCGGGCCGAAAATGACCTTAGGGGCATTTTGGTCATTTTCACTCTAACAGAAAATCGGGGCGTTACGCATTACAAAAGTAAAGTGAGAGTTTTAAAGTAAATATGAGATGCAAGTTCATTATTATCTTTAAAGTTTTGGTGATAACTTGAAATATAAACATGAAATGCAAAGTTTGAAATTTAAACACGAGAATGCAAGTTCATTTATTTATTCTTGAGAGTTTAGTGATGGCATTGGAAAGTAAACATGATATGCAAAGTATAAACTTAAACATGGATACAAGTTCATTTTTATCTTTTCTAGTGCCCATTCAAGACTTTAAAGGAACACAAGCCTCAACCCTCAAACTTATCTTAACAAGACAAAGTGAGCTTTAGAGTTATTTGTACCAAGGTTTCAAGGAAACCTTATGGTGTGAACTTCATCATCAAGCTCAAGGAAATGGATCAAGAGAACAAACCAACTAATAACATTTCTTTGAGAACCAAAATCAAAACCACAAAAAAAGAGAAAGAAAAACCGAAATACTTTTAGATCCAAAGGCCAAGTTTCAAGCTTTAGAGGTTACACAAGTGATAATATCATAATCACCATCATAAACACTCATCATCAAGCCAACATTTTCTTTTAAAAATAAGGCTCCATGGCCGAAAATGAAAAGAGAGGCAAAGAGTTTAAACCAAGAGAAACTAAAACTTGTTCATAACTAACATCAAAAGAAAAAGGTAAAAGCTTTTAAAACAAAATCCCTACCAAGTAGTTTTTCTTTGTTGTGAAGAAAAGAGCTTGTTCTTTGCAAGGAAATGAGAAGAAAAACTCTTCTCCAAGGTGGTATGAGGATTCAGCCAAGAAGGAAGAAAAAGAAAGGAAATGTTTTTGTGTAAGCTTTGTGTGTAAGGATGAAATCTTATGTGTTTGAACGGAGATCTATGGAGATTGTGTGGTGGTTTGAGGTTGCAAGGAGGTGGTTCTTTGAGGAAGATGAAGAGGATGAAGGAGATGAGAGAAAAGGGAACTCTTGAGGAAAAGAAAGAAAACTTGAATGAACTCCTTAAGACAAATACTAGAGAACGAGCAAATGGAACCAAGTTATCTCAAGATGTATATTTATAGAGAATTGAAACATGAAGAGGTGAAATGGAGGGGGAGGCCGCGGACTTATCAATGGAAATAGGGAGGAAAATATCTCCTCAAAATGTCATTCAAAGGTAAGGTTGGAGGTATGGCTAGGCATGGTTCAAAGCATGGCTCAAGGTATGGTTCAAAGCATAGTTCTTTGTGCGTAAAATAAATCAACATGTGATGAATGTGAGGGAGGAGTGGTGCCGGTTCTTCATGCAGCCAAGGGAAGGTATTGTTTCATCAAATCATGGTTTAGAGGTGTGTTTAGGTGTATCTTTGATTAAGCTTTTGATTATGAGTTTGTAAGTAAGTGTTTAGGTAAGGTAATGGGTAATTAAGGATGTCAAGACATTATTAGGGAGTATTCTTGCTTCATTAGTGAAATCAAAACTCATTTTACAAGATAATCAATCACAAACACAATTCCTTAATTTAAGGAATTAGAGAGAGAAAACATTATTCAAGATTCCATGACATGAAATCTTGACTTTAAGAAAGAGATTTAAGTTATTCTAAGCAAATCTTAGGTTCTAATTAACCTTAATAAATTATTTTGACTCTAGATTAATTATCAAAATTAATTAATTTTCTATTAGAGCCTAATATTGGTTAGGTTTTCTTAATCACGTCATTAGACCTGTAATGCACTATTTCGGGGCAAAATGGTAATTTTATACAAACACTGCCCGGGACCACCCGAACTTAAACAATTATCATTAATCACATATAATTAGCATTTCGAACTCCCAGAAAAGATTCTGGGCTCAAACGGCACTTATACCCGCGTAAAGCGCTATAGGGGGTATTTTGGTCATTTTGAGCCGAAAGTTTAGAAAATGAGATTTTCATCTCTGTTATTAATCACAACACTTTTAATCCCCTTCAAACATTGATTGACCCTTCGAGGACCGCCAATCTGGTCATCCTCGAATTCCGGATAAAAAATGACCCCAGGGGCATTTTGGTCATTTTCGGTCAAATAGAAAAATCAGGGCGTTACAATTTGTGTCTTAGAGTTGTTAAAAGTTGTATCTTAGAATTTTTGTGAGACTTGGAAAATCCAAGGAATGATAAGGATAGCATTTTCATGAGAAAAATGTTTATTAATAAAAATACTCGTGTTCATTTCTCTCTTCCCTAACCTTTTATTTTTCATGTTATGCACCTTAAGTTAATTATTAATCAAGTATCGTTAAAATGAATAACTATAATCATGCGTCAGAAACCTTTTTTCTGAAACATCTAACCACTATTTCATTGCACTTCAAGCTTCATGATTGATAATATGTTTTATGTTAAATGTTCAGATTTAAAAAGAACAATTTGGAAAGCACGATTCAACCTCCTGTCTAATGCATTCTTTTACCAACACTAAAAGGATCGTTGCAACTGAACCAGCTTTCCTCTTACTATTCCCTGATGAGGACCAAAAAGTTAGAAACATATATACTATTCACAAATTATTGTTACCAATTTATTAGTTTAACTTTCCTATATATTCTAAAAAAGGACATTAAGACAAAATGAAAAGTTATTACATAGAAAGATAATCACAAAAAGCATGTAGTTAAAAAAAATTAAGAAATGAAAAAAATAAAAACTAAGTATCATACGATAATAGTAAATATATCAATCAAGAAATTTATTTCTTAATTCTTATCTACAATGCATTTTATCCTTATTACAAACAATGAGTAATGAATTAAAGTAGACTGAAAGCAAATATGTAAAAATAAAATACATTTCAAGCATTAGCTGTAACATCCTCTACTGCTTTATGGATTGACTACTGTCCCCACAAACCAACACGGGTCCTTTCAGCATGCTTTGTCCTCACTCGCATGCTTCCTGGGAAAACTTCCCAGGAGGTCACCCATCCCAAAATTACCCCAGGTCAAGCACGCTTAACTATGGAGTTCTTTCAGTTTGGGCTACCGAAAAGAAGATGTATCTTGTTGGTATAGGTAGTACAAATCAATTCATATAAACTTCTAATATGTAATTATCATTCCCGTGCATCGCAGGACCACTGCACTAGTAAAATATATATAATGATGTTTTCCAAATATTGAAATTTCGTATCTAATAGGGCGATTAAAAAAATTCTGAAGAGCAACTTAGCACATAATTTGCGTTGCTACTTTAGAATTTTATAAAAATAAATTTAATAATCAAGTTATACTTTTAAATAATACTCTAATGGAACAATAAATTATGAATTTCTATTAATAATTATAGAATCAATTATGAATTTCTATTCATAACTATGAAAATCCTATAAAATATTTTTATATATTATATTAATCAATAATATATTGTTAAATTAGATTAATTTTAATATAGTGTAAAATGTAATATAGTGTACAAATTTTATCACTCAATCATTCAATTAAATGATTATATTTGTATCACTTTTAATATAGAGTTGGCTCAAATAGTTATGATGATATATCATTACATAATTAAATGTTTATGTAAATTTTTACAAGTTTAATTTATATGTATTGATAGTATAAAAATTTTGTTATATTTATTCAATTATATATTGCTACATCAATAAAAATAATTAAGTCTCACATCCGTTATTTGAAAAGTCATATGAATAGAATGATCTGATTGGATGACAGTGTAAATTTTTTTTACACTAATAGTGTATACAAATTAAACTAATATTTGTCATACTGACTATGCATTCAACTTATATTTGTATAAAATTTTAGTTATGAAAGATTTTATAATTCACATTTTAACTTTGTGTAAATTATGAAATTTCACAATATTAAATCCGATTGAATTTTCAGAATTGAATCCCGCGCAATTTACTTGAGCCGCCCTAGAGCACGTGTTAGTTGACTGGTTGACTTATGATTATCAAGACAATAAAGGAGAAAAAAAAAAAACAACTTACGTTTGATCTTACGTCACCTCATTGTCTCACTATAATCATAAAATAATGCACCGGTCAGAGACGGGCACAACTCTTTCACGGGTCAATCACCGTTCCTTCGTGGAGACAAACATCTCCATTCCGCAAGAAGGAAGAGAGAACTATTTGTTTCCCAAAAGTTAAAAATTTTACAAAACCTGATCTGGGGTCCTTCGGCATAAATCCTTCGGCTAAGGCTAATCCAATATTTGCAGCTTGGTTTCCATGGGAAATCCGCACATAGCAATAGTTCCCAGTGCTGGGTTCACCCATCTTGTCCCAGTTGTTGAGTTTTCCAAGCGCCTGATTCATCTCCACCCTGACTTTCGGGTGACATGTTTCATTCCCTCGCTTGGGCCACCCCCCACTTCCTCCAAAACTTACCTTCAAACCCTTCCACCCACCATACAGTTCATCCTTCTCCCCCACATCTCCAAAGACCAAGTGCCCCAGCATGTTCATATTGCAGAACAAATTCAACTCACCGTGACCCTCTCTCTGCCTTACATACTAGAGGAACTGAAGTGCTTGTGTTCTAGAACTCGAGTAGCAGCTTTGGTTGTCGACGTTTTCGCACATCAAGCGCTGGATTTTGCCAGAGAACTCAACCTCTTGTCTTACGTGTACTGTCCACTATCTGCTATGATTGTTTCATTTTACTTACATTCACCAAAGCTACACCAGATACTTAGTTCTGGGTATATGGACCCACAAGAACCTATTGTGCTTCCTGGTTGTGCGGCTATTCACTGCAGAGATCTTCCTCAACCATGTCACGATCGATCAAGCGTAGCATACAAGCAATTTCTTGAACGTTCCAAACGATGTGTTTCTCTTCCAGACGGTGTCTTAGTCAATAGCTTCCTTGAATTGGAAAGTGGGGCTATAAGGGTTTTGGAAGAACAGATCGGAGGGAAGCCAAAAATTTATCCAGTAGGACCAATTATTCAGAGTGGGTCGATTGATCAGGAAAATGGTCTGGAGTGTCTTACATGGCTGGATAACCAAGAACCCAACTCTGTTTTGTATGTGTCCTTTGGAAGTGGTGGCACACTTTCTCAAACTCAATTCAATGAATTAGCCCTTGGGTTGGAACTCAGTGGTACAAAATTCCTCTGGGTTGTGAGAGCCCCAGGTGACATTGCTAGTGCTGCTTACCTCGGTGCTGCAATTGAGGACCCTTTACAATTCTTGCCACATGGGTTCTTGGAGAGAACCAAGAAGCAAGGCTTGGTTGTTCCATTTTGGGCGCCTCAGATTCAAGTACTTGGTCACAGCTCAACTGGTGGGTTTTTATGTCACTGTGGTTGGAATTCAGTCCTTGAAAGCGTTGTGCAGGGTGTTCCAATAATAGCATGGCCACTCTTTGCTGAGCAGAGCCTGAATGCTGTGCTACTAGCCGATGGTCTAAAACTGGCACTGAGACCCAAAGTTAACGAAGGTGGAATAATGGAAAGAGAAGAAATTGCTAAGGTTGTAAGAGGCTTGATGGAAAATGTAGAGGGTACCGATATTAGGAAAAGGATGGAACATTTGAAGGTTGCTGCTGCTAATGCTTTGAAAGAAGATGGATCATCAAGAATGGCTTTGTCAGAGTTGGCTGACAAATTGAGAGGTCTTCAGCATTAGATCTACAAATCTTTGATTTTCAACCTTCTGTTTCACATCGCACAATGCACAAGAACCCTCTGTTTTCACCAGGACCTCTGTTGCGGAATCTCATTTAATTTTGGTTGATTTTGGGTTTTTTTTTTTTTCTATTTCCTTGTCTCAAGTCATGGTTGATTTAGTTTTTCTTCTGTTTAGGCTCATGAGATTTTAATTCTACTGGGGATATTGCAGATTGGGCTATTGAGTATGGTTATCAACCTCCGTCTTATAATAAAATGGTAGACTGTTTTTTATCCAAAAAAATAAAACGGGAGGCTGTTGACCTCTTCCTCTGTGTTTGGATTGAAGACATTATTATAATGTTGGTAAAAAGAGTGAGTAGGTGAAGTGAATAATGTTCTTTCAGATAAATTTTATATATTATATTAATGGTTAAATTCTTAAAGGCGTGTACTATTTCTGGGTTTTTTTTTTCATATTAGTTTAGAGGATGCACTGACATGGATCTTGGGCTTAATTTACTGGACTGTGGGCTTCCAAAATGTCGCCCACAACGTGGGTTTTGAAAAGTTGAATAAAACAAAAATTTGTTTTATGAAATCTTGCCAAGCCCATGTTTGTTCAACATGAATAAAATATAGGTGCTTACTCATGTGCCTAACATAGTCAATACTTACGGTGTCGATGGAAGCATGAAGTGGTGTGTCATTGACACGTATAGGAGAGTGGCACAGTTAATATTGCAAAGCAGTTGTAGTGGCAGACGAGTTGCAGGTGCTGATATCATTAGATTTATGAAACTCAAATACTAAAACCCTCCATCATATTTTCATTATTAATGATCTCACCCCACCGTTAGCCCCCTATGTTATTTTATTTTTATATGGATAGATATAGTAAAATTTTATCCTAAATACTACTATCGGTGAAATACACTATAATTTACAAGATATTTACTAAACATTTTTTATTTTAACTTCAGTTTGATCTGAAGATAGTTGTTTACATTAAGTTAGTTATAATATTTTTTATTACGATATTAATTTGCCCAGCTCATTATACTTGACATTTAATAGAATGGTTGAATCAATATTAAAATTAAATTGATATAAATAAATTTATTAAAATAAAATTGAAGTCAAGTAAAAAATAGTAGGAACAAAAATGCTATTTAGTATAGAATAAATAAATGTTTAATATATAAAATCAAATCACATTTTTTATAATTATTATTTAAGCATGAAATTTAGTTCGTATATCAATATAGGTAAGACAATAAATTTAATTTTATCTAATTATTTGTAAGAAAAATTCAGAGATTTCAAATTCAGTGTAAAACTCTCTGTAAGAAAAATTTGAAGATTTCGAATTCAGTGTAATCCTCTTTACTTTTTTCCTTTTTTAAAATTCCCATATTCCAAAATTCAGTTTTTACTTCCCTCAAAAATCACTCTACAATGATCTAGTTTATTTTTTTTCCTCTTTTTTTCAAAATGGGGACACTTCGAATTCATTGGTGAATTTTTCTTTTTTTGTTAACATAAATGTAGTTTTAATATTTTTTATTCGAAAACAAAGTTGGTTTTAATATTTTGTATTACAATATTAATTTAGTCATGTCATTATAATGGACATTTAATAGAGGTTATAGTAATATGAAAATTGAATATATTAAAAATAACTTGATGAAATTTTTTTTATTAAAATGAAAATGAAGTAAAGTTAAAACTCGTGGGAGCAAAAATTAAATTTATTGTAGAATAAATAATGTTTTATATATAAAATGAAATCACATTTTATATAATTATTATTCCAAGCATAAGATTTATCATAAATCAAATAAAATAATATCATAATCTTAATTATACGAAATTATTGCATAGGGATTTGTTTTTAAATGCACACAAAAAAAAGATTTAAATATATTCTTAAGCCTGTGCTGTTCGAATTTTGATCCTTAAAAAATGTTTCTTTTTTTCTTTTTTGGTTAGGTTTGGGTAAGGGCAGGTGAGAGTGAATAACTTTATTAGTCCTTTCTTTTATGTTAGATGTAATGCAGGGCAGTGAAAAACTTAATTACCAATGATAATTAATTTTAAAAAATAAATAAAATCCCCAAGGTTACAGAGAAAGAAAATATCATAAAAAAAGGTATTGAACATAGCCATGTACGCTCTGGTTTGTTAGGGTTAGGGAGGCTTCACCCAACAACAAAAGCTTGTCCAAACCTTACATACCATTGCTTCCTCCTTCTTACTTACATACCCCTTGGTTGATGCGTGAGTTCGTCTCCATCTATGTCTTTCTATGTCCGTCTCTTCCATTATAGAAAAAAAGAAAGCGAGAAGGGAAAAAATAAAGCAAAGCTTTGAATGAAAGATTATGGTCTTTTAGAACATATAAATCACAGGTAGTGTTAAGCATCTGAAGCTTCAAACAAAAGGAAAGCAAAGGAGTAGAGATCTCATGTCCTGAATGTATCATGAGTGTTAGGGTTTGAGGAAAATCACAATGTTTGTCAATTGGGTGAATGGAAAAAGCAAATGCAACGAGGATGCTCTTCCATTAGAGGGTAGATATCTACACAATGTTAGATATTTTTGTGTTTGAATAATGGATTTGAGTAAATGGCGATTGAGGTGAAGGGATGTAGAATTTCAGGAATTTTATGCTTCGTGTGTATGGCTTTATGAGGTGCTCTAGTCTAGTATTGTGGTGTACCTAGTTTTGTAGTTTTGTTCATAAAATTTCACATGTGTGGAGGGTATTTGGCATGGTACTGTGGCCTTTTAGGTTTTTGTTCTGCTTCTGTTCTGCTTGTGCTCTGCCTATGTGACTAATGTGGTTATTATATTATGATTGATTGATTGGTCTTTATGTTGTTGCAGCACTTGTTACGAAAATAATAAGTAGTTTTGAAAATAGGGAGATCTGATGTGTGTGACCCAAAAGATTACACCTTTGTAGAATATGGAAGCACGAGTGGTAGCAGGTTAGGGGAAGATGTTGAGGATTCACAGATTGTTTTGTGTGATGATGGTGATGGAATAGGAAAGTGCATTGGTATCGGTGGCATGCACGGTGATGTACCAAGCGCAAAAGATATCTGACATTCAGAGTTCTTAAGTGATGATGATGCATATGTTATGTACATTCAACATACCAAATGTTTTGGGTTTGGGGTTAGAAAAGGAGATGGGGGTCCTAATGAGAACAAGAGAATCATTAGGCAAACATTTGTATGCAAGAAGGAGGGGTTGAGATAAAGGAAACACTATTGTAGAGTTAATAGAAAGAGGGATCACAAACCGAAAATGAAGACTGACTGTCGAGCTAGGCTGATGTTGTTCCTTGATATAAACATAAGGAAATGGAAAGTTTGAAAGCTGGAGGAAGAGCACAGCCATACTCAGACACCTTAGACATTTGTCCATCTCATTCCAAATCACCGTAGGATAACAGATGTAGATAAAGCTCAAATTTATAGCATGCACCGACATGGGATACGAACATGTCGGATCATGGGGTTCATGGCTAGGCAGGCAGGTAGGTACAAAGGTGTTGGATTCTCAAAGAAAGACTTGTACAACTACATCAAACGCGAGAGATGTGTTCAAATACTTGAAGGTGATGCTGCGGCAGCTATTAGCTATCTACAAGGGAAGGCTAATAGTGATGCAATGACAGTTGCTAGGTACACATGCACAAATGATGGCTGTCTGAGGAAGTTTCTTCGGGGCGATACATTATGCCGAGCCGATTATCAATACTTTGGGGATGTGGTTGCCTTTGATTCAACATACAAAAAAAATAAATACCACAAGCCCTTTGTAATTTTCTCAGGTGCAAATCATCATCAACAAATGTGTATATTTGCTTTTTGCGCTGCTTGATGATGAATGCATTGAGACCTATGCATGGTTGCTTGAGGAATTCCTAAATGTAATGGGTGAAAAACAACCAATTGTAGTGATGACAGATGGTGATAAGGAAATGCAAGAAGCAATTAGAAGGGTGTTTCCCGGGGCCACGCATTGATTATGTGCATGGCACCTGTAGAAGAATGCTACAGCTAACGTCAAGGACCCTGCATTTTGCAAGGCATTCAAGAAGAGTATCTAAGCAAACTTTGACAAGGATAAATTTGAGCAATATTGGGAGGGGATTGTTGAGGAGTTTGGACTAGGTAATAACACTTGGGTTAGAAAAGCATATAAGAGGAAGGATATGTGGGCAATTGCTTATCTGAGGGATAAAGTTAGTGTTGGGTTTAGAACCACTTCAAGGTTTGAGGGTATAAACTCCTTCATCAAGACCTTTATAAAATCCCACTATAACTTATTGGAATTGGTCCAAAGCCTTGAGCATGTGGTGATGGAATATTAGAATAATGAACTAGTTGCCCAATATCAATCTATGTACACTATACCTGTGAGGACTATAGGGTTGGATACTATTGAGCGTGCGGCTGGTAAAACTTACACCCGTGAAACCTTCAAGGAGCTGAAGAAGGAGATGGAGATGGTTGCATCATTGATTGTAGTTGAACATGTTAGCATTTCAACGATGAAAAAGTACATATGGTAAAATATGGTGGTCGCTCCCATTTGTATAAGGTTTTGTATGATAGCACTATTGATTTTTTAGAGTGTCAGTGCCACTATTGGAACTCGCATGGAATTCCATGCAAGCACATGTTTTGTGTGATGAAAAAAGAGCAAATAGTTGAGATTCCAGAGAGGTTAATCCTAAAGAGGTGGTGCAAAAATGCAAAGACATATGAGGAACCTGCCGAGTAAGAAGCAAATAATGAGAAGGCATGACTTCTCTAGTACAGTGCCCTCTATTATGCTAGTATATGGATGACATACCTTGCATCAAGAAAGACAGTGTACTTCTAGAAGGCAATGGATGAAGTAGGTAAGTTAAGTAGTTCATTTGAAGCCGGGTGCAGTTTAGGGCAAGGTGGGTCTAGTGATCAAAGTAGTAATAGGAAGGAAATTGGTGACCCAGCTATTGTGAAAACAAAGGGTGCCCCTCGTGGGTGGAAGGATGATTCAAAGAAGTAGCACTACTCGACTAGTAGCCAGAGTGGTCACACAAAACGAAATTGTCTTGTTGGGAGGAACGATGCAACTAGAATAGGTGCTACTGAAACATGTGTTGGCTTTTGACCAATTTGATCACCATGGAGTTGATGATCAGCAATCGAATGATGATGTGGGGAATGTTTAGGCAACCAATCTATTTGAATGGTTATAAATTTTGGTTACAATGATTGAGATTTTTTTGGGTTTTACCTTGCAGGAGGTTGAATGATATGAGAGTTACACAACCCCTTGTGTAAGTCATGGGCGTGCTGATAAGGGTGACTGTGCAGCTCTTTCATATGGGACGGCTGTGCCCCAGTCATATCATGTGCCCCCTATTTCTATTCAAGTGTTCTTCAATGGGCAGAGTATTTATCAACACTATCACCCTAATATGCATCCAAGGCAGCAGCCATTTCCTTGGGTTCAACCTCCATTGCAGCCAATCATATCCAATTCAGGTGCAGAACAATATGGAATATATCATGGCCACCAATGGCACCTATAAGTGTGTGATATTTGGTGCCAAATTATGTTGAGTAGACTTTTTTTTAAATTGGGTTTCTTGCTTTTAATATAAAAATAGACCTCTTGTATTGGGTGTATTGTGCAGAATATTGTAGGAATCCAGTGCAAGAGAAATGGAAGTAAGTGAGAATGGGAGTATGGGTAAGGGGAATACTGAACTGATGTCTTTTTCATACTGGTGGTTCCTCACAAGATGAGTTATGTGGTATATTGTCATAGAATATTCTATTATTATTGGTTGTGTTAATTTTTTTTATCTTTATTTTTTGCAGGTCTTGACTATGATGGGCTGGGAATGTGTATGGCAATTGGATGTCCGAGGAACGGTAGTCGAGTTGTTCATTAGTTTAATTTCTTAACTTATTTGTAGTTATTGAGTGGGTAGGCAGATACGTTGTCCTATGAGTATTAATCTGTGGTTTAGGGGAAAATATGAAGTTGAATACGAGTATTTTGTGATTGGTTGCTGGTACTCTGAATATATGGAAGCTAGGAAAATAGTTGATTTGGTTGATATCATTCCTGGATTAAACACATGGTGTTAGGTATTCTGGGCAAAAGAATGGCTATATGATTATGTTAACATTTCCATTTTTTCAATGGTTAACAATCGCAAGTGATTGACAGGTTTACATGTAGGAAAATCAAAAGATTAAGTACATTTATCGTTCTATTAATTTCACCAAACGAAGATTAAGTAATCGGGTAACTGGTTGAAATACTATATGGGAGGGTTGAGTTAGAGTCCAAGTTGGTCAATGAGTATCATACATCAAATTCTCACCTAATGGTTTAAACTTAAAATTTTTCAATGTAATAAACTAAAAATTGTACTTGCTCTTTTATCAGTATAGCCAAGTACCTCCCCGAGCCCCCTTCCAGCGCAACATCACATTATTTTTCCCTTAACTCCATTTACCTACTAAACCCACCCAATAGGTAGTAGCTTAAATTCGGTCAAAAATTACATTCCTATAAATTGTTGAAACATAAGAAGTCCCTAGACATAAATAAGGGAAATCATGTCAATATGTACTTTGTTTTTTATGTTTTGCAGATCAAATTGGTGTGTTCAATGTCAAGAAAGAGAAAATAAATAGCATGTAAAATGAAAAAGAAATATAAAATCGAAGGATGTCTCTTATATTGGGGTGATTGTTCTCGTCGATCACATTTGTGTGGTGTTCTATGTGGGCATTGGCCTCATTTAGGCAAATCAAATGTGTCAACAATGAACAAAGTTTGTGGAGTACATAGCCACAATACCTTGTATAGTTGACAAATATGACAAAGTCGAGTATAAATGGAGGTGAGGCATGCAAAAGGAAGTAGATTTAAGAAGAAAACAAAACCAAAGGTATCAAACAATGAAGTGAAACAAGTTGGTCAGAATACTAGTTCCCAGATGTGAGATACATAAAACCATAATGTCATAATTTTTAAAATACGTTGTACACCTTGGGCATAACAGACGATGTACCATGCACGATGTGGCTTTCATTTCAAAAGAAACAAGGAACTAAAAAAAAGGCATAATCATTTAGTTCAGAAGATGATCTCAAAATAAAAAATTTACGATCCATAATAAACATTATAAAAATCTATTTCAGTATTGGCAAGTTGTTGTCCTGAAGTGTGGTTCATGTGGTATTATTCTGTGTGGGCAAACAAAAGTCATCCTTCTTACACTCTATTTCAATATGGCTACCTTGCAGTAATTAAAATAAAAAAATTGAGCCATAGTTAGTTTATAGCATACAAGAAGAGCTATAAAACATCAATCAATACTATCTAGATTCACCTTGTGTCTTTTGTAACCCAGGTTTGTCAATAATAAGCCGACTTCCCTTTTTATTTCGATATACGAAAGTGATTAATAATAAGTAAATTTTGAATCTAGTTTTTTTCGTTTCATTTTTACTGAGAAGGGCCCAAAAGGCCAAGTAAAAGACTAACGTGAAACAACACGAGGTATAGAGGCCCTTGAAACATAAGGTTGAAGTAAAGCAATTAAACTGGTCTGCAGTTGAGTCTATGTATTATTCACTGATTTCAATTACAAAATTAAAAAGAAAATGCATTTACTATTAACCAATTTGATTGTGCAGGGAAAATTAGAAATTTAGTCACAAGTAAAGCTGTGTACCAAAATAAAGGAAATGCGAATTTAATCTTCAAATTGTGTTATGTATATAAGAACTTCTTATAGTTTGTATATGGAAAAAAGCCTAACTTGGTAACTGCATCAGCCTATATGGTGAGTCTGCTTTCGCTTGGTGTTCCAAGCTTTAACTGCCTGCTCAATGATCAGCTGACGGTTGGGATTGTGATCCCTCATGACCAGATCAATAGCCAATCACATCCTTGTACAGTGATTGACCTCCTGCATAGAAAATTGATTAACAATGATACAAACATAGTATTGACTATTAAAATGGAGGTTTGAATCAATTGGTAAGTTGTACCTGCACATGGTGGGTAGTCCATAAATATGAGAAAATCATCCACTGTGCCACCCAAACACCATAGTCGTTCATAAGTTTGTAATGCTAATAATTAGAATTTTTTGGTTAATGTGAGACTGTCAGATAATATTAATAGTCATGATGGGTCTTTGTACTTACGATCCTTTTGTTTTTTTATTATTGGGGACATGTGGGTTCAACGATACTGTAGTTTGATATGGTAGGTCAAGGATATCTTGGATCATCATACCACGCGTCTTGTAACATACGCTCCAGGAAGCATCCCTTCAAAATGTAATGAGTAAATAATTTGAAACCCATGTGAGTATAATTTCATGAACATTAGTTAAAGGCAGTGAAAATATGCTAACCACTTGTTTGATTGATAGGAACCGCTTGTTATGTTGTTGTGTGCATTTTTTGGGGCCTATGTACATTAACTCCCTCTTCAAGGGGTCGACAATAAGGAGGAACCAGTGATTGTCCTCGCAAATAGGTGCATATATCTTTAGTGGAACCAAAATTTGAGCTTAGAAAAAAAAAAGAAAAGACATTAATTATTTGGAGAATTAGTTACTTGGGAAACACATACCCGTATGACATTATTGTACGTCCCCAAGTATATCTCATGGATCCAAGCCAGCGTAGCAGCTGATGGTTTAACCTCCCTAAGAGCATATTACTTAAGAAAAAATTAACACCAAAGTTTTAGTTGTGGATGTGGGAGAAATTTGTGTAAACCTTTTTCATGTCAAATCACTGACTATCAATGTATTGGGTAGGAACCATTTGTGTCTAACAGAGTTGTCGGATAGCATTGAGGCAATAAAAATTAGGATATGAAAATATGCCATTCATTAATTTAAAGGTTGCCTATGTTGGTGAATGTCAATGAAAAAAAAATACTGGAGCAGCTTCATTTATTACATCATTGACAAGTGGTTTTCTAGGAACAAGGGTCATAAAACTCCCTCGATTAGCTAGGTAATTCTAATCTGGGACCAGAAGTTCATTGCACAAAATATTTGCAAGTAAGGAAACATTATAAAACGACACAAAGTATTATGAGTTGTACTTGTCAGTAACAATTATCAAGACATTATCCCTTTTGTCATATTTCGATCCAAATATGTATGGCGCCACAGCTACTTCAGCCCCTGTAAGCTCCATGTCTAGAGTCAGCTTGAATTTGACTGACATCCATTGAACAAAAATTGTTGTGTACATTAGAACTCCAATTGTTTTCTTGAGTTCATATACATAATGGAGCAATTACTCATGCCGTAATTTGTTGAAAACAAATGCTTACATTAGGGACTCACATCCTCTTATGTGCTCCATTCTCGGGATGTTAAAGCAGGGTGACCCATGCAAGGACTACACAAAAACCCATCTTTTCTCAGTTGGTATCGAGCTCCCAGCGACAACGTCACCTTTGTCCTTCCGATGCCCACTCTTTGGATTGGTGAATAATTTTTTCTGCAAGGGATTGGCAATATTAGTGGTAATTGACAAATAATTATCCAATTTATGTGCTGTGAAAATTGTGCTTCTGACAATGATGACTATTACCTTCATGTTCGGGCTATAGGATGGTCTGTTTTCTTTGCACTTACATGCCTTTTTACTTAAACCCTTTCGACACTTTGTTTTCCTAAAAGTGTTGAATGAAGAATTTCCTGCTGAAAAATTGTAGTCCGGATAATCCATGTATGACAAAGACATTTTGGTAGACATTTTTCCCGCAACACAGTCCTTTGTACGTAAGGTAATTGTTGCCATACAGTCAACCACACCCACAATCCCTGGACTAGGCATTGTGAATTGGTTCAAGTGTTTTGTGTGACTTTGACGCGACTTCCTTGAACTTACAATATCAGAAAACATGGCTTTCATCTCACAAAATTCCTTTCTTTGCTTAAACATGAAGCCGTTAATGGTATTTACCTGCGACTGTAGGGAGTGAACTGTGATTGCCAATGTGGTAACATCGAGCTCATGCACCTACATTAACAAACATAAGATGTGCCTCTTAGGGCATGGAAAAATCAATAACCTAATGCAGTTATATTAATGTCAATTATAATGGCATGAATTAATTAATATTGTAATAACAAATATTATAACTAACTTTATGTTCAAGTGAAAAATATTATGATTAGGTTGCCAATGAATTCGGAACATCCGAATTTCGGGAAAAAATAGAAAAATAAAAAAATAAAAAGGACCACTGTAGATTGGTTTTTAGAGGGAAAAAAAATACTGAATTTGGAATGTTCGAATTTTGAAAAAGGAAAAAAAGCTGATTACACTGAATTAAGAATCTCTGAATTTTTTTTTACAATGGCTCTAGACTTAATTTGGAATGCTTGAATTTTGAGATAAAAAGAAGAAAAAGAACAAACAAGAAAAGAAGATGCACTTGAGGTCGCATATTCAATAATTAGATATAATTAAAATTATTGTCTAAATTATATTGATTTACTAACCAAATATCATGCTTTCAATAATAATTACATAAAATGTGATTTGATTTTATATATAAAACATTTATTTATTCTAGACACAATAATGTTTTTGTTCGCAATATTTTTAATTTTATAGATTCCAATTTTATTTAATAAATTTCTTTTTATCAGATTCATTTTGCTATTGGCATTCTATTAAATATCAATTATAATGAGATGAGTAAATTAATATCGGAATAAAAAATATTAGAACTAAATTTGTGTTGGAATAAAAAATATTGCAACTAAGTTTAAAGCAAAAAGGATTACACTGAATTTGTGCGCTAATTGTAGATGCAATCATGGTTTTTCATATCCTAGTTAAATTTTAATCATTATGACTTTGAAGATCAAGTAACAAAAGTATATATAAGTTATCTTGTCACACAACACAATATATTATTCTAAGTATATACTTTACTCGAAACTTTGAACATATACAATGACAACTTTTTATTAAAGTTATACAAAAAAATGACACAAAAATAGAACTCATACTCATAAAAAAAAAAACTTAATTATCTGAATCGACTCCTAATCAAATTCAAATATAAAATTTATGTTATTAAGTTTTACTATATACTATATTACATATAGATGACACTTCTTTAAAATATTCGGATCCCTCTTCGCTTTAAATTTGGGTATTGAATAATTCAAATGTGAAAACATAATCTATTAAAAAAGTTAAGCATATAAATTATTGAAATTCATATCACGAAAAATGATGTCATTGAAAAGCAAAAGAGAAATGTTGTTATAAATTATTCCCTTTAAAAAAAAGTTGCGTTTTTTTTTAAAGAGACTTAAAGCTTTTGGATAATCGTTACTCATTTAGTTTCAAATACACATGTATAACAACAAGTAAATGAAAGTATGGTTTTGGATAGTTATAGTAATATTCTGATATAGCAAACATTTAGGTTCATTATATATTTAGGCAATGTATGAAATGCTTTATTTGATAGCACAATATTTAAAGTAATTAATATTCTATGTCGACATAATGTTAAGATGTTTTAATTTAAATTCTGTTTTCGCATATTGTATGTGTTTGACAGTTAAACACCCATTAGTCTTCACGTTGTCATCCTAATTTACAGTGGTATACACTATTGTAAATTATTAATGTTGACATTAGTGCAAAACATATAAGTGCAATTGTCAACGATTTTATGAAAATAAAATAACTTTATAGTCTTGTAGTGTTCATGTCGAAAAGGTTATTTCACCAAAAGTAGTTACACAAAATGATGAACGAACTACTTGGTACTAGAGATCACGTTTTGTTGGTATTGCAAATATTTCTTTTTTTGGTCACACTCACATACACGGGGGAGGGGGGTTGAGGGACTTAATGAGGGCTCTGCCTCTATGCGAGTCGAACTCGTATGCCCTCAGTAGTGTGGCTTCCTAGAGGCAATTTGACTTACCACTTGACTACAAGCCTTAGCCACGGTATCGTAAATTTGTTAAGCTCCTTTTTTGTTAAAGTAAATAACTTTTTTTTTTGTTATGTAAGAGGGCCGAGGCCCATGTCAAAGTAAATAACCTTACTTATTGTTAACAAACCTGCCCAATGCATGAGCCTTCAAAGTACCCATAACAAAAATTTTATATCCACTTCGCAGACTTAGTAGCATTACCTGGTTCACATGTTGGTCGCCATTGCTCGCTTTATCTTGTTGCCCAGTGTTCTCACAAAGCATGTTTTTGGAGCTGCAACGGCATATAATATACATAGAAAATATGTTACTGTTAGAATCATGAATCGAAATCTTTGACCATGTTTTCCATCAATGTAAGAAAAAAAGTGTGGAAAAAATGCCGAGTCAGACCAAGGCAATCGCAAAAACTTAAGTCAATGTCATTTAGTTCAGCATGGATAAGTAAGGGCATGACATGTGTCCGCATAGCCAGTGTTGTTAAGTGGTGTAACATGGATTAGATTACATGTAGAAGTTAACTAATACAGTTAATAATTTTTCCTATTTTTCAACTTTTCTTTTGTCTTTTTATGTTTTAGTTTTAATTTTTGTTTATTTATTTTTCATAATTTGGTATGTCCTCAACAGTATGTTTTTCCTTTTTCAATTTTTTATTTTGTTTATAATTTTTGTTTTCTTTTTTTATTATTTTTCAATCCAAATTTAGTTAGTTTTTTTCCATTCCCAAATGTTCTATTGTTTTTATTGTTTGTAAATGAAAAAAAGAATGCAAAAAGATATAAATAAAATAAAATTGAATAAAAAAAAGGCATATTGTTGAGTGCTACGAAAACAAATAAACAAAAATTAAAATTAAAATGTAAAAAAAAAAAGAAGAAAAATTTAAAAATAGGAAAAATGAAAAAGTAATGTATATTGCACTGAATTTGGAGTAACCAAATTTTGAAAAAAAATAAAAAAAATAAAAAGATAGAAAATTGAAAAAAGAAAAAAAATACTATTAATTTATTTGAATTAGTTCTAAGTTCTAAAAAGTAATGTACTATGCATTGCACTAAATTTGTACTTACCAAATTTTGAAAAGCATATAACCAAAAAACTTAGAAAGAAATAATAAGAAAAATTAACAAATGAAAAAAAATGAAAAAAGTACTGTTTATTGCACTTAATTCAGACAAACCAAATTTTTAAAATAAATAAATAAAAGATAAAAATAAAAGCAATAAAAATGATAAAAAATTTGAAAAAAAGGAAAAAAGGTACTTAATAATAGAAATTAATTCTTTTTTGTCCATAATCCTAAATTAGTAACACAATTGTTAATTCACTCACTTAATCACTTCATTCACGCTTTTTTCTAACCTATTGTGGCCCACTTCATGCCACATGACATTTTTCTTGAAGCCAACTACATAGCTAAGTAAAGCATAAAAAACACAAGATTCAATCAAGCAACAAAACCCCTTTTTTGTTCAAAGAACCTAATTTATTTGATTAGTGGTGTTTAGTTTGTCAGATGTGCTTGCCATTGAGTTCTGTGTTATTGTTGGTGTTACATATTTGCAAACATAAGTGAGCTTACTCTTGGTATATTGTCTTAGGTTGTGCATTGTTGACAACCTGAGTACAAGAAAACCCCGTATTGGAAGATTTTGATTTTTCAGATCCACTTGTTGAGTTCACCACAATAAGGACATTTTGACTATGATGATTTTCCATTGATAGGAGATATTCTGCACCACCATTTACATAAGTAGACATTTGAAATAATTTTTTTCTTTACAATAATGGCCAAATCCCGTATGCAGCTTACGATGTATATTGAGAATTGGGTTTGATGTCCTACTGTAGCCACTACAATAAGATAGGTGCAAAGGAACAACGTTTATCCGATTAATTTATTGCATGGTTACTATTTACTAATAAGAGTAAATGATTGCTATGATCGGTAACTCACTTTCATATCAAAATCATTAAACATGACATTAAATATATGTTTTGTCCTTTTGTTATGCTATTGCCATTCCCATCGCTCTCTCCATGTACATGAACATGGTTGGGGATGAATGTTACATCATATTTATTTCACCTTCCTTTGTCAATATCATAGAATAAGTTTGTGTGTACGGTGCACTTTGGCTTAGAACAATAAATATAATGTCTTCTAGATTTTAGAGGGACTGACTCGTTGTGCAGTAGACTAGGTTGGTAGGTCATTAATGGATGTTTGTGGGTACTCTTATCAGCCTTTTTTAGGGTTCAAATACTGATTCGGATTATAAGCTTCTAAACCAATCAAACCAAAATGCAGATAATGGAATATTTTGAGCTTCACAAAAGAAATGGCACAGCCCAATCCCTGGATTCCCTCTGCAACATTGACATCGCATTCATCGTGGTACCAATGTCACACTTGGAAGAAGACAAATGTGCAACAGTCAGCCTATGTGTGCATTATTGCATAAGAAGAATAATAAAAATGTGATTTTCTAACGTATACACTCACTACTGCATATCATCAACACCACTTTTGATCCCGTCCATTGAATAAGTGGTCGCAAGTGTGTGGCAACCTTATCCAAAGTCCTATCAAGGTTAGACTGGGGGAACCATGGCCAAGGGAAAAGTCAAAAATTTCAATCTCTCGTCAACATGGTGGAATGCTTTGTGAGGCGAGGTGAGGGCCTTTTGTGCTTGCAAATAAATACGATAACATAAGTAAATTTAGGGTCCCACATACATCTATGCGGGTCTCTATTGCGTATGAAATAAGTGGGAAATAAGAAACTTCATTATGTCCAACTTTTATACCTTTTTTTCAAAAAAAAAAAAAATTTAAACCGTAAACAGCCAAATTGAGCACTACAAATGATGAATAAATTGATTTCTGAGACAAAATATACTATATCTCCTAATTAATTTATTAATGGACAAATTATTTTTTGACATATCTATTTATCCCACATTGTATACCAGTTAATCATTATTAATTAATTTTTACCCTGGTAAGTACCTAAAGAACTAAATTATTTTTCTTATGTATTATATAACACCCTCCCAAGTACAACACCATCCTTAAGTTATGAAATTGTACTCGAGAGTTGTTACTTATTAACTAGTGGACCTTTTTTAAATAACTATAGCAAATTCGATGGGTTCGTGTAATAACTAGCGCAATTCGATTAAAATATATAACAAAGATACAAACTTTTATTTAATATAAAGTCAATTACATAAGGAAGCTCTACAAGGAGCTTTAATACATATACAATCTCTATTACATTTACATACACACATGCCTACAATTATATACAATATAATAACATCAACTACTAAGCTACTGTACTTCCATGTTCTTTCAGGTAATAATCCCATAATCCGCTATGATCGACCTAGAGATGACACGGGAACACAAACAAATAGGGGTGAGAATTATACAATTCTCAGTCGGGCAACTCCCCAATTACACAATCATAATTTCATCGTCATCGTTCCAGCCACTTCAGTTTATTAGGAAAAAGTGATCATGCATTTTATAACAATAGTTCAATTTTAGAGTTCTTACTTTCGAAGTGGGTAGCTTTTAATGATCAATCACTTAATACACATATATAATAAACTCAAACACATAGTAAATAATCCTAATCAAAACATTTATTTCAGGGACATGGCCTTACTTGTGACCATAGAACTCAACCCGGTGCATTTTTCTCTTTTCATTGACATAGGAAAGACTTAGTTCATATGATATTGCAAAAACTCAATTTAGTACATCATTGACATAGGAAAGACTTGTGGTTTATACCCAACGGGTATCTGCCGTGGACAACTCCACAATAGATCATTTATACCAAAAGGCATCTGCCGTGGAAAATGCCACAATGGGAAATAGACTGCTTATCAGGACTGAGCTCATTCCTATATGTGATCATCAGACTTCATTTTATTCCATTTTCGAATCACACAGAATTCTATTCCTAGCCGATACGTCTACTGACTCATAATATCTTGGGGGAAGTTAATCTTTTTGCCTTCCCCTCAATTCAACCTAAGTCTTGTTTCTGTTTTCTCCTATGTCAGAACATAAACTCTAGGGAAGTTCCTCTTTTTGCCTTCCCCTCATTCGACTTAAGTCTTGTTTCTGTTTTCTCCTATGTCAGAACATGCACGAGTGAAATTTATACATTCTCTTTTCTCATATAGTAGCGCCATGTGCTTTCTTCTTTTCAAATGCATGCATAAGCCATATATAGGCATTCAATCATAAGAAATTCTTATTTGTGCCTCGTAAATCAATCTTTAAATTGTCTAGCATGCATACATACTCATCATACTTAATTAAGAATCATTATATCACCAAATCAATACTTGAGTTCATTTCAACACAATTACAGCATGTTGGCAGAATTCATGCCTAAAGAGTAAAATTCATTATGCATATCAAACATCCATTGCCAGGGCTATAAAAATTACCCAAGACACCTCAACGTGTGCACAAGGACCAATTTCATAGGAAGAAGAGTCCTCTAACTCTGTCAACAAATTCTACAAATTTGGTGGTCATAGACCACTTAACCTTAGCTCAATGCCAGAATTCACTAATTTTTAACCATAGCAAATGAATGAATCACTTCAGGATAAAAATCATGGCTAAACTTCAATATATTTCCAGCACTCTGTAAAAATTTCAAAGGATAATTCCATCATTTACTATGATAACAAAATTAGACAATTTCCCAGCTTCAGATTCAACTTTCCAGGTAGCATGCTTACAATTTCAGTTCTTAAATTTTTTGAAGCATTAGGAGTCAAAAACAGATCTCACAAAAATTAGTGCCACTAGCCTAGGATGTTAGCTTCAACATATAATTTTTATAGCTCATGAAAATATCTGAAATCACACCAGAAAATTTGTGTACAGCTGCTGCCTATCAAAGGACCAAAATTCCAGCAAACCAATTCAAAAACTCTTTTAGTAAAAATGATTTTCCACAACACCAAACACTCCACCAAAATTAATACATCAATATCAACATATTATCAACCAATATAACTAAAAATTTCGGACTAAAACACATCAAAATTCTCAGAATAAATTTTGAAAGAAAAAGGCCAAAGAAAACCCTACACTTTGAAGCTTTAAAGATCTTGGCTCCAAGATTGACTCCCCTCACTTCCAAGCCTTCAAACCCACACCAAACCCTTCCTTAAACAGCTGATAATGAGCTCTTAAGGTATGAAAAGTTTATGGATTCAAATTCTAATCGGTTAGTTTGGCAGATATTGAGGAGTGGAACAAGTTTTGTGAAGGGAGTTTAGTGTTTTATGAACTTTAGACAAGGGTTTTGATGTTTTGAAATGAAAACATGAGCTCTTGGAGAAGATAACAATGGTGGCTGCATCATGGAGATAAGAACTGTGAATGCTTGGCTTCTTAGACAAGTTTTTGTATTTCTTTTATATATAAAAAGTTATATACAATAAATATGTAGTCAAAGGAATAAAGAGAAATAAAGAGATGGATGGTTAGGATTTGTTTTAAAAGTCAAAGAATGAATCTTGGCCATCCAATTGGCTCAAGATAATTGGCTCACCTTTACTTGGCCACCAAGTAGCTTTTACGGTGTTAAAAACCACACACCAAAATTCTTTCGAACTGGTAAAACAGTGTACCCGGGAAATCAAATATTGTCCGAAAAATAATTCTAAGTATGAAATATTTATTCTTACCTATTTCTAATCTCAATCCTATAATTTCTTATTTTTGGGCATCTCCAGGCCCTAATTCTAGGGTTTTGGCTGTCCAGGAGGGCTTGCGAGGCCCGCAAAACACTATTCATATTTTTTTTTTGTTTTTTACAGATTGGTTAGGTTGTCCTGATCATTGCTATGTTTGTCGGATTTTTGAAATTATAACTAGAAAAACTCAAATTAATTTTTAAATAATTTTTAGGGTGTTACATATTATAATTGTCATCTTTTATATTTATATTTAATAATTGGAGTAATTACTACTGAGTGTGATACTTGCACAAGTAGACCCAAGTTTGTAGCCACAAAATCAGACTACTTTTACAATAAAAATGTTGTCCTTTGTAAAAAAAAAAAAAAACATTGACATTTCTATTATTCCATTAAAAAAGGTAATTACAATAACATCATTATACATAGAATTTACATGTAATAAGATGATTAGCAGAATAGAATAAAAAAAAAACACTTAGTAACAATTTCTGCTCCTTTTAACAAAAAAAAAATTGTTTGTATACTGAACCAAAAAGTAGTCCCGAGTTTATTTATGTTGTAGGCATTGGTGTATTGAAGTTGTATACTTGGAGCCTCTCTTTTCTTCTAGTATGGTGTTATTGTTTTTTTGTTCACAAAAAAATATAAAATACCGCGGTAGTAAGACATTATAATTATAAATAAAAAAATAAGTTTTTAATGCAAAACTTAAAATTATGTAACAGTAAAAATAATTTATAAGGATTGACCTGACAATGGCCACTGTATCACATAACATTTAACTTTGCTTTATATATATAAATTAACTAATAAATATAAAACAACTTGCACAGGTACATATGTAAATTTGAATGCTTGTTCAAATTTGATTGCTTTTTTAATTTTTTAAACACTTTAATTGGACATTATACTGTCCTATCACACAGAGGGAGTAGGCGAACTTCTCCCTATTGAGAAGATCTATGTTGACAAGACATAAAACTTTTATAACCCACAAACCGTTGCCTCGAAGACTATTTCACCTAAGTACATTTACGATATAGACAACACAAGATTTAGTAAAGTGTCCATACCCTTAGTACAGTATATGGCTAGGTGTGTAGACAATTGAAAGAGTCATGTTGGCCCTCCTAGCTAGTTGTTGCATCTCCAATCATGAGATCAAATTCAATCTCTTTGTATAGTAAAAAAAAAATAGAGATCAAGAGTATCCTATAATAAAAGAGATCAATTGTGATCTCCATTTGCATCCTATAAATGTTCTAAAAATAAAAAATTCAGAATAATATTAATATAAAATATTTTATTTTAATATCTTATATTATATAATTTTATTTATAAGTTTAGAAAAAGAAAATTAAAATTAGTCTTTTAGAATAAAATTTATTTTAATTTAATTATTAGCAAACTAAATTGAATTAACGTGTATGCACTTTTTATGATATAAAAGATTAATATAATTTATATTACAAAAAAAAAATGAAAAGTATCGTAAAAGATTGGTATAAATAAAAGCACACTTTGTTTAAGTTTATATTAATGGAGTTAAAAAAATAGTAAGCAACTTCTTTGAATAGTGTCAATTAAGAAGCAGTAATTATAATATATATATATATATATACTATTAAAAAATACTTTTATATTACATTTGTCACATTCATGTTTGTGAGAAACTTAAATTTTGTAAGTAATTAAGAAAAGAACTGAATTGATTTGGGTTTTTTTTAAAAAAAAAATCAAATATGAGTAGAATTTATGGCAGTGGCATTTTATTTTCCTTTTCCTATTTTACATTTTGAAATTGTCTTCTACTTATTTCACTCCACACAAAAGCATTAAGTAGGAAAGCACGTGGGACCTTGTCCATGCGAGGTTTAAAACTTGTAGATGACAAGAGGCTACTGTACTAGGTTGTACTGTATTTCTAAGGATGCAGGGCTGTACTACTTGGACGTGTTCGGTGAACTTGTTACCTATGAAAATGAAGTAGCCAAACTGTGCTTTACCTTTATTATCTTTTGAACCTTATCTTCAATAGAGCACATCAAAAGATCTCATATTCTACCAAAAGTGTTGTTGGAAACACACAAAAAAATAACAAAAAAAAAAAACTAAATCATTTGATACAGTGCCTTACTTTTTAGGCCATTACCTCTCCATGTGTTGCTAGGTAATCTTTAAATTTTGTACTCTTCTGATAACGTAAATTAATAAGGACGACAAGCAAATTGTACATCATAACTTAAACCTCTAAATTTAAGTAACAATACAAATATATTGTAACTACAAAATCTGTCCATGCAACTTATAAGGAAATTCCAAAAACATGCGTACCATGATGCCGATATTGCATACTCATATTTCAATTTGCAAAATCTTATAATTGGTATTCGTATGCATTAAAAGGGGCATTCAAGGGGCATATTAATTGCTCATCCATTTTCATTGTAGTCAAGTTTGGAATTTGGTTTAGGCAAGCGCATGACTTTAGGGGAAACAATTTATAACAATTAAAAGATAATG
Organism: Dalbergia cultrata; assembly: GCA_031216105.1. Taxonomy (NCBI): domain Eukaryota; kingdom Viridiplantae; phylum Streptophyta; class Magnoliopsida; order Fabales; family Fabaceae; genus Dalbergia; species Dalbergia cultrata. The sequence goes on along the minus strand of CM062353.1, from coordinate 31,560,166 downwards.
AAATGAATTTGTATGTAAAAAAGAAAAACATGTGCATTCATACCAAGTCTGGCCACATTCCAACAGAAAAGGAAAGGGACTATGTATTCACAAGAACAATAGGACATAATTTGAAAATCACCTCCACTTAATAACATACTGTATACCCACCCCAAACATTCCCAGTGCAAAATATCATATTTTCGAGCATGACATACATGTCATGTGTCCAAAATACCATAACATAAGCCCTAAACTAGTTACAGTGGATATCCTCCACACACAAAGTAGTGGACAACCTAAACACAAACCACGATAGGGTGGGCCTCCTACATAATAGAAAGGATGATAATCCAAAGGATAAATATTCCTATTATGGACAGTAGTAGCCAGATGATGTATAATCTCCTATCGGAGAGTGCATGTGGTGGCAGCATATGCAATTAGTGGATATGGGTAGCAAGTGCAAATGCTTTGGCGGCGGCGGCATTGTTTTTGTCCACCACTGGGACTGGGTGGTTAGGCATTGCAACCGCTGTGTAGATGTCTTCAAGGAGTTGGAATGAGGGGTTCTTGCTCCAGTATAACATCCATGCCGACTCAACCCTTTCTCTAGTCCTAAATGCTCGGTGAAGGTTTTCACTAAAGCCATTAACCTGAGCCTGACATTCCTTCCAACTGGTATATATATATATATGGGTTTCTACCCTTGAGTACGACGTACATCTTAACCTATGGAGGCCTCTGCATTGGACAACAAATAACTATACTGTGTTTGTAGTGAAGTTAACTGGTGGATGAGGTTGAAAGTATAATTCACCATTCGGTACTTGTGTGTGGTGACAAGTAAAACGTACTAATGCACACAATATATAATAAATTTATCACCACAATTGTGGTTACACAATATTTTCACATCTATAAGTAAAATTTCTCCATTGGATACTGGACACTGGCATATGTTTTCTGTGTTAAGATATAAAATTGAAATGAAATTATTGGTAGGTATATCATAACATCAGTGAAGGCACAAATATTTTGGGTAAGACTTGTAAAAGTGGTTTTTTTGTCAACCATGTACTTGTTGATGCAATAAAATCTAGATTATCAACACTAAGCAGGTGGCCCACTTCTTAATATTGTTATTACTAATATTATTACTACCATTATGTTAGCAAGTGATTACAATATAAACATTTTCATCTATTTTAATAATATTTCATAGTCAATTCAGCTCTTTTCTATTTAGATATATATCTTTTCCATTTGAAATTTAGTGTTATTTTGCCTTATCTGTTGGTTTCATCATGAGATGCTATAGCGAAATCTGTAATCTATAATAATAATAAATCAGTCCTATGTGAAAAGGAGGTCTCCACTTCTCTCAATAAGATAAGCATGATAAGGGCACACATTTTTTATTACAACAATTAGTGCATGTAATTTTTTTAAAAAAATATAATAGCATTTATTAGTTAGTATTAAGATATCACTGACAAATATCAGCATCCAAAATTTATATATATACATACATACTAGTCATTTGACCCGTGTATTGCATGGGATGATGATAAAAAATAGTTTGTTGATTACTAAGGAAAATAAATGATAATTTATTTAAATATATCTTATAGAAATTGAATATATAAATTTATTTTTAAAATAAGTTAATGATTAAATAAATAGAAAAGTATAAATATGACATTCTATTCTATTTTATCTTAATTTAGGGGTTTATAAAAAAATTTAAAAAAGAGAAAAATTAAAAATATTTTATAATTCAAAATATAAATATGCATCGTAACAATAACTTATCAAAATAACATATCAACTTTCTAGTTTATACTTTAACCAACCACGTAACACTGGTATTCAGAAAACATGTGCCACATAAAACAAGAAAATAAACAAGCAACAAGGATTGCGAGTGCTGCCCGAAAATGAAAGCGACATTTGAAGGGAATTGTAACGTGCCAAAATTGAGCGACCATAACAATTTTTCTTTATAATCTTTTTTTTTTTCATCAGAAACTTCTATTAAAAAAGCCAATTACTGTCACTAAAGGGGAAATCTGCACCGTTACTTGAGAAGCAAATATAACAGAAGAACATGAAAAGAGTAATATGTGGGGCCGAGTACCAATTCTACAATACAAATGTTAGGCTTTTCACTAGTGAGTTGTCATGAAGGAAAAAAAAGGGCACACTTGGGGAAGCTTTATGGGAGCGAAACTGCATGCTACTTTCATGATATTAAACACTACAAAACAACTACAGTCTTTGAGGTGACGAGTCTCTACATAGATAGAGATGACCACTCACTTTCTAAAAATTCTTAGGAAATAGACAAATCCCTGTCTCGCTGCATTAATTTGAAAACTCTATATTCACTGTGGCGGTAGGTAGGTGATATAATCATTTCACATTGACCTCCTAGTCTCTGTTACTAGTCTCTGTTACTATTCTTATGTTCGCATGTATAAATAAGTTGTATGGAAGATTGTTTATAGAAGAGAGTTAACATGACAGAGTTATTCTAACAGAAAGTTTTATTGGTTTTTTTTAGAGTGTTGAATTATACAAAATGCCTAGAAGACGTGATACAACAATGAATCCTCATAATCACATTGTTGAGAAAATTATTAATGAAAATGTAAATTTATATTACTTGATTAGTATATTATAATATCTATTCTATTTACTATGCACCTTATTCTATTTAATTAAAATTCTTAGTATATGATAATTAGTTGGCATTACCTCTGCATAATTAATTGGCGACTTTGTTATCTTATAATTTTACTATGAATCATTTTTTTGTTCTGAGAGCGTATAAGGTACAAGTGTTATTTTAAGTTCTTTGTTTGTTTAAATTTTTATTCAATTTGATATGATATTATTTAAGACCATCTAAATAAAATCTGATATTACTTTTTTAATAATTAGAATATGAATTTTAATTAAGTGAATAATTATTTTTTTAATTACTACAAAAATTCCCATAGTTTTTTTTTCCATTGCTTGTTATCTTGAACAGAAATTAAGAAAACTACACACTCGTGGCTTGATAATGGATCCACCGAGGAAAGAAATTCATGGACTCTTACATGAAGCTGGTTTCTATCATGTTTCCCAAGTCTATAGGTTTGATATAAATAGCTCTTTGATATCCGCAATAGTAGAAAGATGGAGACCAGAAACACATACATTTCATTTTCCATGTGGAGAATATACCGTGACACTAGAGGATGTCTTAATGCTACTTGGCCTTCCTATCAAAGGTGTGCTAGTCATTGGAATTACTACTAGAGATTCAGCAAACGTACAAGAAGCATGTTATAGGTTTCTTGGTGGTCATCCTTATTCTTCTAAAGGAGGGCCAATTAATTTAAAGTGGTTGGATGAACATATAAGATAGACTGACCTCATTGTAGAAATGTATTTGTGAGGGTATATTCTTGCTCTCTTAGGCAATTGTGTAGTCCCTGGCAACACTGAGGGATTAGTTCATGTAAAATTTCTAACACTGTTAATAGATTTGAGCCGAGTCAGGCAATATAGTTGGGGTTCGGCATGTCTGGCTATGCTTTACCGCAACTTATGTTGAGCTACGGTCCATACTATTGATAATATAGGTGGATGCCTAGTTTTGTTACAAACATGGGCATGGTTTAGGCTCCCATATTTGGCCCCAACACCAATAAACCTTATGCACTTTCCATTAAAAGTATCAACTTATTTTTTTGCCAAAAATTTCATAATCATAGTTAATTAACATATTTTTTTATAGATGGAGAAAGCCAAGCTACCATTAGAATAAGGGGCTAAAGAAGCTTAAGATATTGAGAAAAATGTTAGATCAGTTGCAGGATAATTAGGTACTAATTAAAACACTTAGTATAGTCTCCTCGTAAAGTTCCAGTTTTTGTTTGAATATATCTTTATTATTGTAGTTTTGTTAGCAATCATCTCACATATTTATTATTGTAGTTTTGCTAGCGACCATATAGTCAACCTCAAATTGAGGATGGTGACCAATTCCTTGTCCACCTCTAAATCTTGAAGGTTATATCATAACAAAGATCTGAGAGGACATCCCGACACAACTAATTGGGGTGACCTTCATCAGCCATGGGTGGAAATGTGGTTTAAGAGACAAGATCATGTCTTGCAGGGAACCCCCTTGGTGATTATCAACCTATGCAAGAATATTGGTCATGGTATATTACTCATTATCCCCCTCGCTCGTTAACACATATGGATGACCAAGCAACATTGCCATCACCATCACAATCCACATAGCCTTCATATCAATTTTTTCAGTGCAACCTATTGATCCTTGGGCGGCTCGTGACCATTCTCTATTTGGTCAAAGCAGTGAGAGAGCATTCACTGCGCCCACAAATACTGAAATCCCATATGTGTTTACTGTAACACCCTCCTAACTACCATGTATTACTCGAGCATTAACATTGTAATTAGAAGATTATCACTTCCTTTCTATAATATCCACTAGTCAAATGAAATGAAATAAGATAAATCAAACTCTAGAGTTATAAAGAAAACTACTATAAAATGTACATATATTATTACTTTACATACCGCTTTCTTTAATACATACCATACTTGAAGTTAAGTCACTTAAACATAATACAACACAGGAACTACTATCAAAAGATCTACCAAGCTTGCTTAAATATCAAGGTCCGACAAAATACTAAACACACATAAATGGACCTAAGACATCTAACACCAATTAGTCTACAAGCTGGTAAGTTTCTAGCACTATACTACACTACATACAAGTCAAAAGCCCCCATAAGTCTCATGTCCTCCTACGCGAAACCATTGGCCATCGGTATGATGGCCTCTCCTCAGCCAGGGGCATCTGCAGAGTCTTAGCACAATACAGCATATACACAAATAGGGGTGAGAATATTATAAAATTCTCAGTAGGGTAACCCCTTACATACAGACAGAATATAAATAGTAAATGCATTTATAATAATAAAGAAAAACATCATGTTAGATCACATATATCAATATTAGCATACATGAGTCAAAGAAAATTATATGCAAAAAGGTAGTAATCATAAGTGTTTCTCTTATATCACATGGAATTCAACTTAGTGTAGTAGTTCTTTTTATTAACATAGGGAAGGCTTAGATTCACATCAGGTAACATATGTAGTGGATAACTCCTCAGAGGACCATAGACTGCTAGGACATGAGCTCATTCCTATTCGTGATCATCAGACTTCATTTTTTCCATTTCAATCACACACAGTTCTATTTCCTAGTCGATAAGTCTACCGACTCATAAAATTTCTTGGGAAGTTCTTATTTTTGCCTTCCCTCTCTATCACACATAAGCCTTGTTTCTATTTTCCCCGTATGTTAAAACATGCACCATTAAATTTCACATATTCTCTTTTGTCATACAACTATGTCATGGACCTTTCTATTTCAAAGTCAGGTTTATATCCCAGATATAGGCATTCAGTATCATTGGAGTCTCATTCATACTTTATAAACAAGTCTTTCAAACAATTAACATACATTCATATGATATATACTTGGATTAAATAGATTTCTATCATTAACTTAATACATCTTCACCATTCCAGCTTCTTGACAGATTTACCATTATGGTGACAACATTTAATTCACATATCCAATGGGCAATTCACTGGCCATAAAAATTCTCTATGACACCTCAATGTGTCTAAAAGTCCCTGTAAAAAGTTCATAGCAAACAGAATACTAGAACCATGTCAAATAAATTCTACAATTTTAGTGGTCAGAGGCCACTTTTTCACAGCTCAGAATAGGATTCACACAATTTTTAACTTTAGCAAATGATAGAAAAAACTCAAAATAAAAATCACAGTTATACTTAAAGATGTCTAAAAAACTTTGTAAAAATTTCAAAGGATAACTCCATCATTTGCTATGAATAAAAATTTATACAAATTCACAGCTCCAGTACCAAGATTTCAGCCAGCATAGATATACTCTTGGTTCTTGATTTTTCTCAGGCAGTAAAACTCTTTATTATGCACCACGAAAATTATTAGAGTTTTCTTATGATGTTAGATTCAACATATAATTTTTATAGCTCATAAAAATGACTAGAATTGAACCAGAAAATTCATGAACAAATCCTGTCCTGCTGAAATCCGAAAATTCAGCAGCCTAGCCAAAACTTATTTTGACAAAAATCATTATTTAACCTCATCCAAACACTCCACCAAAATTAACACATCAATATCAACATATTATCATCAAATATAACCATAAATTTCGGAATAAAACCCAAAAAAAATTTACAGAATAATTTGGAAAGAAAAAGGCCAAAGAAAACCCTACCCTTGGAAGCTAATGCCTCTTTGTCTCTTGTATACTCCAAGATAGATACACTCTACCCCAAAGCTCTTAAAATACAGTAAAATACTCCTCTAACCAGAGATGAGTGATGTGATAAGGTGAGGTTTTTGGAGAATCTAATCGGTTAGATTTGTAGAGTTTGAAGTGTAGAATAAGTTTACTTAAGGAGGTTCTTGATTTTGGTAAGGTTTGGTCTAGGATTTTTGAGTTTGAAATCAAGTTTTGAGAGGAAGGAAATGGAGTTTCTCTGCTGCCTCCTTTGTTAGCCGAGGAAGATGATGACAATTATGGGGTTAGATAGTTTATAATTATCTTTTAAGGTGAAATCTCATTGGTTGGCTTATAAAGTATCATTTTTCCATTAAAAGAATTTTATATCAATGGCTAGGATTTGATCTTTCATTCCAAGATAAAATCCTAGCCATCCATTGGTATTCAAAGGGATAAACTTCATTATCAGTAGATATTAACTGGTTTTCGGTGTTAAAAATCGCACACCGAAATTTCATCAAACGGGTAAAATAGTGTACTTGAGTAATCAACTATTGCCCGAAAATTAACTCTAAGCATAAATTTTTATTCCTACCTATTTCTAACCTTAATCCTATAATTTCCAAATTTCGGGCACCTTCAGGTCTTGAATCTAAGGTTTCAGCTGTTCCGGTGGGTCTACGGGGCCTGCAAAACACTATTCACGTTTTTTTTTTTTTACGTTCGTTACATTATTCTCATAATTTTTGTGTACACCAAAATTTTGATATTCTTACTACTAAAGCCTCAATTATTTTCTGAAAAAAAATTTAGGATGTTACATTACTCCCCACCTTAAAAAAAATTTTGCCCTCAAAATTTCATACCTGAAAATAATTCCGGATGATCTGTCTTCATACTTGATTCTAGTTCCCATGTATACTCTTCACTTCTAGGTCCACCCCAAGCCACTTTTACAAGTTGCACAAATTTATTTCTAAGTTTCCTGACTTCTCTATCAACGATCTAAATAGGAGGGGCTTGAAACGTCAAGTCATCCCTTAACTGTATAGACTCGGGCTCAATGATATGGTTTTGATCTGGGTGGTACATTCGAAGTTGAGATACATGGAAGACATTATGAAGGTTGGATAAATGTGGAGGTAAGGCTATCTGGTAAGCAGCTGACCCAATTCGTTGGAGAATTTGAAAAGGACCTATAAACCTAGGTGACAACTTTTTAACTCTAAGGGCCCTACCTACTCCAGTAGTGGGCGTGACCTTCAGGAATACATGTTCTCCCTCTTGAAATTCTAAAGGTTTCCTTCGAGTATCAGCATAGCTCTTTTGATGACTCTGTGCAGTGAGAATCTTGCTCCTGATCTTCTGGATTTGCTCCGTTGTTTGATTAACAAGATCGGGTCCCAATAGTCTCGCTTCTCCCGAATCATACCAACACAATGGGGATTGACATTTTCTTCCATATAGAGCTTCATACGGGGCCATGCCAATACTAGCGTGATGGCTGTTATTATAAGCAAACTCAACCAATGGGAGTAACTTGTCCCAACTTCCCTTCTGCTCAATCACACATGCCCTTAGCATATCTTCCAGGGTTTGTATGGTTCGTTCTGTTTGCCCGTCAGTTTGGGGGTGATAGGCAGTGCTCAAACAAAGTTTGGTACCAAAGGCATTTTGGAACGTTCCCCAAAATCTCGAAGTAAACCTTGGATCTCTGTCAGAAACTATCGAGGAAGGAACACCGTGTAGTCTTACTATTTCTTGGATGTACAAGGAAACTAACTTATCCAAAGGAAAATTAGCCTTAATGGGTAAGAAATGAGCAGACTTGGTCAATCTATCTACTATAACCCATATAGCATCATGACCTGACGATGTCCTTGGCAAACCCATTACAAAGTCCATAGAAATACTTTCCCACTTCCATTCCGGGATTTCTAAGGGTTGCAGGGTCCCAGCTGGTTTTTGATGTTCTATTTTGACTTTTTGGCAAGTTAAACACTTCCTGACACACTCTTCTATATCTTTTTTCATTCCTGACCACCAGAACATTTTCTTGAGATCCGCATACATTTTACTAGTGCCTGGGTGTATAGTAAGTTCGCCCCTATGAGCTTCCTCTAAGATCTTCTTTCTAAGATCGCCACTTGTGGGTACACATACCCTATCCTTGTATCTCCATATACCTTGTTGGTCTTGAGTGAATCCTGGCAACTTCTTTGCATGAATTGATCTTAATATCTCTTGAAATTCTGGGTTTTCATATTGTGCAGCTAAAATTTGTCCTTTGAACTCACTTGTTACCTTTATTTGCCCTAGCACTACACCCTGAGGGTTCACAGACATGTCTAAACTAAGTTCCTTGAAACTTTCAACTAGCTCCGTCTCTTTAATCATCAAGCATGCTACACTTAGGGATTTTCTACTCAGAGCATCGGCAACAACATTTGCCTTGCCTGGATGGTAATTCAAACTAAACTCATAGTCCTTGATGAATTCCATCCACCTTCTTTGCCGCATATTCAACTCTTTTTTATCAAAAAGATACTTTAAACTTTTATGATCAGAGAAAACATTAAACTGCACACCATACAAATGATGTCGCCAGATCTTTAGGGCAAAAACCACAGCTGCAAGTTCAAGGTCATGGGTTGGATAGTTTACTTCATGGGGTTTCAACTGTCGAGAAGCATAGGCAACCACATTATGATTTTGGATCAACACACATCCTAAACCCTTACTAGAAGCATCACAATAAACCTCATAGGGTCTATAAGGATCAGGTAATACTAGGACTGGAGCCGTGGTTAACTTTTGTTTCAACTCCTGGAAACTATTTTCACACTCTGGTGTCCAATTGAATGGAGCATTCTTTCGGGTTAATTTAGTCAAAGGTAATGCTATCTGAGAAAAACTCATGATAAAACGCTTATAATATCCAGCTAACCCTAGGAAACTCCGAATCTCCGTCACCGTTGTTGGTCGTTCCCAATGGAGTACTGATTCTACCTTACTGGGATCTACAGAGATTCCTCCTCGTGATACTACATGACCTAGGAATCTAACCTCTCCCATCTAGAATTCACATTTCGACAACTTAGCATACAACTTTCTCTCTCTTAGGATTTGTAACACAACCCTAAGGTGCTCCATATGTTCTTCCTCAGTCCTTGAATATATAAGTATGTCATCTATGAAGACAACTACAAATTTATCCAAGTAAGGGCAGAAGATTCGATTCATATAATCCATGAATACAGCCGGAGCATTAGTCAATCCAAAAGACATCACCCTATACTCGTAATGCCCATATCGAGTTCTAAAAGCAGTTTTAGGTATATCCTCATTTCGAACCCGAATCTGATGGTACCCTGATCTAAGATCAATCTTTGAGAATACAATTGCACCTCGTAATTGATCCATGAGATCGTCAATTCTTGGCAAGGGGTACTTATTTTTTATTGTCACTTTGTTCAATTGCCTATAGTCTACACAAAGCCTCATACCCCCATCCTTTTTCTTCACCAGAAGAACAGGGGCTCCCCATGGAGAGGCACTTGGTCTAATAAAATACTTCCCTAACAGTTCTTCAATTTGGGACTTTAATTCTTTCAACTCCAAAGGGGACATCCTATAAGGAGCAATTGAAATAGGACCCGTTCTTGGAACTAACTCGATGGAAAATTCAATCTCTCTTTCAGGAGGAAATTCTGGAATATCCTCTGGAAAAACATCTGGATATTCCCTCACCACTAGAATCTTGCTCAACTCGTAGTCACATTCAGTTTCACTAGTAGAAAGGAGAACATATTCCTGACGATCTGTCTTACTAGGGTTGGATGTTACAAGGTTCAAGTAAAAAGAAAAAGGAACCACAGGAATGGAGGGTAGAGTGGAAAGAAATATGGCAGCTCGATCTGGACAGTGTAAAAGGACATAATTGGGTACCAACCAATCCATAGCTAAAATTATATCTAAACCAGATAAAGGAAGACAAACTAAATTGGCAGTAAAGTCTCTAGTACCTATTTGAAAAGGAATATTCACACAGGTATAACAAGTCCTAATAGGACCAGCAGTAGGAGTGGATACAAGAAGATCATAAGGTAGTTCAGACACAGATAATTGCAACTTCTGTACACAGTCATGGGATATGAAAGAATGAGTGGCACCCGTATCATACAGTATATCTAGGACATTACCATTTATTTCACACTTACCTCGGATCAGATCGGCAGATTGAGAAGCTTCCTTGGCACTTATAGTAAAAACGCGCCCATGTTGTTGTAGCTTGGAGGCGAGCTGATGACCTTTCTTGTTAGGGCACTCAAATATCTTATGTCCTGGTTTCCCACAGCCAAAGCAAATGATTTGCGTTGTCCAGCAAGGTCGATTCCCATGATTTTTCCCACACTTAGGGCAATCTCTCCCTGTCTCAGGTCTTAGAGGTTGAAGTTGTTTTCCTTTGCTGTTGTTGTTGTTGTTATTGTTGGGTGGAAACCTTCTCCGAGGTTAGTTAACAGGCTTGAATCGGGGACCTTGAGGTGCTAATCCCCTTCTAGCATTGTTTTGGGCATACTTGAAATTTGTTAGCTTCCTGTTGGACTCCTCTGCACGTCGACATTTATTTACCAAGGTAGGATAGTCCCTAATCTCCAAGAGACTTACAATTTGCTTCTATATCTTCTCGTAGACCTCCTTCATATTTCATGCATTTCCAAACTTCATCCGGGTCACGTTGATAAATTGTAGAAAACTTGCAGAGCTCTTCAAATTTGGCAGTATACTCTGCTACACTCATAGGTCCTTGTTTGAGAGCCATGAACTCCAATTCCTTCGCATTTCTCACAGAAATAGGGAAGTACTTATGGTAAAAAGCTTCCTTAAAAATAGTCCAGGTAACTACAGTATAGGAAGCTTCAAATAATCCCCTGGTGCCAACCCACCAGAAATTTGCATCTGCTTCTAGCATATAGGTGGCAAAGGCCACCTTCTGGATCTCTGTGCAAGGAAGAACGGAGAAAATCTTTTCCATGGCCTTTATCCATTCTTCTGCTTTACAGGGATTAAAAGCTCCTTGAAATGGAGGGGGATCTGCCTTTCTGAACTCGGCAAATTTCTGATATTCTACATTGACTTCGTTCACTACAGGATTGTCAACTGGGTTTTGTCTTTCATTGCGGTTCAGTTGCTCCATCATTCGGGTAGTAGCTGTAGCTTGTTCCCTCATGGAAGCTGCCATCTCACGAAAAGTATTCATCATGTCGGCATCGTTTCCAGCTCCACTCCTAGTTTTCCGATTTGAAGTCATTGGTTCCTATCACACCAAACGAAAATATTGAGTTGATCAGTCTCAATACCAAGCAAAGTGTACAGCAACCCACAACATTCCCAATCAGCAGTCATACACATATATATAAAGTCATAATGCATGACAATTTCTAAGAAAGCATAGCCGGTCCAATCCTCAGGCTTATAGGATAGTCCGGCTCTGATACCATAATGTAACACCCTCCTAACTACCATGTATTATTCGAGCATTAACATTGTAATTAGAAGAGTATCACTTCCTTTCTATAATATCCACTAGTCAAATGAAATGAAATAAGATAAATCAAACTCTAGAGTTATAAAGAAAACTACTATAAAATGTACATATATTATTACTTTACATACCGCTTTCTTTAATACATACCATACTTGAAGTTAAGTCACTTAAACATAATACAACACAGGAACTACTATCAAAAGATCTACCAAGCTTGCTCAAATATCAAGGTCCAACAAAATACTAAACACACATAAATGGACCTAAGACATCTAACACCAATTAGTCTACAAGCTGGTAAGTTTCTGGCACTATACTACACTACATACAAGTCAAAAGCCCCCGTAAGTCTCATGTCCTCCTACGCGCAACCATTGGCCATCGGTATGATGGCCTCTCCTCAGCCAGGGGCATCAGCAGAGCCTGAGCACAATACAGCATATACACAAATAGGGGTGAGAATATTATAAAATTCTCAGTAGGGTAACCCCTTACATACAGACAGAATATAAACAGTAAATGCATTTATAATAATAAAGAAAAACATCATGTTAGATCACATATATCAATATTAGCATACATGAGTCAAAGAAAATTATATGCAAAATGGTAGTAATCATAAGTGTTTCTTTTATATCACATGAAATTCAACTTAGTGTAGTAGTTCTTTTTATTAACATAGGGAAGGCTTAGATTCACATCAGGTAACATATATAGTGGATAACTCCTCAGAGGACCATAGACTGCTAGGACATGAGCTCATTCCTATTCGTGATCATCAGACTTCATTTTTTTCTATTTCTGAATCACACATAGTTCTATTTCCTAGTCGATAAGTCTACCGACTCATAAAATTTCTTGGGAAGTTCTTATTTTTGCCTTCCCTCTCTATCACACATAAGCCTTGTTTCTATTTTCCCCGTATGTTAAAACATGCACCATTAAATTTCACATATTCTCTTTTGTCATACAACCATGTCATGGACCTTTCTATTTCAAAGTCAGGTTTATATCCCAGATATAGGCATTCAGTATCATTGGAGTCTCATTCATACTTTATAAACAAGTCTTTCCAACAATTAACATACATTCATATGATATATACTTGGATTAAATAGATTTCTATCATTAACTTAATACATCTTCACCATTCCAGCTTCTTGACAGATTTACCATTATGGTGACAACATTTAATTCACATATCCAATGGGCAATTCACTGGCCATAAAAATTCTATATGACACCTCAATGTGTCTAAAAGTCCCTGTAAAAAGTTCATAGCAAACAGAATACTAGAACCATGTCAAATAAATTCTACAATTTTAGTGGTCCGAGGCCACTTTTTCACAGCTCAGAATAGGATTCACACAATTTTTAACTTTAGCAAATGATAGAAAAAACTCAAAATAAAAATCACAGTTATACTTAAAGATGTCTAAAAAACTTTATAAAAATTTCAAAGGATAACTCCATCATTTGCTATGAATAAAAATTTATACAAATTCACAGCTCCAGTACCAAGATTTCAGCCAGCATAGATATACTCTTGGTTCTTGATTTTTCTCAGGCAGTAAAACTCTTTATTATGCACCACGAAAATTATCAGAGTTTTCTTATGATGTTAGATTCAACATATAATTTTTATAGCTCATAAAAATGACTATAATTGAACCAGAAAATTCATGAACAAATCCTGTCCTGCTGAAATCCGAAAATTCAGCAGCCTAGCCAAAACTTATTTTGACAAAAATCATTATTTAACCTCATCCAAACACTCCACCAAAATTAACACATCAATATCAACATATTATCATCAAATATAACCATAAATTTCGGAATAAAACCCAAAAAAATTTACAGAATAATTTGGAAAGAAAAAGGCCAAAGAAAACCCTACCCTTGGAAGCTAATGCCTCTTTGTCTCTTGTATACTCCAAGATAGATATACTCTACCCCAAAGCTCTTAAAATACAGTAAAATACTCCTCTAACCAGAGATGAGTGATGTGATAAGGTGAGGTTTTTGGAGAATCTAATCGGTTAGATTTGTAGAGTTTGAAGTGTAGAATAAGTTTACTTAAGGAGGTTCTTGATTTTGGTAAGGTTTGGTCTAGGATTTTTGAGCTTGAAATCAAGTTTTGAGAGGAAGGAAATGGAGTTTCTCTGCTGCCTCCTTTGTTAGCCGAGGAAGATGATGACAATTATGGGGTTAGATAGTTTATAATTATCTTTTAAGGTGAAATCTCATTGGTTGGCTTATAAAGTATCATTTTTCCATTAAAAGAATTTTATATCAATGGCTAGGATTTGATCTTTCATTCCAAGATAAAATCCTAGCCATCCATTGGTATTCAAAGGGATAAACTTCATTATCAGTAGATATTAACTGGTTTTCGGTGTTAAAAATCGCACACCGAAATTTCATCAAACGGGTAAAATAGTGTACTTGAGTAATCAACTATTGCCCGAAAATTAACTCTAAGCATAAATTTTTATTCCTACCTATTTCTAACCTTAATCCTATAATTTCCAAATTTCGGGCACCTTCAGGTCTTGAATCTAAGGTTTCAGCTGTTCCGGTGGGTCTACGGGGCCTGCAAAATACTATTCATATTTTTTTTTTTTTTTTACGTTCGTTACATTATTCTCATCATTTTTGTGTACACCAAAATTTTGATATTCTTACTACTAAAGCCTCAATTATTTTCTGAAAAAAAATTTAGGATGTTACATTTACAGCCAATTGGGGAGGAGCCATTAGTCATGGAGGAGGACAAGGTAAGGGCAGAGGAGGAGGCGAAGGCGGGTCGGGTGTCAGTGAAACATGTATAGGAGGAGTAGATGATGCTAGGCTATATAGGGGTATGAGAGGTGAGAATCTCTAGCCATTGGATCTGTCACCAATGTATACGCAACAAAAAGATAAGGGAAAGGGAAAATTACATAAAAGGGGATGAAAATAAAGTACTTTTAGATTTTTAATAAAATTTGTCATTTTCTTATTCTGACCTTGCTATATTGGGCGGATCTCCAAAAAGGAAAAATACAATCAGACCCTCCAAAACCCTTATTTGATTTGAATTTATTTGCTTAAAAATCTTTCCACTCTGACAATTAATTAATTAATAATTATAGTATATAAAAATCTTTCCCTTCTGAGAATTAATTTATTACTAATTAGAGTATATTAAAAAAGTACCATAACTTATAACTTATCTTATGGAAACCTTTTTCAACCACTTACATATATCAAAATTTATTTCAAATTTAAATATACTATTTAATATACACACGAGGGTTATTCCCTTGTTTTTTGGAAATTCCTCAGAGATTATTTTTAAAAGAGTTCAGATATTCAAATACTGTTGCAATTTTTTCCCTCGTTTTGCATTATCCGAATTCTGTTATGTCATTTTTTCCCCTCAGGCATTTTTTTATTTGCTAATATTTTGTTTATTTATTAAACTTCAATATTCCTAATTCTTCAAATCAATTCATTATACAACTGTTTTTCCAAAATCTATTCATTTCACCGCCTTAACTTCACTGATTTGCCAATTTCACTCTAGCTCATTAGCACAAAAAAGTTGGGACTCAGGACTTCCAATATGCTGGATTATATTCCTTGCAATGTAATGTCATTTCTATTTTAAGTTGTTTAGACTTTTTCCTTCACTTTTTGCTGGCTGGGCTTGTCCACTTTGGAGGTTCAAACTACTTATTTCCAATGAGATGTTTTACTTTTTTGTACTATAGCCATACGTTCTAATGATGTGTGATACTAAATAGCATTAATCATGAACATTTATACATATATATAGCATATATTGCCAATATCACTACATTAATTACCCAATTACTGTTGCTTTCATTATTGCATGTCCTTCAAATTTGTGTTACAAAATGTGCATGAAATTTGTGTTACATAACGTGGATGAATGACTTTTTTATATCAGGGTACTTAGGACTATGTTCATCACCTTTGGCTACCTTGCACATTGCTTGGCCTTTCTTTTTTGGACATTTAGGCGGTGGTCTTCTTCCATTCAGTGTCTTCGGCCCTCACAGCATGTTTCAGGCTCTTGCTCTTCATTTTATGACAAAACCAACCCACAAAATGAAAACAAAAAATAGTTAAAGCTATCCAACCACCCGCCGTTCACATCAGCCCATATCCATCTAATTCACAGAAGAAAAAAAAACTAAACAATTGTTTATCATATATGTCGTATGTGACACACATTATTTTATTTTATTTTATTTAAAAATCTAGACATTTCAAATTCAGTGTAGCGCTTTTATTTTCAAAATTTGGACACACAAATTTCAGTTCTATAGTCTTTGATTTTTTTTTTTAAAAAAGATTTCATCTCTTTTTTTTTCCCCTTTCCTTTTACAAAATTTGAACATTTCGAATTCTGTGTGTGCTTCTTTTTTTCTCTCAAAATTTGTTCATTTTGAATTTTTTTAAACAATCGGTTCCACATTCTTTTTTTCTTTTTTTTTTAAAATTATTCGGATGCTTTTTAATTTTCATTTTTTCTTTTGTTTTACAAAATTTGGACATTCCAAATTAAGTGTAGGCTACAATGATTCTTTCTATTTTTATTTTTCTTTAGACATTCCAAAGTCTATGAAACTTTGGCCACCCTAAATTCAGTTCTATAGTCTTTTATTTTGCTTTTTCTTTTTCTCTTTGTTTTTTTAAAAGAATTGGGATTTTTTTCTTAGGTTTTCAATAATTTGTACATTCCAAATTCAATGCAAATTCAGCCGTTTGGATTTTTTTTCCTTTTATAACAATTCAGTTAGTTCGAATTCAGTGCACCCTGCTGTGATATTTTTTTTCCTTTAAAACAATTCGAATCCTTTTTTTTTCTTTTTTTTCCTAATGATTCGGACATTCCAAATCTAGTGCAATGGTGATCCTTTTTTTTCCAATAGTTTGCAAAGTCCAAATTCAGTTCAGCCTACAATGATCCCTTTTAATTTTTCTTTTTCTTTTTTTTTTCTCCTTACTGAAAGTGGAAAATTATATTTCTTACCGTGCATTCTTATTAGTTAGAACTAAATAAAGTTATATTACCATACAAAATTTAAATACAAATTCATATAGCAAGTTTCTATTATCAAGTAATTTTCTTTAGTCCATTACAAAATCAGGTAAAACCATAACTTCATAACAACTCAATAACAATTATTACACAATTTCAATAAAGTCTACTTTAACAACTACATTTCAGACAACTAGGCCATTCTTCCTCTATATTTTCACCTTTCTCAGCCATACCCAAGAGTTTTGCAATTTCAGTAGTTGAATTACCTTCAAAATTTTTGTAACTCCGTCAAACTTTATTCATGCAAATCCCACCCTAACTGAATAATCTAAAATTAAACATAAGTGGCATTCACTTAAGGAACATAATCATCCACTTCAGGGAAACTCATATTCAACCATATCTAATTCCAGTTCTCATTCAATACTTTTGTAAAGGACAAATCCTGTAACTAATATTGCAAGCCTCCATACTTTATATTTTTCACAAGAAGAATGAAACCAAATTATTTCCACTATGGTATACTTAGTCACCCAATTATCAAACAAACTATCTATCAAATCTAATAGTATATGGTAACTCCAGTCTTCCTTCAACCTTCCTACAAATGATCCAATAATCATTCATGATGCTTCAAACAATAATTATATGAAATGTGACTTTATTTTATATATAAAACTTTTAAATCTTCTATAGTAAATAACATTTTTCTCTTACTACTTTTAACTTTACACCATTTTTTTTAGTAAAATTTTTTTTATCAATTTATTTTCAATAATTTTAATTTTGATATTGCTTCAACTATTCTATTAAATTTCACCATATGACTAAATCAATACTGTAATAAAAAAAATATTAGAATAAAGTTGTGTTGAAATAAAAAATATTACAAGTGATTTACTTTTAAAAAAACCTAGTTTGGACCAACAAAATTTATGAATTCGGAATGTATGAATTTTGCAAAAAAAGAAAATGAAAGGAATCATTGTACAATGGTTTTTGAGGGACGAAAAAACTGAATTTTGGGATGTCCAAATTTTAAAAAAGGAAAAAAGCAAAGACGATCACACTGAATTCAGAATCTCCGAATTTTTCTTACAAAGAGTTTTACACTGAATTCGGAATCTCCGAACTTTTCTTACAAATAATTAGATAAAATTAAATTTATTGTCTTACTTACATCGATATACGAACTAAATCTCATGCTCAAATAATAATTATAAAAAATGTAATTTGATTTTATATATTAAACATTTATTTATTCTAGACTAAATAACATTTTTGTTCCTAATATTTTTTATTTGACTTCAATTATTTTAATAAATTTCTTTATATCAGTTTAATTTTGATATTGATTCAAGCATTCTAGTAAATGTCAAGTATAATGAGCTGGGAAAATTAATATCATAATAAAAAAGATTATAAATACATTTGTGTTGAAATAAAAAATATTATAACCAACTTAATGTAAACAACTATCTTCAGATCAAACTGAAGTTAAAATAAAAAATATTTAGTAAATACCTTGTAAATTATAGTGTATTTCATCGATGGTAGTATTTGGGATGAAATTTACTGTATCTATCCGTATAAAGATAAAATAACATACAAAGGCTAACAGTGGGGTGAGATAATTAATAATGAAAATATGGTGGAGGGTTTTAGTATTTGAGTTTCATAACTCTGATGATATTAGCACTTGCAACTCGTCTGCCACCATGACTATTTTTCAGTATTAATTGTGCCACTCTCCTATACGTGTCAGCAATACACCACTCCACGCATCCATCGGCACAGACGTTAGGCATATGAGTAATGGCCAAAATATAATTATTTGTGAAGGAAATCTCGCCAAGCCCAATATATTAACATGATAATGGCCACATTTTGTCACAATCACGAGAATAGCATGATTTTGGGCAAAAAAATATTAAAATATTATACATTTTTTGTATAAACCCCTTCCATCTCTTCTCACCTCATTTGAAAATCTCGTTGATTGTGGGTGAGAGTTAGTCTGAGAGTGTTGTGTATGTCAAAACATAGAGTGGATAGAGTAGGAAAAAATGGGGTTAAAGTAGGAGAAAAAATGGATAGCCCTTCCTTCTTTTTCTTCTAATTCTATTGATTTATTTTTTTTATGTTTCTAGTCCTAAAAAAAAGTGATATGTGTCCAAAAAGTGTTTTGTGGGTCTCTATAGGCATAGCCACTATTTTCCTTTTGTATTTATTTGTTGTTTCTTGTTGGTGGGTTCCCCTGTGTTAGTAGTCCTATGAAAATAAAATAGTGATACATGTGTCAAATTAGTGTTCTGCATAACCAAAAAAACAAAAAGTTAAGAGAATAGAGCAACAAAAAAGAGAGCTGAAAATGGATTGCACATCAAATATAATAGTATTTTTTTTAATGGCAATATTGTTACAAATACAAGTAAAGGTATCATGTTTACATGTTAGAATCCAGCATGTTTCTTTATTCCTTGTACTATGTCATTTGCGAAGTTAGAAAGTGGTCTTAAATAATGTATAGATCCTGAAACTCCAAAAACAATGGAGAAAATAGCATGCAGGTGTCTAATATCAATTTTTGATGGGTTTACTTTGTATCAAGCAGTCACCATAAGCAATGATGACCACATGCAACAAATGTTTCAAATATATAGTAGCATCAACCAAAAATAACCACCATCAAGTTGTATGTCAATTTCAAAGAAGCAGCTACTATCTTTTACCATCAAGTTGACAATGAGAAGGAAAAGGCTCAGCCAAACACATTTCTGGAAGGAGGGGTAAAATGGGAAGAAAATAATGGTGACAGTGATAAGGAGGATTTTGCAAGCGAATATGAAAGTAGTGATGGTGGTACTAGTGATATGGAGCTAGATGGTGAAGTAGATAATGAGCATGTATCAAACATAATTGCTAGTCAGTATTCGTTCGTGGAGCCATCCTTCATGTGTGCTTTAGATCTTGAAGCTATGAATGCACCTGAGTTTCCAGAGTATGCCGATATATAGTCATTTATGTTGCTTCATCTTACTAATTATCTTTAGTAAAAAAAAAAAAAGTATATGTAATACGTGTTTATCATTATATTATTATTGTATTATTGTCACTCTTTGTAATCCTATTTATTATTATCAATTTTTTAATAAGGTTTGTATATTTTTTATTTTGTCTTATGCTATTTCTATTAAATACACATATTGTCAATTGTTTTGCTGTTATTATTTTGTTTGTGCTTAATTTTTATTTAAATTACTTTCAATTTTTTAATTTCTTCTTTTCATATTGTGTTTCATAGGTGTCCTTATTAATGATAGTGAATTATGTGTTGGAATGTAATTTAGTGATAGAGAGGCTGGTATATACGCAATTAAGAAGTATAATATATCTGAAGGAGTAGATTATAAGGTGTTAGCTCTAGAACCCTTCAGAAAGCTTCAACACTTAAAGTTTTGAATGACAATAGTACAAAATTTGATAAAATATTTTGAAAAATGGACTAATATTTCACTTAAGTTTCTGTAGCATTTATAAAGTCATTCTCGTAAACATATTAATTCAATCAATGAGTCAATTTTTCACAAGGACATGTATCAGCATGATTATAATCTTATTGAAAAAGATTTGAAACTTAAACGATATGAAAATAGCTCTGAGAATGAATGTGTGTATGTTAGTCACATGAGAAAGGATTTTTCAGCTTAGAAACCAAGTCCAGATCTTCATAAAATAGTTCACATATTCAGAAAGTAGTCACAATGAAGAAATCCACTTTTTTCTTAAGCAAGTTGTTGCAGGTAGAAAAGCACACAAGAATGGGGGTTGAATTGTGCTTCGCTTTCCTTTCCTTCTTATCTTCTGAGAAACTTAAACATAATACTATCAAGATTTGAGCTTGAAATACAACAGAAACAATGTTACAAGTTAATAGAAGCGCAAGTGAAATAGACTTTAAGTAAAAAATATATATAATATACACAAAGCAGTTAACGTAAAAGAGTTTAGGGAGACAAAGATACTGCATAAAAGTTTTATACTCGTTTGGTCAAACCTGCCTATATCCAATTCTCAACCACCATTGAGTTTCACTAAACTTTTTCTCAACCAGAGAAAGAAATAGGATAGTATTTGTAGTAGCCTTTCTAAACTCTAACTTGTGATTAGTAAACAACCCTTGTAAGTGCCAGAACCCTTTAGAAAGCATTTGAGGCAATGTGTTTTGAATGACAACAAAACTAATTCAAAGAAAATTTTTTAAAAACTATTAATGTCTACCTTAAGTTTCTTGAGATAGTATACAAGTAATTTTGGATTGCATAACATGAACTTGAAGCGAGAATAATTTCACTTTACATGTGCAAACATGATTTTATCTCATGTTAAGAGATTGAATCTAATAGAAGCGAACATTATATCATGCAAAGTACGTATACATGCCTTATGGATTGAGGAAAATAAAATCAAGAACAAGAAACCAAGGCATAGGTCTTCAGAAAATAGCACTGAACATTAGAAAGTACATTCAGAATGAAGATATTAAGCCAAATCTGATAACTTGTTACACAACCTTCAATCATCATGATCCCAATACTTTCAACATCAATAAAGCTTTACTTGAATATTAGAAGATCGAAGAATTATCAAGGAACTGATACCGCACATCAGAAAGCTCACTTCACTGTGGAGCGCTGAACCTTACTAGAAAATGAGAGAAATTTGAATTTCAAAATTCAAATTTCAAGTCAAACTCAATTTCAAAGTGACGTGTCATCTCTTCTACCTACTTGGTTAACCATTCCAGCTTCTAGAAGAAAGAGTTTTGAAACCATGCTTAGAAAGTAAAAATGTAGTTTCTAAAGGGCCATCAGAAACCTTAACTATACAACAGTTTCTGCAAAATGCTCTGATACCAAACGAGGTACTCTTCTATATTACGTTTCTAAGACATAAACAAATGATCAAAACATGTCACTTGGACAACAGATCAATAGCAATGGTTATGAAGGAAGACCTCTATAAATAGAGAACCTACGCTAAAAAGAAAACAGGACTGACGTTACACAATAGTGGAAATCTCTCCTCACATCCTCTAAGGTTTATTAATTTTAGTAATCAGTTTCCTTGAGTGTAAAAATCTTATTTCTATGTTCCTAAATAGCTCATGTGTTCTTCCAAGAAAGCAATGTTAGAAAGGAGTCATTCAAGTTATCCCAAGTCATTTATTGTATATTTTAAGGAAACTTGAGTGTAGGTTAGTTTGAGTAGCAACCAAAACACAAAACCTTTGTATCCTCATCCAGTAGTGATCGGTGTGAGATAGCTTGGAGAGGCTAAGTAAAACTACTTGCAACGCGACAATAAAGTGTTCTTGTTGATCACATTTTAGCTTAGAGAGGCTGGTCAAAGACTACTTTGATGTTAACTTGAAGAGGCTAGTATAAAACTACTTACAATGGGACAATAAATGTAGTTTTACTTGCCACTATTTTAGTTTGGAGAGACTTGTCAAAGACTACTCGATTCAACTTGAAGAGGCTGGTGAATAACTACTTGGTTTGTGGCAGTAGGGGTTGTCTACTTGTCATGGCTTTAGCTTGGAGAGACTGGTCAAAGACTACTCGATTCCGCTTAAAGAGACTGGTGAATAACTACTTGGTTTGTGGTAACAGGGGTTGTCTACAGGTCACAAGTTAGAGCTTGGGGAAGTTACTATAAAGACTATCTAGTTTTTCATTCTTGAGTCGAGAAAAGTTTTAGTAAATCTCAATAGAAGTTGAGTACTAGATGTAGGTAAGATTGGTTGAACTAGTATAAAATCATATATGTCATATTTTCTTCTCCTTTATCTCTTTTATTTTCACTACTTTGCATTATCTTTCAATCTTTAATGAAAGTTAGTTTTTATCTAATCTATTTCAAACATTATGCTTCAGAAAGTTACTTTGTGAAATATCTAACCAGTTTCTGATGCACTTCAAGCTCAATGCTTGATAGTATATTGTCTGACGTTTCAATTTAGAACATATCAGAGAACAAGAGAAGCAAAGCATGATCCAATCGCCTTTTCTTGTGCACCTTTCATCTACAACTTTTACTATCATGAACAAAATAGTCATTCACCAACCTCTTTAAGCTGAAACATTGCCAAGTAGACAACCCCTATTTTCACAAAATAGGTAGTTATTCGCCAGTCTCTCCAAGCTAAAATAGTGACCACCAAGTACACTCTACTGTCACAACTTTTAACTAGCCTTTTTAAGCTAAACTTGACCACTCTTTGACTAGCCTCTCTAAGTTGAATCGTGATAGAAGTAAACTCTACCACTGCATTACAAGTAGTCCTTGACTAGCCTCTCTAAGCTACTCACATCGATCACTACCGAATCGAGGATACAAAGGTTTGTGTTTAGGTTTGCTTACTCAAACTAACCTACACTCAAGTTTCCTGAAGATATACAATAACCAGATTTGGGAAAACCTTGAATGACTTATTTCTAACAATTCTTCCTAGGAAGAATGTAAGGTCAGTCAAGGACGCATAAAAAAGAGTTTTACAGAGAAAGAAACTAATTACAAGATGTAATGAACTTTACAGAAAATATGAGAAGAAAATTTTGCAGTGTATCAGCATTTGTTCAGTGTCAAGATCATTTTCTTTGAAAGCTCAGCATCTCTATTTACAGATGACTTTCCTTTATGACTAATGCCTTTGATCTGTTGTCCAAGTGACACGTTTTAATTATCTGTTTGAGTCTTGGAAAAGCAACTTAGAAGAATAGCTCGTCTCTTGTCAGAGTTGTTGCAGAAGCCATTGTGAAATGGAGGTCTCTGAGGTCACCTTTAGAAACTACTTTTTACTTTCTGAACTTTTCCTTCCAGAAGCTAGAGTGGTTGATCAAGTTGGCAGAAGAGATGACACGCTAGAAATTTACTATTTGAAACACCTAACTATGTTTCTGCTGCACTTCAAGCTTAATGCTTGATGCGCACAAAGCTTGAAGTGTGTAACACCCTAATAGAACCCCACTGTGCTTAAGTTCACATTTGGATTCTATTAGTTGTCACTTATGCCTTGTATTAATTTTCTTTTGAAATTAACTTAGAAAAATAATGGAAGTTTTTTTTTTCTTTAAATAAATTAATTTTTTTGAAAACTTAAGCCTGAATTTAGAAGTGAAATACATAGCGCTTTTATAGATAATAATCAAATTACATTGCGCACTTAATTAAATAAGCGGAATAAAAGACTAAGTGTAGAACAATTATCACATAAACTGGAATATAATCACTTAATACATAAGTCACAACAGGGCATATATCATACTGATAAGTTATTACAAATAACAATATAAGTTCTACTATTACTAATTGTTTCTCACAAACTATAATGTAACTAAAGCTCGGAATGCTCCTACTTGAACGGTTTGAAATCTTCACGTGCTACCTCCTTCCTCAGCTACGGCCTCGTTGCTTTAGGTGGACACGTCTGTCTCTGTAACGACAACGGAAAATAAACATAGGAGTGAGAAATACATGATTTCTCGAGGAGTTCCTACTTGTACTAAAAGTGTCATCGTTGTCGTCCAGTCACTTCGGGTTTATTATAAAAAGGTGAACAGGTAAGGATTCAATTATCAAACTTTCACAAATGTGATTAGTCAAGTGCGTTACTTTTAAACTAATCTTGAACATTAGCGTAAATATTCATTCAAGATTTCATCAAGCATACATATAAGCATATCATGTAAAACCACTAATAAGCAAGAATCATTTAGGAGCTGCATGCATTTCATGATTACTCATCCTCAACATTCACTTGTTTAGTGATCATCATCTTTCATTTATTTCATCAACATATTTCTTAATTATTCACGGGATGAATGCATCAATGCCTTAGACCACCCTAAAAGGGTAATGAGCTCATACCATGGCCGTCGCCATAACCTTTTTGGTTTTCATTCCGCTGTCGTGATCTCAACGGTTTAGGGGGTTAAGCCGTGAGTTTAGCTCAAGTCCACTTTTCCAGACTTTCATTGCTACTTTTTCAAACTTTACTTTTATTATTTCTTTTGGAAAATGAATGTATGCATATTATCATGTAATCACAATGAACCCTGGGCAATCAATCATTCATCCTTATCATTTCATAATTCATCACCATACATTCACATTACTATAAATCACTTCATAAAACATGGACAATATCATGTAAATCTCATAGTAAACACTTTCATAGATAATTCATATTAACTAACCAAAGTTATCAAGTTGAGTTCCTAGTGTTCATAAGAGGTAATGGATGTCATAGTATTATCTTTTTCTCTTAGTGTTCTTTGTACTCTTAGCATTCCATTAATACATTAATGCACTTCAAAATATTATTATAGGTTCCTTATATATTTTTATTATGACTTTCATATAACTCTTAAAGATTATTATTCTACTTAAATTCTTAAAATTCTCTCTTTACAAGACTTGATTCTTTTATTTATAGTTTTGACATCTTTTAGAAGAAAGTTTATAATTCTCTGTATACTTGTTATCTCAGCTTAGTAAAGGTAGTTCCAAATTCCTAACTCATCAAATTTTAGCATTTACATCTTTGGAATAGTGTAAATCAACTGTAAACCATGCATAGGAGGGTTCCCAGGAAAGAGAGGTGGGTCACAATGGACATGCTTAAATACCAAGTCTTTCCTTAGCCAGAACCTTTCCAAACTGCACTTTCACAGTACACTATTCCGAAATTTATTTCTCATTCTGTATTTACGTGGTATAAAGCTTTATACATAACATACATGGGTGTATTCCTATATGTGTTAGCTCTCCAACAAAGTTGAAATCAGTCCATTTGCATTTTTCTAGAGTGAGTTACATCTATTTTACTACTACAAGGTCAGATTTAAAGTTTCAGTCTTAGGCTCTACTTTAAAAATTTATATCTTCAGCTAAAAAACTCCGTTTTAGGTGATTCTTTTTGGAGAGTGTTCTATAATGAGTCTAGTTTATATTAAAATTATTTTAATTTCGAGATACTTGATATTTTATGAACAGTAGCTTTCGAAGTACCTGCTGCCAGAAACAACTAGAAATTCCAGCACCTACCATTTTCATGTCTTAAGTTACCTTTATTAAATCAGGTTTCACATACAATCTTTTCAAGTTATATTTGAGTTTGATAACATTATAAGGGTACTCATAACAGAATAGAACATGTCATATTTCTAAAAATATATTTTTCAAATAATCATTTAAAACTTTTGACAATAACTCAAACTTGAGGCATTCTATCAAGGTTAGAAGCCAACAATGCTTGAACAATTAAAGATGAAGCTCCTACCTCTTGTGTAGGGTCTAAACAGGGTCCTTCTCTTCTTCCTTAAGCTTCGAACAAGAGTCTTTGGAGTGGATGACGCTCCTTGAATCTTGGCTCTAGAACTTGAATGCTTAAGAAAATATTTCTCACTAGAGTTAAAGATTGTAACTCTTGTGAGGGCTAGTGAAAGTTTGGACTTAGGATTGAAGTGTTTGGATGAAGTTTAGAGGATCAAGAGAAGTTTTTGAAGAACATAAGAAGAATGATAGAATAAGAAAGAAAGAACACTTAGGGAGTTTCTGAATTGAAGAGAGTTTGAGGAGTATTTATAGTGGAAAGATTAGAGAAAAAAACAGAAGATGGAAAGCACTTGGAGCATGATTTATGGAAACATGTTGGCTGAATTTTGGGATGAAAATGCTCCTTGTTTTGTGCAAACACGTTTCCATGTTTTGTGCAAACACGTTTCCATGTTTTGTGCAAACACGTTTCCATGTTTTATGCAAACATGTTGGATGAAAATGCTCCATGTTTTATGCAAACATGTTTCCATGTTTTATGCAAACACGTTTCCATGTTTTATGCAAACACGTTTCCATGTTTTGTGCAAAGATGTTAGTGGATATTCTTGTAATTCCATTCATAGAGTAAGGGTATCTTTGTCATTTAATAAGGCAAGGGTAGTTTGGTAATTTCCTTTACCTAGCAAGGGCATTTTCGTAATTTCCACTAAGTGATGGCATTTTCGTAATTCTTTGCATTTTTCTCTAGACATACTTAAGTAGTCTATTTGTTGTGTTTCATAACATTTGTCCAGATTCTCTTGGTTTTGCTATCGATAATTAAGATTCTTAGTTATAAATTTGGGGATGTTACATTTCTCCCCTTCTTATTAAAAATTTTGCCCTCAAAATTTGATACCTGTGAATAGGTTCGGAAATTCTTTTCGCATATCTTCCTCGAGCTCCCATGTGTGCTCTTCCATTCCATCTTGTCCCCAGGTTACTCGGACCAGAGATACAGATTTGTTTCTCAGCTGCTTGATGCCATGATCCACGATCCTCATCGGTGGTAATTCAAAAGTTAAGTCATCTTTTAATTGTATAGTTTCTGGCTCAAACACATGACTGGGGTCTGACTGATACTTTCTCAATTAGGACACATGAAAAACATTGTGTCCTAAGATTTGGAGGTAATGCAATTTGGTAGGCGGAGGGACCTACCTTTTTGAGGATTTGGAAGGGTCCTAAGAATCTAGGGCTTAGTTTTTTGACTTTCATTGCACGACCTATACCTGTGGTAGGAGTAATTCGCAAGAATATGTGTTCTCCTTCTTGAAATTCGAGAGGTTTCCTTCTTTTGTCGGATAGCTCTTACGCCTACTCGAGCAAAGGAGGATTCTTTCCCTAATTCTCCTTATTTGTTTGGTTGTCTCTTCTACCAAATCAGGGCCCAAAATACTTTGCTCTCCCGGGTCACACCAACAAAGTGGTGATTGACACTTTCTACCATACAAAGCCTCATAAGGTGCCATCCCAATGCTAGTATGGTAACTATTATTATATGCAAACTCAATCAATGGAAGCTGTTTGTCCCAACTTTTTGGCTGGTCTAAGACACATGCTCTTAGCATATCCTCAAGGGTTTGAATTGTTCTTTCTGATTGTCCATTAGTTTGAGGGTGATAGGCAGTGCTTAGACACAACCTTGAACCAAACGCCTTTTGCAAAGCTCCCCAAAATCTTGAGGTGAACCTTGGATCCCTATCTGAGACAATGGTTTTGGGTACTCCATGGAGCCTTATTATCTCTTGGATGTATAGCGGAGCTAACTTTTCCAAAGGGTAATTTGCTCGAATGGGTAAAAAGTGAGCAGATTTGGTCAATCTATCTACAATTACCCATATGGAGTCATGTCCGTAGGCGTTCTTGGCAATCCCATCACGAAATCCATGGATATTCCGGGATTTCGAGAGGTTGCAGCACTCCGGAGGGTTTTTGATGCTCTATCTTCACTTTTTGGCATACCAAACATTTTTGCACTATATTTGTTATGTCTGCTTTCATCTTTGGCCACCAGAACATCTTTTTTAGGTCATGGTACATCTTGGTTATACCGGGGTGTACACTAAATTGACTCTTGTGGGCTTCGTCCAAAATGCTAGCTCTCAGTCCTTCTTTGTGTACACAGATTCTCCCTTGGTATCTCCACACTCCTTCTTTATCCTGGACAAACTCTTTCAACTTTCCTGCTTCGACAAGGGTTAAGGTTCTAAGGAAATCCTCATCTTCCCTTTGGGCTTGAATTATTTGATCCTTAAAGCTACTGGTTACACTTAGTCAAGCTTAACCAAATTTGTTCAAGTCCCCCTATATCCTAAGTTGAGGTTCCTAAAATCTTCTATCAGCTCATTTTCTTTCACCATGAGCCAAGCGGCATGCAAGGACTTACAACTCAAAGCGTCTGCTACCACATTTGCCTTTCTGCGTGGTAGTTCAACCCAAAGTCATAGTCCTTGAGAAACTCCATCCAACGCCTTTGTCTCATATTGAGTTCCTTTTGGTTGAAGAGGTATTTCAGACTTTTGTGGTCGAAAAGACTTCAAACCTTACACCATAAAGATGATGTCTCCAGATTTTTAAGGCAAAGACAATAGCCGCTAGCTCTAAGTCATGGGTTGGGTAATTAACTTCATGGGGTTTGAGCTGTCTAGAGGCATAGGCTACTACATTCCTATTTTGCATCAAAACACATCCTAGTCCTCTTCCCGAGGCATCACAATACACCTCAAATTTTTCTTTTGGGTCGTAGGATTAGGACAGGGTAGTAGTCAACTTCTTCTTTAGTTCTTGGAAACTCTCTTCACATTCTGGGCTCCATATAAAAGCTGAATTCTTCCTTGTTAGCTTGGTGAGGGTAAGGCAATTTGGGAAAAACCTCTAATGAACCTTCGGTAGTAACTGCTAGCCCTAGAAAACTCCTAATCTCCTTTACAAAGGGTAGGGGTTTCCCATTGTTGCACCGCTTCTATCTTACTTGGGTCTCTTGCTATTCCCCATGTGACACTACATGACCTAAGAACTTAACTTCCTTCGTCCAAAATTCACACTTGGACAACTTTGCATAAAGTTTCTTGTTCCTCAACACCTCCAACACCACTCGTAAGTGTTCTTCGTGCTCTTCTTCAGTTCTAGAGTAAACTAGAATGTCATCGATGAACACTATTACAAACTTGTCCAAGTATGGTCTAAATATCCTATTCATGTAGTCCATAAACACTGCCGGTGCATTGGTTAACCCAAACGACATCACATTAAACTCATAATGTCCATATCTAGTCCTAAAGGCTGTCTTTGGTATGTCCTCCTCCTTCACTCGAATCTGGTGGTATCCTGATCGCAGATCTATCTTGGAAAACACTTGGGCTCCTCTTAATTGGTCCATGAGGTCATCTATTCTAGGCAAAGGGTATTTATTCTTTATGGTCACTTGGTTTAGCTGCCTATAATCCACACATAACCGCAAGCTCCCATCCTTCTTCTTGACAAATAGCACTTTGGAGCTCCCCATGGTGAAGCACTAGGCCTAATGAATTTCTTCTCTAGTAGCTCCTCTAATTGCTTCTTCAATTCTGTTAACTCGGCCAGTGGCATCCTATAAGGAGCTATAGATATGGGTCCCGTTCTCGGTACCAAATCTATAGAAAACTCAATCTCCCTTTTTGGAGGAAATTCAGGTATGTCATCAGGAAAAACATCTGAGAATTCCTTTACTACAAGGATCTTTTCTAGAGCTTGCTCCACTTCCCTCTCACTTGTCATCAGAAAACATATCCTCGCTCTTCATTCCTACTATCCCCCACGATAATGGAGTTTAGGTATAGTCGTACCTTTCTATCAAGTTTAGAGGGATTGGGTAAAGATGGTTTGGGAAGAAATACTAGTGACTTATTTGCACAATGTAGTAACACACGGTTAGCCGAAAGCCAATCCATGCCCAAGATTACATCAAAACTAGACAAGGGTAGACAAACTAAATCATGATGAAAAATCCTATCCGCTACCTCAAATTCACAATTTAGGCAGGCTTGATCAGTTCTAACAAGTATTTATAGTGGGTGTAGAGACAACTAAGATGATTTTTAAGTCGATATATACAACCTCAACTTATTAGCACAATCATATGAAATGAATGAATGTGTTGCGCCAGAATCAAACAATACAATTAAGGGTTTTCCATTAATTATACACTTACCTTGAATCGATCATCGGATTCTCGAGGGCATCTCAAAGTTGATAGCAAACATGCGTCCCTGTGCCTTAGGCTTAAGTGTAGAGGTCTGATTGAGCTTTAGGCACTCTCTAGAATAGCGTCTGTCTGGCCCACACCGATAACAAACATTCTTACCAAATCTGCATTCCCCTCCATGTATCTTTCCACAAGTGGCACAAGGGGGTCTAGTCATAGGTTCAGGGACAACAGCCATCCTAGGTCGATTAACAGCTTGTGTCTTAGGTTGATTCATCATAGGGTGTTGGGGTTGTTTCCCTTTAAATCCACCTCCTTGGTAGGGTTTCTTGTAAGGGGGTGGGAACCCTTGGTGACCTTGTTGAGCAGACCTCTTCCTATTCTCTTCAACTCGGTGGGCAACTAGCTGGCGAGTGCAACTCTCACCACTTGGCTTTTGCTGACTAAAGATGCATAGTCAGTGACCTCCAGTGGAGCCACAGATGCCAAAATGTCTGGCCTCAAACCACTCTCATATTTCATGTATTTCCAAGCCTCGTTGGGATTACTTTGGTAGCTAGTTGAGTGTTTGATCAGTTCTTCAAACTTAGCTGTGTACTCAGCCACACTTCGATTTCCCTGTGTCAAAGAATGTAAATTCTACTTCCTTTGCCTTCTTAACCGGATCTGGAAAATATTTCTTATGGAATGTAGCATAGAAAACCTCCCACGTAATCTGTATGTCAGCGCTTTCAAGCAAGCCCTTTGCACCCTTCCACCACGCGGCAGCCTCTCCTTTCAGCATATAAGTAGAGAATGCCACATTTTGTTCATCAGAGCATTCTACCACTAAGAAAACCTTCTCCATCTCTTGAATCCATATGTCAGCTATTTCGGGGTTAGTTGTCCCTTTGAATTCTGGAGGTCCAGCCCTCTTGAATTCTGAGAATTTTCCATGTTCTTGGTTCCCAACTGATTCCTCTAACATCCTATTCATTTGCTCCCTCATCACTGTTGCTTGTGCTTGCATAGCCCTAGCCATCTCCTGGAGTGCATTTGCCAGTTCATCACGATTACCTCCACCGCGTGCCCCATGCGCACGTGCTTTCGCCATTAGTTCCTAGACACACCAAACAACATCATCGAGTTGATCGGGCTCAATACTATAGCTAAGCATGGTAGCAACTATGGCAGATCACAAGACGATCATGCATTTCTAAATCCTATATCCCATCATACGTGATAAGATTAATAGCATGATATCATAGATGAAGCATAGTCAGTCCATTCCTCAGGCTTAAATAGGATGAATCGCTCGATACCATAATGTAACACCCTAATAGAACCCCACTGTGCTTAAGTTCACATTTGGATTCTATTAGTTGTCACTTATGCCTTGTATTAATTTTCTTTTGAAATTAACTTAGAAAAATAATGGAAGTTTGTTTTTTCTTTAAATAAATTAATTTTTTGAAAACTTAAGCACAAGAACGAGAAGTGAAATACATAGCGCTTTTATAGATAATAATCAAATTACATTGCGCACTTAATTAAATAAGCGGAATAAAAGACTAAGTGTAGAACAATTATCACATAAATTGGAATATAATCACTTAATACATAAGTCACAACAGGCATATATCATCTTGATAAGTTATTACAAATAACAATATAAGTTCTACTATTACTAATTGTTTCTCACAAACTATAATGTAACTAAAGCTCGGAATGCTCCTACTTGAACGGTTTGAAATCTTCACGTGCTACCTCCTTCCTCAGCTACGGCCTCGTTGCTTTAGGTGGACACGTCTGTCTCTGTAACGACAACGGAAAATAAACATAGGAGTGAGAAATACATGATTTCTCAAAGAGGAGTTCCTACTTGTACTAAAAGTGTCATCGTTGTCATCCCAGTCACTTCGGGTTTATTATAAAAAGGTGAACAGGTAAGGATTCAATTATCAAACTTTCACAAATGTGATTAGCCGAAGTGCAGTTACTTTTAAACTAATCTTGAACATTAGCGTAAATATTCATTCAAGATTTCATCAAGCATACATATAAGCATATCATGTAAAACCACTAATAAACAATAATCATTTAGGAGCTGCATGCATTTCATGATTACTCATCCTCAACATTCACTTGTTTAGTGATCATCATCTTTCATTTATTTCATCAACATATTTCTTAATTATTCACGGGATGAATGCATCAATGCCTTAGACCACCCTAAAAGGGTAATGAGCTCATACCATGGCCGTCGCCATAACCTTTTTGGTTTTCATTCCGTTGCCGTGATCTCAACGGTTTAGGGGGTTAAGCCGTGAGTTTAGCTCAAGTCCACTTTTCCAGACTTTCATTGCTACTTTTTCAAACTTTACTTTTATTATTTCTTTTGGAAAATGAATGTATGCATATTATCATGTAATCACAATGAACCCTGGGCAATCAATCATTCATCCTTATCATTTCATAATTCATCACCATACATTCACATTACTATAAATCACTTCATAAAACATGGACAATATCATGTAAATCTCATAGTAAACACTTTCATAGATAATTCATATTAACTAACCAAAGTTATCAAGTTGAGTTCCTAGTGTTCATAAGAGGTAATGGATGTCATAGTATTATCTTTTTCTCTTAGTGTTCTTTGTACTCTTAGCATTCCATTAATACATTAATGCACTTCAAAATATTATTATAGGTTCCTTATATATTTTTATTATGACTTTCATATAACTCTTAAAGATTATTATTCTACTTAAATTCTTAAAATTCTCTCTTTACAAGACTTGATTCTTTTATTTATAGTTTTGACATCTTTTAGAAGAAAGTTTATAATTCTCTGTATACTTGTTATCTCAGCTTAGTAAAGGTAGTTCCAAATTCCTAACTCATCAAATTTTAGCATTTACATCTTTGGAATAGTGTAAATCAACTGTAAACCATGCATAGGAGGGTTCCCTGTGAAAGAGAGGTGGGTCACAATGGACATGCTTAAATACCAAGTCTTTCCTTAGCCAGAACCTTTCCAAACTGCACTTTCACAGTACACTATTCCGAAATTTATTTCTCATTCTGTATTTACGTGGTATAAAGATTTATACATAACATACATGGGTGTATTCCTATATGTGTTAGCTCTCCAACAAAGTTGAAATCAGTCCATTTGCATTTTTCTAGAGTGAGTTACATCTATTTTACTACTACAAGGTCAGATTTAAAGTTTCAGTCTTAGGCTCTACTTTAAAAATTTATATCTTCAGCTAGAAAACTCCGTTTTAGGTGATTCTTTTTGGAGAGTGTTCTATAATGAGTCTAGTTTATATTAAAATTATTTTAATTTCGAGATACTTGATATTTTATGAACAGTAGCTTTCGAAGTACCTGCTGCCAGAAACAACTAGAAATTCCAGCACCTACCATTTTCATGTCTTAAGTTACCTTTATTAAATCAGGTTTCACATACAATCTTTTCAAGTTATATTTGAGTTTGATAACATCATAAGGGTACTCATAACAGAATAGAACATGTCATATTTCTAAAAATATATTTTTCAAATAATCATTTAAAACTTTTGACAATAACTCAAACTTGAGGCATTCTATCAAGGTTAGAAGCCAACAATGCTTGAACAATTAAAGATGAAGCTCCTACCTCTTGTGTAGGGTCTAAAAAGGGTCCTTCTCTTCTTCCTTAAGCTTCGAACAAGAGTCTTTGGAGTGGATGACGCTTCTTAAATCTTGGCTCTAGAACTTGAATGCTTAAGAAAATATTTCTCACTAGAGTTAAAGATTGTAACTCTTGTGAGGGCTAGTGAAAGTTTGGACTTAGGATTGAAGTGTTTGGATGAAGTTTAGAGGATCAAGAGAAGTTTTTGAAGAACATAAGAAGAATGATAGAATAAGAAAGAAAGAACACTTAGGGAGTTTCTGAATTGAAGAGAGTTTGAGGAGTATTTATAGTGGAAAGATTAGAGAAAAAAACAGAAGATGGAAAGCACTTGGAGCATGATTTATGGAAACATGTTGGCTGAATTTTGGGATGAAAATGCTCCTTGTTTTGTGCAAACACGTTTCCATGTTTTGTGCAAACACGTTTCCATGTTTTATGCAAACATGTTGGATGAAAATGCTCCATGTTTTATGCAAACATGTTTCCATGTTTTATGCAAACACGTTTCCATGTTTTATGCAAACACGTTTCCATGTTTTGTGCAAAGATGTTAGTGGATATTCTTGTAATTCCATTCATAGAGTAAGGGTATCTTTGTCATTTAATAAGGCAAGGGTAGTTTGGTAATTTCCTTTACCTAGCAAGGGCATTTTCGTAATTTCCACTAAGTGATGGCATTTTCGTAATTCTTTGCATTTTTCTCTAGACATACTTAAGTAGTCTATTTGTTGTGTTTCATAACATTTGTCCAGATTCTCTTGGTTTTGCTATCGATAATTAAGATTCTTAGTTATAAATTTGGGGATGTTACAAAGTGCAGCGGAATAGTGGTTAGATGTTTCAAAAAGAAAGTTTCTAAATCTTAATAATTGTTAAACATTTTAAAAATACTTGATTAATAATTCACTTGAGGTGCATAACATGAAAATAAAAGGTTAGGAAACAAAAAGATGAGCACAAGTATTTTTATACTGGTTCGGCTAACCTGCCTACATCAAGTACTCAAAACATGTTGAGATTTCATTAAACAACAACTTTCTCAACCTGAGAAAGTAAATAGATAGTCTTTATAATAGCCTTCCCAAGTTCTAACTTGCACAGTGGCCAACCCCAACTATGACTGAACTGAGTAGTTCTGTACCAGCCTCTCCAAGCTGAACCGATTCTGAACTAGCCTCTCTAAGCTGAATCGTGACCTGCAAATAGCTTGTATTGCCACATTATAAGTAGTCTTGAACCAGCCTCTCTAAGCTGAACCATGATAAGCAAATACCTTTGCTATCCTGTTGCAAGTAGTTTTACATTAGTCTTTCAAGCTATGTCTCAAATTGATCACTATCAGATCAAGGTTACAAAGGTTAAGTGTTTGGGTTGTCACTCAAACTAACCTACACCCATATTTCCTTAAGAATATTTGCTAATACAGACTTAAGAATTTTACACTTCAAGATGATTGATTACATAATATGATGAACAACACAGGAAGTGTGGAGAGATTTTTCCAGCGTTTCTACTATTATATCTTCAACTCTCTCATCTACATTTATGTATAGCGTCTCTATTTATATAGGTCCATCTTCATGATTGTTGCCTTTGATCAGATTTCTAAATGACATATGTAGATCATCAGTTGTGTCTTGGAACGTTACTCTAGAGAGATAGGCTAACAGACTTGTCACATTAGTTGTAGAAGCCGTTGTATTATAGAGGTTTCTGATGTCCTCATTTTTTCTTTTACTTTCTGACCATGGTTTCTGAACTCCTCCTTCTAGAAGATATGATCATGAATCAATTAGGTAGAAAAGATGACGTACTGTTATAACACTAGGTCTAATTTGATATTTAAATTTTGAAATTTGAATTTTCCCTTCATTTTTCTTAGTGTTTTGTGCTCCACAATAAAGTGAGCTTTCTGACGGCGTAATCAACCTCTTTAATTTTTCATCGATCTTCCAGTCTTCAATCTTAGTTGTTTGATGATGATTTATTTGCGATTGTATTGATTGATGACTGAGTAACATGTTGCTCTTGGACATGATTTGATTTCTTCATCTTGTGTGTACTTTTTGATGTCCCGTGTTACTTTCTTAAAATCTTATCCGTAGTTTCTTGATCTTAGGCTTGAACTGCTTCAGTCCTCAGGCATTTACACTTTTTTTTCCATGAGATAATATTTACCTTTTTAAGCTTGATCTTCTCTCTTAAGATAAACATGACTTCTCATGTGTAGTGAAATTATTCCCGATTCAAGTCTGCTTCTGTCTTTCGTTCATATACATGAATATGTTCTTTGCTTGAAATAATATTCACTTTCTTTTCTACTAAATCTCTTCCCATGAGACAAATCATGCTTGCGCATACAAAGTGAAACATTATTCTTGCTTTAAGTTCGCATTACGCTTTAATCTGCATATACATTCTTTGCTTGACATAATATTCACTTTCTATTTAGCTTAATCTCTTTCTATGAGATAAAAGATACTTACACATGCAAAGTGAAATATTAATATTGCTTTAAGTCCATGAGATACAAACCAGATTAACCTATTATGCTTTGTCAAGAAACTTAAGGCAGCCGTTAGTCATTCTTCAAAGTATTTTATTTAAACTGGCTTTGTTGTTAATCAAAACATTTAAGCTCATACTTTCTAAAAGGTTCTGGTGTTTACAATCTCCCCCTTTTTTTATGATGACAAACCAGTTTGAAGAAAATCTTTTGAAGAGAAGTTGAAAGAAATAAGACATAATATAAATACAGTGAATTATATTTTCTTTCAACACATCATGATTCTTAAATCTTAGTAAATCCTTTTCTTAAGGCATGACTAGATAGAAAAGAAAAAACAATTGAGGCCTTAAGTTGACTCAAATCAAAGCTGCTTGGTTCATGATGATACACTTTTGATTTAATCAGATAACTTCTTTAATTTGTATCACAAAGATACTTAAGCAGACGTCTTCATTTTAGTGCAATTCCAATCAGCTTGATTTTAGTCATAAAATGACTTTCTAACATTTTGTGTGCTTGAATAAATAAACAAGTAATACTTACAATATTGTTTCCTGATAGAGAATCTTATTCAGCACTATCTTTTCCATGTTCTCTTTTTAACAAAGAACGTGATGCTCAATGATATACATATATGTGTGAATGATAAAAACTTTTGAGCATGATGAGAGAAAAGAGATACGAATAAAGTTTCTGATGCTCAGAGAAATCTTGTTATCAATGATATTGGAAAATATTCAATATGAGGTTTCTGAAGCTCAAATAGGGATTCATCCCGGCATTATCAAAACATACAATCTTGTGAGCTTACTTTTGTAAGCTAGAAAACTTTATGAGTATCAGAGAATGAAATGACTTTTGAAATTCTTTATCAAAACAAGATTTTGTCAACCGATACATATTTACTCAAAATATAACATATTGCTCATGTTTTTCTATGTCAGCTCGCTTACTGATTCAATTATGATTACATTATAACACATCATTTGCAATGTAAGCATAACACACTTGAGAAAGATTTTAATTCTCCCTAACTGATCTTAGTTATGTTAAGACATGAGAGGATAGGTTTCTGAAGACCATCAGAAACAAGATATACATAACCAATTTTGAACAGGTTAAGCAGAGCATATTAAGCACATCTCAAGTGAGTAGTAGATAATGATGTGTTGATACCATATTAAGCTTATCATACATATCAACGACACTAAGATGAAATCAAGCTATAACTAATCATGGATATGTGTGTGAACTAACTATATTTGCATGTTGATGATTAGGCAAGACAGAGAATACACAATTGAGCAACACATTTTCAGTCATTCTATATGATTAGTTAAGTGTAATGATATAGGCATTGATTATGTACTAAGGCTTAAAAAAAATATCACTCAATGTTAAGGATAGATGTGTAAATGACAAAGCATAGGCATAAGCATAAGTATGAGAGAAAATGTTCAAAATATTGTAGCCATGTTAAAGAAAAAAGATAAAAAAAACAAAATGAAGTTATGCAATATGCAAGAAAAGACGTTTTGGGCTCCCCCTCAGCATGACTCCCCCTAAATGTCTGCACAGATTTTCTTCAACTTTCCTCTTCTCCCTCTTTTGTCATCATCAAAAGAAAATGTACAGAAGAGAAACTGACGTGACATCTTTAGCCTTGACGTTTTACTTCTTGGAGAATCTCCATCAGAATAGCTTTATGTCTTTTTGACTAAGCTTCCAATCTCTCCAAGTGTTCGAGGATTTCCTTTTGCTGTGTAGTTGGCTGGTGTTACTTTTGTGCGAGATTAGCTTCTAAAGTGATGGCAAGATTAGAGGTGGCTATGGTTGAAGTGTGGTGACTTGTTAGCTGTGAGCTTGGTATAGGTTTGCTCATTTTTTAAATATCTCTTAGAAGAAATTTAAATGCAAATTCAGAGGTGAAGGAGTTTGAACTTGTTTCTTCTACTGATTTAGAAATCATACTCATTTTTCTTAGTGAACCCCCATATCTGATGATCACTTCTGGATTTTTGTTTTCATCGGAGTTATCTTCCAATACAACGATTCTTCTTTTTCTTTCTTTTCCTTCATCTAATTCAACTGCCTTTTTCATTGTGACTTCTCTTATCTTTAGATTTCTGTTGAGGCTCCCATTGAAGCAACACTAGTTGGTCTTCTTAGAGTTTGAAAAGGGTTGAGCGTATACACGGTGTTTTCCATGTACATATACCGCTCGACTAACAGAGGGTATCTCAAATATTACAATATTTTTTGTGAGAAGCATGTTGTAAGGAACATAGGTGTTTTTCCCTGTTTCAGAAGAGATGGCTTGAAGCAAGTAATTAAAGATAAGTCTAGGTAAACTTACTTTCCTTTTTGCTAGAAGACAATATAAGAGCATGCAATCCATTCCTACTAGTTAATGAGTAAATTCTCGTATGGGTAGAAGAGTTGACTGAATCAGTGTGAGAGTTTGGCTAGCTTTTGAGTTTAGCATGAAAAACGTTTTGGCACTGGGATGATGTTTGGGAGAGTCTGTGAGACATCTTGACACGTTTTCTGCAAGAACCCCAAGAGTCATAAACCAGTTCTTCTCCGATGAACATCTAAGTCCCTCATTAGGAGCTTGTGCAATTTTTAAAAGGTCAGTTAGGTTAAGTTCTATGTTTGTATTTCTTATGCAAGAGATCAGCATGGAATTAAACATTGGTGCTAGCCTGGAATAGAAGGCAGTCACCATCCCTGTAAAACCTTGTTAGCAAGGTTTACAAATCCTTCCCATCCCTGAAAGGAAATAATTTCCCATAGGATAAAAGACTTGCATCATCACCTCCTTTGGAAGAGTTTTTCCTGGAGATACTGGACGTTGAGCAAAGTTCTCAGCATAGTGTTGTTAGCGAATGGGTTCATCAAACATGTAAAGAGCTCCTGTAGTATGAGAGAAAGCTTTTCCTTCTACCATTCTTAGCATTGAAAAGAAGATACTTGAAGGGGAGAAAAAGATTGAAGCTTTGAGAAAGGGACGATAGAACTTAGAGAAATTGAGTGAGTTTGATTTCAGCAATGAAGTTTTAAGGGACAAAAATTCGAAACGACTTAGGAAGAGTATAAAGGCAGACAAAGAGGAGAGAAGGAACATGTAAGGAGAGGTTAGTTAACAAGTGTTAGAATGTGATGGTCTAATATTGAAGTGACATGGAAGGGAGAAAAAAAATATTTTGAGGAAGTTTTCCTGCTCTTTACACTTTCCTTACAAAAAGTGATTGCCGACCTTTTAGACTCACTTTCTGAAGGGTTTACTTTGTGACCTCCTTTTAGCCCTTTTCGTTTCCTTTGAGTTCTGTGATGTTCACACCTAAATGGTTGCCTTTATGCAGCTTATGATGTCAACTTTCTTTCTAAACTTTTTGAGTCTTATCTTCCCTTTGAGATTTTGACATAAGCTATTTGAGAACCATGAGAAAAGATTTGCCATTCAAGTTGATGTAACTGTGAGATCTTTAGATCTTTCATGGAAAGGAGGTGCCTAGAACCATTTGCATATGAATGCTTATGCAAACTTTTGAAAAAGTTGTTCTAAATACATTCGATGTGTTAAATCAAAAGAAGATTGACCTATCACAGGGATAATCAATAGAGAAATATGGATCTGTAGTGATGAACTAGGCTTTTCAATCAGAATAAATTATCACTATTATTATAGAGTTATTAGGAATACCTTACTGGCTGATGTTTTTTCTGGCTCCTTATTAGCAGTATCTGGGCATGCTTGATTGCTCCAATTTTCCATTTTCTCATCGCTCTTTTATGCATAGTCAAAAGTCTATAAATCTTTTAAGAGACGAAGCACTTTGGAGTTCCTTAGTTCCTAATAACTTTATTAAGTTTTCAAGTATTCAAGCTTTGCATTTTCCAGTTAGGATTAGCTTTTGTAGTGAAGTTTCCACCTAAACTTGATTGTTCAGAGCCTTTTTTACAAATTAGCCTCACAGGTAAAGATGGAAGCATATATTTCTAGAATTTTTAGATTGATTTAATTTATTGCTCAGAAATATTTTTGTGATCTTCGTTGAAGTTCCTTAGCATGCTTTCTAAAGTGTCTGATTTCTAGAGTTTACTTTCTGAGAATGGACCTTCTATTCTTTTTGCTTATCAAGAATCTTTTTGAGACTATTTTTCTCAAGACAGTTAGCGAAGTAGTTCTTGAATACTTTTTATCAGCAAATTTAGATCATTTGGGAATCTAGAGAATTTTGCTTTTGATTTTGTAATGCCTCGATTATCTGCTAGAGTAAAAATGACCAAAATGCCCTTGAGGTCATTTTCAGCCCGGAATTCGAGGAAAGCTGACCCGGCAGTACTCAAAGGGCAAACTCAATGTTGGAAGGGGATTAGTTGGCTTCTATACCTTTCCGAGATCGAAAATCTCGTTTTTCGAGTTTTCGGGTCAAAATGACCAAAACGCCCCTGTGGTGTTTTACCCATTTGCAAGTACCGGATGAACCCGAAACTTCTCCATATGGTTTTAAAAGGTGTTTTTATGTATTCTATAACTTTAGTTTTGGTCCCGGAGGTCCCAGGTGAAATTAGTGCAAAATTACGGTTTTGCCCCTAGTTTTGTGATTTTACGCTTAATCGCGTGATTAAGCAAACCTAAGCAATATTAGGCTCTAATCGAAGGTTAATTAATTTTCTTAATTAATCTTGAGTCAAAATAATTTATTAAAGTTGATTAGAACCTAAAAGTGCTTAATTACAACTTGAAATCCTATTTTAAATTCAAGACTCCTAGTCATGGAATCTTAAATAGTGTTTTCTCTCTCCAATTCCTTAAATCATGGAATTGTGTTTCCAATTGTTTACTCATAAAAATGAATTTAAATCTCCTAATGATGTACGAGCACTCCTAATCTTATCATAAAATCCTTAAGCCTCATTCTTAGTTACCTAAACTTAAGCTTAATTATTCTTAACCTTGTACCTAAACTAATACACACTTAAACCTATCATTAACACACAATTACATGAAACAACTCCTCCACCCCCATGCTGTCCAGGTCTGGCCGAGAGCTTCCCCCCTCCATATGCATCACATGTTCAAATTTTCAACACTCCAAGGCCATACCTCAAGTTACATACACCATACCTTGTCATATTTTCAATCAAGCTTGATTTCGAAATGAATAACTAATTAAAATAACCCATTTTCCTCATTTATTTGTGGCTGAAAAACAACCAGCCATGCATTGCTTCTAGAAGGATTATTTCATTCAAAATTGATAGGAAATTCACTCAAATCAAGCAATGCCTTGTATCATAACTTCCATACTTCAAACCATGCTTGAATGACCTTGTGTAAGAGATATTTTCTCTTCCTTTCCCTCCCTCATGGCTACGGTTACTCCTCCCCCTCAGTGAGCCTTCATTTGTTTTCATTTTCTATAAATACCTTGCTTAGAAACACATGCAAACACTTTAGCTCATTTGCACACTTTTAGTTTTCTAAGCTTTCTTTGTATTCTCTCTTTTTCTCTCTAAGTTTCAAGAGAGTTTCCTCTTGTTCTTCATCTTCATCTTCTCTTCATCTCCTCATCATCTCATAACCTTCAAACACCACCCCAAAGCCTTAAATCACCTCATAACCTCTCAAACACCTCACCTCAAACACAATCTCACTCAAAACACACCCCCTTGCCTTCCTTTTCCTTTTGGCCGAATCATTTCTCACCATCCAAGGAGGAAGTGCTCTTCTCATTTCTTTCAAAAAGTTCAAGTTTTCATCTTCACTCTAGGTAGGAGTGTTTTTCTAAACCTTGTTTCTTGAAAAATGAGTTTTTCTAGCTTTCTATTGGATTTTCTTTTTTAAACTTTCTTTGTTTCTTTTCCTTGATGTTTTGGCCTCTTGGCCTTGAGGAGCACATGATAGCTCAATGATGAGAGCTCCTAGATGATGACTATGTGTTCTTCTCAAAGGAACCTCTAGAGCTTGAGCTTTTGTTTTCTCTAAGTTTCATCTTTATTATCTAGCTCAGAAGGATTTTTGTTCAAGAACACCTTTACTTTTCTTGCTATTTTGATTTCGATTTTCTTGTTCCTTTTCCTTTAAATATTTCGCTTTTGATTCCTTGATCTTTGAGGTCTTGTTTTGTTTTGAAAGTTTATTTATTTTGAGCTTGATGATGATGTTCAAGAACCTCATAGTTCCTTTGAGAACTTAGTTCAAGAACTCTAAAGCTCTCTTTGTAATGAGATGAGTGTTAGGTTGTTAATCTCTAAAGTCTTGTAAGAGCTCTAGATAATCTTAAAATGAACCTTGCATCCATGTTTACTTTTATGCTTTGCACATCATATTTACTTTTCTTGCAACCACTAAGTATCAAGATAATGAATGAACTTGCATTATCATATTTATATTTCAAGCTATGCATTATCATGTTTATGTTTCAAGTTCTCACTTCATATCAAAGATAATAATAAGTTGCATCTCATGTTTATTTTATGCTCTCACTTTACTTTCTAATGGAAGCTAAAACTAGTGCATAAGCATGTATATTTTATGTCATCACTAAAGAGAACTTAGAGCTCAAAGACTTGCCCATTGTTGTCTCAAACAAATGTTTGAAAATGTTTATTTCTCTAGCTTGGGATTTC
This sequence comes from Dalbergia cultrata, assembly GCA_031216105.1. Taxonomy (NCBI): domain Eukaryota; kingdom Viridiplantae; phylum Streptophyta; class Magnoliopsida; order Fabales; family Fabaceae; genus Dalbergia; species Dalbergia cultrata. Next base: position 31,516,820 of record CM062353.1, on the reverse strand, counting down.
GGCCCCTAAGAGTTTACTTGTTTCCAAGTATTGAAAACTAAGTTTTATAATTTTTCTAAGCTTTTATGAGTTTAAGGAATGCATAGAACTAAGTTTTATGAATTTAGGACCTCTTGAGACAAGTTTGATTTAGCAACTGCCCTCATAAATATTTTTGTGATTTTAGATGATAAAAATGTTTATAAATGAGCTTTGAAAGTTTTAAAAAGGTTCCAAAAAAAACTAGTATTTTATGTGCTTTAGAAATTGTGTTTGATGCCTCATATGTAGATAAATGTTTCAGTTCTGCCTTGCCTTTTGTGACCACTGTATGAGCTGTTTGATGATGATAACATGAGTATAATGATGTATAATTAATGTTAAAACTCATATGTGAAAGATAAGAGAAGTTAGAAACTAGAAAAGAATTAATTTGAGAGTGCTAGATCCCTTAATGTCTGAATTTTCTGGATTCTATCCAGCAAGGTTTAGTAATGATAATCATGGTTTTAAATTAGTTTAAATGTGTAGGAATGACTAATCAATGGTTTAGGACTTGATCTTGATGCCTTAGGAGCAAACCGGACTTAGAAAGGGTCATTGTTATGACTCCTAGGTACCCGTAAATTTAGGATTATGAATTCTGCATCCTTGAGGTTTAGAGATGTTCTTGACCCTAGTGTGAGGTGAGAAATACTTAGTTTTAACCTTATAGGTACCCGAGAGACTAGGCTTTGATGATTCATAACTTAGAATGTGAGTTAAGGGCCTTAACGGTCAATTCATAAGACAGTAAGAAATGTGTTAATGCTATGATGCTTAATCTATGCAATAATATGTTGAGATGTTATGATGCATGAGGAATGGATTAGTTTGGATATGAGTTTATCATAGCATGAGATTTCATGAGAATATGTTGTGTGATTAACTTGTGACATAAGTTTGAAGGAAATTCGGTTTAACAACTGTTATGCTGCCGAACTTCCATCAAACCTTAAAGGGTTAAAAGAAATTTTTAAGAGTACCATATGAGTTGAAAACCCTAGGTGACACCGATTCGGCCGAGCACCCCTAGGAGAGTTTTATGTGACAAAGCACTAAGACGCGCTTTCCTGGGTGACACCGGTTCGGCCGAGCACCCCCAGGGGAGACAAATCTGTGAGGGTATGAGTAGATGTAGCCTACCAAAGCGGAAAAATTGTTGTGGCTTAATGCCCGCAAAGCGTTTTAAAGAGGGTATATCCTTAGAGAGGTGATCCCTGCCCCTACCCGTACTTGCGAGTCTGGATTATTTTATTATGTTTCGCTTATTCAGATAATAAGCAAGAGCTAGTGACGACTAGCTGAGGTATGAGCTCATGACCTAGTTATTTTAGGGTGGCCTTATTATGCTAAAGTACCATGATTGATGTCAGAAGTTGAGGAATGATCCACTTGAAAGTTATATGCCCTTATGCCACATGGTTTATGTTTATATGCTTTGATGTGTTGTTATATATGCTCAAGTATTGACTTGCATCCATATTTTAATATGTTGCATTCCTAACATCAAGATGCACGCTAAAAGGAATGGACTTTAGATAATTAGTTTTGGAAAACCCTAAATTGAATCTTATATGCATGATCACTATTTTATAATTAAACCCAAGGTTCCTGAGGATGTGAACGATGTAACCATAGGATAGGAGACTCCTATTGAGATTCTTTAGTAAGAATTCTCACTCCTTTCTCTTTCTTCTTCCATCACACCTTCAGAGATCGATGGCGATGTTCGTAGTCTTCATTGACACGCCCGTATGGGAGGTGCACTACGACCCAGACCACCGCTTGTATCACTTTGAGGGTCGTTGTGCGGTTCGCGTTTTTGTGTACATGAGACGACCCTTCGCCTATCCGGTATCGAGCTACCAGTTCACTCCTACTGCACCTTTTGGTGGTGACGACATGATCTTTGAGCGTACCCGCCCGCGTGACGAGCAGAGACGTCCTGCTCATCCGTGACTTTCCAGAGTATGTGCCATGTTCGAGGAGGTTTGAGATGGACTCGTATGAGGATTTTCCTACGCACGTCCCTTCGGAGGGTTCTGCACCTTTTCCCCAGTATCGGCAAGCGGAGAGTGAGGAGACCGTGATGCAGCCGCGTCTAGCGAGGAGGGCCGAGATACGTCCACGCTGAGGAGCTCATGCCCAGCCGGCACGTGTTCCCTTCCCACTCCACTGGCCGACTCAGGAGGAGATCGAGCAGTTCGTGGGCTACATACCCCCATTGCCCAAGCGTCCCCGTCGTCACTAGTTTCCAGTGGAGAGCCTTACGAGTACCTGAGCCCTCATGGAGATCTTCCCTTCGGTAGTACCTTTTGGGAGGGGTTGTAGATTAGTACACGTAGCTTAGTAGGAGGGTAGCATCTGGGGTTTCATTTCCTGTTGTGCCATGTACTTTACGCTTTGTAGTTTTCTGTTGTAATTTTATTTCCGCTGTATTACATGCTCTGCCCGTCCCTATGAGGGCATGACTACTTATGTACTCTAATATTGTTATTAATGGAATGCTTTCTCTGTTATCATGACTGATGTTCTTTGGTTATATGTTTTACTTTATGATTTCTAATGATTGTTACGCGTGCTTTATATTTCTGTTGTTCGACTAGTTAAGTTCGCGGCTCTCACTTTGGTTTATGTTTTCAAAAAAAAATTTACCCGTAATTTCCGCTAAGTATTTTAATAAAATAATGAGACTAAGAGGTAATAACCTAATGATTAACCTAATGTGTTCTAGAAAGTTGGGTTAAGAATTAGGGTGTTACAGATTTTCTTTCTTAAGTTGTGAAAAAAGTCTGATATAGCACCTGAAAGAAAATTTATCTTGGTCCTTAATTTTCTTGAGTTTATCTTGGTTAGTTGTTCATGAGGAATATTCCCAAACTCTTTAAATGGATTTCTCTTTTAAAAGACATTTAGCATATAAATATCCCTTCTTGTAAAAGATGATAAAAGCAGTGGAGAAAATGATATTTGATGAGACTGCATTTTCTTATTACTTCCTATTTTCTCTTCATTTTTCAGATTTATTTTCTAAAGCAATGGTCTTTATTCTCTAAACACAAGTTTGAGGATAATGAGTCTTTTGACATTTGACCAATTCATATGTTCAAAAGCTACAAAAAAAGATTCTCAAATTCAGAAATGACTTTCTGAGATCTATCTAATTTAATTCTGAGACTTTAGCTTCTAGACGCCTATAGTTTGAAAACATAATTCATATTTTCCTTTTAAGTTTCTCCATTCAAATTTAGTCTTATTCTTCTAGAAATGCTTTGAAGAGAATGTAAGCTTATTATGTGGTAGCCTATCATATGACATTGATGAAGACAAGGAAGTGAGTTTGGGTGTTCATACCTTGTGTGCTTTTGTAAGCTATTCCTCATGTTATGCAATTTTAGAATATGCCTTTTTTACCTTCATTTTGTCCCTTTGATCGTTGGCCACTGCAATCATCAGACTGCTCAATCCCTAAAGGCCTAGCTCTGGTACTACATGTTGGTAAAAGAGTGCACGAGAAGGAGGGGTTAAATCGTGCTTTCTGAAGTCTTCTTTTTAAATCTAAAACATTCGACATAAAACATACTATCAAGCATGAAGCTTAAAGTGCAGCGAAATAGTTGTTAGATGTTTCAAAAAGAATGTTTCTGAATCTTAATAATTATTAAACATTTTAAAAATACTTGATTAATAATTAACTTGAGGTGCATGACATGAAAATAAAAGGTTAGGGAAGAGAAAGATAAACACAAGTATTTTTATACTGGTTCGGCCAATCTGTCTACATCCACTACTCAACACATGTTGAGATTTCATTAAACAACAACTTTCTCAGCCTGAGAAAGTAAACGGATAGTCTTTACAATAGCCTTCCCAAGCTCTAACTTGCACAGTGGCCAACCCTAACTGTGACTTGACTGAGTAGTTCTGTACCAGTCTCTCTAAGCTGAACCGAGTAGTTCTAAACTAGCCTTCTCATTGCAAGTAGTTTTACCTTAGCCTCTCCAAGTTATGTCTCACACTGATCACTACCAGATCAAGGTTATACAAAGGTTAAGTGTTTGGGTTGCAAAAGCCATTGTATGGTTGAGGTTTCTGATGTTCCTTCAGAAACTACTTTTTCACTTTTTGATCATGGTTTCTGAACTCTTCCTTCTAGAAGCTAAGGTGGTTGACCAAATAGACAGAATAAATAACATACCAGTTTGAAACTGATTTTGACTTGAAATTTGAATTTCAAAAATTCAAATTTCCCTTATTTCCCTATAATGTTCAGAGCTCCATAGTGAAATGAGCTTTCCGACGTGCGCTATCAATCCCTTGACAATTCTTTGATCTTCTAATCTTCAATCTAAACTTTATGATTATGAAAGAATTGTGATCATGATGATTGAAGCATGTGTAACATATTGTTATCAGATTTTGCATGATATCTTCATTTTAAGCATACTTTCTGATGTCCCATGCTACTTTCTGAAGACCTGTGCCTTGGTTTTGTGTTATTGTCTTGATTTGCTTCAGTCCGTAATGCATGAACACATACTTTACATGATATATTGTTTACTTCTATTTGGCTCAATCTCTTAATATGAGATAAATCATGTTTGCACATGGACTAGTGAAATTATTCTCACTTAAGTCCGTGTTATGCAATTTTGGAAATACTTGTTATGCTTTGTCAAAAAACTCAAGGTAGACTTAGTCATTCCTTAAAGTATTTTCTTTAAATTGGTTTTGTTGTCATTAAAAACATATGGCTTTAATGCTTTCTGAAAGGTTCTGGAGCTTACAGCCGAGACCTCTGTCGACCGCTTAGACATAACCTTTGCTACTATAAGTAACCTATACAGCCCATAAGTACCCAGTTTGAGACCTCCCCATCAATTAAGAAAACATAAACAGAAAAAAGTCCTAGTTCATAATAAACAAAAGACAGTCATATTTCATTCTAACCAAAGCAAATCCTATCTTGTACCAACACCAAACACCAAGACAAAGGTAGTCATGCATTTCAAATGTGAAGTAGCATTTTTTGTCTCATGTTGGCATTTCTTATATCATATACCACATGAAAACACAAACTTCAAACAAATTCCACATTTTCGTTCTTATCCAAGTGCAAAACATAAACTAAAGTAAATGTGTTCATTATCTTTTTAATGGATAGAGGAAGTGCAGCAGGTAGGGAAGCACACCTAGAAATCCCATATAAGCATTGAGCCAGGAAAGCAAGCAATGCAGCTAGGTGAACTCCAAATGCAAGCACTCCTAGTATTGAAGTTGAGAGACAAAAATAACCTTGAAGTGGCGAAAGAGAATAGTAAAGATGAGTAGACACGAAAAATGTGGGTAAACAAAGAAGTGAGGAAAAAAAGGGAAACCTACTAACTCACTTAACCAGAGTTTTTCTCTCAAGTCTTTTCAACTTGCTCCATCATCAATGTCCATTCAGCGACACGTGTCTATCATTGTACAAGGGGACTAAACCATATTTAATGAACATGACTTCTAGCCCAATAACATGGTGATACATGGCCACTCACTTGAGAATCGTGCAACCGCTAAGGTCTGGAGGGAAATTTAAAATGCCAGTTGTTAAGCCCAAAAGCTGCCCAAGTCTTTTCAATCCTTCGAACTTTGAGACTAGGGGCTTATATATTGGTTGGTGTCTAATCGACCGTCATGCTAGGCTACGTTCCTAGTGGTTAATCCATGTCAAATTGGTCTTAGTTTGTATAGTTAGTGTAAGGCCAACATGGGCCTACATCTCTGAAGAACATTGTGCAATTAGTCTCTTCAATCCTTCGAACTTCAAGACTAAAGGGCTTGTGGGTTAGTCGGCATCTAAACAACCTTAGCTCTGGGCCATACTCCAAGCTCGTAAGGCCTTTAAAGCTGGATGAAAAGTGAAGTCTGTTGGGTTGCCAAACAAGCCCTTTAGGCCAACCCAAAAAGCATAGGATCCCTTAAGCATTTGCATTAATGCAAAGCCCTGATATTCCATTGGGGGAATCTACCCTTGAATGCAAAAATGACCAGAACATTGATGAGGCACAATAGTCTCCACCTAGGAATATATACTCAGCAAAGACAGTGAAAAAGGTAGTTCATTCTCTAAGCCCACACATAGATATACCCTTTACCCTAAGCAAGACTTTAACAAAAAGGATTTTAGATTGTTGATGATTTTCATCCATTTTATTTATGCCTATAAGGTCTTTTTATTTCTTTTTAAACCAGAACTAAAGAAACACATTGGAGAATGCTAATTTGACTTTATAACTTTGTTTCATTTTCTTTTCTTTTTTTTTTTTTTGGTCGACTTTGATTCTTCTTCTTCTTCTTCTTTTTTTGGTCTTGACTTTGCTTTTTCATTGTAAACCTTATAAATAGCTACATTGGCAAATGAAAAAGAAAAATCAATATCGAGACATTTTCTTTTAATTCTTTTAAGAAGATCCTGCCCCTTTATACCAAATTATTATATTCAGTGTTTTAAAACTTGGACCGGACCGGCCAATCCAACCAATGAATTGAAAAACCGGCCAGGGGATTGGTTCAAGTGCTAAATTAGATTGGATATGGAAGAGAACATGTGTGAATCGGTCTAACTCGATGATTTTTTGAAAAAATCGATGACCCAATGAGCCACTAGTTCACTTGATTCAGTAATCTCAAAAAAAAATAAAAGTAGAAGAAGTTATTCGCTACTGGTTGTACTCTGTGTGATGTCTGATGAGGATGAGGTACTATTGATGCTGTTGGATCTTGAACCGCAACCATGTTCATCAAGTGTAATGAAAGGGGATACGACTTATGAGACGAAGAAAGGGAAGAAAGAAAAAAGAGGAGGGAGGAAGAACAAGAAAACCCATTACTATGTATTAAAGACTCAAAGTGTGAAAGAAAGTGGTAAGGGCAGCAGATAGTAAGAGAAAGAAGGTAAAAATCGCGCCAAAAGATAGGGTTGGTATGTTAAAGAAAGAGAGAGACTTTGTTATGCTATGTGAAATCACCTTTTTGGATTTTTTTTCATTTTTTTAAAAAAAAGACTAGCCCAGTACAATTGCAGGCCTTAGAAGAGTAGAAGCTTGTTATTTTTTCTTTTTGTTTGGTCCACAACAAGACAAGATGACGCTATGGCTTAGGAATGAGGAATCCAACACATGTATTCCAAGTGAGTTTACCATTTTTTCATTTGAAAAAACTATTTAATTGATTTATGAAAATGGGCATGTGCATAACTTTATCCAAAAAAGTTTCAATTCATAGTAGATGAAGTTTTTTTTGGGTTAGATCTTGACTCTCATTTGAGTGGGACTTAAAACTATTTGAATAAATTTCACTTTAGATGCATGTATTTGTAATTTAAGTACACTATTATATTTATTTAATTAAATCTGATTTAATCGGTTCAATCAGTGACCCACAAGTTAAATTAATGATCCAGTAACCCAATAGCTCGATTGAGTGGATCACCTTCTGGTTTTAAAAGCTATGTTTGTATGCATTTGGTCAACTTCTTCTATCAAATTCAAAACTCAATTCTCGTTTTCTGTAAGTCAATGTGTGTGTGTGTGTGTGTTTTTTTTTTGGGTCGAAACTGTAAGTCAAATGAAATCGAGATTCAATGGCACCCAACACGCCAACGAATAGGCCCAATAGTGAACCCACACCTACTCCCACGCTTCCACCTCCCCTCCCCGCGTTTTGTTACAGAGGAAAATGGTCACGCTCACTTCTCGATTCCTCCATCGTGCAACAACCAAAGCCCTAATATAATAACTCATCTGCATCTGTGACTTCCCAAACAACAAACACTGCTCTCTCAAACTCACTGTACCATCCCTTCTCTCCCCTAACAAACGAAGAATGGGTGAAAACAAGAGAAAACGAGGACGAAAACCCAAAAACGCAACTGACGAAGAAACCGCAGCCCCAGTCTACAACACAACCACGACCAGCAGCAACGCGACGACCTCCAAAAACGACGTCGTTTCGGTCCCGGCCACCGCCGACACCAGCGACCCGGAATCCCAAGGGCGCCGCCGCGGCCGGCCTAAGAAAAAGTCGGAGCCGATCGCCGCGGCGGGGTCGGCGGAGCGCCGGAGCTCCCGGCTGGCTGAACAGAACGGCGACTGTGCCCTGACGAGCTCGGTGGCGGAGCCGCCGCTGATACCGAAGTGGGAGAGCACGGCGAAGGTGGTGCCGTCCATGGACGCCGTTGTGAAGGTGTTCTGCGTGCACACGGAGCCCAATTTCTCGCTTCCGTGGCAGAGGAAGCGGCAATACAGCTCCAGCAGCAGCGGTTTCATCGTTGCGGGAAGGAGGGTGTTAACCAACGCGCATTCCGTGGAGCATCACACCCAGGTCAAGCTCAAGAAGCGTGGCTCCGATACCAAGTACTTGGCCACTGTGCTGGCCATTGGGACCGAGTGCGACATTGGTATATCTGAATTTTAATTTCGTCTTGATTAATGTCTTGTGTTGGTTTTGAATTTTAACTCCTTGGTAAAGCCCTATTACTCTTGCTCGTGGTTGTCCTTGGCGGAACTTGTGTGGCATGTTGAAATAGTTCAAATAAGCCTGGTATGGCATAAGCGTGGGAGTGTTTAATTGTTTTGTGTATTTGTTACAACTTACAAGTTACAACAATATGGAAGGGTGTTCATGTTGCCAAATTTGGATGATGTCAACCATCTTTCAGCCTGCCAGCCACCCACCGGATTTTGTCGAGATTCCTTGGAGATCACAACTTGTCTGCCTTGCTATCAAAATGGAGAAGAAAATTAATAACTTGCATGACTACTGGGGGAAATGAAATTGACACATAGTTAATACAGAAATAAAATAAGGAATTGAATGGAATTGATAGTGGTGATCATTCCTCTACTTGGAATTTTGGATTACATAGTTACATTAGGGAAAGGGAAAATATTGAGATATGCATGTTTGGGACCACAGTAGAAATATTGAATGAGATGTAAAGGAAGAGTTTATATCTAATATTTCAATTTAACTTTGATTTTGAAACTTCTAATTTGAAGTGACTAAAATTGGAAAATGTTTATAAAAATCCTTTCCATTAAACGCCTTCCCCTTTTGTTTGCTTTCTCTGCACTCATGGCAGTGTGAGAGTAATTTGAGTAAAACTAATGACTAAACAATGATACTCGTCTTGTCTCTCTATTTATACTGAAGAATGACACACATTACAAGAATAGTATATGCCCCACCCACTACATATTCTCCAACATTCCTCTCAAGTTGGAGCATAGACGTTAATCATGCTCTGCTTGTTATTGAATGCTTTGGTGAAGTTGTTTCCAAGTTGATTCCCAGTCTGCACATGACTAGTTAAGACACAGGATTAGATGCAACATGAATAGCTGTTTGATTATCACACTTTCCTACTTACTTCTCTGGGAAATAATGTTACCTTCAACAAGAACACTATAGCCAAAGGTGGATCTTCTGTCAACAGGAAATCCAGCTTAGTCGGCCTCAGAAAAGCCTTTAACTATAGTATGCCCATGATCACTATACTAAATATCATGCTAGAGAATATTTATTAGGTAATATAGTTTTAGTGGACAGGGCTTATATATAGCTCTTAGATACCATGTTAGAGAAATTGGAGTAATTCTTTAGCAAGAAGGGACATGAAGTTAACGGAAAATAAATTCCTAGAAAATACGAACCTATCTTGCTTTTTATTGTGTTGATCCCTGTCAAGGTTTTGGATGGTTTTTGATGTTACGTTCCACTCCATCTTACTCTGTTCCATTCATCCGCTTAGCTGGAAGTCATACTGGTTTCTGTTTTTTTCTTTTTCTTCCCAGTTTATGTTTATGAAATTTACCGTCAAATGGTACAGGCATAGGCTTTTTTGATTCTTGTAGTGGACTCCACATAGTGGGACAAAGCTTGGTTGTTGATAATGTTGTTGTATGTTTATGTAAGATGTTAACTCACACATACAAGTGATTTGATTAATTTACAAGTGATATGATTAATTTAGTCATGCTTGTTATTCTTCTGATAATGCTTCAGCCTTGTTGACGGTGAGTGATGATGAATTTTGGGAGGGAGTTTCACCCGTGGAGTTTGGAGATTTGCCTGTGCTGCAAGATGCGGTGACTGTTGTGGGCTATCCAATTGGAGGAGATACAATCTCTGTAACAAGTGGTGTTGTTTCACGCATGGAGATACTTTCTTATGTTCATGGTTCAACTGAGCTTCTGGGATTGCAGGTATTAGAAATTCTGAGTTCTCATCCTTAGTTATCATTTATATATGTATGATGATAAACGGAGTAATGCTGGTCTCTCCTCAAATATCTCTGCAGATAGATGCTGCTATAAATTCTGGGAATTCTGGTGGTCCTGCTTTCAATGATAAGGGAAAATGCGTGGGGATTGCATTCCAGTCTCTTAAACATGAAGATGTGGAGAATATAGGATATGTAATACCCACTCCCGTTATCCAACATTTTATTCGAGATTATGAAAAGAATGGGGCATATACAGGTATCTAGAAGATCACTTCACTATTTTGTACACATCATCCCTCTTCCTTTCTTAAAGAGAGGGAAAATGAGAACACATCAAAATATATAGCTAGAAAGCTGTAGAAGAGAGAGTGATTAAATGGAAAGCTCTATTGACCAGTTGTGATTTACTCTTTTTCCTTTTTTGGTATTGTTCATAGTGTATTCCTTCAGTTGACTTGCCTTTGCAATTTAGTAAATTTGCTCACTGTGTGCTTGACAGCATGATTTCAGATCTTAACTAAATTTGTCTTTAATTTCATGCTTTTCAGGATTCCCGATTCTTGGAGTTGAATGGCAGAAGATGGAAAATCCTGATCTGCGAATGTCAATGGGGATGGGACCTGATAAGAAAGGTGTGCGTATCAGAAGAATTGAACCTACAGCTCCAGAATCTCATGTTCTGAAGCCATCTGATGTAATTCTGAGCTTTGATGGGATCAATATTGCCAATGATGGAACAGGTTATCTACCATTTTTTTGCTTGCTTGCTATCCAGTTAAGAGTATTTATGCTTGCTGTTTGTGCTGCGGCTTGTACTGTCTAATCGCTGACTTTAAAGTGAAGTTTGTGGACAAAGGACTACTTGGGGGTGATATTTTATTTTAGTGTTGGAGTATTTAATTGATTGGCATTGGATAGAAAAAGAAAATGACTGAGTAAAATAAAGTAAAGGAAATAGTGGTTAAGTGACAGAAAGATTCAGAGAGTATAGAGATTGAGAAAAGTATGTTGTTTCTATATTCTGAAGATTATGATGATTTACACCGATACATTGTAGATGTATATGCCTTGCTAATTACAATTTGGGTAACTAATCTTACCTCTTATGCCAGCAGCGGAACTAACTCTAACAACCGAACTACTTTTTCTACTTGCGGTTTATAATGCTCTGATTATGCCAGATTGCATTAGTCTAGTGGCTGGGCCATCTGGGTGGAGTCTACTAATCACATGGGCTGAACTCGATTCAGCTCACATTCTAACAGTAATAGGTATATCAGCCTACTATCTGATGGCTGGGCCATTGCAGTTTGGTTTGATTTGGTTTTGAGACGCACGCACAATCAATCCAAATAATAAATTTTATTTCGGTTTGATTCGATCCAGTTTGGTTATATTTGAAAAACCGAACCAAATCAAACTGATCTAAATCAAATTGGAATGGTTTTGTTTTCAGTTTTTAATTAAAAGTTTTATAAAATACAAGAAATAACTCCCAACTTCACTAAATTAAATTAATCATTAGTATTTTTATAAAATTACATAAGTATAAAATCTAAATTAATTACGACAAACTATACTAATGCCCATACCATCAACTTAAGCAAATAATAAAATATTTGAATAAAATCGTGTTAATTAAATCAAAATAATTAGTAAATGATTGAAAATATTTGAATAATTTTAGTATTAAAATATTGTAGTGTATATATATAGGATTTAGATTCTCGAAAGTGAGAATCTCATCATGCCACTTTGTTTTAACGGATAATATATTTTTAAAAATATAAGTAAATATAAATCATTAGAATACATGTCTATTGTCTTTTTTTTTTTAAATTGACATGCTTAATGATTAAATTAATATCACTTAATTTAACGGTCGGATCAATCAAATTCAAGTTCTATAAAGAGTTATTAAATGGAGTAAGTGCAGCATAACTTACTCTTGGAGTAAATGGATCCCTATATATATATACGCACACATACAAAAAATGAACCAAACCAAACTGATAAGCTTTCATAAAATAACCAATCTAAACCAATTTAGTTTCGGTTTGATCAGTTTTCAATTTTAATTCGGTTGGATCAATTTTGAACAACTCTTTTCTTTTGCTGAACTAGATTCAGCAGATTCAGCTCATACTCTAATAGTATTAATTTATTAGTTACATGTTTTAATCTACCATGTCCAGGTTTCTACCTATTACATTGTAACATGTATTCATGCACAACTAGAACAAGCCATGAGATACATTGAACGAATCCAAACAGTGATTTTGTTCCTTCCATTGCTTCATATTCCTCAAGTTCTAGAATACTTATTATCTGACTTTGAACATTCCTGACCCTAAATGGTATCAATAGGAGTATTTGAAAATGTTAGTCTGGTCTCTGCTTAATCTTGACTATTGATGCCACAAAATGGGATTACAATTTATGTGTTTCTCTTTACTATGGAACTCATATAATCTGTGGAAACCTGATTGTGCTTTGTCTTGGAATTCATTAAATAAGTTTCATTCATTGTTTGTTTGGTTTCAGACCTAACATCTAATTCTGGGATATATTTGTAGTTCCATTCAGGCATGGGGAGCGCATTGGTTTCAGCTACCTTGTCTCTCAGAAGTACACTGGGGATAGAGCTCGAGTAAAGGTTCTACGTAATTCAGAGATACTTGAATTCAACATAAAACTTGCAACTCATAAGCGGCTTATTCCAGCGCACATCAAAGGCAGGCCACCTTCTTACTACATTATTGCTGGATTTGTTTTTACTGCTGTTTCTGTCCCCTATCTTCGTTCTGAGGTGAGTAGTTATCTTTCATTGTTTTCTCATCTTCTGTATTTGTTCACACTATTTTTTTTTTGTGTTTTTTTCTTGCTTACCCTTTTGTTTTCACTGCCCCATTTATCTTTCTGAGTAATTTGTCTATTGCTGTTTTGGCGAACTGAAGGCAAGCAACTGCTTGATCTCATATAGATTGAGTTCATTTGTTTTCTTGCCTATGGTCCTGCCCTAGACAAAATGTGTCTATGTGTCTGTTCCTTTCATTTTTTTTGTTATGAACTTATACTGCTTATTGAGCCTTTATGCTTTATGAAACTGATGATTTAAGTAACATTTTATATTGTCAATTTGCACTGTTAAGCACCTTTATATTTTTCATATGTAATATGACCCTTGTCATATTAGAACTCCACAGCACCATTGATAGAATGTGGAGCAATGGCAAGATCCCCTTATTTGTTTGTTTTAGCATTTTATGTGGATAAAATCCTAATGGAGTGCATAGATTTGTTACATTTGTGGTTGAGCTGGCCATAATTAGTATTAAGATCTTGTATCCACAACTAAATCTGTGCTTGGACTGGTACAGACATGTAAATGAAAGAGGGAAATGCAAGGACAATCTGTGTATTACTTTGGGAACACTTGACAATGTGTCAAGGAACCCTAGAAAAATCAATAGAACAGTATGGGAATGTGTACAATTTCTGAGCAAAAGTTAGAGCTTGTAAGAAACTGGTACCAAACAAGGAGAAAATAGATAAAATAGTTGCTGAATGTGCCTTAGACTGTAGTTCCAGAGTGAAACCCAGCCTAGATGTTTGTATCTCTGGAAAATAACTAAGAACAAGAAGCAGAAAATGTGAATGATAATGAATAAAGAAAAAATCCTAGGCATGGAGGAGTCCTTCAGCCTCTATTCTCAAAATATCTGAATGACTATCTAGTACTTTCTGTACCGGTTAATATTCCCTCTGTCCCCACTCACTCTCTCCACAGCTCAGCACACCCACCTCACATTTATCCTTTTCTTACTAATGGGCCTGCAGACCGGCCACTTTTCCTTTTTTGTATTCCCTAGGGTAGACCTTGCCAAATTGTTGATATGTAACAGAGCTCCTCAACTCTCTTTAGGAGTCATCAAATGACCAGAATTCCCTTTAGTCCCCTGATTCTGTTTTATTTCTTTGTTCCCCCTTTGCAACTTTTCCTGACCTAAACTAACTACCTTTCCCACCCCCTATTTACCCAGCTCCTGATCTGTAGTTTACAGATGGGCTTGAATCCCAAGCCTGATTCGCTCATCTTATTCCTTCTTACATAGATTGTTCTAACAAATGTTTTCCTAACAATCTGTTTTTTCCTGTGTGTAAGTTTAGAGTTGGTGAATGTTATGATTGTTTACCAATTAAATCTAAAGTATAGATGCATAAAATTTTTGGATACTTTGATCATAAGAATGTTAAACCAATGATATTTTGATTTCTAATTGCAAGTCATATGTGTTTTAAAATCTTATATTCAGTTTATAATTACCTCAAATTTTAATTTCTGGCAACTATCTTGAATTTGAGATTATAACTATTACTAAGTTATTTCTCGTCTTTTAATCTGATCCAGTATGGTAAGGAATATGAATTTGATGCTCCAGTGAAACTTCTGGACAAACATCTACATGCTATGGCACAATCCGTTGATGAACAGCTTGTTGTCGTTTCTCAGGTTTTTTCAATCAACTTATTCCTGAAGTCTCTATTACACCATTGTGTACTGCATTGAGCTTTGCTCTTACTTGATATTTGCTATATTGTTAGGTTCTGGTGTCTGACATTAATATTGGATATGAGGAGATAGTGAACACCCAGGTAAGAAAATATTTATTGAAATTAATCAACTGCTTAACTGAAATGTCCATTAAACATTTTTCTTTTGGTGTATATAGGTTCTTGCTTTCAATGGTAAGCCTGTGAAGAATCTGAAGAGCTTGGCCAGCATGGTTGAGAACTGTGAAGATGAATATCTAAAGTTTGATCTGGATTACCAACAGGTTCTCTCATGAACATTATCATGGGTGCATTCCTTTTTGTTTTGTATGTTAAATCTTAAATATGCTAATACATTCGCATGACCTAAATTATTTTGTTTGGAAGAAAATTCTTCTTGTTTTTAGATTGCCATACATATTGTAAATCCTAGAGAGAAGACAACTGCTATGTGTAAGATGGTATTATTGTTAAGAACTAATATTTAATATCAAGACAGACCTTTGTGTATCATTTTTTTTCCCCTTTGCATATATGAACATGTTGGGACACTATTCAAAAGGAAAGGAGATTAAAAAATGTTCAGATATGTATTTAGTTTTAGGAATGTTGATTAAAAGGTGTATCCTTCTCTGCCTTCTCTTAATATTTATCTTTCTAAAACTTCCATATGAATTCGATAAATACTGATTTGAAATCTTAAATACTCACTTGTGCAGATAGTAGTATTAAAGACCAGCACTGCCAAGTCTGCAACCTTAGATATCCTCACAACACATTGTATACCTTCTGCAATGTCCGATGACCTGAAAACATAAAAAGTTTTGGGGAGAGGTATATTTGAATTACACCTAGTTGCATTTCAGTTTATTTTTCAAGTGGTGTTCAACGTGTGTCATCACGTTGCTGAACTATGAGATCTACATCAGACAATGTGATGAAAACTTAAGCATTCAGAGAGAGGTTAGAGAATCCAGCAGAAAGGATAGGGAGGGAAAGAAGGACTTAGCAAATGCATCAGCTTCTTGGACGCATTCTACTAGAGTCCCATTGGGGGTTGCAGTTTTCTGTACTGTATTTATGTCTATTGGTTCCTATTTTTTCCATTTTTTCCTTTTAAATTCAACAGTTATATTCTTGTAGAAGAGTGGATGGCTTAGGGTAGGAAGTATTATTCCATATTTAGAGGAATGGATCCCCAAAAAAATTGACGTTCAGGTGTATTATTTTTCTTCAGTAGAGGCATGTTGAATTTTTATGGTGAGGATAGTAATGGTGGTTGATTTGTAATAACAAGCGAATAATTTGGAAGTACCATGCCTTGCTGGGGATGATTGTTTATTGTTTCCAATGATAGTGGTTATTACCGATTTAAACCATTTTCGGTGAGTCTTGTGTCGCTGTAGAGACTGTCTTTCTGTAAGTGGAAAATGCCATTGGCTGGATGGGGATTGAAAGGAAGCCCTTTTGTGGTGGACTTGTTACCCGGGTTGATCCGCGCCAAATACAGAAATTTGCCCTCTGAAGAGGGAAGAGAGAGAAAATTTTACAGGTGAATCATATTCAATGGATGTATCAATGGTCACATCTACAACTTTAGATAGCACCGCGCGTGTTGCATTAAACTTAGGTGTACCACGTGCCAGTGGATCATATTAATATCAAGTTTTAAATTGGCATTGTATACTTTGATGGGTCAAATTTGTTGGTCAAGTTAGATTTCTCACACTAATCTTCGCTGAAGAAACTTGAATACACTGGTCCGTTTATCCAAAAATTTTTTTTGCAAACTGATCACGTATCTGATCCATTAAAACCTTAAAATGATGATTAATAAAATCGGAGAAATGTATGACCGGAAAAAAAAAAGCCAAGAGAAATGCTTATGAATTAGCCTATATAGTCTTGGAAGTCACAAAAACTAGCCCTGGCCTTTTTATGTTATTTGTCGCAATACAAAAGGCAAGAAACAAATGCTCCTCACCCTCTATTGTCCTTGCATTTAACCCGTAGCATAAATCAAGTATAATTTTCAGCATAGTTTTTCTTATAGCAATAAGAGATTAAGAGTAGTAAGAACTAAGAAGGGTACTTGTCTTTGTTTTCTCTAAATTAGTAAATTTCTTCTGTTTCTACTGGTTGCTTCTTCCATCCATTGCTACCTGATTGTTTGTTTTCCTTCGGCTCTTATCATGAAGACTCCTTTTGTGTCTTAAACCTTTTATTTCACTATCAAAGATATCATTTGCTCAATAGCTTACAAAGTATACACAATCTCTGCAAGTGATATATGAGAAAAATCCTTATTTCCTTAAGGAGAGGAGATTTTTAACTCAAACCATTTTCGAAAGACATACCATGATTTCCACCACCCGCTAATCTCTTCATCCAACAATCAGAAAACTCTAAACTCTAGCTGTGATTCCTTCATCTTTGTTGCTTTAAATTCTTTCCTAAAGCTTAAAACCTTCATCCTCCTATGTACTTTGACTACCTTGGAACTCATCCTTGAATTTGTCGTAAGTCTCCTTTACAATCTCAAGATTCAGAATCTTAATAAAGATACCATCATGTAATGTTGCATGTATAATGGCAAATGCTCTACCTTCATTGGTCACTTCTTCGTTGTGGTTTCTTTGTTTTTTTTTTAATTATTATTTTTTATTTTACGGATTCGTTGTGGTTCTTATTTGGGCTGTTGTTGGTTTGTTTGGAAAAGGGGGAGGAATTCTTCCAATATCCACCATCTCCTATAAATTTTGAGCTCTTTGATAAGTTTTCATTTTTGTATTAGCTCACACATGATAATTTTGGCCCGCAAATATTGGAGGTGGGGATAAAGAGTTATTACTTATTACTAGATACCATGTGTAATTCTCGTGCTTTCTGGTCTCAGTAAAATCCTACTAATTTCCTCTCTTGCACAATTTACTCTAAGATCATTTAAGCTATAGATACCATATTTATAAAAGATATAGAGAAGAGTATAGTGCAGAAAGCACAACATTTATGGTGGTATAGTGCATTATCATTTTTATTTGATGCATAAAAATGGAGTACATGTTTAATTTAGTCTCTTAAATTTTACATGTGTCACTTTAATCCCTGAAAGTAATTGTAAAGTAAATGACTTGATTTTTTCAAGCCTATTTGTCCAAATCAATAGGCATGCTTTGGTATATATTATTGGAGGTTGCAAAAGTCAAATAAGGAGGTTGCAACATCTTTTTCTTTGATTTTGGTGCCAACCAAAGAAATCTACAGATTTGGTTTGACAACTAAAATCATGTAAGTGGAAGTTAGGTGGAAGTTTGATGTTCTGATGTCTATATAAAGGCTTGTTCTCCTTGCTCAAAATCATCAACGAAGAAACCAAGTATCTCTCACTTTAGTGTACTAGAGAGTTATATGTTCCTAGTGAATTCTTCTATTTTGTGAGTTGAGAGTATACACCAATAAGGAAAATATTGTTTCGTATTTTGGGTGTATTTGAGACTTGATTTTAAGTAGGATCTTACCACTTTGGTATTCCTATTATTTGGGATTTGGATTGAGTGAAGTGTGTCCACTTTTTGTATCTCCATCATATTTCTATAGTGAAATATTTGGTTGTCACCTTTGGCCGTGAACGTAGGCTTTAAGCCGAACCATGTAAATTCCTGGTGTCATTTATTTTACGCTTCCACATATTTATTTTGCGCAACTCTATTTGTGTCTTTTAGGCCTGCCATTTCACAACAAGCTGGTATCAAAGATCTTGTAGAGTTCTGGGCAAATTTGTTCGAAGATATCTTCCATGAAATTTGATATCAAATGGTTTGATGGCCACATCAACTTTGGCATGTAGAAGGTGCAGATGATGGCTGTTATTGTATAGCAAGACTTGAAAGTAGCAATCTCTGGTAAAGATCACAAACCTGACACAATAAAGGTATCAGAGTGGGAAGATATTGATCAAAAAGCTCTTACCACCTTTCAGTTATGCATTATAGACGATGTTCTGCAGGAGGTCCTTTCGAAGAAAATAGTAGAATCATTGTAGACCAAGTTGGAGTCATTATATATGACTAAGACGATGACCAACCATCTTGATGTGTTAAAACGTCTGTATATGTTTCGTATGGCAGAAGAGACGTTTATGAAAACTCATATAGCTGAGTTCACATCACTTATGATGGAATTAAAAAATATGGATGAGACATTCTCTAGTGAGCAACAAGCAATGATGTTGTTTTGTTCTTTGCCTCATTCCTACAAGCATTTTCATGAAACACTTATCTATGTACATGAGCATCTTGATATTGATGTCAAGTCCCCACCTTTGGTCATGAAAGGATGGAGCATGATAGCGGTGATCTTAACAATGCTGCATCTGGCTTGGTAGCTAGAGGTATTTGTAAGAATGTTGGTTCAAGTAGTAGCAGAAGTAAAGGCTGATGTAGATATTATAAGAAAGAAGAGCATTGGAAAGCAAATTGTCCAAGGCTCAAAGACATGAAAGCGAAAGATTTAAGCGATGTAGCAAGTGTTGCTGAAGATGCCAGAAATGTTTTCACAGTATCAACCATTTAGTTGGTGATACTTAGATGCTTGATTCAAGCTACTCCTACCACATGTGTCAAAACTGGAAATGGTTTACAACTTACTGGTTAGTTAATAGTGGTATTGTTCTTATGGGACATAATACATCTTATAAGGTTGTCGGCATTGGTACAATCTGAATCAAGTCATATGATAGAACCGTGAGAACTTTGCCTAATGTTCAGCATATTCCTGACTTAAAGAAAAATCTTATTTCTTTGAGTACTCTTGATTCTCTAGAGTATAAGTATTCTACTAAAGGTGGAGTTTTGAAAGTCTCCAAAGATGCTCTTGTGGTAATTAGAGGTAGATTGGTTAATGGTATTTTTTGACTTCAAGGTAGCACGGTTATTGGTGCTACATCAGGATCATCTTCGTCAGATTTGAATATTACTCACTTGTGTCATAAGCATGAGGCAGGTATGCCTATGTTGAGCAAGCATGGCATGCTTAGTGATCAAAAATTTGTTGTAGCTGACTTTTGTAAACATTGTGTTATTAGCATTCACAGGACTAAGGGTGTTGATTTGATTTGTGGAACCCGATGCCTGTTTCATTAAGAGGTAGTTTGAGTATTTGAGTATGCCTATTGGCAAACTGGAGAAGGCAACTTCATAAATTTGAAGATGGATGAAAAATTAAGCTAAGGTAGAGATTTGTAAAGTAAATGGCTGGATTTTTTCAAGCCTATTTGTCATAATCTATAGGCATGCGTGGTGAATATTATTGGAGGTCACTAAAGTCAAATAAGGAGGCTGCAACATCTTCTTCTTTGTTTTCGATGCTAACCAAAGAAATGAACCGATTTGGTTTGAAAACTAAAATCATGTAGGTGGAAGTTTGATGTTATGATGCCTATATAAAGGCTTGTTCTCCTTGCTCAAAATCATCAACGAAGAAACCAAGTGTTTCTCACTTTAGTGTGCTAGAGAGTTATATGTTCCTAGTAAATTCTTCTCTTTTGTGAGTTGAGAGTATATACTAGTGAGAAAAATATTGTCTATTATTTTGGGTGTATTGGGGACTTGATTTTAAGTGGGATCTTACCACTTTTGCATCTCTATTATTTGGGATTTGGGTTGAGTTGAGTGTATCCACCTTTTGTATCTCTATCATATTTCTATAGTGAAATATTTGGTTATCGCCTTTGCCCATGGATGTAGGCTTTAAGCCGAACCACATAAATTTCTTGTGCCATTTATTTTACATTTCCATATTTATTTTGCGTCATTCTATTTGTGTCTTTTGAGCACGCCATTCCATAACAATAATAAATTGACTATTTAATTTTTTTCATAATAATATCTTTTATATATATATATATATATATATATATATATATATATATATATATATATATTATATAATTTTTTAAATCTATATATGATATTTAATAAAGTATAATGCATTTTCGCTTTAACAACTTTTTTCCAAATCTAATTTTTCAAAAAGAAAAATCTAAATATATATTTTTAGTCCAACCAATTTGGGGCTCTAAATTACAAATTCAAAATTTGAATTCAAAATCATCATCAATACTTAAAGATTTTTAATCTAAGGTAGCATAATTATAATGATCCTTGATTTGTTAGAAAAAATACAAATATTCTCATACTTATTTTGCGGCATTCTATTTGTGTCTTTTGAACACGCCATTCCACAATAATAATAAATTGACTATTTAATTTTTTCATAATAATATCTTATATATATATATATATATATATATATATATATAATTTTTTAAATCTATATATGATATTTAATAAGTATAATGCATTTTCATTTTAACAACTTTTTTCCAAATCTAATTTTTCAAAAAGAAAAATCTAAATATATATTTTTAGTCCAACCAATTTGGGGCTCTAAATTACAAATTCAAAATTTGAATTCAAAATCATCATCAATACTTAAAGATTTTTAATCTAAGGTAGCATAATTATAATGATCCTCGATTTGTTAGAAAAAATACACATATTCTCATATCTTTTTTTTGTAAATCGATCAAGAGTAATATATTGGCAGGATTCTTTCATCCAATAAGAATTCTATAATAGTACTCAACTAAAATATATCTCTATCTTTCTAATAAAATTTTCAAATTTCATTATTAAAAATATAATTAGTGTAATGTAGAATTTATGCCCTATCAAATTTGTGATTTTAGCCCTACAAAATCGAACTTTAATTTACAAATTCAAAATTTAAATTCAAGACTATCTTCAAATTATTTTTTTCAATTTAATATGATAATAACAATAATTATTTCCCATAATTAACATTTCCTATAATCACTCAATGCTTTTCACTTAAAATCCACTAGCAAAAAAAGTGACTCAACATTCGCACCCCTAACTTCAAAACTTACTTGGATATTCTTTCTCTACTTTTTGCCATTTGTCTGTACATATATACCTCTCAAACTTCTCTATTCTTACTCCACTCTTCTTCACTTTTATTTATGCTCTTATCTGCTACCTTTTTTTCATGATTTATTTCCTCTTATAATTAATTAAGTTTATGCCTTCTTCTTTTTTTGGAATAAATTATAGGAAGGTTTTGCTTCAGATCTAAGGGCTTAGTTGATCTACTGTGAACCAGTTTCATATGTGTATTTTTCACTCATTATAAAAAGTCAACTCTATATCCCTATGATCAGGAATTGATGACTTAAGCGTGTTTATTGTTTGGTTTGTATTCAATTAGATTTTTTACTACATTTTTCTAATTATTTTTATATTTATTATTATATGTTTTGATGTTATTCTTTTTTTGTTGCAATATTGTTATTTAATCGTTGATTCATCTTTTTGTTTTTGCAATGTTGTTGTGTCGGCTTTTATAGTCGATAATTATAGTCTTCCTTCTTTTTCTTTTTCAATATAAGTCAATTATTTTCATTTACATTTATATTTTTCTTTTTTCTTTAGAGTTGTTTTCATATAAGCAGGGAAATTACTTATACAAGGGAGTCATGAGAACTTTCAAGGCCTCAGAATTGGCAATATATTTGATCTTACTTAAGAATTTTAGAGTTCTACTAAGGTTTTATTTTTCGGTTCTAATTTGACATTGGGTTTTGTGCGCTGAAAGTTTTCAACCTTGATCTTTTGACTACCAAGTTTTAGTGCCTTCTCATTTATATGAAGGGATGAGTTGATTATTATTTCTTTCTTATGTTAATAATTGATTGTTTACCCGTTTCATTTTCTTGCATTGTAATTGTGTTGGGCCTTTTATTTTTTATTTTTTCATCTTAATCCTTCTAGGCCCGAATGCCGAGGTACCAGTTGTAATGAGAATGCAATGTCTCGCAAAGTTTGAATTTCCAATGTAAAATCAAGCATGCAAAAACTGTTTCTTTTATTATTAATCTTTATTATGTCCTTTTTTTGTTGTTAAGTATTCCATTATATATTACAATTTATGGTTTAGGATCAATAAAGTTGTAAACACGCACATATATTGTAATACCCCAGATTTTAAATAAAAAGATTAGAGAAATTTTTTCGAACCACGAATGGTGTCAGTTACCTTATCTATCGTTCCAAGTCCTGAATTTTTCCAAGTCTGGACCCTACATGCCCTTGGAGGGCCATATGATAAAGTCATATTCTTGGGACAAAAAGTCCCAATAATTGTTCTTTAGAAAAAAATGATTTAAAAAGTTATTTTTAATAAATTTTATGAAACTTTTAAACCATTCATTTTTAGCCGACAAATTTGTAAAATCGTAAGAAATTTCGGATTTGAACTAAAACCCAAAATTTAGATTTTGATTGGTCTGGATTTTGATTTTTTAGATATTTTATTTGAATCCAAATAGGGGGTATTCTCTTATTTACATTTATGTTTAAAAGTTTAACTTTAATTAAGAAATGTAATTAAGTGAGTTCTGAAGAGTCACAGACCATCTTGGAGAGGGGAAAACCATTCTGGTAAGTGCTGCAGTGGTCACCAGTGATTATAAAAACTCATGTTCAGGGTCCAAAACCTTCAAAAGCACCAAAACACACTCTCCACCCCCTCCTCTTCAGAGAAACACAACTCCTCTCCCTCCACACCTCACTTCACATTTTTATCATTTACACTACATTTTTCTCTCTTCTAAGGATCTAAGGTATGTTATCTTACTAGTTTCTCTTTATTTCCTTTAAGTTTTCCTTGTTTAGAGGGGGTTCTCTATGATTCTCAAGGGAAAGGAGCTTCCTACCCTGTTAGATATGGATTCTTTGATATTTAGAGGTTCTAGAGGTTGACTTGGAGTTATATTGCCTCTGTGTCAGATATGACTGTCATTTCTATTTCCAAAAGTCCTGTTGGTACTGTGTCTGTGCATCCTACCCTTTCCGGTGAGTGGGTTCGCACTTATGATCTCTATGTTCTGCATTAGAGCTATTTTCATAAAAAAATATGATGTACTACTTGATTTTAGAGATTACTGTATAAGAGTTTGAAGTTACTGTTAGTTTATATGTTTTAGAACTGTTGATTTTAGAGCATGAAATATGTTTTCAAGAAAACTCATGGGACCATGCTTGTTGAATTGATTTAAAGCATATTTGATAACAACTGTGATTATAGAAAGCTATTATAAATGTTAAACTGAACTCTAGATATGGTTTATGGATATAATATAGTTATATACTTGAAGATGTTATTTAGAGAAAAGAATGGAGTTGTGATTGCAAACTTTGTTATTTTGGAAATATGATATTGAGTTTCCTAGTAAGGAAAGCTTGATAGTTGGATTATGTTTTAGAGATGTTAAACACAAGGATTTTAGAGCTTGAATCTTCATGAGATTCAGAATAATTGACGGTTATATATTCTGTACGTTTATGAAATCATCATGTCTACAAAGGGTGATCCCTTGGGCATGATTTCATAGCCACAGTTATGCTAAGGTCAGACTATTAGAGTCAGATAGATTCAGAGCTCTCAAAGAATTAAAACGGTGTAGCTTTAATGGATTTATTGGGTTAATTTAGAAGGTAGCTATAGAGAAACAGGTTGTGTGTTAACGGCAGTAAATCCTTTAACCTTGGTACCAAGTAGCCCGAACCAGAAATATTCAGAGAATTTATATCCAGAGATATCCAGAGAATTTATATTCAGAGATATTCATAGAATTTATATTCAGAAATTTATATTCAGAAGTTTGTTACGTCACAGATATTGTGCATAACCAGAGCAGAGATTACTGTTTCTCTAGGAGCTACTATATTGTGTTGCTTATATGATGGCAGAAATGAAAGTAAATTCAGAAAATTATTTTAAGGTTATAACATGATGGTTATAAAGGACTTTTAGAAAAATATGTATACTTGATTGTGTGGGATACTGTGAACACCCGATTTTGTCCGGCCTATAAATAGAAAATCCAAATTTTTTTTTTATTTTTTTTGCATATTTTATAGTTTAAATAATCTTTGTATTTATTTATTTATTATCATTATTATTCAGCCCATTTAGTAGTCTATTTTAACTTCTTTCCAAAATAAATCAAAGTAAAATAAAAAATTGAAAATATGACGGGCACATGTTTGGTTTCTTTAGTGTTAGGTTTGTAATTATATAATAAAACAAAAAAAAGTAAATAAAAAAAGAGGGGGCAGGCATGGGTTTACATACCCGTGAAGCAACAATAGAATTGGGATGAGGAAAAGTGAAAAATAAACAAAAAGGAAAAGAGCACAATGATTATGTTTTCCCAACTTTGCAATGAGCCGAATCGCTTTGCCTAACATGTGAATTGGGGGAGCTTGAGTTTTTAAGGAGCTTCATGATAATGCTCTCCGGGGGGGGGGGGGACCGAAAATGATCATCAACACAATATCATCAACATAGCTTTCTTCCTCCTACCAGCTCAT
This sequence comes from Dalbergia cultrata, assembly GCA_031216105.1. Classification (NCBI taxonomy): domain Eukaryota; kingdom Viridiplantae; phylum Streptophyta; class Magnoliopsida; order Fabales; family Fabaceae; genus Dalbergia; species Dalbergia cultrata. Next base: position 31,491,521 of record CM062353.1, on the reverse strand, counting down.
TTCACAGAACCTCCATTCCCATCACTAACATATCAAAGGACCGAGCCATAGACAGCTCCCTTCCTGTTCATCACCACATTCCCTCACCATATCACCCATCGAAACCAAAGAGCATTAACAAAAAAAACTCCCAGCAATATAACCCAATAATATCATCATAATACAAAAATTGGCCAGCAGAGAGAGTGGGAATACAAAGAAAAATCTGCAAAGAGAGTAGCAACAGATCACAGCAACAATCCAACAGCAACAAAAAGTAAAGAATAAGGTATTAGCAGCAGCAATGTCATCATCACCAAATAAAATTAAATAAAAAGAAAAGAAGGAAAGTGTGTGAGAAGCCACAGCGGTCCTCCTGTTTCGCCATCACGCCAGATCGCAGATCGCTAATCCGCCGGTCAACCTCGGCCGATCTAGCTCAGGATCGCGTGGACCTCCCTTTCGCGGCACACCCTTGCACAGCCACCCATTGCAGCGCCGTTCTTCCTCCCTTGCACAGCCACCGCAGCCAGCATCTCCTTTCCACCGCACAACCCTCGCCATCACAGCCTCCTCCATCACGCAGTACCCGCCCCTACAACTCCGCCCCTTCCTCTTAACCAAGTCACCATCGTGCGCATACCCCCTCGTGCCTCGCCGCCGTAGACTGGCTGCAGCACCGCGGCTCTGCCTCCTCTACCCCAGATCGCGTCCCCTTTTAGTCGCACAAGCTAAAATTGCAACTCCCTTTGTCTCCCCTTCCTCTCGGCCATGGATCTCTCTGCCAAGCCCGATGCACTCTTCCTCTCGGCCATGGATCTCTCTCTGCCAAGCCCGATGCACTCTTCCTCTCGGCCATGGATCTCTCTCTGCCAAGCCCGATGCACTCTTCCTCTCACCATAGATCTCTTCTCGCTTCTTCCATTTGCACCACGTATCACCACCGAACCAGCTTCATGGCCGCGATCCAACAGCCCCCCTCCTACCTCGGTTCCTCTTTCTTCCAGCTCCAAAAACCACCGTCGGACCGCCGCGATGCAGATGGTCCCCACCCAGCTCCGGCGTGCTCGTGGCATCCCCTATGCTTTTCCTTGTTTTGGCTGATTCTTTAGCCGCGATCTTCCGTTCTCTCACGTTCTCTGCCTCTCTCTCTTTCTCTCATCCTTACCCTCTCTATCTCTCTCTTTCAATCCCCTTGTGTGTGTGTCAGAGAAAGACTTCAGTGTACGTGTGTGTTAGTTTATGTGTGCGCGTGTGTGTGTACGTGTGTGTGGGGGAGAATGGGAAAAGGGTAGTATTAGGATAATAAAATTAATTTTAGGTGAAAATAATGAATGGAGGTTTTGTTTTATTTAATTTTTGGTCATGGGCATATCATTGATTCAGGTTAGGGGTTTATTTGTTTGAGTTTAGGTTTGATTGTTGGAGTAATATATTTTTCAATTTTAGGGTCCTTTTTGTTTGTGCTTAGATTTTTTTTCCTTAGATTTGGGATTAGATTAATTCAGGCTAAGAACAAATAAAAAAAAGATTTTATTTAATTTGAACTAAAAAATGAATTTTCAAGGGAAAAAGTAAATTTTTATTTAATTTAGGTTTAAAATGAATTCTTGAGTGTTTTGTTTAATTTATCTTTAACTAATTTTTTTTTAGATAAAAATATGATAATAAGATTAATTAAGCCGTGACGGCTTATTAATTTTATGTTCTAGATTATTTTAGCTGCGACAGCTTGATATTCTAAAAATTTTTTTTTAAAAGATAAAACCAATCAATTCATAATTATTTAAAAGAACTACGTGACTTTGAATTTCTCATCGCACCAGAGGATACGTAGGAGCAGTGATTCTGACAAGTCAAAATTAGATTTTTAGGTTATTTTATGTTATTTCATTCTTGATTTGTAAATATTTATTATTATTTTTATTTATTTATAAATATTTGTTGCTTTTTATTGTTATGTATTATTTTTAACTTCAGCTAAAAATCAAATTATTTTAAATGAGGATGTTAATTTAGCCGTGACGGCTTGTTAACTCAGTTAAACATCTGAGCTGTGACAGCTTGATGTTTTAAATTTTCAAACAAAAATTAGATTTTTATAATTTGTATCACATGTAAATATTTTCTTTAATACCTTTTTATTCTTTAAGTTTTAAATTAATTAATTTTGTTGAATATTTTATTTTGAACAAAAAGTTAATTTAGCCGAGACGGCTTGTTAACTGAATATTTTGGACATCTAAGCTGTGACAGCTTGATGTTTCAAACTTTCAAGCTAAAGTTAAATTTTATGACATTATTTTATTCTATTTTGCATGTAAATATTTTTGTTCATTATTGTTATTATTATTGTAAATATTTATTTAGTATTTATTTATGATATTGTTTTATTCTGTTTTACATGTAAATATTTTTGTTCATTATTATTTATTATTGTAAATATTTGTTTTTTTTATTCACTTATTTATTATTATTATTATTATTTTTATTATTATTATTATTATTACCCTCCTCTTTCTTCATTGAAATGTATTTATTTTATTTCAAATAAATATGTTAATTTAGCCGTGACGGCTTGTTAATTCAATATTACAGATACCTGAGCTGTGACAGTTTGGTATCCCGGAATTTTCTTATGCTAAAAGATTTTCTTTTATAATTTTCTTGAAATAAAAACATAAATAAATATTTTGAAAAAAAGGTTATTAATAATTTGCACAATTAATTAAGGTACTGCCTAAAGGATCGGTGTGTTAGGGTGTCAGAGGATTAAGTTCCTACCCTTCCCTAAGCATAACCGACTTTGAGCTCAAATCTGGTTTCAAAGATCATTTTCTTTTAAATTAAATGGGTTTTTCCATAATTTTTCCCAATTAAATAAAATTTGGTGGCGACTCCATTTTAAACTTCAAACTCATTTTTTTCTCGCCGTCCCCGTCAAGGATCCCTTTGCCTATGGCATGTATGGCGACTCCACTGGGGAATTGTGAGAGTCAAGCCTATAATAATTGATTGTGCTTATTATTATAACCTCATTTTTTTCTTTCTTTGTCTTTTCATTTTATTTTATTGCTAGTTGTCTATTATTCTCCTTCTTTTAAATATTGTTGCAATCGTATTTGTATATATTTTCATGTCTAATTCTTTGTGACTATCCTAGAATAAAAGATTTTGTTCTGTTTGTATATATTTATTCATATTTGATTCTTTGTAACCACCCTAGGATAGAAGACTTTGCTCTATTTTTATTTATATTTAATTCTTTGTGACTATCTTAGGATAGAAGACTTTGCTCTGTCTGTATATATTTATTTCGGTTTCCTTGCACTCTAGGATAGAAGACTTTGCTCTGTCTATATATATGTATTTTTGTTTCTTTGCACTCTAGGATAGAAGACGTTTGTTCTGTATTGTCTATTTTGCAGGTGCTGTCATGGGTAGTTTTAGGATTCCAGGTTTGTATGCTCTCTTCACACACAACACTTACACATTAATCACACACGAGTGGGGCCCTATACCCGGGTCTGAGTGCAACTTGAGATAGGTAAGAGATTGTGTAGTGGTAGCCATTTTGGATGTTCATCCTGTTTGGTTATTGCGAAAATCTCGTCTAGAGTGTGACTCTTTTGTGAATATTCCACACCTAGTGGTTTACCTGCTGTTGTGGATAATATTCCGAAATGAGCCTTAACTCTAGAGGCCGTAGAATCCTGAGTATATAGATCCACCTGTTGCAAGTATTCACAAAGTAGAATAACCATAGAACTATAGATTGACCTCCAGAGCTCAACTCAAATAGGACACAAAGAGAGCATACTTATTCTTTAATTCATTTCTTTGTACATAAATTCTTTAACATGTTCAAATTATTTATTATTTCCATTTTCATTTAAATGAAAATCATCACATTTTTCTTTATTTTCCAGGTTTGTTAGATAATCATATCAGAGTCTTGTTGTGAGTATCTTTGGAAAATGGAAATAAACATGAGATCAAACAATCATGAGGGGGAAAAATTAAAGAAGACTTTACATCTTAAAGCTAAGAAGCCTGACACGTAAAGTCCGAGATCCCTAGGTCAACTATTGAGTATGCCACAACGCCTTTCTCTTGCAAGGAAGTATGGAAAACTTTTGAATCATAGAGGTAGAAGAACAGTAGAAGCAATCACAAAGATTAGCACAAGACTATGATCCTCCTCTCCGATGCTTTACCTTTCAAGACTTCCAGTTGGCACCGACTCTTGAAGAATTTGAGCGAATCCTAGGGTTACCACTAGAAGGAGAAAAACCTTATCACTACCAAGGTCATTATCCTTCCTTACATACCGTAGCAGCTGTTTTAAAGGCCAATGTAAGGGATTTGCATGAAGCACAAAAGTGTAGAAATGGAACCAATGGATTCCCAAGGGATTATTTGGAGAAGCATATGTATGGCTTAGGTGAAGCTAAAGATTGGGACACCTTGGTAGATGTATTGGCTCTCACTGTTTATGGCATCGCTCGCTTCCAAATATTGAAGGTTTTGTAGACTTCGCGGCTATCAATGTATTCCTTGCACGCAAATTTCATGGTCACAATCCTATTCCAGCCCTCTTGGCAGATGTTTATTGTACCCTAAATTTTTGCTATGAAAAGAATGGCAAAAGAATTCTATGCTGTCTACCGATGCTTTACGTGTGGGTTACTGCACACGTATTCCAAAGGAACTACAAAGCACCATGCCCGATTGAAGACCTAAAAATGCATCACATCAAGAAGAAGAATGGACAAGAATGGGCCCAAGACCTAGCCAAATTGAATGAAAAGATGATCCGATGGTACCCTTGGTGGGAAGACGGACAGACTTTGATCTATCAGTGTGGAAACTTCTCAAATGTTCCCCTCATGGGTACCCGAGGATGCATAAATTACAATCCAGTATTGGTATTAAGGCCAACTTGGTTACCCCATGATGGGACCACCTCCCAAGCTGCAATCACTCCATTTGTCTTGTATTACTGTGACTTTGAGGATCTTGGCATGCTACAGAAAGTCCGATTTGCTTGGAACAAGGTTGTCGTGAAAGGAAAAGAACCTGGAGTTAGAAGTCGTGGCAAAGGAAAGAAAGCTACCACAATGGGTGAAGAATAGGGCTCAAGAGATTAAATTGCCATTCAGAACTGGACAAAGAACTCCACCTAACAAGGCATCATCCTCACATCTTGACGATGATGAGGAGATCAAAGAAATAAAAGAGAAGTTAGACAGAATTAAGCAAGAAAAGATGCAAGTTGAGGCTGCGTTGGAAAGTGCTCACCATAATTACGCAGATTTGAAGCGAGAAAACACTGAGAGAAATCAAATTCTAGAGGGCACCACTAAGAAGTTAAAAATGGGGTATGAGCACATGATGAAGACCAAGGAATGCCTCCAAGCTGCTAATAAAGAGCTAGGGCTTCGAAGGCAAGAGCGTGACCGAGCAATAACCTAAAATCAACAAGCATGAAGCTACTTCAAGATACCAAAATTGCTGAGGAAACCGCGCTAGCAAGAGAGGAACAAATGAAGCAAGAAATGAGAGAAATAAGCAAGGAATACCAGAGGAAGGCCGGGGAACTAAAACAACACATGAAATATGAGACCATGAAGTTTCAAACTGCCTTAGAAGAAGAAAAGAAAAGAGTTACAGATTTGGAGTTTGAGGTGCAACACCAAAGTCATATCATTCATGAGTTGAAAATTCGTTTTTTAAATTTGGCAGGACTAGCTAACACAAAGAATAGAAGATGTTCCAAGATACCTGAAATAGCCGAGCAAGCAATTATCCCTTTAAGACCCCAACCGAATTCACAACTTTGTCAGCTACTGCAAGGATTTGGTTGGAAGGATGAAACAAATAATTGCCGAAAGAAGTTGAAGAGGCATTACTTTTTAGTGATGATGTTTTTAGGATCGATATCTAGCTTTATGATGTACTTTTTGTCATTTCTGGGAATGGATATAAAAAAAAAAAAATGATGATTGTAATCTACTCCTCTGATGAATGAATGGTTGTTTCATTATTTTGGTCTTACGGCAATATCCATTAAAGATAACTTATTACCTTTGAACGAGACGCTCGGAAAAGTTGTGACCGAAGATACTCACATCAAGACTCAAAGACGATTGACGGTCTCTAACAAATCGCGACATTTTTATCTTTTACTTAAACTATTTTTTTATATATGCAGTGAAACATCGCAACCATTGGGCGCCAAGGAAAGAAGATACCGATCTAACTCGTGTTCATAACACTAGAGCTCGAACCAAGATGGCCCCGGAAACACTCAACCAGAAAGACTACCCTGCCTGCAATTGCTTATGAATCGGGAAGAGCTATTCCAACCAGAACCACCTCGGCTATAATTACTTCGAACCCTAAGAAACTTAAGCATGGAAGTTGATGTAGTGAGAGGAAGACTGAACGAGTTGTCAAACAACCAGGGAAGAATGGAGGAGATGATGCGGGCTATGATGGAGTCACTCGACTTATTGAGAGCCCACCAAAACTCAGGAGGTGTACAACCAAGTGCTACAACGATGACTATACCTGTGGTATCAGATGCAGCTCTAAATGTCACTCAAGGGATGAATGACGGGGATGGGATTCCGAATAACTCTCTTGGACAACCACCACCTACAATGCCATTAGTAATCCCTATTGGAGAAGGCTATCGTCCCTTAGAGAATGTTCATACTGATGGGCACGGACATGCTACCCCTATTTGGGAGCCACCTCGTGTTGTCATCCAAAAGCAACCATTTTCCTGAAAATAGCCGCAGCAGAGGCGTAAAAGGACAAGTTCAAAGAAGAATGGATGAAGAAGATTCAGGATCAAATTAAAGCCATCCAAGGGCCTAACACTTATGGCTATATGGAAATTGAACAGCTCCGCCTCCTATCGATGCAAAGTGGTTCCAAAAGACTTCAAGATTCCTGACTTCTCAAAGTATGATGGAACGGGTAACCCTTTGTTCCATTTGAAGAGTTATTGTACCAAGATGTCAAACTGGTCTAAAGATGAAAAGTTTCTCATTAGCTTTTTCCATGAAAGTTTAACCGGACCTGCTTTAGAATGGTATATTCAATTAGACCATTCAAAGATTTCTAGTCGAGAGAACTGGTCGACCAATTCATGAATCAATACAAGTTTAACATGGAAATAGCACCAACTAGAGAACAGCTTGAGCACGATGCGTAAAAGAAGGATGAATCTTTTAAGCAATATGCTCAAAGATGGAGAGCTCGCTGCTCAAGTGCAACCACCACTTATCCTATCCGAAATGTGCTCGCACTTTTAGGAACCTTGGGATCTCCTTATATTGGAGCCATGGCAGAGCAAAGCATACAAAGATTTCTCCGAGTTGATCACTTCGAGAAAGAATTGAGAATCTAGCCAAAACAGTAAACTTCCCATGGGCAATGAAGACACAAGAAAAAGTTTCCCACCTAGGAAGAAGGAGACTGATGTAAACTATGTGCAGAGTCAGCAACCCGTTAACCCAAGACACGCACCAATGCACCCAAGACCCCAAACACCACCATACCAAGCCTCAACCACTCCTTACCCATTTTACCAAACCACACAAACCACAAATACCATCCCATATTCCCCACCGCAAGTCAATAACATTCACATACGACCATACCAACCAGCTCGACCAACATACGCCTATAACTCAACCGCACATCCTCGTAACTTCTCAAACACCACACCACCACGACCAAATGCTCAAAATCAAAGCCGCTCCCGATTCCGTAATTTGCCACCTTTCCCTAAACTATCCATTTCAAACGCTAATCTCTTTCAACGATTAGTTGATGCCCACCTGATCTCGGCTTATCCTGTTTCGCCCATTAGAACCACCATATCCAAATTTTGGTACAACCCGAACCTTACTTGCAAATACCATATGGACATAGCAGGGCATTCAATTGAAGATTGCGAAGGCTTCAAGACGGCAAAGAAAAATACTGATTGCTTGTGGTAGACTAGACTTTCAAGAGGAGTCAAAACCAGATATTGTCCATAATCCAATGCCAAATCATGAAAGAGGAGGCCGAGTAAATGCTGTAGAGAAAGAAGAACTCCTGATAAAGAAGGTTTTGAATCTCAGAACATCCATGGAGAGAATTTTTGTTGGCCTGAATGAGTCCGTTACAACATCACGGCATCTACTCCGACAATAAAGGAGAATGAGAAATATGACATGAATTCAAGTCATCAGATCACTGTGGGGCTCTTGGCCATGACATAGAAAATTGCTGGGATTTCAAGGCTCGGGTACAGGGATTACTCAACTTAGGAGTAATACAAGCAAAAAAGAGGCTGAATATACCTGATGAGGTAAATGTAATCGAACCTTTCATAATTCGAGTACCACCACTTAATGTAGTTCCTAAGCCAGAAAAAGTGGTCATTACTGTCAAGAAACCCACATCATTTGAGTATAAGACTACACATGCGGTGCCTTGGAATTATGAGACCCAGGTCAAGATAAGCAGAGACATCGGGGAAACCTCGAAAGCTCGAGAAAATGAAGAGGTGATTGGTGTCATGGAGGTGAAAGGAATAACAAGAAGTGGAAGAGTTTATGGACCCGGGGAGCTGGAAAAAGGGAAGTTTGTCAATGAAGGATATGCGGGAAGAAGTTCAGATTTAGAAAGAAAAGAAAAAGAAAATGAGGAAGAAGAGTTTCTGAAGATCATGAAACAGAGCGAGTATGATATTTTGGAACAATTAAAGAAGACTCCCGCCAGAATATCTCTTTTATCATTAATCATGTCGTCTGAACCTCATCGAAAGGCAGTAATAAAAGTTTTGAAGGAAGCTTATGTCAAACCTGATGTCTCATCGGAAAATGTGGTGAATATGGTGGATCCAGTGAAACGTGTTAACATGATCACGTTTTCAAATGAAGAAGTTGTTTCACAGGTCAACCCACGAGCACTATACATAACCCTCAAATGTAAAGGATACATAGTGCCCAGAGTTCTCATTGATGGAGGATCGGGATTGAATGTCTTACCTGTGTCGACTTTAAGCTATTTGTCGATGAGTAAGGAAGATATACTACCACAAATGATGGTAGTGAAAGCTTTTGATGGAGCAAAGAAAAGCATCATAGGGGAGATGGTGTTATTATTGGAGATCGGCCCAAGCAAATTCGATGTATTATTCCAAGTGATGGAGATCGAGTCAGACTACAATATGTCGCTTCTAAGACCATGGATAAATGGTGTTGGTGCTGTCCCTTCAACTTTGCATCGAAGGTCAAATACATTGAAAATGGTTCACCATCACAATCCACGGAGAAAAGGAGATCCCGTATCCAAACCAAAGTGACATTGCCATATGTTGAAAATGTGGAGCTAGTGGAGAGCAGCTCATGGCATAACCTCGGGAGGCGAGGGGTCGAGACAAGAGCAAGATAAGGCATTAATGCAAAATCGTAGTGGCTCACATCATGGCTAAGAATGGATATCTGGAAGGAAAAGGACTAGGACCACAACTGCAAGGCTCCCAAACTCCCATATCAGTGCCAGAGAAGGCTAACCGAGTTGGTCTAGGATATGAGACCTCCCTGGATGACAAGATAAGTGCCTTGGCTCTGGAACGTAATAAATGTAAAGGGAAAATGAAGCTGATTCCTCACTTGAAAGAGACATTCCCTGGTCCAGCTGAAGTGATTATGGCCGGTGAAGTTCGCACCCCTTGTTATTTCTCCACCATCAACACCTTGGATGCTGAGAAAACTGAGGAAATCAACAAAGTCCATGTTGCTAGCAATGATGAGACGCTGATGAACTGGACAGCTGAACCAATGCTTGATGTTATTGCTGAAAAGTAATTTGTTGGGTTGTATTATTCAAGAATTATTTATGCTTTTGTTTATGCTACTCAGAGATATCATTTGAATGAATTTGCATGATTTTCAATAATCTTTCTATATGTGTTCCATTTTCCTCGTTTCTATTTCTATTCCTTTTGCTTTCTCCTTTTCTGTTATGTTTTTCCCTTACCATTCTCAGTTCGTTAATTTTCATTTTCCATGCTGTTTTATAATCCACCATTTGGTTTATCATTCCAATCCACCACAATTACTTTCCAGGAATTTGAATGTCATAGAAATTTTGCCACATGAAAAGGAATTTGAGAGCTTATCAATTGATTCTCTTGCTGCACTTGACTGTGATAACCATGAGTTCGAGGATGATGAAGAAGTGTTGAACAGTTTTCAAACCTCCTGGATTATTCAGAAAAAGGATTTGACTTAGACAATGAGGTGATCGAGGTGATTAACATGGGCACCGAAGAAGACAAAAAGGAGCTGAAAGTAGTGAAAAATCCTGAACGCACAGAAATGGTTGCATTGTTCAAAGAATTCCTGGATGTGTTTGCATGGTCCTATCATGATATGCCAGGATTAGACCTGCAGATTGCTTCACACAAGATCCCTTTGTATCCCTAAGTCGAGCCAAGAAGCAAAAGTTGAGTAGAATGCGACCTGACATGTCATTAAAGATTAAAGAGGAAGTGACTAAACACCGAGGTCGATTTTTAGAGGTATCAAGACACACTGATTGGGTGGCCAACATTGTGCCTGTACCTAAGAAGGATGGAAAAGTTAGAATGTGTGTAGACTATCGGGATTTGAATAAAGCTAGCCCGAAAGATGATTTTCCTCTACCCCACATTGATGTCCTTGTTGATAATACTGCTGGAAATCACCGATTTTCCTTTATGGACGGATATTCTGGGTATAACCAAATTCCCATGGATATTCATGACAAAGGAAAAACTACTTTCATAACTCCGTGGGGAACATTTTGCTATACAGTCATGCCGTTTGGATTGAAAAATGCTGGTGCCACCTACCAACGGGCTATGGTCACGTTATTTCATGACATGATGCATAAAGAGATTGAGGTGTATGTAGATGATATGGTCGCCAAATCTAAAGAGGGAGAAAGTCATGTGACAAGCTCTGAAAGTCGCTTGAAAGGCTCAGAAGATACAAGTTGCGGTTGAATCCGAATAAATGCATTTTTGGAGCTTCTACAGGGAAGTTACTCGGGTTCATTGTTAGCAGAGAAGGGATAAAAGTGGATCCTGACAAGGTGAAGGCAATACAAGAAATGTCTGCTCCTCGAACCGAACGAGAAGTGAGAAGTTTTCTCGGAAGGCTTAATTACATTGCTAGATTTATTGCTAATTTGACTAGCACTTGTGAGCCTATATTCAAGCTGCTTCGAAAACATCAACCCGGAGAGTGGAATGAAGAATGCCAAGAAGCTTTTGATAAAATAAAAGCTTATTTGATGAAACCTCCAATTCTAGCTCCACTGCACTGCATCGCCCTTTAATATTATACCTCACAGTTGCCCACGCCACTTGGGGCAATGTTAGGTCAATATGATGAGTCCGTAAGAAAGAACAGCAATTTATTATCCGAGCAAAAAGTTTAATGATTGTGAATCCTGCTATCCACGATTGAAAAGACTTGTTGTGCATTAGTATGGACATCCAAGAGGTTGAGGCAAGACATGCTATACTACACTACCTGGTTAATCTCTCGAATGGATCCATTGAAATACATATTTGATAGTCCTCATGTTTCATTGAGAATGTCAAAATGGCAAGTGATGCTGTCTGAATTTGATATCAAACATGTGACCCAGAAGTCCATCAAAGGAAGTGCAATTGCTGATCATCTAGCTGAAAATCCTCTTGAGGATATACAGCCTATCATGCCTGAATTCCCCGATGGTGAGGTGTTAACAGTGGAAAAAGATGAGAAAGAAAAGGAGAATGTATGGAAAATGTACTTCGATGGGGCCGCCAATATGAATGGGTGTGGAATAGGAGCTGAAGTAGTGTCACCAGCTGGAAAACAATACCCAGTTTCCATCAAGTTAGATTTTGAATGCACCAACAACATCGCAGAATATGAAGCCTGTGCGAATGGTTTGCAAGCTGCAATTGACCTAGGGATCAAAGAATTAAAGGTGTTTGGAGATTCTGCGCTCATAATCTATCAAGTTAATGGAGAATGGCGTACGAAGGATCCGAAATTGGTGCCTTATCAGAAATACTTGTCTCGATTAATTGAAGAATTTGATGATGTGTCATTCTCTCACTTAACTCGAGACCATAACCAATTTGCGGATGCATTGGCAACCCTGGCTGCAATGACAAAATTGGAAGTCCATACCAATGTCCAACCCATCCACGTAGAGGTGCAAAGTGAACCAATATACTGTGACAATGTGGAGGTTGAGCCAGATGGACAACCATGGTATTATGACATCAAGCAGTACATTCAAAAAGGAGAATATCCGACTGGAGCAAATGAAGTGCAAAGAAAAACAATTCGACGATTGGCCATGGCCTTTTTCTTGAATGGTGAAGTCCTTTACAAGAGAAATCATGACACCACTCTCCTCAGATGTGTGGATGCTCATGAAGCTCAAATGATCATGACGGAGATCCATGAAGGAATTTGTGGAACCCATGCTAATGGACATATGATGGCACGCAAAATCCTAAGAAGCGGTTATTACTGGTCCACCATGGAGAATGACTGCATCAATTATGTTCGAAAGTGTCATAAATGTCAAATATATGCAGACCGAGTCAATACTCCTCCAGTTCCGCTGCACAATATGGTATCTCCTTGGCCTTTCTCAATGTGGGGCATGGATGTCATTGGCCCGATTAATCCCAAAGCCTCAAATGGTCATCGTTTCATTTTGGTGGCAATTGACTATTTCACAAAGTGGGTGGAGGCCGCTTCATATGCCAACATCACACAGAAAGTGTTTATCAGATTCATCAAAAGAGATATAATCTGCAGATATGGGATTCCAGAAAGAATTATCACAGATAATGCTCCTAACCTCAATGGTGCTGAAGTTCAAAAATTCTTTGAGACTTTCAAGATTAAACATCATAACTCAGCTCCTTATAGACCTCGATGAATGGTGCAAATGCCGCAAATAAGAATATCAAGAAAATCATTGCCAAAATGGTGGTGAATTACAAAGACTGGCATGAAATGCTGCCATATGCTTTGCACGCATATCGAACTAATATACGGTCAAGCACCGAACAACTCCTTTCTCATTGGTATATGGAATGGAAGTCGTATCTCCTATAGAAGTGGAAATCCTGGCCCTTAAGGGTTCTGATGGAGTCCGAGTTAGAAGAATCAATGGGTGAAGACCCGATATGAACAAATTTCAACATGATAGAGGAGAAAAGACTGACAATTATTTGTCACGCGGCCAGTTGTACCAAAGCGAATAGCTAAGGCTTTTAACAAGAAAGTCCGCCCTAGAGATTTTCATCCAGGAGATTTGGTTTTGAAGAAAATTCTCCCTAATCAAGAAGATGCACGGGGAAAATGGGCCCCGAGCTATGAAGGTCCCTACATTGTTAAGCAAGCATTCTCAGGTGGAGCGTTGATTTTGCAAAACACGGATGGACAAGAATTGCCCAAACCAATTAACACTGATGCAGTCAAAAGGTTTTATGCTTGAAAAGATGTTGAAAAAGCCCGTTAGGTTGAAAACTCGAAAGAGCGACCTAAGCAAAAATTAGGGTAAAAAGAAAAAGAAAAAGAAAAGAAAAGAAGCTCGTTAGGTTGAAGACTGAAAGAGCAACCTAGGCAAAAGTTAGAGCAAAAAGATAAGCATTATCTCAAGCAACCTACACCGGGCAATTTTTGAATGTTGAATTTGTCCAAAGGAATCAAAATGTAAGAAAACTAAAACTGGGCAATTGTTCAAAAAAGAAGGGTCTGAAGACATCATCAAAGATCATGGCTATGGTGTTCAACTTGCTGTAAGAAATCGATTGAATGAGCAACAAAGAACCGAAACTGGGGCAAAAAAAATAATTTCATGACTTTCACAATATTATCTTTCAGTTTTATGTTGTTACCTTGTTTTTCAAACATCCTGTCATCCAATACACCAACCAATAAAGATGTCTATTCAGCCAATCTTTTCATTTCCTTTTTAAATGCATATTTATTTATAATGTCTCGAGTAAGCATAAATTTAAGTTTAAAGTTATACAACCTAATAATTCTTACAAAGAATACATCCATGACTAGCATCACACTAAGAGAATTCCGAAGTTTCAGTCAAACTCGGCAGAAAAGCAAGCATCATCCTAAAAAAGGGGGAAAAAGGAAAATGGGAAAGAAGTGAGCAAAGGTCCAGAAGTAAAGAAAGTTTATGTCAGAAAGTCCAGCGCATGAATTACGAGTTGGATCGGTTATAGTCTTCCTTGAGGCGTGCTTGATTTGGTTACGGTTAGTTTTTCTGAAATAAACTGAAAATTGATAACTTGTGCATATAACCTAAAAAAAAAAAAAAAAAAAAAGAAGATAATGTGGACATTGTTGTTTTCCAGGCTACAATTTAATTTTCATGTCGGCCTCAGATTGCCAATTTACATTTCATGTCGGCCTCAGATTGCCAATTTACTTTCGTGTCGGCCTCAGATTGCCAATTTACTTTCCTGTCGGCCTCAGATTGCCAATTTACATTTCCAGTCGGCCTCAGACTGCCAATTTACATTCCAACAAATTTCAGATTGCCAATTTACTTCCCTGTCGGCCTCAGATTGCCAATTTACTTTCCAGTCGGCCTCAGATTGCCAATTTACATTTCATGTCGGCCTCAGATTGCCAATTTACATTTCATGTCGGCCTCAGATTGCCAATTTACTTTCTTGTCGGCCTCAGATTGCCAATTTACTTTCCTGTCGGCCTCAGATTGCCAATTTACATTTCCTATCGGCCTCAGATTGCCAATTTACATTTCCAATCGACCTCAGATTGCCAATTTACTTTCCTGTCGGCCTCAGATTGCCAATTTACATTTCCTATCGGCCTTAGATTGCCAATTTACATTTCCAGTCGACCTCAGATTGCTAATTTACTTTCCTGTCGGCCTCAGATTGCCAATTTATATTTCCTATCGGCCTCAGATTGCCAATTTACATTTCCAGTCGACCTCAGATTGCTAATTTACTTTCCTGTCGGCCTCAGATTGCCAATTTACATTTCGCCGGGCCTCAGATTGCCAATTTACATTTCAATCGGCCTCAGATCGCTAATTTACATTCCAACCTCGGGATCGCTAATTTACTTCCCTGTCGGCCTCAGATTGCCAATTTACTTTCCTGTCGGCCTCAGATTGCCAATTTACATTTCATGTCGGCCTCAGATTGCCAATTTACATTTCATGTCGGCCTCAGATTGCCAATTTACATTTCATGTCGGCCTCAGATTGCCAATTTACATTTCATGTCAGCCTCAGATTGCCAATTTACATTTCCAGTCGGCCTCAGATTGCCAATTTACTTTCAGTCGGCCTCAGATTGCCAATTTACATTTCATGTCGGCCTCAGATTGCCAATTTACTTTCCTGTCGGCCTCAGATTGCCAATTTACATTTCCTGTCGGCCTCAGATTGCCAATTTACATTTCCAGTCGGCCTCAGATTGCCAATTTACTTTCAGTCGGCCTCAGATTGCCAATTTACATTTCATGTCGGCCTCAGATTGCCAATTTACTTTCCTGTCGGCCTCAGATTGCCAATTTACTTTCCAGTCGGCCTCAGATTGCCAATTTACTTTCATGTCACCCTCAGATTGCCGTTTTACCTTTCCATCACCCTCAAATTGTTCTTTTACATGTACAGATTGTCTTAAAGTATTGTTTTCCCGATTATACTTTTAACATTTCTTGTAAGTTGTGAATTTGGGTCAAATTAGTTAGCCATTGTTCTTTGAGTGATTCACACATATTTGATTTCTAAACCGCATCGTCTCATGTGACTTTACTTGAAAGTTTATGTCATTTTTGCTTCGGATTTAGATTTCATTGCATTGCATGCATGGTTGAACAAAATCGATATTCATGTCTTTACTCATTCCTTATGAAGA
This sequence comes from Dalbergia cultrata, assembly GCA_031216105.1. Classification (NCBI taxonomy): domain Eukaryota; kingdom Viridiplantae; phylum Streptophyta; class Magnoliopsida; order Fabales; family Fabaceae; genus Dalbergia; species Dalbergia cultrata. Next base: position 31,475,557 of record CM062353.1, on the reverse strand, counting down.
CAACATTTAAATTTCAAATTTTTATATTCTCTTATAAGAAATGAGTACAGAGGGGCAACTGTGAACACCCGATTTTGTCCGGCCTATAAATAGAAAATCCAAATTTTTATTTTATTTTTTTTGCATATTTTATAGTTTAAATAATCTTTGTATTTATTTATTTATTATCATTATTATTCAGCCCATTTAGTAGTCTATTTTAACTTCTTTCCAAAATAAATCAAAGTAAAATAAAAAATTGAAAATATGACGGGCACATGTTTGGTTTCTTTAGTGTTAGGTTTGTAATTATATAATAAAACAAAAAAAAGTAAATAAAAAAAGAGGGGGCAGGCATGGGTTTACATACCCGTGAAGCAACAATAGAATTGGGATGAGGAAAAGTGAAAAATAAACAAAAAGGAAAAGAGCACAATGATTATGTTTTCCCAACTTTGCGCAATGAGCCAGAACTGCTTTCGGTTCCAGAACATGTGAATTGGGGGAGCTTGAGTTTTTAAGGAGCTTCATGATAATGCTCTCCGGGGGGGGGGGGGACCGAAAATGATCATCAACACAATATCATCAACATAGCTTTCTTCCTCCTACCAGCTCATTTCACAGAACCTCCATTCCCATCACTAACATATCAAAGGACCGAGCCATAGACAGCTCCCTTCCCGTTCATCACCACATTCCCTCACCATATCACCCATCGAAACCAAAGAGCATTAACAAAAAAAACTCCCAGCAATATAACCCAATAATATCATCATAATACAAAAATTGGCCAGCAGAGAGAGTGGGAATACAAAGAAAAATCTGCAAAGAGAGTAGCAACAGATCACAGCAACAATCCAGCAGCAACAAAAAGTAAAGAATAAGGTATTAGCAGCAGCAATGTCATCATCACCAAATAAAATTAAATAAAAAGAAAAGAAGGAAAGTGTGTGAGAAGCCACAGCGGTCCTCCTGTTTCGCCACCGCCAAGATCATAGATCGGGTTAACTGCCGGCTGAACCTCGGCCGATCTAGCTCAGGATCGCGTGGACCTCCCTTTCGCGGCACACCCTTGCACAGCCACCCATTGCAGCGCCGTTCTTCCTCCCTTGCACAGCCACCGCAGCCAGCATCTCCTTTCCACCGCACAACCCTCGCCATCACAGCCTCCTCCATCACGCAGTACCCGCCCCTACAACTCCGCCCCTTCCTCTTAACCAAGTCACCATCGTGCGCATACCCCCTCGTGCCTCGCCGCCGTAGACTGGCTGCAGCACCGCGGCTCTGCCTCCTCTACCCCAGATCGCGTCCCCTTTTAGTCGCACAAGCTAAAATTGCAACTCCCTTTGTCTCCCCTTCCTCTCGGCCATGGATCTCTCTCTGCCAAGCCCGATGCACTCTTCCTCTCGGCCATGGATCTCTCTCTGCCAAGCCCGATGCACTCTTCCTCTCAGCCATAGATCTCTCTTTCTGCCCCCTTCCATTTGCAGCCGCACAGATCACCACCGAACCAGCTTCATGGCCGCGATCCAACAGCCCCCCTCCTACCTCGGTTCCTCTTTCTTCCAGCTCCAAAAACCACCGTCGGACCGCCGCGATGCAGATGGTCCCCACCCAGCTCCGGCGTGCTCGTGGCATCCCCTATGCTTTTCCTTGTTTTGGCTGATTCTTTAGCCGCGATCTTCCGTTCTCTCACGTTCTCTGCCTCTCTCTCTTTCTCTCATCCTTACCCTCTCTATCTCTCTCTTTCAATCCCCTTGTGTGTGTGTCAGAGAAAGACTTCAGTGTACGTGTGTGTTAGTTTATGTGTGCGTGTGTGTGTGTACGTGTGTATGTGCGCGTGTGTGTGGGGAAGAATGGGAAAAGGGTAGTATTAGGATAATAAAATTAATTTTAGGTGAAAATAATGAATGGAGGTTTTGTTTTATTTAATTTTTGGTCATGGGCATATCATTGATTCAGGTTAGGGGTTTATTTGTTTGAGTTTAGGTTTGATTGTTGGAGTAATATATTTTTCAATTTTAGGGTCCTTTTTGTTTGTGCTTAGATTTTTTTTTCCTTAGATTTGGGATTAGATTAATTCAGGCTAAGAACAAATAAAAAAAAAGATTTTATTTAATTTGAACTAAAAAATGATTTTTCAAGGGAAAAAGTAAATTTTTATTTAATTTAGGTTTAAAATGAATTCTTGAGTGTTTTGTTTAATTTATCTTTAACTAATTTTTTTTTTTAGATAAAAATATGATAATAAGATTAATTAAGCCGTGACGGATTATTAATTTTATGTTCTAGATTATTTTAGCTGTGACAGCTTGATATTCTAAAATTTTTTCTTTTAAAAGATAAAACCAATCAATTCATAATTATTTAAAGAACTACGTGACTTTGAATTCCTCATCGCACTAGAGGATACGTAGGAGCAGGTGATTCCTGTCAAGTCAAAATTAGATTTTTAGGTTATTTTATGTTATTTCATTCTTGATTTGTAAATATTTATTATTATTTTTATTTATTTATAAATATTTGTTGCTTTTTATTGTTATGTATTATTTTTAACTTCAGCTAAAAATCAAATTATTTTAAATGAGGATGTTAATTTAGCCGTGACGGCTTGTTAACTCAGTTAAACATCTGAGCTGTGACAGCTTGATGTTTTAAATTTTCAAACAAAAATTAGATTTTTATAATTTGTATCACATGTAAATATTTTCTTTAATACCTTTTTATTCTTTAAGTTTTAAATTAATTAATTTTGTTGAATATTTTATTTTGAACAAAAAGTTAATTTAGCCGAGACGGCTTGTTAACTGAATATTTTGGACATCTAAGTCGTGATAGCTTGATGTTTCAAACTTTCAAGCTAAAGTTAAATTTTATGACATTATTTTATTCTATTTTGCATGTAAATATTTTTGTTCATTATTGTTATTATTATTGTAAATATTTATTTAGTATTTATTTATGATATTGTTTTATTCTGTTTTACATGTAAATATTTTTGTTCATTATTATTTATTATTGTAAATATTTGTTTTTTTTATTCACTTATTTATTATTATTATTATTATTTTTATTATTATTATTATTACCCTCCTCTTTCTTCATTGAAATGTATTTATTTTATTTCAAATAAATATGTTAATTTAGCCGTGACGGCTTGTTAATTCAATATTACAGATACCTGAGCTGTGACAGTTTGGTATCCCGGAATTTTCTTATGCTAAAAGATTTTCTTTTATAATTTTCTTGAAATAAAAACATAAATAAATATTTTGAAAAAAAGGTTATTAATAATTTGCACAATTAATTAAGGTACCGTCTAAAGGACGGGTGTGTTAGGGGTGCTGTAGGATTAAGTTCCTACCCTTCCCTAAGCATAACCGACTCCCGAGCTCAAATCTGGTTTCAAAGATTGGGACACCTTGGTAGATGTATTGGCTCTCACTGTTTATGGCATCGTTCTGTTTCCAAATATTGAAGGTTTTGTAGACTTCGCGGCTATCAATGTATTCCTTGCACGCAAATTTCATGGTCACAATCCTATTCCAGCCCTCTTGGCAGATGTTTATTGTACCCTAAATTTTTGCTATGAAAAGAATGGCAAAAGAATTCTATCTTTGTCTCTGGATGCTTTACGTGTGGGTTACTGCACACGTATTCCAAAGGAACTACAAAGCACCATGCCCGATTGAAGACCTAAAAATGCATCACATCAAGAAGAAGAATGGACAAGAATGGGCCCAAGACCTAGCCAAATTGAATGAAAAGATGATCCGATGGTACCCTTGGTGGGAAGACGGACAGACTTTGATCTATCAGTGTGGAAACTTCTCAAATGTTCCCCTCATGGGTACCCGAGGATGCATAAATTACAATCCAGTATTGGTATTGCGTCAACTTGGTTACCCCATGATGGGACCACCTCCCGAAGCTGCAATCACTCCATTTGTCTTGTATTACCAGGACTTTGAGGATCTTGGCATGCTACAGAAAGTCCGATTTGCTTGGAACAAGGTTGTCAGGAAAGGAAAAGAACTGGGAGTTAGAAGCTGTGCAGTGAAAGAAAGCTACCGTCAATGGGTGAAGAATAGGGCTCAAGAGATTAAATTGCCATTCAGAACCTGGACAGCAACTCCACCTAACAAGGCATCATCCTCACATCTTGACGATGATGAGGAGATCAAAGAAATAAAAGAGAAGTTAGACAGAATTAAGCAAGAAAAGATGCAAGTTGAGGCTGCGTTGGAAAGTGCTCACCATAATTACGCAGATTTGAAGCGAGAAAACACTGAGAGAAATCAAATTCTAGAGGGCACCACTAAGAAGTTAAAAATGGGGTATGAGCACATGATGAAGACCAAGGAATGCCTCCAAGCTGCTAATAAAGAGCTAGGGCTTCGAAGGCAAGAGCGTGACCGAGCAATAACCGAAAATCAACAGTTAAGGAAGCTACTTCAAGATACCAAAATTGCTGAGGAAACCGCGCTAGCAAGAGAGGAACAAATGAAGCAAGAAATGAGAGAAATAAGCAAGGAATACCAGAGGAAGGCCGGGGAACTAAAACAACACATGAAATATGAGACCATGAAGTTTCAAACTGCCTTAGAAGAAGAAAAGAAAAGAGTTACAGATTTGGAGTTTGAGGTGCAACACCAAAGTCATATCATTCATGAGTTGAAAATTCGTTTTTTAAATTTGGCAGAACTAGCTAACACAAAGAATAGAAGATGTTCCAAGATACCTGGAAATAGCCGAGCAAGCAATTATCCCTTTTAAGACCCCAACTGGAATTCACAACTTTGTCAGCTACTGCAAGGATTTGGTTGGAAGGATGAAACAAATAATTGCCGAAAGAAGTTGAAGAGGCATTACTTTTTAGTGATGATGTTTTTAGGATCGATATCTAGCTTTATGATGTACTTTTTGTCATTTCTGGGAATGGATATAAAAAAAAAAATGATGATTGTAATCTACTCCTCTGATGAATGAATGGTTGTTTCATTATTTTGGTCTTACGGCAATATCCATTAAAGATAACTTATTACCTTTGAACGAGACGTTCTGGAAAAAGTTGTGACCGAAGATACTCACATCAAGACTCAGCACGATTGACGGTCTCTAACAAATCGCGACATTTTTATCTTTTTACTTAAACTATTTTTTTTATATATGCAGGTGAAACATCGCAACCATTGGGCGCCCAAGGAAAGAAGATACCGATCTAACTCGTGTTCATAACACTAGAGCTCGAACCAAGATGGCCGGCGGAAACACTGAACCAGGAAAGACTACCCCGTCTGCAATTGCTTCTGAATCGGGAAGAGCTATTCCAACTGTAACCACCTCGGCTATAATTACTTCTGAACCCGGAAGAAACTTAAGCATGGAAGTTGATGTAGTGAGAGGAAGACTGAACGAGTTGTCAAACAACCAGGGAAGAATGGAGGAGATGATGCGGGCTATGATGGAGTCACTCGACTTATTGAGAGCCCACCAAAACTCAGGAGGTGTACAACCAAGTGCTACAACGATGACTATACCTGTGGTATCAGATGCAGCTCTAAATGTCACTCAAGGGATGAATGACGGGGATGGGATTCCGAATAACTCTCTTGGACAACCACCACCTACAATGCCATTAGTAATCCCTATTGGAGAAGGCTATCGTCCCTTAGAGAATGTTCATACTGATGGGCACGGGCATGCTACCCCTATTTGGGAGCCACCTCGTGTTGTCATCCAAAAGCAACCATTTTCCTCGGAAAATAGCCGTGCAGAGGCAGAAAAGGACAAGTTCAAAGAAGAATGGATGAAGAAGATTCAGGATCAAATTAAAGCCATCCAAGGGCCTAACACTTATGGCTATATGGAAATTGAGCAGCTCTGCCCTCCTATCGATGCAGTGGTTCCAAAAGACTTCAAGATTCCTGACTTCTCAAAGTATGATGGAACGGGTAACCCTTTGTTCCATTTGAAGAGTTATTGTACCAAGATGTCAATCTGGTCTAAAGATGAAAAGTTTCTCATTAGCTTTTTCCATGAAAGTTTAACCGGACCTGCTTTAGAATGGTATATTCAATTAGACCATTCAAAGATTTCTAGTCGAGAGAACTGTCGACCAATTCATGAATCAATACAAGTTTAACATGGAAATAGCACCAACTAGAGAACAGTTGAGCACGATGCAGAAAAAGAAGGATGAATCTTTTAAGCAATATGCTCAAAGATGGAGAGCTCTGGCTGCTCAAGTGCAACCACCACTTATCCTATCCGAAATGTGCTCGTACTTTTTAGGAACCTTGGGATCTCCTTATATCGGAGCCATGGCAGGAGCAGCATACAAAGATTTCTCTGAGTTGATCACTGCTGGAGAAAGAATTGAGAATCTAGCCAAAACAGGTAAACTTCCCATGGGCAATGAAGACACAAGAAAAAGTTTCCCACCTAGGAAGAAGGAGACTGATGTAAACTATGTGCAGAGTCAGCAACCCGTTAACCCAAGACACGCACCAATGCACCCAAGACCCCAAACACCACCATACCAAGCCTCAACCACTCCTTACCCATTTTACCAAACCACACAAACCACAAATACCATCCCATATTCCCCACCGCAAGTCAATAACATTCACATACGACCATACCAACCAGCTCGACCAACATACGCCTATAACTCAACCGTACATCCTCAGAACTTCTCAAACACCACACCACCACGACCAAATGCTCAAAATCAAAGCCGTTCCCGATTCCAGAATTTGCCACCTTTCCCTAAACTATCCATTTCAAACGCTAATCTCTTTCAACGATTAGTTGATGCCCACTTGATCTCGGCTTATCCTGTTCGCCCATTAGAACCACCATATCCAGCTTGGTACAACCCGAACCTTACTTGCAAATACCATATGGACATAGCAGGGCATTCAATTGAAGATTGCGAAGGCTTCAAGACGGCAGTAAAAATACTGATTGCTTGTGGTAGACTAGACTTTCAAGAGGAGTCAAAACCAGATATTGTCCATAATCCAATGCCAAATCATGAAAGAGGAGGCCGAGTAAATCTTTGTAGAAAGAAGAACTCCTGATAAAGAAGGTTTTGAATCTCAGAACATCCATGGAGAGAATTTTTGTTGGCCTGAATGAGTCTGGTTACAACATCACGGCATCTACTCCGACAATAAAGGAGAATGAGAAATATGACATGAATTCAAGCTGCCTGTATCACTGTGGGGCTCTTGGCCATGACATAGAAAATTGCTGGGATTTCAAGGCTCGGGTACAGGGATTACTCAACTTAGGAGTAATACAAGCAAAAAAGAGGCTGAATATACCTGATGAGGTAAATGTAATCGAACCTTTCATAATTCGAGTACCACCACTTAATGTAGTTCCTAAGCCAGAAAAAGTGGTCATTACTGTCAAGAAACCCACATCATTTGAGTATAAGACTACACATGCGGTGCCTTGGAATTATGAGACCCAGGTCAAGATAAGCAGAGACATCGGGGAAACCTCGAAAGCTCGAGAAAATGAAGAGGTGATTGGTGTCATGGAGGTGAAAGGAATAACAAGAAGTGGAAGAGTTTATGGACCCGGGGAGCTGGAAAAAGGGAAGTTTGTCAATGAAGGATATGCGGGAAGAAGTTCAGATTTAGAAAGAAAAGAAAAAGAAAATGAGGAAGAAGAGTTTCTGAAGATCATGAAACAGAGCGAGTATGATATTTTGGAACAATTAAAGAAGACTCCCGCCAGAATATCTCTTTTATCATTAATCATGTCGTCTGAACCTCATCGAAAGGCAGTAATAAAAGTTTTGAAGGAAGCTTATGTCAAACCTGATGTCTCATCGGAAAATGTGGTGAATATGGTGGATCCAGTGAAACGTGTTAACATGATCACGTTTTCAAATGAAGAAGTTGTTTCACAGGTCAACCCACGAGCACTATACATAACCCTCAAATGTAAAGGATACATAGTGCCCAGAGTTCTCATTGATGGAGGATCGGGATTGAATGTCTTACCTGTGTCGACTTTAAGCTATTTGTCGATGAGTAAGGAAGATATACTACCACAAATGATGGTAGTGAAAGCTTTTGATGGAGCAAAGAAAAGCATCATAGGGGAGATGGTGTTATTATTGGAGATCGGCCCAAGCAAATTCGATGTATTATTCCAAGTGATGGAGATCGAGTCAGACTACAATATGTCGCTTCTAAGACCATGGATAAATGGTGTTGGTGCTGTCCCTTCAACTTTGCATCAGAAGGTCAAATACATTGAAAATGGTTCAGTCATCACAATCCACGGAGAAAAGGAGATCCTGGTATCCAAACCAGTGACATTGCCATATGTTGAAAATGTGGAGCTAGTGGAGAGCAGTTCATGGCATAACCTGGAGGCAGTAGGGCTGAGACAAGAGCAAGATAAGGCATTAATGCAAAATCAGGTAGTGGCTCACATCATGGCTAAGAATGGATATCTGGAAGGAAAAGGACTAGGACCACAACTGCAAGGCTCCCAAACTCCCATATCAGTGCCAGAGAAGGCTAACCGAGTTGGTCTAGGATATGAGACCTCCCTGGATGACAAGATAAGTGCCTTGGCTCTGGAACAGAATAAACAGAAAGGGAAAATGAAGCTGATTCCTCACTTGAAAGAGACATTCCCTGGTCCAGCTGAAGTGATTATGGCCGGTGAAGTTCGCACCCCTTGTTATTTCTCCACCATCAACACCTTGGATGCTGAGAAAACTGAGGAAATCAACAAAGTCCATGTTGCTAGCAATGATGAGACGCTGATGAACTGGACAGCTGAACCAATGCTTGATGTTATTGCTGAAAAGTAATTTGTTGGGTTGTATTATTCAAGAATTATTTATGCTTTTGTTTATGCTACTCAGAGATATCATTTGAATGAATTTGCATGATTTTCAATAATCTTTCTATATGTGTTCCATTTTCCTCGTTTCTATTTCTATTCCTTTTGCTTTCTCCTTTTCTGTTATGTTTTTCCCTTACCATTCTCAGTTCGTTAATTTTCATTTTCCATGCTGTTTTATAATCCACCATTTGGTTTATCATTCCAATCCACCACAATTACTTTCCAGGAATTTGAATGTCATAGAAATTTTGCCACATGAAAAGGAATTTGAGAGCTTATCAATTGATTCTCTTGCTGCACTTGACTGTGATAACCATGAGTTCGAGGATGATGAAGAAGCTGTTGAACAGTTTTCAAACCTCCTGGATTATTCAGAAAAAGGATTTGACTTAGACAATGAGGTGATCGAGGTGATTAACATGGGCACCGAAGAAGACAAAAAGGAGCTGAAAGTAGTGAAAAATCCTGAACGCACAGAAATGGTTGCATTGTTCAAAGAATTCCTGGATGTGTTTGCATGGTCCTATCATGATATGCCAGGATTAGACCCAGAGATTGCTTCACACAAGATCCCTTTGTATCCCGAAGCTGAGCCGAAGAAGCAAAAGTTGAGAAGAATGCGACCTGACATGTCATTAAAGATTAAAGAGGAAGTGACTAAACAGCTGGAGGCTGGATTTTTAGAGGTATCAAGACACACTGATTGGGTGGCCAACATTGTGCCTGTACCTAAGAAGGATGGAAAAGTTAGAATGTGTGTAGACTATCGGGATTTGAATAAAGCTAGCCCGAAAGATGATTTTCCTCTACCCCACATTGATGTCCTTGTTGATAATATCACTGAAATCACCGATTTTCCTTTATGGACGGATATTCTGGGTATAACCAAATTCCCATGGATATTCATGACAAAGGAAAAACTACTTTCATAACTCCGTGGGGAACATTTTGCTATACAGTCATGCCGTTTGGATTGAAAAATGCTGGTGCCACCTACCAACGGGCTATGGTCACGTTATTTCATGACATGATGCATAAAGAGATTGAGGTGTATGTAGATGATATGGTCGCCAAATCTAAAGAGGGAGAAAGTCATGTGACAAGCAGGAAAGCTGTTTGAAAGGCTCAGAAGATACAAGTTGCGGTTGAATCCGAATAAATGCATTTTTGGAGCTTCTACAGGGAAGTTACTCGGGTTCATTGTTAGCAGAGAAGGGATAAAAGTGGATCCTGACAAGGTGAAGGCAATACAAGAAATGTCTGCTCCTCGAACTGAATGAGAAGTGAGAAGTTTTCTCGGAAGGCTTAATTACATTGCTAGATTTATTGCTAATTTGACTAGCACTTGTGAGCCTATATTCAAGCTGCTTCGAAAACATCAACCCGGAGAGTGGAATGAAGAATGCCAAGAAGCTTTTGATAAAATAAAAGCTTATTTGATGAAACCTCCAATTCTAGCTCCACACTGCATCATCGCCCTTTAATATTATACCTCACAGTGTTGCCCACGTCACTTGGGGCAATGTTAGGTCAATATGATGAGTCTGGTAAGAAAGAACAGGCAATTTATTATCTGAGCAAAAAGTTTAATGATTGTGAATCCCGTTATCTGGCGATTGAAAAGACTTGTTGTGCATTAGTATGGACATCCAAGAGGTTGAGGCAGTACATGCTATACTACACTACCTGGTTAATCTCTCGAATGGATCCATTGAAATACATATTTGATAGTCCTCATGTTTCATTGAGAATGTCAAAATGGCAAGTGATGCTGTCTGAATTTGATATCAAACATGTGACCCAGAAGTCCATCAAAGGAAGTGCAATTGCTGATCATCTAGCTGAAAATCCTCTTGAGGATATACAGCCTATCATGCCTGAATTCCCCGATGGTGAGGTGTTAACAGTGGAAAAAGATGAGAAAGAAAAGGAGAATGTATGGAAAATGTACTTCGATGGGGCCGCCAATATGAATGGGTGTGGAATAGGAGCTGTAGTAGTGTCACCAGCTGGAAAACAATACCCAGTTTCCATCAAGTTAGATTTTGAATGCACCAACAACATCGCAGAATATGAAGCTTGTGCGAATGGTTTGCAAGCTGCAATTGACCTAGGGATCAAAGAATTAAAGGTGTTTGGAGATTCTGCGCTCATAATCTATCAAGTTAATGGAGAATGGCGTACGAAGGATCCGAAATTGGTGCCTTATCAGAAATACTTGTCTCGATTAATTGAAGAATTTGATGATGTGTCATTCTCTCACTTAACTCGAGACCATAACCAATTTGCGGATGCATTGGCAACCCTGGCTGCAATGACAAAATTGGAAGTCCATACCGATGTCCAACCCATCCACGTAGAGGTGCAAAGTGAACCAATATCTATCAGACAATGTGGAGGTTGAGCCGATGGACAACCATGGTATTATGACATCAAGCAATACATTCAAAAAGGAGAATATCCGACTGGAGCAAATGAAGTGCAAAGAAAAACAATTCGACGATTGGCCATGGCCTTTTTCTTGAATGGTGAAGTCCTTTACAAGAGAAATCATGACACCACTCTCCTCAGATGTGTGGATGCTCATGAAGCTCAAATGATCATGACGGAGATCCATGAAGGAATTTGTGGAACCCATGCTAATGGACATATGATGGCACGCAAAATCCTAAGAAGCGGTTATTACTGGTCCACCATGGAGAATGACTGCATCAATTATGTTCGAAAGTGTCATAAATGTCAAATATATGCAGACCGAGTCAATACTCCTCCAGTTCCGCTGCACAATATGGTATCTCCTTGGCCTTTCTCAATGTGGGGCATGGATGTCATTGGCCCGATTAATCCCAAAGCCTCAAATGGTCATCGTTTCATTTTGGTGGCAATTGACTATTTCACAAAGTGGGTGGAGGCCGCTTCATATGCCAACATCACACAGAAAGTGTTTATCAGATTCATCAAAAGAGATATAATCTGCAGATATGGGATTCCAGAAAGAATTATCACAGATAATGCTCCTAACCTCAATGGTGCTGAAGTTCAAAAATTCTTTGAGACTTTCAAGATTAAACATCATAACTCAGCTCCTTATAGACCTCAGATGAATGGTGCAGTCGAAGCTGCAAATAAGAATATCAAGAAAATCATTGCCAAAATGGTGGTGAATTACAAAGACTGGCATGAAATGCTGCCATATGCTTTGCACGCATATCGAACTAATATACGGTCAAGCACTGGAACAACTCCTTTCTCATTGGTATATGGAATGGAAGTCAGATTCTCCTATAGAAGTGGAAATCCGTCCTTAAGGGTTACGATGGAGTCCGAGTTAGAAGAATCAATGGGTGAAGACCCGATATGAACGACTCAACATGATAGAGGAGAAAAGATCGACAACTATTTGTCACGGCTACTGTACCAAAGCAGAATAGCTAAGGCTTTTAACAAGAAAGTCCGTCCTAGAGATTTTCATCCAGGAGATTTGGTTTTGAAGAAAATTCTCCCTAATCAAGAAGATGCACGGGGAAAATGGGCCCCGAGCTATGAAGGTCCTTACATTGTTAAGCAAGCATTCTCAGGTGGAGCGTTGATTTTGCAAAACACGGATGGACAAGAATTGCCCAAACCAATTAACACTGATGCAAATAAAAGGTTTTATGCTTGAAAAGATGTTGAAAAAGCCCGTTAGGTTGAAAACTCGAAAGAGCGACCTAAGCAAAAATTAGGGTAAAAAGAAAAAAGAAAAAGAAAAGAAAAGAAGCTCGTTAGGTTGAAGACTCGAAAGAGCAACCTAGGCAAAAGTTAGAGCAAAAAGATAAGCATTATCTCAAGCAACCTACACTGGGGCAATTTTTGAATGTTGAATTTGTCCAGTGAATCAAATGTAAGAAAACTAAAAGCTGGGCAATTGTTCGAAAAAGAAGGGTCTGAAGACATCATCAAAGATCATGGCTATGGTGTTCAACTTGCTGTAAGAAATCGATTGAATGAGCAACAAAGAACCGAAACTGGGGCAAAAAAAATAATTTCATGACTTTCACAATATTATCTTTCAGTTTTATGTTGTTACCTTGTTTTTCAAACATCCTGTCATCCAATACACCAACCAATAAAGATGTCTATTCAGCCAATCTTTTCATTTCCTTTTTAAATGCATATTTATTTATAATGTCTCGAGTAAGCATAAATTTAAGTTTAAAGTTATACAACCTAATAATTCTTACAGCAATACATCCATGACTAGCATCACACTAAGAGAATTCCGAAGTTTCAGTCAAACTCGGCAGAAAAGCAAGCATCATCCTAAAAAAGGGGGAAAAAGGAAAATGGGAAAGAAGTGAGCAAAGGTCCAGAAGTAAAGAAAGTTTATGTCAGAAAGTCCAGCGCATGAATTACGAGTTGGATCGGTTATAGTCTTCCTTGAGGCGTGCTTGATTTGGTTACGGTTAGTTTTTCTGAAATAAACTGAAAATTGATAACTTGTGCATATAACCTAAAAAAAAAAAAAAAAAAAAGAAGATAATGTGGACATTGTTGTTTTCCAGGCTACAATTTAATTTTCATGTCGGCCTCAGATTGCCAATTTACATTTCATGTCGGCCTCAGATTGCCAATTTACTTTCGTGTCGGCCTCAGATTGCCAATTTACTTTCCTGTCGGCCTCAGATTGCCAATTTACATTTCCAGTCGGCCTCAGACTGCCAATTTACATTCCAGTCAGCCTCAGATTGCCAATTTACTTCCCTGTCGGCCTCAGATTGCCAATTTACTTTCCTGTCGGCCTCAGATTGCCAATTTACATTTCATGTCGGCCTCAGATTGCCAATTTACATTTCATGTCGGCCTCAGATTGCCAATTTACTTTCACAGATTGCCAATTTACTTTCCTGTCGGCCTCAGATTGCCAATTTACATTTCCTATCGGCCTCAGATTGCCAATTTACATTTCCAGTCGACCTCAGATTGCCAATTTACTTTCCTGTCGGCCTCAGATTGCCAATTTACATTTCCTATCGGCCTTAGATTGCCAATTTACATTTCCAGTCGACCTCAGATTGCTAATTTACTTTCCTGTCGGCCTCAGATTGCCAATTTACATTTCCTATCGGCCTCAGATTGCCAATTTACATTTCCAGTCGACCTCAGATTGCTAATTTACTTTCCTGTCGGCCTCAGATTGCCAATTTACATTTCCTGTCGGCCTCAGATTGCCAATTTACATTTCCAGTCGGCCTCAGACTGCCAATTTACATTCCAGTCAGCCTCAGACTGCCAATTTACTTCCCTGTCGGCCTCAGATTGCCAATTTACTTTCATGTCACCCTCAGATTGCCGTTTTACCTTTCCATCACCCTCAAATTGTTCTTTTACATGTACAGATTGTCTTAAAGTATTGTTTTCCCGATTATACTTTTAACATTTCTTGTAAGTTGTGAATTTGGGTCAAATTAGTTAGCCATTGTTCTTTGAGTGATTCACACATATTTGATTTCTAAACCGCATCGTCTCATGTGACTTTACTTGAAAGTTTATGTCATTTTTTCTTCGGATTTAGATTTCATTGCGTTGCATGCATGGTTGAACAAAATCGATATTCATGTCTTTACTCATTCCTTATGAAGACAACATTTAAATTTCAAATTTTTATATTCTCTTATAAGAAATGAGTACAGAGGGGCAACTGTGAACACCCGATTTTGTCCGGCCTATAAATAGAAAATCCAAATTTTTTTTTTATTTTTTTTGCATATTTTATAGTTTAAATAATCTTTGTATTTATTTATTTATTATCATTATTATTCAGCCCATTTAGTAGTCTATTTTAACTTCTTTCCAAAATAAATCAAAGTAAAATAAAAAATTGAAAATATGACGGGCACATGTTTGGTTTCTTTAGTGTTAGGTTTGTAATTATATAATAAAACAAAAAAAAGTAAATAAAAAAAGAGGGGGCAGTCATGGGTTTACATACCCGTGAAGCAACAATAGAATTGGGATGAGGAAAAGTGAAAAATAAACAAAAAGGAAAAGAGCACAATGATTATGTTTTCCCAACTTTGCGCAATGAGCCGTGAATCGCTTTGCCTGAACATGTGAATTGGGGGAGCTTGAGTTTTTAAGGAGCTTCATGATAATGCTCTCCGGGGGGGGGGGGGGACCGAAAATGATCATCAACACAATATCATCAACATAGCTTTCTTCCTCCTACCAGCTCATTTCACAGAACCTCCATTCCCATCACTAACATATCAAAGGACCCAGCCATAGACAGCTCCCTTCCCGTTCATCATCACATTCCCTCACCATATCACCCATCGAAACCAAAGAGCATTAACAAAAAAAACTCCCAGCAATATAACCCAATAATATCATCATAATACAAAAATTGGCCAGCAGAGAGAGTGGAAATACAAAGAAAAATCTGCAAAGAGAGTAGCAACAGATCACAGCAACAATCCAGCAGCAACAAAAAGTAAAGAATAAGGTATTAGCAGCAGCAATGTCATCATCACCAAATAAAATTAAATAAAAAGAAAAGAAGGAAAGTGTGTGAGAAGCCACAGCGGTCCTCCTGTTTCGCCACCACCGCCCAAGATCGCAGATCGGGCTAACCCGCCAAACCTCGGCCGATCTAGCTCAGGATCGCATGGACCTCCCTTTCACGGCACACCCTTGCACAGCCACCCATTGCAGCGCCGTTCTTCCTCCCTTGCACAGCCACCGCAGCCAGCATCTCCTTTCCACCGCACAACCCTCGCCATCACAGCCTCCTCCATCACGCAGTACCCACCCCTACAACTCCGCCCCTTCCTCTTAACCAAGTCACCATCGTGCGCATACCCCCTCGTGCCTCGCCGGCCAGATAGGCGGCTGCGACCGCTCTGCCTCCTCTACCCCAGATCGCGTCCCCTTTTAGTCGCACAAGCTAAAATTGCAACTCCCTTTGTCTCCCCTTCCTCTCGGCCATGGATCTCTCTCTGCCAAGCCCGATGCACTCTTCCTCTCGGCCATGGATCTCTCTCTGCCAAGCCCGATGCACTCTTCCTCTCAGCCATAGATCTCTCTTTCTGCCCCCTTCCATTTGCAGCCGCACAGATCACCACCGAACCAGCTTCATGGCCGCGATCCAACAGCCCCCCTCCTACCTCGGTTCCTCTTTCTTCCAGCTCCAAAAACCACCGTCGGACCGCCGCGATGCAGATGGTCCCCACCCAGCTCCGGCGTGCTCGTGGCATCCCCTATGCTTTTCCTTGTTTTGGCTGATTCTTTAGCCGCGATCTTCCGTTCTCTCACGTTCTCTGCCTCTCTCTCTTTCTCTCATCCTTACCCTCTCTATCTCTCTCTTTCAATCCCCTTGTGTGTGTGTCAGAGAAAGACTTCAGTGTACGTGTGTGTTAGTTTATGTGTGCGTGTGTGTGTGTACGTGTGTATGTGCGCGTGTGTGTGGGGAAGAATGGGAAAAGGGTAGTATTAGGATAATAAAATTAATTTTAGGTGAAAATAATGAATGGAGGTTTTGTTTTATTTAATTTTTGGTCATGGGCATATCATTGATTCAGGTTAGGGGTTTATTTGTTTGAGTTTAGGTTTGATTGTTGGAGTAATATATTTTTCAATTTTAGGGTCCTTTTTGTTTGTGCTTAGATTTTTTTTTCCTTAGATTTGGGATTAGATTAATTCAGGCTAAGAACAAATAAAAAAAAAGATTTTATTTAATTTGAACTAAAAAATGATTTTTCAAGGGAAAAAGTAAATTTTTATTTAATTTAGGTTTAAAATGAATTCTTGAGTGTTTTGTTTAATTTATCTTTAACTAATTTTTTTTTTTAGATAAAAATATGATAATAAGATTAATTAAGCCGTGACGGATTATTAATTTTATGTTCTAGATTATTTTAGTCATGTGTGACTTGATATTCTAAAATTTTTTCTTTTAAAAGATAAAACCAATCAATTCATAATTATTTAAAGAACTACGTGACTTTGAATTCCTCATCGCACTAGAGGATACGTAGGAGCAGGTGATTCCTGTCAAGTCAAAATTAGATTTTTAGGTTATTTTATGTTATTTCATTCTTGATTTGTAAATATTTATTATTATTTTTATTTATTTATAAATATTTGTTGCTTTTTATTGTTATGTATTATTTTTAACTTCAGCTAAAAATCAAATTATTTTAAATGAGGATGTTAATTTAGCCGTGACGGCTTGTTAACTCAGTTAAACATCTGAGTCATGATGACTTGATGTTTTAAATTTTCAAACAAAAATTAGATTTTTATAATTTGTATCACATGTAAATATTTTCTTTAATACCTTTTTATTCTTTAAGTTTTAAATTAATTAATTTTGTTGAATATTTTATTTTGAACAAAAAGTTAATTTAGCCGAGACGGCTTGTTAACTGAATATTTTGGACATCTAAGCTGTGATAGCTTGATGTTTCAAACTTTCAAGCTAAAGTTAAATTTTATGACATTATTTTATTCTATTTTGCATGTAAATATTTTTGTTCATTATTGTTATTATTATTGTAAATATTTATTTAGTATTTATTTATGATATTGTTTTATTCTGTTTTACATGTAAATATTTTTGTTCATTATTATTTATTATTGTAAATATTTGTTTTTTTTATTCACTTATTTATTATTATTATTATTATTTTTATTATTATTATTATTATTACCCTCCTCTTTCTTCATTGAAATGTATTTATTTTATTTCAAATAAATATGTTAATTTAGCCGTGACGGCTTGTTAATTCAATATTACAGATACCTGAGCTGTGACAGTTTGGTATCCCGGAATTTTCTTATGCTAAAAGATTTTCTTTTATAATTTTCTTGAAATAAAAACATAAATAAATATTTTGAAAAAAAGGTTATTAATAATTTGCACAATTAATTAAGGTACCGTCTAAAGGACGGGTGTGTTAGGGGTGCTGTAGGATTAAGTTCCTACCCTTCCCTAAGCATAACCGACTCCCGAGCTCAAATCTGGTTTCAAAGATCATTTTCTTTTAAATTAAATGGGTTTTTCCATAATTTTTCCCAATTAAATAAAATTTGGTGGCGACTCCATTTTAAACTTCAAACTCATTTTTTCTCGCCGTCCCCGTCGCGATCCCGGTTGCGACAGATACTCTTGTATTATTAATGTTATTATGATTTATGCATTGTTTCTTTGGTGTACCATGAAAGGGGGTTTCAGGTGAGGACTCACTCACTGAGTTTTGGTAACAAAACTCACCCCTATGTTTTCCTCTCTATTACAGGTATTGTAGCTACTGTCTTCCTAGCTACCGGTGTCCCCGTAGCACTAGAGTATAGCTGGTAAGGTTCATGTGAGTGGGGCATTCTCATTTTGTTTAGAGTGCTCCAGTATATTGTAGGCAGGATCTCAGACCTAGAGCATGTTTTATTTTTTTCATTTGACATAATATGATTGTATTTTGATTTATATATAATGATATGGACATTTGACAAAGTGTATTTTGATTATATGTTTAAATAATTCACGATTTTGAGATCTGGAAGGTTATTACAAGATTTTAAATATAATGATTTTGGTTCCAAAGAACAGGTGATTCATATATGGAAAAAGAGAAAATTTCTATATTTCATGGATGTTAGAGCATAGCATGCATGCAAAATTAGCAAACAATTCATAAGGCTTGCGTGAGAATGAGATTTCTTACATGCCGGTCACGTGTCTAAATCGGGTCGTGACAAATATATACACATACGACATTTTATACTCATCAGTCATCTTATTAACTTTATGCTGAATTGCATGATTCTTATCTATAATTCTAATCTATAATATATAATTTCTTTATAATCGTACTAATATTCAAGACTCCTTTAGAAAAAAATTTTCCAAGCGTCACTTCTAGAGCAATTTATGGCCTACAATCTATTATTATTCTCTCAATCTCTTTGTTAATATCTCTATCTCATTGTCTCTATAGTTTAATCCATTGCTTGGAAGACTACAATGGAGCTTATTAGCACCACAATCATGGAAAGGTAGACTATGATGAGTCACTCTTTCCCTAATTTCAAATGTTTTAGCTTGCTTTGCATGTTCCAATTCTACCCTTTTCCTAACATTTCTTTAATTTTCCATGTCTTTCTCTTACTTTATTTTCACTACAAGGGCTATCTTTTAAGTTTACAATTTGATCGATTTTAAGGGGTAAGGTGAGATAACACATTTTTCTTTATGAATGTCAGTAGTCCATAACTGATCAATGTTTCTTTCATCTTTTGTCCCTTCTTTCATCTTTTGTCCTTTCTTTCATACGTTGTCTTCGAATCACTAAATGGAAGCCCTTGACTAATCCAATAGAATGATAATCAAATTTTGCATCTTTATTAGTCCTCTTATTATATTATTCTTATTAACTATAGTAAACAATTCTTTTACTAGATTTCTTTATTTGTAAGGTATGGTGTTAATGATTGTATAATCATCAATGGAGGTCCGTTGCGCTTCTTACATCAATGAAGAGTTGTTTAGACAACTTCTCAAGTTTATTTTGGTTAAAATACTTTAAATGTGAATTGAGAATTTCATGGTCCACATCAAAAATTGACATGAAGGCAAGACAAAATTATTGAGTCATGATATTATTTAATTTAGTCATGAGCCCTGGAAGAAGCACCTTCAAATAATGCATATTTTGGAATTTTAATTTTAATTTATTTATAAATTTTGCATTTGTATTCTAATTTTCCATTATTATTATTATTATCATTTTCTCATCATGCTTGTGTTAACAACATATTACAATTAATTTTTAAAATGTCTAACTAATTTTTAGATATGATTATGATTTGTGCCTAATTGCTTAACAAGTTCATCAACATATTATTTGTTCAACTTGTCTAATCTACAACATACAATTCACCTTTTTCTTTTAAGCTCTGGTTCTATTTTGCTTCCAATAAAAAAATGTCATTTGCATTCGTGCATCATTAGGAAAAACACTTTAAAACTAAATAGCAAGGTTGTTCCTATTCAATCTTGTGTATTTGTGTGTCTTTAATTATTTGGTCAAAAAAGGAACAAAAAAAATAAAAGAAGACAATATCATCATACTATATAATGCATGATAAAATGCATAAGTATAATACATATTACATACATGAACTAAGCTGGAGAAAAATGGCATGATTATATTATTCTATGATATGATATACTGTTTTTAATATTGTAGCTTGATCAAGATTAGGTATTTTCTCCAACTCATTCAGAATTTCTTGAATATCTTTTTCATCTGTCCTCTTTGTTATTGATTGCAAGAAGTGATTGAGTGATGCAATACGTTCCCCCATTGAAGCAAGTATTCCATCTTTCTCTCCAACTCTTCTTCCCTAGGATTGGCTATTAGTAGAAGTTGAAGATTGTCCCCTTTTCTTTTTTGCAGAAGTTGGTCCATCTAAGACAATGGTAGCACTAGCATCCTCCTCGTCTTCAATTACTTCTGTACTCATAGCTTCATCAGCATCAAGAGTAGTCTTTGCTCCGATTCTAGTAGTGGCTCTATCTTTGGCACTTAAGCCTACAATGTAATCCCAATTCGGAATAACCTTGTACCTAAATCATTTAGCCTCCTTATGTGACTGTAAAGCAATAGAAAGCATGTTAATAATGGTAAAATATAATGCTTACATTTGCTTAGAATAATGATAACAAATACAAAAATACTTACCTTAACATACTCATTCCATGCATTTTCATTATCCACCATAATCATGTGTTTGGTGCCATCTCAATCAAATCCACTTTGACTAAGAATATCACTAACAAGGCCATACCGTAACACCCTAAATTTTTATTCAGAAAATAATTGAGGCTTTAGTAATAAAAATATCAAAATTCTGATGTACATAGAAATTATGAGAACAATATAACGGACGTAAAAAAAAAAAGTGAATAGTGTTTTATGGGTCTTGTAGCCCCGCCGGGACAGTCAAAACCCTAGAATTGGGCCCGTAGATGTCCAAAATTGAGAAATTATAGGATTAGGGTTAGAAATAGGTAGGAATAAAAATTTTATACTTAGAATTAATTTTCAGGCAATGATTGATTACCCAGGTACACTGTTCTACCCATTCGGTGAAATTTTAGTGTGCGATTTCTAACATTGAAAGCTAGTTAATCTCTATAAAATAAGGAAGTTTATCCTTTTAAAAGTCAAATGAAGGGCTAAGATTTTCTCTTGGATCAAAGATCAAATCCTAGCCATTGATTGTAATTTCTTTTAATGAAAAAATTATGCTTTATGAACTAACTAATGAGAATTCACCTTATTAGATAAATATAACTCACCTAACCCCATAATTCTTATCATCATCCTCGGCCAGCAAAGAAGAAAACACAAAAACCTCCATTTTTATTTCCTTGAGAGCTCAAGCTTGCTTTCAAAGTCCATAAAAACTAGTCTAGAGTTATTGAAACTTCAAAGTTCCTTCACAAAACTTGTTCTACACATCAAACCCTACAAATCTAACCTTCTGAAATCTCAAATCCTCACCTTAATACCTCACTTCCCCACTGCCTAAGGAAGGTTTGGGACTGAAATTGGTATCTTGAAGTGAAGGGAGATCACTCAGAACATCCTTTGAAGTATAAAGCTCAAAAGCTTTCAAAGTAGGGTTTTAATTGAGTCTTTTCTTGCTAAATTTGTATTTCTCATTTATGACTTATTCTGCGCGAAATTTTTCATTATTTTGGTTAATGTTATATGGTTGTTGATGTATAAATTTTGGTGGTGTGTTTGGATGAGGTTAGAGTAATCATTTTATCAAGTGAAGTTTTAGATAGTATGCTGGATTTTCGGTTTTGCTGCAAACAGTAAAATCTCATGAATTTTTAGACATATTTGTGGTTATGATCATGGTCTGGAAAAATTATATGTTGGACTAATATCTTGGACTATCTACACGAATTTTTTTGAGCATTGGTTTCAAGAAATACTACTTTAAAAAAATCAAAGACCAAAATGATGTGCATGCTGCCTAGATTTTTGAAACTGAAGCTGTAAAATTGTATGATTTTATTATCATAGTAGCTGATTTTATTATCATTTGCTGAATTTAAAAATTGTGAGAACCTTGTTCTAGGTTGTGAAAAAGTGTTCTCAAACCACCAAACTTGTAAATTTAGTGACATGATTGTAGAATTCTGATTGTCATGAAATTTCTAGACATATGAGGGTGTCACCAGGAATTTTTGTAGCTCTTAAATTGGTCATTTGATATGGAAACTAATTATGCATTCTAGAGTGATAAATCTGCCTGGTTGCTGGAAATGATAAAGGTATATTAAATTAATGATAGACTGACATTGAATTAAAGTATATATCATATGAATGCATGCTAATCAGTGTTTTAAAACTCGGACTGGATCGACCGGTCCAACTGATGAACCGGTGAACCGGCCAAGTGACCGGTTTGAGCAGCATATCAGATTGGAGATGCATTAGAACCGGTGTGAACCAAGTTAGCTCGGCGATTTTTAGGAAAAAATTGGTGACTCGTGAACGGCCAGTCCCCCCGGTTCAACTAGAAAAAAAAACTTGCAGGTGAGTGGTGAGTCGCCGGCATGACCTTACGAGGAAGATCCACTACGGCGACATTGCATTGTGTGTGGCGAGATGGAGAGTAGCCACCGAGCATGACCATGTATGTGTGTATGTGTGTGTGTATGTGTGAGGAAATGTTCGAGGAAGAAGACTGAGGGTAGCTGCATGCGGCGCTGTGCAGGTGAAGTGCGTTTGAAAGAGAGTGTGTTATTAGGGTTTGCTTTTGTGTATGTTTTCTTCCCAGCTTTGTTGGTCTAATGTATTTAAGTGATGGGCTCATTCATTGTCACATATGTAAGCCAAAAAGATTGAAAAGCAAAAAACAAAAGTTAGCTGCATATATGAACTCGAGAGTTCAGATGAGTGTTTCCCTTTTATTTTAATTTTTTTTGGCTTTCTATGGGTTAGAAAGAGAATGTCAGGGCCTGGTCTTTATAATGGACCTTAACCGTCTCTTTAGTAGGGTTTTGAGAAAAAAAAATCAATTTAGTTATTTTATATATAAATATTTTATAATTTAAAATAATTTAATGTGTAATATATATATATATATATCCGGTATATCCGGTTTAACCGGTTGAACCAGTAATCCACCGGTTAAAGCAGTGACCCACTGACCCAGTACTTTGACCGAGTCAATGTCCGAGCTGAGTTTTAAAACTATGATGCTAATTATTCTAAAGTAATGTTGAGGGGATATGGATAAGATTCCGACATAATTATACGCCTATATGGGATATAAGTAGGCCTTTGAAAAGATAATCACATCATATGGATATTATGATGATAAAAGAGAATATGTGAAGTTTCACGGTGCATGTTTTAACATATGGGGAAAATAGAGCCAAGGCTTATGTTGGTTAGAGAGGGAAGGTGAAAATAAGAACTTTCCAGGAAATTTTATGAGTCGATAGACGTATTGGCTAGGAGATAGAACTGTGTGTGATTTGGAAATGGAAAACAATGAAGTTTGATGATCGCGAATAGGAATGAGCTCATGTCCTAGCAGTCTATGGTCCTTTGTGGAGTTATCCACTGCAAATGTTACCTGATGTGAAACTAAGCCTTTCCTAGGTTAATGAAAAGAAACAACTGTACTGAATTGAATTCCAAGGATTATAAGAGAAAAATAGATGATTACTACCATTTTGTCTTTATATTTACTTGAATTATGTACATTAACATTTATACATATGATTTGGCATGATGGTTTCTATATGAATGAATTACTTGTTTTATTCTATTCACATTTGAGGGAATACCCTACTGAGAATTTTATAGTATTCTCACCCTACGGCTATATTTATTTTGTGTTATTCAGATCCAATAGATGTCATCACTAGTGTTTTACCTTGACTCGCCACACTGGGTGTGGCACTATGATCCTGCTGTAGACTCTCTTTATGTTGTCGGTTACTCACAAGTTTGTGTTTATGTGTTTTTCGCTTGTTCCTTTAGTACTTTTGTATTTACCACTGACTTTGATCCTTCTTTTCTGTATGATGGTGTGCCTTTCCACATGGAACACCCAGTGATATTTGATATTCCGCACGCTCCTCTAGTGCCCCCTCCAGTGGATGTTCCTGCTTCATCCTCGTCTTCAGACTCAGACCCACATGAGGGTCCTGATACCCTTGGTGGAGGTGAGGCCATCATCTCGATGGCCAATGGTTTCATTCAGTAGGACGTGGGACTTTCAGGGACTCTTGATGTGTATATAGTTGTAGTTTAGTATTCAATATCCACCCGCCTGTAGATTGATTTTGTTAGATATTTTTGGGGTCCATTGCTGTGAATATGAGATTTTGTTGGGCCCTGATACTTGAGCATATTAGACTAGACATAGAAGATGTCTTCTTTTGTACTCAGTTCCTAAATAGTTCAATGGTTGACAGTTTATGTTCTAATGTACTGTTCATAGTGTTGTCTCGCTTATGATGTATATATATAAATCTATAAGTTGTTGCGATCCATGAGCTATTTTATTATTATCTTTTCATTTCTCCCGACTAATATAAAGTATAAAATAAGAATAACACTATTCTAATTAATGTATAAACACTCGAGTAATATATGGTAGTTAGGAGGGTGTTACACATACCATGTTCTCAAAAATTTAATTCGATTCTTAACATTTTCTCCAACAAGTTGAACCTTAAATCGAATAGATAATGTTGAAGCTGCAGTATTGTA
Source organism: Dalbergia cultrata (assembly GCA_031216105.1). Taxonomy (NCBI): domain Eukaryota; kingdom Viridiplantae; phylum Streptophyta; class Magnoliopsida; order Fabales; family Fabaceae; genus Dalbergia; species Dalbergia cultrata. The sequence goes on along the minus strand of CM062353.1, from coordinate 31,450,910 downwards.
TGCTACTATTTTCCAAGCTCCATCACTCTTATTTCCTAGATTTCTTTGATCTCTAAGTACATCGGTTAACACACGTTCCATCTCCAAGTTCCATGTAAAGTAACTTCTTGTATCATCTTTCTTGTCCTCATTATTGTTTTCTGATGCCCTTCTTTTTCCCTCTGTATTGCTCTTTCCTTTGGATGACTCCATAGAAGTTACTAAAATTGAAAAAAAAAAAAAACACATACACAACTTAATATAAACAGAAATAACCTATCATATGTGACCATACCTTCAATCACATACAATTAAATGAAAGACATAAATATAATGTCTATTACTTGCAAAAAATGAACAAAATATCGAAAGTTACCATAAAAACTACTCTAAACTAGGTTTCTCCTGACTTGATAATTAGTAAACATATTCATTGCCATAATGTCACTAAATCTTGTCCATTCCTCACTAACTTGAACATTTGTCACCTCATGATCTGTAGTTGTAACTCCTTTCTTCTATGTTGATTGGTTAACTCTTCATTGACAATAGATAACAGTTGCATGTCTTGAACTTCTAAAATTGGATCACTTTGTTGTTCTTCTCTGATAAAAGTGTGTAGTATACAACAAGCATTAATTATTCTTATATGCACTTTTATATCAAAAAAGGAAGGTGTTCTTAATATACTCCATCTTTTTTTCAATATCCCAAATGATCTTTCAATTGCATTCCTTGCACTTGAATGACGCCGATTAAATAACTCTTTGTGATTTTGTGGGGTGTTTCCAATCCATTCATTGAGATGATATCTAGTCCCTCAATAAGGCGCCAAAAAACCCAGCTCGTTGGTGTATCCCGCATCCATAAGAAAGTATTTACCTACAACAATTTGTATAAAGAGTCATAGGATTGTATTTATATATTGGATTAATTATCATAATTTTTTAGATATTACCATTTGGAATTTGGAGACCATTTTGGCAATGTAAAGCATCTCGCAATACTCTGGAATCTGCTGCTGATCCTTCCCAACCAGATAACACATAAATAAACCTTAAATCTGAACCACAAACTCCTAACACATTTGTTGAGATATCACCTTTTCTATTACGATGTTTAGGTCTATCTTCAGTGGCTACTGTTACAGGAATATGTGTCCCATCAAGTGCTCCAACACAATTCTAAAAACAAAAAACATAAATAAGAAGTTGTAGTTACTCCAATTGTCTTATAATTAATAAATTTTACCTAAATCAATCATAAGCTTACCTCAAACCATCTCCATTTATTTGCCTCTGGGTCATCTAGATTACAATGATGAAACTTCATATATTCTTTACTCACTTTCATCATAGCTCGTAAGACATTGTTGAATTGTTTACTTATAGTTTCTTTTGATTTGCAATAACTGAATTGCACTACTCTGTACTTTAAGTTGTGAGCAAGAATATGTAAAAACATTGCCACTACTTCAATTGTAAGAAGCTTAAAAAATGCCTTATTACTAAGTTGTAGTTGTTCAACACAATCCTTTTCTGACCCTGTATATAGTCGATTAAGGAAATTGAGCCTTTCCAATTCCTAATTACGGGTTGGTTCCTTAACGAAATGCTTCTCATAGTACCACATTGTTACACTTATAAGCATAACAATGACACTAACAATAATTTTTTTTTTTTTTTCTCTTGGAAATTTGCTTCCTCCTCTTCATCTCTTCTACGTTTTCTCGAAGCAATCAAGTTATCAATCGAAGTAGGATCCATTTCTCTAATATCCACAACATATAATTTAATACATACAAATTTCAGCAAAAACATAAATCGTACACAAGCATTGAACCATAAAAGATGACAACAAAAGTATCAAAATAGGAAGGAAGCTTGTTTATTGTCAGTGAGAGCTTACCTGTTATCGTGAAAGCTCTCAACCCTTCACAATGAAATTGTTGAACAGATTGATGCAGTGAAAAAGAGGAACTTTGGCATGGAGAGTGATAGATGAAAAAAAGGGTACCGTGATAGCAGGGATTTCCAAAACTTCCTCTATATACGTGAAAATTAAAATCCTCTATTTTGGACAAATAAAATCCCTGTTTAAAATCCATTATATTTTACAAATTCTTCAGACTGAGTATCCAAATAGAATATTTTATCATGATAAATTTTAAATCTTTCCAAAAGTTACATTCCCCTCTATAATTACTTCATCCAAATGCACACTAAAAATATTCACTTCAATTTTTCATTATTCATGAGGGCATAGTTAGGTGCTTTTTTAAATTAAAATGGGGCCAATATTGAAAAATAATATACATCTAGAGAATAATAATATATATATTTTTAGGTTTTACCTAACTTAAAAAGTAGTCAAAAGAAAGTGATAATATAGAAAAGAAAGAAATAAATTTCAAGTTGTTCCTGGCAAAAGTAGTGCTAAACAAATCGGTCTTTAAATAAAAAAAATTATACACTTAGTGGTTTCTCACAATTAAAAATTCAAGCAAGTGAATCCATTCATAGTATTTTGATGAACTTATTTATCCTATTTGTATTTTTACTAGCACAATCAATTAAACTATTTTATAAATTATTAAGGATCAATTTGTCCTCTAAATTATTCAAAAATGTTAAAGAAGTGATATCTTATCATATATTTCTAATTATGAGGGATTACAATTTTTTTTCTTAGGGAACCAATTTTTCCAATTGATTTTTTATCAGGACCAAATTGAAGGTTTATTCTTAAAGAAGATACACATCTCACAATCGAAAGTCAAGAAAGCATATGTACAACATATTGTGTATTACAATATTTAAGATCTAATTAAGTAAAAAGTTTACAGGAACTAATCTTGAAAATTTAAATTGGATTTTCTGATTTATTTAATTATAAATGAACAATGACAAAATCAAAACAATGGAAAAAATAATCAAAACTTACTTGAGTTAATATATCGAGGGGATTTGTAAGAAAATGTATTCATAAGGAGGATATATCACTATTCTTTTTTCATTTCTTTTGTTAAAGTATAAATTAAAAAAATTGACAGCGAGGCCAACTATATATATCTATATAAAGATTCAAAAATTAAAATTGGTTAGGGAAGGTGGGGGACATGGGCTGATGCCTTTACTTATTCGACAATTTTAACTTTTACCCTCAATGAAGACAATTATATTCACAATTACTCCCTTTTGCTATGATCATTAATCAAATTCAAGATCAATATTTGTTATTTATTGGATTGTTTTTACCTAAACCTATCTTCGCTATGGACAACTTTATTTGGCTATCTCAAAAGTGAAATCAATAAGTGGTTTGAAAATATTATTTACGTGGTAATGGGAAACCTTGCAACATAACTAAAAATATTGTTTACCCAAAAGTGTTTCAAAAGGTTTAAATTTGATGTATGAATTCATGTTTTATTTTTTTAATTTTATTTATTAAGACTAAATACCTACTTTGTTCCCTCAAAAATATATTAGAGGACAAATAAGTACCTTAGGATTTGAAAATTCCCCTATTGATCCTTCAAAATTCTAAAATGGAGACAAATTGGATCTCCATATAGGTATATATAGTGTTTTTTTTTTTAAAATTATACAGAGTTGTACATTAGGACCAATTTGAAGGATTAATAAAGGACTTTCAAATTTGTAGAGACTAACTATCCCCCGATATATTTCTTTTTTATCACTTCGTGCATTTTTACGGGTTAAATCACTAGTATATTACATACTCGCCTTGCACTCATTCATAAATTTGCTTCACTCATTCCATAAGAGCTTTTATTTATTAAATTGCGTTTTATATTTTAGATTGTATAATAATATGGTTAGCATATGTTTTTGCTCATGTTCTATATCACTCATTCTATGTTTGTATAACTCATTATTTTATGTTTAGTTGATGTGTGTGATATATATATATATATATGATAATTCTAGTGAGATAAGAGATTTATTATGATGGATGAACATCTTCAGTTATCAAATGGTGTCCCCTTCCTTATACCCCATCATTCATTGACACATAGCAAATATGTATTATATATCTAGTAACTTATAAATCTTTAAATCTATTTTGATTCTTATTTTTCCACATGTTAATAAATTATTGAGGGATAAGGAAGAAGACACCATTTGGAGACAGATCCTTATTATGAGAGTGAAAGGAATAAATCTGGACTGTATAACTATACATAGATGGTTATGATTGAGAGTTATTAATAGTAATTAATGATCATGTGATCATTTAAAAATGTCACATAATTTGATTTTTTAATCTTGAATATTAATATAAAATCCAATTATCCAAATTTACTCCTTTTAACTCTCACAATAAAGCACTACGCTCAGCTGACTAACATTTTGACTTGATGGATGCCACCTTTGGGGCTTATGCTAAACATGGAACCTATTCAAACTCTCATTATGCCCTACATTAGTTCCACAATGTACGACATATGGATAATATCCTATATGATATTGAAATATTTTGGTTTGTTTAGTTTTAGAGATTGTTTAACTTTTAATTTAGATATTAAAGTACTTTTTGTTATCTCTATAGAGAATAATTGCATTATTTATTTCATATTTTAATTAGTATATATTAAACTCTTCATGTAATATGAACCTGTATGCAGAAGGTCACGTGGACATGCTATCGGGGAACTTAATACCTCAGCAAAAACATGACAACCCACCCACATCTGTCGGCCCATGGACGAACCTAACCCAATATTTGCAACTTCAAGGATTATATAGTTACAAGAAATAATATTTTTTATCCTAACATTTTCAAATCTATATTAATTTGGTTCTAACAAAATTTTTGACATTAATTTGATACTATTAATTTTTTACATCAAATTTAGTCCTAAAATTTTTTATTTCGACATTAATTCAGTTTTAATATTTTTTTATTTTGACATCTATTTAAACATTTATTTAAAGTGAAGATCTAATAGAATGACTAAATTTATGTCACAATAAAAATGTTAACTCTTGATTGATGTCAAAAATTTTGTTAGGATCAAATTGATGTGAAATTAAAAATGTTAGAACAAAATATATTATTTGATTTTATGGACTAATATGTATGGGTGGACATTCATTTATACTATGTTTAAATCTTCTTATACTTATACCCTTCAATAACTCTTTACAGGTATAAAATTCCATCAATCCAATCGTTAAATTCAAAATTCTTATCAAATTTATCAAATTTAATATATTTTAAAAATGATTTCTCATCATGTCGCTTTATTTTGACAGATAATATGCTTTTGAAAATACAAATCAATGTCAATCATTAGAATGCATGTCTATTATTTTTTTATTTTTTTTAAATTTAAAAGCTTGATTGTCAATATAACATCATGTAATTTAATGGTCGGATTAATTAAATTCAATTTTTAGTAAGTTATTGAATAATAAATAGCACAAAACTTCCTGATATAAACATATCTACCTATCATAGACAAGCTAAGTTGGTTTAAACCACACAAAAAAAAAGGTATAATTTAACAAGTCTGATTCGTAAAAGTCAGGAAAACTCTCAATCTTCAACACTCACATGTAATTAAAATTCGTTATCAAATGTCCAAAAAAAAAAAAAAATTCGTTGTCTGCCTTCGAACTTGCTCAACCTTGATAGAGTTAGGCTCAATCAGACTCCGTACGTGCAATCGTACGGGACCAAGGATTAAACTCCTGTTGTCAGCTTTCTTTTCCCCGCAGATCTTACTTATTATACTTTGCACATGGCTTATATTGAGACAAACTGACTGTATGCTTTGCTTTGCAATTTCTGTTAATTTCAGTCAGATTAATTCGCTTACTGGTGCATTTGGATAATTTGATTAAACTTAGTAGTTTGTTGCACAATACATTTTTCATAGTGCAAACAACCCAGAATCTTTTGAAAACCTACGGTGGACATGTTACAAGAGACAAAGAAGTTGCTTCCTTGCTTATTATGGTCACATGTGCACAGATCATACGCCCGACTTGTAGATAGGTTGCTCTCTCCTCTGTGGAAAGGGTGGTTCAGGTTCCTTGCCTTTGATCCTTGTAGTCGAATGTGCAATGCTATTCTATAGCTACAAATTGTTTCTTTGTGATTTTTTATATAACGGTTAGAGCTTTGAACAGATTTACTTGCCTTTTATACAAGTTCATGTTTTTGCTTTTCAGCTATAGCACTTTTATGGCCTTGCAAGAGAGGAACGTTCTCTGTAGTTGGTGACCCCAGGCTAGGGACGTTTTCATCCACCTCCTCTGTTGCTTTACCCCACATTACAGTATAAAATCCAATCGATATTGTTGTTGCTCCAATTAGGCTGCAAAATAATGCAGAAACAATTTAGGCCAACGAACAATGTGATAAATTATATCCTGTGAATACCAGAGTTTCTACTTTGTTACAATATGTCAATATGCATGAGTTTAAGCACGAACTCCATAATATGCACCCTACTAGTTTTTTGGTGTTAAAGCATATATTATGTAAAACTTCACAAACTTGATGTGTTTTTTAGGATTATCACTTGATTTTATTAGATTATGATTGCATTTATTTGGATTCATTTTATTTATAATATTTTATCTGTTTTCTGTAAATTTCATGGTTACTTATATGTGTTAAAGGTTAATACTGACGATTTTGGATTGATTTAGACAAGTTTCAATCATAAGCTTGAAAAGAAAATTTATTCAAAGTCATATAGAACCAAATCTAAAAGATTTTTAATTGGGATTTGAATCCAAATTAAAAATTAAATGCATTGGAGATGTAACAGAATTTATAATATAAAATAAAACAGGAAATAAGACCGATAGACCTAATGTATCAATAAACTAGCAGAAAAAAGAGAAGAATCATCAGCGGCTAAGAGCCCTTATAGATATAAGTTATGTTTGGGAGAAGACAAGTTCTATGAAATATCCCATTGCTCAAAACAAATGAGGGCAATTATACACAATTTTCTATTTTGTTGTCTTATTTTCTAAGTTCATAATATCCCATATTTGCTAGGTATCATGTGTTAGACGAAACCTCAAAAACTGAAATCGCATATTGTAAAATCATAAAACTAAGGTGGCGGATAATTTGGTTCGTGTAAGTTTTGGATCATTTCATGGTCCAATTCAAAATTATTAAATTGGCCCTCATAAGTTTTCAATTTTCCATTTCAACCATTAAGTTGCCTTCTCCATGCCGCCCCCACATCCATAACATGTAGCCTATGTCTTACGTACATTTTTCGGTGATAATAAATATTAATTTGTGACTTCTTTTCTTCTTGAAAGTGAGTATTCAGAAGCACATACTGCACTTTTATTTATTTATTTTTCCCTTCACTTCAGGATCTTATTCCCAGTGACGGTGGCAACCCGCCATGATAATCTTAGCACATTATTGGCATGTTTCAAAATTTTTTACTAGTGGGTTGAAAATTGACTTTCTGGGATTAAATAACTAAAAGACTACTTTTATCATCATTGTTTGGCGATTGGCCCCAAATCCCCTTCTCCTCCCTAATTATCCTCTCATCAATTAATTTCAATCTATTTCACCTCAAAGTTTCCAACTAAAAAAAGTATAGATTTTAAAAGACGATATAACTTAAGTTTAGGTGCAGTGGATTTAATTATGATTGTAGATTAGGATTACAAATCATTGTAACAAAAATTTTGATAACGTATGGCTAATTGGGTTTCCTTTTTTAGCGACATTGATGCTGGCAATGGCACCAATACGTGCACCAATGCAAATGGTGATGCAATCGTAGGCGACAGGCGGTCGTGCAAGTTCCAGAAATAGTTGCACTAAGGTGGGTGAGGGGAAGGGAATGTGTCATGAGTGAAACCAAAAGGGAGATAGTTTAGTAATCTTAAAAATGCTTTTGTTATCTAATAAAATTATATATTTATTCCTTATCCATCTTAGCCATTTACTTAAATTTTGTTTTGATCTAATGGTTAGAAGTAGGGAACCATCCAACATCCAATACTCCAAGACATGGCGAGGACCAACTTATCCATCATCATAAAACTAAACCTAAGAATCTCAGACTCGGAAACAAACTAATATCGCAAAATCATATTCAACCATATTTATTGCAATATTTCACATTACAAGCAAAGCATGATATTTAAACAAACATCTAGGAAGCACAAATACACCAAGTTAGAACTGTGTCTGCATATTTGCCACGCATGGGACCCAAACAGTAAGTGGACGCTTGTACGACATGTATTGAATAGAGGTGCTAATGAAAAAAAAAATTCACCATAGACACTGGAAGGACATAGCTTGACACGACTCAAATGTATCATTGACATGGCTCGGATATGTCGCAGACACAACGAAACACATTTTTTGAAATTTTCATTTATTTTATTTTGGAAAATTTTTCTTAATTCTTTGATAAGCCAACTTAAGAGGCATCAAGCCCAATCACATTCAAGTTTAGTTTGACAAAAAAAAGAATTAGAAAAACACACACGCATATGATATTATGAATAGTGAATATTTTCTTAAATTTTAAAATATATATATACATATATATACGCGTCATTATGCGTTCGAGTCAATGTCCTATGTCTGTTTCAATGTCTATGTTTCATAGACAACCATGTGGACAAATGGCTTAAATCATTTGTTTTGGATGGTTTTTATATTGTTGCATTACATTATGAAATACAAAGTTTTGCAACATCGGAATTTCTAATGTTGTAAGTTATGAAGCTTGGGGACAAAACCCATACCCACAGTGATTAGAGGCATTTGGGCATGAACATTTGTGCATTTCTGATGTTCAGATTGATGTGATGTTTGCGCTGATGGAAAGCTAATTCAATTTCCTACAACTACTATTTCTATCCTGAAACCAAATTTCAATCATATTGAGCATTACAGATGAATTAAGTTGTAACACGTGTACCGTCACGCTCGCATTCATTGCCGTGAGTAGTGACATAGACCCATTTTTGGGTGCATGCTCATTGCATTGACCCTTTAGTGAGCCCACGACGTCAAAAAGTTGTAGACGACGCACATTTTTATGCTTTTAACCTTTTTCCCACTATAAATAGAAATGTTATAACACCTCAAACACTTTTGGATGAACCCTAGCCGCCACCAAGACTTCCCTCGCTTTGTACACAGATTTCCAAGCATTCCCATGTGGTTTTAAGCTATTCCAATCTATTTCCACCGATTAAATCCTTCTGTTCCTCCCATTCCTAACCCCATTCTTAAGTTTGGATTTGGATCCTCGAAAGTGAAAATCTCACTTTAGAGGATAAAGTGAAGGGTTTTTATCATTAGATCAATAAAGTAAAGAGGACCCCACTTCTAATTTTATTAATCCAATGATAAAATTCCTCACTTTATGTTCTAAAGTGAGACCTTCACTTTAGAGGATCCTTACTCCTTAAGTTCAATGGTTGTTGGGGCTCTCATGATTTAGTTTGGTATTCCCAAATACTTCAAAATCAATTCTAATAGTATTCTAATGATCATTTGACGGTTGGAAACATCATTCCAAGATCCCAAGACCACATAGGCAATGGTTAGGCACTACCGGCAACACATAGTGCGTGAGTAGTAGCTCATGGCTATATTTTAGCCATTAAAATTATTTTAAAAAATTATTATTATCACTGTTATTATGAAAACATATTTTGGAAAACTCATGGGACCATTATCTGTTACATGGCTGTCAGAGAGTGTCATCAGTTAAAATTATACCATACTTTAGAAATATATGATTTTATCTAGATGGTACAAATCTTTTCATCATAAAATAAGTTAACAGTTATCATGGTTTCATAACTAAAAGTATTATTTAATTATCAGATACGAATAGCAGGCAAGACTTCATAGGACAACTTATACAAATTTAAAAAACTATTATTATTATTATTATTATTATCTATTTAGCATAATATGACCCAGCTAGTTAGCATAAATTAGTTAAGAAGATAAAACAACTTATAACTACTAGATAGTAACCATATAAATAACAGTTAGAATAGTAAAAACAATTATAATGTTATGTAAATTTTAATTATAAATAAAGCCCAGTCTAATATTAGAACTTAGTCAAACAACTAGCATGGTGCTCAGTTAAAGTTAACTATTATTAATATTTAGCATGATAAAATTTAGTTAGTTGATGGAGGTTAGTTAATAGCTAAGTTAAACAAATAGAGTAATACATACTTATAATTTATTATATGAGTAATAGCCAGAATAGTAAGAATAATCTAAGTAATAGTTAAAATTTTAATTAACAATTATTCATCATAGAACTCAATCCAATACCATAATTTAACTAGATAGCTAGTGCAGTCCCCTAATTAGATAATTAATTAATCAGGTATTATTATCATGTAATAACATTATAGGACTCAGTAAATTAATAGAAATTAACTAATATCTGTTGTACCTTTTATTATTTAATTATAAACAAATTATCAAGGTATAAGGGGAGTTCAGTACAACAACATTAGTTTTAGTCTTATGGATATTATTTAATTATTATCAAAGGCATATTTTCAAAAAATTGGGTTGAGATATGAAAAAGTGGAGGATGAGAAAGGAAAGGCGACACAGCCAATAAGTGTGAAAGATAAAGTCTCTTGCACTTTATATTATAAAAGGGAACATCCATTTGGCAAGTACTTCATGAGAAAGAAGTCAATGAAACGAATTGGAAAACCTTCCTCCTACATGACTAACCCAAAAGGACCCAAAAAAATTTTGGGTACCTAAATTGAAAAATATGTTTGTTTCAGGCGTGCCTGAGAACACATGTGGAATGTGACAACAAGTGGTACATGAACAATGGCTGCTCCAGACACATGTTCGAATCCAAAAGATGGTTTAAAAATCTATGACCAAAAAACTCTGGATCAGTAAATTTGGTTGATGGAAGTAAGACCAAGGTCACAAGCATTGGAAACATTAGTAAGGATGATTCTCACCAAATTCCTGATGTATTTTTTGTTGATGGTCTGACTCACAACTTGTTAAGTATAAGCCAGTTTTGTGATCAAGGTTTTAATATTATTTTCAATATTCATGCATGTAAAATAGTAAGTTCGATCTCAGGACAAGTCATATTATTTTGCAAGAGGCATGATAACACTATGTGTTGTTGTGGGATGACCTTCGAGATCAAGACGTAAAATGTCTTACATCCTTTATGGATGAAAAGTGGTTATGGCATAAGAAGCTTGGGCATGCTCATATGAAACTTATTTCTTAGCTATCTCATAAAGGGCTAGTTAAAGGCCTACCAAAAATCAGATTTGACAAGGATTCAACTTGTGATTTCTTTGAAAAAGGTAAGCAAACCAAAGCTTCTTTCCATAACAAACATGTGGTATCAACCGCTAAACCACTGGAGCTCTTACATATGGATCTCTTTGGTCTAACCAAGATTGCTAGCCTTGCTGGGAAGAGATACTGTTTTATCACTATGGATGACTTCTCCAAATTTAAATTAGTTATTTTCATGGCTTCTAAGGATGAGGTAGTTGAAAAATTCAAAGTTTTTGCAAAACGTATTTGTATTGAAAATAATTCTCGAATTGTTTCCATCAAATCTGATCATGGAGGAGAATTTGAAAATCACATTTTTGAAGAGTTTTGTGAAAAACATGGCAACCTTCATGAGTTTTCTGCTTCTAGAACTCCCCAACAAAATGGAATTGCTGAAAGGATCAATGGTTGTTGGGGCTCTCATGGTTTAATTTTCTCTTCCCAAATATTTCTATATCAATTTTAATAGTATTCCAATGATTATTTGACAGTTGGAAATATCGTTCCAAGTTCCTAGGATCACGTAGGCAGTAGTTAGGCACTGCTGACAATGCATGACTATATTTTAGCCATTAAAAGTATTTGAAAAAATGATAATTATCTTTGTTACAATTAAAATCATATTTTGAAAAACTCATAGAATTATTATTTGTTGCATGGTTGTCTAAAAGTGTCATCATTTAAAGTTATAGTGTACTTTAGAAATATGTGATTTTATATGGATGATATGAATATTTTTATTAGAAAATACGTTGATAGTTACCATGATTTCATAACTAAAATTATTATTTAATTATCAGATATGAATAACAGATAAAATATCATAGGACAACTTATGCAAATTTCAGAAAACATTATTATTATTATTATTATTATTATTATTATTATTATTATTATCTATTTAGTATAATATTACCTAGCTAGTTACCATAATACACTCAAGAAGATGAAAAAAAAAAAAGTTTATAACTACTATGTATTTACCATATGATTAGCAATCAGAATAGTATGAACAATTATAATGTTATGTAAATTTTAATTATGAATAGAGCCTAGTCTAATATTAGAATTTAGTCAAACAACTAGCATAGTGCTCAATTAAAATTAAGTGTTATTAATATTTAGCATGATAAATTTTAGTCAATTGATGGAGGTTAGTTAATAGCTAAGTTAAACAAAAGTAATACACACTTATTATTTATTATATGAGTAACAGCTACAATAGTAAGAATGATCAAAGTAATAGTTAAAATTCCAATTAATAATTATTCATGACAGGACTCTATCTATTATTATCAAATAACATTATAGAACTTATTCAATCAATAGAAATTAACAAATAGCTAGTGCATATTTTACGATTAAGTTAAAAACTAATTATCAAGGTATAAGGAGAGTTTAGTACAATAAGATTAGTTTCAATCTTACGATATTGTTTAATGATTACCATTTTCTAAGATTAATTTATTTATATGATATGAGAGAACCAAACCTCTTAGCATTAGTAAAACAAATAAACAATGATTAAAGTTTCATAGTTAAATCCTTATTGTTATTGTTATTAATAGATTAGTAGACAATATAACATGAACACTTTCTATAACATAATATTCAATATTTAAATTGTTATCACATAAGTAGCAAATAATATACGAAGAATAAGATTTAGTGTTTTGAATTTATTATTTATGTAGTTGAATTATATATCTTTGAGATTAGTCAAAGTAGAATTGATGTATAAATATCGTTGGTTTATGCTATTAATTTATTTACTAAGCATTTTAAGACCCAGCCCTTTAGCAAATAATGATTAGACATGTATTGCAGTTGCAAGTAAGTCATTATTTTAATCATTAGCATAAGAAAAATAGAAAGAGCCTTAGAAATAAATTTCATTATTGTTTGATGACAAAATAGCCATTTTAATCGTTGTAAAATTTCAAGTAGGAAAAATTGCTTAATGTAAAAATAAACTCCCAAATTGATCCCTGTAAAATTAAAAAATCAGACAAATTAGTCACTATAATAAAAATTCCAAATTGGCCTGTGCAAAATTGAATAATCAGACAAATTGCTTCCTACAAAATTGATTAATCAGACAAGTTAGTCCTTCTGTTAAGTTGGGTTTAGGGGACTAACTTGTCTTAATATTCATTTTTATAGGGACTAATTTGAAATTTTTTTTACAGGAACCAATTGGTCTGAATTTCTAATTTTACAAGGATCAATTTAGAGATTTATTTTTTATAAGGACAAATTTTTCTCACTTGAAATTTTAGAGGGATTAAAATGGGGATTTTGTCTTGTTTGATTTTATTCTTTATTCAGTTAAGTTATGTACGATAAGATTTGTTAAACCAAAGTTATGATTTATGTTTAGAAAGTCATTAATCTTAATACACCAGGCTACCAAGGAGGTGGTGTACCAAGCGTACATGGAGGTAATCTTATAAGTCGTTAATCTTGGCATACCTAGCTGCCATAGAGGCAGTATGCGAAGTGACCATAGTGGCAAGCTTTTATTATTCGTATATACTAGAGCTTACGGTCCCTACGGGGACAACCCCATAAACATATGTTTATGATGTAAGTGAATGGTTATTGGATACAAATTCAATTTTAGACAAATTTCCTTAAGTAGATTTTTATTTAGTTAAGACAAGAATTAGATTTGTGTATATGTAAATATTATTATTATATAATTACATGCATCATGTCCAAATTATATGTATTAATGTCATGTAGTTCCTTGTTGTCCCATGTGAGCTGTGAGTGGCAATCTACTCACTGAGTTGAAATGAACTCACCTATCTTTTTCCTCCCTATAAGATACAAGTGTAAACTCAATTACAGTTTAGGATCCACCTTCTCAATAGTGGTGCTAGTTATTTCCTTGGTGAGGTTCACTTTGTAATGAAGCTTAAATAAGTTCATGATAGTTATAGAGTGATCTAACAATTGTGTAGGCAGGATTATGAACCACGTGTTATTTTATTTTAATTGACAGCTATTTTATTAATTCATGAATAGCTATGGCCGCCTAGATCAAGATTACTTAGTTTTGATACTCCGATTTTATGTGTTGGAAACTTTTTTGATTTTATGAAATTATATTTAACTTATTTATTAGAATTGTGAAGTTATATTGAATCAGGCTTTTGGAATAAAATTTTGTTTTGCTATATATACTAGCTCATCACATTACCAGAGGCTTTCATGAAGACCTCCTAATCTTCATGTTTTTAAATCGGGTTGTGACACATATGTTCCGTATAATTTAAAGAAAAAGGGAAATTGAGAATTGAATATACTTATAACTCATACCTTCCAAGGTGGAGAGTATCACCAAGAAACATGACTCCCATGGCAACAGCTATGGCAATTGAAAGGGGCTTGAACATTGCTACGTAGACAGGTCCCTTTATCCGTAGTACCCATGTGTGGACTGCATTGTTCAGGAATGACCCGAAAATTCCCTAAACATGCACCATCAAAAGATCAGTCAAGATTTAAGAATGATTAGCATATTCTATTGTTTAAAGTTCTGTACTAGCTTTTGTGTGCATCTTACAGAGCAAACGATGGAAGCCAATGCTGTATCAAGTCCTATTTTCCAAGCACTTGGATTTGTCTCTGTAAATATACCAACAATTGCAGCCATAATGCTTACGCATAAGTTGTAAAAGAAGACCACAGTTAGTTCTTCAGGGTACACTTTCATGATTTGCACCTGTGGAATGACCAACTCTGGAATTAGCAAAAAGTTTTGACAATTAGCTTCCTGAATCCTTGTATAATGACAACCAGAAAGTTTTTACCTGTACAATGTACCACAATGGAACCAGTATATACTCAGCTGTTAGTAGAAGGCCACCAATGGCCCAATTTCTATCCACCGATTTGATATTATTAATTGGTTGATGAAGTGAGAAGGAAGGTGCATGAGCAATGATGATTGGTGGTCCTTTGTAAAGAGTCACCACAAATGCTCCTGATATTGATACTATCGTGCCCAAGGCCTTGGCTTGACTACTTGCACTTTTTGCAGTCACTTTTTCCATCCTTCGAAGTTCAAACATTCAAGAGAAAAATAAAATAAGAATAAGAAATAGCATCACAGAGTGAATCATAAAGAGAACACTTAATAGGAGTAGTCTAAACTTAGCACAAAACATTAACCTGCCTGAACAAGGCCATATGTGGAGGATGGTGACAATCAATAAGTGTCAATATTCAGTTTTATATTCTTGAGCATTGAAATTTTCGGTAAGAAGCTTGAACTAAATGAATCGGGTTATAGGGTCGTCAGCTTTTCATTCAATTGATTTTACCAGTATTCAACTGTGAATTTGAAAGCCATGTGTTTCATTAACTCATTTAAATGGTCTATATGCAGAAGAGGAGCCATATGAACAGTAGTAGAACAGCTAGCAACTCTTTAAAGAAAACCAATTGCTCTAAACCGAAACGTAACTTAAAAAAGTTAATCACCTTGCTTGCACAGTTATTAACTGACTATATAGAGGTAACCGGTCCAGTTCGTTCAACTTTTAGTATATATGATTTATCTGTTTCCTAAATTTTTTTTTACAAAAATACTAGTCCTGATTGCATTGAAAAATTCAACATGTAATTGAAGAATGGATCAAAACGTAATTCATACTTTCAAAAATAAACTCAGTGCAAAAATTATTTGAAATAAATACGAAGTGTAAATTCAAATCAGAAAAAAGTGGGGTCTCACTAAATATTTGTATACTCTGTCTTGATTCTCTGTAAAAGGGTGAAAATTAAATTTTATAATGTTTTCCGTGATTCTTACGCTGGAAACTGCGACACATGCACATGGATAGGCTATGAAAGGGGGAGGAACCTGAAGATGATGGCAAGCAAGAAGGTAAAAGCTGGCACCAAGTTGCTGATCGCGGAGGCAAGAGTGGGCGAACTGAAGCTGATGCCTGTGTAGCCCATGATCTGAGATGAACATCTGCAGTTAAGACCAATCAAAATTAGTAACAAGACAAAAAAATTAAAGATCGCCTCACACAGAAAATTGAAATAAATAAATAAATAAAGACCCAGAACTCGTGGGGTTCCCTTGGGCCGAAATTTATTACAGTTGTTGGATTCTGTCAGTTTTTGAAAGACGACTGCACGTACCCTATAAGCCCAAGAAGACCAATTTTACATAGAATGGGGAAACAGAGAGGAGGAAGCACACTTGATCTGCAAGAGACAAAAGCAGAAAACCATGAATAGATGACTCAGATTCAGTTGTAGCTGGCTAATTATGTGTTCTTCTTTTTATCTTTGTTTTTGCAATTAACTGGTTCTCAACCTTCGAGAGATAAAGGGTGCGGGAAGAAGTACAATGGCAGCAACAGCATAAGCGTAAACAACGAAGACATGGTAGCTCATCCCTCTCAATGTAGCTGCTTTAAACAGAGTATTCAAGGCAACGTTGACGCATTCCATGGTCACCATGGCCCCAAATGGAAGCAAATCGCTGTAGCACCACCTTCTTGCCATCACTCTTCTCCTCTTCCTCCTACACTAGCATGCAATCTCTGGCAAGCGTAAAGTTTCAGTGAGGCTATGGAGACTGTTGCCGATGAGTACGTGACTACTAGGAGCAAACAGGGACTCAATCAGGAACGTTGGTGCCAAATGCTGACTACTCGACAAAATATTGGGGGGAGAGTTGAGTGTTGCTATGATATTGGATGGCTCTTTCCGTCGCATCACTATCTAGACAATGCAAAATTGTGATCATTCGGCATTTCTATTGGCGCTTTTGTAATTTTATTATATAATGGGTGACGTAGAACGCAAGTAGAAATATAAAATTGCGGGAAAATAAGTGTGATGTGGAACGAATCTTTCTTGCAATAATTTTGCTATGTTTTGTTGGTTTTCTCTTTAAACAGGATAGGATTTGGTTACACGACGCATGACGAAATCGTCGTACATTGTTTTTGTTGATATAGATGATCAACATTCAGCTCATGGAGTTAAATTTATGACAACTTGGTATATTAGTATCAAACTTATATTCATGGTCCGGTCCGGATCTTAAAATTGTGCTTAATAACACCCTTATTCAGCGTACTAGCTCAAGGATGGGTTAAATACCCAACTTTGCAAAGAATTGCAAAAGACTTTTTAGTCATCTCTATATCCACAATTGTTTCGGAGTCAACTTTCAGCACTAGTGATTGTTTTGTGAGTCCTCACCATAGTAGGTTAAATACAGAAAGAGTTGAGGTATTGATACGTACTCAGGATTGGTTACATACTACAATTCTAGATAATATGGTATATTATATTTTGTTCATCTTTTTTGTTTGCTAACATTTCTAATATTTTCTCTTAATTTATTATATTTGTTAGTTACTTCAAAAGGAAAGACAAATGATCAGTGTCTCACCATACTTGAGGACAAAGATGTGGATTATAAGGTGTAGAAGTGAAATCTTATACAAAATTCCTTGTAGTTTTAATTTTATAAGACTTGGAATTAATTTGTGTGTTCTTTTTGTAGGCAAGTAGCACTTAAGCAAGATGATTATGAAGACTAGAAGTGCAACATCATGGTTTGTTTATGTTGGACTTATTGGCTTGAATGTTGGACAACATGTTTTCTTGTGTTCTTTTTTCATTTCTAGTTTTTCTTGTAACACCCTAGAGTTATTTAAAAATTAATTTAAATTGTATTAATAAAAATTTCAATATTCTGATAAATGTAGAGATAATGAGGACAACACAATAGACAAGTAAAGAAAAAAATTCGGACTCAAGTATGAATAGTAACTTTTCGATGACGTAGGTGCAATAGTAATATTGGAATTGGGATCGAGAGATCCACGAGGCTAAGGGAAGATAGAATAAAGGTCAAGATAGAGTATTAGGCACCTGATTAATTTTGGACAATATTTTGATTTCCCGGGTACGGTGTTACACTCATTCAGTAAAATTTTGATGTGCGATTTTTAACACTAAAAGATAGCTTAACCTTTAAGATTAGATAATGTTTATCCTTTTATATCAAGATGGCCAAGATTTAATCTTGACTAACAAGACCAAATCTTAATCATCCACCTTATTTTCTTTTTAGAAAGAAATTTAAACTTTACACTAGATAGTAATTAATCATAAACCAAGATAAGAATAAGCGACCAATCTTATCACTCCACCCTCATCATTTTCGGCCGAGAGGGAAGAAAACATAACCCTCCATTTTTGCTTTCTCTCAAAAGCTTCAATCTTGATGCCAAACTCCAAAACCTTAGCCCAAAGTTACTTAAACCCAAAGATTCCTTTACTAAACTTACTTTACTCTTCATAACCTACAAAACAAATCGATTAGAATTTCAATCCATCACCCTTTCCAACCTTAAGATATCACACCCCACTACTGAGCAAGGGAGTTACAGTTTATTGAAAGAGATAGTAATGAAGAAAACCATTTTTGAAGGTCTTTTTTGAGTTAGAAGCTCTAAAGCTTCACAAGTAGAGTTTTTGTATCTTTTTTTTTTTTGTAATTTTGTTTCTAAAAGTGATTCAATGTTTGAAATTAATATTTTTGTTTTTAATGTATGGTTACACATAGATATTGATGTGTTTGCATGTGTTGAGTAGTTTGATGTTGTTAAAAATTCACTGGTAGTGTTTTATGATTTTTCTTAAGTAGTTGTATTATACTTTTCTAGGTGAAATGTTTATATGATGAAGCTAACATTGATTTTCTTGATTCCATTTGAAGACTTTTACAATTTTTGAAAAATAAAAAAATGAGGTTGTTAGGGTTACTGTTTGAACAGTCAATTTTGAAGCTAAGAATTTGTCTAATTTTGTTACTATATCAAAACATTAACTTTTCCTTTGAACTTTTTACTGAGTGTTGTAGACATCTTTGTTAGCTCCAAAATCCTTCAGAAAAATTTATGGTGTAATCTGTTTTAAGTGACAATAAAGTCAATTTAAGGAAAATATTTTGAAGAATGACTGATATCTACCATGAGTTTCTTGTCATAGCATACAGGTACTTCAAAATTGCATAATATGAATTTGAAACGAGAATAATTTTACTTTACATGTGTAAACATAATTTTACTTTAAAGGTGTCAAAGATTACTCGATTCAGTTTGAAGAGGTTGGTGAATAACTACTTGGTTGTGACAATAGGGGTTGTCTACTTGTCACAGGTTATAGCTAGGGAAGGTTATTGTAAAGACTATCTAGTTTTCTTTCTCGGGTTGAGAAAGGTTTTAGTGAATCTCAACGGAAGTTGAGTACTGGATGTAGGCAGGATTAGCCGAACCAGTATAAAAATATCTGTGTCATATCTTCTTCTCATTTATCTCTTTTATTTTCATTGATATGCTTAGTCATTCAATATTTGCTTAAAGTTCATTTCTAATTGTTCTATTACTAAAGTTATGCTCGCTATGGTCACTAACCACCGAATTTGTACAATTTTATTAATATAGCTAGATATCTTGTTTTACCCTGAAATTTTTACAAGTCCTTGGAGACACATTGAGGTGTTATGGAGAATTTTTGTAGCCCTATTTGATACAGTTTGGTATGTGAACAAATTGCATTATTGGGATGTGAAATCTGTCTCATGTGCTAAAAGTATGTAAATGATTTAAATTGATGATATAATGGCATTAGACTTAAGTCTAATGTGCATTAATGCAGGTTATGGACTTTAAAGATTAGTTTACGAGGCATGATTGGGATGTGAAATCTGTCTCATGTGCTAAAAGTATGTAAATGATTTAAATTGATGATATAATGGCATTAGACTTAAGTCTAATGTGCATTAATGCAGGTTATGGACTTTAAAGATTAGTTTACGAGGCATGATTGAAAATTACTTGTGAAAGAATGCATATATGTGATCAATGCATATGTTAGGAAAAAAGAAAGTATATAAGCATATATGTGACAAAAGTGAATGTATGAACTTTAATCGTGCATGTTCTGATATATGGATAAAAAAGAGACAAGATTTATGTTGAATGAAAGGGAAGGCAAAAAGAAGAACTTTCCTAGAGATATTATGAGTTGATTGATGTACCAATTAGGAATAGATATGTGTGAGATTCGGAAGAGGAAAAAAGAAAATCCGATGATCACGTATATGAATGAGCTTAGTCTTGATAAGCAGTCTATTGCCAATGTGTGGTATTGTCTTATTAATTTACTTTTCTTATCTAATTTGTTATCATATTTCTATTAATAGATTAATTAATAGAAATATGATAATAATGCATTAATAGATTCATTATCATATTTCTACTAATGCATTTTGTATTGTATTCAGATCCTGTAGATGTCATCAATGGTAATTTTCATTGATTCGTCACAATAGGAGTGACACTATGACCTAGTTCTAGACTCACTTTTTGTTATGGCTCATTCCCATATCAGAGCTTATGTGTCTTTCAGTCGTTTCTTTAGCCCGTCTATCTTTAGCGCCTCCTTTGATCCAAAGTTTCCTTATGAGGTATGCCCCTACATATGGCACACTCGCTTATGATTGTACCCCTGCCTACATCGCCAATACCCCTACTGGGAATTCCCACTCACAATCTCCTTCATCCGACTCTGATTTCTGTATCGGCTCTGACGGCCCAGGTCGAGGTGATGCCATCATTCCAATGGCAAATGGCTTCCATTAGAGATTTGGGAGACACTCAAGGACCCTGCTACCTGTATATAGATGTAGCCTAGTTTAAGATCTTGCGACTTATAAACAGTTGTGCTTGTTGTTGTTATGGCCCTTTATGTGTATCCATTCTTTTTGTTGGGTTTTAGGATAGAGCAGGTTATACTAGGACACTTGATGCATTTTGAATTTGGTTCCTAGGTAGTTTTACTAGCAAGGTTACTTAAGTTCTAGTATGCTGTATATGTTTATGACTAGTATATTACTAATTCAGACGGTCATCACGATGTGTATGTGTGTGTGAATGAACTATTGATGGTTCGGTTTAGTACTTTAGCATGATAACTTTTTTTTTTTTTTTCATGTTAACTCTACTATATTTTCATTTTCTCGACTAGTATAAGTTATATAAGGTGAGTGACACTCTTCTAGTTATTGTGTTAACACTCGACTAACGTGCTGTAGTTAAGAGAGTGTTGCATTTATATTTTTTTAAAACTGTTTTCTGGTAGGCTTTTTTATTGTTTTCATATGTTTATTAGAGGTGTCAAAATGGGCTCAGCCCGCCAGGTCAGTCCGCCAAACCCGCCAATTTTAGCGGGCTGGATTGAAGTTTTGAGCCCTCCAAAAAATTCGAACCCGCTTAACCCGCCCTGCTTAACCCGCGGGTTTTGGCGGTTAAGGAGCTGACACTGCCAAGTATCTTTTTTTTTTTTAAAAAAATATAATTTATTGGTAAAAAAATATGAAATGTATAACCCAGAAAAAATAAAAAGTAAGAAATATATATACTCATCAATATAGTAACATTATACAGTTAAAAATATTCACTCAAAGTTAAAACTTAAAAATAAAACAGTGTCATAACCCAAAAATAATACTATTAACAATAATATTTTTTAATCAAAGTTGCGGTATAATTATTACGAACTTTGAAAAATTGGATATAAATAAATGAAAAAATTTTTTTTAAAATTTTTTTTTAAAAAATTCAAGATAACACTCTAAAATGGGCTGGGCTGAATATTTCAACCCACATTTTTTTGATCGTCACCGCCCCACTTTATGCATGACCTAAACGGCGCCAAATTGCTTTGACACATCTAATGTTTATGGATGTTAGACTTGCACGTATTAGAATAAACTTGTAGTTTTGTCTTTATTCTTTAGCTTGAAGTTGATAATTAATGTTGTGTAAGACTAAATTTTTTAAAAGGAATGTCAAATTAAATATTTTAGTTTTTTTAACAAAAATTTGGACTATTTATTGATGAAGTTTCAGTTAACCGACATTTTTTCCTTAATATTGGACATCTCCACGGGGATTTGGGGATCTGTGGAGATTGGGAATGGTTGAGGTTTTCTTCCCATTGCTAGGATTGGTTGGAGTCGGGGTTGGGGTCCAGGAAGCCTGAGGAGATTCAAGACGGAAAATGGTAAAGTGCTCCCCGTCCACTGCCATCCCTACTTATTACAACGCCAGCCATCTGCAGCTTGCCAAGTAGATTAGAATATACGACCAAAAAAAAAAAAAATTGTGTATAAATATAAAAAGAGTAAGTGGACAATCACGCGCAGCACTGCACAGCAGCAATCAGCAATGGGAGGTGGAACCACGCGTGTTGATCCTCCTCTGCCACAGTTCAGGAACACACCGAATAAGTTGTCTTCACCGTCCTCTTCTTCTTCTTCGTCTTCCCCTAATCCCAATATCAAGCCTCCACTTTCAACTGCTGATAACTCCATGCTCTTATCGCCGCCAAACTGTAGCTTATCTTGTTGCAGTTGTCACAGTCGAGCTTGTAGAAATCTGAAGCCGGTGGATGGAAAAAACGAAGCGAAAACAGAAAATAGTGGTCTCTATGATCATGTGTTTGAGCAGCTTCCATCTCAACGGGAAGTTGAGGATGCGATATCGGCTCTTCAAAGGTAAGTTGTGATCTGAGTAGTGAATTGTTCACGCCTTGTACTAATTTGTTCTGGTTCTCGCATCTATAGGGCGGGTTTATGTTGTTATTGATTCGGATCTCTTGGAATTTCATATGCAAGAAAATTCTAGTTACTGTTTCGGTAGTGAATAGTTAACTTTAATTTTACTATTGTCATTTCGTCGTCCTGCTAAACCGTATGGTGAAAGTGGGAAATAAATTCCAATTCAAAGCTTATTTTGTCCAGCTTGGGGGTAAATTTGGCCTGCGCTTCTGCATGTTGTTTCAAACTAATATTTGATATTCAGTTGGCATCGTTTTAATTTATCCAGTATTACTTCTTTTGTCAATCAGTATTCTATCTTTAGTCCTAACTTTTTAAAATTTCTTATTGTTCACAATACAGCCTTTTCTCGTTTCTGTAAAAGTCGTTTCTGAATCACATAGCGGCTTGGCAAAAATTTTATGGCTTTACCAATTGTAGTATATCAGAGTGTTGTGCAAGCAATAACAATCTTGAGCACACTTTTTTACATTGTTCTGTCAGTTTCATACAAGCGGTACCATCCTCAAGCACCCATCAACAGATCTCAAGTTGTTATGATTCGAGGATATTTCTGTCTGAGGGATATAAAAGACTTTATGATGCTATCCAGTTGCTGCAAGCTGATCCCTCCATTAAGGTTCCCTTTAGCAGTATAACAACGTAGAATTTTTTACTTCTCTGTGTTTGGTTAAGAAGTAAAAATGAGCATAAGAATTCCCTAAATTAGTGTCATGTGTAATTTTATATATGAAGTTCATTCAGAAAAATTTTACCCCTTTTTTACTCACAACCAAACATAACTTGAGTGAAAATCCCAACTTCAGTGAAAATCAAAATTATGATAGCTGTGCAACAACTTTTCAAATGTAGTTGTGAAAAATTACACTGATTTTTTTATGACAAATTTGTTGTTTTCGATGACATCTTGCTTTCTTTCTCAGCATAAAGTATTGACTCTCTTTTCTTGATTGGAAGCAGGGAAACATGCTGTCTTACTTTCTTGGTGTTTGAACGTCATTTAACATGATATGGATCATATCATTAATTGACACTAATAGTGATTCTTATTATTAGAACTATTATCCCCATTTTGAACGTATCACTGGCATAGGTGGTTATTTATCCATTTATTATTTTATTTTCTGACTTCTGCTGTTGCTGTTCTTTTAAATTTTTCACCGTAGTTTGAATCTGTTTCTGGGATTATAAATTCCTTGTAGAGATTGGTGGTTTCACTATCATCTGATAAGGCTATTTGGGATGCTGTCTTGAGCAACGTGCAGCATCCAAAGCTCCTAGAGTCTCCTGATTCAGGTCCGTAATTCTGGTCATCTGCATGTGTATTTTGTACAATGAAAAAGTTCAAAGGTAATTCAATGAGTGGCAGTGGCTACCAACTGTTTTTGAGTATTATCAAGAGATTTAGATGCAGTATATTGATAGTGGTTTTCATAAAACATGATATCGCCAATGTTTGTTTCATGAAATGTTGAAACCTCTTCAACCTCTACCAACTGATTCATTCACATTATATATTTTTCATTCAGTTGAAAGTAGAAGGCCTCAGATTCCTGAACAAAATGAAGTTGGCATGTATATGTTGACCTGGATACTGGATATCATCAAAGGAAAGGTGTTGGAACTGATTGAAAGTTTCCAGTCACTTACGAATTATTTATTTCAATATCCTAGGATGGAAAATGACACAGTCGATGCAACAGTGCTGCACGAAAAACTCAGGTCGTCTCTGCTTCTCGCCATTGTAATCCTCTTGATTGTAATCATGGCTCGATCCAAAAGGTTTTAGGATATGGATATGCAAGAGTACCTCGTTCTTGTTCTTAATTTCAATAACCTGGACGATCTTATTTTCTTTTAATAAGAATAATTTGGACAGTCTCGGCTTTAGCCTTTTGTCTCACCCCATCACAGTTTTTCCTTGTACTAAAACTCTATAGTTGTTTGTGGATGCACAAATAAGATATCAGGTAAAACTACCAATTCGTCCAACCAATTAATCCCTTGGGATTTAAAAGTCTCCCAGTGGTCTATTACCTTTTGAAAGAGGAGACATTAGCACTTATGCTGATTTGTCATTCCAAACCTTAGCCGAAAGAAAAAAAAGTGTGGACAATTAAATTGATAGTGTGATTGCAAATGGAGAGTGGCGTGCAGGTGATCATGGAGTTGGCCCATATCCCACAAGGACATGGGGTTCAACTCCCATTGACAGCTGTGAGACTTTCATTTGTGCGCAATCATGTAAGAACCTCGGTAATGACTGAGTGTCAAACTCACCTAAATTTTCTCCATTATGAAAAAAAAAGAGGAAAAATTGATAATGTGAGTGTTAAATTCTATGGTATAGCACTCAACAACCTTATTTTGACTTGAGATATGTGCAATGGAAAATCAATAATAGAATGAATGATTTTAAAGTTTGAGGATGTTTAAGTATGTTGTTCTTTTTTTGGCCAGATAAGCATGATTGATAAAGAAGATCAAAATATGGTCATTTTGATATGAGAAATCATTTATAAGTTATTGTGGAGCTTAACAAAGGTCAAATCTTTAATTTAATGATCAACTTATTATTTTCTGTTATGTGTTAAAATGACAAGTTCGTATAAGGACAAACATGTCATCTATTGTAAAAAATGAAGGATCGCAAATAAGGTCTTAAATATATAAAAAAGATTAACTTTTGTATGATCAATTATATATAAAAAATGATAATTATGCTTCTAGTCGAAGAAGGCCACAAGTAAAAACACATGATGCTTTGCTATCATGCTAGAAAAAATACGGCTTTCAGCCTTACCTACTATTGCATTTGAACCAATAACTCTCATCGTATGAAAGCGACACTCGACCTAGCGAGTCAAGTAGATCAAGTTGGTCAAGTAATTGAATGTTTTAAAACTTGCAATTTTCCCAAACAAGCTCTTAACTGTTAGAAAAGAAAGAGCAAAATCCCCAAGTTCTTTGACTAATATTTTAGGAGACAAGTCAGTCAACTAGGATTTGAAAGTCTCCATGTGATTTCTCATGTTTTAGAAAATGAGGCATGTTAATCCCTCTATTAACTTATCATTTTAATACTTGATGAACAAGCATGTGTAGCTAGTTAAACTTTTTACTAGATATGTTAAAGTCAATGATAGCATTAAATGAGGTCATTTTGGCCTCAGATGTGTGAAAGTGAAGAAGATATTAGAGAATTAATGAGGTTAGGGTTGGAGGATATATAAGCATAGTTAGTGAAAGGGAAGAAAAAAGCATAGATGTTTCAATAAAACAAGAGTTTTCCATTGGTATGTTTCAGAAACTTATTTGAAGGTTTCTATTTCAAAAAGTTAATGGTATTTTAAAAGCAATAAAATAAATTACAAAGAAAATTCAAGGCAAAGAAAAGAAGTTTACCTATACTATTAAAACAACTTTACATTGTTTATGAGAACAAACGTTAGAAGTATAGTACTGTATTTAAAACTATTGCTGATACAGTATGACTATTCAAAGTTGAAAAGTGCAAATAATGTCATAATGCCACAAGAACAAGTTGAGAATTCTTCAGTGGGATAATGAAAACCTTAAAAGATTTGAAAATTATTGTTGATAATTGATTCTCACATACTTATTTAAAGAAGTCACTATAGAGTTTTAGGAGTCATTGAACTCTAATTTGTTTCAATAAAGGCAAAGTACTACTTTTTTTTGGTTCATAGAGCTCGATTCAAAGATATTTAAATAAACAAGGGTTAACATTTAAGCTATGAATGCATTCAATGTTGTTTGTTTGTACTTTTTAAGAGAAGCAAGAGCATAAAATAATCAATATTCTAGTTTTTTTTGTAAACTTTTTATTTTGTTAAATATAGAAAGACTATTTTAATCTTACTTTATAATCTTATTTTCAATCTATAGTTTCCCCTCTCTCTCTCTCTCTCTCTCTCTCTCTCTCTCTCTCTCTCTCTCTTAGTTTTTGTGAACTACTACATCTCTCTATATTTTTTTCATTTCTCTAGAGTTCAAACTTTTTAGCACTAACTCATTTATTTTGCAGGTCGTTTAAAAAAAAATAAATTTGAGCCATAAGGAATAATAGTCCAATCATTAGTTCTAAGAAGTTTAGAGAATTTTTGAATAATTCATATATGTCAACGAGTTAGGAATAAAGTTTAAAATTTCTGGGATTCTCATTAAATCTGTGAAGTGTGAACAAATAAAAAAATATATGGAAGAATAAACTTGGTGAAGAAGTCCCATTTATCATCAATCTATGTTTGGAGTATTAACGAAACTGGGTATTGATGGAATGTAGTTTTACCAACATCAACACCACTAACCACTCCCTCTCTCCCTCCAATCCTTCTTTGGCCAATAGCTCTTTCTCGACAACAAAAGGCAGTGTCACAGAGACTCCCCCAAACTACTACCAATTCCACGTCTTCCCTTTCGCATCAAACCCTAATCGTGGGCAACAACACTAACCACAACCAAGGTACTTCCTTCAAAGATTTGATCCATCCTTAACTTTGTGGGTAACCCCTAACCTCAAATGCCACAAAGCCACCTTCATCAATCTTTATTTTTTACCTTCACCATCGATTGGTGACATTAGTGATTGTAATTGGATCACTTCCCCTTAAAATCTTTATTTTTGCCCTTTCCATGAAGGATTTGGCTTTTATAAAGTAAGAAAGTTGATAAAATACAAAAGTGAGAGGTTAATCATCACTAGAATAACTTTCATCATATGTGCATCATGTGTGGATCCCACTAAATGATTTAAGGGTATTCACCTCTTACTTTATACTTTACTAATCTCTGCACTTTATAGGAGCCAAATCCTTCCATGAAAATGTTGGTTACATTTTAATTGACTTTGAAATAATGAAATTGGTTACTTCATGGACCATGGAACACCAACTCAATTCTTTCATACGTTAGACTTTCTCTGTCCTTTCCTACCATTAGATGTAGTCAACACTGGTAGAAACAATTGTAAAAAACTGGAACATTGAATGTTCTGATTTTCATCGGAACATTGTAAATGTGACATAATATATATGCTAATTATGTTTCCATAAATATTATTGATATTTTTAAAAGAATAACAGAACATATCCTTACCTCCTTTAAATATTAAAAACTATATAAATTTAGGATATTCTTACACATATGATAATAATAACAATAATAATTGTTATGGGCGGGAGTTCGGGCCAATTAAATGGATCACCACAAGCCCAACCGCTAATGGCCAATCTAGTCTGCCTTGGACCTTCGGAGTATGATTTGAAGACTTTACCTTGCTTGGTCTGGATGACACTGCAATGTAAACTCGGTTATTGAGGTGACGATCACCATCACCACTCTCGCCCATGAATGGAGAACATGGGAACGAGGGCCATTGAGAATGATTTGCTCCATTTTCCCCCTAAACCACTTCCAGGGTCATCCCCTATAATTACCTCAATAGACTCCAAGTACAATTTTTACATTCACTTACATGCTCTCACCCCACTTTGAGCCTTTACTAACTTAGTGGTGGAGTTCTTGTAACCCCCTACTAACTACTATATGTTACTCAAGTATTAACACAATAATTAGAAGTGTGTCATTGACATTTTCTTACTTGTACTAGTCGTAAAGCATGAAAATATAGTAAAATAAACCTAACATCGACAGTTTAAAGTACTAACACGGCTATCAATAGCCCATCAATATATGTGTGCCAAGTGGAATGTTAGTAGCTATAACCTAACAAGTCAACAGATGTGAACAATAATCTCAAATATCTCCTAAATGTCTCTAAAGCAAAATTGTTTGCCCATCCAGATGATAACATCACCTTCATACTAAAAATACTGGAGTTGGACAATGATGATTGAGCTCATACACCCTCCGTAGAGCACTAAAGGTGCAAGTGGGGTTACAACAAAAACTAGGTGTACTAGGAGCCAAGGTACACCACCCCATGGAAATTCAAGATCGTAAAGAGGCATTGGAAGTAGACTGGGCAAACAAGCAGTTGTATCATAATGCTGCTCCTACTATAGCAAGTAAATGAAAATCCATCGATGTGGCATCTGCAAGATTTGAAGATAACACAAGGTACATGCAACATAGGGATGAAAATATTATAAAATTCTCAATAGGGTACTCCCTCATGCATAAACATATCATCAGAATCATTTTATGCAAGCATTATCATTTAGAGCATATATCGTCAAATTAACACTTAAACATACTGGTCTCAATATAAACAACAAAGTCATCCACTTAATAAATAACATAAAAAATAACTTTGGACAATTGCTACTTTAACTGTCTTGACCCTTGATCTATGGTAGCTTATTCCACTCATGGGTTTTAAACTGATTTTCAGGACTGAACTCATTTCTATACATAATTATTAGATTTAGTTTCTCTAACTCTCACATAGATCAATTCCTAGCTAGGTTTACTTTCTCCAATTATCACCAACATTTTGTCTAGAATTTCAATCTTAAAGAAAATTCTAGTTAATTAACTAAACATAATAAATACAGGGTGAAAATTTTTTTAGAGATACTTCAACATGTCTATGTCAATCTATAAAAAAAATTTGAATAAAAAAGACATTTCTTGCTATGTTAAAAAAAAATAGTTAAACAAAATCAGTGGACAGAATATACTCGAGTAAGGATTTAGTCAGAATTTGTAATTTTATTACTGTAGTAGATGAACTTAATAAATTCTGTGAAAATTCAGGGTTGGACCTGAAGGTGTCTACAACAACTAATAAAAATTTCAGTGTAAAATTAGATCATTTGTCATAGTAACAAAATTAGAAAAATATAGAACTTCAAAACTGGCTCTTCAAACAGCAACTACAACAGCCTTGATTTTTTATTTTTCAAAAATTGTAAATATCTCAAATGGACTCAAAAAAAACTTGGAGTTACCTTAGCATGTTAGCTTCACTATAAAAAAAAATCTAGATAAAAAGGACATCTCCAATTATGTTTTAAAACTCACAAAAGTTTACTGCCAAACTCAAAATATGAGTTTTTAGCATTTCAAAGCATGATGTAAGTTGCTCAAAGATGCATCCTAGCAACATGTACTAACCAAGTCATGTATGTTCATCAATATTTGAACTCTATCCTATGATAACAAAACCAAATCCTAACCTAATTCCTTGAAAAATCTTTAAAAAACAAAACTAGATCGAAGAAGGTTTTAAAAAAAAACCCTACTTTTATTTGGCAACCTTTCCCATTTGTGATGATTTCTTCAAGCATTCTTCCACCAAAACCAATCAAGGCCAGTAAAAAATCCTTCCTTCAACACTTGAGGCAGTAGTTTCTTCCTGGTGGTGAGATTGGATGATGATTTTCTAGGTAAGAATTGGAGGTATAAATGAGTATATTAAGCTTTGTAGTGAAAGAGTTGATCTTGGAAGTAATAGAATGGAGTTTCTGAATTGATTCATGAGGTTATGTGAAGATGAAACATGGAGTGGTTGCAAAGAAAGAAGAAAGCTGAAAATTGAGAGACAAAAATGTGAAAAAATTTATGAGTGGTGAGGTTAATATAATAGGTGTGTGAAATTATATCACTCAAATATAATTTTGTAATGAAAATTAAAATAGAATTTTTGTGTGGTTATGTTTCAATCTTGAAAAAGTAGGGATAGGTTCCATATTTAGTGTATCCTAGAATTTATCACAATAAATATGCTTTGACATAATCAAATCTCATTAAAGTCTTATCATAACAATTATTAGATTAATCATGATGTTCTTGTTATTTAAATTTTCCAATTGCATAATATCATGAATCAAAATAAATTTTTATTATAATCAAGGCTCCAAGCATTTTTAATTTTTCATTATCTATTTTATTTTCCCATTTTAACAACACTTTTTCTTATTTAATTAATAAACTAATCATTGATTAATTTGCTAATTAATTATTCCAATTAATCATAAAATGTGCAAATTAGTGTAAGACAAATTGGGATGTCACATAAGCTCTTCCTCAAAACTTGGTGCAAACACTAGTTCATGTGAATATATAGACAAATAATATAATGGCTAAAATGTACATTGTTCAAGTTGTACCTTTTATTAAATTCAAGAATCAAAGTCAACATCACCCATAATTCAAGGGATAAAGTGCATTTTTTTAACATTATTTTAAATAACCAAACTAAAGTAGTCAGAAATAAAGTGATTGCACAAGACATCTTGATAAGTAAACATGTTAATTTGATCTCATTGATCTATGTGGTGGATTAAAATGATTTTCTGTTTATACATGTAGAGATAAAAATAGATCTATTACCTATGAGTGAGGCAACCTGGGCTGTTGAGATGGCACAAGACGGCGAACTTTTGATCCTGGCGGCGGGCTCCGACGCCCAAGTTAGAAGGGGAAGGTGACTGTAGCAAGCAATAAGAAAAACATATACCTTGTACCGCATCCCCGGCGCACATTTATATCTACTCCTTTTCCTAGTATGTTGTTTTTATGGCGGAGGTAGACAGTACGACTTTGCTTTTCTGTACAGTACGGGAGGGATGCCAATCGCCACAGGGCATCTTCTAGAAGAAGTCCATTCCGTTATCCTCGTCATCTGATATTGGTACGAGCTCAAAGATTTCTAGGTTG
Organism: Dalbergia cultrata; assembly: GCA_031216105.1. Lineage (NCBI taxonomy): Eukaryota > Viridiplantae > Streptophyta > Magnoliopsida > Fabales > Fabaceae > Dalbergia > Dalbergia cultrata. The sequence goes on along the minus strand of CM062353.1, from coordinate 31,419,274 downwards.
TCTTGCGGGGAATGTCCATCCCTTGGTATTCTCAATCTGGGGTCCTTCCTGTCGCACTGGTGGGTTTGTAGGGGTTTATTTGCGTCATGACTCCGAGATCGAGTCTTGGCGATCTGCTGTCCGGATCCCGTGTCCATAACAAGATCAAATAAAATATTTGTTGGTATTTAAGTTTAGATGAAGTAGAAACATCATAAGAGGTTTGACCTATAAATAAGATTTTGATCTTGGTTTTTGTGTGCTAGCTCATTTGATAGACACCATTGTTGATATCTATCTAGGAATAGATGATGTTAATAGTGTGGTTGTTTGAAAATTTCATCATGCCTGTTATAGCCCTTTTGCTTTTGGAATTGATCTAATGAATTAGGGAATTTCAAGAAGTTAGAAGAGGATTAACAAGCTAAAGAATTAGATATTAATCCATTTATAAATTTAACCATTAAGGGTGGAATTAGAACTTGGTTAACTAAGAAACTAAGAATTCATCATAAGAGTCAGGTGAAATATGACTCCTAATTGCTCTTAAATCTTATTTCTTGTTTGTGTTAGCTTTCCCCTTTATTAGAGAAAAAAATACAAAAAGTTTTAACAGTTGGCTGTTTTTCTTAGTTATAGTGTAGTGCTTTCTTTGATCCAATAATCTAAATAGGAATTGAGTTGTTAATTGTTGTTTGGTATAATCAATCGACGTATTATATTACTGAATAATTCAATATACTTGTCGAGGAGATGTGAGAAGGTTGGCTAGTAAGGGAATGACATGGAAAAAGGAGGCTAATTTCTAAAAATATGTTTAAGAGTAATAACTAGTAATAGAAGGGAAAAGCAAAGTAGGCTGTTGGAAATTGGAATCCCTTCCTTCCCATTTATATAGTGCATTTTGTTGTTCGTCCGATTTGGGGGGTCTCGGTGGAACAACAAGTATAAAATCCATCCATAATTGATTCAATTACTATCATATTCCTAAAAGTAATAAATCTATCATATATAATATCAAGTCATAGGATAAAACTGGAAAATTATATTTATATATTTTGCATTCCATTCACTGATATTATAACTCTCGAACAAGAGTAGAAAGAGTCTCCTCAATTCCTTCACTAAACTCCCAAACAATAGAGTAGGCTACTTTTATCCACTCCACTCTCTATTTCTCTCTTGTATTCCATTACGAGTCATTCTCTTCCATCATTTATAGAACTCTTAAAAATAGCTTTCGGTCCCATGCATCCTTAATCAAATATCTTCACCCTTGCCTAAACTTTGCAACAGAGGGACCTTACTGCTTGATTGGGATCCCGAGTTATTTAAGTGGTTCTCATTCTCATGCAATTCCTCGTCGTTTGCTTTACCCCATATAACACAATAAAACCCAACAGACAGTATCACTGCTCCTACAACACTGAAATAAAAGTTAAGAAAGCAGAACAAAGTAGTTATGGAAAGGCAAAGTCACGTTAGTAGTGGCTTTCTACACATACGGAAGGAATTACAATTAAGAGAGATGAAGAAAGAAAGAATTTTAGTCTGTACCTTCCTAGATACAAAGCTTCACCGAGGAATATGACACTCATAGCAGCAGCAATGGCGATTGACAAGGGCTTAAAAATGGATACATATACAGGACCTTTCACATGGACCCCCCAAGTGTGAACAACAGTGCTGAAGAATGTGCTAAAGAATGCCTGCAAGAAGTGTATTACAGTCTTCATAGTTAGTGATGTATTTTATTGACATGGTTGTTACAGAATTCTGATGTTTCCTACCGAGTATATAACAGCCACCAGTGTTACATCAGCTTGTAGTCTCCAAAAACTGAAGTTTCGTTCTGCTAGAAAACATACCGGGGCAGCTACGATGGTCCCGAACAAGTTGAATAAGAAAACCACAATCAGCTCTGCTGGATACAATTTGATGACATGGGTCTGTACAATGCTACAGAATTCAGCTTATTGAATTACCATGATCAAGGTAGTTGCCATAGTTGTTTAGTGAATTACCAGCACAATATATAAGATTGACATTAGAAGATACGCAACAGTTAGGAGGAAGCCGCCTAGAATCCAATTCCTTTGTGAAGAGCCAAGCCGAGTATTCAGTGAGGGGGGTAGTGATGGAGATGCATAATTAAAAATGATCGGTCCTTTGTAGAGAACAACTATGAGAGCACCTGCTATTGATGCTATTGAACCCAAGATTTTGGCTTGAGTGCTTGAACTTCTTAAAGCTATTGTTTCCATCCTTCATACAAGGATGCAAAAAGACATCAAATTAACATGAAGATTTCCCCAAAGGATTGAAGCTAGATTGCAAATGGCAATTTTGATTCCAAAATGCAACAAATATTAGCTTATGTGACATTTAACCAATATTTTAACAGTTATAATCAGAAATCCTATTTATGTGACAATTAACTAATTATCCTCTTGATATCCGGGTGCACTTGCAGTGCTCAGTTCAAGCTTATAATTCGTTCTCATCATGAATGTAAGCACAAGAAACAAGGATGAATGTTATGTCTGTTTGGCATAAGTTATCTACAGATGATTGATTGCTTAAACTCATCAAAACACTCTTATCAGGAAATATGGTGCTAATGGAATACTACGAACCACTATTCTTGATCTAAATTTTGTTGTCCATGCTAGGTTCCCCTGCAAAATTCAAGAGCCGTTCACACTTGACCAAGTAAACTCATCATCATTCTTAGTTCGCTTAGGAATGTAATGCTGGAGAGGCCCCGAAAATTCAAAATAACATATGGGTGTCTATAAAGAATCTCTTATATATGACTAGAATACCAGAATGTTATACTTTCTAAATGCTATTCATTGCAGAACTACCCTATCTTGTTCGAGAATTTCTTATGTTAATGGGATGATTTAAGAGAAGAAACTAACTTGAAAAGGACAGCAAATATGAAGATAAAAGCAGGAAGGAGGTTGCTCGCAGCAGAAGCAAGACTTGGCGAACTGTACTCAATTCCTTTATATCCACATAGCTGAGCTGAAAACCTGCCAATCAAAAGGTTTTACATTGAACAGGTATCTTTGAGGCCTGCGATTCTTACCAACCACTTGGTTCTTCACATAGAAGTTAAAGAATTTAGAGGGCTTACGCAAGCAGTCCTAGGGAGAAAATTTTGCAGACAAGAGAAAAATTGAGCGAGGAAAGCCCAATTGACCTGCACATACATACATATTTGAAATAATAAATACGGCACAATTTTTTGTCCATACAAAGAAATTGATTTAGAATCATATGATTAAATATGTGTATATGTGGAGGACAGAACCTGCGGATGATGAAGGGCAAAGGGATAAGCAGAACAAGATTGGAGAGAGCAAAGGAATAGAAAATGAACGCATAGTAACTCAAACCCTTCGCAGTGGCTTCCTTGAATAGAACGTTCACGCCTACCTCAGTAAACTGCACAGTCACCAATGCAATAAATGGAGCCACTTCCTTATCACAAAACCTCCAAGGCCGGGTCATCCTTTTACTGTCTCAAATGTCTCTGTTTCGCTCTATGTGATCTACAAATGACTGGTAAGTCTGCTCCTTTCGTTCTTAAGTACATTAACTGGCTACTCCTTGTTTGTTTCTATCGAATCTCGGCCCCTGACCTTGTTTGTCACGAGGCATTTGAAGTTTTAATAAAATGTAACTGAATTGAATTATATTAATAATTGAAGTCAATATAAGTTAAATTAAATTTTTATGTTTAAATGAGTAACAAATTAAAAATTTTAATTTAATTTCTTGATTTAGAATGAGTGTAAAAATAAATTAATTTAATTAGTTTTATTATTTTATCTTTAATTAATAGTCTATGAATAAAATATTTTATTTAAGTAAAGTTATTTTAATATTTTCATTTATTGGATTCAATTCTTACACCAAATTTTATATATTTAGATTTAATTTTAATTTTTTAGTTTTATTGAATTTCAATTCCCATGACATTTCAATTATTTTACTTAAGTTACTTCTAATATAAAATTCAATTCAATTTCTTGATAGAATTAAATTTCAAGGATTTCTAAAGGCTCTTTTAGATATATAAATACTTCCAAATATTATTACATGAAATCTGATCAAGGATAATTTGGTCCTCTGCAGGGTATTTGACATTCCTATGACGTATGCATTTGGATTTAACAGTTAAAATTTTAATGGTAGAGATCATTTCATGAACTAATAAAAAATGAAATTAACATTAATTTCAAATTACTTATTAGTCCCTCAATCACTTTTGATCTGTGTTACAAATTTCTTCTGCTCTTCTCCCCACGCCACCCACCTTCGCCGGTCCCTCAAACCGTGCCACCAAGAAGTGCATACGGGAGCACAGCCAAGTCTCAATCGAAGGAGCCACTATAACACACATCGACATATATATACTTCGTTCAAAAGAAAACTGCATCAAACAAAAACCAGTGGGAATGAAATCTGAAACTAAACCAATAGCAAGTGATGAATGTGAGAATTCAATAACAAGTGAAAACTGAAACCCATGACAGTACCCACTTCACAAGTATGTGAACAACATTATGAGCAAAAAATAAAAAATAAAAAAATGGAATGAAATAAAAGGCAATTGGGAAAGGATGGGTGGAGTCCAACATCTTCTGAATTGATTCCTCTTAAGCGAGTAGGTTGGTAAAGTAAAAGATGAGAGATTACTCAACTTGGATTATCTAGTGGAATCCATGCATAATACATGCATGATAGGAAGTTATTGATGTCAAGAGTAATTAACCTCACTTGTGCACTTTATTAACTTTATCGCCAAATCCCGCATTTTACTATAATAGAAGAAAAAATCTTAAAATATCTGAAAATTAATTCATTAATTTCCATAAAGATATATTATTTTGATGGAAATTTTCTATTCCTAAATGATGTCCGTCTCTTGTTCCTTCAATTATTTATTGATACGTGGTAAATAAATATTATATATTTGGTAACCTATAAATTTTCAAATCTATTTTGATTTTTATTTTGTCAAGTGTCAATAAATGATTTGAGGGACAATAAATGGTATACTATTTAGGGACAGAAGATTTTCATCCTAAGCACTCATCTATCTAATTTAAATCAAACATTCGATAATTTGACACAAATAAAATAATTATAACATCAATAAGATAAACTGTATGTATTTAGTTCAAGGGCCCTATCTACATATTTATTGGAGCATGTAACACCCTGAATTTGAGTATTCTGACTGGCTTGGTTATGATGAATGATTATGATGATGTATGTATGCATGAGGGAGTGCCCTACTGAAAATTTTATAATATTATTATCTCTATGTTGCATGTACTTTGTGTATCTTCAAATTTTACAGATGTCATCCCTATGAGTTTTCATGAGATTGCTATAGTAGGAAAAGCTTTATGACACAACTGTTTGCACCATTAGTAGCCTATAAAAGTTTTATTGGCTTAGTTATCTTCATCCAACTCTGGCATTGTCAGCATGAAGGCAGGGTTAACATTCAAGTAAGCAAGCAGTGTTACTTTAGGGACTTTTAGGAGATACTCAGGATTAGTGTACTCATATTTTATGACATATTTATTTATATACTTATATATTGATGGGCTATTGAAGGCCGTATTAGTTCTATAAAACTGTCAACGTTAGATTTGTTTCACTTTATTTTATGCTTCATGACTAGTATAAGTTAGAAAAATGAAAGTAACACGCTTTTAATTATTATGTAAATTCTCGAGTAATACATAATAGTTAGAAGGTTGTTACAAAGCACACCAAAAATTGATTTTAAAAAAAAAGCCTAGAAAACTAACTGGCATCATTGCAAAGTGAAGCTCATCATTGAAAATTGTTAGCAACTAATGCGGTGGAGTGGGAGTGGCGTCTTCTTATAGCTTGTGGCTCAAGGTGGTCCATGGAAAGCATACTGTCATGGGAGCAACCAGGTGGATTGAAGGAAGTGAGGCGACGGGAGCATGACCTTCAAAGGGAGTTTAACTATGGATGGAGTGGTAGTAAGGAATTGAGGCTATAATTCTAATTAGTCATGTCTCGATTACGGTGGTTGAAAATGGAGGTGATGGTGGTGATAGCTTTGAAGATAATGGTGGCAGCATAGTTGTGGGGGAGATGAATGGGATAAAAGGAGCATGGTTGAAAATATTAGTTAGAATTTGAAAATTGGTCAATGTAGTAATTACAAGAGTAGGTAAACATTTCTAGTGCTCTAACTATATTTGGCAACAATATCAACCAAGTGTATTTTCAGCCATTAGAGTTAAATGAAACTTGATTTGATGGTAAATAAAAGCAAACCATCATATAGTCTAGAACATGGGTTGGACCAACACATTCGCCTCTATGAAACCACAAATCACTTAACTTCTTAAAGGTTTTGTGACATCATCTGTAAGGAGTGAAGCTTGAAGTTTTCTTTAATTACATAAGTTTGAAGTATCTTTTTGATAAGAGAGACTTAAATATGTGACAAAGGAGATGTATGGAATTTCTCAAGGACTATGAATTTAATTTAAATTACCATAAGAGCAAAGTTAATGTCATTGCTGATGCACTAAGTAGGAAATCTTTGAGTGTAGCATGGATGATGGTTATAAGGACGAAACTAGTGGAGAGCTTTAAAAAACATATTTTAGGGATGTTCATGTTAAGTTAGATAAAGGTGATAAGTCAGTTCAAGGAATAGATCTTGGCTACACAACATAATGACCTAGGGTTCTAAGAGACTTTAAAATCAGTTTAGACAGGGAAGTTGACATGGGTTGTTTAGGACTAGCAAGGTATATGGAGGTATAAAGACATGTGTGCCTACAAGTGGCAATCTCAGAAATAGGATTTTGCAAGAAGCTCGTGAGGGTAATTTCACCATACATCCATGAACTAGTAACATGTATGCAGACCTTAGTAAGATATTCCAATAGTCAAGGATGAAGAAAGATATAGTGGAATTTGTTAGAAAGTGTCTGACATGTTAAAATATTAAAATAGAGCATCATAAGCTAGCAGGAACATTGCAACATCTAGGAATCCCAAATGGAAATGGGAGAGTATCTTCATGGATTTCATAATAGGTTTGCCATGGACATCATTAAGACATGATGCCATAAGGGTCATAGCAAATAGGTTAACCAAATCTGCTCATTTCTTACCCATCTAAGCTAGTTATTCTTCAAATAAGTTAGTCTGTCTTTGCATTCAAGAGATAGCGCAATTGCACGATGTTCTTTCTATAGTAATCCCGGACAAAGGCCCAAGGTTCACTTTAAGATTTTGGGGACATTTTCAAAAAGCTTTTGGTACTAGACTCTATTGAGTATTGCTTGCTATCCCCAAATTGATGGACAAATAGAATGAACCATATAAACATTGAAGGTATGCTAATAGCACGTGTGATTAAATAGAAAGGAAGTTGAGACAAGTTGCTGCTAGTGGCCTAATTTAATTATGATAATAGTTATCACTTAGCATTGGCATGGCCCCATATAAAGCTTTATAGGGAATAAAATGCCAATCTCCTTTATACTAGTACACCCCAGGAGAAACAAGTAGATGAGAACTCAATCTTATCAACCAAACTATTGAAAGATTAAGAAAATACCACCTAAATCCAAGTCATGTATTAGATTGAATTTGTATAGTTAAAGGATGACCTAACTTTCCAAACACCTCCAGACCATATTGTTGATAGAGAAGTTTAGCAGCTTGAGATAGGCTGAAAAGTGAGGAAAACCCTTGGGAATTATTGTCAGGCATGAAGGAGTATCACCCAAAACTATTTCCAAGTATGAAATTTTGAGGGCAAAATTTCTTTTTAAGGTGGGTAGTAATGTAACATCCCAAAGTTATTCAAAAATTAATTTGAGCTTTATTAATGAGAATTTGAGTATTCTGACAGACTTAGTGATAATGAGGAAACCCAATGGATGAGTAGGAAAAATATCTTTCAAACTGGGTATGAACAGTTACTATACTAGCATCCGGGTGAATCATATTCCTGGAATCGAGACCAACAGTTACCAAGGGCAGACAGAAGATAGGACAAAGGCCAAGATAGAGTATTAGGCCCGAGATTAAGTTTGGATAATATGTTGATTTCGCAAGTATGACATTTTACTCGTTTGGTAAAATTTTGGTGTGTAATTGTTGACATGAAGAAAGCTGGTTGCTCACCAAGTTGAAGTAAGCCACTTATATTGAGCTAAGTGGATGACCAAGGTTCATTCTTTAACTAACAAAAATAATCATAGCCATTCATTTCATTTCATTTTCAAAAAGAAAGAAATCAAGAGGAAACAACTAGATAAATACTACATCGTTTAGAATAAGAATAACACAACCACCACCCTTATATCTCCTTCATAATTTTGGTTAGCAACCTCCCAAAACACAGCCTCCATGTTTTAGTTCTCCAAACCCTAACCCTACCTTTCAAATCCTCAAAACCCTAGCTTAAAGTCTCTAAAACCACAAGCTTCCTTCACCAAACCTTATTTACTCTTCATTATCTACAAAACTAATGGATTGGAATTTTGATTCACCATCATCCTCTACCTTGAGCCATCACATATCACCGCAAAAGAAGGATTTAGAGTTGATTCAGGAATTAGTAGTGAAGAAAATCATTTTGGAGAGATCATCTTAGGAAAAAAGCCTTAAAAGTTTCAAGAGTAGGGTTTTTATAACCTTTCTTCTTCAAATCTATCTCTAAGAAATGTTGAATGGTCGGGCTTATTATTTTTGGTCTTATGGCATGTTTATACATATATCTTGACGTGTATGCACGGGTGGAGTAGTTTGATATTATTAAAAAATAATTTTTGTTAAATTAAGTTTTGAACTGAGTTGCTGAAAATTTTGATTTTTCATTAGTATTGAGTGTTTCATGATTTTTCTAAAATATTATAAGATATTTTTTTGAGATTATTTTTTTAATACTGAATCTAACATATTAGGAAAATTCCATGATTTTTCTTGAGTTCATTTAATGTCTTTTACTATTTTGAAAAATAAAAAAATCAAGGCTATTGTGGTTGTTGTCTAAATAGCCAGTTTAAGCTTTAAATTTGTCTAATTTTGTTACTATATCAAATGATTGAATTTTAACTTTGTGGTATAACCTTGAAGTTTTATAGAACTTGTTAAGTTCATTTTCTATGGTAGTTAAATTGGGAATTTTGATTGTTGGCAAAAATCAAGTGATCATTGATCACTAAATTTGTAAAATTTTTTTTAATATAACTAGAGACCTTGTTTTGACTTGAAACTTTTACAGGCCTTGTGGAAATATGGAGGTATCTTGATGAATTTTTTGTAGCCCTACATTTCATGGTTTGATATGTGAACTCAATGCATTACTGAGATATAAAATCTGACTATTATACTAAAAATTAACTAAATGGGTGTTATAATGTCATTTGGCTCGAGTATGTGACTTATGATATTTAAATGCATGCTAGAAAAAGTAAAGATTGGTTTATAAGGCATAATTGAAATTACTTGTGAATAAATACCTATATGTGGCCTATGCATACATTTGGAAAAAAGAAAAGCATTTGAGCATGCATGTGATAAAAGAGAATGTATGAACTTCAATTGTGTATGTTCTGACATATGGGTAAAAGAGAGAAAGATTTATATTGAATGAAGAGGAAGGCAAAAAAGAAACTTCATCAAATGAAGGGGAAAGCAAAAAGAGAAACTTCCCTTGAAATATTATGAGTTGGTCGACGTACCAGCCAAGAATAGATTTATGTAAAATTAAAAAATGAAAAAAAAAAGAAAATCTAATAATCACATATAGGAGTGAGCTCAATCTTGATAAGCAATCTATTACTCATTTGTGGTGTTATCTGTTAATACCAATTGACATGAAGCAAGTCTTCCCTATGTCAATGAAAAAAGATATCGCGCATAATTGATTTCATTAGTCACAATAGAAATAAATGATGATTCATTGATATTGGATATGATTCACAAAGATTTTGTGCTTGATATAATGTGATTAAATCACTAACTACGCTCGTATAAAATATTTTTAGAAATATACGACAGTGGTTGAAATGATTATGATGATATGTTTATGTATGAGGGAATGTCTTACTAAGAATTATATAATATTTTCATCCCTATATTTGTATGTACTTTATGCTGTCTTCAGATTCTACAAGAGCTATCTGTAGTGGTCTTCATTGACATGCCAAAGTGGGAATGACATTACAACCCAGTTTTTATGCATCTCTACTTGCACTACCATTACCCTTGTGAAGGACGTACTAGCTCAGTTATCCTCGTCTATCTCCAACTCCTCTATCAACTTGAGTACTTCATATGTAGGTGATGTCATCATCTCGATAGGCAAATGGTTTCCTTTAGAGAACTTAGGAGATATTTGGGATGATTGTACACATCAATGGACTTATTAGGTTACAACTACTGATATTTCACTTGACATATACATACATATATATATATATATATATACTTATTGTCATCCGACTAGTATGCACTATCGGCAAATATCTTAGACAATATTGGCAACATATTAGATGTGTATGCAATATTCAACTAGTGCAAGTTAGGTAATATAAGTAACACTCTTCTAATTATTGTGTTAATACTTAAGTAATCACATGGTAGTTAGGAGGGTATTACAAACACCTTTTGTATTTTGACGAAACTATATTTAACCCCATTCTTCTTATGAAACAACATTCTACTCCAATTTAAACTTCTACTAATGGCTCCTCCATTAACCTCTAGGAATAAGGGTACTATGATTTCCATCTTGTAATGTGGGACATGGCTTGGACCATAAAAGCATGGGTAGTGTTGGACTTGGCATGGCTTATAGTGTAGAAGCATGGATATGAGATTTCTATCTTGCTATTCTTGATTGCATGGGGCTTACAAGTGGAATGAGTGTAACAAGGAGACCGAGTTTAATTTTGGGTGCAGAAATTGTAGTTGAGTAGTTTTTCATGGAGTGCCTCTGATGTGATGATTTTTGGTATCCCATTTCTCAACTACCTTGAAAATTTAGATAGAGTAAACTCATTAAGTCTCTTCTTGTTATTAGCAATCAAAATTTCCCTAATTATAGAACAATGTCCATGGCACAAGAATCCGCTGCTCATGACAAATCCGACGCTGCATGATGTATGAGTTTTCCTTGTTGCTTCACCTTTAAATCACCTTTACTTGGAACAACTATAACACCCTAACTCTTAGCCTAATATACTTAAGTCACATTATGGTTAATCATTAGCTGTTACTCTTTGTTTTAGAAAACTTAACCAATACTCAAAAATAACATAGCGAAATAAAGTAGAATTTTTTTTTTTCAATTTAAAGCCAAAATACAAGCCACGTGTAAAGTAATAAATGTAAAACAAAACCTGCACATAAGATCTAAACTAATCCATACACACAATTATATCAACTTCTAACACAAACCATCACATCAACCTAAATATATACACATAATACTAAAAACATCATCATAACAAGGTATTCCTAATAGAAAGTTAAAACAACATAAACTAGGTAAGAGCCTACCAACAAGGTTAGGCACTATCTCAATCCAGATAACATAAACAAAACAAAACATAAATCCATAATATAAACATAAATACAAAAACTAAAATGAAACACAAAGCAGTCATTAGATCTACTGCTCGAGTATGACTATGGAACATAGGGGAAACTATCATCAAGAGTTGTCCTCTTGACACATAGCATATCATCCTCGCCTTATGTTCGTTAGATGGAGGGATGTATCCGATAATGTTCACCAGGCATCTAGAAAAGACAACATGTGCTCCTAGTCAAGGAATCAGGTGGGGACAAGGCATCTGAACCATAGGCTTTCCACCATTACTTACTCTTCCACAGCTTCTACCATAAACACCTCCTATGAAGGGAGACAAATCACCATAAGAGTGCTACAAGGTCCCACATGAAAAGGTTAGGTGGTAAGGAACATAATCCAGATGATCAGACCCGGTAATCTAGCTACATAAGTGCTCCTATGATCTTCGAATAACAAATGAAGATGGCTGAGAAAATGCTCATGAAGATAAGGGGACTCGAGAGTAAATTAGACACTATCAGTGCAGTAAGCAAAGTGATACCTCAAGAACATAAAACAATGAAGTGCCCATCAAACGATAACATGATATCTTTGAAGCTTATGGTCATAATGTATCTCCAAGGTTAGCAACTCAAAGAAGATCATGAAGGACACCATGACCCTCATTTGGAGAAGACACAAAAAGAAAAAGAGAGGGATGAAAATCTTATACAAGAGTTCTTAGTAGGGTTTTTGACTTCAATACAAGTGTCATCGTTATCGGCCCTACCACCTTGGTCCTATTAATAAAAAAGTGAGCATGCACAAGGTTCAATTTTACTTTTCAATACATTTATCTAAAGTAGGTGTCTTTTAGCATGAGTCTTAATACTATGAATGCAACCATACTTCTCATGTATGTATGGCAATACTTCATGGGCAAATTAAAGAATGTGTCTAGCATAAGTATATTCCTAATAGGGTAATAAACATATAAATTTTACCACATCATGATGTCAAGAGCATAGTATTTATCATTACATATCATATAACATCAATAAGCTCATAATTAGTGCTTTATCATTTTTAACATTATTAAGGTGACTTAAGTTAAAATCTATTACCATGGTCTCTTTATACATTCGATCTATCCACTTTACCTTGAAATACTTCATCAAATTTAATGGGGTTATAACTACCCATTCCCGATCTAACCACTATACCTTACAACTCTTCTTCGAGATTAAATAGAAAGGTTGAACTCACACCACCAGTCATCATTAGTTAAAATATAATAATCCTAACTACCTAAGCATATAAGAATAAAGGGGCATGTGGTTCACCTCCACTTAACGAAGGACCATTTCTAAGTGTTTTATGTTACCTTTAACTTTAAATTGCTAGGTCTACAAATTTGGTGGAAATCTAGCAACATATGGAAATTCCCCAAATTTGCTTCTTATTATGGATACATAATTTGCAATGTCTAGAAATCTAGTAAAATTCTGGCAACATAATGGCTGTAAATGAAAATTCTTCAGTTCATCAATTTATATCACTAGTCACGCTAATCTAATCAACAATCTGAGTTCAATAGCATGCTTAATCAATAATGCATATCACAACTTGCAAGCATACTAGCATCATTATGCATGTGAGCATTTCATTAAGCATTCTTAGCATAAGCATCAAGTGAGCATATTAAATATCATAATACATGTGAGCATCTTTTCAAGACAATAATCATCATAAGACAAGTGAGCATTGTATTCAATGAGGTAAGCACAATTCATCATGTGAGTAATCCAAACCATAAAGCACATGTCCTTCACATATATAAGCATCACAACATCTCACATATTTCACAACATCATAGCTCACAATATAAACAAGGTTTGATAGCACAAGCTAAGGTTTGAATCTCATTCATTAAGGAAAACTCATTCTTGAAAGGAATTTAACTTAGAAACACTTCCATAATCATGAAAACCATGTGAGGCATTCATTATAGATGGAAAACATCTTTATTTTTGTGAAAAACCAAGTTTAGGCTACTAGTAATCGATTACATAGCCTCTATTAGGGGCAAACTTGCTCAGGATGTGTTTCAAGCTGCTGCTCGATTACAAGAACTTTCTAATCGATTACTAGAACTTTCTAATCGATTACTAGAGAGCAAAACGCTTATGGAAACACTTTTGGACTATTTAATCAATTCAAAACACCTATTAATCATTTAAAAGAGCTTTAGAATCACATTTTTGACATTTTAAAAGCCTTCAAACTATCCTAACATGCAAGATATCATTCTTAATGTCTTTTCAAACATTTCTAAGCAGAACTAAACACCCAACTTAGAGCATAAAGATTCAAACCTTCAATCAATTAAGACTTTCAAAAACATAGATGAACACAATGGAATACAAAAGTTTGTATTTTTAACCAATTAAATCTTTCAAAGACAGCAAAGAACACATTTGAACACAAAACCTTACTTTTTTAACCGATTAAATCTTTCAAATACACTAAAGAACACATTAGAACATAAAAGCTTGCATTTTTAACCAATTAAATATTTCAAAAAATCAAAGGTGCACTTTGATCATAAAAGCTCATACTTTTAAATAATTAAAACTATAAAAAACTCACTTAAATAAGATCGCGTAAAAAAAAAAAAAAATCAACTTTCAGCAATTAAAATTCAAGACTTGAGCTTTAGAGCCTTATTGGTAGCTACTTGGACCAAAAGCTAGAGTATATCATCATCAAGCATCCATCTTGAAAGAAAAACAAAGAAAGGAGTAGAAGAAGCATGAAAACAAGAAGAAATCCCTACCAAACTTGAAGATTGAGATGATATGAAGGAAATGAAGCCACTTTGAAAGTGGAGAGAAGAAAACATCCTCTTGAAATGGTTATGCAGGCCATTAGCTACATATGGGAAAAAGGAGAGTTTTGTGAGCTTGATAATACTCAAGTTGAGTGTTTGAGGTAGTATTTAAGGCAAGCTAATAGAAGAGATCATTATTTAGTCACTCAATATAGGTTTAATGGTTGGGGTTGAAGAGAGGATGGAAAGAGAATTGTAAGCTCCAGAACTCTTCAGAAAGCATTAGTGCTATATGTTTTGATTGACAACAAAACCAATTTAAAGAAAATACTTTGAAAAATAACTAATGTCTACCTTGAGTTTCTTGACATAGCACATAGGGATTTCCAAATTGCATAAAACGAACTTGAAGAGAGAATAATTTTACTTTACACGTGGAAACATGATTTATCTCGTGTTAAAAGATTGAGCCTAATAGAAGCGAACATTATATCGTGCAAATAACATATACATGCATCACGAATTAAAATAAATCAATTCAAGAATAAGAAACCAAGGTACGGGTCTTTAGAAAGTAGCACTAGACATCATAAAGTACACTCAAAATGAAGATATCAAGCAAACTCTGACAACAACGTGTTAGACAGTCTTCAATCATCATGATTACAAATCTTTCATTATCTTAAAGCTTGGATTGAAAACTAGAAGACCAAAAAATTATCAAGGAATTGATTTCGAATTTCAGAAAGCTCACTTCATTGTGGAGCACTAAACGTTATTGGAAAAGGAGGGAAATTTGAAATTTTGAAATTCAAATTCAAAGTTAAACCTAGTTTCAAACTGGTGAGTCATCTCTTCTGTCAACTTGGTCAACTAACCCAGCTGCTAGAAAATGATTTCAGAAACCATGACCAGAAAGTGAAAAAGTAGTTTCTGAAGGGACATCAAAAACCTCAACTCCAACGGCTTCTGTAATAGATCTGACAAACTGTTAACCTACTCTTCTAGGTTGCTTTTCTAATACAAAAACAAATGATCAACACATGTCACTTGGAGAACTGATCAAGAGCAACGATGATAAAAGAAGACTTTTAAAAATAGAGATGTTGTGCTCAAACGAACTATGTGATGTACGCTGCACAAGAGTAGAAACTCTGTGAAAATCTCTCTTCACATCAAGCAAAGTTCATCCCATAATGTAATCAAATTCCCTTCTTGTAAAAATTTTCTTTCTATGATCTTAAATAGTTATACGTTCTTCCTAGAAAGAAATGTTAGAAAAAAGTCATTCAAGTTATCCTAAGTTATTCATGTATATTTTAAGGAAACTTGAGTGTAGGTTAGTTTGAGTAGCAACCTAAATACAAAACCTTTGTATCCTTAATCCAGTAGTGATCGGTGTTAGATAGCTTCGAAAAGCTAATGTAAAACTACTTGCAATATGACGGTAAGGTGTTCTTGCTGGTCATGGTTTAGCTTGGAGAAGCTAGTCAAAGACTACATTCAATGGGATAGTAAAAGTTATTTTACTTGTCATGGTTTCAGCTTGGAGAGGCTGGTGAATAACTATTCAGTTCAGCTTGGAGAGGCTAGTGAATAATTACTCAGTTTGTGAAAGTAGGGGTTATCTACTAGTCACAGGTGAGAGCATGGGAAGGCTATTGTAAAGACTATCTGGATTTTTCTTTCTCAGGTTAAGAAAGATATTTAGTAAAACCTCAACGTGTGTTGTGTACTAGATGTAGGCGGATTTAGCTGAACCAATATAGAAATATTTGTATCATATCTTTTTCTCCCTAATCTCCTTTATTTTCTCAATTACGCTTTATAGTTTAATATCTACTGAAATATCATTTAGCTATTCTGTTACTTTTTGTATGCTTTAGAGATCTACTTTCTCAAACAACTAATCTTATGTTCGTTGCACTTCAAGCTTAATGCTTGATAGTATTTGTTAAATGTTTCAGATGTGAAAAAGAAGTAAAGTATGATTCAACGCTCCTTCTTATGCACTTTTACACATACAAGTGGCATCAAAGCTAGGCCTCTGAGGGGTTGAACAATCCAACGATTGTAGAGGAAAAAGATCTGAGGGACAAATTAGCATCAATCCACATAGTAGAAAATCACTCTATCAACTGACCATCCTTGTCTGATGAGTTTCCAGGACCTAATAAGGCATCCTTAACATCAATAGGAGTCCCAAGGGGTAGATGGATAAGAATAGCAAAAGCTAAGAGTTCAACTGATCTCCCAAGCCAAGCACCCACTCATATGTGCAGTAAGTAAAGTTGAATATAACAACATAATTGCTTGTGATGCAATTGAGGAAATACAGGACAAACTACACATGCTGCATGAAGATCTTAAGCCAAAGATCCTCAAACTCTTGTCCTGGATGCTCTTTTTGGATTTCTTAAAGTCCACGAAGTTATGCTTCCTAAAATGCATGACGATTTCATAAAAATGAGCAAATCTTTGACCCTAAAGTTGCTACATCAGAAGCAGCATAAAAGCTAAAGGAATAGAAGTTGTTGAAACCTCCAATGAAGAGGAAGAATCTGATGGAGTGTCTGAAATTGAAAAGGGAAACAAGATCTCTATGCTTGCTAGAAAAATGTCAAAAGCCTAAGAAGGAAAACCTATAAAGGAAGAGACATCAATCTCAGAAGAGGAAAACAAGGCAAAGAAAAACCTTGAAAGAGCAACCTGCTAACTATGGTGAGAAGAAACATCTTGATCTCTTTACTTCCAAGCTCAGGGTATCACAGAAAAGTTTTATCCTAAAAAAAAGAGGCATGCTGGCTACTTGGAATAACTTTGTAGATGGAAAGAATAGGTCAAAAAGTCATGATGAGCTAGAAGATGTCACAGATCTATGCTTCATAACATGAGTGCACCTCAACAAAAAAATGTAAGGTATGTATGAAAAGGTCCACAGACTGAAGTACCAAGGAACAAATGGATAGTGACTACTCCAAAAAACTATCCCAACCCTGAGAGTTGATCAGGAGCTCAAAGACTAACAACTCAAGTGTCTCAAGTGCAATAATGAAAGAACTCATAAAGGACCTTGCTAATAATCTCAAAGAACTAGTGGAAAGTCCTGAGAAAATGATTCTCAAGGAAACTTCTGAAAGTAAAAAGGTGAAAGCCAGTTTCTCATAAAGTAGACTTCACAACTTAAACACTTTAGAAAGCAGCATTTCTAAACATCAAGAAGAGCAAGCTGAAGAAGAAAGAGAAACTGAAGAATCTCAAAGGTACAGAAACTATAAATTAATTTCTGATTTAAAGACAGTTTCTCATAACATAATTCTTAAAGACATTACTAAGGGTGTGAAAACCAGATCATCCCTTAGAAATGTGCCAAATTGTGCTTTCATCTCCACCACTAAACCTGAATGCATAAAATAAACCTTGAGTAATCAAAGTCTGGATGACTTGTTGAAAGACCATTATTAGAGCAAAGCAAATGTTCAAGAACAACCTCGATGAAGCTGACACAATCACACAAAACAGAGCAAGTTTGTTTGCACAAGGTCATAATCAAGAGAAAAAATTGATTATGATGAAACCTCTGTACTAGTAGCTAAGTTAGAAGCCATCAGAATGCTACTTGTTTCTATTGCCTTCAAGAGATTCATTCTTTATCAAATAGCTTCTTGAGCATGTATAAAATACTGACCGCTTTCAAGTTGAAGAATGAATTGAGAATAGATTTTCATTCGGAGATCAAATAGAGAAGAAAAGAACCAATGGATGCTGATATTTCCTCGAAAAGAGCTTGATCCTTGGTCATGCAAGAAGCAGAACTTAAAGCTACTACAAACTAGTGAACCCATATGCTGTTAATAAAGAACCAACCAATAGATTCTTACTTGAGGTATTCCAAAATCCCTATCCTTTGTGATAATTCTAGTGCTATAAATCTTGTTAAGAATCTTATCCAGCACTCTAAATCCAAGCTCTTTATTGTAAAACATCTTTTCTTTAAAAATCACAGTTAAAAGAAGTTGTTGAGTTAATATTTGTGAATACTGAAGACCAAGTGTCAAATACATTCACTTAACCATGAGCTAAAGATTCCAAATGTGTTTTGAAAAATTGCTTTAAACCCAAAGTTTTCTTTTAGAAAAAAAAACATATAAGCAGTGCCACCTCGAAAGAAAAATGAAGGATAGCTAGTGTCCCATATGGAATGCTGCTCACAAGACTCTTCTAGCACATGGCTTTTCCTCTTGTCAAAGAAAGGTATGAATTCATGGAAGGAACTGTATTCACACCTTCCTCTTTTAGACCCTTAAAGAAGAAGTCCATCATCGTAGGATCCAAACAAACAAAGTAGAGTCCTAGAATAACGGGAAATCAAGCCAGAAAAGCCCTCAAAGAGATCGAGTCTCTAAAGGAGATAGACAAAAGAAAGAGGAAATTAATTCTCCTAGAAAGTAAAACTGAGAACTCAAAAGAAGAAGAATTTGATTTACTTCCTCGGGGTCAAGAAAGAAGGACAAAAAGAAAACAAGAGTCTATACCACAAGAAATTCCTATAGCGGCTAAACCAGTGAATGTCATTAATAGGAAGGATGTTTGGTTCAAGTGCAAATAGATACCTATATATGAGTCCAAAATCTCCACATTGAATAAGGGAATCACAAAACATGAAGAGGCGGGTTATCAAGTCATTATTGCTTACTTTGAAGATGATGAAGAAGATGTAGAAGAAGAAGAAGAGTAAGCAAGAGCGCCCTCACCTAAAGAAGAGGAAAGCATGCTCAGTAGGGAGAAGGCTACACTGAATGCTATAATTAGACCTAGACCCATGGTTGAAGAGTCTGTAATAGAGCCCATCATTAAGGAACTAGCAGAGGAAGCCTATGAACCAAAATTTGCTATCATTCTAATGGTACCTCAATCTCCTCCTTCCATATGGATCACTCAGATGGAAGAAAAAGAAGATAGAACATCAGAAGCTGGAGCTCTTCTTGGTGAAGAAGTTACTGCTTCTGCCTTAGCTCAGATGCTTGAAACTGTTGTTGTTGGTACCCTTGAGTCTAGTTCTACTCTTGCTGGCTCTAATGCTGACATGCCATCCTTTCCACCTCCTGCTGATACACATGATGAAACTCAAGCTGAATTGCTTAAGTCTGGGGATATTGTACCTCTTGACATTTTTGAGCTATCTCCCAGAGCTACTCTTTCCACATTAGCACCCATCAACTTATTGCCTCTATCCTTAACCTGGACTCCAATAAACTCTCAGTTCCATCAGATCATCCTGCGACATTTGAGAGAAATTGCCTCTAGACATGACAGGCTTGAGGCAACAATTATAGAGCACGATGCCTAACTTAGACTCCACGAAAATCTACAACTTCAAATCCTTCAGATCAATCATGAAATTTTACAAGAAATAAAGTACAGAAGATGAAGATGGTGTTCCTGATCCCCAACACACCTCTTTTCACTTATGACAAAAAAGGGAGAAGAAAAAATATGGAAAAGATATGAAGAAAATCAAGTGCTATGGAGATCATGGAAAGTCATGCAAATGAAATTCAAGGGGAGCCTATGCTGATGGGCAGCTCAGAGAATTTTTTTTTCTCTCATCATGCATATTCTTTTGTTGTTTTGAGCTATCTTTTTTATGTTTTGATAGACATTTTATCTTGTTTTATAGAATTCATTTTATTAGTTCAAAAATCATGCTTATGCTATCTGTTTGGCTTTGATACATATCTGTATTAAGCTATGTCTCTGTTAAGCTCTGATATATGTCGATGCCTACTTATTATGCTTAGTTAATCATTTCTCATGCATGCAGCTATTGCTCCTTATTTCTTAAGTGTAACACCCCGATTTTCTATTAGAGTGAAAATGACCAAAATGCCCATGAGGTCATTTTCGGCCCGAAATTCGAGGAAAGCTGACCCGGCAGTACTCGAAGGGCAAACTCAATGTTGGAAGGGGATTAGATGGCTTGTGTACCTTTCCGGGATCGAAAATCTCATTTTTCGAGTTTTCGGGTCAAAATGACCAAAACTCCCCTGCAGTGTTTTACCCGTTTGCAAATGCTAGATGAACCCGAAACTTCTGTAGATAGTTTTTAAAGGCATTTTTATGTATTTTGTGACTTTAGTTTTGGTCCCGGAGATCCCGGGCGAAATTAGTGCAAAATTATGATTTTGCCCATAGTTTCGTGTTTTTACGCTTAATCGCATGATTAAGCAAACCTAAGCAATATTAGGCTCTAATCAAAGATTAATTAATTTCCATAATTAATCTTGAGTCAAAAATAATTTATTAAAGTTAATTAGAACCTAAAAGTGCTTAATTACAACTTAAAATCCTATTTTAAATTCAAGTTTCCTAGTCATGGAATCTTAAATAGTATTTTCTCTCTCTAATTCCTTAAATCATGGAATTGTGTTTCCAATTGTTTATTCCTAAATGAGTTTTTAAACTCTCTAATGATGTATGAGCACTCCTAATCTTGTCATAAAATCCCTAAACCTCATTCTTAGTCACCTAAACGTAAGTTTAATTATTCATAACCTTGTACCTAAGCTAACCTACACTTAATCCTATCATTAACACCCAATTACATGAGAGATTTTTCCTCTCTCCTTGCTGCCCCAATCTGGCCAAAACTCTCCCCCTCCATATGCATCACATGCTCAAATTTTTCTCACTCAAAGAACCATGCTTTGACCTTACATGAACCATACTTTGAGTCATACAAACCATGCTTTCATCCATGCTTCCAAGGACAACTTCTAGAAGATTTCTCTTGCCCATTTTTCTAGTCTGAATTCCACCAACCTTCCTCCCCCATTTGATGAATTATTTCATTTCAAAATTGAAGGGAAATCACCTCAAATCACCATACCTTGTCATACCTTGTCATACTTTCAATCAAGCTTGATTTTCCAAATGAATAACTAAATGAAATAAACCAATTCCTTCATTTATTTGTGGCTGAAAAACTTCCAGCCATGTCAAGTTTCTAGAAGACTTATTTCATTAAAAATTTGAAAGAAAACTTACTCAAAAACCCAAGCTTGAAACCATACTTTGTATCATAAACTCCATACCTCAAACCATGCTTGTATGACACCTTGAAAGAGATATTTTTCTCTTCCTTTCCCCCATCAATGCTACGGCCAGCCTTCCTCCCCTCACTCCTTCATTATTTTTATTTTCTATAAATACCTATGCTTAAGGACTTGTGAGAACCTTTAGATCAATTGCATAGTTTCAAGTTCTCTAGCTTTCTCTAAGTTCTTTTCCTTTTCTCTCAAAGTCTCAAGAGAGTTTTCTCTTATTCTTCATCTTCATCTTCTTCATCTCTTCATCTTATCATCATCTCATAACATTCAAACACCACCCCAAAAGTCTTGAAACACCTCACCTCAAACACAATATCACCCAAACACATTTTTCTCTTCCTTGTTCTTCACAAGGCTGAAGCCATCTTGCCCCAAGGAGGAGTTCTTCATCTTGTTTTCCTTTTCAAAGATCCAAGCTTTTAACTTCACTCTAGGTAGGAGTGTTTTCTAAACTTGGCTTTTCATGAAAATGAGCTTTTTAGCTTTCTCTTGGATCTTCTTTTTGAAACTTTCTTGTTCTTCTTTTTCTATGAGTTCGGCCTCTTGGCCTTGATGAGTATATGATAGCTCAATGATGAGAGCTCCTAGATGATGACTATGTGTTCATCCTAAAGGAACCTCTAGAGCTTGAGTTTTATTTTCTCTAAGTTTCATCTTGATTTACTAACTGAAAATGATTTCTAGCTCAAGAACACCTTCACTCTTTCTTGTTTTTCATTTCGGTTTCCTTGTTTTCTTTCCTCTAGTATTTCGGTTTTATTTCCTTTTCTTTAAGGTCTTGTGTTTCCTTGAAAGTTTATTTATTTTGAGCTTAATGATGATGTTCAAGAACCTCATAGTTCCTTTGAGAATTTAGTTCAAGAACTCTAAAGCTCTCTTTGTGACGAGATGAGTGTTGGGTTATCATTTTCTAAAGTCTTGTAAGAGCTCTAGATAACCTTAAAATGAACTTTGCATTCATGTTTACTTTTATACTTTGCACATCATATTTATTTTCCTTGTCATCACTAAGTACCAAGATAACAAAGGAACTTGCATAATCATGTTTATATTTCAAGCAATGCATTATCATGTTTATATTTCAAGTCCTCACTTAAATACCAAAGATAATAACAAGTTGCATTCATGTTTATTTTATGTTATCACTTTACTTTCTAAAGGAGCCTAAAATAAGTGCATGAGCATATTTATTTTATGTCATCACTTAAGTAAACCTAGAGCTCAAGGACTTGCCCATTGTTGTCTCAAACAAAGGCTTGAAATGTGTATTTCCTTAGCTTATGTTTTCGGCCCCTAAGAGATTTATTGTGTACAAGTATTGAAAACTATGTTTTATAACTTTTCTAAGCTTTTATGAGTTCAAGGAATACATAGAACGAAGTTTTATGAATTTAGGACCTCTTGAGACAAAATTTATTTAGCTACTGCCCTGTCAAGTATTTTGATGATTTTAGATGTTAAAAGTGTTTATAAATGAGTTTTGAAAGTTTGAAAAAGGTTCCAAGAGAAACTAGTATTTTATGTGCTTTAGAAATTGTGTTTGATGCCTTTAAATGGAGATGTTTGTTTCGGTTCTGCCTTGCTATGTTTTGGTCACTGTACATTCTGTTTTGATGATGATAATATGACTATGTTTGAGTATATTTGATGCTAAAATTCATATGTGAAAGATTAGAGAAGTTAGTAACTAGAAAAGAATTAATTTGAGAGTTTTAGATCCCTTAATGTTTGAATTTTCTGGATTCTGTCCAGCAAGGTTTAGAATTGATAATTGTGGTTTTAAATTAGTTTAAATGTGTAGGAATGACTCATAATTGGTTTAGGACTTGATCTTGGTGCCTCAGGAGCAAATCGAGCTTAGAAAGGGTCATTGTTGTGACTCCTAGATACCCGTAAAGTTAGGATTTTAGATTCTGCATCCTTGAGGTTTAGAGATGTTCTTAACCATAGTGTGAGGTAAGGAATACTTAGATATGAGCCTATAGGTACCTGAGAGTTTAAGTTTTGATGATTTATAACTTAGACTGTGAGTTAAAGATCTTAAGGGTCAATGCATAATACTTTAAGAATTCGTTAATGCTATGATGTGTATATGATGCAATGCTATGTTGAAATGTTTATAATGCATAAGGAAATGATTGTTCGAGATATGAAGTTTATCATAGCATGAGATTTAAATGAGGAATATGTTATGTGATTAGCTTGTGGCATAAGTTTCGATTTGAAGGAAGTTCAGTTTAACAGCTGTTATGTTGCCGAATTTCCGTCAAACCTTAGAGGGTTGAAGAAATGTTTTAAAGTACCACATGAGTTGAAAACCCTGGGTGACACCAGTTTGGCCGAGCACCCCCAGGAGATTTTTATGTGACAAAGCACTGAGATGCGCTTTCCTGGGTGACACCGGTTTAGCCGAGCACCCCTAGGGGAGACAAATCCGTGAAGGTATGAATAGATGCAGCCTACCAAAGTGGAAAAATTGTTGTGGCTTAATGACCGCAAAGCATTTCAAAGAGGGTATATCCTAAGAGAGGTGATCTCTGCCCCCTACCCGTACTTGCGTAGTTGGGATTATTTTATTATGTTTCACTTATTCAGATAATAAGCAAGAGCTAGTGACGACTAGCTGAGGTATGAGCTCATAAGCTAGTTATTTTAGGGTGGCCTTATTATGCTAAAGTACCATGATTGATGTCACGAAGTTATGGAAAGATCCACTTGGAAGTTATATGCCCTTTATGCCACTTGTATGCTTCTTGAAGTTGTGATTCATTGAATTATTTGTTTGAGACATTGCCATGCATTCATGTTTTAGTATGTTGCATTCATAACATCTAGATGCATGCTAAAAGGAATGAACCTTGGATAAATAGTTTTATAAACCCTAAATTGAATCTCATATGCATGCACACTCTTTTATAATTAAATCCAAGGTTCCTGAGGATGTGAACGATGTAACCCTAGGATACAAGACTCCTACTGAGATTCTTTAGTAAGAATTCTCACTCCTTTTTCTTTCTTCTTCCATCACATCTTCAGAGATCGATGGCGACGTTCGTAGTCTTCTTTGACACGCCCATATGGGAGGTGCACTATGACCTGGACCACCGCTCATATCACTTTGAAGGTCGTTGTGCGGTTCGCGTTTTGTGTATATGGGATGACCTTTCGCCTATCCGGTATCGAGTTACCAGTTCACTCCTACTACACCTTTTGGTGGTGATGACATGATCTTCGAGCGTACCCGCCCGCGCGATGAGCAGAGACGTTGTGCTCGCCCGTCTGCTTCTGCCATCCATGACTTTTTGGAGTATGTGCCACGTTCGAGGAGGTCTGAGACGGAGTCGTCTGATGATTTGCCTATGCACGTCCCTTCAGAGGGTTCTGCACCTTTTCCCCAGTACAGGCGTGCGGGGAGTGAGGAGACCGTGATGCAATCGTGTCTAGCAAGGAGGGCCGAGATGTGTCCGCGCTAAGAAGCTCATGCCCAGCCGGCACGTGTTCCCTTCCCACTCCACTGGCTGACTCAGGAGGAGATCGAGCAGTTCGTGGCCTACATACCCCCATCGCCCGAGCGTCCCCGTCGTCACTAGATTCCGGTGGAGAGCCTTATGAGTACCCGAGCCTTCGTGGAGATCTTCCCTTCAGCAGTACCTTTTGGGAGGGGTTGTAGATTAGTACTCGTAGCTTAGTAGGAGGGTAGCATTTTGGGTTTCATTTCCTGTTGTGCCATGTACTTTACGCTTTCTAGTTTTCTGTTGTATTTTATTTCCGATGTATTACAAGCTCTGCCCGTTCTTAGGGTATGACTAGCTATGTACTTCAACTATATTATTATTAATGAAATGTTTCTTTTGTTATCCTGATCATTGTTCTTTGATTATATGCTTTACTTTATGATTTCTAATGATTGTTACGTGTGCTTTATATTTCTGTCGTTCGACTAGTTAAGTTTGCGGCTCTTACTTTGATTTATGTTTTCAAAAAAAAAAATTTACCCGTAATTTCCGCTAAGCATTTTAGTAAAGTGACGAGACTAAGAAGTAATAACCTAATGTTTAACCTAATATGTTCTAGAGAGTTTGGTTAAAAATTAGGGTATTACATTAAGCGTGTGCTCTGATTTGTCTATTCATTAGCACGCTAGGATATTTAGCTCACATGTATATTTGTGATTAGCATTGAGAAGTATCTTTTAAACCACAAAATCTTTCTATTGTTTCTTTGATACTCGTATCTATATTCGATATGTATGACATGCTTAAACTGTTGTTTCTATAAAACATATCCTCTCTGACATACATATAATAAGTTCTCAAAAACTTTGTATAACTTGATCAAAATATAGTTGTGTATAGTTTCTTATGGTATTCATAAACTTGTTTCTACATACTTTAATACAACTAAGATCGATTTGTGAGCCTCAGAACTCTCTCGAGTGTGCTGTGATAGGTTGCATTCATGCACCCATTTTATATCCTAACTCTAAATATTTTGCATTGAAATTGTGCTTAAGTGGTGTTTAATTGGTGAGTTTAAACTTAGTCCTCGGGTTGCATCATTAGGTGATTCCATAACTTTTAGTGTTATTTTTAATAAATAATTACACTTGGATGTTTCTTGTGCTTCTAACCTTTTGTTTGAGCTTTGTTGAGATGGTAGGGACTTCCTAATTCTTGTGCTTGAGCTAAGGAAGTGTCACGGGAGACCTTGACAAGGGAAAGCTTTTAAAGCATTGAGGACAAGACCGCTATAACGGTCATAAGTGGGGTAATCTTTCCCGTGTTGACTCGCGTCTTCGTACGCTGTCCCAAGGCATTGAGATATAACTCAAATTTTAATTGTATAGAGGGGGAAGGAACGTAACATAGTTTTTATTTTAGGTTTCTAGATTGGAGAGTTTTCACTCTCTCTCTCTCTCATGAGGAACTCTTTCTTTTTCTCACACTCTTTCTAAGCTCGGGTTCTTATTCAGTTTTAGATAATTTTGGATTATAATTTACCATTTTTCATCAAACTACGAGTGTGATACTCCCCATATGTAGGAGTAATTTTCTTACCGCACATAAAGATAACTGAAGATCAGAATTGTTCTTGAGGTTCTCGATTTTAAATTCAGTTCATGGTTGGTTTTTCGTCCCTATTGCTTTCTCTTTAAAATTTTGAGAGTTGTTGATTAAGTATTCATTTGTATGCATGATTTGGATACCATTGGGAAATTGGGTTAATTGATTTGATTAATTCCAATTGGTAAAGGGTCGAAATTAACTCTGTTAGGATTTAGGCTACCGCAATTGATAACTAAATTAACATAAGTTTATAGGGTCATGATTGTGATCATTAGCTCTTGTATTAGTTGAACCCTTAGCGGTAGTTCATTCATATAACTGTTAAGTAGAGTTGCATCGTCTTTTGTGCGAAAGCATAATTTACGTAGGTTGTCATCAGCATGAATTTATTTGATTGAACCAATGATAGAACATGTCTTGTTCTAAAGGAGTCTTTGTGCAGGTAATTTTTGCATTATAATTTTCTCAATTTAATTTGCTGTCAATGATTCTAAAAACCCCAATTTTGCTACACTTATATAGTATATAATGTGTTATGTTCTGTTTCATATGTATTAGTGAGTGTGTTTTCATAAAAAGCATGAGCATATGTTTCTAGTTTCACTTTATAAAAATTGTTTTCCTTTCATGCTCTGATAGTTATAAGAAAAAGTTTCATAGCTCATAACAATGAGTTCATCTATGCCTTGTTCTAATAAAATTTGGGATTGATTCTTGATGAGCTTCAAAAACCTCACATAATTATACGCTAATAAACTTGTATCAATGTTTCTTTGAACTTTAGAAACTACATAAGCATCAATATGTTTTCTCTCTCAATCATGCGTGCTCTATCACGTTCATCATATTTTTTGAGCATTTATTTTCAATAAATTGGCTTGGACAAAGTTGTGCTAAATTTGAAAATTAATCAAGTTGAAATATCACAAGTATTTTTTTTTTTGTTATTCAAGAACGTTTTTTCCGTAAAGTTTTTTCTTTTTCTGTTAACTGAAAATTAAGTTGGTTATGTAAAAAGGACTTAAACGATGAAATCTATTTCACTATTACTCTGATACGCCTCAGACAAAATTCTGAGTAAGTTCAGAAGGTTCTTTTACAACCAAAACAACTCTGATTTAAGTTATCCAAGGCTATAAGAAATTCCTGAAAGACACAGCCAGTGATGTTTTGAAAGAATAGCTTTTATCACGACATATTCAATTCTATTTCTTTCAACATCTCTTCAAAATATTTTCTTCAAATTGGTTTATCATCATCAAAAAGGGGGGAAGATTGTAGGCTCTAGAACTCTTTAGAAAGCATTAGTGTTATATGTTTTGATTGAAAACAAAACTAATTTAAAGAAAATACTTTGAAGAACGACCAATGTCTACCTTGAGTTTCTTAACAGAGCACAAAGGGATTTTCGAATTGCATGAAACGAACTTGAAATGAGAATAATTTCACTTTACATGTGCAAACATGATTCATCTCATGTTAAGAGATTGAACCTAATAAAAGTGAACATTATATCGTGCAAAAAAGGTATACATGCATCAAGGATTAAAGCAAATCAAGTCAAGAACAAGAAATCAAGGCATGGGTCTTTAGAAATTATACTCAGAATGAAGATATCAAGCAAACTCTGATAACAACATGTTGCACAATCATAAATCTTTCATCATCATAAAGCTTGGATTGAAGACCAGAAGACCAAAGAATTATCAAGAAGCTGATTCTGCACTTCAGAAAGCTCACTTCACTATGGAGTGCTGAATATTACTAAAAAGGAGGGAAATTTGAAATTTTGAAATTCAAATTCAAAGTCAAACCTAGTTTCAAACTGGTAAGTCATCTTTTCTGCCAACTTGATCAACTAACACAGCTTCTAGAAGACAAGTTTAGAAACCATGATCAGAAAGTGAGAAAAGTAATTTCTGAAGAGACATCAGAAACCTCAACTCCAACGGCTTCTGCAGTAGATCTAACAAACTGTCAACCTACTCTTCTAGACTACTTTTCTAAGACACAAACGGATGATAAACACGTGTCATTTGGAGAACTGATTAAGAGCAATGGTCATAAAAGAAGATCTTTATAAATAGAGAAATTGTGCTCGAACGAAGTATATGATGGACGCTGCACAAGAGTGGAAACTCTATGAAAATCTCTCCTCACATCTAGTAAAGTTCACTGTAACACACTAAAAATTATTTAAAAATTAATTTATGCTTTACTAATCATAATTTAAAAAATTCGGTAGAGATAGCAATGATGAAGACAATCTAATAGATCTGTACAAAAAAATAGTGAAAAGTAACTTGCAGGCCCCATGGGCCCGTCGAGATAGCTACACCCTATAATTAGGGCCCAGAGATGCCCAAAATTGATAAATTATAGGATTAAGTTTAGAAATGTGTAGTTTAATTACCCGGGTACACTATTTTATCCGTTTGGTAGAATTTTGGTGTGTAATTTTAACACCAAAAAATGCTACTTGTTTACCAAGTTAAGGTGAGTCACTTATCTTGAGTCAAGTGGATGACCAAGATTCATTCTTTGACTTACAAAAAAAATTGTAGCTATCCATTTTTTTTTCTTTTCTTAAAAGAATTATGCATTTATGTTGTATAATATCTAAGTTAAGATAAATACAAAACCAACTTTATCCCTCCAAACTTGTCATTCTCGGCCATCAAAAGAAACCAAACAGCCTTTGTCATTCTTCTTCTAAAACATCATTAACAAGCTTCCAAATCCTCAAAATTCATTCATAAACTTGATAAAACCTCAAGATCTCTTCACAAAACTTGTTCTACTCATTACCATTTACAAAACTAACTGATTGGAATTTTAATTCCTCACCATTTCTCACCTTGAGCTGTCATTCTCTACTGTTTAAAGAAGGTCTTGGAGCTATTTTGAAAGCTTTGAACTAAACAAAACCATTATTGAATCATCCTGTGGAGCCAAGATCCTTAAAGTCACCAAAGTAGGGTTTTTGAACCTCTTTTGTGTAAACTCCAGGACCCTTCAGAAAGATGAATTAAAATTGTTTTGAATGACAACAAAGCCAATTCAAAGAAAATGTTTTGAAGAATAACTAATGGTCACCTTGAGTTTTTGTTGTAAAGATACTAGATATTTCTTTAAGATGCACAATCAGAAAGCATGAGAAAATGAACTCACGTCACAAAGCTTCTTGTCTTGATCGTCAAAAGAAGATAAAATGAGAAGAAGCAAGAAGTGGAGGCAAAGTATCAAGAAAATGGTCATCAAAAAGTAATGCTGAGCTTCAAAAAGAAAGGCTACAATGAGGATAGCGTACAAAATACTGGAGGCAAAGTATCACTCAATCTTCAATCATCATAATCATGGTGTTCTCATCATCAAAAATCAAGATTGAAGACAAACAAATCGTTAAGGAACTAGCAGCACTCATCAAAAAATCCAACTCAAAATAGGAGGGAAAATGGCAATATTTGAAATTAAAATCAAATGTCAAATCAATCTCTCAAAATCAAAGTATCATCTCTATGAGCACCCTCGATCAAATGACAAAAGGATCTATCAAACGATTCAGAAACCATGGTCAGAAAGTGGAAAAATAGTTTCTGATAGACCTCAGAAACCTCAACTCATCAATAACTTCTGAAAAAGGAACTTTGACACCAGACAAGCTACTCACCTAGATTATATTTCCAATGCTTGATCAGATGTTCAACACGTGTTGATAAAGTGGAAGATCAAGGGGCAACGGTAAAAAGAGAAAAATCATCTATAAATAAAGATGATCGAGCCTTCACTGAAGAATAAATATGAGAGAAAAATTTACGCTAAAAACTTCCCATTGGAAATATTCATTGCTAGAATCCTTTGTATATCAAAATCTTCTTTCTATATTCTCTATTGATTATTTGCTTTTCTAAGGAAGAATTACTACGAAGAAGTCACTAAAGTAGAATCAGTTTCAATATATCACATTCAAAATCTTGAGTGCTGGGCTGTACGGTCATATCATCAATCTCTGTCTGATTGTAATTCTGAACCAGTAGTGATCAAAAGGAAAATAGCTTGAAGAGGCTACTATAAAACTACTTGTTATTGTGAGTCAGTAAGGGTTGTTTACTAACAGGAGTAAAAGCTTGGGAAGGTTACGGTAAAGACTATCCTATACTTGTGATTCCTCGGTGAGGAAGTTTATTTGAACTCAATGTGTATTGAGAATTGGATATAGGCAAGTGTTGGCCGAAACTAGTATAAATCTTCTAAGTCAAGAATTCTCTTTCCCTTCTCTCTTTTGAATTTAGTTTTCAACTCTGCATAAATATTTAGATGATTGTCTTTTATTGTTAGGTTATCTATTCAAACTGCTTCATTCAGAAAGTAACCTTCTAAACACAATAACCATTCTTCTACTGTTCTTCAAGTTCTAAACTTGATAAGATTTTATTATATGAAGTTTTTCAGTATAAAGTTTAAAAAGCACGATTCAACCCTCATTCTCATGCATTTTCATATCAACAATTGGCATCAGAGCTCGGCCTCTAAAGGGTTGAGCATTCTAACGATTGCAGAGGAAACAAAAGGATCCAAAGAACAATGGCACAAAGCTTTCATATAGCATAAGGACATTCGATCAACAGGCCACCATTCTTTGATAGTGGAGACTATGCTTATTGGAGAGATCGTATGGAATTATTCATAAAATATACAAGTCTTGACTTCTGGGAAATAGTCCAAGAAGGTGACTACATTCCAACAGAAGAAGTTCCTACAACAGATAGTTCACTTCCCACATCAAGAGAAGTTCCCAGGAGCAAATGGACAGAGCAATACAAGGCCAGAATTCAATTAAATTCTAAAGCTAAGTATTTGCTTACTTGTGCTTTTAAGCAAAGCTGAATATGATAAAATCATTGCCTGTGACATCGCAAAAGAAATATGGGATAGATTGCTCATGCTGCATGAAGGAACTGATCAAGTCAAGAAAACCAAGATCAGTATGCTAGTCCACTAGTACAAAATGTTTAAAATGACTGATCAAGAAAGCATTGATAATATGATCACAAGATTTATGCATATCATAAATCAACTGAAAGGACTTGGCAAAAGATATTCAAACTCTAAGCTTATTAGAAAAATCTTAAGAAGTCTTCCTGCAAAATGGCTGCTTAAATTAACATCCATTACTGAAGCCAAAGATCTCCAAACTCTTGGTTTGAATGCTCTTATTAGATCTCTAAAAACTCATGAAGTAGTTCTGGCAGAGATGCATGGAGAATCCATAAAGAAACCCAAGTCTATTGCCCTAAAATCCTCTCATCTTAAATCTAGCAAAGAAAAGGCAATGAAGATCGCTGAGGATGAATCTGATGATTACAGTGAAGATGATGATGGAGATGAAATCTCCATGCTGGTAAAAAAGATGTCAAGGGCATGGAAAGGTAAGTTCAAAAGGAGAAAAGACTTGAAAAAGGACAAAAAGGCAAGATAAAGCCAGACATCATCATCTGTTTCAACTGTGGAGAAAAAGGTCACTTTAGACGTAAATGTCCAAAACTAAAAGGACCACAAAAAAGGTTTCTGATCAAGACAAAGGGAATGTTAGCAACATGGGGTGACTCAGATGAAGAAAAGGTGGGAACAAAAAGCCTGGAAGGATAAGAAGACATAATAGATTTATGCTTTATGGCCGGCTACAACTTAAAAGACGAGTTTGAGGTAAATAACTCTGACCAAAATCTATCCTATGATGAATTAGTAGCTTTGTATGAAGAACTTCTTGAGAATACTCAAATAATTTTCTCCCATTATTGTAATCTAAAGAAAAAAACATCAGAAAGTTGTTTTAGAACTTTAGGCAGTCAAAATGGATTTTGAAAATATGGAAAATGAAAAAGAAAAATTACATGAGGAAAAGAATGAACTAAATTTTGAAAAAATTGAGATTTCAAAAAATAATGAAGACTATCAGAAAAATATATCTAAATTAGAGAGAATAGTTATTCTTTTGAAGATTGATCTTGAAAAAAATGATAAATGGTTCAAAAAATCTTGAACTAATGCTTGGAAGTCAAAGGCCTTACTTTCAAAGAACTGGGTTAGGATATAAAGAAGTTGAAAAAGGAAAAGAAAACTTTTTCCAACTGGATAAAGTAAGAAAGAACGTTTTCTGCACTGTCTGTTATAAACGGAGACACCCTCCAAATGAATGCTTCATGAAAAGAAGGGTAAGAAAACCCTTATTTATTTATACTAACTCAAAAGGACCCAAAAAAGTCTGGGTACCTGAATTGAGAAATGTGTTTGTTGCAGGTATGCCTAGAACACATGTAGAATTTGATAACAAGTGGTACATGGATAGTGGTTGCTATCGACACATGTCCGGAACAAAGAAACGGTTCAAAAATCTCAAGCCGAAGAATTATGGTTCAGTCAAATTTGCTGATGGAGGTAAACCAAAAGACTCGGGTATTGAAAACATTGGTAAGGATAATTCTCTCCAAATTTCTTATGTATTATTTGTGGATGGTTTGGCTCATAATCTTCTGAGAATAAGTCAATTTTGTGATCAAGGCTTCAATATTATTTTCAATGCTCAAAACTACAAAATAATTAATCCTATCTCAGGAAGAGTCATACTATCTAGAAAGAGACATGATAACACCTATGTATTGCTGTGAGATGACCTTCAAGATCAAGATGTTAAATGTCTAGCCTCCTTCACAGATGAAATTTGGTTATGGCATAAGAAGCTCGGGCATGCTCACATGAAACTTATCTCTGAGTTATCTCAAAAAGAGCTTGTTAAGGGATTGCCAAAGATAAGGTTTGACAAAGATTCAACTTGCGACTTCTGTGAAAAGGGCAAACAAACTAGAGCTTCCTTTCAAAATAAACATGAAATGTCTACCTCTAAACCTCTAGAATTACTTCATATGGATCTTTTCAATCCAACTCAAATAGCTAGTCTTGTAGGTAAAAGATATTGTTTGGTAATTGTAGATGATTTCTCAAGGTTCACCTGGGTGTTTTTCTTAACTTCCAAGGACGAGGTCTTTAAAAAATTCAAATTGTTTGCAAAATGAGTTTACATTGAAAAGAACTCATAAATAATCTCCATCAGATCTGATTATAGAGGAGAATTTGAAAATCATATTTTCAATGAGTTTTGTGAAAATCATAGCATTCTTCATGAGTTTTCTGCACCCCGAACTCCCCAACAAAATGGGGTTGCTGAAAGGAAAAACAGAAGCTTACAAGAAATGGCCAGAACACTCATTTTAGAGAGTGTTTTATCAAAAGGATTTTGGGCAGAAGCTATAAATATCTCATGTTACATTCAAAACCAAATCTTTCTAAGACCAATTCTTAAGAAAAGCCCCTATGAGCTTTGGAAAGGTAGAAAACCCAACATATCATATTTCCATATATTTGTTCATCATGTTTTATACTTAACAACAGGGACAAACTTTGATGATGATATTTTCCTAGGATATTCTTCTGTCTCTAAAGCTTTCAGGGTTTATAACAAAAGAACTAAATGCGTGGAAGAAACAATTCATATCAAATTCAAAGAGTTCAGGAAAGATTTTGAAGATGATGCAGCTGACTTGGAAGAAGCTCTAGAGAGATTAGATCTCAGAGAAAACTCAGAAACCAAAATGATCAAATCATCAGAAAACAAACTCCACGATTCACATTCTTTAGAAAGTATGATAAATTCATCAGAGGGCATCACAAGGAAATGATGAACGGGAGGAGGAATAGCCTGAAGATGAAAAGGAAATTGATGAAAGCTATAAACACATAAATTACAAAGGAGTCTCTGATCTCAAAATTGTCTCGCAAAATAATGTTATAGAAGATATTTCTAAAGGAGTGAAGACTCGATTCTCCTTAAAGAATACCTCAAATT
Organism: Dalbergia cultrata; assembly: GCA_031216105.1. NCBI lineage: Eukaryota > Viridiplantae > Streptophyta > Magnoliopsida > Fabales > Fabaceae > Dalbergia > Dalbergia cultrata. The sequence goes on along the minus strand of CM062353.1, from coordinate 31,384,779 downwards.
ATGCTTTAATCTCCACCATTGAACCTGCATGCATTGAAGAAGCATTAAATGACAAAGGATGGGTGGAGGCTTTGCAAGAAGAGCTGGATCAATTTGAGAAAAATAAAGTTTGGACTCTCGTGGAAAAACGTAGTGATAAGACCATCATCGGGACCAAATGGTTATTCATAAACAAATTGGATGAAGTAGGAAGAGTTATCAGAACCAAAGCAAGACTGGTTGCACAAGGCTATAATCAATAAGAAGGAATTGATTATGATGAGACCTTTGCACTAGTTGCTAGAATAGAAGCCATAAGAATGTTGCTTGCCTTCACTACCTACAAAGGATTCACTCTCTACCAAATAGATGTCAAGTCTGCCTTTTTAAACTGATTTCTCTCTGAAGAAGTGTTTGTGAAGCAACCTCCGAGTTTTGAGAGCAATGATTATGCAAATCATGTCTATAAACTATCAAAAGCTCTCTATGGTTTAAAACAAGCCCCCCGAGCCTGGTATGAAAGGTTAAGTGATTTTTTACTATAAAACGGGTTCAAAAGAGGTAATATCAACACAATCTTATTCACTCTTAATTCAAAGAATCATTTAATAGATAGTACAAATATATGTTGATGACATTATATTTGGTGCATCTAATCTTTCTTTGTGTGAAATTTTTTCAAAGTTAATGCAAAGTGAATTTGACATGAGTATGATGGGAGAACTAAATTTTTTTCTCAATTTACAAATAAAACAACAAAATGATGAAACTTTGATCCATCAAGAAAAATATGCCAAGGAGCTTTTGAAAAGATTTCACATGGATTAGGCAAAACTAATAAGCAATCCTATGCATCCATCTCAAATCATCAATACAGATCAGGATGGTGAAAAAGTATCAGAAAGTAGCTATAGAAGGATGATAGGATCACTACTATATCTTACAACCAATAGACTAGATCTCCAATTAAGTGTGGGGATATGTAGTAGATTTCAATCAAATCCAAAATAATCACACTTAAATGCTGTCAAAAGAATCTTCAGATTTTTATCAGGCACTACTAATCTTAGTCTATGGTATGAGAAAGGTACATCATGTGAGATTGCAATTATTGCAATGTTGACTTTGCTAGAGACAGAGTAGAAAGAAAAAGTACTAGCAGTTGTTGCTGCTTCTTTGGGAATAATCTGATCACATGGTCCTGTAAAAAGCATAATACTATTGCTCTTTTTGCTGCTGAAGCAGAATATCTAGCATCTGCAAATTGTTGTACACAAATGCTTTGGATCAGAAATCAGCTAGAAGACTATCACCTAAGATACTCCAAAATCCCAATCTTTTGTGATAACACCAGTGTAATAAATCTGGTTAAAAATCCCATTCAACACTCCAGATCAAAGCACATTGACATCAAACATCACTGTATTAGAGATTATGTTTAGAAAGGAGATATTGAGCTAATATTTATAAACACTGAAAGTCAAGCAGTCGACATTTTCACAAAACCTTTAGCTGAAGATCGTTTCTGCACTTTAAAAAATCTGTTAAATTTAAGGATATTCTAAAGGCTCATATGACTTTCATTTACTCAAATATCTCTAGAAAGTAAATACCTCCTACCTATCTCCTCTTTGCTGATGACAAAAAGGGGAAAAATGCTGTGAAAATCTCACGCCTCAATTAAAGGGGAAATGGATACTCAAATTGAGGATAGATACTGAAAAAATGAGCATTTATAATCTATCTCTAGACATCTATGAGAAAGGGCAAATTGAGGGGGAAATAGATACTCAAACTAAGGATAGATACCAAAAACAAAATGAGCATTTATAATCTATCTCTAGACATATCTGTGAGAGAAAGAGAGAGAGAGAGAGAGAGAGAGAGAGAGAGAGAAATTGAGAGGGAGGTAGATACTCACAAATTGAGGATAGATACTAAAAAAAAAAAAGAGCATCTATAATCTATCTCTAAGCCTCTATGAGTAAAGCTCAGAAAATTCTTCTTAAGGCTACAAAATGCTTTAATCATCAATATCCATGCCTTAAGAAAAAAAATTACTGAAACTCATAAATTATTATGTTTGAAAGGTCAATTTGCTATATATTTATCATTTCCATTTCAGTCATCATCTCTTCAAAAGATTTTTCAAATTGGTTTGTCATCATTAAAAATAGGTAGATTGTAAACTCCAGGACCCTTCAGAAAGATGAATTAAAATTGTTTTAAATGACAACAAAGCCAATTCAAACAAAATGTTTTTGAAGAATAACTAATGGCCATCTTGATTTTCTATTGTAAGGATACCAGATATTTCTTTAAGATGCACAATCAGAAAGCATGAGAAAATGATCTCACGTCACAAAGCTTCTGGTCTTGATCGTGAAAAGAAGATAATATGAGAAGAAACAAGAAGTGCATTGTCAGAAAGCGGTCCAACGAAACAGAATCAAGGAAATAGTCATCAAAAAGTAATACTGAGCTTCAAAAAGAAATGCTACAATGTCGATAACGTACAAAATACTGGAGGTTCTTACTCAATCTTTAATCATCATAATCATGGGGTTCTCATCATCAAAAATCAAGATTGAAGACAAAAAGATCATTAAGGAACTAGCAGTGCTCATCAGAAAATCCAACTCAAAATGGGAGGGAAAAAATGGCTATATTTGAAAATCAAATCAAATGTCAAATCAGTTTCTCAAAATCAAAGTATCATTTCTACAAGCACCCTCGATCAAATGACAAAAGGACCTATCAAAAGATTCAGAAACCATGATCAGAAAGTGGAAAAATAGTTTCTGATAGACCTCAAAAACCTCAACTCATCAACGGCTTCTGAAAAAGGAACTCTAACACCAAACGAGCTATTCACCTAGATTATATTTCCAATGGTCGATCAGATATTCAACACGTGTTGATAAAGTGAAAGATCAAGGGGCAACGGTAGAAAGAGGAAAATCATCTATAAATAGAGATGACTGAGCCTTCACTAAAGAATAGATACAAGAGAAAAATTTACACTAAAAACTTCCCATTGGAAATATTCATTGCTAGAATCCTTTGTATATCAAAATCTTCTTTCTATATTCTCTATTGATTATTTGCTCTTCTAAGAAAGAATTACTAGGAAGAAGTCACTCAAGTAGAATTAGTTTCAATAGATCACATTCAAAATCTTGAGTGCTGGGTTGTACGATCATATCATCAATCTCTGTCTAATTGTAATTCTGATCCAGTAGTGATCAAAAGGAAAATAGCTTGAAGAGGCAACTGTAAAACTACGTGTTATTATGAGTCAGTAAGGGTTGTTTACTAACAGGAGTAAGAGCTTGGGAAAGCTACGGTAAAGACTATCATGTACTTGTGATTCCTCGGTGAGGAAGTTTATTGGAACTCAGTGTGTACTAAGAACTAGATGTAGGCAGGTGTTGGTCGAAACCAGTATAAATCTTCTGAGCCAAGTGTTCTCTTTCCTTTGTCTCTTTTGAATTTAGTTTTCAACTTTGCAAAAATATTTAGATTGTTGTCTTTTCAGAAAGTAACCTTTTGAACACACTAACCATTCTTCTGTTGTTCTTCAAGTTCTAAACTTGATAAGATTTTATTATATAAAGTTTTTCAGTTTAAAGTTTAAAAAGCACAATTAAACCCCCTCTTTCTCGTGCGTTTTCGTATAAACATTTTGCATCAACTTCATTTTTCCTATTTTTGCTACTGATTTAATTTAATATTTTTAGTTTTTTTGGTTGATAATATGTTGATATTGATGTATTAATTTTAGTGGAGTGTTTGGATACTGTTAGAAAAGCCATTTTGGCAAAACAAGTTTTGAATTATGTGCTAGAATTCTCGAATTTGTACTAACATGTTATGGTCCACGAATTTTCTAATGTATTTGTAGATATTCTTTTGAGCTACAAAAATTATATGTTGAAGCCAACATCTCAACTTGATGATTTTTCTTGGGTCTTAAAAATGACTTTTACTATTTTCTAAAAATATAAAACTAAGATGTTGTTGAGTTGTCTGGACAGCCAATTCTGGAATACCAAAATTTTCTAATTTTGCTACCATATCAAATGATTGATTTTTCCTTTGAAAATTTTCATGGGTGTTGGAAACATCTTGAGGTTCAAACGTGATTTTTCCTATGAATTGATTCAGTCATTTGCTAGGGTTAAAAATTATGGGATTCTGGCTATTGGCTGTAAATAGGAGGTTTCTGATCTCCGAATTTGTCTAATTTTGTTAACATAGCTAAAGAAATCTTTTTGCTTTGAAATTTATATAAAACTTTGTGGACACATTGAAGTGTCATAGATAATTTTTATAGCCTCTGAATTGATTGTTTGATAGGAAAAAAAAAATCTCGGATACAATGGTGTGAAATCTGCCCAATTGCTCGAAATGAATCCAAACATTGAATTGGTAATATAATGAATTTTGATTCAAGTATGATGAGTATAAATGCATGCCATGTGCTTTAAAGAGTGATTTATGAGAATTTCATTGTAAATGAATATTTATATGTGATTGGAGCATGCATTGGTGAAAACAAAAGGTGATAAATAAATATATGTGACAAAAGAGAATGTGTATACTTCAATTGTGCATGTTCCGATATATGGGCAAAATAGAAACAAGACTTAGGTTAGATAAAGGGGAAGGTAAAAAAAAGAACTTCTCTAGAGATATTATGAGTTGGTAGACGTATTGGCTAGGAATATAATTATGTGTGATTCGAAAAAGGAAAAAATGAGGTCCAATGATCACGTATAGGAATGAGCTCAATCCTGATAAGCAGTCTATTACCCATTGTGGAGTTGTCCACTACAGATACCATTTAGTATAAAATACTCATTGTGGAGTTATCCACTGCAGATACCATGTGATATGAACTAAGTCTTCCCTATGCCAATGAAAAGGGAAAAATGCACTAAATTAAGATCTATGGCCATAAGTTATAGCAGGGCCCCTTAAAGATAATTTCATTGTAATTGGCACATACATAGTTATATCATATTGAGTTATGTTATTTAACATTATCTAGTATGGTGTTGAGTCTTATGTTACTTGTGAATTAAGTGATTGAATGGTAAAAGTAATCCACTTCGGAATTATGCTTTGGAACTTTAAAAATGAATTGTTGTTATGTAATGTATGATCACTTTTTCTTAATAAACCTAGGTGGTTGGAACAATGACGATAACATTTATTGTTGTGTGTCTAGGGGAAAGCGTTATTGAGAATTGTATAATTCTCATCCCTTTGTGTTTCCGTGTCATCTCCAGGTTGATCCAGAGAACTATGGGGCTACTACACAAAAGGAATCGGATTGTAGTATTTTAGTAGTTGATACTTTTACTATGTTGTACTTAGCTGTATGTATAGGTGTGTAAACTTAATATAGAACATATGTGTATTAAATCTCATAGAAGAGCTTCCTTTTGTACTTGACTTTATATTTAATAAATTTTTTGTTTCCTTGTTATATATTTTAATAGAACCATGATTTAGTTACTACCCGATTCAATCGATCTTGCTATAGATAATTAAGAGAGGTCCACTAATTTATAAGTAATATCTCTTGAGTCTGATGGCATGACTTAAGGATAATGTTGTACTTAGGAAGATGTTACATTCATCACATCATGTAATCAGATTCCTTACTTGTGAAAATCTTCTTTCTACGCTCTTAAATAGCTATACGTTCTTCCCAGGAAAAAATGTTAGAATGAAGTCATTCAAGTTATCCCATGTTATTCATGTATATTTTAAGGAAACTTGAGTATAGGTTAGTTTGAGTGGCAACCCAAGACAAAACCTTTGTATCTTCGATCTATTAGTGATCGGTGTGAGATAACTTAGAGAGGCTAATGTAAAATTACTTACAATGCGACAATAATGTGTTCTTGCTGGTCACGGTTTAGCTTGAAGAGGTGAGTCAAAGACTACTTTCAATGGCATAATAAAATTGTTTTACTTGTTATAGTTTTAGCTTGGAGAGGCTGGTGAATAACTACTCAATTGAGCTTGTAGAGATTGGTGAATAACTAATCAATTCAGCTTGGAGAGACTGGTGAATAACTACTCGATTTGTGACAGTATGGTTTGTCTACTAGTCACAGGTGAGAGCTTGGGAAGACTATTATAAAAATTATCCAGTTTTTTCTTTCTCAGGTTGAAAAAGTTATTTAGTGAAACCTCAACATGTATTAAGTACTGGATGTAGGTAGGTTTGACTGAATCAATATAAAAATATTTGTGTAATATCTTTTTCTCCCTTATATCCTTTATTTTCTTAGTTACGCTTTATAGTTTAGTATCTACTGAACTATCATTTTAGCTGTTCTGTTACTTATCCTATGCTTTAGAGATCTACTTTCTCAAACAACTAATCTTATTTTCGTTGCACTTCAAGCTTAATGCTTGATAGTGTTTTGTTAAATGTTTCAGATGTGAAAAAGAAGCAAAGCACAAATCAACCCCTCTTCTCGTACACTTGTATACGTACAAGAATGGGAGAGTAGGGAGGATTCTTTAGAGAGATTTCTATTTTTTTTTCCAACAAGTGAGTGTGTTTCAGGAATTGTGTGTAAAAGAAATAAAATGAGTTATAAATGGGAGAAGGACGCCATTTCATGCATAGGGGTAGTGATAGGAATTTTTGTGATATAATATTAGGGTTTTTAGAAGGATATTGGGAATAAAATAATTTAAAAAATAATTTAAAAATATTAAATATCTTACAGTTAGTACTAGACTCAATTAAGTTTAAATAAAAAAGAAACTAAATATCTCTACTACCTAAATAAGACGAAAGCCATGTAATAATTGTCGCATCGTCACTTTTTCTTTCTCTTCTTGATTAGGCATGATTAAGAATGAGATTAAATCTTAGGTAATTGTTTAGAGACTGAAATTAATTAAAAGACAATCAAATCATCTTTAAATTAATTAATTAGAGTAATTAATCTCAATTAAGTATAATTAGCCTTAATTAATTTTGATTAAACTTAATTAGTACTAATTAAAGGATAATTAGTTTGTTTAAGCCTGATTGCACGTCATAACTCATTGAAAACTCATATAGTTCCCATCAAACAGACAACTAACCCTCCAGTGATTCTAGATCTTGTATAAATTTTATCTCAAGGTCATTTTGGTAACTTATGCAAGAGTTAGAAAATCAGGGCGTTATAACAGCTTTCATCTAAAATTGCTTCAAAGTTGTTATGTTAAACCCATATGTGAACTATTTGAACAGGGGTTGCATGTTATGTTAAATTCTAGCGTAAAACATTGTTATTAATGTGATAATTGCATTTTTATGCATTCATGATATATGCTCAACCGTACTTGATTTGATTTGTTGAGGATAGTATCATATTTGGTTCAAAAATAAAAAGAAAATTAAGAAGAAAAGAGAACAAACTACAAGGATGAATACGGTATACAGAGGATGATATGGAAGGAAGGAGGCAATTTGTTGAGAGCATGTGTTTTGGTGGAGAAACCCATAATCTTGTTTTCTATTTCCATAGTTGTGCCATAGGTTTATTTTCATAATTTTTGCTCACTAATCACTGTTATCGACTTCTCCTAATGGCCATGAACACCTCCCAACTCCCACTCCTAACAGATATGCTAATCAGCTAGCCACATCTTGAACTACCCAGTCATCATTCAACAAACCCATCACCTGTGTAAGGGATAGAGAAACCACCAAAATCATTTGCACAGAGACACTCACAATAGCACCGTTAAATCAAGGTTGAGTGAACCGTTAATGACGTGTTAGAAAAAGGGGTGGAGTGTTATTTTGTAAGAAGAATAGTGTTGAGTGTTATTTCTGCAAACGCCAAGGGAATAAGTATTGTTTACCCTTTCAATAATAAATACTCTGAATCTAGGTCTACATTTTGATTCTGGAATTTAGGACTCATACCAATGATTCCATGTGAAACATTTCAAATCTAAACGCATATTAATTTCCTTGCAAGATTTCATATGATTATGAATAAAATTTCACCGTACTTCTCTGGGTGAGTCTCCCTCACCAACTTCCAACTAACAGCGAGACTTTCTTAAAATTTATTGGATGTCACGTAGCAATTTACATATTACACAGCATTCCACGATGAAAATGTAAGGTTAACTATATTTTGTCTCTACCCCAATTCTTTCCTGAATTGGATATTTATCAACAATCACCATGCGCGATCTCACTGTTATCTTTCACGTTGTTGTTCTCCAATAAAGGAGTCTTACTATTGGATGTAGACTGAGTTCTGCCTAAGTCAAAGTCCTTACTTAGTTCTTCTTTCGCTTTACCCCATATAACAGCATAAAACCCAATTGACAGTATCACTGCTCCAACAACACTGCAACAATGAACAAAAATGCTTATTTCAAGTTGCATAACACTATAACAAATGAAGCAAACATTATCTTGTTTTATGCTTTTAATACGTTCCAAAAGTTAAATCATAATCAAGAAAGGGAATGGATTTCTTACGTTCCCAAATACAGTGGATCACCAAGAAATATAGCACTCATAGCGGCTGCAATGGCTATTGACAGAGGCTTAAAGCTTGATATATACACTGGGCCTTTAATACGGAGACCCCAGGTGTGAACTAAACTGCTTAGGCCTGTGCAAAAGAATCCCTGCATTTAAGTGAAATTTCAGTTAGATTTTATTTGTATGTACTTTCCATGACTCAGTCTATTCAATGAATAAATTTGATAGCTTCTCACAGAGTATATAATGGCGATCAACGTTATGTCAAGATTTATCTTCCAAGCACTCAAGTTTGATTCTTCTAGTAGTAAGCAGACTGGTGCAGATATGAGAGTCCCGCACAGGTTGTAAAAGAAGACCACAATAACCTCTGCTGGAAATTCTTTGATCACATTGGTCTGTTGCAAACAACAAAACAGATTTTATTTTATTTTATTTCGAAATTCTCAATATGACTAAACTCTTATTAGGTACATGCTATGAGAACTCTTCCAACAAGTTTAATACCTGAACAATGTACCAAATGGGAACCAGAAGAAACTCAATGGCAAGTAGAAATCCACCAAGAATCCAATTCTGTTGGGATGATGAGCCCATTGGAGAATCAATATGAGGTGATTGTATGGGTGCCGAAGCTGATAACAATGTAGGGCCCTTGTAGAGAACAACTATGAGTGCACCTAATATCGATACTATAGAACCCAAGATTTTGGCCTGAGTGCTTGAGCTTCTTATAAAAACTTTTTCCATTCTTTAGCGCAAGGACCAAAAAAATGGTTCAGAATGGAAACATAAGAGCATGTTATATTAACACGTCAACAAAAAAAAAGGAAAAGAAAGAAAATACGCCAAACACAGAATTTCCAAAGGATAAATGGTGACCTGACAAGTTTTGATGGCATAATGGTTGAATTTTCTTTTCTTTTTAATTTTTTCAAGAGTCTCTCCAATACCAATTCAATTTTAACTCCTCTCACTTAGTACTTATGGGGAAATACCTCATCCTATTTTTCATAAAGAAAATTATTGCATAAATCACACACAAAAGGCTACAAATTCTCTTAGAATATAACTTTTGTTATATTTTATTAACAATTTTACAACAATTCATTGTATTTTAAAGTCAATAAGTTGGTTGACTAACGATGTGCTCAGATTGGAGTTTGCAGACTGCAGTTTACATCAACTTGATTTTTCAAAATTGATTATAAAAAGTGCGTTGGTATCAATATGATTTTTGTTTAGAAAATTTTATGTCAAATTTGATTATGATAAAGTGAATATTGGGTGTGTTTGTTTCATATTTTGAAAAAAAAGTGATTCTACAACTTAAATTTTATATGTAATAAAAAAAGCTGAAAATTATTTTTTAAAATTTTATTGAAACATGAAGAAGGTGTTAAAAAAGTGATTTTTTTTCCCAAAAACAATCTAATACAAATGCACCCAATATTATTTGGATGATGGTAATCAAAATCAGTTTTTTATGTATAAATACTAAAACGGTCATAGGTCTAGATTTTATATATTACCATTTTATTTCATTTTTATTTTTAAGATGTTGGAATAAATTATTTTTTAATTTATTTTAAAGAAAATTATAAAAAAATGTTATTTTGAAAATTATAAAGAAAATTATACAAACATTTTTAAGATTACATGTAAGACTCATTAACATTCCACAAAGATAATGTAGCATACATATACAAGAGGAAAATTAAAAGGAAATCAAACACATGTAGTTGAATTAAAATTTTAATTAATAAAATTATATAACACATACAACGAATAAAGTTTTAATATATGAAAGTTAGAGTTTCTTATTTAATTGAGTTGACCAAAGGTTAAAATGAGAAGTTAACAAAATTATTTCTTAATTATCTTTTCGACGAACGGGGACAATATCAGCCTATAAGCAACAAGGAGCTGCTTTAACTTGAACCCTAGTTAGGGATGAAAATCCCATTGGAAATATTTTGCTTGAAAACATCCAAACATATATGTGTAGGGTTCATTGAAAGAGAACGCGGATTGGAGAGTGGAAAACACTTACCCAAACACACACTGTCTTTAATATAAAAGTTGTTCCTAATTTTGTGCTTAGATATATTTAACAACTACTTCCTCTAGTTTAAAATAATAACATTTGGTGTAAAACTAAATTACACAATAAATGCACACTACATACTTTATCACCCTTAAATGTGATGTTTAGTCCCTATTCATCCTATTCATTCATTAAATCCGATAGTAATAAGCTATGTGGTGTGCATTTATTGTGTAATTTAGTTGTACACCTAACATTACTCAGTTGAAAATAACTATCCATTTGTAGTTATAGGGGGAAAAGTAATATTTTGATAGAGGGGGAAAGAGCCAAAAATATTATTTGTAGTTACAATGTGTAGGACATCATATCAACACTACTTCATCTACCCTTAGATTCAACCCACTTAATTTAGGTCCTATATCTCATCTAATAATAGATAAAAATATGTTGACATATTGTCCTATACATTGTGAGTTAAAATAATGCTGCTTAAAAAAAATAAAAAACATTACTTTTAGCATATCTATTATATTCAATTTAATGAACTATCATTGAGTATCAAGTAATAATTCCTAATAATTGCAATTCAATTATAAAAAAAAATTCTCACCCTTCGTGTACGTTCATCGTGCCCTGAACTTTGAATTCTACCCATTTCGGCACCCCTCCCTCTTTGTTTTCTCTAAGTTTATATGCTTCGGTTCTTAATTTGATGTTTTTTTTTTTTTTTGTCCTTGCTTGCTTTTTCTAAGTTTATATCTTTCGTTTCTTTTTTGTTTCATTCTCCATCTTTTACAAAAAAATTCATTTGGATTAATACTGTTATATTATGAGAAAGCAAAATTAAATTTATATAAATTTTATTTTAAATGAAAATATATAATCTATTATTGGTAATTAAATAGATGAAATGTTATTAATTAACACGTAGCAATTCTCAACTATAATTACAGAAAAATCATTCCCCCTAAATTGTATTTATTTATTATCAATTTTCTACAACTAAATATTCTATCTCTACGTGCTATGTGCTAGCTCTGAATTATAATCAAAGAAACATTATACTTCCTAAAGTCTATCTATTTATTATATACAATTAAATCAACTATGAGTAAAAGTCACATGGTAACTCTTAATTAATTATAATTAATTAATCATAATTAAATTACTCCAGTTAAAATCTATTTAATTACTTATTATTTATAACTAAATAACTATCTCTAAGTGCCACCTGAAAACTATTACTCACAATTAGAGAAAAATCATTCTCGTTAAAATATATCAGTTATTTATTATCTATAATCAAATAGAATATATTTGAATGTTATGTGGAAACTCCTAATTACAATTAAAGAAACATTATTTCCGATAAAAATCTATCATATGTTATCTATTATCTATAACTAAATAGATTATCTCAATATGTCACACGTGAACTCTTGATTATAAATAACTAAATGCACATTCTCTAACGAGTAATATTATGGGAACAATAAAATTACATAACAAATACACATCATACATCTTATCACCATTAGATATAATAAGTTAATGAGATGAGTAGAGACCACTTATTACATCTAATAATGATAAAATATGTGGTGTATATTTGTCGTGCAATTTTATTGATAGCATAACATTGCTCTTCTCTTGCTGTCATGCAACAACTAATAACGGCACTTTACCCAAGTAAAGCCTTCTGACCCATGAACCCAAGTGACCTTGTAGGCCTAATGTCCTTGCCCGATGTTCCCCTCCGTCGCCCATGTCCCACTCTGCCTCTTGGCCTTCTCTGGTTATGCCACTCACATTCCTCTCATCTTTGACCATTTTTGGGCGATGGTGGTTATTGGCAGAAGTGGAGATGGTGGTGAAGATCGGTTTTCGGTGGCTATTTTCCACGAGTTGACATCAATGTCGAACTTGACATAGAGGCGGATGTGCTAATGGGGTTGTGGAGTATGGTTCCATGTTTGATGGTGAAGGTTGTTATCGTGAAGCTACTGGAACCCTAACCTATCTCTACTAGAAACTTGTGAAACATTGACAAAAAATATAGACACATTTTGTTTTACCTCTATTATAGACTGAATTATAGACGAGAAAATGAAAACTAGGAAATTATTTTTTCAAAGTTACATAATTCGTCTATAAATTGTTGGTGCAACTTCATGCCACAGTTGCATAACTGTTATAGATGGAAATTACAGACAAATTCTATAAAATAAAAATTCCAAAACATACAAGCAGTTTTTTATTTAATTTATTGATTTAAAATAAATCCAATATATTACAGACAAAAAAATTTGTCTGTAATATGAAATTCAAGGCACATTTTTAATGCACGCTGCTGCCCTTTTCTTCTGGCTGTCGCCGATCAATAAAGCCTCTATTTTGCAAACGGTTTGTACCATAATGTTCATGGTAATGCTCTCTACCTATTAATTGGTTTTTTTTTTATTTTCTGCCATTTTTTTGTGCATTCCATTGCTCAATATTATTAGTTTCTAGTGTTACTAAATGAAAGAAATTTCAATGGTGAAGAATTTTGGAGCACACTCGGAGCATTAGATTTTGAAGCATTTTGGAGCACATTTGGTTTGTTGATTTGTGGAGCTTTTGCATCTTTCAAGTGCTAATATCTTCAAATATTTTCTAAAAGTTCATCCATGACTTCTTGTAATTAGTTTCTATTTTAAAAAATCTTCGTTCTAGTATTTGCCGGATAACAACTTCTCAAGAAGAATATAGAAAGAAGTATCTCAAGTTCTCAGTCCATACATTGTTTAATTCTTAGAAAAACTTGAGTGTTCTTTGTTAGAGAGAACTAACCCAAAATCATATACTTGTATGATCCAGTAGTGATCAAGTGAGGTGTAAATCCCAATGTACACGTGTTAGTAGACAAATTTCGTATGGCCTTAGGAGCCCCCGGGACCCACCCATGCTGCCAGGTCATGAATTTCACCAAGTTCGGATCCTATACCTTCTTGGAGGGCTATATGATAGAGCCACTTTCTTGGGATAAAAATTCCCAGTAATTGTTCTCAAAAGAAAAAGAAGTTAAAGAGTGATTTTTAACAAATTTTATGAAACCTTTAAACGGTTCTTTTTAGTCCTCAAGTTTAGAAAATCTTGAAGATTCATGGATTTGAACTAATACCCAAATGGATTTTGATTGGTTGGGACTTTGATTGGTTCATTTTTAGTCCTCAAGTTTGATATTTTTTGACATTAACTTAGAATTAAGAAATATCAATAATGCTGTTGGGTGTTGTTACTGCATAATTCTCCAAAGATGCCTCGCTACAACAAGTTATGTTCACTACAACTAGCAGACAGGCTGGGAGGCTTGCTGTAGCGAGATATGCTAGCTGCAGCAAGTTGTTGTTTCTCTAGGTTCACTGCAGTGAGATTTACTCGCTGCAACGAGTGGATTTGATGCCAGCATAGTACAAAATGACGCAGTTTCAATAAGTGAACCCCCAACCCTTATAAAACACCCAAGCTCGGGATTTCACTCCCCATTTCTGAACCCTACCCTAAAACATCACCTCCTCTTCTTCTTCCTTCCCTTTACTCTCATCCTCCATCAAATCTTCTTCCTCCAAACTTCAAGGTGAGTTTGGTTGTTAGTTTATGCTTCCTTTTTCTCCTTCCTCCATATTCTAAAGTATGAGTTGTGTTGTTTCTCTCAATGTTGCTAAGTGGAGGTGTCCCTCAATGTTGTTAGAGTTATGTTGAGCTATTTAGAGGTTGTTAGAGCCTAATCTAGAGGTTGTTAGTGCCTAATCTAGAGTTTATGATTGCTCTATGGCAGGTGCCATTCCAAGTTCTTCAGGTTAAGTTGGTGGTGCCCATATACTTCCGACTCCAAACAGTGAGTGGGTTCAAACTCATGACCTTAGTTTCATCATTATAATTATGTTTTATGAATTATGTTCATTATATATATATATATATATATATATGAAGTTGGAGGCAACATTATGTACGGATTATGATTTTTTGAGTTATGGTAAAGCTAGTAGATATTATAATTTTGACTGTAGCATGAAAATAAAATTTAGAAAACTATGGGACTATGGTTGATATGTTGAGTGCTACAAAAATGTTTTATATGTATATAAAAAGATATGTTAGCTTAAGAAATGGATTTAGAACTTCAGTTTATGGTAACAAGAACTACAAAATTCAGTATGATTCTTAGTAACTGCTAGATACATATACACTCTGTGGGTTTGAAATCGAAATGCCTACAAGCAAATGATCCCATGGGTATGATTTCATAAACACAGTTATACTAAAGTCAGATTATTAGAGTTATGTGAATTCAGAACTCTCCGAGTACTAAGATTTAGGGGCTCGAGTTTGCGAGGGATGGAATACCCACCCTTTAGCCATGTAATTTTAGTATTGCTATTTTTATTTACTTCAATTAAGTTATATATCAATAGTATTAAATAGTCATGAAGACAATAGCATTAAACATCCATGGAGACAATCCTAGTAAACAGCTGTAATACTCGGTATACACGTATTAGTGGACAAGTTTTGTATGGCTTTAAGGTCCCCCGGGACCCACCCATGTTGCTAGGTCCGTGATTTCACTAAGTTTGGAGCCTACACCTTCTTAGAAGACTATATGATAGAGCTAGATTCTTGGGATTGAAAGTCCCGGTAATTGGTCTTCAAGGGGAAATAGATTTTTAATGAATTTTAGGAAGTCTCTAGACCTTTCAATTTTAGCCCACAAGTTTAGACAATCGTGAGAATTTTGGAATTTGATCTAGAACTCAAAAATTTGATTTTTGATTGGTTGATATTTTGATTTTTTACATATTTTATTTGAATCAAAATATGGGGTATTTTCTTATTTACATTTATGTAAATAAATGAGTATAGAGGTAACCCATATGCCATGACAGTAAAAAAATACAGCAGCTGAATGTTTTTGTCACTGCTAGAGCAGTCCTATGACAATAAAAAAATGCAGCAGCTGGATGTTTTTATCACTGTTATAGCAATGTAGGACATCTATAGCAGTCATAGGAATGATTTTTTCACGATCTGGATGGTTTGGGTGTTCTAAGGATCACTATGGTGGTCGTAAGTGAAACGGTCGGACATGCGTGATGACTTATGACAGCTATAGTGGTTATACATTGTATAGCGGTCCCCCTGAAACATGAATGGTGCTGTTAAACGGTGTTGCTCATTTCTTAGCCCTTCCCTTTTATAAAACCCTCCCCTATCATGCTTTATCCCTTATTTCACCTGAACCAGAAACCTTTACTCCATTTCCTCTCATCTCTCTTAATCCAATACAAATCTAGCTCTCCCAAATCATCAAGGTGAGTATATGTTGTTAATTTATGTCTCCATTCTTTTATAATCTTGAGTTGGGTATTCTTATTTCTCTCATTGTTGTCAAGTGGGGGTGCTACCCCAATATTATTAGAGTTAGTTTAGAGTAATCTACAACTATCCATAGATCTTTGATGAGTTTTATGGTTATAATGGTAGACATTGGTGCCGGCCATCCTCCCCAGAGTCTCCGTTGGTCTTCATGGTTTTCTAAATTTCATTTTCAAGCATATATTCGAAATCATATGCAAGATTGATAGATTGTATGTGCATGGAAATGTTTTATATACAACTCTAAGAGATTTATTGCAAGAATATATGATTTAGCAAGAAGTCAAACCGAGAAAAATAAATAGATAAATATTTTTTTACATGTTTTCAAGATTTAGATTTCAAGCTATGTTTTAAATATTCAGTTAAAATATTTATATATGTTAGAGAAATATGAAACAAGAGTATGACCCAGCTTTACAAATAAATACATTAGATGATTAGCAAATTTTATGATTATGAACCCTAGTGTTTGAACTATAATTTTATAGTTATCAAGTTTATGAAAAAAGGTTAGCTTGAGAAATGATAATTTAAAACTTCTATTTTATGGTACCAAGAGGTACAAAAATTCAGTATGATTCCTAGAAACTGCTAGATACACATTCTATGGGCTTGAAATTGGAATGCCTGTAAGTGGTGAATCTTGGGCTCAATTTTCATAGCCACAGTTATGCTAAAGTCAGATTGTTAGAGTTATATGAGTCTAGAAATCTCAAGGTTCTAAGATTTATAGGCTCGTGTTCGTGAGGGATGGAGTACCCACCCTTTATATTTAAATGATTTTTTTCATGTATTCAAATATTTTATGATTTTAAATAGTAGAATAATTATATAGAGTGTTAAACCTAGAGAAGAGCCAAAACAGAGTTTTATAGAAATAATTAGTTATGATTTAGAGAGTAGATGATAATTATAGAGAAACAAATAGTGAGTTAATGGCTGGAAAAAATGATCGTTAACCTTGGTACCAAGTTGTCCTGAGAGAACAATATCACAGAGCAGAGAATGGAACCTAGTTTGGTGTCCAATTTAGATCTCAGAAGGATCCCAGAGATTAAAGAAATCGTTATGTCATGGTTGACATGCATAACCATAGAATTTATAATTTGTTATCCGAGGCATAACCAGAGATTCCTGTTTCTCTAGGAGATTACTGTTCTTTATGCTTTACTAGAGATTACTAGCTTTATAACATTTATGTTTATAGATAAATATGTTTTATGAGAATATTTGATTTAAGAGCTATAGTGTAAATGTGTGGAAAATGATTTCTTGTCAGAGTAAAAATTTAGATATACGTTTATGTGAGTTTATAAAAGCAAAAATATTTTTTATATAGTTATGCTTATAAATATCAAATGGTTTATATTTGTTACATGTATATTGTATCATGTATATCCTTGGTTGTCCCATGTGGGTGATGGATGAGAGCTCACTTACTGAGTTTGTTGATTCATCCATCTCCCTTCCTCTCATAGTTGTAGGTTCAGAGGCGGTTTAGATTCATACTCCATAGACACAGTTATTTCCAGTGGTGAGTCTTACTTTGCAGTAAGGCCTAAAGTAGGATTATGTTAGAATAGAGTGCTCCGGTAGATGTGCAGGTATAATCCAAGCCATGCTTTATTTCCATATTATGTATTTAGTTTCAGCATAAAAAACAATTATGTATATGTTATTAGCTTATAAGTATGGATTTAAAATTGTAGAGTTTGATTAGAGTTTATATAATAAGCCATGAATTGGTGATTCAGTTTTCCAGTATTAAGTGGATTTTCAGAGTTTGAACATTAGATACTTTCAGTTTATGAATTTAAATATTATGTTTTAATTAGAGAAAAATACTACCGAATTCAAACAGATCACATTTTAACTATTATTTTATGATATATTATAGATCTAGAGAGCCACATCACCCAGAAGATTTACGTGCGGATGGGATTCCTCATGTGCCGATTACGTTCCCAAGTCGAGTCATGACAACAGTCATGGAGGCAAACCCAATAAGTAGCCATGGAGGCAAACCCAGTTAACAACTATGGTAGCATATATAGAAAATGGAACCTGTTTAGGTGTCCACATCATATCCTCAGTGAGGCCCGTGTCTGGTACTGTTGGAGCATAGTAGACGTATTCAGTGTGATGAGGCCTGTGTTTGATACCCATTGGAACAAAACCTTGAGTTCCCTAGTGAGGCCCGCGTTTGGCACTGGTGGGGCATAGAGGACAATCTTATTTCTCTATTAGAATACCATTATGTATGTTTTCAGAGATTATTTATGATTTCAGAGAATATTTTCTTTAAGAGCTATTACGTATATGCATGAAAATGATTTCTCGTTAGGGTAAGAATTTAGAGATATTTTTCTATGAATTTATAAATACAGATATATCTTTTCTATATATTGTTATGCATATGAATATCAAATGGTTTATGATTGTTTTATGTATATTGTATTATATTTATTAGCTGTCCCGTATGCGTGATGGGTGAGAGCTCCCGTTGACTCACCCCCTCTCCCTTCCTCTTACAGTTGCAGGTTCAGAAGCAGTTCAGATTCTTGTTCCATAGACGCAATTATTTCCAGTGGTGAGTTTTACTTTGCAATAAGGCCTAGAGTAGGACTATGTTAGAGTAGAGTGCCATAGTAGATATGTAGGCAGGATCCTAGTCACGTATTGTCTGTTGATATATTATAGTATTTTCAGAGATTAAGTATGTAATTGAAATGTAAACTATAGTTAGAGATTTATTTGATGAACTAGAGATGTATTTGTAAGTTAGTTTTCAAACGTCAAAATTTTCAAGTTTAAGATTAATACTATGTGCTGAAGCAGTTATGATTTCGAAATCAGTGGATTTGGATAAGATGTTTTCATAGCTTGAAATATCAAATACTTTCAGTTTATGAAATTAAATATTATGTTTTAATTAGAGAAAAAATGCTAAATATTTAAAAGAGATCATATTTTAAGTATTATACTATGCATTTAGAGAGCCATGTCACTTAGAAAGCTTACATGGGGATGAGATTCCTCACGTGCTGGTCACGTTCCCAAGTCGGGTTGTGACATGAGGTTAGCTTAAAGAAGCTAGTAAAAAGACGACTTGTTGTGAGAGTAAATAGAAACTATAGGTTACTAGAAATACTTGAGAAAGTTATACAAAGACTATCTCACTTTTCTCAAGGTTGAAAAATGGTTTTTAGTGGAACTCAACAAATTGTTGAGAACTAGATGTAGGCAGTATTTGACCGAACTAGTATACAATCATTAAGTAATATCTTTCTCTCTTTGTCTATATTTCAGCGTTCAAGTTTGATTGTGTTGTGTGTTTCTTTGGAAAACATTTGAAAATACTATTCCTGAAGTTTTTGCATTTTCTCTTATTAACTATAATTTTGCTGGCTTCAAGTGAAAACTTGATAAATTCTATTTAGTATTTTAGAAATGAAGGAAAAAAATTAAATTAGAAGCATTATTCAACCCACTTTTTGTGCTACTTTCAACCTATACTTTTCACCAATATATATGTACACACACACACACTTCCCTAGCTCTATCAAAGCTAGAAAATTTGGCTTCACTATTCACACTATCCCCACAAAGATATACCAAAGGAAAACAAATTCATTTGTGAAGGACCTTGGAGAATCATGATGCGCATATGTTGTGCCATTTCATGTGTAATGCACTTTTTCATTTCAACTTTGCTATTGCAATATCCAATATTCACATTAGTGTTTACACCCATGTGGATGTTGAAATATAATTACCATTTCCCCTTGCACATTATCATATTGATATCTTATTATGTATGATCCCTTCTATTTATTCATCTTGTAAGCCTATGTGATGGTCCTTTTATTGATTAAATACTCATCATTTTGGGATAAATTAATCTCATATCTAAAAATTTCTTATGAATTTTACAATTACAAAAAATCATATGTTTTTCCATATAAATTCGTATTATAAATCTATATAAAAAGAAATTAATTTATCTTACTTTTTAAATTGTAAAGACAAATATAAAATATTTAAATTTTAAATAACTAATTTATATTCCAAATATATTAATAAGGGATTAAAATTAAAGTTTATTCCATTTTACTAGACATCATTATTAATGGGGCCCAAAATGATTGCAATCTATAGAACTGATGCTATTTAATATCGTCCACTAAATTAAGATGTGACATTTTTTCAATTTATTTATTTCTGGTGTATTAGGTGAGTGCATGATGTCAGTCAGATTGTCGCATAAACTCCTTTTTTTTGTGCGTGTGTTTTTTAAATAATTAAACTAGGCACAAAAACTCTCAGATCCGACAACAGAGTAGCCAAGATTATATTAATCACTAAACATACAATATTTCAAAATTAAAATAAATAATGCATGCGAAAAGAACCGACGAATTGTACGTACATAAAATACAATATGACACAACATAAATATGATGGATACAATAAAATTAAAAAGTTATAAAATACAAATAGGATATATATAAAATTAAAAATTTTGAAAAATAATATATTATTTAAATATTATTTATATAAATTTTAGTTATTATTTATTTTTTTATAAATTCAAAAGGTCATGTGTTATTTCTCTTTTATAATATTGTTTATATTATATTTTTTTATATTACAGTAATAAAAAAAATAAATTTTAAATTAAATATATAAAAATGTGTGTTATTAGTGTATTATATAAAATCCAATATAAATACATATCCTATATATAAATAAAACACTCAAATAATGTGTGTGTCTCGTAAGTCTGAAAAAAAAAAAAAAAAAACACCAAGGGCGTAAAGTAACTAGTGCAACACAACTGAACATCCATCACATAGACCCACTAAACATCCTATTTCAGACCCAAAATAAAAAACTTACTTAATAAAAATATTATTTTAACACTATAAATAAATATCCATTAAGATACTCATTTTATCATTATTAATGTGATAATATGTTTTTATTTATTTCATTTATTTATTATATCTAATAATAATAAAATATATCTCCCAATAAATATCAATTTTTAAGTATTAAAATAACATATATTGTCCCATAGTAATTAATTATATCATTTGCAGCTGATTTATGCGGCGAAAAACGAAGCCTCCACCTGTTTTCACCTTTCGCACACACCTAGCAGAGATCACTTTGTTTCACAGGCAGCAAAAATCACACAGCCACCTCTCAGGACTTCCTGACACAACGCACCGGCAGAAATATTGCCGATAAACACTTACACAACCCATTTGAAAACTAGGATCACTTATTCTGACCAAAACCCAACAAAGACGGAATCTTTATAGGTAACTCAAACTCCCTTCTTATATGTCATTTTTCCAAAGATACGCCAAGACCACGAAATTGGCCGGAGATTGTATCCCCTCAGTAAAGATCCCAACACTTGACCGTATTTGAAGCATATTTAAATACACGCTTCAAAAGCATGGATGATCATTTGTTTTAATTTATATTCCTTTTTTTAATAGTCTTTTTAGGAGAAAATTTTTATTTAATATTTTTTATTATTTGAGAATTTAAAAATATTAATTATTTTTTATTTTTATTCTTGCACCTATTCTTTCTCTACATATGATTTTTTTCATCTAATAATTATTTTAAAATTTCTTGAAAGAGAAATTTTGTAAACATAGACTTTTTTGTGCATGTTTTCATATTTTCAATTATTTTTTAATCTATGTGTCAAAATATTAAAAAATAATTATAGAAAGATTAAGGTAATATAATTATTTTAAAAAAATCTTAAAATAAGTGATTGTGAATATGCATGGAACACACGGTAAATATATTCGGGAAACGTGCAAAACAAAACTCTCGGCTAAATTGTCGCTTAAACTTGTTTTACAATAATTATAAGGTGCCTTTACAAGGAAGGACTTAATTTACTCATTGGGGGGACCGCCAACTTTTTTGGATAGTTAAATTACGGTTTGTTTTTAATTTTTTAGATTTTAGAAAGAAAATATTAAAAATTATGAAAATTATAAATTTTAGTTTTTAGTTTTTATTTTTAATTTTTAATTTTTCTTTTAGAGATTCTTGAAAATTAGAAAAATAAAAATAAAAATAGAAAATTAAAAACAAACGGCCCGTAGCTTCCTCCCACAAGTATATTCCAGACATGAATCTAAACAGAAATTAAATAAAATTTATGATATGCTAAGCATCTCGGATCGAATGCCTGATTATGAAGCAACGAAGATGTCTCAACTTTACTGTCATACAAAACAACTTTAATGTCTGAAAGGCATTAGATATTGAAGTTGACTAGTAAGCGTTCAAAAAATCCTAATTGGCATGTAGCAGAGGATTTTTCAAGGTTGATACTTGAAAGCAGTGAGATAGGCGCACCTGAAAAAGACTGCAAGCATGAAGGTAAAAGCCGGTATAAGGTTGCTAAGAGCAGAAAACAGAGTCGGTGAAGTGTATTGAAGTCCTTTGTATCCTGAAAGCTGAGCCACAAATCTGCCACACCATACCAATATATACACAAAGCACAAAAAAAAAAAAAAAAAAAAATTAAGATCAATGATCAGATGTTAAAAGCCTTTATTAGACTTGTGCATTTTTTAGCTTTACCCAATCAAACCAAGGACCGAAATTTTGAAGATCAGAGACAACTTGAACGGAGGAAGCCCTCTTGACCTGTACAAATTCACGTCTATCAAATAAATAGAAATATAGAAACAAAGTCAACATGCATTTTATTACCGAGAATAATCGATTCGGATTATATGAAGTAACAAACATGTAGTACATACAGTACCATCGGAAGATGAAGGGCAGAGGCAAGAGAAGAAAAAGAGTGGAGGCCGCATATGAATAAACGATGAATGCATAGTAACTCAACCCTTTCTTAGTAGCTTCTTTGAATAGAATGTTGACACCGACGCCAGTACACTCCACCGCTACCATTGCAGAGAATGGGAGCACGTCCTTGTAACAATGCCTCCCTGCCATCTCTCTCTCTCTCTCTCTCTCTCTCTCTAATTTTGTGGGCGTGTTTCAATTTTCAAACTTGTGTTTTTGTCCATACCAGATAGTTTAGGTAGTGCATTTCCACCGATTACATAAATTATTATATATTTTAAATTCAATTTAAATCCATTGACAATGTCTTTTTTCTTCTTATTATTATCCAATCAAATTCTTCTATATACATGACTTTTAAAGTAATATAATAAGAGTCAATTTTCTTATACTATTATGATAATATGTGATTGAATAATTGTAAAAAAGAATTTGTACTATCAGTGTGTCAAAATTAAATTTTAAATTTATGTACTATTAGAAAGAATTACATTTTGATTATTTCAATAAAAATATTTTATTACATTTTATATAACAAAATATAATTTAATGTAAAAATAATTATAATCTTTTAAAGTATAGTGAAAAGACATGTCTCTTAAATTAAAAATTATTTAGTAGAATAATAAATGGTTATATATTCTTATTGCAATATTTTAAAAAGAATTATTTTTTAGATGTATGCAATCTTTATAATCGTTACTTTTATTTTTTAAAAAAATAATATTAAACGCAATATTAATTATATTTGGATAACTTCTATTTAAATTCATATATTTGATTTTCATGCGCTAACATTGTAAGTTTTATATTGTTATCCAATAATATGTTATCACATCAGCTTAATGACCCGTCTTTTATTAATATTATTAACAAAATAATTAATAATAAACAAACAATAGGGAATTTCAAAATTTCGACAAACTAATAAAATCATGACAATTTAAGGAATGTGTAAGAAAAAAAGAAGGAATTAATGATAATAATATTTTAACTGGGCTAGGAATGAATAGTAATACTCCAAACACGGGAGAATGAATAGTGATGCCCAATGGCTGGGGTCAAGAGGTGAATAGTGCAACATAGGGGTAGGGATAGAACAGTCAAGAAAAGGATAGTCGGATAAAATCTAGAGTTAGGGCCAAGCGATGGCCCAAGGCTAGGATAGATAAAGATAAGGATATGATTAAAAAGATAGTTTTAACCCAAAAAAGTTATTAAGGCTACCAGATTGTAAGAGCATATTAATCGGTATACCAAAACACTAAAATTGACCCAATTGAAGTATACTACTAAATGCTAGATAATTTTGACATAGATCAAGCAAGTAAATATAGATATTTCTAACATTGGTACGTAACAAATTGATCCGAAAATGCTAGTAATTGTTATTCGTTACCAACCTGGAGAACAAGTAAATGATAAATAGGATAAGTCAGCTTGTGCTAAATAGGATAAGTCATCCAAAAATGAAGCAAAAATCTCTCCTTTCTTACCTACATCCTGGCTAAATCTATATGCCCCATTTTCTCATCTCTATTTTCAATTTTCTAAGCTTCCAAACACACACAAATGCTAGGGTATGTCATAGGTCTTCATGAAAGCTTTTTGAATCAATCTTTTGAACACAAAAATCTAGCCAAACACCACTTTTTTCTTGAAAGAAAGCCTTGTTCTTGGAAGAGTTTGAAGAATGAATTAGAACTAGAAGTTGGAAAAGCGATAATTAACAAAGAAAAGCTAAGTTTGGAAGTGAGATAGGAAGATCTAAGACTAAAACTTAGTGTATGTTTGATTTCTATGCTAGTTTTGGTTTGAATACTTGGAAATTAATCGTGTTTTATGTATGATGAAAAAAGTGTCCCCCTAAGCTTTTGGCTCATTTTGTTAGTATGTTTAAGTAGCTTGAAGATGAATTTCTAGTTGAATTTAACTCTTTCTGTAGACACATTTAAATCATGATTCAAAGACTTGGAATTTGTCAAAGAAACAATTGACTATGTTGCTTCAAAGTTATTGGTAATTGACTTGGAATATCTTTAAGTATAACTTTGAGTTGGATCTTTGGATATGTGCATTCAAAACCTTAAAAGTGTTAAAGAACACTTAGTTACAATTTTTAAAATTTGATGAACATGTGCAAGTAATCTAGCAAGCAAGGGAAACTGAAATTTTCGGAATTATCGTGAAACCAAATTGGGCTTGTTAGAGGAGGAAGAGAAGAAAATGTTTTATACCATGTAAATCTTGGAATTAGGATTATGTTATGATATAATTAAAAGGTAAAAACTTAGATTTAGTTAAAATCTTAATTAGACACCTTAGCAAATTTTAGGTCATGTGAAATAGGTAACTATTAAAAAACTAAGTTTTCAGACATTGAAAAGAATCAAAATCAGAAATTTTTAAATAAAGAAGCTTGAAGAAAACTATGTATAACATAAAATTTAGTAAACTCCAAAGAATAAGCTAGTAAGGCTCTATGATAAAATTTAGAGAAATATTCTATGAAGGGATAAAGTTTACCCTATATAGAGTACATGGAAGAGATTATGACAGCTTAAAAATCTCAAAATTTTAAGCAAGCTTAAAAGTTTTAAGCATGAGAATTTTATTTAGAGTTTTTCATAAGATTTTACACAAAGGAAAAAGTAAACTAGAAAACAAGTAATAAAATATTTATATGCTTAATTGTAAGCTTGTGGACTTAATTATATGGTTATGTGAAGTATAATAGTTGATGAGAACTATATCATAGTGATCTATGTTAGTTGAAGTATAATAGAATGCTATATGAGATCTCTATTCGTTAGAAATATAGTAGTTGATGAGAATGAGAACTCTGTTAGATAGACTTATCTTAGAAAGTAGTATATCAATGAAGTATGTTAGGGGAAGTATATCAGGAGTTATACAAATAAGCACAATAATCTATTAAGTTAAGAACGAGAAAAGAAATATTAATAAATCCTAGTTAAATTACTTATGTACACAATAAGAACCCATTAAGTTAAATAAGAGCTAAGATATAAAGTCATATATAACTAAGTAGCAATCTAGGATTTCCTATTGAGAATACGTGATTCTTATTCCTACTATTTTCATGTTCTTACACAGATGGCAACGTTGGTGATTTTCGAGGAGTTCCTTAGCTAGTATTGGTGCTATGATCT
Source organism: Dalbergia cultrata (assembly GCA_031216105.1). Taxonomy (NCBI): domain Eukaryota; kingdom Viridiplantae; phylum Streptophyta; class Magnoliopsida; order Fabales; family Fabaceae; genus Dalbergia; species Dalbergia cultrata. The sequence goes on along the minus strand of CM062353.1, from coordinate 31,358,777 downwards.
AGACCTATAGTTGTTTTATGTAGTAGCTCAAAGTAGGATTCATGCATATATTCTATTTGTTCTCACCTTTTTTCTTTTTCTATACTATGACCCAAGTTTGATCCCACGTCTCTACATGATGCCTTCCCATTGCACATGGTAAACTCTTCGTTCCCAAGACTCGTACAATAGTTTCCACTCTAGCTTTCCTCATCTTCATTTGACATGGACACAAAGTCAAATCTTCTACGATGACATCATCAGATTCCTCAAGTTATGGAGCTTCCAAAGATTGGTAGGGATATCTACTTGATGTGCCTAATGAGCACTATTCCCCGCTGATTTAATAGTTCGTAGCACCTTTTTAAGGAGATGTACATAATAGTGCGATGGTCACTGTTTCTTTCTCGTAGCTTACACCATTCATTTTGATGGCTTATAAGACAGACCTTTTGAAGAGGCTTTGATTGACAGGTTAGTTTGCCTTTTTTCTTTCTTTTGATGTATTTTGAGCAGTGTCCTACCTAGATTAGGTGGTTCCTGCATGGACCAAGGGAAAGTTTGGTCTAGATATGTATATTATGGAGACCTACTAGATCATACATTATATATGCTACTTAGCCTACTGACAGTTAACATGATGTATGATATAACCCTTCATAGGTTTGATATGTATATTATATGCATGTGAATTACAATTTAATTACTATATGTTATTTATTCAATTTGACGCATAACACTATCTTATATTCCTTTATTTTATTATGACAGACCATTTATGTTACACTTTGTGACGCAATAAAAAGTGGTTCATATTTTTTAAGAACGAGCCCATATTTAATATCTCTCACACACATACACACATATATAATAATAATAATAATAATAATAATAAAAAAGAATTAACAAGTAATGATTACTCACTATAAGATTATGATTTAAGTATAGTTTTATGGTAAGAAGAGTGTTACATCAGCCATTTTGACGTCCATCACTTGAAAGGTGATTTGAATGAGATGATTTGATTAGATTATAGTGTAAAACAATTTAAAATATTTAAACTCTAAATTAATTGAGTACAAAATTTTAGTTAATTATGTTATCTTATATAAAATTTTAGTTAATTATGTTATCTTATATGTGTTTATAAATATTTTATGCCTTTTATTGTAGCACTAAAAATTATTAACTTTAATTAATATCTTTCTTAAAAGAAATGAAAAGTTAAAAAAAATTACACAATTATGATAAGATAAATATGTAAAATATGAAAAGTAATAAAATATAATAACAATAATCATAATACTAATAATAATAGTAATAATTGTAATAACTAATCAAAATGGATTTAAGAAAAATATCAAATTATAAATTTTAGGAAATAACTTAAATGAAATTATAATTGAGAAATTAAAGAAAAATATAATTTAAGAGAAATTCAAAATTCAAAATTAAGAAAACATGTCATTTAGCAATGATAGTGAAAGAAATAATAAATCATGAACATCACTATAATTTCAAAATATTTGCAACATTATCAACAAATACTAGAATTACTTTCTTGAAGATCAAGGTTTTAAATCAAGGTTTGCGCTTAAGCTTTGTTCCTTTTTGTAGATCACTTTATATACATGACACCTTATCAGTGTTATGAAATATCAAATATCACTTGTTGAAAATGCAGGATGATCAATACTTCCAAGTCTAGATACAAGTAGAACATTACCTATATCCTCTTTCATATCATCATGAGTCTTATGGTATATGAACAACATAGGAATTCAGTGTTACATTTCACAATACTAACATAGAGGATGTTTCAACAAAAACACAATGAAAACTTTTCACTATAGAAAAAGATATACAAGAGAAAGAAAAAAAATGCATAAACACTAGTGTCAAATAGCACATGCGAGATTGAGATATAATTTTCTATTTTTCTCTTACTTCATTTTCATCTCATTAACAATTCGAATTTTGCACTAAGGCATCCATTGTAAAAGTAATGGCCTCAATCCTCATTATTGCCTATTTGGATTTTATTGCCATTCATCTATTGCACTTTGGCCCCAGTAAGTGAATTTGGGAACATAGGTAGGTTGACCAGAGAAGAAGAATGGGTTACACTAGTAGTTGCGAGGAAGAGGAGGGGGAGAGGGTGTGGTTACAGGGGAGAGGAAGGGGAGAGGGTGCGCAAAGGTTCAGTTATGGGGGACATCGAGAGGGTCTACATTTCACAAAATGAGACAGAAAGGGAGAGAAAAATTTAATTTTAGGTTACTTCTATGATGTGCTCTTTTTGAAACCCACATTGGTGTGCAGCTATTCACATTCCTTCCTTAGGCCCATAATGTTGTTTGCTTTCTTTCGAAGGTGTGCAAATATTGTGAGGAATTGTTGTTCTTCTTCTATCATTTCTCATCATATTAATTACATTCAATGAGCATATTCTAGCTAGAAGAAAATTTAATTCGTTATAGAAAACAAAATTCTTGTACTAGTTTTTCATTCAATAGTCATAAATCATAATATGGATTTAGAAATGCAATTATTATGGAAAAATTGTGTCTTAATTCAAAGTAGAGTAAATGATAATTGATAAATGACAAATGGAATTTAAAACTACAATAAATGGTAATATGTATTGACAAATTGATTATTATTTATGAAATTCAACCATATTGTGCTATCAAAGATTGAATATACCATTAGTGTTACATCCCAAAGTAGTCAGTTAGTTTGTTAGTGTAGGTTGAAAATAGCACAAAAAGGGAGGATATAATCCTGCTTTAACTTCTTTTAGGTTCTGAAAAACGTAAACAAAGTCTATCAAGTTTACACTTGAAGGCAGTGGAAAACTTTGCTAGTAAGGTTCATAAGTTACTTTTTGAAGTGAAAACTTAGAAATGGTTTAAAACTATTTTTTAGAAATAGATCTAACAGTAAAAATCAAAAGCAGAATATAAAAGAAACAAGAAGAGATAGAGAGATACTGAACATTGATTTTTATATTGGTTTGGCCAAATGTAACAACCTATGCTGCTTTATGGATTGATGACTGTCCCCACAAACTAACACGTGTCTTTTCAGCATGTTTTGTCCTCACTCCTATGGTTCCTAGGAAAAATTCCCAAGAGGTCACCCATCTCAAAATTGCTCCATGTTAAGCACACTTAACCATGGAGTTCTTTAGTGATGGGCTATCGAAAAGAAGATGCATCTTGTTGGTATAGGTTGTACACATCAATTCATATAAGCCATCATCAACTGTATATTCCTATAATTATACAGTCTTAGGATCCCTCTCATTCGGGTGTGTAATCGGTTCATTCATGTACCCCTCCGCTTAGAGGACCTTGCAAGGAACTGCTCCTTGTCTGTGCCTTCTTTGCACCGGCAATCACTCCTCGTCCTCATCCCCGGGCATTTACATGAAATGTAACCCCTAATAATTCAACCTAATACGCCTAGGACGTATTCCAGTTAATTATTAGTTATTACTCTTTTGTTCCAGTTCTTGTATTTACATTTGAAAATTACTTAGTGAAAATATGGGTAAAATTTTTTTTGAACTTAAAGATAAAAACGTGAGCTTCGCATATAATAATAAAGGTCGCGTATGCTCGAACACTCCCACAAGGTCCATCATCAACTACTAGGGATACCCCTACTGAGAAGGAGGGATGTAACCAATGAAATGTGCCAACTCCTCGGGCATGCTAAGACTCAAGGTCAGACGAGTATAGGCTCCTCAACAAGGCGAGTAACTCCTCTCACTGGGCCTCTAACCATGGCCTCTCCGTCGTAGTCTCCTTCGATCTCCATAGGAATGGTCAGGGCAAAACCTCTGGAAAAGTGCTTGGATGGTGACTCCTCTGAGAAGCCTGTCTTGGGCTCAGTCGAGCGGAGTGGCTAACGGGGAACATACTTGGGGTAAGCTCGAACAGATAAGGCAGAGGTATGAGTGTGGTAAATCTACTTTTTGCATAGCCAAGCATGCTCAAAAATCATATCCTCGGCGAACGGAGCAGCGGGAGAAAATCTAAAGCTGGTAACGGGGTGTGAGAACGGGCGATCCATGAACACAAAAAGGTGAACTGGACATTGACCTACAAAATAGTAGGACTGGTGCATATGGTTGAAGTGAAACTTCCAAGTGGGAGCGTCAACGTAAATCACGAACGTCACCATCAACCTTTGAAGATGTGAAGGAGAAAAGAAAGAAAGAGGGGATGAGAAACTTAAACAAGAATCTCAGTAGGGTATTCTCTTCTTAATACATGTCATCATCTACGTCTTTAGCAACCTTGGGTTTCATTATGAAAATGGTGAGTATACATACATAGTTCATTTATTACGTTCTAAATACTATTATCCAAGGTTCGTTTCTTTTAGTTATGAGTCTTGGTGTCATGGATGCATCATACTAGTTCATGAATGCATGATAATAACATGTGCAATACAATACGAGAGTAATACTAAATGAATGCAGCATGACATACATGATCATTTCACATGAAATCTTTCCTTACTTTTTTCCTTAGGTGACTTAAATTCGTTATGCTTTTTCTCTATGGGGCCACCCTAATACTCTCATCTTTTGAGAGTTCTAAGTTATGAGCTCATACCTAACTAGTCGTCACTAGTATATACTTATCCTATATATGATAAGCAGTTCCCCAACTCTTAGAGTACAGGGTAGAAGGCATAAGAACACCTTTCATAACCATTAATTCCTGAAGTTCAAAGGGTCCTTTTTGGATTACCTCCCATAACCATTTATTCTTGGAGTTTAGAAGATCATTTCCATGTGTTTTATGTCACCTTTTATGTTAACATATTAATTAGAGATGCATGCATGGACATAACATTTTTAAATATCATCATGACTTATCACATAGCATTTCATACACACAATTCTCATAATTTTTTCTAAGTTCACAAATTTGGCAAAAAGCCGACAGCATAACGATTGAAAATGGAGTTTCCCCAAATTTGCTACCTATCAACAAACACATCAATCATACATCTCAATAGCTCAATCATAATCATAGCATGCCATAATAAATCACATAATCATCTCTTACTTTCATACATCCATTAGCACATATTATCATCATTTCTACTTAAAGACAAGCATGCTCCTACCTAGTATGCCGGAATTAAGGACCAGGCTCAATTAGTGCACATGCTATGCTCATCAACATAATATATACACATATAGGTCAGGTATTAAAGATCATCATAGGACACTTGTTATGGAAGCATTCCCAAATTATCAAAATCACGCCATAGTCCTACACGGGTTAAAACCAAAGTTATTCCTTTAAGCATCTAAGGACACTCAACAATTTCCACTAACTTTAAACCTTATAAATATTTTCAAATGTTGCTAGATAGTTTAGGCAGCATTTTAAAATAAACTGTTTCGGGGTTCTAGAAATTGTGTTTTTAACCCTTTTTAATTACTGATTTTTCCTAAAATGCTAAAATCAATTCTTACCACCACTAATGGAATTTTTCGCAATTGAATTCAGTTTCAAACAAAATTTTTACTAAAATAATGTTACCAAAGTAGTAGTTATAAAATCTTAAGTTTTAGAAGCCTCAAAATCACGTTTTCGATTCTTTCTAGTTTCTAGTTTTCCACAAAATAAAAGAATTGATTCTCGCACCAACTACTAGTGATTTATACACATTTAAATCATTCTAAACAACATTTTACAGAAATTAAATTAGTAAAGCAGTAGCAAAATTTCATTTCCTAGGAACGTCTGAGAATTGTATTTTTTACCTGTTCTTGTTACAAGTTTATCCTAGAATGCTGAAAACAATTTTTATAACATTTAATACCAATTTTTACACTGGCTTACCCTTCCAAATAGAACCAAACAGAAAGGAAAATGCCAAGATAATGGCTGAAAAGTTTGGGTTCTAGAGGCACATAAAATCACATTTTTACTACTTGCTAGTTGTTAGTTTCTTTTGGAATTAACTTAAGACTTAGGAAACGTCTTGGAAACTAATTTATTCCTTTGAAAGTATAAAGAATGGCCCTTAGGGAAGTAGCGAAAATAAAAGTTTCATTAATAAAATTTTGTCCATAAAAAAAAATCATATTTTTAGCATCCTTAGAGCTTCTAATTCTTGTAAAAATTATAAGACACAAGTTTGAACCTTAGAACAAAACAAAAATTCATTTTTAAGCCCATCATAAGGTGATGGTTGAATTTACTAACAAGGAAAATAGCCATGAGCAAAATTTCCATGTAAGATACAAGGGCAAGTCATTGAGCTCTAGAAATTTAAGTGATGACAAAATCATAAACATGCTATGCAACCTCATTTTTAATCTTTATTATTAGAGAGTGATGGCTTGGAAATATAAATATCATGTGCAAGACTTGAAAATAAACATGAGATGCAAGTTCATTTTTAAGTCTTTAAGACTAGGTGATAATTTGAAAAATAAACATGAAATCCAAGACTTGAATTTAAACATGAGAATGCAAATCCATTTATTTAATCTTCAAGATTTATGGTGATAACTTGAAAATAAACATGATATGCAAGGCATTGAAACTTAAACATGAGATGCAACGGCTTGAAATATAAACATGAATGCAAGTTTATTTTTACATCTTGCTAGAGCTCATTTAAGACTTTAAAGAATACAACTCTCAACCCTAATCAATCTTAAACAAAATATAATAAACTTTAGAGTCTCAAATCATTATGGTTCTAAGGACCTCACTCTTTAGATTCATCATTAAGCTCAAAAGAAAACCATCCAAGAAACTAACAAGCATTTAGTCTTTATATTTCCTTGAGACCAAAACCAAACCATAAGCTCTAGAGGTCCAAGACATGGTGGTTTCACAACCACTATTTAAGATCCATCATCATCAAGCCATGGTTCTAAACTTTTACCAACAACTAAACCAAAACTCTAAGGGGAAAAGGATGTCAAAATCAAAATGAAAAGAAACTAAGGAACCAAGCCTTTGGCTTTTTAGAGGCCATAAACACGGTGATGTCAAAACCACCATCAAGGACTCTCATCATCAAGCTATGGTCCCAATACTTTATTTACAACCAAAATAAAAAACATAAGAAAATAGGAGGATCCAAACCGAAAACATAGAGCAAGAAAGGAAGATCCAAACCGAAAATAAAGATAAGAAAACAAGAACTTGTTCATCCATCCAACATTAAATCTGAAAAGGAAGCAAAGGAAAGTAAAGGAACTCAAAACAAAACCCTTCCAAAGATGTTGTCTTGATGGAAAGAAGAAACTTGGTCTTTATAAGTTGGAATGAGAAGACAAAAATATTCTCTTGAAAGGGGTATGGCTTCGGCCAAGAGGAGAGAAAAGGAAGGAATAATTTTTCTTGTGGGGTTAAGCTTAGGGGTGGAAAGATTGTTTATTTAAGAGGTGGTTTGAGGTGGTGGTATGGTGGTTCAAGGTTATTTGTGGTGGTAGAAGAAGTTTCTTGAGGTTGGAAGAGTAGAAAGAAGGCTTTGAAGTTGAGAGAGTTTATGATCACTTTTTTTGACACCAAAGGCTTGCCAAGAAAATGAATGGTAAAGAATGGGATTTTAGGGTTGCAAAAGAATTAAATATGGTGGCATTTTGGGGGGAGGGGGGAAAGGGGCGAGTCCGCGGCCTCATGGCTGTAATGGGGGGAAAATATTTTCATTTCAAGCGAGTTAGGAGGTGCATTAGAGGAAAGTTTGGTTAGGCACAAGTTTAGGAATTGGTGATCAAGTGTTTGAGCAGTAATCAAGTGTTTAGTAATTTCAAGACATGATTATAGTGTTGTCATACTTACTTAGTTTGAATTAGCCTTGTTTAGTTTGAAATTCAAACTCCAACATATTTCCTAATTTTAAGGAATATGAAAGTGAAATCACTATTTGGGCATGGCATGACATAATGTCTTAGATGCTTTTTTGACTAAGAATGGAATTTGAAATTCCTTAAGTACTTTTAGGCTCTAGTTAACCCTAATTAATTATTTTGACACAAGATTAATAATTAAAATTAAATTATCTTTAATTAGAGCATAATATTGCTTAGGTTTCCTTAATTGTTTAATTAAGCTCATTATGCACTAATCTAGGGGTAGAATGGTCATTTTACATCAAAACTCTCTGGGACCACCCGGACCCATCCAAATATCATGCATCACATAAAATCAACATTTCAATCTCCCAGGAAATCTTTCTGGGCTCAGTCGGCACTTAATCTCATGTAAAAACCTCGTAGGGGTATTTTAGTTATTTTGTGCTGAAAGTACAAAAAGTGAGATTTTCACTTTTGTTATTATTTCTAATGCATCTAATCCCCTTCAAACATTAAACTAACCCCTTGAGGATGGCCCAGGTCGGCCGTCATTGAATTTTGGGCAAAAATGACCTTAGGGGCATTTTGGTCATTTTTACACGGGAAAATGACGTAGGGTTTTTTGGTCATTTTTGTTAAGTAGAGAAACCGAGGTGTTACACCAAACATACCTATATCCAATTTTCAATAACCTGTTGAGTTTCACTAAATCCCTTTCTCAACCCAGAGAAAGAACGATAGTATTTGCATAGCCTTCTTAAGCTGTTCACATGACCAATAGTTCCAATTTACTGTCACTTCTAAGTAGTTTTTGACTAACTTCTCCAAGCTAACCTCATAATGATCACTAATGGATTATGGTATAATGATTTGGTTTAAGATTGGTTATCTTCAACAACTAAACACTCAAAATATTTCTATACATGAACTGGTATATGACTTGAAAACTTGAATGACTTCTTTCTAACAGTTTTTGTAACACCAAAAAACTATTTAAAAATTCATTTGAACTTTATTAGTGAGAATTTAAAAAATTTGACAGTTTTAGCAATAATGAGGACAGTCTAATGGATGTGTTAAATAGTAACTTTTACCTAATTAATTACACAACCTAACCTAAGATAAAATCAAGCCACCAACCTTATCACTCCAAACCCATCATTCTCAGCCATGCTTCCAAGACACACATCCTCCATTTTTCTTCCTCTCAAACAACCATGGACAAGATTTAAACTTCCAAAAACCTAGCCTAAAATTGCTAAAAACTCAAGATCTCTTTACGAAACTTACTCTACTCCTCACAATTTAGAAAACTTATTGACTGGAATTTCAATTCCTCACCATTTCTCACTTCAATATATCATACTTTACTCTTTAAAGAAGGAGTTATGAGCTGTTTGGAAGGCTTGAAGTAAGAAAAAATAGTTTTTGAAATACTATATATAGATATTGATTTAATTTGATATTTTTCATTGTATTGGTTGATAATATATAGATATTGATGTGTTTAATTTGGTGGAGTGTTTGGATGATGTTAAAAAACCTTTTTTGGCAAAACAAGTTTTGAACTATGATGCTGGAATTTTCAGATTAAGCAGACAACCCAATTTGTATGATTTTATGACCATAGATGGAGACTTTTTTTTTTTTTTTTGAGAAAAGATTTTCTAGAGCACTGAATTTGTTTAATTTTGTTACTATATCAATTGATCGCATTTTAACTTGAAAATTTTATAGGGTTTTGAGGATATGTTGAAATCGAAGCATGAATTTTTGTAAGAATTTAGATATTCATTTGATATAGTTATGAAGTTGGGAAATCTGGCTATTGACTGTAATCAGAGGTTTCTAACCTTTGAATTTGTATAATTTTGTTAACATAGTTAAAAAAGCTTTTTTTTTCACTAAAATTTTTACAAGACCTTGGGGACACATTGAAGTATCATGGATAATTTTGTAGCCTTGGAATTGGTAGTTTGATATACAAATTAAATCTTGCTACATAAGTGTGAAATTTGTCAATGTGTTGGAATTGCACCAATGTCTTGAAGTGATAATATAATGACTTTTAATTCAAGTATGATGAGTATGAGTGCATGTTATATACTTTAAATATTGGTTTATGATGAATGAATGAAAATCACTGTGATTGACTGCCTACATGTGGTTTATGCATGCAATTGAGAAAAGAAAAGTACATGATGCATTTATGTGACAAAAAAGAATGTGTGAAAAGAGGAACTTCCCTAGAGATATTACAAGTCGGTAGATATATCGGTTAGGAATAGATCTGTGTGTAATGCGAAGAGGAAAAAATGAAGTTCGATGATCACGTATAGAAATAAGCTCAGTCTTGATAAGCAGTCTATTACCTATTGTGGAGTTGTCCACTGTAGATGACGTTTGATATGAATTAGCCATTGTGGAGTTATCCGCTATAGATACCATGTGGTATAAACTAAGTCTTCCCTATGTCGATAAAAAGAGAAAAATGCATGGAATTTATTTCTATGACCACAAGTAAAACAAGGGCACTTTAAGACAATTTCATTGTATCTATCATATGCATACTCATGTTATTTTGAATTGTTTTCCTAGGATGATTTACTATGGTTTGAAAATTATGATATATGTGCATTAATTGATTGAATGCTAAAAGAAACCTACTTCAGATGTATGATTTTGAACTTTAAAAGTGAATCTTTTGTATGTAATGCATGATTACATTTTTTTAATAAACTGAAGTGGCTGGGATAATGACAATGATATTTATAACTGTGTATTTAGGGATACCCAACTGAGAATTTTATAAGTCTCAACCCTATGTTTGTGTTCTTTCGTGTCCATGGCTTAAGGATGATGTTGTACTTGGGAGGGTGTTACATTATGGTATTAGAGCAGTTCATCCTTGTAGGACCTTGAGGAATAGACTAACTATACTTCCAGAGTGTAGGTAAGTCATGCCATGAATCTTATCTATATGATAGGATGTAGGGTTTAGATATGCATGACAGTCTAGTGGTGTTCTAGTTAGTTATTTTCACACTTAGCATAGTGTTGAGCCTGATCAACTCAATATCTTTTATTTGATGTGTCCAGGAACAAATGGCACACCATAGACATATTAGGAACGGGAACGCTGAACCGGATAATATGATGAGTTCTTTTCATGAGATGGCTGTTGATATCAGAGCACAAGCTCCAGTGGCCAGTTGGATGATGGAAAGATTAAATCAAAATGAAAAGGAGCTGGAGTTCATGGCACTCAAGCAAGGATCCATGAGTATAGCAGAGTACATAGCAAAATACGATGAGCTCTACCAATTTTCTACTATCTATCAATACAATCCTAATGAAGCTTGGAAGTGCATGAAGTATAAAGGAGGTTTATGAGAGGACATTAAAGTAGCCACTGGTCTTTTAGAGATCAAAGATAATACTACTTTGGTGAACGAGTGTTGGCTTGTAGAGGAATCCAATAGGAAGCTAGCAATTATCAAATATGCAAGGGATGATTCTAAGAAGAGAATGACACTTGAAGACCAAGATTATGAGGATGCCCTGCCCCAAAAGAAGCAGTTTCAACCCAATCCGTATAAGGATAAATAACAACAATAGTTAACCACAAGATAAGATTGCCCAAAATGTGGGAAGAACCATGGGATAGACCTTTTTTGGCTGGGCAGTACGTATGCTACTGTTGTGGAAAATCGAGGCATAAAATTTGGGAATGTCCAGGGAGATATCCAAAACCTGCTGGGTATGGCATTTCACCATTTGGTAAAATTTTTGGTTGTGATTTATAATACTAAAAGATAATTTGATCTTTATAATAGGATAATGTCTATCTTTTGAGGCCAAATGTAAGGCTAAGATTTTAACTAGTTTGCTGGATTTTTGAATTTTTCCGGTAGGAATTAGTCATGATTTTTCTCATGTATTTGTAGGTATTTTTGTAAGCTAAAATTTTTTTATGTTGAAGCTAACATCCTAAAGAAACTCCATGATTTTTCTTAAGTCATTTTAAAGGCTATGACTACCTTAAAAAAAAAAAAAAGAACTGTGACTATGAATACTGCTACTAATAAACTACTGGACCAAAAGCTACGAATTTTACCAATTTTGTTACTATAGTAAATAATTGAATTTTTATTCGAAATTTTTACAGGGTGTTGGAAACATCTTAAGATTTAACTATGAAATTTTTTTTTCTGATTTTATAGACTCGTTTACTATGGTAAAAAAAATCAAGGATTTTGACTTTAAGTTGAGATTAGGTGGTCTCTGACCACCAAATTTGTAGAATTTTGTTAACATAGCTAGAGAACTATTTTTGTTCTGAAATTTTCACATGACCTTGTGGACACATTGAGGTGTTATGGAGAATTTTTGTGGCCTTGTAATTTGTTGTTTGATATGCAAACTAAATTTTGCTACCCAAGTGTAAAATGTTTGCCAATGTGCTGGAAATGAACCAAACTCTTAAATTGATGATATAATGACTTTTGATTCAAGTATGATGTGTATGAATGCATGTGGCGGACTTTAAAGATTGGTTTATGAGAAATGAATGAGAATCACTTGTGATATATTCTCTATATGTGATTAATGCATGCATTCAGGAAAATAAAAGTGATACATATATGTGACAAAAGAGAATGTATGAACTTCAATTATGTTTGTTCTGACATATGGGTAAAATATAAACAAGACTTATGTTCAATGACGGAAAGGCAAAAAGAGAAACTTCCCTAGTGATATTATGAGTCGGTAAATATATCGACTAGGAATAGACTTATATGAGATGTGGAAAAGAAAAACCATGAAGTTCGATGATCGCGTCTAGGAATGAGCTCAATCCTGATAACCAGTCTATTTCCTATATGTGGTGTTAACCATTGTTACCAATGCAGGTAGAAATAAGCATGAAAGGGGGTTGAATCGTGCTTATTTCTTTCTTTTCTTTTTTCCTAAAAACTTAAGCAAGTTACTATCAAGCTTTAGGCTTGAAGTGTAGTGGAAAAGACGTTAATAGCTTCAGAAAACTTAATTTTGAATTTCTCAGAAATTGTTAAACCTTCTATATGAGAATAAAGCATAAAATATAGAATAGTAATCATAAAGCAGTAAAAGAAAAGTAAAGAGGATGAAGAGAAAAAAAAGGAATATTGCACAAATGATTTATACTGTTTCGACTAATCCTGCCTATATCAAGTTCTCAATAACTGTTGAGCTCCACTAAACTTTTCTCAATCGAAGAAATAAACAGGATGGTCTTTATAGTAGCCTTTCCAAGCTCTAATCTATGATTAGTAGATAACCCCTATTGTCACAAACCAAGTAATTATTCATTAGATTCTCCAAGCTGAACCCAAAGTAGTCTTTGTTAGCTCCAGAACCCTTTAGAAGTGCTAAAGAAATATGTTTTGAGAGATGACAATATAAGTTTTAAGAAAATATTTTTAAGAATGACTAATGGTTTCTTTGAGTTTCTTGATATAGCAAACAGGGCACTCCGTATGCATAATATCTTAAAGCATAAATAATTTCACTGTACATGTGCAAACATGATTGTATCTCAGTAAAAGAGATAAAGAGTAAATGGAAGTGAATATTATAACATGAAATAAACGTATGCATGCCTAACATATTGAAGAAGTCAATAGAAAATAAGAAACCAAGGATGGGATCTTCGGAAAGTAGAACGAGACTTCAGAAAGTACACATGGGATGAAGATATCAAGCAAACTTTAAAGCAAGGGCGCTCTACAACATTCAATCATCATCATCGCAACTATTTTAATCATATACTACTCTGATTGAAGACCAGAAGATAATTCATTCATTAAGGGACTGATACCGCACTTCAGAAAGTGCACCTTACAGTAAAATGTTGCACTTCACTGAAAAAGGAGAGAAAATTTGAAATTCAAATTTGAAGTAAAAACCAGTTACAGAATGGCATATAATCTCTTCTACCTACTTAGTCAAGCATTCTAGCTTCTAGAAGGAAGAGTTCAGAAACCATGTTCAGAAAGTAAAAAGGTAGTTTCTGAAGGGTCATTAGAAACCTCAACTTTACAACGACTTCTGCAAAAAGCTTTGACATCAGGCAAGCTACTCTTCTAGATTATGTTTCCAAGACATAAACAGATGATCAATACATGCCACTTGGACAACAAATCAAAGGCAATAGTTATAAAGGGAGACCATATATAAATAGAGATCTTGAGCTTTCAAAGAAAACAATTCGACAATCACAAAAAGCTAAAACATTGGAAAACCTTCTCCTTAAGTTTTTGTGAAGTTCATTACTTTTTGTAATCAGTTTTCTTATTTGTAAAAATCTTTATCTATGTTATTAAATAGTTTATATGTTCTTCTAAGGAAGAATTGTTGGAAAGAATTCATTCAAGTTAGCCCAATATTTTCACTGTATATTTTAAGGAAACTTGAGAGTGTAGGTTAGTTTGAGTTGTAAACACAAACACAAACCTTTATATTCTCAATCTAGTAGTGATTGATGTGAGATAGCTTGAAGAGACTATGGTAAAACTACTTACAACATGACAGTAAGGTGTTCTTACTAGTCATGGTTTAGCTTGGAGAGGCTGGTCAAAGACTATTCGGTTTTAGCTTGGAAAGGCTAGAACAAGATCACTCAGGGTTCAGCTTGAAGATCCTGGTGAATAACTACTTGGTTTGTGACAGTAAGGGTTATCTACTAGTCACTGATTATAGCTTGAGGGGCCACTATAAATACTATCTAGTGTTTTTCTTTCTTGGGTTGAGAAAGGTTAGTGGAACTCAGTAATTGCAGAGAACTAGATATGGGTAGGATTGGCCGAACCGGTATAAAACATCTATGCAGTATCTTCTTCTCTGTTATTCTTTTACTTTTGCTGTTCAGTTTGAATAACTTAATATTTGTTTAAAGTTTATCTTTTTAGCTTATTTGCTACTGATACTATACTTCAAAAAATTACTTTTTGAAACATCTAATACTATTTTCACTACACTTCAAGCTCAATACTTGATAGTATTTTGTTCAAAGTTTCAGTTGCTAAAAGGATAAAGAAAAGTGAAACATGATTCAACCCCCTTCTCCTGTGCTTTTCTACCCATAGTCTTGTACTAGCCTCTTTCAAGCTAACATGAGTAGTGTTGTATTAGCCTCTCCAAGCTAACCCAAGTAGTATTGTATTAGCCTTTCCAAGCTAAACCATGACTAGTAAGAACACCTTATTGTCACGTTGCAAGTAGTTTTACCTTAACCTCTCCTAACTATCTCACATCGACCACTACTGGATTGAGGTTTCAAGAGGTTTGTGTTTAGATTTGCAATTCAAACTAACCTACACTCAAGTTTCCTAAAAATATTCAGTGAATGACCTGGGATAACTTGAATGAATTCTTTCTAACAATTCTTTCTTGGAAGAACATATAAACTATTTTCAAGAATGTAGAAAGAAGATTTTTGCAAGCAAGAAAACTAATTACAAGAAGTAATGATCGTCACAGAAAAGATGAGGAGAAAATTTTGTAGCATATCAGGACTTATACAACTATCAAGATCTCTTCTTTGAAAGCTCAGCATGTCTATTTATATATGGTCAACCTTTATGAACATTGCCATTGATATGTTGTTATGTGAGACATGTTGATCATCTGTTTGTGTCTTGGAAATATAATCTAGAAGAGTAGCTCATCTGGTGTTAGAGCTTTTGTAGAAGCCATTGTGAAACAATGGTTTTTGAGACTACCTTCAGGAACCACTTTTTACTTTCTGAATGAGGTTTCTAACTGCTTTTGACTTCGAATTTAAATTTCAAATTTTCCTTCCTTTTTCAGCGAAGTACAACATTTTACTATGAAGTATATTTTCTAAAGTGCGGTGTCAATTCCTTGATATGATTTTGGTCTCGTGTTCTTCAATCAGAGCTTGTTGATGATAAACTGATTATGATCATGATGATTGAAGGATCCATAACACATAAGTTTCAGGGATAGATAGATATATTCAAATTTTAGTATACTTTCTGAAGTCTAATGCTTCTTTTTGAAAACCTTTGCCTTAATTTCTTATACTCGTTGATTTTCTTCAACTCGTTAGGCATTTGTATGCTCATTTCATGATATAATTATCACTTTCGTTTAGTTTTAATATCTTAAAACGAGATAAATCATGTTTGTATATGTAAAGTGAAATTATCTCCGCTATAGGAGCTGCATTGTGCTAACAATATAACCTGTTTGCTTATTTCAAGAAACTAAAAGTAGACATTAGTCATTCATCAAAATATTTTCTCTAAATTGGTTCTTTTGTCATTCAAAACATATTGCCTAAAGCTTTCTTAAGGGTTTTGAAGCTTACAATCTCCCTCTTTTTGATGATGACAAACCAATTTGAGGAAAATATTTTGAAGAGATGTTGAAAAAGATAAAATGGAGTATATCATGATAATAGCTATTCTTTTAAGACATCATCACATGTGCTTTTCAGGAAGTCCTTTTGTTAAGGCATGATATGAATATAGTTAAAATCTTTAGCCTTAAGTGACTGAAATCAAAGCTATTTTGGTTTTCCTTGAGATTTCTGAAGATACTCAGAGTGCTTTTTGAGTGATAACAGAACATTATTAAAGGAATGTGATTGTTTAAGCTTTTGATAGAAAATAGCTTGATTTTTGCCAATGGGATTTCTTTGAAAATACATAGGCATGAATAAGAAACAAGTAACACTATGTGATATTTTCTTTTGATTAATTTTCTTATGCATCACACCTTTATCCAAACTCATTTTTGAGACGGATGTGCATATTTGTAAAAATGTATCAAAGCATGCATAGAAACAAACTGATACAAATGTAGTTTCCGACGCTTAAAGAAATCTTAATGTAATATCTTTAGCATATTGCAATAGGAGATTTCTGAAGCTCAATAGGGATCAATCCCAAATGTATCAGAGCATGAAATTTTGTAAAGCAAAACTTAAAACATATGACATGCTTTTCATATAAGCTCGCATATTGATACATATACATATATGAAACAGAACATAACACATTATGTAACATATAAGCGCAGTACACTCAAGAGAGTTCTAAGGCTGACAAATTGATCTCAGTTGTATCAAAGCATGTAGGAACAAGTTTCTAAAGATCATTAGAAACTATACATAACTGTATTTTGATCAAATTATACAAAGCTCTTGAAAACATTTCATATGTGTGTTAGAATATGTGTTTCATAAAAAAAAATATGATATACATATTAAAGTACAACAGATAGATATGAGTATCAGAGCAACAATAAAGAGACTTTGTGCTTTAAAAGATACTTGCTAGTGCTAATCATAGATACACATGTGAGCTAAATATCATAGGATGCTAATGAATAAACAAATCAATGCAAACGCTTAAGAGATAAGAAGCAGACATCTCAACCATGATACACGATTAGCTAAGCATAACAAGTAGACATCGATATGTATTGGAGCTTAAAGCAGATATGCATTAGAGTCAAAAATAGATATGAGTCAGAGCTAAAAGAAAGCATAGTCATGATATATTGAACAAATATAACAAATTAGATTATGTATATACCATATGCATAAAGAAATTGTTCAAGAACAAACAAAATATCTGTCAAAGCATAAAAAGAACTGATAGTTCAAAACAAATATATATATATATGCTGAAAAAAAAGTTCTCTAAGCTCTCCCTTAGCATAGGCTCTCATTGAGTTTCATAGCACTGGATTTTCTTCATGTCTTTTCTTTTCGCTCTTTTGTCATCAGCAAAAAGGAGGTGTGCAAGAAGTCAGGAACACCATTATTAACCTTGGCACCTTATCCCTTGAAGAAGCTCTTGAGAGGTTTGAAGAATCTAAAGCTGTAATTCTTCTGATGTCTAAGTTAGGCACCATGCTATGATTGAATTTATAGCTTAATGAAGGCTCGGATGTGGACAGAGGAGGTAAATTAATAGGTGCCAATGTTGATGTAGCTTTTGGATAAGGCTTAGGTATGTTAAGGGTACATATTCCCAGACTTGGATGATTTAGCCTCAGCATCAACTTGTGTAGTAGTGGGTGGTGGAGAGGATGGAATGGAAATAGCAACAGAAGCATCAGAACCAAGAATCAAGGCAAAAGCAGCAGCTTTATTAGCATGCAAAGCACTGGTTTCTGATGCTTTATCCTTTTCCTCTTCAATCGGAGTGATACGAATAGAAGGAGGAGGTTGTGGCACCATCAAAATGATAGCAGATTCTGGTTCAAGGGCTTGCTCAACTGTTTTCTTGATGATGGGCTCCATATATGGCTCTTCATAGATTGGTTCCAGAGTGGAAAAAATTTCATTCACAAAGAAATTTAGTTCATCCATTCCTTTTTCCGTACGCTGTGACTCTGAAGTAATGGACTTTAACTTAGATGCTAACATCTGATTAATGGTCATGAAGTCATGGCTGTTGCCTGGAGAAGCCACATCAGCCTCATTTGTGGTTGTTTTTGCACGAGCAGTGGCTGATAAAATGGTGGAGCTTGTTTTAGAAGCCATTGTCTTTTGAGGTGGTGCTGCAAAGATAGGAAAGAAGGTAAACCCGAATTGCTGAGTCATGGACCTTGTTGACTATTCCCTAAATGCAACAAAGGGTTTAGGTATAGTAGATCTTATTCTTCATTTGTTGGACCCTTGAATCCCTTTACCCATTTGCAGTTCTCTTGCTTCTTATAGCCTCCTATTCTTTTAAAGAATTCTCTGTTCTTTGAGAATTTGTTCTTCCTTTTCTTCATCCTCTAAAGATTGAGTGATTTTGATAGTAGTTCCTGTTTGTGAAGCATCATACATATCCTTCAGAACTTTCAGAGTTGTTTTCAGGAAGAACAAACTTCGCTTTTGTCACTTCATTTTTCTGCTCGCTTTTCTTTTTCTTGTTCTCAATAGTAGATTCTTTATCATGACTGATCGGGGAGCTTTTCTTTCTAGAGCTTGTCTTCACAAGTATAGACAGAGACTTCTTCATTGTTCTGAAGATGTTTATGGAATTGTCTATCCTAGTAAGATATTCAAACTTCTCTTTAGCGAGAAGGTATCTAGCATGCTAAAAGATCTTTGTCAGCAACATCCTATAGAGAACTCCAACAGTTCTTCTTTTCTTCTTAGTAATGGTACTAAGCATGTAGTCCATTATCATTTTGTGTAGGTTTACTTTTCTTTTAGACAACAAGCAAAAGAGTAGCATACAATCAATGCCTAGTAGAACATTTATACTTCCTTTCCTGGGAAGAATAGTAAATTGGACAACAGTGAAAACTATTTTAGCCCATGAATTGAGCATAGATGTTGTAATGTCCCCAGGTTAGTGCTTTGTTGAATCTATGAGACACTTAGATACTTCCTTAGCACTCACCCCAAGTGACTTGAACCATTCTTCTTGTGCCATGCACTTTACTCCAGCAGTAGGTGCCCTAATTACTGTAGATAGGTCGAACACCCCAATCTCTATATAGGTGTTTCGAATAGTGGTCTTAAGAGTGGTTCAATTTTTTGCCCCAAGAAAAGCATAGAAAGAAGTCACCATTCTTGGGAACACCTTGTCTGAGATGTCCAGAAAGTACTCCTATCCTTGAAAAGTAAACACTTCTCTGAGTACTTAGACCTAGTTCAGCAAGGAGTTGTTTAGCCTTTTTCCAGAAGCTATAGTTCTTTGTGAGAAACTTTCTTCAAAGATATTCTGCATATGGGGTTCATTAAACATAACGAAAGGTCTCATTTTCGTGGATGAGTGGTTAAGTTCTTTTCCTTCAACCATTGTAGGTAAGGGTACATGAATTTGAAGAAGAAATGTTGAGTCTTTAAAATGTTAAGAGGTAAGGAATGGAGAGAGTCAGTGTGAGATAAGAAGTGGTTTAGGTTGCAAAATGAGGGTTTGAGAAGAAGAGAATACAAAATAGTTGAGGAAGCATGAAGGTGTGACATGTATGAAGTGGGAGGTTATTTAAGCGATGGGACGTGATTGACTGAAGGTGAATCGACATAGGAGAGTGAAACTCAAAAGAGTGGGAATTATCCTACCTTTTTTCACCATTATTAAAAAAAATGGTTTCTAATTCTTGAGATAACGTTATGAAAAAGTTGTTTTCTGAGCTTCGCTTTTCACTTTCTGACCCATCGGAGTCTCACCAAGTTTTTGTCATACACTCATCTTCGTATTCTGAACTTCATGAGGCCATATATTCCCTATTTTCTGATCCTCAACTTTTTTTTTTTTATCATCCCTTATTCTCTCTAAGCTTACAAACTAATAAATTGATCATCAATCTGATTTGTGGTCTTGTAAACTGATATCTTCTGAACTTGTAAACTGATGACTCTGCTTGGGATTTGGTTTAGAGCAAATGAAGAGGAGAATATCCAGAGATGTTTTTGTATGAATGCTTATATAGATTTAAAAACCTTTAAGTTTAAAAGCTTTTCAAAAACACAAAAGCAATCTTTAGCTAATGATTTTGTGAATATATTTGACACTGGATCTTCAGTATTCAAAAACATTAACTCAACATCACGATCCTGAATAAAATGATGTTTTACATCGAGGTGCTTGGATCTAGAGTGCTTAATAGGATTCTTAGCACTAGCATTGTCAAAGAGGATAGGGATTTTCGAATGCCTTAAGTGATAATCTTCTTGCTGGTTCTTTATTCACAACATCTGGGTGTAGCAGTTTACAATAGCTACATATTTTGCTTAGGTAGTAGAGAGTGCAATTGTATTCTGTTTTTTGCATGACCAAGACATGCAATATCAGCAGTAACCACTGGTGCACTTTCTCTCCACTCTGTCTCTAGCAATATCAGCATCATAGTGACCTACAATCTCACCAGATGTACCATTCTCATACTGCAAGCCAAGATTAGTAGCACATGATAAACATAAAAAAATTCTCTTAACAACATTTAAGTGTGATTTCCTTGGACGAGATTGGAATCTAGCACAAATTCTGACACTTGATTGAATTTTTGGTCTACTAGATTTAAAATACACCAGTGAACCAATCTTTCCACAATAATGACTCTCTGAGACTTTTTCATCATTCTCATTAATATTAATGATTTGAGATGGATGCATGGGGGTAGTCATTGGTTTAGCTTGATCTATATTAAATTTCTTCAAGAGCTCTTTTGTATACTTTTCTTAATGGATCAATGTTTCATCTTTTTGTTGTTTTGTTTGCAAACCAAGGAAAAAACTTGAGTTCACCTATTATGCTTATCTCAAATTCACTGTGCATTAATTTTGAAAACTTTTCACAGAGAGGATGATCAGAGGTGCCAAATATAATGTCATCAACATTCATTTGAACTACCAGAAAATGATTATCTTGTTCATAAGTAAAAAAAGTAGTATCAATATTACCTCTCTTGAACTCATTTTTTAGCAAGAAAGTGCTCAGTCTTTCATAGTAAGCTCAAGAAGCTTGTTTCAGACCATAGAGAGCCTTTGTTGGTTTGAAGACATGGTTACGAAGGTTTTCACTCTCAAAACTAGGTGGCTACTTCACATATACTTCCTTAAAGTGGAATCCATTTAGAAAGGCAGAGTTAACATCCATTTGGTAAAGAGTAAATCCTTTGAAGGTAGCAAAAACAAGTAGCATTTTGATGGCTCCTAGCCTTTCATCATAATCAATTCCTTCTTGTTGATTGTAACATTGTGTAACCAATCTTGCTTTGCTCTTGATGACTTTGCCAGCTTCACCGAGCTTATTTTTTAATAGCCTTTTTGTCTCGATGATATTTTTCCTTTTAGGTTTCTCAATAAGAGTCCAAACTTTGCTTTTCTTGAACTGGTCCAATTCTTCTTGCATAGCATCCACCCAACTTTGATCACTCAAAGCTTCTTCAATACATTCAAGTTTGATGGTGGAGATGAAAACACAGTTTGGCATATTTCTAAGGGATGATCTGGTTCTCACACCCTTGGAAATGTCTCCAAGAGCTCTGTTATGAGAAATTGCTTTTAAACAGAAACTCCTTTGTAGTTTCTATTCCTTTGAGATTCTTCAATTTCTCCTTTATCTTCATAATGCTCTTCTTCATGTTTAGACATACTACTTTCTAATTGTTTTCATTTTCTGAGTAGGCTTTCCAAAGAGTTGACAGTTTGGAGCCTACTTTCTGAAGGTTTGGCTTTCATAAGCTTGCTTTGAGAAGTTTCCTTGATATGCATTTTCTAAACGCTTTCTTCCAATTCTTTGAAATCATCGGCAAAGTTTTTCTTGAGTACTCTCTATAATTAAACTCGAATCATCCAGGGTTCGTAGGCTTCATACTCTTGATCCACCCTCTGGATCCGGATAGTGCTCACCATCCATGTATTCCTTGGTACCTTAATCAGTGGGCCTTTTAAAACACACCTGCAATAAAAATAGTTCTTGATTTTAGTACCCATACTTTCTTGGGTCCGTTTTGGTTAGTTTTTCGAAGACGGGGTTTCCTATCTTTTTTCACATATTTCTTTCTCAAGAAACATTTGTTAGATGAGTGTCCCTTATTATCAAAGAAAGCACAAGAAACTTTGTTCTTTATTTTCTTATATGAGGTTGTTTTTCTTTTCTTTTCTATTTCCTCTTCATATGCCAATCTTGTTTTCTAAAAATATGGCCCTTGACCTCCTAGCATAAGATCAAGGTTTTTTGAACCATTTACCATTTTTTCAAGGTCAGAAATCAAAAGCCATGAAGTCTTCTCAATTTTAGAAATAACTTTATGAGATTTTTCATTTTTCTTAAAGGCCTCAGTTTCAAAGGTATTGAGCTTGATATTTAAAACCTTGCTTTTTCCTTGTATTTTTCTTTCTCAAGCCTAAGATTTTCAACTTCAGACTTGATCATCTCAAGTTCCAAAGCAACTTTTTGATGTTTTCTTTTCAGGTTGAAATATTAATAGGAAAAAGTTTGAGAGTTTTCTAGTAACTTATCATACAATGCACATAATTTATCATATGAAAAGTTAGGTTCAGATGCACTTACCTCACATTCTTCTTTTGAAGTATACGCAGCCATGAAACATAGATTTGCCACATCTTCTAGCTCATCATGGCCTTCTGATCCATCCTTTTCTTCTTCAGAGTCACTCCAGGTAGCCAGCATGCCCTTATTCTTGGAGTTGAATCTTTTCTGTGGAACCCTGAGCTTGGGACAATTGGGTTTAAAGTGTCCCTTCTCACTAGAGTTGTAGCAAGTTACACTTTCAAGATTTCCCTTGCCCTTTTTTGTCTTTCCTGAGATTGATGTCTCTTCATTTCTTAGCTTTACTTATCTAGGCTTTTTACATCTTTCTCACAAGCATAAAGATCTTATCTCCATGGGTTTTAAGAGAGCATGACTTTGTGGGTTTTAAGAGATCCAATAAAAGCATCCAAGCCAAGAGTTTGAAGATCTTTGGCTTCAGTAGCGGGTGTGACTTTGGGCAGCCATTTTACAGGAAGGCTTCTTATTATTTTTCTAACCATTTCTGAGTTAGAATACTTTTTTCCAGACCATTCAGTAGGTTTATGATATGCATAAACCTTGTGGTCATTTCATCAGTATTTTCTTGATTTGTTTAAACATTTCGTATTAATGAACCAGCATACTGATCTTAGTTTCTTTAACTTATCAGTACCTTTGTACATCATGTGCAGTCTGTCCCATATATCCTTTGCTATGTCACAAGCAATAATGTTGTCATATTCACCTTTGCTTAGTGCACACGTGAGTAGGTATTTAGCTTTGGAGTTCAACTGAACTCTAGCTTTTTGTTGCTCTGTCCACGTGCTCCTTGGGACTTTTCTTGACGTTGAGTGTGCATCATCAGATCCCGGAACCTCTTTAGTTGGAACATAATCACCTTCTTGTATTATTTCCCATAAGTTGAGACTTGTATATTTTATAAATAGTTCCATGTGATTTGTCCAGTAGGCATAGTCCCCACCATTAAAAAATGGTGTTATGTTATTGGAGTGTCCTTATCCTATATGAATATTTTGTACCACCGAGTTCCACTAAGCTTCCTCAACTTGAGGAAATGACAATACAGAATAGTCTTTATTGTAGCATTCCCAAGCTCTTACCAATGTTAGTAAATCACATTTACTAACTCAACAACAACAAATAGTTTTGCAATAGCCTCTTCAAGCTTTCAACTTTTGATCACTACTGGATTGATGATACACTGGATTCACGATTTGAATGATGTTACACTCAAGCTTCTCCTTTTCTGAATGTGAGGTGATAAATCTGACACAACTTGAGTGACTTCTTTATACTAATTCTTCCTCATAAAAACGTATGAACATTCTAGTATGTGGAAAGAAGATTCTAATATACAAGAAATCTAGCAGATAATTTTTACAAACAGATGTGGAAAGATTTTACAGCATTTTTGCACTATGTCTCGTCTCTTATCTTTTGAAGCTCGGTCATCTCTATTTATAGATTATTCTCCTTTGTTATTGTTATCCCTAATTTTCTATTAACCAGCACGTGTCAAACATCAATTGAGTATTGAGAATATAATATAGAGGAATAGCCCGTCTGGTGTTAGGAACTTTTTTCAAAAGTCATTGATAAGTTGAAGTTTTTGAAGTCTATTAGAAACTATTTTTCTACTTTCTGAATAAGGTTTCTTAACTTCTTAGCAAGTCTTTCTTTGTTGATCGAGGGTACTGAAGAGATGATGTTCCGGGTTAAAGAAACTAATTTGACTTTTGAATATGAATTTCAAATCTGATTGTTTTCCCTTTTTTTTTAAGATGCGAACTTTTTGAAGAGCGCTGCTAGCTTCTTATTGATTTATTTGTCTTCTAATCTTCAATCTTTGACTTTGTACTAATGAATAATCTACTATTATGATGACTAATGATTGAGTAACACATTGCTTCCAGCTTTTGAATGTTATCATCATTGAATCCCTTCTTTCTGAAGTTTAATGTTACTTTCTGATGACCATATCCTTGATTCCTTGATTTTGTTACAGCGAGCTTGCTTCTTTGATGCACATGAACACATTTTGCTTGATAAATTTTACTTTATTTGAATCTTTCCTCTTCTAATGAGAGAAAAACATGTTTGCATATGCATAGTGAAATCATCTCAACTTAATTCCGATAATACATCTCGAAGTCACCTGATAAACTTTTGTCAAGAAACTCAAGATAGCTGTTATTCATTCTTCAAAGCATTTTCTTTAAATTGGCTTTGTTGTCAATCAAAACATTTAAGCTCATACTTTCTGAAGGGTTCTGGAGTTTACAACTTGTAGGTAGAAATGAGCACAAGAAGAGGGTTGAATTATGATATCTCTTTCTTTTCTTCCCTTTCTTTTTCTAAAAACTAAACAAGTTACTATCAAGCTTTATGCTTAAAATGCAATGAAAAAGACATTAGTAGCTTCAAAAAACTTAATTTTGAATTTCTCAAAAGATGTTGAACCTTGTATATGAAAATAAAGCATAAAACACAAAATAGTAGTCACAAGGTAGTAAAAGAAAACTAAAAGGGATGAAAGGAAAAAAAGGAGTACTGCACAGATGATTTATACTAGTTTGGCTAATCATATTTATATTAAGCTTTCAGTAACCACTGAGTTCCACTAAACCTTTCTCAACCCAAGAAAGAAACAAGATAGTCTTTGCAATAGCCTTCCCAAGCTCTAATCTGTGACCAGCAGACAACCCCTACTATAAAAAACTAAGTAGTTATTCACCAGCCTCTCTAAGCTAAACCCTGAGTAATCTTATACTAGCTTTTCCAAGCTAACCTGAGTATTATTGTACTAGCCTCTCCAAGCTAACTCGAGTAGTATTGTACTAGCCTTTTCAAGCTAAACGTAACTAGCAAGAACACCTTCTTGTCCCATTGTAAGTAGTTTTACCTTAGCTTCTCCAAGCTATCTTACACCAATCACTACTGGATCGAGGTTACAAGAGGTTTGTATTTGGGTTTGCAACTCAAACTAACCTACACTCAATGTTCCTTAAATTATATAATGAATGACCTGGATAACTTGAATGACTTCTTTCTAACAATTCTTCCTTAGAAGAACATATAAACTATTTAGGAATATAGAAAAAAATATTTTTACAAGTAAGAAAACTGATTACAAGAAGTAATGATCTCCATAGAAAAAATGAGGAGAAAAATTTGCAACGTATCAGCACTTACGCAACTGTCAAGATCTCTTCTTTGAAAGCTCAACATCTCTATTTATAGATGGTCTCACTTATGGATGTTGTCCTTGATTTGTTTTCAAGGTGACACGTGTTGATCATCCGTTTGTGTCTTGGAAATGTAATCTAGAAGAGTACCTCAGCTGGTGTCAGAGCTTTTACAGAAGCTGTTATGAAACAGTGGTTTCTGAGACTACCTTCAGAAACTAATTTTTGCTTTCTAAATGAGGTTTATGAATACTTCCTTCTAGAAGATTGAGTGGTTGACAAAGTTGGCAGAAGAGATAACGTGCTAATTCGTAACTAGTTTTGACATCAAATTTGAATTTCAAAATTTCCCTCATTTTTCGGTGAAGTGCAGCATTTTACTATAAAGTGCACTTTTTAAAGTGCAGTGCCAGTTCCTTGATATGATTTTGGTCTCATGGTCTTCAATCAGAGCTTCTTAATGATAAACTGATTATGATCGTGATGATTGAAGGATCCAGAACACATATGCTTCAAGGCGAATAGCTAGTATCTTCAAATTTTAGTCTACTCTTTAAAGTCCAATGCTTTTTTTTGAAGACCCGTGCCTTGGTTTCTTGTACTCGTTGATCTTTCGGCATTTGTATGCTCATTTCACGATATAATTATCAGTTTCATTTAGTTTCCATCTCTTAAAACGAGATAAATCATGTTTGCACATGTAAAGTGAAATTAGCTACAACCTGTTTTCTTATTTCAACAAACTCAAAGTAGACATTAGTTGTTCTTCAAAATATCTTTTCTAAATTGGTTATGTTATCATTCGAAACATATTCCCTTTCATTTTCTAAAGGCTTTTAGAGCTTATAACCAGTTGCTGATGAAAGAGAAAAATACACTGAGTTGAGTTCTACGATTACACAAGAAAACACATGATTATTATTATTATTTGCACATGATTTTACATAGAGTTTCTTGTATGAATGAAATTGCTGGTTATGTTTTGTTTATATGTGAAGGAGTACCCTACTAAGAATTATATAATATTCTCATCCTTTTGTTTATATGCATTTTGTATTTTATTCAGAACCTACAGATGCCAAGAATGATATTCTACCTTGATTCGCCACAATGGGAATGACACTACGATCCTGTACTATACTCTCTATTTGTTGTAGGCTATTCCCAGGTCCGTGCTTATGTGTTGTTTAGTTGCTTGTTCAGTTCTTATGTGTTTATGCCCGATTTTGATGCCACTTTTTCATATGATAGTGTGCCCCTCCACCTAGCACCCCTTAATTTATTTAAGGAAAAAAGAAAGTTAATAATATGAACCGAGCAATACAGTGGAAGTGTGAAATTGCTACAAGTACAAGAAATATATACATATATAACATTCGGTATGCCATATTCAAGTTTCAACGTAGATCAATAATCTGTGTTAGTATCAAGAAAGAATTTTGGTTGAAATAAACAATATTCAATTTTTTTAGCTTGTGCTGAATGGAAGTGACATAAAGCAGAGGAAAAAGAAAGAAAGAAAAAAGCATCTGTTGAATTACTGAATGCTTGGTACACATCCCCTGGGAGAAATTGTCGAAAGTACAGTCCAAGAAAACACAATCAAGTGGGCAGCGCGACTGTTACTTTTCCCTTCTTCATTACGTAGACATTCAGGGGTGAACCTAAAATCTCCCGTGTGTAGAATATTCCCGAATTTTCCTTCAAACAAGAACATCATTGCCCAAAACAAATAGAATAAATAAAATCCTATCAAACACAATATAATAATAAAACAGAACATGTGATTTCATAGGGTAATTGCAGAGAAGTGATTTGAAATTATTACCGGGGTAATGATTGGCGTCAAAGGAAGTGGCGGTGAAGGGACCAGCAGTACGGTCATCGAGGGTCAAGGACTAACTGACCTTACACCCCGTTTGGAAAGTTTTTAAGTAATGGAATTGAATTGAATTCCATCAGGAATTGAATTCAATTCTTATGTTTGGAATCAGTTAGTAAATAACAGAATTGAATTGAATTCCTTGATTTGGAATCAATCGGAAAATGAATTGATTTGTATATTTTTACCATTTCATCCTTCATCAATAAAATATAATATTTTAATAACAACTCAAATTATTCATTACAATACATGACATAACAAAATTATTATTCTTTTAATTTATTTCTTTTTCCCCAAAGTTTGTTGGCGTTGGTGTTTTTCAACAATCCCGCCATCAATTTTCCCATAAACAATCATATATTCCAACTTCCATGCTGCATGTGCGTACTAATTTTGCTCTTAGGGGGTCTTGTCTAACTATTTCCACAAATTTGTTTTTGGCTAATCTCTAGGTACTTGCTTGGATTCACTAACAACTGAACATCAACCAAGGCTAAAATTTTCATTTGCTTTTCAGGATATGTGACTAGCAACAAAAGGGGAGCCCAATATTGGTGGAACCATATTGATTAGTGTTTCCGTACAGTGTGCCACAGGGAATTTAGATATGGCAACTTACCTTCATGGAATCCAAACTTCTTCTTTTTCTCCTGCGGATAGGTTGCAGACACTTTACCTTATGAACCCAAACTACAACGCGCCTTACTCCGACGCCCCCACCACCCAACAACTACGCCCAACATTCTCCTCCTCAATCCCAACACCGCCGTCGTCGCCACCACTCACCACGCTCACGACGGCAGTAGAGGCGCGGGCTTCGGTTGCAGCAGCAAGGAAGAGGTTTGGGGCTGCTCTTTTTTGCTTTCCAAAGATGGGAGAAGCAGCACATATAACACGTATGAAATGGGGGTTAGTTTGGTAATTTTAAATTTCCAGATGAATTCTCTCCCCAATTCAGTCCTAAAGAGGTCTGATTTATTTTGATGGGTTAGAATGGAATTGAATTCCAATTCCTTTGCAATTCTTTGATGAAAAATTGTTCAAAAGGGTGGAATTGAATTCCAATTCCTGAAGGAATTCAATTCCAACCCTTTCCAAACACCCTGTTAATGTAGACGAAGAAAGAAGTGAGCCACTCAAACAACACCACCACCCACATGGCAATGCCAGCAATAGTTCCTGGTTGAGCCGCTCTAAGAACAGAAAATCAAATACGTCGTTGAAGAATGGCAGGTTGGCATGGCTGACGAACGATGATGAGAGGGTCCATCTTAGAGGACAAGTGTGTTATTGGCAAGGAAGCACTGCTAGATGTTGAGTCATGGGGGCTAAGCGCGAAGTGGAATGAAGAGGTTGGCATGCGGAGGCAAAGGCGGAGTTGGGTTGTGGAGCACGATGGATATGTTGAGCAGGTCACGGAGCACGGCAGATCTAGGGGAACAGGTCGCGGAGCCGGGTAATATAGGGCAGGAGCTAACATCTATCGAACAATGGGGGCTGGGGCGCGCTGCTAGTTCGCATGTTGGGTTGCGAGTCCGCTAGAGGATGGGGGCTCAATCGCAGGCTCGATTATGGAGCATCTCGGGCACACCGGTGAATGAGTGGCAGAGCAACTCTCTGGATGGGTTGTGATCTGTTATGTGTGAGAAGAAGTCCATAAAAAATAAACAGAAAGCTTTAACAAGATTTGAAGGAAGGCCAAAAATAGTAAGTGCACTTATTTACAATCCTACCACCGTGGTCTCTATCAATTTTAAAACAAGAGAACTAAAAAACAACTCACATCTATTTTGCATTTTTAGTTTTTAAAACCCAATGTGTGTTTTTCCAATTTTAAAATCAAGTTTTGCAAAACAAGTTTTCAAACAATTTTTTCTAGTTTCTGGTTTTTCTAAACTCAAAAACTATTTTGCAAAACAATTGCCAAACAAGCCCAAAGTAGTTTTTATCCCTGCTTTTACTTTTATTCTCCCAAAACACTTTTTATCTATTTCTTACTAATTTTTAATTAAGAATGAGATTGAACTTCTTTAATGAATTTTGGGCCTCAATTTATCCAAAATAATTATTTTGACTCAAAATTAATTAATAAAAATAATTAATCTTTAATTTGAGTATAATATTGTCTATATCCTCATAATTACTATAATTAAGCATAATTAGCACTAATTAAGGATAAAATGGTAATTTTATATAAAATCCAGGACTCATCCAAACATTGTATATCCCTTAAAATTAACATATTTAACTCATGGGTGATGATCAGATCCCATCGTTACTTAATGTTGTGTTAAATTACCTTAGGTGCATTTTGCTAATTTGTGCACGGTAAAATCAGGAATTGCGATTTCCACACCAATTGCCATTCAATGCACATACATTCCCCTTCAAATATTAAATTAACCTTTTGAGGATAGTCAAGACCGGCTGTCCTCAATTTTCATGTAAATATAACCTCAGAGACATTTTAGTCATTTTCAACAAAGGGAAAAATTGGGATGTTACACAAACACTTTTTGCCCTTAGTATCTTCTTATTTTCCGCCCTAAGATATTTACCAAACATCACCTTAAGGTCTTCACAAAAATTGTAGAACTTTCTTTTTCATTCGTACAATGTAAAATTTAAAAATTTTAAATGCCTATAACTCAAGATATGCTTAAAATGCATACATAGTAGTACAAATTTGCAGTAATGCTTAAATGTACTCCATATATTCAAAATAATAGTTGTTTTTTGAATGTTTAATATGTTAAAATATCTATCAATTTATAATATCTAGGAAGCATTAATCTTTTTCTATTTACACTCTTAATATAAGTTTATTAGTTGAGTAATCAATACATTTATCAAGATGAATAATAATGACTGTATAAGGATAGTTTTGTCGACTCATAATTTTTTATATTTATCAAGATTTTTTAGTTTTTCTTAATATGGCAATTATTCTGAAACGAAAGACATAGTATTAAGCCGAATTAGTCATCAAACTTCTAATTTTGGTTCATTTTGTCTCTTTTATGTGGGTTAATTCAATTTTAAACACTCTCAGTGTGACTGTGTGAGTAAAAAGTTGATCACGTGAGCTAATTTGTTAGCATCAATAACATTACTTGACTTATAAATATTGGTCTATTTCTTAGTTTTCGTCCTTCTGAGTTAACGAATTTTCAATTAGACATTGTAATAATCAGCATCAAATTGCACCGACATTTAACACCAAAATCTAGAAAGTTTCATAGCCTAAGTGAAACCGAACGCTCAGTCAGGCACTTTCCAAGAATCCAAATAGTCAAATTCTTTTCACTAGCAATCCTTGGAAGTGTGGGCAGCAGTGCGGCAAAACTGTTTTCTCGCTTGAATATGTGGGAAAAAAAAAAGGACTAAAGCTCCAATTTATTGCCCAGATTATAGTTAGAGACACATTAGCCTTTCAAATTTAAAAAGTTTCATCATGATCCCTCAAATTTATAAAAAAAAAATTAATCTCTCATATTTGAAAAGTCCTATTGTGGTCTCTGAAATTTCAGAATTTGAGATAAATTAATCCCTCTATAAATTACTATCTGGGCCGTTAACAGAAATGTCTATGTATCCTGTTAATTTTCTCACGTGTATCATCAATTTTCACGGTAGATCAAGACTTGCTTCACAACGAGAATTTAGAGAGAGAGTACTATGCAGTCCATTTGTTTTGGGAGGAGAAATACAAGAGCTTCAAGAAATCTTTCTTATGAGAGTAACCGAAAGGTAAGAGCTTTAGAACCCTCTATTTCCACATAACAATTTAAAGTCAAAATCTTTCTTCTGAAAAGAGAGCTACAGTGAAAGAGAAAATGAAGAAGGTGGTTTAAACGACCTTGTTTAGAGGAATGAGGTAAGTTAAAACCCACTTTTGAAAATTAACAGTATGCGTAAGCAAGTTAATTTGACAGAGGGATTAGATTGTACCAATTTCTAAAATTTGAGGGATTATAATAGGACTTTTGAAATTTGAAAGACTAATTTGTCCCTCAATATAAATCTAAGCTACCAAATTGGAGTTTTAGTCATGGAAAAATAATTTTACGTTATCGTTAACCACCAAAGGGGTGCAACCATCGGATTGATTCGATTTTTTCTCCCTTATTTATACCTGGCCAGATTTATTTTAAACCAAACCACCCAACTTCCAGTTTTCTATCTAGCAAATTGTAAAGGGAATCTTTTATAAAGTTAACATGCAACCAAAATCAGTAGTTGGAATTGTTATAAATACAATATTAAAATTGACAGTATGTGCCTTTAAACAATGAAGCCCAAAAAAAATAAAGACCTTCAACCGACTGATCATGACCCGATCATACTAATACATTAGTCGCAGGTTATAAAATGCCAGCGATCTAAGACTGATTGATACTCTAGAAAAATAAGTGTTGCCCAGAGATTCCCGAATCAAAAGCTAACTAAGCATAAATTACTAAAATAGCTTAACAGTCAGTTTGCATATTGGTACTAGAATTATAATGTACAATTTTAATTTCAATTCTAATTTTTTAGAATTGGAGTTAAAAATTGGAATTGATTTAGTTGTTAGGTATACAACTAAATTATACAGTAAATGGACACCACATACTTAATCACCATTAGATTTGATGAATAAGTGGGATGAGTGGGGACTACATATTATATCCAATGATGATAAAATGTGTGGTGTGTATTTGATGTGTAATTTAGTTTTATAGTAAATATTATTCAAACTCTAATAACGAGAGAGATATTTTATTAATTTTGACATCGACAATTCATAGGGTATGTTACAAATTAAGAAGAATTTATTTTAGTTGTTTTTCAATTGTATGGAATTAGGCTGAGGAATTACATTTCCTATTCCATTGTGTTACTCCCAACATGAAAATTGAAATTGAACTATTAAATTTTAATTTCAAACTCCAATTTCATACTTAATTCTAGAGGCCAAACAAGATGTAATATTTTTTAGAAATTTTTCATGTAATTTCTAGTCATGGCAATGATTAGATAAAAATACTCCCAAAATACTTCCAAAATGTGGCTTTTAGGATTCAAATTATTGACATTACAAATAAGTTTATCTAAGGTTACACCTCATTTTTACTATATCCAACCACTGTTAAGTGACTAATATAACATGCAAATAACAGTAAGAATTTTAGAGAATAAAATTTAAAGCTACATGACAACGGTTAAGAGATTACTAAATGTTATCTAATAGTTAAAGAATTATTAATTTCCATACCTTAATATTTTGGTTAGCAATTTCGATATTTTGTTTTTGAAAAAAGTTACTCTTTATCGCTTTTGGAATAATTTTAAAGTGATGAGTAGTCATGTTATCTTATTTTAAAAATATTTTTTAAATTTAATGAAGAGAGAAAATGTTAAAGGTTAACATTAAAAGATGCATTGTGTCCCACTGTAAGTCATGCTACCAAGCAAATAATTTAAGATATTGTTTATGGTTCCATTCACAATTTTTATTGTTTTCCCTCTATATCTTTGGCTATTTAACTACCTTTCATCGAACCCACGTACTCTTCTTATTGTGGTTTCTATAAACCCTCTCTACACATGACTAAACCACCTAAACTAAAATTCTATACCGTCTTTTTTTTTTCCCTTCATAATCAATAATGCACTAACTTTATCTATAGTAAATCCATTACTGATTTTATGTATTATATCCACTCATCCAATGCAGCATCATCATCTTTGAAACATCAGGTTTATTTTTCTCTTGACTTTTTTGTCTCTCAACATTTATAGTTGTGTGGTAAATTTCCCTTAACTTGAATCTTATGGTTCACATCTCCTTATATTGGCCATCATTTTGGATGATGGACCATGCTTTACTTAGATTGTTTGGACTTAATGAAGGGAACAAATAAATAATAATGTCAATTCACTTCTTGATCTTAATCCAGGGAACAAAAGTAGTTCTTCGTATGGATTTTCAGATTTAGAGCTTTTGTCAAATATAATCTTATTTTCAACTATTTCGTGTGAATCATCAATTGCACTTAAGTGGCATGAAGAAGAAGAAGAAGAAGAAGTCAAGGGAATATATATGGAATCCCAATGACTCCTCAAATTGAAGAAAAGGAAGAAGTGAATGGAGGGTACTTGAAATCCAAGTGACTCCTCATTTAGAAGAAATCAAGTGTCCTTGGTGTCCCAATGACTCTGCATTTTAGTTTAATGACAGAGTGTTTGAGTGTATACAAGTCTGACTTATGAGCGTGTTTGGATGGACTATATTTAGAGAGTAATGTATATTTTGAGAGGATTTTAAATGATTTGAATATTAATAGAAGATAATTTCAAAATTTTATATATTTTAATGAGGTATTCTCAAAATTTGAAAAAAGTAAATTTCAAATTCCTTCTCCATATCGAGTATTAAAAAATTCCCTCTCATCTGTTTCATAACTCTTTTTCTTGTAAGTCTGCTACCATTTATCAACCATTATTTGCTCGCCACCAGCCAACCATCCACCCCCTACCGCTCGTCGATTGCCTTTTGCCTGATGATCACTAGTCATCAGTTGTCGGCATCAACTCCTAGCCGCAGGTCACCGCCCTCCTGTCGCCGCTCGTCGATTGCCTTTTGAAAGCATCATCCGCCCATTGTGCACTACTAGCCACCAGTCACAGCAACTGCCACCAGCATCTTGTTGCTCATTGCTTGTTATTCGCTTATCATTCACCATCGCTCACCTATCATTATATATTATCACGTGCCCATCATCGTCTACTCTTGCCCACAGAGAAGGTGATATCATTTCATTATGGAATAAAGTATTTTTTAAATGAAGTTATATAATTACCTTATATAAACAAAAGAATTTTAAAATGAAGAGAATTCAATTGAAGCAATTAGAATTCCTTGCATTTTAATTTTCCTAAAATTTAAGAATGCTCTATCCAACCTCAACCTTAAAATTCTAATGCTTCTCTTATTTTTAGATTAATGCAGTCTGTTAGATCTTGCCAAGTTTCTTCACAATTAGAGGCCTCATTTTATCAAGCGTTCTTGACAGTTGTTTGTTCACAACCATGTGCCAACTTTTTGCTTGAATTGCAAAGTGATTGTCCTTGCACATGTCAATAATCTCCCCTCTTTGAAATTCTTCTATGTAGCCATGTAATTGCCATTGACTTTCTCCTTAACACTGGAGAGCTTGCTCTTATAAATATTTTTTTTAATATTCATCAAAGTCCCAGACTCCTCGGGGGTCGATATAGGCTATTGTGAATATTGATCAAATTTTTGACATTTGGAGTAATTTAGCCTAATAGACATGTTTTAATTTCATTTTTGAATCTTAGATAAGTGTAGAATTCATCTAGTTGTAGTCCCTATTGGAGGATGGAAAATTTGGGCTGTTACTAGCTTAAGCCCAAAACGTGAGATGATATAACAGGCTGATTCTGTTGCGAGTAAGAGATTTAGGGTATGTCTGTGAGTTTGGATTTTGGAGGGGAAGGAAGGGGAGGGGATGACTTATAATATAATTTTACACTATAAGTCCTCCCTTTCCATCTCTTTTCCTCCAAAATCTAAACTCACAAACATACCCGTAGGAACAAGAAGGCTGAGGAGAAGTCTAGCGTGGAGGTTAAAGGAGTTGGCTAAAATAATCATAAGCCCAAATGCATGAGTTGAACATGGAAGAACATGAGTAGTAGTTATTTTGTTGCAAGGTAAGTCACGACCATGATCCATGAAGTGCCTTATTATTAGGATGGCTATATATAGCTAAAGCTTGGGATGCAAGTACAGATCAGACAATCTTATCAAATTTACTATGCTTTGGATCTCGTTGTTTCTTTTAGCCATTTTAGCTTTTAGTTTAGTTTATTTTAGTTTCATCAATGTACTTCAGGTCTTCAATTAATAAGAATCTTATATTCATGAGTTCTTTGGTCTTTGCATTTAATTGTTCTTGCTCAAACACTTTCTAGAGTGAGTTGAGGAATCCATATGCTAGAAAGTAGAGTACTCTTTCTAGGTCACATCGTATATTTTTTTTGTAATCATTGTGGTTCATAAATTGGATTAGAGATCAATCTTAACCAAATTTAATTTTGATCCAACATATTTTGGCACACCCTGTGGGACTTCCATGATCAATTCAAAAAAGTTTACCCCTCTCAGCTTAGATCACACTTGGCGCATGCGTTTAAGATCAGGAAAGATTAGTATGGCTTCATCAAATTAAACAAATGCAAGAATAACCAATACAGGAGAAAGACAGCTAGGGACATTGCAGTAGCTCTGACTTCACCTTCTAGGGTGACTATAGGCCAGCCATTGTTTCAATGATTGCTACTTAATCTAATGTAGTAGCCACTCAAGCTAATGTAGCGTCTATGCAATCTTCCATGGTTGTTATGCCATCTATGCCATCAGTGGTATCCCCATCTTTTCAAACTTTATCATATGAGTAAGAGGAGGAAAGGCAACCAATCATAACCACAATGTCCTTTATCAGGCAACACAATGGTCTTCAAGATTTAATGGATCACTTATCTGCTCAAGTGGATAAGATTGTTAGACCAGTGGTCTATAATGCCATCCAAGCAACCCAGCCCTTGGGCATGGCAGTTTTGCCAAGGCTCCATAGATGGAGTAGTGTTATGGTGAATCTCCCACCATGATGGACTGATATGGATTCCATGCACTAGGGGCAAGGGCTTATGATGTAACTCCTAGGGTTGAAAAGGGTGGGGAGTGATCGTAGGTGCAAGAAGGCACGAACAAGGAGTAGCTCTTGGTAGGCTTCTAAGCGGAGGGGTACACGTATAAATCAATTAAACACCAGAATCAAAGGGATCCTGAGGCTGTGTAGGTATGAGACTATACAATTAAGGATTGCTTATATTAATTGGTTGGTACTACCTATACCAACAAGATGCATATTCTTTTCAGTAGACCATCACTAAATAACTCCACGATTAAGTGTGCTTGACTTGGAGAAATTTTGGAATGGGTAACCTCCTGGGAAGTTTTCCTAGGAAGCGTGTGAGTGAGGACAAAGCATGGTTAAAAAAGCATGGTTAAAAGACTCGTGTTGTTTTGTGGAGAAAATTGTTGATCCATAAAGCAGCATAGGATGCTATAAATGGTATTAGAGCGGCACCTCTCCCAATACGATGTGGTTTAGGGACGAACCAAGCGGAAGCTAATAGGCATGTAATGCCCGAGGCTGACAAGGGCAAGGAGTGATCACCAGTGCAAGAAGGCATAGACAAATGGCAACTTCTGACAGGCTTCTAAGCGAAGAGGTACATATATGAACCGGTTAAGCATCAGAGCGAGAGCTTAGATGGTGTAGGTATGAGACTATACAATTAAGCATGACTTATATGAATTGATTGATACTACCTATACCAAAAAGATGCATCTTCTTTTTGGTAGCCCATCACTAAAGAACTCTATAGTTAAGTGTGCTTGACTTGGAGAAATTTTAAGAGGGGTGACCTCCTGGAAAGTTTTCTTAAGAAGCGTGTGAGTGAGGACAAAACATACTGAAAAGACTTGTGTTGGTTTGTGAGAACAATTGTCAATCCATAAAACAGTATGGAATGTTACAAATGGTATCAGAGCAGCACCTCTCATAGTATGGTGTGGTTTGGGCACAAACCAAGTGGAAGCTGGTGGGCATGTAACACTTAGGGTTGACGAGGGAAATGAGTGATCATCGGTGAAAAAAGGCACAGACAAGGAGCGGCTCCAGGCAGGCTTCTAAGTCGAGGGGTACATGAATGAACAAATTAAACACCAGAATAAGAGGGATCCTGAGACTGTGTATGTATGGGACTATACAATTAAGGATGACTTAAATGAATTATTGGTACTACTTATATCAACAAGATTCATTTTCTTTTTGGTAGCCCATCACTAAAGAACTTTATGGTTAAGCGTGCTTGGCTTGGAGAAATTTTGGGATGGGTGACCTCCTGAGAAGCTTTTACAAAAAGCATGTAAGTGAGGACAAAGCATGTTGAAAAGACCCGTGTTGGTTTGTGGGGACATTCGTCACTGTAACACCCTTCTACCTACTATGTATTACTCGAGTGTTAACATTATAATTGGAAAAGTATCACTTCCTTTCTATAATACATACTAGTCGAGTGGAATGAAAAATAAGGTAAATTAAACACATAATGTTGCAAAGAAAGCTTTAATATACATATATTTGTACTTCATACACAAATTTTCTTTATACATACTATACTAGAAGTTAAGTTATTTCACTTATAATACTACTCATGGACTTCTATCAAAAGACATATGAAGTACCTAAGACTTACTCAAATATCAAGGTCTCGCAAAAATCGTATATACACAGAAATGGATCTAAAAACATCTAATAGAAATCATTCTTTAGGTTAGCGTGCTCCTAGCACCATGCTACAAATATACACAAATCAAAAGTCCCTGAAGATATCGTGTCCTCCAAGATGAAACCATTGGCCATTGGTATGATGGCCTCACCTCCACCAAGGGCGTCAAGACCCTTAGGTAAGTTTGAGGATGAGAATGAAGAGGGAGCATCTGCTGGAGGGGGTACTGGTGGTGCGAGTGGGATATCAAATATAACTAGGTGTGCCATATGGAGAGGCACACCATTATATGGAAAAGCTGGGTCAAAATCTGCTGTAAAAATAGACACCCTGAAAAATCGACCTAATAATATATACGCACGGACCTGAGGGTAGGCTACTGCATAAAGATAATCAAGTATAGGGTCGTAGTGCCACACCCATCGTGGCGAATCAAGGAAGAACACTAAGGACTGCTCCTCTTTCCAAATCTCACACAGTTCTATTCATAGCCGATACATCTATTGACTCATTATATCTATAGGGAAGTCCTTATTTTTGCCTTCCCTTTTTAACCAACATAAGTCTTGTCTCTATTTTCCCCATATGTTAGAACATGCACAATTAAATTTCTTACTTGTTCTTTTGTCACATATAGTCCATCATCATCTTTCATTGTTGCCAATGTATGCCCTAATCACATATAAATGCTTATTTACAATGAAATTCTCATCCACCCCTCATAAACAAATCACTAAATAATATGGCATGCATTGATACTCATCATACTTGTGTCATAAATAATTTAATTTCCAAATCAAGAGCTTAGTTCAATTCTAGAACATTTATAGAATTTTCACTCAAGTAGCAAAAATTATTTCTCATATCAAACCACTAATTTCATGTCCACAAAAATTCTCCAGGACACCTCAATATGTACCCAATGTCATATAATCTCAAGAAAGTTTTTAAGATTGAAGGAACTTACTTTTTATTCATACTCTTTTTGAAGAATCATATTTTTGAACCAAGCATGTGCCATGTCACCTAATTAAAAGGACAACAATATTGTTACAACCATCAAAGCTACTATGCAAGGTGTAAAAAGGAAAATTTGGCTTGAAAATATGCCTAAAAAACCGTTATCCTTACAATAGTATAAAAAATGACATGTGAAGGGTGATCCAACAATTAACGAACAATAGTTAAATTCAAAATTAATTTATAAAATGTAGGTAAAATAGTGTACGAGAAAAGGGATTTGAACAGTGCTTTACTACTTTCTTTGAATCTAAAACATTTAACAAAAATACTATCAAGCTTTAGCTTGAGGTGTAGCGGAATCATAGTCAATTGTTTTAAAAAGTGGATCTCTTATTTTACTAATGCGTAGCTTTAACAGTATTTCAGTAATAAGTAAAATAAAGCATGCAACACAAAAATAAGAGATCAAGGAGAAAAAATAATTTCAATCCCTTACCAATTGGATGTAGTTAATTCAATTGATTAAATACCTCAATGGAATCCCAATTATGCATATGAGATAACACATAATTAGACAACCCTAAAAAATACAATTGCAATTATTTTCACAACCGAAATAAATGAGAAAAGATAAAAGGGAGAGAAAAACCAACCATAAATTGCAATTAAAATTAGGAGTCTCAAGAATAATTTTAATCACCAGCTATCCTTGCAGATGGTAAAAAGATTACTCCTCCATAAGGGAAGGTTCACAGTCATTGTTAAGGGGTTGCAATTGTGTTCCCAAATGGGAGTCAAAATAAGAATTGACAGCTCCCAAAACTTAGAGAGAGAGTAAAAGGAGAAGAGAAGAAAGTATTTTTCATTGCTGATAAAAATAAGGAATCAAAAGTTGCTTAAAAATATTAGCCTAAACTATTTATACTGTAAATAAAATACATCAACAACGGCGCATGAACTGATATGATTCGCTGATGGAGGGTCTAGTGCAAGCCACTTATGACCAGTATAGCGATGTGAGACTGGTATAGCAGTCTTGCCTCCAAATTCCCAAAACGCTTAAATCACATACTCTGTCAACCGCTATAACAGTCTATTATCACTATAGCAGTTATGGCCTCCACGCTTCAAGTCTCCACCTTCTGCCAACCACTATAGTGGTCTTGCTCATGCTAGTCCATGCTGTTTTCTGCTGTTATAGGTTCCTGAATCCATTTTCTTGCCTTGGTACACCAATTAGGAAGTTCCTGTAATTAAAACAATGCTCACACAAAATATTAAAAGCACAGGTAATTTTTAAATATAATTATTTACTAAAAAATAATGCCAATAGCCATGAAATTTCTCAATGACACATACTGAGAATTAAACATTAATTAAGCACAATTCAAATGCAAAATATTCAAAGTTAGGATGGAAAATGGGTGCATAAATGTAATCCATCAAACCCCCCCCACACTTAAACAATTGCATGTCCTCATGTAAGAAACTCAGATGGATGTAGCAAAGTAACTGGACTCCTAACTCTAAAAATGCATGATGCGTGAAAAGAAATGAAAAAACACTAATCCAATGAATCTAGAGGCACAACAGTAAGTTTTCACACCAAAAATAAGAGAATTGCAACAATCAAGGCAAGAACAAGAACATAGCACACAAAGTAGAATTCAAAAATGATGCAAGGATCAAGTACAAAAATCCTCCCAAGATTAGTGTTTGCCACTCATTCACTCAAGTGTTTTGGGTTATGATACAAACTCGATCACCTCAAACGAAAATGTATTACCATAAGCTTGCTATGGGTCTCATTCTCCATTTTGTCACATACACATGCATACTGAATCAAGAGGACTTACCTTTAGTTATAATGGGGCTTAGATGAAGGTGGATAGATATATAGGTCCATGGCCTAAACCTCAAGTCAAACCAAAGCAAATGTATACACTAAGAGCACAAGTGCTTAAGGGTACACTTTGTGCATCTTAATCACAATTATAGGCCTTTAATTTCAATGTGGCACATCTTCAACCAAACTTTCTTTTTCAGTTTTTTCTAATCAACCTTGCATTTGTTTTTCTTTTTCTATTTTTTTTTGTGTGCCACTTGCTAAATTTTGGGTACACATTGTTCCTCCCCCACACTTAAATTGATACATGTCCTCATGCTCTCCCCTACACTTATGCTCAACCACATATAAGAAATTGCATCAATGCTCTCCTAAGCCTAAAAGTTTGGGAATTTTCATGGTTTTACTTTTAGCTAAGGATATGCTAAAACAAAAGAATGGGCAATAAGGTTCAAAAAGGCTAAACAATGGTAACATGCAAAATATGGTTATGGGCAAGTGGCTAAAACAAGAAAAAATGCCTCAATCATATTCAAGCATGCACATGGAAACATATTTTCAAACAAGACCTTAAGCAAGTTCTAGAATGCAAATCCAAAGAAGGAAACATACATGAACAAATAAGTATGGCACAAGATAGTCTAATAAAATAGGCTCAAAATCTCACAGATAAAAGTACATGTACTCAATCCAAACAACACAATGAATCCACTAAGCATGCAATATAAAATAAAGTTAATGCTAATCATGTTAATATAGTGCATGTCGTATGAGCCTATGCATATGATCTCTGAGGTGCCAAAGGACTGGTGTAGAACATAAACGAAAATAAATATGATGCAAGACTTAAAACTAAAATGAAAATAAATAAAATGCAGAAAATAAAAGAGAAAAGTAAAGAAATACCCCACGGTGGGTTGTCTCATACCTAGCACTTTGCTTTAACGTCCCTAAGTTTGACGGTCAGGACCCATGTGAAGGGTGTGCAATTTTAACCCACAAATAAGTCATTTGAGCCCCCAAATTCTTAAGGACTTCATATAAGTGCATCAGCTGATGCCTATTAATGTCACACCGGATCTTGGTCTTGGGGTTCTCCAACTCAATTACACCCCCAAGGTGTACACAAGTTACTAAGAATGGTCCCTTCCATCTAGATCTTGACTTTCCAGTCATTAGTTTTGACCGAGGCTCATGCAACAAGATCCATTGCTTTTCATAGGGCTTTTTTTTCCCCCCAAAATGGCTGGTTTATGAACCACCTGGTAAATGGATGATTGCTCGTCGACTGGAGTACCTGTATTTGAAAACTCGGAGAACTCTACCACAACAAATTCACCATATCCCATGAGAAAATAAAAAAAAGAGGAAAAGGAGATTGTCCATCTTACCAAGTAAACTATCACATGCATCTTCCACTAGGGAGTCAAAGATATTGATGCCAAACACAGAGTGTTCCTCATAAGGGAATTTCATAGCATCGGATAAACAAAATTAGGCTTTCAAGTCCCCACACTCCATGGATAATGTACTAGCATAAACATCAATCTTGGTTCTAGTAGTTTTCAAAAAAGGTCTACCCAAGATTAATATATGTTGGTTAGCATTAGTGTCATTCTCTAACTCAAGCACATAAAAATCAGCATGGAATATTAAATCATTTACCTTTACTAGGACATCTTCCAATACCCCCTCTGGCTTTGTAATGCTGTGGTTGGCAAGTTAGATTGTCAGCCTAGTGGGCTTGAGCTTCCCAAAGTGTCAGGATCTATAAAGTAATTTTGGCATAACATTGATACTAGCCCCAAGATTAGCCATGGCTTACTTGATTTGCAGGTTTCCAATGGCGCAAGGAACAT
This sequence comes from Dalbergia cultrata, assembly GCA_031216105.1. Taxonomy (NCBI): domain Eukaryota; kingdom Viridiplantae; phylum Streptophyta; class Magnoliopsida; order Fabales; family Fabaceae; genus Dalbergia; species Dalbergia cultrata. The sequence goes on along the minus strand of CM062353.1, from coordinate 31,315,829 downwards.
TGAATGTGCCTGGATCCTTACACTTGGGTGACAGGTTGCTGACTTGATGATGGAAGAAGCATTCACCCCCCATAGTCACATTTTCCTTCTCACTGCCTTGTAGTCTCCTCCTGTTGGTACACAAATCTTTCAAAAATTTGGCATATCTTAGAATCACTTTGATTGCATCTTGCAAAGGTATATTCACCTCCATTTTCTTGAAGGTCCCCAAGAGCTTTTTTTTTAACTTTATTTCGGCTGGCTTCTTAGATCTTTGCATTCTTTGGGGGATGGGCAGTGGAATAGGCTTCTTCATTGGCTCAACTGACTTCTTTTTTTAAGGTGTAGGTTTAGGCTGTTGCACTATAGGCTCATGTATTTTACCCTGTTCATCAGTACCTTGCTCAAGTAGAAGAGCAACCTTAGGTAGAACTATACCAGATCTCAGAACTATACCAAATATGTTCCCCTTGGGGTTGGGAACTGTTTGAGAAGGAATAATGGATGCACTACTCTACTGGGCTTGGGAACTTTGTAGCTGTACAATTACATTTCTTATCTCTTACATAGCTTGTTCTTGTTTCTTCTGGTTTTCAAGCACCATTTTCATTATCTCCTTCCATGGCACATCTGAGGGGGTAAGAGGGGTAGGTAGTGCTAAAGTCTGCTGAAGGATAGATAATGTGGACCAGGTGGTTGTTGGTAAAAATGTGGGTTGCTCTATTGTCTTTGTTGGGGTGGAATATAGGTTTGCTATTGCTATGATGAGTTGTTCTACTTGAGGTTGGGGTGATCTCTAGCTACAATAGGGGTCTTATCCACTAAGGCACCTCTACTTGTAGCATCAATCATGCTCCTCTTCATGACTAACAATCCCTCATAGAAATACTGAATAAGTAATTGCTCTAGGATCTGATGCTAAAGACAGCTAGCACACAATCTCTTGAACCTCTACTAGAGCTCATAGAGATATTAACCTTACAACTGTCTAATGCCATAAATGTCCTTCCTTATAATTGCTGCTCTGGAGGCTGGGAAGAATTTCTCTAGAAAGATATGCTTCATACTAGCCCACTTGTCAATTGTTCCATGGTGGATGTAGAAAAACCAGTCCTTAGCAGCTTCTTCAAAGGAGAATGGAAAGGCTCTCAACTTGATTTGGTCTTTCGTGACCCTTTAAGGCTTCATTGTCATATAAATCACATCAAATTGCTTGAGATGCTTGGGTGGGTCTTCACCATAAAGTCCATGGAACTTAGGCATATGGTATACGAGCCCAGACTTAAGCTCAAAATTGACTTTATAGTCAGGGTAGGTGATCCCCAACGGTTGGTAATTAAGATCTTAGGCAGTGAGCTGCTTCAATGTCTTGTTATTGTCAGCCATATTGCCTAAAATACTAACAAAAGGATCAGAATGTTTAGGAGAATAAATAAAGAAATTATCTAATTCCTAAGTTATATCAGAAGAAGGGGGGTGAGCGTAGCAAGTTAACTTGCTCCCGCGCAACCTTCCTAAGCTGCCTGGCAGTTTTCTCAATCGTTGGATCAAGCGGGAGTATGCGAAAATTAGGAAGGGAGCAAGTCATAAAATTAAATTACCTCAAAAATCAAATGCACACGGGAATAATTTATGAAACATAAATAAAATAATAGAATTCTTTTTATATAGAAACAGACAATAATTGAAACTAAGAAAATAATAAAAATTAATTAAAATAAAAAATAAATAAAATAAAAAGAATCAAATAGCACAACTTCCCCGGCAACAGTGCCTACATTTGATGTGAGTTGTTGCTACCCACAACAAATTTAAAATAATTAAGTAACTAAATTACACCACAAATATAGTTAGGGTGCGATCCAGGTTATTTCACAAGGAAGTGTTCTAATTGATTCTAGAAATTGAGGGATTTTTTGAACTACTAAAAGCAAAATTAAATTGAGAAAATTTAATGAGAAGAATTACCTATACAAGGATTCCTTTAGATTAAGAATTGTTCAATTATTGACTCAAGAGATAAAATCATGGCAGTGGTTACTTCCATTGATAATGCTTTCACACAATAATGATGCAACTCTACTTAATAGTCATACAAACGTACTCCCACTAAGGGTTTAACTAACACATGAATTAGTAATTCACAATCGGGACTTTATGAATCTATGTCAATTTAATTGTTAATTATAGCAATCTAATTCCTAAACGGAGTTAATTTCAATCCTTTAACAATTGGATGTAGTTAAGTCAATCGATTAAATACCCCAATGGAATCCCATTTATGCATACAAATGAACATATAATCAAACAATCCTAAAAAATACAGTTGCAATAATTTTTGTAACCGAAATTAATGAAAGAAGATAAAAAGGAGAGAAAAACCAACCACAAATTGCAATTAAAATTAGGTGTCTCAAGAACAATCTTAATCCTCAGTTATTCTTGTACAAGGTAATACAATTATTCCTCCATAAGGGGAGGATCACAATCGTTGTTAGGGGGATTGTAATTGCGTTCTTAAACGGGAGCTAAAATAAGGATTGGAAGCTCCCAAAACTTAGAGAAAGAGTAAGAGGAGAAGAGAGAGTAGAGAGAGAAAGTATTTTTCACTGATGATAAAAATAAGGGATCAAAAGTTGCTTAAAAATATTAGCCTAAACTATTTATATTGTAACTAAAAATACATGAACAGTGGTGCGTGAACTGATATGATTTGCTGATGGAGGGTCTGGTGCAGGCCACTCATGACTGCTATAGTGGTGTGAGATCGCTATAGCGGTCTTGCCTCCAAATGCCCAAAATGGTGAAATCACCCACTCTATCAACCACTATAGCGGTCATGGCCTCCATGCTTCAAGTCTCCACCTTCTGTGAGCTGCTATAGCTGTTGTAGACCGCTATAGTAGTCTCGTTCATGCTGGTCAACACTGCTTTCCTTCGTTACATGTTCCTCAATCCATTTTCTTGCCTTATCACACTAATTGGGAAGTTCCTATTATAGTCCACGCAAAAGCTCATAGCCCTATCCTTTTTCTTTTCCAGAAGAATAGGGGCTTCCTATGGAAAGGCACTTGGTCTAATGAAATGCTTCCCTAATAGTTCTTCAATTTGTGACTTTAATTCTTTCAACTCCAAAGGGGACATCCTATAAGGAGCAATTGAGATAGGACACATTCCTGGAACTAATGTAACACCCCGATTTTTCTGCTAGAGTAAAAATGACCAAAATGCCCCTGAGGTCATTTTCGGCCCGAAACTCGAGGATAGCCAACCCGGCAGTCCTTGAGGGGTAAACTCAATGTTGGAAGGGGATTAGTTGACTTGTGTATCTTTCCGGGATCAAAAATCTCATTTTTCGAGTTTTCGGGTCAAAATGACCAAAACGTGCCTGTGGTGTTTTACCCATTTGCAAGTGTCGGATGAACCCAAAACTTCTCCAGATGGTTTTAAAAGGCATTTTTATGTATTTTGTGACTTTAGTTTTAGTCCCGGAGGTCCAGGGCAAAATTAGTGCAAAATTACGATTTTGCCCCTAGCTTTGTGTTTTTGAGCTTAATTGTGTGATTAAGCAAACCTAAGCAATATTAAGCTCTAATCGAAGATTAATTAATTTCCATAATTAATCTAGAGTCAAAATAATTTATGAAAGTTGATTAGAACCTAAGAATGCTTAATTACAACTTGAAATCTTATTTTTAAATTCAAGATTCCTAGTCATAGAATCTTAAATAGTGTTTTCTCTCTCCAATTCCTTAAATCATGGAATTGTGTTTTCAATTGTTTATTAACAAATGAATTTTAAATTCTCTAATGATGTATGAGCACTCCTAATCTTGTCATAAAATTTCCTAAACCTCATTCTTAGTTACCTAAACTTGTGCTCGATGATTCCTAATCTTGTACCTAAACTAATACACATCTAAACATATCATTAGCACCCAACTACATGAACAATTTTCCTCCTCCCTTGGCTGTCCCCAATCTGGCCGAAACCATACCCCCCCATTATCCATCACATGTGCAAATTTTTTACACTCCAAAGACCATGCTTCCACCTCACAAAGAACCATGCTTTGAGTCATAACCTCCATGCTTTCATCCATGGTTCATAGGACATCTTCTAGAAGACTTTTTCTCTCATTTTTGTGGCTCAAAAACAGCCAGCCCTCTTTGCCTTCTAGATGACTTATTTCAAATTCAAACAAAGAGAAATCACCATACTTTGAGCCATACCTTGTACCACGTCTTCTATACCTCAAACCATGCTTTGAATGACCACTTTGAGGAGATATTTTCCTCCCTCAAAGCTCCAAAATTTCGTGCACCTTTCCCTCCTCAATGAGCCTGCATTGTTTTTGTTTTCTATAAATACAGGTGTTGAAGAACTTGTGCGAACCTTTAGATCATTTGCAAAGTTTTAGTTTTCAAGCTTTTCTTTGAGTACTTTCCTTTATCTCTCAAAAGTTCTAAGAGTTCTTCCTCTTCATCTTCATCTTCATCTTCTCTTTACATCACCACCTCACAACCTCAAATCACAACCTCAAATCATCCTTTAAACACTCAAACACTCAACCTCAAACACAAGCTCACTAAGAACACATCTCCTTTCCTTTCTTTCTCTCAAGGCCGAAGCTACCTCACCTCTCTAGGAGGAGTTGATCTTCTCATTTCCATCCTCAAGATCAAGCCTTTGTCTTCACATTTGGTAGGGAGTTGATTTCAAAACTTTATTTTGCTTAAAAATGAGTTTTCTCTAGTTTTCTCTTGGTTTCTTTTTGAAGCTTTCCTTTGTCTACCTTTCTTTTTTTCATTTCGGCCTCTTGGCCTTGTTTATGACCATGATAGCTTGATGATGAGAGTTTGTAGATGATGACCTTGTGTTCATCTCAAAGAAACCTCTAAAGCTTGAGTTTAGTTCTTGAATTCGCAAAGTTTTAGTTTTTCTTTCCTACATAGTTTCGGTTTCCATAATCTTTACCGCAAAGATTTTGTTAAAATTTTAAAGTATATCTATTTTTATTTCATGTCAAGAAAGAATGTTGTTTTGGTTTCTCTTTTCTTAAAGGATTTCGGCCCCAAGAGCTTTCCTTTAAAAGTTTTGTTAAAAATTTTCAAAGTGTTCTTATATTTATTTCATATCTAGAAATGTTGTTGTTTTGGTTCTTACTTCCTTGAGTTTTTGTTTTCTTTTAAAAGTTTGTTTCTTTTGAGCTTGATGATGATGTTCAAGAACCTAGTAGTTCCTTTGAGAGCTTGGTTCAAGAACTCTAAAGCTCTCTTTGTGATGAGATAAGTGTTGGGTTGTATTGTTTTCTAAAGTCTTGTAAGAGCTCTAGCTAAGACTAAAATCAACCTTACATTCATATTTATGTTTATGCCTTGCACATCATATTTATTTTCCTTGCTATCACTAAATATCAAGAATAATAAGTGAACTTGCATTGTCATGTTTATATTTCAAGCTTTGCATTATCATGTTTATTTTATGCTCTTGCTTTATTTTCTAATGAAAGCTAAAACAAGTGCATGAGCATGTTTATTTTTATGTCATCACTTAAGAGCACCTAGAGCTCAAAGACTTGCCCATTATTGTCCTAACAAAGATTTGAAAAATATGTGTTCCATAGCTTGTAATTTTTGGCCTTAAGAGGTTTTGTTTGTTACAATTATTAAAATCTATGTTTCATAATTTTTCTAAGCTTATATGAGTTCAAGAAATGTCTAAAACAAAGTTTCATAATTTTAAAACCTCTTGAGATAAATTTAGATTAGCTACTGCCCTTGAGAATATTTTGATAATTTTAGATGACAAAAATGTTTACAAAAGAGTTTTGAAAGTTTTAGAAAGGTTCCAAGAGAAACTACCATTTTATGTGTTTTAGAAATAAAGTTTTAAGCCTTTTTATGGAGATAGATTTTCAGTTCTGCCTTGCCTTGATATGCTCACTGTTTGTGCTGTTTTGATGGTGATAATATGAGTATGTTTGGGTATAATTAATCGTAAAATGCATACGTGAAAGATAAGAGAAGTTAGTAACTAGAAAAGAATTACTTTGATAATTCTAGATCCCATAGTAATGGATTTTTCTGGATTCTGTCCAGCATGGTTTAGGAATGATAATCATGGTTTATAATTAGTTTAATTGTGTAAGAATGACTCATAATTGGATAGGGACTTGATCTTGATGCCTTACAAGTAAATCGAACTTAGAAGGGGTCATTGTTGTGACTCATAAGTACCTGTAAAGTTAGGATTCTAGAATATGCATTCTTGAGGTTTAGAGATGTTTATGATCATAGTATTGAATGAAGAATACTTAGATATGAGCCTATAAGTACCCGAGAGTTAGGTTGTGATGACTTATAACCTAGATTGTGAGTTAAGGACCGTAAGGGTCAATGCGTAAAACTTTAAGAAGTCTTGAGTTTATGATGCTTGTTTTATGCAATAAGATGTTGTGATGTATATGATGCATGAGGAATTAATTGTTTAAGATGTTAAGTTTATTTTGAGCATGAGAATTGAATGAGAATATGTATGTGTTATGAGCTTGTGGCATAAAGACGGTTTAAAGGGAATTCGGTTTAACAGCTGTTATGCTGCCGAATTTCAATCAAACCCAAAGGTTTTGAAAAATGTTTTGAAGTACTATATGAGATTGAAAACCCTGGGTGACACGGTTTGGCCGGGCACCCCCAGGAGATTTTTGTGTGACAAAGCACTCAGATGTACTTCTCCTGCTACGGTGAGGAGGAGGCAAATCCGTGAGGGTATTGACATGAGTCTTACCAAAGCGGACAATTTGCTGTGCACTCGAGGCCAGTAAAGCTTTTCAGAGAATGAAATATTTATATGTTACCCCTTCAATTTCCCCATCTTAAATCTAGTGACGACTAGTTAGGATTGAGCTCATTCCTAGGCGATTAGGTGAGACGGAGATTGGAAGCTATGAAAAAAATCACCGGGGCGGTGTGTCGGTTGGATATAGGTGGATATGATTAAGAGGGTGGTCTTTGAGAAAAAGAACTTAAGAATTCAAGCATGAGAAAGAGATATGATGTTTTAAAGTCACACAGTTATGAGAAAAGAAAGAGTTTTATATGAGAAGTTATATGCAACTTATATGTTAATATTTTTCCTTGATGCTGTGCCCCATCGACTGCTTACATAATGTATTATCATGCATACATCCAATATTTGTTGCATTCATATCATTAAGACCCATACTAAAAGACACCCACTTCGGATAAATAGATTTGAGAAGTTTAAAAGTTAAACCTTATGCATGACCACCTTTTTATAATTAAAATCGAAGTGGCTGGGGACGATGACGATGACACGTGTGTTAGAGTCGGAAATCCCTACTGAGAATATTGAATTAGTTTCTCATCCCTCTCTCTTTTTTCTCCCGTGTCGTCTCTAGATGAATATGATGGTGTATCTCATGACCTTTACTAAGGCGTGGGCGAAGGGCATGTGTTACGAGTCGGATCAGTGGGACGCAACGGAAGCGCGGAGATGCCGCCTTAGATTTATATGCATATGGATGTGTATTTCTTTTGATGTGATAATAGGACTATGATAGTCATAAACTATGTATCTATGGTAATATGATTATGTTGTGATGTAATGAACAACGTTTGTGTTTTGTGACCATGAATGATATGAGATCTCTTATCCATATGTTAGTCTTCGTTACGTCATATGCGGCTCTCACTTTGATTTTATGTTTCAAAAAAAAAATTTACCCGTAATTTTCGCTAAGTATTTTATTAAATGAATGAGACTAAGAAGTAATAACCTAATGATTAACCTAATATGTTCTAGAGTATTGGGTTAAAAATTAGAGTGTTACAACAAACTCATGGAGAATTCAATCTCCCTTTTAGAAGGAAACTCTAGAATATCCTCTAGGAAGACATCTGGATACTCTCTCACTACTGCATCTTATTCAACTCGTGGTTAATTTCAGTTTCACTAGCTGAGAGGAGAACATATTCTCGACGATATGTTTTACTAGGGTTAGGTGTCACTAGGTTCAAGTAAAAAGAAAAAGGAACCACATGGATAGAAGGTAAGGTGGAAAGAAATATAGCAGCTCACTCTGGATAATGTAAAAGGACATAATTGACTACTAGCCAATCCTTACTTAAAATTACATCTAAACCAGATAAAGGAAGACAAACTATGTTGGCAGTAAACTCTCTAGTACCGATTTGAAATGGAAGGTTCATGTATGCATAACAAGTTCTAATAGGGCCAATTGTAGGAGTGGATACAAGAAGATCACACGGTAATTTAGACACGGATAATTGTAACTTCTATACACAGTCATGGGATATGAAAGAATAAGTGGCACTCGAATCATACAGTACATAGAGGGCATTAACATTTATTTCACACTTACTTCGGATAAGATTAGCAGATTGAGAAACCTCTTTGGCACTTATAGTAAAAATGCGCCCTTGTTGTTGTTGCCTAGAGACGAGCTGCTGATTTTTCTTGTTGGGGCATTCAAATATTCTATGTCCTAGTTTCCCACACCCGAAGCAAACAATTTGCGTTGTCCAGCAAGGTATGTTCCCATGATTTTTCCCACACTTAGGGCATTCTCGTCCTACTTCAGGTCTTGAAGATTGAAGTTGTTTCCTTTTGTTGTTGTTGTTGTTGGGTGGAAATCTTCCCCTAGATTGGTTAGTAGGCTTGAATCGTGGGCCATGAGGTGCTAATCTTCTTCTAGCATTGTTTTGCACATACTTGAAACTTGTCAGTTCTTGTTGGACTCTTCTATGCACCGGCATTTGTTCACCAAAGTAGCATAGTCTCTGATCTCCAGGAGACTCACAGATGCTTAAATATCCTCGCGTAGGCCTCCTTCATATTTCATGCACTTCCAGGCTTCATTTGGGTCATGTTGGTAAATCATAGAAAACTTGCAGAGCTCTTCAAACTTGGCTGTATACTTATGGTAGAAAGCTTCCATGAAGATATCCCAGGTGACTTCAGTCTGGGACGCTTCGAATAATCCCTTGGTGCCAACCCACTATAATTTAGCATTTGCTTCTAGCATATAGGTAGCAAAAGCTACCTTTTGGATCTCTATGCAAGGAAGAACTGAGAAAATCTTCTCCATGGCCTTAACCCATTCTTCTGCTTTACTTGGATTGAAGGCTCCATGAAACGGCAGAGGATTTGCCTTCTTGAACTCAACAAATTTTTTATATTCCACATCTACTTCATTTCCTCCAAGGTTATCAGCCAGGTTCTGCCCCTCGTTGCTGTCCAATCTCTCCATCATTTGGTTAGCAATTGCAAATTGTTCTCTTATTGCCTCAGCCATCTCACGAAAAGTATCCATCATATCGACTTTATTTCTAGCTCCATGCCTAGTACATTGATTCGAAGTCATTGATTTGTATCACCAAACAAAAATATTGAGTTGATCAGGCTCAATACTAAGCTAAGTGTGGTAGTAACCCACAACATTCACAACCAGTAATCATACACACACACACACACACACATAAAATCATAATGCATGAAAATTACTACAAAAGCATAAACGATCCAATCCTCAGGCTTATAGGATAGTGCAGCTCTGATACGTTAATGTAACACCTTCCTAAGTACCATGTATTACTCGATATTAACATTGTAATTAGAAAAGTATCACTTCCTTTCTATAATACCTACTAGTCGAATAGAATAAAAATAAGGTAAATTAAACACAAAATGTTGCAATGAAATCACCAATATACACAGATTTGTACTTCATACACAATTTTTCTTTATACATACCATACTAGAAGTTAAGTTGTTTCACTTATAATACTGCTCAGGGACTTCTATCAAAAGACATATCAAGTACCTAAGACCTAGCCTGTTCAAATATCAAGGTCTAGCAAAAAATCACATATACACAAAAATGGACTTAAAAACCTCTAATAGTAATCAGTCCACAGGCTGGCATGTTCCTAACATTATGCTACAACAATATACAAATCAAAAGTCCTTGAAGATCTTGTGTCCTCCTAGATGAAACCGTTGGCCATCTGTATGATGGCCTCACCTCCTCCAAGGGCGTCAGGACCCTTAGGTGGGTTTGAGTCTAAGGACGAGGATAAAGAGGAAGCATTTGCTGGAGGGGGTACTGGTGGGAGTGAGATATCAAATATAACGGGGTGTGCCATATGGAGAGGCACACCATCGTACGGAAAAGCTTGGTCAAAATCCACTTTAAAAATAGACACACTGAAAGATCGGTCGAAAAACACATATGCAGGGACTTGAGAATAGGCTACTGCATAAAGAGAATCAAGTACAGGGTCGTAGTGCCACACCCATTGTGGCAAATCAAGGAAGAACACTAGGGATGACATAAGCTGAATTTGAATAATACAAAATAAATACAACCGTAGAGATGAGAATATTATAAAACTCTCAGTAAGGTACTCCCTCTAGTATGATGCAGAACATAATCAATAAGCTTATTCATATAGGAATCCTCATGTAAAATTTTATGCACAAATGTCAATGTACATAAATCATGTAAAGTTAAACGCAACATAATAGTGATCGTTTGTTCTTCTTTTATAATCATAGAATTCAATTCAGTGCATTTTCTCTTTTCATAAACATAGGGAAGACTTAATTCCATACTAAGTGGTATTCACAGTGGACAACTCCAAAATAAGCAATAGACTACTTATTAGGACATAAGCTCATTCTTATATGTGATCATCAGACTTCATTTTTTTCCTCTTTTCGAATCTCACAAGTTATATTCTTAGCCGAGACATCTACCGACTTATAATATCTATAAGGAAGTCTTTATTTTTTCCTTCCCTTTTAACCAACGTAAGTCTTGTCTCTATTTTGCCCATGTGTTAGAACATGTACAATTGAATTTCTTACATGTTCTTTTGTCACATATAGTCCATCATCATCTTTCATTAATGAAATTCTCATCCATTCCTCATAATTGAATCTCATATATAATATGGCATGCATTGATACTCATCATACTTGTGTCATAAATAATTTAATTTCCAAATCAAGAGTTTAGTTCAATTCCATAACATCAATAGATTTTTCACTCAAGTAGCAAAAATTATTTCTCATATCAAACCACTGATTTTAGGTCCATAAAATTCTACATGACACCTCAATGTGTCTTGAATGTCCTGTAAAAGTTTCAGGGCAAAACAACTTCTTTAGCTATGTTAACAAAATTCTACAAGTTTGGTGGTCAGAGACCACTTAACCTCAGCTCAGAATCAAAATCTTTGAATTTTTAACCCTAGCAAATGATTGAATAAATTCAAAATAAAAATCAGGGTTTAACTTCAAGACAACAGCCTGTAAAAATTTCAAAGGAAAAATCAATCATTTACTATGGTAACAAAATTAAACAAATTTGCAAATTCAGTTCCAAAAGTTTAGGCAACATAGACACATTCTCGGTTCTTGATTTTTCTAAAGTAGTATAAATCAAAATCAAAGCACAAGAAAATTCATGGGCTAGCCTAAATGTTAGCTTCAACATATATTTTTTTTAGGTCATAAAAATACCTACAACACACCTAGAAAATTCACGATCGTCCTCTACCTATAAGAAACCAAATTTCTAGCAAGCATGAACAACACTTCTTTTGAAAAATTGAATTTTTCCAAAACACCAATACAAATAACTCTACTACTATGTGTAATCATGCATTAAAACCATGAATATCAATTTTCCAATCATCATAATCAACAAGAAAAATAGAATTTCATCAAGTAAAGAAAACAACACCCTACTTTATAATTCTAGAGATTTGTAATCCAAAGGTGAAACAAAGGACTTCTCTTCACTCCAAGGACTCCAAATCAAACCCCACACCTCCCTTAGGTAGTGAGTAAGTGATATATCAAAGTGAGGATAGGTGGAGAATTGAAATTTTAATCGGTTAGAATTATAGGTATTGAGGTGTCTATTAAGTTTAGTGAAGGAAGTTGGTAGCTTTAACAACTCTAGGCTAGTGCATTTCATATTTGAAATGAAGTTTTGAGCTCGTGGACATGGAGCTTGTGGTTTTCTTCTTGTTGCAGCTGTTGGTTGAGAATGTAGCTTCCTGAAGAAGCTTGGCTTGGTGTTTATCTTATATATAAAGAATGAATATTAATTTGTATAATTAAGTAATCTTTGACCTGGGAAAGAAAAATAGATGGCTAAGATTAAATATTGTAATTCAAGATTGAATCTTAACCATTCATTTGATATAAGTGGATAATCTCCTTTATTTTGTAATGATTAACTTAGGTTTCGCTATTAAAAATCGCACACCGAAATTTCACCAAACGAGTAAAACATCGTACCCAGGTAATCAAACACTACCCAAAAATTAATTCTTGGTATAAAATTTTTATTCCTACCCATTTCTAACCTTAATCTTGTAATTTCTTAGTTTCATGCATCTCCAATCCTAATTCTAAGGTTTCGGCTGTCTCAAAGGCTGCAGGCCCATAAAACACTATTAACTTTTTTTTTTAATAGATCTGTTGGATCGTCCTCATCATTACTACGTTTGTTAGATTTTTAAAATTATGACTACTAGAGCTTAAATTAATTTCTAAATAAATTTAGGGTATTATACCTGTTACTCAAACAATGCTCATACAAAAGATTAAAAGCACAAAAATTAATTTTCAAATATAATTATTTACTAAAAAATGGTGTCAATAGCCATGAAATTGCTCAATGACACATAGTGAGGATAGAGCACAAATTCACTAATTAAACATCAATTAAGCACAATTCAAATGCAAAATATTCAGAGTTAGGATGGAAAATGGGTGCATAAATGCAACCTATCAACCACACTCATTAACAATTAAATCTCATGTTAGGTCATAGTATAAGTTTATTTCTTTATTTCAATTTTTTTAATGAAATAGTTACCATATTGGAAGTGTAGTGACTAGGTTTTTTTAGTATTATTTACGTAAAATGATTAAATGTGAATGAACTATATGGATTTTAATGATTTTGACTCACATAATTATGATCACAACAATATGTGGATTTCATTAAAAAAAAAAAAGGAAAATTAATTAAAACATTATGATTAAATTGAAAATTATAATATTGTAACTAGGGATATAGGATGAGACTCTACGAATGGTATAAAGACATAAATAAAAATAATGATAAGGTTAAATAGATATTTTTTAACCTAGTAAAGTTTTTTAGATGTCAATTAGGTACCAAAATGGTAACAAACGGTATATCGAGACACCAAAATTCATCCAATTGATGAATCTTATCATATCTCAGATAACTTTTACTCAAAACAATCAAATAAATATAGACACTTTCAACATTGATATAAGGCAAATTGATCCAAAAATATTTATAATTATTTATTCATTACTTTCTTTACAAGTAATGCTTTATTATATAAATAAAAAAATAATTATAAATGACTAGATTTTTCTTCTTTTTCTAGAGGCTTTGACATTGCTTCTTTTTCCTTATTCATTATCTCCATTTCTCTCCCTAAAACTCCATCAAATCACCAAAACCTCAAAGACTACTCTAAGCTCTACACTTAAACTAATTCAACAACACTTCCTCTACATCAAACTCAAACTAAAACCTTTTTTTTTCCTCTTCAAATCTATCCAACTAGCAGCTTATAAAAGGGCTGGAAAGTGGTTTTGAGGTTTTAATTAGAAAAGGAAAGGCTAGAGAAACAATTTGACAAAAAGATTGGAGAAAGGTAGAAAAACTCTATGCTTAAACTTGGTGATTATTTGGCTATTTTTGGCTAATGTGAATTGTTAAGATATGTTTGAAATTATGTTTGTGAAGTTTGAAATTTATTCCAAGATGCATATATATGAACTTGATAGGTGTAAAAGATACCATAGATAAAAGTCTTGTGAATTGATTGAATTAATGTAAGAGATATAACTAAGTAAATGAAGAGATTTTGTTTTATTAACAAGAATAAGATACATAAAAATTATACAAGAATATAATTAGAAGCAATTTTATAAATTCTTGAAGATTAGTATTTTTTGAAATATGATAGTAATGTTTCATAAACAAGAATGAGATTTTGATCTATAGAAGAAAAAAATTGAAGTCTAACTAAAACATTTGGTTAAATTCCTTGAAAATTATAAGAATTATCAATTAAAGAGTCTTACAAGATTTTGCAGTGAAAAATCTCATAAATGTTTAGCAGATTTTATAGAAAAATCTCACAAAAATTTAGCAAATTTTATAGAGAAAACTCATAAAAGTTTAGTAGATTTTATAGAGAAGTTTCATAAGAAGTTAGAAGATTCTGAATAGAAAATCTCATAAGAATTCAAAAGATTTTGAAAAGAATATCTCAAAAAATTGAGGAGATTTTAAAGAGCAAGAATCTTATTAGAATTCAAGGAAATCTCATAACAAAAGTATGAGAATTAGAACTATTAAATAGAAATTCCGAAAAATAATCATAAGATTTCATAGACAAATATTAAAGATTCATATGAAGAAAGAAAACCTAAGAAATAACACATAAATAAGCTTTATGTGCTGTTAATTGCTTGATTGTAAGCTCATGGATTCAAATTGTGATTTATATAAGGTTGTAATACGAGGTGTTACATCATTGCAATAAAAGTAATGTATTGAGGATAGCATGCTATATGAATTGTAATCTAAATAAGGTTGTAGTATGAGGTACTACATCATTTTAACTATGTCATTGATCTATATAAGGTTGTGACATGAGGTGTTACATCATTGGCAATTCATAAGATGAGAAGTATACCAGGAATCCTATGAGTTCTATTCTCAAGCATAAATTTACTAACAAGTGTAACAATTCTTCTCTTTTTTTTTTTTTTTGGTATTGTTGTGATAAAATAGTTAGATGTGAAGAATCTATAGGGATTTTGAAAATTTTGATAGACACAGTTAGGATCACAACAATATGAGGATTCTGTTAAAAAAGGTGAAAATTAATTTAATATTATTAAAAAATTTAATATAATTATATTTTAATCAGGGATATATAATAAGACCCTATAATATGGATAAGGTTAAATAAATATTTTAACCCAGTAAAATTATTTAGATAGCAATTGGGTATCGAAATGGTAATAATCAATACACCGAAATGGCAATAACAGGTACACCGAAACACTAAAAATTGGTCCAACTCATGGATATTATCATATCCTAGATAATTTTTACTTATGACAATTAAATAAATATATACATTTCCAATATAGATACAAGGCAAATTGATCCGAAAATAGTAATACATATTACTTTCTCTCTAAGTTAAGCTTTTCTATATAAAGAAAAAATTAGAAAAGACCATATTTTCTCTTTCTTTTCTGGCAGCTTCACATTCCTTTCTGTCTCTCTTCACCATCTTCAAGTTTTCCTCTTTGAAACTCCATGAAAGCTCAAAATTCTTGAAGGATACACTTAGATAAATACTTAAGCTACTTCAAGAACATTTCCTCTACATCAAACTCAAGCTAAAGCCTTCTTCTTCCTCTTCAAATCTGTCCAAACAACAACATATATGAGTTTGAAGCTTTAGTTAGAGGAGGAAAAGTTAGAGAATTATTTAACAAAAGGGTTGGAGAAAGGTAGGAAAGATTCTATGTCTATTACTTTGTGATTGTTTGGCTATTTTGCTAATATAAACTCTTGAGACATGCTTGAAATTATGTTTGTGAAATATGAAATTATTTCAAGATGCATATATTTATGAACTTGATAGATGTAAAAGGATGCAAGAGACAAGGATCTTGTGTATAGTTATTGAATGGATTTAAGAGTTTTATGAAGTAATCGAAGAGATTTTTGGTTTTTTTAAAAGATTAAGGTATCTAGAAATTTTATCAAAATATTATTAGGAATAGTTTTGTAAAATCTAAAATATTAGTATTTTGGAATATGATGCTAAAGTTTTGTGAAAAGGATGAGATTTTGGTCTATAGAAGAAAAGCTTTAAAATCTAAGTAAGACACTTGGTTAATATCTTGAAGGTTATAAAAATTATCAACGAAGGAGTTCTATAAGTTTCTACTGTGAAGAAATCTCCTAAAAGATTAGCATATTTTACAGGAAAATCTCATAAAAAGCTTAGCTATTTTCTTTCAAAAAATTTCATAAAAAGTTTAGCATATTTCATTGATAAATATCATAAAAATTAAAGAGAATTTTTACAGAGAAATTTCATAAGAAGTTAGTAGATTTTAAACACAAAATCTCATAAGAATTTAGAAAATTCTAAAAAGAATATCTCATAAGAGTTCAGGAGATTTACAAAAGAAGAATCTCACAGTAATTTAGGAGACTTAACAGAGAAAATCTCATAAGAGTTGAGGAGATTTCAAAGAAATCTCAAAGCAAAAAACATGAGAAATAGAACTATTGAGAAGAGATTTACTTGATAATCATAAGATTTCCTAAATAAATATTAAAGATTTTGTTTTTATGAAGAAAGAAAGCTTAAGAAATTAATACTTAAACAAGCTTGATGTAATATCAATTGCTTGATTGTAAGCTCATGGATTCAAAGAGGTCGTAGTGTACATGCTACACAGATTGAACTATATAAGGTTGTAACACAACGACGTTACATCGTTGTGATGAAAAGGATGTACTGAGAATAACATGCTATTGTGATGTGATCTATATAAGGTTGTAGTAGGGTACAACATCGAGTGAACGATATAAGGATGTAACACGACGGTGTTACATCGTTGACAGTATATCAAATGAAAAGTATATTAGAAATCCTATGAGTTCTATTCTCGAGCCTAAAGTTACTAATAAGCCTATGATAGAGAAGGAATAAAACAAACAAACTAATTATTATACGGATAACTAGAAAACTAATTAATTATTTTTCCAACTGGGAATCTTTGATTCTCATTCCTACTGTTATTATTTTTCACATAGATTACAATGACGATGATTATTTTGTAGAGATCCTTAGTTGGTATTGGCATCACGGTCTAGACCTTTTGATAAACCAATGATAGAAAATTTTATTCGGTATTTTTATTCTCTTTTAGTGAATTTGAGTAGTACCCTACCTAGACTAGAGGGTTCCTACATGAACCAGGGTAAGGGTTTGACATAGTTATGGATACTGTTGATTTGTCATCTGGTAATACAATTATGTATTTTGTTATATTAATTATGTTCAAATTTAGCGACTCAAAGAGAAAGAGTTTGTGTTTGTCACAAAAGTGGGCTCATATTTATATTTAAATAATATATATATATATATATGCATCAGTAAGGTTAAGCAAAGTTAACAAGTAACAACTACTCACTATAAGATTATGTTGTTAGCTCCAGAACCATTTAGAAAGCATTAAGAAGAACGACTAATGTTTCCCTTGGTTTCTTGAAGTATTAAATAGGTCCTTATGTTAGCATAACACGGTCCTTGAGGCATAAATATTTTCACATGGTATGTACAAACATGTTTTATCTTATTTAAAGAAATGGTAACTTAATGGAAGTGAAAATTATATCATGGAAAGAACAGATATATACTCAACATACAGAAAAAAATCATCATGTACAAGAAACCAAGACTTAGATCTTCAGGATACAGCACGTGACTTCAGAAAGTACATTTTAGGTGAATATATCAATTCATCTCTAAAGCATATGTGTTCTACAACATTTAATCATCATGATCGTAATCATATCATCATCTACAAGATCTAATTAAAGTATCAAAGATTGAAGATATATCAAGTAACTAATACCGTACTTCAGAAAATTTACTTCACAGTGAAATAATGCACTTTGCAAGAAAAGGAGAGAAATTTGAAATTCAAATTTAAAGTCAAACCCAGTTGTAGACTGACATAACATCTCTTCTGCTAACTTAGCTAACCACTCCAGCTTCTAGAAAGAAAAGTTCAGAAACCTTGTTTAGAAAGTAAAAAGTAGTTTTTGAAGGTGACATCAAAAACCTCTATTTCACAACAGCTTCTACAACATCTTTGACATATGACAAGCTACGCCTCTAGACTGCATTTCTAAGACACAAACAAATGATTAACATGTGTCACTTGGATGAAAGATTAAAGGGAATGGTCGTAAATGCAGACCATCTACAAATAGAGATGCTGTGTGTAACGCCTTCTTGAGTATAACATCATCCTTAAACCATGGCATTAGACTGAAGAGTAGTTACTTATAAATTAGCGGGCCTTTCTTAAATATCTATAGCAAATTCGATCAATTTGTATAATAAATAAGCTGTAATTTTATTAAAATATATAACAAATAAACAAAACATTTGTTGAATACAAGGTCAAGTACAAGAGGTAGCTCTTCTATGAGTTTTAATTCATGTCTATCTCACTTAAACATTTATACAACATAAAATACTAGTAATCTTCAGCCATCGAGCTACCCTAACACATGCATATTCAGCACAAGCAACTTCTTTATTCTTTTGTGCTATTTGGAAATGACATAGAAATGCACAACATAGGGGTAAGAATTATAAAATTTTCAATAGGGTATTCCCTAAATACACAGTTATAAATGTTGTCGTCATCGTTTTGGCCAATTCAATTTATTAGCAAAAAGGTGATCATGCATTACATACCATTTTTAAAATTCAAAATCATCCTTCTGAAGATGATTAGTTTTAACATTCAATCACTTAATACACAGATATCATAAGGCTCATGATCATAGTAAATAATGTTGAACAAAATAATTTGATATGATATGAATATGCATATGCTAATGTAGTGAAATTATCTTAAACTGCCCTTGACATATCAAAGCGGTTCCCATTTTACTTTGGCCATAGAACTCAATTTAGTGCATTTTTCTCTTTTAATCAACATAGGAAAGACTTAGTTCATACCAAATGGAATCTATAGTGGATAACACCACATACGGAAAATAGACTGCTTATCAACACTGAGCTCAATCCTATACATGATAATCGAACTTCATTTTTTCCTTTTTCGAATCATACACAGATCTGTTCCTAGTTGATACATCTATCGACTCATAATATCTCTAAGGAAGTTCCTCTTTTTGCCTCCCCCTCATTCAATATAAGTCTTGTTTATATTTTGTCCATGTGTTAGAATATGCATGATTAACGTTCATGCATTCTCTTTTACCACATATATGCATCATTTACTTTTCTGATTTCCAATGTATGCATAAAGCACATATAGGCATTTATTCACAATGTGATTTCAG
This sequence comes from Dalbergia cultrata, assembly GCA_031216105.1. Classification (NCBI taxonomy): domain Eukaryota; kingdom Viridiplantae; phylum Streptophyta; class Magnoliopsida; order Fabales; family Fabaceae; genus Dalbergia; species Dalbergia cultrata. Next base: position 31,296,594 of record CM062353.1, on the reverse strand, counting down.
TCATGCCTCATAAACCAATCTCTGCTTTCCCTAGCATCTATTTTTATATATATATATCATAAGTCATATGCTCAAATATTCACAACCAAGCATTCATGTCATACTAGAACCAAAATGCCATTATATCATTAATTCAATGCATTGATCCAATTCCAGTACATTGGCAGATTTCACCTCTACATGGCAAAAATTAGTTTGCATATCAAACAACCAAATCCAAGGCTAAAAATTATCCAAGACACTTCAATGTGTCCCCAAGGTCTTGTAAAAATGTCAGAGAAAATAAGTTTTCAAACTATGTTAAAATTATACATATTCTGAGGTTAGGACCACCTCATTACAGCCAATAGCCAGAATTCCCGATTTTATTACTATATCAAATGAATATCTAAATTCTTACAAAAATTCAGCGTTGGACTTCAACATGTCCTCAACAGCCTGTAAAATTTTGAGGTCAAAATTCAATCATTTGATATAGTAACAAAATTAGATAAATTCAGTGCTCTAGAATTTATTGTTCAGGCAAAAACACTAACCTTCTTGGTTTCTGAATTTTTAAACCTAGCAAAAGTACTTTAAAAGGCTCACAAAAATTACTAAAGACATCTTCATATGTTAGCTTCATCATTAAAAATTTTGGCTCAAAATAAAATCTCTAACTATGTGAATAAAATCATACAAATTGATTGCTTGCTTAATTAAAAAATTCCAGTAGCATGGTTCAAAACTTGTTTTGCCAAAAAGGGTTTTCTAACATCATCCAAACACTCCACCAATTTAAACACATCAATATCTATATATTATCAATCAATAAAAATAAATATATCAAGTAAATCAATAACCAAAATATAGAAAACATATTTGAGACCCAAAAAAGGTTTAAATGCCCTACTTGTGAAGCTTTAAGGCTTTTAACTCCAAAGGTTTTTTCAAAAATGGTTTTTCCTCACTTTAAGCCTTCCAAACAGCACCTAATCCCTTCCTTAAATAGTGGATTATGAGATATCAAACTAATAAATTCTTATGGTTTTAGCAAGCTTGGACTAGAGTCTTTGAGGTTTTGAATCAAGTTTGAAGCTATTTGACAAAACAACAATGGAGGCTGCATTGTTCTCCTTGCTGGCTGAGAATGATAAGGTAATGGGATAAAGTTTGGTGGCATTGTATTTATCTTAATACAAATGTAGTATTTATGTAAGTAAAGTATAGTTTCTTTTTAAAACAAATAAAAAGAGATGGATGACTAGGATTTGATCTTGTTGATCAAGATTGAATCTTAGCCATCCGCTTAGTTTAAATGGATAGACATTATCCAAATCTTACAGATTAAACCTTCTTTCAGTGTAAAAATTGTATACCAAAATTTTATTGAACGAGTAGAACACCGTAACTAGGAAATCAAATATTGCCCGAAATCAAATTCTAGTTATAAAATCTTCATTTCTAACCTTAACCCTATCTTTTCTTAGTCCCGGACATCTCCTAGTCTTGGATATAGGGTTTCGGCTATCTCAACGGGTTTGTAGGGGTCACAAGGTCACTATTTATGTTTTTTTTAACACATCCATCAGGTCATCCTCATCATTGCTAAAACTATCAGGTTTCTTAAATTCTCACTAATAAAGTTCAAATTAATTTTTGATTAATTTCTGGGGTGTTACATTGTGCTTACAATGAAAAAGTTACTTTCGCTCAAGAGTACTGCAATGTTGAGAAAACTCCTCCTCATCCTTTGTAAAATTCATTACTTATTGTAATTAGTTCTTTGTTTGTAAAAATCTTCTTTCTACATTCTTAGTAGATCATACATTCTTATTGTAAACTTCAGAACCCTTCAGAAAGCATTAGAGCTATATATTTTGAATGACAAAACTAATTTAAAGAAAATACTTTGAAGAATGATTAATATCTACCTTGAGTTTCTTGACAAAGCATAACAGGTATTTCTGAATTGCATAACATGAACTTAAGCAAGAATAATTTCACTTTACATGCGCAAGCATGATTTCTCTTGTGTTAAGAGATTGAACATTATATCCTGTAAATTACGTATACATGCATTACAGACTAAAGCAAATCAAGTCAAGAATAAGAAACCAAGGCACGGATCTTCAGAAAGTAGCACCGGACATCAGACAGTACGCTTAGAATGAAGATATCATGCAAAATCTAATGAAAATGTGTTACGCATTCTTCAATAATCATAATCTCAATTTGTTCATCATCATAAAGCTTGGATTGAATATTAGAAGACCAAATTTTCATCAAGGAACTAATAGCACACATAAAAAAGTTCACTTCATTGTGGAGCATTGAATGCTGCAAGAAAAGGAAAGGAAATTTGAATTTCAAATTTCAAACCTCGAGTTAAAGCCAGTTTCAAAACTGGTATGTCATCTCTTCTGCCTATTTGGTCAACCAACCTTGCTTCTAGAAGGAGTTTAGAAACCATGATCAGAAGTGAAAAGTAGTTTATGAAGGAACATCATAAGCTTCAACTATACAACAGCTTCTGCAACCAATGTGACATACTGTCAACCTACTCTTCTAGACTAACTTTCCAAGACACAAATAGATGATTTACATATGTCACTTAGAGAACTAATCAAAGGCAACGATCATAAAGAAAGACCTCTACAAATGGAGATGCTGCGCTCAAAAGCTTATGAGAGGATTAAATACATAAGAGTGGAAATTCTATGAAAATCCCTCCATACTTACTACAAAGTTCATCATATCATGTAATTAATTTCCTTAAAGCGTAAAAATATTCTTTCTATGATTCTCCAAGCTTGATAGTATATTGTTTAAAATTTTAGCTTCACTAAAAAGAAGAAAAAGTAAAGCAAAGCATGATTTAACCTCCTTCTTGTGCACTTTTCCTTTTACAACTGGTATCAGAGTAGGGTTTCTGAGGGGTTGAGCAATCTGTCGATCACAGAGGACAAAGATCGAAGGGACAAAATAGCACAAATTATTCATATAAAAAAAATTACTTTGTTAAATGATAATCCTTTTCTTATGAGGCTCCAGGATTTGATAACGTACTTTCAACGATATGACGATTTCCAAAGGAGTAGGTTGACAAAGCAATGGAAATCCATAGTTCAGTTAAATTGAAAAAGTCAAGTATCTGCCCATGAGTGCACAAAGCAAAGCTTAACATGACAAAATTAATGCTAGTGATACTGTGTGGAAAATATAGGATAAATTGCATATGTTGGAAGAAGTTGTGCTCCCTAAGATGCATGAAAAATCCATGAAAAAGAGTGAGTCTTTGACCCTAAAAGTCATCATATCATAAGCAACAAAAAGCTAAAGCAATGGAAGTTGTTGATACCTTTGATGAAAAGGAAGAATCTGATGAAAGTTCTGAGATTAAAAGTGTAGATGAGATAAACTTGCTTGTGAAGAAAATATCAAAAGGCTGATGAGGCTAAGCCAAGAACAATAAAGACATCAATCTTACAAGAGACAAAAGGGCAAATAAAATCCTAAAAGAGATACCTACTAACTGTAGTGAGAAGGGATATCTTAAACTAACTTGTCCCAAGCTCAGAGTACCACAAAGATGTAAATTCAAGAAGGAGGATATAATGGTCATCTATAGCAACTCTGCAAATGAAAGGAATGGGTCAGTAAGTCATGCTAAGGTTGAATATGCTAAAAATTTATGTTTCATGACATAAGTATGGTTTAATAGAAGAATACAAGGTAAGAATATCTAAATCCACTCTTTCATACTCTTTATTTCTTGCATGATATGATGAGCTGCTCCATAACTTGCATACTTCCTTTTTCTAAATATCTCAAGTTGAATAGCTTAAGTTTGATAAGAAAAATCATAAGGAAAATACAAATTCTGTTTTCAAACTAAGGCCTTAGAAACTGAAGTCTCAAAATTGAATTAGAAAGATCTCAGAAAGTTACTTCTAAATTTAAGAGAACTTCACGTTTTCTGACATCTGACCTAAAACAAATGGAAAAAGATCATAAAAGCTTAAACTTATGCTTGGAGGTCAGAGGCCATTATTTTAGAAAATTGGTTTGAGATATGAAGAGGAAATAGGAGAGAAAAAGAAATGCAGCCTCATCTAAAAAGCTATCATCATAGTTTTTTTTACTCTCTATCACAAGAAGGGACACCTATCTAACAAATGACTCTTGAAGAAGAAATCTGTTAGATAGGATGGAAAACATTTCCCTAAAAAAAGACTAGCCAAAGTGGACTCAAGAAAGTTGAGTACCAGAATCAAAATTCTTTTATTGCAGGTATATCTAAACATTCCCATTGATTAAGGTTCCTATGAGTATAAAAGACGGTGATTATCTCAGACGCCTTCCCTAGTTTAGAAGGAAAATCAGGAGCAGGATACTTAAGATCTCTAAATTACTAAAGTTTATTGATGAAAAGCATTTAAGAAGGACTTTGCAAATTACCTCGAAGAACCAAAAGAAAGCTTTGAGAATTTAAGTGTCAAGTAAACTTCTGAAAGCAAATAGATGATAGCCAGACCTTTAAAAAGTAGACTCCAGAACTTAGACACTTCAGAAAGCATGCTCAGAACTCCAAAGCAATTAGAAAAACATGAACACAAAGAAGAGCAATATGAAGTTGGAAAAGGAGCTAAAGATTTTCAAGGCACAAAAACCACAAAAGTGTTTATGATCTAAAGATAGTTTCTAAATATAGAGTTCTTGTAAACAGTTCAAAGGGAGTGAAAACCAGATCACCCCTATGAAATATGTCAAACTGTGCTTTCATTTACACCATTGAACCTAAATGCATTAATGAAGCTTTGAGCAATCAAATTTGGGTGAATGCTTTGCTAAAGGGGCTGAACCAGATCAAATAAATGCAAAGTCTAAATGCTTGACCAAAAAGGGAAAGTCATCATTAATATAGAGTGGATGTTTAGGAATAAGACAGATGGAACTAAAAGATCAGAGGATTCTATTATTTTCCTGAAAAACTTAAGCTCCTGACTATTCAAAGAAAAGAATACCTTTGCCTTCTCTGATGCCGAAGGTGAAAGTGAAGATTGTTGCAAACTGCCACACCCAGATGTTGCAGATAAGAAATCAGTTAGAAGTTCATTAATTGAGGTATTCCAAAAATCTCTATCTTCCTTAATAATACTAGTGATATTAATCTTGTTTAAAAATTCCTTTCAGCTCTTTAGATCCAAGCCACTTATTGGCAAATCTTGTTTGAAATCACATTCAAAAAAGGATCTTTTATGTCAAATGCTTGTGAATGCGGAAGATGAAAATGTTAGATGCATTCACAAGAACTTTGCTGAAAATTGTTTTTGTTGTTGCATTATATTCAAAAATTTCTAAAATTTACATAAGTATTCATGAACAACATCTCTAGGTATTCTCCTCTTCATTGCTCTGATTTGAAGACCACATAGAGACATCAGTTTGCAAGACCAAAGATTACATTGAAGAATGTTTTATCAGTTTGCAAGCTAAGAAAGAAAGAGGAACAATCAGAAAGAAGAGTTAAGGATTAGAAAATGGAATACATCTAGTCTCATGAGGTTTAAAATGTAAAGATAAGTTGTTAGTTGAAATATCATAGCACTCAGAGGGATCAGAAAATAAGAAATGGAGCTCAGAAAGTAACATCTTCTAAAAGTAATCTCAAGAGTAAGAAATCACTCTTTCTAAAACAAATGAAAAACACTCACCATTCCAACTTTTGAACCAGCACAACGGAGTCCTTGAATAAAGGGAGATCAAACCAGAAAAGCCTCTCAGAAGATAGAATCGCAACAGGAGAAAGCTAAAGGCAAGAGGAAGATAATTCTCCTGAAAGGTGAAACTAAGATCTTGGAGGAAAAGGAATTAAATTAGATTCTCCATACCAATGAAAGGAGAACAAAAAGAAAACAAGAGTTGGCACCTCAAGAAACTCAAATGGTTGCCAAACTAGTGAAACTCATTAGTGGAAAAGATGTTTGGCTCAAATACAAACAGAATCATATGCATGAATCTAGAATCTCTATACTGAAGAAGGAAATCACAAAGTATGAAGAGGCCGAATATCGAGTTGTTCTTACTAACTCTGAAGATGAAGAAGAAGATGTGGAAAGAGAAGAACCAATAGGAGTATCCTTATCTGAAGAAGAAAAAGAAGGTCTATTGAGAAGTGAAAAGACTAAGATAAGTGGGATGATCAGGTCAGAGTCCACTGCAGAGATATCATAAATGAAGCAAATCATTAGAGAGCTAGATGAAGAAGACCATGGACCAGAAATTGCTATCATTCTAATGGTACCTCAACCTCCTTATTCCATTCAAATCACCTTCATAGAAAGAAAAGGGGATAAAACATAAGAAGCTAGTGTTCCTCTTGCTAAAAATTGTTGCTTCTACCTCTACTCAAGAGCTTGAAACTATTGTTGCTTCTATGTCTGAGCCTACTTTTGGTCATGCTGCCCCTGCTGCTAATGTGCCATCCTTTCCACCTTTTGCTAATACACATATGATACTTAGGTTTGCCTAAGTCTGGGGACACTGTACCCCATAATATTCCTGAGCCTTCTCTAAGAGCTGCTCCAACATCAGCAACCATCAATTTACCTCCTCCATCCTCACTCATGTCTCCAATAAGCTCTCAGCTCAATCCGATCATTTTGCAGCATCTGAGAGAGATAGCTTTAAGACAAGGTTAGTTTCAAGCTACACTTATAGAGCATGGTGCTCAACTCAGGCATCATGAAGAATTACAACTGTAGATCCTTTAGTCCAATCAAGAGATTCTTCGGGAGCTAAGGTGTCGAAACTAAAGATGGTGTTTTTGATTTCCAGTACACCTCCTTTTTTATTATGTCAAAAAGGGGAGAAAGAAAGTGAAGAAAATCTTATGCTATGGAACTTGGAGGGAGTTAACTAAGAGGGAGCCAAGCTATGAAATTTAGGGGGAGCTTATGCTAAGGGGGAGCTCAGAGATAATTTTTTTTAATCATGCATCTTTTACTTTTCTAGAATTTTTTTATCATGTTTTTATGCTTTGACAAATTTCTATCTTAGATTATATAATTCATTATAATTGTTCAAAAATCATGTTTATGTTTTCTGCTTAAGTTTTGATATGCTCTGATACATATATGTTTCTTCTAAGCTCTGATACATATTGATGCCTACTTATCATGCTTAGCTAATCATATATCATGCTTGTTAATGTGTGCTTATGATCTCTTAAGCACTTGTTCTGAATTGCTTACTCATTGACATGCTAGAGTAATTAGCTCACATCTATATCTGTGATTAGCATTGGCAAGTGTCTTCTGAAGTGCAAAAATCTCTCTATTGTTGCTTTGATACTCATATCTATCTAATGTGCTTCACTTTGTATGATAGCTTAAAATACCTATCTTTATAAAAACACATTCTCTCTCACACAAGTATGAGATGTTCTCAAAGGCTTTGAATATCTTAATTAAATATAGCTGCGTGTAGTTTCTAGCAACCCTCAAAAACTTGTTTCTACATGCTTTGATACAACTAAGATCATTTTGTACACCTCAGAACCTTGTCAAGTGTGTTGCGCTTATATGACATACAATGTGCTATGTTCTAATTCATATATACAGTGAGCAAGATTATATAAATAGCATAAACATATGTTTGTTTTAAGAAAAACTTTTAAAGTATTTCATGCTCTGCTACTTATATGAAAAGTTTCTTAGCTCATGACATAAAAGGCTTATCCTTTTTTTCATGCTCTAATTCATTCGAGACTGATCCCTGTTTGAGCATCAAAAACCTTATATAGAAATATCTTGATAAAATATAAAAGGTTTCTTTGAGTGTCAAAAACTACATTTGTATCATGTGTGTTTTCTTAAGACATGCTCTGATTGGTTTATCACATATGCATCTTTGAGCATCTGTCTTAAAAATGGCTTAAGAAAAAAATGTGTTGAATAAGAATTTTAATCAAGAAGAAATATCACAAGTATTACTTGCTTTTCATTCGAGCACATTAAATTTTAGAAAGTCTCTTTATAACAAAAGGTTAGGCTATTGGCGTAAAAGGACTTAAACGATGACATCTGCTTTAGAATCTCAATGATACATCTCAGAAAGCACTAATTTAATTCAAAAAGTTTCATCATAACCCAAACAGCTCTTATTTGAGTTACTTAAGGCTTTAAAATGTCTTTGAACACACCCATATCATGCCTTAAGAAAAGGACATCCAGAAATTTAAAGTCTGTGATGTTTTGAAAGAATATGTTTTTATCAAGAAATATTCTGTTATATTTCTTTCAATATCTCTTCAAAAGATTTTTTTCAAATTAGTTTGCATTGTAATGCCTCGATTTTCTGTTAGAGTGAAAATGACCAAAATGCCCCTAAGGTCATTTTCGGCCCGGAATTCGAGGAAAGCTGGTCCGGCAGTACTCGAAGGGCAAACTCAATGTTGGAAGGGGATTAGATGACTTGTGAATCTTTCCGGGATCGAAAATCTCATTTTTCCAGTTTTCGGGTCAAAATGACCAAAACGCCCCTGCGGTGTTTTACTTGTTTGCAAGTGCCGGATGAACTCGAAACTTCTCCAGATGGTTTTAAAAGGTGTTTTTATATATACTGTGACTTTAGTTTTGGTCCTGGAGGTCCCGGGCAAAATTAATATAAAATTACGGTTTTGCCCCTGGTTTTGTGTTTTTACGCTTAATCGCGTGATTAAGCAAACCTAAGCAATATTAGGCTCTAATCGAAGGTTCATTAATTTCCATAATTAATCTTGAGCCAAAATAATTTATCAAAGTTAATTAGAACCTAAAAGTGCTTAATTACAACTTAAAATCTTATTTTAAATTCAAGACTCCTAGTCATGGAATCTTAAATAGTGTTTTCTCTCTCCAATTCCTTGAATGATGGAATTGTGTTACACATTGTTTATTCACAAATGAGTTTTTAATTCTCTAATGATGTATGAGCACTCCTAATCTTGTCATAAAATCCTTAAATCACATTCTTAGTCACCTAAACTTAAGCTTAATTATTCCTAACCTTGTACCTAAGCTAACCTACACTTAAACCTATCATTAACACACAATTAGATGATCAAATCTCACCTCCTCTCTGCTGTCCCTGGTCTAGCCGAACACGCCTTCCCTCCATATGCATCACATGTTCAAATTTTCAACACTCCAAGGCCATACCTCAAGTCACATACACCATGCCTTGTCATATTTTCAATCAAGCTTGATTTTCCAAATGAATAACTAATTAAAATAACCCATTTTCCTCAATTATGTGTGGCTGAAAAACTTCCAGCCATGTCTCACTTCTAGAAGGATTATTTCTTTCAAAATTAAAAGAAAAGCTCACTCAAATCACCATACTTGAAGCCATACCTCTCATACTTTCAAACCATGCTTGAATGACCTTGTGTAAGAGATATTTTTCTCTCTCTTTTCCCCCCTCAATGCTACGGCCAAGGCTTCCTCTTGGAGGGCCACAATGTTTTGTTGTTCTATAAATAGGTGCCTTAGATGAACTTGTGTCACTTTTAGTCTTTTGGTAAGTTTCAAGTTTCTAAGCTTTCTTGAGTTTCCTTTCTTTTTCTCTCTAAGTTTCAAGAGAGTTTCCTCTTGTTCTTCATCTTCATCTTCATCCTCTTTTCATCTCCTCATCATCTCTCAACCTTCAAACACCACCCCAAAGCCTTGAACCATCATCAAACCTCTCAAACACCACACCTCAAACACAACCTCACTTGAAACACAACTCCAACCTTCTTGTCCTTCCTTGGCCAAAACCATCTAGCCCCAAGGAGGAGCTCATCATCTTGTTTTCCTTTTCAAAAGTTCAAGTTTTTTGTCTCCACTCTAGGTAGGAGTGTTTTTCTAAACTTGTTTTTCTTGTAAAGGAGTTTTTCTCTAGCTTTCTCTTGGATTTCTTTTGAAACTTTTCTTTGGTTCTTTCTTCCTTCTCATTTTGGGCATGAGGCCATGTTTATGAGCATGATAGCTTGATGATGAGAGTTTCTAGATGATGACCTTGTGTTCATCTCAAAGGAACCTCTAAAGCTTGAGTTTTTCCTTTCCTTTAACATTATCTATATGAAACTTAGCTCACATGGTTTTTCAACTTAAGAAAATTAATCTAAGGATTTCTAAAAGCCCAAGCCTACCCTTGTCAACCTTAAAGTTGGCCGGCACATTCTAGAGATTTTTCTCTAGATAGGGGTTTTGGGTACTTAATAAAGAACTTGACTTAGTTTCATCCTCCTTTCCTTTTTCTATGAGGTTTCGGTTTTATTTCCTTTTCTTTGAGGTTTTGTTTTGTTTAGAAAGTTTATTTATTTTGAGCTTGATGATGATGTTCAAGAACCTCATAGTTCCTTTGAGAACTTGGTTCAAGAACTCTAAAGCTTTCCTTGTGATGAGATATGTGTTGGGTTGTATCTCTAAAGTCTTGCAAGAGCTCTAGATGAGACTAAAATAAATATTGCATCCATGTTTACTTTTATGCTTTGCACATCATATTTACTTTCCTTGCTATCACTAAGTATCGAGATAATGAATGAACTTGCATTATCATATTTATATTTCAAGCTATGCATTATCATGTTTATATTTGAAGTTCTCACTTAATAACAAGATAATAATGAGTTGTATCTCATGTTTATTTTATGCTATCACTTTACTTTCTAATGGAACCTAAAATAAGTGCGTGAGCATGTTTATTTTTATGTCATCACTTAAATGAACCTAGAGCTCAAAGACTTGCCCATTGTTGTCTCAAACAAAGGTTTAAAAATATTTACTTTCCCTTGGCTTATGTTTCGGCCATTAAGGTTTTGTTGCTTTCCAAGTATTGAAATCTATGTTTTATAATTTTTCTAAGCTCTTATGAGTTAAAAGAATACATAGAACTAAGTTTTATGAATTTAGGAGCTCTTGAGACAAAATTAATTTAGCTACTGCCTTCTCAAGTATTTGGATGATTTTAGATGTTAAAAATGTTTATAAATGAGTTTTGAAAGTTTTAAAAAGGTTCCAAGAGAAACTAGTATTTTATGTGCTTTAGAAATTGTGTTTGATGCCTTTATATGGAGATGTTCGTTTCGGTTCTGCCTTGCTATGTTTAGCCACTGTATGAGCTGTGTTAATGATGATAATATGCTTATGTTTGATTATAATTAACGTTAAAACTCATATGTGAAAGATAAGAGAAGTTAGAAACTAGAAAAGGATTAATTTGAGAGTTTTAGATCCCTTAATGTTTAAATTTTCTGGATACTATCCAGCAAGGTTTGGTAATGCAAATCATGGTTTTAAATTCGTTTAAATGTGTAGGAATGACTCATAAATGGTTTAGGACTTGATCTTGATGCCTTAGGAGCAAACTGGACTTAGAAAGGGTCATTGTTGTGACTCCTAGGTACCCGTAAAGTTAGGATTATGAATTCTACATCCTTGAGGTTTAGAGATGTTCTTGACCATAGTGTGAGGTGAGAAATACTTAGTTATAACCTTATAAGTTCCCAAGAGATTAGGTTTGATGATTTATAACTTAGAATGTGAGTTAAGGACCTTAAGGGTCAATGCATAAGACACTAAGAAAGTTGTTAATGCCATGCTGTGTTATATGATGCAATGATATGGTGAGATATGCTTAATGCATGAGAAAATGATTGATGGAAATATTAAAGTTTATCATAGCATGAGATTTCATGGGAACATGTTGTCTGAATTAGCTTGTGGCAGTTTGAAGGAAATTCGGTTTAACAGCTGTTATGCTGCCGAATTTCCGTCAAACCTTAAAGGGTTGAAAGAAATGTTTATGAGTACCATATGAGTTGAAAACCCTGGGTGACACTGGATCGGCCGAGCACCCCCAGGAGATTTTTATGTGACAAAGCACTGAGACGCACTTTCCTGGGTGACACCAGTTCGGCAGAGCACCCCCAGGGGAGACAAATCTGTGAGGGTATGAGTAGATACATCCTACCAAAACGGACAAATTGCTGTGGCTTAATGCCCGCAAAGCGTTTCAAAGAGGGTATATCCTAAGAGAGGTGATCCCTGCCCCCTACTCGTACTTGCGAGTCAGGATTATTTTATTATGTTTCACTTATTCAGATAATAAGCAAGAGCTAGTGACGAGTAGCTGAGGTATGAGCTCATAACCTAGTTATTTTTAGGGTGGCTTATTATGCTAAAGTACCATGATTGATGTCACGAAGTTGAGGAATGATACACTTGAAAGTTATATGCCCTTATGCCACATGGTTTGTGCTTATATGCTTTGATGTGTTGTTGTACATGCTCAAGTATTAACATGCATCCATGAGATAACATGTTGCATTCATAACATTAAGATGCATGCTAAAAGGAATGGACCTTGGATAATTAGTTTTAGAAAACTCTAAATTGAATCTTATATGCATGATCACTATTTTGGAATTAAACCCAAGGTTCCTGAGGATGTGAATGATGTAACCCTAGGATAGGATACTCCTACTGAGATTTCTTTAGCAAGAATTCTCACTCCTCTCTCTTCTTTCTTCTGTCACATCTTCAGGGATCGATGGTGACATTCGTAGTCTTCATTGACATGCCCATATGGGAGGTGCACTACGACCCGGACCACCATTCGTATCATTTTGAGGGTCGTTGTGCCGTCTGTGTATATGTGTACATGGGACGACCCTTCACTTATCCGGTTTTGAGCTACCAGTTCATTCCTACTGCACCTTTTGGTGGTGACGACATGATCTTCGAGCTCACTCGCCTACATGATGAGCAGCTACGTCGCGCCCGCATCTCTGCCTCAGTTGTCCGCGACTACCTGGAGTACGTGCCTCGTTCGAGGAGGTTCAAGACTGATCCATCCGAGGATTCGCCGATGCATGTCCCTTCGGAGGGCTTTGCTCCCTTTCCCAAGTTCCTGCGCGAAGGGAGTAAGGAGACTGTGAGGCAGCCACGCTTGGCGAGGAGAGCCGAGATGCGCCCGCGTCGAGGAGCTCACATTCAGCCACCACGAGTTCCTTTCATACTCCATTGGCCTACTCAGGAAGAGATAGAGCGGTTCCCCAGCTACTTGCCTCCATCATCCAAGGACCCCCGTCGTCACTAGACTTCAATGGAGAGCTTTGCGAGTACCCGAGCTTTTGTGGAGTTCTTCCCTTCGGCAGTACCTTTTGGGAGGGTTGTATATTGTATTCGTAGCTTAGTAGGAGGGTAGCGTTTTGGGTTTATCTTCTTGACGTACCATGTACCTTGTATTTTTCTTGTTTCTGTTATGTTTTATTTCCGCTGTATTACAAGCTCTGCCCGTCTCCATGAGGGTATGACTACTTATGTACCCTAATTAAGTTATTAATGAAATGTTTCCTTTGTTATCATGATTGTTGTTCTTTGATTACATGCTTTACTTTATTATTTATACTGGTTGCAACGTGTGCCTTATATTTCTATCATTCGACTAGTTAGGTTCGCGGCTCTCACCTTGCTTTATGTTTTCAAAAAAAAAATTTTACCCGTAATTTTCGCTAAGTATTTTATTAAAATGATGAGACTAAGAAGTAATAGCCTAATGTTTAATCTAATGTATTCTAGAAAGTTGGGTTAAAAATTAGGGTGTTACATGCATCATCAAAAAGGGAGAGATTGTAAGCTCTAGAACCCTTAAGAAAGCATTAGAACTATATGTTTTGAATGACAACAAAACCAATTTGAAAAAAAAATACTTTGAAGGATAACTAATGTTTACCTTGAGTTTCTTGCCAAAGCATAATAGGTATTTTCGAATTGCATAACACAGATTGAAGCAAGAATAATTTCACTTTACATATGCAAGCATGATTTATCACGTGTTAAGAGATTGAGCTTAATAAAAGTTGTAACGCCCCGATTTTCTGTTAGAGTGAAAATGACCAAAATGCCCCTAAGGTCATTTTCATCCTGGAATTCGAGAAAAGTCGGTCCGACAGTACTCAAAGGGCAAACTCAATGTTGGAAGCGGATTAGTTGACTTGTGTACCTTCCCGGGATCGAAAATCTCGTTTTTCGAGTTTTCGGGTCAAAATGATCAAAATACCCCTGTGGTGTTTTACCCGTTTGCAAGTGCCAGATGAACCCAAAACTTCTCCAGATAGTTTTAAAAGACGTTTTTATGTATTCTGTGACTTTAGTTTTGGTCCCGGAGGTCCTGGACAAAATTAGTGTAAAATTACGATTTTTGCCCTAGTTTTGTGTTTTTGAGCTTAATCGTATGATTAAGCAAACCTAAGCAATATTAGGCTCTAATCGAAGATTAATTAATTTACATAATTAATCTTGAGTCAAAATAATTTATTAAAGTTGATTAGAACCTAAGAATGCTTAATTACAACTTGAAATCTTATTTTAAATTCAAGATTTCTAGTCATGGAATCTTGAATAGTGTTTTCTCTTTCCAATTCCTTAAATCATGGAAATTTTGTCTACCTTGTTTACTCATAAAATGAATTTTAAACTCTCTAAATGTGTATGAGCATTCTTTAATCTTGTCATAAAATCCTTAAACCTCATTCTTAGATACCTAAACTTATGCTTAATGATTCCTAACCTTGTACCTAAACTAATCTACACTTAAACCTATCATTAACACACAATTACATGGAAGATTTTTCCTCCCTCCTTGCCGTCCAGGTTTGGCCGAAGCATCCTCCCCCATTTTCCATCACATGCTCAAATTTTTACACTCAAAGAACCATGCTTCCACCTCACCATAAACCATATTTTGTCATACAAACACCATGCTTTCATCCATGCTTCATATGATCACTTCTAGAAGACTTTTTCTCTCATTTTTGTGTCTCAAATTCAGCCAGCCCTCTTTGCCTTCTAGAAGGATTATTTTAATTTCAAACAAAGGGAAATTACCATACTTGAAGCCATGCTTTGCACCATAACTTCCATACCTCAAACCATGCTTGAATGAACACTTGTAAGAGATATTTTTCTCTTCCTTCTTGCCTCATTGCTACGGCCTCTCCCTCCTCTCCATGAGACTCCATTTGTTTCATTCTTCTATAAATACCTTTCTTAGAAGCACTTGGAAACACTTTAGATCATTTGCAAAGTTTTAGTTTCCAAGCTTTCTTGAGTTCTTTTCTTTTCTCTCAAAGAGTTCTTAGAGTTCTTCTTGTTCATCTTCATCTTCTTCATCCTCTCATCACATCATCATCTCATAACCTTTAAACACCACCTCACAACCTTGAATCATCATCAAACCTCTCTAACACTTAACCTTAAACACAACCTCACTCAAAACACATCTCCTTTCCTTTCTCTTCACCTTGGCCGAAGCCATCTTGCCACCCAAGGAGGAGTTGCTCTTTTCATCTCTTTTCAAAAGCTCAAGTTTTTCATCTTCACTTTAGGTAGGAGTTGTTTTCTAAACTTTGTTTTGTTTGAAACTATGATTTTGCTCTAGTTTTCTCTTGGATTCTTTTTGAGTTTTCCTTTGATTTCCTTTTCTTTTGCATTTCGGCCTCTTGGCCTTGTTTATGAGCATGATAGCTTGATGATAAGAGTTTCTAGATGATGACATTGTGTTCATCTCAAAGAAACCTCTAAAGCTTGAGTTTTTCTTTTCCTTAAACTTTATCTATATGCTACTTAGCTCACATGATTTTTCAACTTAAGAAAATTAATCTAAGGATTTCAAAAAGCCCAAGCCTACCCTTGTCAACCTTAAAGTTGGCCGGCATGTTCTAGAGATTTTTCTCTAGATAGGGGTTTTGGGTACTTAATAAAGAACATGGCTTAGTTTCATTCTCTTTTCCTTTCTTGTTGGTTTCGGTTCTAAGTTCCTTTTTCCTTTAAGTTTCGGTTTCTATTACCTTCTCTTTATGATTTTATTTCTTTTGAGTTTGTCTCCTTGGAATTTGATTATGATGTTCAAGAACCATGTAGTTCCTTTGAGAACTTGGTTCAAGAACTCTAAAGCTCTCTTTGTGATGAGATAAATGTTGGGTTGAACCTCTAAAGTCTTGTAAGAGTTCTAGACAAGATTAAAATGAATATTGCATCCATGTTTATGCTTATGCCTTACACATCATGTTTACTTTCCTTGCTATCACTAAACATCAAGAATAATAAATGAACTTACATTATCATATTTATATTTCAAGCTTTGCATTATCATGTTTATAGTTCAAGTCCTCACGTAAATATTAAAGATAATAATAAGTTGCATCTCATGTTTACTTTATGCTCTCACTTTATTTTCTAATGGAAGCTAAAACAAGTGCATGCCCATATTTATTTTTATGTCAACACTTAAGAGAACCTAGAGCTCAAAGACTTGCCCATCGTTGTCTCAAACAAAGGCTTGAAAAATATGTGTTCTCATGCTTGTGTTTTCGGCTTTTGAAAGTTTTATTTGTTACAAGTATTAAAATCTATGTTTCATAATTTTTCTAAACTTATATGAGTTCAAGGAATGTCTAAAACAAAGTTTTGTGATTTTAAAACCTCTTGAGTTTAATTTAGATTAGCTACTGCCCTTGAGAATATTTTGATGATTTTAGATGATAAAAATATTTATAAATGAGTTTTGAAAGTTTTAAAATGGTTCCAAGAGAAACTAGTATTCTATGTGCTTTGAAAATCAAGTTTTATGCCTTTATGTGGAGATTGGATTTCGGTTCTGCCTTGCCATTATATGATCACTGTTTGTGCTGTTTGATGATGATAACATGAGTATGTTTGTGTATAATTGATGCTAAAATCCATATGTGAAAGATTAAAGAAGTTAGTAACTAGAAAAGAATTGATTTGAGAGTTCTAGATCCCTTAGTAATTGATTTTTCTGGATTCTATCTAGCATGGTTTAGAAATGATAATCATGGATTTAAATTGGTTTAAATGTGTAGGAATGACTCATAATTGGTTTAGGACTTGATCTTTATGCCTTAGGAGCAAACCGGACTTAGAAAGGGTCATTGTTGTGACTCCTAGGTACCCGTAAAGTTAGAATTTTAGATTCTGCATTCTTGAGGTTTAGAGAAGTTTATGATCATAGTGTTGAGTGAGGAATACTTAGATATGAGCCTATAGGTACCCGAGAGATTAAGTTGTGGTGATTTTATAACTTAGATTATGAGTTAAGGACCTTAAGGTTCAATACATAAGACACTAAGAAGTCTTGAATTATATGATGATGTAATAAGGTGTTGAGATGTATATGATGCATGAGGAAATGATTGTTTAAAAATGTTAAGTTTGTTATGAACATGAGAGTTGCATAAGAGATAAGTTGTGTGTTTAGTTTGTGGCATAAGTTCCGGTTTGAAGGAAATTCAGTTTAACAGCTATTATGCTACCGAATTTCCATCGAACCTAAAAGGGTTGAAGAAATGTTTTAAAGTACCACATGAGTTGAAAACCCTGGGTGACACCAGTTCGGCCGAGCACCCCTAGGAGATTTTTATGTGACAAGCATTGAGACGTACTTCTCCTGCTATGGTGAGGAGGAGGCAAAACCGTGAGGGTCTGGACATGAGCCTTTCCAAAGCGGACAATTCACTGTGCACTCGAGGCCAGTAGAGCGTTTCAAATAGGGTATATCCTAAGAGAGGAGTTCCCTAGCCCCCTAGCTCGTACTCTTAAGTAGTCAGGTATGTTATTTTAGTATTCGCTTATTCAGATAATAAGCAAGAGCTAGTGACGACTAGCTGAGATATGAGCTCATAGCTTAGTTTTTATAATTAGGGTGGCCTCTACATTGCTAAAGATTCCATGAATGATGTCATACATATTGATGAAAGTTCCATTTGAGAAGTTATTGCCCTTATGCCACGTGGATTGTTTCTATATGATTTGATTTGTTGATTTATATGCTCAAGTATTGCCATGCATTCATGTTTTAATATGTTGTATTCATGACATCTAGATGCATGCTAAAATAAATGAACCTTGGATAATTGGTTTTATAAACCCTAACAATGAATCATATATGTATGCACACCTTTTTATAATTAAACCCAAGGTTCTTGAGGATGTGAACGATATAACCCTAGGATAGGAGACTTCTACTGAGATTCTTTAGTAAGAATTCTCACTCCTTTCTCTTCTTTCTCTTTCTTCTGTCACATCTTCAGAGACCGATGGCGATATTCGTGGTTTTCATTGATACGTCCGTCTGGGAGGTGCACTACGACCCGGAGCATCGTTCCTATTACTTTGAGGGTCGCTGTGCTGTTCGTGTTTTTGTGTACAAGGGTCGACCTTTTGCTTATCCTGTGTCTAGCTACCAGTTCTGTAACACCCTAAATCTTAACCTAAGACTACTAGTATGTACTTAGGTTAATCTTTAGAATATTACGTCTTGGTCTCATCTTTTACTTAGAAAATACTTAGCGGAAATATGGGTAAAATTTTTCTTTTTAGATTTGAAATCAAAGTGAGAGCCATGCACGGATTTTTAAAAGGAAGCATAACGAAACATATAGGCAAAGCATAAAGAAACACATCATATCATGGAAACATCCACTGAAACATATATATATATAATGTGTCTACCCAAAGGGCAGGACTATTCGATACATCGGGAAATGGAATACAACTGAAATGCAAATACAAGGAAATCATAAAAGGTAATACAAGAAAAACAACACCCATACCCATGTGCACCTAGAGTAGACAACCTCATATACAAAAGAAGGTTTGTCCTAAACTATGTGGCGTGTGTGCACTAACTGCTACCCATCCAATGCTCCTACTCCTGCTGGTCAGAAATCTTGAGGGTGGAATCGATCCACTGGCGGATCTCGGCAGGAGTGGTCGTGCGGATCATCGGAGCATGTGCACCGCGGTGAGGGCGCATGGATGGCCTATGTGCCAACCTCGGCTGGACCACCGTCTCCTCACTCCCGGCTCTCATCGGTGGGGGAGCGGGACTGGAGCTCCAACTGTACATGTGTGATGGCGGATCCTCGGATGGATCCGTCTTTGAATACTGAGTCCGGGGCACGTACTCCGGGTAGTCGCGTACGGCTGATCCCTCAGGCTGCATGCAGAGGATCTACTCGTCACGTGGTCTATCTCGCTCAAAAATCCCGTTATGGCGGTAAGGAGCAGTCGGGGTGAAGCGGTAGCTCGGGACGAAGTCTTGTGAAGGGTCGTCCCATGAACATGAAGACTCTAACAGTACAGCGACCCTCAAAATGGTATGACCCGAGTGCCGGGTCATGGTGCAGCTCCTATACCGGGGTGTCTATGAAGAGTACGAAGGTCACCATCTGAAGATGTGATGGAAGAAAAGAGAGAGGGAATGAGAATCTTCTAAAGAATTCTCAGTAGGGTAATCCCTACCTAGGTGACATCATCACATCCTCAGGAATCTTGGGTTTTATTTCTAAAAAGATGTGCATGCATATAAACTCCTTTTAAGTTAGTTTTCTAAAGTATTATTTATCCAAGGCCCATCATATTTTATATATGAATGCATCATAAAGGTAAGCCAATCAATAGAATAACTAAGAAACATTATAACATTGGCATAAGGTAATAGGCATAGCATATGTGACATTTTAACTTTAACTTTCATCTCATGGGGCCACCCTAAAACATCTCTAGGTTATGAACTCATACCTTAACTAGTCGTCACTAGTTCTTACTTATCCTATGATAAGCGTAACATAATCCCGACTTAAAGTATGGGCTAGGGGGCAATTAAGGATCACCTCTCTTGGGGTCATTTCCTCTTTGAAATGCTCTACTAGCAACTAGTGCATCGTAGTATTGTCCGCTTTGGCAAGCTCTATGTCAATACCCTCACGGATTTGTTTTCTTGGGGGTGCTCGGCTAAACTGGTGTTACCCAAGAAAGCGTCTCAGTGTTGTGTCATATTTAAGTTCTCATAAAGTGTTAATTCACAGGTACATCATTATTCATCATATAAATCTTTCTCATAGTATGCATCTCATCATATAATCATATATAAAACTATGACCTATTTTCACATAAAACTTTTTCATAGCATATGCATCATCACATAAACATATCTTATTCATGCAAACTTACAAGCTTATTATGTTATAAACCCATAGTATTTTATGCTTTGGCTCTTTTGAGTCTTAAACTTGTAAACTAATTGTTCTAGTATTATCCTTAACCTCTTACACACCTATAGGTTCACAACTAATAAGTTTTACTAATTTTTATGCTCAAGGACCTATCCAATGCAGATTTGGACAGCTTTATATTTGGGTGATTACGGGGTTCTAGAAATTACGGTTTAGACCCTTAAAGTCCTTAACTCGCATTCTAAGTTATCGATCATCAAAACTTAGTCTCTTGGGAACCTATGAGGTTATAACTAAGTATTTCTCACCTCACACTATGGTCGAGAACATCTCTAAACCTCAAGGGTGCAGGATTTGAAATCCTAACTTTACGGGTACCTAGAAGTCACAACAATGACCCTTTCTAAGTTCGGTTTGCTCCTAAGGCTTCAAGATTAAGTCCTAAACCAATTATGAGTCATTCCTACACATTCAAAATAATTAAAAACCATGATTATTAAATCTAAACCTTGCTGGACAGAATCCAGAAAATTACATATTTAAAGGATCTAGAATTCTCAAATTAATTTTTTTTCTAGTTCCTAACTTATCCTATCTTTCACATATGAGTCTTAACATTATTTTTACTCAAACATAGGCACATTATCATCATCAACACAGCACATACAGTGGCAGCAAAGAGCAAGGAAGAACCAAAAATATACTTCTCCATAAAAGGCATAAAACATAATTTCTAAAGCACATAAAATACTAGTTTCTCTTGGAACTCTTTTTAAACTTTCAAAACTCATTTATAAACAATTTTAACATCTAAAATCATAAGAATATTTAAGAGGGCATTGACCAATTTATCTTTATCTCAAGAGGTCCTAAATTCATAAAACTTAGTTCTATGCATTCCTTAAACTCATATAGGCTTGGAAAAATTATAAAACATAGTCTCAAATACTTAGAAACTTCAAGACCTCTTGGGGCCGAAATATGAACCAAAGAAAATACATATTGTTAGACCTTTGTTGAGACAACAATGGGCAAGTCTTTGAGCTCTAGGTTCATTTAGGTGATGACATAAAAATAAACATGCTTATGCACTTATTTTAGGTTCCATTAGAAAGTAAAGTGATAGCACAAAGTAAATATGAATGCAACTCATTATTATCTTGGTATTAAGTGAGAACTTGAAATATAAACATGATAATGCATAGCTTGAAATATAAACATGATAATGCAAGTTCATTCATTATCTTGGTATTTAGTGATAGCAAGGAAGTAAACATGATATGGAAAGCATAAAGTAAACATGATGCAAGGTTTATTTTATGATTAACTAGAGCTCATTCAAGACTTTAACAAGATAACAACCCAATACAATAACTCAAAGTTCAAAACACCAAAACCGAAAGTCTTACAAGAGAAAAAGAAAGTGAAACTAAGTCAAGTTCTTTATTAAATACCCAAAACCCCTATCTAGAGAAGAATCTCTAGAACGTGCCGGCCAACTTTAAGGTTGACAAGGGTAGGCTTGGGCTTTTAGAAATCCTTAGATTAATTTTCTTAAGTTGAAAAACCATGTGAGCTAGATATCATATAGATGAAGTCATAAGGAAAGGAAAACTCAAGCTTTAGAGGTTTCTTTGAGATGAACACAATGTCATCATCTAGAAACTCTCATCATCAAGCTATCATGCTCATAACAAGGCCTAGAGGCCGAAATGAAAAGAAAAGGAAAAACAAAGGAAAGTTCAAAAAGAATCCAAGAGGAAACTAGAGAAAAACACTTTCTTGAGCAAAACAAAGTTTGAAAACAAATCCCTACCTTGTGATGAAGGTAAAAGCTTGGACTTGAAGATGGAAATGAGATAAGCAACACCTCCTAGGATGGTGGTGCCGATTCAGCAAAAAGAGGAAGGAAAAGAAAGGAAACGTGTTTTGGGTGAAGTTGTGTTTGAGGTATGGTGTTTGAGAGGTTTGATGATGGTTCAAGGCTTTCGGGTGGTGTTAAGAGATGATGATGAGATGAAGAGATGAAGAAGATGAAGATGAAAAGAAAGGAAGAACACTTTTGAAACTTTGAGAGAAAAGAAAAACTTAGCAAGACAACTCTAAAACTCTAAACTTAGCAAATACTTCAAGGTGCAACAAGGCTATCACAAGCATCCTATTTATAGAAAAACAAAACCATGGAGCTCACCAAGGGGAGGAGTGGCCGTGTGGTATTGGAGGGAAAAGGGAGAGGAAAATATCTCTTACACATGGTCATTCAAGCATGGTTTGAAGTATGGAAGCTATGCTACAAAGTATGGCTTGATGTGAGTTAATTTCCTATCAAATTTTTATGAAATTAGGCTTCTAGAAACAATGCATGGCTGGAACTTTTCCAGCCACAAATAAATGGAGAAAATGGGCTATTTTAATTAGTTATTTACTTGAAAAATCAAGCTTGATTAAAAGTTATGACAAGGTATAGTGTATGTGACTTGAGGTATGGCCTTGGAGTGTTGAAAAATTGAACATGTGATGCATAATGGGGAGGGGCAGCTGAGTGGGGAGGATGATTTGATCATGTAATTGGGTGTTAATGGTAAGTTTAAATGTGTATTAGCTTAGGTACAAGGTTAGGAACAATTAAGCTTAAGTTTAGGTAACTAAGAATGTGTTTTAAGGATTTTATGACAAGATTAGGAGTGCTCATATATCATTAAAGAATTTTAAACTCATTTATGAATAAACAATGTGTAACACAATTCCATAATTTAAGGAATTGGAGAGAGGAAACAATATTCAAGATTCCATGACTAGGAGTCTTGAAATTAAAATATGATTTTAAGTTGTAATTAAGCACTTTTAGGTTCTAATCAACTTTAATAAATTATTTTGACTCAAGATTAATTAAAGAAATTAATTAACCTTCGATTAGAGCCTAATATTGCTTAGGTTTGCTTAATCACGCGATTAAGCGTAAAAACACGAAACTAGGGGCAAAATCGTAATTTTGCACTAATTTCGCCCGGGACCTCCGGGACGAAAACTAAAGTCACAATCTACATAAAAAGGCCTTTTAAAATCATCTGGAGAAGTTTCGGGTTCATCCGGCACTTGCAAATGGGTAAAACACCGCAGGGGCGTTTTGATCATTTTGACCCGAAAACTCGAAAAACGAGATTTTCGATCCCGGGAAGGTACACAAGTTATCTAATCCCCTTCCAACATTGAGTTTTCCCTTCGAGTACTGCCGAACCGGCTTTCCTCGAATTCCGGGCTGAAAATGATCCCAGGGGCATTTTGGTCATTTTCACTCTAACAGAAAAATCGGGGCGTTACAAGTTCACTCCTACCACTCCTTTTGGTGGCGATGACTTGATCTTCAAGCACACCCACCCTTGCAGTGAGCAGTTGCGTCATGCCCGCTCGTCCGCCTCAACTGTTCGTGACTACCCGGAGTATGTGCCTCGCTCGAGGAGGTCGGAGACGAATTTGTCCGAGGACGCACTGATGCACGTCTATTCGGAGAGTTCTGCTCCCCTTCCCCCATTTAGGCGAGAGGGCAATGAGGATACCGTGATACAGCCATGCTTGGCGAGGAGAGCCGAGATGCGTCCGCGCTGAGGAGCTCACATCTAGTCGACACGCATTCCTTTCCTACTTCGCTGGCCCACTCAGGAAGAGATCGAGCGGTTCCCCGATTACCTACCTCTATCACCCGAGGGCTCCCGTCATCACTAGACCTCATCGGAGAGCTATTCGAGTGCCCGAGCAGTCACAAGGATCTCCTCTTCGGCAGTATCTTTTGGGAAGGGGTTTTTAGCTTAGTACTCATAGCTTGGTAGGAAGGTAGTGTGGTTTGTTTTTATTTCACCGTCGCACCATGTACTTTACTGCTTTCCTGTTATCCTTTATGTATTGCAAAGCTCAGCCCGTTCCTATGTATCTTAACTATGCTATTAATGAAATGTTTCCTTTGTTGTGATGACCATTGTTCTATTGTTACTTGCTTTAGCTTTTGTGTTCCTTATGATTGATATTTATGTCTCTTGTCTAGATAAGAGCACGGTTCTCACTTTGGTTTATGTTTTCAAAAAAACATTGACTCGTAATTTTCGCTAAGTACTTTAATAAAATAATGAGACTAAGGGGTAATAACCTAATGATTAACCTAATGTGTTCTAGAAAGTTGGGTTAAGAATTAGGGTGTTACAGAAGTGACATTATATCATGTAAAGTATGTATTCATGCATTGCAAACTAAACAAGAAACCAAGGCACAAGTCTTCATAAAGTAACACGGGACATCAGAAAGAACGCTTAGAATGAAGATATCATGCAAAATATGAGAACAACATGTTACATATTCTTCAATCATCATAAAGCTCAGATTGAATATTAGAAGACCAAATTTGCATCAAGAAACTGATAACACACATTAGAAATCTTACTTCATTATGGAGCATTGAACGCTACAAGAAAAAGAAGGAAATTTGAATTTCAAATTTCAAATTTGGAGTAAAACCTAGTTTCAAAACTGGTATGTCATTTCTTTTGCCTATTTGGTCAACCAACCTAGGTTCTAGAAAAAGGAGTTCAGAAACTATGATCAAAAAGTGAAAATGTAGTTTCTGAAGGAACATCAGAAACCTCAACTATACAATGGCTTCTACAACTGATATTATAGACTATCAGGCTATTCTTCTAGACTAACTTTCCAAGACACAAATGGATGATCTACACGTGTTACTTGGAGACCTAATCAAAGGCAACGGTCATAAAGAACGCTATGCTCAAAACCTGATGAGAAGATTGAATACATAAGAGTGGAAACTCTGTGAAAATCGCTCCACACTTCTTACAAGGTTCATCATATCATGTAATCGGTTTCCTTGAAGTGTAAAAATCTTCTTTCTATGATTCTCAGCGATTTATATACTTTTCCCTAGAAGAAATGTTAGAAAAGAGTTACTCAAGTTATCCTAGGTCTATTCATTGTATATTTGTAAAGAAACTGGAGTGTAGATTGGTTTGAGTGGTAACCCAAACATAAAACCTTTGTATCCTTGATTTAGTAGTGATTAGTGTGACACAGCTTGAAGAGGCTAAGGTAAAACTACTTGCAACGTGATGGTAGAGGCATTCTACTTATCACGGTTCAGCTTGGAGATGCTAAGGTAAAACTATTTGCAACATGATGGTAGAGGCATTCTACTTATCATGGTTCAACTTGGAGAAGCTGGGAAGAACTACTTGCAATGTAGTTGTAGGGCTTGTCTACTAGTCACAGTTCAACTTGGAAAGGCTAGGAAGAACTAGTTAGGTTGTGACAGTAAAGGTTATCTACTGTTCATAGGTTACAGCTTGGGAAGACTATTATAAAGACTATCCAATTTTTCTTTCTTAGGTCGAGAAAAAGGTTAATGAATCTCACCAGAAGTTAAGTATTGCATGTAGGCAGGTTTGGCCAAACTACTATAAAAACATTTGTCTCATATCTTTTTTTTTTTCCTTAATCTCCTTTATTTTCACTGCTCTATTTTATTATTTTGTACATGCTAAAAATTCTCTTTATATGTTTGGTTATTGACGTCATACTTCAGAAACCTACTTTTTGAAATACCTAACTTTGTCTCCGCTGCATGTCAAGCAAAATGCTTGATAGTATATTGTTTAAAATTTGTACTTTACTAAAAAGGAGAAAGAGTAAAGCAAAGCACAATTCAACCCTATTTCTCATGCACTTTTCCCCTTACACTTACTAGGAAGAATCATAGAAAGAAGTCATTTGTAACGCCCTGATTTTCTGTTAGAGTGAAAATGACCAAAATGCCCCTAAGGTCGTTTTTTGCCCGAAACTCGAGGATAGCCGACCCGGCAATCCTCGAGGGGCTAACTCAATGTTTGAAGGGGATTAGTTGACTTGTGAATCTTTCCAGGATTGAAAATCTCGTTTTCTAAGGTTTCGGGTCAAAATGACCAAAATATCCCTGTTGTGTTTGGCATAGGTACGAGTGCTGGATGAGCCCGAAAATTCCCTAGATGGTTTTAAAAGGTGTTTTTATGTATTCTGTGATGTCAGTTTTAGTCCCGATAGTCCCAGGCAGTTTTTGTGCAAAATTACGATTTTGCCCCTAAGCATTGTGTTTTTGAGCTTAATCGCATGATTAATGAAACCTAAGCAATATTAAACTCTAATCGAAGATTAATTAATTTCCTTAATTAATCTAGAGTTAAAATAATTTATTAAAGTTAATTAGAATCTAAAATTGCTTAAGAAAACTCAAAATCCTTTTCTAGTCTTGATTCTTTGAGAAAGGAATCTAGGAATAGTATTTTCTCTTACCTATTCCCCTAAATCAAGGAAGTATGTTGGCATTGGATTCTATATTAATGGAGATTGACTTCATTAATCTAGCAAGACCACCTCCTAATCTAGTCTAACATGACCCTAATTACTTTCTTAGTCACCTAAACACATCATTAACACACAATTAGAAGAACAATTTCTCCTCCCCATGGGATGTCATATGCTGGCCAAAATTGCACTCCTCCTCATGTTTCCCACATGTTAAAATTCTTACATTCAAAGGCCATGCTTTAGCCATACTTTGCACCATACTTGGACCATACCTCACTATGCTTACAACCATGCTTTGAATGACCACTTTGAGGAGATATTTTCCTCCCTCAAAGGCTCCATAATTTCATGCTTCTCCCCCCCCCCCAAAAAATTCACCTCCACATTTCAAAATTTAACCCATGATATATATAGCAAAGTGTAAAGAAATCCCACACTTTTACCATTTGCTTTTTTGTTTGAGTTTGTGACCAAAAAAGCTTTCTTACTTTCTCTTAACCTCAAGTTCTTCTCCACCACTTAAAAACTCCTCCCACCACCACAAACCATCTTGAAATACCACACCACCACCTCAAGCCACCTCCCTAACACTCAACCTTTCCACCTCTAAGCTCAAACTCTCAAGAAAAACTCCTCCTTTGCTTTTCTTACCTCTTAGCCAAAACCTCCTCTCCCCTTTGGAGGAAGATTTGCTTTTCATTCTCACTCCAAGGACTAAGATTTCATCTTCACTCTCGGTAGGGGTTCTTGCTTTCAAAATCTTTTCTTTTGTTTTTGATGTTTGAGATGAAAAAGTGTTAGTTTTTCTCTTGGATCAAACTCTTTTCCCCTTGGTTTTATTTTTATTTGAAACTTGGTTTTCAAAAGAAAAACTTGAGCTTGATTATGAGGTTTCAAGATAATGATATTGAGATTTACATTTGAGAAACCTCTAAAGCTTAACACTTGGTTTTGATTCTACATCATTTTTGGTTTTCCTTGAACCATGGTCTCGGTTTTTTCTTTCTTTATTTTTCCCCCATGGTTTCGGTTTTCATTCCCTTTATTTTCCTTTCAAAAAGTTTGCTAAAAATATAAAGTAGTCTCCTTTACTTGGTTTCAAGAAATGTTGTTGTTTATTTTAAGTTCCTTGTTCATTTCCTTTGAGCTTATGATGATGTTCAAACCATAAGGTTTCTTTGTAACCTGGGTACAAGAACTCTAAAGCTCACTTTGTCTTGCTAGATAAAGAATGGGTTTAGGATAATATTGATCCTTGTGAAAGTCTTGTATGAGCTCTAGTAAAGTTAAAATAAGCTTGCATCCATATTTATTTTCATGTCAACACTAACTCTCAAGAGTAAAGAATGAACTTGCATTCTCATGTTTGTATTTCAAGTCATCACTAAACTCAGAGATAATAATGAGTTGCATCTCATGTTTACTTTATGCTCTCACTTTATTTATAATGAAGAATAAAACAAAGTGCATTTCATGTTTAAGTTTATGTTATCACCTAAGGAACCTAGAGCTCAAAGACTTGTTTTTTCTTTATCTCAAGTAAAGTTTGGAAAATGGAAGTATTTTATAGATGTATTTTCGGCCATGTGATGAGAATGAACTTAGTATGAGATTCATCTAGTCACAAGGACCAACAAAACATGTATTAAGTATTTTCTTAAGCTTAGATGAACTTAGCAAATGATATAAATATTTTTTTATGTTTTAAATCTCATCTATGAGTAAAATAAAATGGCCACTACCCTTGGTTGTATTTTTATTATTTGTATGAAATAAAATAGTCCCTAAAAGAGTTTTGAGGCTCCAAAAAGGTTCCAAGAGAAACTAGCAATTTATGTATGTTAGAAATAAAATTCTGTGCACTACATGATGATGATGTCCACAGTTCTGTTTGACTATTTTGCCTTCTGTATGATGCTGTTTTGATGATGATAAAATGAGTATGTTCATGTATTTTTTATGTTAGAATTAATTTGAGAAAGTTAAGACAAGTTAGTAACTAGAAAGGAATTAAAATGAGACTTTTAGATCCCTTAGAAATGGAATTTTTTGGATTCTGTCCAGCAAGGATAAAAATTAGAATTAATGGTTTATAATTAGTTTAAATGTGTAGGAACTACTCATAATTGGTTTAGGAATTGATCTTGATGCTATAGGAGAAAACCGAACTTAGAAAGGGTCAAAGACGTGACTCCTAGGTTCCCGTAATTAGTGAAATATGGATTCTGCACTCTTGAGGTTTAGAAATGATTATGACTATAGAATTAAGTGAGGACTACTTAGATATGAACCCATAGGTACCCGAGAGGTTAAGTTGTGATGATAGACAACTTAGATTTCAAGTCAAATGACCCTAAGGTTCAAAGCATAAGACATTAAGAGAATTTTGATGCTTTGAGTTTAATGATGCAAGTATGATATGTTGATGCATGTGCTTTGATGATTATGATCATGTGAATTCAAGTTTGCTATGATGATAGAGATTGAATATGATAGTTTATGCATCATGAGTCATTGTGGCATAAAGTAGATTTGAAAGGAATTTGGTTTACAGCTGTATGCTACCGAATTTTCGTCGAATCAATACTTGAGAATATTTTTGAGAATCATATGAGAAAATTAAACCCTGGGTGACACCGGTTCGGCTGAGCACCCCCAGGATATTTTTACGTGATGAAGCACTGAGACGCGATTTCCTGGGTGACACCGGTTCGGCCGTGCACCCCCAGAAAAGACAAATCCATAAGGGTATGAGTAGATGCAGGCTACCAAAGCGGATAAATTGCTGTGCACTAGATGCTAGTAAAGCGTTTCAAAGAAGGAAATAACCCTAACCCACCCTCTGGGGGTTGGTGTATTAGGTGATCCTTAGAGATGATATGTTACCCCCTCTATTACCCCATATCAAATCTAGTGACGGCTAGTTAGGATTAAGCTCATTCCTAGGCGATTAGGTGAGATAGAGTTTGGTGAACAGAATAAAATCACCGGGGTGGCATGTTGGTTGGATTTTTGGTGAACAGGATAAGAAGGTGGTTTTTAAGAAAAAGAATTTAAGAGTTTGAATATGAGAAAGAAAGTACTATCCCTTTTATGCCACATATATGGTTTATGTTTCTTTATGTGGTGCTCCATTACTATGGTTTTCATGATAATGTGTATATGGTATTGTCATGTATTCATCCAATACCTACTGCATTCATGTCATTAAGACTCATACTAAAAGACACCCACTTCGGATAAATAGATTTGAGAAGTTTAAAACCAAACTTTATGCATGAACACCTCTTTCATAATTAAAACCGATGTGGTTGGGGACGATGACGATGACACATGTGTTAAAGTCAGAAATCCCTACTGAGAATCTTGAATAAGTTTCTCATCCCTCTCTCTCTCTCTCTTTCTCTTTTTTCTTCCGTGTCGTCTCCAGACGAAGTTAGTGATGTGGTTCGTGACTCCTACTAAGGCATGGGCATAGGATTCATGTTACGAGTTGAATTAGAGGGATGCAGTGGAAGCACGGGGATGCCACTTTAGATTCATATATATAGAAGTGTACTCCTTTTTTATGTGATGATAAAACTATAATAGTCGTAAATTATGTATCTATGATGATATGACTATGTCATGAAGTTATGTATAACATTTGTCTTATATGGCTATGAATGATATAATTTCTCTTTCTTGTATGTTACATTTGCGGCGAACGTTAGAGTTTATTTTAGCACGTGGCTTATGTTTTGTTTTCAAGTTTCTGAAAGAAAATTTTATTTGTATTTTCCGCTAAGTATTTTGAAAAGAACGAAACTAAAAAGTAATAAACTAATGATTAATCGAAATATGTTCTAGAGTTAAGAATTAGGATGTTACATTATTCAAGTTTTCCAAGTCTATTACTGTATATTTTATGAATAGTTGAGTATTGGTTAGTTTGAGTGATAAACCCAAACACAAACCTTTGTAACCTCGATCTATTAGTGATCACCATTAGTTAGCGTAGAGAGGCTAAGTAAAGACTACTTGTAACATGATAGGAAGAGTGATCTACTAGTCACGGGGTAAGCTTGGAGAGGCTAGTGAAAGGCTACTCAAGTTATGATAGTAAAGAGTGAATTACTAGTCACTATGTTAGCTTGGAGAGACTGGTTAAAGACTACTTAGTTGTGATAGTAGAGTGAGCTACTAGCCACTGGTAAGAGCTTGGGAAGGCTATTATAAAGACTATCCAACTTGCTTAGGTTGAGAAAGGTTTTTAGTGGAACTCCATAGTTGTTGAGAACTGGATGTAGACAGGTTGGCCGAACTAGTATAAAGACATATGTGTAGTATCTTCTTCTCCCTTAATTCTTTTATATTTATAGCATAATTCCTATTATATTGTGTTTTCTGAAAAAGAAACTTATACATGTTTCATTATATCTGCTGTAGTTTAGAAAGTTGCTTTCTAAAGTATCTAATGCTTTTTTCGTTGCACTTCAAGTTAAACACTTAAGTTTTTCAGAAACAAAGAAGGAAAGAAAAAGCGAAGCACAATTCAACTCCTCTTTCATGCGCTTTTCTACCTACATACGTTAAATAAGTAAAGGATCAATCAAACTATTTTTTATAAAACAACTAAAAATAGATTAAGTATTTAACAGTAAGTGGCATGTCACTGAGTATAGACTAATACTTTTCCTACTGGGAATCTTGGATTCTCATTCCTGCTATTGTCATATTTTAACATAGATTGTGATGATGGTGATCTTTGCAGAGATCCTTAGTTGGTATTGGCAATAGGGTCCAAAGCTTTTGATGAGCTGATGATAGACAGCTTAGTCATCCATTTTATTTTCTTTTAATAAATTTTGAGTAATGCCCTACTTAAACTACGTGGTTCCTGCGTGAACCAGGGCAAGTCTTTGATATAATTATGTACACTATTTATTTGTCAACACATAATACAATTATATTTGTTTTGTTATTTTATTACAACATATTATTTTAAGTTTAGACTTTGCAACACAGAGAAAAACCGGTTTATGTCTTTCTTAAGAGCAGGCTCATATTTAATATCATATATACACCTCTAAGATCAAGTAAAATTAACAAGTAACAACTACTCACTATAAGGTTATGGCTTAAGCATAGCTTTATGGTAGGAAGGGTGTTACAAGAAGAGTTTGAGATATGCTTATGATCAGTGAATTAAACAACTTTTGAATTAAAAAAAAACATTACATAGTGAATAAAACTATTAAACATGTTCATAACCTTCATAACACATGTCAGTAAAATAGTGTAGAGAATTGTCCTATAACTTTTACATTTATGTACGTTTGCCTTCTACTATTTAATGCCAACATAGATTAATTAACAAGAATTATAAGAGGTTTCTTTGCTTTGTTGACTATGTAGCAAAGGAGTGTTACTATTAAATGGGGATTGTGTTCTATCCAAGTAATACTCATCATCCATTTCAGCTGCATTTGCTTTACCCCATATAATAGCATAAAACCCAATTGACAATATTCCTGCTCCAATAACACTACAAAATTTGCAATACGTAAAACGTCAACAATAAATATGTGAACATAGACGAACCAAGGCATAAGATAAGTGCTTAAATATTGATATAATATGAATATTAAAAATACTTTATGCCTCATAAAGTAGTAGTGAAGAAAGATATTGATTAATGAGTTTAGTACCTCCCTAGATACAAAGCATCACCAAGGAATATGACACTTATTGCAGCAGCTATGATGATTGATAGTGGCTTGAAAATTGTTACATATAGAGGGCCCTTAAGATGCAGTCCCCATGTATAAACCACACTAGTGAAGCATCCACAAAATCCCTGTAAGAAGTAATTGTATTTTTACATAGTTTCTTATGTTAATATCCTTTGATCAATGACTTGTTTACCCTATAAATTCTCTTACAGAGTATATAACTGCAACTAATGTTATGTCAGGATTTAGCCTCCAAGCCTTGAAGCTTGATTCAACAAGGAAGCATGCCGGTGCAGATATAAAAGTCCCGCACAGGTTGTATATAAAGACAACAACAAGTTCTACTGGATATTCTTTCATAACCTGAGTCTGTTGAATGTTATAAGATAAGACATTAGTATGTGAAAAATCTCAATGTAACTTTAATTTTAAGCACTTGCAATGTTAATTCTTGTAAATTTCTTATATGAATATGGTATACCTGCACAACATACCAAAGTGGAGCCAAAGTATATGCAGCAACAAGTAAGAAGGCCCCAAGAACCCAATTTGACTGTGATTGTGACCCCAATGGTGAATAAATTGAAAGAGACTGTGATGGAGATGAAGCTGACATGATTATAGGGCCCTTGTAAAGAGTTACTACAAGTGCTCCTATAATTGATATAATTGAACCCATTATTTTGGCATGAGTGCTAGAACTTCTTAAAGTTTCCTTTTCCATCCTTCATTCATAAACCCAAAACAAGTTATAAGAATGACAACATAAGGAAAAACATTAATATAATCTTCATAATGAAGCACCTCTAAGGCCAAGGCAAATATGCATTTCTTATTGGTAACAATGTGCAGCTTGTTTGTGAGGCTGAAATAGATATTTTTTTTCATTTGTTTTTTACTTTCTGCTAGTCTAAGAAGAAATTTGAGAAATTGTATCTATCTATCTATCTATCTATAATACTAAAATTCTTCCACTACCATTGTCATCTGTCATTTTCTCCTGATTTCAAATTTTTAAAATTTTCAAATTATAACGCTTGCTTTATAGCTTAATTTATTTTCTTTTATTATATTTATTATATTTTGAAAATCTTCCATGTTATTCATTTACACCTTTCTTGATTTTTCATAATCATGTAATTTTTTAATTATTAGATTTTTTATACAAAGAATAATCAAAGTGAATAACTTCTAGTATTCCAATAACTTCTATAAAATATCTTACAAACACACACACACACACACACATAAGGTAACATGTTAAATTGAAATTTAACTCAATGAATTTAAGGAAAAGTTAGCAAAATATGATTAACATTGAGTTAAATATTATTTTATAAAATAAAAAGTAACAAATATAAATGTTTTGCACATCTAAAAAAATTGTTGACTTACAAAGACTAAAATTAAAATAGTAAATATTATTTTAATTTATTCATATTAAATTAAAAAGTATACAAAAATTGAAATTTAACAAAAAGATTCTCAAGTTTTACATGCAAGACTTTTTATTGTACTTTAAAGATTATAACAGTATTTACATGGATATAATTTTCATTATATAATAAATTAATTAAATATTTTTCTAAAAGAATAAATATACTTTTTAAAAGTAAACAAATTAAAATATACTAATTTTTATATTATTGAAAAATTAACAATATTTAATTTATATTCTTTGTGTAATGCACAAAATAAATAACTTGTTTATAAATAAAAAGGATAGATTTAAATTAGTCAATGAGAAAAAGAAATCAATAGTGAGAAAAAGAAACAAACTAATAGATGTTAAGAGAGAAAACACAATGCATCCTATTAATTTTGTATCTTGTAACTCTACAATATATCACTTGTGTTATATATGAATAACAGTTATGAAGAAAGTTGATGTTGGTTAATGCAATAAGAGGCACAAATTGACCCAAAATTTATTTAGGTAGAAGGATACGATCCTCACAATTGTGGTTGAAATATTTATTGCCAAAATATTTTTTTTTTTGGTCGAAGACATTGTGTTTGGAAATAATTTGAGAAAATCAGGAGAATTTAGTTCAAAGTTGAAGAGAAGACATTTTGTTAAAAAAACTATTTGTGACAAGAGAATTTAGTTCAAAGTTGAAGAGTAAAATTCATCTCTCTACCATGATAACACTATAAATCCTTGTGTTATTTTTAGGAATTTCAGTAAATTACTTAGATTTAAAGGGAATTTTCTCTACTTTTCACACCTTTTTTGCGACTTTACTAATGTGTTTGTATACTTATAAAATCTCTAGAAACACACTATAGTCTCCATAAGAAAACACATGGTATTGGATTTAACTCTAAATCTTAATCAAAGATTATAATTTATATTTTCCTATTTTAGTTGTAACTATCATGAGGAGCTTTGATAGTTATGAGAAAATATATGAGAGGGTTTAGTAAGATAAAAAACAAATTATGAATTTCTTAATGATTAGAATTGAGTGTGAAATTACTTAATTATCACGAAAACTATTTGTGTTATACATACTTGCATTGAGACTTATTTAGGTATGGGAGGGGAGCAAAAGTGTAGGTTATAGTGAATCAATATGTGGAGTCCCTTATGCCAAAAGTTTATCTAATGATGTGGAGGTTAAATTATGTGCTTTGTGAATAATAGTGATACAATGGTTTGGATTGCAAAAGGTTAAAACAACTTGTCATCAAAATTTATTGTGGTGAACATGATGGAAGGATTAGCAATTGTCCCCGAATTTATGAAAGAGTTTATAGTTAATAAAAGTTGCCTATTCGTCAAAACAATTTATGACTAGATAGAAAGTTAGGTATCCCTGTCCAAAGTGTAGATGTGGAAAATATTTTTATATTGATACCAGTAGTTTGGTATCATATTTACAAGGATGATTTTATAGCAAAATATTATATTTTTGGACTGAGCATGGGAAAGTTGCCATACAAGATTTTGACTATGTTAGTGTTGATAACTATATTGGAGGTCGTTCAAGTGGGTTCATGTAGGTGAGTATGGCATAGGAAATGTTAATTATGATGGTAGCTTTAGACAATATTAGAAAATGGTTTATGATATTGTTGGTCCTCAAGTTCATGCTAATTATGAACCTTCCATTGAGGTTCTTACTCTAGAGCCTGAGAGAATTTTTCCTCTACTAGAAGTTGCAAAGGTGTCTTTATGGGAAGGTCATGTACATTCAAAGTTGTCTCTAGTAGTTGTGATGTTAGTTATAAAGTAAGAACAAAACCAAAGTTAAAGTTCCTTTAACTAATGAACGAGTGAGACTAGTCCACAATCTAGCTCTATCCCAAAAGGTTAAAAAGATTAGTTCCAAAATGTGAGTTGAGATCTGAAAAAATAAATTGTTGTTTGAAAGGGTATATATTGTACTACAAAGATGATGCAAACCTAACTGATTGCAAATTTTATGAAACTCCTATATTTGAACTAGAAGAGTTGGAAATGGAAGGTTAAGAATGTTCCTCATAAAATAAAGCTTTTTTGCCTATGATTTCTAGGTTAAAAAAGTTGCATGTATCTATAAGTATAGCACGTCAAATTAGATGAGATTTTGAGAACAAAGGTGACTCACCCTTCTCCTGGTGAAGTCTAGAAGTACTTTAACCAAATTTACCCTAATTTTACTATAAATCCTCAAATGTTATGTTAGGACTTTGTGTAGATGAATTTGCTTCAAATAATCAGTTTAACAAACTAAATTCATGTTGGTCTATGGTTGTTGCACTATACAATTTCCCTCCTAAAACATACATGAATGATCCTTTAATATTCTTAACATGTATAATCCTTGGCCTTGATAATCCTAAAGCCAACATTAATGTCCACCTTAACCCTTGATTGATAAGTTTAAAGAGTTGTGATACTCGGGTGTACTGAATTATAATATTTCTCGAAACAAATTTCATCTTGCAAGTAATACTTATGTGGACTATCAATGATTTCCAACCTATGAGATGTTGTTAGGCTTGGTGATGAATGGAAATTGCATATCTAACTTATATGGAGGATACAAAAGTATTCACATTGAAATTTGATTGAAAAAATTTGTGATTTGATTGTTACAGAAGGTTTTTGGACCCCGACCATCATTGTACACGTAATAAGTATGTATTTAGAAATAACAAAGTTTGGGAAAATGAGCTTGCTATCAAGCTAAGTGATAAACAAGTTTAGCAAAGAGTTATAAGTCTTTCAAAGATAGTTGAATAAGGTAAATTCACTAAGATTGGTATGATATAAGGTAAAGCATCATTGAAACAAACAGAGTATATTTGGGAGTTTCCCTATTAAAGGAAAAACTTGGTTCATCATTGTATTAATGTTTTGCATGTTGACAAAAATGCATTTGATAACATCATGAACATTATGATGGATGGGAATAGAACCAAAGGCAATGAGAAGGCAGGATCATATTTGTTAGAGCCTAAGTTGAGTTTATAGGAATTAAGAAATGGTTCTGTGTGTGAGCAAAAGGTCAATTACACACTAAACTCTATGTAGAAATAATTTGTGTAATGGTTCAACGATTATGCTTCAAACTTGGGTAAATGAATAAATGTTGCAAACTGGAAATTTTTTGGCATGAAGAGTCATGATTGTCATGTTCTTATGGAGTGCTTATTTTCCATTACATTTAAAGAATTACCTACTTTTGTTTGGAAGCCATTGATTAGCTTGAGTGAATGTTTGAAAGACTTCTACATGTCCATTCTCTGGATTGATAATCTCCTATTAATGGAAAAAGTAAAAATCTTATAATTCCATGTAAATCAGACACAAGATTTCCTCTTGGATTTTTTTATTCCATGGAACACTTACATGTACAATTGACACACAAATTAAGGGTGCGTGTGCCAGTTCAATATAGATGTATATAACCATTTGAAAGGGAAATTGGAAGCCTTAAAAGAGCTATGAAATATGGGGCTCAAGTTGAAAGATCCATATGTAGGGCATATCTTGCCAAAGAGACATCTTTTTTTTGCTCTTATTATTTTGAGGCACATGTTCAATCTAAAAGAACAGGGATTGGTTGGAATAATGATGAGGTGACAACTTAATTTAGCCTATGTTATCTATATTCTATCAGCTCAATCATGTTATTAGGAAGCATACATAGGATTGGCTATCAGAGAGAGAAAAACATGTTGCATATTTGCATATCTTGATAAATTGCAATGAAGTGAAGTCATTGAAAATGTAAGTGACATCCAAATATTACATTCGATTATTAATATTCTTGTAACACCCCGATTTTCTATTAGAGTAAAAATGACTAAAATGCCCCTGAGATCGTTTTCTGCCCGGAACTCGAGGATAGCCGATCCGGTAGTCCTCGAGGGGCTAACTCAATGTATGAAGGGGATTCTATGTATTAGAATGTTTAATAGAGTAGAAGAATCTCATTTATGAGGTTTCTATGCATAAATGACCAAAATATCCTTACAGTAATTTAAAGCAGTTTTGAGTTTTGTTTTGGCCCAAACTTGTCCCAGAGGTCTAAAGCGATGTTTTTAAGGCATGATTTATGTTTGCTTAAGTCCTGGTGGTCCCGGGCAGTTTTTGAGGAAAATTACGATTTTACCCCTGCTTAAGTGCATTAGGGCTTAATGATGTTTTTAAAACAAAACCTAAAATAATTAATCTAGAGCTAAAATAATTATTTGAGGTGGATTAGAACCTAAAATTGCTTAAAGAAACCTAAAACCCATTTCTAGTCACATTTCTTCAAGAAAGCATCTAGGAATAGTGTTTTCACTATTTACTTTCCCCAATTTCAAGGAAATATGTCATTCCCTAGGTTTCTAGTCAAAAGAACTTGACTCCACACATTCCCCCACCATTCAAAGAATTGTTTTATTTTTTTATTTTATTTTATTTTTGTCATTCAAAGGTCATTTCAAGATCATACCTCAAGTTACATCACACCATGCTCCACCATGACAACACCATGACAACACCTTACCTTGCACATGCTTGATTATACTTCCAACCATGCTTAATATGACCAAATAAATGAGATATTTTCCTTCCCCATTTTAGAAGAAATACTTCAATTAAAAAAAAAAAAAGAACCACTTTATGTCATTCAAGTTTTCATTCAAGTCTCACATCAACCATGCCTCCCATACTTCACACTGTACCATGGAAATGACAACTCAAGGAGATATTTTTCTCTTCTCCTTGTCCAAGAAGCGATTAGGCCACCCCCCCTTCCATTTACCTCCTTATGACTCAAGCTCTATATATACCTTGCTTTGGTGAGCTTTGCTTCACTTTACATCAATTGCCAAGTTTGAGTTTCAAAGAGCAAGAGCTATTCTCTCAAAGTTCTTCTTCCTCCTCTTTTTCCAAGAGGAAACCACCACCTCCTCCACCTTCAATCTCCATCTAGATCTCATCCAAACACATTTCCAAGCTTAAACACAAGCCAACACATCTCCTTCCTCCATTTCTCTTCAAGGCCGAAGCCACACATCAAGTTGCAAGGAGATTTCTTCTTGCTTTCTCTTCAAAGATCAAACCTTTCTTCATCTTTAAGAACACACTCTTGGTAGGGAGCTTTTCTAAAAATATTTTCTTGTTCTTTATGTTGGAATCTTGTTGGAATATGATGAATGGATGAACTTTTCTTGTTGTTTCATTTTCGATTTCTTCCTTTCTTTTTCTCTTGGATTTCGGCCTCAAGGCCTTGAATATGATAGCTTGATGATGAGTGCTTTCTAAAGGTGACTTTGTGTTCATCTCTCAAGAAACCTCTGAAGTTTGAGTTTTTCTTAAAGAAAAGTTTCATTCTTTTACAAGTTGAGTTAAAAATGAGCTTTATGTTTCTCTTGACCTTTTTGGAACCTTTATTTTCTTTTAATATTTCAGCCATGAAGCCCTTGGGAACTTGGAAAAATGAGAGCTTGATGATGATGGTTTTATGATGGTGTTTAACACTTGAACAACCTCTAAAGCTTGATCTTTGTTCTTGAACCAAATATGGTTTTGATTTTTCCTTTTCTTATTTTTTTTGAGAACTTTGTCTTGATGTTGGTTTGGGATGAGGTTAGGCACTCAATGATGAGGACTAGTGGTGTTGGTGTCATTACATCATCAAGATCTTGTTCTCTAGAGTGGAAAATGGTCCATTATTCCTCATTAAGGTTCTGCCATTTCCTTTTATTCAAGAAAAAATGTTGTTTCTCTTAGCTCACCCAAAGTTTTACTTAAAGAAAGTAATAAGGTTTTCCAAAAGTCCATAGCCTACCCTTGTGAACCTTAAAATTGGTCGGCACGTTCTAGAGTTCGCTCTAGATAGGGGTTATTGGACATTAATAAAGAATATGACGTAGCTCTTTTATACTTGTACCTTTAAAGCTTAGTAAAGCTTACTTTTTCATGTGGGATGAGTATTGGGTTTAAGCTTTGTTCTTTTAAAAGTCTTGAAGGAGCTCTAGATAAGATGTAAAAGTGAACTTGCATCCATATTTATTTTATGCTATCACTAAATCCCCAAGATAAAATGAACTTGCATTTCATGTTATATTTCAAGTTATCACTTAACTTAAAGATAAATAAATGAACTTGCATTTCATATTTATTTTGAGCTCTCACTTTACTTTCTAAGGAAATATAAAATGGAG
The DNA here is from genome assembly GCA_031216105.1 of Dalbergia cultrata. Lineage (NCBI taxonomy): Eukaryota > Viridiplantae > Streptophyta > Magnoliopsida > Fabales > Fabaceae > Dalbergia > Dalbergia cultrata. Next base: position 31,256,841 of record CM062353.1, on the reverse strand, counting down.
TGCATATCACGTTTATATTTATGTTATCACCTAAAACCCCTAGAGCTCAAAGACTTGCCCACTTCATCCTGAGAAAAAGATAAATATTGAAACATTTCTTGGAATGTACATTTCGGCCATGTGATGATAATGAATCTAGAATGAGTTTCATTTAGTCACAAGGACCTATAATCTATGTCTTAGGATTCTTCTTAAACATAGGTGACTATGACAAATGTTTTAGACATGTTTTTATTATTTAAACTCCCCCTTAGATTTATTTGTAATGGTCACTGCCCTCATGTATTTTATGAGGATTTTGATGAAATAAATTGTTTTCAAGTGAGTTTTAAAAAGTTCTAAAAAGGTTCCAAGTGAAACTAGCAATTTATGTGTTTTAGAAATAAAGTTCTATGCTTTATATGATGACTAGGATTTTGATTCTGCCTTAATATTTTCCAGTACCTTAAATTCTGTTTTGGGTGGTCTATATGTGTTTAAATACCTTACCAATTGTATGATAATTGTTCTAGGCATCTAAGGCATGCTTAGTAACTCTAATAGTTTGAAAATGTGATTTCTAGAACTCCTTAGGAACCGAAAATGTATATTTTGTTCCAGCCTTGATAGAGTTTGTAGAATCATAGTATAACATGTTTAAATGAGTGAGAATGACTCATAATTGGTTTAGGTGTTAATTATTGCATCATAGAAAAAGTCGGTAATGAGAAAAGACCTAAAATGTAACATCTAGAACACCATAATTCATCAAAATATGTTTACTGCCTATGCTGTCCAGCCATAATTAATTAGGTTCTAGGACTTAATAAATTGTGGTAATGAGGTTAATCAATCCCTTAGAGGTGTGAGAAAATAAATTGGAAGTTTGAGGTTACCCGATTTAGGGGTTTTGCTTTTAAGGGAATGATTTGTGTGCCTCCATGATTGATGAATTAATGTGTTGTCTCATGACTTATGTGATGCTATGTGATAATAGAATTATCAATTGCATGTTATTGTTCTATTAGAACTCTAGAGATGCCTATGTTAAGATTATATGAAATATGTGACATGCATGAAATATGTGGCATCTTGTTATAACATGCTAAGACTTAAGGTGACATAAAGTATGTGAAAATGATCCTTTGAACCATCAAAAGGGATGGGGATGAGGTGATTCAAACTATGTGAAAATGATCCTTTGAACCATCAAAAGGGATGGGGTTCAAAAGGAATGGGGATGAGGTGATTCAAACCATGTGAAAATGATCTTTTGAAACCATCAAAAGGGATGGTGATAAAGTGATTCTAGCCCCCTAGCCCGTACTTTATGTCGGGACCTTAATCTTATCAAAAGGGATAAGACCATGTGCTAGTGACGACTAGTGAATTATGAGCTCATAACCTATAGGTTTCTCAAAAGGGAGAACAATTAGGGTAGCCCCATGTTTAAAGTAAATATCTTAACATCACCTAAGTAACCAAGATAAGAAACCATGTACCATGTACTAAGTTCTATGCTCTATGCTCTATGTACCATGTACCATGTACCAAGTTCTATGTTATATGTTCAATGTTTTATACCCTATGTTATATGTTTGATGTTTTATGCCCTATGTTATATGTTCTATGTTTTATGCTCTATGTTATAAGCTAGTTATGTTTTGCATATCATAATGAATTGTGATGCATCTATGTAAGTACAAGTTATATGTTAAAAAGAATGGGCCTCGGTAATTAATGTTTTAGAACTTCATAATTGAACTATTACATACCCACTATTTTATAAGAACCGGAGGTTCCTAGAGATGTAGATGATGACACCTAGATAGGAGGAAAACCCTACAAAGTTTCTTTAGTAAAGATTCTCACTCCCTCTACCTTTTCTTTCCATCACGTCTTCAGATTCTGATGGCGACCTTCGTCCTGCTCATTGACACTCCCACATGGGAGCTCCACTACGATCCAGAGCGCGGATCGTATCATTTTGAGGAGGCCAACCATGCGCCCTAGACGTGGAGGTCAAGTGCGAACATCTGGTGTACCTGTCCCCGTCGAGCTACGACAGTGGATTGGATGCGTCCCCCGTTCCCGGGCCATCAGCTGTAGATGACTTTTGGAGTTTTAGTGCACACATGTCTCACTAGTTATGATAACCTTCTTTTGTTGAAAAGGCTATCTACCTTAGTTGCACCATGTAGGTTTGTTTCCTATGTATTTTGTTCCTTATGCATTAGCATTTTATCTTCATGTACCCAAACTTAACTCACATTTAGGTGGGTAGTTATATATATTTGTGGTGTTATGTTCTTTGTGGAGCCTTCTTGATGTTTAGATTTCCGCATTCTTTATTATCGCTTGTATATACTACACACGGCTCATACTTTATCAAGGTTTTAAAAAGAAAAAAAAAATTGGGCTCGTATTTTTAGTAAGTATTTTCAATGATAAATGAACTGAAACAAGAGGTAATGACTAATATTTAGCCTCAGTGCGTTCTAGGAGTATTGGGTTGAATATTAGGGTGTTACAATTCTCTTCTAAACTAATTTTATTTCCGATGTTTACAGGTATTTTGAACTAGAAAATAGCCAATATACACTTGAAAAATTCCCAACATAGTGCAAATCCTATATATGTGATTTAGCTAACTAGTAATAATTCAATATATCTTGTCTTAATTTCTTTCTTGCTTGTTGATGTTTTAATTTCAATTGTTCATAGGTGTTTGATGGTGCAAATAATATAACTTATCTACATATACAAAGTTTAGCTTGGGGTCCTACAATTAAAGCTATTAATTGGCTTATATATCATGTGAATGGATATAAATTTCATACATTTGAATGGGGAAGAAGGAGAAAAACAAGATAACAGTGCATATTATGTCAAAAGATATGCAAGCAAGTGGGGAGAGTGATTAGTATGGAATGCTTAGAGAAATACTCAAGATTGAGTATATGTGTGACAAACTTAAGAAAAGGTAGTGAAGCTCAAATGTGACTATTACAACCTAAGAATTTTGAGGGAACACATATACAAGATAAATTATTGACGTAAATTATTCCAAGAGATATGGTATATATGATCTTTTCATTGTTGCCCAAAATGCAAGACATGTATATTATACACCATACATCAGAAAGTGCAAGTCCAATTAGAATGTGGTTATCAAAATCAAGTATAGAGGTTGAGTTGAGTATGAGGAAGTACCTAATAATACTTATCAAGTGAATGATCAAATCCTTTCTTACATAGTTGTGGATATGGAAATATCACACCAAGCCTATGTTCTAATTCAGGTGAAGTTAATATAATTGACATTTCTAATTATCGATTAACAAAAATAAATAATCAATATGATGGTAGCGTAGAGGATAAAGAAGACAATGTTGAGTCCAAAAATGATTAAGATGGCGGCCTCAAGTTTCTGATTAAATGTTATATGTTTTATCCTATATGATATGCATTATTTGTGTTTTCAGTCATATTTTTACTTGTGTTTATGTTTATTGATCATTGGTCATGTTAGGTTTTTTCAAGATATTGTAGGCAAAGGTAGAAGTAGAGAGAAGTGCCGTATTTACTAGATCCTCCAGCTCTGCTGCTCAAACCTCTAGTTTTATTACTCAGTTTCAAGGATCAAGCACTCAAGCCTCCTCTATGCCACCCCCACTTATACCCTATCGAAATCATTCACCTACCCAATAGGAGTTCACTATGATACAAACTTCAAGGCATATTGACACCCTAAAAAATTATTTTAAAATTCATTTGAGTTTTATTAGTCATAATTTCAAAAATCTAACAACTTAGCAATAATAAGGATGGCCCAATGGATGAGTTGAAAAACAAATTTTGGGCCAGGAATGAATAGTAATCTTGTAGGCCCCACGAGCCCATTGGGACATCCAAAACCCTAATATTGAGGCTCGAAGATGTTCATAAATTATAAGATTAAGATTATAAATGGTTAAGAATGAGAATTTTAGACCTAAAATTAACTTTCAGGGAATGTTTGATTACCCGGTTACAATGTTTTACCCGTTCGGTATAATTTCAGTGTGCAATTTTTAATCCCGTAAAATTAACTTGGTGGCCAAGTAACCTTTACCAACCACTTTATGCCAAGTGGATAATAAAGAATGAATCTTGAAAAACAAGTTTTAATCTTAACCTTTCATTTATTATTATTTTACTCAGGTACCAATATCTCATTCGTTCGGTGGAATTTCAGTGTGTGATTTTAACATCGAAAAAGCTACTTGTTCACCAAGTTAAAGTGAGCCACTTATCTTGAGCTAAGTGTATGGCCAAGACTTATTCTTTGACATTCAAACCAAATTCTAGCTATCCATCTTATTATTTATTTTCAAAAAGAAAGAAATACACCTTTTCACTACATAATTAATATATCCAATCTAAGATAAGAATAAAATACCAACCTTATCACTCCAAGCCCTACAATTTCGGTCAAGAGAAGCCAAGGCAACATCTATTGTTGTCTTCCTTAAGAAACCCCAAGTTTGAGCTTAAAGCTTCCTAAATCCTAGCCTAAACTTGATAAAATACCAAGATCCTTTCACAAAACTTGTTATACTCCTCATAATCTATCCAACTAACCGATTGGAATTTCGTTTTCTCACCATTGCTCAGCTTGATAGCTCATATCTTATTGTCTAAGGTTTTATGTTCGTTTGAAGGCCTTGAAGTAAAGGGAAACCACTTGGAACATCTTTTGGAGTTATAAAGTTCTAAAGTTTCAAAACAAGGTTTCTGAACCTCTTTTACTTGAAATTTATTTTTATACTTTGCTTACTGATTTGGTTTCTTGTTTTTGGTTTTATTGGTTGATAATACACGGATATTGATGTATTAATTTTGGTGGAGTATTTGGATGATTTTAGAAAATCCATTTTGGCAAAACAAATTTTGAATCATGTTGCTAGAATTCTAGGATTTATACTAACAGTTTATGGTTCATGATTTTTCTAAAGTATTGTGTTAGAAAAATTATATGTTGAAGCTAACATTCTAAAGCAACTCTACAATTTTTTTTTTTTGGTCTTAAAAATGACTTTTACTATTTTCTAAAAATTAAGAACCGAGACTATTATTGAGTTGTCTGGACAACCAATTCTGAAGCTTTAAGTTTGTTAAATTTTGTTACCATAGTAAATGATTGATTTTTCCTTTGAAATTTTTGCAGGGTGTTGGTTGTATATTGAGGTCCAACTATGAATTTTGGTATGATTTTATACATTCATTTGATAAGGTAATAAAATTGAGAACTATGGCTGTTGGTTATAAATAAGGGGTTTCTAACCTCTGAATTTGTATAATTTTATTAACATAGTTTGAGAAGATTCTTTCTTTGAAATTTTTATAGGGCCTTGTGAGCATGTTTAAGTGTCTTAGATAATTTTTACAGCCTCTAAATTTATTGTTTGATGTCCAAATAAATTTGTGCTACAATGATATGAAATCTACCTAATTGCTGGAAATGAACCCAAACCTTGAATTGGTAATGTAATGACTTTTGATTCAAGTATGATGAGTATAAATGCATGTCATGTACTTCAAAAAGTGATTTATGAGGAATGAATGAGAATTTCATTGTGAATGAATGAGAATTTCATTATGAATAAATATTTATATGTGATTGGAGTATGCATTGGTAAAGACGAAAGGTGATAAAGGAATATATGTTCCAATAGAGAATGTGTGAACTTCAATTGTGCATGTTCTGACATGTGGGCAAAACATAAACAAGACTTTGGTTTGGTAAAGGGGAAGGCAAAAAAAGAAACTTCCCTATAGATATTATGAGTCTACAGACATATCAGCTAGGAATAGAATTTGTGTGATTTGGAAGAGGAAAAAATGAAGTCTAATGATCACGTAGAGGAATGAGTTCAGTCTTGATAATTAGTCTATTTCCCATTTGTGGAGTTATCCAAGGTAGATACCATTTGGTATGAATTACCCATTATCGATTTATCCACAGCAAATACCATTTGGTATGAACTAAGTTTTCCCTATGTTGATAAAAAGAGAAAAATGCATGGAATTGAGTTCTATAATTATAAGAGTGAACACATGACTAATTATTGTCCTTGCATATGTTTTTGCATAAAATTACTTGCATGAGTGAAATTAAATAATTATGTTGTGATTATGTTTGAGCGAGTGCAATACTGAGAATTATATAATATTCTCATTCCAATATTTTTAAATTCTCATGTCGTCTCTAGGTTGATCTAGAGGATTGTGGAGCATCTACACGAGAAATAAGAATGGGAATTGTAGTAGTTTAGTGTTTGAGACAATATCAGTTGTACTTATCTGTAGGAATACGTATATATGATAAAGAACAAATATGTATTAAGGCTCATAGAAGAGCTTCCTTTTTGTACTTGAATTGGTATTAAATAAAGGTTTTGGTTTCTTTGTTATATATTTTAACAGAATTACGACTTAGTTATTACACGAATTAATTAAACTTGCTGTAGATATTTTTTAAAAAAAGGTCCATTAATTAATAAGTAACAACTCTCAAATATGATGTCATGACTTAAGAATGAGGTTATACTCGGGATGGTGTTACATTATGGTATCAGAGTAGTTCAACCTTGTAGGACCTTGAGCAATGGATTGACTATGCTTCCAAAGTGTAGATAAGTCATGTCTTGAATCTTATCTATATGATAGGATATAGCGTTTAGATATGCATGACAATCTAGTGGTGCTGTAGTTGGTTGCTATCACACTTACCATAGTGTTGAGTCTAATCAACTCAATATCTTTATTTGGTGTGTTCATGAACTAATGGCAGGCCGTAGACGTACTTGGAATAGGAAGTTTGAGTCGGACGACACGATGAGTACTCTCTGTGAGATGGTTGCCGATATGAGAGTACAAGCCACGATGGCCAACTAAATGATGGAAAGATTAAATCGGAACCCAAATGAACTAGAGTTCATGACACTCAAACAATGATCTATGAGTGTAGTAAAGTACACGATAAAGTTTGATGAGCTATGCAAATCTTCTACTCTCTATCAACGGAATCCGGATGAAGATTTGAAGTGCATGAAGTATGAAGAGGGGCTACGGGAGGACATTGAAGCAGTCGTTAGTCTATTAAAGATCAAAGATTTTACTACTGTGGTGAATGACTGTCGGCTTGCAAAGGAATCCAATAGGAAGCGAGCAATTGCCAAATCTACTGGGGATGATTCTAAGAAGAGGTTGGCACCTAAATACCAAGATTATGAGGATTCCTTGCCCCCAAAAAAGCAATTTCAACCTAATCTGCATAAGGATAAACAACAACAATAAACCACATGACAAGATTGCCCAAAATGTGGAAAGAACCATAGGGGTAGACCTTGCTTGGCTGGGCAAAATGTATGCTACCGCTGTGGAAAACCAGGGCATAAAATTTGGGAGTGTCCAGAGAGATATACAAAACTTGATGGGAAGTCACGACATGAGAGCACCAAGAATTGAAGGGACACCACTAATTAATGATGTGATCCAAGGTAGAAATGTTTAGTATTGGTTGAATTGTTTGAACTGTGTATGAATTCCTTGTTTGATTTATGAAATTTGTCTTTTGAAATCATTTTCAAATGAATTTTGAGGGCAAAATTCTTTTTAAGGTGGATGGTGATGTAACATCCTAAAAAATTATATAAAAATTTATTTCAGCTTTATTAGTCATCATTTCAAAAATTTGGCAGACATAACAATGATGAGGATGGCTCAATGGATGAATTGAAAAAAAAAAATTCCGAGTTAGGGGAGAATAGTAACCTTGTTGGCCCCACGGGCCCGTCGAGATAGCCAAAACCCTAGAATTAGTGCCCGAAGATGCCTGAAACTAAGAAATTATAATATTAAGATTAGAAATGGTTAGGAATGAGAATTTTAGACCTAGAATTAATTTTCGGGCAATGTTTGATTACCCAGGTATGATATTTTACCCATTCGGTAGAATTTCGGTGTGCGATTTTTAATACCATAAAAGTTACATGGTGGCCAAGTAACCTTTACCAACCACTTTATGCTAAGTGAATTGCAAGGATTGAAACTTGAAAAGCAAGTTTTAATCTTGACCTTTCATTTATTATTATTTTACCCAGGTGCCAGTATCTCATTTGTTTGGTGAAATTTCAGTTTATGATTTTAACACTGAAAAAGCTACTTGTTCACCAAGTTAAAGTGAGCCACTTATCTTAAGCTAAGTGGATGGCCAAGATTCATTATTTGACTTCCAAACCAAATATTAGCCATCTATCTCATTATTTATTTTCAAAAAGAAAGAAATGCACCTTTTGACTACATAATTAATATATCCAACCTAACATAAGAATAAAATACTAACCTTCTCACTCCAAGTCCCATAATTTCAGCCAAGAGAAGCCAAGGTAGCGGCCATTGTTGTATTCCTCAAGAAACCCCAAGTTTGAGCTTAATCTTCCTAAATCTTAGCCTAAAATTGATAAAACACCAAGATTCTGTTACAAAACTTAATCTACTCCTCATAATCTATCAAACTAACCAATTGGAATTTCATTTTCTCATAATTTATCAGCTCGATACCTCATATCTTACTACCTAAGGGAGGGTTTAATGTTAGTTTGAAGGCCTTGAAGAGAAGAGAAATCACTTGGAACATCCTTTAGAGTTATAAAGCTCTAAAGTTTTCAAAGTAGGGCTTTTGAACCTCTTTTACTTCAAATCTGTTTTTATTCTTTCTTACTCATTTAGTTGTGTTGGTTGACAATATTGATTTATTAATTTTGGTGGAGTGTTTGGATAATGTTAGAAAATCGATTTTGGCAAAACAAGTTTTGAATCATGTTGCTGGAATTCTTGAATTTATACTAACAGGTTATGGTTCATGATTTTTCTGATGTATTTGTAGGCATTTTTATGAGCTAAAAAAATTATTTGTTGAAGATAATATCCTAAGGCAATCCACGATTTTTCTTGGGTCTTAAAAATGACTTTTATTATTTTCTAAAAATCAAGAACCGAGACTGTTATTGATATGTTTAAACAGCCAATTCTGAAGCTCTAAGTTTGTCTAATTTTGTTACCATATTAAATGATTGATTTTTCCTTTGACGTTTTTACAGGATGTTGAGAACATATTGAGGTCCAACCTGAATTTTTGTATGATTTGATATGTTCATTTGATAAGGTAGTAAAATTAGGGACTATGGCTATTGGCTGTAAATAAGGGGTTTCTGACCTCCAAATTTATAGAATTTTTTTAACATAGTTAGAGAACGATTCTTGCCTTAAAATTTTGTAGGACCTTGTGAATACATTGGAGTGTCTTAGATAACTTTTATAACCTCTGAATTGATTGTTTGATGTGCAAATAAATTTGTGTTGCAATGGTGTGAAATTTGCCCAATTGCTAGAAATGAACCCAAACCTTGAATTGGTAATGTATTGACTTTTGATTCAAGTATGATGAGTGTAAATGCATGTCATATACTTTAAAGAGTGATTTATGAGGAATAAATGAGAATTTAATTGTGAATGAATATTTATGTGATTGGAGCATGCATTGGTAAAGACGAAAGGTGATAAAGGAATATATGTGCCAAAAGATAATGCATGAACTTCAATTGTGCATGTTCTAACATATGGACAAAACAGAAAAAAGAGTTAGGTTCGGTGAAAGGGAAGACAAAATAAAGGAACTTCCCTAGAGATATTATGAGTCAGTAGACGTATCGGCTAAGAATAGAACTATGTGTGATTCGCAAGAAGAAAAATAAAGTCTAATGATCACGTATAGGAATGAGTTCAATCCTGATAAACAGTCTATTATTTCCCATTTATGGAGTTATTCACGACAAATACCATTTAGTATGAATTATCCATTGGGGAGTTATCCATGGCAGATACCATTCGATATTAACTAAGTCTTCCCTATGTTTATGAAAAGAGAAAAATGCACACCATTGAGTTCTATGGTTATAAGAGTGAACACATGACTAATTATTGTCCTTGCATATGTTTTTGCATAAAATTACTTGTATGAGTGAAATTAAATAATTATGTTATGATTATTTTTAAGGAGGTGCCCTTCTGATAGTTATATAATATTCTCATCCCTATTTTTTTAAATTCTAGTGTTGCCTCCAAGTTGATCCAGAGGACACTGCGGCATTTACACAAGAGAAATAAGATTGGGAATTTTAGTAATTTAGTGTCTGAGATTATATCGGTTGTGCTTATTTGTAGGAATATATATATGATAGAGAACAAATATGTATTAAGGCTCATAGAAGCGCTTCCTTTTTGTACTTGAATTAGTATAAATAAATGTGTTGGTTTCTTTGTTATATATTTTAATAGAATTACGACTTAGTTATTACATGAATTAATCAAACTTGCTGTAGATATTAAAAAAAAAAAAGGTCCGCTAATTTATAAATAACAACTCTTGAGTACATTGTTATGACTTAAAGAAGAGGTTGTTACACATATTAGTGAGCAGTAGCCATGGGAACTCCAACAACACTATCATGACCATCACTACTTGTGCCTACCTCTACGCCAAGCTTAAAGGGTAGTAGAGAGCGAAGTAATTCGACGCTTTTCAGTTGGCCACTCATACAAGTCGTTGTCTAAACCTAGTATGGAGCAGATGTAATAGAAAGTCTTGGTAATTACTTTAAAGTATTGGTTCATTTAGTATCGTAATAATTTGAACAATTCACACACACACACACACACACACACACACACACATATATATATATATTCATAATGATGTACATATTCATGTTGTACATTCTAGTCTATTATGTAGTCAGTTTCCATCCCCAATTGGTCTCCACAAGGCCACAAGGTAACCAAGACCATTAAGAAGATGTACTCTGAGATGATTAAGAACTTCTAGAAATTGATAAAGCAAGAGAAGCACAAGGCATTTGCAGTAAAAGTTAAAATGAAATAAGTTATTTTAATATTATATGGCTTAGTTTAGTAATTTATGTTTAACTAACTATTTCATATTTCCATGTGTAGAGTAATTTTATTATCAACCCATGGATGAAGATTACATATTCAACGCCTTTAAAGCACATGTAGATAAGAGGTTGGATATGTATTTAGACATCTATGATGGGTTGGATCAGACTCACAGGTGGCTAACTAAGGCCAACTTCAAGATCTTCTAGTAGTATTGGACTTTCGAGAAGTTTAGAGAGAATTCCAAAAAGGCAAAGATTTGCAGTGCCTCTTCACTCTATTTTCGTTGTTCTAGCACCACAGAGTCCACCCGTTTAAGTATAGTAAGTCATTATGCCAATCATTGTGTTGAGTTTAACTTTATAAATTCATCATGTAAAATTTATTTTATATATGTTAAAGTCTTCCTGTTATTTGAATTGCATGCCAAACTCCTTAATAGGCCACTTACTCAAAGTGATATGTTTAAGGAGATCAACACATAGAAAGAGGAGAAGATGCATTGGATTAAGACCCACTCTAAGCAAACATACGTTAGTTCCAAACAAAAATTCTTAATAAGTTATTTGTGTGTATTTCCTTTATTATTTATGTGGAAGAATTCTAATTTATTTCATAATGTTGTAGACTGAGTTCACACAGCACCTTGAACAAGCTAGGTCCTAGTAGACCCAGCAAAGCATTGAGGGCGAAAAACCCATTGATTGCCCACCCATTAATGAGGGGTGGGAAGAAGTAGTTAGTGTCTATGGCATTGGGACATGCTATGTAGATAATGTGTGCCGTAGCTCTATCATAGAGGCCTCTATTGATGTTGAGTTCATTGGTGATAATGAGGTCTATAAGCGACTTTATTTTTTTAATACGGAACTTTATGTTGAGGTAGAGCAGATGTAGGATGAGCATCAAAGGCTTCATGAGGCCCATGAGTGAAAAATTTGAGAAGTAGAACAACATCGCTAGGATAAAACTCACTTGGAGAAAAGGATAAAGTAGATGAAGGAAGATAGCAAGAAGGAGGAGGCCTAAAAAGAAGTTGAAGAAGAATATGGTGGCCAACTAGAAGAAGATGTAGGCAAGCAACTTTGTAACAAATTCATCTGATAACTCCATCTCCTTCTCCTTTGATGATGATACCACTATTGACTTCCCTTGATGTTGCTATTTGGTTTCCCTTTTCCTTTGTTTTACTAGACTTTTTATATATATTTTTTTTTGTAGACTTTTTATGACATATGTATTTGTTTTAGACTTTTGACTTTCCATTTATAGTGCTTAAAATATTTATTTGATAATTCAATTGTTTATATCTTTTCTTAACTTTTGTGTTATTATTAAATTTATTTATATATTAATATTAAATAAAGATTAGAAATAATTAGTTTTTTAATAGATTTTACAATAAAATAAAATGACTAAATTAATAGTTATGCTTATATAGTAGCATAGAAATTTAAAAAATTAACAAAATAAATACTATTGATGGATTTTTCCCCCAGTAATTATTGTGACAAATTTAAAAAAATCAACCATTATTAGTGGATATTCCTCAGGTTTTTTACTGAGGTATCATTTATCTTTATAATTCTGTCGATAATTTTTTTTCATATTGGTAATTTCAACATCAACATGCACGTTTCTGGTGTGCTCAAAAGTTTATCATGAAGGCTTAGTGGATTTGTCAAAAAAAGTTGTCATGGAAAAGAGTTTACAACTTTGTCATTGAAAGTTGTATTGTGAAAGTTTTGAAAATTTGTCCTTAAAAGTTGTCATGATTGAGTGTTTGAATCATTTTTTGTGCAAAAGTTGTAAAGATTAGTGATTATATATTGAATTGAATGTAATGAATTCAACCCATTTTCTTACTCACGAAAGTAGGTAGTAAAGACTGAATCATGTCAATTTTATGGTGTTCTTTTGCTTTGTTTATTTGTTTAATTTGTATGGTTACATTATTTTTCCAATTACTACCATAAAGGCAGGCTCGTACCCTGTTTATGGTGTTTTAGATGGATAAAGATCTTTTGCCGTGAAATAGTATCTCTTTCCTTGTTTCCCCAATCATTTATTGATATCTGGAACATAGATATTGTATATTTGGTAACTTATATATTTTTAAAATTTTTTTTGTTCTTATTTTTGTATGGGTCAATAAATGTTGTGTGGAAAATTTTCTTGGCAATTAGGTTTTCATTTGAAGATTTTGATATAATTTAGATGAAGATGGAGATTGTTAGGTGTTATGACCAATATCTCGGAATGTCGGATTCTGGAAGTCCATGCCCCTCCTATACGCTGATAACCTCGAAGATAACCAGGAAAGACCCCTGGCATCGTTCCGACATGAGTCTGAGGCAAAAGGACTACCGACAAAGAAGGGTCCAACCCCTACCAAAGCTGGATCTCCTCCACCTTCTAGAAGGATAACTTGATGATTCAAATACCATTCGTACCACCTTCCGTACTAGACAACTTAGCCCTAATTTCCTGTTTTAGAGGTAACTTAAAGAGCATAAATAGAGAAGGGAAAGATGAACAGTAGTAAGCCTGACTCTCCCATTAATTGCTTTCCTTTTATCCATTTTTTCTGACTTGGGCATTGGAGTGCCATTGCAAGTACTGCTGCTACGCCAGAGCAGAAGAGCATCCATAAAGGTCCCTGTTGATCATTACCGAGTCCCCATGATCTGCCCCCTAGTTACGATACGTAACATTGGTGCCGTTGTCGGGAACCGAACACCCCACTGCTTACCTTCATACATGACCCACCACTCAACCTATCTACCACCCCAAGTTTACAACCAAAGCTCATACCCTTGCCCTACCGCCCGTTGATGGCCAGAATCAAGGCTACTGGCAAAGCTATGTCTAGGAGCAACACCCCTGCCATTGCCTTCCCAAGCTCATTGACACCTCCGCATACCTCCCCACCCAACGGACATTCTATTTCATAATCAACTTCCGCAATGGGGGATCACAAGCCAGAAAGGGAGTCACCATTGCATGAGTGAGCATCTTTGCGTCATAGAACCCAGCTCACCTCAGTGGTCGAGGTTCCTGAAGAAACAAATCTCCCTCCTCAGGAAATACTCCACTTGCTGCAAGAACAAAACGCGAGAATGGCACGCTTGGAAGCCGAACTGGAAAGGCGAAAGCACAACAAAGAAAGACACCGACAGAATGAGGCAATGATCAATGAAGTCGAAAGAAAGATTAGAAGAAGGGGCGAAAGGATACGCGAGCTAGAAGATCACCTGAAACTATATGAGCAAGCTCCTTCAGGAGAAACACAGAGAGAAAACCGGTGTGGAAACGATGACCATTCACATTACGAAGGTACTTCTCACCTAGCTAATACCCTAGCACAAGCCACACACCAAAATTCATCTAGCATGCCGACATACCAGCCTATTGCAGCTCGATATAGAGCCAATGGCTCATCGACCTAAGAGCCCGAAGCCTCCCACTTTGTGGCGAGTGAAAGCAGATATGAGGAAATGGAAACACCATTAGATGCAGTAATCATGAAATACCCCGTTCCCTTTGGCTTCAAGCCACCAACAGACATAAAACAACATGGCGGGACTACCGACCCCCAAGAGCACTTGGATATCTTCAAAACCTGAATGCTCTTTGAGGGAACAGTAGACCCCCTAAGATGCAAAGCTTTTCCCCTCACCTTACAAAAGTCCACCCTCACTTGGTTCAACCAAATCCCAACTAGATCCATACACCGATTTACCAACCTAAGCTCCCATTTTCTGGCCCAATTCACTACCAGTAAAATGAAGGCCAAGTTTGTCATTAGGCTGCTTGGATACCGATAAGCACAGAACGATTCGCTAAGAATATACCTAAAGAGGTTTAATCATGAGGCACTTCAGATACGAGACCTGACTCCCCAAATAGCCTTGGTTACACTCATTAAAGGATTAAAAGCAGGTGACTTCCAAATGTCATTAGCCAAGAAGGAGCCCAAGACTCTTGAAGAACTCCAAAGCAGGGCTAAGAAATACATCAACTTGGAAGAAGCTCTAACCCAGACACAAAAACTATGGCAACCGACAAAGCCCCAAAAGAGACGAGCCAGCTTGGAAGGACTTCCGAGCTTAGAAAGAATGAAAGTACTCGGAGTACACCCCCCTAGGGTATTTCTGGCCCAATTCTTCAGAGAGATACATAGCATGGAATGGCTATCGAAACCTTCCCCGATAAAAACTACTCCATACACCGACAAAATGACATATTGTGAGTGCAATCAAAGTAATGGCCACCGACCTGAGGATTACCAGGATCTCCAAGATGCTATTGAAGAATTAATTAGAATAGGAAGACTAGCTAGATAAATGGCCTCCCAGAGGAGTCCGAGGAAACACCAATCATCACCCAGGAGAGGGGATCTAGGTAGAAGAATGGTACCCAAAAAAACGGTGGAAACACAATAGAAGGAGGTCCATGAAAAACCACGCAGGGATCAAATCACCCGAACCATTCATACTATATCAAGAGGATTTGTCGGGGGTGGAACTTCCAAGTCCTCTTGCAAAAGGGCTCTGAAGGAAGTTATGAGAGTCAAAGGGCGGAGTGAGAACACGAAGTACCCTCATAAACCTCTGATAGCTTTCTCAGAGGAAGACAACCACGAAATCATACCAGGCCCCGATGACCCAATGTAATCTCGATCATGGCTGCCAACTTGGAAATTAAAGGGGTACTTGTAGATCATGGAAGTTCAGCCGACATACTTTTTTGGGAGGCTTTTGACAAGTTGGGACTAATGAATGATTATTTGAAAGCATATTTGGATGACCTCATCGATTTCAGTGGAAAGAGAATAAGGCCAAATGGATTTGTCACTCTGCACACCATGGTGGGAATCCCCCTACTCGCAAAAAGTGAGATAATAGACTTCTTGGTCATTCGAAGTCCATTAGCATACAATGTGATCATAAGGAGACCAACGATTAACAAGCTAGGAGCAGTCGTCTCGACCGTTCACCTAGTAATAAAGTTCCACATCAACAACGGGCAAATAGTCGTAGTAAGAGGGAGCCAAGAAGCAGCCAAACAGTGTTATAACGCAAGTCTCGAACTAGCCAAAGAGTTCGGGCAGGGGAAACCCAAAAAGTTGGCATGGTAGATCTTGAAGTACGAGGTCAAAAGCCTGATGACCACCCGGAACCCGAGGGGAAACTAGAGGAAATCCAAATCGGACCAAAATCAAACCAGTTACCTAAAATCAATAAGGAGCTCCCTGAAACAGTAAAAGCAAGTCTTGTAAAGTTCTTAAGAGAAAATGCAGACATCTTTGCTTAGACAGCCAAAGACATGCCTGGAGTAAATCCAAAAACAATGTGCCATCAACTCTCTGTGTACCTAGGGTCAAAATCAATAATCCAAAGAAAAAGGAGAATGGTGCCTAACAAGGAGCAAGAGGTGGTGAGGCAAACAGAGGAGCTACTTAGAGTTGGATTCATCCGAGAAGTCCAGTACCTAACATGGTTATTTAACGTGGTAATGTTACTAAAAGCCAATGGGAAGTTACGAATATGCATCGATTATACCGATCTCAACAAAGCATGTCCTAAGGACCCTACCCACTCCCCAATATCGATAGCCTCGTGGATTCAGCCTTGAGCTTTAGATTCTTATCTTTCATGGATGCACATTCGGGTTAAAACTAGATTCCCATGCATCCCGAAGATGGGGAGAAAACTGCATTCATTACACCAAGAGCCAACTACTGTTACAAAGTTATGCCTTTTGGACTAAAAAAATGTAAGATCCACCTATCAGCATCTTATGAACAGAGTTTTTGGGGAGCACTTGGGGAAGACCCTAGAAGCATACATTGACGATATGCTAATAAAGACAATAGAACTAGAATTATTGTTGTCCGACCTGAAAACGGTTTTCACCTGCTTCAGAAAACATCAAATGCGCTTCAATCTGAACAAGTGTGCCTTTACTGTTGAGGCAGTTAAATTCCTGGGCATCATGTTAACTCATCGCGGAATCAAAGCCAATCCAGAAAAATGCTAGGCAGTGTTGGAAATGAAAAGTCAAAAGAGCAAACAAGAAGTTTAAAGACTCACAGGGCGCTTAGCAGCCCTATCAAGATTCTTATCCCAAGCAACACGAAAGTCCCTCCCATTTTTCCAGCTCCTTAAGAAAGACCAAGAGTTCCAATGGAATGAGCAATGTTAAAAGCTTTCCAACATTTTAAAAGGTATCTAGTCTCCCCATCAATGCTGGCAAAATCAAAGAAAGGTGAGGAGTTGATTCTTTACTTGTCAATAGTAGAGCGGGCATTTAGACCAATCCTAATTCGAGGAGCAGACGGACCTCAGGAGCCCGTATATTTCATATGCAAAGCATGGACCAAAACTCCGATATTAGAGATTAGAAAAGGTAGCGTTCGCTCTAATCTTATCAGCCAGAAGGCTCAAGCAAAACATCCAAGCACACTCCATCCATACAGAACAGCCGATCAGATAGATCCTCCAAAAACCAGATTTGGCTGGAAGAATGATCTCCTAGTCAATAGAGCTTTCCGAGTTCGACATTCATTACGAACCATGAATCACCATAAAAGCCCAGGTACTAGCTGATTTCATCCAAGAATGGACTGACGAGGTCCCCCCTCTGAGAAATATGAAAACTGTATGTCGATGGTTCCTCTAACACAAAAGGTAGTGGCACTGGAGGAATGCTCAAGAACAATGATGAAACAAGGATAGAGATGTCCATCAATTTCGAATTCCCCACCTCCAACAATCAAGCAGAATATAAAGCTCTGATAGCAGGGCTTAACCTCGCCAAGGAAATGGGTGCCTCTAACCTTGAACTCCTCACTAACTCCTAGATCGTGGCATCACACATCTCCGGGGAATATGCAACGAAAGAGCCACGACTCTAACAGTACTTGGAAATGGCCTGGAAACTCATTGAGGACGTCGGAGATGTTTAGGTATGTTATATTCCTCGAGAGAAGAACTGTCGAGTTGATATCCTATCCAAGTTGGCCAGTACCAAAGCAGGAGGCAACAACCAAAGCTTAATAATGGAGAGATTGAGGCAGCCAACCATTGCTACAGGAAGTAGCGTCGCAACGATGGATATCGGAGCAGATTGGACCTCTAAGTTCAAATGCTACCTACAGCATGGAACTCTACAGAAGATCCATACGAAGCCAGAAAAATTCAAAAAAAGGCACCTTATTTCACAATGATGGATGGGATCCTTTATCAAAGAAGCTCTTCCCAGCCTATGCTCAAATGCCTGGGCCCCGAGCAAAGCAAGTATGTACTAAAAGAAATCCACGAAGGGATAGGCAGCCAACACCTTGGAGGTCAAACATTAGCTTTCAAGGCACTACAGGTTGTGTACTATTGGCCATCAATGAAAAAGAATGCCACGAAATTCACAAAAAAAAAAGTGAAAAGTGTCAGAAAAACTCCAAGTTCCACATTTCCCTAGCAGAAAAAATGTCCATCCTTACTAGCGCTTGGCCATTCGAGAAGTTAGGGCTTGATCTTCTCGAACCTTTTCCTATAGCCCTAAGCCAAGTCAAATACCTAATTATAGGGATTGACTATTTTACGAAATGGATAGAGGCAAAAACCTTGGCACCATCAGCTCGGAATAGTGTTGGAAGTTCGTATAGAAGAACATATTCACTCGCTTTGGAGTCTAATGGGGAATCATCACTAAGAACGACACCCAGTTCACATATCACAAGTTCAAACACTTATTAGAAAGCTTTGGGGTGACACATTAGTTCACCTCAATGTAACACCCATAGGCCAACGGACAGGTAGAAGTAGCAAACAAAGTTGTCACCCAGGGGCTAAAGAGGAGACTAGATCAAGCAAAAGGAGCATGGGCAGAAGAATTAGGAAATGCCCTATGGGCATATCGGACGACTCCCCAATCAGCCACAAGGGAAACTCCCTTTCGGATGGTCTATAGGTCCAAGGCAGTCATACCAGTCAAAATAGGAGAACCAACACTTAGAATTATCCTCTACTCCAAAGAACAGAATGCCGACCGAAGAAGAGAAGAGCTGGACCTACTCGCTGAACTCAAAGGGCAAGCCAACATTCAAGAACTGGAACTCAAAAGGAGAATAGCCAAAAGATACAATGAAGGGGTGATCTCAAGGATATTTAGAGAAGGAGATTTAGTCCTCAAAAGGGCCAACATCGGACCACCACCCCCAGGACAAGGAAAACTAGCTGTAAATTGGGAGGGACCATATAGAGTCACCCAAACCCTTAGAAAAGGAGCCTACAAGTTATTCACCTTAGAAGGAAGAGAAATCCCGCGAGCATGGAATGTGGCAAATTTAAGAAAATTTTATGTATGAAAACCATGTATTGAAAACTACGATCCGTCGTGGTACTCTTTTTCCTTACCTGGGTTTTTTCCCACTGGGTTGTCCCAGGAAGGTTTTAATGAGGCCTCGACCCCATAGGCTGGAAGGAAAGCCTCCAGTTCTTTAATAAAGTCTGACTTATTATAAAAAGCACTTATAAACTTTTCCCCAATTGATATAAACAAAAAGGGTCACACCAGAACCCACTTCGAATAGGCCGCGCTAGAACTCTCCTCAAACTAATAAACAAAAAGGTCACACCTGAACCCACTTCAGAGAGGCTGTGCTTGAACTTTCCCCGAATTAATAAACAAAAAGGGTCACACCTGAACTCATTTCAGATTGGCCGTGCTCAAACTCTCCTCAAACTAATAAATTGGGGTCACACCTGAACCCGCTTCGAAGAGGCCCCAAACTAATAAATAAGGTCCCACCTGAACCCACTTTAAGAGGCCATGATCGAACTCTCCCCAAACCAATAAAAGAGTAGACCACACCTGAAGCCACCTAAGTAGAGCCCTCACAACATTAACCCAAAACCACTTTTTTTTAAAAGGATATGGGTTAAGCAAACCCCATACACTTCTCAGGGGCAAGATGCACAATGAGATAAGATAGCCTTAACGATTAGCAAATTTAAATGCATTTGCAAACGAATCAGTAATGAGCAAAATGTCTTTCTTTTCCATTAAACATTTAACAAAGTACAACCAGGGGCCCGATAGGACGTACAAAAAAATAAAAAGCAAAGTTAAAACTCCTCGGTTTCCCCATCTTCAGGGATATCTTCAATACGGTTATCTACAATATGGTAAAACATTCCCACCTTAGAAAAATCCACTTTAAGACCTACCAGGACCCGAACTTGGGCCATCACATTGTTGAACAAATCAGAAGAGCTGTCCGTCCAAGCCTTAACCAATCTCAGTTACTCGGACTTCGACTTAGCAATTAACGTGTCAGTTTTCATCTTCTTTTCCTCTAAAGACTTGTCCTTCTTCTCAAGTGCATCCAGCTTACCTCATATCTTGGAAGATTCCTTCTCACATTGTTTCTCCTCGGTCTCCAGCTTCACCTTAGGGGCAGATACCTCCCTCTCGGAGTTTAGGACCATCTCCTAGAGGCTGACGTTCTCAGTTTCCAAGGAATTGACTTGCTTCTTAAAAGAAAGGACCTTGGATAACTCTTCCTCGTAACAACCAAGGTAGCCAGCCACCTTCACCAAATCCTCCTAAAGACAGGCGAGAACCTCCATTGGGTCCCTTTGACAAACATGGCAGCGGATGGCAATATTACATATTCTAGACATAAAATCCTTGAAACATAAAATCCAACTTCGGAAGGTGTAGATTCCGACACCGGATCCTCGGGTGCTTTCATTTTCTAACCAGCCAAAAGAGGAGGAGAACTCAGCATAGCTTTAGAATTCACATCCTTCTCAGTAGTTGGAGCCGACGTATAGGCTGAACCACGGTTAAGGGAATGAAGAAGAGCCAAATTCTTGTTTGCTGCCACCTCTACAAGAAGAAAAATAAATAAATAAGAATCACAAGTACAAACAGATCGGAAATAAGGCATTCTAGCAAAACAAACCTATATAAGACTTCGCATCCTAGGCAGGCACATCCAGGACCCTCTTAAGATTCACATTTTTAGAGGCACCTCCCCAAGTGTTAGTAAACAATTTTACAACAGCCGCTTCCTCGGATATGAGGTTACGAGCACGATAGGTTAGAGAGGAATAAGAGGTTTGCTAGTAAAGGGGGAATAAGGGGGACCCATCAAGGGAGAGGAAAAAGGGGGAGCTACCCCGAACTCCCTAAATCTTGAAATACTGGCATTTGAATCTACCATCCGGAAAATTCAAAGCAGAAAAAGGGAAAGCAATCCTATGGGTGGTTCCTTCCCTCCAAAGCGGCGATGCCACCACTCTCTTTTAAGAGCAACCAAAAATGAATGAACAAAGAAAAAAGCCAAACCCAATCTAAAGTATGAAATGGACGCCAGAGGGTGGTAGAAGGGGTTTACTTGAAAGTGGAGGCGCCCTCGAACGATAAAGCTGAGGTGGTGGAGCAATAAGGCACAGAGACAAGGACGGCATGCAGCGTAGCAGAGGAAACGAAAGAAAGAAGAAGAAGCCCAAGCGCGAAAGGAAAGTGAAAAAGAAGGAGAAGGGGGCTGAAGGTCCTACTTTATAAGGAGAGAAGGGGCACAACGGTTCAAACAGGGAAGTTCCATCATGACACGACCCTTCGTGATATGAGTTGATCCATGTGTTAAGGTTCTGGGGGAAGGAACATCTCACTAAAAGAGAAATAACAGGACACGAAGTGAAGAGACAAGACAGCGTGTGGAACATGACATAACCCCACTCTGATATTCAACTAGTTCCCGAGATGGTAAAGAACCAAGGAAACGAGGCATTAGCTCGAACTCAACCATCGATTCAACCACCTGATGGCCGAGTTGGGGGCAACTGTTATGACCAATATCTCGGAATGTCTGATTCTAGAAGTCCACGCCCCTCCTATACCCTGATAACCCCAAAAAGGCAGGATGAAGAGAAGATAATAAGGAAAGACACCTAGCATCACTCCGACATGAGTCCGAGGCAAAAGGACTGCCGAAAAAGAGGCACAGGCCCAACCCCTGCCAAAGTCGAATCTCATCCACCTTCTAAAAGGATAGCTTGACAATTTAGATACCATCCGTACCACCTTTCGTACAAGATAGCTCACCCTTAATTTCCTATTTTGGAGGTAATGTAAAGAGCATAAATAGAGAAGGGAAGGATGAACAGTGGTAAGCCTGACTCTCCCACTAATTGCTTTAATTTCCTCTTATCCACACTTTCTGACTTGGGTGTCGGAGTGTCATTGCAGGTACCCCCACCACACCGGAGCAGACAGAGCATCCATAAAGGTCCCTATCGATCATTACCGAGTCCCCCTAATCTGCCCCTTGGTTATAGTACGTAACATTAGGTATGACGTAAATTACTAATCAAAAACTATAAATGATATATTCTAAATTTTCAATAATTCCAATGTTAATTGTAATAATCATCATCATATTTAATAATTATGACAAAAGATATGAGAAATATTTCTTAAGAAAAATAGGAAACTAGGAAATTCTTAATGATTAGAATTTAGTATGACATTAAGACTTGTTTTGGTGTGAAAGAAGAGCAAAAATATGAGGGGTATTGGTGGATCCATGTGTGGGCTCCATTATGTCAAAAATCTTCTTGATAATGTGAAGGTTATGTGGCATGTTTTTGAAAAAGATGACAATATAAGACTTCTCATAGTGAAGGGCTTGTAGCTTTATTCTCAAAAGTTATCATGATAGAGGGTGTGGTTTTTTGTTTAAAAGTTGTAGGATTTGTGATTGCATTTTAGACTGAAATTAGTGGATCTGACTCCTCATCCGTGGATATAGACACTAAAGACCAAGCTACATTAAGTTTTTGCATTTCTTTTCTTTGTTTCCAATTGTTTGATTTTTTCCTAACACCTATATCATGGAAGAAAAATTTAAAAATGGAGTGAAACAATCTTTACTCCCCACTATTGAATTGAACTACCCCAAATTTTTTACATAAATTCCCAATGAAAATATCTTCAACTGAAAAGGTATAATGCAAGTATTGTGAGTTTTGAAAATTCTTAAATTACCTGTGAAGATTGTATACAAACTAATTTTGAGGGAGCCAAAAATTATTGTTAATATGTGTACATATCAAGTTACAATTACAAACAATTTTCACTAATTACTTAATTATTACATATTTTTAAACTTAAAACTATTTATCAATCACTTCTATATTTTTATAATTGAAAGAGAGAGATAGTTTAATCATGAACATGTCTTTTATTTTCCTTATAATGTATGTATTGTTTCCCCACATGTTCTAGTAATTTTTTAATGGGATTACTCTTTTACCTTTACTTTGGATCCATTTAATCATTTGGATAAATATGAAAGATGAGGAAAGAAAATACGAGAAAAGAAAATGTATAGAAAATATCATATTCTTTTTTTGGATAAGGAAATATAAGCGGAAGAATAGAAAAGTTGGTTGTGGGACCCACTCGAGAAGTTTTCTCCTCGTAGGTGAAAAGAAAATGACAGAAGAGTAACATCACCTCTTCTGGATTTTTCATTAATAAAAAAACACTATAAAAAGTCACCTAGCGGAAATGCTAGACATTTGGCTTCAGTCATGGTAAACGAGTATTGATCGACATGAAATGAGCTACATATTCAATTGTTTATAATATTCAATTATTTATAATAATAATAACAATAACAACTAATATTTGCTTGGGTCAATCTCCAATAACAAGCCTTCAACTTGAGATTTCAAGATGAAAAAAAAAATTAACTCCTAAGTGCAAATGGCAAACTTTTGGCATCGCTCGTGTGGTAATTAATTTGATACTGATAGACAAGGAGTGAGCTAATAATAATAATAATAAACAACGAATATTGGGTTGGGTCAATCTCTTAAACAAGCATTCAACTCTAGATTTCAGCATAAAAATAATTAAAAAAAAAAACTCTTGAACGAGTTTTACTCTTATAATAGATATAATGTCACGCGCATTGTACGGATTTGTTAATATATTTTTATAATTATTTTTTACAAAATTTTCATGAATTAATATAATAATATTTTAAAAATAAATATCATGATAATACGTATTTTTAATTGTTTTAGACAATATTTTCAATATTGCATTCATATTATTAATTTTTTTAAATTATGACAATTCTTAATTCTTTTGATAAGGCCATCACTTCGGACAATACAGTATGCAAATCTTTATGACATAATGAAAGTCTTACAGATATAAATTCATATAATTCAATTGCTCATTTTGACCTTTATTTATTGCATTGCATAACACTTATTTACTAGGAATTGTTTTCTTTTCAAGACAAAAGACTATTTGAATCTTTTGTAGTCAAAACTATTAAGAGATCAAATAAGTACATTTGTATCAACAATGCTATAATTATTTTGCTATAAGATATTAATAAATTTAAAAATTCTACCAACGGTAATAATAAGCTTATGAGTTATATATATGTGGGTGTTTGTTTTGATAAAAATATTGGTTGGCCTTAATGAAAAAGTACACAATTTTTGAGCAATTTGACGTGCACAGTTATTGAAATTGAAAATGAGTTGTTTAGCTAAACTAGACACCTTTATTAAATATAACTTAAGAAAATAATATGTTCCAAAAACATATAAATAATACATTATATATTTAGTAATTTATTATATACGTATTCAGGTTTCCCTTTTAAATTTGCCATGAATTTATGTCAATTGAAAGAGAAGAGTTGAATAAATAATTTTATTTATCATACCATTCCATAAAAAAATGGCAATAGTTGGTCAAATGTGATTAGATTAATTTTTTAATTACAAAATGTAGTTTTATATATATATATATATATATATATATATATATATATATATGATGTCAAATTAAAAGAGTTTAGTCAAATTCAGATAAGGGCAATTCTATTTTTGTACATGGACGATACAAAGGTTTAAACTTAAGACCTTGATTAAACTATCTACATCTCCCATAACTATCAAACTCTACATACATTAAACTATAAAAATCGCCCATGACTAATCAAATTCTAGTGGCTTACATATCGGACACTGGTTGTTTATATAACCCTGAATTCAAGGTTATATATAACACTTGTTGTTTTATCTTTCATTTTTTTTTTGGTACACGATACATTTGGTTTCAATAATAATAATATATATATATATATATATATATATATATATATATATATATATATATATATATATATATATATATATATATATATATATATATATATATATATATATTATAAGGGAGTTTTGGTTTTAGTTTTTTTTATTTTTTTTTCAAACATTTCTAAAACTATGGGGTTTTGTCCTTTAATTTGTTTGTCTATTAATTGTAGAGTTGACTAACAAAAGGACACATTATGCAATTCTATATTCTAGCTGGTAGTTATATATGATAAAACTTGAGCCTATATATCAAAATTCCCACTCAATAAGTCATAAGGTCCAATCCATTAACACATTTTACCAAATTCAATAAATTATTTTCCAGTGCTATTATGTTGCACACAACTAGTGACTATCATATAAAATTGAATAACGTAATTTTTCATTAACCAACTCAATATTTAATAGATAATAGATTAATTGTAGAGACTATAACCAAACACTTTTGGAAATGTTTGGACCTATACTAAAAAAGTTCTTTTCTCAGGGACTAAAAACAAAACGTGCTTATTTTTTGAGGACAAAATACATATTTAAGCAAAGAATTTCATTGTGATATACAATATTAATGTTAAAAAGTTTTATAGTGGTATCTGATTACGTAATATAAGTAGATTTGCTTAATTCGATTACTCGCTACTTTAAAACTCTTATAAATAGAAGAATATGTTTGCATGAGAATATAAAACTTGTTCATTATAGTGTATCAAAATTAACAATTCAAAGTATGCTGCTGTGCCAATACAGGGTATTTTATAGTTTCCAATGTTGAAGGAGGAGAAAAATAGTCACCTCAATAAAACAGCCAGAATAAAGGTAAAAGCAGGTATCAGGTTGCTGAGAGCGGAGGCAAGAGTAGGTGAACTGTGCTCAAGTCCTTTATATCCAATAAGTTGATATAAAAACCTGCCCCTCAAACACGAAATATAATAGTTCATGACCGGGGAAAAAAAAAAAACACGAGAGATAGATAGTTTATTCATGTCCCTGCGTCTGTGTTAACTAATTAAGTAATAAATTGAATTTTTGTTGGACAATATCCTCACTCAAATTAAGTCAAATAATAACACTTTCCACCCTTCAAGTCGTCTCAGGTATAATATGGCGTTAAGTATGCAAAAATTTTGGCTCTCGGAACAATTCTAGCAAGGAAAGGAAAGGACATATATTTACCCAATCACTCCAAGGAGAAAGATCCTACAAAACAATGAGACCTTGAAAGTAGGCAGTCTTGTTGACCTGTATCATTTGAATAAACTAATACACGGACGTTAAAGAATAGCATATTATATCATCAGAACAATGTTTTACAAAAGGGGGAAGCATATCATCACCTGCTGAAGATAAAGGGCAGAGGTAGGAGAAAAACAAAGGTGGAGATGGCATATGAATAAGCGATGAAGACGTAGTGACTCAACCCTATCTGAGTAGCTGCTTTGAATAGAACGCTGGCAACAACGCAGGAGCATTCTACTGCAACCATTGAACAGAATGGCAGCACGTTCATGTAGCAGTAATCTCTTCGCGTCATACCTCTCTCTCTCTCTCTCTCTCTCACCCTTGGTTGCTTCGTCTGGCTCTGGTTTACTTTGTGTTCTTTGTATTTTGTATATAGGAAAAATTTATTCTAACACGCCATTTGTGATAAACATCCAACACTAAAAAAGAGTAGAGAAGAATATCTAGAGAGAAGTGGTGAAGAATAAAAAAATGTCAGTCCTATAATTTTTATGATATAAGTGTTTTAAGTGTTTCGAATTTATGTAAAGATCAGCAACCTCCACATTTTTTCTTGGACATACAACATCTTCATCAGTCTTTTGAATCAATTTGATATTTTGAATAGTATTGTAATCCTATTTCACTCACATTTATTACTAATCATCTAGTTTTTCTCTCACTTAATCAATATCCACTCTTCTCTATTTATCTCAATATGATTATATTTTTTTTTTTACTAAAGTATTATATACGTAATTAGAACTTATATAATATCAGCAGCGAAAAAAAGCTTATATAATATTATTATATGTGGATAAATATATTTTAATATAATCTTAATGCTTTTAATGAAATCGTAAATAATGATTTAATCTCAATCCAAAAATTCGTACATGTCTATAAAATTAAAAAAGCAGTAATTAAACTACAACAGTAAGAATAGAAAAAATAAAATTATGACTTAGATTCCAAAAATCTAACGACAATAGTAAAGCAACTAATTTATATTAAGTTTTAAATTGATCTGGAATGCAAAATAATCACCTAATAAAAAACTATTCCTTAATTAAAAAGAAAAATTGTACCTAAAGAATTATTCTATTATTAATATATAGCTTCTTTATAATGAATGATGTATTTCCCCCAAACTTGAAGTTATTAATACGACATAATACATATCTTAATAACACAATACATTTTTTGTCTTTTTGGAAATAAATCTTGAAACAAAAGAAAGATCCTTACGGGTAATTAGGAGAGTGGAATAATGGGATAGAGAGAAATATAAGGATATTAATGAAATGAGAAAAAAATGTTAAAATGATAATTACTATCTCTGCTCTCTAAAAAGTGTCCATCTATAAAAATTTATTTTTCTATTATTATTTATTCTTTTGCGAATTCTAGACAACATTAAATTTTTTTTCCATGATACTCTTATAAAAGAGAAAGTTGTTAGATAGATTAAATATGAGAGATAGTATTGAAATAGGTGATGATAAGAGTAGTGTTGTAAAATATACTTAGATTTATCTAGTTTTAAGACTACTCAATCATTTTCTTAATATGTGTGCATTAGCAAAGATAGACACTTACTAGAAAACAGAGAAAACAGAGGTATAGAATGCTGACAGGAGAAAATTACATAACTATAACTTGATTAAAGAAATGAAATGATGAATTTTTTTTGTCTTAACAAAAATATGGAGCTTGCTAACTTCCCCACACACACACACACACACACACATATATATATATATATATATATATATATATATATATATAGAGAGAGAGAGAGAGAGAGAGAGAGAGTAGTACACACTAGTGTTTAGAAAATGGAGGTTTGATTGGAGTTTAATATTAGATAGGGAGGGAGAGGAATTCCGTGCAATATTTTCCTCTCTTGTTCCTCGGCAGTCAATTATCTTTTTCCCTCAGAAGTGGTGTGAAATTAAACGAGGAGAATTAAAATTTAAAATGAAGTAAATAATTATAAATGCTCTTTATTCTCGTTTATTCCCTTTCTAAATATATATTCTTATTAATAATTTCATTTTGTTCCAGTACAATACCACACAAATTAATCATTAGGGTTATATATATATATATGGGGGAAACTTTAAGAAAAGTTATGTCATCAATAATTTTCTTTCTGGCAATTCAACTGTTAAATTATATTTACCTATTATAAAGATCATTTGCGCCATTTCATAAAAATTGAATATGAATAACAACGGAATCATGAACCCTTGTTCTTGTTTATTTTAAACGTATGTATTACGTTTATTTTTATGTGTATAAAAGTTATAATACTATGAATAATAATTTGTATCATGTGAGCTTCTAATCCAATGGTAGGTTTCACAAAAAGTCAAACCAATAAAACGTTATTGAATGTGTAACATTTAGTGTAATTTTTAAGGGTAATGACACCACTAGCAACTTTCTATGAAATAATTTTTATATCGATCTGACTGTTGAATTGCAATTACATATCATAAAGGTCATATGTGCCAAAATAAAAACTGAACATCAATAGTATTCCAATCATGTATATCTTATTCTTGTTTATTTTAAGCATATATATTACATTGATTTTAATGTACAAAAGAATTATGTCAAATGATTTTAGAATAATTTAAAATTTTACAAAACTATATGATATAAGCTTCTAATCTAACAGTGAGCTTTTATAAAAAATAATGCCAATAAATAGTGATATATATATATATATATATATATATATATATATATATATATATATATATTATTGAAATTTATTCACGTTCAGGTTTTCAAGCAAGTTAATTCAAATTCGAGCTAAACTAGTAACTCCAGAGTTTAATAAATTTGGTCATTTCAGGTGTTTGCGTTTGTAACCCTGTGTGAAAAAAATCTCATTTTTACCGCTCTTGAAATGCTTTTTTTTTTTTTTTTTTTTTGAAGAGAGGAAGTGATATATTGAATCATCTCCAAAACAGTGTCCTTTGGATGTCAGCGTGTAGGTTAGTGTGCCACATCAATAATGTAACACATCACATGTGTAATTTCATTAATTCACGGAGAGACGAGAACAACTAACTTGTCTCTATGTTTCAAATGTTGAAGGGCCACAGGAGGCACCTTCTTTTTTTTTTTTCTTCTCTCTCTTGGTGATCAATTTGTTTGATGTCATCCTTTTTAAGAGATCGAAGTATGGTTTACTCCCACAAACGGGAAAACTAGAAATTACATTTTCCGTGTTAAATTGATAAGCATTATTTGCTGCCAGCAATCCACCTCGAGGTTTTTCATTAAAACAAGTATATAGAAAAAAGTTTGACGTTGTATATTGAATATGATAATGAAACTTGAAAATATTAACTCGTCATGTTGTATATGACTTCTCGTGCTTTTCATTGTTGAGTTTTTGGAATTTCAAATACGTCAATTTTCCAGCCTATGGAGGAAACTGGCACCAACTAATTTCTCTTACGTGTATATACATGGCTTCTGGTTTGTTCGGCTTCAATTATATATGCCTTCTGGTTTGTTCAGTTTCAATATTATAATTGAAGCTGTATTAATTTGACTGCCTATAGGAGAAAAATTTTCCATTTTTAATAATTTCATAGGTAGGTTATGGCTCACTTATTCAAGGATACCAAAGAAAAGTTTGGATGGTTCCAGGTGATAAATCACGTCAAAGATATCATCAATCTATATCTGTTAGCAGAAGTCAAGCGAGCATTAATGCTGGTTTGCTTGAGACATTGGAAACCAATAAAATATGATCGCGTAATCAGCTAACTACTTTGACATAAAATGTTCATGACTGAACTGGAAAGAGCAGATGCATGAAGTGAACTTGATTTGGGGAAAATTATTGAAACTTCCTACGTTTTGTTTCAAGATTTTCAAACTGTTAGGTTAGGCCATCGCGTTTTGGGGGTTAGATTAGATGTGGGGGTAATTATTAAATTAGATTGGCTTGATAAATACAAAAATTCAAATTAAACCTATAAAATTAGTTCAAGTTGTTATGAATCATCCAATCACCTGTTTAGCGATTAGGAATTAATTAAGTTGAGTAAGTTTGTTACATATAACTTAGTAGTTTGTTACACTGCTTGAGGTGGACATAAACCTCGCTCATAGCTACTCTTGCAACAAAATCATCCAATACTAATGACTGCCAAGAAAATTGGTTGACCATCTCATAATGGTGGAACAATTGTCCAGGAGTGCTCTCTAGCATAATCTGCCAAGATTCTCAGTTGATTATAATTAGTTGTGTCATTGCCCTTGCAATCAATTAAGTTGTAATCATCAACCGAAACTAATTTTGGTATTATGTCCCCTTGTTCCATAACCTGAATATTCAACCAACAACAAATAACAACAAATAATACTGCCACAGCTAACTCTAGGCTTAGTACTCTCTCTACTAATAGCTAGTATCACCCGCTTCACAACTGAAACTTATCTTAGCCATCAGTAATTGATTGGTACCCAAAATCAGTCATTAATCAGAAATAGTATCGAAATGATATTTTTTTAATATCAACCATAATGCCCTTTGGCTAATTTTGCGGCAGTGCTAACAACTTTCCTTTGGAAATCGTCACCACCAGCATACCATCTAAAATTAAGGAATGTTCTTCAATCATCTCTCATTCAGCTAAGTCATAATCTTCAACCAAGACCAACTCTAGTCTTTCATCTCCTATTTCCTCAATTGTCCCTTTTTTTTCTCATTAATAAATTACTCTAGTCATGAAGATTTAATTGTTAATTGAGTGAAATATGTAAACTCTAAAAGAAATCAACCTTTTCTTAGTTGTGGAAGCATATTTTCTATAGCCATGGTAGTAAACTCAATCTAGTAATTTGACATTACATTTGCTCATTATCTTATTAAATCTTTCCAAAAAATTAGTTGCAGCCTTGCCAATTCGTTACTAAATGTTCATAAGATCAACTAGCATAACCTTCAATTAAGGCAGATGAAAACGATCATGGAATACATATTCCATATCTACACAATTATGCATTGAATTTGGTAGTAAAGTTGAATACCATGTAAAAGCCAAGCTAGTTAGTGATAAAGGAAACAGTTGCATACTAAGGAACACGTTTTGCCCTACTTCAACACATTATGCAATGAAATAATTAACGTGTTCCGTTGTGGATTTCTCATCTTCTCCATGAGGAAATGGAACCATGTCCACCCAATCTAGATGCGGCTTGCGATAAATAGGCATCTCCAACACCTTCAATTGAATTGCAAAATTCCTTCTCATAACATTAGCAAGTGTTATATAAATTGTAGGGTAATCTGATTCTAACATGGAACTTGTATTCCTAAACAATTTATACTAGAATTAGCCATATAATTTATATTTGGTTGAGGAACCTTCCACAACTGAGACTACAACTTCCATGATTAAGACTGCAAGTTCCATGGCTGAGATTGCATACTCCACGACTGATGGCGTGATTGCCCCCCAACATTATAATTCATATTACTTCCATAAATTCACCCTATGACATGTACATGGGAAATTTTGCTAAATCATCTACAACTCATCATGCACAATTAATTTCACGATGTTTGATAACTATTTGAACTGCTTCATGAAGCCATCAACACCCATTTCACTTTGCCGCTAGATGAAAGAAGTCAACAGGTAACTGGGTCACTTTTCTTCTTCATCATCAACTTGCACATTCTTAGCAGAATTGGCCGACATAGCGGATGTTATTTCACTTGGACAAAGCAGTAACCGTTTGTGGCTGACTGGTCATCAACCTAGTAGGTATTCCCAACACAACCACATACATTCTTAACCAGCCTTTGTCCACATGATTGTGTTGCTTTGGCATAACAAATGTTGCACTGTTAGGACTCATATCCACAATCTTCTTTGATTGATTTTTCCGCACAAAGCCTTTGGATGTCCCACCGGGCATGCTAATTATGTTGTGAATTTTTTATTCAGCTAACTCTATTAAGATAAACAAAGTGAAGAAAGCAAACTCACTCTTTGATCCCAAGAATGATAAGTGATTGCACCAATTAGGGTAATCTACCCATTGGTTATGGGTTCTCCAACTACTTTAGAGAATAAGTTTTAGACAAGAGGCAATGTGTGGAATGAGAATGGATTGTTATTAATGAATAGTAGTAATTATAACTTCACACTAAAACATCGCAATAAAGTTTGGATGAGATAAACTATACCAACATTAACTAAACTAAACTAGGAAAAGGAAATAAAAAGGAAGATAAAATGTAAAGGCTTGTATTGTGTTTAACGTGTGGATCCTTTTTGCACAATTATTCAACCTCAAATACCCAACAACACCCCAAAAGTGGTTTACAATCAAATGCCATAAAAACTGCCCTGTACATGTATATGTTGGTAGTGGGGCCTCCGTTGATAACCATTTTAGTCTCCACAACTATTCTATGAAAAAATAAAAATAAAAAAACACACCACATGCAATAACCACATCTTTTCCTATTGACACGTAAGCCAATTATTTTTTGGGTGATAACAACACATAATCTTTACTTTTACGCACACGTGGTGCTTATACGTCATACCAGCACTGCTCAAACCGTCAACATCTCATTGGCTATAATTTAATCTCACGACCGAGTTATGATTAGACAATTTTAAATTACTCAAATACTACATAAACAAGCGTAAGTTGTTATCTTTCTATATCAATTTTTCACTTTTTCTTATGTATATTAAAACATTTTTGTTGCCTTAGGTTAACTACTTTCACCACATCATTCAATTCAACTCACTGATCCAAAAAGTTAAACCTAAAATGAGTCTCAAATGAGATTTTATTTAATCACGAAAAAAGAAAAAAGATTTCACGGTTCCTGCGTCAATTGAGAACTTGACAAAGGCAACCATATATAATTCAGAAAATACGAACTCTACCCTTGCAGGAAAGGTACACTATCAACCATGAAAACCGTTTCATTCTACAGCCCAATGAAGACTTCTAAGCATAAACATGGACTCCGGGATTGAACTGCAGTTTATGCCCTTCCTTTTTTAACTTAAGGCGATCCAGTTCCCAGTCACGGGCAGTCTATCCACTACTTGATAGCACACTTTATAATTATTATAATCCCACATCTTCGGTGATAATTACATCGTAAGATACAAATACGTATGGCACACGTGGCATCTGAAAAATGAGGGCAGCTTTCCAAAGAACCCCTTCCGTAACAGTAAAAAGGAACATGAAAACCAAAGCAATTCAAAAAATACAATTTGGAGGGGCTAGACGAACATGACAAACGCAAAAACCATGACACCCAACACAGGAGGGTTTTAGTTCTTCCTTCTTTTCCTCAAAAACGGCATTGCCCTAAAAGCTTCAGTGTAGCTTCCACCATTATGATTAGCGCAGTCTGATACCAGGATCTCCGTTTCAGATTGATCATAACTTGCATTTAGAGGGTCGTCACTTGGCTCCTTATTGACTTTACAAGCAGGTCCTCCCTCTTTCATCTCACTGTCAGCTTTTTCATTGCCAGAAAACAATGCATCTGAACTATTTTTATCACGGTCAGTCTCATCCAGCATAACAGAACAGTCTGGAAAATCCTCAGTGCCATCCACCTTAGCAGTATTTACACCATCATTTGCACTATGGTTGTCACGCATACCACTATCATCTGAACAGAAACCACCTCCCATTTTAAGATAGTCTTCAGAAGAGACAGCACTAAAAGCAATATCAGGATTGCCGGTTCCTGGATGACTAGTCCCACCAGCATCTGTGCAAAACCAACTTTCCGACTCAAGATAGTCTCTAGGCAAATTCTCATCTAGAGGACTAATCATTATCTTACTTTCTTTATCTCTGCTGAAATCAGTTGCAACATCTGCACGTGCACCATGAATATGAGATGAGTTTTCTGCAATTGGCTCTTCACACAAGGATGTCAGTTGCAGATCAAATGAACCATTGGTGGCATCTTCAATGTTCTCAAAATAGTTGACAGGTTTTCGAGATCGCATTGACTGTAAAATGCACAAAATGTAAGTGGAACCTTTTCATTCCATTTGATTCAATCACATTGCTAACCTAAGGGTATCAGTGTAACCATTCTTTTGTCTCTTTTTTGTAAAACAAAAGGCGCTTATGTTTTATAGATGTAACTGAGATGTATTGAAAAACAAATATGGAAGATATGAATGTCCCAATGGAAAAACTATATGAACAACCAAATTAAGATAGATACTGATAATAGTTCAAATCTAGTTCCATCAGGGTTTCCAGTGATGCTTTCATTTTCATTTATCACATAACAGCCCCGCAGAACTTTTCTTTTTCATTTTCATCTTACATACTGATGTAGCAGGCAATTCATGATGCTGACAAAATTAGGAAGCATCAAAACACGGCTATTTTGTTAATCAATAATTAAGTATAAAGGAAGGTCCACAACAAAGAAACAACTTTAAGGAGCAGCGCACTTTATACTTTTGACATAAATTAGAAGAATGAGTGAAGCTTACCCTTCGCACCTCTTGTGGAACTTTTGACAAATCAACATGCAATCTTGGGCCATGATCATCAGTGTCACTACTATCAGATGAGGTTTCACATGGTTGAGAAATAAGCCTTTCCTTGTCCCTTCCTCGTTTTACTCCCAAACCTTTACTTCGTCCTCGTCCTCTACCTCTGCCACTTCTATTCTGAATCAATGCCTTCGCATCACGTTGGTCTTTTTCTGTCTCTGTAGATGGCTGTAAATTCTCCACCTCAGATGTACCAGGAGCTAAGGAAGGATCATCAGTGATTTTGTTTCTCATTGATGGTGCCTTATCAGCAGTATCTCCTTCATTCTTCTTTTTTCTTGATTGTTTCACTTTAGGTTTCTTCCTACCCTCAAGACTTTCTTCTTTTCCCTTTAAATTTTCCAAGTTGTTATCCCCCAGTTCTACAGGACTTCCTCTTGCACTCTTGGTACAATTGGAATCATCTGTCAATTCTGAAGTCTGCTTACCAGTAATTCCTTTTACAGCTTTCTTAATTCTCTTGCTACGAATTTTTGCAAACCTTTCATTGAAACTATAAAACGCTTCCAAACGCAGTTGAGTCTGTATTCAAAGATTCGACAAATATCATATGATAGCCATAATAAGTAGGAGCATAAAGAAGAAAATAGATAATCAGTTATTAGAAAGCTTGCCTATGTAATGACCAAATTAGTTTCATCCTTTATTACCAGAGAAGTAACAAGGGCGTTGTTTAAGGAGTTTAATTTTGATGCACTAACAATGTAAAATAGTTTTACACTATCATCCAATCAAAACATTTAGTTTAGATGACTTTTCAGGTAGTGGTTATAAAAGTCAACTATCATAACTTATGTGGTAATATATGATTAGATGACTGTGTAAAAAAATTTTACACTGTCAATGTATGGTAATTAAATCCTTGTTTAAGTGTGGCCTAATGGCACATACTAAGGAAAATGAAAATAGCATTGATTATTCATTTGAATGACCAAAAAGAGTTAAATCTTAAATACTTTTGGGATTTTCAAGCTATTAAATGCTTGGACGTTTCATTTAATAGAAGTTTCATTTTCTATTCCTTTAACACATAGGCACAGATTAACAAAACCCAACTAAAGAGTATCAACATCAGTAAAAACAAGGAGATCAAGAACACGAGTCTCTAACCTCGTGTTTGTTATATTCCTTTAAAACAGGTAACAACAATTCATCTGCTTTCTGACTTGTCCACCCAAATTTCTCCCAGCACAATCTGCACACAGGAAGCAACTCAGAATATAGAATTACATATTCCGAAATTTAGATTAGAACATGAAGTGTGATCTATATGAAGCCTCAAAAGTTAAGATTTAGAATAATCATGTCCAGATTGACAGCATTAATAGAGAAAAACAAGGAAAATTTTCGGTAAGAAAACTTTTGGTGTAGTAGGTTCTAACACCCAAGAATAGAACATAGTGTTGACTACTAAACTCCAAAAGTATTGAGGCTTAAACATATTACAGATTTCAAATCAAATACATCAAGCAACAGGTGGTAGTCCAAAGAACAGCCAAACAAAAACTACAATGCTTAGTCAGTCAGCTACATAGCTCTATCATAAGTCATGGTTACATTAAAATCAACATTTCATTTGATAGTTTCATGTTCGATTTTTCTAGGTTTCCCTCTACCTCTAGCTAAACTACTCTGTCTAATCAACTCTTCAGACAGGGGCATCTACAAAGCCTTGTACCTCATCAAACAATCTAAACCTCCCTAAAACACCAACAGAAGTAGGCATTATATATTAAAATGTGAAAGCAAAAGTACAATAAAGTATAAACCCATTTTTAGCCAAGTTCAATTGGACCCAATGAGGAATGGCAAGAGGGGTGTGAGGATAGGATATCCTGGTGTAACCACAACCCTGTCGCAAGAGTGAACAGTTCGAGGAGCACTGTCTTATCACACCCCTCTATTCAAAGCCAACCCAAAGTCGCATATTGTTAGATATACAATTTACTCATGTGTCTCTACCCAAACAGCTTAAACGTTTGGAAGAGAATATTCATGATAGATATAACCAGCAATGAACTAAATGGTCATTTGGTGAACATAAGAGCTATGAAAACAAGGAAATACATGCATAAACTCACTTTCGAAGAACGAGGTGATCTGGCTTTCCCCAAGTGAAAGGCTCAGTTGACTTGTCAACTTGTGGAGAATAGTAAGCAGATATAACTGTTTCACTGGGAAAAGAAGAAGGCATATGCCAATTCTTGCTAATATTTCTCTATTAAGAAAGGGAAAAAAACAAAAGTCAAATACAAATATGATCCAATAAGCTAAAAAACGTTAAATATACTACTGCAAAGCACATTTACATGCTTCTCAAAAAAAGTTTGCTTAGTTTCTCGGTTGTAATCCGAAGATTCCTTTTGCTCCTGGGGATGATTGGTACTTTGGTCTGATGCAGGCTCTTCAATATTGTGATTTGAAGCATTTATCTCGTCTTCAACTTTTGACCCTTTCTTTCTGGCATTGGATCCACTTTTTGCATTCAGCCTTCCAAGAATGGTGGGGTCTGGTGACTCAACCCACTGCCGGAATTTCAACAGGCCATCATCCTCAGGGAATGCATTCACAACCTCAATAGCATTGACAATGCCAATCCCACTACATTACAATAAGAACACAGATTTGGTCAAGTGCATACATGTTCAACCTACAAATAAACCACACTGCTTTAAAGTAAAAACATAGAACAAAGTAATACATGGAGAGGATATCTATCAAATATCTCATCAGTCCAACATGGAGTTTTAAAAAAAATAATAATAATTGATAGATAAAACATCTCCATCTAGAAAGGCATTGCGTCACCAACCACAACTATGCAACTAGCAAGGTTATAGTTGTCATACCTTACACCTTCAGTATAATCACTCCCAAGAAGTAGTGCCATGCGTATTAATTTTTCTCTAGTCAACCCAAGCTCCTTCTCAATGTCCTGAACAAGCAATAAAGAAAAGCATGAAAATGCTAAACTGCTTACAGGAGGGGAGGGGGTGGGAATTCAAGAGCATTCCACAAATATATACCTCCATGAAGTATGTCTCTACATACTTGCGGTCATCAAATATATTTTTGAAAACACTACGAGCCCCAAATAACAGGACATCAGAATCATCAGTTACAACACCATCGACCAGTTTTGCAAGCTCCAAGAAAGCACACTGCGCTTCAGCTTCCATCGGAGCAATAATATATGGCAAGCCAAACATTTGCAATAGTTCCTACAAAGCAACAGATGCATTAGAAACATAAGGGATCAAAGGAAACTTAAAAGAACATACATGGAACAGCAAAAAAATATTATCAAAGATGCAAGAGAATGAAAAACAATGTCTATCTAGGAACATCTTGCAAAAGAGTTTAACCAAAAGATGATCCAAATATTGAACTCAATAGTGAGGATCATGATTTGATCAAATTATCATATCAGTAAACTTAACAATTAAATGACAAGTAGAATGCCATGGCCAATTAATCATGTTCTTTAGCCATATCCAAGTCTAGATGACTAGCTCAACAGGTGTCTGAATAGCATTGAAAATACCACTAAACTGAAGTCTATTCTCTTAAGCAATAGTTCAACAAACCATGCAATGCACTTGAATTAGATTAGACAATGTTAAGCTTGTAGCACCTATTCATACATTATCTATATTTATGACTTTCTCTGAAGATTAAGTTCGATGATAATACGTGTTATAATTATGTTTAGTCACACTAGTATGGCACATCAGCCCAGAGAAAAATATATGTATTTGCTCGAGTTTGGTGTCTATCTTCTTTATTAGAATTAGGTCTAATTAAAGAAAACCTTTCATATTACACAGCTGTCTTGAACCTCTAGTTTAATATATGCCAGTATCATTTCAATTCCTGTTCTTCTCTGAGAAACAAGACTTCCATCGTTATTTTGTCAATGATCATTACTAACTAACTCATTATTGAAAAAACAAACGAAAATTTAAATACGAGTGTTTTTGTATAAAATCAGCACAAAAAGAATACAAAGACAAAATACAAATTACACCTCAGTGAAATATTGAACACATCTTAAATCAAAATTGCTATTCAAGAATTTAGTGATGTGTAACAAATTGGAGAAAAAGCATGAAATACCCAACAGCAGCTCATTAATATTTAGTCATGACAATATATTGCTGATATACAGATAAGCTTCAGTTCCACACCTGACATTCTGTAAATACTTCGCTGTTTACGGATTCAGCATTACGTTCAAGCTTCCTCTGCTCACTTTCTAGGTTGAAATATTCTTGACCAAGCTTTTGCATTTCTTCTTCCAAATCAACCTTAGCTACATGTGCAGCAAAATCTCGGGAGGTGTTCACTGCATCTTTTGCAAGGTTACTATTCCTTTCACCGCTGAGACTTCCTTCATTGTCCACTGCAGCAAGCTTTGGCTCAATGTCAAGGTTTTCTGTTGATCCTTTCAAGGATGACTCCATCAAAGGAATAGCAGACTTGGTATTCTCAATAGAATTACTCAATGGTTCAGATTCATGATGGATGTAATTTTTATCCTCTACAATCGCGCCAAGGGGATCAACCTTCGACGAATTGTTAACATAGAAAGACACTTTGTCATCATCACAATGTTTATCCAATAAATTCTCTGCAGCCATATCGACATTGTCCTTCATCGAAACATTTGTATCTGATGTTGAATATTCAGAACGATCACATCTATCCTGTAAGCGAGGTTTGTCAATCAGAATCTCCGGATTACTGGAAATAGATGCCACATATGACTTGGAATGACTCCCAGGATAATGGAAAGTTTGAGAGTTATTTCTCGCCACATTGTCATGTTTTCTATCTCCATCTACATTTTCATGTAGTTCATTTTGTTCAGTACTGTCTTCCCTAGGCAAAGTTGAACCACCCATACTATTTTTATTATTCAGAAGTGCATCTTTATCATTTAAATCCATTGAGCCAGAAAAAGCCAAATTATCACCATGGACTGATCCATGATCCAAATTGTTCTCATCAGCATTTGAATGCTCATCTATTGTGGAAATGCACTTACGCTCCCCATCCCCTATACTCTCAAGACTTCTCCTAATTGCCTCCTGTAAATTAGACTCCTCCTCCAAGTGCCCTCGAGATGTCTTTTTCACTGACTCAAACGGACAGATTAACGTATTTTTAGCACCATCACAATCCCCTTCCTCCCATTCTACTTCACTCTCATCATTATTATCCTCTTCTGCCATAGGAGACTTCCGTTCCACCTTATTATCTCCAGGAACAATGGTATTCTTACCTTCAACAACTCCTTCTACCCAATCACAATCTGAATCTGAACCCAAAGGTTTTTCTTTTACTGCAGTATCATCAGCAGAAAAGATTGTCTCTGAATTTCCTCCTACTAACCTAGCAAATATATCATCCTCACCATCAGTAAACATATTCCTGCTGTCATATTCGAAGGATATCTCTACAGAAGTATCCCTGTCAAGGATGGAGTGCTCATTTTGCACACACTCACCGACTGAATCCACATTCATCCCTTGTGTTTTGCCGATAAGCTTGGTCCTACAACTTTCCAATGGACCAGTATTCTCTACAGTCAGCACTGTGTCAATATTTGCAGCTTTGTTCACATATGTTCTCTCTTGCTCAATCTCCTTCATCAAATCCAAATTTCTTTGTATATCACGGGTCATACGCATCCCCATAGCTCTCAATCTACTAACTCGAAATCGACCCCTCTCATCTAGATACGTCTGAATACTACCGTCAACAGACTCGCTAGGTTCATTGCAATCCAATCCACTTGAAGTATTAGAACCATTGCCTTCTGCAATAATATCAGCGAAATTCTCAGCAGGATGTGTTCCCCGTGTCTTTTGATGAGTATCATCATTTTTCTCTGTTCTGGTGGATGTAAGTTCTCTGCAATATTTAAGAATTCAAAGATAAAGGAGTTTGTCTACATGAAAAATCCAACAGATATCATATGCCATTCACAGGAAAAGCACCCAAATATAAAATTGAAATAACATTACTCACTGTTTGTCACCAGAGAAAGATGATGAGAATATATACTCTCTGTTGGCTTCAGATGCAATCCGTGAGGTCTGTACACCACCTACTCCTCGCCCAGCAGCAGCTTTTTGTACTTCATCTATCTCCCGTCGGAAAGCAACAGTTTTAAGGTAAGCTTGTATTTGTAGCTCAGAGAATTTTGCAGGATCCTGAAAGAACCAACCAAATGGCATACGTTATTCACATAATGTTGAAGTTCCTGACCACTAATTAGTTGTGAGGAAAAATAACTTTCATGCCAAAAAGAACTAAGAAAAAAGGATCAGATAACAACAGTACTTTGTGACCTGGT
Organism: Dalbergia cultrata; assembly: GCA_031216105.1. Classification (NCBI taxonomy): domain Eukaryota; kingdom Viridiplantae; phylum Streptophyta; class Magnoliopsida; order Fabales; family Fabaceae; genus Dalbergia; species Dalbergia cultrata. The sequence goes on along the minus strand of CM062353.1, from coordinate 31,215,487 downwards.
AAACAGAAATTAAAATAATAGTGCCATCTGCATAGTGCCAAAATAAATCAATGATAGAACATAAAGATAATCCATCAATGATAATGATAGAAACCACACAAGAAAGAACACAGAAATGGAAGAAAGAAACTGAGAGCAATATTGAGGATGAAAATGCAGAACAATTGGGACCCCACACATCCCTCCCCATTACATATATACCAATTCTAACAGACACAGACAAATTATGCACTGTATTCCCTCTCTCTGCCAGCTCATCATTCTGTTACAAATTAAGACCCTACACACCTTCCTTTTTATTTCCCTCATTTAGTTCCTTAAGGTACTATCTTCTAGAATATACAAGTTTTACCCAAGGTTCCCATCAATACTTCCCCCCCTAAACTTCCACCTTGTCCTCAAGGTGGAGCCAATGACATGAGAGCTTAAGGAACACCCTCAGCAAAAGAGAACTCAATCCACCTTTTCCTTGCATATACTTCAGTAATTAAAGGCTTGAAGGCTCCTCCTGACTCGCAAATCTTGAAAAAGGGGTAGGAAATTAAGCTCATGTTGTTGTATCCACCTGGGTCCAATATATCCAATTCAAGTCCAACCCCTAGAGCTTTGTGATTTTCAGAAATAAGTATCAAATAATTCCCATGTTCACCAAGCATAGCAGCCTGGACTCCTTCAAAATCATTGATTCCAATCACTATATCTGTTTCGAGAAGTATGCCCACATCAGTGGCACCATTGCCCATAGCTAATGTTGTTTTCCTAGTACAATCTTTAACCAGCCTAGGGACCAGCACCTCCTGCCCAGGAGATAAGTGCCAATAGATGCACATATCCTCCATACTACCCCCAGTAAAAATCCAAATCGGAACTCCTGCTTGGGCGAGCTTGTTAACGCAGTCAAGAATCCCTTTCAGACCATGCACATCTTGCTTCTATCACAATTGTGCTCAACAGCACTTTTAGTCTCTAGACACTTTTCCAAAGACTCGATTTTTCCCATTTCTTTCAAAAAGACAAGGCTGCATAAAATCCCAAGGGTTATTAGAAAATAGATATCAAACTAAAAAGTTCAGTCCCTCCCATATGCAAATCTAACCCACACTTTTTATGGTAAGACTCATCAGAATAGTGAGCTTGAACTTATACAAATCGAATATTGCTGAGACAAGATTATCAGTAAAGCTCACAGTGGAGTATTCTGGTCTAACAGCACCTGAGAAAATGAAATGCTCATAAGCTTCCTCATATGCATGCAAAGAGGGATGCACTATTGGAAATCTATCACCAACCTCACTTGGTACCATAATCCAAAAACTTTTGTTTAGCTTAGCAGAATAAGAACCAATAAATGCCTTTGCCCGTCTCTTCAACCCAGTCATGATGTGAGCCCAAAGACCCAGATAAAAAACAATCATCTGATACCCATTGTGATGTACCTTTAGGCATTGATTGCTTCCTAAATACCTGTGACATGCCACCAATAGTCAGACTGAGCTTTTCCTTCCAATGCCCATTTTCTTGTTGTTTCATCTTGTTCTGAACTTGGACCAAACAAATCATCCTTGTTACAACTTCAATTTTCATATCCATATTTTCAAATGAGAGCTGGTTGAGAATCTTCGCATTACAACCAGGAGTTGCCACCAAAATATCCACTCTCTTTCCAAATATCAGCAGTTTGAAACTCAAGGAAGCAAATAACCCCTTACCTAATGAAAACGTGGATCCATGGCTGGAAAACACAGGTTTAGCCTCATGAAACATGTGAAAAGAATGCAAGGGTGGGAGAAATTGTAATCGATTTTGATTTTGGGGGTGAGTGTTGCCGAAGAAGATGGGCTCCTGGAAGCTAGTGGTCATGAAGCCTAGTGGGGTGGCTGGGAGGTAGCGGCTTGGACCGCGAAGGTGGGCAAACATGGACATGAACCTACGTCCCACTATTCTCATTCTGAATATTAATATGCTTTCTTTCATTATGTGGCAGGTCTTCACCTTTTTGGACTCCTTACTGACCTCTAGTGCAATCGTGGCTTGGCCCACTTGCTCTGGAAAATAAATTCCCAGTGCCATTCACCCACTAATTATTTTGTTTTTACCCATTAAGTCCAAAATCTGGATCCAGAATTCCCCCTGGTTCTTTACTACATGCTCTTTGTTGGATTGGGCTTGGCCCATTACGTTAAAAATTGTGCCCAATTTCAAAATGTTTCAATCCATCTTTCTAGAATTAATTCTAGGCTCACCTGGTTTGGGCTCTTGACCCATTAAGCCAACACATGACCCGCTTTGGAATGATGGTGCTATCACACCAGTCTCCTCATTCTCCCCTTTGATGCAGTGGCTAATTGATTGTTGTGTGGGGGTAGCCACCGTTTCTGCATGAAACTCCGCCACGGAAGTATTGACGGCTGCCACGCGTGCATCTGAATCAGATGAATTGGGCTATTCTGGTGGTGGCGGTTGGGTCATCATGCACAACCACCCCTTCTCAAGCGAAGCTCTTGACACTGCAAAAAACCCGTCATATGTCTGTGCTTCTTGCTTCTCCTTCAGGGTTGACTTCCCAGCGGCCATCATGGCACGACTCTAGGCGATGCACGCAAGTCCACCGTCGCTCGCAACTTTGCCGCTGTTCGCTGCCTCTATTAGGACTCCGCTACCCACTGCAAGAGGATCTAATTTTTGCAGCAATGGTGGTGGTTGACAATCACCGTCCTGGAGTTCTCTGTTCCTCTTCCTTCTTGCTCTCTCTTCCACGACATGTGCTGAGTGGTGAGATCTTTCTTGTCCTCCATCGTGATGCCATGGCAGCCTACAGTTCCAAGAGGAGTCAAGTGGCCTGCTCCCCCAAGAAGGCCCATCTCGATGGTGTGAAGGACTGCCCCAAGAATGAGGGGAGTATCGCTCCTTCCGATGGTGAGGTCGGAGATCGCGACACTCTTTGCGAAGAGGAAGGATTTGTGATTCCCTCATCCTTCTGGTACCCCCATTCAGTCTGTCCTCCAGCTCCACCCGATGGTGAATCCTCCTCGGCGGCATCCTCTCTCAAGGCTGAACTCGCCTTTGATCCCTCAAGTAGCGCATCAACTCCTCACATTTCCTCTCCAAGTTCTCCATCCTAGCGTCCATGGCAGCTTCAGCAGAAGGCCCCACAACTCCAGGAAAGGAGCTCTGATGCCAATGATAGAAACCACACAAGAGAGAACACATAAATGGAAGAAAGAAACTGAGAGCAATATTGAGTATGAAAACGCAGAACAATTGGGAGCAAACTTAAGCACTATAGCAGCTCAAAACTCTCCTATCCTATGCCTAAGCCAAAACCAAATGACTACCTACCTCTCTCACGTCCCTCCCCATTACATATATACCAATTCTAACAGAAACACACAAATTACACACTCTATTCCCTCTCTTTGCTAGCTCATCATTTTGTTACAAATTAAGAACCCACACACCTTCCTTTTTATTTCCTTGATTTAGTTACTTAAGGTACTATCTTCTAGAATATACAAGTTTTACCCAAGGTTCCTATCAGATAACTGCCAGTGAAATTGGAAAGATAGCTGCAGTAATTAGAAGTTTAACTTCAAGACATTTTGAGACAAATAGAGATGCTGATGAGTAACAGACCACAACAAAGCATCTCCTTCACCCTAATACTACAAGAGCAATGACTTGTTTCTACAGCTATGAATCAAGCCATCACATTTCAGTTTCAGGTGGGCATACTCAAAATCACAGGTTTCAATTTGCTGCAACCAAAAGAATTGAATAATATGAAGATTCACACAACTTTCCAGTGCAATCACCTCATGTACCAATAAACAGTAAGAACAAGTCTGCTCCTAGAGAGAAAGCAGCAATTATCCCAATTTTCTTAATTCTAGTAACAGAATGAGTCTTCTTTCCCAAGTCAGAACCAGGCATTTCCATCATGCCAACCAGTATGCCATGATTTACTTTAAAATCAACAGAACTCCAAGGATACAAGTCTTAGTAATACTATCACTCCAATCAAACAATGAAAGAAATGATCGTAGAACAACATTTTGCCTCCAAAATCTATTAACACACATCACAAAGGACCAATGTCTCAGTCCACATTATTAATGACAACTGAAATTTTAAATTGAGCATCCGCATTTATTTCAATATATCAAAATGAAATATGAATTCTTTTACCAACCTTCTTTACTTTTTGATACCTTTGTCGATTTTCTGCAATCAAGCGCTCTCTCATCTGCAGAATAAGTAATCAACAACTGACATCAGAATAAATTGTAAATGTACTTAAGCAAGAAAATACTTTTATGAGCTAAATCACCTGAACCAGGAGATCCAGTTGCATTGATGGAGGCAACGAGGCTAGAATAGCTGGATCAACTTCACCATGCATTGCAGGCTGCAAAAAGAATTTTTAAGCATACTAGCACATAAATTATTCTTAATCCATGGACGACAATTATCACAATATTTTTTTGAGTTTCAATCAATGAAAGCATGGATTAGAATTAAAGTGAAGTTGTGAATCATTGTGAGTTTTTATGTTAAAATTGCCAAATTGGAGAATGGCCAAGAGCTGCTGCCTGAACTATATGAGCATAGACCAGATGAAGTCTCTCAACAACACTAATACAGAGCAATATAAACTGACCAATATCATCTCTTCATCTTCATCATAGTCATCATCGTCTTCGTCAATGGTGGAAGCCCCAAGAGAAGTTGATGCATTATTCAATGACATTGAATTTTCCTCCACAGCAATAGATGCAGCTAACCTAATAGACTCCAAAACAAACTATGTTATAACCAAGTGAAAATGCTACAACTTCAAAATTAAGACCAACCATGAAGCTTACATTTCATCAATTCTGTCTTGATTCTCATTCCTTGATGTCAAATTGTCACTTCCTGAGCAACAGCCTGCCTTATCAGTTTCACTATACAGAATCCCCTTACCCTTGTCCCTAGCATTGCCCTCATATCGTTTCTGATTTTCAACATCCTTCACTGGTGCTTGTGATTTCTTTCCTTTAAGCTGTTAAAAACAATTAATACTAAAATTTTACATTCAATTCTAATAGGTATGCAGACAAATGGATGATAAAAGCAGAATGAATACTGAATAAAGTATATAAATTGAACTGAGTAAGATGATAAATCATGTAGGACAAGTACAGAGAGTGTGACCTGAGCATTAAGCAGCTCAGAAGCTCCAAATACTTGATAACAGATTTTTCCTTCCCCCCAACTTATTCCCTAACAGCTAATATATACTATCCTATAACAGAAAAACTCCTAATTATCCTTAACAGCAATTATCTCTTATCCATAACAGAAAACTCCAAATTATCCCTAACAGCAATTATCTCCTATAACAGAAAACTCCCTATTCTTATGTCTAATAAATCTCTTAAAAACTGTTAAGCTAATGGCCCTTTTTTCTTCCTCTTATAAACTTTCAATGAATCTGGAAATTTATCTTTTACAGCATCTCTATCAACACCCCCTTCTTGAAGTACCACCTTGTCCTCAAGGTGAAATTCAGGAAAATTCTGTTCTATGTCAGAAACCAATTCCCATGTGCTTTCGAATTCTGGCAATTCTTTCCACTGAATTAACACCTCTTTCTCACCATATTCATTCACTTTAGTGGCTAACACTGTTACTGGCTGAACTTTTAACTCCCACTCTTCAGTTAGCCCTTTGGGTAGGGGTTGGCATCTGCTTTCAGGGGTTAAACATTTCTTGAGCAATGATACATGGAACACTGGATGCACTGCAGATTCAGGGGGTAGTAACAGTTTGTAGGCAACCTTCCCAACCTTCTCAATAATCTCAAATGGACCATAAAACCGGGGGCTCAATTTCTGATTAACACGTTTAGCTAATGACTTTAATCGATATGGCTGAATCTTCAAATATACCATGTCCCCAACCTCATATTCAACCTCTCTTCTTTTCTGGTTTGCCTGAGATTTCATCCTAGATTGAGCTTTGTTTAAATTCCATTTTAATTCATCTAAAATGGAATTCCTCTTGGCCAATAGCTGATTTATTTCTTCAACAGCTGAAGGTGTCATATCTCCTTTAATTAACACCGGGGGTTCCCTTCCATACAGAATTTTGAAAGGAGAAGTATTAGCAGCAGAATGGAAAGTGGTGTTAAACCACAACTCAGCCCAAGATAGCCACTTGCTCCACTGCTTTGGCTTAGTACTGGAAAAACACCTGAGATAGGTTTCTAAACACCTATTTACTACCTCTGTTTGTCCATCCGTTTGTGGATGATAGGCTGAGCTATACTTCAATTTAGTTCCTGCTTGTTTAAACAATTCTGTCCAAAAGGAACTCATAAATACCCTGTCGCGATCAGTCACTATAGAAGAAGGAAAGCCATGCAATCGTACAATCTCCTTAATGAAAAGACTTGCCACATCTTTGGCTGAATATGGGTGACTTAATCCCAAAAAATGGACAAACTTAGAAAGTCTATCTACAACCACCAAAATAGTATCCATACCCTGGCTTTTTGGAAGTCCACCTATGAAATCCATGGAAATGTCTTCCCATACCTTAGAAGGAATTGGCAGAGGTTGGAGAAGGCCAGCTGGAGATAAAGTCTGGTATTTATTTCTATTGCAGACTTCACATTCTTGAACATACTTCTGAATTTTTTGTCTCATGCCTTCCCACCAAACTAGACCAGAAATTCTTTTGTAAGTTCTGAAAAAACCAGAGTGTCCTCCCAAAACCGAATCATGAAATTCTTGTAAAATCATTGGAATCCTAGGGGAGTCTTTAGGAATGACCATCCTTCCTTTGTAATACAGCCTGCCTTGTCTAAGTTCATAGCCTTCACATCTTTCCTTTCCTTCAATCAGCTCTTGTATAACTTTCTTCAATTTCTCATCAGTCTGTACCTCATCTTCCAATCCTTCCCAATTTTGAAAAGTGACAGTAGAGATTGCTTTTAGACAATTCCTTCTTGATAGGGCATCAGCAGCCCCATTTTCTTTGCCTGCCTTATAAATTATCTCAAAGTCAAAACCCAACAACTTAGTTATCCATTTTTGTTGCCCCTCCCCCATGAGTTGTTGGTCCACTAGATGCTTTAGACTTTTCTGGTCAGAATGCACAATAAATTTTCTACCCAATAAGTAGTGCCTCCACTTTTGAACAGCTAATACTATGGCCATAAGTTCTCTTTCATAGACTGATTTGTTTTGAGCTCTATCAGAAAGCTTTTGGCTTAGGTAGGCTATTGGTCTCCCATCTTGCATCAAAACTGCACCTATTCCCTTTCCTGAAGCATCTGCTTCCACAACAAAGGTTTTTTCAAAATTCGGAACTGCTAATACAGGTAAGGTAGTCATGGTTTCCTTTAGTTTATCAAATGCTAACTGAGCCTCCTTATTCCACTTAAACCCATCTTTCTTCAATAATTGGGTCAAAGGCCATGCAATTCTTCCATAACCTTTAACAAACCTTTGATAATACCCTGTAATACCCAAAAATCCCCTAAGTCCTTTTAAGTCAGTGGGAGTAGGCCAAGCTACCATTGCCTCTATCTTCTTTGGATTAGCCTTAACATCTCCTCCTGAAATTACATGCCCCAGGTATTCAATTTCAGTCTGGCCAAAAGAACACTTCTTCCTATTGATAAAGAGGCTATTTTGCCTCAGCAATTCAAGCACCTGTTGTAGATGCTCCTTATGCTCCTCAAGTGTCTGGCTATAAACAAGTATATCATCAAAGAATACTAACACAAAGCGCCTTAGGTATGGTCTTAGAATACTATTCATAAGTGCTTGGAAGGTAGAGGGTGCGTTAGTGAGCCCGAACGGCATCACCATAAATTCATAGTGACCCTCATGAGTGCGAAATGCCGTTTTCTCTACATCCTCCTCTTTCATTCTGATTTGGTGATAACCCGACTTTAGGTCTAACTTTGAGAATACACGGGCTTCTCCCAATTCATCCAAAAGTTCATCAATCACAGGAATAGGAAATTTATCGGGAATGGTGACTTTGTTCAAAGCTCGATAATCAACACAGAAACGCCAACCTCCGTCTTTCTTCTTTACCAATATAACTGGGCTTGAATAAGGACTCGTACTGGGTCTGATGATTCCAGAGGCCAGCATCTCTCCAATGATCTTCTCAATTTCATTTTTTTGAAAGTACGGGTACCTGTAAGGCCTGATGTTGGGTATAGTTGCTCCCTCTTTTAATGTAATTGAGTGATCTTGAGAACGTGGGGGTGGTAAACCTTCTGGCAGGTGACAAATGTCATCATATTGCACCAACAACTCAGAACTCCTCCGCATCGCTACTTCCATGGCTGTAGTATTCTCAGGCCCTTTGTCTGCTTCCAAGGCGCAAGGAGCAACTAAATAACCTTCTTCATTCGCCTTCAATGCCTTCAACGTCGTTCGCCATGAAACCCGTGCTGTCCCTAACGATGGGTCTCCTGCTATGTGCTTCCATTCTTCCCCAACTTTCCAGTGGATGTATTGCTTCTGGAAATTGGCTCTAATATCCCCCAACCCTGCAATCCACCCATAGCCCAGAACTACATCTGCACTCCCCAATCCCAAAACGAAAAAAGATTGGGTAATACGATTACCTTGGATCTCCATTTCTAAGTTTTCACAAAGCCCAGACCCCTTATGGATCTCACCCGTACCCACTTCCACCGTAAATGAAACCTTCTTGCGAGGTAACTGTAGACGCTCCACTAGCGGAGCCGAGATGAAATTTGCATCCGCCCCTGTATCCACGAGAACTATTACCTCTGAGTCACCTACCTTACCGCGGACTTTGAAGGATTTATTAAGAGTTGTAAAACCTTGAAGGCTATTGAAAGTGAGATGGAGAGAATTCATGGTCAGCTCCGGTTCCTGCTCTTCTTCATTGCGGTTCTCATCCCCCCCTTCGTTACTCTCCTCGGTCTCCGATTCCTCTAGTAAGACTAGCTTGTAGTGTTTGAGTTTACAGACATGGTCACGGTTCCATCGTTCCCCGCATTTGAAACACAGCCCTCTGCGGCTTCTTTCCTGTAGTTCTTCTTGTGTCAAACGTCGACCGTAGCCGCCGCTACCACTGCTCCCGCTTCACGTGTGGCTTAGTTGTGGTAAGAGACGTTGTGTCTTTAATTCCACTGGTCTTAGGAAAAAGTTGTGAAGGCTTGTAGTTATATGGGCCTTTAGCTTGGCCCAAAGGTCGCTCAATTGGCCCAACTCCTCCACCCCTCCATTCCTTGTTACGTTCTTCTAGCATTAAGGCCTTGTCTTTGATTTCAGCTAAAGAGCCCAATTCAAGACTCTTGATCTCAGCCCTTAGTCCCCCTTTGAGTCCATTGATGAATACTCCTGTTAGCATCTCGCGATCCACATGTCTCATTGGACCAGAGATTCGCTCAAATTCCTCAATATAATCCATCACGGAACCCACCTGCTTGAGACGCAAAAGAGGTCCGTATGGATCCTTCACGAATCCGGGCTGAAAGCGGCGTGTAATCCCGTCGCGGAATGAACGCCATGAGGGAAACTGGGTCTGTTCTTCCCAAACTTGATACCAGTACAGCGCCTTGCCTTCGAGAGCGAGAACCACCACGTCGAACTTTTCTTCAGCCTCGATGCCATTGATGCGAAAATAACGATCAATCTTCACGAGCCATCCCAGTACATCGTCGCCGGAGAAAATCGGCAGCTCCATCTTGCGATCGCGGTCTCGGCGCCGAGGAGGAGGACTATCATGATAATGGTGATGCGACCGGTTCGGCCACGGTGTGCGTTCCCAGTGGCGATGTCCAGCGAGGGAGTGAGGGGAACTCCGATCATCACGGTCCCGTGACCCCGAGTCACGGTGTTCGTTGCGAAGGGGAGAAGGTGTTTGGGTGCGCCCTCTTTCCCTTCTTGAACCCTCGTTCCAACGGTCATCAGAGCCAACCCGGAACGGCAGCCGTCGTGACGGTGGTGAACGGCCGCGCGAGCGATGTCGGTGGTGGTCCTTCCTCTCCAGCAAGTGTACGACCTGATCGATCCTCCTTCCCAGCTCAGCAACTTGTTCTTCCATTGGCAGCGTCAGCGAAAATTGGTAACTCCCAGGATAGTGGGCTGATACCAATTAATAGGTATGCAGACAAATGGATGATAAAAGCAGAATGAATACTGAATAAAGTATATAAATTGAACTGAGTAAGATGATAAATCATGTAGGACAAGTACAGAGAGTGTGACCTGAGCATTAAGCAGCTCAGAAGCTCCAAATACTTGATAACAGATTTTTCCTTCCCCCCAACTTATTCCCTAACAGCTAATATATACTATCCTATAACAGAAAAACTCCTAATTATCCTTAACAGCAATTATCTCTTATCCATAACAGAAAACTCCAAATTATCCCTAACAGCAATTATCTCCTATAACAGAAAACTCCCTATTCTTATGTCTAATAAATCTCTTAAAAACTGTTAAGCTAATGGCCCTTTTTTCTTCCTCTTATAAACTTTCAATGAATCTGGAAATTTATCTTTTACAGCATCTCTATCAAATTCCAATGCAAGGCAATATATCATATTGCAAATGAGATCTAAGCAATTCAACTGATGATGATATTTTCAAGATAATGAAGAATTATACGATATGGTATTCTTAAAAATGTTTTATCAGTTCCTTTATTGTAATAAATAACAACTGCAAGAGCAATAATAAAATATCACCCAAGACATATGTAAAAACTGACCTGTGCAAGAATATCAAGTTGCATTGACTGAGGCAAAGCAGCTAAAACACCCAAATCTACATCAGCATTGCTTGAAGGCTGACAGAAGAAGAAATGAAAAATATAGATGAACCAGAAAAATCTGTAAAGGATAAATAAATTCACGAACAAAAGAGTATTATGATGCCACAAGTACAGCAGTATTATGATGCCACCATGACTCTATTTTTACTTTAAGAAAGTATAATATAAGCTGCAATCAAGAAACAAGTCATATGATTGTGAAGCCTACTTGTAATCATTCCATCTTTTGCAAAATTTACCAGTATCATCTCTTCATCTGTGTCGCAGTTATCCTCTGAAGTATTATTTACAGTAGATGCCATTTCTTTCCCGGCTAGTATTCCATTCTCCTCTGCAGCTATAGATGCCGCCAACCTAAATTAAGTCATCCAAACATAACAAAGTTAACAATCATATTATAGATTGTCCGTATATACATATTATGCAACTTGGATACTCCACGGCTTTGAGCCCGCTCCATTTGAGATAAATATTTGTTGATTACATTTCATCAAGCTCCTCTTGGTTGTGACTTCTTGATCTTTTTCCTTGCAATAAGCTTCTTTCTCCTGTAGCTCCAAATTTAGCTGCAGACCTAAATAAATAATGCAAATAAGGAAGCAAGCATAACTTGCATAGAAAAAGGCTTCACAGATTTACAACAGCAAATGTTGCTTACATTTCATTTAGATCTTTCACATTACTTATCCCTATATCACTATTGCCAGAATGCATCCGATCAGGTTCTTTTGGTCCCTTGGTATCACTCTTCTGCTTCAGCCTCTGGTTATTAATATCATTAGCCAGTTCTTTCAACCTCAATGCCTTTAACTGTTCCAGGAGAGTTTAAAGGAAACAAAAAAGGTTAGGACGACAGAATAAATGCAACCAATAAAATGGATTAAATGCACCATCTTTATGTGATATATCTGATTAACCATTAGCATAGACAGAAATGTATTTATCTGTTGAGAAATAAAGTAACTAAGCCGAGACAAATATAAAAAGCAGACGTGTTTTATAATTCAACACCAAGATTCAAAGTAATTGAATTTTTAATACTTCACTACATCACTATATGATATAAAAACGAGTAGAAGCGTCCCTGCAAAATACAAGAGTAAACGCATATTTCTGCACATCACTACAAACCCGATAAGCAAGTCTGCACGTGACAAGAGACATACATAAACAAACAAGTTCAAGGAGTGAAAGAATACAGTTGAGTGAAAAGAGTGGGAAATCACTTTCAAAGTTTCAACTAACTTTGCCACTAAGAACAGTGCGTAAAGAATGTTGGGCTGAAGAGTTTAAACAAAATTGGGCTTCAATCTCAACCGTCCCACATTTTTTTGTAAGAACCAACTCTTACGTGATTGAGAAGCAATTTCTCGGCAGTCTTGCGGACTTTGGCCTGGGCATTCTCCCGCTGCCTGCGGCGGGCGATGACGGTGCGGCGCTTGAGGGCGGGGGTTCCGCCGTCGAAGACGAAGACCGGCTTGGTCCGGAGGAACAAGAGCTTGCAAATTCGACGGAAGAATCCCAGCAAGTGAGCGTTGTGAACCATTTCGCCCTTCTCGTCACGCATCGCCTTCATAAATTGCACCATCCATATGCTCGCATCTGCAAAAGAAAAGAGAAAAAAAAAGAACGAAGGTCACGGCGTTGTTTACTCGTTCAATGATGCGAATGATGGGGAAACAAAAAGGGGGATAGGGTTTGAGGGAGTACCGACAGCCAGCGTTTTTCCGGCGAGGGTCTCCACGGAGACGCGGCGGCCGACGGGGGCAAGTAGTTCCCAGAGACCGTGGACTCCCATTGTCTTGCTGCGAACGTTTCTGCTTCTGCTTGAACTTCAATTGCCTTTGTGTTATGCCGCCAACAGGCTTGACAATATCAGCACAGTATACGACTACAGTTCCTGATTTGAGCCGGTCGTTTTTCCAAACGTCGTCGTCGTCGTTTGCGCATTCTGTAGGGCCTTTTCTTTTGTAGTCGTGGCACAATCTCAACGCTTAATCACAGACGATTCACATTTCGATAGTGTGGAGGACATGGACCAATTGCCACCAATCCCAGCTTCACAACTCATGCTCATCATCCCCTATGTGTACGGGGTCCCATGTTAAATTGTTAATGCGCACACCTTTCATTTTTATTTTTTATTTTTTAGAGTGGCTATTATCATCCTAGAGGAATAATATAGAGTAACTTTGGATATATAAGTAAATTATATAAAAAATATACACCACATACCTTATTATTATTGGATTTGATGAATGAGTAAAATGAGTGAAGATTACACATCACATCTAATGGTAGTAAGATATGTGGTGTATATTTACTGTACAATTTAATTATACACCAAACATTATTTACTAATATGCATATCATCACAAAGTTACTATACACTTACACTTCACTACAAAATAAAATAAGAGTACGAAATACGAATGGATAAAATGAAAAGAGGAAAAAGAAAAAGCTTTCACCGTTCCTTCCAGAACTCGTTCTCTTGCTCTGTCTTATTTCTCTTTTCCACCCATCATCTCTCCAAAAACTTTCATTCCCTCTATCTCTTTGTCACGTTTCTCTCTATCATTCTTCATCATTCATAGGAAAAAAAAAAGAGTTGAATCAAGATCTTTTGACAGTGCGCAAAACTAAACAAGTTCAAGATAGAATATAAAATCATGTGCAAAAAAGTTATAAACCAACACAAAAAAAATTATAAACTATGTTTATAGAACATGTAAACTAGTTCTGAAAAATTGTAAACCAATTAAATTCACATTTAATTCTTAATCTACTTAGTATTTCTTTTCAACTGGTTTACAATTGTTCGGAATCGATTTACATGTTTTATGAAAATGGTTTACAACATTGCAAATTTGTAATTTTCTAACTCTAATTTCTAACAATAAGAGCAAACCTCGACTTCTAGCAAATCTCTCTCAAGTTGTTGAATAATTAAAAAATAATAATAAGGGCTATTTGGTTTAAATTTTCAGTTTTCAATTTTCTAGTTTTCAGGATTTTGTGAAGGAAATACTGAAAATTGAAAACTAGAATTTGTTAGTTTTCAGAATTTTCATATTTCCTTCACAAAATCTAAAAAATTAGAAAATTAAAAACTAAAAATTCAAACCAAACAGAATTGGACTGAAATGGAGTAAGTCAAGCCTTCATGTGTAAGAATTAGTTTAGTATATGTCCTCAATTGGTTTACAACTTTTTAGAATTGGTTTACTGGTTTATAACTTTTCATAACACACATTTATAACTTTCTAATTCATGTTTTCAACAATAACAGCAAATTTTAACTTCTAGCAGAGTCATTCTCAATTTGTTTTATTGATGGAAAAATTCTAAAAATGGAAATAATCATCCATGTCTTGGGACATAAACCACAAACACATGAAAAATCAAATTAAGCAATCTAAGTCTTCACGTGTGAGAATTAGTTTGTGTTCTGCCAGTAAAACTTTATTCTCCTTCTTCTTCTTCTTGTGAGCGAAGACGAACAAGAGAGAGAAGCATGAGAAAAAGAAATAACTAAAGTTTTTGGGGGATGATGGATTAAAGAGAAACAAGGCACATACAAAGAGAACGAAAGCTTTTGGAAGGAAGAAAACTTTTTTTTCTTTTTTCATTTTATCCTTCAGTATTAATTACTTTAGTTTTGCCTTTTAGTGTAGTGTATGTATATGGTGGAAGTGGGTAGTATGGAAGTATCATTGCTCATCACTTTATTTTTGCTAATGATACTCCCTAATAAATAATATTTTTAAAAATACTCTTGTTTGTCTTTTATAAACTACTTGATCAATTGTATTATTTATAATCTATACATATTTTTTATTAATATTTTCTTCAAATATTTTACTAATGTAATATTTTATTTTATGAAAATATTTTTTATTTAATTTTTTTATGAAACATAAATACCAAAAATACAACTATATATGTAACATATTGATTCTCATAATCTTAATATTATTTTTAAAATTAAATTAAGACTTTTTCTTTTACTTTAGATAACTTTTTTCAACCATAATAATATTTTTGTCCTTTTTATTTTAATATTGTATTAATATTATCAAAAACAAAAATAAGTTAAGAAAATAAAACATATGAGCATGTTCACATGATGTAACATGTTTTGCACACATGCACTATGACTAATGTGCTAAGGGAGCTAGTTGCATGCATGATGGAGAATATTGCAACATAATACGATGAATTGTATTACCCCGAAATTTATTTCAGAAATTTTATTTAGACTTTATTAACTAGAATTTCATGATTCTGATAAAGTTAGTCAAGATAAGAACAGCTTGATGAATGTATGGAAAAAAAAAGTGAATAGTGACTTTGTGGACCCTGCTGGTTGTCGGGACCATCGAAATTCTAAAATTGGGCCTAGAGATACCTAAGACTGAGAAAAATGTAAGATTAAGGTTGGGAAGGATTAAAAATGAATAGTTTAGACCCAGAATAAAATTTCGGGTAATATTTGTTTTACAGATATAGTATTTTACCCGTTCAGTTAAATTACAATGTATAGTTTCTCACACCGTATGAAATTTGCAATATAAGTAGGACACCTAGTAGGGCAAATGTGTGGTCTAGAAGATGCCACACCATTGTCTTTTCTGGGGACCAATAGAATGCTTACAAAAATACGAGTATTTATCATGAAGAAAAACAATTTTTCAATTGAAATTGTCATACACATTATCATAAATCATTAGACCAACATCTTAACACTTTTTCCCCTAGGATTTTTGGCCAACCACCCCCATTTTCTGCGATCTACATCTTCTTCCTCTAACCATCACATGAATCATAGCTAAGAATTTCAAACTTCACTCAAAATCCCATATCCAAAACCACAACCTCTTTTAAACCCAAGATCAACTCCTTATTACAAACCCCCACCTCATCATATCATCAAGTCGACTGTTATTTTACTGTGTCATAAGAGGATTTGAGAAAGCTAGATCAAAAATTTGGTAGAGAACCTTTGAAGAAAACTAAGAACAAGAACTTAAGCTTTCAAAGAGCCAAGTAGGGCTTATTTATCCTTTTTTCTTTCAAAATTTACTCAGAAATTTCTTGATTGATTAAGCTTGGAATTTTTAGTTTCATTGGTTGATAATACATAGATATTAATGTGTTTAATTTGGTGGAATAATTAGATGATGTTAGAAAACCATTTTCCTTAAAACATGTTATGAACTATGTTGCTAGAAATCCCAGTTTTAAGCAAGTAGGTGAATTTTTTTCAATTTTTCTTACTAATTTTGAGACCTTATCTTGAGCTAAAAATTTTATGCGATGAAGTTAAAATATGGAAGTATTTCCAGTAATTTTCTTGTGTCTTTTTAAGCACTTTTTCTATTGTTAAAAATTGAAGAACTGAGTTGGTCAAGGTTTCTACCTGAACACTTAATTCTAAAGCACTGAAATTGTCTAATTTTATTACCATATCAAATTATTGAATTTTGAACTGAAATTTTATAAGGTGTTGAGGACATCTTGAAATCTAACCATGAATTCTTATAGGATTTTATCTGTTCATTTGATAGGGTAAACAAATTGAGACTTGTAGCTGTTGGATGAAATTGAGTAGTTTCTGACCTCCAAATTAGAGACCTTACTTTACTTTGAAATTTTTACAGGATCTCAAGGACATGATAAATTAACTCTAAAAAATAGTTTGGCTCTGTTTTGATGAGGTTTAGTAGCTACTCTATAATTTTCTTTAAGATTGAAAATCCGGACAGCACACTAAACTAGCTGAAATTATGATTAAATGATTATGACTTGATCTCATTTATATTACGTGACTCTATTGATGATGTTAGGCACATATGAATGTGAATAATTAATACAATTGCTTACATGTGAAAGACAACATAAGATTATGGTTCTTAGACTAGAGAAAGTATAAATCTAGTCTGTTGACTACCCATGAATTAAGGCGGGGCAAGTAAACCTGATTAAGAATAAGTCTGTATGAGAATTGGAGAAAGTAAATCCAATTATCATGTATAGAAATGAACTCAATCCTAAAATGCAGCCTATTACCCAAGAGTGGAATAAGCCACCATAGTCGATGGCCAAGACAGTTAAAGTAGCAATTGTCCTAAGTAGTCCCCTATGTTATATGCTAAGTAAGTAAATCTATTACTTTATTGAGATCAGGACGATTGTATTTCAGCTTAACATTATATACTCTAAATGATGATGATTGAATAAAATGGACCTACTTCGGATAAAGATTTTACAAATGAAAATAACCGTTATTAGTTTTTTTTTTAACTTGCATACAAATCTTTTATAAATAAATCGAAGTAGTTGAGGTAGATAATAATGATAGTTGTATGTGTATGGGAGTACCCTACGGAGAATTTTAGAATTCTCACCTCTATGTGCATTCCATATCTACCTCAGATTCAGAAGAATGACTTTCACTAAAGTATTCGGTGCTACTCAGAAGTCGCCATCTCACCATACTTACACCAGAGATACCGTCAACTAGTATACTTGAATTGGATAGAACTCGTTGTGTACATGTCTTTTGATAGATCTTACTTTAGTCCAGGTTTATATGTCGTATTTTGATGAACTTTGTATAGTCCTTGTGTGAACTCTTTGATCTATGTACTATAATATCTAAATGACTATATATTATACATGTACTGATAGGGTATATTCACCTAGTTGTGTATGAATAAATATACTAATGATATTCTTACTTTGAGTAAATCTAATAAAACTCATTTATACATTATTTTCTTTCTATTCACAAGGTTTCAACTATATGTTACTAAGTGCTAACACTTCATACTAAGTGAATATGAATAGTAAGTAATTTACTTGGGCAAAGGCTTATAAATAAACAAATCGATTATTATATGGCATATGAATATGATATGTAGTACTACACCCTTAGTTATGGTGTTACAGGCTAGGTGGAACACTGTGATTATGGGGCTGTTTAACGAATCATGGCTAATGGTTATGAATTACTATATTTTGTTATTAAGATGCATGATTTATGTGATTTTTGAACTAGAACTCAAAAATGAAATTTTGATTAGTTGGAGTTTTGATTTTTTTAATATTTTATTTTAATCCAAATGGGGGGTATTTCCTTATTTATATTTATATTTTAAAGTTAATGGAGGACATTAACTTAAAATTAATAAATGTAAATAAGTGAGTATAGAGGTAACCCAAGTGCTGATGACAGTAAAATGGTGCTAATGGACTTTGCTGTCATCGTTATAGCAATCCAGGACCGCTATAGAGGTCACAACATTTTAATTCACAGTTTGGGGATCCTGAAGATCGCTATAGCGGTCGTAAGTGACACAGTTAAGACCGTCGGGGGTGCGAGCATGCTTATGATCGCTATAATGGTCCCTTGAAATGCGAAAATGTGAGAAACAATGCCGTTTCACTCTCAGCCCTCATTTCTTCTATAAAATCCTTTCCCAACTCTATCCCTCCCATTTTGCTTGACCAAAAATCCTCCCCACCCCATTTTCTCTCTTTTTCTCAATCTTATTCAAGTTTTGCTCCCCCAATTCATTAATGTATGTGTTAGTTGATAGATTTTGGTCTCTTTGTCTCTTTCCTTTGATGTTCTATGATTTGGGTTGTTATTTTCTCTCATTGCTGTCAAGTGGGGGTACTCCCCTAATGTTGTTAGAGTTAGTTTATGGTAATCTAGAGCTACCCATAGATCGCTAATGAGTTTTATGGTTATAATAGTTGATGTTGGTGTCCTCCTGGCTCCCCGGAGCTCAGTTGGTGTTGACGTCATCTCTTCCTCCCCTTCAAGTGAGTGGGTCCTGTGACCTTTATTTTTTGTCATTAGAGTTATTTTTCCACATATTGTGGCATAACTTATAATGTTAGAGTATATTTCAAAGAGATTTTAGCTAGATGTTAATTATGTTTAGTTTATGAAATTATGATTTTGGGATATCATGAAATGAATGATTTGAGACTATTTTAGAAAGGATTAGACATTGGTAATGATCTTGTTAAGTTGATGAGATTGTGATTTTCAAAGAGCATGAACTATATTTTCAGAAACTCATGAGACCATTGTTGCTAAAAACGATTTTCTTTACAAATAGCCAAAACAGGCTTATAATTATATGTGTTAGAGATTTTGTGACTTCTGTTATGATTTTAAAAGTAAGATAATTATATGATAGCGATTGTAAATTAGAGAAGAGCCTAGCACAGAGTATTTAGAGGAAATAAATTTATATAGCAAAGTATGATTTAGCTTTTGAAAGCCTATGTATTTAGGACTTCAAAGTTCTCATGATTTAAACCCCATTACTTTGAAGTGTGATATTGAATTTTCTAGTTTATGAAAAACATGATGGTTAAGATGTGAATTAAATGTTTAAATCAAAAGATTTCAGAGCAAGAATTTTCATAGGACTCCTAACAGTTGGCGGCTACATAATCTGTAGAGGCTTGAAATCACAAGTTCCATGAAGGGCGATCATTTGGACATAGTTTCACAACCACCGTTATGCTAAGGTCAGACTATTAGAGTTTTATGGATTCAGAGCTCTTAGAGTATTATGAACTTATTGTTAATTTTAACAGCGTTAGACGGCCATGGAGACAATAGTATTAATAGCAGACATGGAGACAACAACATTAGACAGCCATAGAGGCAATATTAGATAAACAACCATGGAGGCCATATTAGATAAACAACCATGGAGGCAAACCCTTTATCAACGGCCATGGAGGCATAGTTTCTAGATAACACAGCAAAACGAGACTTAGTGAGGTGCCCATAGAGAACATAGATATTTACAGACAATTATTATTATTCAATTTGGTTGTCGTCCCATGAAAGGGGTTACGGGTGATAATTCACTCATTGAGTTTTAGATGAAACTCACCCCTCTCCCTTTTTCCATTACAGGTACAGTAGTTGCTTTAGGTC
Source organism: Dalbergia cultrata (assembly GCA_031216105.1). Lineage (NCBI taxonomy): Eukaryota > Viridiplantae > Streptophyta > Magnoliopsida > Fabales > Fabaceae > Dalbergia > Dalbergia cultrata. Next base: position 31,195,701 of record CM062353.1, on the reverse strand, counting down.
TGGTCCCTCTCTTCATCCTCCATCCCCGACATAGAGATATTCTTGTTGGTGAGCTTCACTTTGGACTGAGTATTCATTTTGCTTTTTGTATAGTGATAGAGTGCTCTAGTATACATTGCAGGCAAGGTCCCGGACCATAGAGATAGTTTGCATGTTTTGTATTTAATGATTATAATTTCCATGGTTTATTCAGTATAGAGAGAAACTCAGATTCTGTATCATGATTTTAGATTTCAGAGTTTGATTATGAAACGATCCATGTTGAAATCAAAAAGAAATTTTAAGAGCAAGAGATTTATATTAGAGACTATTTACTATGCAATAAATGGATTTATGATTTAAATTTGTTTTTATAAATAAAAATATGCATATAGTACGGCACAGCGATCACGAGGCTTACGTAGGGATGGGATCCCTCACGTGCCGGTCACGATCGAAGTTGGGTCATGACAAAGTGGTATCAAAGCATTAGGTTTCCCTGCATGGTTCTAGAGCAAGTGCCCACAAATGGCATGACGTTTATGTGAATAGAACCGCGACCATTTACACTAACATAATGTTATTTGAGGCCTATAGTAAGAGTCAATCATGTGCAGGTTCAGTTAGAGTCTCTGTTACTTCTTGGAGGTCTTAATCTGATCCTAAGTTTTCCCTTCTTCCTAGGTGAGCTATGCCACTTGTGAACCGTCGTTGCCATCATCACCACAGTAGCCCTATGTCGACTAATGCCAGTTATGTCTAGCGCCTTGAGCGAGCCATTCTGAGCTTGGCGAAGGTGGTCAATAAGCATCTTAGAGCTAGAGTGCATCACCAGGGAACATAGATAGGCAGGACCAGCTTAGCTCGAGGTCAACAGCAAGCACCATTGGTTGGGGCCACCTCCTCAACGCCCTCTCCGATGTGCCTTGCCATCGTCCAACCTTGGAGTCAAGGAAACAACCAACTAGCAGGGCAGAGTTCAATGTGGTCCAGTTGGCCACCTCCATCTTGTCAGACGTGCAGAAAACGCCACCAAGGCTAATGCTTAAGGGGTTTATTCACATGCTATGGATGCAGTTAGGAGGGGAACCTGAAACAAGATTGCTCGCTACTTCAAGGAGTAGCTAGTCACAGGCTAGAGCAACCTAAAATCCTAGCACAACCTCTCCACCCCACAGCCGAGAATAATGGAGCCACCCCAACTGATGGAGGGTCGCATGCGAATGACCTAGAGTTAGCTGGTAGAGTTATTATGAAACCGAAAATCACACATGTAAACATCTAATAGGAATGACGATTGGTTGTGATATGTTGGAATGATTTAAGTGAGTTGATGCCATGAATCTTATGCATGATTTGTCTCTAAAAGTGCATTTGCATGATATAGGTATATTATGCATGCCTAGTATGTGAATAACATGATAGAAAATGCTAATTTAGTTTTGAACATGTAATGGACCATTATGCATGTCAATTGCAATTGAGTGAAATAAGCATGTGGATGGTTAGCATGAACCTCGTAGACTAAGAATTGAACTAGAGAATACTTTCATGTTGTATGGCATTTAGAGTCTTAGCACATGGGTTTCATATGTTTTATGAGTTTGACACATGATTTGAGAACTATGTTAATTCCTTGGAAAAGAGTTTTATGAATACCTGAGGCCCTTGGCCAAAATTTTGCAAATTCTAGAAGAAAGTTTTTCTCAGAGAAGTTTCAATAATATCACCCACCATGACTAGTTCTTAAAATGGAATGTAGGAATTTAGAAACATGTTTTACTTGTGTAAGATTTAAGATATTCAGATTCAAGCATAAAAAAAAAAAGGTTTTGGTTCATGCTCATAGAAAACGACTTGAAGTCAAGGTCAAATGTTTTAACAAGTTATGCTTGTTTGGGAAATGCTTTCTTTTTATGTTATGTGTGCAAAAGTGATATTACTTTAAAGTTAGATGACATAAATTAGAGTACTATATGCATGTAAACTAAGTGGAAGAAAGTTAAGGTAGGATTTGTTTTATTTAAGTTGCAACTTGGCAACAAGATAGTGAGGAGTTAATGGAATTAGTAAAAGTAATGAGAAGCATATTGTATCCCTCATATATGTATTTATCGTATTATGTGCGGATAGGATTAGATGTTTTGAATGCATGCATTTGTGCTTGGAGGAATTTGATTAAGAATTAGTAAGTTGATTACAAAAAGATTTGGTGTGTGTGTGTATATATATATATAGTGTTTTAGAAATCTTAGAGCATGCCATGTTTACTTCTTGCTTTTCTACGCGACCGAATAGAGTAAATTGATTTTCATGCATGACACAGGCATAGAGAGTGAGAAAGTTCAGGAATTGAGAACCAAGAGTCCCCTAGTCTCAGTATATATCAAACATAAAAGAAAGAGAACCAGAGCTAGGACACGAGTGACATTTAGCCCCCTAATCTTTGATAGCTATCGCGTGCACGAGCCAGCAGAGCTTAGTTTTTTTTCCTCTAGGACTGGCACTATGGAAAGGGCTACCCTTAAAGGTGGAGCCGCTCAGTGTAAGTGTCATGATTAGAGCCACTGTTGCCTCGATAGGGAAAGGCTGCCCTTGATGGCAAAGCCACCCAGATGTGACAAATGGCATCCTCAGCTAGAGCAATAGAGTAGTAGCCATCGAGGTGGCATTGTCCCCTAAAGTATCATCTAATATAGCCAGAGTATTATGTCAGAGCGTTCTAGGCATTCAGGTTCATCCTTGAAACCCCATGAGGGTGAAGTACCCCATATTCTAGATCCTCCAATTATGCAAGTTTAGATTTGGGGACTAAATCCTTTAAGGGGGGAAGATTGTAATACTTGGTGTACATATGTCAGTAGACAATACGGCCTTAAGGTCCCCTGGGACCCACCCATGTTACCGGGTATGGGATTTCGCTAAATCTAAAGCCCTACACCTCCTTGGAGAGCTATATGTTGAGCCACTTCCTTGGGATCAAAAGTCCCGGTAATGGCTCTCCAAAGGAAAATGAATTGAAGAGTGATTTTTAACGAATTTTAGGAAACCTCTAGACATGTCATTTTTTAGCTCCCAAGTTTATAAAATCATAGGAATTCCGGAATTTGAACTAGAACTCAAAAATGAGATTTTGATTGGTTGGAGTTTTGATTTTTTTTTTTTTATAGTTTATTTGAATCCAAATAGGGGGTATTTTCTTATTTACATTTATGTTTTAAAGTTAATGGAGGACATTAACTTAAAATTAATAAATTTAAATAAGTGAGTATAGGGGCAACCTAAGTGCTGATGACAATAAAATGGTGCTGATGGACTTTGCTGTCACTGCTATAGCGATCTAGATCACTATAGCGGTCATAGCATTTCACAACATTTCAATTCACGGTTTGGGGATCCTGGAGATCGCTATAGCGGTCCAGGACTGCTATAGCGATCGTAAGTGACACGGTCAGGACCTTCGAGGGCTTGAGCATGCTTATGACCACTATAGCGGTCATAGCGGTCCCCTGAAGTGTGAAAATGTGAGAAATGATGCCGTTTCACCCTCAGTCCCCATTTCTTCTATAAAACCCTTTTGTAACACCCTAAAAAATTATATAAAAATTAAAATTAATTTGAGTTTTTCTAGTCGTAGTTTCAAAAATCCGACAGACATAGAAATGATGAGGATGATCAAACGAATCTGTAAAAAAAAAAAAAGAATAGTAATTTGTGGGACCCGTAGGCCTGCCGGGATAGCCGAAACCCTAGAATTAGGGATCGAAGATGCCCGAAACTGAGAAATCATAGGATTAAGATCATAAATGGATAGGAATAAATATTTTATACCTAGAATTAATTTTTGGGTAATAGTTGACCACTCGAGTACACTATTTTACCCGTTCGATTAAATTACGGTGTGTAGTTTTTACACCGTATAAAGTTATCAGTGCAGGCTCGCCATCTAATGTGACAAGTGTATGGTTTAGAGCAATACTTATCCTTTCCTTTTTCAAGAGCTAATGAAAATGTTACAAAATTTCATGAAATTATCTTCAAAGAAAACATTTTCATAATTAATAAATTGTGTACATTATCTTCAAATAAGAAAAATAATAAAAAAACTCATCATTTTCATCTTTATTCTTGGCTAAGACCAGAAAGCTCTCAACTTCCATTGTTTATTTACAAAGAACCATGAAACTTGATCCAATATACTTACCCAAAGTCACTAAAACCATAAACTCCCCTTCATTAAACTCGTTCTACTCCTCAATATCTACCAAACTAACCAATTAGAATTTGAATCCATTAAATTTTTTTACTTTGAGAGCTCACTATCTTTGGTGTGGGTTATAAGGCTTTGAAGTGAACAAGATCATCTTTGGAGCTAAGATCACTAAAGCCACCAAGTAGGGCTTATTTCATCCACTTTTCTTTCTAATTTTGCTCTGGAATATTTTGATTGATAAATTCTGAAATTCCTAGTTTCATTGGCTTATTATACATGAATTTTGATGTGTTAATTTTAGTAGAGGGTTTGGATGAGTTGGATAAGCTATTTTCTTAATACATATTCTGACCCTTGCTACTGGAAATCCTATTTTTGAGTAAGCAGCTGAAAAACTTTGATTTTCCTCACTGATTTAGAGACATGATTATGAGCTAAACATTTTATATGATGAAGCTAACATATGGAAGAGTTTCCAATAATTTTCTTGGCTCATATTAAATACTTTTTCTATTTTTAAAAATTGGAAAACCAAACAGGTCAGGGTTTCTGCCTGTATAGTGCAGTTTGTAGCACTAAATTTGTCTAATTTTGTTACCCTAGCAAATGATCAAATATTAAGATGAAATTTGTACAGGAGGTTGAGGACATCTTGAAGTTGAAACGTAGATTTTTTTATGAAATTTTGAGCTCATTTGATAGGGAATAAAAATTGGGGCTTGGGGCTTATGACTGTTAATTGAGATTATATAGTTTTTAACTTCCGAAATTGTGAGATTTTATAAATATAGCTAGACAATTTATTATGCTTTGAAAATTTTACAGGAGCTCATTGATACATCGAATTTTCTTTGAAAATTATTTTTGCTCTGTTCTAATGATTTTTACTAATTTAACCATAATTTTCTTTAGAACTGAAATTTTAACAGCATACTAAATTGGCTGAAAAGATGATAAAATGTAGATGATTTGATTTCATTGATACTATGTGAGCTTAAAGATGATGTTACTCCTATATAAATGTGAGTGCTTATGATAAATGTTCCTATACAAAGAGAGGATTGGAATGAGTAAAATAAATATATGTGGTTGAAGTATTAAGAAGGTTAGAAATTGATGTTAATGCATATATGTTTATGATGCTTGTATATGTGAGCTTGAGGATGATGTATGTGCTAAGTAAAGAAGGAAAGTCCCCTTTAATATATAAAAGGGCATGGAAAAGTCCCCTTTAATGTGTAAAGAGCACGGGCAAGTCCCCTTTAGTCGATAAAAGGCACAGAGAAGTCCCCTTTAGTGAGTAAAGGACACGGAAAAGTCCTCTTTAATGGGTAAAGGGCACAGAAAGGTCCCCTGTGATGTGTCAAGGGCACATAAAGTTGTGAATGAGCTTATCTGATGTTAAGTAGAATGATGGGTGTATGTTAAGTGATTGAAAATGTTGAGTAGTATGACATATATATATTGAGTGACTGAGAAATTAAAAGAAACCCACTTCGGAGAAATGATTTTTGAACTTTAAAATGAACCTTGATATATGTAGCATATTCACAATTTTACTAATAAACCGAAATGGCTGGGACGATAATGATGACTTGAGTTTCATTATATGTTTTGGGGATGCCCTACTGAGAATTGTATAATTCTCACCCCTATGTGTTTTTGTGTTCGTGTGTTGTCTCCAGGTTGAACTAGAGGACTATGAGGCTGCTCCGCAAAAGAAATCAGAATTGCAATAGTGTAGTAGTTAATGCTTTTATTGAGCTGTACTTAATAGAATGGATATGTATGTAAATGTAATATAGAAAGGATATGTATTAAAGCTCATAGTAGAGCTTTCTTTTATACTTAACTATGTATTAAATAAAGATTGTGTTTCCTTACCATATATTTTAATAGATTATGCTTAGTTATTACACGCGTTAGTCAATTTGCCATAGATATTTAAGAAAGGTCCATTATTTTATAAGTAACAACTCTCGAATACGATGTTATGACTTAGGAAATGTGTTGTACTTGTGAGGATGTTACACCTTTCCCCACTCTATTCCTCCCATTTTGCTTAACCAAAAATCCTCCTCACCCCATTTTCTCTCTTTTTCTCAATCTCATTCAAGTTTTGCTCCCCTTAAATCATCAAGGTATGTGTTTGTTAATAGATTTTGATCTCTTTGTCTCCTTCCTTTCATGTTATATGATTTGGGTTGTTATTTTCTCTCATTGCAGTCAAGTAGGGGTGCTCCCCCAATGTTGTTAGAGTTAGTTTATGGTAATCTAGAGCTATCCATAGATCATTAATGAGTTTTATGGTTATAATAGTTGATGTTGGTATCCTCTCGACTTTCCGGAGCTTAGTTGGTGTTGACGTCATCTCTTCCTCCCTTTCCAGGTGAGTGGGCTCAATCCCGTGACATTTATTTTTGGTCATTAGAGTTATTTTTCCGCATATTGTGGCATAACTTATAATGTTAGAGCATATTTCAAAGAGATTTTAGCTAGATGTTAATTATGTTTAGTTTATGAAATTATGATTTTGGGATATCATGAAATGAATGATTTGAAACTATTTTAGAAAGGATTAGACATTGGTAACGATCTTGTTAAGTTGACAAGATTGTGATTTTCAAAGAGCATGAACTATATTTTCAGAAACTCATGGGACCATTGTTGCTAAAAATGATTTTATTTACAAATAGCCAAAACAGGCTTATAATTATATGTGTTAGAGATTTTGTGACTTCTGTTATGATTTTAAAGGTAGGATAATTATATAATAGCGAGTGTAAATTAGAGAAGAGCCTAGCACAGAGTATTTAGAGGAAATAAATTTAAATAGCGAAGTATGATCTAGCTTTTGAAAGTCTATGTATTTAGAACTCCAGAGTTCTCATGATTTAAACCCAGTTAATTTGAAGTGTGATATTGAATTTTCTAGTTTATGAAAAACATGATGGTTGAGATGTGAATTAAATGTTTAAATCAAAAGATTTCGGAGCAAGAATTTTCATAGGACTCCTAACAGCTGGCAGCTACATAATCTGTGGAGGCAATATTAGATAAACAGCCATGGAGGCATAGTTTCTAGAGAACACAGCAAAACGGGATCTAGTGAGATGCCCATAGAGAACAGAGATATTTATAGACAGTTATTATTATTATTGTTATTATTATTATTATTGTGCAATTTAGTTGTCGTCCCATGAAAGGGGTTACAGGTGAGAATTCACTCACTGAGTTTTAGATGAAACTCACTCCTCTCCTTTTTTCCATTACAGGTACAGTAGTTGTTGCGGGTTCTTCTCTTCATCCTCCATCCCCGCAGTAGAGATATTCTTGTTGGTGAGTTTTACTTTGGAGTGAAGTATTCCTTTCACTTTTTGTATAGTGATAGAGTGCTCCAGTATACATTGCAGACAGGGTCGTGGACCATTGAGATAGTTTGCACGTTTCGTATTTAATGATTATAGTTTCCATGGTTTATTCAGTATAGAGAGCAACTCATATTTTGTATTATGATTTTAGACTTCAGAGTTTGATTATGAAATGATCCATGTTGAAATTAAAAAGAAATTTTAAGAGCAAGAGATTTATATTAAAGATTATTTACCATGCGAGAAATGGATTTATGATTTAAATTTGTTTTTATAAATAAAAATATGCATATAATACGGCACAACGATCACAAGGTTTACGTAGGGATGAGATCCCTCATGTGCCGGTCACGAACAAAATATATATATATATATATAAGAGACTTTAGGGTAACCATAGCTAGACTAATATTAAGTCCCCTAAAAAGAGAAAATTTATATGCCTAGAAACTTAGATCCCCTAGTATGCTATAAGTTATGTGTTTAACTTGTTGTTCAAGGTATTACCATGTATTCATAGTTTAGTTGCTGCATTTGTGGCATTAAGACTTATGCTTAAAGGACAACTACTTCAGATAATTAACTTTTTGAAAAGCTTAAAAATTGAATCTTATGCATGCACACCTTTTTCGTAACGAAAATCGAAGTGGCTAAGGATGATGACGATGACACTCGTGTTAGAGCCGGAAACCCCACTTAAAATCCTGTATGAGTTTCTTATCCTTTTCTTTGTCTTTCCATGTTGTCTCCAAACGATGGTGATGTCATCATCCATCGTCTTCCTTGTGATGTGTAACACCCCAAAATTTATTTTAAAAATTTTGTTTGAACTTTATTAATCAGAATTTCATGAACTGGATAAAATTAGTCTTGATAAGAATGACTTGATGAAGAAAAAAGTGAATAGTGATTATGCGGGCCTCCCAGACCTATCAGGACCACCAAAACCCTAGAATCGAGACCAGGAGATGCTTGAGACTGAGAAAATATCGGATTAATGTTAAGAAGGTTTAAAAATGAAAATTTTAGACCCAAAATTAAATTTTGGGCAATATTTGTTTTCTCGAGTATGGTGTTTTACTCGTTCAGTAAAATTATAATGTGTAGTTTCTCACACCGTATGAGTCTTATAGTGCAAGCTTGCCACCCAATGTGACAAGCATGTGGCTTAGGAAAGGCCACACCATTTCCTTTTACCAAGAGCAAATAAGAGTTTCACAAAATTACAATATTTATCATAAGGAAGCAATTTTTGTGGTGGAAAGAATTTCCAACACAACATCTAATAAATGAATCAAGATAACAATTTTTATCTTTTCTTCTCTCAATTTCGGCCATCCTCCCCCCTTTACAGCCACTTCACTTTCTTCTCCACCAAAGTGTCATAAACTAGCATAAAATCTTGTGTTTCAACACCAAAAATCCCTAGGTTAAGCACAAACACCAACTAAACTCTTGAAACCCTCAAATCAACTCTATATAAGAAATCCTCACCTCATTATACCATCAATTTTAGCTATTGTTCTTGCTGTTTAGATCAAGAATTAGGCGTAAAAGCTAGTGAAGAAAGCCAGGAATAAGAGCAAGAGCACATAAGTGACAAGTAGCACTTTCTTTGGTCTATTTTCTTTCAAAAATTATTATAAAATTTGCTGATTGATTTGGCCTAAAAATTTTTGTTTTATTGATTGATAATACATAGATATTGATGTGTTTAATTGGGTGGAGTGGTTGGATGCTGTTAAAAAATCCTTTTTGTTAAAATATGTTGTGAACTATGTTACTGAAATTCTCGATTTTAAGCAAGCAAGTGAAATTATTTGATTTTTTTGAACTAGCTAGAGACCTTATTTTGAGTTGAAAATTTATGTGATGAAGTTAATATTTAAGGTGTCTCTTGAGTCATTTTGAGCACTTTTGCTATTTTTAAAAATTCAAAAACCAAGCTGGTCAGGGTTTCTGCCTGCACAGTCAAATTTGAGGTATTGAATTTTTCTAATTTTGTTACTATATCAAATGATTGAATTTTGACTTGAACATTTTATAGTTGTTGAGAACATCTTGAAGTACAAACCTGAATTTTTTAGGATTTTATATATTCATTTGATAGGGTAAGAAAATTAGGAATTTTGACTGGTGGCTGAAAATAAATAGTTTCTGACCTTCGAATTTGTGGAATTTTGTTAATATAGCCAAAGACCTTATTTTGCTTTGAAATTTTTACAAAGTCTCATAGACATGTTGGACTAACACTAAAAATATATTTTTCTTTGTTTTGATGAGGTTTAATTGCATATCCATAATTTTCTTTAAGATTGAAAATCAGGACAACGCACTAAACTAGCTGAAAATATGATAAAATGATTATGATTTGATCTCATTATGTTGTGTGAATCTATTGATGATGTTAGGCACATATTAATGTGAATACTTATCACAATTGCTTACAGGAATGAGATATTGTTTCTCCTGGGTCAGAGAAAGTGATTCCAGTTAGTTAAGGAAAGTAAACCTGACTACCCTTGAAATTAGTCGGGGAACGTAAACCTGACTAGGAATAAGTTTATGTGAGAATTGGAGAAGGTAATCCAATGATCATGTATAAGAATGGGCTCAGTCCTAAAAAGCAATCTATTACCCATGAGTGGACATAGTCAAATACCGAGACAGTTAAAGTAGCAATTGTCCTAAGTAGTCCTCTATATTATGTACTAAGTGAAGGATTTTATTATCTATTCTGAGAGCAAAATATTTAAGTTGCAACTTGATCATACATGTATATTAAGTGATTGAATGCTAAAATAAACCCACTTCGGAAAGATGATTTTAGAACTTTAAAATAAATATTTGGTATGTGTTGCATGATCACATTTTTCTTAATAAACCAAACTAGCTAAGACGATGACAATGACATAGATTTTATTATGTATTTTGGGGATGTCCTATAGAGAATTTCACAATTCTGACCCTTATGTTGTTCATTTTCCCGTGCCGTCTCCATATTGCTTAAGAGAACAATGAGGCAGCTACTATGGAAGCTCAATAATTGAACTCCCTGATAAATTTTATTTTGTTAGGTGTGTAAATGTTTGTAAATATATGAAAAGACAGATGTATAATAAGACTTATAGAATAGCTTCCTCTTGTATTTGACTTATGTTAAATAAATACTTGTGTTATATATTTTTATAGAATTACAAATTAGTTATTGCATGATTCGATCAACTTTGCTATAGATATTTAAGAAAAATTCACTAATTTGTAAGTAACAACTCTTGAGTCTAATATCATGGCTTAAGGATGACATTATACTTGGAAGGGCATTACATGATGCCCATGTGGGAGCCACACTACGATCAGGATCTAAGGGCGTACCATGTGGTTAGGCGTTGTGTAGTGTGAGTGTTCATTTTTTTGCGGTGTCCATTACTTTTCCTGTTGATAGTGCATGGTTTTTGACCACATCCCTCTTCCCCTATTAGCATTTCCAAGAGCAAGTATGTCGCCTTTTTGAGGGCCATACTAGTGCATATATTGTTATGTTTGTGATGTTTGCCATCCTAATGACGTACAATGTTGCCGTCTCGTACAGTCTCCATAGAGTCTTAACCCTTCTAAGGAGTCCTTGTCTTAGTAGTCTTCTGATAGCTCGTCGCCTTTCACAGGCGATGGCTGAAGAGGTAGCAATGGAGGAAAGGAGGTGATTGTTTAGCAGCCATGGCATCTTATACATCTCCATTGAGGTGGCCATGTTTACCTTCTAGTTGTCTGGCTAGAGTGATTAGTTACATACCCTGTTTCAAGGATAGTAAGAGTCACATAATAGTAGTAGGATGTGCAGAGCTCAGTGGTGCCTATGCTCCTTTTGTGAAGTAGTTTTAGAGGTTATCTTATCTTTTGTGCACGATAGTAGACTAGTTATTTGGAGAATTCATGTCTATGGTTATTACAATCCAGAGTTGGCCAATAGGCTAGTAGCTTAAATAAAAAAAATTGCCTTAATCATTTTGAAGCATGCAGTCCAATGACAAAGCTTTAATTAAGAATTGATCAAGTTCTTGAATTACAAAACTAGAATAGACAAGCACACAAGAAAGACAAATTTGGTCTCAAGATTAGACCAGTCATCAATTTAGGCCTAAAATCTCATAAGATACTTGTCAAATAACCAATCTACACTAACAAGTCAAAATTATCAAGCTAGAACAAAACAAAATTACAACTAAAGGAATTTTGACAGAATCACACAAACAATGCTAAAAACCATATGGATCATCTCAACAAGATTCTGTTGGAAGAATTTTGTGGACTGACATAAATTAATGTTGAATTTAATTTAGCCCTAAATTAATTAGATGTCAGACAATTAGAGTTTATTGTTTAAGCATAATGATTTGTAATCATTGTTGCTATTTGGCTAATTATTGTTAAGCATTGTTTATTGTGAGTATGTTTATGGCTCCTTGTGTATGGGTTCCATTATGATGGATGACTTAGTCTAACACTTTACTGATACAAGAAGAGGCCCTTCTCCTAGCCAATATATAGGGTGCTTGGTTGCCTCATTGATACCATAACACAGAAAATCTATTATGGAATAGGAGGATTAAATCTCCTGAAATTCTCTATTGGATTTCTCTCTGATCTTTTTGTTTGTGTTTGGTATGTCAGGTTAGGAGATGCCTATGAATCTATTGTCTTCTTCATTAACTCTTCTAGGTAACTCTAACCCAATCTTCTAATTGTTGTTGAATATGTCATATTCAGGATTAAATTGATCTTTTGGATGAAGAAATTTAATCTATTGTTTATATATTTTAATATTTAAAATTCCTTTAGATTCAACAAAGTAAAAGGAAATGAATGAAAATTAATGAAGTACAATTCGAGAGACCTACAATACAACACAAAACAACTACACCAAGCAAGCATTGTAAAAGAAGAAATATAAAATAGAAATTTAAACTAAGATTACTCAAATGCTAAACTAAAAAATTCAAGTTATACTAACATAGAATGACAGTTAAACTAAAAGCACACTGGCATGAGTTTAGATAACTTAGAAATAAAACTAAAATGAAAATGGAGCTAAATTGAAAAAGCTTTCTTACGTTCCATGTTTTCCCTTATCCATCGGCAGTTAAAATCATGAATGCATTGTCCTCATGCATGTGATAGTCCCAACAGAAAAATTAACATGGGGTGATGGAGGTTATCAATACCTCCTTAAATTAAGATTAAAATAATAAATTAAATTCAAATGCTGGATGCAGCAAAACTATAGTTAGGATGTAACTCGAGTCGTCTCTCAAATAGGCTATGTTACTTAGTTGGAAATTGGGGCCTTTTGAAAATAAAATTAAAGCAATTGAAAATAATTGATAATGAATCTAAAATTAAAGGCATTGGTGCAACGTATTCCTATTATTAGAATTAATTATCACAGATAAAATATTAAACACATTACTGGCTATCAGTAATCATTTACAGGTAATTATACTAGTGATCAATCAACCTCTAGAATTTGACCAATGCAAATAACTAGTAAACGGGATCCCAATTTATTAGAGATTACATTGATTTAAAGTACCAATTGATATAGCCTTACCCATCGATCAGAAGGTTAGTTCTAATATTCTCCTTGAAACATAAACCAATTGATCAATCGATTTATGGCTAAAGGGTTTCTTTAAATGATGATGGCTAATTTATTTATTCCAATAAAAATTGTAACAATCACAATAATAATTATAAGAATAGAAACTCAAGAACATTGAGAAAAATAATGCATTTAATATAAAAGGAGGTCTCAAACATCATCCCAATTCATTTGGAAACCCTTATACTAGTAAAGAAATCTACTTCCTCATCTCTAGAGGATTATAAGAATGAGATTAAAAGAGTATCTGAAAATAATAGCAATGATCCTTGTTACAATTTTCAAGACAAATAAAAATTACTAAAGTAATCCCTAGAAAGAGAAGAATAGAGAAGAAGATGTAGAGAGATTTAGAAAGATATAGAGAGATAATCCTAGCTACCAAAAACTAAAAACAACTAAGTCAAAAGTAGGTTAAAATTCTGTGCTAATCTTATTTACACTGTACACAAAAATAAGCCAAGCGGGGCCCAAAACTAGGGCCAAAATCTAGTTTCCGTACACTGTCGCATGAGCATTGCAGATTGGATAAGGTTGAAGCCTCCAATAGGGAGGTAGGAGCTCAGCTATGAAGATATGAAGAATTGCTTCTTCAACTTCTTATGAGCTTAGGAAGAGGGGCCAATGATGGCATGGTTTCCAGCATATCCCTTTTGCCAATGACAAAGGGGGGGGGGCGAAGAAACATAATAAAATCTTTATGTGCTGAGACCGGGGTCAAGTTGAAGGGAGTGTGCTTTAGAGACTATATGCATGCATATTGCACTTTTTTTTTTCTTTTATCATTATGCTATGAACATTTCTATCCTCATGCTTTGAACGATTTTTTTTTAATGATGGAACAATTCATACTTATGTCTTAACAATGTTTGATATGTTGATATCATGCTCTGATGCATATATCTTTTTTTTTTTCTTTTCCGTTATGCTGTATTATCTTACACATGCTTGAAATCTCTCTATCGCTATACTTTGATATACAATCTAGAGATTTATCATGAAATCATGTTTTGTTGCACAAGCTTAAAGCTTTTATCTCAACATAAACACATGTTCTGATAAATAGTTGGTCTAAAATATGTTCTGATACATAACTAATTTAAAGAATGAGCTTCATAAACTCTTATGCGATTTACCAGCTTATTAATTGCATGTTTTACACTGAATTTAGTTTTGAAATTGTCTTCGATAAGGTTGTGCTGTGTATGGATTCAATATCAAGAATAAATATCATGGGTATTATGTTTTTTATTCAAATTGTGATTAAGTTCAGAAAGTCAAATGACTTAAAATTAAGCTATTTTGTTCAGAAAACTAAAATCACTACTAGGAAAAACACTATTACCAACGGTTTTTTCCTATTCCTGACAAAAAATTTAATTTTCAATGGATTTTTAGATAGATTTTGACCACCGGTACTAACGTAGTCAAAAATCATTATTGATAGAAAAAATCCATCAAAAAATGTTACTGATGGATTTTGTCTTAAAAAATCCGTCAATAATAAGGTGAATGATTCGTTAGCAAATTCCTCAAGGAATAAGGATTATTGAGGGATTTTTTATTATTATCGATGGATTTTTTTTGTCAGTAGTAGTTTAATTTAATTTGCTATTTTTTAATTCAAGTTTTACTGACAGATTTTCTGTTGGTAATTATTGAATTTTACAATTTTTTATATATTATTTTACTGACAGATTTTTCCATCGACAATTCTATATTTTAAATTTTATTTATCCTTTCTATTTATATTACCGATGGAAAAATTCGTCGGTAATCATTTATTTTTTTTAATTGTCCTGTATTTTATCGATGGAAAAATTCGTTAGTAATTAAATTTTTTTAATATATATTCTATAATTTGTGTGTAACCTGATCATTTAAGAGTTTTTTTTTCTATTCTAAGTATAAATATATAAATATCCTTAATAATAAAAAATATATAAAAGAATTCCTAATAAATAATAAACACAACGAATTTAAGTTCAAAATTTAAAATAGATAAAAATGTCAAAAAGTGTACAGACACAAATATAAAAAATTCAACATATAACAAAAATAGACAAAACAATAACTAAAATCAGGAGAAAAAAAGTCAGCATCATCATCATCTTCGTGTCTATGGCCTTTTCCTTATCCTCTATTTTCTTCTGCATCTCCTAAAACTGGCGCCGTTACTCCACATCCTTCTCTTTATATAATGAAGTTCCACATTGAGCGTGAACTTGCTTGCGGACCTCATCATCTTTGGTAGTGGACTCAGTGCCTGTAAAGTTTCAAAAATTAAAATTTTATTTAATTATAAATATTTCTCAACAAATCATCTTCTAAAAGTTAAAGTCTTTTTGGGAGTGGCTATTGCCACTCCTATGTGTCTAATACCACTCCCTATTAATTGCTTATTTTTACTCTATTCCTCAACTACCCCCAAGCTTGTTTAATAGTTTGATATTTTTTTATTTGTTTTATTCTCTCAACTAAATTAACAAATCTTACGTACAACAGAAAAAAAAAAAGGCAACTTGACAAGAACTAGACTATGAATACGCCCCCACTATGCAGCGATATAACTTGCAAATATGCTAATGTAGTAAAACAAAATTAAATAACTTGCAAATTTAATAACATTTTTTCAAGTCATACCTAGTGCAAGAAAGAAAAAGCAAATGATTGGAATATGTTTTTTTTCCACTTTAATCAAGTCTCTCATGATTCTTTTTTTAATATTTTTTGGTATTGCAAAGGCACATATCACTTGAAGACTTTTGACGATTTTTTTTTCTTTCTGGAATTGTAATATTGCAAGATTTATTTTAGGCATTTTTTTAACTTGAATTTTTTTTTTATTAAATTTGTAGTTATTTAATTTTTTTCACTAAAACTAGTATATTTGCAAGTTATATCATTGCACAGTGAGGGGCGTATTCATAGTGCAAGTTCTTGTCCATTTGCTTATATATATATATATATATATATAACATAAGGATTCTTAATTTAGTTAGGAGAATAAAATAAATTAAAGAATCAAACTATTAAAAAGGCTTGAGGACATTTGAGGAATAGTATAAAAATATGCAATTAATAAGGAGTGGCATTAGACATATTGAAGTGGTAATAGCCACTCCTAGTCTTTTCAGTAAATTGTTTGTGCTCTTTAACTTAATTAAATTTTGGTGGGACCCCCCTTAAATTAAGATTCCACTATTTAAATTTAAAAAAAAATTCGACAAAACCTCCCCTGAAACTAAGACATCCCAAAAAATTAATTTCAATACATACATATATCAGTCTAGTCAAATAAAATTCACAATACAATCAAAAAAATATTTAAAGATCCTAAAATCGTTCTAGCACACACCCCCTTATAACATTATAACATGCATATCCTGCAATCTCCGCAAACACAATCAATCTCCATAACAAACAATGCAAACAAGTTGGGGAAGGAACTCTACGCCCTTTCCCCAAGTCATACAATCCCAATTTTCTACAACTCTATCTTGAAAATCATAAGTCTTATCCTAACAAAAAATGTAATTAAATAAGAAGAAAAAATTACTTACCTTAATAGAGACAAGAGAATTATATGCTCCACCACAGAAATGTTCAAAGCAGATTCAACGCTCTCCAGCAAAATTAGATCTTGCTAAAAATGGAAAAAAAATGATGAGAATGCGAGCCAAACTACTTAAAACAAATCAATAGCTTCATGATTCACATTTAGATTTAATACCAAATGACCTAACCACAACTCATTGTTCTAAAAGAAATTCCCAATCAAAAGCTTTGAAATGACACAGACACATGGTTAATATATTTCTCATTTTTAAGGGAAACATTGTTCAGCTAGATTTAAGTTCACAAAAAAGACAAATTCAATGCTTGATGATCGAGTGATAAATTAGTCCGCCTACTAATATATCAGAGAAAGTTTATCTAACAAATATTCGCGAATTCCATTTAGTTTGTTTTGTTTTTGTAGTAATGCACAATAGATAATATATACTTGAAATTATCAAAAGATAAATTTTTTTTTTTGTAGAACAGTCACATTTCTTTTTATAGTAAAGTCACATTTCTTTCACTTTCACTTTCACTTATGCATTCACTAATTGAAAGTGATCATAGCCAAGCACTATTTTCTTCTACCTCCCATCCTATTAATGAGGTTGAAAATGTTAAATGGGGGCAAGTAGTATTTTATAAGATGGTTCAGCCAAACCCCACAATTGAATAGATCTAAATTTCTTGCAATCCAAATTAACAACAAAAAATCAAACCAAACCAAATATCAACAAATAAACAATCCAAATTGCTTGCAATCAAAATTAACAAGAAAAAACCCAACTAAACCAAATATCAATAAGTAAGAGAATCCAAATATACAAAAATAAATAAATAAATAAATAAAAACAGTGTAAGTGGTGGAGAACTGGCAGAGGGGAGGAGTGCTTACCTTCTCCAGTGCGGCGTGGCTTATGGTGTGCGGCGGTTCACGGAGGGGGCTTCGCGGGTGGTGACGGTTCGTAGAGGGTGGAGGTGCGGTATGTGGTGTGCATCGGATCGTGACGCGCTGAGGGAGAGAAAGAAAGACCATATGAGAGAGAGAGAGAGAGAGAGAGAGAGAGAGAGAGAGAGATTTATTAATGGTTAATGAAAGTATCCTTATGTACAAATATTTATCAGTAGATTTTTGAATTTTTTATGGAAAAAATTTGCCGTTAATCATATCAAATGGTGCCTCACCACAGTTCTTTTTTCACCCATAATCGATAGAAAAATTTGTGGGTAAATAATTTGTTTTAAAAAAATTTCCGGAATTATTTTTACTTGTCAAAAAAATCTGTCAGTAAATTTATTTTTAAAATAAAAATTATAACAAAAAATTATAGATGGAAAAATCCGTCTGTAATGCACGCACCATATTAATATTAGTGTGGTGCATATTTTACTAACAATTATCAACAGAAAAATCTATCGGTAATGACTGAGACCCAAAATTTTTTTTCTTGAATTTCCTATTTTCCGTCGCTAAATCCGTTGGAAATACTGATGGAAAAAATCCAACGATAACCCTAGTATTTCTTGTAGTGAATGCTCTAATCATATTTCAAAAATTTCTCAGATACATTTTAGAAAATGCTTAGATATACTTCAAAAACCTTCTTGCTCTAATTCTAGTCACTTAAGGTTGCCAAATGACTTGTTCATATCTACAACATACCTTAAGAAGGAGACTTTATGAAACTCTATCAAATATGTTTTGAAAGATTATCAAGTTACTCTGATCTAATAACTATTTAAATACTTCTTTCAAAATCTCTCCAAAAGATTTTCTCAAATTGGGTTTTTATCATAAAAAGGGGGAAATTGTTAGCTCCAGAACCCTTCAAAAAGCATTAACGCATAATGTTTTGAGCGACAACAAACCAATTTTGTTAAAATTCCTTGAAGGACTAATCGTTTGCTTGAGTTTCTTAAGTACACAAATAGGACCTTTTTGTTAGCATATAACTTCATGGGTAAGTTTTATTTTCACAATATCATGTGTAAACATGTTTAATCTCATTAAAAGAGATTGATAACTTAAAAGAAGTGAAAAATAATTCTTGAAGTGAATGTTATTATGTTTAACACACGAAGGAATGATTCCAAGAACAAGAAGCCAAGCTTCATATCTTGAGAGAGTAGCCCTTATCTTCAGCAAGAGAGTCACAATAAAGAATTCCATCCACCTCTGAAGCAAGTTGTAGTTATTGTCTTCAATCATAATGATATATTGACCAACAAGCTCTGATTGAAGAAATGAGGATCAAACAATTGTTCTGAAACTAAATCAGCACTTCAGAAAGCATATTTACTGTTAAATGGTGCACTTTACAGAATGGGACGGAAAATTCAAATTTGAAATTAAAGTCAAACCCAAAAAGGGGATGAAAGTGACATTACACTTTTTAGCTTGGTCAACTGTCCCAGCTTCTAGAAAAAAAATTCAGAAATCTCGTTTGGAAAGGAAAAAGTAGTTTATGAAGATGGACTCATAAATCTTTATTTGACAATGGTCTCTGCAATTACAAAAGTGGCTTTGACACATTCAAGCTACTATTCTAGATTGCATGTCCAAGATACAAAAAGAAGATCAACATGTGTCACTAAGAGAATAGATCAAGGGTGTAAGCTCCAAAACTCTTCAGAAAGTATTAGTGCTATATGTTTTGATTGATAACAAAAGCAATTTAAAGAAAATACTTTGAAGAATGACTAATGTCTATCTTGAGTTTCTTGACATAGCACACATGGATTTCCGAATTGCATAAAATGAACTTGAAGCGAGAATAATTTCACTTTACATGTGCAAACATGATTTATCTCATGTTAAGAGATTAAGCCTAATAGGAGTGAACATTATATCATGAAAAGAACGTATACATGCATTCACGGATTAAAACAAATCCAATCAAGAAAAAGAAACCAAGGCACATGTCTTCAGAAAGTAGCAGTGCATATCAGAAAGCACACTCAGAATGAAGGTATCAAGCAAACTCTGAGAACGTGTTACACAATCTTCAATCATCATTATCGCAAATCTTTCATCATCATAAACTATTCTGATTGCTATTCATATGGTAGCTACTAAGTAGTTATGAACTATTTTGTCTTCTTAACTATTTTATGGTAACTAGCTGGGTCATATTGTACTAAATAGATAATAATAATATTTTCTACTATTTGTACAAATTGTTCTATGATGTCTTTCCTGCTGTTAGTATTTGATAATTAAATAATACTTTTAACTATAAAATAATGATCACTGTCAACCTATTTTCTGATGAGAAGATTGATATCATGCCATATAAAATCATATAATCTTAAAATATAATATAATTTGAACTGATGACACCTTCCGACAATCATGCAACAAACAATGTTCAAATGAATTTTCCAAAATATGATTTTCATGATAATAGTGATAATCAATTTATCAAATACTTTTAATGGCTAAAATATAGCCATAAGCAACTACCCATTCACCGTTTGTTGCCTGGAGTGCCTGACCTACATGATACTGGGGAATTAGAATGACACTCTCAACTGCCATGAAATTATTGACAAGAATTAGGAATAATTTGAAATTGAATGAGAAGAGAAAACTATACTACAATAATTTAAAGATTCGCTAAACTCACAACAATATACGGATAGGGGTGAGAGCACTTACCAGAAGACATTAATCAAAGAGGATTGAGAGAATGCTTAGGGGAAAGTCTTTAGGCAGCTAGGGTTCTTAAAAGAATGTTTAGGAGTATTGTGACATGTCAAATATATACTAGAAATAAAAGATGTCACTAACAAATTTTTTTTTTCATTTTTAATTTTTATTAAGGCTTTAACTTCCATTGTGTTTAGAATTTGGTCTCAAGTATAGAAATAACACTTGTACATAATTGAGTTAGCTTTCTAATACCATAAAAATTGAATCAATCAGAAATCTACAACTCAAGATATTTGTAAAATACTAAATAGAGGTCATATTGGATAGTAGAAGGATATATCCTAACTAATTTCGTGATATAAGCAACAATGAAATAAGGATAATAGCTAAACTAAATCTAATAGTATCTTTTGCAACTACTTACATAATTCAAACTAAATTCAAACTACCCTAACATATCTCTTAAGTATTTTTGTATCACGGATATATCGGTGTGTATGTGTGTGTGTGTGTATATATATATATATATATTTTCAAATCCTAATTGACATTTACACCATAAATATAAATGATAAATATCTAAATAAATCATAATCTTAAAGAATATAAGAATTAATTTATAAAGAGCATATGTGATAAAAGAAAATTTTAGTATGAGATATCTTTTCTAATTCTAATAATATCTACAATACTAATACAAATATTAATATCAATGATGATTATAAACAATATTGCATATAATAGATTTGATAATATAATATTTTCAAAGTTTAAAAATTAAATAGTACCGATTATTATAAACAATATTGAATTTATTTCGATAAGATAATATTTTCTAAATTTAAAATCAAACATCATAACACAAACTGAATATCATAAAAAGATTAAATACTAAATTCAAATAAAAACTGAACATTGGCATAGACTACCAGAAAAAACTCTGTTACCGACGGATTTTACTGACATATTTTTCCTATTACCGATGGAAAATTTCATTTCCGATGGATTTTTGATGAATTTTGACCGCCGATAATAATGTTGTCGGAAATCATTATCGACGGAAAAAATCCGTCAGTAATATTTACCGACAAAATTATTGACGAATTTTTTCCTCAAAAATCCGTTGATAATGACCTGATCAATTCGTCAGCAACTTCATTAGGAATTAATGATTACCAATGGAATTTATATTATTACCGACGGATTTTTTCGTCGGTAATTTTTAATTGAATTTTTAATTTTTTATTATCCAAGTTTTACTGACAGAAAAATCCGTCGATATATTGAATTTTGCAATTTTTATTTTACCAACGAAAAAATCCATCAGTAATTATTAAATTTTATAATTTCTTTATTTTTGTTTTTTAGTTTACTGACGGAAAAATTCATTAGTAATCATTAAATTTTTTTAAATTTTTTCTGACCAAAAAAATCCATTGATAATTAATTTTTTAAATAAAGTTTCTATAATTTATGTGTTACTTGATCATTAAGACTTTATTTTTTATTTAAATGTATTTATAAATATGTAAATATATTTAATAATAAAAAATGATAAAAAAAATTCCTAATAAATAATACTCGCAATGAATTTAAGTTCAAAATGTAAACTATATACAAATTTCAAAAAAGTGTACGGGTACAATTACACAAATATAAAAAGTTCAACATATAACAAAGAAAGAAAAAAAAAAAAAAACAAGAACTCAGAGAGATGTCTGGCAGTGTAGAGGAGCCTGCCTGCATCTTCTTCCACTAAGACACCATTTCCTTCTTCATCTTTGTCCCCATGGCCTTTTTCCTTGTCCTCAATATTCTTTCCTTGACTTGTATCAATCTCTTGAAAAACTTCTTAGCACGCTTCATGTCAGCTGCATTCACACAAGCTGATAACATGGTTGTATACGAGCAAAGATGTGGCGAGCATCTGCATCAAACATTATAATGATATGAGCAAAATGATCCCTCTTGTGTGCACGTAAAAACAATGTTTAACAGCAAGATATATTCTTCAAATTCATAATTCACTCTGTAGTCAGTACATATAAACTATAAATGGTCATAAAAAATGCTAGTTGCTTTATTCTTTCGATCAAGCATAAACCTGTATTTGGTTGCGTCCTTGCAGAAATGGAACATAAATTGTATAAGGATTTAGATTCTTTTAAATAACTTAAAGAACATAAATTTATAAGTTTGACATTTATAATAATAGAATGGTAACTACATTAGAGTATAAGCTAACGAAGGAAAGGAATATGAAAGACAATTTAACTATCCCTTCTCATGCTCTTAAACATGGTCCAAGTTTGTTCTACCATCCCCGATATAGAAAATTTATCGAGTAAAATATTGTAAACCTTCTGAGTTGGTGGTGTGTGAAAATGAAGAGAATAATTAACTTTAAAAACTCTTTTACCAGAAAAAAAATTACAACTAACTTAGCAAATATAAATGGTCTGCAATAAAAAGGTGTTGGAGATTTAACTATTAATTTAAATTTTATCCAAATAATATTTTGTTCAACCATGCGGAAAAATATATTATCATCTCTGGTTTTAACATTTGTGTTTGGGTAAAGTTCAATCCAATTAATACTGAAGAAGCACAATTTTGATAATTTTATTCTCTAACATACCTGACCCCAGCATCAAGCATTTCGTCAAACATAGGTAGTGCTTCTTCCTCCCTCCTGGCCTTCCCATAAGCATTAATGAGTAAGGCATAGCTCACAACATCAGGTCTGAGACCAGCTCTTTGCATCTAAATAAGGCATTGACTTCAAAATCTGATGAATTAATTATAAACAAGATATTAAAGGGGGATGGAAGAACAAGCAGATGGAAACAAATGGACAATGTTGAAAATTACTCAGATTAAATAACTTTTTGTCTGTGAAATTCCTGAGATATAATGGGGAAAGATTTCTAAACCATAACAGAATTCAAATGTAGGAATTAGGGAAGACTGTTTTGTATCGCTACAACACAAAGACAACGTTAATACATGTTGACAATTTGGTCTTTAATTAAGAGTTCTAGGATGAATTATGTGAAAAGGCAGATCCAGAGTATAACAAAACTATGTTTTGACACAAGTTAGTTCAAAGCTAGTTTCTTTTACTTTAGAAATAATAAAATTCTTTGATTCTCAAAGTATATTTATTTGGCTTTAAGAAAACATGGTACCTGAAAAATAAGAATTCATGGAACACAACAGAGTTGAAATTATATAACCCTAGATCTACCATAGATTCTATGACAGACTAAGTAGATTCAATTCTGGTTCGGTAGAGGATAGATATTTAATATTACCTTAACATATATGTTTGAAACTTCCTTGTAATTTGTTTCAAATGACATCAAGCTGTTATATGTTACTGTAGATTGTTCAATCCCCCGTTCAGCCATCAATGCAAATGCCTTGCGAGCCTTTTCATAACATTCAGCCTTCTTAAACATATAAATAATCATGTGAAAAATCTTCTGGTTTGGTTTCAAAGGTGACTTTTCATCATTCAGCAGAGTGTCAAATATTTCTTCAGCTTTCTTATACTTGCTAAGAATAAATTTAAACACCCTATAAAAAAAATAAATATATAAAAGGTGGATAGAAGGTAGCTTAACCTACAAAGAGATTTCATTTCATCCCTCCAACCACATTCTATGAGTCGTTCCCTCAGAAGCTCCTTCAACTGCTCTTTGTCTCCGCTCTCAATAAGCTACACCCACCACTAACCACCAACTTAATAAATAAAATAATAAAAAATAAAAATACCAAAAAAGAAAAAGTATGAAAAGAGGGGAAGAGAAGAAAACCTTGATGTTGATGATTTCTCTGAAAATGAGCTCTGGATTGGATTCCTCAGCTTCGGGCATTGGCGGGGGGCGCGGCGTCCGGGAGGCTGGCGGTGCGGTAGGGGCACGGTGGTGAGAGACCACACGAAGAGAATGAGAGAGAGAGGGCGTGCGGTGAGGGCGCGGAGGCACGGTAGGGGTGTTGGGCGCTGTGGGTGCGAGACACGCCGGAAAAGGGCCAGATCTGCCGAGATGCGATGCATGAAGACAGACAGAAAGGGCATGCGGTTCAGGGCGTGGCGGCGTGACGGCTACGGGGCGCGGCTGTGGCTGGTTGACGCAGAGAGAGAGAGAGAGGGAGGGGATTTTTATCAAATGAAAATCTGGCCCCTTTTCATCAAATATGTTACCGATGAATTCTTTACATTTTTTACGGAAAAAATCTGTTGGTAATACCAAGTAATGCGTCGTTGTAAACAAATTTTCACTTAAAGATTACGATAGATTTTTTTTGTTGGTAATTATTTTTAAAAAACTGTTTTGAAAAATTAATTTTATAGATGAAAAAATCAGTCAATAAATTTAATTTTTGAAAAATAATTTAATAATAATTAGCGATGAATTTTTCTGTTTGTAAAATTACTTTTTGAAAATAAAATTTTTTAAAAAATAATTTTCAACGGAAAAATCCGTTAGTAAATTAAATTTATGTATAAAAAAATTTATAATTGTTACCAACGAAAAAATCCGTCGGTAACGCACGCGCCATATTCATCTAAAATTAGTGCAAATATTACCAATAGAAAAATCCATTGGTAATAACTGAAAAAAAAAAAAATTTTTTCTATACTTTCTTATTTTCAGTCAGTAAATCCGATAGAAACATCGATGGAAAAAATCCATCTGTAATTCACTTGTTTCTTGTAGAAGATTGATGTAAAAAATTATGATAAGTTTTTATATTTTATTTTCTCCTTTTGGGATTGATATTTTCTTTTATAACTTAGATTTTACATGATTTACTATTTCACATAAATTTAAAATAGAAATTTACATCTATTTATTGTTTTGATTTATTTATTTTCAATATACAATCTCTTCTTTTTTTTTGCAGGCTCCAACCCTTTCTGAGCTTAGACATATCTTTCCTAAAGGCTTCCACATAAAGTAGTCCTACATCTATTAGGGAGGGGAACGAAGCATGCCTTTTAAGGGTGTGGATATCTCTTCCATGCAGACGCGTTTTCTCCTTGAGAGGGGGAAGAACAAATTTGTGAAGGGCGCCTAGTTAGGTTGCATGCTGGGTGTTATACTCACACTTGCTTTTTTATACTTGACAATAGTTTTATACTAGTTCGGCCAACAATTGCTTACACCTAATTCTCAGTAACCACTGAGTTTGATTAATCTTTCTCAACCCAAGGAGACGAAATACTGGATAATCTTTACAATAGCCTTCCCAAGCTCTCACCAGTGACAGTAGACAACACCCACAATCACTCAACAAGTAATTTTGTTGTAGTCTCTTCAAGTTATTTTACTTCTAATCTCTACTGGATCGAGAATATAGAGATTTAGTGTTTGATTCTCAACTCAAACTAGCATGCACTCAACCTTCTTTACACATATATATGAATGACAATATTGAGATAACTTGAGTGACTTCTTTTCATTGATTCTTCCTCAGAAGAACTTGTGAACAATCTAGAAACTTAGAAAGAAGATTTTAATGTACAGAGGAACTAACTGATAGATTTTACAACAAGGTTAAGGAAAAGATTTTTCAGCATTTTGACTTTCTTATCTCCCTCTTTTTGTTGCTATTATTTCTTGGGGAATACAGTGCCATTGTTTTTGGTGTATATCTCACCTTGTGTGTTATCGTAAAGCTCTCTTTGTACCTACTATTTTATATAGTAGAAGTTCTTATTGGAGTTTATATTTCTTTGTGGACAATTATATAATAAGAAATTATTGTATGTCATTCTATTGCTCTTAATTTCCCTTGCTTATTAAGATGTATTTCCTAACAAGTGGTATCAGAGCCATTAGTTACGAGAATAGAAACGAAGACAAACAAGATAATCAACTTGAATGGCACAAACTACCACATATGGAGAAACAAGATGAAGGATATCTTGTTCGTCACAAAGTTGCATTTGCTAGTATTTAGCACAGCTAAACTTGATGACAAATCTGATGAGGAGTGGGCGTTCGAGCATGAGCAAGTTTGTGGGTTCATTCGACAATTTTTCAAAGATAATGTGTACAATCACATTTGCAGAGAGAGTCGTGCCAAGACACTGTGGCAAAAACTCGAGGAGTTATATGCTTATAAGACGGGGAATAACAAGCTATTTTATTTAACAAAGTTAATCAGGTAAAATATCAAGAAGGTAGTTCTACAGTTGATCACTTGAACGAAGTGCAAGGGATCATGGATCAGTTGTCGAGAATGGGCATAAACTTTGACGATGAGGTGCTTGCTTTTATTGTTCTGCTTCCTTTCCAAAGTCTTAGGAGACTTTGAAGATTTCACTCACAAATATTGCACCAAATAGTGTAATAAATATGGAGAGCATCAAGAGCAGCGTTCTTAATGAAGAGATGAGACGAAGATCACAAAGCTCATCCTCTTCATTGCAAACAGAAATTATGGTTGGCGATTTTAGAGGAAGAAGCCAATCAAGGGGTTCAAAGCCTAGAGATAAGAGTAGAGGAAGATCAAACAAGTATGCAAATGTAGTGTGCCGTTATTGCAAAAATAAAGGACATCAAGATGTTCTGTCGAGCTTTCAAGAAGCATTGAGAAAAGAACAAAGGCAAAGTAAGACAAGAAGACATGAATGGTGATGATCTATCAAATGTTATTGATGAGTTCAACATCATTTATGATGATGATTTTATCGATCTCATAACCAATGAAACTAGTTGGTGATTGATAGTGGTGCAACTATCCATGCTACATGTCGAAGAGAATTCTTCTCATCTTATACACTGGGAAATTTTGGTGTTGTTAAAATTCGAAATAACATGTTCTCCAAAGTAATTGGTAAAAGAGATGTTTGTTTGATCATGGAAAATGGCACAAAGTTGGTGTTAAGAGATGTCAGGCATGTTGTAGACATGCACCTGAATTTGATCTCTGTGAGCAGACTTGATGGTGAATGTTGGTGTAGCACCTTCAAGGATGGAAAGTGGAAACTTACTAAAGGCTCTATGGTAGTGGCCCGAGGTTTGAAGTATTCCTAACTTTATGTGATGCATGCAAAGATTTCCACTGATACAATAAAAGCAATGGAGAAGGACAATACAGCCGAATTGTGGCACAAGAGACTTGACCATATTAGTGAGAAAGGGATGACAAAATTAATGGCACAAAAGGTATTACTTGAACTAAGCCAATTGCATTTGGAAAGGTGTGTTGATTGCCTAGCAGGAAAATAGAACATAGTCACTTTCAAGAGTTTTCCTCCGTCTAGGAAAAATAGTGTATTGAATTTGATACACTCAAATCTATGTGGGCCATTGAAAAGGTCACTTGGTGGAGGTCAATATTTTGTGACCTTCATTAATGATCATTCTAGGAAGATGTGGGTTTACATTCTAAAATCTAAAGATCAAGTGCTAGATGTTTTCAAGCAATTTCATGCCTTAGTTGAGAGAGAAACCGGGAAAAAACTCAAGTGCATCCAGACAGACAATGGTGGAAAGTACATTGGTCCATTTGATATTTATTGTAAAGAGCATGGTATTTGATATCAAATGACACCTCCAAAAACACCACAACTTAACAAGTTAGCTGAAAGGATGAATAGGACTTTGATGGAGAGAGTTAAATGCTTACTCTCACATTCAAAGTTTCCTAAGACTTTCTGGGGTGAAGCTTTACTAATAGCAATGCATGTTTTGAATCTTTCACCATGTGTTCCTCTACAATATGAAGCTTCAGAGAAGATATGGTCAAGAAATAATATTTCCTACCATCATCTTAGGGTGTTTGGGTGTAAAGCATTTGTGCATGTACCTAAGGATGAAAGATCAAAACTTGATATCAAGAGAAGACAATGTAATATTCATCAGTTATGGCCAAGATCAATTTCACTATAGATTTATGATCCCATTGAGAAGAAACTAGTAAGGAGTCGTGATGCTATATTTGTCGAAAAACAAACCATCAATGATATTGGTGAGGCCCAGAAATATGCTCCTGAATTCGATGATAGCTCTATTGACTTAGAGTTAATTCCTTTGATGTTAACACTAAGACCAGTTGAAGATGAAATTCATGAAGATTAATATGAGGGGGGATGATGCTCATGTTGAAGTTGAACCATATGCTGATGATGTTCAAGTTCAGTCACCAATGATTGCAGCTTCTCCAATAGCATCGAGGAGATCTAGAAGTAGACAACCTTCTACTAGATATCCTAGAAGCCAATATGTATTATTAATTGGTGAGGGAGAACTTGAGAGCTTTGAAGAAGCAATGGATGATGATCACAAGCAAAAATGGATCGAGGCCATGAAAGACGAGATGAAATCCTTGTATGAGAACAAGACCTTTGAGCTGGTGAAGCCACCCAAAGGTAAGAAAGCTTTGAAAAATAGATAGGTGTTCAAGATCAATCATGAAGAACACAACCGCCATCCAAGATTCAAAGCTAGATTGGTTGTTAAGGAATACAATCAAAGAAAAGGTATTGATTTTGATGAAATATTTTCACCAGTTGTAAAGATGACATCCATTCGTATAGTTTTAGGACTAGCAACTAGTCTTGACTTGGAAGTTTAGTAAATGGATGTGAAGACTGCCTTTCTTCATGTTGATTTAGAAGAAGAAATTTACATGGAGCAGCCAGAGGATTTTGAAGAGAAAGAAAAAGAAGAATGTGCCTGTAAGCTAAGGAAAAGTTTGTATGGCTTAAAACAGGCACCTCAACAATGGTATAAGAAGTTTGAGTCTGTTATAGGGGAGCAAGGTTACAAGAAGACTACTTCAGATCATTGTGTTTTGGTGCAGAAATTCAGTGATGATGATTTTATTATTCTCTTGCTTTATGTTGATGACATATTAATTGCTGGTAAGAATGTATCTAGGATTAATGACCTAAATAAGCAGTTAAGCAGGTCTTTTTCCATGAAAGACTTAGGAGCAGCAAAGTAGA
Source organism: Dalbergia cultrata (assembly GCA_031216105.1). Classification (NCBI taxonomy): domain Eukaryota; kingdom Viridiplantae; phylum Streptophyta; class Magnoliopsida; order Fabales; family Fabaceae; genus Dalbergia; species Dalbergia cultrata. The sequence goes on along the minus strand of CM062353.1, from coordinate 31,166,301 downwards.
TCCTTGGTATGAGTATACTCAGAGACATGAATACTAAGAAGATATGGTTGTCCTAAGAGAAGTACATTGAGAAAGTCTTGCAGAGATTTGGCATGGAAAAGGCTAAAATCCTCTTGCTATTCACTTTAAGTTGAGTTCAAAACAAAGCCCTTCCATAGATAAAGAGAAGGAGGAAATGGCCAAGGTACCATATGCTTCAATAGCTAGAAGTTTGATGTATGCCATGGTATGTAAACAGCCTGATATAGTGCACTCAGTTGGAGCGGTGAGTCGATTTCTTTCAAATAGAGGAAAGGAATATTGGGTTGCTGTTAAATGGATTCTCAAATATCTCTGTAGTATTTCCAAAATGTGTTAAGTTTTGGAAATGTCAATCCCGTGTTAATTGGCTACACAAATGCAGATATGGCTAGTGATGTTAACTTGAGAAAGTCTACTTCGGGGCATTTGATTACATTTGCTGGGGGAGTTGTTTCATGGCAGTCAAGTTGCAGAGATGTGTTGCTTTTTCCACTACTGAGCCAGAGTTTATTGCTGCAACAAAAGCATGTAAAGAGTTGTTATGGATGAAGAAGTTCTTGAATGAACTTGGTTTCCAACATGAAAACTATCAATTGTTTTGTGATAGTCAAATTGCTATTCACCTTGGTAAGAATTCCTCTTTTCACTCTAGGTCAAAACATATTGATGTTAGGTACCACTGGATCAAAGATGTGTTGGAGATAAAGCAATTACATCTTGAGAAGATCCATACAAATGAGAATGGATAAGATATTTTGACAAAGGTTCTACCAAGAGAAAAGTTTGAATATTGTCGATTACCAATAGGAATGGTGGAATCCTCCATGTAGTCGGGGAGGGGGAAGAATTGACACGTATTGGGCCCCTCAACATGGAGAAAACTTCTCTGTTGTTTTGCATGACATAGTTTTATTTTAAATAAGGAGCACTAAAATTATAGAAATGAGAAAGAAAAATAAGGGGGAATGATGTGTTATAGTTAGATAACTTTTATTATAAATGCAAAATGTTTTGTCAATGAAAAGTAGAGAGAGAGATAGAAACAAAAGTCTCTTTACGTAAAAAAAAGTTATTGTGAGTGACAAAAATAGTGAAGAGCTAGTTGCTATTATTTACCGGAGAATACAATGTCACTATTTTTGGCATATATCTCACATTGTGTGTGTGTGTGTGTGTGTATATATATATATATAATTGTAAAGCTCTCTTTGTACCTACTATTTTATATAGTAGAAGTTCTTATTGGAGTTTATATTTGACAATTATATTACAAGAAATTATTATGTGTCATTCTATTACTCTTAACTTTCGTTGCTTATTAAGACGTATTTCCTAAAATAAGCTATCTCAATTCATGCACCAATCAGCTACCTCACATCTTCAACAACTCAAGCATCTCCTTCGTTATTTGAAGTCTTCCATTAATTTGGGACTGCAGTTGACTAAATCAAGTCATTTCAAGCTTATCAATTTTTTTGATGCTGATTGGGGTGGTAATATGGATGATTATACTTCTACTTGGGCTCACATCACTTCCTTTGGTGGTAATTTGGTTTCATGGAGTTCGAAGAAACAAAGGACTGTTGCTAGATCATCAACCGAGGCTGAATATTGTGCCATTGCATCAGCCACCTCAGATATCATGCGGTTACAAAACCTACTTCGTGAGCTACTTGTCCCACTTTCCTTGTGACAATGTAACGGCTATGTATCTTTGTGCCAAATCCCATTCTTCTTCATTCGAAAATGAAGCACATTCCACTTGATTATCATTTTTTTGGTGAACAAATTAAAGGTGGAAATCTCCTTATTTCTCATGTTACATCTAAAGACCAGATAGCTGATGCCATGACCAAGCCTCTTCCAGTCTCCAAATTTGAAGATCTTCGAGCCAAGATGCAAGTTACCAATGGAAACTTGATCTTGAGGGGGCAAGTAACAGCAGCAGAGAATTAGTTAAACAATTTTGAATTGAATTTGTATTTTAAATTTGCATTGTTCGGTTGTATCTTTTTTCATTCTCTAGTTCCTATAGTTTAGGAATCACGCAACCTAACCAGCTGTATATATTCATGTATTGTGTTCAATATTAATTTTGTTTCCACATATTTTTATTTTCACATATTCTATAGAGAGTACAACTTTGTGGCTTTTGCTGAAACCTGTATCCGTTACTTTGAAATGGAATTAGTCTCATCTCTGCCTTAAATTATTGCTAGCAAAACCAAAAATGGAAATCATAATATTTTCAATTAAAATCATGCTGCTAGAATTCCTCACTGTTATCTAAATAATTTTTTATTTTCTTTTTAAATAATATCTTGCGATAGCATAATAAAAGCTCATAACGTCAATATCCTTGTTAGTTGGTTCTTTTTTTTTTCCCCTTTTGACGCGATCCTTGTTAGTGTAGCGAGCAATGCCATATGAATGGCATTAAGAAGGCGACGACATTACTTACTTTCAAATGTTTCAGTAGCCGGCCCATATTTGTCAAATACTTATGACTGGTAATCACGCCAACTAGAAAACAAATATTCATTGTAGTATCAGTCATTTGGACCTGTTCCATTCCGGCAAATGAAGGTAGTAAACTCTCTCGAGTTCAATATCTATTCAATTCAAAATCCATCTCATATTTACCACATCCACTTACCGAAAAAATGCTTATTAATTCGCACAAGCTTTTGCATCAAGCCCCGTACTCTTCCCAAATGGAGAGAATTCCTATTTGGGTAATCTTCATTACATCCCTTTTCCTCCTAAACATGACTAATTGTGTGGAGGATGAGGTCAAGCGAACAATGATACAGTTTCTGGCACAACTCTCCGGTAATGATGGCCAACAGAATTCAACTTTGGACTGGAAACAAAATTCTGATCCCTGCAAGGACCTCTGGCTAGGTGTACAGTGTGATGCTCAAAATATTTCCGTAACGAAGTTGCAGCTAGACAGGCTCAATTTGAATGGAACTCTTGATGCTGCTATGCTTTGCAACATGAAGCCCCTGGCTGCATCTCTCACCTTTCTTAGTCTTGATGGCAACAATGTTGGCGGAAGAATAGCAGCTGAGATTGGAAACTGCAAACAGCTCACTCGCCTACACGTGAGCGGAAACCAACTCACCGGAAACCTTCCCAGTTCACTTGCCATGTTAGGTAACTTAAAAAGGCTTGACATTTCGAACAACAATTTTTCGGGACCCTTACCAGACTTGGCTAGAATCTCAGGGCTGAACATGTTCCTGGCACAAAACAATCAGCTCAGTGGAGAAATACCACCATTTGATTTCTCCAATTTCGACCAATTCAATGTCTCATTTAACAATTTCAGTGGCGCCATTCCAGATGTACATGGCCATTTCTTTGCAGACAGCTTCCTTGGTAACCCTCAACTCTGCGGAGATCCACTACCAAAAAGTTGCTTTGGTTTGTCTCTGACTGCCAGTGACAATTCAGAAGATACAAAGGGATCAACCAATCATTCTAAAGAGCAGATTCTCATGTATTTAGGCTATGCTGTGTTGGGTGCTGTCGTTGTCCTCTTCATAGCCTTGAAGTTGTGTAAGAGAAATAACAAGGAGAAGAAAATTGAAGCATTGAATGAGGGAGTGGCAACTGATGGTGGTACTGAAAAGGTTAGCACTGTTTCAAGTGAATACAAAGCTGGGGTAAGCAGATCTGACTTTTCAATAACTTCTGATAGCGGGATGGTTTCGCAATCACTTATAGTTCTTTCGAGGCCAGCGGTGAATGAATTGAAATTGGAGGACTTGTTGAGGGCTCCTGCTGAATTGATTGGCAGAGGAAAGAATGGAAGCCTTTATAAGGTGATGCTTGACAATGGGATAATGGTGGTTGTAAAAAGGATCAAGGATTGGACTATTTCAAGCCATGACTTCAAGCAAAGAATGCAAATTTTGGGCCGAGTAAAGAACCCTTACGTACTATCACCTCTTGCCTTCTATTGTTCCAAGCAAGAGAAGCTTTTGGTCTATGAATATCAGGAGAATGGAAGTTTATTCAAACTCCTACATGGTAAAAACTATATCTTCCTCTCCATTATATAATTGTGACAGTTTCTTTATTGAACTAGAAACAAGTCGATATTTTGTTTTATAAATGAAAAATGGTAGATAGAGAAAAATTTTCCTAAATTTAGTTGTTAGAATAATGTATAATGTTTATTTGCTTTCCACCAAATAAGTGGGTCGCACATTTTTTTTTCATCTGATGACTATTATGATTTTATATCCAAGATTCTGACAATTTTTTCTAACCATTTAAAACTACTCTTTATAAATATCTCGTGCATGGAATTTCCTACAAAGCAAAATACATTCACATATCCTATATCCATTAACTTGTCTCTCAAGGAACATCTACTGAAGTACTTGATATGTATTCAGGTACTCCAAAAGCCCTTGACTGGACCAGCAGACTTGGGATTGCAGCTACCACTGCTGAGGCATTAGCTTTCATGCATCAAGAGCTTAGCCAACATGGCATTGTACATGGCAACCTGAAATCTTCAAACATCTTGCTAAACAAGAACATGGAGCCATGTCTAAGTGAGTATGGTGTAATGGGTGGGGATGATCAGCAGAGTTCACCTTCTGCAAGTCCTTTTGCTGCTGGTGCATCAGATGCTTTTAAGGGAGATATTTATGGTTTTGGTGTCATTCTTCTGGAACTACTTACTGGAAAGTTGGTGAAAAGTGATGGGATTGACTTGACTGAGTGGGTTCAGTCAGTTGTAAGGGAAGAGTGGACTGGTGAAGTGTTTGACAAGGCTCTAATATCAGAGTATGCAAGCGAAGAGAGGATGGTCAATTTGCTTCAGGTGGCTATAAGGTGTGTTAATCGTTCCCCAGAGTCTAGGCCGAGTATGAACCAAATTGCTCTAATGATTAACACTATAAAGGAGGACGAAGAAAAATCCTTGATCTATGAAGTGTGATCAAATTAAACCTTATACTTATGCAAGGACGAAAGTCAAACAAGAAACAAATATGGAGCCTTTCTTCAGTGCAATTTACTTATCCAATCTCTATAATCCCGGATTTTCATCCGTCAAAACAATTTCTGTAGAATATATGTTCCTATGAATAACCAGGCACGAGCTGCAGACTAAAATGATTGTTCCTACTTGTATTTTTGTGTCTATTCCGTTTAGCTCGTAACTTTCTAGCAAATTCTATGGTCAGCTACAGCTGGTGAGCTCTAAGAACCCAACATGAACTCTGCTTTTTTCTACCATTGCGTTCGCTATCAAAATGAGCACTTTCTCTCACTGATGACCCACCAAAACAGTATTCCGCTTAGTAATATCAATTTAATAGAAATATATTAAGTGATATGTTTTGTCTTAAACATAATTTTGATCCAAAAAAATTAGGAGTGACAAAATGGGTTGGACTTGCCAGATTGGTTGGCTAATCCTCCAATTTTTTTATAGGATAGGTTGGTATTTTCAATCCAAATAACTAAAATGGGTTAACCTACACTACCTATTTTATGGCCAACCCACGGCGGTTGGGCTGGTTGGCTACATAGATAGAAAGATAACAAAAAACAGGTTGACACATCAGGTTGGCATGCCAAACCTCCATTTTTTATAGGACTAGTTGACATTAATCCAAATAACTAAAGCGGGTTAATCTGACCCACCCTATTTTATTACCATCTTGCAGCTTGCCCTAGTTACCACTCCTACAAAAATAACTAAATTTTAGTTTTTGTCTTTGATTTTTTTTTTCCGTATCCATCCAAACATTTCACAATTGTTTGGTTTTAGTGTTGTTAATTTATATTAAATGCAAAGTTAATTACCAGAAGGTCAAATTATCCAATTATGGATGACAATTAATAATCCTATTTGACATATCATAATCCTTGTCACAATGTTCCTAAGGGGTGCCACAACAAATAAAAACAAATAAAAATAATTTATTTATTGAAAAATAAATTTCAATTGAGTCACCATCAATTTTATTTATGGAACAGATTAGAAAAACGTAATTTAGCAAAAACTAATCTTTTAAAAGCAATGTTTTGAAAATTAGACCAAATATTGAAATAAATAAGGCACTAATTCAAAGGTGGCATCTACGTGACAAAAATCCCCACCAAATGGGGATCCTGATGGGGACTACCCCATTCAAGGCCTCGCGTTCGGGGATTTTTCCTTGCAGGGGGTGGGAACAATGATAGAAAAAATCCCTAAGATATATTTGAGGATAGGGGCAGGGATCATCCCCCTACCCTGTGAGGAACTTGCTAATGTGAAAATATTGAAATGCCGCTTAATATAATTTACTAAATATTTGAAAACTTACATTTAAGACATTTCATACATATTAAAATAATTTTAAAACTAAAAGCCAATAGAGCCATGCCCCACCGTAGCCCCAAGGGCCCAAAACAACTCTAAGTCCCTTCATTTCAACATTTCTTTCCCTTTCAAGACCAAAAGAGAAAAAAAGGGTAATTTACATCCACTTTCCTTGAGGTTTAGTATAATTACATGCAACACCCTTATATTTTACAATATTATCACTAACATGTTGGTGAGAAAATACACGAAAAAGGGGGGAGGGGTTGAATTGTACTTTCTTTCTTACAATTTTCAAACTGAAACTTTTCAATAAAAATTGATCAAGCTTTGAGCTTGAAGTTTAGCAGAAGATAGGTTAGATTATTCAGAAAGTAACTTTCTGAATTAAACAAATCTATTAAATAGTTTAACAGTAAGAGATAAAGATCAAAATACTTATGCATAATTAAAAGCTAAAAATAAGGAAGTGAAGGATGAGAGAATATTGAATAAGGAGTTTTATACTGGTTCGGCCAACACCTTCCTACATCCCGTTCTCAGTAACCACTGAGTTTCACTAATCTTCCTCAACCTAAGGAGATAACAATACAGGATAGTCTTTACCGTAGCCTTCCCAAGCTCTTACCAGTGTTAGTAAACCACACTTACCAATACAACAACAACAAGTAGTTTTGCAGTAGCTCCTTTAAGCTTTCAACTTCTGATCACTACTGGATTGATGATACAATAGATTCAAGATTTATGTTTATTTTGAACAATTGCACTCAAGCTTCTCTTCCAATGAATATGAGATGATAAATCTGAAACTACTTTGGGTGACTTCTTTCTACTAATTGTTCCTCAGAAGAATGTATGAACAACTTGGTCTACAGAAAGAAGATTTTAATATACAAAGAATCTAGCAGATGATTTTCACAGAGATTTGAAAGGATTTCCTCAGCTTTTTTGCTCTCTTGTTCGTCTCTATTTTCTGTTGAAGCTTAGTCATCTCTATTTATAGATGATTTCCCTTTGTTACCATTGCCCTTGATTTTCCATCTAACCAGCACATGTTGAGCATCAATTGAGTATTGGAAACATAATCTAGAGGAGTAGCTTGTCTAGTGTCAGAGTTCTTTTTTAGAAGCCGTTGATGAGTTGAGGTTTCTGAAGTCTATCAGAAACTACTTTTCTATTTTCTGAACATGGTTTCTGAACTCCTTAATAAGTTTTTCTTTGTTGATCGATGGTGCTAAAGAGAATTTTAAATCTAATCGCTTTCCCTCCCTTTTTATGATGCAAACTTTCTGAAGAGCACTGCTGGTTCCTTGTTGATTCATTTGTCTTCTAATCTTCAATCTTGACTTTTTGATAATGAATAATCCACGATTATGATGATTAAAGATTGAGTAATACATTGCTTCCAGTTTTTATATGTTATCATCATTGTAGCCCTTCTTTCTGAAGTTGAGTGTTACTTTCTAACAACCATATCCTTGGTTGCTTGATTTCGTTTCAATGAGCTTGCTTCTTTGATGCACACGATCATATATTGATTGATATAATTTTCACTTCATCTAAATCTATCTTCTTCCCATGAGAGAAAAACATGTTTGCACATGCACACTGAAATTATTTCTACTTAATTCCTATAGTGCATCTCGAAAACACCTGTTAAGCTTTGTCAAGAAACTTAAGGTAGCCATTAGTCATTCTTTAAAGTATTTTCTTTAAATTGGCTTTTTTGTCAATCAAAACATTAAAAATCATACTTTCTGAAGGGTTCTGGAGTTTACAATCTCCCCTTTTCTGATAATGACAAACCAATTTGAAGAAAATCTTTTGAAGAGGGGTTGAAAGAAATAAGACAGAATATAAATTGATAAATTTCATTTTCTTTCAATACTACATGATGCTTAAATCTTATTAAGTCCTTTTCTTAAGATATGATTAGATATGTTCAAAAAAATTTTGAAGCCTTAAGTTGACTCAAATCAAAGCTATTTGGTTCATGATGATTTTTCTGATTTAAATTAGAGAACTTCTTTTTGTATAAAAAATATACTAAGGCAGATATCATCGTTTTAGTTCAATTTTGCTAATAAGCTTGATTTTGGTCATAAAATGACTTTCTAATATTTAAGTATGCTAGAATAACTGACAAGATAAGTACTTTCCTTATTCGGTACTTTCCTTTGGATTATATGATATGCATTGTATGCATATGCTTAGAGACAGATTCATAAACATTTCCTTGAGTATCTCCCCCTCAGTGTTTACTCCCTCTATCTTTTTCAGCATAATATTTTCATTTTTCTTCTCCCCCCTTTTTGTCATCAACAAAGACGAGGTGTGCTTGAATTTAGGAGTAATTTTACTAACACCATTGAAGGTGAAGTACCCATAATCCTTTGAGTAGTTGAGAGTCTTATGAGATTTAGAAAGGCTTTAAGTTTAACAGACTTTTTAAAGTACAGAAACGCTCTTTGGCTAAAGGTTTAGTGAATTATGTCAGACACTTGATCTTTAGTGCTTATAAACATTAATTCAACATCTCCTTTCTGAACATGATCTCTAATGAAGTGGTGATTTATATCAATATGTTTCAATCTGGAGTGCTGAATGAGATTTTTAGCTAAATTTAAAGCATTAGTATTGTACAAAAGATTGGGATTTGGAATACCTTAAGTGATAGTCTTCCAGTTGGTTCTTGATCCATAGCATCTGAGTACAGCAATTTGTAATTGCTACATATTCTGCTTCTGCAGTAGAGAAAGCAATAGCATTTTTATTTTTATATGACCATGTGATCATGCTACTTCCAATGAAGCAACAACAGCCACTGGTGCTTTTTCTTTCCAGTCTGTCTCCTGTGAAGTTAGCATCGTAATAACTTGCAATCTCATAAGATGTACCTTTCTCATACCACAGGCCGAGATTAGTAGTGCTTGATAAATATCTAAAGATTCTTTTAACAGTATTTAAGTGTGATTGTTTTGGATTTGATTGGAATCTAGCGCATATCTCTACACTTAATTAAATGTTTGGTCTACTAGCTGTAAGATACAACAGTAACCTGATCATTCCTCTATAACTACTTTCTGATACATTTTCACCATTTTGATCAGCATCAATGATTTGTAATGGATGCATAGGAGTACTCATTGGCTTTGCTTGATCCATTTGAAACTTTTTCAAAACCTTTTTTGTATATTTTTCTTGATGGATTAGAGTTCCATCCTTTGTTGCTTTATTTGCAAACCAAGGAAAAACTTCAGTTCCCCCATCATACTTGTTTCAAACTCACTTTGCATTAGTTTTGAAAACTTTCTCAAAGAGAATGATCAGATGCTCCAAATATAATGTCATCGACATATATTTGAACTATCAGAAAGTGATCTTTTGACTTAAGAGTAAATAAAGTTGTGTCAACATTACCTCTCTTGAACCTGTTTTTTAGCAGAAAACTATTTAACCTTTCATACCAAGTTTGAGGAGTTTGTTTTAGATCGTAGAGTGTTTTTGTTAATTTAAAGACAAGGTTTGGAAAGTCATCACTCTCAAAGCCCGGAGGTTGTTTCACATATACTTCTTGAGAGAGAAAACCATTTAAAAAGGTAGACTTGAAGTCTATCTAGTAAAGAGTAAATCCTTTGTAGGTAGCAAAGGCATGTAACATTCTGATGGCTTCCAATCTAGCAACTGGTGCGAAGGTTTCACCATAATCAATTCCTTCTTGTTGATTGTAACCTTATATAACCAGTCTTGCTTTATTTGTGATAACTCTACTTGTTTCATCCAATTTGTTTCTAAAAACCCATTTTGTTCCGATGATCACTTTTCCATTTGGTTTTTCCACAAGAGTCTAGACTTTGCTTTTCTCAAATTGATCCAGCTCTTCTTGCATGGCCTCCACCCATCCTTGGTCACTTAAAGCTTCTTCAATGCATGCAGGTTCAATGGTAGATATTAGAGCATAATTTGAAGTATTTCTTAGAGAGGATCGAGTCTTCACTCCTTTAGAGATGTCTCCTATAACATAATTCTGAGAGACAGTTTTAATGTCAGAGATTCCTTTGTAGTTTCTGTGCTTATGATTTTCTTCAGTTTCTTTTTCATCCTTAGGTTGCTCTTCCTGCTGTTCAAAATTATTGCTTTGTGATGGCTTTGATGTCTTGAGCATACTTTCTAAAGGATTTGAATCCTAGAGTCTACTTTCTGATTTTTTATCTGCTTGAATTTTGATTCTTTTCCAAGGTTCAATCTTTCAAGGGCTTCCTCCAGATCATCTAGGTCATCTTCAAAATCTTTCCTACTCCTTGAACTTGATATGAATTGTTTCTTCTACACATAGCATTTTTTTGTTATATACCGTGTAAGCTTTAGAAACAGATGAATATCTTAGAAAGACACCATCATCAGATTTTGGATCAAACTTGGTAAGTTTGTCCCTGTTGTTAAGAATAAAGCATGATGAACCAAATATATGAAAATATGAGATGTTGGGTTTTCTACGTTTCCATAGCTGACGGGGGGTCTTTTTGAGGAATGGCCTTAGAAAGATTCGATTTTGTAGACAACACGAGGTATTTACAACCTCTGTCCAAAATCCTTTAGATAAGCCACTTTCTAAAATCAATGTTCTGGCCATCTTTTGTAAGCTTCTGTTCTTCTTTTCAGCAACCCCATTCTGTTAGGGAGTTATGGGTGCAGAGAACTCATGAAGTATGCCATATTTTTTCACAAAACTCATTAAATATATGATTTTCAAATTCCCCTTCACGATTAGATCTAATAGAAATAATTTGTGAATTCTTTTCAGTGCAAACACTTTTTGCAAAAACTTTGAACCTTTCAAACATCTCATCCTTAGAAGCTAAGGAAAAACACCCATGTAAATCTTGAGAAGTCATCTACAATGACTAGACAATATGTTTTACCGGCAAGACTAGCCGTTTGAGTTGGACCGAAAAGATCCATATGAAGTAATTGTAGTGGTTTAGTAGTAGACACCACATGTTTATTGTGGAAAGAAGCTTTAGTTTGTTTGCCTTTTTCACAGAAATCACAGGTTGAATCCTTGTCAAATCTTATCTTTCGCAATCCTTTAACAAGCTCTTTTTGAGACAGCTCAGAGATAAGCTTCATGTGATTATGCCCAAGCTTCTTATTCCATAACCACTTTTCATCCATGAAGGATGCCAGATATTTTACATCTTGATCTTGAAGATCATCTAAGAGCAGCACATAAGTCTTATCAGGCCTTTTACCGGATAGTATAATGCGACCTTAGATAGGACTAACTATTTTGCAATTATAAGCGTTAAAAATAATGTTAAATCCTTGATCATAGAATTGGCTTATGCTGAGTAGATTGTGAGCCAGACCATCAACAAATAATACATTAGAAATTTGGTGAGAATAATCCTTACCAATGTTTCCAATACTTGTGACTTCCGTTTTACCTCAATCAGCAAATTTCATTGATTTAGAGTTCTTTGATTTGAGATTTTTGAACCATTTTCTAGATCCGGACATGTGTCTGGAACAACCACTGTCCATGTACCATTTTTTGTCAGATTCTATGTGTTCTCAGGCACACCTGCAATGAACACATTTTTCAATTTAGGTACCTAGACTTTCTTGGGTCCTTCTGAGTTAGTATTGTAAAGATAGGGTTTTCCAATTCTTCAAGCATCTGTGAAGAAGATGTCCTTTTTAATAACAAATAGTACATGATACTTTGTTTCTAGTTTTATCTAGTTGAAATATACTTCCTTTTGCTTTTTCAACTTCTTTATATACTAACCAAGTTTTCTGAAAGTATGGCCTTTGTCCTCCAAGCATGAGTTTAAGATTTTTTGAGCCATTTACCAATTTTTCTAGATCAGACTTTAGAAGTATAACCGTTTTCTCCAATTTAGACATAGTTTTCTAATTTTCCTCACAATTTTTTGCTAACTTGATTTTTGAGGTGTTGAGTTCATTGTTTTCCTTTTGTAATTCCTTCTTTTCACATTTCAGATTTTTAGCTTCTGTTTTGACCGTTTGAAGTTCTAAACAACTTTTTGAAGTTTTTTTCTTTAGATTTAGATAATGAGAGGAAATGGTTTGAGTGTTCTCAAGCAATTCTTCATATAAAGCTATTAATTCATCATAGGATAGATTTTGGTCGGAAATATTTACCTCAGATTCATCCTCTGAGTTATATCCTACCATGAAGCATAGGTTGGCTATATCTTCTTGTCCTTTTAGACTCTCTGCTCCCTCGTTTTCTTCATCAGAGTCACTTCATGTTGCCAGCATTCCCTGTGTCTTGCTCACGAGCTTCTTTTGTGGGCCTTTTAGTTTTGGATATTCAGGTCTGAAGTGACCTTTTTCTCCACAGTTAAAGCAAATAATATTGTTTGACTTGATTTTACCTTTCCTATCTCTTTTTATGTCTCTTTTGTGGGCCTTTTTATGTCTTGACACCCTTCTTAATAGCATGGAGATCTCATCTGCATCATCATCTTCAGTGTCATAATCAGATTCGTCCTTTTCATTAGAGGTTTTAGTGATTTTCATTGCCTTCCCTTTGCTTGACTTATAATGGGAAGATTTTAAGGCAATGAATTTGTTTTTTTCTTATGATTCACCTTGCATCTTCGCCAAAACTACGTCATGAGTTTTGAGAATCTAATAAGTGCATTCAAACTCAAAGTTTGAAGATCTTTGGCTTCAGTAATGGCTATTATTTTAGACAACCATCTTGCAGGGAGGCTTCTTAAGATTTTTCTAACAAGCTCAGAGTTAGAATATCTTTTGCTAAGACCTTTCAATTGATTTATGATTTGCATAAATCATGTAGTCATATCACCAATGCTTTCCTGATCAGTCATTTTAAACATTTCATACTGGTGGACTAGCATGCTGATCTTTGTCTCATTGACTTGATCGGTTCCTTCGTGTAGCATGAGCAGTCTGTCCCATATTTCTTTTACTATGTCACAGGCAATAATTTTATCATATTTAGCTTTGCTTAGTGCACATGTGAGCAGATACTTAGCTTTAGAGTTTAATTGAATCATGGCTTTATGTTGCTCTATCCATCTACTTCTGGGAACTTCTCTTGATGTGAGGGTGCACCATCTGTTACAGGAACTTCTTCAAATGGAATGTAGTCACCTTCTTGGATTATTTCCCACAAGTCAGAACTTGTATACTTTATGAACAACTCCATGCCATCTCTCTGATAGGCATAGTGTCCATTATCAAAGAATGGTGGTTTGTTGATCGAGTGCCCTTTTGCTATATGAATACTTTGTGCCATTTATCTTTGCATTTTTTCCTCTGCTGTCGTTAGCATGCTTAACCTCTTAGAGGCCAAGCTCTGTTGCCAATTGTTGGTAAGAAAATGCACGAAAAGAGGGGAGGGGTTGAATCATGCTTTCTTTCTTACAATTTTCAAATTGAAACTTTTCAATGAAAATCTATCAAGCTTTGAGTTTGAAGGGCAGCGAAAGATAGGTTAGATTATTCAGAAAGTAACTTTCTGAATTAAGCAATTCTAGTAAATAGTATAACCGTATGAGATAAAGATCAAAATACCTACGTAGTATTTAAAGTCAAAAATAAGGAAGTGAAGGATAAAAGAATACTGAATCAGGAGTTTTATACTGGTTCGGCCAACACTTGCCTATATCCAGTTCTTAGTAACCACTAAGTTTCACTAATCTTCCTCAACCCAAGGAGATAACAATATAGGATAGTCTTTACCGTAGCTTTCCCAAGCTCTTACCAGTATTAGTAAACCACACTTACTAACACAACAACAACAAGTAATTTTACAGTAGCCTTTTCAAGCTTTCAACTTCCGATCACTACTAGATCGATGTTACAATAGATTCAAGATTTATGTTTATTTTGAATAATCTTGCACTCAAGCTTATCTTCCAATGAATATGAGATGATAAATTTGAAATAAATTGAGTGACTTCTTTTTACTAATTCTTCCTTAGAAGAACGTATGAACAATCTGGTATATAGGAAAAAGATTTTAATATACAAAGAATCTAGCAGATGATTTTCACAGAGATTTGAAAGGATTTTCTCAATTTTTTTGCTCTATTGTTTCGTCTTTATTTTCTTTTGAAGCTTAGTCATCTCTATTTGTAGATGATTTCCCTTTGTTACTGTTACCCTTGATCTTCTATCCAACTAGCACATGTCGAGCATCAATTGAGTATTGGAAACATAATATAGAGGAGTAGCGTGTCTGGTGTCAAAGTTATTTTTCAGAAGGCATTGATGAGTTGAGGTTTCTAAAGTCTATCAGAAACTGCTTTTCTATTTTTTGAACATGGTTTCTAAACTCCTTAATAAGTCTTTCTTTGTTGATCAAGGGTTTTGAAGAGATGATGTTCTGGGTAAAAGAGACTGATTTGACTGTTGATTTTGAATTTCAAATCTAATCACTTTCCCTTCCTTTTTATGATGCGAACTTTCTGAAGAGCGCTGGTAGTTCCTTGTTGATTCATTCATCTTCTAATCTTCAATCTTGACTTTTTGATAATGAATAATCTACAATTATGATTATTGAATATTGAGCAACACATTACTTCCAGCTTTTGTATGTTATCATCATTGTAACCCTTTTTTCTGAAGTTGAGTGTTACTTTCTAACGACCTTATCCTTGGTTCCTTGATTTTGTTTCAATGAGCTTACTTCTTTGATGCACACGATCACATTTTGCTTGATATAATTTTCAATTCATTTAAATCAATCATCTTCCCATGAGAGAAAAATATGTTTGCACATTCACAGTGAAATTATTTCCACTTAATTCCTATAGTGCATCTTGAAAATACCTGTTAAGCTTTCTCAAGAAACTCATGGTAGCCATTAGTCATTCTTCAAAGTATTTTCTTTAAATTGGCTTTGTTGTCAATCAAAATATTAAAACTCATACTTTCCGAGGGGTTCTGAAGTTTACATAACCTCCCTTGAACTTTACTAAAATTATATTAACTTCCACTGCAGATATTAGTTTATTAATTTAAGTGACAAAGAAAAATGACATAGAGCACATACATAATTATTAATAAAAAATTATAATTTTTTTTATTATTTAACACATCAATAGAATAAAAAACTTTTTTATCACATGAAAAAAATTATAATTATAACTTATAATAAAAGAGGTAACTTTTGATCACATGAAAAAAAGTTATAATTATAACTTGCAATAAAAAGGTATTCTAGTTAATATATATGCCTGATATTGCTAAAATATTATAATTTTATCATTAAGAATTATGCATATACAACATATTATCTTTCTTTATCACTTAAATTAACAAAGTATATATAGTGGATGTTAGTGTAATTTTAGTGAATTTCAAAGGAGGTCAATGATAGTTTTACAAAATATAGGGATATTGAGTGTAATTATATTAAACCTAGAGGGAGATTAGTGTAATTTTCTCAAAAAAAAATCATTTATTTCTCTCTAGAACTTCAGTAGTTGTTGCCCACCATACCAACATCTAGCTTTCAACTCATTGCCTTTTATAGCCTATGATGGCCACACTGAAGCATTGTCGTCACCATAAGTCATCTTTGCGATGCCGAACACTTCGCAACACCAGAGCACATGTTGTCTCCTCCTTAATGTGCGAACATCTAGCTCCTTTGCAAGTTCGTCATTACTCCACCATTCCCTCCACAAGTCTATTTGCTATTAATAGCCCATAGCTCATTGCGCCAACTACGACCAGATTTGCTAAGTTGAGTGGGTAACCTCATCTCTACCACCGTGATCTCTTTTCCTCCACCTCGATCTCATCTCTACCATAACGATGGGCCATATATTTGCGAATGTTGTAATATCCTCCTAACTACCATGTATTATTCAAGTGTTAAGACAATAATTAGAAAAGTATCACTTCCTTTGTAATCAATACTAGTCGAGAAAAATGAAAATAAAGTGAATTGAGCTCATGTGTTGTAAAAACTCATACACACACACACACACATCATATACAAGTTGGAAATATGTACATTATACTAGAAAATAAACTGGTCAACTACTAAACTATTTAGGAACTAATTCATAAAAAGAAACACCTCCAGTATCTAGTCTAAGCTAATCAAATATTAAGGCCTAACAAAATCATATACACATAGAACTGGACCTCAAAATCATCTAACAAGATCAGTCTGTAGGCTGGTGGATTCCTAACACTAAACTACATCTATGTACACATCAAGAGTCCTTGGATGTCTCATGCTTGAGAAAGTTGTTTCCCATTGGGCGTTGCCCCTGGCAAGGGCATTAGGACCAGTAGGTGGATCGAAATCCAAGGATGAAGAAGAGGAGGGGTTTTCTCCAGGATGGGGTACTGGTGGTGCAGGTGGGGCTACAAATACATCAGGATGTGCCATGTGAAGAGGCACACCATCATAAGGGAAACCTAGATCAAACTCGGCTGTAAAACTGAGGTGCTAAATGAAATACTAAAAAACACGTATGCTCGAATATGAGAATATGCTACAATGTATAGCGAATACAAATCAGGGTCATAGTGCCACTGCCACTGTGGCGAATCAAGGAAGAAGATTACTGACTGTATTTGTGGGATCTGGGTACAATACAACATATATACAACATAGGGATGAGAATATTATAAAATTCTCAATAGAGCACTCCCTCAAACATAAGCAGACATAACTAGCAATTTCATTCATATAAGGAATATCATGTAAAGTCATATGCAGAAGCAATAATAATAATCATGCATTTTCTCTCGTAACCAATGAACTCAATTAAGTGAATTTTCCTCTTTTTACCAACGTAGAGAAGACTTAATTTCATACCAAGTGGTATCTGCAGTGGATGACTCCACAATGGGTAATAGACTGCTTATCAGGATATGAGCTCATTCTTATATATAATCATTGGACTTCATTTTTTCCTTTTTCCGAATCTTACACAGTTCTATTTCTAACCGATACATCTACCAACTTATAATATCTCTAGGGAAGTCCCTATTTTTGCCTTCCCTTTTTAACTAACATAAGTCTTGTCTCTATTTTCCCTATATGTTAGAACATGCACAATTGAAGTTCCTACATCCTTTTTTTGGTCACATAGATGCATCATGTACTTTTCTTTTCTCAAATGTATGCTTAGACCACATGTAGGCATTCAATCATGAGTCTCATTGATGTCTCGTAAACCAATATTCAAAGTGTGTAACATATGTTTGTATTCATCATATTTGAATTCAAAGTCATTATATCATAAATTTAAGGCATTCTCACCATTCTAGCACATTGGCAGATTTTTCATTCAAGTAACAATTTATTTTTCATGTCAAATAACCAATTAAAAGGTTATAAAAATTCTCCATGACACTTCAATGTGTCCATAAGATTCTATAAAAATTTCAGAGTAAAAAACATTCTTTAGCTATATTAACAAAATTCTACAAAGTTGGTGGTCAGAGGCCACCTAATCTCAGCCCAAAGCTAGAATTTCATAATTTTTAACCATAGTAAATGACTGAATCAATTAAGAATTAAAATCATGGTTGAACTTCAAGGTGTTTCCAACACCTTGTAAAAATTTTAAATCATTTGCCATGGCAACAAAATTAGACAAATTCGCAGCTTCTGTTCCAATAGTTTAGGCAACATAGGTACAATTTCAGTTTTTGATTTTTTTAAACCAGTATAAATCCAAAACATAGCTTAAGAAAATTCATGGCACTAGCTTAGGATGTTAGCTTTAATATATAATTTTTCTAGCTCGTAAAAATGCATACAACTCCCTCAGAAAATTCATGATCATTCCTTGCCTATAAGACAATCGAATTTCCAGCAAGGTAGTCCAATACCCCTTTGACAAAATATGATTTTTCCACAACACCAAACTATCCCACCTATGCAAATACATCAATATCTATGTATAACCTCATATTAGAACCAAAATCTACCAATTTAAAATAACCAAAATATGCAAGAGTAGAAATACATCAAATAAGATTCAAAAACCCTAATTTTGGAAACTAATGGATTCTTGGCTCCAAGATGCTCCAAGATTGATTTCCTTCACTACAAAGCTCCCAAACCAACCCCAAACCTTTCCTTAATCAGTGAGGTATGAGATATCAAGGTGATGATTGGTGAGAAATTGAGATTTTAATCGGTTAGTTTGATAGGTATTGATGAGTGGAATAAGTTTGGTGAAGGAAGTTTGTGGTTTTATCAAGTATAGGCTAGAAGTTGGGCATTTGAATAAAGTTTTGAGCTCTTAAGAAAATGGAAATAAAGGCTGCTGTAATTCTCCTTGGCTGCTCGAATTGGTGATGATAATGAGGTAAGGTTTGTTGGTTTGTATTTAGCCTAACTTAGCTTTAGAATTTATGTAATATAAATGCATATTTCTTTAAAAGAAAGAAAGTAAAATGGATGATTAGGATTAAATCTTGTAATTCAAGATTGAATCTTAGCCATTCATTTAGTTTAAATGGATAAGCTCCTTCATTTTATAGAGATTAAACTAGCTTTCAATATTAGAAATCACACATCAAAAGTTCATCGAATGGGTGAGAAACCATACTCGGTTAATTAGATATTACCCAAAATTTAATTCTAAGTATAAAATTTTCATTTCTAACAATTTCTAACCTTATCCCTATATTTTCTTAGTTTTGGGTATCTCCGAGTCCCAAATCTAAGGTTTCGGCTATCCCAATAGGCTCGTCGAGCCCGCAAAATACTATTCACTTTTTTTTCTCTACTCGTCCACTGAGTCATCCTCATCATCACTACGTCTACTAGAATGTTGAGATTCTCATTAGTAAAGCTCCAATTAATTTATAAATAAATCTAGAGTGTTACATTAACACCTACCTTAAGAAAAATTTTGTCCTCAAAATTTCATACCTAGAAACAACTCTAGATGATCTTTCTTCATGTTTGATTCTAATTCCCATGTGTATTAATTTCTTGATCCACCCCAAGCCACTTTTAATAGTTGCACATATTTATTTCTAAGTTGCCTAACTTCTCTATCGACAATATTCGAATGGGAGGTGCTTGAAATGTTAAGTCATCCCTTAACTGTATGGATTTGGGTTCTTTAACATGGTTTGGATCGGATTATACTTTCTGAGTTGAGATACATGGAAGACATTATGAAGGTTGGATAAATGTGGGGGTAAGGCTATCTGGTAGGTAGCTGATCCAATGCGTTGAAGAATTTGAAAAGGATCTATGAACCTAGGTGACAACTTTTTAACTCTTAGGGCTCTCCTTACACTAGTAGTGGGTGTAACCTTTAGGAATACATGTTCTCCCTCTTAAAACTCTAAAGGTTTCCTTCGATTATCAGCATAGCTCTAGTGATGATTTTGTGTAGTGAGGATTTTACTTCTGATTTTTAGGATATGCTCCGTCATTTGATTAACAAGATCGGGCCCCAACACACCTACTTCTCCTGAATCGTACCAACATAAGGGAAATTGACATTTTCTTCCATATAAAGCTTCATAGAGGGCCATGCCAATACTAGTGTGATGACTATTATTATAAGGCACGGATAAAGAGCGGCACCTCACAAGTCCTTCTAAGTGGAGAGATACATGAATGAATCAATTACACACCAGAATGAGAGATATCCTAAGATTGTATAGGTATGGGACTATAGAGTTGCCATTTTCTTCCATGTGAAGAGGCACACCATCATAAGGCAAACTTGGATCAAACTTGGCCATAAAAAAAGAGGTGCTAAATAAACGTCTAAAAAACACATATGCTCGAATATGAGAATATGCTACAACATATAGCGAATCCAAATCAAGGTCATAGTGCCACTACCGTTGTGGCGAATCAAGGAAGAAGATTACTGACGGCATCTGTAGGATCTGGGTACAATACAACATATATACAATATAGGGATGGGAATATTATAAAATTCTCAATACATCACTCATTCAAACATAAGTAGACATAACTAGCAATCTCATTCATATAAGGAATATCATGTAAAGTCATTGCAGAAGCAATAATAAGAATCATGCATTTTCTCTTGTAACCAATGAACTCAATTCAGTGCATTTCCTCTTTTTATCAACATAGGGAATACTTAATTTCATACCAAAAATAGTATCACAGCAGCACCTCTCCCAGTACGATGTGGTTTGGGGATGAACCAAGTAGAAGCTGGTAGGCATGTAATGCCGGGGACGAGGGTGGGGAGTGATCGCCGGTGCAAAGAAGGCACGGACAAGGAACGACTCCTTACAAGGCCTTCTAAGCGAAGGGGTACATGAATGAATTGATTACATACCAGAATGAGAGGGATTCTAAGACTGTATAGGTATGGGACTATACAATTGATGATGGCTTATATGAATTGATTTGTACTACCTACACCAATAATATGCATATTCTTTTCGATAGCCCATCATTAAAGAACTCCATAGTTAAGCGTGCTTGACTTGGAGAAATTTTAGGATGAGTGACCTCTTGGAAAGTTTTCCTAGGAAGTGTGTGAGTGAGAACAAAGCATGATGAAAAGACCCGTGTTAGTTTATAGGAACAGTCATCAATCCATAAAGCAGCATGGGATGTTACAAATGCGACATGCTTAAAGCACTAGATGTTGATGATGTAAGCTCCAGAAAGCGTTAATGCTATGTGTTTTTATTGGCAAAAAAACCAATTTAAAGAACGAGTAATATCTATCTTGAGTCTCTTGACATAGTACACAGGGATTTCCGAATTGCATAAAATGAACTTTAAGCAAGAATAATTTCACTTTACATGTGCAAACATGATTTATCTCATATTAAGAGATTGAGCCCAATAGAAGTGAACATTATATTGTGCAAAGAGCATATACATGCATCACTGATTAAAGCAAATCAAATCAAGAACAAGAAACTAAGGCACGGGTCTTCAGAAAAGTAGCATTGGACATTGGAAAGTACACTCATAATGAAGATATCAAGCAAACTTTGATAACAACGTGCTATACAACCTTCAATCATCATGATAGCAATTCTTTCATCATCATTAAAGCTTTGATTAAACACTAGAAGATTGGAGATTCATCAAGGAACTGATAGAGCATATCAGAAATCTCACTTCACTGTGGAGTGCTGAACCTTACTGGAAAATAAGGGAAATTTGAATTTTGAAATTCAAATCTCAAGTTAAACCCAGTTTCAAAATTGGCACGTCATCTCTTCTGCCTTCTTGGTCAACCACTCTAGCTTCGAAAAACAAGAGTTCAAAAACTATGTTCAGAAAGTAAAAAAGTAGTTTCTGAAGGGACATCATAAACCTTAATCACACAATGACTTCTGCAATAGATTTGACAAGCTGTCAATTTACTCTTTTAGATTGCATTTCCAAGACATAAACAGATGATCAACACATGTCACTTGGACAATAGATTAAGGGCAACAGTCATAAAGGGAAACCATCTATAAATAGAGATGCTGTATTCAAATGAATGAGGAGGATTGAAGGCATAAGAGTGGAAGCTTTGTAAAAATCCCTACACATATCTTGCAAAGTTCATAACCTCATGTAATCAATCTCCATGAAGAGTGAAAAATCTTCTTTCTAAGTTCCTAAATAGTTTATATACTTTTCCTTAGAAGAGATGATAGAAAGGAGTCATTCAAGTTATCCTAAGTCATTCATATATTTGTAAGAAAACTGGAGTGTAGGTTAGTTTGAGTGGCAACCCAAACACTTAACCTTTGTATCCTTGATCCAGTACTGATAAGTGGGAAGTAGCTTGAAGAGGCTAATGTAAAACTACTTGCAATGTGACAGTGGGTTTTGCCCACTTATCATGGTTCAGCTTGGAGAGGCTGATGAATAACTACTTACAACGTGATAGTAGGAGTTGTCTACTTATCACAGTTCAGCTTGGAGAGGCTAGTGAAAGACTACTTGGTTCAGCTTGGAGGAGCTGGTGGATAATTAATCAGTTTAACTTGGAGAGACTGGTGAATAATTACTCGGTTTGTGACAGTAGGGTTGTCTACTGGTCACATGTTAGATCTTAGGAAGGCTACTGTAAAGACAATCTAGTTTTTCTTTATCAGGTTGAGAAAGGTTTTAATGAATCTCAACGAAAGTTGAGTACTGGATGTAGGCAGGTTTGGTCAAAGCAATATAAATTATTTGTCACATTACATTCTCCTTAATCTCTTTTATTTTCACAGCTTACATTATTTTTAATATCTGCTAAAATATTTTAATTACTCTGTTACTGACAGTATGCTTCAGAAAGTTACTTTCTAAAATACTTAACCTTGTTTCTGCTACACTTCAAACTAAATGCTTAATAGTTTATTGTTTAATGTTTTAGTTTCAGAAAAAGATAAAAGAGAAGCAAAGCACGATTCAACCCCCTATCTCATGCATTTCTTTACCTACAGATTATGCTCTTATAGAAATGTTCTATTTGATTTTCTACTTTTGATAATGATATGTAGAGACTACCTAACCTTAGTTCTCCCCTTTCTCAAATTGCAAGTGTTGCTGATCTTATTTTTAGGGGAAATTATATTAATGATTACTGCTATTGTTTTTTTTTTTTGGTGAAGTAATATATTATTGAATCAGATTGTGAATTTTTGTTAATGTAGGGAAAATTTTTTGAATTTATGCTTGGCACCTTATATTTTATTTTTTAATTTTTGTAGGTATATTCGCGAGGAATCAAGGAATAGAGATAGAGAAGAAATCTACCCCGTCATGGGGATCAGGGATGAGGTCGGGGAGGAAATTTGGTGGTGGCAAGTCCTACCCCACAGATGCCACCTTTTCTATGTTGGTCCTCAATTATTTGGGACTTTGTGGTCCATTTAATTTTTGCTACTAGATTACTAAATTGCTTTTATTTTAATTTTAAATTTTCCTTGCCAATCACTTTTTCTTCTTCCTTTTTTCCCACTCTTTCTTTTTCGTTAAGCCATACCATCCCTTTCATTGGTCACCACCACTGATCATCTTCACTAACCTCTTCCATTTCAGCATAGCAACTTCTTGACATTGTTTTAGCTCTTTTTTTCATTTTCTTGTAATTTTTCAACAAGCCTGCACCAAATACAAAAATATCTCTTTCTTTACTAATATTTAATTTTATCTTTATTGATTCAAAGCAATAGGGAGTATGAAGCTACCCTCGTAGGTCAAGTTACATGAGGAAAGAGATAAAATATTTGCAAGATAAGTTCTAAACTCTTCAGAATTAATTGATAGGAACTTTTGAAATATGAAACATTGAACAAGTGAAGTTGCTATTTTGACTAATAAAAGCCATTTTGAGTAGCTTATTTGAAATGTTCCCTAAAACAAAAGCTAGGAAGATTGGGGGCAAAATTAAGGGAGGTGGGAGGCGATTGTAGAGGTAAACCAGGTGTTGAATGGGGGGTAGAGGCAGAGGGATATCAATTCAAGTGGTTAGTGGTATAGTGTGGTAATGGTGAATAAAGTGAGGAGATGAGCCAGTGGATGGAAAGAGAATTGGTTTTATTTGCAGTTGAAAATGAACTTTTGAATTTGTTAAGAAACCTTGCATCAGGTGGTTCAAAACATACATGGGACCAAGATAGTGTTCATGAGAAAATGCACGAGAAAGGGGGTTGAATCATGCTTCCTTTTTCAAGCTTTCAAACTGAAACTTTATAGCAAAAATCTATCAAGCATTGAACTTGAAGTGCAATGGAAGATAGGTTAGATTATTCAAAAAGTAACTTTTTGAATTAAGCAATTCGAGTAAATAGATTGACAGTAAGAGATAATGATCAAAATATTTATGCAGAATTAAATGCTAAAAATAAATAAGTGAAGGATGAGAGAATACTGAATCAAGAATTTTATACTTGTTCAGCTAACACTTGCCTATATCCAGTTCTCAGTTACCACTGAGTTTCACTAATCTTTCAACCCGAGGAGATAAACATATAGGATAGTCTTTACCGTAGCCTTCCTAAGCTCTTACCAATGCTAGTAAACAACACTTACTAACACAACAACAACAAGTAGTTTTGCAGTAGCCTCTTCAAGCTATTCAACTTATGATCACGACTAGATCGATGATACAACCAATTCAAGATTGATGTTTAGTTTGAACAAGCTTACACCTAGCTTCTTTTCTAATGAATATGGAATGATGGATCTGAAATGACTTGAATGACTTCTTTTTACTAATTCTTCCTCAGAAGAACGTGAAAACAATTCTAAAATTTAGAAAGAAGATTTTTAATGTACACAGGAATTTAGCAGATGTTTTTCATAGAGATATTTGGAAAGATTTTTTCAGCGTTTTTGCTCACTTCACCTCTATGCCTTTTGAAGCTCAGTTATCTCTATTTATAGATGATTTCCCTTTGTTATCGTTGCCTTGATCTTCTATCTAACCAACACATGTCGAGCATCAACTTAAGTATTGGAAACATAATTTAGAGGAGTACCTCGTCTGGTGTCAGAGTTATATTTTAGAAGCTATTGATGAGTTAAGATTTCTGAAGTCTTTCAGAAACTGCTTTTCTATTTTCCGAGCATGGTTTTTGAACTTCTTAATAAGCCTTTCTTAGTTGATCGAGGGTGCTAAAGAGATGATGTCTTGGTTAAAAGAGACTGATTTGACTTTTGATTTTGAATTTCAAAATTAACTGCTTTCCCTCCCTCTTTAGAAAGCAAACTTTCTGAAGAGTTTCTGAAGAGTGCTGATAGTTTCCTGTTGATTCATTTGTCTTTTGATCTTCAATCTTAGCTTTTGATAATGAATATTCCACGATTATGATGATTGAAGATTGAGTAACAT
Source organism: Dalbergia cultrata (assembly GCA_031216105.1). Classification (NCBI taxonomy): domain Eukaryota; kingdom Viridiplantae; phylum Streptophyta; class Magnoliopsida; order Fabales; family Fabaceae; genus Dalbergia; species Dalbergia cultrata. Next base: position 31,141,125 of record CM062353.1, on the reverse strand, counting down.
GTTGCTTCTAGCTTTTGCATGTTATCTTCATTGTAGCCATTCTTTCTGAAGTTTAGTGTTATTCTCTGACGACCATATCCTTGGTTTCTTGATTTTGTTTCGATGAGTTTGCTTCCTTGATGCACAAGATCATATTTTGCTTTATATAATTTTCACTTCATCTAAATCTATCCTCTTCCCATGAGAGAAAAACATGTTTGTACATGCAAAGTGAAATTATTTCCACTTAATTTCGATAGTGCATCTCAAAAACACCTGTTAAACTTAGTCAAACAAACTCAAAGTGGTCGTTAGTCATTCTTCAAAGCATTTTCTTTAAATCGGCTTTGTTGTCATTCAAAATAGTAAAGCTCATAGTTTTTGAAGGGTTCTGGAGTTTATAGATAAAAGGCATGTTAGTTTAGAGTTTTATTAATTCAACCAATTCAACTGAAATTCAATTAGACTGTAGTAGGGTGGGGTAGGGGGCAGGGACCTTAGGTTCTGAGGATCCAAACTTGATCCTTTAAGCTTCCTACAGGCCAAGATCTTTGACCATTTCAGCTAACTGCTTGATTGCTAAAGAATTTCATCAATGACTAAACTAAAGTCCTTTTTTTTTTGTTGTTTAATCAGAAGTTAAACTAAAATATAAATTGAAAAGATAGATACATACATGACAGTAATAGTTTTGGCCTAATGACCAAAAATAGGGATTAGTTAATAAAAGGAAAATGAAAATAAAAATATGTATAACTAAATGCCCAAAACTTGTAGATTGTGCAATAGGTGCACGATAGTAAAGCTATTTCAGCCCAAAGGCCAAAAGAAAAGCAAAAAGAAGTAATTAAAATAAAATGAAATTGCCAACAAGAGTTAGTTTACTTGGTCAACCTTTTATTCATATACCACCAAGATTTGGATTCAATTCTCAAGTTTCCTCTATTGGTGGTGATCTGTAGGTATCATTGTAAGTGTTCAATGAGCTTGGAGGCATGCCTTGACCCTAGACTAAGGTGAGTTTTTCTGTCAACGACAACTTTGGTTAAAAAAATTAAATTACAATTGTCTAAGAGGAAGGGCTCATTGTTTAGTAGTTGTATTTGCACATGGAAAAGATAAGGGGATGGGTTTCCACACAAATAAGGAATAGATCCAAGGTGCTCCAACTAGCAACAGTAGTAGACATTCATGGCAGATTAACCACGGCTAACATGATAGCTAAGGCGGAGTGAGAGAAGCCTTTGGAAATTTGGTTCAAAAAGGAGAAATGAACAAGGGCTATGGCATTTTGATAGCTTAGAGAATGTGAGGTTGAGGCAACTCACGATGATCATGGTTAAGTTGAGGTTGGGGATTGGGTGGATGTTTGTGTCATGACTTAATTTGGGAACGTGGTTGACATGTAAGGAACCAACCCTATAAAGGTCCTTGCATGACATAATATACATAAAACTTCATAATTCCCTATTTAATATAATTTTTATATAAACTGGATAAGCTATTTCTATATGTATATCATAAAGCAATCCATAAACAAAATCCATATGATAAAACAGTTGCCCCAAAATAAGCCATAAGATCCTTTAATCATAATTACATGAATCCTAAAAAAAAAAAAAGAAATATATATATACATGCATGATCCATGAATCTTGCTTCCAATGGACTACAGCACTACTAAACATAACTACTATCACTTCACTCTAAAGTAAAACTCACTGAGAAAGGAACTAGCTAACAACTATTGGGGAGGTATCTCAGAAGACTCTAGAGCAGCAACTGTATCTGTAAGGGGAAAAAAGAGGGGTTATTTTCATTTAAAACTCACTGAATAGATTCTCACCCATATCCATACATGGGACAGTAAGGAAAATACATAAATAGTAATGTGGCAATCAAAATTATTTTCTACTTATAATGCATAATGTTAATAATAATAGCAATATCGTGTAAATCATAAGAAAAAAATAATTTTTGCAAGGAATTAAAAGAGAGACAGAATTCTAAATAATTTATGAGGCGATGTTCAGTTTCTCGTAAACAAGAGCATTTAACAAAGATTTTAACGGTCCCTCATTAACCACATCCCTTGTGAACAATGTGGTATACCAAGGTTAAGGAATTGACTGTCATTAACTCACAGCTCTATTTCTCTCTAATCCCTATCCAAATATCGCTTACAGATCTCATACTAAAGTTTCAAAGCTAAAATCTCAAGTTAGTACTTCATGTCATCTCTATAGCTTTAACTCCATTTTTATAAAGTTAAACTCTTATCTCATAACTTATTGGAAGTAGTTAAAAACATTAAGGCATAATAGTGGAATGACATGCAATCAAAAAATGGTCCCATGTACTCTTCCAAAAAATGGTCCTATGTGCTTTTCTAGCTTTGAAAAATTTATAAAGCATGTTCATAGCATAATTAAATTTCTAAATTCATGGAAAGTATAAATGGTGTATAGAAACTTTTCGTAATGAGCAAAATTAAAGCCATGAACTTAAACTCACTTACCTGGAAAGCTCGTTAGAGGAGTACCAACACCAATAGAGCTCTGAGGAGTTGGAATAATAATAACACCTACCATGGGAATAACAAAACTTATAAAAATCCACACGTTCATGCTAGGTCAGATTTAAAGACTCCAGGGGAGCAACCAACCGTGACCAAACTTGTGTACATTGACACCTTTGATTAAAAATATGAAGAACTAGGGATAACTATGCAAAATACCTTAAATTTCTTACCTTGGAGCTTGGAGGAAGAACAAAATGGTGGAGGATGAAAGAAAAAAGGGGGTGGAAGAGAGGTAGAGAAAGCTTAGGGTTCGAATTTTGGGTGTTTGGAACCGATTTAATAAAAGGTTTTCGATCAAAAGAATTCTCATAGAGTTTTCTGCCCATGTTCTTTATGTTATATGCATGTGATAAGCATGATATGACATTATGAATGTTTATGTTAAGGTTAAATGAATATTAGATATCGTCTAGTTTGACTCTCTATGCTTTAGAATAGATGCAATGTGTAACACCCCAATTTTTCTCGGCTTAGCAAACATGACCAAAATACTCGTAGGTCATTTTTTTGTGAAAATCGAGGCCGGTCAACCCCGGCCACCCTCAAAAAGTTATTTCTATATTAGGAATAGACTACATGAGGATTAGATAGCGATCCATGCGAAAATCGCGATATGTGACTTTCTCGTGTAAAAATTGGCAAAATGGCCCTGAGGTCATTTTTGCCTGGAATTCAAGGACGGCTGACCCGGGCCATCCTTGAGGGATTGGTTTGATGATTGAAGGGGATTAGATGCCTTAGAAATAATAACAAAGATGAAAATCTCACTTTCTGGACTTTTAGTACAAAAGGACGAAAATGCCCCTGCCGCGTTTTAAGCTGGATTGAGTGCCGATTGAGCTGAAAAGATTTCCCGAGGGTTTAAAATGTTGTTTTTATGTAATGTTTGATGTTTATATGAGTCTTGGTGGTCTGGAAAGTTTTGACGTGAAATGACCTTTTTACCTATAGATTAGTGCATAATGAGCTTAATTAAACGATTAAGGGAAAATAAGCAATATTAGGTTCTAATTAAAGGTAATTTAATTTTAATAATTAATCTTGAGTCAAAATGATTAATTAAGGTTGTTTAGGGTCAAAAAGTACTTATGGAATTTCAAATTTCAATCTTAGTTATAAAGCATCCATGACATCATGTCATGTCATGCTCAAATAGTGTTTTCTCTCTCATGTTCCATAAAATTAGGAACTTTATTGGAGTTTGAATTTCAAACTAAGCAAGTATAAATCAAAATAATTAGGGATGACAACTTCTAATCATGTCTTGAGAACTCTAATCACATATTTACAACTCTTAAACACCAAAACACAAGTTTTTAACTATGTTCCCTAATTAAAATTACCCTAAACCTAATTATCTCACCCAAATGAAATGAAAATTTCCCCCCCAAGCCTATATGACCGTCGGCCTCCTCCCCCCAAAAGCCACCATATTTATTCATTTTTCAACTTTAACATGCCGTTACTTACTACTCATTTTTTTGGCAAGCTTTTGTGTCAAAAAAATTGTCTTAGAATTCTCTCAACTTCAAGCTTTCTTACTACTCCTCTAACTCCAAGAGACTTCTTCCACCACCACCACAAACAACATTGAACCACCACATCAACACCTCAAACAACCTCCTAAATACACAACCTTGCCACTCCCAGGCTCAACCTCACAAGAAAACAATTCCTTTCCTCTCATCCTTCCTTGGCCGAAACCTTGTAGCCACCAAGAGAAGATTTTTATCTTCTCATTTTAACCCACAAGAACCAAGCTTTCTTCCTTCCATCAAAGACAACATCCTCCGTAGGGTTTTGTTTTGAGTTTCCTTTATTTTTCTTTGCTTCCTTTTTCAGATTTATGGTTGGTTGGATGAACAAGTTCTTTTGGTTTTTCCTTTCTTTATGTTTTGGTTTACATATCCTTTTCTTGATGTATATTTTTGGTTTTTGGTTCTCCTTTTTCTATGTTTTTGGTTCTTGGTTGTAAACAAGGTGTTGGAACCATGGCTTGATGATGAGAGCTCTTGGTGATGGTCTTGACATCACCATGTTTGAGGCCTTAAAGCCAAAGGCTTGGTTCCTTAGTTTCATTTTATTTTCAGCCTCATCTCCTTTTTCCTCTTAGATGTTGATTTTCTTTTTGGTATAAGTTTAGATCATAGCTTAATGATGAGTATCTTTGATGGTGGTTTGACATCACCAACCTTAAGATCTTTAAAGCCTAAGATTTTGATCTTCTTGGTTCATTACTTTTTTGGTTTTCATCTCTTATTTTCCTTTTATTTTCGGTTTCAAAGAAAAACATAGAAATGAAATATTGTTGGTTATTTTCTCCTCTTTATTCTTTGTTTTGAGTTTGATGGTGAGTCCAAGAGATAAGGTTCTTGGAACCATGGGGTGGATGGACTCTAAAGCTCACTAATATTTAAGATCTACTAGGAGCAAGAAACTAGTCTTGTAAGGTTTTTGAGCTTTAAGTGAACAAGATGTAAAATGAGCTTGCACTCATATTTACTTTTATGCTATCACCTAAATCTAAAGATAAGAATGAGTTTGCATAGCATGTTTATATTTTGAGCCATCACCCTAAAGCTTGAAGATAAAAATGAAGTGCATATCATATACTTTTAATGTCATCACCTTAACCTTGAAGACAAAAATAGGTTGCATAACATGTTTACTTTTGTGCTATCATCTTAATATTGAAGATAAAAATGGGTTTACATAGCATATTTACTTTTGAGTTATCACCTTTAAATCTTGAATATAAAAATATGATGCATAGCATGTTTAACTCCAAGTTATCACCTAAGATCTTAAAGCTCAAAAACTTGTCCTTGGATCTAGAATAAAATTTTAAATCATGGCTACACTAAATGCATGTGCATTTCGGCCATGACAAAATATTGGGGTTTGAGATGAGTTTTACTTGGTTTGTGACTCAACCTCTATGTCTTAGGACTTTTAAAAATATTGCCTTAGAAATTTTTGCTACAAAGAAAAGTAAAGATGGGATTTTATGTGTCTTTAGAGCTCAAACTTTTGGCTACTATTTTGGGAATTCCTTCTCTGTTTGATGCTGTTTGGAAGGGTTAGAAAGTGTAAAAATTGGTGTTAAATGTTGCAAAAAATGTTTTTGACATCCTAGGATAAATTAGTAAGAATGGGTCAAAGAAATAATTTTCGGGTTCTTTTAGGAAATGGATTTTTGGCTACTGCCCCATTTATTTAAATTATGAAAAATGTTGTTTAGAATGACCTAAATGTGTATTAATCATTAATAGTTGGTGCAAGGATCTAATTCTTTATCTTGAGGGAAAACTAGAAAACTTGAAAGAACTGAAAACGTGTTTTTGAGGCTTCTAAAAATTGAGATTTTATATCCACTGTCTTGGTAACTTTATTTTAATAAGAATTCTGTTTGAAACTATTTTCAAGTGTAAAAACTTCCATTAGTGGTGGTAAGAATTAATTTTGGCATTCTTAGGAAAACCGATAGTTAGAAAGGGTAAAAAACACGATTTCTAGAACCTCAAAACGGTTTAATTTTAAAACGCTGCCCCAATGGTCCAGCATTATTTGAAAATGTTTATGAGGTTTAATGTTAGTGAAAATCTTTGGGGTGGGTCCCTTAGGTGTTTAAAGAATTAATTTCAGTAATTAGGTCAAGTCGGGTAGTAAGTTTTAACCCGTGTAGAACTATGTTGCAATCATGATAAATTAGGCATGCTTTCGTATAAAGTGCTTGATGATGATCTTTATTGCCCTACCTGTGTACATATATCTTATGTTGATAAGCATAGCATGTGCACTAGCTGAGTCCGGTCCATAATTCCAGGATACTGGGTAGGAGCATATTCAGCTTTCAATAGAAATGATGATGATATATGCTGATGGATGTATGAAAATAAGTGGTGGTTACGTGACTTGAATGACATGCTATGATTATGTTTGAGTTATTAAGATGCATGATATATGTAAATACATGGCATGAAGCAAATTTGGGGAAATCCGGTTTCTAGCCGTTATGTTGCCGGATTTCCGCCAAATTTGTGAACCTAGACAAATGATGAGATTTTCCAAACATGAAGTATCACATGATATGTTATGAATGATGATTATAATTATGTATTATGTTTGCATCTCTAAATAACATGCTGAGTTTTTAAGGTAACATAAAACAAATGGAAATGACCCTTTAGACTCCAGAAATTAATGGTTATTAGAGGTGATCCAAAAAGGACCCTTTGGACTCTAGGAATTAATGGTTATGAAAGGTGTTCCTATGCCTCCTAACCCTTACTCTGGGAGTCGGGAAGTTGCTTATCATAGGATAAGTGTAGACTGGTGACGACTAGTTTAGGTATGAGCTCATAACCTAGAAACTCTCAAAAGCGAAGAGTATTAGGGTGGCCCTATAGAGGAATGAAACAATGAACTCAAGTCACCTAATATGATGAAAGAGAAAAGATTCATGCTCCTTTTATGTCATTCATGTGATTATATTTCCTTATGCTTTGTTTATTTAGTATGATTCTACGATATGTTGCACATGGTATGGATATGCACTCATGATATAATGTAATACATTCATAACATCAAGAATCATGCTAAAAGACATGAACCTTGGGTAATAGGTTTTGGAACTTAATAAAAATAAACCTTACACATGCTCACCATTTTCATAATAAACCCAAGGTTTCTGAGGACGTAGATGATGATATGCATTAGGAGGAGAGTACCCTACTGAGATTCTTGTTAAGTTTCTTATCCCCTCTTTCTTTATTTTCCTCGTCACATCTTCAGAGGTTGATGGCGACATTCGTGCTATACGTTGACATTCCCACCTAGGAGTTCCACTTCGACCCTGCGCACCAGTCTAACGTAGGAGAGGAGAGAGTTCTTTAGTACTTTGATTTATGTTTCTTTTCATGTACTTTATTCACATGACTCTAGGATTATTGTACTAACCTAACCTTTATTGGTGGGTGTTATCATACTTACTATTTATGTACTCTGTATGTGATATAGGTGATGACTCTGATGATTATATGGAATCCATGATGTTTATCTATGCTTATGGTGTTATGGTTTTTGTATGCGAATCACACGTTGTAGTTTGCTTAGGTACACATGGCTCATATTTTGTCTTTCATATATTCAAAAAAAAAAAAAATTTACCCATATTTTGCTAAGTATTTTAGGAAAATAATGTCAGTAACTGGAACAAAAGAGTAATAACTAGTATTTAACTCAAATACATCCTAGGTGTGTTAGGTTAAATATTAGGGTGTTACACAATGAAGTTGTAATCTTTCATGTTACACGGTTATAGCTGGTTTGTGAATGAAAAAGGAAACATTGAAATTGAATTATTTGTATGAAAAATAAAATAATTGGACACCTACTTCCCAAGTTTTGTACTCAAGGATTAACTTGATTGAGTTTAAGAACCCATATGTAAAGAACGTATGTTCCTTCTTAACCATGCATGCCAACTATATGAATAAGACTTGGATTGAGATTCACTATTTTTCAATTGTGACCTGGTAACATGTCTTCTATATGTTTTAGTTGATTCAATCTAATAAAATAATTAGAAGCATATTGAATTTTTTGATGAATATGCATGTTTGTTCATGATTTCCTGTAATAGTAGAATTGAAAGTTTTGTGCTAATGTTTTCTTATATGTTGGCTTTTATTTGGATAGCAACTTAGTTCTTGGATTACTTGTATTAACCATTACATGAACATAGTCTGACGTCGTGAAACATGTCTTTTCCCTTCAGGTAACTTTGTGAAATGTTTTGGTAAACTTACAAATAGGAAGACTTTATTCATGAGAGTTATTAGTGCATCTTGATATCATATGATGTTTTCATACCCCTAAGTTTTAACAGAAACCTATTCAAATGCATGTGAAATAATAGCCTATTACATGAGATAATTTTCGTGTTTTAGAACATGCTTCCCATGAGTTTTACTTAAACGGCATCTTGCTTTAGTATGCATTCAACATGATTGATGAATGCCAGTATTATATGTGAAAGGTGATGCACTTATTCTTGTTGAGGGAATAGGCATATGGCTGATTTGTTGGGTTTCGCTACACTATTATGGGCATGTGAGAATGTGTAATGCCCTAGGTAGACATGTCACTAGACAAGTTTCGTACAACCTTAGGGTACTTCAGGACCTGCCCATGTAGCTGGGAATGCCCTAGAATTTAGAAACCATGTTGTAGCCAAGTTTTACAGAATCTTGCAAAATAGGCTCACTACAGCAAGCAGGTAAGCCAACCAGTGTTCCCTGTGTTAGATAGTCTTATTGCAGCGAGTTATGTTCACTGCAGTGAGTTCAAGTCTCAAAGCTTGTTGCAGTGAGCACCCCGATGATAGTATAGTACCAGAAATGACATAGTTTCAACCTTAACCCCTTTAGAAACCCTCCTCTTTAGGGTTTCCCCTACCAGAAATAGAAAACCCTTTCCCCAAACCCCATTTTCTCTCTTTTTCTTCCAATCCAACATCAATTTTTATCCTCCAAGCTCCAAGGTGAGTAAATGTTGTTAGATTATGTTACCCCTCTCTCCTTTCTTTCATGTTCTTAGGTTGGGCATTATTATTTTCTCTCATTGTTGTCAAGTAGAGGGTGTTTCTCCATTGTTGTTAGAGTTGATCTAGAGTAACCTAGAAGTGCCCATATATTACTTATGAGTTTTATGGTTGCAATGTAGTCATTGGTGCCATCTTCCTCGCTAAAGCTCTCCCAGAGTTGGTCCTTCACATTCCACCCCTCCAAGTGATTAGGTTTGATTTCATGACCCTATATTCATCATTATGTTATTATTTTCTTTAGCAATATAAAGTATTTGGAGGTTAGAGATTAAGTTTTCACATGACATTTTTTTTATTCAAGAACTAGAAAAGCTTCCTTGAATTTATACTTGAAAATCTATGATTTTAGAAAATGAATGGGACCATAATTGCTCTATGAATGTTTTATATGATTTAATTAATGATTTCGATTGGATTATGGAAATGAAAGTCAATTATAATTGCTAAAATGAAAAGTAAAGCCTTAAGTTTATTTACGAGAATATGAGACAAGTTAAACTTAGAATTATAGAACTCCCTTTTTTTTTTTAATTTCAGAGAGGTTTTAGAGTAGGGAATTACTTAGGAAATAGAGTTGTGAGTTAACAGCAGTTATTTCATTAATCTTGGTATATCAAAGCCTGCAAGGGGCAAGTTATCCTTACCTAGATTAGTCTACTAGGGACGTTGTAACATCCTCCCAAGTAAAGCATCATCCTTAAGTCATGACATCATACTCGAGGAGTTGCTATTTATAAGTTAACAGATATTTCTTAAATATCTATAGCAAGCTCAATTAATGCGTGTAATAACTAAGCATAATTCTATTTAAATATATAATAAAGAAACACAATCTTTATTGAATACATAGTTAAGTTCAAAAGGAAGCTCTACTATGAGCTTTAATACATATACATTCTCTATTACATTTACATAGATATCCATTCCACTAAATACAACATAATAAAAGCATTAACTACACTATTGCAATTTTGAGTTGTTTTTGTGGAGCAGCCTCATAGTCCTTTGGTTTAACTTAGAGACGACACAGAAACACAAACATATAGGGGTGAGAATTATACAATTCTCACTAGGGCATTTCCCTAAATACACAATTCATAATGTCATTGTCATCGTCCTAACCACTTTGGTTTATTTAGAAAATGTGAGCATGCAACATATATCAAAGGTTCATTTTAAGGTTCGGAACTATTTTTTCAAACTGGGTTTCTTTTAATTTCTCAATCACTCAATATACGTATGTCATATTACTCAATATTTTTAATCACTTGACATACACATTTCTTACTACCCTACTTTCTAATAATTCATTTTCAACTTTATGTGCCCTCGGCATATCGAAGGAGACCTTTTTCTATGCATTTTACAGATAAAATAAGATCTTTCCATGCCTTTTACACATTACAAGGGACCTTCCCATGCCCATTATAGGCAAAAGAGGACCTTCTCATACCCCTTACACATTACAGGGGATCTTTCTCATGCCCTTTCACATTACAGGGGACCTTTCCCATGCCCTTGATATTCTATAAGGGATTTTATTTTTCACTTAGCACAAACATCATCCTCAAACTCACATATACAGGTATCACATCATTATACACATTAGCATAAATTTCTGAATTTCCTAATGCTTCAAACATATTCATTAATCATTTTTCACTTTTCTTTTTACCAAGGCATGCTCCAAGAACATATAAATTATTTGTTCCTTATAAATCAATCTTTAAGTCATATCGCATGTATTCATACACATTATACTTGAACCAAATGTCATTGTATTATCAATTCAATGCATCAATTCATTTTTAGCAGAATGGCAGATTTAACATATTCGTAGCACAAATTATTCTGCATTTTAAATCATCAATTCCACGGCTATAAAAATTACCTATGACACTTCAATGTGTCCCGAAGTTCCTGTGAAAATTTCAGAGTAAAAAGAATTCTTTAACTATGTTAAAACAATTCTACAAATTTGGTGGTCAAAGACCACTTAATCTCAACTTAGAACCAGAATCTCATAATTTTAACCTTAGAAAATGATTGAATCAATTCAGAATAAAAATCATGGTTGAACTTCAAGATGCTTCCAACATCCTTTAAAAAATTTCAAAGGAAAAATCAATCATTTGATATAGTAAAAAAATTAGACAAAATTGTAGCTTCTATTCCAACAATTCAGGCAACACAGGTATCATTTTGGTTTATGATTTTTTTAAAGTAGTAAAAGTCTCTAATATGACCCAAGAAAAATCATATAGCTGCCTTTGGATGTTGGATTCAACATAGAAGTTTTTTAGCTCATGAAAATACCTACAACACACTCAGAAAATTCGTTATCATCCTTTACATGTAAGAGAACTGAATTTCTAGCAAGCATGATTAACACTTCTTTAGTAAAATTGAATTTTTCCACAACACCAATACACTTCACCAATACAAATACCTCTACTCCTATGTGTAATCATACACTACAATCAAGAATATCAATTTTCCAATCATCATAATCAATAAGAAAATATAGTTTCATCAAGTAAAGAAAACAACACCCTACTTGTGATGCTTGAAGACTTCTAATTCCAAAAGTCCTTCTAAGAATGGTTTTTGCTCACTTCAAGCCTTCCAAACAACCCCCTAACTATTCCTTAAACAGTAAAGAATGATATCTAAGGTGAAAATTTGGATTTTCAATAGGTTAGTTTTTGTAGGTATTGATGTGTAGAACAAGTTAAGTGAAGGAGGTTTGTGATTTTATCAAGTCTAGGCTAGGAGTTTAGGCATTTGAATCAAGTTTTGAGCTCTCAAGGGAATGGAAATGGAGGCTGCTGCACTCTCCTTGGCTGGTTGAAATATGAGGCTTGATGGAGAAGCTTGGTGGCTTTTTAAGACTTCATAGATAAGCTTGTATAATAACTGAGATAAAGTTTAAGTTTTCTTTCTTTTCTAAACAAAAGGAATGGCTAGGATTTAATCTTGTTATCAAGATTCAATCTTAGCATTACACTTAGCCTCAAAAGGATACACATTATCCTTTTTTAGAAGCAAAATTATCTTTCGGTATTAGAAATTGTACACCAAAATTCTACCGAACGAGTAAAACAATGTGCCCGGGTAATCAAACATTGCCTAAAAATTAATTCCAAGAATAGAATTTTTTATTTCTAACTATTTCTAATCTTAATCCTATAATTTCTTATTTTTGGGCCCTAATTCTAGAGTTTTGGATGTCCCTTGCAAAACAGTATTCATAATTTTTTTTTACAAATCTGTTGGATCATCCTCATCATTGCAATGTCTATCATATTTTGAAATCATGACTAATAAAACTCAAATTAATTTTTAAATAATTTTTAGGCTGTTATAAACATGATTTGCCAAGGACCATTAAGATCTCATCTATGGGCTCATGTTCGCCAAGGACTAAGTACCTAAATGGAGGATAACATATGTCCTCAAATTAGAAATTTATTTTAATACTAAGTTGCACCAAAAATGTAGTAAAGGACACAATCTAGGTCATCTCTCAAGGAGGCTTCAACACTTAATTGAGAAAATTGGGGGGTTTTGAAGAACGAGAATTAAAGCAATTGAATGATAATGAAGAAGGCACTAGTGTAAGGTATCCCTAGGATTGAAATTAATTATCATTGGCTAAATATTGAATCCATTAGTGGTTATTAGTAATTAATTATTAGTAATTCTACTAGTGATCAATTAATCCCTAGAATTTCACCAATAAAAATAACCAATAAACAAGATCTCAATTTAATTGGAAATAAAAGTGATTGAAGGTACCAATTGCTATAGCCTAACTACCAATCAAAAGGTTCATTCTAATGTTCTCCTTCAAACATAAACCAATAGATCTATCAATTTGTGGCCAAAGGATTTTGTAACACTTTGATTTTTCCTGTCTAAGTGAAAATGACCAAAATACCCCTGGGGTCATTTTCCACCCGGAATTCGAGGATAGCCGACCCGGCAGTCCTCGAAGGGTCAACTCAATGTTAGAAGGGGATTGTATGTGAGTGAATGTTAATAGAGCAGAAAAATCTCATTTTCTAAGGTTTCAGGTCAAAATGATCAAAATACCCCTATAGCATTTTTACGCGGGTATAAGTGCCGTTGAGTCCAGAAACTTTCCAAAAGGTTTAAAATGATATTTTTATGTGTTTGGGGATATCTGTCTAAGTCTCGGTGGTCCTGGGCAGTTTTTGTGCAAAATTATGATTTTGCCCCTGGAATAGTGTTTTTAAGCTTAATGATATAATTAAGCAAACCTAAGCAATATTAGGCTCTAATAAAAGATTAATTAATTTCCATAATAAATCTAGAGTCAAAATAATTTATTAAAGCTAATTAGAACCTAAGATTGCTTAGATACACCTTAATCGTTTCTAAAAATCAAGATTCTTTGTCATGGAATCTTGAATAGTGTTTTCTCTCTCCAATTCTTTAAATTAAGGAATTGTGTTTGTGCATAATCATATCATAAAATGATTTTTCATTTAGCTAATGAAGCAAGACCACTCCTAATCATGTCTTAATATTCCTAATTATATAATTACCTCACCTAAACACTTTCTTACAATTCCTAACCAAAAGCTTAATCTAAGAAACACCTAAACACATCATCAAACCACAATTAGATGAACAAATCTTTCCCCCCTTGGCTGCATCATGCCCGAACCTCCTCCTCCTCATTTCCCATATGTTGAATTTGATTGGCACACAAAAGGCCATGCTTAAGCTATACCTTGCACCATACTTGAGCCATACTTTGAGCCATACTCACCATGCTCACTACCATGCCTTTGAATGACCACATCAAAGAGATATTTTCTCTCCCCATGGACATGAAGTGCATGGCCAGGCCCCCTCCATTCATCCTCCATTTGTTTCATTTCCTTATAAATACACATGCAAATGAACTTGTAAGAACCTTTAGATCATTTGCTAAGTGTAAGCTTAATAGCATTCTTGCAAGTTCTTTCATTTTCTCTCAAGTTCTAAGAGTTCTCTTCACCTTCATCTTCTTCATTTTCCTCCTTGAGCCACCATATTGCAACCTCAAACCACCACACAACCATCACAAACCACCATCCAAACACCAAAGCTTCCTTCCTCAAACACAAAGCCCACACAAAACACATTCCTTTCCTTTTCTCCTAGCTTGGCCGAACCTTCATCCTCACCTTGGAAGAAGTTTTTTTTCTCATCCTTACTTCAAAGAACTAAGTTTTCATCTTCACACTTGGTAGGGGTTTTGTCTTCAAAAGCTTTTTCTTTTATGATGTTGTTTTTTATATGAAAATGCTAGTTTCCTCTTGGTTCAAACTCTTTTCTTTCTTTTTATTTTTGGTTATGAGAGTTGATTTTTGAAAGGAAAATCTTGAGCTTGATGATGAGGTTTCAAGATAATGGTCTTGAGATTTTCATGTTAGAAACCTCTAAAGCTTGAAACTTGTTTTTAATCTTGAAGCACTTTGGTTTTCCTTTTCTTTTCTTTTCCTTTTGATTTTGGTTCTCATTTTCTTTTTTTGTACAAAGTTGATGAAAATGCTAGGTAGCTCACATAATGTCTACTTAAGAAAATATATCACTTGATTTCAAAAAGGTCAAAGCTTATCCTTGTCAACCTTAAAGTTGGCCGGCACGTTCTAGAGTTTACTCTAGATAGGAGATCTTGAGCATAAAATAAAGAATATGATGTAGTTCTCTCTATGTTTTGTTTCAAGAAATGTGTTGTTTATTTTGATCTTTTTGTCCATTTTCCTTGAGCTTGATGATGATGTTCAAACCATGAGGTTTCCTTGAAACCTTGGTACAAAGAACTCTAAAGCTCACTTTGTCTTGCTAGATAAGTGTTGGGTTGAGATGATTAGTGTTCTTCTAAAAGTCTTGTATGAGCTTTAGTTAGATTAAAATAAACTTGCACTCATATTTATCTTTATGACAACACTAAACTTCCAAGAATAAAGAATAAACTTGCATTCTCATGTTTATATTTCAAGTCATCACTTAAGTTCTAAAGATAATAATGAGCTTGCATATCATATTTATTTTTATGCTCTCACTTTATAATGAAGAATAAAATAAAGTGCATAAGCATGTGTAAGTTATGTCATCACTTAAAGATCCTAGAGCTCAAAGACTTGTCCATTATTATCTCAAGTAAAGTTTGAAAAATGGAAGTGTTTTATGGATAATAATTTCGGCCATGTGATGAAGATGGACCTAGTATAGGTTTCATCTAGTCATAAGTGCCAATAGCCTATGTTTTAAGAATTTTCATAAGTATAGGTGAACTTGAAGAATGTCATAAATATGTTTTTATGTTTTAAATCTCAATTATGAGTAAATTAAAATAGCTACAACCCTCACTTATATTTTTGTGATTTTTATAAAATAAAGTAGTTTCTAAAAGAGTTTGAGGTGTAATGCTCCGATTTTCTGTTAGAGTGAAAATGACCAAAATGCTCCTGAAGTCATTTTCGGCCCGGAATTCGAGGAAAGCCGGTCTGGCAGTACTCAAAGCACAAACTCAATGTTGGAAGGGGATTAGATGACTTGTGTTTCTTTCCGGGATCGAAAATCTCGTTTTTCGAGTTTTCGGATCAAAATGGCCAAAACGCCCCTGCGGTGTTTTACCCGTTTGTAAGTGCCGGATGAACCCGAAACTTCTCCAGATGGTTTTAAAAGGTGTTTTTATGTAGATTATAACTTTAGTTTTGGTCCCGGAGGTTCCGGGCGATATTAGTGCAAAATTACGGCTTTGCCCCTAGTTTCGTGTTTTTACGCTTAATCGCATGATTAAGCAAACCTAAGCAATATTAGGCTTTAATCGAAGGTTAATTAATTTCCTTAATTAAACTTAAGTTAAAATAATTTATTAAATTTGATTAGAATCTAAAAGTGCTTAATTACAACTTAAAATCGTATTTTAAATTCAAGACTCCTAGTCATGAAATCTTGAATAGTGTTTTCTCTTTCCAATTCCTTAAATCATGGAATTGTGTTACACATTGTTTATTCACAAATGAGTTTTTAATTCTCTAATGATGTATGAGCACTCCTAATCTTGTCATAAAATCCTTAAATCACATTCTTAGTTACCTAAACTTAAGCTTAATTATTCCTAACCTTGTACCTAAGCTAATACACATTTAAACCTACCATTAACACCCAATTAAATGATCAAATCTCACCTCCTCTCTGCTACCCCTGGTCTAGCCAAACACTCCATGCCCCCATATGCATCACATGTTCAATTTTTCAACACTCCAAGGCCATACCTCAAGTCACATACACTATACCTTGTCATAACTTTCAATCAAGCTTGATTTTCCAAATGAATAACTAATTAAAATAGCCCATTTTCTCCATTTATTTGTGGCTGGAAAAGTTCTAGCCATGTCAAGTTTCTAGAAGCCTAATTTCATTCAAAAATTGATAGGAAATTCACTCACATCAAGCCATACTTTGTATCATACACTCCATACTTCAAACCATGCTTGAATGACCTTGTGTAAGAGATATTTTCTCTTCCTTTTCCCTCCAAAGCCACACGGTTACCCTCGTCCCTCTTTGAGCCTTCATTTGTTTTCATTCTCTATAAGTACCTTGCCTAAAAACACATGCAAACACTTTAGTTCATTTGCACACTTTTAGTTTTCCTAAGCTTTCTTGAGTTCTTTCTTTTTCTCTCAAGTTTCAAGAGAGTTCTTCCTTTCTTTTCATCTTCATCTTCTTCATCCTCTAATCACATAATCATCTCATAACTTTGAAACACCACCCCACCACCTTAGATCATCATACAAACACCTAAACTTCCATTCTCAAACACAAGCTCACCAAGTACACATTTGCTTTCTTCTCCTCTCCACAAGGCCAAAGCTATCTTGCCTCTTGGAGGAGCTCATCATCTTGTTTTCCTTTTCAAAGAGTTCAAGTTTTCATCTTCACTCTAGGTAGGAGTGTTTCTCTAAACTTTATTTCTTGAAAAATGAGTTTCTCTAGCTTTCTCTTGGATTTCTTTTGAAACTTTTCCTTGGTTCTTTGTTTTCCTCTCTTTTCTGCCATGAGGCCATGATTATGAGCATGATAGCTTGATGATGAGAGTTTCTAGATGATGACCTTGTGTTCATCTCAAAGAAACCTCTAATGCTTGAGTTTTCCTTTTCTTATAACTTCATCTATATGATATCTAGCTCACATGGTTTTTCAACTTAAGAAAATTAATCTAAGGATTTCTAAAAGCCCAAGCCTACCCTTGTCAACCTTAAAGTTAGCCGGCACGTTCTAGAGATCTTTCTCTAGATAGGGGTTTTGGGTATTTAATAAAGAACTTGACTTAGTTTCATTTTCTTTTCCTTTGTAAGGTTTTTGGTTTTGGTACTTTGATCCTTGAGATTTTGTTTTGTTTTGTTTTGGAAGTTTATTTATCTTGAGCTTGATGATGATGTTCAAGAACCTCATGGTTCCTTTGAGAACTTGGTTCAAGAACTCTAAAGCTCTCTTTGTAACGAGATATATGTTGGGTTGTTATTTTGTTAAAGTCTTGGATGAGCTCTAGCTAACCATAAAATGAACCTTGCATCATGTTTACTTTTATGCTATGCACATCATGTTTACTTTCCTTGCTATCACTAAGTATCAAGATAATAAGTGAACCTTGCATTATCATGTTTATGTTTCAAGATATGCATTATCATGTTTATATTTCAAGTTCTCACTTAATATCAAGATAATAATGAGTTGTATCTCATGTTTATTTTATGCTATCACTTTACTTTCTAATGCGAGCTAAAACAAGTGCATGAGCATGTTTATTTTTATGTCATCACTTAAATGAACCTAGAGCTCAAAGATTTGCCCATTGTTGTCTCAAACAAAGGTCTAAAACTATTCGTTTCCTTTGGTTCATATTTTGTCCCTAAGTGGTTTTGATGTTTCTAAGTATTGAAAACTATGTTTCATAATTTTTCTAAGCTTTTATGAAACTAAGGAATGTATAGAACTAAGTTTTATGAATTTAGGACCTCTTGAGACAAGTTTAATTTAGCTACTGCCCTCATGAACATTTTGATGATTTTAGATGTTAAAAATGTTTATAAATGAGTTTTGAAAGTTTTAAAAAGTTTCCAAGAGAAACTAGTATTTTGTGTGCTTTAGAAATTGTGTTTTATGCCTTTATGGAGAATGGTTGTTTCGGTTCTGCCTTGCTATTATTTGCCACTGTATGAGCTGTTTTAATGATGATAATATGCCTATGTTTGAGTATAATTAATGTTAAAACTCATATGAAAAAGATAAGAGAAGTTAGAAACTAGAAAGGAATTAATTTGAGAGTTTTAGATCCCTTAATGTTTGAATTTTCTGGATTCTGTCCAGCAAGGTTTAGTAATGATAATCATGGTTTTAAATTAGTTTAAATGTGTAGGAATGACTCATAAATGGTTTAGGACTTGATCTTGAAGCCTTAGGAACAAACTGGACTTAGAAAGGGTCATTGTTGTGACTCCTAGGTACCCGTAAAGTTAGGATTATGAATTCTGCATCCTTGAGGTTTAGAGATGTTCTTGACCATAGTGTGAGCTGAGAAATACTTAGTTAAGACCTTATAAGTTCCCGAGAGATTAGGTTTGATGATTTATAACTTAAAATGTGAGTTGAGGACCTTAAGGGTCAATGCATAAGACACTAAGAAAGTTGTCAAAGCCATGATGTGTTATATGATGAAATGATGTGATGAGATGTGCTTGATGCATGAGAAAATGATTGATGAAAATGTTAAAGTTTATCATATCATGAGGTTTCATAAGAACATGTTATGTGATTTAGCTTGTGGCAGTTTGAAGGAAATTCGGTTTAACAGTTGTTATGCTGCCGAATTTCCGTCAAACCTTAAAGGGTTAAAGAAATGTTTAAAAGTACCATATGAATGGAAAACCCTGGGTGGCACCGGTTCAGCCGAGCACCCCCAGAGGAGACAAATCCGTGAGGGTATGAGTAGATGTGGCCTACCAAAGCGGACAAATTGCTGTGGCCTAGTGCCCGCAAAGCGTTTCAAAGAGGGTATATCCTGAGAAAGGTGATCCCTGCCCCCTACCCGTACTTGCTAGTCGGGATTATTATTATTTATGTTTTGCTTATTCAGATAATAAGCAAGAGCTAGTGATGACTAGCTGAGGTATGAGCTCATAACCTAGTTATTTTTAGGGTGGCTTATTATGCTAAAGTACCATGATTGATGTCACGAATGTTGAGGAATGATTCACTTGAAATATATATGCCCTTATGCCACATGGTTTATGTTTATATGCTTTGATGTGTTGTTTTATGTGCTCAAGTATTGACATGTATCCATGATATATTATGTTGCACTCATAAAGATGCATGCTAAAAGGAATGGACCTTGGATAATTAGTTTTGGAAAACCCTAAATCGAACCTTAAATGCATGATCACTATTTTATAAATAAACCCAAGGTTCCTGAGGATGTGAATGATGTAACCCTAGGGTAGGAGACTCCTACTGAGATTTCTTTAGCAAGAATTCTCACTCATCTCTCTTCTTTCTTCTGTCACATCTTCAGAGGTCAATGGCGACATTCGTAGTCTTCATTGACACGCTCATATGGGAGGTGCACTACGACCCGGACCATCGTTCGTATCATTTTGAGGGTCGTTGCGCCGTCCATGTTTTTGTGTACATGGGACGACCCTTCGCTTATCCGGTTTCGAGCTACCAGTTCACCCCTACTGCACCTTTTGGTAGTGATGACATGATCTTCGAGTGCACTCGCCCACGTGACGAGCAGCTACGCCGCGCCCGCACCTCTGCCTCAGCTGTCCGTGACTACCCGGAGTACGTGCCTCGCTCGAGGAGGTCCGAGACTGATCCATCCAAGGATTCGCCAATGCATGTCCCTTCGGAGGGCTCTGCTCCCTTTCCCCAGTTCCGATGCGAGGGGAGCGAGGAGACCGTGAGGTAGCCGTGCTTGGCGAGGAAAGCCGAGATGCGCCCGCGTCGAGGAGCTCACATTCAGCAGCCACGAGTCCTCTTCACACTCCATTGGCCCACCCAGGAGGAGATAGAGCGTTTCCCCGGTTACCTGCCTCTATCACCCGAGGACCTTCGTCGTCACTAGACTTCGATGGAGAGCTTTGCGAGTACCCGAGCTTTTGTGGAGATCTTCCCTTCGACGGTACCTTTTGGGAGGGTTGTAGATTGTACTCATAGCTTAGTAGGAGGGTAGCGTGTTGGGTTTATCTTCTAAGTCTTACCATGTACCTTGTACTTTCTTGTTTTATGTTGTATTTTATTTCTGCTGTATTAAAAGCTCTGCCCGTTCTTAGGGTATGACTAGCTATGTACCTCAACTATGCTATTATTAATGAAATATTTCTTTGTTTACCTTGATCATTGTTTCTTGATTATATGCTTTACTCTATGATTTATAATGGTTGTTGCGCTTGCTTTACATTTCTGTTATTCGATTGGCTAAGCTCGCGGCTCTCACTTTGCTTTTTGTTTTCAAAAACAATTTACCCATAATTTTCCGCTAAGTATTTTATTAAAATGATGAGACTAAGAAGTAATAGCCTAATGATTGGCCTAATATGTTCTAGAGTATTGGGTTAAAAATTAGGGTGTTACATGAGGTCCTAAATTAATTCCAAGAGAAAACTAGTAACTTATGAGCACTTGAAAATGTGATTTTATGCAATTGTTTGTGCTTAAGTTTCGGCCACTGCCCTGAACTTATGACCACTATATGATGCTATTTTTATAAGTTAGAAGGTGTAAAAATTATGTTTGAGTGAAGGAAAAAATTAATTTGTGAGTGTTAGGAACAACAAGTAACTAGAAAGGATTAGAAATGAGATTTTTAGAGCACTTAGAAATAAAAATTATAGATTCTGTTCCAGCATGTTTACACATAGTAAGAATGGTTTAGAATTAGTAGGAATGTGTAGGAATCCCTCATAATTGGTTTAGGAATTTATTTTAGCACCTTAGGCGAAGACGGAACTTAAAAAGGGTCAAAGTCGTGACTCTTAGACACCCGTAATTGTGAAATATAGATTCTGCACTATGCTATTTAGAATTGATCATAATCATAATAATTAGTAAGAATTATCAGTAATGCTCCCCTAGGTGCATAAAAGGTTAAGAACAGATATTAGATTGATTAGATTTTTAAGCTTGAGACCCGAAAGGATTAAAAGGCGTAAGACGCTATAGATTAATGACGCATTGATCTTATTGTTTTAAGTTATAATGTGTTGATGCATGTGCTATGATAAATATGTTTATGTGACTTTAGTGATTTACTTTGTTATGTCGAATTAAATGTGAAAGTACATGCACTATGAGTTCTTGTGGCATAAAGAAAATTTGAAGAAATTCAGTATACAACAGTTATGCTACTGCATTTCCATCAAATTTGAAGACTTGAGAATGTTTTTTAAAAACTCTATGAGATTTTAAAAGTGACATAGCACTAAGATACGTTTCTCCTGCTCCAATGGGGAGGAGGCAACTCCGTGAGGGTATTGACATTGAGCTTGCCAAAGCGAACAATTCGCTGTGCACTAGATGCTAGTAGAGCGTTTCAAAGAAGGAAATATTCCTATGGACTCCCCGAATTAAAGGTTATGATAGGTGATTTTTATCCCCCCTAGCCCGTGCTCTAGAAGTCAGAATTATTATGTTTACACTTATCATAGGATAAGTAAGAGCTAGTGATGACTAGTTAAGGTATGAGCTCATAACCTAGAGATGTTTTAGGGTGGCCCTATGATGCAAAGTATGATGTTTTAATGTCACATAGATGATAAAAGAGAAAAGTTTCATATGAAAGATTATATGCCACTTTATGCCACTTATATGAAGATGTTTCTTGATGATTGTATTCTATTGATTACTTGTATAAATGTATTATCATACATTCATGCTTGCTATGTTGCATACATGACATTAACATTCATTCTAAAATGAACGAACCTTAGATAATTATGTTTAAAAACCTAATAATGAACCCCATGCATGCTCACCTTTTTACAATAAACCCAAGGTTCCTGAGGATGTTGACGATGTCAATTAGATAGGAGGTTCCCTATTGAGATTCTTTTGTAAGATTTTCACTCCCTCTCTCTCTCTTTCTTTCCGTCATGTCTTCAGATTCGAATAGCAACCTTCGTGCTGTTCATCGACACCCCACATGGGAGGTTCACTATGACCCCGAGCTTCGATCATACCATTTTGGGGGGCGTTGTGCTGTTAGAGTCTTCATGTTCATGGGACGCTCCTTTGCACATCCAGTACTTAGCTACCGGTTCACCCCGACGTCCCCCTATGGCGATGATATGATTTTTGAGCATGCTCGAACGCGCAACAAGAGGATCCTACATATGCATACTACTACATCGGCCGTACGTGACTTCCCTGACTACGTGCCCTATTCACAGTTTTCTGAGACTGATCCTTCGGAGGACCCACCTACCCATCTGTATAGTGAGAGCTCTGCCCCCCACTCCCCCGTTCATGAGAGAGGGTAGTGAGGAGACTGTACCTCAGCCGAGGCTATCTTGGACGCCAGCCATGTGCCCCAGTCGTGGAGCTCACGTCCAGCCACAGCACATGCCCACTCCCACCGCGTTATGCCAGTGGGTTGGTTATGTCCCACCCTTTTTAGGACCACAACAGTAGAGGCTCTTGGGGAGTGTTAGTGCACACACCATGCATAGATTAGGATAGCCTTCTTTTATTCTAGAGGTTATCCACTTTAGGTGCACTAGGGTAGGAGTGTTTTCCTTTATGCTTTTCTTTGTATTTTCCTTTCAATTGTATTTGCACTTATGATGTATCAAACTTATCCCGCCTTTCATAGGTAGGCAGTTTATTATATTAATGTAATATTATCGTTGGTGTGCACATGATTGCCTAATGTTATGATGTTATTTAATGTTCTTATCGTGCGATTTCTTTTGTACGTGTTATGCTTTATGATAATGCTCGTTAAGATATGTGCGGCTCTTACTTTGCCTTTATGTTTCAAAAAAAATATGTACCCATATTTTTCGCTAAGTATTTTAAAGAAAGAATGAAACTAAAGAGTAAAAACTAATGGTTAACCTAAATACGTTCTAGGAGTATTGGGTTAAAAATTAGGATGTTACAGATTTCATCAAACAACAATCGCTAATTTGGTTATTCCAATAAAAAAGTATAGCAATCACTACAGTGATTATAAGAATAGAAATGGAAGAACAATGAGAAAACTAATGCATTCAATATAAACAAAGAGCCTCAAAAGTCATCTCAATCCTTCTGGAAATCCCTACACTAGTAAAGGAAATCTATTCCTCAATCTCTGGAGGATTACAACAATGAAAATAAAAGAGAACCTGAGAACAATAGCAATAATCCCATGCCACAATCTCCAAGACAAAGCACCTTCACCAATGAAATTCCTAAGAGAGAGAAGAATAGAGAAGAAGATATAGAGAGAGAATAATAGCAACCTAAAATGTGCAGCCTAAAGTAAGTAAAAAACTAGGGTAAATATCTATGTAAATTCTTTATATACTGCTCTCTAAAATGGGCCAAAGTAGGGCCCAAAAATATATTAATTACCTATCAAAATGGTGATTAACGTCTTCACATATACTGCTCTCGATAGAATTGACGTCTTCACATATTTGGTCAGTTTGGCCCCTTTAAACATCCGAATTTGTCCCTGGAACTAGAAATAACGATTGTAGCCATTTCAATCAACTTTCAAACGCCACTAAAATAATCTTAATCAGACATCTATAACCCCAAATATTGAGAAAATGCTGAATGTAGGTCAAGTTGGACAATATCAGAACATCAACAACCTTTAATCTTAAAACTTGATTTTCACCAAGATCCTTTTTGGACTGGTTTTAAGCTAAACACAAAACTTTTAGAGGATTTCTTGAGATTTCCAAAACATCTTTATTTGTCTCAATTTGATCCCTATAGAGAGATACATATTTTCCATTATAATGCTTCTTGCAAATGTGCTCAATTGAGCTCAAGAACTCTTTTATTTTACTCTCAAATTGATTGTAGCTACAAGCTCCACAAAAAGAGTTCCCAGCCCTATTCTTGACATTTTGTACTCAATTCATAGCTCCTGTATACAAATATCATACTCAAAACGATAAGTTAAACATAACAAGCTCTAATCCAATAATTATTCCCAAATCAGTGCAATAGTCAATGATTCTATCTGTAACGCCCCGATTTTCTGTTAGAGTGAAAATGACCAAAATGCCCCTGAGGTCATTTCACCGGACCGAGGGAAGCCAAAGGCTTGGCAAGTACTCGAAGGGCAAACTCAATGTTGGAAGGGATTAGAAAACTTATGTACCTTCAGGGATCGAAAATCTCGTTTTAGAGTTTTAGTCAAAATGACCAAAACGCCCCTGTGGTGTTTTACCTGTTTGCAAGTGCCGGATGAACCCAAAACTTCTCCAGATGGTTTTAAAAGGCGTTTTTATGTATTCTATGACCTCAGTTTTAATTTTTGAAGTCCCGGGCAAAATTAGTGCAAAATTACGGTTTTGCCCCTAGTTTCGTACTTTTACGCTTAATCACACGATTAAGCAAACCTAAGCAATATTAGGCTCTAATCGAAGGTTAATTAATTTCCTTAATTAATCTAGAGTCAAAATAATTTATTAAAGTTGATTAGAACCAAAAAGTACTTAATTACAACCTAAAATCATATTTTAATTTTATGACACCTAGTCATAGAATCTTGAATAGTGTTTTCTCTTTCCAATTCCTTAAATCATGGAATTGTGTTACACATTGTTTATTCATAAATGAGTTTTAAATTCTTTAATGATGTATGAGCACTCCTAAACTTGTCATAAACTCCTAAATCACATTCTTAGTTACCTAAACTTAAGCTTAATCATTCCTAACCTTGTACCTAAGCTAATACACATCTAAACCTACCATTAACACACAATTAAATGGTCAAATCATCCTCCCATTCTGCTGTCCCAAGCTGGCCGTGAACCTCCTCCCTCCATATGCATCACATGTTCAATTTTTCAACACTCCAAGGCCATACCTCAAGTCACATACACTATACCTTGTCATAACTTTCAATCAAGCTTGAATTTCCACATGAATAAATAATTAAAACAACCCATTTTCCCCATTTATTTGTGGCTGGAAAAGTTCCAGCCATGTTAAGGTTCTAGAAGCCTAATTTCATAAAAATTTGATAGGAAATTAACTCACATCAAGCCATACTTTGTAGCATAGCTTCCATACTTCAAACCATGCTTGAATGACCTTGTGTAAGAGATATTTTTCTCTCCCTTTGCCCTTCAAAGCTACGGCCAGCACCCTCCCCATTCACTCCTCCATGGTTTTGTTTTTCTATAAATAGAATGCTTGTGATAGCTTTGTTACACCTTGAAGCATTTGCAAAGTTTAGAGTTTTAGAGTTGTCTTGCTAGCCTTTCCTTTTTCTCTCAAAGTTCCAAGAGTGTTCTTCCTTTCTTTTCATCTTTATCTTCTTCATCTCTTTATCTCATCATCATCTCTTAAATATCAAACACCACCCCAAAGCCTTGAACCATCATCAAACCTCTCAAACACCACACCTCAAACACAACTTCACTTGAAACACATTTTCTTTCTTTTTCTCTCATCAAGGCCGAAATCATCACCACCATCCTAGGAGGTGTTGCTCATCTCATTTCCATCTTCAAGTTCAAGCTTTTATCTTCATCAAAAGGTAGGGATTTGTTTTCAAACTTTATTTTGTTCAAGAAAGTGTTTTTCTCTAGTTTTCTCTTGGATTCTTTTTGAACTTTCCTTTGTCTTTCCTTTCCTTTTCATTTTCGGCCATGAGGCCTTGATTTGAGCATGATAGCTTGATGATGAAAGTTTCTAGATGATGACATTGTGTTCATCTCAAAGAAACCTCTAAAGCTTGAGTTTTCCTTTTCTTACAACTTCATCTATATGTTATCTAGCTCACATGGTTTTCCAACTTAAGAAAATTAATCTAAGGATTTCTAAAAGCCCAAGCCTACCCTTGTCAACCTTAAAGTTGGCCGGCACGTTCTAGAGATTTGTCTCTAGATAGGGGTTTTGGGTACTTAATAAAGAACTTGATGTAGTTTCACTTTCTTTCTCTTTTATATGATTTTCGATTCTTGTGTTGTGATCTTTGAGATATTGTATAGGGTTATTATCTTGTTAAAGTCTTAAATGAGCTCTAGTTAAACATAAAAATGAAACTTGCATCATGTTTACTTTAAGCTATGCATATCATGTTTATTTCTTTGCTATCACTAAATCCCAAGATAATGAATGAACTTGCATTATCATGTTTATGTTTCAAGCTTTGCATTATCATATTTATATTTCAAGTCCTCACCTAAATATCAAAGATAATAATATATTGCACCACATATTTATTTTATGCTCTCACTTTACTTTCTAGCAATAACTAAAATAAGTGCATGAGCATGTTTATTTTTATGTCATCACTTTAATGATTCTAGAGCTCAAAGACTTGCCCAATGATATCTCAAACAAAGGTCTAAAACATTTACTTCCTATGGTTCATATTTCGGCCCTATGAGGCCTTAATGTTTTCAAGTATTGAAAACTATGTTTTATAATTTTTCTAAACTTATATGAGTATAAGGAATATGTAGAACTAAGTATTATGAATTTAGGACCTCTTAAGATGAAAAAAATGTAGCTACTGCCCTATTAATTATTTTCATGAGTTTAGATGATTAAAGTGTTCATAAAAGAGTTTTGAAAGTTTTAACAAGGTTCCAAGAGAAACTAGTATTGTATGTGCTTTAGAAACTATGATTCAATGCCTTTAAATGGAGTTTCTGTTTCGGTTCTGCCTTGCTATGTTTGGCCACTGTATGAGCCGAGTTAATGATGTTAATATGCTTTTGTTTGGGTAATAATTATGTTAAGACTCATATGTGAAAGATAGGATAAGTTAGGAACTAGAAAAGAATTAATTTGAGAGTTCTAGATCCCTTAAAGATTTATTTTTCTGGATTCTGTCCAGCAAGGTTTAGATTCAATAATCATGGTTTTAAATTAGTTTATATGTGTAGGAATGACTCATAATTGGTTTAGGACTTAATCTTGAAGCCTTAGGAGCAAACCGAACTTAGAAAGGGTCAATATTGTGACTTCTAGGTACCCGTAAAGTTAGTACTTTGATTTCTGCACTCTTGAGGTTTAGAGATGTTCTTGACCATAGGGTGAGGCGAGAAATACTTAGTTATAACCTTATAGGTTCCCAAGAGACTAGGTGTTGATGATCAATAACTTAGAAAGTGAGATAAAGATCTAAACCGTAATTTCTAGAACTCCGTAATCACATAAACATAAAGCTGTCCAAATTCTGCTTAGTGCTATTTGGATTAGTTCTTGAGCATAAAATTTGTATAACTCATTAATTGTCAAACTATAGGCGTATAAAGAAGTTAAGGATAATGTTAGAACA
The DNA here is from genome assembly GCA_031216105.1 of Dalbergia cultrata. Lineage (NCBI taxonomy): Eukaryota > Viridiplantae > Streptophyta > Magnoliopsida > Fabales > Fabaceae > Dalbergia > Dalbergia cultrata. The sequence continues at coordinate 31,113,411 of CM062353.1, read as the reverse complement.
ATTAATTTGCAAGTTTAAGACTCATAAGAATCAAAGTTTAAAACACTATGAGTTATAACATAACATGTCTATGAGCTTATGAGGATGATTGTTAAATATGACTATGTGATGATGTTTGTGTGAAAGTTTTATGTGACGAATGTTATGAGAAAGTTTCATGTGATGATATATATGTTATGAGAAAAAGCTATATGAGAATGCATGATAAAAATGAATATGATAAATGATGAGGTAATTGTAATTTAATACTTATGAGAATATAAATGTGACACGACATTGAGACGCGCTTCTCCTGGGTGACACCGGTTCGGCCGAGCACCCCCAGGAGGAGACAAATCCGTGAGGGTATGTGTAGATGCAGCCTGCCAAAGCGGACAAATTACGAGGCCCACGTGGCTAGCAAAGCGTTTCAAAGAGGAAATGATCCTAGAAAGGAGATCCTTAATTTGCCCCCTAGCCCGTACTTTAAGTCGGGATTATGTTACGCTTATCATAGGATAAGTAAGAGCTAGTGACGACTAGTTAAGGTATGAGCTCATAACCTAGAGAAGTTTTAGGCGGGCCCCATGAGATGAAAGTTAAAGTTAACAATGTCACATAAACTATACTTATGCCAATGTTATAATGTTTCCTAGTTATTCTATTGTTGGGTTTATCTTATGATGCATTCATATCATTAGTATATTTCCGCTTAAGTTATAAAGACGCATTATAAAATATGACGGACCTTGGATAAAATACCTCCTTGGAAAATCAACTTAAAAGGAATTTATATGCATGCACACCTTTTAGAAATAAACCCAAGGTTCCTGAGGATGTGACGATGACACCTAGGTAGGGATAACCCTACTGAGAATTCTTTTAGAAAGATTCTCATTCCCTCTCTCTTTTCTTCCGTCATATCTTCAGATGGCGACGTTTGTACTCTTAAATCGACACCCCGGTATGGGAGCTGCACCATGACCCGGCACTCGGGTCATACCATTTTGAGGGTCACTGCACTGTCAGAGTATACATGTTCATGGGACGACCCTTCGCGCACCCCGTCCCGAGCTACCGCTTCACCCCGACTGCTCCTTACCGTCATAACGGGATTTTTGAGCGAGCGAGACCGCGCGATAAGCAGATCCTCCGCATGGAGCCCGAGACATCAGCAGTACGCGAGTACCCCGAGTATGTGCCGCGTCCCCAGTACTCAGAGACGGACCCATCCGAGGACCCGCCATCCCACATGTACAGTTGGAGCTCCAGTCCCGCTCCTCCACCGATGAGGGCTGGGAGTGAGGAGACGGTGGTCCAGCCGAGGTTGGCTCGACGGCCATCTATGCGCCCTCGCCGCGGTGGACATGCCCCGATGATGCGCTCGACCACTCCCGCCGAGATTCGTCAGTGGATCGACTCTACCCCACAGTATTCGGACCAGCAGGAGTAGTCATAGGAGGGGTAGTAGCTAGTGCACACACACACCACATAGTAGAGGTCAAACCTTCTTTTGTATATGAGGTTGTCTCCTTTAGGTGCACATGGGTATGGGGGTAGTTTCCTTTGTATTTGCTTTTTATGATTTCCTTGTATTGCATTTTAGTTGTATTTTGCTTCATGATGTATCAAAGAGTCCTGCCTCTTTTGGGTAGGCACGTTATATATATATATATCTATGATTCAGTTGATGTTCCCATGACATGATGTGTTTCTTATGCTTTGCTTATATGTTTCGCTATGATTCTCCTTAAAGTTTCGTGCGTGGCTCTCACTTTGATTTTAAATTCCAAAAAGAAAAATTTTACCCATATTTCCGCTAAGTATTTTCTAAAAGATGAGACCAAGAGGTAATATTCTAAAGATTAACCTAAGGACATACTAGTAGTCTTGGGTTAAGATTTAGGGTGTTACACTATCAAAAATGTAAAATAAGGCATAAGTTGAAATCCTAACTAATTACATCAGTATTCCAATTCAACTCATGCAAAAATTTAAGAATTAGAAGCAAGATAAGTGGCATAAATGCCCCTTATCAAACTCCCCCATATTTAAGCTTTCATATGTCTTCATGTGAAACTAAGATCAAACTAAGGCATGGATGAGAAGTAGTATACAGGGATTACACTAGACTGCTAATACTAAAAATGCATGATGCATGAAATTAAATGACAATTCACCAATCCAATGAACCTAGAGGCATAACAGTAAGCTTTTACACCAATAGTCAAGAGAATTACAACAAGTAAGGCTTGAACAAGGATATAACACACAAGGTAAAATCCACATGTGATGCATGGATTAAGTACAAAAATCCTCCTAAGGTTAGTGTTTGCACTCATTCACTCTAGTATTTGGGGTTACGATGCATACTCAATTACCTCAAATGAAAATGCATTACCATAAGTTTGCTACGGATCTCGTTCTCACACACATGCATACTGAATCAAGAGGACTTAACTTTGGTTGTAATGTGGCTTAGGTGAAGGTAGATAAGTATATAGACCAATGGGCTAAACATCAAGTTAAAGGAGAGCAAATGCGTACACCAAGAAATGCATACACCAAGAGCATAAGTGCTTAAAGGTACACTTTCTCCATCTTGATCACAATTATAGGCCTTTAATTTCAACGCGGCACACCTTTAACCAAAATTTTTTAGAAATTTTTTTTTCAATCAACCTTGCATCTTTCTTTCTCTCTCTCTCTCTTTAAATTTTCTTGGTATGCCACTTGCTGAATTTTGGGTACACATTTTTCCTCTCCCATATTTAAATTGGAGCATGTCCTTATGCTCGCCCACACTTATACTCAAGCACACATGAGTTCACAAAAGCTTTCCTAAGCCTAAAAGGTTGTGATTCTTCATGGTTTTTCACTTTTAACTAAGGATGTGCTAAAACAAAAGGATGGATAATAAGGCTCAAAGGGGCTAAACAATGGTAGCATGTAAAGGGTGGCTATATGGGCAAGTGGCTAAAACAAGAAAACTGCCTCAATCATATTCAAACATAAACGTGGAAACATATTTTCAAACAAGACTCTAAACAAGTTCTAGAATACAAATCCAAAGAAGGAAACACATGCACAAACAAGGCTGGCACATGAAAGACTAATCAAAGAGGCTCAAAATCTCACAGGTAAAAGTGCATATAATCAATCAAAAAAACACAGTGAATCCACCAAGCATGCAATATAAAATAAAGTCAATGCCAAGCTTTTCAATATAGTGCATGTGGTGTGATCCTATGCATGTGATCTCTAAGGTACCAAAGGAATGGTGTAAAATGCAAATAAAAATAAATATGATGCAAAACTCAAAACTAAAATTAAAATAAATAAAGTGCAAAAAAATAAAAGGGAAAAATAAAGAAAAACCTCACTGTGGGTTGTCTCCCACCTAGCACTTTGCTTTAATATCCCTAAGTTGGATGGTCAGGACCCTTATGGAGGGTGTGTAGCTTCAACCTAAAGATAGGCCATTTGAGTCCCCAAATCCTTGGGGATTTCATGAAGATGCATCAACCAATGCCCACAATATCATATTGAATCATCTTGGAATTCTCTAACTCAATTACACCATCAGGGTGCACATGGGTGACTAAGAACGGTCCCATCCATTTAGACTTTGGCCTTCCAGCCATCAGTTTTGCTTGGGGCTCATGCAATAAGATCCACTATGCTTCACAAGGCTTTTTTTCCCAATATGGCTAGTTCATGGAGCACCTGGCAAATCAATGATTGCTCGCCTGAGTGGTGTACCTGTATCTGAAAACTTAGAACATTATAAAACAACAGGTTCATCATATCCCATAGAAGAAGAAAAAGTAAAAAGAGAGAGATCTGGACTCTTACAAAGTAGAGTGCCACAAGCATCATTAACTGAAGAGTCAATGACATCAATGCCAAACACAAGGTGTTCCTCATAAGGGAATTTCATAGCATCAGACAAAGAAAATTAGACCTTCATGTCCCCACACTCCATGGATAATATGCCAACATGAACATATATCATGGTTCTAGCAGTTTTTGAAAAAGGATCAATGTATGCTGGCTGGCATTGGTATCATTTTCCATTTCAAACATATAGAAATTAGCAAGGAAAATTAAATCATTTACTTGGATAAGAATATCTTCCAATATTCCCTCTGGTCTTCTGATACTGCGGTTGGCCAACTGAATTTGTAACCTAGCAGGCTTGAGTTCTCCAAAGTGCAAGGAATGATAGAGTGATTTAGGCAGAGCATTAACGCCATCTCCAAGGTCAGCTAGGGCTCTCATGATGTACAAGTTCCCAATGGTACAAGGAACATAGAATGTGCTTGGGTCCTTGCACTTGGTTGGCAGGTTGCTTGGCTTGATAATGAAGGAAGTATTTACCTATATAGTCATCTTCTCTTCCCTATTGCCCTTGATCTTCCTTTTATTAGTGCATAGATCTTTTAAGAATTTTGTATACTTGGAAATTTACTTGATTGCATCTAATATGGGGATATTTACTTGCACTTTTTGGAAGGTTTCCATTGTGGCTGGATCACAATCTACAGTAGTAGTTGTCCTAGGTTGCATTATTTGTGGGAAAAGTAGTGGAAGAGTCAAGTTTGGAACTCGCATGGCTTTTGTGTAGCACTGCAGTGCTCACCAGAGGGGTCTTCTATGCGCAAATCACCAGTAGGATATCATCACGCTCAGCTAAGCCCTGCAGTGCTGCTTGAGCACTGCAGCACTTAATAGAATCAAATATAGGCCTAGTTGTCTCTTGTTGATCTTCCCTTGCTGGCCTAGCCACAAATAGAATTTTTGGTCCAGACCTCAATGCGATTGCACAAACATTTCCTTTGGATTGGGAAGGTAAACCGGTAGCTAGGGCCTGTTGGCTTTGATTATTTTTCATCTGGGCCATCTCTTCTCTCAGTTAGGCATTCTCTTTTCTTATTTCCTATATTTGCTCCATCATCATCTTCATCATTTGAGTCATAGCAGGATCTAAGAAAGGAGGTGCAAGAAGGGCCTATTTTCTCTGATGAGGTGCTAAGTATTTCTACTATGAAGGTTGGCCATGTGCTTGAGAGTTGTTTCCCTATTTCAAATTGGGATGGTTCTTCCAATTTGGGTTATTTGTGCTCCTAAATATAAACTGGCTTAGCTGGCTTTGAAAGGGGTTTGTTGTTGCCATCCTAATGGTTGATTCATCTTGCGATGCTTGGCACATATCAGTATGATGGTCATGTGAAGTACATATGCCACAAATATTAGGAGCCACTGGAGCTGCTGCTTGGCTAGCCATAAGCTGTTGCCTGGCTAGCCATAAGCTGTTGTATAAAGCCAAAAAGTTGCTATAAAGTTTGGGTCAACATTGGATTCTCTGGCTGACTCACTTCTTAAAGGCCTCTAATAGTTGTGGCAGCCTGAAACCAAATTGCTGAAAATATACAGCCATATTCTCAATTAAAGCCCGAGCTTCTCTTAGAGTCTTATCCAAAAGTGGCCCTTCACTAGCAGCATCTATCATATTTCTATTAGTAGGTACCATCTCCTCATAAAAGTATTAAAGGAGGAGTTGATCCGAAATCTGATGATTAGGACAGCTTGCGCAAAGGAGCTTGAAGTGTTCCCAATATTCATGTAGAGTCTCATAAGTCTGGTAAATTCTAGAGATCTCTTTTCTAATAGAAGCCACTCTAAAGGCGGGAAAATACTTCTCTAAGAAAAGCCTCTTTATTCCAGTCCAGTTATTTACAGCCCCATCTAGCAAATTAAAGAACTAATTTTCTATTGCACCCTCCAAAGAGAAAGGGAATGGTCTCAGTTTAACATCATTCACCTTCACCCCATTGGGTCTCATGCCATAATACACCATATGCAACTTCTTTAGGTGTTGATGTCGGTCTTCTCCAGACAGTCTATGCAATTTGGTAGACCATGAACCATGTACCATTTAAGCTCAAAGTCATTGTCAAGCTTGGGGTATGTAATTTCTAGGGGTTGCTAGGTAAAATCAGGAGCAGTGAGCTCCCTAAATGTCATGTTTCTATCTCCCATGTTACCTGTATTTCTTGAAACACTAAATAGATGATCAGAATGCTCAGATGATTTCACTTGTTAATGCTTTGCCTATCTGATTTTTCTTAAATTTTTCTCAATCTCAGTGTCAAGAGGTATCAAATTTTCAACAGACAAGGAACGCCTCATACAACGAAACAACCAGTTTTTTTCCCTTTTTTTGTGCAACATAAGATAGACAGCAAAAAATAAAAACAGTAAATAAAATAAAAAATAGTAAAATAAACAACTAAGTTCTATTGCATCCCCAACAATAGCCCTAAAAATTGAATGAAGGCTGTCACCTACCCCCTCAAATTAGAAATTTATTTTAATGATAAGTTGCACAAAAATATAATAAATGGCATAACCTAGGTCATCTCTCAAGGAGGATTCAACACTTAGTTGACAAAATTGGAGGTTTTGAAGAATGAGAATTAAATAAATTGAAATTGAAAGATAATAGTAACAAGATAATAGCAATAATGAAGAAAGAACTAGTGTAAGGTATTCATTGGATTAGAATTAATTATCATTAACCAAATTTTGAATCTATTAGTGGCCATTAGAAATTAATTATTGGCAATTCTACTAGTGATTAATCGATCCCTAGAATTTGACCAATGAAAATAACCAATAAATAAGATCTTAATTTAATTGGAAATTACAATGATTGAAGCTACCAACTGCTATACCCTAACCGCCAATTAGAAGGTTAATGTTCTCCCTTAAATATAAACCAATAGATCTATCAATTTATGCCCAAACGATTTCCCTAACTAATAATCGCCAATTTGGTTATTCTAATAAACATTATAGCAATCACCATAATAATTATAAGAATAGAAACGGAAGAACAATAAGAAAACTAATGCATTCAATATAAACAAAGGGCCTCAAAAGTCATCCCAATCCATCCGAAAATCCCTATTCTAGTAAGAGAAATCTATTTCTCTATCTCTGGAGGATTACGATAATGAAGATAAAAAAAAGAACTTAAAAATAATAGCAATAATCCTTGCCACAATCTCTAAGACAAAGCATCTTCACCTATGGAATCCCTAAGAGAAAGAAGGATAGAGAAAAAGATATAGAGAGAGAAAAATAGCAACCTGAAATGTGCAACGTAAATTTAGTCAAAAACTAGCGTAGACGTCTGTGTCAATCCTTGATATACTGCTTTCTAAAATGGGGCCCAAAAATAGATTAATTAGCTGTGGAAATGGTAATTAATGTCTTCATATATACTGCTCTTGACAAAATTGACGTCTTCACATATTTGGTCAGTTTTAGCCCCTTAAACATTCAAATTTTCACTAGCACTAGTAATAGTGATTGTAACCCTTTGAATCAGCTTTCAAACGCCACCAAAATCACCTCAATTAGACATTTGTGGCTCTAGATATTGCAAAAATATGGACTAGAGGTCAAGTTGGATAGTATCAAAACATCAGTAACCTTTACTATTAAAACTCGATTTTCACCAAGATGCTCTTAGGGGTGGGTTTTGAGCTAAACATAAAACTTTTAGATTACTTCTTGAGACTTCCAAAACATTTTTATTTGTCTCAATCCGACCCCTGTAGAGAGAGATATAGATTTTCAATTACAATGCTTTTTGCAAATATGCTCAATTGAGCTGAAAAACTCTTCTATTTTACTCACAAATTCTCCTAAATTGGTTATAGCTACAAGCTCATTGAAAAGAGTTCCCAGTCTTGTTCTTGACATCTTGCACTCAATTCAAAGCTCTTGTATACAAATACTATACTCAAAGAGACAAGTTAAACATAACAAGCTCTAATCCAATAATTATTTCCAAATCAGTGCAATAGTCAATGATTCTATCAAAAATCCAAAATGAGGTAGAAGTCAAATCCTAATTAATTATATCAATAACCTAATTAAAACTCATGCAAAAGTCTAAGAATTAGAAGCAAGATAACTGGCATAGATGCCCCTTGTTAATACCACCTTGCAGTTATGGATAGTCTGTTCTCTATAGTAATTTCTTGAGAAAAAATGTTAGTTTATGTTTCCAGCCAACTTATGATTTCATAGCTATCCTGTATATTATAACTGAAATAAATATGATAATACATTATTATTTATGTATCTTTCTTCTTGTCCCATGTGTAGTTATGGGTGAGAATTTAGTCACAAAGTTTTATGATAAGTCTCATCCCTTTTCTCTTTCCTTTTCCCCATAAATACAGTAGCACCCCCTCAGCAATAGTGTACTTCAGTTCGGGTGAGCTTCACGTCACCAAAAAGTGTATTGGTTTCTGTAAAGTGCTCCAGTGATGATGTGAGCAGGGCCCCAGATTGCATGCTTGCATATTTTGTATATTGATTCTTATGATTCATTTTGTATTTAAAATGATAAATCTTTCATAACTCCTTTAGTATACAGGCAACCCAGTATGGTTTATGTTACAGCTACAATTTCACATTTTAATTATGGAAAAAATGGGCTATTCAGGTTTAGTATGAATTATATATGAAATTTGATTTATGATTTGAAACTTATTTTATGAATAAAACAAGCATATAGCATAACTCAGTACTCATGAGGCTTACATGTGGATGAGATTCCTTTTGTGCCAGTTACAATCTAAGTTGGGCCATGACAAAGTGGTATCAAAGTCATAGGTTTCCCTGTATGTCACTAGAGAAAGTGTCCACAAGTAGCACATTGTTTATGTAAATGGAAGCGTACCCATTTGCATTAATGAAATGTTACTTAAGGCTTTTAGGACAGTCAGTCATGTCTAAGTTTAGAGGAGGAATCTTGTCCTTCTTTTATGATCGATATCTTATCCCAACTATTCATGTTTCCTAGGATCCAACATGACTTCCTTACATTATCCTTCTTCAAGTCACTATCGTAGCAACGGCTCCTCTAGCTCATATGCTCACTTAAGAGTTTTGGAGCAAGCTTTGACCACCTTCACTGGAGTGTAAGCCAGATAAGTTGAGGCAATAACACAGCTAGCCCAACTTGTGGTTCAGCCGCCTATCAAAGATCTAGATGATTAAGCTCTTGAGAGCTTTAGAAGGATGGATTCACCCACCTTCCATGGGAGCCTGATGATGGAGGATTTGTAGGAGTTCCTCCGTGAAATAGAGAAGATCACCCAGGTCATCCATTATTTTCTAAGAAAGCTGCGGAGTTAGCTAGCTTCCAACTAGGAGGCTAGGCGGATATATGGTACGAGGAGTTCCTCTAGGGATGTAGGGACTCAGAGCCACCCACCTATGAAGAGTTTTGGCAGCCTTCTTGAAGATATTCTTATTGGAGAGCCAATGACCCCAAATAATAGAGGATTTCTTAAGGCTACGGATGACCCCAGGCATGTCTATGGCTGAGTATGACAAGAGGTTCACATACATATCAAAGGCAACGATAGGTTTACAACAAACGGAGACTGAAAAGGTGAGCTCGTTCATTCATAGACTACCCAACGATATGTTCTTGAGCCTGCAACTGCATGTGGGGACTATGGACTACGCTCACGTGGTAGACACGGCCATAAGGCTTGAGGGTAGTTTGGCTAAGTGGAGAGCATCGACCAAGGCCAAGAGGGCCATAACCCATGGTTCTTTTCGGGTGGAGCCAGTTCTAGTAGGGGGCAGGCCAGCAGAGAGCATAGCCAAGCAAAGCAGTCTTCCAGAGTCCACACCGACTCGACCTATTACCTCCCATAGTTAGAGTAGGGGAAGTAGTCAGCCTAGTTGGTAGAGTACTACGCATTCCATCTCAAAGTGTCAGACTTATGGGAAAAGGCACTCACAGTTCGTGAAAGGATCCTCAGGATGTTATGGTTGTAGCCAACATGGCCATATCAGGAGAGCTTATACAACGTTGGGGAGATTTTCTAGCTAAGGGTTGGCAAACCCTACCATTCCAGCCCCATCATATCAATCAGCTACCCATGAAGGCTTTGTAACACCCTAAAAATTATTTAAAAATTAATTTGAGCTTTACTAGTCATAATTTGAATAATTTGACAAATTTAGTAATGATGAGGACGATCCAACGGATCCGTAAAAAAAAAAAAGATGAATAGCATTTTGCAAGCCCGCATACCTGCCGGGATAGGCAAAACCCAGAATTAGGGCCTGGAGATGTCTGAAATCAAAAAATTATAGAATTAAGGTTAGAAATGGTTGGGAATAAAGATTTTATACCTAGAAATAATTTTCGGGCAATGTTGGATTACCTAGGTACGATGTTTTACCTGTTTGGTAAATTTTCGGTGTGCAATTTCTGACACTGGAAGATAGTTTAATCTTTACAATAGGATAATATTTATCCTGTATAGCCAAGTGTAAGGCTAATATTTAATCTTGTAAAGCAATATTAAATCCTAGCCATCCATATCTTTTTATTATTAGAAAGAAACTATATTTTAATTACATGAATCCTACATTTATAATAAGATATACTTAGACCAGCTTACTTCATTATTTCATCTTGCATCATTGGCTAGCCGCAAGAGAACTAGCCAAACCCCATTTTTGCTTCTTTAAACACTGAAAACTTGATTGAAACCTCCATTTTCCTAGTCTATACTTGATAAAACTATAAACTCTCTTCATAAAACTTGTTTTGCTCATCAATACCTAAAAATCTAATCGATTAAAATTTTATTCCATCACTATTATTCCACTTTGAGCTATCATACACCGCTGCCAAAGAGGGGTTAAGGCACTTAGGAAATATAGCTCTAGGCAAGAAGCTTTGAAGTTTCAAAGTAGGGTTTATTTGTTCTCTTCTCTTTCAAAATTTATTTTTAATATTTTTGATTGGTTTGGCTGGAAGTTCTAGTTATATTGGTATATATATATATATTGATGTGTTTAAATTGGTGTAGTGTTTGGATAAGGTTAGAAAATCATTTTTGTCAAAAGACATTTTGACTAGTTTGCTGGAATTTTGGTTTTGTCCTAAGCAGCAGATAATCATGATTTTTTTATATATTTTTAGGTATTTTTATGAGCTAGAAAAATTTTGTGTTGAAGCTAATTTCCTAAGCTAGTTCCACAAATTTTTTTGAGCTCTTGTTTGGACTTATACTGCTTGAAAAAATTATGAATCGAAATGATACCTGTGCTGCCTGAATTCTTGGAACTGAAGTTGCATTTGTCTAATTTTGTTACTGTAGCAAATGAATAATTTTTCTTTTGAAATTTTTATAAGATGTTGGAAACATCTTAAGGTTCAACCATGATCTTTATCTTGAATTGATTCAATCATTTTCTAGGGTTAAAAATTATGAAATTCTAGTTCTAAGCTGAGATTAGGTGCTCTCTGACCACTAAATTTGTAGAATTTTGTTAGTTTGGTTAGAGAATGTTTGTTCCTTTGAAATTTTGACAGAACATTGTGAACATATTGAAGTGTCATGAAGAATTTTGGTAGCCTCTATATTAGTTGTTTGGTATACAAATTAAATTATGCTACCAAGGTGTAAAATTTGCCAATGTGCTGTATTTGTGCTAATGCATTATATTGGTGACATAATGACATTATGTTCAAGTCTATTGTATATGAAAGCATGCTAGTGACTTTATGGATTGGTTTGAGGTATAATTGAATTCACATTGTGAATGAATGCCAATAAAAAGAAAAGTGAATGATACATTGAATTAAGTTCTATGGCCATAAGTAGGAAAATGAGATCCTCTTGACTTGTCAAGGGCAAATAAAGAAACCTGAGATCCTCTTCGACTTGTCGAGGGCAAATAAATACACATAAGATCCTTTTCGACTTGTCGAGTGCAGATAAAGAGAGATAAGATCCTCTTCGACTTGTCGACGGCATATAAAGAGAGATGAGATCCTCTTCGACTTGTCGAGGGCACATAGTGAGAAATGAGATCCTCTTCAATTGATCAAGGACAATTAAAGATAATTTCACTACAATGGGCAAATACATATTTATAACATATCAAATCATTTGGTTAACATTATTTACTATGATTATGAGCTTAATGGTGAATATGTACTAAGTGATTGATTTCCTTTAAAAGCAACCCACTTCGGAAGTATGATTTGGAACCTTCAAAATGAACCATTATTATTTAATGCATGATGACCTTTTTCTTAATAAAATGAAGTGGTTGGGACGATGACAATGACATTATGAGTGTGTAATTAGGGAAATGTCCTACTGAGAACTTTAGAATTCTCATCCCTATGTGTTTATGTTTCTGTGTCATCTCCGGTTGATCCAGAGAATAATGAGGCCGCCACTTGAAAAGAATTGGAATTGTAGTAGTTTGGTGGCTAAGACTTGTATTTATTTTACTTAGTTATAGGTATATTTATGTAAATATAGGAGATAACATATGTGTATTAAAGCTTATAGCAGGGCTTCCTTTAGTACTTGACTTTGTAATCAACAAATGGTTTGTCTTTTTGTTATATATTTTGATAGAATCACGATTTAGTTATTTCACGATATGATAACTAAGAAAGGTCCCCTAATTAATAAGTAACAACTCTTGAGTACAATGTCATGACTTAGAGATGATGTTGCACTTAGGAGGATGTTACAGGCTCTATGGCTTTAGTAGGCAGGGGAGCTAGAGGCAAAGCCCCTAGAGGCGAAAGCCAGAGCAGCAAGGGATAACCCCATCCTTTTGCCGTGATATGCCAGGATATAGCGACATCCAATGCAGTTGTAGTAGGTACCATGACCATTTGCTCCTTTGAGGCTAAGAGTTTGATAGACCCAGGGTCCACACATTTTTGTGTGTCCCTATTCTTTGTGATATGGTTTAGAAGGTCCCTTACTAGCTTAGAGGAGCCTTTCTTTATTAGGGTGCCTTTTGGAGAGCCATTCCATATTCAATTAGTTTACAAGGGATGTGAAGTCAAGGTTGGAGACATAGAAACACTAGCGAATTTGTATGTATTAGACGTGTTCAACTTTGACGTCATCTTGGGCATGGACTAGTTAACTTCATGCCATGCAATGGCTAATTGCTATACCAAGTTAGTGAAGTTTGAGGTTCCTAGAGGTGAGCTCCAAGAGTTCAAGGGTTCTAGCTGTTTGGTTCCCACCAGTTTGATCTCAGAGTTTAGTGCCATGAGACTCAAGGACAAGGGTAGTTATGGGTTCCTAGCTTTAGTCAGAGATATAAATGTAGTGGTGCCAAGCTTAGAGTTAGTTCCCATCATATATGAGTTCTTGGATGTGTTTTTAGAGGTGTTGCTGGGGATGCCATCGAATAGAGAGGTGGAGTCTTAGATAGAGCTTGAGCTTAGAGCAAGGACCATCTCTATACCCCGTATCGGGTGGCTATTGTAAAGTTAAAAGAGCAATTGTAAGAGCTACTTGACAAGGGGTTAATTTAATTTAGTGCCTCGCCTTGGCGTGCTCTTGTCCTACTTGTAAAGAAGAATTATGGGTCTATGAGGATATGCATAGGCCACTGACAGTTGAACAAGGTTGCAGTCAAGAACTAATACCCATTGGCATGATAAATAACTTGTTTGATCAACTTCAAAGGGTTAGATATTTCTCCAAGATCGATTTATGCTCAGGCTACGATCAGTTAAGGATCAAGGGCGAGGATGTGCCTAAAATGACCTTTAGGATGCGCTATGGACATTATGAGTTCCTAGTGATGTCTTTCAGGTCAACTAGTTCCCTATAGCTTTCATGGACCTAATGAACAACATTATCAGACCGTTCCTAGATCACTTGGTCATTGTCTTCATTGATGACATCCTAGTGTACTCTAGGAGCACTTGAGGATTATTTCGCAAACCTTGAGGGAAAATCAGCTTCATGTCAAATTCTCTAAGTGCTAATTTTGGCTAGATCAGGTGGCATTCCTTATACATATAGTGTCCAAAGATGGCATCTCAGTGGACCTAAAGAAAGTTGAAGCAGTTAAATAGTGTCCAAGGCCTTCCATAATTTCAGAGACCTGTAGTTTCCTGGGATTAGCAGGTTACTATCTGAGGTTCGTTAAACATTTCTCAAGGATATCAGTGCCATTGACCTGGTTGACATAGAAAAGTGTTAAGTTCCAGTGGTTGTATGCATGTGCAAAGAGTTTCTAGAAGCTAAAGACTTGCTTAACTATAGCTCCAATGTTGGTATTACTTTTAGGCAAGGGTGGCTTCTAAATGTACTATGATTCCTCGAGAGTGGGAATCAGTTATGTCCTTATGCAACACGGCCAGGTTGTGGTATATGCTTCTAGGCAATTCAATAGGCATGAGTAGAACTACCCTACGCATGATCTAGAAATGGCAGCTGTAGTCTTTGCTTTAAAAATTTGGAGGCACTAATTGTATAGAAAGACTTGTGAGATCTTCACATATCACCAGAGCTTGAAGTACATTTTCTAGCAAAGGATCTAAATTTCAAGCAGCATTAGTGGCTAGATTTGCTTAAGGATTACAACTGTACAATCTCTTACCATGATCTCTTACCATCTGGGCAAGGCTAATGTAGTGGCAGATGCATTGACCGAAAGTCTATGGGTAGTTTGGCCCATATAGCACCTTATAGGCAACTGTTGATAGAAGATATTCACAAGTTGGAGGCTGAGGGAGTCTAGTTTGGCCTTGATGATTTAGGAGCCTTTCTTGCTCACTTTAGGGCCTAGTCAACCCTAATAGAGCAGATTAACGCACAATAGGGGGAACATCCCAAGTTAGCAAAGCTTGGGATGTGCACTGAGGAAAGAATCAGGAATTTTCAGTTGATATGGAAGGTGTGTTGCCGTTTGGTGACCGTCTTTGTATGCCCAATGTGGGCAAGTTGAAGAGGAAAGTCATGGACAAGCATCGTAGCATAGTATACTCTGTTCACCTCAATTCAGCTAAGATGTATCAAGATCTCAGACAACTATACTGGTGAAAAGGCATGAAGAAAGACATAGGTTACTTCATGAGATGATATTTGGTGTGCCAATAAGTCAAGACTGAGCACCAAAGATCGGCAGGCTTGCTTTAGCAGATAGAGATCCTAGAATGGAAGTGGAAGAGGATAGCCATGGACTTTGTAGTCGAGTTATCTCGAACCACTAAGGGCTTTGATTCTATTTGGGTGGTCATGGATAGAATGAATAAGTTAGCTCACTTTGTACCAGTGAAGATGACCTATAGTTCAACTCAGTATGCCCAGCTCTACATAAATAAAATTGTCAGACTCCATGGTTTGCTAGTGTTAATAATATCAGATAGAAGGTCGCAGTTCACCTCATGGTTTTGGGATGTATTCCAAGAAGCTCTTAGGACTCATGTGGACTTGACCACATCATTCCATCCATAGACAGATGGCCAATCAGAAAGGATGATCTAGACCTCATGCTCCGAGCTTGTGTTTTAGATTTCGATAGGAGTTGGTATGACCACTTGCTGTTGATAGAGTTATCATACAACAACAGCTACTAAGCAAACATCCAGATGGCACCGTTTGAGGCACTATATGGGAGATGTTGCAGATCTCCTATTGGATGATTTGAGCTTGAGGAAGCTAAGGCCCTAGGCCTAGACTTAGTACAAGAGACTCTAGAAAAAGTGTAATTGATCAGAGAATGGTTGTTAGCAACTCAGTCCAGATAGAAATCTTATGCTAACAACTAGCACCGTGAGCTAGAGTTCGCAGTGGATGACTACATGTTTCTACGAGTATTACCTATGAAAGGGGTGGTGAGGTTCAGTAGGTGGGGAAAGCTAAGTCCTCACTATACCAGCTCGTTTGAGATCTTAGAGAGAATTGGAGCAGTTGTCTGCTGATTGACATTACCTCCTAGTTTATCTGCTATCCATCTAATTTTCCATGTCAATATGCTCAAAAAGTACATGCCTGATCAATCTCACATGCTTACACCACAAATGGCTCAAATTGATGAGAGCTTGTTACATGCGAAAGAACCGGTTGCCATTGTGGATAGGTAGATTAACAAGCTTTGCTCTAAGGAAGTGGCCTGAGTGAAAGTCATCTGGAGGAACCACTTTGGCAAGGAAGCCACTTAGGAAGTTGAAGAGGCCATAAGGATCCAGTATTCGTATCTTTTCTCTCCTTGAGGCATGTTTTAAGATTTGGGGACCAGATCTCTTTTAAGGGGGCAGTATGTATTACCTTAGGTACACTTGTCACTGGACAAGTTTTGGTATGGCCTTAAGGTCAGTCGGGACCCACCAGTGTAGTCAGAAAGGCCTCAGAATTCAAAAACCATGTTGCAATAGGTTCTGCAGTACAGACTCACTGCAGTGAGTAGGTAAGCCAACTAGTGTTCCCCGTGTCAGCCAGCCTCTTTGTAGCGAGTACTCCAATGACAACAAAGTACTAGAAATGACACAGTTTTGGTTTAATGAACTCTAACCTCTTTAAAAACCCTCCCTTCTGGGCTTCCTCTACTAGAAATAGAAAACCCTTTCCCCAAACCCCACTTTATCTTTTTTTTCTTCCGATCCAACACTAATCTTTTTCCTCCAAGCTTCAAGGTAAGTAAATATTGTTAGATTATGTCACCATTCTCTCCATTTGTTCATGTTCTTGGGTTGGGCATTATTATTTTTTCTCATTGTTGTTAAGTGGAGGTACTTCGTCAATGTTATTAGAGTAAATCTAGAGTAATCTAGAAGTACCCATATATCACTTATGAGTTTTATTATTGCAATGGCAGATATTGGTGCTATCCTTCCTCCCCGGAACTCTCCTAGACTTGGTCATTCACATTCCACTCTTTTAGTGAGTGGGTTCAATCTCATGACCCTATGTTGGTCATTATGTTATTATTTTCTTCAGCAATATAAAGTATTTGGAAATTAGAGGTCAAGTTTTCACATGATATGATTTTATGCAAGAGCCAGAAAAGCTTCCTTAAATTTATACATGAAAATCTATGATTTTAAAAATTGCATGGGGACCATAATTGCTCTAGAAATGTTTTGTATGATTTAATCAATGATTTTGATTAGATTGTGGAAATGAGAGTTAGTTATGATTGATGAAATGAAAAGTAAAGCCTTAAGTTTGTTTATGAGAATATGAGACAGGTTGAACTTAGAATCATAGAACTTCTATTTTATGATTTTAGAGAGCTTTTAGAATAGGAAATTACTTAGAGAAATAGGGCTGTGAGTTAATGGCAATTATTTTGTTAACCTCAGTATACCAAGGCTCAACAAGGGCAAGTTATCCTTACCTAAATCAGTCTGCTAGGGACGTGGTTTATCAGGGACCATTAAGATCTCAACCATGGGCTCATGTTTGCCAGGGACTAAGTACCACCTTACAGTTGTGGATAGTTTATTCTCTTTAGTGGTTTCTTAAGAAAAAAATGCAAGTTTTTTTTCCAGTCAACTTATGATTTCATAGTTATCATGTATATTATAATTGAAATGAGTTTGATGCTATGTTATTATTTATGTATCCTTCTTCTTGTCTTATGTATGGTTATGGGTGAGGATCTACTCGTTGAGTTTTATGATAAGACTTACCCCTCTTCTCTTTCCTTTTTGTCATAAATTAAATATAGCAGTAGCCTTGGATCCTCCACCTCCTCCCCCTTAGCAGTAGTGTACTTCAGTTTGGTTGAACTTTACATCGTCATGAAGTGTATTGGTTCCTGTAGAATGCTCCAGTGATGATGCAGGCATGATCCTGCACTGCGTGCTTGCATATTTTGTATTTTAATTCTTATGATTCATTTTGTATTTAAAATTATAAAGCTTTCATAACTCTTTTGGTAAACGGGTAACTCAATATGATTTATGTTACAGCTACAGTTTCATATTTTAATTATGGAAAAAATGGGTTATTCACGTTTATTATGAATTAAATATGAAATTTGATTTATGATTTGAAGCTCATTTTATGAATAAAACAAGCATATGGCATGACTCAGCACTCATGAAGCTTATAGTGGGATAGAATTCCTCACATGTCGATTATGATCCAGGTTTGGGTAGTGACAAAATGAAAAGAAATAGAGAAGAAGTTAGGAATATTGATACGTATTCTCCATGAAACTTGAAAGCTAACACGTGCAAAGCAGTAGATCATGGCTTTCCACCTAGGACTTGTGTTGTGGAAAGGGCTACCTTTGGAGCCATCTAGTATAAGTGTCATGATAAGTGCCTTTCATTGCCTCAACGGGAAATGGCTGCTATTAGAGGAGGAGCCATCGAAACATGACAAAGGCATCCCTAGCAAGAAAAGTAGAGCAATAGCCTTTAGAATGGTACAACCTCCAGTTTATCATCTATATAGCCAGTGTATCATGTCAACATGTTTCGGGCATATATGCTCATCCTGGTAGCGCTATGCAGTTCAAATATCCTACCTCGTCTTTAAGATATGCACTATTAGATTTGGGAACCAAATATCTTCTTTTATTTTGGGGGGCGGGGGGGAGTATATGATGCCTACGATCCATGTGTAGGGGTGGCAAAATATATTGGACCTACTAGGTTAGCCTACTAGCCTACCGTATTTTAACAAGGAAGGTTGGCATTCCTAACTCAAATAATAAAAATTGCTCAACCTGCCGCGCCCCGTTTCATGGCTAACCGGTGACAAGCGAGGCGGGTTAATAACTTAGTTAAAAATATAACTAAAAATGTATTGGCTAGCCAACCTGCCATTTTTTGACGAGATAAGTTGGCAATTTCAACTCAAACAATCAAAATGGGCCAACTTTCCTAGCCCATTTTATGGCCAAACTATGGCTAGGCGGGGTAAGCCGCCACCTCTATCACGTCTCCTTAATTCCACAAAGTACGACGTTATGATGCCTTAGCCCTTCCTCCTCCCTTCCCCCCTAAAAAAATGATTAAAAACCTTAAAATGTAGGAATATGCATTTTTGTGTTGATAGGCTCGCTATAGCAAGAAATGCTTGTTATAGTGAATAGGCTCATTATAGCGAGCATAAGGAGGTCAGACAAGGAGGCTTACTATAGCGAGCTAAACTCACTACAGTGAGCAAAATAGTATGCAATCTCGCTATAGTGAGAACCCCCACGCTAATATACATCCAAAATAACATAATTTCATTAAAACATCCCCTCCCTCCATAAATACACATCATAACCAGCAAAACACCCCCAATCTAGAACCCTAGCAACCCCAAGGTTATTCTCTCCCCTCTCACACTTCTTTAAGCCGTATTCCTCCTCCCTAATCATTGGGTAAGTTGTTTTTGTCAATTTCTTACATGTTCTTCCATGTTTAGGGTTGGGGCTCCCTCACGAGTTTGCATGATTTTTCCTTCCCTAAATCTGCCTTATCATGTTCTTGAGTGTCTTTTTCATTGTTTGTGATTTTGTGGTAGTTGTTAATGTCATTCCTAGCTTCCAATGTCAAGTGGATATTCCCCACGCATTCCTGGCTTCAAATTGTTAGTAGGTTGAACTCCTGGCCTTATTTTTCATCACTATATTTATTTTCTTGGGATCATATATGTTTTACATAAACTTAGAAATTGAAATATGTGTTGAACATGATTTTATAAGTTTTGCCAAGTTTAGCAAAATTGTGGTTTTTGATTGTAGCATGAAAATTATATGTTTTGGAAAACCATGGGACCATTATCAATATGCTTGTGTGCCATGGAAAATATTTTACCCTTCCAATAAAAGAGTTATTTGAAAATATTGAACTTAGCTTGATTTACTAGAATTGCTTGAAATGTTTTATAGGTTAATGGAAATATTGTGCTTTCAAGATTATGAATTTTCTGATTGTGAATTTCAGAGTCTTAGTTATTTTTTATTAAAAATGATGAGTTGAGTGTGATTCATAACAATGACCACACATATATGTTGGTTGGTTTCTGAAGTCATTGTTTGCAAATTGGTGATCTCTTGGACATAATTTTTAGAATTCCATATATACTTGACAATTAGATTGTGAGTGTTATATGAGACTTCCAAAGTTTTCAAGTTCAATTAGTTTATCTGCAAACTAGTTTTAGATGGTAATTATCGAGAGACAAACAATGAGTTAATGGCTGTTAGGATCATTAACTTTGGTATCAAGTTGTCTGCTAGAGGACTAACTCACCCCTAAGTTATAGTTTACAGGACCTAGTTAGGTGCCTTTATGTTATCTCACTAGGAAAGGGCTACCATTTGAGGTAAAGCCACCTAGATGTGTCAGTTTACGAATTACATATTTAGTCTCTTTACTAATTACTGTAGGTAAAAGAGTGCACGAGAAAAGAGGTTGAATTGTGCTTTTGTTCTTTTTCAAATCTGAAACATTTAACGAAAATACTTCTAAGCATTAAGATTGAAGTGCAGTGAAATCATGGTTAGTTGTTTCGGAAAGTAGATCTCTGAAGCCTTTTAGTAATAACGCAACTTTAACAGTATTTTAGTGGTTATTAAATTAAAACGCGTAACATAAAAATAAGATATCAAGGAAGAGAGAAATGACACAAATATTTTTATACTGGTTTGATCAAACCTGCCTACATCCAGTACTCAACACATATTGAGATTCCACTAAACAACTTTCTCAACCTGAGAAAGTAAACCGGATAGACTTTACATTAGCCTCCCAAGCTCTCACAGTAAAGTAGGTTTGTACCAACCTCTCCAAGCTAAATTAAGTAGTCTTGAACCAGTCTTTCCAAGCTGAACTGTAACTAGTAGACAACCCCTACTGCCACTTTGTAAGTAGTTCTTCCCAACCTCTCCAAGCTGAACCATGATGACTGCAATGCCTTCATCGTCAAGTTGTGAGTAGTTCTTGAACAACCTCTTCAAGCTGGACCGAGATGAGCAGAATGCCTCTACCATCGCATTGCAAGTAGTTTTACCTTAGACTCTCCAGGCTATGTCTTACTCTCATCACTGCTAGATCAAGGTTACAAAGATTATCTATTTGGGTTGCTACTCAAACTAACCTAAGCTTAAGTTTCCTTACAAATATTCAATAAAACAGTTCTGGGAAACAAGAGCAACTTCTTTCTAACATCTCTTCCCGAGAAGAGTATATAGATCATTACAAAACATAGAAAGAAGATTTTACACTTCAATGAGACTAATTACATATTATGATAAACATCATAGGAAATGTCAAGAGATTTTTTCAGAGTTTCCACTATTATGTCTTCAACTCTCTCATCAGCTTTCAAGCATAATATCTCCATTTATAGTGGTTCTTCTTTGTGAACGTTGCCTTTGATCAGATCTCTAAGTGACACGTGTAGATCATCTATTGTGTCTTGGAACATTAGTCTAGAAAGGTAGGCTAATAGACTTGTCACTCGATTGCAAAAGCCATTGTATTGTAGAGGTTTCTGATATCCCTCTTTCTTTTAACTTCTTATCATGGTTTATGAACTCCTCCTTCTAGAGCTAGGATGGTTGACCAATCATGCAGAAAAGATGACATACCAGTTATTAAACTAGTTTTGATTCAAGATTTGAAATTTGAATTTCAAATTTCCTTCCATTTCCTGTAGCGTTTTGTGCTCCACAATTAAGTGAGCTTTCTGACATGCGTAATCAGTTCCTTGATCATTCTTCGATCTTTTAGTCTTCAATCTTGGCTTTTTAATAATGAATGATTTCCGATTATGATGATTTTCAACTGAGTAATATGTTACTTTCAAAGTTTGTGTGATTTCCTCATTTTTCAGTATACTTTCTGACATCCCGTGTTACTTTTTGAAGACCTTTTCCTTGGGTTTCTTATTCTTGTATTAGTTTGCTTCATTCCTTAATGCATGTAAGTGTTCTTTATACTACATAATATTCACTTCATTTAAATTTATTCTCTTTCCACGAGATAAAACATGTTTGCACATGAAAAGAGAAATTATTCTAGCTCAAGTCCGTGTAATACACTTTGGAAAATACTTGTTAAGCTTAGTCAAGAAACTCAAGGTAGTCATTAGTCATTCTTCAAAATATTTTCTTTAAATTTGCTTTGTTGTCTTTCAAAATAATAAAATTCATACTTTCTAAAGGGTTTTGGAGCTTACAGTTACTGCTTATAAAAATAGAAATGTTTTCAATGAGGCCATATGATTTACCTCATCATAAATGTGTATATAATTATCAAAATGAATTGTGATTGTTGCATTCTATATATTATGGTGGCTAAGAACCCACTCACTGGGTCCAATTACTCACCCATCTCCCTTCCTCCTTATAGCTATAATTGTAGGACAAGTTATAATTCAACCACCATTTCAATAGACCGCAGCTATCTGCTTTACTTTGCAGTGAGGATTAGTTTAGGGTCATGATTGATTAGAGTACTCCAATAGTTATGCAGGCAGAATCCGAATTATTTATTATATTTTAAGATTATGTATTTGTTTTCAAAGTTTATGAACATCGTCATATGTTTCTAGATTTCAAGTATTGATTTGAAATGTGAATTGTAACTAAGTTTATGTAACAAACCAGCTATGTACCTATGTTTTGGATTTCAAGCCTTGAATCGATTTACGAATTATGACGATGGTTGTGAAGTGAAACAATATATGTTTTTACATATTATTGAAGCACATGTTCGATTTAATTAAGACGAAATCATGGTTATAAATGTTGAAACATTTCAGTTTTACTAATTATAATATTATGCTTTAAATAGAAAAGTTGATAATAATTTAGATGAAATTACATTTTGAGAATAAAAATCACATTAATTCATAAATAGTGAGTCATACTACCAAAGAAGCTTCCATGGTGACTAATTGGACCCAATCCCTACGTGTCAGTTACGTTTCTAAATCGGGTCGTGAAATTAGGCTTAAAGGTTCACAACCCTATTGTTTTGGGCTTTCCTTTAGGAACATGCCCTTAACATAAGGGTCATTCCCTATTTCATAAGGCTTATCCTAAATTTTATAACATATCCTTAAGTTGTTGGGCATATCCGTAACTTGTCGGGTAAATTTCAAAAATCATATTTATGTGTTTAGTACGGTGAGACAATTCTCATTCTAATTTTATAATCAAGCAATTCAATTTAAAAACAACAATAAATTTTTCACTACATCTCTAGTTTAATATATTTTCTCCCATTATTGATACTAATTATTTTTACAAACGCTAGCAACACACATGCCTTGGATTTTATTTTCAAAATCCCTCCTTTTGTATATAATTTTAATTTTTCCGTATGTAGTAGATACCAAGCTCGACACTCAGCAGAGAGAGCAGAGCATAAAACGAGGGCGTACGAAAAAAATGCCATGATTTATATATTTGCTTTTACTTTAAGCTAATTTATCATGAAATCTGGTCACTTATACCTATTTTATTTTCCATAACCTATAATAGTTAGAGAATGAAAAGATTTTTGAAACCATGATTTAAATTTTTATTCGGTAAAAAAAAAAGATGTTGTTACCGCTCCCATTGGAGCACTTACTAGGAAAATTAAATAAATTTATTAAGCAAAATATGAGAATCAATTATCTTGAAAATAGTAAATCCTCTCGAATCAGTTCATGAAATTGTTTTTAACAAGCATCTTTATTGATATTTGCCTTTGAATTTTACCAACAAGTAAGGTAGATTTTTTCTTAACAAGTATCTTTCAAAATATTTAAAACTACGTTTTCTTTCGATCGAATTATATATATAAGTTTCGTTAGGATTATATTTTAATAAAAAATATTAAATAGAAACCATATTTTTAATTTTTTATTTGTCTAATGTTTTAAAGAATTTATTTGTTTAATATCTTTTATTTTTCATGAGTAATTTAAAGACATTTGCTGACAAACATGCTTTATGTTTAATATAGTTTTACTCTATATATATATATATATATATATATATATATATATATGAGATTAACTTGTATACACTAGTAGTATAAAACTTTTTCACACTGTTATTCAATTATGTATTACCACATCAATATGAGTGGTTTAGTCTTACATCTATTACTTAAAAGTCATGCAAATTAAATGAAGTGATTTAATTTGATGACTGTATAAAAAAGAAACTTTTTATATTATTAATGTAACATTGTCAGTAAAGTAAGAAGATTTTATCTTTGAATTAATAAAGTTAAAACTAGATTTTTTTTTACTCTATTAATTTAAGAACCAAATTGATCACTTTATTTTTAAAGTGTGATACTCATGAGGATCTAAATCCATTAAAATGGGTTTGAAGTCTAACACTGGGGGTGTAAGAAACGGGATTTTCCCACTCCGATGGAAAACACGACAGGACATAGAAATATTATTTGGGACAGCGCGTATCAAAAAAAAAAAAAAAAAAAATGGGGTCAAAATTTTCAATTTTTTTATTCTAGTAATTAAATATGTGGGGGAGAATTGTGTCATATATAACTCCCATCAGACACTCTTTTTCAACGTCCGTTGGATTGGTGTAAAAATGTGAAAAAAATTATAAAAAACTGAAAATAAATATCCATGTGTTTTGAATGGATGAGATGATGGGTTATCCAAAAGTTATATAAAAGAATTAAATATAACTCACTACAAAGATAAAACTCTTTTAATTGGCATTAGTTTTTTCATCTATCATACTTGAAAATAGCATTTTACTACTTGAAAATATAAGTATTAATCCACCTTATGGCCAATTAAATATTAATATTTATCAGTCAAATTAAAAGAACAAAGAAGCAAACGTAAATCTATAAAACATTTCTGTAATTATTATCCAAAATGCACGTAGTGTAGAGCGAATACTTTAATCGCCATGGGCCCTTAGATTGTAACAGAAGGAACAAAGAAAATAATCTAACCATATTTGAATAATTCATCCCCAACTAATACGTTTAACGGATTGGAAGCATACACGTCACCGTCTTCAAAACACGCCCTTGAATGTTCAAACATGGAATGACTTTCCTCTTTCACGCACATTATACAGAAATTATCGTAAAAATTACATAGTTTTACATTCTTCTCTGTCAAGTTACATTGAGGTCAATTGTTTTAGAAAATTCTTTAATTTAATGTAATAAGTGATTAATATATGAGAAATATTATTTTGACACATATTTTACTGAACAATCGTGTCGACGCACATATCCATAATTAAATAAGGTGTGAGATTTAAACTAATAAATTCACATATACTCCAATATTAGATAAAGTGTAAGTCAATATAATATTACTCTCTTGATATAAAAGCTACTGATATAAAATTGATAGTTTTGATAAATGTATTCTTGCTACCCTCAACCACATAGCAATATTTCCTCAAATCTTTCTATGCAGTGTCCAGCGGAAAGTAGTAGCACATTTCATGCAAACATCAACCGCATAGAAACATTCAAATCTATGAACGATTTACACGACGTGTAGACTGCTACAAGAAGTTATATGAATTACGAGGCACATCCCTCGCATGCATGCACGCATCTCCTCCCTAGGTACTATATATACGTATATAGCTAACCACAGATTTCTCAGGTGCATCAAAACAAGAGTGTCTTTTGATAGTCCATTCATTACAATATTAATTTTATTGCTTTATATTGATCTCCATGGCCACCACCCAGCCTACAAACATCTCCGACTATATGGGCGAAAAGAACCCGCCACCAAACAACAACCCACGTCCGAAGCCTAAACCGAAAGACAAGAAAAAGCCAGTAACTGCTCAATCCGGTCTTGCACCATAAAGGGTGAAGTGGAAACAAATCAAAGGGAACATAAATGATTCGAAAAACAGGTAATATAAATCAAAAAGCAAACCCCATAATACCACTTTCTTACATTAAAATTTTAGTCCATAAAATTCTATTAAGCTTTCCACTTGTTATACAGTTTTTACCGTTCTCTTTTTTATGGATTAAATGTTATTGTTAATATTTGAATCTTAACTCAATTTAAAGTTTACCTATCGTAAACTTTGGTTTGGTAAAGCTCCTTGAGAGGGTGCTTCTACTTGCAAGAAGCCATTTTTTTTTATTTGGTAAATAGAAAGTTGAGGTGTTTTATTTCTAACCCTTAACAGTCAGGGATGCTCATAATAAAAGCCCTCATGAGAGGATGATAGATTATGCTATCTAAAATTTAAAATACTAATATATCCTTTCATTATAATTAATGGTTTCAATTGTAGCACTATTCTCTTCAATATATTTATGTTTATTATTTTCGTTTTAGAATTTAAGAACAATTTATAATATACTTACCAAGCACTACTCTTGTGATTCCTTATTGATAGCCATTTTTTTTTTATTATTTTATCAAATGATATTACTATAACGTAACTATTCAAAAGCAACTGAGCCTAGATAGCTTAGTAACTATATAAAAGTCACAACATTACCTAACCAAACATAAATCATTGAATTAGTTGGTAATTACAAATATTTCATTCATTTTACCTTCCTTTCTTTTTTATTAGAGCGTGTCTGTTTCAAGGGAAACTAATTTATTTCCTAGAATAATTGCTTGAGAATGATTTGTTGTTATACTTGTTTCAAGTTTTATAAAAATATTCTTGAGTATTAATTACTTTCAGGGGAAAAATTATCATGTTTTAGTGATATTTTATTCCTTTGATGGGGGAGAGAATAATAAAATCTTATGATTTGACAATGATAATTATCAAATAAAAATATTAAAATATTTTTCAATCACTTCACCTACAAGAACCATGGATACATTCTAAGGGGTATTTTTGAAATTATAACATATATATATTTATATATTGAGGAATATGTATTATAAAATAAATATTTTTTAATCAAAAAATAATTAATCCTGAACAAACAACTTTTTTAAAATATCCAAAAATTATATTCTCAATTATAACATTGCTTGGAACATAATTTCCAGGAGTATAATTTTAAATCTTGAAATAAATGTCCCGTAAAGGTCATGGACTTGCTGTCTATGAATGCATATATTCATCGTTTTCATTTTGTTGCAGGTTTATATATGTTGAAGAGGGATCAGTGTGTAGCTGCAAATAATATTTACAGAAGAGATTATTGTTGGTCATCAAGATTCATCGTTTAATTGTAATTTATTGTTGTTTGTTTCTGTTGCAAGTGTCTGTTAATTTAGGACTAGGAAGTAGTAATATCCCTTCCATATATGAAAACGTAGAATGAATATATAGTTGTAACCTCTGAAAATTTATGTTATTGGGAAGTACCTTGTGCTATTTATGAAAATATTTACGAGTAATAGTTTCTTACTTCCTTTGTAAGTTTGTCCATATATTGAAAGATTTATCAATAGAATACTGGCATAAATTGAATTATCTCTCTGAAACAAATTTGTTAAGCCTCTTATACCCTTCCTGCACGTGTCCTCCTCCTCCCTAACCCACCGCCTAAGAGATAACGGTGGAAATGAGATGGGTTCAATAGATGACGCTGGGATGGTGGTGGTGTTTGGTAACGGTGGCAAAGGGAAGACACAGGGATGGTGCAGCGCGATGGTTCCAGGTACAGTGTTAGAGCGACCAAGGGATGCATTGAAGCGTCCACACAGAGATGAAAAAAGATTTAATTGAATGTGATTAAATTTCAAGATTGCGGATTTGATTTCTTTAAATTAAAGAAATTGATAAAATGTAAAAGTTAATATTTAATTACTTTTTGATCAATAACTTTCATTATGCATGCATCATGTGTAGATACCACTAACTAAATGATCCAAAAGTGATTCACCCTCACTTTTGCACTTTACCAACTCCTCCACTTTAGAGGAAGCCAAATCCGAAGAATGCCACCCCTTTTCAATTTTCTTTTGTTTTCAAAATTTTCAAAGGAAATGATAGAAATGAGGAATTATTATTTTCAAATTTTCATATGAAAATATTTTCTAGAAGGATTTTCAAAAATAGTAAACCAAGTATGTTTTTACTTTTGTGTTCTATTTTGAACCGAAACGAAATTAAGAAATAGTTAAACCAAAGAACCTCTTAATCTCACACATGAGAAGAAATGGTAATTCTAGATATTCATTCTATAAAATTAGGCTGAGCATAAACCAAAATCATTGTTTTTGTTTTGAAAAATAATAATTGACAGAATAGATATAAGAGGAGAAGAGGGAATATTATTATTGATGGTCTCAAAGGTACCATACATGAAGCATTCAAAAGACTACTTATAACCAAAGGGTGAGAGATATAATATCATATTCAATCATAATAGATTCAGTCTTATCTAATCAAATTTTAACCAAACCAGTTAAAGAAATGGATAGCCATAATAAAATAATATTTCATAATGCTCCCCTTTTGATATATTAGAGATATGCTTGATGTAACACCCTAACTTTTAACCTAATATGCTCGAGTCGCATTTCGGTTAATTATTAGTTGTTACGCCGTTGTT
This sequence comes from Dalbergia cultrata, assembly GCA_031216105.1. Taxonomy (NCBI): domain Eukaryota; kingdom Viridiplantae; phylum Streptophyta; class Magnoliopsida; order Fabales; family Fabaceae; genus Dalbergia; species Dalbergia cultrata. The sequence goes on along the minus strand of CM062353.1, from coordinate 31,085,099 downwards.
TTAGAAATTAACTTATTCTTCTTTAAAATGCAAGTAATAAAAAAACAGCTAGTTTTTTTTTTTTTGAACTTTAAAACTAAAATGCAAGCCACGTGTGTATATAGATATCAGTCAATACACGCTTAATAGTAGCAATCATATAAATCTCATCATGATATATATAAAAGCCAAAGCATAACATGTCACATACCAAATTATCGTATCATATCTATAACATAATAGCGATGTCCTCTATACATAAAGGACATCCAAAAATATTAAATCCACCAATATGGTTGCACTTACACTAAACCAAAACTAAACATGGTTATTACCAAATTAGCCTAGTCTCCGCTACTTGTCCATTTAAGAACTAGGCTATGCAAAAGTATAAGGGGATGGCAAAGAAAAACTATCTCCATGCTTTCGCTGCGACCCTCTGATCCGATCCGGTTTGTAGCGTATCTCCCACGTCTATGCCTCACAAAAAACCACGAACAACGCCATCATCCTCATCTAGAGATGACGCGGAAGAAAAGATAGGGATGAAAAACTTATTCAAGATTCTCAATAGGGCTACTCGACTCCAACACAAGCATCATCGTCATCGTCCCCAGCCACTTCGGTTTTCATTATGAAAGAGATGTACATGCATAAGGTTCAATTTCAAACTTCTCAAATCTATTTATCCGAAGTGGATATTTTTTAGCATGGATATTTATGCCATGGATGCATTATGTGATAACATGAAATGCATGACAATGCCATAAGCAACATATAACAAGAATTATATTAAATGAACATAGCATGAAGTACATAATCATTTTGCATGAACGAATTTCATTTATACTTGAGGTGACTTAATTTGTTCTTTTCTCTCTTTGAGGCCACCCTATTATTCTCTCCTGTGAGAGTTCTAGGTTATGGGCTCATACTTAACTAGTCATCACTAGTTTCCACTTACCCTATGGTAAGTTACTTATCCTATGATAAGTTTAATTCCCGACTCCCAGAGTATAGGATAGGGGGCAAGGATCACCTTTCATAACCTTTAATTCGGGGAGTCCAAAGGATCACTTCCCTATTAGATCACCTCTCATAACCTTAAATTCGGGGAGTCTAGAGGATCATTTCCATGTATCTTATGTCACCTTTAATCTTAACATGTTAATTAGAGACGCAAAACATGAGCATATAATTTTTTATAGAGGAACACTTTTCATAATTTTTAATTCGGGGAGTCCAAAGGGTCCTTATTAGATCATCTCCCATAATCTTTAATTCGGGGAGTGTAGAGGATCATTTACATGTGTTTTGCGTCACCTTTAAAATCTTCACATATTAGATAGAGATGCATGCATGAACGCATAACTTTTTATATCATCAAAACTTATCACATAACATTTCATGCTCATAAATTCCATAGATTTTCTTCAGTTCACAAATTTGGTGGAAATCCGGCAGCATAATGGCTGAAAATGGAGTTTCCCCAAATTTGCTACCTATCAACAAACACATCAATCATGCATCTCAATAGCTCAATCATAATCATAGCATGCCATAATAAATCATATAATATCTCTTACTTTCATACATCCATTAGCACATATCATCATCATTTCTACTGAAAGAAAAACATGCTCCTACCCAGTATATGCCAGAATCATGGACTGGACTCAGCTAGTGCACATGCTATGCTTATCCACATAAGATATACATACACAGGCAGGGCAATAAAATCCTCATCAAGAACTTTATACAAAAGCGTACCCGATTTATCGTAATCGCAACATAGTCCTGCACGGGTTAAAACTTACGACCCGATTTGAGCTAATTACCGAAATTAATTCTTTAAGCACCTAAGAAACCTTCCCCAAATATTATAAGCATTTTCAACTATTGCTAGACAATGGGGCAGCGTTTTAAAATAAATTTGTTTCAATGTTCTAGAAATCGCATTCTCAACCTTTTCGATTTTTTATTTTTCCAAAAATGCCGAAATTAATTCTTATCACCACTAATGGAAATTTTTACGCATAACATCAGTTTCAAACAGAATCCTCATCAAAATAAATTTATCAAGACAGTTGGTATGAAAACTTAGTTTTTAGAAGTCTCAACAACACATTTTCAATCCTTTCTAGTCTCTAGTTTTTCCTCAAATAAAGAATTGAATCCTCGCATTAATTTTTTGAAATCACAACACATTTAGATCATTTTAAACAGTATTTTACAGAAATTAAATGAAAGGGGGCAATAGCCAAAAACCCATTTCTCAAAGGTACCCAAAAATTATTTCTTTGACCCGTTCTTATTACTAGTTTATCCTAGGATGCCAAAAATAATTTTTGCAACATTTATTAACAATTTTTACACCTTCAAACCCTTCCATACAGCATCAAACAGTAAAGGAAATACTAAAACAGTAGGCAAAAAGCTTGAGTCCTAAACACACATAAAATCATGTTTTTAATTTCCTTCGTAGCAAGGCTTCTAAGACAACTTTCGAGAAAATACTAGGACATAGAGGTTGAGCCATAAACCAAATAAAACTCACCTCAAACCTCAATAAGTTGTCATGGCCGAAATGCACATGCATTAGCTATAGCCATGATTTAAAATTTTATTTTAGATCCAAGGACAAGTTTATGAGCTTTAAGATCTTTTAGGTGACAACTTGGAAATAAACATGCTATCCATTATATTTTGTCTTCAAGATTTAAAGGTGATAGCTCAAAAATAAATATGCTATGCAACCCATTTTTATCTTCAAGATTAAAGTGTGAGCATAAAAGTAGACATGCTAAGCAACTTATTTTCTTATCTTTAAGATTAAGGTGATGACATTAAAAGTAAACATGCTATGCACTTCTTTTTATCTTCAAGCTTTAAGGTGATGGTTCAAATCATAAATATGCTATGGAACTTGTTCTTATGTTGAGATTTAGGTGATAGCATAAAGGTAAACATGAATGCAAGCTCATTTTAACATCTTGATCTCTTAAAGCTCAAAAACTTACAAGATTAGTTTCTTGCTCCTAATAGATCTTAAACATTAGTGAGCTTTAGAGTCCATCCACACCATGGTTCCAAGAACCTTATCTCTTGGACTCACCATCAAGCTCAAAACAAGAAACAAAGAGTAGAGAACAAGCCAACAACATCTCCATTCTATGTTTCCTTCAAAAATAAAAAATGAATAGGAAATGAGAAAAGAAACTGAAAAGCAAAGGACCCAAAAGATCAAGCCTTTATGCTCCAAAGATCTCAAGGTTGGTAATATCAAATCACCGTCAAAGATACTCAGTATCAAGCTATGATCTGACCTCATATCAACAATAAAAACTAAAATCTAAGAGGAAAAAAACGAGGAGGCCAAAAATAGAGTAAAACTAAGGAACCAAGCCTTTGGTTTTAGAGGCCTCAAACATGATGATATTAAGACCACCCCCAAGAGCTCTCATTATCAAACCATGGTTCAAAACCTTTTAAAACCGAAAAGATTCTAAAAGAAGGAAAAAGATCAAACCGAAAATGAAAGGAGAAAAGAACAAAACTTTGAGCTTTAGAGACTCTAAACTTGGTGGTACCAAGACTACCACCAAATATTCTTATCATCAAGCCATAGATTTACTATTTTCTTTCCATTTAAACTTGAAAATACATAAGAAAAAGAAGGAAACTCAAAATTGAAATGGAGCAATGAAGGAAAATAGGAAGCTCATCACAAAACCAAGCTAAACAAGGAAAGCAAAATATAAACTCAACCATCATCACCTTACCAAAAATAAGAAGAACACTAAAGAGGAAAACTTTGTTCATATTGAGCTCAATAAAACCGAAAATAAAAACAAGAAAAAGAGAAAGATCATCAAGCAAAACCCTACCAAAGGTGTTGTCTTTGCAAGAAGGAGGAAAGCTTGGTTCTTGGTTAAAATGAGAAGACAAAAACCTTTTCTTGGTGCCTAGATGATCTCAGCCAAGGGGAAAGAAAAGGAAATGATGAGTTTTCTTGTGGGGTTAAGCTTAGGAGTGGAAAGATTATGTGTTTGAGAGGTGGTTTGAGGTTATGTTTCTCTTTGAGAGTGGAGGAAGTGGAACACAAGTTGAGAGAAAAGTATGAGAGCTTTTTTGGTCAAAGTTCTCATAAAAAAAGCTAGTGGTAAAGTGTGTGCTTTCTTTGCATTTTTAGTATATGTATCAAGTGTTGAAAAAAAATAAAATATGAGGGTGCATTTGGGGGGAGGGGAGGGGAGGCCGCCGGCCATAGGCGGCAAATGAGGGGAAAATTTTATTTCATTTGGGTGTGATAATTAGGTTTTAGGGGTATTTTAATTAGAAGATGTAGTTAAAAACTTGTAATTTGGTGTTAGGAGTTGTAATTATATAATTAACGTTAGAAATCATATGCTTAACAATACAAGACAAGATTAAAGTGTTGTCATCCTTACTTAGTTTAAATTAAACATGTTTGGTTTGAAATTCAAACTCCAACAAGGTTCCTATTTTTATGGAACATGAGAGAGAGAGAAAATACTATTCAATCTTGACATGACATAAGGTCTTGAGAATTCTATGACTAAGAAAGCAAATTTGAATTTCCTTAAATACTTTTAGGCCTTAAACAACCTTATTTAATTATTTTGACTCAAGATTAACAATTACAATCAAATTACCTTTAATTAGAGTCTAATATTGCTTATGTTTTCTTAATCGTTTAATAAGGCTCATTAAGCACTAACTAAGGGTAAAATGGTCATTTTACAATAAAATCCTCCGGGACCACTCGAATTCATCCAAACATCATGCACAACATAAAAATGACATTTCCAACTCCCACGAAATCTTTTCGGCTCAGTCGGCAAAAAAATCTTGTGTAAAAACGCCGCAGAGGCATTTTCGTCATTTTGTGCCAAAAGTTCAGAAAGTGAGATTTTTGCTTTCGTTATTATTTCTAAGGCATCTAATCCCCTTCAAGCATCAAACCAACCCCTCGAGGATGCCCCAGGTCAGCTGTCCTCGGATTTCGAGCAAAAATGACCTTAGGGGCATTTTCATAATTTTTACACGAAAAAATCGCGGATCACGATTTTCACACGGATCGCTATCTAATCTTCATGTGGTCTATTCCTAATATAGGAATAACATTTTGAGGGTGGCCGGGGTTGACCGGCCTTGGTTTTCACACAAAAATAACCTAGGGATATTTTGGTCATTTTTATTAAGCAGAGGAAAATTGGGGTGTTACATTACTCACCTCCTTAAAAAGAATTTCGCCCTCAAAATTCGTCACACATATACGGTCATACTAGTTGGGTAGGCTTGAAGAGTCAAAATGAAGGAAATAAAATCAAACTTGATAGGGAAATCAATTAATACAAGGGTTTCCTGACGATTGGAGCTCTTATGAACAAGTGTCCTAATTGGACATAAATGACTAAATGAGGTATAAATTGATACTTACGACTTACACAAGGTCGGAATTCGGAGGTGGTAAGACAACTTAATTCCAACTATATATAAATTCATGGGAAAGGGTGACGAGTGCAACTAGTTCTGAGAGTTTGAAAGGGAGGGCATGTTAGCTCATATAGGAAATCAAAACCAAACATTCACAAAGTCATAGCTAAGACTATCCACAAGTAGACAATTAAAATAGGCAGGAAGGAACATTCAACACTTGCTAGGTTGGAAGCCTAAGAAACCATGACGCATAAGACAAGTTTACTAGAAGAAACATGACCAAGTGATTCCTACGAAAACTCAAATACAAACAAATCTTTAGAAGATCTCCAAAAGTTAAAGGGAAAGACGCAAAGGAGTTGTGAAGTTTCTACACTATCATGAGCTGCCAATCCATGTAGGGAACCGAAATCAAGAAGCATAGCCAAAATCCTACCATTTTACGCACACTTACCTCAAGTGTTAGAACGGGAGGTACCTTCTGCATTGATTGTGAATACTCGTCCTTGGCATTAGGGTCTGAAATTGGCGTTCAATTATGCGGACTTCACATTACAGTCTCGAATCATGTCACCAGGCTTGCCACACCTGTAGCACACTCATTGTCCAGCTAGGCAGGGACGGTTACCATGGTTTTTTCCACACCTTGGACAAGTGACATCAAGGTCCCTCTAAGGCACCTCATCTTTTGGACCACTTGATCTGCCATGTTGAAAATCATTCTTGGGGCCTTGTGGCCTGAATTATGTCTTGGGTTGTAGCTTGAAATACTGCTTAAACCTCAGGGCTTGCGGTGCCAACTTCCGAGTGAAGCTCTCAGCCTCAATGTGCTTAGCTTCTTGTGGCCTTCCTCAATGATGCAGCACTTATTGACTAGGGCAGGGAAGTCTCTAATCTCCATGTGAGCAACAACAATGTTGATTTCCACCTTCAGCCTAGCCTCATACTTGACGCATTTCCAGATCTCGTCAGGGTTCCCTTGAAAATCCCTTGAAAACTTGATCAGCTCCTCGAACTTTGCAGTATATTGTGCAACACTCATCCCGCCTTAGGTCAACTGCATGAATTCTATGTCCTTAGCATTCCTCACAAACTTTGGGAAGTACTTCTCATAAAAGTAGGCCTTGAACAACTCCTAATTGATCAAGGTTTCTGCTACCTCTAATAGTCTTTGCGTGCTAATCCACCAAAACTTTGTATCTGCCTCTAGCATGTAGGCAGCGAAGGTCACCTTCTATTCCTCGGTGCAAGCAATCACCGAGAAGATCTTCTCCATGCTCTTGATCCACTCCTCAGCTTGGTCCAGGTTTAGAGCTAGGTTTAGATCTCTTCTAAAAGATGGCAGGTTTGCTTTGCGGAACTCCCCAAATCGGCTATGCTCGAGGTCTTCAACAGCATTGGGACCATGACCGGCATCACGCTGACAATCCATACTCTCGAACATCATCTGCATGGCCTTCACCATATCCCTAAGAGCTTCGGCAGTCTCATTATGCTATTCACCTCCGCCCGGCATCCTAGTTTGTTGTGGTCGTGCCATCGATCCCCGAGCACACAGAACATCAAACATTGAGTTGATCAGGCTCAATACTCCGTGTAAAGTGAGCTAGTTATTGTGGCATATATGCACATACAACAGTCATGCATTTCTATCCTATAGCTTATCCTATTAATAAAGTAATTACTTATGACTTAACTATCGAATTATGCTAAAGAAGCATAGTCCAATCCTCAGGCTCTGTGAGAATCGAATTGTTGTGATACCAAAATGTAACACCCTAACTTTTAACGTAATACGCTTGAGTCGCATTCCGGTTAATTATTAGTTGTTACGCCTTTATTTCATAAATTAACTTATTCTTCTTTAAAATACGGTTAATAAAAATACGACTAATTTTTTTTTGAACTTTAAAACTAAAATGCGAGCCACGTGTGTATATAGATATCGGTCAATACACGCTTAATAGTAGCAACCATATAAACCTCATCATGATATATACAAAAGCCAATGCATAACATGTCACATACCAAATTGTCGTATCATATCTATAACATAATAGTGATGTCCTATATGCATAAAGGACATCTAAAGATATTAAATCCACCAATATGGTTGCACATACACTAAACCAAAACTAAACATGATTATCACCAAACTAGCCTAGTCTCCGCTACATGTCCATTGAGGGACTAGGCTATGCAAAAGAAAAACTATCTCCATGCTTCCGCTGCGACCTTCTGATCCGGTTCTTAGCGTATCTCCCGCATCCATGCATCATGGAAAACCACGAACAAGGCCATCATCCTCGTATGGAGACGACATGGAAGAAAAGATATGGATGAAAAACTTATTCAAGATTCTTAGTAGGGCTACCCAACTCCAACACAAGTGTCATCGTCATCGTCCCTAGCCACTTCGGTTTTCATTATGAAAGAGATATACATACATAAGGTTTAGTTTTAAACTCCTCAAATCTATTTACCTGAAGTGGGTATTTTTTAGCATGGATCTTTATGCCATGGATGCATTATGTGATAACATGAAATACATGATAATGCTATAAGCAACATCTAACAAGAATTATATTAAATGAATATAGCATGAAGTACATAATCATTTTGCATGAATGACTTTCATTTATATTTGAGGTGACTTAATTTATTCTTTTCTCTCTTTGGGGCCACCCTATTTTCTCTCCTGTGAGAGTTCTAGGTTATGAGCTCATACCTAACTAGTCGTCATTAGTTTCTACATACCCTATGGTAAGTTACTTATCCTATGATAAGTTTAATTCCCGACTCCCAAAGTACGGGATAGGGGGCTAGGATCACCTTTCATAACCTTTACTTCGAGGAGTCCAAAGGATCACTTCCTTATTGGATCACCTCCCATAACCTTTAATTCGGGGAGTCTAGAGGATCATTTCCATGTATCTTATATCACATTTAATCTTAACATGTTAATTAGAGACGCAAAAAATGAGCATATAATTTTTGATAGAGGAACACCTTTCATAACCTTTAATTTGGGGAGTCCAAAGGGTCCTTATTAGATCACCTCTCATAACCTTTAATTTAGAGAGTCTAGAGGATCATTTCCATATGTTTTGTGTCACCTTTAAAATATTCACATATTAGATAGAGATGCTTGCATGAACGCATAACTTTATATATCATAAAAAATTATCAAATAACATTTCATGCTCATAAATTCCATAGATTTTCTTAAGTTCACAAATTTGGCAGAAATTCGGCAGCATAACGGCTGAAAACGGAGTTTCCTCAAATTTGCTACCTATCAACAAACACATCAATCATGCATCTCAATAGCTCAATCATAATCATAGCATGCCATAATAAATCATATAATCATCTCTTACTTTCATACATCCATTAGCACATATCATCATTATTTCTACTGAAAATAAACATGTTTCTACCCAGTATGCCGGAATCATGGACCAGACTCAACTAGTGCACATGCTATGCTTATCCACATAAGATATACATACATAGATAGGGCAATAAAGATCCTCATCAAGCACTTTATACTAAAGCATACCCGATTTATCGTAATCACAACATAGTCTTACACGGGTTAAAACTTACGACCTGGTTTGACCTAATTACCGAAATTAATTCTTTAAGCACCTAAGAAACCTTCCCTAAAGATTTCACTAACTTGAAACCTTATAAGCATTTTCAACTATTGCTGGATAGTGGGGAAGGGTTTTAAAATAAATTTGTTTTGATGTTTTAGAAATCGCGTTTTCGGCCCTTTAAATTAAAAATTGGAAATCGATTTTTCCTAAAATGTCAAAATTAATTCTTATCACCACTAATGGAAATTTTACGCATAAAATCACTTTCAAAGAAAATCCTCATCAAAATAAATTTATCAAGACAGTAGGTATCAAAACTTAGTTTTTAGAAGTCTCAGAAACACATTTTCAGTCTTTTCTAGTTTCTACTTTTTCTTCAAGATAAAGAATTGAATACTCGCATTAATTTTTTGAAATCACACCACATTTAGATAATTTTAAACATTATTTTACAGAAGTTAAAGGAAAGGGGGCAGTAGCCAAAAATCCATTTCTCAAAGGTAGCCGAAAATCATTTCTTTGACCCGTTCTTATTACTAGTTTATCCTAGGATGCTAAAAATAATTTTTGCAACATTTATTAACAAGTTTTACATCTTCAAACCCTTCCATACAGAATCAAACAGTAAAGGAAATACCAAAACAGTAGGCAAAAAGCTTGAGTCCTAAACACACATAAAATCATGTTTTTAATTTCCTTCGTAGCAAGGCTTCTAAGACAATTTTTGAGAAAATACTAGAACATAGAGGATGAGCCATAAAACTAAATAAAACTCACCTCAAACCTCAATAATTTGTCATGGCCGAAATGCACATGCATTAGTTGTAGCCATGATTTAAAATTTCATTTTAGATCTAAGGGCAAGTTTATGAGCTTTAAGATCTTTTAGGTTACAAATTGGAAATAAATATGCTATCCATCATATTTTATCTTCAAGATTTAAAGGTGATAGCTCAAAAATAAATATGCTATGCAACCCATTTTTATCTTCAAGATTAAAGTGTTAGCATAAAAGTAGGCGTGCTAAGCAACTTATTTTCTTATCTTTAAGATTAAGGTGATGACATTAAAAGTAAACATGCTATGCTCTTCTTTTTATCTTCAAGCTTTAAGGTGATGGCTCAAATCATAAATATGCTATGGAACTTGTTCTTATGTTGAGATTTAGGTGATAGCATAAAGGTAAACATGAATGCAAGCTCATTTTAACATCTTGATCTCTTAAAGCTCAAAAACTTACAAGATTAGTTTCTTGCTCCTAATAGATCTTAAACATTAGTGAGCTTTAGAGTCCATCCACACCATGGTTCCAAGACCCTTGTCTCTTGGACTCATCATCAAGCTCAAAACAAGAAACAAAGAGTAGAGAACAAGCCAACAACATCTCCATTCTATGTTTCCTTCAAAAATCGAAAATAAAAAGGAAATGAGAAAAGAAACCAAAAAGCAAAGGACCCAAAAGATCAAGACTTTATGCTCCAAAGATCTCAAGGTTGGTAATATCAAATCACCATCAAAGATACTCAGTATCAAGCTATGATCTAAGCTCATCTCAACAACAAAAACCAAAATCTAAGAGGAAAAAGAGAGGAGGCAAAAAATGGAGTAAAAATAAGGAACCAAGCCTTTGGTTTTAGAGGCCTCAAACATGATGATATCAAGAGCACCACTAAGGGCTCTCATCATCAAACCATGGTTCAAAACCTTTTAAAACCGAAAAGATTCTTAGAGAAGGAAAAAGATCAAACCCAAAATGAAAGGAGAAAAGAACAAAACTTTGAGCTTTAGAGACTCTAAACTTGGTGGTACCAAGACCACCACCAAAGGTTCTCATCATCAAGCCATAGATTTACCATTTTCTTTCCATTCAAACCCAAAAATACATAAGAAATAGAAAGGAAACTCAAAATCAAAATGGAGCAAGGAAGGAAAATATGAAGCTTATCACAAAACCAAGATAAACAAGGAAAGCAAAAAATAAACTCAACCATCATCACCTTACCAAAAATAAGAAGAACACTAAAGAGGAAAACTTTATTCATATTGAGCTCAATAAAACTGAAAATAAAAACAAGAAAAAGAGAAAGATCATCAAGCAAAATCCTACCAAAGGTGTTGTCTTTGCAAGAAGGAGGAAAGCTTGGTTCTTGGTTAAAATGAGAAGACAAAAACCTTTTCTTGGTGCCTAGATGATCTCGGCCAAGGGGAAAGAAAAGGAAAGGATGAGTTTTCTTATGGGGTTAAGCTTAGGAATGGAAAGATTATGTGTTTGAGAGGTGGTTTAAGGTGGTGGCGTGGTGGTTCAAGGTTGTTTGTGGTGGTTTGTGGTGGTGGTTTCTTTTTGAGAGTGGAGGAAGAAGAACACAAGTTGATAGAAAAGTATGAGAGCTTTTTTGGTCAAAGTTCTCAACAAAAAAGCTAGTGGTAAAGTGTGTGCTTTCTTTGCATTTTAAGTATACATATCAAGTGTTGAAAAGAATAAAATATTTGGGGGGGGGGGGGGAGGGGGAGGCTACCGGCCATAGGAGGCAAATGGGGGGAAAATTTTATTTCATTTGAGTGTGATAATCGGGTTTTAGGGTGATTTTAATTAGAAGATGTAGTTAAAAACTTGTAATCTGTTGTTAGGAGTTGTAATTATATAATTAAAATTAAAAATCATATGCTTAACAATGCAAGACAAGATTAAAGTGTTGTCATCCTTACTTAGTTTAAAGTAAACATGTTTAGTTTGAAATTCAAACTCCAATAAGGTTCCTAATTTTATGGAACATGAGAGAGAGAAAACACTATTGAACCTTGACATGACATAAAGTCTTGAGAATTCTATGACTAAGAAAGCAAATTTGAATTTCCTTAAATACTTTTAGGCCTTAAACAACCTTAATTAATTATTTTGACTCAAGATTAAGAATTAAAATCAAATTATCTTTAATTAGAGTATAATATTGCTTAGGTTTTCTTAATCGTTTAATAAGGCTCATTAAGCAGTAATCTAGGGGTAAAATGGTCATTTCATAACAAAATCCTCTCTAACCACCCGGATTCATCCAAACATCATGCATGACATAAAAATGACATTTCAAACTCCCTGGAAATCTTTCCGGTTCAGTCGACACAAAAATCTTGTGTAAAAACGCCGCTGGGCATTTTCGTCATTTTGTGCCGAAAGTTCAGAAAGTGAGATTTTCACTTTTGTTATTATTTCTAAGGCATCTAATCCCCTTCAAACATTAAACTAACCATTTGAGGAAGGCCCGGTCGGTTGTCCTCGGATTTTGAGCAAAAATGAGCTCGGGGGCATTTTCGTTATTTTTACACGGAACAATTGCGAATCGCGATTTTTGCACGGATCGCTATCTAATCTTCATGTGGTCTATTCCTAATATAGGAATAACCTTTTGAGGGTGGCCGGGGTTGACCGGCCTTGGTTTTCACACAAAAATGATCTAGGGGTATTTTGGTCATTTTTATTAAGCAGAGAAAAATTGGGGCGTTACACCTCATTAAAACCTTATGTAGGAAAAACCTCATGAGAAAAACCTTAATGAAGGAAATAGAGCCCAATATCCTCAAAGTGAGAATTTGGAATTGCCTCATTAAAAGCTTTATCAAGGAAAAATCAAGTGGCATAAAAATATTGATAAAAAAAATAGTACAATACTTTTCTTATAACACCCCAAAATTTATTTTAAAAATTTTATTTTAACTTTATTAATCAGAATTTCATGAATTGGACAAAATTAGTCTTGAAAAAAATGTGAATAGTGATTATGTGGGCCCTGCAGACCCATCATGACCACTGAAACCCTAGAATTAGGACCCGAAAATGCTCAAGAGTGAGAAAATATAACATTAAGATTAGGAAGGGTGAAGAACGAAGTTTTTAGACCCGAAATTTAATTTTGAGCAATATCTATTTTACGGGCATGGCATTTTACGGGACCAATAGGAAGCTTACGAAATTCACATCACTATAAGAAAGGGGTGGAAAACCAATGTAGTTGCCGACGGGTTTATTGACGATTCCTTTTTTTAACGACAACATTACTAATGTTTACGAGGGCATCGGTGACAAGGCCGTCGATGAATATTACCGACGGCAAGAAAAAACCCGTTGGTTAATTTTCGACGCTTTTATCAACGGGTTTAATGATAGTTAGCCGTCAATATAATTAAATAAAAGGCATCACCTTTGTCATCAGGGGAAAATTTATACTGATGGTTTTATTTATATTTACCGATAGGTTTTCAAATAATTTACCGACGGGTTTACTGACAGTTTATTTATTGTGCAAAAATTAAATTTGAAATAAAATTGCAAATTACCGACGACGTTACCCGTTGGTAATAAATAATTTTTTTTAATTATTCCCTTTAGAACTTTATGTGATTGATAATATGTTATTTATTTGTTGTTTATTCATATAATAACCTAATCATAAATTAAGTTGATATTAAATAAGAAAATATTAAAATGAATAAATTAAAGTAATTAAATAAAATAGTGAATTATGACAGTAAAGTATATACAAACTACAATAAATGTAAAAAATATGTAGAATGAAAAAAATATATCTAGAAGCTAGATAAAAACTAGCTGAACTCCGGGGCATCAGCATCATCGGCGGCATCACCATCATCATTATCTGAGGTAGGTCGAGGTGGGTAAATCAACCTTCCGAGGCTGGCTTTTACCTCTACCGGCCATACTGAAACAATTAAAAAGTAGTACATAAAAAGACATTAATAAATAAAGAAATTCTAAATAATTTCATAATAATATTGCATATAGTATTAAACATCTCAGTTAATCTGAAAGTGCAGAGCTGTTTTCATCATCACTTTGTTGTTGATCACTAGGTGAATCATCAGAACTACTAGCACTTATTTCATCTTCATGATTTCTGATTGGGTGGTTACTCATGCATTCAATTATGTCAACTTCCCTAGTAGTCAACAAAAGAGGGTTTTTAGAGTGTTTGCATCAATTACTGCCTTTGAAGGGGGTGGATCATCCACTTGATAAGCATATTCAACAGTAGCTTCCTCAATTTCAATCCTACCTCTTGGTTTTATCTTGTTCACAACCCTCCACTATGACCTAATTTTTCCAGGATAAGATATATAATATACTTGTTTAGCATTTTGGGCTATAATAAATGGATCATAACTTCTATATCTTCTAGTGTAATTGATTTCAATGATTTTGTAATTGTTGTGTTGTCGTGTGCCAGTAAGTCAAGTAAGATCATATCATTCACATTTGAATAAGACACATTTATTTGCGAGCTTAACCACATACTCAAACTCAAGGATTTCCTTAACGACTACATACCAATCACATTCTCTGTCCCTAGTATCTCCTTTAACCCAAATACTTGTATTATCGATTCTTTTCCCCGTATCCCAATCTGCTGTGTGAAACTTGTACCCATTAACATAGTACATGGGCCAACTTACTACTTTATTTTTTGGCCCCAAGCCAAATTAAACAAATGGGGACATGTTACACCATTGTTTTTGTTATGAACCTACGTACATGAAGTTTAAAATGTCAAATGTAACGCCCCGATTTTCTCTAAACGTGTAAATGACCAAAATGCCCTTGAGGTCATTTTTACTTGGAACAGAGGACAGTCGCCCTGGCCATCCTCATAAGAGCTTTATTTATGTATGAAAGGAATTCTATGTATTGGAATGTTTAATAGAGCAGAAGAATCTCATTTCTGAGGTTTCTGCACACAAATGACCAAAATACCCTTACAGTAATTTAAGGCAGTTTTGAGTTCTGTTTTGACCCAAACTTGTCCTGGAAGTCTAAAACAATGTTTTTAAGGCATGATTTATGTTTGCTTAAGTCCCGGTGGTCCCGGGCAGTTTTTGCAAAAAATTACGATTTTCCCCTACTTAAGTGCATTAAGGCTTAATGACGTTTTTAAAACAAAACCTAAGCAATATTAGGCTCTAATTAATGATTAATTAATTTTTATAATTAATCTAGAGCTAAAATAATTATTTGAGGTTGATTATGACCTAAAATTGCTTAAAGAACTTAAAACCCATTTCTAGTCTTATTTCTTCAAGCAAGCATCTAAGAATAGTATTTTCACTATTCAATCTCCCTAAATCAAGGAAATGTGATTGTTCTCTAATCTTTAGTCAATAGAGTTTGACTCCATTCAAAGAATTATTTTATTTTCTAAGTCATTCAAAGATCACTTCAAAGCCATACCTCAAGTCACACCACACCATGCTTCACCATGACTACACCTTACCTTGCACTATGCTTGATCATACTTCCAACCATGCTTGCTATGAATAAATAAAGGAGATATTTTCTTTCCTCTCCCATTCTAGAAGAAATATTTCATTCAAAAGGAATTGAATTATGTCATTCAAGCTTTCATTCAAGTCTTACAAGAGCCATGCCTCCCATACTTGAAACCTTACCATTGAATGACAACACAAGGAGATATTTTCTCTTTTCCTTGACCAAGAAAACCATTCAGCCCTCCCTCACTCTTCTAGAAGCTTTATTTCATCTCAAATCATCAATAAATCACCTCACTTTGAAACATGTCTTAGCCCATACCTATCTTACCATCAACCATGCCTTGAATGACATCTTGTAAGAGATTTTTTCTCTTCCTCAAGCCAAGAAACCTACATGGTTTCCCCCTGCACCATTCACTCCTCATTGCTTTAATTTTCTATAAATATCTTGCCTTGGTGAGCTTTGCTTCACTTTGAGTCATTTGCTAAGTTTGAGGTTTTGAGAAAGTGTGAGTTCTCTCAAAGTTTCCTTCTTCCTCCTTGTTTCCAAGAGAAACCGCCACCTCCTCCACCTTCAACCTTCATCTACTTCTCATCCAAACACATTTCCAAGCTCAAACACAGGCCAACACATCTCCTTCCTCCATTTCTCTTCAAGGCCAAAGCTACACATCAAGTTACAAGGAGATTTCTTCTTGTTTTCTCTTCAAGATCAAACCTTTCTTCATCTTCAAGAACACACACTTGGCAGGGAGCTTTTCTAAAAATGTTTTCTTTAATTTGTATGTTTGAATCTTGTTGGAAAATAATGATTGGATGAACCTTGATAGAGTTTTTCTTTTCGGTTTCTTCAATTTCCTTCCTTTTATTTTCGGCCTTATGGCCTTGAATATGATAGCTTGATGATGAGTGTTCTCTAGAGGTGACTTTGTACTCATCTCTCAAGAAAACCTCTAAAGCTTGAGTTTTTCCTAAGGAAAAAGTGTTATCTTTTACAAGTTGAGTTAAGAATGAGCTTTATGTTTCTCTTGACCTTTTTGGAACCTTTCTTTTCCTTTTTGATTTCGGCCATGGAGCCCTTGGGAACTTGGAAAAATAAGATCTCGATGATGAAGATTTTATGATGATGTTTAATACTTGAACAACCTCTAGAGCTTGACCTTTGTTCTTGAACCAAATATGGTTCTGGTTTTTTCCTTTTCTTATTTGAGAACCTTGTCTTGATGTTGGTTTGGGATGAGGTTATACACTCAATGATGAGGACCAGTGATGTTGGTGTCATTACATTATCAAGATCTTGGTCCCTAGAGTGGAAAATAGTCCATTATTTCTCATTAAGGTTCGGTCATTTCCTTTTTATTAAAGAAAAATGTTATTCCTCTTAGCTCACCCAAGGTTTTGCTTAAAGAAAGTAACAAGGTTTTCCAAAAGTCCATAGCCTGCCCTTGTCAACCTTAAAGTTGGCCGGCACGTTCTAGAGTTCACTCTAGATAGGGGTTATTGGACATTAATAAAGAATATGACAGAGCTCTTTTATGCTTCTACTTTTAGAGCTTAGTAAAGCTTACTTTTTCATGTTGGATGAGTATTGGGTTTAAGCTTTGTTCTTTTAAAAGTCTTGAAGGAGCTCTAGATAATATGTAAAAATGAACTTGCATCCATGTTTATTTTATGCTATGCATATTTACTTTCCTATGCTATCACTAAATTCCCAAGATAAAGGAATGAACTTGCATAGGCATGTTTAAGTTTCAAGCTTTGCATTTTATGTTATATTTCAAGTCATCACTTAACTTAAAGATAAGAAATGAACTTGCATCTCATATTTATTTTGAGTCCTCACTTTACTTTCTAAGGCAATATAAAATGAAGTGCATATCACGTTTATGTTTATGCTATCACTTAAAACTCCTAGAGCTCAAAGACTTACCCTCTTCATCCTAAGAAAAAGATAATTTTGGAAGCATTCCTTGGAATGTACATCTCAGCCATGTGATGATAATGAGCCTAGAATAAGTTTCATTAAGTCACAAGGACCTATAATCTATGTCTTAGGATTTTTCTTAAGCATAGGTGACTATGACAAATGTTTTAAACATGATTTTATGCTCTTTATTCCAACCATGAATGAGATTAAATAGCTACTGCCCTCATGTATTTTATGAAGGTTTTGATGAAATAAATTGTTTCCAACTGAGTTTTAAAAGCTCTAAAAAGGTTCTAAGAGAAACTAGTAGTTTATGTGCTTTAGAAATAAAGTTCTATACATTATATGATGATTATGCTTTCGGTTCTGCCTTATGTTTTCCAGAACCTTAAATTCTATTTTGGGTGGTCTATATGTGTTTAAATACCTTACCAATTGTATGAAAATTGTTCTAGGCATCTTAGGCATGCTTAGTAACTCTAATAGTTTGAAAATGTGATTTCTAGAACTCCTTAGGAACTGAAATTGTATATTCTATGCCAGCCTTGATAGAGTTTGTAGAATCATATTATAACATGTTTAGATGGGTAAGAATGACTCATAATTGGTTTAGGTATTAATTATTGCATCATAGAAAAAGTCGGTAATGAGAAAGGACCTAAAACGTAACTTTTAGAACACCGTAATTCATCAAAAGATGCTTACTGCCTATGCTGTCCAGCCATAATTAATTAGGTTCTAGGACTTAATAAATTGTGGTAATGAGGTTCATCAATCCCTTAGAGGTATAAGAAAATAATATGGAAGTTTGAGGTTACCCAATTTAGGGGTTTCTACTTTTAAGAGGATGATTTATGTGTTCTCTATGAATGATGAATTAATGTGTTGTCTCATGACTTATGTGATGCTATATGCTCATAGAATTATCAATTGCATGTTATTGTTCTCTTAGAACCTTAGAGATGCCTATGTTAAATTATATGAGATATGTGACATGCATGAATTATGTGGCATCTTGTTATAACATGCTAAGACTTAAGGTGACATAAACTATGAGAAAATGATCCTACGAAACCATCAAACTATAGATGGGAAGAAGGTGATTCTAGCCCCCTAGCCCGTACTTTAATTTGGGACCTTAAACTTATCAAAAGGGATAAGACCATGTGCTAGTGACGACTAGTAAGGTATGAGCTCATAATCTAGAGGCTTCTCAAAAGGGAGAACAATTAGGGTGGCCCCATGTGCTAAGTAAATGTCTTAGTATCACCTAAGTAACCAAGATAAGACACCATGTACCAAGTTCTATGTTTTATGCTTTATGATCTATGATTTATGATCTATGCACCATGTACCAAGTTCTACGTTTTATGCTTCATGCTCTATGATCCATGTACCATGTACCAAGTTCCATGTTTTATGCTTTATGCTTTATGATCTATGTGCCATGTACCATGTTTATATTTACCATGTTTGCTAATATGTTAGCTAGATCTTGCATAGCATAATGAAGTATGATGCATCCATGTAAATACAAGCTAGTTGAAAAGAATGGGCCTTGGTAATCAATGTTTTAGAAATTCATAATTGAACTATTACATGCCCACTATTTTTATAAGAACCCGAGGTTCCTGGAGATGTAGATGATGTCACCTAGATAGGAGGAAAACCCTACCGAGTTTCTTTAGTAAAGATTCTCACTCCCCTTACCTTTCCTTTCCGTCACGTCTTCAGATTCCAATGGCGACCTTCGTCTTGTTCGTTGACACGCCCACATGGGAGTTCCATTATGATCCGGAGCACGAATCGTACCATTTTAAGGGACGTTGTGTGGTCCAAGTTTTTGTTTTTGTTGGACGCCACTTCAACCATCTAGTACTGAGCCATTGTTTTACCTCTACTTCCCTCTATGGGGACGAGATGATTTTTGAGCGAGCTCGCCTATCTTTCGAGCGGAGACTTCGCACGCCTGCTTCCGGATTGGCCATTCGAGATTTCCCCGACTACATTCCACGTTCGAGGTTTTTCGAGACGGACCCCTCCGAGGACGAGCCTACACATGTGTATTCTGAGAGTTCAGCCCCCACTCCTGTTCCTATGAGAGAGGGGAGTAAGGAGACAGTCATGCAACCGCGGTTGGCACGGAGATAGGCCATGCACCATAGACGTGGAGCTCATGTGCGACCATCTAGTGTACTTATCACTGAGGTGCTATGATCATGGATTGGATACATTCCCCCATTCCTGGGCCAGTGGCCATAGACTACTCTTGGAGTTTTAGTGCACACACACCTCACTAGCTATGATGACCTTCTTTGGTTGTAAAGGTTGCCTACCTTAGGTGCATCGTGTAAGTTAGCATTCTATGCATTTTGTTTTCAATGTATTTCATTTCCTATGTATTTCTCTTTTATGTGTTTTGCTCTTATGTATTCCAACTTAACTCACCTCTAGGTGGGTAGTCTAAATATATGATATGATGTGTTATGTTCATTATGGAGCCTTCTTGATGTTTAAATTTCCGCATTCTTTTACATCACTTATATATGTGCTATGCGCGGCTCTTACTTTATCGAGGTTTTAAAAAGAAAAATTTGGCTCGTATTTTTAGTAAGTATTTCCAAACGATAAAATGAATTGGAACAAGAAGTAATGACTAATATTTAATATCAGCACGTTCTAGGAGTATTGGGTTACATAATCTTAAACAAGTAGACTTACATGTAATCTAAACCAATCTAGAAATTGTTGAAGAGAATCTTGACCATTTAGTTGCTCAAAGTATCTATTGTTGAAAATCTATTTTATGTTAGTTCAAAGGCACATAATATCACACTTTCACATAAAAAAAGTAATATCACACTTTCACATAAAAAAAGGGATTGTTGACTCACAATATGAATGGGTGCACCTTATCACAATTTATTAAAATATGTAAGTGTGTAGAATTTCACTCCTGGGAAGTAAGCCAGCCACGCTCGTTCTAGCTCCTCGACTAGGTTGATTGAATATAGACAAAGTTGGTGGAGTAGAACACTCCCTTCCATCATCGTTACAACTAACCTAAGTTCTCCTAGATTGAACTTGTGGTTGAAACTAAAATGAGCAGAAATTTGAAGTTTCTTTTGCTAAATAAGCTTGACATTTGATTCTTCCACTTGAGACTTATTCTTCATGGTATTTTTAAATGCTCGTATTTCCCTTTCAAATGGATACATCCACCTGTATTGAACCGATCCATACACCCGTGCTTCATATGCCAAATGTATGGACAAGTGTTCCATTGAGTTAAAGAACTCGGGAGGAAAAATTCTCTTTAATTTGCAGAGAATTATGGGAATATTTTTTCCATGACAAGCAAATCATCAACCCTAAGAATAGAAGAGCATATATCCCTAAAATACTAGCTCAGCTCAGTTAAAGGCTTCCTGACAATATCAGGTAGTTCTCTTAATGCAATTGGAAGCAAACACTCCATGAAGACATGAAAATCGTGACTTTCCATGCCAACAAGCTTACTTTATGCAACATTGACGCACCTACTTAAATTAAAAGCATAACCATTGGGCATTCTCAACTCCTTCAACTATTGACAAACGGCTTGTTTCTGATTGGAACTCAGAGCATATTTGGCCTTTGGTCTATAGAAACGAACATCTCTTAATTCTTGTAAATGCAAATCAGGTCGCATGCAACACTCAGCCAGATCATGCCTTACCTTGTCATTGTCTTTAGTTCGATCCATATCCAATACAGTATTCATAATGTTGTTAAACATATTTTTCTCAATATGCATGACATCTAAACAATGACGTACCAAATTATCATTCCAATATGGCAACTTCCAGAAAATACTTTGTTTGGTCCAATTATGATATACCCCATACCTTGATATTTGCACTACCTTCCCAACTTCTATTATTTTTAGGAAATTTTTAACTCGATCCCGCATTTCGGGGCCACTTAGTCTAATTGGAGGCTCATCATGCTCAACACAATTACTTTTAAAGCCATATCTATTTTGTCTGTATGGATGATCAGAATCTAAGAACCTTCTGTGACAATCAAACTAAGAGTTTTTTCCTCTATGCTTCAAGGTGAATGCTTTAGCATCCTCCATACAAATCAGGCATGCTAATTTGCCTTGGGTCATTCATCCAGACAACATTCTATAAGCTGGAAAATCATTGATGGTCCACATTAATACAGCTCTCATCATGAAATTCTGCTTTGTTGAAATGTCATAAGTAAGAATACCCTAACACCGCAACTCATTCAGTTCATCAACTAGGGGTTGAAGATACACATCAATCTTAGCTTTTGGATTATTAGGGCCATGAATTATACATGTTAAGAACAGGTAAGGATCTTTCATGCATATTTTAGGAGGTAGATTATATGGTGTAACAATTATAGGCCAATAGGAATAGGGTTTGCTAAATTGGTTATTCGGAGTAAATCCATTTGAACAGAGTGCCAATCTAACATTTCGGGGGTGATAAGCAAAATCAAGATATTGTTGATCAAACTTTTTCCATGCCTCACCATGTGATTGATGCATCATCACACCATCATCCCTCTGATTTTCACTGTGCCACCTCATATGAGAAGCCAAACTCATTGACGCATAGTCTCATGAGTCTAGGGATTAAGGGCAGATAATCCATTTTTTATTTTTCTGAGGGACATTCTTATACCTTCTACTTCCACGTGTCTTGGGTTTAAATCTAGGCTTTTGGCAGAACTTACACTCAGTCAATGAAATATCATCTTTATAATAAAGCATGCAACCTTTCAAGCAGCAATCAATCTTTATTTCCTTCAACCCAAGTTTAGAAACTAATTTTTTAGCTTGATAAAAATCTTTTGGAATTACATTAGAGTTTAGACTCAGCTTACTTATCAATGCAGCCCACTGATCAAAAGAGATTCCCTTCAGACTTAATGCTCAACATTCGAACTATTAATGACAGTTTAGAGTGCACATAATCCTCCTATAAGGGTTGATTGGCCGCCTTTAGGAGACTATAAAACCAAGCGACATCTTGATTTGGCTCCTCGACTAAAGGTTGCGAATAATAAGCAGCAAATTCAGGACCAGTAGCATCCAATACCATATCTTGATGCCTAACTAGGTTATCCTCCCATAGCACATTACCCACATCATGCTGAGGTACATGGATCCAACCAGAACTACTTCCAGTTTGAAATATACCAACTTGATTCCATGTATTAACTACCCCCATGCTTGGTCCAAACCTAATAGTCAGGCATGAATCCCTACTTATACAAATAAACCCTTATTGTATCATCATCCAAATACTTCCTACATTTGCACCTATTGCATGGACACCTAACTTTTGCTTCATTAATGAACTGTTGTGTTTTACATGCCACACTCATAAATTCTTCAACGCCACTATAAAATTTCCAGTTTAATCCCCCTCTTTTAGGATGCAATCTATTGTACATCCATAATCAATTTGAAGGTAACATTGTGTTTGGGTATAACCCTAGACCCTGCTACAATTTTGTAAATATGATAAGTTATTACTTTCAAATACAAATTTAATTGCTTTTCTAAATACAAAAGATAACAAAATTTTGACAGCATCTTCCCTTAAATTAGGAGCTTCCCTCAATACAATTATATACATGAGAAAAACATAAACAAAAAGAATGACAAACCGATCTAATAGTCGATAATCGCTATCACCCTTAAGAATAACTCATACGTTAACAAATTAACAACAATAATTTCTCCCCAATGCAACAAGACACAATACTATGAGCACCCATAAACGAATGGAAAAATTACACTCAATCAAAAAACTAAACCGATTAAAATGCTCATCAAAGCCCCAAGATCATAATGATGGCCTTTGTTTCTCAAACAGAGCTCCAGCGGCAGCGAACGGGGCAAAAACGGCGTGGTCCGGTGACTTAGAGTAAGAGAGGGAGGTTTTAGAGAGAAAGAGCACTTTCAGGCAGTGAGGAAGAAGACAACAATGGAGGAATAAATTTGTGAATTACCGATCGATGTACTGATGGGTAAAGAGTTTACTGAAATGACGTGTTTCATAAAAATTAATTACTGACATATTTACGGATGACAGCCTTATCATTTATCATTTGCGCGACAATGAGTGAATTTTCAAATACTTATCGGTAAAGCCGTCGGTAAATAACAAAAAAAAGCATTAAAAAATAAAACACCCATCAAAATAGCTATCAGTTACGATAATTATTATAAACAATATATAATGATAAATAAAACCATCAGTGAACTTGTCGGTAATGTAATTAATAAATATAATTATTAAGTATAGTTTACATAACCGTTGGTAAAACCGCCAATAAGTCCATGTATAAAAAAATATTGAATATACCCATTGGTTTACCCGTCGGATATTATGCATGTCAGTTGGCGGCTTTTGGTGCCAGCATTTACCAATGGATTTATTGACGGGTACGCATAACAAAAATAATTGTATCCCATTTTGCGTCAATCTGTCAAAAATACCATCGGTAATTACCGATGGGTTAGAACCTGTCAGTATTTTACGTTGGTAGTTTGCATTTTTTTGGCAGTGCATGTTTATCTTTAAGGAATATATTTTTTTATAACAATTAATATGTATATCATTATAAATATACAAAATCAAAATCTTATCATTTTCCTCCTAAGGTTTTTTGACCAATAACCCCCCCAACTCAGCCATCTTCATGTTCTTCTCTATCAAACACCATAACCTAGCTTGATACTTGGAGTTACAATATCAAAACTCCATAACCAAAGCATCAACTCCAACTTAGTTCTTGAAATCCCTAAATCAAACTCCAATAGAGAACCTTCTCATCATCATATTATCAAGTTATCCATTGTTCCTATCTGTGTTACAAGAAGATTTTGAAGGTTGAAAAGTGCACAAGAAAGGGGTTTGAATCGTGTTTTACCTCTTCTTTTCCTTTTTCCATTTATGAAAACATGAACAATTACTATCAAGTGTAAACTTGAAGTGCAGCGGAAATAGCGTTAGTATACATCGGGAAGTAACTTTCTGAACTAAGTCAAAGATATAAACAACACATTAAAAGATAGTTTTCAGAAGAAAAAAAATATAAATAGAGTAAAGCAATAAATAAAAGATAGTTAATCAATGAGAAGATACAACACAAAAGTTTTTATACTGGTTCATCCTAAATCTAGTTCTCAACCACTATTAAGTTCCACTAGAACCTTTCTTAATAAAAGAAAGTTAAACAGTCTTTACAGTAGCCTTCTGAAACTCTTACCAATCACCAGTAGCTCACTATACTGTAACACCTGTGTAGCGCCCCGATTTTCTGTCTGAGTGAAAATGACCAAAATGCCCCTGAGGTCATTTTCGGCCTAGAATTTGAGGAAAGCCGGTCTGGCAGTCCTCGAAGGGCTAACTCAATGTTTGAAGGGGATTAGTTGACTTGTGAATCTTTCCGGGAGCGAAAATCTCGTTTTCTGAGGTTTCGGGTCAAAATGACCAAAATACCCCTGTTGTGTTTTACACGGGCATGAGTGCTGGATGAGCCCGAAACTTCTCCAGGTGGTTTTAAAAGGTGTTTTTATGTATTCTGTGACCTCAGTTTAGTCCCAGTAGTCCTAGGCAGTTTTTGTGCAAAATTACGATTTTGCCCCTAAGCATTGTGTTTTTGAGCTTAATCGCGTGATTAAGTAAACCTAAGCAATATTAGGCTCTAATAAAAGATTAATTAATTTTCTTAATTAATTAGAACCTAGAGTCAAAATGATTTATTAAAGTTAATTAGAACCTAAAATTGCTTAGATTAAACTCAAATCTCATTTTAAATTCAAGATTTCTAGTCATGGAATCTTGAATAGTGTTTTCTCTCTCCAATTCCTTAAATTATAAAATTGTGTTCACAATTGTTTATTCATAAAATGAGTTTAAAATCCTCTAATGATGTATGAGCACTCGTTAATTAAGTCTTGAAATTCCTAATTTCATTTTTAGTTTCCTAAACACATGCTTAGCAATTCCTAATCTTGCACCTAAGCTAATACACACCTAAACACATCATCAACACACATTTAGATGAAAGATTTTTTCTCTCCCTTGGACTGCATCAACTGGCTGAAGCCATGCCTCCCATTTTCCATCACATGTGAAAATTCTTGCACTCAAATAACAATGCTTGCACCTCACCTTGAACCATACTTTGATTCATATACACCATGCTTTCATCCATGCTTCATATGACAACTTTTAGAAGATATTTTCCTTCCCTTTGCTGCCTAAGAAACCGTCAGCCCTCCTCTCCCTACTACAAGGATTATTTCAATTCAAATCAAAGAGAAAACACCATGCTTTGAGCCATGTTTAAGCCCATGCTTGTCAAACCTTCAACCATGCTTTGAATGACAACTTGTAAGAGATATTTTCCTCCCCAAAGCCTTATGAACCACATGGCCAGCCCTCCCATTGTGCACTCCTCATTGTTTTATTTTCTATAAATAGGTGCCTTAGAAGAACTTGTGTCACTTTTGTTCATTTGGCAAGTTTGAGCATTTTAGCATTCTTGTGAGTTCTTCTCTTTTTCTCTCAAAGTTCCAAGAAGCTTTCTTTTTCTTCTTCATCTTCTTCTTCCTCTACCTTGAGCCACCATATCACAACCACAAACCACCACCCCACCACCTTAGATCACCATCAAAGCACCTAAACTCTCATTCTTTAACACAAACTCATCCAAAACACATCTCCTTTCCTTTTCTTTCTTCAAGGCCGAAGCCTCATCATCATCTTAGGAGGAGTGTTTCCTTTCATTCCCATCTCAAAGACCAAGCCTTTGTCTTCATACTTAGTATGGAGTTGCTCTCTAGTTTTTGTTTTACTCAAAAATGTTGTTTTCTTAAAGTTTCTCTTGGATTCTTTTTAGTTTTTCCTTGCTTCTTCTTTTTCTTTTCATTTCGACCTCAAGGGCTTATTTTGATCATGATAGCTTGATGATGAGTGTCTTTATAGGATGACTTTGTGTTCATCTTAAAAAGATCTCTAGAGCTTGAGTTTTTCTTTTTCTTGAACTTTATCTATGTTACTTAGCTCACGTGGTTTTTAACTTAAGAAAAATTAATCATAAGATTTTCAATAAACCTAAGGCCAACCCTTGTCAACCTTAAAGTTGGCCGGCACATTCTAGAGTTTCCTCTAGATAGGGGTGTTGGGTACTTAATAAAGAATATGAAGTAGTTTCCTTCTCTTTTGCTTAACAAAGTTTCGGTTCTTTTGTTCATTGTTCTTTGAATGTGTTATTTTGGGTTGATTCCTTGAGCTTGATCATGATATTCAAGAACCATGAGGTTTCTTTGAAATCTTGGTTCAAGAACTCTAAAACTTATTTTGTTTGGTTGAGATAAGTGTTGGGTTGACATTATGCTTCCCTAAAAGTCTTGTATGAGCTCTAAGTTAAGATAAAAAGAACTTGCATCCATATTTACTTTTATGTCATCACTAAATGCTCAAGAATAAAGAATGAACTCGCATCCTCATGATTATGTTTATGTCCTCACTAAATTTCTAAGATAAAAATTGGATGTGCATGGCATATTTATTTCAAGCTCTCACCTCCTAACAAAGAGTAAAACAAAGTGCATTGCATATTTATGTTTATGTCATCACTTAAGAAATTTAGAGCTCAAAGACTTGCCCATTATTATCTCAAACAAAGTTTGAAAATGTATGTGTTTTATTCACATGATTTCGGCCTTGTGATGATAATGAATCTTAGAGTAAGATTCATTTAGTCACAAGTGCTACAACCTTTGTTTCATAATTTTCCTAAGTTCAGAGGATCTCAAGAAAAGCTTTGAGCAAGGTTTTATGATTTAAACCCTTCTTGAGATTATTTTGAAATAGCTACTGCCTCTAATGAGTTTATGATGATTTAATGAGATGAAAATGTTTTCTAATGAGTTTCATAAGATCTAAAAAGGTTCCAAGAGAAACTAGTAATTTATGCGTGCTAGAAATGAAACTATGTGCCTTATATGATGACTATGAACTCGGTTCTGTTAGAGTTGTGTGCTCACTGTATGAAGATAATTTTACGATGATAAAATGAGTATGTTCATGTATATTTGAGGTTAGAATTAATTAGAGAAAGTTAAGACAAGTTAGTAACTATAAAAGAATTAAAAAGGGAATCCTAGAAACATTAGAAAATGAATTTTTTGGATTCTGTCCAGCAAGGGTAATAATAGTAAATGATGGTTTATAATTAGTTTAAATGTGTAGGAGCTACTCATAATTGGTTTAGGAATTGATCTTGATACCTTAGGAGAAAACCAAACTTAGAAAAGGTCAAAATTATGACTTCTAGGTACCCGTAATGTGTAAATTATAGTTTCTGCACTAATGGATTTTAGATTAAGCTATGATCACAATAAATAGAAGAATAATTAGTTTTGAGCCTATAGGTGCATAAAATATTAAGATTTGATGATTAGAGAATTTAAGTTTCAAGTCTAAGACCTTAAGGGTCAAGCATAAAACACCTTAGGTTCCTTGATGAGATAAGTTTATTTGTTCAAGTATGATGTGATGATACATATATGATATGGTGAATGTTTCATTGAGATGTTAAGTCTTGCATGGTTATGAAAGTTGAATGAGAAATGCTTATGTGTTATGAGTTTCGTGGCATAAAGTTAGTTTAAAGGAAATTCGGTGTACAGCCGTTATGCTGCCGAATTTCCATCAAAACTAAAGGACTTGAGAATGTTTTTGAAGAATCATATGAGATTAAAACCCTGGGTGACACCAGTTCGGCCAAGTACACCCAGGAGATTTTTATGTGACAAAGCACTGAGACACGCTTTCCTACGTGACACCGATTCGGCCGAGCACCCTTAGGAAAGACAAATCCGTGAGAGTATGAGTAGATGCAGCCTACCAAAGCTAACAAATTGCTATGCAGTAGATGCAAGTAAAGTGTTTAAAAGAAGGTATATCCTAAGAGAGATGATCCTTAGCCCCCTAACCCGTACTCGAGGAGTCAGGATTTTATTATATTTTTTGCTTATCTAGATGATAAGTAAGAACTAGTGACGACTAGTTAAGGTATGAGCTCATAACCTAGATGATGTTTAGGGTGGCCCTATAATGCTAAAGTATGATGTTCTAAGTCACAAAGTTGAGGAAAGTTCCACTTAAAAGTTATATGCCACTTTATGCCATTTGTATACTTTTTGATGTTATGATTTGTTGAGCTATTTGTTTAAGGTATTACCATGCATTCATGCTTTGATATATTGCATTCATGACATTAAGATGCATTCTAAAAGGAACAAACCTTGGATAATCTAGTTTTATAACCCTAAATAAGGAACACTATATGCATGCTCACTTTTTGAAAATAAACCCAAGGTTCCTGAGGACGTGAACGATGTAACTCTATATAAGAGGTTCCTACTGAGTTTCTTTAG
Organism: Dalbergia cultrata; assembly: GCA_031216105.1. Classification (NCBI taxonomy): domain Eukaryota; kingdom Viridiplantae; phylum Streptophyta; class Magnoliopsida; order Fabales; family Fabaceae; genus Dalbergia; species Dalbergia cultrata. The sequence continues at coordinate 31,056,373 of CM062353.1, read as the reverse complement.
CAAGATTTTCACTCCCTTTCTTTCTCCCTGTCCCTCCCATCATGTCTTCAGAGCTCGATGGCGACCTTCGTCCTGTTTGTTGACACGTCGATCTGGGAGGTGCACTGTGACTTGGAGCACCACTCCTATCACTTTGAGGGTCGATGCGCCGTACGTATTTTTGTGTATATGGGACGACCTTTTGCTTACCCTGTGTCCAGCTACCGTTTCACTCCTACTACCCTGTATGGCGATGATGACTTGATCTTCGAGCGCACACATCCCCGTGATGAGCAGATCTGATGCACTCGCCCTTCCACCTCAGTTGTACGTGACTACCAGAGTATGTACCTCAATCGAGGAGATCGGAGATGGACTCATCCGAGGACTCGCCAATGTACATCTACTGGGAGAGTTCTGCCCCCACTCCCTTGTTCAGACTAGAAGGGAGTAAGGAGACGGTACTGCAGCCGAGGTTAGCAAGGAGGGCCGAGATGCGCCCTCGTCACGGAACACATATCCAGCTGCCTAGCATTCGTTCCCCCATCTGCTTGTTCACCTCCAAGGAGCTCGCGCAGTTCCCTGGTTATATCCCTTTGTTACCCGAGCATCTTCACTGCTAGTAGACTTTGTTGGAGAGCTGATTGAGTGCTAGAGCCATCACGAGGATTTCCCCTCTTGCAGTATCTTTTGTGAAGGGTATTCTAGTTTAGCACTCATGGGTTTAGTAGGAGGGTAGCATAGTTGGCTCTCATTCTTCGTCGTACCATGTACTTTACTGCTTTTGTACTTTCCCGTTATTTCCTTGTATTGCAAGCTCAGCCCGATTCTATAAGGGTGTGATTTTATGTAACTATGATATTAATGAAAGTATTTCCCTGTTTGTGCCATTGATTGCTCATTTGTTATATGTTCATTTACTTTGTGTTTATTCTTTATGAATTGCAATGTATGTTTAGCTCACGATTATGACGAACGCGACTCTCACTTTGTTTTTATATTTCAATAAACAATTTACCTGTATTTTTTGCTAAGTATTTTAACAAAGAATGAGACTAAGAAGTAATAACCTAATGGTTAACCTAAATATATTCTAGAGTATTGGGTTAAAAATTAGGATGTTACAACCTGAGTAGTCTTTGACCAGCCTCTCCAAGCTAACTCCATGACCAGTACCTCACTCTAATATCACCTTACAGGTAGCCTTTTTTAGCCTCTTCAGCCTAACTCACAACAATCACTACCGGATCGGGTTTACAAAGGATTTTGTTTAGGTTGGAACATTCAAACTAATTAACACTCAAGTTTCGTATGATGAACAATAACAGATCTAGAAAACTTGAATGACTTCTTTCTATCGATTTTTCCTAGAAAGAACGTATGATCCACTAATAACATAGAATAAGATTTTTACAAGAAATGAAACTGATTACAATCAGTAATAACTTTATAGATGATGAAGAAGAATTTCAACAGTGTTTCAGCACAATATTTCGGCAAAAGTCTCTACCTTTGTAAGCACAACAACTCCTTTTATACTTGATTTGCATTTATGACCATTGCCATCATTCTATTTTACAAGTGACACATATTGATTTTCTTTTTGTGTCTTGGAAATGCAGTCTATAGGAATAGCTCGGTGTTGTCAAAGCTGTCACGACTCGCTAGAGAATGTGACCTGCATATGACAGATTAGATCCCTATGGAAGCCTCTGATAACGTGACTAATTAATATGCATAAATAGATTAAAATATATTCAGAATATCTCAAGTTCAATTAAAACTCGATAATCTGAAAATGTTCTCAAAATATAGATTCTGAATATAAAACCGCATAAAATCCATAATCTGGCCAAATCCGAATATAATTAAATAAATGATTGAAATTCTGAAAATAATCAAAACAACATAATGCATGTCTGGGATCTTGCCTACACAATTATTAGAGTACTACTAAACTGATATAATCAACAGTAAGCTCCACTCCAAAGCGAGGCTCACCAAGGAAGCTGTAGCACTACTGGGGAGGATTATGTGGTACAACTGAATCTGTAACTGTATCTGTAAGAGAAGGAAAGAGAGGGGTGAGTTCATCAAAACTCAGTGAGTGAGCTTTCACTCATAACCCACATGGGACAACAATAAAAATACATAACATATACAGACAATTGATGTGAAACATTTATATATAATTACATATGATTGTACTGAAAACAATAAATTAACTGGTTCCATGTCAAAAACTAGTAGAGAAATAGGAATTATTCTGAACATAAATATCTGAGCTGAATCTGAGCCAATGGCTAATCTGATGGGCACCTAACTAGGTCCCATAAATGGACACCTCACTAGGTTCCTTACTATGGGTGAGCTAGTCCTCTAGCGGACCACTTGGTACTAAGGTTAACAATCAATCATACAGTCGTTAACTCGCTGATCTGTTTCTCACTATCTATTGGCTAAAAATAATAGCAATAATTTCACTATTCTTACTATTCATGCAAAACTAGGGTTCATAATATTTTCTGACTGATAAATAAATCTAAATTATACATACAACAAGTATGGTACCATGAGTTTTCCGAAATGATTAATTTTCATGATCACTGTAAAATTAATAATATCTCTGAAATTTACATAATTCATAACGGCATGTTTGGCTTGACATAGAACATTCTAAAATTTCATAAATAATTTATATAATATAAAAAATAATTATAATGACCAAAAGTATGACCATGAGATTAAACACACTCACCGTTGGTAGTCGAGAGTGTGCTTCCAACAACTTGACTCTGGGGAGTTGGAATGGCACTGGTGACTACCAAATAATATAATGAAAATATAAATAATTTGGCTTTATCATCCAAAATGAGTTTAGGATGGCAGGGAGGAAAAATATTGAGAGAAAAATTATGTCTAATAATACTCAAAATCACAAAGTAGATAACAAGTAAAGGAACTAGCTAAATTCTATGACGATCACTTACCAGAATAGATTAAGCGGAGAAGTTGAGAAAAATCACATTGTTCTCTCTAGAAAAAAAATGAAACTGAAACGTCCGTTGTTTCAATATATATAGATGTATTAATAATTATAAATAGACTCGTGCCTCTCATGATTTTTTATTTTATATAAATAATAACCTCGTGTATGTGTGCCTCCTGTGTTTGTTACTATATATATATATATATATATATATATATATATATATCTGTGTGTATAATCTGACTATGTATGCAACACGGTTGCATTATTTATGTATTACATACTACCCCCTTAAAAGAGATTTAGTCCCTAAATCTAAATGACGTACCTTGATACGGAAAAAGGTGGGGATACTTGATTTTCATAGCTTCTTCAGCTTCCCAAGTTGCTTCCTCGCCTAAATAGTTCCTACAGATAACTTTTACTGAGACTATCTCCTTTGAGTGAAGATTTTTAATCTGCCTATCTATGATGGCAATTGGTTCTTCTTCATAGGACAAACTTTCATTATCCTGGACCATTTGCGGAGTGAGCATGTGAGACATATTAAGCATATATTTCCTAAGCATACTAACATGGAATACTGGGTGTACTGCTGATAAACTAGGAGGCAGTGCCAACCTATAAACCATCGCTCCAACTCTTTCTACGATCTCAAATGGGCCAATAAAACGAGGGCTTAACTTTCCATGCTTATTGAGTCTCATCATCCTTTTCATAAGGGATACCCTTAGAAACACATGATCCCCAATCTCAAACTCTAAGTCATGTTGACGGTTATCTACCTACGATTTCTGCCTAGATCATGCTACTAAGAGATGCTCTCTAATCAATTGGACATTCTCTAAGGTTTCCTGAACTAGGTCCAAGCCTAAGGACTTAACTTCGCTAAGCTCAAACCACCTTGTAGGAGACTTGCACTGCCTCCCATATAAGGCTTTGAACGGTGTCATCTGGATACTCTCCTAATAACTGTTATTGTATGAAAATTCAATCAAGGGTAGATGATCACACTAACTCCCTCCAAAATCTAGTACGCATGCTCTAAGCATATCTTCTAAGGTTTGTATTGTCCTTTCTGACTGACCATATGTCTGAGGATGAAAAGCTGTAATCAAATCCACAAGTGTGCCAAGGGCCTCCAAGGGCCTCTTGAAATGCCCTCTAGAATCGTGAAGTGAACTGGGACCCTCTATTAGATATAATAGATACTGGGACACCATGAAGTCTGACTATCTCATTGATGTACAGTTTAGCATATTGTGTAGCACTGAAAGTAGTCTTTACTTTTAAAAAGTGTGCTGACTTAGTCATTCTATCCACTATTACCCATATGGAGTCAAACCCTTTAGTGGTTTGAGGTAATCCGACTACGAAGTCTGTAGTTATCCTCTCCCACTTCCATTCTGGAATATTTATCTACTGAAGTAACCTTGCTGGCCTCTGATGCTCAGCCTTGACTTGCTGACACACCAAGCACCTAGCCACAAAGTCACTGATATCTTTCTTCATACCATCCCATCAGAACAATTGTTTTAGATCCTGATACATCTTAGTTGATCCTAGATGTATTGAGTATGCTGCACCATGGGCTTTGTAACGCCCCGATTTTCTGTTAGAGTGAAAATGACCAAAATGCCCCTGAGGTCATTTTCAGCCCGGAATTCGAGGAAAGCCGATCCAGCAGTACTAGAAGGGCAAACTCAATGTTGGAAGGGGATTAGTTGACTTGCCAGGATCGAAAATCCCATTTTTTGAGTTTTCGGGTCAAAATGACCAAAACGCCCTTGTGGTGTTTTACCTATTTTGCAAGTGCCGGATGAACCCGAAACTTCTCAAGATGGTTTTAAAAGACGTTTTTATGTATTCTGTGACTTTAGTTTTGGTCCCAGAGGTCCCGGCCGAAATTAGTACAAAATTATGATTTTGCCCCTAGTTTTGTGTTTTTGAGCTTAATCGCGTGATTAAGCAAACCTAAGCAATATTAGGCTCTAATCAAAGATTAATTAATTTCCTTAATTAATCTTGAGTCAAAATAATTTATTAAAGTTGATTAGAACCTAAGAATGCTTAATTACAACTTGAAATCTTATTTTAAATTCAAGATTTCTGGTCATGGAATCTTGAATAGTGTTTTCTCTTTCCAATTCCTTAAATCATGGAAATTTGTCTACCTTGTTTACTCATAAAATGAATTTTAAACTCTCTAAATGTGTATGAGCACTCCTTAACCTTGTCATAAAATTATTAAATCTCATTCTTAGTTACCTAAACTTATACTTAATAATTCTTAACTTTGCACTTAAGCTAATCTACACTTAAACCTATCATTAACACTCAATTACATAGAAGATTTTTCCTCCCTCCTTGCTGCCCATTCTGGCCGAAGCCATCCTCCCCCAATTTCCATCAGATGCTCAAATTTTTACACTCAAAGAACCATGCTTCCACCTCACCATAAACCATGCTTTGTCATACAAACATCATGCTTTCATCCATGCTTCATATGACCACTTCTAGAAGACTTTTTCTCTCATTTTTTTGGCTCAAATTCAGCCAGCCCTCCTTGCCTTCTAGAAGGGTTATTTTAAATTCAAACAAAGGGAAATTACCATACTTGAAGCCATGCTTTGCATCATAACTTCCATACTTCAAATCATGCTTGAATGACATTGTGTAAGAGATATTTTTCTCTTCCTTCCCTCCCAAAAGCTACGGCCAGCCCTCCTCCCTTTGGCCTCTCATTTATTTTCATTTTCTGTAAATACCTTGCTTACTTGAGCTTGCAAACACTTTAGATCATTTGCTAAGTTTCAAGTTTTCTAAGCTTTCCTTGAGTTCTTTGTTTTCTCTCAAGTTTCAAGAGAGTTTTCCTTTCTTCTTCATCTTCATCCTCTTCATCTCTTCCTCACATAATCATCTCATAATCTCTAAACACCTCCTCATAAACTTGAATCATCATCAAACTTCTCAAGCACTTGACCTCAAACATAACCTCACTCAAAACACATCTCCTTTCTCTTTTTCTCTTGAAGGCTGAATCATCATCCACCCTCTAGGAGGAGTTGATCTTCTCATCTCCATCCTCAAGATAAAGCCTTTGTCTTCACATTTGGTAGGGAGTTGCTTTCAAACTTTGTTTTTACTCAAAAATGTGTTTTCTCTAGTTTTTCTCTTGGTTTCTTTTTTAGCTTTCCTTTGCTTTCCTTTTCTTTTTTTCATTTCAGCCTCTTGGCCTTGTTTATGTGAACTTGATAGCTTGATGATGAGAGCTCCTAGATGATGACCTTGTGTTCATCTCAAATGAACCTTTAAAGCTTCAGTCTTGTTCTTTATCTAGTGAAGTTTTGGTTTTTCTTTCCTTTTCTTGTTCTCTATGATTTCGGCCTCCATAGTTTTTCTTCAAAGGTTTTGTTAAAATTTTTAAAGTATCTCTATTTCTATTTTATGTCATGAAAGAATGTTGTTTTGGTTCTTACTCTCTTAAAGTTTTACTTTTCTTTAAAAGCTTGTTTCTTTGAGCTTGATGATGATGTTCAAGAACCACAAAGTTCCTTTGAGAACTTGGTTCAAGAACTCTAAAGCCCTCTTTGTGATGAGATAAGTGTTAGGTTGTATCTCTAAAAGTCTTGTAAGAGCTCTAGATAAGATTAAAATGAATATTGCATCCATGTTTATGTTTATGCCTTGCACATCATATTTATTTTTCCTTGCCCTCACTAAACATCAAGAATAATAAATGAACTTGCATTATCATATTTATATTTCAAGCTTTGCATTATCATGTTTATATTTCTAGTCCTCACTTAAATATCAAAGATAATAATAAGTTGCATCTCATGTTTACTTCATGCTCTCACTTTATTTTCTAATGGAAGCTAAAACAAGTGCATGAGCATGTTTATGTTTATGTCCACAATAAAGTATGTAATCAAATGACCGTTAATTTTAACATATCAATTCCTCTCATATTATAAGTATCTCATAAATAGTGAACTTATGTAGGATTCTTATAGTTAGCTTACATGAGAATTCTTAGAGTAAATAATCTTTTTGGTTATGATATCTAATATGATAAGTAAGTTGAAGGAAGAGTAGTTTTGGATGCAGATTAATAGGTTTATTTTGCAGTGGGGATTACATTATAATGTATGTTAGAACTTCTGTTCAGTTGAGAAATGATATAACTTATTCTTCACATCTTTTTTTTGGAATGTAAAAATTTGATGACATATACTGTTTAGATTGGGTAATTGTTAGTTGTATAAGAATTATGTTTGAGAGGCTATCTTTACATGTGATGGTTGTATGTTCTACATAGTTTATTATTGCGCATGAAATCAAGGCATTAGAGAACTATTTTAAGGTATTTCTAATTATGATCTGCAGTGGGTTAATTGGTTAAGTGCTATTTTTAGGTATTGCATTAAGTTATTAACAAATTTGATCTTGTTGAGCATCAGCCTTTTAAACTTTTCATAGATTTCACAGCTTTATTTTGTTAGTATTTGACTTTTGTCAACTCAAATGTGTTTTTTTTCCCTCTTTTCTATGGTTGATGGATCACCAGCTTAATTGTTTTTTTTTTTTTTGTTAGTTTTCCTTTTAACTGAGATTTTCTATCCTTAACATGTCTAGCATAGTTTGATGTGTGCATGCAACTATATAGAGTTGTTAGGTTAACATTTAGTTCTAAGATGAATCTTGTTGAATATGTTTCTTTTCCATTCTAATATCTTTTAATTTTATTTTAATGTACAGGATAATGTGGATGCATCATTGGATGGCAATGGAGATCTTTAACACAAGACTTGTGAAAACGAGATGAAAGATGGCATCTTAGGACCTATTGATATGTTTTGTTTAAATTTGTTTCTATTTTAGACTACGTTGATGTTTAGAGTACTTACACTAATATGTAAATGTTGGATTATCACTTCCATAGACAATATTTATGAACTATTTATTGGTTTTGTTTAAATTGTCTCTTTCAATATTAATTATTTATTATCAGGTGATACTAAGAGTTTATTATACACAATTGATTGTTTAAATAATGTTCAATATATATATATATATATATATATATACACATATTGAATAATATAATTAAAATAGAGAATAATTATTTATTATGAAAGAGCAAATTTTTTTAAAAAATATTATTTGTTGTGTGGCTTGAGTTCAATGGATAGGCAAAACTTAAAAATGTGGCCTTAAGTGCAAATTATAGGCCATACTTTATAATTGTGGTTTTAACTTAAAAGAATTAGCCACACTTAAAAAGTGCAGCCTTTGAGTACAATGGATATGCCACGTTTAAAAGCCTGGTCTTAGGTTTATACAATAGACCATGCTTAAAAGTGTGGTCTAACATGTATGTCAAAGACAACTCCTGAAATGTGTGGTCATAGGTATAGGTAAAGCATGGCCATTGATAAATCGAAGACCATGCTTTTTTGAACCAAAGGCCACACTTCGACCATACCATGGCCTTTGCTTCTAAAAAATGTGGCCATAGAACAAAGGCAATGGCTCATTAAGCCATGACACAAAAAGCGTGGTCTTTTATCAAAGGCCACACTTACTACTATTGAAGGCCACACTTTTCAAGGGTGGTTGAATAATATTTTTGTTGTAGTGAGAGGGATAAGTTCATCAAAACTCAGTGAGAGAGCCTCCGCTCATAACCCACATAGGACAACAACAAAAATACATAACATATACATACAATTGATATAACATTTATATATAGATGTATTAATAATTATAAATAGACTCGTGCCTCTCGTGATTTGTTATTTTAATAACCTCGTGTATGTACATGTGCCTCCCGTGTTTGTTATTATATATATATATATATGTATAATCTAACTATGTATGCAACACGGTTGCATCATTTATTAGTGAAGCAATAATAATAATAATAACTCAGATACTGATAAATTCTATATTTAGGGTATTACAAGAGCAGTTGCAAAAGTCATTGTGAAATAGAGGTTTCTGAGTCCATATTTTAGAAACTACTTTTACTTTTTGAATGAGGTTTTTGAACTTTTTCTTCTACAAGCTAGGATAGTTGATTTTAAATTTGAATTTCAAAATCCCCCATTTTCCTATGAAGTGCATCGTTTATAGCGAGACGTGCTTTTTGAAGTGGCTTAACAATTTTTGGGTTTTATTTGATCTTCTACTCTTCAATCAGAGCTTGTTGTTGATGACACAATTGTGATCATGATGATTAAAGACTGTATAGGTAAAAGAGTGCACATAAGAAAGGGGTTGAATCATGCTTTCTAAAGCTTTTTTACGAATCTGAAATATTTAACACAAAAGATACTATCAAGCATAAAGCTTGAAGTGCAATGGAATAATGGTTAGATATTTCAAAAAGTTGTATTTTGAAGCTTAATAATAATAATGCAACTTTAATGAACCTGAATTAGTTATTAATAAAAAGTTCATAACATAAAAATAAAATATCAGGGAAAAGAGAATTGACACAAGTATTTTTATACTGGTTCGGCCAACTTGCCTACATCCAGTACTCAACACATGTTGAGATTTCATTCAACAACTTTCTCGACCTGAAAAAGAAAACTAGATAGTCTTTACATTAGCCTTGCCAAGCTCTCACAGTGAACAGTGGATGACCCTAACTGTCACAAATCGAGTAGTTCTGAACCAGCCTCTCTAAGCTGAACTGAGTAGTTCTGAACCAGCCTCTCTAAGTTGAACCGTGACCTACAGACAACTTCTACTGCCATGTTACAAGTAGTCTTGAACCGGCCTCTCCAAACTGAACTGCGATGAGCAAATACCTCTACCATTCACATTGAAAGTAGTTTTGCCTTAGCCTCTCCAAGCTATGTCTCACTCTGATCACTAACGGATGAAGGCTACAAATGTTATGTGTTTGGGTTGCCCCTCAAACTAACCTACACCCATGTTTCCTTAAGAATATTCAACAATACAGTCCTGGGAAACATGAGTAACTTCTTTCTCACATCTCTTCCTAAGAAGAGTATACAAATCATTACAGAACATGGAAAGAAGATTTTTACAATTCAAGATAATTGATTACATATTAAGATGAACAGCATGGGAAGTTAGAGGAATTTTTCCAAATTTTTCACTCTTCTGTCTTCAACTCTCTCATTGGCATTCATGTATGGCATCTCCATTTATATAGGTCCTTCTTCATGATCATTGCCTTTGATTAGATCTCCAAGTGACATGTGTAGATCATCAGTTGTGTCTTGGAACGTTAGTCTAGAGAGGTAGGCTGACAGAATTGTCACATCGGTTGTAGAAGCTATTCTATTGAAGAGGTTTTTGATGTCCTCTATCTTTTTACTTTCTGATCATGATTTCTGAACTCCTCCTTCTAAAAGCTAGGATTATGAATCAATCAGGCAGAAGAGATTATGTATTAGTTGTAATACTGTGTTTGATTTGAGATATGAAATTTGAATTTCAAATTTTCTCTCCATTTTCTTTAGCGTTCTTTGCTCCACAGCCAAGTGAGCTTTCTGATGGCATAATCAATCTCTTTAATTTTTCTTCGATCTTCCAGTCTTCAATCTTGGCTCTTAGATTCAGATTAATTTGCGATTGAGATTATTGTTGATAAAGTAACACATTACTTCCAGAGTGGGCATGATTTTCTCATTCTTTAATGTACTTTCTGAAGTCCCGGGTTACTTTCTGAAGATTGTTTCCTTGGGCATTTTCCTCTTAACTTGATTTGCTTCAGTCCTTAAGCATTTACATGTTCTTTGCACAAGATAATATTCACCTATTTTAAGCTTAATATCCTTCCTTGAGATAAAACATGATTGCTCATATGTAGTGAAATTATTCTCGATTCAAGTCCGTTTTTATGCTTTTGGTCCGTAAGCATGAATACATGCTTTGCTTGAAATAACATTCACTTTTCTTTTAGGCTTAGTCTCTTCCCATGAGATAAATCATGGTTGCACATGCAAACTGAAACATTAGTCTTGCTTTAAGTCCATATTATGCTTTAATATGTATACACGTAATTTTCTCGACATAATATTCACTTTCTATTTGGCTTAATCTCTTCCCATGAGATAAAACATGCTCACATATGCAAAGTGAAATATTAATCTTGCTTTAAGTTCATATGGTACAAACTAGATTAACCTGTTATACTTTGTCAAGAAACTCAAGATAGCCATTAGTCGTTCTTTAAGGTATTTTCTTTAAATTGGCTTTGTTGTCATTCAAAACAATAAAGCTCATAATTTCTGAAAGGTTCTCGAGTTTACAGATTGTAGTATACACTTGCTTTAGAGTTGGATTGAAATCTTCACTTGAAATGCACTTTCTGAAGTCTTTGTTACTTTCTAAAGACTTGAGCCTTGATTTCTTGTACTTGAGAGTTTTCTTTAATCTGTTGAGCATATATTTGTTCATTCAACGATATATTTTTCACTGTCATTACGTCCCAATCGCTTCAAATGAGATTAAACATGTTTACACATGTCATTGTGAAAATATTCTCGTTTTAAGAAATGTGAATGCTAACGTAAAGAGATATGTTTATTGCTTTAAGAAACTCAAGGAAAAAATTGGTCCTTCTTCAAACTATTTTCATGAAATTGGTTATGTTATTAGTCAAAACATTTGGCACTTAAGCTTTCTGAAAGGTTTTGGAGCTAACAGTCTCCCCTTTTTTAATGATGATAAACCAATTCTTAGAAAATCTTTTGAAGAGACTTTGAAAGAAATGTATGACAAGATGCAAAGCTTGATAAATCAATATTCTTTCAAAATACATACGATATGATTTTTAGAGAGTCATTTCTTAAAACATGATATAGATAGAATCAAAATGCTTCATTGCCTTAAGTGACTGAAATAAGAATTTTTTTTTTTTAATTTCAATTAAGGTTTCTAAAGTTAATTAGAATGCTTTCTGACAGATATCAAAGCACTTTGGAGAAAAGATATGAGCATTTAAGCTTTTTGAATAAACACAGCTTGATTTTTAGCTGTTTTGACTTTTTTAAAAAATACATGTGTTTGAATAAAGAGAGTAATACTTGTGATATTTACTCTTGACTTTGAATCTCAGCATATTGTTATCCAAACAAATTTTTGAAACATGATGCAATTTTTGTACATAAAAGCATGCAACATATAAACTTTGCGCACAAAAGAAGTTTATGAAGCTAAAAAACAGATTGATAATGATTGTGATGGAGCACATGTATTAGAGCTTGTGACGTATATAAGAAAACTTCATATTTGTGTATTAGAGCATATATGTTTTATTTTAAAAAAAAAAACTCTAAGACCGTGTATCATGGCATACATATCAAAGCACTAATAAATTTATGTATAAGAAAAATGTATATATATCAGAGCATAATAGGTATATGCCAGAGCTAAACATACAAATAAAACACAGCTTATGATTGATGTAGCTAAGTATTAGAGCAATTCAGTACAAACGCTAAAGACTTATAAAGTATACACTATAGACAAGATATATGATTAGCTAAGCAAGATATATCAGAGCATAAATATTATCAAAGCTTAAATAGCATAAATAACTTAAGAAGGATAAGAAATTGATATATAGGTACCAAAAGGATCACAGTATCAGAGTAAAAGACCAAAACAATTGTTCAAATAACAAAAAAAAAAATGCAAATGCTAATAAAAAAAAAAACATCTCTTTGAGCTCCCCCCTCAGCTTGCCCTCCTGAATTTCTAAGCACAACATTTTCTTTATCTCTTTACTTCTACCCTTTTTTTCATCAACAAGAAAAGGGGGTGCTAGAACTTGGGTAACACCATCATCAGCCCCTCTGCCTCACTTCTCGAATGATCTCCAATAGTAATGCTTTATGTCTTCATAACTGACCTTCCAATCTATCCACCCGATTAGTCATGTTGCATTGATTGTGCATAAGTATATGAACTTTAGAGAATCTTTGTTACAGTGCAGGTTGCAGTTGGCTTGAACATAGATTAACATCCTAAGTAGGGGATGGTTTAGGCACAGCAGAAGTGAAATAGAAGGCTCTTCAATAGGAGCAGAGATAGGACCAACAACATGAGGTAAGCTGGTTATAGAATCTTCTTTCTGTGTCTTGGAAATGTTGTCTAGAGGAGTAGCTCGGCATTGTCAAAGCAATTGCAAAAGCTGCTATTAAATAAAGGTTTCAGAGTCCACCTTCAGAAACTACTTTTTACTTCTTAAACGAGGTTTCTGAACTTTTTCCTCTAGAAGCTGGGGCAGTTGACCAAGTTGGTAGAAGAGATGTCATGTTAGTCCTTGATTGGGTTTGACTGTAAATTTGAATTTCAAATTTCCCTTCTTTTCGTGTAAAGTGCACTATTTATAATGAAATGTGGCTTTTGAAGTGTCGTAACATTTTCTAGGGTTTTCTTAGATCTTTTACTCGTCAATTAGAGCTTGTTGTTGATGATACAATTGTGATCATGATGATTGAAGACTATAGTATACACTTGCTTCAGAATTGAATTGAAATCTTCACTTGAAATGCACTTTTTGACCTGAGCCTTGTTTTCTTGTACTTGAAAGTTTTCTTTATTCCTTTTAGCATATATATGTTCATTCCACGATATATTTTTCACTTTCATTACATCCCAATCTCTTCAAATGAGATTTAAAATGTTTGCACATGTCATTGTGAAAATATTCTCGTTTTAAGAACCATGTATGCTAATGTAAAGAGACCTGCTTATTGCTTCATGAAACTCAAGGAAAAGATTAGTCCTTCTTTAAAATATTTTCTTGAAATTGGTTATGTTATCACTCAAAACATTTGGCACTTAAGCTTTTTGAAAGGCTCTGGAGATAACAAATTTGAGAAGGTTAAGATTAAAATTTCACTACTAGAAAAACACAGGATACCGAGAGAAGATATCAATGGGTTTGAACCTGTCGGTAGGTATCGACAATATCTCTGACGGGATGCCATGTTCTGGGAAATAATTATGGTTATTATTGCTGTACGTGACAAACCCATCGATAAGACCATTAGTAAATGCTGGCGCCAATACACGCCACATGATGCGCATAATGTCTGACGAGTTTACTGATGGGTAGACTAACGTCTATATTTAATATTATATTTTATTTTTTATATTTTATTAGATAAATCATAAATCGATGGGTATATTTAACATTATGTTTTATTTTTCTATATTTTATTAAATAAACCGACAAGTACACTGATGGGTACTTGTTGTAATTATAATTATAATATTATCGACGGGCAAACCGACAGGTATATTTAACATTATGTTTTATTTTTATATTTTATTAGATAGACTGATGGGTACTTATTATAATTATAATTATATTTATTAATTCTGTTATTGACGAGTCAACCAATGGATGTTTATTTTTAAAATTATTAATTATTATTTATTACTGATAGGTTACCAACGGGTTTTTGAAAGTTCACAAGTTGGCGCTCAAATGTTTCAGATTTTAACCTTCTATCAGTATACGTATCAGTAATTACTAGTAATTTAAACGCAACATTTCATTAAACACGTACCCATTAGTATACCCATCGGTAACCCACAGATATATCGCCCCGTGACCCTTCTTCCTCCTCACTCTTTGAACGCATACACACTCTTTCTCTAAAACTTGTCTCTCTCTCTAAGCTTCATGCCATTGCCATTTTTTGCCTCTATTCGTCGCCATCGGAGCTCTGTTCAAGAAAAGGAGGCCACCATTATGATCCAGGGGCTTTGGTGAGAATTTTAATCGATTTTGTTTTTAGATTTTGTTTACTTTTTTTGTTCGTTTATGGGTGCCCATAGTGTTGCGTTTTGTTGCATTGAGTAATTATTATTGAGGGTGACAATGATTATTGATTTGGGATCGCTTTTCCATTCTTATTCTTTATGTTATTTTATGTTTTCTATATATATAAGTGAGTTTATTTAAATTTATCATATTGAATTTTCAGGATTAGAGTTAGTTGGATGCTAAGAGCTTTCCTACATTTTGCCATTTTTTACTACTATAGAGGTTAGTAACTAACTCCTTGTTATTTATATTGTTTAATGGTTTAATATATATGTAGGATATATAGAGATTTATGTTTTCTAGGATAGAGTTATAGGAAATGGGGATTGCATGACTGGAGGGAAGGGTGTAGAGCTCCTTCTCCGACTTGTTTGATTTGTTTGTTAAGGGATTCTTTGTGTTTGCGGAGATTGTGGGATGCATATTATGGAGTTATAAGGGGATACGCAAAAGAACGGTTTTTAGGATTATGTGAATAGTATGTAATTATTAAAATGTAACTATTTCACTATATTTATTCTATTGTTGATCTTTATAATGATATCTATAACTGTTGAACTGAATGAAATATCTAACGATGGAAGTCTATAATTTTAGGAGAGTTGTTGTTGAAATTTTGTTAAATTTTTTTGTAGGAATAATAGATTGAAAAAAAGTAACTACATTTTAAAAAAAAAAACTTAAAAGCTAGTTGAATTTGCTTAAAAATAATAATTTAAATAAAAGTTAAATACTAATTGAATGTGCTCGCACCTTACACGGAAAATTACAAAACTATTACATAAGATAAGCTTTTATATATATATATATATATATGAAATAGTTTGAAACAATAAAAACATGCAGTGATAGTAATCTAATCTCGTAATAGTTCAAATAGAAAAAGAAAAAAACTGTATTTTAAAGATAAGAAACTTCATTTGAAAATCACAAAGCATGAAAGGACATATATTGTAACATCCTAATTTTTAACCCAATACTCTAGAACATATTTAGGTTAATCATTAGGTTATTACTTCTTAGTCTCATTCCTTTATTAAAATACTTAGCGAAAAAAACGGGTAAATTTTTTTTTGAAATATAAAATCAAAGTGAGAGCCGCATTTGACATAATCGTAAACTAAACATACCTTGCAATTCATAAGGAATAAACACAAAATAGAAGGACACATAACAGACGAACAGTCAATAACACACCAAGGAAATACTTCATAAATATCATAATGTGCCCACCCGAAGGCGGGACTTAGTTTAGTACAAGGTAATACGAATACAACGAAAAGGAAATATAACATGATCGAAAATACATGAAAGGCATAAATAAAAACTCCTTTCCCAGTGCACCTAAGGTGGATAACCTTATAACAAAAGAAGGTTTATCCTATCTACGATTGAGTGTGTGCACTAGATCTCCCCTAAAACAGCTACTACTGGAACCTGGGGTATGGCGGGATGAAATTGATCCACGGACATAGTACGGCAGGAGTAGGCATGCGTAGTAGCTGATCATGTGCTCCATGGTGGGGGCGCATCTCAGCTCATCTAGCCAACCTCGGCTGGATAATTGTCTCCTCGCTCTCGCCTCTCGTGAACTGAGGAGTGGGGACGAAGCCCTCACTATACATGTGAGTCGGCGGATCCTCCGAGGGATCATCCTCCGGGCCAGGAGATCAGGGCACGTAGTCCTGGAAGTCACGGGCAGCCGACCCTTCGGAGTACGTCCGAAGAATCTTTTCGTCACGTGTCTAGGCGCACTCAAAAACCATAGCATCATCATAAGGAGACATAGGGGAGAAGCGGTAGCTATGTATAGGGTGTGAGAAGGGACGTCCTATGAACATGAAGACGTGAACAGCACAATATCCCTCAAAATGATACGACCCGTGCTCCGGATCAAAGTGCACCTCCTAAGTCAGAGTGTTGATAAAAACCACAAATGTCGCCATCGAGCTCTGAAGATGTGACGAGAAGGAAGAGAGAAAGAAAAGAGAGTGAGAATCTCACTAAAGAAACTCAGTAGGGACCTCCTATCTAGGGTTACATCATTCACATCCTCAGGAACCTTGGGTTTATTATTAAAAGGTGAGCATGCATATAAATTCATACTTTAGGTTTATAAAACTAGATTATCCAAGGTTCGTTCCTTTTAGAATGCATCTTAATGTCCTGAATGCAATATATCAAGCATGGTAATGCCTTAAACAAACAACTCAACCAATCATGACATCAAGAAGCATGCAAGTGACATAAAGTGGCATATAACTTTCAAGTGGAACTTTCCTCAACATTGTGACTTAGAACATCATGCCTTAGCATTAAAGGGCCACCCTAAACATCATCTAGATTATGAGCTCATACCTTAACTAGTCGTCACTAGTTCTTACTTATCATCTGGATAAGTGAAAAATAAATATAATCCTAACTACTAGAGTACAGGCTAGGGGGCTTAAGGATCACCTCTCTTAGGATTATTTTCTTCTTTGAAACGCTTTACTGGCATCTAGTGCATAGTGAATTGTCCGCTTTGGTAGGCCGCATCCACTCATACCCTCACGGATTTGTCTCCTCCTCACCGGACCAGGAGAAGTATGTCTTAGTGCTACGTCACATAAAAATCTCCTGGGGGTCCTTGGTCAAACCAGTGTCACCCAAGGTTTTAATCTTATTTGTTTCTTCAAAAACATTCTCAAGTCCTTTAAGTTTTGATGGAAATTCGGCAGCATAACAGATGTACACTGAATTTCCTTCTAACTAACTTTATGCCACAAATCTCATAACACATATGCACTTCTCATTCAACTTTCATGAACATGATAGACATAACATCTCAATGAAACACTCATCATATCATATATCATCACATCACACTTGCATAAATAAACTCATTTTATTAAGGAACCTAAGGTGGCTTATGGTTGACCCTTAAGGTCTTGAACTTGAAACTTAAGTTCTCTAATCATCCGATCTCAATATCTTATGCACCTCTAGGCTCAAAACTAATTATTCTTGCTAATTATTATGATCATAGCTTATTCTAAAGTCCATTAGTGCAGAATCCATAATTTGTACTTTACGGGTACCTAGGAGTCACAATTTTGACCCTTTCTAAGTTCGGTTTGCTACTAAAGCACCAAGATTGATTCCTAAACCAATTATCAGTAGTTCCTACACATTTAAACTAATTATAGACCATCATTTACTAATTTTACCCATGCTGGACAGAATCCAGAAAATTCATTTTCTAAGGGATCTAAAAGTCTCATTTTAATTCCTTTCTAGTTATTAACTTGTCTTAACTTTCTCAAATTAATTCTAACATCAAATATACATGGACATACTCATTTTATCATCATAGAAACAACATCATACAGTGAGCAACCATGCATGGCAGAACCGAAAACATCTCCAACAAATAATGCATAGAACTTCATTTCTAAAACACATAAATTACTAGTTTCTCTTAGAACCTTTCTAAAACATATATAACTCCTTAGGAAACATTTTATTTCATTAAAACCATACTAAAACACCACAGGGCAGTAGCTATATCAAATTAATCTCAAGAGGAATTTAAATCATAAAACTTTGCTCAAAACATTTCTTGAGATCATCTAAACTTAGTACATATCATGAAACATAGGTTTTAGCACTTGTGACTAGATGAATCTTACTCTAAGTTCATCATCATCACATGGCCGAATTCATGTGAATAAAACACAAATTTCCAAGCTTTGTTTAGATAATAATGAGCAAGTTTATGAGCTCGAAATCTCTTAAGTAATTGACATAAACATAAATATGCAATGCACTTTGTTTTAGTCTTTATTAGAAGGTGAGAGCATAAAATAAATATGCTATGCAAGTCCTTTATTATCTTAGAAATTTAGTGAGAACATAAACATAAATATGAAGATGCAAGTTCATTCTTTTATCTTGAGAGTTTAGTGATGACATAAAGATAAATATGGATGCAAGTTCTTTTTATCTTAACTTAGAGCTCATGCAAGACTCTTAGAGAAATATAAACTTAACCCAACATTTATCTCAACCAAACAAAGAACCAAGTTTTCAAAGAAACTATATGGTTCTTAACAACATCATCAAGCTTCAAGGAAATGAACTTAAAAAACAATAAAACCATAAGGAAAAAGGAACCAAAAACTGAAATCATAAAGGAAAGAAAAGCAAGGAACCGAAATCACAAGAGGAGAAAATATACACCAAGTTCTTTATTATGTACTCAAGACCCCTATCTAGAGCATAACTCTAGAATGTGTCGAACAAATTTAAGGTTGACAAGGGTAAGCCTTGAGTTTATTGAAATCCTTATGATTAATTTTTCTTAAGTTAAAAACCATGTGAGTTAAGTAACATAGATAAAGTTCAAGGAAAGGAAAAACTCAAGCTTTAGAGGTTTCTTTGAGATAAACACAAAGTCATCATCTAGAAACACTTATCATCAAGCTATCATGATCAAAATAAGGCCTTGAGGCCGAAATGAGAAGAAAAGGAAGAACAAGGAAGAACTTAAAAAGAATCCAAGAGAAACTTCAAGAAAACATCACTTTTAAGTAAAATAAAATCTAGAGTGGTGAGGTGGCTTCAGCCTTGAAGGAAAGAAAGGAAAGGAAATGTGTTCTTGGTGAGCTTGTGTTTGAGAATGAGTGTTTGGGGGCTTTGGTGATGATCTAAGATGGTGGGATGGTGTTTTGTGTAAATGACCAAAATGCCCCTGAGGTCATTTTCAGCCCGGAATTCGAGGAAAGCCGGTTCGGCAGTACTCGAAGGGCAAACTCAATGTTGGAAGGGGATTAGATAACTTGTGTACCTTCCCAGGATCGAAAATCTCATTTTTCGAGTTTTCGTGTCAAAATGACCAAAACGCCCTTGCGGTGTTTTACCTGATTGCAAGTGCCGGATGAACCCGAAACTTCTCCAGATGATTTTAAAAGGAGTTTTTATGTAGCCTGTAACTTTAGTTTTGGTCCCGGAGGTCCCGGGCGAAATTAGTGCAAAATTACAGTTTTGCCCCTAGTTTCGTGTTTTTACGCTTAATCGCGTGATTAAGCAAACCTAAGCAATATTAGGCTCTAATCGAAGGTTAATTAATTTCCTTAATTAATCTTGAGTCAAAATAATTTGTTAAAGTTGATTAGAACCTAAAAGTGCTTAATTACAACTCAAAATCATATTTTAATTTCAAGACTCCTAGTCATGGAATCTTGAATAGTATTTTCTCTTTCCAATTCCTTAAATCATGGAATTGTGTTACACATTGTTTATTCATAAATGAGTTTAAAATTCTCTAATGATGTATGAGCACTCCTAATATTGTCATAAAATCCTTAAAACACATTCTTAGTTACCTAAACTTAAGCTTAATTACTCCTAACCTTGTACCTAAGCTAACCTACACTTAAACCCACCATTAACACCCAATTACATGATCAAATCATCCTCCCCACTCAGCTGCCAGGTCTGGCCGAAGTTGCCCCTCCCCATTATGCATCACATGTTCAATTTTTCAACACTCCAAGGCCATACCTCAAGTCACATACACTATACCTTGTTATAACTTTCAATCAAGCTTGATTTTCCAAGTAAATAACTAATTAAAATAGCCCATTTTCTCCATTTATTTGTGGCTGGAAAAGTTCCAGCCATGCATTGTTTCTAGAAGCCTAATTTCATAAAAATTTGATAGGAAATTAACTCACATAAGCCATACTTTGTAGCATAGCTTCCATACTTCAAACCATGCTTGAATGACACCATGTAAGAGATATTTTTCTCTCCCTTTTCCCTCCATTTGCTACGGCCACTCCCTCCCCTTGGTGAGCTCCATGGTTTTGTTTTTCTATAAATAGGATGCTTGTGATAGCCTTGTTGCACCTTGAAGCATTTGCTAAGTTTAGAGTTTTAGAGTTGTCTTGCTAGTTCTTTTCTTTTCTCTCAAAATTCCAAGAGAGTTCTTCCTTTTTTTTTATCTTCATCTTCATCCTCTCTTCATCTCATCATCATCTCTCAACCTTGAAACACCACCCCATAGCCTTGAAACATCATCAAACCTCTCAAACACCACACCTCAAACACAACCTCACTTGAAACACAACTCCAACCTTCTCATCCTCCCTTGGCCGAAGCTATCTTACCTCTTGGAGGAGCTCATCATCTTGTCTTCATTTTCAAAAGTTCAAAGATTTCATCTTCACCCTAGGTAGGGATTTGATTTCAAACTTTGTTTTGCTCAAGAAAGTGTTTTTCTCTAGTTTCCTCTTGGATTCTTTTTGAACTTTCCTTTGTTCTTCCTTTCCTTTTCATTTCGGCCTCTAGGCCTTGTTATGAGCATGATAGCTTGATGATGAGAGTCTCTAGATAATGACATTGTGTTCATCTCAAAGAAACCTCTAAAGCTTGAGTTTTCCTTTCCTTATGACTTCATCTATATGATATCTAGCTCACATGGTTTTTCAACTTAAGAAAATTAATATAAGGATTTCTAAAAGCCCAAGCCTACCCTTGTCAACCTTAAAGTTGGCCGGCACGTTCTAGAGATTTTTCTCTAGATAGGGGTTTTGGGTATTTAATAAAGAACTTGATTTAGTTTCACTTTCTTTTTCTTTTGTAGGACTTTCGGTTTTGATGTTTTGATCTTTGAGATATTGTAATGGGTTGTTATCTTGTTAAAGTCTTGAATGAGCTCTAGTTAATCATAAAATGAACCTTGCATTATGTTTACTTTATGCTTTGCATATCATGTTTACTTCCTTACTATCACTAAATACCAAGATAATGAATGAACTTGCATTATCATGTTTATATTTCAAGCTATGCATTATCATGTTTATATTTCAAGTTCTCACTTAATACCAAGATAATAATGAGTTGCATTCATATTTACTTTGTGCTATCACTTTACTTTCTAATGGAACCTAAAATAAGTGCATGAGCATGTTTATTTTTATGTCATCACCTAAATGAACCTAGAGCTCAAAGACTTGCCAATTGTTGTCTCAACAAAGGTCTAAAAATATGTATTTTCTTTGGTTCATATTTCGGCCCCAAGGGGTCTTGAAGTTTCTAAGTATTTGAGACTATGTTTTATAATTTTCCAAGCTTATATGAGTTTAAGGAATGCATAGAACTAAGTTTTATGAATTTAGGACCTCTTGAGATAAAGATAAATTGGTCACTGCCCTCTTAAATATTCTTATGATTTTAGATGTTAAAATTGTTTATAAATGAGTTTTGAAAGTTTAAAAAGAGTTCCAAGCAAAACTAGTATTTTATGTGCTTTAGAAATTATGTTTTATGCTTTTTATGGAGAAGTATATTTTCGGTTCTTCCTTGCTCTTTACTCGCATTGTATGTGCTGTTTTAATGATGATAATGTGCCTATGTTTGAGTAAAAATAATGTTAAGACTCATATGTGAAAGATAGGATAAGTTAGGGACTAGAAAAGAATTAATTTGAGAGTTATAGATCCTTTAATTATGTAATTTTCTGGATTCTGTCTAGCAAGGTTTAGATTTAATAATCATGGTTTTAAATTAGTTTAAATGTGTAGGAATGACTCATAATTGGTTTAGGACTTAATCTTGAAGCCTTAGGAGTAAACTAAACTTAGAAAGGGTCATTGTTGTGACTTCTAGGTACCCGTAAAGTTAGGATTTCAAATTCTGCATCCTTGAGGTTTAGAGATGTTCTTGACCATAGTGTGAGGTGAGAAATACTTAGTTATAACCTCATAGGTTCCCAAGAGACTAGGTTTTGATGATCGATAACTTAGAATGTGAGTTAAGGACTTTAAGGGTCTAAACCGTAATTTCTAGAACCCCGTAATCACACAAATATAAAGCTGTCCAAATCTGCATAGTGCTGTTTGGATAGGTCCTTGAGCATAAAAATTAGTAAAACTTATTAGTTGTGAACCTATAGGTGTGTGAGAGGTTAAGAATAATACTAGAACAATTAGTTTACAATTTTAAGACTCAAAAGACCCAAAGTATAACATACTATGGGTTTATAACATAATAGGCTTGTGAGTTTGTATGAATGACTGTCTAAGGTGTGATTATGTGATAATGTATATGCTATAGTTTTATGTATACACTATGAAGAAGTTTCATGTGATGATGTAGTTTTATAGGTTATAGTTTTATATATGATTATATGATAAGATGCATACTATGATAAAGATTTATATAATGAATAATGATGTATCTGTGAATTAACACTTTATGAGAACTTAAATGTGACACAACACTGAGACGCCTTCTTGGGTGACACCGGTTTAGCCGAGCACCCCCAAGAAAACAAATCCGTGAGGGTATTGACATAGAGCTTGCCAAAGCGGACAATACTACGATGCACTAGTTGCTAGTAGAGCGTTTCAAAGAGGAAATGACCCTAAGAGAGGTGATCCTTAATTTCCCCCCTAGCCCGTACTTTAAGTCGGGATTATGTTACGCTTATCATAGGATAAGTAAGAACTAGTGACGACTAGTTAAGGTATGAGCTCATAACCTAGAGATGTTTTAGGGTGGCCCCGTGAGATGAAAGTTAAAGTTTACAATGTCACATATACTATACCTATGCCAATGTTATAATGTTTCTTAGTTATTCTATTGATTGGCTTACCTTTATGATGCATTCATATCATTAGTATATTCCATGCTTAGTCATAAGACGCATTATAAAATATGACGGGCATTGGATAAATAATACTTTAGAAAACTAACTTACAAGGAGTTTGTATGCATGCACACCTTTTTAGAAATAAAACCCAAGGTTCCTGAGGATGTGACGATGTCACCTAGGTAGGGATAACCCTACTGAGAATTCTTTTAGAAAGATTCTCATTCCCTCTCTCTTTTCTTCCATCATATCTTCAGATGGCGACATTCGTACTCTTCATCGACACTCCGGTATGGGAGCTGCACCATGACCCGGCACTCGGGTCATGCCATTTTGAGGGTCCCTGCACTGTTAGAGTCTTCATGTTCACAGGACGACCCTTCGCACACCCAGTAATGAGTTACCGATTCACCCCGACTGCCCTCTACCATCACAACAGTATTTTTGAGCGAGCTAGATCACGGGACGAGCAGATCCTCCGCATGCAGCCTGAGACATCAGCGGTACGCGACTACCCGGAGTACGTGCCTCACACCCAGTACTCGGAGATGGACCCATCCGAGGACCCGCCATCACACATGTACAGTGGGAGCTCTAGTCCCGTTCCCCCACCAATGGGAGCCAGGAGTGAAGAGACGGTGGTCCAGCTGAGGTTGGCACGTAGGCCATCCATGCGCCCTCATCGTGGTGGACATGCCCCAATGGTGCGCTCGACCACTCCCACCGAGATTCGTCAGTGGATCGACTCGACCCCACAGTACTCGGACCAGCAGGAGTAGACATAGGAGGGGTAGTAGCTAGTGCACACATGCCACATAGTTGAGGACAAACCTTTTTTTGTATATGAGGTTGTCTACTCTAGGTGCACATGGGTATGGGTGTTGCTTTCATGATTTTCTTGTACTTGTTTTATGATTTCCCTGTATTTGTTCGTCAGTTGTATTCTGTTTCCCGATGTATCGAATAGTCCTGCCCTTTGGGTGGGCACCTTATATATACATATATGTTTCAGTTGATGTTTCCATGATATGATGTGTTCCTTTACGTTTTGCTTATATGTTTCGTTATGCTTCCTTTTAAAGATTCGTGTGTGGCTTTCACCTTGATTTTAAAAAGAAAAATTTTACCCATATTTCCGCTAAGTATTTTCTAAGTAAAAGATGAGACCAAGAGGTAATATTCTAAAGATTAACCTAAGTACATACTAGTAGTCTTAGGTTAAGATTTAGGGTGTTACATTTTGTGGTGGTGCTATGGTGGCTCAAGGTGGAGGATGAAGAAGATGAAGAAGAAAAAGAGAGCTTCGTAGAAACATAGAGAGAAAAGGAAAGAACCCACAAGAATGCTAAAATGCTTAAACTTGCCAAATGAACAAAAGTGACACAAGTTCATCTAAGGTACCTATTTATAGAAAACAAAACAATGAAGGCTCACAAAGGGGAGGGCTTGGCCATAGCTTTTGGGGCATGGGAGGAGGGAAAATATCTCATACAACTTGTCATTCAAAGCACAGTTGAAGGTATGACAAGCATGGTGCAAAGTATGGTCTAAGCATGGCTTGATGTAGACTTGAAAATGCATTTAAATTTCAAATATTTGAGGCATGGAGGGGGAGTGTGGCCGTGGGCTTCTATAAGAGAGGGGAGGGGTTTCTTTTGTTTAATTGCATGCTAATCATGTGTTTAGGTGTGTATTAGTTTAGGTGCAAGATTTGGAATTGCTAAGCATGTGTTTAGGTAACTAAGAATGAAATTAGGAATTTTATGACATGATTAAGGAGTGCTCATACATCATTAGAGAATTTTAAATTCATTTTATGAATAAACAATGTGGACACAATTCCATGATTTAAGGAATTGGAAATAGAAAATACTATTCAAGATTCCATGACTAGGAATCTTGAATTTAAAATGAGATTTTAGTTTAATCTAAGCAATTTTAGGTTCTAATTAACTTTGATAAATTATTTTGACTCTAGATTAATTATGGAAATTAATTAATCTTCGATTAGATCCTAATATTGCTTAGGTTTGCTTAATGTAACATCCTAATTTTTAACCCAATACTCTAGAACACATTAGGTTAATCATTAGGTTATTACTTCTTAGTCTCATTCTTTTATGAAAATACTTAGTGGAAATACGGGTAAATTTTTCTTTTTGAAAATATAAATCAAAGTGAGAGCTGCGTATGACGTAACAAAGACTAACATATAGAAAAGAGATTTCATATCATTCATGGTCACAAGACACAAAGGTTGTTCATTACATCACAATAGGATCATATTATCATAGGTACATAATTTACGACTATCATAGTCCTATTATCACTTCAACAGAAATATGTAACACCCTAAATCTTAACCCAAGACTACTAGTATGTCCTTAGGTTAATCTTTAGAATATTACCTCTTGGTCTCATCTTTTACTTAGAAAATACTTAGCGGAAATATGGGTAAAATTTTTCTTTTTGGAATTTAAAATCAAAGTGAGAGCCACGCACGAAACTTTAAGGGGAATCATAGCGAAACATATAAGCAAAGCATAAGAAACACATCATGTCATGGGAACATCAACTGAATCATAGATATATATATATATAACGTGCCTACCCAAGGAGGCAGGACTATTTGATACATCATGAAGCAAAATACAACTGAAATGCAATACAAGGAAATCATAAAAAGCAAATACAAGAGAAACTACCCCCATACCTACGTGCACCTAAAGGAGACAACCTCATATACAAAAGAAGGTTTGACCTCTACTATGTGGCGTGTGTGTGCACTAGCTACTACCCCTCCTATGACTACTCCTGCGGGTCCGAGTACTGTAGGGTCGAGTCGATCCACCGCGAATCTCGGCGGGAGTGGTCGAGCGCATCATCGGGCATGTCCACCGCGGCAGGGGCGTATAGAGGGTCAGCCGAGCCAACCTCGGCTGAACCACCGTCTCCTCACTCCCAGCCCTCATCGGTGGAGGAGCGGACCGAGCTCCAACTGTACATATGGGATGGCGGGTCCTCGGATGGGTCCGCCTCCAGCACCGGGACGCGCACATACTCGGGGTACTCGCGTACCGCTGATGTCTCGGGCTCCATGCGGAGGATCTGCTCATCGCGCGGTCTCGCTCGCTCAAAAATCCCGTTATGACGGTAAGGAGCAGTCGGGGTGAAGCGGTAGCTCGGGACGGGGTGCGTGAAGGGTCGTCCCATGAACATGAATACTCTGACAGTGCAGCGACCCTCAAAATGGTATGACCCGAGTGCCGGGTTATGGTGCAACTCCCATACCAGGGTGTCGATGAAGAGTACAAACGTCGCCATATGAAGATATGATGGAAGAAAAGAGAGAGGGAATGAGAATCTTTCTAAAAGAATTCTCAGTAGGGTTATCCCTACCTAGGTGACGTCGTCACATCCTCAGGAACCTCGGGTTTATTTCTAAAAGGTGTGCATGCATATAATTTCCTTTTAAGTTGGTTTTCCAAAGAGGTATTTTATCCAAGGTGCGTCATATTTTATAATGCGTCTTTATAACTTAAGCAGTATATACTAATGATATGAATGCATCATAAGGTAACCCAAACAATAGAATGACTAGGAAACATTATAACATTGGCATAAGTATAGTTTATGTGACATTGTTAACTTTAACTTTCATCTCATGGGGCCGCCCTAAAACTTCTCTAGGTTATGAGCTCATACCTTAACTAGTCGTCACTAGCTCTTACTTATCCTATGATAAGCGTAACATAATCCCGACTTAAAGTACGGGCTAGGGGGCAAATTAAGGATCTCCTTTCTAGGATCATTTCCTCTTTGAAACGCTTTGCTAGCCACGTGGGCCTCGCAATTTGTCCGCTTTGGCAGGCTGCATCTACACATACCCTCACGGATTTGTCTCCTCCTGGGGGTGCTCGGCCGAACCTGTCACCCAGAGAAGCGCGTCTCAGTGTTGTGTCACATCTATATTCTCATAAGTATTAAATCACAATTACCTCATCATTTATCATATTCATTTTTATCATGCATTCTCATATAGCTTTTTCATAACCTATATATATCATCACATGAAACTTTCTCATAACATTCGTCACATAAAACTTTCGCACAAACATCATCACATAGTCATATCTAACAATCATCCCCATAAGCTCATAGACATGTTATGTTATAACTCATAGTGTTTTAAACTTTGATTCTTATGAGTCTTAAACTTGCAAATTAATTGTTCTAACATTATCCTTAACTTCTTTATACGCCTATAGTTTGACAATTAATGAGTTATACAAATTTTATGCTCAAGAACTAATCCAAATAGCACTAAGCGAAATTTGGACAGCTTTATGTTTATGTGATTACTGAGTTCTAGAAATTACGGTTTAGATCTTTATCTCACATTCTAAGTTATTGATCATCAACACCTAGTCTCTTGGGAACCTATAAGGTTATAACTAAGTATTTCTCACCTCACCCTATGGTCAAGAACATCCTGTAAACCTCAAGAGTGCAGAAATCAAAATACTAACTTTACAGGTACCTAGAAGTCACAATAATGACCCTTTCTAAGTTCGGTTTGCTCCTAAGGTTTCAAGATGAAGTCCTAAACCAATTATGAGTCATTCCTACACATATAAACTAATTTAAAACCATGATTATTGAATCTAACCCTTGCTGGACAGAATCCAGAAAAATGAATCTTTAAGGGATCTAGAACTCTCAAATTAATTCCTTTCTAGTTCCTAACTTATCCTATCTTTCACATATGAGTCTTAACATGATTATTACCCAAACATAAGCATATTAACATCATTAACACAGCTCATACAGTGGCCAAACATAGCAAGGCAGGACCGAAACAGAAACTCCATTTAAAGGCATTGAATCATAGTTTCTAAAGCACATAAAACACTAGTTTCTCTTGGAACCTTATTAAAACCTTCAAAACTCTTTTATGAACACTTTTATCATCTAAACTCATGAAAATACTTAATAGGGCAGTGGCTATATTATTTTCATCTCAAGAGGTCCTAAATTCATAACACTTAGTTCTACACATTCCTTATACTCATATAAGTTTAGAAAAATTATAAGACATAGTTTTCAATACTTGAAAACATTTAGGGCCTCATAGGGCCGAAATATGAACCATGGGAGATAAATGTTTTAGACCTTTGTTTGAGATATCATTGGGCAAGCCTTTGAGCTCTAGAATCATTAAAGTGATGACATAAAAATAAACATGCCCATGCACTTATTTTAGTTATTGCTAGAAAGTAAAGTGAGAGCATAAAATAAATATGTGGTGCAATATATTATTATCTTTGATATTTAGGTGAGGACTTGAAATATAAATATGATAATGCAAAGCTTGAAACATAAACATGATAATGCAAGTTCATTCATTATCTTGGGATTTAGTGATAGCAAGGAAATAAACATGATATGCAAAGCTTAAAGTAAACATGATGCAAGTTTCATTTTTATGTTTAACTAGAGCTCATTTAAGACTTTAACAAGATAATAACCCCATACAATATCTCAAAGATCACAACACAAGAATCGAAAATCATATAAAAGAGAAAGAAAGTGAAGCTACATCAAGTTCTTTATTAAGTACCCAAAACCCCTATCTAGAGACAAATCTCTAGAACGTGCCGGCCAACTTTAAGGTTGACAAGGGTAGGCTTGGGCTTTTAGAAATCCTTAGATTAATTTTTCTTAAGTTGGAAAACCATGTGAGCTAGATAACATATAAATGAAGTTGTAAGAAAAGGAAAACTCAAGCTTTAGAGGTTTCTTTGAGATGAACACAATGTCATCATCTAGAAACTCTCATCATCAAGCTATCATGCTCAAATCAAGGCCTCATGGCCGAAAATGAAAGGAAAGGAAAGACAAAGGAAAGTTCAAAAAGAATCCAAGAGAAAACTAGAGAAAAACACTTTCTTGAGCAAAATAAAGTTTGAAAACAAATCCCTACCTAGTGATGAAGATAAAAGCTTGATCTTGAAGATGGAAATGAGATGAGCAACACCTCCTAGGATGGTGATGATGATTCGGCCTTGATGAGAGAAAAGAAAGAAAATGTGTTTCAAGTGGAGTTGTGTTTGAGGTGTGGTGTTTGAGAGGTTTGATGATGGTTCAAGGTTTTGGGGTGGTGTTTGATGGTTGAGAGGTGATGATGAGATGAAGAGATGAAGAAGATAAAGATGAAAAGAAAGGAAGAACACTCTTGGAACTTTGAGAGAAAAAGGAAAGACTAGCAAGACAACTCTAAAACTCTAAACTTTGCAAATGCTTCAAAGTGCAACAAGGCTAACACAAGCGTCCTATTTATAGAAAAACAAAACCATGGAGGAGTGAATAGGGAGGGTGCTGGCCGTAGCTTTGAAGGGCAAAGGGAGAGAAAAATATCTCTTTGGTTGTGTCATAGAAGCATGGTTTGAAGTATGGAAGCTATGCTATAAAGCATGGCTTGATGTGAGTTAATTTCCTATCACATTTTTATGAATTTAGTCTTCTAGAAACAATGCATGGCTGGAACTTTTCCAGCCACAATTAAATGGGAAAAATGGGTTGTTTTAATTATTTATTCATGTGGAAATTCAAGCTTGATTGAAAGTTATGACAAGGTATAGTGTATGTGACTTGAGGTATGGCCTTGGAGTGTTGAAAAATTGAACATGTGATGCATATGGAGGGAGGGCAGCTTCGGCCAAGGCTGGACAGCAGAGTGGGAGGATGATTTGACCATTTAATTGTGTGTTAATGGTAGGTTTAGATGTGTATTAGCTTAGGTACAAGGTTAGGAATGATTAAGCTTAAGTTTAGGTAACTAAGAATGTGATTTAGGGAGTTTATGACAAGTTTAGGAGTGCTCATACATCATTAAAGAATTTAAAACTCATTTATGAATAAACAATGTGTAACACAATTCCATGATTTAAGGAATTGGAAAGAGAAAACACTATTCAAGATTCTATGACTAGGTGTCATAAAATTAAAATATGATTTTAGGTTGTAATTAAGTACTTTTTGGTTCTAATCGACTTTAATAAATTATTTTGACTCTAGATTAATTAAGGAAATTAATTAACCTTCGATTAGAGCCTAATATTGCTTAGGTTTGCTTAATCGCGTGATTACGCGTAAAAATACGAAACTAGGGGCAAAACCGTAATTTTGCACTAATTTTGCCCAGGACTTCAAAAATTAAAACTGAGGTCATAGAATACATAAAAACGCCTTTTAAAACCATCTGGAGAAGTTTCGGGTTCATCCTAAGACTTGCAAACGGGTAAAACACCACAGGGGCGTTTTGGTCATTTTGACCCGAAAACTCGAAAAACGAGATTTTCGATCCCGGGAAGGTACATAAGTTTTCTAGTCCCCTTCCAACATTGAGTTTGCCCTTCGAGTACTGCCGCACTGGCTTTCCTCGAATTCTGGGCTGAAAATGACCTCGGGGGCATTTTGGTCATTTTCACTCTAATGTAAAATCGGGGCGTTACATTACTCCCCTCCTTAAAAAGAATTTCGCCCTCGAAATTCGTACCTTAGAAAAGCTCTGGATATTTAGACTTCATCTCTGACTCTAGTTCCCACGTGTATTCTTCCGACTTGCCTTGTCCCCACGCCACTTTTACCAAAGGAACAGACTTGTTCCTTAACTGCTTGACTCAGTGATCCACTATTCCCGTAGGCGGTACATTGAAAGTGAGGTCCTCCCTTAACTGTACATGCTCTGGTTCTAGGACATGGCTAGGGTCGGGCTCATATTTACGTGGCGGGAGACGTGAAAGACATCATGAAGGTTTGATAGATTGGGTGGTAAGGCTATTTTGTAAGCTACGGATCCGACTCTTTGAAGAATTTCAAAAGGACCGAGAAATCGGGGACTCAACTTTTTAACTTTCATGGCTCTCCCTATTCCTGTAGTGGGGGTGATTCTTAGAAATACATGTTCTCCCTCTTGGAACTCCAAGGGCTTGCGCCTTTTGTCCGCGTAACTTTTCTGTCGACTTTGAGCGGTTAAGATTCTATCCTTGATCTTCTTGATTTGCTCCGTCGTTTCCCTCACTACCTCAGGTCCTAAGACACTTTGCTCTCCGGGCTCGTACCAACACAAGGGTGATTGGCACTTCCTTCCGTATAATGCCTCGTATGGTGCCATACCGATGCTTGCGTGATAACTGTTGTTATACGCAAACTCGATCAAAGGCATGTACTTATCCCAACTTCCTTTTTGGTCTAAGACACAAGCTCTCGATATCTTCCAGGGTTTGGATTGTCCACACGGACTGACCATCCGTTTGTGGGTGGTAAGCAGTGCTTAGGCACAACTTGGAACCAAACGCCTTTTGGAAGGCTCCCCAAAAACGTGACGTAAACCGCAGATCTCGATCCGAGATTATCGTCGATGGTACTCCATGCAACCTTACTATTTCTTGGATGTAAAGTGGGCCAACTTATCCAACGAGCACGTGACTCGAATAGGTAGAAAGTGAGCCGACTTAGTCGGTCGATCCACGATTACCCATACGGCATCGTGGCGGCTTGGGTCTTTGGCAATCCTGTCACGAAGTCCATTGATATACTCTCCCACTTCCACTCGGGGATTGACAGGGGTTGCAACATGCCAGAAGGTTTTTGGTGTTCGATCTTGACCTTTTGGCAGACCAAACACTTACTCACCCAGGCGACCACATCCTTCTTTAATCCGCCACCAAAACATCCTCTTCAAGTCCTGATACATCTTGGTAGTACCAGGATGGATGGCAAAATGGCTCTTGTGAGCCTCCTCCAAGATCTTCTCTCGGAGGTCACCATCTTGTGGCACACAGATTCGCCCCTCGAACCTCCATAACCAGTCGGGGCCTCGTTCAAAACCTTTCAATTTTCCAGCCTTAACTGCCTCGATTGTCTCCATAAAGTCCTCATTTTCTCTTTGGGCAAGCATAATCCTTTGCTTAAACCCACTGGTCACCGTGAGATGACTCATCACGATGCCATTCTCCGTTATAGATATTCCAAGATTCATATCCCTAAATTGCTCTATTAACCCAACTTCATTAACCATCATACTTGACAGACGTAACGAGTTTCGGCTCAAGGCGTCGGCTACTACATTAGCCTTGCCGGGGTGGTAACTTAAACCAAAATCGTAGTCCTTGAGGAATTCCATCCATCTCCTTTGCCTCATATTCAACTCCTTTTGATCAAAGAAATGCTTGAGACTCTTATGATCGGAGAAAACTTCAAACCTCACACCATACAAATGGTGTCTCCACATCTTTAGAGCGAACACGATGGCTGCTAGTTCTAGGTCATGGGTGGGGTAGGTTACCTCATGAGGCTTGAGTTGTCCGACGCATAGGCTACCACTTGCCTGTTTTGCATCAACACACAACCTAAACCCTTGCTGAAGCATCGCAATATACCTCGAAGGGTACATTGGGGTCAGGTAAAACTAAAACTGGGGTTGAGGTGAGCTTTTCCTTAAGCTCTAGGAAACTCTTTTCACACTCGGGCTCCACTCAAACGGGGCATTCTTCCTAGTGAGCTTGGTTAAGGGTAGGGCTAACTGGGAAAATCCTTTAATGAACCTACGGTAATATCCAGCTAAACCCAAAAAGCTTCTAATCTCAGTCACAGAGGTTGGTCTATCCCAATTCATCACAGCCTCTATCTTACTTGGGTCGACAGCTATGCCACCTTTTGACACAACATGTCCTAAGAACTTTACCTCCTCTAACCAAAATTCACACTTAGACAACTTAGCGTATAACTTCTTCTCCTTTAATACCTCTAAAACCAAACTTAAATGACGCTCATGCTCCTCGTGGGTTTTCGAATAGATGAGAATATCATCTATGAACACAACCACGAATTGATCTAAATAGGGTCTAAAGATCCTATTCATGTAATCCATAAAAACTGCGGGAGCATTCGTCAAACCAAATGACATTACATTGAACTCAAAGTGTCCATACCGAGTTCGAAAGGCGGTTTTAGGAATATCTGAATCTCTCACCCTAATCTGATGGTAACCGGACCTTAAATCAATCTTAGAAAACACTACTGCTCCTTTCAATTGGTCCATAAGATCGTCAATCCTAGGCAATGGGTACTTATTCTTTATGGTTACTTGGTTCAACTGCCTATAGTCTATACACATCCTCATGCTTCCGTCCTTTTTCTTCACAAATAAGACCGGAGCGCCTCAAGGTGAAGCACTCGGCCTTATAAAACTCTTTTCTAACAGCTCCTCTAACTGGGTTTTCAACTCTGCTAACTCCGAGGGTGACATCCTATACGGGGCTATAGAGATTGGTCCTGTCCCAGGAACCAACTCTATGGAGAACTCCACTTCTCTTTCGGGAGGGAACTCGGGTATTTCATCTGGAAACACCTCGGGATAGTCTCTTACCACAGGTATCTCACCTAGGTTCTGCTCCAAGTCTACATCACAAAGGCTAGGAGAACATATCCCTTAGTTTTCTTCCCACTTTAAGACCTCCACGGAATTTAGGTACAGCCTAATGGGTTGAGTGATGTTTTCGGGAGGAGAAGGGAAAACTACGGTTTGGGTTCCACAATCTAACATCACACGATTGGGGTGAAGCCAGTTCATGCCTAAGATAATGCCTATGTCTTTCAAGGGTAAACAAATTAAATCTATGATAAAAGACCTATTTTCTACAACAAGATGACAGTTTAAACAACAACGGCAAGTATTAACAGGGCGATTTGTAGGAGTAGAAACAATAAGATCGAAGGGAAGTTTAGAGACTTTTAGATTTAAGGACTCGACACTAGCAAGTGAAATGAAAGAATGAGTAGCACCAGAGTCATATAGTACAGTTAAGGCTTTACCGATTACTTCGCACATACCTTCGATGAGATCTTTGGACTTCTTGGCGTCTTCTGCGTTAAGGGTAAAGACCCTTCCTCGGTATTGTGGTCGGGGGTTTTGGTTCGTTGTCCCTTGTCCGGTGCAGTCCTTTGCATAGTGGCCAGACTTGCCACACTTGAAACATACATTCCAGGCTAAGCATGGGCGATTCCCGTGGTTCTTCCCGCATTGTGGGCAGATGTCAGCAGATGTTGCTCCGGGGTAAGCAGCAGGGGTTTGTGGTGCCTTGTTCTTGGCTCCACTTGGTCCTCCATTGTGGTTTCGGGTCCACCGGTCCACAGGGGTTGATTATTGAAATTCCTCGGGCCTTGATGTTGAAATAGCGGCCTTTGGTGTTGTTTGGATTGTTGGTGGCGTGAGCTCTTGGCGGTTGTTGTTGTTGTTGTCGAAAGTTGGGTGGTAGGGGTTGTAGTGATTCCTCGATGGGTACTGCGGTTTGAACTTCGGGGCTTGAGGTCCGAGCCCTTAGCTCGCTCCGCCCTTGTGATTTGAATCTTTCTGTCCTTCTTCAAGTATCAGGCACTTGTTGACCAGAGTGGGAAGTCTCGATCTCCATATGGGCCTGGCGTAGTTCATCTCTGCCTTCAGACCGGCCTCATACTTCACACACTTCCAAACTTCATCGGGGTTCCCTTGGAACACCCGAGAGAACTTGATTAGCTCCTCAAACTTTGCAGTGTATTGGGCTCTGATGGACCCCCCTTGGGTCAACTGCATGAACTCAACGTCCTTCGCGTTCCTTACGGACTCCGGAAAGTACTTCTCATAGAAGTAAGTCTTGAACAGCTCCCAGTCAATGGGAGTTCCAGAGGCTTCTAGCAGATGCCTCATACCGTTCCACCAGAACTCGGTGTCGGACTTCAGCATGAAAGCAGCAAATGTGACCTTCTGCTCCTCCGAGCAGGTAACGACAGAGTAGATCTTCTCCATGTCTTTGATCCATTCATCAGCCTTGTCGGGGTCCATCACCCCTCGGAACACTGGCGGGTTCGCCTTGCGGAACTCGCCGAAGCGGGCTTGTTCCACCACCTCAGCAGCGGGGGGAGGAGGGGGAACAGGAGCAGCGTTTGCTTGTTGATCCATTCGGTCGAACATCCGTTCCATGGCTTGCGCCATGCGACGGACAGCAGCAGCAGTTGTATCATCTTGTTCAACATCGGGTGTAGTCCTAGGCCGTCGTCGCGGTGCCATTGGTCCCTATACACATGAAATAATGAACATCAAGTTGATCAGGCTCAATATCCATGCAAAATGAGCTAGTTACCATGGCACTTGCAACCAACAGAAGTCATGCATCTCTAGTCCTCTGACTTATCTCTATCAAGCACTATACATGACATAACTATCGTATTATGCTTATAAAGCATAGTCACCCAATCCTCGGGCTCCATGAGAATCGAATCGGCTCGATACCATAATGTAACACCCTAAATCTTAACCCAAGACTACTAGTATGTCCTTAGGTTAATCTTTAGAATATTACCTCTTGGTCTCATCTTTTACTTAGAAAATACTTAGCGGAAATATGGGTAAAATTTTTCTTTTTGGAATTTAAAATCAAAGTGAGAGCCACGCACGAAACTTTAAGGGGAATCATAGCGAAACATATAAGCAAAGCATAAGAAACACATCATGTCATGGGAACATCAACTGAATCATAGATATATATATATATAACGTGCCTACCCAAGGAGGCAGGACTATTTGATACATCATGAAGCAAAATACAACTGAAATGCAATACAAGGAAATCATAAAAAGCAAATACAAGAGAAACTACCCCCATACCTATGTGCACCTAAAGGAGACAACTTCATATACAAAAGAAGGTTTGACCTCTACTATGTGGCGTGTGTGTGCACTAGCTACTACCCCTCCTATGACTACTCCTACGGGTCCGAGTACTGTAGGGTCGAGTCGATCCACTGGCGAATCTCGGTGGGAGTGGTCGAGCGCATCATCGGGGCATGTCCACCGCGGCGAGGGCGCATAGATGGCCGTCGAGCCAACCTCGGCTGGACCACCGTCTCCTCACTCCCAGCCCTCATCGGTGGAGGAGCGGGACTGGAGCTCCAACTGTACATATGGGATGGCGGGTCCTCGGATGGGTCCGTCTCCGAGTACTGGGGACGCGGCACATACTCAGGGTACTCGCGTACCGCTGATGTCCCGGGCTCCATGCGGAGGATCTGCTCATCGCGTGGTCTCGCTCACTCAAAAATCCCGTTATGATGGTAAGGAGCAGTCGGGGTGAAGCGGTAGCTCGGGACGGGGTGCGCGAAGGGTCGTCCCATGAACATGAATACTCGGCCGGTCAGCGACCCTCAAAATGGTATGACCCGAGCGCCGGGTCATGGTGCAGCTCCCATACCGGGGTGTCGATGAAGAGTACGAATGTCGCCATCTGAAGATATGACGGAAGAAAAGAGAGAGGGAATGAGAATCTTTCTAAAAGAATTCTCAGTAGGGTTATCCCTACCTAGGTGTCATCGTCACATCCTCAGGAACCTCGGGTTTATTTCTAAAAGGTGTGCATGCATATAATTTCCTTTTAAGTTGGTTTTCCAAAGAGGTATTTTATCCAAGGTGTGTCATATTTTATAATGCGTCTTTATAACTTAAGCAGTATATACTAATGATATGAATGCATCATAAGGTAACCCAAACAATAGAATGACTAGGAAACATTATAACATTGGCATAAGTATAGTTTATGTGACATTGTTAACTTTAACTTTCATCTCATGGGGCCGCCCTAAAACTTCTCTAGGTTATGAGCTCATACCTTAACTAGTCGTCACTAGCTCTTACTTATCCTATGATAAGCGTAACATAATCCCGACTTAAAGTACGGGCTAGGGGGCAAATTAAGGATCTCCTTTCTAGGATCATTTCCTCTTTGAAACGCTTTGCTAGCCACGTGGGCCTCGCAATTTGTCCGCTTTGGCAGGCTGCATCTACACATACCCTCACGGATTTGTCTCCTCCTGGGGGTGCTCGGCCGAACCGGTGTCACCCAGGAGAAGCGCGTCTCAGTGTTGTGTCACATCTATATTCTCATAAGTATTAAATCACAATTACCTCATCATTTATCATATTCATTTTTATCATGCATTCTCATATAGCTTTTTCATAACCTATATATATCATCACATGAAACTTTCTCATAACATTCGTCACATAAAACTTTCGCACAAACATCATCACATAGTCATATCTAACAATCATCCCCATAAGCTCATAGACATGTTATGTTATAACTCATAGTGTTTTAAACTTTGATTCTTATGAGTCTTAAACTTGCAAATTAATTGTTCTAACATTATCCTTAACTTCTTTATACGCCTATAGTTTGACAATTAATGAGTTATACAAATTTTATGCTCAAGAACTAATCCAAATAGCACTAAGCAGAATTTGGACAGCTTTATGTTTATGTGATTACGGAGTTCTAGAAATTACGGTTTAGATCTTTATCTCACATTCTAAGTTATTGATCATCAACACCTAGTCTCTTGGGAACCTATAAGGTTATAACTAAGTATTTCTCACCTCACCCTATGGTCAAGAACATCTGTAAACCTCAAGAGTGCAGAAATCAAAATACTAACTTTACAGGTACCTAGAAGTCACAATAATGACCCTTTCTAAGTTCGGTTTGCTCCTAAGGTTTCAAGATGAAGTCCTAAACCAATTATGAGTCATTCCTACACATATAAACTAATTTAAAACCATGATTATTGAATCTAACCCTTGCTGGACAGAATCCAGAAAAATGAATCTTTAAGGGATCTAGAACTCTCAAATTAATTCCTTTCTAGTTCCTAACTTATCCTATCTTTCACATATGAGTCTTAACATGATTATTACCCAAACATAAGCATATTAACATCATTAACACAGCTCATACAGTGGCCAAACATAGCAAGGCAGGACCGAAACAGAAACTCCATTTAAAGGCATTGAATCATAGTTTCTAAAGCACATAAAACACTAGTTTCTCTTGGAACCTTATTAAAACCTTCAAAACTCTTTTATGAACACTTTTATCATCTAAACTCATGAAAATACTTAATAGGGCAGTGGCTATATTATTTTCATCTCAAGAGGTCCTAAATTCATAACACTTAGTTCTACACATTCCTTATACTCATATAAGTTTAGAAAAATTATAAGACATAGTTTTCAATACTTGAAAACATTTAGGGCCTCATAGGGCCGAAATATGAACCATGGGAGATAAATGTTTTAGACCTTTGTTTGAGATATCATTGGGCAAGCCTTTGAGCTCTAGAATCATTAAAGTGATGACATAAAAATAAACATGCCCATGCACTTATTTTAGTTATTGCTAGAAAGTAAAGTGAGAGCATAAAATAAATATGTGGTGCAATATATTATTATCTTTGATATTTAGGTGAGGACTTGAAATATAAATATGATAATGCAAAGCTTGAAACATAAACATGATAATGCAAGTTCATTCATTATCTTGGGATTTAGTGATAGCAAGGAAATAAACATGATATGCAAAGCTTAAAGTAAACATGATGCAAGTTTCATTTTTATGTTTAACTAGAGCTCATTTAAGACTTTAACAAGATAATAACCCCATACAATATCTCAAAGATCACAACACAAGAATCGAAAATCATATAAAAGAGAAAGAAAGTGAAGCTACATCAAGTTCTTTATTAAGTACCCAAAACCCTATCTAGAGACAAATCTCTAGAACGTGCGCCAACTTTAAGGTTGACAAGGGTAGGCTTGGGCTTTTAGAAATCCTTAGATTAATTTTTCTTAAGTTGGAAAACCATGTGAGCTAGATAACATATAAATGAAGTTGTAAGAAAAGGAAAACTCAAGCTTTAGAGGTTTCTTTGAGATGAACACAATGTCATCATCTAGAAACTCTCATCATCAAGCTATCATGCTCAAATCAAGGCCTCATGGCCGAAAATGAAAGGAAAGGAAAGACAAAGGAAAGTTCAAAAAGAATCCAAGAGAAAACTAGAGAAAAACACTTTCTTGAGCAAAATAAAGTTTGAAAACAAATCCCTACCTAGTGATGAAGATAAAAGCTTGATCTTGAAGATGGAAATGAGATGAGCAACACCTCCTAGGATGGTGATGATGATTCGGCCTTGATGAGAGAAAAAGAAAGAAAATGTGTTTCAAGTGGAGTTGTGTTTGAGGTGTGGTGTTTGAGAGGTTTGATGATGGTTCAAGGTTTTGGGGTGGTGTTTGATGGTTGAGAGGTGATGATGAGATGAAGAGATGAAGAAGATAAAGATGAAAAGAAAGGAAGAACACTCTTGGAACTTTGAGAGAAAAAGGAAAGACTAGCAAGACAACTCTAAAACTCTAAACTTTGCAAATGCTTCAAAGTGCAACAAGGCTAACACAAGCGTCCTATTTATAGAAAAACAAAACCATGGAGGAGTGAATAGGGAGGGTGCTGGCCGTAGCTTTGAAGGGCAAAGGGAGAGAAAAATATCTCTTTGGTTGTGTCATAGAAGCATGGTTTGAAGTATGGAAGCTATGCTACAAAGCATGGCTTGATGTGAGTTAATTTCCTATCA
Organism: Dalbergia cultrata; assembly: GCA_031216105.1. Lineage (NCBI taxonomy): Eukaryota > Viridiplantae > Streptophyta > Magnoliopsida > Fabales > Fabaceae > Dalbergia > Dalbergia cultrata. The sequence continues at coordinate 31,016,440 of CM062353.1, read as the reverse complement.
CATTTTTATGAATTTAGTCTTCTAGAAACAATGCATGGCTGGAACTTTTCCAGCCACAATTAAATGGGAAAAATGGGTTGTTTTAATTATTTATTCATGTGGAAATTCAAGCTTGATTGAAAGTTATGACAAGGTATAGTGTATGTGACTTGAGGTATGGCCTTGGAGTGTTGAAAAATTGAACATGTGATGCATATGGAGGGAGGGCAGCTTCGGCCAAGGCTGGACAGCAGAGTGGGAGGATGATTTGACCATTTAATTGTGTGTTAATGGTAGGTTTAGATGTGTATTAGCTTAGGTACAAGGTTAGGAATGATTAAGCTTAAGTTTAGGTAACTAAGAATGTGATTTAGGGAGTTTATGACAAGTTTAGGAGTGCTCATATATCATTAAAGAATTTAAAACTCATTTATGAATAAACAATGTGTAACACAATTCCATGATTTAAGGAATTGGAAAGAGAAAACACTATTCAAGATTCTATGACTAGGTGTCATAAAATTAAAATATAATTTTAGGTTGTAATTAAGTACTTTTTGGTTCTAATCGACTTTAATAAATTATTTTGACTCTAGATTAATTAAGGAAATTAATTAACCTTCGATTAGAGCCTAATATTGCTTAGGTTTGCTTAATCGCGTGATTACGCGTAAAAATACGAAACTAGGGGCAAAACCGTAATTTTGCACTAATTTTGCCCGGGACTTCAAAAATTAAAACTGAGGTCATAGAATACATAAAAACGCCTTTTAAAACCATCTGGAGAAGTTTCGGGTTCATCCGGCACTTGCAAACGGGTAAAACACCACAGGGGCGTTTTGGTCATTTTGACCAAAACTCAAACGAGATTTTCGATCCCGGGAAGGTACATAAGTTTTCTTGTCCCCTTCCAACATTGAGTTTGCCCTTCGAGTACTGCCAAGACCGGCTTTCCTCGACTCAATGAAAATGACCTCAGGGGCATTTTGGTCATTTTCACTCTAACAGAAAATCGGGGCGTTACAAAATACACTTCAATAATTTATAAAACTAAAGTGACATCTGTGCGTGCCCGTGCATCCCACCAACCCGACTCATAGGGTATGCTTCATGCCCATGCTTTAGTAGAAATCACGAACCGCGTCATGAGATACACCATCATCTTCGTCTGGAGACGACACGGAAGAAAAGAGAGAGAGGGATGAGAAACTTATTCAAGATTCTCAGTAGGGAATTCCGACTCCAACACACGTGTCATCGTCGTCGTACCCAGCCACTTCGGTTTTAATTATGAAAGAGGTGTTCATGCGTAAGGTTTGGTTTTAAACTTTCCAAAGCTATTTATCCAAAGTGGGTGTCTTTTAGTATGGGTCTTAATGATATGAATTCCACAGATATTGGATGAATGCATAACAATACATTATGTGAGCAAATCAATAAATCATAACATCAAGTAACAGATAAGCGGCATAAAAAGTACAGAACTTTCCTCTATTCTTTTCTCATACTTGAACTTTTAAGTTCTTCTCCTCAAGAACCACCTTCTTTTCTTATCACTGAATCTAACCATAAACACCAGTGCCCGACGATATTTATACGCATCACCAAAACCAACCAAATACACCCTATCGCCTAGGATTGAGCTCAACCAACGAGCTCAAACCTAACTAGTCATCACTAGATTTCTAAGAGGGCATAGAAAGGGTAACTTAGGATCAGTTCTTTCTTTACTCATGACTATGTGACTTGAAAAGAGACATCGCATCTCTTTTCTCAAGTCCGAACTCTTGAGTTCTTTCTCTCAAAGACCACCTTCTTTTCTCATCACCAAATCCAACCGTAAACACCAGTGCCCGACGATATTCATACTCATCACCAAATCCAACCAAACACACCCTATCGCCTAGGAATGAGCTCAACTATGTTTATACTCATCACCAAATTATTCTCATTATCAAGTCCAGCCAAATACACCTAAATCCAACCGTAAACACCCATATTGTCTCAATGAGCTCAAACCTAACTAGTTTTCACTAGATTTTTAAGAGGGAAAAAGAAGGGGTACATACTCTCTCTCACTCAATTCTCACAAACATGGTAGACATAACATCTCAACAATTCATACAATTCATCATAACATGCCACACCAACTCAAATGCATGTACTTACACATTCAATTCCACAATTCATAATCAATTTCTACATCATCATAACATCATCATAAAAGATCACATCATCATAACTCATATAGATAACGTTCATGTATCACACATCACACCTCATACATCATCACATCATGCATATCAACATATCATACTTGCATTACCAAACTAAAAGCAATAAAATCTCTTAATGTCTTATGCATTGACCCTTAGGGTCCTTAACTCACAATCTAAGTTGTAAATCATCATATCCTAAACTCTCAGGTACCTATAATCTCATATCTAAGTATTCCTCACTCAATACTATGATCATAAACATCTCTAAACCTCGAGAGTGCAGAGTCTAACATTGTAACTTTACGGGTACCTAGGAGTCACAACAATGACCCTTTCTAAGTTCGGTTTGCTCATAAGGCATCAAGATCAAGTCCTAAACTAATTATGAGTCATTCCTACACATTTAAATTAATTTAAAACCATGATTATCAATTCTAAACCATGCTGGACAAAATCCAGAAAAATCAATTACTAAGGGATCTAAAACTCTCAAATTAATTCTTTTCTAGTTATTAACTTCTCTTATCTTTCACTTATGGGTTTTAGCATTAAACATACATGAATATACTCATATTATCATCATCATCAAAACAGCATATAACAGTGATCATTCATAGCAAGGCAGAACCGAATTCATCTCCAAACAAACAAGGCATAAACTTGATTTCTAGAACACATAAAATGCTAGTTTCTCTTGGAACCTTTTTTTAAACTTTCAAAACTCATTTATAAACATTTTTAACATTTAAAATCATCAAAATATTTATGAGGGTAGTAGCTAAATCAAACTTGTCTCAAGTGGTCCTAAACTCATAAAACTTAGTTCTATGTATTCCTTGAACTCATAAAAGCTTAGAAAAATTATAAAACATAGTTCTCATTACTTGTACACAATAAACCTCTTAGGGGCCGAAAACATAAGCTAAGGAAATACAAATTTCAAGCCTTTGTTTGGGATAATAAGGGTAAGTCTATGAGCTCTAAATCTCCTAAGTTGTAACATAACGGTAAATATGCAATGCACTTTATTTTAGTCTTTATTTATAGGTGAGGACATAAAATAAATATGCTATGCAACTTATTATTATCTTAGAGATTTAGTGAAAGCATAAACATAAATATAGAGATGCAAGTTCATTCTTTAATCTTTGAGCATTTAGTGATGACATAAAAGTAAACATGGATGCCAAGTCTTTTATCTTAATTTAGAGTTCACATGAGGCTTTTAAAGAGGACTACAAACCTCAACCCAACACTTATCCCATCACAAAGAAAGCTTTAGAGTTCTTGAACCAAGTTCTCAAAGGAGTTACATGGTTCTTGAACATCATCATCAAGCTCAAAAAGAAGTAAACTTTTAGAAGAAAACAAAACTTTAAAGAAGTAAGAACCAAAACAACATTATTTTTAGAGATGAAATAAATATAAGAACACTTTAAAATTTTTAACAAAACCTTTAAAGGAAAGCACATGGAAGCCGAATCATATAGGAAGGAAAAAGGGAAGAAAAACCAAAACCTTGCTAGATCAAGAAACAAAACTCAAGCTTTAGAGGTTTTTTTGAGATGAACACAAGGTCATCATCTAGAAACTCTCATCATCAAGCTATCATGTTTAAGAAGAAAAGGCTAAAAGGCCGAAATGGAAAAAGAAAAGGAATATAAAGGAAAGCTCAAAAAGAAACCAAGAGAAAACTAGAGAAAACACATTTTTTTGAGTAAAACAAAGTTTGAAAAGAAACTCCCTACCAAGTGTGAAGACAAGGCTTGATCTTTGAGGTGAGAATGGAAAGGAAAGCTCCTTTTAAAGTGATGATAGTGCTTCGGCCTTGTGGGGAGAAAAGGAAAGGAAATGTGTTCTTGGTGAGCTTGTGTTTGAGAATGGAAGTTTAGATGTTTGTATGATGATCTAAGGTGGTGGGGTGGTGTTTCAATGTTGTGAGATGATGATTCAAAAGGAAAAAGAAGAAGATGAAGAAGAAGAATGCTCTTGAAACTTGAGAGAAAATGAGAGAACTAACAAGAATGCTTAGAAATCAAAACTTAGCAAATGAATAAAAGTGTAGCAAAGTTCATCTAGGCATGGTATTTATAGAGAAGGATAAGGGTGAGTGTGTGGAGGAGAATGAATACTCATGGAACATGAGGTAATGCATGTGTGGAGGAGAATGAATCCTCATGGAATATGAGGTGAGAGAATTGCATTTTGATGGCATGGTAAAGTATGGTGGTGAGTATGGCTTCAAGCATAGTCTTTGGAGTGTGAAATAAAATTAAATTGTGATAAAATAAAGTGTGAATTTCGGCCAGGTCTGATGTAGCAAGGGAGGAGGGAGTTTTGGCCATGCAATTGTGTGTTAGTGATGTGTTTAGGGGTGTATTAGCTTAGGTGCAAGGTTAGGAGTCATTAAGCATAAGTTTAGGTGACTAAGAATGTGATTAGGAACCTTTATGACATGATTAAGGAGTACTCATACATATTTAGGAGATTTTAAATTCATTTTATGAATAAAACAATGTAGACAAAATTCCATGATTTAAGGAATTGGAGAGAGAAAACACTATTCAAGATTCCATGACTAGGAGTCTTGAATTTAAAATAGGATTTTAAGTTGTAATTAAGCACTTTTAGGTTCTAATCAACTTTAACAAATTATTTTGACTCAAGATTAATTATGGAAATTAATTAACCTTCGATTAGAGCCTAATATTGCTTAGGTTTGCTTAATCACGCGATTAAGCGTAAAAACACGAAACTAGGGGCAAAATCGTAATTTTGCACTAATTTTGCCCGGGACCTCCAGGACCAAAACTAAAGTCATAGTCTACATAAAAACGCCTTTTAAAACCATCTGGAGAAGTTTCGGATTCATCCGACACTTGCAAACGGGTAAAACACCACAGGGGCATTTTGGTCATTTTGACCCGAAAACTCGAAAAATGAGATTTTCGATCCCGGGAAGGGTCACAAGTCATCCAATCCCCTTCTAACATTGAGTTTGCCCTTCGAGTACTGCCAGACCGGCTTTCCTCGAATTCCGGGCCGAAAATGACCTCAGGGGCATTTTGGTCATTTTCACTCTAACAGAAAATCGGGGCGTTACACTTAATCACGTGATTAAGCTCAAAAACACTAAACTAGGGACAAAATCATAATTTTACACAAAAACTGCCCGGGACCATCGGGACCTAAACTAAGGTCACAGAATACATAAAAACACCTTTTAAAACTATTTGGAGAAGTTTCGGGCCCATTCGGCACTCGTACCGGTGTCAAACACAACAGGGGTATTTTGGTCATTTTGACCTGAAATCTCAGAAAACGAGCTTTTTGCTCCCGGAAGGATTCACAAGCCAACTAATCCCCTTCAAACATTGAGTTAGACCCTTGAGGACTGCCAGGTCACCTATCCTTGAGTTCCGGGTTGAAAATGACCTTAGGGGCATTTCGGTCATTTTTACTCTAATAGAAAATCGAGGCGTTACATTACTCCCCTCTTTAAAAAGAATTTTGCCCTTGAAATTCATACCTTAGGACAGCTCAGGGTACTTTGACCTCATCTCAGACTCCAGTTCCCACGTGAACTCTTCGGTCTTGCCACGTCCCCACGCTACTTTCACCAAAGGAACAAACTTATTCCTCAACTGGTTAACACCGTGATCCACGATCCTCTCAGGCGGCAGATTGAAAGTTAGGTCCTCCCTTAACTGTACGTGCTCTAGCTCTAAGACATGACTAGGGTCGTACTCATATTTTCTCAATTGAGAGACATGGAAGACATCATGGAGATTGGAAAGATTTGGGGGGCAAAGCTATCTTATAGGCTACAGACCCGCCTCTCTGAAGGATTTCAAAAGGACCGAGAAATTGGGGACTCAACTTCTTGACTTTCATGGCTCTCCCTATTCTTGTGGTGGGGGTAATCCTTAGAAATACATGCTTGCCTTCTTGGAATTCCAAGGGCTTTCGCTTTTTATCCGCATAGCTTTTCTGTCAACTTTGAGCGGTTAAGATTCTATCCTTGATTCTCTTGATTTGCTCCATCGTTTCCTTCACTACATCTGGTCCTAATATACTTTGTTCTCCGGGTTCATACCAACACAAAGGTGATTGGCACTTCCTTCCGTACAGCACCTCGTACGGTGCCATACCGATGCTCGCGTGATAACTATTATTATACGCAAACTCGATCAATGACATGTACTTATCCCAACTTCCTTTTTAGTCCAAGACATAGGCTCTCAACATATCTTCTAGGGTTTGGATTGTTCTCTCTAATTGGCCATCTGTTTGAGGGTGTTAAGCAGTGCTTAAGCACAACTTTGAACTAAACGCCTTTTGAAAGGCTCCCCAAAAACGCAACGTAAACTGTGGATCTCGATTTGAGATTATCATCGACGGCACTCCATGTAACCTCATAATCTCTTGGATGTATAGCTGGGCCAATTTGTCCAAAGAGTACGTAGCCCTAATAGGCAGAAAGTGGGCTGACTTGATCAATTGATCCACGATTACCTATACAGCATCATGGCTAGCTTGGGTCCTCCGCAATCCTGTCATGAAATCCATTGATATGCTATCCCACTTCCATTCGGGGATTGACAGGAGTTGCAACATACCTGAAAGTTTTTGGTGCTCAATCTTCACCTTTTGATAGACCAGGCACTTACTCACCCAGGCGACCACATCCTTTTTCAATTTGGGTCACCAGAACATCTTTTTCAAGTCTTGATACATCTTGGTAATGCCAAGATGAATGGTGAAGTGGCTCTTATGAGCCTCCTCCAAGATCTTCTCTTGGACGTCACCGTCCCATGGCACGCAGATTCACCCTTCAAACTTCCACACACCATCGGGGCCTTACTCAAAACCCTTCAGTTTGCTAGCGTTAACAGCCTCTATTGTCTCTCTAAACTCTTCATTCTCTCTTTGTGCAAGCATAACGCTCTGCTTAAACCCACTGGTCACTCGAAGGTGACACATCTCTATACCACTATTGGTCACAGACATCCCAAGATTCATATCTCTAGACTTCTCTATTAACCTAACTTCATTAACCATCATATGAGACAAACGTAACAACTTTCAGCTTAAGGCATCGGTGACTAAATTAGCCTTGTTGGGGTGGTAACTTAAGCTGAAGTCATAGTCTTTCAAGAACTCCATTCATCTTCTCTGCCTCATGTTCAACTCCTTTTGATCGAAGAGATTCTTGAGACTCTTATGATTAGAGAAAACCTCAAACTTTACACCATATAAATGGTGTCTCCACATCTTAAGGGCAAACACTATGGTCGCTAACTCTAGGTCGTGGGTGGGGTAACTTACTTCATGGGGCTTGAGTTGTCGAGACGCATAAGCTACCACTTGCCGATTTTGCATCAACACACAACCTAAACTCTTGCCCAAAGCTTCACAATACACCTCGAAAGGTATACTAGGGTCGGGTAACACTAATACCGGGGTCGAGGTTAGCTTCTCCTTAAGCTCTAGGAAACTCTTCTCACATTCAGGGTTCCATACAAACAGGATGTTCTTCCTAGTGAGCTTGGTTAGGGGTAGGGTGATCTGAGAAAATCCTTTGATGAACCTATGGTAGTAGCCTGCTAAACCCAAAAAGCTCCTTATTTCGGTTATAGAGGTTGGTCTTTCCTAATTCATTACAGCCTCAATCTTACTGGGGTCGACAGCTATGCCACCTTTTGACACAACGTGTCCAAAAAAATTCACCTTATCAAACCAAAATTCGCACTTAAAAAGCTTAGCATACAACTTATTCTCCTTAAGAATCTCTAAAACCAGCCTTAAATAATGCTTATACTCCTCGTGGGTTTTCGAATAGATGAGTATATCATCTATGAACACAACCACGAACTAATCTAAATAGGGTCTAAAGATCCTATTCATGTAATCCATAAAAACTATGGGAGCATTCGTTAAACCAAACGACATCACATTGAACTCAAAGTGTCCATACCGAGTTCTAAAGGTTGTTCTAGGAATGTCTTGATCTCTAACCCTAATCTGGTGGTATCTCGATCTCAAATCAATCTTAGAAAACACTACTGCTCCTTTCAATTGGTCCATAAGATCATCAATCCTAAGCAACGGGTATTTGTTTTTCACTGTTAAACGGTTCAACTGCTTATAATCTATACATAATCTTATGTTTCCGTCCTTTTTCTTCACAAATAAGATTGGAGTGCCCCAAGGAGAAGCACTCGGCCTTATAAAACTTTTCTCCAAAAGCTCTTCTAATTGAGTTTTTAACTCGGCTAACTCTAGGGGTGACATTTGATATGGGGCTATGGAGATAGGTCCCGTTCCAGGAACCAACTCCATGGAAAACTCCACTTCTCTTTTAGGAGGGAACTCGGGTATTTCATCCGGAAACACCTCGAGATAGTCTCTCACCACAGGTATATCACCTATGTTTTGCTCAAAGTCTACATTACAAGTGGCTAGGAGAACATATCCTTTAGTCTTTTCCCTACTATAGAAGTCCTCTACGGAGTTTAGGTATAGTCTCAAAGGTTGATTAACTGAGCTAGAGGGAGAGGGAAAAAAATAGACTGGGTCCCATAGTCTAACAACACACAGTTAGCATGAAGCCAATCCATGCCTAGAATGATATCTATGTCTTTCAAGGGTAAACAAATTAAATCTATGATAAAAGACCTATTTTCTATAACAAGATGATAGTTTAAACAACATTTGCAAGTATTAACAGGGTGATTTGTGGGAGTAGAAACAATGCGATTAAAGGTAAGTTTAGAAACTTACAAATTCAAAGACTCGACACTAGCATATGAGAAAAAAGAATGAGTAGCGCCAAAATCATAAAGTACAGTTAAGGTTCTACCGTTAAGTTCACACTTACCTTTGATGAAGTCGTTTGACTTCTGCGTGTCTTCCGCGTTGAGGGCAAAGACCCGTCCTTAGTGTTGTAGTCGGGGGTTCTGATTGGATGCTCCTCCATTCGTGCAGTTGTTGGTGTAGTGGCCAGGTTTGCCATATCAGAAGCAAACTCCCTGCCCAGCCATGTAGGACCGATTGTCGTGATTCTTCCTGCATCGGGAGCACACATCATCAGGTGTAGCTCTGGGGTAAGCAGTAGGGGATCCTTGTGGTGCCTTATTCTTGGCCCCACTAGACCCCCCTTGGTTGTTCCAAGGACCGCCCAATCGTCGTTGTTGGTTGTTGTTAAAGTTCCTCGAGCCGTTGTTCTAGAATGGTGGCCTTTGTTATTGTTTGGATTGTTGATATGTAGGTGCTCTTGGTTGTTGTTGTTGTTGCTTGAACTGGTTGGCGTGTTACAGATTGTAGTGATTTCTTGATGGGTATTATGGCTTGAACTTCGGGCTTGCAGGCCTAGCCCCTTAGCACACTCTGCGTTCGTGGTGTGGAGCTTTCGTTGTCCCTCTTCTAGAATCTGGCACTTGTTGACTAGGGTCAGGAAATCCCTAATCTCTATATGGGCCACTGTGTACTTTAGTTCCGCCTTTAGACCGGCCTTATATTTCATGCACTTCCATACCTCATCAGGGTTCCCTTGGAACACCTGAGAAAACTTGATCAGTTCCTCGAACTTGGCAGTGTACTAGGTCACAATGGACCCTCCCTGGGTCAACTGTATAAACTCAATGTCTTTGGCATTCCTTACGGACTCCGAGAAGTACTTCTCATAGAAGTAGGTCTTGAATAGCTCCCAGTTGATGGGGGTTCCTGGTGCCTCCAGCAGTCGCTTCGTGCCGTTCCACCAGAATTCAGCATCAGACTTCATCATGAAGGCAACAAACGTAACCTTCTGCTTCTTCGAGCAGGTAATGACAGAGTAGATCTTCTCCATGTCTTTGATCTACTCGTCAGCCTTGTCGGGGTCCATTACCCCTCTAAACATAGGTGGGTTCGCTTTGTGGAACTCGCCAAAGTGGGCTTGCTTAACCACCTTAGCAGCAGGGGGAGCAGAAGCAACATTCTCTTGTTGGTTCATATGATCGAACATCTATTCCATGGCTCTCACCATTTGATGGATAGTAGTAGAAGTTGCATTGTCTTGATCACCCTCGGGCATATTCCTAGGCTGTCGTCGCGGTGCCATTGGTCCCTCAACACATGAGACAGTGAACATCAAGTTGATCAGGCTCAATGTTCCATGTGAAATGAGCAAGTTACCATGGCACGTGCAAGCAACAGAAGTCGTGCATCTCTAGTCCTATAGCTCATCTAAATCAAGCACTACACATGGCATAACTATCCCATCATACTTCTAAAGCATGGTCATCCAATCCTCAGGCTCCATGAGAATTGAACTGCTCTGATACCAAAATGTAACATCCTAATTTTTAACCCAATACTCTAGAACATATTTAAGTTAACTATTAGGTTATTACTTCTTAGTCTCATTCCTTTATTAAAATACTTAGTGAAAAATATGAGTAAATTTTCTTTTGAAATATAAAATCAAAGTGAGAGCCGCGTTTGACATAATTATAAACTAAACATATCTTGCAATTCATAAGGAATAAACACAAAGTAGAATGACACATAACAGACGAACAGTCAACAACATACCAAGGGAATACTTCATAAATATCATAATGTGCCCACCCGAAGGCGGGACTTAGTTTAGTACAAGGTAATACGAATACAACGAAAAGAAAATACAACACGATCAGAAATACATGAAAGGTGTAAATAAAAACTCCTTCCCCAGTGCACCTAAGGTGGACAACCTAATGACAAAAGAAGATTTATCCTATCTATGAGTGAGTGTGTGTCCTAGATTTCCCCTAAAACAGCTACTACTAGAACCCAGGGTATGGCGAGATGAAACCAATCCACGGACGTAGTGTGGCAGGAGTAAGCACGCGTAGTGGCTGATCATGTGCTCATTGGCGGAGGCGCATCTCGGCTCGCCTAGCCAACCTCGGCTGCGTAATTGTCTCCTCGCTCTCGCCTCTCATGAACTGAGGAGTAGGGACGGAGCTCTCGCTATACATGTAAGTTGGCAGATCCTCTGAAGGATCATGCTTCGGGCCAAGAGATCGGGGCATGTAGCCCTGGAAGTCGTAGGCAGCCAACCCTCTAGAGTACGTCCGAAGGATCCTCTCGTAACGCATCCATGCACACTCAAAAACCATAGCATCGTCATAGGGAGACATAGGGGAGAAGTGGTAGCTGTGTATAGGGTGTGAGAAGGGACGTCCCATAAACATGAAGACGCAAACAACACAATATCCCTCAAAATGATACGACTCGTGCTCTGGATCAAAGTGCACTTCCCAAGTCAAAGTGTTGATAAAAACCACAAACGTCGCCATCGAGCTCTGAAGATGTGACAGGAAGGAAGGAAGAAAGAAAAAGGAGTGAGAATCTTACTAAAGAAACTCAGTAGGGACCTCATATCTAGGGTTACATCGTTCATATCCTCAGGAACCTTGAGTTTATTATTAAAAGGTGAGCATGCATATAAATTCATACTTTAGGTTTATAAAACTAGATTATCCAAGGTTTGTTCTTTTTAGAATGCATCTTAATGTCATGAATGCAATATATCAAGCATGAATGCATGGTAATGCCTTAAACAAACAACTCAACCAATCATGACATCAAGAAGCATGCAAGTGGCATATAACTTTCAAGTGGAACTTTCCTCAACATTGTGACTTAGAACATCATGCCTTAGCATTAAAGGGCCACCCTAAACATCATCTAGGTTATGAGCTCATACCTTAACTAGTCGTCACTAGTTCTTACTTATCATCTAGACAAGTGAAAAATAAATATAATCCCGACTACTAGAGTACAGGTTAGGGGGCTTAAGGATCACCTCTCATAGGATTATTTCCTTCTTTGAAACGCTCTACTGGCATCTAGTGCACAGTTAATTGTCTGCTTTGGTAGACTGTATCCACTCATACCCTCACGGATTTGCCTCTTCCCCACTGGAACGGGAGAAGTACGTCTTAGTGCTACATCACATAAATATCTCCTGGGGCTGCTCAGTCGAACCGGTGTCAGCCAAGGTTTTAATCTCATTTGTTTCGTCAAAAACTTTCTCAAGTCCTTTTAGTTTTGACAAAAATTCAGCAGCGTAACAGCTGTACACCGAATTTCCTTCGAACTAACTTTATGCCACGAATCTCATAACACATATGCACTTCTCATTCAACTTTCATGAACATGACAAACATAACATCTCAATGAAACACTCATCATATCATATATCATCACATCACACTTGCATAAATAAACTCATTTTATTAAGGATCCTAAGGTGGCTTATGCTTGACCCTTAAGGTCTTGAACTTGAAACTTAAGATCTCTAATCATCCGATCTCAGTATCTTATGCACCTATAGGCTCAAAACTAATTATTCTTGCTAATTATTATGATCATAGCTTATTCTAAAGTCCATTAGTGCAGAATCCATAATTTGTACTTTACGGGTACTTAGGAATCACAACTTTGACCCTTTCTAAGTTCGGTTTGCTCCTAAAGCACCAAGATTGATTCCTAAACCAATTATGAGTAGTTCCTACACATTTAAACTAATTATAGACCATCATTTACTAATTTTACCCATGCTGGATAGAATCTAGAAAATTCATTTTCTAAGGGATCTAAAAGTCTCATTTTAATTCCTTTCTAGTTATTAACTTGTCTTAACTTTCTCAAATTAATTCTAACATCAAATATACATGCACATACTCATTTTATCATCATAGAAACTGTAACGCCCCGATTTTCTGCTAGAGTGAAAATGACCGAAATGCCCCTGAGGTCATTTTCGGCCCGCACCGAGGAAAGCCGATCCGCAAGACTCAAGGGCAAACACAATGTTGGAACGGGATTAGATGACCTGTGTACCTTTCCGGAATCGAAAATCTCGTTTTGAAGTTTTAGTCAAAATGATCAAAATGCCCCTGCGGTGTTTTACCTATTTGCAAGTGCCGGATGAACCCGAAACTTCTCTAGATGGTTTTAAAAGGCATTTTTATGTATTCTACGACCTCAGTTTTAATTATGGAGGTCCCGGGCAAAATTAGTGCAAAATTATGATTTTACCCCTAGTTTCGTGTTTTTACGCTTAATCGCGTGATTAAGCAAACCTAAGCAATATTAGGCTCTAATCGAAGATTAATTAATTTCCATAATTAATCTTGAGTCAAAATAATTTATTAAAGTTGATTAGAACCTAAAAGTGCTTAATTACAACTTAAAATCTTATTTTAAATTCAAGATTTCTAGTCATGGAATCTTGAATAGTATTTTCTCTCTCCAATTCCTTAAATTATGGAATTTTGTCTACATTGTTTTATTCATAAAATGAATTTAAAATCTCCTAAATATGTATGAGTACTCCTTAATCATGTCATAAAGGTTCCTAATCACATTCTTAGTCACCTAAACTTATGCTTAATGACTCCTAACCTTACACCTAAGCTAATACACCCCTAAACACATCACTAACACACTATTACATGACCAAAACTCCCTCCTCCCTTGCTGCATCAGACCTGCACGAAATTCATCATCCATTTTATCACAATTTAATTTTATTTCACACTCCAAAGACTATGGTTGAAGCCATGTCATCAAAGTGCAATTCTCTCACCTCATGTTCCATGAGGATTCATTCTCCTCCACACATGCCTCACCTCATGTTCCATGAGGATTCATTCACCTCATGTTCCATGAGGAGAATGGAGGATTCATTCTCCTCCACACATGCCTCACCTCATGTTCCATGACGATTCATTCTCCTCCACTCATTCACTCTTATTCTTCTCTATAAATACCATGCCTAGATGAACCTTTGCTACACTTTGTTCATTTGCTAAGTTTAGTTTTTTAGTTTTTCTCTAAGTTCTTCCTTTTTCTCTCAAATCTCAAGAGCATTCTTCTTCTTCATCTTCTTCTTTTTCCTTTTGAAACATCATCACACAACCTTGAAACACCACCCCACCACCTTGGATCATCATACAAACACCTAAACTTCCATTCTCAAACACAAGCTCACCAAGAACACATTTCCTTCCTTTTTCTTTCATCAAGGCCGAATCATCATCACCATCCTAGGAGGTGTTGCTCGTATCATTTTCATCTTCAAGTCCAAGCTTTTTGTCTTCACTCTAGGTAGGAGTGTTTTCTAAACTTTGTCTTCTTGAAAATGAGTTCTTTCTAGCTTTCTCTTGGGTTTTCTTTTGAAACTTTCTTTGGTTTCCCTTTCTTGTATTTTTCGGCCTCTTGGCCTTGATGAGTACATGATAGCTCAATGATGAGGACTCCTAGATAATGACTATGTGTTCATCTCAAAGGAAACTCTAGAGCTTGAAGTTTTATTTTCTTTGAGTTCCAACTTTATTTTCTAACTCAAAATGATTTTTACTCAAGAATACCTTTACTTTTCTTGCTATTATGATTTCGGTTTCTTTGTTCCTTTCTTTAACATTTCAAGTTACCATTTTCCTTTTTGATCTTTGAAGTTTTATTTGTTCAAAAAGTTTTGCTTTCTTTGAGCTTGATGATGATGTTCAAGAACCTCATAATTCCTTTGAGAACTTGGTTCAAGAACTCTAAAGCTCTCTTTGTAATGAGATATGTGTTGGGTTATTATGTTGTTAAAGTCTTGGATGAGCTTTAGATCACCTTAAAATGAACCTTGCATCATGTTTATTTTATGCTTTGCACATCATGTTTACTTTCTTTGCTATCACTAAGTACCAAGGTAATAAAGGAACTTGCATTATCATGTTTATATTTCAAGTTCTCACCTAAATATCAAAGATAATAATATAATGCATACCATATTTATTTTATGCTTTGCACATCATGTTTACTTTCTTTGTTATCACTAAGTACCAAGGTAATAAAGGAGCTTGCATTATCATGTTTATATTTCAAGCTATGCATTATCATGTTTATGTTTCAAGTTCTCACCTAAATATCAAAGATAATAATATAATGCATCACATATTTATTTTATGCTCTCACTTTACTTTCTAGCAAAAACTAAAACAAGTGCATGAGCATGTTTATTTTTATGTCATCACTTTCATGAACCTAGAGCTCAAAGACTTGCCCATTGTTGTCTCAACAAAGGTCTAAAAATATTTATTGCTTTTGGTCCCTATTTCGGCCCTAAGAGGCTTTGGTGTTTCCAAGTATTGAAAACTATGTTTTATAATTTTTCTAAGCTTATGTAAGTATAAGAAATATGTAGAACTAAGTTTTATGAATTTAGGACCTCTTGAGATAAAAATGATTTAGCTATTACCCTCTTAAGTATTTTTATGATTTTAGGTGATAAAAGTGTCCATAAATGAGTTTTGAAAGTTGAAAAAGGTTCCAAGAGAAACTAGTATTGTATGTGCTTTAGAAATTGTGTTTCATGTCTTTTATGGAGATGTTTGTTTCGGTTCTGCCTTGCTATGTTTGGCCACTGTATGAGCTGTGTTAATAATGATAAGATGCTTATGTTTGAGTAAAAATAATGTTAAGACTCATATGTGAAAGATAGGATAAGTTAGGAACTAGAAAAGAATTAATTTGAGAGTTTTAGATCCCTTAATGATGGAATTTTCTGGATTCTGTCCAGCAAGGTTTAGAAATGATAATCATGGTTCTAAATTAGTTTAAATGTGTAGGAATGACTCATAATTGGTTTAGGGCTTAATCTTGATGCTTTAGGAACAAACTGGACTTAGAAAGAGTCATTGTTGTGACTCCTAGGTACCCGTAAAGTTGGGATTTTAAATCCTGCATCCTTGAGGTCTAGAGATGTTCTTGACCATAGTGTGAGGTGAGAAATACTTAGTTATAACCTCATAGGTTCCCAAGAGACTAGGTTTTGATGATTTATAACTTAGATTGTGAGTTAAGGACCTTAAGGGTCGATGCATAAGATATTAAGAAGTCTTGAGTTTTT
This sequence comes from Dalbergia cultrata, assembly GCA_031216105.1. Classification (NCBI taxonomy): domain Eukaryota; kingdom Viridiplantae; phylum Streptophyta; class Magnoliopsida; order Fabales; family Fabaceae; genus Dalbergia; species Dalbergia cultrata. The sequence goes on along the minus strand of CM062353.1, from coordinate 31,000,309 downwards.
ATGATGCTTAATTTTATGCAAGTATGATATATGATACATGAGCTTTATCTATGTGAGTATGATGTGTTTAAAATATATGCTATGATGAGTTTGGAATATATGGTATAATTTATGTAAGAATGATGAGTTTGAAATATATGTTATGATGTTTATCTATGTGAGAATGATGTATTAGAAGAATATGCTTGATGATGCATGAACCCTAAAATGTTTTATTGATGATACGTGAGGAAATGATTATTGAGATGTTAAGTTGTGTGATTAGCTTGTGGCATAAATTTTGGTTTGAAGGAAATTCAGTTTAACAAATTATCTTTGCCGAATTTCTATCAAACCTAAAAGAGTTGAAAAATGTTTTAAAGTACCATATGAGTTGAAAACCCTGGGTGACACTGGTTAGGCCGAGCACCCCCCAGGATATTTTTATGTGACAAGCATTGAGACGTACTTCTCCTGCTACGGTGAGGAGGAGGCAAATCCGTGAGGGTATGTGCAGATGTAGCCTTACCAAAGCGGACAATTCGCTGTGCACTCGAGGCCAGTAGAACGTTTCAAAGAATGAAATATGTTTATGTTACCCCCTCATTTTACCCCATATTAAATCTAGTGACGACTAGTTAGGATTGAGCTCATTCCTAGGCGATTAGGTGAGACGGAGATAGGAGGTTATGATAAAAATCGCCAAGCGGTGTATCGGTTGGAAATAGGTGGATATGTTTTAAGAGGGTGGTTTTTGAGAAGAAGAACAAAAGAGATATGATGCTTTTAAGTCACATAAGTATGAGAAAAGTAAGAGTTGTAATATGCCCTTATGCCACTTGCATGAATCTAGATTGTTGTGATTTGTTGATTTATGTGCTCAAGTATTGCCATACATTCATGCTTAAACATGTTGCATTCATGACATCAAGATGCATACTAAAAGAAATGGACCTTGGATAAATAGTTTCATAAACCGTATTAATGAATCTCATATGCATGAACACCTTTTATAAATAAACCCAAGGTTCCTGAGGATGTGAACGATGTAACCCTAGAATAGGAGATTCCTACTAAGATTCTTTAGTAAGATTCTCACTCTTTTCTCTTCTTTTTCTCGCTTCCGTCACATCTTCAGAGACTGATGGCGACATTCGTGGTCTTCATTGACACATCCGTCCGAGAGGCGCCCCTAACGAGGAGCTCATGCTCAGTCTACACGTATGCCCACTCCTGCCGCCTTGTTGTATTCGTGGTCTCCGATCATAAGCCTCCCCTAAAACATCTGTATTACAAGCTCTGCCCGTCCCAATGAGGGTATGACTACTTATGTATTCTAAGTTATGTTATTAATGAAACGTTTCTCTTGTTGTGATGATTTATGCTCAGCTGTTATATGTTTCCATTTCTGTGTTTCTCTATGAGTGTTAAGCGTGCTTTATATTCCTATTATTCGATTAGACTAAGAACGTGGCTCTCACTTTGTTGTGTGTTTTAAAAAAAAAAAAAAAAAAATTCACTCGTAATTTTCCTTTAGTATTTTATGAAAAAGATGAGACTATGAAGTAATAGCCTAATGTTTAACCTAATGTGTTCTAGAAAGTTAGGTTAAAAATTAGGGTGTTACAGAAACAGCATCATACAGTGACCAACCAAGCATGGCAGAACCAAAAACATCTCCATCAAATAATGCATAGAACTTCATTTCTAAAACATATAAATTACTACTTTCTCTTGGAACCTTTTTAAAACTTATAGAACTCCTTAGGAAAAATTTTATTTCATTAAAACCATACTAAAACAACACAGGGCAGTAGCTATATCAAATTAATCTCAAGAGGAATTTAAATCATAAAACTTTGCTCAAAACATTTCTTGAGATCATCTAAACTTAGACTAGATGAATCTTACTCTAAGTTCATTATCATCACATGGCCGAATTCATGTGAATAAAACACACATTTCCAAACTTTGTTTAAGATAATAATGGGCAAGTCTATGAGCTCTAAATCTCTTAAGTGATTGACATAAACATAAATATGCAATGCACTTTGTTTTAGTCTTTATTAGAAGGTGAGAGTATAAAATAAATATGTTATGAAAGTCCTTTATTATCTTAGAAATTTAGTGAGAACATAAACATAAATATGAAGATGCAAGTTCATTCTTTTATCTTGGGAGTTTAGTGATGACATAAAGATAAATATGGATGCAAGTTTTTTTTATCTTAACTTAGAGCTCATGCAAGACTCTTAGAGAAATATAAACTCAACCCAACATTTATCTCAACCAAACAAAGTAAGCTTTAGAGTTCTTGAACCAAGTTTTCAAAGAAACTATATGGTTCTTAAACAACATCATCAAGCTTCAAGGAAATGAACTTAAAAGACAATAAAACTATAAGGAAAAAGGAACCAAAAACCAAAATCATAAAGGAAAGAAAAGCAAGGAACCGAAATCACAAGAGGAGAAAATATACACCAAGTTCTTTATTATATACTCAAGACCCCTATCTAGAGCAAAACTCTAGAATGTGCCGGCCAACTTTAAGGTTGACAAGAGTAGGCCTTGAGTTTATTGAAATCCTTATGATTAATTTTTTGTAAGTTAAAAACCATGTGAGCTAAGTAAGATAGATAAAGTTTGAGGAAAGGAAAAACTCAAGCTTTAGAGGTTTCTTTGAGATGAACACAAAGTCATCATCTAGAAATACTCATCATCAAGCTATCATGATCAAAATAAGGCCTTGAGGCCAAAATGAGAAGAAAAGGAAGAACAAGGAAGAACTTAAAAAGAATCCAAGAGAAACTTCAAGAAAACATCACTTTTGAGTAAAACAAAAACTAGAGAGCTACTCCCTTCCAAGATGAAGACAAAGGCTTGGCCTTGAAGATGAAAATGAGAAGATCAACTCCTCCTAGAGTGGTGAGGTGGCTTCGGCCTTGAAGGAAAGAAAGGAAAGGAAATGTTTTGTGGTGGGATGGTGTTTTGTGGTGGTGCTATGGTGGCTGAAGGTGGAGGATGAAGAAGATGAAGAAGAAAAAGAGAGCTTCTTAGAAACATAGAGAGAAAAGGAAAGAATTCACAAGAATGCTAAAATGCTCAAACTTGCCAAATGAACAAAAGTGACACAAGTTCATCTAAGGTACCTATTTATAGAAAACAAAACAATGAAGGCTCATAAAGGGGAAGGCTTGGCCGTAGCTTTTAGGGCATAGGAAGAGGGAAAATATCTCTTACAACTTGTCATTCAAAGCATGGTTGAAGGTATGACAAGCATGATGCAAAGTATGGTCTAAGCATGGCTTGGTGTGGACTTGAAAATGCATTTAAATTTCAAATATTTGAGGCATGGAGGGGGAGTATGGCCGTGGGCTTCTAGAAGATAGGGGTGGGGTTTCTTTTGTTTAATTGTGTGCTAATCATGTGTTTAGGTGTGTATTAGTTTAGGTGCAAGATTACGAATTGCTAAGCATGTGTTTAGGTAACTAAGAATGAAATTAGGAATTTTATTACATGATTAAGGAGTGCTCATACATCATTAGAGGATTTTAAATTCATTTTATGAATAAACAATGTGGACACAATTCCATGATTTAAGGAATTGGATAGAGAAAACACTATTCAAGATTCCATGACTAGGAATCTTGAATTTAAAATGAGATTTTAATTTAATCTAAGCAATTTTAGATTCTAATTAACTTTGATAAATTATTTTGACTCTAGATTAATTATGGAAATTAATTAATTTTTGATTAGATCCTAATATTGCTTAGGTTTGCTTAATCACGCGATTAAGCTCAAAAATACTAAGCTAGGGGCAAAATCATAATTTTGCACAAAAACTGCCCGGGACCACTGGGACCTAAAATGAGGTCACAGAATACATTAAAACACATTTTAAAACCATCTGGAGAAGTTTCGGGTCCATCCAACACTCGTACCCGTGTCAAACACAACAGGGGTATTTTGGTCATTTTGATCTGAAATCTCAGAAAATAAGCTTTTCCCTCCCAGAAGGATTCACAAGTCAACTAATCCCCTTCAAACATTGAGTTATCCCCTCAAAGACTGCTGGGTCGGCTATCCTCAAGTTTCGGGCCGAAAATGACCTCAAGAACATTTCGGTCATTTTTACTGTAATAGAAAATCGGGGGCGTTACATATATGTTTGTCCATCGAATGACTGACTTTGTTAATCAAAAATACTTGTAATACACTACATTCCTTTATATGGAAATAAATTAAACTATTACCCAAATTCATTTTGTAACACCCTAAATTTTAACCTAATACTACTAGCATGTAATCAGGTTAATCTTTAGAGTATTACCTCTTGGTCTCAATCTTTACTTGAAAATACTTAGCGGAAATATGGGTAAAATTTTTCTTTTTGGAATTAAAACCAAAGTGAGAGCCACGTATGATTCTTTGAACGGAAATTCATACAAGTCATATGAGCAGTCATAATAAAACACATAAATAACATGGACACATCAACTGATTATATATATAGATAATGTGCCTACCAAAAGGGGCAAGACTATTCGGTACATAGTAAAACGAAATACAACTAAAATGCGAATACAAGGAAATCATAAAAGAAAGTACAAGGAAACCATGAAAGCAACACCCATACCCATGTGCACCTAGAGTAGACAACCTCATATACAAAAGAAGGTTTGTCCTCAACTATGTGGCATGTGTGCACTAGCCACCACCCATCCTATGCACCTACTCCTGCTGGTCCGAGTACTGAGGGGTGGAATCGATCTGCTGGCGGATCTCAACGGGAGTGGTCTTGCAGATCATCGAAGCGTGTCCACCGCGGCGAGGGCGCATGGATGGCCGACGAGCCAACCTCGGCTGAACCACTGTCTCCTCACTCCTGGCTCTCATCGGTGGGGGAGCGAGGCTGGAGCTCCAACTCTACATGTGCGAGGGCGGGTCCTCTGATGGGTCCGTCTCCAAGTACTGAGTCCGGGGCATGTATTCCGGGTAGTCAGGTACGGCTGACGCCTCGGGCTGCATGCGGAGGATCTGCTCGTCGCGTGGTCTGGCTCGCTCAAAAATCGTGTTATGATGATAGGGAGCAGTCGGGGTGAAGCGGTAACCGTCTTGGGTCTTGTGAAGGGTCGTCCCATAAACATAAATACTCTGACAGTGCAACGACCCTCAAAATGATATGACCCAAGTGCTGGGTCATGGTGCAGCTCCCATGTCGAGGTGTCGATGAAGAGTACGAAAGTCACCATCTGAAGATGTGACGGAAGAAAAAAGAGAGGGAATGAGAATCTTCTAAAAGAATTCTCAGTAGGGCAATCCCTAACTAAGTGACACCATCAGATCCTCAGGAACCTTGGGTTTTATTTCTAAAAAGTGTGCATGCATGTAAGCTTCTTTTAATTTTCTAAAGTATTAATTATCCAAGGTCCGTTATATTTTACAATGCGTCTTATGACTAAGCATGGAACATACTCATGACATCAATGCATCATAAAGGTAAGCCAATCAATAGAATAACTAAGAAACATTATAACATTGGCATAAGGTGATAGGTATAGCACATTTGACATTTTAAACTTTAACTTTCATCTCATGGGGCCACCCTAAAACATCTCTAGGTTATGAGCTCATACCTTAACTAGTCGTCACTAGCTCTTACTTATCCTATGATAAGCGTAACATAATCCCGACTGAAAGTACGGGCTAGGGGGCAAATTAAGGATCACCTCTTAGGGTCATTTCCTCTTTGAAACGCTCTACTAGCAACTAGTGCATCGTAATATTGTCCGCTTTGGCAAGCTGTATGTCAATACCCTCACAGATTTGTTTTCTTGGGGGTGCTCGGCTAAACTGGTGTCACCCAAGAAGGCATCTCAGTGTTGTGTCACATTTAAGTTCTCATGATTTTCAAAAAGACCATTTTCAAAGTTCCTCAAATTTGATGGAAATTTGGCAGCATGACGGCTGTAGACCGAATTTCCTCAAATTTGTTTATGCCATGAAAACATATAGGACATACACAAACATTTCTTATGGGGTATAGCATATCATCATGTAAAACTTCTTTATAGCACATATCAACTTATCATAGACAAAACTCATGTATCATATATCATAAATTAAGCATCATAAAAACTCAAGACGTTTTAATGTCTTATGCATTGACCCTTAAGGTCTTTAACTCACGTTCTAAGTTATTAATCATCAAGCCTAATCTCTTGGGTACCTATAAGGTTATAACTAAGTATTTCTCACCTCACACTATGACCAAGAACATTTCTAAACCTCAAGGATATAGAATTTATAATCCTAACTTTACGGGTCCCTATGAGTCACAACAGTGACCCTTTCTAAGTCCGGTTTGTTCCTAAGGCTTCAAGATAAAGTCCTAAACCATTTATGAGTCATTCCTACACATTTAAACTTATTTAAATCCATGATTAGCATTACTAAAACTTGCTGGACATAATCCAGAAAATTCAAACATTAAAGGATCTAGAACTCTCAAATTAATTCTTTTCTAGTCTCTAACTTATCTTATCTTCCACATAAGAGTTTTAACATTATTTTTACTCAAACATAAGCATATTATTATCATTAAAACAGCACATACAGTGGCAAATAAGTAGCAAGGCAGAACCGAAACATACACTCTCCATTAAGGCATAAAACACAATTTCTAGAGCACATAAAATACTAGTTTCTCTTGGAACCTTCTTAAACTTTCAAAACTCATTTATAAACGATTTTAACACCTAAAATCATAAGAATATTTAAAAGGGCAGTGACCAATTCATCTTTGTCTCAAGAGGTCCTAAATTCTTAAAACTTAGTTCTATGCATTTCTTGAACTCATAAAAGCTTGGAAAAATTATAAAACATGGTCTTCAATACTTAGAAACATCAAGACCCCTTAAGGCCGAAATATGAACCAAAAGAAATAAATATTTTTAGACCTTTGTTTGAGACAATGGGCAAGTCTTTGAGCTCTAGGATCATTTAAGTGATGACCTAAAAGTAAACATGCTCATGCACTCATTTTAGGTTCCATTAGAAAGTAAAGTGATAGCATAAAATAAATATGAGGTGCAACATATTATTATCTTTGATATTTAGTGAGGACTTGAAATATAAACATGATAATGCATAGCTTGAAATATAAACATGATAATGCAAGTTCATTCATTATCTTGGTATTTAGTGATAGCAAGGAAGTAAACATGATATGCAAAGCATAAAGTAAACATGATGCCAGGCTCATTCAAGACTTTAATAAGATAACAACCCAATACAATATCTCAAAGATCAAAATACCAAAATCGAAAGTCTTTACAAAGAAAAAGAAAGTGAAACTAAGTCAAGTTCTTTATTAAATACCCAAAACCCATCTAGAGAAAAATCTCTAGAACGTGCCGGCCAACCTTAAGGTTGACAAGGGTAGGCTTGGGCTTTTAGAAATCCTTAGATTAATTTTCTTAAGTTGAAAAACCATGTGAGCTAGATATCATATAGATGAAGTTATGAGGAAAGGAAAACTCAAGCTTTAGAGGTTTCTTTGAGATGAACACAAGGTCATCATCTAGAAACTCTCATCATCAAGCTATCATGTTTGAGAAGGAAAGGCCAAGACGCCGAAATGGAAAAAGAAAAGGAATATAAAGGAAAGCTCAAAAAGAAACCATGAGAAAACTAGAGGAAACACATCTTTTGAGTAAAACAAAGTTTGAAAAGAAACTCCCTACCTAGAGTGAAGACACAAAGCTTGGACTTTTGAAAAGAAAAACAAGATGATGAGCTTCTCCTTGGTGCTTGATGGTTTTGGCCAAGAGGAAGCAAAAAGGTTGGAGTTGTGTTTCAAGTGAGGTTGTGTTTGAGGTATGGTGTTTGAGAGGTTTGATGATGGTTCAATGCTATGGGGTGGTGTTTCAAGGTTGAGAGATGATGATGAGAGGAAGAGAGGATGAAGATGAAGATGAAAAGAAAGGAAGAACTCTCTTGAAACTTGAGAGAAAAAGAAAGAACTAGCAAGACAACTCTAAAATTCTAAACTTAGCAAATGCTTCAAAGTGCAACTAAGCTATCACAAGCATCCTATTTATAGAAAAACAAAACAATGAGGCTCATCAAGGGAGGGAGTGGCCATGTGGTCTTGGAGGGAAAAGGAGAGGAAAATATCTCTTTGATTGTGTCATAGAAGCATGGTTTGAAGTATGGAAGCTATGCTACAAAGTATGGCTTGATGTGAGTTAATTTCCTATCAATTTTTGATGAAATTAGGCTTCTAGAAACAATGCATGGCTAGAACTTTTCCAGCCACAAATAAATGGAGAAAATGAGCCATTTTAATTAGTTATTTACTTAGAAAATCAAGCTTGATTGAAAGTTATGACAAGGTATAGTGTATGTGACTTGAGGTATGGCCTTGGAGTGTTGAAAAATTGAATATGTGATGCATATGGGAGGAGGACAGCTTCGGCCAGGCCTTGGGCAGCAGAGAGGAGGTGAGTTTTGATCATTTAATTAGGTGTTAATGGTAGGTTTAAATGTGTATTAGCTTAGGTACAAGGTTAGGAATAATTAAGCTTAAGTTTAGGTGACTAAGAATGTGATTTAAGGATTTTATGACAAGATTAGGAGTACTCATACATCATTAAAGAATTTTAAACTCATTTATGAATAAACAATGTGTGACACAATTCCATGATTTAAGGAATTGGAGAGAGAAAACACTATTCAAGATTCCATGACTAGGAGTCTTGAAATTAAAATATGATTTTAAGTTGTAATTAAGCACTTTTAGGTTCTAATCAAATTTAATAAATTATTTTGACTCATGATTAATTAAGGAAATTAATTAACCTTCGATCAGAGCCTAATATTGCTTAGGTTTGCTTAATCACGCGATTAAGCGTAAAAACACGAAACTAGGGGTAAAACCGTAATTTTGCACTAATTTTCCTCGGGACCTCCGGGATCAAAACTAAAGTTACAGTCTACATAAAAACGCCTTTTAAAATCATCTGGAGAAGTTTTGGGTTCATCCGGCACTTGCAAGGGAGTGAAACAGAGCAAGGGCGTTTTGGTCATTTTGACCCGAAAACTCGAAAAACGAGATTTTCGATCTCGGGAAAGTACACAAGTCATCTAATCCCCTTCCAACATTGAGTTTGCCCTTCAAGTACTGCCGAACCGGCTTTCCTCGAATTCCGGGCCGAAAATGACCTCAGGGGCATTTTGGTCATTTTTACTCTAACAGAAAATCGGGGCGTTACACATTTGTATCAATAAACACTATGGGGAAAAAAATTCTATTTGAATCATCTATGGAAGAATACTACAATTAATCACAGCACTCCCTAAGTTCAAGAATGGCCAAACCATTGCATTTGTTGCTAATAAGTTGAATCAATATTAAACAATAGTTATTGCAATATGATGAAAACTATGATTGTAACTGGACTAAATCCCAAGCTTAGTACAAAAAATTTGAAAAACAAAACACAAATATTAGTTCTAATGAAATTATCAATAATTATTAGCAATATGCAATGCAACCTAACTTCTTGAGTTCTCAAAACCATGTAGCACCTAAATATGCATTGAATTTAATTGATGTTCTAAATGGGAAAAATTAATTACATCATAGATAAACAACAATATGTCTTTATCTCTAGTTAGATAGAATACATACACTACACAAATCTAATGGAAGTGAAAAGGTAATTAAAATAATTGGGAAATGAAAAAACCATAACGAGAATTTTTGAATGAGTTGTATTATTTATACTCATTGTGTATAGGGCACCGTGTCGATACACAATTCATCAATCATTAAGTGGGGTGTGGACTTCATTCAACTATGGTCTACACCTTATCCAATGATGGATGAAGTATGAGTCAGCATGGTATCCCACACACAATGAGTACACATATCATTTTTCTTTTTGAATTGAAAGGCAGAAGCTTTTCCAATAAGCTTTCCTTTGTTTATTTATGGCATTAGAACCATGCTAGAATTGTATCATTAATGTCATTCAATTAGCCTATATCAGGCCACACAAAATGGAAGCAGTTGGCAGAAATGACCAATTATAGTGGCTTGACATTTAAAGTATGATATAAGAATAAAAATAAGAAAAGAATTATTTAAATATGGAAAAAAGATAAATAAATGGAAAGAATAAATATAAATTAATGTTTTTTTATGGACTACTTTTTAATTATTTCAGTATGGTTGGTAGAGGCAGAGGCCAACCTCGGAAGGTTGATTTACCCACCACCATCTGAGCCACCGTCCCTCCCACCACCTCAGCCACTGTGCCTTCCACTACCTCCACTACTTCCCCTTCCATTACCTCCAACTGAGTCCCTACCATCAGTATCCCAGGCTTCAAGATGACGCTTACTCCTGGGTATGCCGGACCCCCATCTCCCCCATATTCACATCCACAGCCTACTCACATCAGTGACCCCTTCCCTAGCCCTACCACTACCTTGACTCCCAGCACTATATCTGATCAGACTCCTCCTTCCTTCACTGGGTCATAAGCATAGGATGCAGATAGAGGCCCCTCAGCCTAGATGGCAGGCCACTTAGGCCAGATGGTAAACCACTCCACTAGATTAAGCCAGACAGTTGAGATAGATAAGTTGAAACATGTATTTTATTACATTCTAATTTTACATTGCTTATGATATTTAAAATATTTTGATTGTTTATTGATTTATTTTATCTATGTAATAGTTTTCATCCGTATAACCATCCATGGCCTACATGGACTGACATCTCAGTAGATGTCAAGCAGTCATGGTGGACTGAGTGGAAGGTAATTAATTATATGATTTATTTGCTTTTGGTAAAATATATGTTTATATATTTTTATTATATGCTTATATATAATAACTTATGTTCTATGAATTTGTATATGCAAAGATTCTTTTACACTCAGCCTGAGCATGAGCACTCAGTGAAGAGGGCTTGGAGGATTAGGTCCTCTAAGTGACTGTGGGATATGTTTCATAATGTTCGTAAGGGACACATAAATAGCTCGTAGCTAAATGATGCCACCCTAAGCAAGCTCTAGCACCACTAGGCCAACGACTTGACCTTCAAAGATAAGTCGGATAAGGGAAAGACAAATCTAGCCTCACAGAAATGTGGGTTACTGTACATAGGTGGGTCGAGCCCCCATGAGGGAACCTGCAAGCATTTGTTAATTCTTTAACCTTTCTACATTTTATAATAACATTTACTATGTTTAGATTATGGAAAATACTATTTTTTTTATGACTTTATCATGCTTATTTGTGTAGGTGAAGGAGTTGAACCACCCTCCAACATAGGGCGAGCTATTTCAGGAAACCACACCTAAAATAGTGAGCAGAAGGGGGAGTCTGGAGAGGTTTGAGTAGACCCTCATTCCGAGGTGATCTATGTAAGTTTGAATTTAGATATATCTTTACTTAATTTTTATTATTATTTTCATTTATGTCACTGAAATTTCATCGAATGGCTGAGATATCAGCACTAGAGTAAAATAATAATAATAAAGGAAAGGTCAAAATTAAAACTTGCTTCTCAAGTTTCAATCCTTACCATCCACTTGGCAAGATGTGATTAGTACAAGTTACTTAACCAGCAAGTAACTTTTACGGTGTTAAAATCCGCACGCCGAAATTCTACTGAATGGGTAAAACAGTGCACCTAGGTAATCAAACATTGCCCGAAAATTAATTCTAAGTATAAAATTTTTATTCCTACCTATCTCTAAACTTAATTCTACAATTTCTTAATTTTGGGCATCTATGGGCCTTAATTCTAACATTTTAGCTGTCCCAGCTGACCAGTAAAGCCCACTATGTTACTATTATTTTTTTTTTACAGATCCGTTGGATCGTCCTCATCATTGCTATATCTGTCGTATTTTTAAAATTATGATTAGTAAAGCTCAAATTAATTTTTAAATAATTTTTAGGGTATTACATTACCACCCACCTTAAAAAGAATCAAAAGACGAATTCATTAAACAAACAAGGAATTCTCACATAGTTCAAATAATTCAATCAAATCCTAAACGCTCCTATCTCGGATCGGATCATCGTGTGGTAGTGTCCCCTTAATTCTTGGTATTCTCGTGTGGTGACTACCCATCAAGTTTTGTATGTTTCTCTGGACACTCCCTCATTATATGTCCTGGCTTTCGACAGCGGTAGCATACATTTTACCTAGCCCTACAAGGTCTGCCTCGATGGTTCCTCCCACATTTTGGGCAATCCTATCTCAGGGTTGATGTAACCCCCTAAATCTTAACCTAATATGCTCAAATCACATTTCGGTTAATGATTAGTTGCTACGATTTTTGTTTCAGAAATTAACTTATTCTTCTTTAAAATACAAGTAAAGAAAAAGACTAAATTTTTTTTTTAAAACTTTAAAACCAAAATGCAAGCCACGTGTGTGTATAGATATTGATCAATACTTGTATAATAATAGCAATAATATAAACCTCATTATGATCTATGTGAAAGCCATAGCATAACATGACCCATACCAAATTAATATATCATAACTTTAACATAATAGCGATGTCCTATACACATAAAGGACATCCAAGGATATTAAATCCTCTATTAAAGGTTGCACATACATTTGTAAACTCCAGGACTCTTCAGAAAGATGAATTAAAATTGTTTTGAATGACAACAAAGCCAATTCAAAGAAAATGTTTTGAAGAATAACTAATGGCTACCTTGAGTTTCTATTGTAAGGATACTAGATATTTCTTTAAGATGCACAATCAGAAAGCATGAGAAAAGGATCTCACGTCACAAAGCTTCTGGTCTCGATTGTGAAAAGAAGATACAATGAGAAGAAGCAAGAAGTGCATCAAGCAAAACTTTGTCAGAAATCCATCTGACGAAACAGAATCAAGGAAATGGTCATCAGAAAGTAATACTGAGCTTCAGAAAGAAAGGCTATAATGATGCTAACATACAAAATACTAGAGATAAAGTATTACTCAATCTTTAATCATCATAATCATGGGGTTCTTATCATAAAAAATCAGGATTGAAGACAAACAGATCCTTAAAGAACTAGCAATGCTCATCAGAAAATCCAACTCAAAATGGAAGGGAAAAATGGCTATATTTGAAATTAAAATCAAATGTCTAATCAGTCTCTCAAAATCAAAGTATCATCTCTACAAGCACCCTTGATCAAATGACAAAAGAACCTATCAAAAGATTCAGAAACCATGATCAGAAAGTGGAAAAATAGTTTTTGATAGACTTCAGAAACCTCAACTTATCAATGGCTTCTGAAAAAGGAACTCTGACACTAAATAAGCTATTCACCTAGATTATATTTCCAATGCTTAATCAGATGTTCAACATGTGTTGATAAAGTAGAAGATCAAGGGCCAACAGTATAAAAAGGAAAATCATCTATAAATAGAGATGGCTGAGCCTTCTCTGAAGAATATATACAAGAGAAAAATTTATGCTAAAAACTTCCCATTGGAAATATTCATTGCTAGAATCCTTTGTATATCAAAATCTTCTTTCTATATTCTTTGTTGATTATTTGCTCTTCTAAGGAAGAATTACTACGAAGAAGTCACTCAAGTAGAATCAGTTTCAATAGATCACATTAAAAAAAACTTGAGTATTGGGCTGTATGATCATATCATCAATCTCTGTCTGATTGTAACTCTGACCCGGTAGTGATTAAAAGGAAAATAGCTTGAAGAAGCTACTATAAAACTACTTGTTATTGTGAGTTAGTAAGGGTTGTTTACTAACAGGAGTAAGAGCTTGGGAAGGCTACGGTAAAGACTATCATGTACTTGTGATTCCTCGGTAAGGAAGTTTATTGGAACTCAGTATGTACTGAGAACTACATGTAGGCAGGTGCTGGCCAAACTAGTATAAATCTTCTGAGTCAAGTATTCTCTTTCCTTTCTCTCTTTTGAATTTAGTTTTCAACTCTGCATAAATAGTTAGATCATTATCCTTTACTGTTAGCTTATCTATTCAAACTACTTCATTCAGAAAGTAACCTTCTGAATACATTAACCATTCTTCTGCTGTTCTTTAAGTTCTAAACTTGATAAGATTTTATTATATAAAGTTTTTCAATTTGAAGTTTAAAAAGCACGATTCAACCCCCTCTTTTGTGCATTTTCATATCAACAACATTAAATCAAAACTAAACATGATTATCACAAAACTAGACTAGCCTCCACTACATATCCATTATAAGACTAGGCTATGCAAGAGTATAAGGGATATGACAACTCTAAAACTAATGCATGTTGCGACCCTTTGATCCTGTTCATAGCATATCAACCATTTCCATGTCTCATGAAAAATCACGAACAACGCCATCATCCTTGTTTGGAGATGACACAGAAGAAAAGAGAGCGATGAGAAACTCATTCAAGATTCTTAGTAGGGGTTCTCGACTCTAACACAAGTGTCATTGTCATCGTCCCCAGCCACTTCAATTTTCATTATAAAAGAGATGACATGCATAAGGTTCAATTTTAACCTTCTTAAAATTCCATTTATCCGAAGTGGGTGTCTTTTAGCATGAGTCTTAATGTAATGGATGCAACAGATATTTCATGTATGCATGACAATACTTCAGGAGCATAAGTACACACATAAATAGCACAAGCATACAATTCTAAAACACAACATAATCTAAGTATAAAGGCAGGAGATAAGCTAAAGTACTAAAGTCACCTAGCACATATCACATGATTAGATGCATTAATGAAACAATAATGTAATATATGCATATGCACCTTCACTTTACTTTCTCATAATTGAACTCTTAAGTTCTTTTATCAATGACAACCCTCTTTCATAAGCATCATAAACCAACCATCTCACCTTCCACAACGATTTTACAATAAGCACCGAAACTCCACCTCACCGATCACCTAAGATGAGCTCAACCTAACTAGCTATCCCTAGATTTAGTATGGGGTAATAGAGGGGGAAACACATCATTTCCTTGCTTTAACTTAACTTTCTTATCATGGATATGCAACTTCTTTGGATCACCTCTCATAACCATTAATTCTTGGAGTCTACAGGATCATTTCCATGTGTTTTATGTCACATTTAATCTTAGCGTATAAGTTAAAGATGCACATGAGGATACAATTGGGTGCATTGTCATGACTTAATATTTCAGGCTCACAACTTCATTATTCTTCTAAGTTCACAAATTTGATGAAAATTCGGCAGTATAATGGCTGAAAATGGAAATTTTCAAATTTGCTACATGCCATAAAATCCATCACTATACATCTCAAATATCTCAATCATAATTGCAATTCATCATACAATGATTCACATAAGCATAACATCAGCAACATTTCATTGAAAAGTGAACGCGCCTCTACCCAGTGTGCCGGAATCAAGGATCGGGCCCAGCTAATGCATATAAAATGCTCAACGGAATATATATACACATATAAAGAGTACTAGAGATCACCACAAATAACATTCACATTATTATACTCAAGTTGTCAGTAATTACTTCTTTAGCCCTAAACATGTCAAAACTACAACTTGGCTTAACCTAACACCCGTGATTGATCTCTTAGGGATCTAAAAGACCAATTACAATGATTTCCACTAACTATTAACCTCGTAAATAATTTCAAACAATGTTGGATAGTTTTAGGCAATTTCAAAATACATAATTTCAGAGTTCTAGAAGCTACATTTTTTACCCTTTCTAGTTATCGATTTTTCCTAAGATGCTAAAATCAATTCATACAACCACTAATAAAATTCTTTATACTTAAACTCAGTTCCAAACAGAATGTTAGCTAAAATAATGTTATCAAAACAGTAGCCATAATTTTTCAATTCCTAGAAGTCTCAAAACCATGTTTTCTATCCTTTCTTGTTTCTAGTCTTTTCTCAAGAGGCTTGGAATGAATATTACATCAACTATTAGTAATTTATACACATTTAATACCTCTCAAACATATTTTTATATAATTTGGAAAGCCAAGGCAGTAGCAAAAATTTCATGTTCTAGGGGCACCTAAAAGTTTTATTTTTGATCCATTCTAGTTACTAACTTTTCCTAGAACGCCAAAAATAATTTTTGCAACAAGTAACATCAATTTTCACATATTAAATCCTCTTCAAACAGAATCTCACAGAAATGAGAAGGCCAAAATAGTGGCCAAAAACTTGGTTCCAAAATCCTTTGAAAATCATATTTGTTATTACTTTCAAGATACTAGTTTTCCTTATCACTTAATTTAAGACATAGGAAACTTTTAAAACTATTTTTACCACTTTGAATGTTCAAATATTAATACCAAACAGAGAGCAATTTCAAATTTCATTAATAGATCTCTTTTCCCATGAAAATACTCTTTTACTATTCTTTGAGTTTCCAAGACTTGAAAAACTTGTAAGGCATAACTTACAAAAGTTCTAAAACACAAGATTTGAGTCATAAAATCAAATAAAACTCATCTCAACCCCATTTTTCATGTCATAGCCGAATGCATAGGCATGAGTGTAGCCATGATTTAAAATTTTTATTTAAGATCCAAGGATATGTCTTGAGCTTTAGAGATTTAGGTGATGACTTGAATCATAAACATGCTATACAACCTCATTTTTAGTATTTATCATTAGAAGGTGATGGCTTGGAAACGTAAATATGATGTACAAGACTTGAAAAGTAAACATGAGATGCAAGTTCATTTTAGATCTTTAAGGCTTAGGTGATAACTTGAAATATAAACATGAAATGCAATACTTGAAATTAAACATGAAAATGCAAGTCCATTTTAAGTCTTTAAGATTTAAGATAATGGCTTGAAAATAAACATGAAATGCAAGGCATTAAAATATAAATATGAAATGTAAGGGCTTGAAACATAAATATGAATGCAAGTTCATTTTACATCTTGTTCATTAAAGCTCAAGACTTTACAAGATTAGATTCTTGTTCTTAATATATCTCAAATATAGTAAGCTCTAGAGTCCATTAACACCATGGTTCCAAGAACCTTATCTCTTGGACTCTCCATTAAGCTCAAAGAAAAGAACAAGGAAAAAGGAAATCAACCAACAATATGTCATATCTCAAGCTTCCTAAAATCTGAAAAATGAAGCTAGATCTTGAGCTTTAGAGGTCAAGCTCATGGTGGTATTAAAACCTCCTTCAAGACTACTCATCATCAAGCTACTCATCAAAACCAAAATAACCTAGAGACAAAAGGTCTCAAAGCCGAAAATACAAGGAAAAGAAATAGAGATCAAACCGACAAAGAAAGATGGAAAAGAACCAAACTTTAGGCTCTAAAGGTCACAAACATGGTGGTGTTAAAACTACCATCAAGAGCCTTCATCATTGACCCATATCTTTTCCCAACCATTCTTTCAACAACCAAAACAATCATGAGAAGAAAAAAGACGTATGAAATCTGAAACCATGAAGCACAAAAAAGGAAGCATGAAAATTGAAAAAAAATCACAACCAAGGAGTCAAAACTTAGGCTCTAGAGGTCCAGCACATGGTAGTTTTGCAACCACCATCAAGATCTATCATCATCAAGCCTTGATCTCAAACTTTCATCAACAACAACAACTTAAGAAGTTCAAACGGAAAAGGGAAAAATAAAAAGCTCTAACTGAAAAATTGGAGAGGAAGAACACAACACAAAGAAAACATAATCTTGTTCATACTTTCATCATAAAACCAAAATGAAACAAGGAAAAGAACAACTAACTCAAAACAAAACCTTACCAAAGATATCTTCTTGAAGGAAAAAGTGGAAGCTTGATCTCTTGTAAGGAAAAAGAGAAGAAAAATCTTCTCTTTGGAGTAATATAGCTTCGGCCACAAGAGAAAAAAAGGAGGAAGGATTTTTCTTGTGTTTTTGAGCTTAAGAATGGAAAGGTTATGTGTTTAGGAGATGGTTTGTGGTGGTGATGTGGTGGTCTAAGATGGAGATATGGTGGAGGAAGAAGTTTTCTTGGTGGTGGAGGAGAAGAAGGAAAGTTGAGCTTGAGAGAAAATATGAGCACTTTTTGACACAAGAGTTTGGCCAAAAAAGCAAGTAGTAAAGAATGAGATTTTTTGGTTGCAAAAGAAATAAATATGATGGTGTTTTTAGGGGAGGCAACTGTGGCCATGGGCTACAATGGGAGGGAAAAAATTCATCTTTTATGTGTATTAGGATGTGGATTAGAGATAGGTTTAGTTAGGCAAAGGATTAGGGATTGGTAATTAAATATTTGGAGTTGTAAGCATGTGTTTAAGGATTTCAAGACATGATTAGAAGTTGTCTTGCTTGTTTAGTTTGAATTAAACATGATTAATTTGAATTTTAAAAGGAAACACACTCCTAAAATTAAGGAAAGGGAGAGAGAAAATACTATTCACTTTTTGACTTTCTTTATGTCTTATGAATCCTTTGATTAAGAATGGATTTTGAATTTTCCTAAGCATTCTTAGACCCTAATTAACCTCAATTAATTATTTTGACTCAAGATTAATAATTATAATTAAATTATCTTTAATTAGAGTCTAATATTATATTTGTTTCCTTAATTATTTAATTAAGCTCATTTTACACTAACTAAGGGCAAAATAGTAATTTTATATGAAAACTCCTCGGGATCACCCGAACCTTTCTAGATATCACTCAACCCTTATAATTGACATTTCTAACCTCTAGGAAGTGACCGAGTCTAGTTGGCACTTAATTTCGTGTTAATTCGTTGTAGGGGCGTTTTGGTCATTTCACGCACAAAAAAGATCAAAGTTGAGATTTTCGCTTCTATCATTACCTCTAACACATCTAATCCCCTTCAAACATTAAACTAATCCATTGAGGATAGCCCGAGCCAGCCGTTCTAGAATTCTGAGCAAAAATGACCTTAGGGGCATTTTGGTTATTTTTACACGGGAAAAATTGCGGATTGCGATTTTCACACAGATTGCTATCTAATCCTTATGTAATCTACTCCTAATATTAAATTATTCCTTTGGGGGTGGCCAGGGTTGTCCGGCATCAATTCTCATACAAAAATAACCTAGGGGTATTTTGGTCATTTTTGCTAAGCAGGAAAAATTGGGTCATTACATTTCTCTCTTCCATAAAAAGAATTTCGCCCTTGAAATTCGTTACACGTACATGGTCATACTAGTTGGATAGGCTTGATAAGTCAAAATGAAGGAAATAAAATCAAACTTGATAGGCAAATCAGGAAATATGAGGGTTTGCTAACAATCGGAGCACTTATGAACAAGCATCTCAGCTAGACATAGATGACTTGGGAGGTGTAAATTAATACTCACGGCTTACAGAAGGTTGGAACTCAAAAGTGGTAGGACAACTCATCTCTAACTATATGTAAATTCTCAAAAAGTAGTGACAAGTGCAACTAGATTTAGGAGTTTGAAAGGAGGGTATGTTAACTCTCATGGGGAAATCAAAAGCAAACATTCACAGAGTCCTCACTAAAACTACCCACAAGTAGATAATTGAACTAGGGAGGAAGGAACATTCAACACTTGCTATGATGGAAGCCTAAGAAATCATGACACGTATAGGAAGTTTACTGGAAGAAACATGACCAAGCAATTCATAATGAGACTCGAATACAAACAAATTCCAGAAGGCCTCCAAAAGTTAAAGGACATGCACGAAGGAGTCATGAGATTTCCACAACATCATAAGCTACAAAACAATGTATGGAACCAAAATCAAAGGCACAACCAAAATCCTACCATTTATTGCACGCTTACCTCGAGTGTTAGAATAGGAGGTATCTTCAGCAATGATTGTGAACACTTGTCCTTGGCACTGGGGTCTAAAAATCATGTTCAATCGTGTGGACTCACATTGCAATCTCGAATCAAGTGGCCAAGCTTGCCATACCGAAAGCAATTATTACAATCCTGACCATGTATTCATACTATTCATCAGTCAATGGATATCCAATACTTTGAAAAATCCTTGTCAAAAACATTCAACATAGGATAGCAACAATTTTCCTTTTCTTTTTGGCTATAGCACTAAGCATATAATCCATAATGAACCTAGGTATATTTACTTTCTCTATTCCTATTAACACATTTGTGCTGCCTAGCCAAGGTAAGATACTAAACTGAATCATAGAAAGCATTGCTCTAGCCTTTGAGTTTAACATGGGGGTAGTGATTTCTCTAGGCTTATGAATAATGGAATCAGTTCAGTATTGTCACGACCCAAAAATTATGACCGCCACATAAGGTATATTGTCCTGTATGTAATCCTTCTGGATTCAATTTCATGCAATCATGTGTAGTAAATTAGTAAATTAATGCTCATAATAAATCATAAAAATAATTAAATAAATAAATTCCTCAAAACTTCTTGAAAACTTTATTAATAACATACATAAAATATTTAATTCTTCCAAATAATTCCAAAGTCCATAACTAAAATAGACAATCTTAAATCATGTTCCTAGAAAAAATTACATATCATATCATTATGACAAAATAACATAACCTTAAAATAATCATGTATGCTAAATGATGTTCGAGGACTCTGCGTCCACACTACTCACTACTGAAGCACTCTATTCTAGCATGATCCTAATTCAAACTTCACTAAAGAGTGAAGGTTATCACTAAAACAGCTGCAAAACTATTGAGGTTGGGTCTAAATGATAACTGGATCTGTAACTGTAACTATAAGGGGGAGGCAAAAGAAAGGATGAGTTCATCAAAACTCAATGAGCAGATAGCCACCCATAACTCACATGGGACAACAAGGAACTACATAATAATAATACATACAACATGAACATGCAAATAATAATAATAATAATAATAGACATTCAATTTGAATCCTGTCTTAATGAAGTAAATCCAACTTAAAGGAGTTAACTTAAAACTGAATTCATATTCAATACACATTCACTTCATTATAAACATTTACTTATGGGTTTGTCCTTTCAAGGACCGCATCATGTAGTATATCTGAATCATAAAAGCCTACCTCTATGGCTGCTTGGTATGCCGCATCCATGGCAGCTATATATGCCAAGGTTAATAACTTATAAGATGGCCTCCATGGTCGCCTAGTATACCACCTCCTTGGCAGCCAGGCATACCAAGGTTAATGACTTTTCTAAAACAAATCGCAATTCTATTATACTGATTTCAACATACATAAGTTAACTAAATCAGCAATAAATTTGAACACTGAAACTTATTCCCTGTATTCTACTCATTACTTATGAGATAACAATTTAGATATTAAACATCATGTTGTAGAAACTATTCATTCTATTCTTACCCAAAAGTGGAGGTAAAGGTGCAAGTAGCTCCAACGTTCATGCAAATGAAGGGCAGAGTACCTGTAAATACACTTTGACGCTAAATTCAGTAAGGAATGAGGTAAGAGTGTTAAAGTTAGTGAATATGATGAAAATTATGTATTGTACCTGGGGGCTAAACCTTAAACCCCTTATATAGTGTAGGGTTACCCCGTGTCGAGCTTGAATGTATTGATCTATTATGCACGACTTGGTGTAACACCCTAATATTTAACTCAACACGCCTAGGACGCATTTAAGTTAATTATTAGTTATTACTCTTTTGTTCCAGTCTTTAACTTAAACCATTGAAAATACTTTAGCAAAAATATGGTAAATTTTTTTTTTAAAATACAAAACGTGAGCCGCGTATACTAACTAATTTGTATCAACCACCTTACCTATAAAAGTAAAAAGATAACATTGAGTCATATATAAATATGAAATACCTCACTTAATTAATATAACGACACCATTATAAATAATGATTGTTCCTTATTGAATACCCAAAACTTATAGGAAACAAAGTAGCACATCAGTGACATAGATCAAGACAAATACATTAGTCCAACAAAAATTATCATGCAAATAAAAACTTAACAAACTAGCATAAGATTTTTCTCCCACGTTTCCTACTCGGAGCACCTAGAATGGGTTCTACGAGTCGGCTCATCACGAGAGGCAAAACGTCTCATAGGTAGAACATGAGCACCTCGACGTGGATGGGTGGCTCCTCTCACTGGTTGCATGACAGTAGCTTCTCCATTGCTATCGTACTCCCATTCCATAGAGGCAGCAGGAGCAAATTCACCTGAAAGGTGACCAGAAGGTGTATCCTCGGATGGGTCCGACCACAAACCAGTAGAGCGAGGTGGTGACCTTGGTATATAGTCAGGAAAATCTCGAACTGCTGATACAGAAGGTCGAGAAAAATGGCGAGGACGCGGTTGTGCATGCTCGAAAGCAAGGTCATCCGGAAAAGGGGCGGTAGGAGAAAACCACATACTAGAAACAGGGTATGCAAAAGGACGATCTATGAACACATACAAACGAACGGCACAGCGACCCATAAAATAGTATGATCGGTTAGCTGGGTCGAAATGCATTTCCCATGAGGGGGCATCAACATAAATCACGAACGTTGCCATCTACCTCTGAAGACGAGATGGAAAGAAATAAAGAGGGAGTGAGAATCTTATAAAAGAATCTCAGTAGGGCCTCCGCCTCCTAATATGAGTGTCATCATCATCGTCCCCAGGAACCTCGGGTTTCATTATGGAAATGTGGGCATACATAAGGTTTATTTATTAAGTTCCAAATACCATTAGCCGAGGCCCGTATCTTTTAACATGAGTTTTGATGTCATGTATGCATCATACTATTATCATGAATGCATGTCAATGCCATATACATTATAACATAAGAGTTCATATATAAATGCATCATGACATAAAGAACATAAATTCCTTTGATATAACTTTTCCTTAATATGTTTTTAGGTGACTTAAATTTCTCAATCTTTTTACTTGGGAAAATCACCTTATAATTTCTCTTCTCTTGAGAGTTCTAGGTTATGAGCTCATACCTCACTAGTCGTCACTAGTATACACTTATCCTCTCGATAAGTTAATTCCCGACTCCCAGAGTGCGGGTTAGGGGGTTTAGGAACACCTTTCATAACCATTAATTCCTGGAGTCTAAAGAGTCCTTATTGAATCTCCTCTTATAACCTTTAATTCGGGGAGTCTAGAGGATTACCCCATTGGATCACCTCTCATAACCTTTAATTCGGGGAATCTAGAGGATCATTTCCATATGTCTTATGTCACCTTTCATCTTAGTATGTTATTCATAGAACCAAGCACGAACATATAATCATAGCTTATCCTTTAATATATCATGCTTATAGAACTCTTAAATATGCATCTCAATTAATCAATCAAACGCATAGCATGCTACAATTCATCAAGTAATTGATCATATAAGTATGCACATATACATTTATATAAGCATGTTATTATCAAATATCTCATGAAAGTGAACATACTCAACAGGATAGATGCCATATATTAATAATCGCCAATTGCATAAAACAAGAACTAAGCATGCATAATCCTTAATTACTAACAAAGTACAAATATCATAAGTCATATAAATTTCGACTAAAACACATGAATATGGCTTCCATAAGATATCGATTTATGCTAACCTCCTCAAATTATCAATATTTACACTTAAGCCCAAAAGAGGGTCTAAACTGCAATTTCTCAAAGATTGCGGTCAAAACGTAATTTTTTCTTTTTAACATATTTCCTCAAACCAATGATCCTCAAAATTTCTCTATACTTTTAAGAGACGCATAACAACTAGAATTCATTTAAGTTCATCATAGAAACCATCTATGGTCATAGACTAAATTTTGCCACACTTTAGGGGTCAAAGTGCAAAATCACTCATTTTTCACCCTTAACAATTACCGAAACTTCTAAAACTTTTTCTAAACATCGTAAATGGTATTTTGATTACATGGATACATTTAACATCATTAATAACTCGAATTAAAGTCATTTGGCTGAAATTACATAATTGATAATTCAAAACACAACTTTCTGTATTTTGCAAAACGGCCCAAACTAACACTTGTAATTATTCTTTTATACATCTAAGATACCAAAAATAATTTTTACAACAATTATTAATGATTATTATGCCTATGAACAGTACCCTACAGTGATGAACAATTTCGAGACAGTAATGAATAATACCAGAAAATTATTTTTCTTAATCTTCCTAAAATTACAATTTTGATCCTCTCTAGATACTATTTTTCCTTGTTACTTGATTTAAGACTTAGGGAACACTTAAAATTATTTTTACCACTTGACATGACCAAATATTAATACCGAATAGAGAGCAAATCACAAGGTTTAATAATAAATCTTTTTGCTCATGAAAATGCTACTTTTACTATCTTTTAAGTTTCAAGACTTGTAAAACTTCTAAAGCACAACTTACTAAAATTCCAAAACACAATATTTGAACTATAAAATGAAATAAAAGTTATCTCAACCTCACCATCATATCATGGCCGAAAATACATATCCATTAGCATAGCCATGAAATAAAATTTTTATTTAAGATCCAAGGACAATTTTTGAGCTTTAAGATCTTAGGTGATAACCAAAAGTAAACATGCTATGCAACCTCATTTTTTAATCTTTAACATTATAAGGTGATGACTTGAAAATATAATGTGCAAGGCTTGAATTATAAACACGAGATGCACATTCATTATTAAGTCTTTAAAATTTAGTGATGACTTGAAATAAATATGATATGCAAGACTTGAAAATTAAACATGATAATGCAAATCCATTTCTTTAATCTTCTAGATTTAAGGTGATGATTTGAAAATAAATATGATATGTAAGGCATTGAAACATAAACATGAGATGTAAGAGCTTGAAATTTAAACATGAGTGCAAGTCCATTTTATATCTTGCTCACTTAAAGCTCAAAAACTTCACAAGATTAAATTCTTATCCTTAATAGATCTTAAACATTAGTAAGCATTAGAGTCCTTTATTACCAAGGTTCCAAGAACCTTATTTCTTAAATTTATTATCAAGCCATGGTCATCATAAAAATTCAAAGAATTAAAGAAGAAGAACATGAGAAAGAATATGAAATAAAGTCCCTACCAAGTTGTTTCTTGTTAAATAAAGAAAGCTTGATCTTCTATGATAAATCAAGAACCAAAATTATGGTCCTAATGCTTGTGATATTCCAGCCAAGAAGGTTGGAGTGGAGGATGGATTTTTCTTGTGTTCTAGTGCTTAGAAATGGAAAGTTTAGGTGTTTATGAGTTGGTTTATGGTTGGAATATGTATGCTTGAGGTTTATAGCTTGGTTAAAGGTTGGAAATGGAGTCTCTTGAGTAAGAATAAGGAAGGAAAAAAAAGCTTGAATTCTTGAGAGAATTAGAGAACTTTGAGCACACTTTGAGTAAGAAAACTATCAAGTAAGAAAATGCTAAGGCCAAGAGTGTTTGTGTGAACATTTTAGCAATGGAAGAGCATGTATTTATAGCTCCATGAGGCCTGTTTGGCCGTGGCCTAAAGGCTGGAAAAATGGAGGATTTATTTCATTTTTTGGTTAAAGAAAACTTTTAAAAAAGAAAGCTTATGGTATTGTAATGATTTTGCACATGTATAATAGATGGAAATGCTAAAATATGATGCAGGTGGGAGACATCTTGGCTACTTACGTTATGGCTGAAATGGGTGGGTTTTCTTTTGATTAAACATAACCATAAATAATGCAAAAGAAAGCTAAAGGTGTGGTGTCATTGTTGGATATGTTTTTATGTTGGAAAATCAATAAATCATGATGCACAAGGAAGCATGTGGCCACTGGTTTCTGGTCATTATAGGATCAGATTTGTGTTCTTTAATAAGTGGTAAAACATGTATTAGATGTATAATTACTTAGGTAAAAGATTAGAAATTGATAGATTAGTGAAAATGGTAAAAGGTTAAGCATTTAGGACTAATCAAAGCAAGGTAAAAGAATAATCATATACTAGTAATTGAATTTAATTTCAAATGAGTAAAAATAAATTAGTAACATAAATCTCTAAGCTAGATGTTACCCTAACCGTAATTCTTAACTTTTGATGTTACCATTTCGCTAATTCTATGAGTTCTTGTAATTAAGGGAAAAGGTGATTTATTTTTTTGACCATAGGTAATCTTAGGTTTAATTACCTCTAGTAATTATTTTTAACCTTAGGTAATTAATTTTTTAACTTAAGGTTAATGAATGAAATCAATTTGAGTCCAATTTGGGCTTTAACATATCTTCAATTACACAAGAAATCTTATTTAGCTCAAGTAGCGGTAAAAGGGTAATTTCATGTAAATACTTTCTAGAATTATCTGGACACTTCCAAATATCAAGCTATACTTGTAATAAACATTTTTAAACTTTTCAGGTGGTAACTGGGTTCACGGATTACTTAATTTTGCACCAAGTTACCACAGGGGTAATTTGGTAATTTTTTACATACAGTAAAAATTGGGAGTTGAGATTTTTACCATGACATCAACGTAACACAAATAATCCCCTTCAAACATAAGATTATCCCCTTGATGATAGCCGGGATTGGTTATCTTTGATTTTCAGGCAAAAGTGACCTCAGGGGCAATTTGGTCATTTGTGCTCAGAAAAATCAGGATTTGTAATTTTTGCACCGATTGCTACTCAAGCCTCATATAATGTTGTTCTAATGTTAAATCCTTATTAAGGATTGTTCACCTTCAATTCTCATGCAAAAATTTACCTAGGGGCATTTTGGTAATTTTACATAGCAGTAAAAATCAGGGCGTTACACTTAGCACACTTTCTCAACTTCTGTATGACAACCATTGGATTTAAAGTGACTAGCCCTTAGCAATCCGATGAAGGGGGTGGCAAAGATTTCTTAGTCTTTGTGATAGATTGGGCGATGAGTATCGAGGATTTTGGGAGAGCTTAAATTTCCTAATTATGCAAGTATGGTTATGGTCTGTCTTCTCGACTGCTATGAGTGAGCCATTACATCAATAACATAAGTCCTCAATCATTGATTATCCGGGATTTCTATTTTGCAATAGTGTTCATGTTGCTCTCTTTGCTAAAAGCGATTTCTTGGTCTATTTCGAATAGTCTTACAGTTGCTTAAGGGCAACCTAAATTAGTCAATATTTGAGCTTGTGAATGAGTTGATGTTCGAGCTTGTACTTAATTGGGCCAAGCTGTTAACCTTTGGCTATGAAATAGTAGTGGAATTGAAAGTAGAGATTTTGGCCTAGTTGTTCCTTGGAACTTGCTTGACAAGGTCTACTAATTTCAATATGAAATTAAGCCCTTATCATTGAGTTCAGTTGGGGACGATGAGCTATCGTGTCATACTGTTGACTTTACATTGTTAGAACTTGACCGGGGATATGAGAATGCCTAGTCAAGATGTTGGCTTAGGGCTTCGTCATCACATGAGGTGCTTAGGGGTATGAGGACACCCTATCATTCCACTACTTTGGAGTGTCCTCGAGGCGAGTCCAAGGACTTTCTGAGGATGATGTATAGGCCAGGTACACTTGGAGTATGCTTTTAGCGGGAATAGCGAATGTTGGGAAGACAGAAAGATATATGCTAGGTTGACAATTGTGAGGATTAGGATGGGGCTGAGCTTTTGGAGCTCATTCAGGCTGTCTTCGCTATGGAGGGTCCTATTGATGCTATACTCGAATATTTGTAATGAATTTTGTGAATTCGGATGTTTTCCTTTTCGTCTTTGATTCTATTCAAGTAATGATTTGCTTTTATGCTTGTAATGGTTTTCTTTATATGGTGCCATGTTGTTTTATTGATCTGTGGTTCGCTTGGAGGTAAGTACCTTGTTGAGGTGCTAGTCATGGCTAGCTCGGGGGGGATGATGCCTCGTCTAGGCGTTG
Source organism: Dalbergia cultrata (assembly GCA_031216105.1). Taxonomy (NCBI): domain Eukaryota; kingdom Viridiplantae; phylum Streptophyta; class Magnoliopsida; order Fabales; family Fabaceae; genus Dalbergia; species Dalbergia cultrata. The sequence goes on along the minus strand of CM062353.1, from coordinate 30,972,470 downwards.
GTCGATCATTGGCTCAAAAGTATGGTCAAGCTCCATCGTGGCTCTGGTCATCGGTTGGTTCAAGGTCAAGGATGCCTTATTTAGGCACTAAGCAATGATTGACTTAGAAGGCTGCTCATGCTCTAACTAGGCGCTGGTCATTAGTTAGCTCGAGGGCAAGGATGCCCTATCTAGGTGCTGACCAATGGCTAGCTTGGGAGGCTTCTTGCGCTTCGTTTGGGTATGGGTCATTGGTTAGCTCAGGGGCTAAGATGTCTTATCTAGGTATTGACCAATCACTGCCTCTGGAGGCTTCTTGTCCTCCATCTAAGTACTAGTCATCGGTGGCTTGGGGCCTAGAATGCCCCATTTAGGCGCTAACTGATGACTAGCTTGGGCGTACAATCGTTGTGTTCGAAACATTGTCGTGTTCCTATTTTAGGTAAAAAGAAGTGTGAAAGTATGATGTTTTTATTGAAAGTACATGTATGGATTACAACTTATAATTGGGCACCAAAATGTTCAACTCATATACAAATAGGCCTCATTAAAACCTTTAGTGGTAAAACCCAGTGGGGAAAACCCAACTAAAGGAAAAAGAGTGCATCCATTGTGTATGATATAAGGTGCTACCTATAGCTATAGTATTGTGACATGGCATTCAACATCCTTGGTAATTCTTTTCCGGAAAGCTCATAGATTTTGTATGCTCTTCAGCCAATGTCTATTGTGACTCAAAGTGGGCCTTCCTAGTTTGGGGTAGGTTGCCTCCTCTTGGAGGCTTGCTCTATGGTTCCATTTTTTTGTAGGACTAAGTCTACGACCTGAAAGAACGGTTTAGCTTTTTGTTGTAAACTTGGGCCACTCTTTGTTAGGTTGCTTGCTCCTTGATGTGAGCTAGTTCTCGATCTTCTTTGACGAAATCTAGCTCAACCTTTCAATTTTCTACATCTGATTCTTCAATGAATACCAATTGTTGGATGCTTAACTAAGCAACTTATACTAAAAGCATGGTTTCATTGCCAAAGGCGATTCTGTACAGTGTTTCATGGGTCAAGGATTGAGCAGTGGTGTGGTATCCCCATAGAATTTCAAAGAGGTCCTCGGCCTACAAACCTTTAGCCCAGTCGAGCTTCTTCTTTAAGGCTGAGAATATTACCTTGTTGGCAGCCTTGGCAAAGCCATTGGTCTAAGGATGTTCAACGAAGGCAAAGATGTGCTCAATTTGAAAATTGTCATTGAGCTCATTCAGTCTTCGGTGTGTGAATTGTGTTCTATTGTTAGTGATCAGTTCTATGGGGAGGTCAAATCTGTATATGATTTTCTTCCAGATGAACTTTCAGACCTTTTCTACCATGATTGTTCCCAAGGGTTTGGCTTCGAAGAAGTCAATAGCCACTACCAGGTACTTGAGTTGTCCTAGCACTAAAGGAAAAGGGCCAAGGAGATCAATTCCCTATCTGTTGAAAGCCCAGCTGGCCTCAGAAAAGTGTAGTCGCTTGGGGTGCCTCTAGGAGACTTCAAAAAACCTCTGGCATTTGTCACACTTTACACACAATGTTGGTACAGTCTGTCTTCATAGTTGTCCAGAAAATACCCCACTCAAAGTATTTTGGCTGCTAGAGCTCAGCATCCAATGTGGTTTCTGCATACTCCTTCATGTACCTTGGCCATCACTTTGTTGATATGTGGGGGGCAAGGCATTTTAGGAGTGGAAGGGAGTAGCCTCGCTCGAAGAGTAGTCCTCCGCATAGGGTGTAGTAACTTGCTGGCCATTTGAACTTCTTGGCATCAGTAACAAAACTCAGAATTTCACTTATGGTTAGATAGTTGAGGAATGGATTTTGTCAATATTAGCATCTAGTTTCCATGTTGTAAACTTCAAATTGAAGGAAGCTTAGGTTTTAGAGTTTCTCCTATATCACATATATGTTATTCTGAGGCTTACTGGTGCTAGTGAGCTTGGAGAGGATATCGACCCTATGTTGTGCTCTCTGGGGATGTGTGTTACCATAGTAAACTCAAAGTTTTACATCAGGATTTTTACCAATGTCAAATATTTCTCGAGGATGAGGTCTTTTATAGCTAAAATACCATTAACTTGGCCAACGAGGAGTTGTGAATCTGCTTTTATGAGAAGTCACTAAGCTCCGACTTCTTGGGTGAGCTTAAGGCTTGCTATGAGAGCTTCATATTCTACCTTGTTATTGCTGGTATGGAATTGAAACTAGAGACACTATTCAATAATAATTCCTTCCTTGTTTTCTAGAGTGATTATAGCACCGCTTCCTTTTCCATTGGATGCTTTATCCACATGAAATGTCCACGAGCCAATCTCCCATTGTATGCTCCACGAGATCTTGACTATGAAGTCTGCTAGAGCTTGGGCCTTGATTGGCCCTCTAGGTTGATACTCGAGGCTATGCTCCGAAAGTTTGATAGACTATGAGAAAATTCTTCCTATGAGCTTGGGCTTGATCAGTACTTGTTTGATAGGTTATTTTGCTCGGGCTATGATATGATGGCTTCGGAAATATGGTCCTAGCTTTTTGACTGATACCACCACTATGTAGGTGAGCTTTTCAATCTTCTAATACCTTTGCTCTGGTCCTCAGAGTGTTTTGCTAATGAAGTAGAGTGGATGTTGTTCTTTGTCTAATTCTGTAACAAGGACCGAGCTTACAGCACCCTCAGTGACTGGTAGTTAGAGGAACAAAGTCTCTCCAATGTGTGGTTTAGTGAGGACGGGAGTGGAGAGGAATGCTTTGAGCTCTGCAAAGGTTATCTCATATTCTTTGTTCCATTTGAACACTACTTGCTTCCTCAGTGTTTTGAAGAATTGGGCTGCTCATTCTGCCGATCTCGGGAGAAAGCAGGATATGGCGGCAAGGCACCTGGTGAGTTACTGGACTTCTTTGACTAAGCTTGGGCTTCTCATTTCAAGTATAGTTCGATACTTGTCTAGATTGGCTTCTATTCCATGATTTTTGAGCATAAATCTGAGGAACTTCCTATCGTGAAGTCCAAATGCGCACTTTTCTGGGTTTAATATCATGTTGTATCTTGAGAGTTGTCTGAATATTTCTTCGACGTCTTGGATATGATTTCCAGTTGGGGGATTTTTGCTACCATGTCATAAACATACACTTCAACATTTCTGTCGATTTGTTCCTCACAGACTTTGTTCATAAGTCTGTGATATGTGGCCTCATTATTCTTGAGGCAGAAAAGGATAACCTTATAGCAAAAGTTTGCCTACTCTGCGATGAATTTTGTCTTGTTTTCATCTTTGGGGTGAATCTTGATCTAGTTATAGCCGGAATAGGCATCCATGAAGTTGAGGTAGTGATAATTAGAGGCATTATCAAAGAGCTTGTCTATTCTAGGAGGTGGAAAGTAGTCTTTAGGTCAGGCCTTGTTGAGATCTGTGAAATCCAGACACATGCGCCACTTGCCCGAGTTCTTATTTACCATTACCACATTTCCTAGCCATATGGTATACCTAATTTCTTTAATGAAGCTGGTCTTAAGGAGTTTTTTGGTTTCCTCTAAAGCATCCTTAGTCCTCTTCTTTTGAGTTATTGGGCGAGCCTTGGGGTTAGCCATAAGCTTGTGCCTGATAACTTATGAGTCAATTCCCAAAATGATGACTAGGGTCCAAGGAAAGAGTTTAGCATTGTCTAAGAGAAAGGAGGTGAGCTTCGCTGAAAGATCTAGAGAAAGGTCAGCCTTTAGGAAGGTGACCTTATACAATTCATAGCCGATCATGATAGTGCGTAGGTCATCTGTTGGTTGAGATCAATTCTAGATTTCACCCCTGGGGTAAAGCTTTGAGATTAGAGAAATCTAGTCCATATGGAAATCTAAAAGAACCTATTTCATTTCCTAGGGAGGTTCTGGGTTGGGTACCTTTTGTTTCAGGCACTCGTTATGTGCATGATACCCACCTTGGTCTCAGTGATGGGGAACTTCATTGCTAAGTAAGGGGTTGAGACCATGGCTCCTAGGGCGTTAAGGCAAGTTCACCCTAGGATAATCTAGTAAGGGCTCTGGTAGTCTATTACAAGGTATTGCAGGTCGATTATCTTGGATAAAAGGCATGTGCCAAATGTAGTCCTCAGCCAAATATAGCCAAGGACATTGATTCTGTTTCTGATGACTTCGTGAGGTCTTTGTTTTACGAGAGTAGTAATCTTTTAGAGAGTTGCATTTTCTTGGAAGTGGGGTAGAACAAGATTTTTGCCGAGCTCTCTCGATCTACTGAAACTTTCCTAATGAGGAAATTTCCAACAACAATGGAAGTTACTACAGGATCATGTAAGTTTTCATAAATTCCTTTAAAGTCAGAATCTAAGAATGATATTGCTGAGTTTTTTGTCTTCAATTTTGACGTATGTGATGATACTTCAAGTGACATGATAACTTAGAGTGGCCTCTTTCTAGTGGAGCTTGTTTCTCTTCCTCTGGTGAATCCACCAGGGATGTGATCTATAACTCCTCATATTTAAGTTTCTTTTGTTTGCTCTCGCTTTTCGGACTTTTGATGCCAAAGTGGGGTCTTGGATCAGTGACGTCGAGGTAGGGTTTCACTGTCAGAGTCAAACAAGGATCTACGGTGTTTTTCTTTCCTTTCTTATCTTCGTCCTGTCTTTCTCTGTACAAACAGGTTAAGGTAGCCTTTGCAGATGAGGAGTTCAATGGCATCCTTTAGCTAATGATATTTTTCAATTATGCGTCCAAAAGATGTTGTGGTACTCACATTTTTTGCACGTGTTCACAACCTTAAGGTGCTGAGTTTGGCCATTAGGTTACTTAAGGAGTCCAACTATATTGACTTCATTTATGATCACGTTTGTCCGAGCATTCAATAGGGTTTACTTTGATTTGTGGAATCTTGGCCATCAACGTAGTTGTGGATTCTTGACTCATTGAACCCGTCATCCTTTTCTCTTTGGTTCTTCTATTTGTCTTTCCTTTTGGGGTTGTTCTGTTAGGACTGCTTATGGAGATTCTTCTCGGCAACTTGGAGTTGCTCTACATTAATGTATTTGAGGGCCCAATCACGAAGCTCATGTATTCTCTTGGGTCTATTCATGGCTAGGTTTTCTTTGAAAGGCCCAAAATGCAGGCCAATTCTGATTTGGCGGAGTTTGACTGCTAAGTCGAGGTCTGGGATTTCAGATGCCTTTTCTTGAAATATGGTCAAGTAGTCTCTCAAGGAGTTATTGAATCATTCTTTGATGTGCTCCAAGGAGTTTGAGTTCTTAATGTACATCTTGGAGGATACAAACCGCTTGGTGAAGGCATTGGCGAGGTCATCCAACCTATGGATGGAGTTCGGGGGGAGGGAGGAAAACCAAAGTAGTGCTGATTTTTCCAAAAAGGATGGGAAAGTTTGGTGGAGGATATTATCGATTTCCCGTTGATCAGCATCATAGATTTGAACATTGTGATGAATGGTTGGGGATCTCCAGTCTCATCATAAAGGCGAGTGATATTGGGAGCCTGAAGTTGAGGGGTAGGTTGGTTACCATGAGTTTGTCCAAGAATGGGCCACAATTTATTGGCTCGGGTTTGGCGTCAAACTTGGCATGGTCATAGGACGTCTGGAGTATGAGGGTTTACCATCGCCAAAGTCATAACTGGCATGCTCAGTGTTTTATGCACTAGTGGCTTCTGTTTTAGAATATGTGGTTGTTAGCTTTTAGGTGTTGGTTCTCCTCTTGAAGCTTCAGATATGGCCGTCCATGCCCCAATTTTCCTCTTGGAGCTTATTGAGGTTAAGAAGAGGTTGATGGGGAGTGTTTTGGCTTAAGGTGTTAGCGAGGGGTGGTTGTGTTTGAGGTTGTGGGGAGGCTTGTTTACCAAGACCCATGGTGGGTGCTAATGTTCTTACCTAGAAGTGGAGGTAAGAGTGCAAGTAGCTTTAACGTTTGTGCAAATGGAGGTGGGGTACCTACAAAGACACTCCAACACTTAAATCAGCAGAGAATAAGGTAGAGAGTGGTAAAGTTGGGGAGTATGATGAAAATTGTTTGTCGTACTTTGGGGCATTATCTCCCTTATATAGTGTGAGGTTACCCATGCTAAATCTAGATGTAATCTTCCTTGAATGAGGGAGATACTCTAGCAATTTAGTTAGTGCTAGGTCTATGTTGTATCAATAGGAGATATGATCCAATATAAGAGATATTAAGAGATAATGAGAGATATATAGAGATCCTATATGGTATTTAGGAGATATCCTCACCTAAGTCAGAGGTAAATCTGCAGGGGACCTAGGCACCACATAGCCGATCTTTAGGACCAGTGTCCAAGCTCTAGTGTTTCTGGCCAAGGTGATCGACCCATATTTATAGTCTAGTACACATGCTATGCTATCTACTAACCACTTGTAACATCAACAGTCATGTAATTAATATCAATGATTTAACTGCGAACATATAATTCTTATTTACGTATTTTATTAGTTCTAAAAAGTTAAACCCTCATGCTATATAAGTAAAATTAATTTTAGAAACTGATAATAGTTAAATAATATCCATAAAACTAAAGCTAATCTTGCTATACTGAACACTTCTTATACTTTAATAATTAATTCATAACTTAGTTGTAGAGGTTGCAAAAGCTATTAGTTAATTTCTATTAGCTGACTGAGTTTTATCATGTTGCCTAATAACTATTAATTGAACTTCAATTGTTACTTAGGCTTTTCTTATTATTTTGGCTGTTATTCCTACAATACACAATAAATATGTACTAACCTATTTATATAACTTAGTGGTTGACTACTCTCAATCAACTGGCTAAATCTTATCATGCTAAACATTACTATTTCTTATTTTCTTTGGGCATTGTGCTAGTTGTTTAACTAGGTTTCTAATATTAGGCTTGGCTATATATATATATATATATTTATATATATAAAATTAAAATTTGCATAACAATATAATTGTCCTTACCATTTTGTTTGCTATTCGTATGGTAACTACTAAGCAGTTATGAACTATTTTTATCTTTTTAGCTGTTTTATGATAGCTAGCTAGGTCATATTGTGCTAAATAGATAATAATAATATTTTCTAATATTCGTATAAATTGTTCTATGATGTTTTGCTTGATGTTCATAACTGATAATTAAATAATACTCTTAATTGTGAAATCATGATAACTGTCAACTTATTTTCTAAGGAAATATTCATATTATGCCATATAAAAGCATATATTCTTGAAATATAATATAACTTGAATTGTTGACACCTTCTGACAATCATGCAACAAACAATGGCCCTATGAGTTTTCCAAAATACGATTTTCATGATAATAGCAATAATAGTCAATTTATAAAATACTTTTAACGGCTAAAATATAGCCATGAGCAACTACCCACTCACTAGTTATTGCCGAGAGTCCATGACCATTGCCTATATGATACTGAAGGACTGGAATAACATTCTCAACTGTGATGGAATTATAAACAAGAATCAGGAATGATTAAGAATTGAATGAGAAGAGAAAACTATACTACAATAGCTAAAGATTTGCCAAACTCATAACCCATATATGGATATGGGTGAGGGCACTTACTGAAAGAGATTAATCGAATATGGTTGAGAGAAATTGTGTCTTTCTCTCTAAGGAAAAATCCTTTGGCTGCTAGGGTTCTTAAAATAATATTTTGGAGTACTATAATGTGTCAAATATATACTAGTGGAATAAAATTTTAAACATCAAACAAAAGGAGTTCTGCATCCATGTGCATCCGTTGCAATACCTCATTTATAGTAATGGCCAAAATATACAATTTAATTTAAATTAATTAACAAATCACACATTTAAATTATCTTATTTACTTTTCCTTTTTTTTTTCCTAACAAACAAATCTAGCCATGATGTTCCAATGTTAACGTCAGCTATATAATGATAATAATAATAATTTACATGATCAAGAAATGTCATACATAATTTTAATCATTAATAACTTTTTAAATAATATCTAATAATTCTCTATTAAAATAATATGTAACAAATTATATTCATAATACATGTTAAATATAAATAATATCTAATATCTTCAAATAAATATTATTATAATTCATCGACGAATAGAAAATATTTTTCAACTCATAATGTTCATAATTTTGGTTAATTGTCAAATATTTTCAAAATCATTAAGTATTGATTTATCTATATTCAAATTTTTATGAAACTGATATATATATATATATATATATATATATATATATATATATAAAGAAGCATATTTTTCTAACATATTAATTTGATTCTATATATTTATATTATTGAAAGTATTTGACTATTTTATAACTACTTGAAAAATTATATCTATTAACAATATGAAATATTTTATGCTAACATCAATACTACGAAAGTAATATCTGTGAAATATTTCATATATATACAATACTAATCAAATCTTTATAAAATAATTATAATCTCTGATAAAAGGAACAAACCAACATCAAATTGATACTTTCCATAATATATATATATTCTCAAATCCTAATTGATATTTACATCATAAATATAAATGATATATATCTAAATAAATCTTAATTTAACGTTAGTAATTATACTAAAATCAATTTCTAAAGAACATATGTGAGAAGAGAAATATAATATATTTTATCTTTTCTAATTTAACAAAATATATAATATATAATGTTGATACAAATATTAATATCAACGTTACTCATAAACATATTGATAAGATAATATTTTCAAAGTTTAAAAAAAAAAAAATCAAACGTGATATCACAAACTAAATATTAGATTTCATAAAAGGAAAAAATATCAAATTCAAATAATAACTAAATATTAGCATATAAAAACATTCATGTACAAAATTCATTACAAATTTATGATTTATTTTCTTCTTTTGAGATACATTATTTGTTTAAGTTAACTTTTTATACATATATTTTTAAGGCATTTGAATCTCTCTCAAGCTTTATCCAACACTTCCATAGCTTCAACTTGACCTTCCTAAAGGCACCAATTTTCGGGATATTACAAGTATCTAGAGACATCATCTTCATTATTGACCCTAATTTCTCTCGTCCATCCATCATTGGGCATAGAAACGATGCCATTGAACATAGCGCTGATGATTTTTGCCAATCCAAAAAAGGTAATGTCCAACCCATACCCTCTAATCACTAAAGAAATTGGAGTTAAAAATTCCTCCAACTGTGAGTAGAATGCAATGACCATTCCTAGACGAACTCATTCAAAAATTGCTAAGAAATCATTCCATCCTTCGAATAAGAACACCTCTTTGAGAAATGGGGACTTTCTCTAGCAAATCTGGCCTCAATGTTTTCCTTGGTGCCATCTTTCTTTGAGAAAATTTCATCTTATAGAATCTTGCATCTGAGGTTCCTCAAACATGAGGAAATCTGTGATCTTGCTTATTAGCGATAGAGGTTTTTCTTCAGCCATTTGCAAAGAGTGTGGAGAAGTTTAAAAAAAATATGGATTAGGTTGGGGAAAGGAGTTTAAGAGGGTTAGGTCTTTGTGGAGAAGAACAAGAAGGTTGTAAAAAGGTGTTTAAGATTAAAGAGAAAGATTTAAAAGAAGATAAATATGATCAAATGGGGGTTACAAAGTTATAGGAGTTACAACAAGAGTGGGGTTCTAGTAGCAGTCACATGCATCACAGGAGAGAGATATAATGATTGAGGAAAATTGTTCCGCCATAAAAGCATGTCAGAAAGTAAGAGGGAACTTTCTGAACATTAGTTTCTAAACTTTTAGAAACTATAGTACTTTCCAAAGTCATTTTTAGAACTTTAAGAGCTTGATCACTTTTTGAGACAATTTTCTAAATCTATATATTTTCTGAACCTAGCCAAATTTTGATCTTCAAACTTTTCTAAACCCATGCTCTAACATCATTACTTTTTAAACCTATCTTGAACTTTTTGAAGTAGTTTCTTAGCCGTGGAAGTACATTTTGAACCCATAAAACTAGTTTGTAAGCTTGTTGACCTGTCTTCTATGAAAGGCCTAAGTTAAGAGTCACTTGGGGAACTCTAGAAAATGCAATGTATGCAATGAAATGTTATTCAAATACTCTTTAAGTTTAAAAGGTTTTTCATATATCAAAAATGGTCTTCAGCTAAGGATTTGGTGAATATATCAAAGACTTAATCTTTTGTATTTACAAACTTTAATTCAACATCACCTTTTTGAACATGATCTTTAATAAAGTGATGTTTCATATCAATATGCTTGGATCTATAGTGCTAAATAAGATTCTTAGCAAGATTAATAGCACTTGTATTATCATATAATATAGGGATTTTTTTTTTTTACCTTAAGTGATAATCTTTAAGTTGATTTCTGATCCATAGCATTTATGTATGACAATTTGCAATGGCAATATACTCGACTTTAGCAATTGAGAGAGCAATGGTGTATTCCTTCTTGTAAGACCAAGTGATAAGGCAATTTCCAAAGAAACAACAACATCCATCTGTGTTTGTTTTGTTCACTCTACTCCACCATAATAAGCATCACAAAAACCTACAATTTCATTGGAAGTACCTTTCTCATACTAGAGGGCAAGAGTAGTAGTACCTACTAAATATCTCACGATCCTCTTCATAGTGCTTAAGTGTGATTATTTTAGATTAGATAGAAATCTAGCACATGTACCCATACTTCATTGAATGCCAGGCCTACTTGTAGTGAGGTGAAGTAAAGAGCTAATTATACCTCTATAAGTATTTTTTGACACTTTCTTACCAATCTCATCAACATCTATGACTTAAGAAAGATGCATATGATTGGTCATAGGCCTAGCTTGATCCATGTTAAACCTCTTGAGAAGCTCCTTTTTGTATTTCTCTTGGCAAATCAAGGTTCCCTTTTTTTGTTGCTTGATTTGAAGTCCAATAAACAACTTCAATTCTCCTATCATACTCATTTCAAACTCACTTCGAATAGGTTTAGAAAACATCTTACACAAAGAATGGCTAGTTGCACCAAATATAATATCATCAACATATATTTGTACTATCAAAAAGTCATTTTCCTTGAACAAATTTAAGATTATGGTGTCAACATTACCTCTTTTAAACTCATTCTTAAGCAGAAAGGTATTGAGTCTATCATATAGTGCTTTTGTTAGCTTGAAGACATGGTTAGGAAAGGCTTTAATCTCAAATCTGGAGGTTGCTTTACATAGACCTCTTAAGAAAGAAAGCCATTTAAGAAAGAAGACTTCATATCCATATAATAGAGAATGAATCCTTTGAAGGTAGCAAAGGCTAGCAGTATTTTGATGGCCTTTAATCTTACTACTAGTGCAAAGGTTTCATCATAGTTAGTTCCCTCTTGTTGATTATAGTCTTACACAACTAGCCTTACTTTATTTCTGATCACTTTTTGTAACATCCTAATTCTTAACCCAATACTCCTAGAATGTATTTCGGTTAATAATTAGTTTATTACTTTTTAGTTTCATTCTTTTCAAAATACTTAGCTGAAAATATGAATAAATTTTTCTTTTTGAGACTTAAAAACAAAACATGAGCCACATGCTAAAATAAAATCTAACGTTCACCGCAAATGTAACACATAAGAAAGAGAAATCATAACATTCATAGCCACAAAATACAAATGTCATACATAACTTCACGACATAGTCATATCATCATAAATACATAATTTACGACTATCATAGTTCTATCATCACATAAAAAAGGAGTACACTTCTATATATATAAATCTAAAGTGGCATCCCTGTGCTTCCACTGCATCCTTCTCATTCGACTCGTAATGTGAATCCTATGCCCATGCCTTAGTAGAAGTCACGAACCGCATCACCAACTTCATCTGGAGACGACACGAAAGAAAAAGAGAGAGAGGGATGAGAAACTTATTCAAGATTCTCAGTAGGGATTTCTGACTCTAACACATATGTCATCGTCATTGTCCTCAGCCACTTCGGTCTTAATTATGGAAAGGTGTCCATGCATAAGGTTTGGTTTTAATCTCCTCCAATCAATTTATCCGAAGTGGGTATCTTTTAGTATGAGTCTTAATGTTATGAATGCAACAGATATAGGATGGATGCATGACAATACATTATGCAAGTAATTGATAGAACACAACGTCAAGAGATATTAGCATATAAGTGGCATATATCTTCTTATGTAAAAAATTCTTTCTTTTCTCATAATTATGTGACATTAAACCATCATACACTTGAGCTCTCAAGCTCTTTTTCTCAAAGACCACCTCTTTACTGTTCACCAAAATCCAACCAACATACCGCCCTGGTGATTTTATTCTGTTCACTAAACTCCTTCTCACCTAATCGCCTAGGAATGAGCTCAAACCTAACTAGTCATCACTTGATTTCATATGGGATAATAGAAAGGGTAACATAGGAATAATTCCTTCTTTGAAATGCTCCACTGGCATTTAGTGCACAGCGAATTGTCCACTTTAGTAGGCTGCATCTGCTTATACCCTCACGGATTTGTCTTTCCTAGGGGTGCTCGGCCAAACCGATGTCACCCAAGAAAACGCATCTCAATACTTTGTCACATAAAAATCTCCTAGGGGTGGTCAGCCGAACTGGTGTCACCCAGGGTTTTAATCTCATATGATACTTCAAAAACATTCTCAAGTATTGATTTGATGGAAATTCAGCAGCACAAAAGCCGTAAACCAAATTTCTTTCAAATATACTTTATGCCACAAAACTCATGATGCGTATACTATCATATTCAATCTCTATCATCATAGCAAACATGAATTCACATAGTCATACTCATCAAAGCACATGCATCAACATATCATACTTGCATCATCAAACTCAAGGCATCAAAATCTCTTTGCGTCTTATGCTTTGACCCTTAAGGTTCTTTAACTTGAAATCTAAGTTGTCTATCATCACAACTTAACCTCTCGGGTACCTATAGGTTCAAATCTAAGTAGACCTCACTCAATTCTATGATCATAATTAATTATAAACCTCAAGAGTGCAGAATCTATATTTTTGCTAATTGCGGGTACTTGGAAATCACAACTTAGACCCTTTCTAAGTTCGGTTTGCTCCTAAAGCACCAAGATCAATTCCTAAACCAATTATGAGTAGTTCTTACACATTTAAACTTATTATAAACCATCATTTACTAATTTTACCTTTGCTGAACAGAATCTAGAAAATTCATTTTTTAAGGGATCTAAAAGTCTCATTTTAATTCCTTTCTAGTTATTAACTTGTCTTAACTTTCTCAAATTAATTCTAGCATCAAATATACATGAACAAACTCATTTTATCATCACAAAAATAGCATTATACAGTGAGTACATCAACCAAACAGAACCAAAAACATCTCCATCAAATAATGCATAGAACTTCATTTCTAAAGCACATAAATTGCTAGTTTCTCTTGGAACCTTTTTAAAACTTATAAAACTCCTTAGGAAACATTTTATTTCATTAAAACCATAATAAAACACCTAAGGGCAGTAGCTATATCAAATTAATCTCAAGAGGAATTTAAATCATAAAACTTTGCTCAAAACATTTCTTGAGATCATCTAAACTTAGTAAAAATCATGAAACATAGGTTTTAGCACTTGTGACTAGATGAATCTTACTCTAAGATCTTCCTCATCACATGGCCGATTCCATGTGAGTAAAACACACATTTCCAAACTTTGTTTAAGATAACAATGGGCAAGTCCATGAGCTCTAAATCTCTTAAATGATTGACATAAACATAAATATGCAATGCACTTTGTTTTAGTCTTTATTAGGAGGTGAGAGCATAAAATAAATATGCTATGCAAGTCCTTTATTATCTTAGAAATTTAATGAGAACATAAACTTAAATATGAATATGTAAATTCATTCTTTTATCTTAAGAGTTTAGTGATGACATAAAGATAAATATGGATGCAAGTTCTTTTTATCTTAACTTAGAGCTCATACAAGACTTTTAGAGAAATATAAACTCAACCCAACATTTATCTCAACCAAACAAAGTAAGCTTTAGAGTTCTTGAACCAAGTTTTCAAAGAAACTATATGGTTCTTGAACAACATCATCAAGCTTCAAGGAAATGAACTTAAAAGACAATAAAACCATAAGGAAAAAGGAAACCAAAACCGAAAACATAAAGGAAAGAAAAGCAAGGAACCGAAATCACAAGAGGAGAAAATATACACCAAGTTCTTTATTATGTACTCAAGACCCCTATCTAGAGCATAACTCTAGAACATGCCGGCCAACTTTAAGGTTGACAAAGGTAGGCCTTGAGTTTATTGAAATCCTTATGATTAATTTTTCTTAAGTTAAAAACCATGTGAGCTAAGTAACATAGATAAAGTTTAAGGAAAGGAAAAACTCAAGCTTTAGTGGTTTCTCTGAGATGAACACAAAGTCATCATCTAGAAACACTCATCATCAAGCTATCATGATCAAAATGAGGCCTTGATGCGGAAATGAAGAAAAAAGGAAAAGCAAGAAAAAAAAACTTAAAAAGAATCCAAGAGAAACTTCAAGAAAATAACATTTTTGAGCAAAAAAAAAACTAGAGAGCAACTCCCTACCTAGAGTGAAGATGAAAGCTTGGTTCTTTGAAGTAAGAATGAGATGAAAAACTCCTTCCAAAGTGGAGATGAAGATTCGGCCAATGCTAGGAGAAAAGGAAAGGAATGTGTTTTGTGTGAGCTTTGTGTTTGAGGAAGGAAGCTTTGGTGTTTAGATGATGATCTATGGTGGTGGTGTGGTGGTTTGAGGTGGAAAAGAATGTTTCTTTGAAGAAGATGATAAAGATGAAGAAGACGAGATGCAAAGAACTCAAGAGTTCTTTGAGAGAAAAGAAAGGAAACAAGACAAGTTTTCAAGACAACAACTTAGCAAATGTGTAAAATGGAACCAAGTTCTTCTAACACATGTATTTATAGAAAATCAAAATGTCAAGGAGTGAATGGAGGAGGTGCTGGCCGTGTGGTTCTTGGCCTTGGAGAGAAGAAATATCTCTTTTGGGGTGGTCATTCAAGGTATGGAGGAAAGCATGGTAAGCATGGTCAAAAGTATGGGTTTAGTCATGGCCTAAAGCATGGCCTTGGAGTGTTTTAATTTCAACATATGAAGAATATGGGAGGGAGGATTTTTCGGCCAGCTTGGACAGCCAAGGGGGAGAGGTTTTCTTTTTATTTAATTGTGACCTAAGGAGTGTGTTTAGGTGTAGCTTAGATTAAGCTCAAGGTTAGGAGTTTAAGTAAGTGTTTAGGTAGCTAAGAATGTAATTAGAAATCTCAAGACATGATTAGAGAGTACTCATACATCACTAAAGGAATTTAAACTTATTTTATGGATAAACAAGTTTAGACACAATTCCATGATTTAAGGAATTGGAAAGAGAAAATACTATTCAAGATTCCATGACTAGGAATCTTGAATTTAAAAAGAAGTTTAAGTTTAATCTAAGCAATTTTAGGTTCTAATTAACTTTAATAAATTATTTTAACTCTAGATAAATTATGGAAATTAATTAATCTTCTATTAGAGTCTAATATTGCTTAGGTTTGCTTAATAATACGATTAAGCTTAAAAACACACTACTCAGGGGCAAAATCGTAATTTCACACAAAACTGCCTGAGACCACCAGGACTAAAAATGAGGTCACAGATTACATAAAAACACCTTTTAAGACCATCTGGAGAAGTTTCGAGCTCATCCGGCGCTCGTACCCATGCCAAACACAACAGGGGTATTTTGGTCATTTTGATCTGAAACCTCAGGAAACGAGCTTTTCGCTCCCGAAAAGATTCACAAGTCAAATAATCCCCTTCAAACATTGAGTTTGCCCTTCGAGGACTGCCGGACCGGCTTTCCTCGAATCCTTGGCCGAAAATGACCTTAGGGGCATTTTGGTCATTTTTACTCAGACAGAAAATCGAGGCGTTACACTTTTCCTGCTTCATCTAACATGTTTCTAACACCCACTTTATTCTAATAATGGATTTTCCTTTGGGTTTCCTTACAAGTGTCCATACTTTACTTTTTTCAAATTAGTCCAGCTCTTCTTGCATTGCGTCAACCCAACATTTGTTATTGAGAGCATTTCAACACTTTCTATTTTCAAGATTGATAAGAAAGCACAATTTTTTTCATTTATGAAGGATGATATTCTCTTTACACCTCTAGAAATGTCCCTGAACACTTGATTCTTAGATAATTCTTTGAGATCAGAAACCCCTTTCTAGTTTCTGTGCATATCTTGTTCTATAGCATCATTCTGAATTTCAGAAGACTTTTCAACGTCCTCAAAAACTGTATTTTTCTCAAACATATTACTTTTTAAACACTTCGTAATTCTAAGATAGCTTTCTAAAGCTTTAACTATTTCATATTTTCTTTCTAAAGACTAAGACATCTTGCATTTGCTTTTTGAAAACTCCTTGATGCATAGATTATTAATACCATATTAAAGATCAGCTATATCTTGATCAAAGTTCATCTTTTGTTGTTTGAACTTCATGTGTATGGTTTTTTCAATAGATAAAGTCCTTTTGTTATAAACCATGTAAGCTTTAGAAATTGAAGAGTGCCCTAGGAAAGCACCACCATCAAATTTGGAATCAAGCTTTGCATGCTTATCCCTTGAATTAAGAATGAAATAGTTAGATCCAAAGATATAAAATATGATATGTTAGGTTTTCTTTCTTTCCATAGCTCATAAGGTGTTTTCTGGAGAATTGGCATTAAGAAAAATTTGTTTTGAATATAGCATGAGGTGTTTCCAGCCTATACCCAGAAACCTTTTAACAAGCCATTTTCTAAAACCATGGTTCTAGTCATATCTTGTAAACTTCTATTCTTCCTTTTTGCTACTCTTTTTTGTTAATGATTTCTAAAAGAAAAGAATTCATGAAATTGTGATGATTTTAACAAAAGTTTTCAAAAACATGGTTTTCAAATTCCACTCCATGATACGATTTAATAGAAGCAGTTGAAATCCCTTTCTCCTTTACGACACATTTTCCAAAAGCTTTCAATTTTTCAAAGACCTCATCCTTAGAAGCTATGAATATAACCCATGTAAATCTTCCGAAATCATCCATTATGACCAAGCAATATCTCGTTCCAAAAAGGTTTGTAGTCTTAGTTGGTCCAAAGATATCCATATCTAAAAGCTCAAGTAATC
Source organism: Dalbergia cultrata (assembly GCA_031216105.1). Taxonomy (NCBI): domain Eukaryota; kingdom Viridiplantae; phylum Streptophyta; class Magnoliopsida; order Fabales; family Fabaceae; genus Dalbergia; species Dalbergia cultrata. Next base: position 30,955,293 of record CM062353.1, on the reverse strand, counting down.
TTGTGGTTAAGACCATATTCTTACTATGAAAAGAAGTCTTGGTTTGCGTGCCTTTCTTAGAGAAATCACAAATTAAATCCTTGTCATAACTGATCTAAGGAAGGCCTTTAAAAAGCTATTTCTGAGATAGTTTAGAAATTAGCTTTATGTGAACATGACAAAGTTTCTTATGCCACAGCCACTTATTATCCATAAAGGATGCTGACATTTTACATCTTGATCTAAGAGGCTTTCCAAGAATAACACATAACTATTATCATGTCTCTTGCCAGAAAGAATTACTTGTCCATAAACTAGATTTAGCACATGATTAACTAATGTCTTAGTCACAAAATTAACTAATGTTTATTAGGTTGTTAGCTAAACCATCAACTTAAAGAACATTAGAAATTTGGTAAAAATCATCCTTACCAGCATTTCCAATACCAGTGACCTTTACCTTTCCTCTATTTGAAAATCTCACTGATCTTCAGTTCTTAGGTTTTAGCTTTCTAAACCATTTTCTTTCTTCGACATATGTTTAGAACACCCAATGTCCACATACCACTTGTCATCTTTCTCAACATATGTCCTAAGACACACCTGCAATATGAGTGGTTTTAACCTTAGATACCCATATCTTTTTGGGTCCTTTTTTGTCAGTTGCTTTAGTGATGTGTTTCTGACCTATTTGTTAGCCTTATCAATCATAGAGCATTTGTTAGGTAGATGTCATTGTGAGCTCTAGAACCATTTAGAAAGTATTATCGCTCAAAGTTTTGAGGTGTAACAAACCAATTTTGTTAAAATATTTTGTAGAAGGACTAATCTTTTACTTGAATACATAAACAAGCCTATTCCCGCCAGCATACAAGTTCCTTAATCAAGTTTTATTTTCATGATATTATGTGTGAACATGTTTAATCTCATTCAAAGGGATTGAGAACTTAAATAAAGTGAAAAATAATTCTTGAAATGGACTTAGTATGTTTGACACACAAAGAAAAGATTTCAAGAACAAGAAACTAAGTTTCAAATATTCAAAAGGTAATATTCATCTTCAGAAAATGATACACAATGAAGAAATCCATCCTCCTCTGAAGCAAGTAGTGATTACTGACTTAAATCGTGATGATATTGAGTCAGCCTAGGAATTTGCTACAAGATTGTTGAGCAGTGTATAATCAATTGCTTCAGTAGTGATTTAGGCTGGTTGGGGTGGGAGACTGATTTTACTATGTGAGTAAGTTAAAATTTCAGTGTCTAGGTTGTGTTATAGTGTGTGAAAAAGAAAATGATTTTCATAAAAAAAATAACATTTCTTGAAATAAAGGTTTCTCTATTTGTTAAGTCAAATAGAATGAAACCTTTTGTAGCAGCTGGAAAACTAATGAAAATGCATTTTCTAGCCCTATAATCAAGTTTGGTTTCCTAACTTTTCAAAGTAGAGAGCCAAAGACTTCAATGTTAGAGAAATCAGCTTTTCACAAATGCAATTATTCAAATGGCATTTTGAAATTTAAAACATTTGAAGGAGTTCTATTAATAAGAAATGTAGCATGCATGATAGCACAAGACAAGAACTTTCTAGGTAAGTTGGCTAGAAATAATAAAGCTCTAGTTACATTAAGAAAATGTTGATGTTTTCTTTCAACTATTGTATTTTACTTAGGGGTTTCCATACAAGATGTTTGGTGGATAACACCCTTAGATGAATAAAAAGCCTTCAAAGTGAACTCTAGTCCATTATCACTTCTTAGAGTTTTAATCTTGGTCTAACATTGGTTCTCCACAAAGTGGAAAAAGTTCTACACTAAAGTGAAAGCTTTTGATTTAGCTTTTATTAGAAATATCTAAGTGTATTTTGAGAAGTCATCAATAATAGTGAGAAAATATTTATGACCATGAAGTGAGAAGATAGAAGAAGGTCCCCATGAATCATTTGAAAGGAATATTGTGTGTGAGAAGTTCTTATAGGAAAAGGAAGGTACTTTTGTTTAGCATAATAGCAAACATCACATAATGCAAATACATGATTAGGGATACAGCTAAAATCTTCATTCAATGTATTCATGGTGTCACTAGGTAAATGACCTAGTCATATAGTCCAAAGACAATGGTTGTTTTGAGAATTAATACAATTAGAGATAGAGTTACAAATGTGTAGGTATTTGTGGTGACGGTTCTTCTAGTATGTATAGATCTCTTTGCACTTTAGCACTGCCAATCTTCCTCAAGGCATTCAAATTGTGTATAATGCATGAATTATGTAAAAACGTGATATTACAATTGAGGTGTGCTATCAATTTGGAAAATGATATGATATTACAATTGAAGTTTCCTAGATATAGCATATTGGACGGTACTAGAGTGTTAGATAGGTGAACTATTCCAATATAGTTAGAGGTCAATTTATTACCATTTAGCAAAGAGATTTCTACTGGTGTTCCTGAATGTTTTTTATGAAACTATTTGAGCATTGTGACAAAAAGACTTGGTGGTTTTAGACTATATTGGGCCTTGCTTTAGGCCTAAGAGGCCCAAAAAAGGGAAGACACTTAGATGACGCCTGACCTGAAGAAATGTTCATAGGCTTAAACTAAGGCCCAGATGGGAACTATTCCTCAAGTGGCTTGGTGGGTTTGGGTAATGTAACCCCTTTCAAGAGGGGTTGGGCCCACACAAGGGCATCCTCATAGGAAAAGTGGAGGGACCCTTCTCTTTGTCTAGGAAGAAGACGCCCCGTCTCATGGGATTTGGGCTAGAGGGCGTCTACAGTGAGAAAACCCATTCCTGAGAGGTAGAATGAACCACAATACGCACACTACATCATAGTACACTAAAAGCACACTTGGGCTGATTAGTGAAGAGTGGAAGAAGCCCACTTTGTGGTAAATACAACCCACACATGACAATATGTCAACTTTGTGTCTTATCTTATAGTATCTCAAGACATGTGTCAAAGAGAGGTCAAGTCCACTAGGCTGTTAAGAGAAAGAGAACAACACATGAGGGCTGGGAAAAAGCACCTAGCGCCTAGAGAGAGAGCTAGGAAAGTCAAGCGGCATCCTCTACTTGAGATAAGAGAAGGGCTCCTAAAAGGCATCCACCACCTTTCCAATGGCCTGGACATTACCGTTCATCTTCTCCAAGCCACCAAGGGAGAGTTTCCAGACATAATTCATTCCTCACCACTCCTCTTAAACTTTACGAACCCAAACCTCGGATCATTTTAACTAATATTTTTTGTACGGCAACAATGGCAACTCCATTGGGGAGGAGTGGTAAAGAAATGGAAGCGCTTGTTGGTGAATACGAACAACCACTGATTGTCTAGAAAGCACCGATGACTGACCTGGAAGATACCTCGACGAATAAAGGGATGAACATGGCACCTCAAGCGGAAGAGATACAACCTCGCAATGAAAAGTCATTATCCCCTAAAGGAAACTAAGACAGACCCTTTATTTGAAAGTGAAAAGCATAAAATTCTGAAGGAGACCACCCTTGTGGCCCCACACACTCCCTCAAAGGCTGCTCCAACTGGTGTCATTTCCATGCCATAGGTGATGCTCCCAGCTTACGTTATAAACTTCATGATAAACATCAAAAACTACCTCTCCAACCAAGTGAAGGCTCTGACAGAAGAACTGGCTACAATGGAGAAGGAAACTCTTAAAAAGAAAAAGGCCAGAGGCAATGATGATGATGGCTGTGTTACTACAGGAGAGCTCAGACACCTCCTCCAAAATAGGAGAGGAGCGAACGACCTTGTACAAGACCTAGATCAATGTCTTAGCCTTAAGGTGACGAACCTGTATCCCATGGGGTACCAATCACCTCGTTTCAAAGAGTTTGATGGCACAGGGAGCACAAAGGAGCACATAATCTCTTTGTTAAATGACCTGGGCATATGTAGGAGAGATCAAGACTTGATATTGAAAGAGTTCCCCAAATCTCTGATAGGAAGAGCATTTATATGGTACGTAGGGCTTGGGCCGTGCTCCACTAGTAGTTGGGAGCAAATGGCCATGAAGTTCTACGATGAGTTCATAGAAGAAAAAGATATCATGAATGTATCAGATTTAGAAGGGTTAAAGCAAAGACCAGGTGAAGGACTGGTCCAGTTTATTAAAAGGTACCGAGACCATGCTTTGCAATGTAACGAGACTATACCTGAACTAGATCTTGTAAGTAGCTGTATTAAGGGTGTAAAGGATGGGTCCCAAAAGCTCCTTCCATTGGGAGAAGTTAAAACCTTTTCTGAGCTCATATGGAAAGCTATCAACATGGTAGAAGTCATGAAAAGGACTGATAAAGGACTCCGTACTTCAAGTGTGAAGACAAGTAAATGCACACCCATGGGTCGACAATAGAAACATAACCACAAGGTACTTCAACTAGCTGAGAACGAAGAACCAAGCATAAAGATGCCTTCCATTCCCATTGCAAGAGATCAAGTCATAGAAATGGTGACAAAATGGCTAAAGGATGGGACGTTAAGGCCTAGGACAGAAAAGAAGCCCCTCACGGAAGAGCAAATACAAGATCATTCATACTGCATCCTCTATCACTCCAAAAGACATTGTGTTGAGGGCTGCTTTGTTGTTTGCAAGGTCTTTCACCAAAAAATAAAAGCAGCAAAGATTTTATGGCCATGGCACAAAAGTGACAACAAAAGATATGGAATGGCGGTAACCACATTAAGTGAAGGTTCAATGAAGCTAGACGCCTTCAGGGAGGAAGCTATACATGATGCCCTACCAAGGATAGTTGAATCTGTAGAGACGTTGAACGAATTTCAGGAAAAGGATGAGGAAACTAGCTCTAATGAATTGCTAGGGTGTCCTTACGGATTCAACATGAAAAAGTCAGAAAAATGAAACTCGACTGCTGCACAAGACGTGCCAAGGATAAAACAGGGCGTCGAGCTCTTTTGCTTTAAGGAATGTTATGCTTTGACAAATGTGCTTGACGTTAATGAATGTATTTTGCTTCTTTAACTCTTGTCACAACGTACCTGGAGGACGTCATAACACAAATGACAACAATGTTTTGAACATGAATTGGGAGTCGCCACCAATTTTAATTTTGGAAAAATTGGAAAACCTTTTAATTTTTAAACTGGTCTTTTAAGAGTTTCGAGTCCGGGAGTCTGATTATGATTAGAGAAGGGTGGAAACTTAATCCCACTACACCTCTAATAAATCCGTATAAATACGGTTACCCTAGACTTTATTACGCAAATTAATTATAACTTTAAAATATTTATTTTTCCCCAGAAGTTAACAATTATATATATAAAAAAAGAAAAGATAAAATAAAATAAAAAGAAATTTAATTGAAAGAGAACATAATTTAATGAAAAATTAATTTTGGTTTGATAGTTGTTGGCTACGCCGACGTATCCTCTGGTGCAATGAGGAACTCAAAACCACGTCGTTCTGTAGAAAATGATTGTGTGTTGATAAGTTTTGATTAATTAAAAAATAAATAAATAAAAGGGTGTTGATGAATTTAATTTTGAAAGATTTATAATTAAAAAAGCTAAGAGAAGAGTATCTGTTTTGCGTCGGATTTAAGGTAGTACTGGACTACTCAGTAAATCCTTTACGATTCAAAAGTGGTGAAGGAAGCACCGGCTTCTCAGTCATTACAATTGATTGTTGCACAGATCAAAATATTTTTAGGATTTTATTTACCTTTTTAGTTATATTTTTAATGGGCCAACAAGGACATTTTTTTTTTAATACTTTTTGAACTTAGAATCAAACTTAAAAGTATTAGCCCCAAAACTCTTGTAGAGAATAAAACCAACAAATCCTAAGTAAAATAAATCCAAGATTTTTACTAAAGAAATTTTGATGACAACTTACCAAACCCAAAATAAAACAAGAGACTCAGCCCAAACTCAAAATAAAAAAAACTCAAAAATGGCCCACTAGCTTTGAAAGTTCAAACCCACATCAGTAAGACTAAAACAAAGAAATCATCTTGACATAGCAAACAAATGAGCAAAATCCCTAAATTTAACTTACTGCAAACGCAAAGAAGACAGAAACCGTGAGGTGCAGTGACGGGGAAATGCTAGAGGCATGGCGGCTCGGGGGGCTAGCTTTACGAAGTGCCAGCAGTGGAGGCACCGGTGAGTCACGAGTGGTGGGGCTAAGGGATGGTGCCGCGACGAGGAGATCAAAGGAGGAAGTTCCGTCACGGGTTGCTTGCTGGCGGCGATTATTCTGGCTTTGAAATGGCATTTTCAAGCGGTCACAGGGAGAACAGCAGGCACGGACAGCAAAGGCGCAGGCTTTGTGGTGCTGCTCGGGTTCCCGTTGATAGCGATGGAGCTGGGCACGAAGAGGGTCGCGGCTAGTGGTTGGGCGGCAGCTTTGTGCGAGCGGCATTCCTGACAGCAGAGGGGGATGATGCTGGCTTAGATTCGCGTTTGGAGGTGCGATGGTAGCGAGCTGTGTGGCTGGGCTTGAGTGGAGATGGGCGTAGCGTGCAGTGCGGCTGGCTTGGCAGCAACGCCGCGTGGCTAACGTGACGGGGCTAGAGGTATGTGGCGATGCTGGCTAGGAGCAGGAGGGAAACGCGCTCACAACTGGGGGTCGCTGTGGTACAGGCGATCCACGGCGGAGAAGGCCACGGCTTTGCGGTTTTGCAGGCAAGGAAAAGAGACGCTTGCGAGCGGCTCGACGGGGAGGGTTGCAATGGCCAGCAAAAGGAAAGAGATTATGGAATGTGAGTTATAACTTGCTTCCCTTTTTTTATAATTTTTATTTGTTGGAGTTTTGAAAATAAATTTGGTTTGTGTTTTTTTTTTTTGAAATGTTCTTGCTGGATTATGACTTGAGCTCTGAGCGTAGACTGCTGTAATTTTGGCTTTTATTGTTTTTTCTTCTTCTTTTTTTATGTTGGATGGGTTATTGGCTTGGGTTTATGGAGCTCATATGGTGGTGATTATGGAAGCTTGGTAGTAATGATAATGGAAGCTTCTGATGATGGAGAAAAAATGAGGGTCAAATGGGCTATTGTTAATCCTGGGGAAGGAAATAGTGATGGTTAATGAGTGGCTTAAGGATGATAACCAGTGTGATGATGTTGGAGCTCAAGATCAGGAAGAATGATAATGGCTGTGAAGTGAGTTTTAAACTTTTCTTGCTATTAGGAAAATAAAAACCGTTCTCCTTGTTAAAAAATGAAAAACCCCCCTCCACCCCAGTTTTGCTACTGATTAATCCTTATAGCAATTCCATTGTTTGACCAAATCATTGTTTCTCTTACCTTTACAGGTTGCTCACAGAGATGGCAACTCACTGTCTTAGTTGTAAGCAAATTATCATTCCCTCTTTTGCAATGAGCGAGGAAAGCATCATCATGCTGTTGCCACTTTGTTATTTGACTTCCTTTTACTTTTGTTTGGTTTTTTTATCGCGGACTGAAGACTGATTCTCCCTTTTTATTATTTTATTTTTATTTATTTATTATTTATTATTATTTTTATTTTTTTGGCAAATGGAAGTGAGCTGAAAAACAAGTTGGACTCTAACTTCTATTTTGACTCATAAGGAAAATGGATTCTTATTGTGGATAAAATCAAGAAAGAACGAACACTGAATTGGACCAATGAAGGACAAGCTCTTGATTTTGTTGTTTTTTTTTTAACTTTTTTTTAAATTAAAGTTTTGATAAAACAAAAAGACTATATTTTTTTATAATTTTAATTTTCAAAAGAAATAAAAGAAAAGGTTACAAAAATGGAATTTGACAGGTAAAATGTAAATGAGTTACAATGAGCTTGAAACCAATATATTTTTTTTTTATCTTTTATTTATAATGAAATAACATAATAAGAACAAGACACTTTTCATTTTTATTTTTTCAAGAGACTACAAGCAACTCTATTTTTTATTTTTAAAAGACTCTGAAAAAAGTTGTAAAATATGCGAGTTTTTTGGAATTTTTTTCAAATGGTCGAACAAAATTGGGTGTTTACAGTTGCCCCTCTTTACTTGGTTCTTACTAAAGAATATTGAAAATTGTAGTTTTTGATATTTCTTTTGTAAGGAACAAGTAAAAATATGAACACATATTTTGTCTGACCATATATGATGCATGATGATAATGAATGCATGGTGACAATGCAAAAAAAACTCTAGTGGATACTGATGAAGAACTAATACACAATGATAATGAACGCATGATGACATAATAAATGCTTGATGACAATGTGAAATGCTCTGACTGAATGATGCCAAATGACCAATGCAACTAATAGTGAATGCATGATGGTTGTGTAACGACATATTGGATGATACTAGATGACTCAATGATGTTTGCACAATACTGATGTTAAGTTGACAATGAAATGCATGTGGAATTTGAATTCTGTGAAAGTAAATGCGTACGAATATAAAATTGAAGCATGTGAAATAAAAATCTATAAAAGTAACTGTGAAAGCATATTAAATGCATGTGAAATTGAAACCTTGTGAAAGTAAATGGGAAAATTTTTTAAATCTGTGAAAGTAAATGTGAAAGCATGTAAAAATGGTGAAAGCATATAAAATTATGAAAGCATGGAAATTGTGAAAGCATGTAAAGTTGTGAAAGCGGTAAATGTGAAAGCAGTAAATTATGAAAGTTGTAAATTGTGAAAGCTATAAATCGTGAAAGCAATAAATGTGAAAGCAGGTAAATGTGAAAGCATTTAAATGTGAAAGCGGTAAATGTGAAAGCATTTAAATGTGAAAGATTGTAAATGTGAAAACATTTAAATGTGAAAGCCTGTAAATGTGAAAACAGTTAAATTGTGAAAGCATTTAAATGTGAAAGATTGTAAATGTGAAAACATTTAAATGTGAAAGCCTGTAAATGTGAAAACAGTTAAATTGTGAAAGCATTTAAATGTGAAAGCATGTAAATGTGAAAGCTGTAAATGTCACTACTACATTTTTGTTCTTCAACAACGGCTGAAAACCGTGGCTACATGATAGAAAACTGTTGTCTATTCAAAAGGCAACGGTTTCTTAACTGTGGAGTATGCAGCCGTTACCTATTCATTTAGGCAACGGTTTTCTACTTATGGCCACGGTGGAGAAAAAAACCATTGCCTTTATTAGTATCATAGGCAACGGTTTTATTGCCATGTTTTATGCAACGGTTATATCTGTTGCCAACCATAAAGGAACGGTTTTAAACCGTTACATATAATTTGACAACTGCAACAATTTTATAACCGTTGGCCACTTTTAAGCAACGGTTCACAAGTGTTGCTTTAGTCAACATCAGCAACAGTTTCTTAGAAATATTAAAAGTTATAAGCAACAGTTTTCCATATGTTAGTTGTTTCAATTGGCAACGGTTTTGTAATCCATATTAATATTTATGGAAACAATTTTGCAAGTATTGTCTATTAACCCAATAGGCAACAGTTTTATAACTAGTACTAACATTTATAAAGAACAGTTTTACAAGTGTTGCCTATTTCACTAAGTATTTTTTTTAATATATTGATTATAGTAACATATTACTAAAAACCAAGAGAAAACTCATTCTAAATCAACATATTCATGACAAATTCACATACATAATTGTCAAATTCCATTTTTAATCTAAATACACATTGATAACCTTTGACACAAGTGGCATATACAAGTCATGGAATCAAAATACTAGTTTAAATCACATATATAATAAGAGGCTCTAACTCAAAATATGTAGTGTTGATAGTTACAAAATATTCAATATGCACAAAAAATTCATAAAGTGTAGCATCAAAGTCCTTTATCATCCCCCAATCTTGATCTCTATCACTCTTCATCTATTTGATCTTCAAATTCTTTGTGGTTAGGTTCTTTCTCTCCTTCAACACAATTTTCCTGTTGAACAGACAAGCATTTACTCAAATTAAATCAAAATCATGAATACCTAATAATTGCAAACAATTACAAACCTCTAAATAAGTTCATACCCATGAACATCTAATCATAAAATTTAGTTCACAAGGCAATTTGGAGTTGACAAACAATTGCAAGTAAGCAAAGATCACAAGGAAAAAAAAAGATGGCAAGGTCTTCCAACATGTCAAAAACTAATCACGCACAATATGTGGACATGCGAACATCACTAAGAAAAAAATGGAACAAAAACCTTTGCATGTCACATATGAAAGCCTGAACATATGCTTGGTCTAATTAAAAATCAATATGACACTCAAGATTCCTAAAAGTAATTTGCCAAAAAGTGATCATCTATGAAAGAACTACATCAAAAGAATACATGAAAAAGTGATGGATAAGGAGTTGGACTAATTTACAAAAAAAAAAAAAATGAAAATAAACCTATGTGCATTTCCTTTACTCTGGAACTCAACTTAGTCACCAAAATCAAGAATATCTCCAACTAAAGGTTGCCAAGCAATTATTACTTATGCTTCCACAGCTTGCATATCTCAATATGGTAATACTCAAAATCTGAAGTAACAAAGAGAAAATGACGAGGAAATAGATTGTCCATATCTTAGATAGAGAGATATTCTGCTATATTAAAAATAGATATGGTTGTGGCATCTCGCTTCTAAATATTTCTTTTTCTTTGGTCCTTAAATCCTGGCAGTGTTTGAGGACTTAACAACTAGCCTTGAGCATGTTAAAGAAAGATATCACTATAATGTAGCAAAAATATTGCGATAACTATAGGACAACTCATGAAAATCTCATAGTGACCAGCAGATATATATATATATATATTCATTACATTGAGATATATATTCATTACATTGAGATTCAAGTCTATGATTCCACAACATGTTAAAGTTCATTAAAGCAGTTGTTCTCTCTTAGTCAGGGCTGAAGAAAGAACAGTTATACAAACACACAAGATTGGAGTACGTGATATTACCTGTACTTAGCTTTTTTAACTTTTCATGGCAGTTCAAGAATTAGATAAAAAATGGAGCAAAAGACAATGCTTTTTAAACTTTTCATACATAAACAAAAATCAAACATGCCAATTGCTTACTTGAGTTCAGCACCAGGGCTACAAAAACACATGAAAATTTAACCAAATGCATAGAAGATATCCACAACAAAATAGCCCAAAGAAAGCAATACTTAGCTGTGTAAAAGTAGGAATGCCTTTTTGTAAGAGTAATGTTTGGCCACAATAAAAGCAGCAAAAGTCATAGAAACATCAATATGACCATCATACATAGCCCTGTATCATAAACAACAATAAGCAACCAATATCAGCCAATCTTCCAAACCTACAAATCTGGATGCACTATTATCAACAACAAAGCAAGCATAAAACATTGGATACATACATACATAAACGAATATGAAGTAAAAGACAATGATATTCATTCATAGCTATTATAAGAATACATAACTTACCAAATTCTATGCATATATAAATATCGTGATGATCACAAAAGGTGCAGAACATCATTGAATTATTTTAACAAATAAAGTTCGCATTCAATTTCTAATTAGATAATCATATAGAGAGAGGCCCAAAAATTTGATATTTTGGTTTAATATCAACACACTTATTGTGAAAAAATTGCTAATCTCGATATATGTGGTTAAAAGATAAAATTACCATATTTTGCATTTGCTTACTCCTTTATTTTGGATTATTTGGGGCTTAAATCTATATCATTTTGCATGGTTCATGATAACATGTCTTAAAGGCAGAAGCATTTACTAATCGCAGCCTTAATTTTTGAGGTTTGAGAGGAGGGACTATGGATCACAATGACCAGCCATTTACTTTCAAGATACATTAGCTTTTCCTTTCTTCCTTATAAAATATTTCTGTTGAGTATTCGTATACTATGCTTTAATCACATCAATAAAAGTGCATGACATATTAACAAAATCAAAACACAAATAATGACAGGTGTCCAATTCCAACCACAATAGTCAAGCGAGTTCTAAATAATATATTGAATTCAAGTATTCAACAACTGAAAAGTATTATTCTCAAACCTTCATTTTCAATTCACATGATAAAGAGCAAAGGACAGATTATTTGCCTAAATTCAACAAAAATGAAGAACTATTTAAAAAGATTTAAAGTGTCAAGTCATCACAAAAGCTAAGACATGCTGACAAATTAATCAGTCTTAGATGATAAACACAAGCATCAGGGCACCAAACAGGTAGAGCAAACTGATGACACATAGCGTGGAGGAGGCATTATTCCTGTAGTTATCCCATGTCATTTTTCTCCTTCTTAAAACTTTGGATGAAATTTTCACAATGAATTTTTTTGTAATAAATAAATAATTTGTAGTTTATGTTCTTCACAAGATCAGCTAAATCTATTCTGCATCACAGTTTTATTTAACAACATGGCCTGCAGAGCTGAACATAGACGCTTTCAGGTAGGATTGCAACCAAAAATCAACAAATCTTAAATTTAACTCATTAATGGGTATTTAAATCCACCGTTCAGAATACAAATATCTAAACATAAATCACTTCAACATAACAAGTATCAAAGTGAAGTCATTTTATCCCTCTCTTAAATCAAGTTCATAGTCAAGCCATTCAAACCACCTACCTCATGACTACTGGAAACCCCTGAAATGGCATCAACGAAAGCCTTGCCGAAGCCCCTTGAGTTATCAATCCAGGCTATATTGAGCAAAAACAGCACCGTTCCCAGAATAGCGGTGAAGTAAATCCATGAAGAATTTTTTCTGTTCCCCCAATTCAAACCCCTCAGAGTCCTCCCTTACCAATCTCAACGACTTTTCTTCGGTGTCAGCAGCGTCGGTGTCTCTAATAGAAGTGCGAACAACAAATCTGCGATGAGAAAGCAGCAATAACAGTGAGACTGACTAGAGATAACAAAATGTGTGTAATAAAGCATACCTAGAGAGAGAGAGACTGGCGGCAGCTCAATGACCACACCTTCTGCTCCAAAAATCGCCTTCAGCACTCTCGGGAATCCACCATTCCAGGATGATCGGCGATGATGGCAGAGTAATAGGCGCGAAGCAACACCACCGAATTAACAACCACTTGTAATGGAGGAAAAGGGCGGTGGCCAAGAGGACGCGATGCTTTCCAGCACGAGGGAAACAGCCACGGCGTTCCCAAGCGTGGTGACGACAACTGTAGTGCTCGGTGGCGAACACTGGGAGGGGACGATTCAGGCTCCTTCACCGGCGCTCGAAGCGAGAAACTTGCGCAGTGGTTTCCCTTTCCCAGTCTCTTTGTTGGCTAGGTTTTTGGTAGCAAAAGTTTCCTTCCCCTTTTTTGTTTTGGGCCAAAATGTGTTCTTTTAGGTTAGGAAGAGAGTTTTAACAAATATGGGTGGGAAAGTGAATTTTGATCCCGCCTTAGTAGATATAATACATCAGGGAATGGTTTTTCATATGCACTCTGAATTTGATGTATGTTAGCAATGGTTTTTAACCGTATCATTTGTAAATTTATATAAGCAACATCTAAATAAGCGTTGTCTAAAATAAAAACAATACAACAGTTCATAAACCGTTGCTTATATATACTAAGAGAACGGTTTTACATTGTTGCAATAACACACTACATAAATTCCATTACACCAGCAACAGTAAAATAAACCGTGGCCGTAGACCCTTTTAAGCAACGGTTTCTTTAGCGTTGCCAAATTTAGCGTTGCCATAGCTAAGAAATGTTGTAGTGTGTGAAAGCTTGTAAATGTGAAAGCATTTAAATGTGAAAGCCGGTAAATGTGAAAGTAGTTAAATTGTGAAAGCATTTAAATGTGAAAGCGGTAAATGTGAAAGCATTTAAATGTGAAAGCCTGTAAATGCGAAAGCAGTTAAATTGTGAAAGCTGTAAATCGTGAAAGCTTGTAAATGTGAAAGTAGTTAAATTGTGAAAGCATTTAAATGTGAAAGCTATAAACGTGAAAGCTTGTAAATGTGAAAGCATATAACTGTGAATTTAAAGACTTGTGAAATGTAAACTTGTGAAGTTGAATATATGTGAAAAACAACTGTGAATGCATGGTTGGCAATTTGATGAAATGATGATGTGGAATCGCTGTGATGATAAATGAATCATGAATTGATGCAAAACTGATATGTTGATGATATGATGAATGAATTGCTGCAAACTTGATGTAAGGATGAAAATATCTCAAAAACTAAAAGTTGCCCTAGTTTGATGTGTCTTCTCATTGTCCTTCAAGAAAGCTTTTGTTTTTCTCAAAATGAGTTGATTCTTCGTCTGAGCGGCTCTATGAACACATATTCCGCTGGTGACGTTTCAATGTTTCTTTTTTGCCCCATATTATCATTGTTCCCACTTTTGCTTTAATTGTTAGCTTGGTTTTTTTTTTAATGACTGATTCGATCCACCGACATCTACATTTAGGCTGTTGCCTTTGAATCTCAGCTGAGCAAGTTGCTTCTTTTCCTTTGACAGTCCATCCTGAGTCCTCTGTTTAGGTTATTGTTTTTGAGTTTTGTTAGCAAATTAGTCACTTATTATACTTCAACTTTAACATGATGATTATGCATGGCTTCAAAATAGAATAAAGAGACAAAGATTTGATAGGAGAAAATAAACAAAGATAGAAAGGAAGAGAAAGATGATTTTATTGGACTTCAAACTGGAAAGTATTTACAGAATTTCACCGACTGTTAAAAGATAAGGAAGGAAGAAAGACAAGACTGATAGTGCTGCTTTCATGTGCTCAACCCATTTTGCTGATTCATTGGTTACACAGAACTTGAATTCCTGACAATAAGTGCAATCCTTTATTGTGTTTAATAATATGCCATGACCCACCAACATTCAAATTGCCCCAGTGTCAGATTCATTCATAGTTTGTCGGCCTTTCACCATTGCATAGACTGCATTTTTCGAGTTTTCAACTCAGTTCCCATCCATTTTGGTGCTCTAACTTTTGCCTAGGCCGCCCTTTCAGGTTTTCGACCTAACGAGCATTTCTTTTTTTTTTTTTCTTTATGTGTGTGCTCTAATTTTTGCCTAGGTCGCTCTTCCGGGTTTTCAACCTAGTGAGCCTTTTTTTAAAAAAAATATTTTTAAGCAAAGTATTTTTTTATAGCATCTGAATTGATTGGCTTAGCAAGCACTTGGCCTTCCATATCAGTCAAGATCAAAGCTCCTCCAGAAAAAAGCATCTTTAACAATGTAAGGGCCTTCATGCGAGGGTGCCCATTTGCCCCTATTATCCTCTTGATTCGACAAAATCTTCTTCAGAACGAGATCACCTGGCTGAAATGTTCGAGGACGAACATTCTTATTGAATGCCTTAGCCATCCTTTTTTGGTACAACTGGCCATGGCAAACAGCGTTTAGCCGTTTCTCCTCAAGCATGTTCAATTGATCATATCTCATCTTGACCCATTCAGCTTCTTCCAATTCAGTTTCCACCAAGACTCTTAAAGATAGGATTTCCACTTCGATGGGTGTTACTGCCTCCATCCTGTACACCAGTGAATACGGAGTTGCCTCAGTTGAGGATCTGACTGAAGTACGATAGGCGTTTAATGCATAAGGCAGCATATCACTCTAATCCTTATATGTGGCCACCATCTTCCCCAAGTTCTTCTTGATGTTTTTGTTTGCTGCTTCAACAGCTCCGTTCATCTTTGGTCGATAAGGAGCTGAGTTGTGATGCTTGATCTTGTACTGCTCACATAGTTTCTGTACCTCTACGTTGTTGAAATTAGTAGCATTATCTATTATGAGTCTTTCTGGCAATCTATATCTACAAATGATATTGTTTTTAAGGAACTTCACCACCACTTTTCGTGTAATATTGGCATAAGATGCAGCCTCTACCCATTTGGTGAAGTAATCAATGGCAACTAGAATAAATCAATGCCTATTAGAAGCTTTGGGACTAATTGGTCCTATGACATTCATGCCCCACATTGCAAACGGCCAAGGTGATGTCAAAGTATGCAATGGCACAGGAGGAGAATGGATTCGATCAGCATAGATTTGGCATTTGTGGCACTTTCTGGTGAAATCTATGCAATCTTTCTCCATAGTGAGCCAATAGTATCCTTGTCTGAGGATCTGTTGGGATAATATGTGTCCGTTAGCATGGGTTCCACAAATACCCTCATGGACTTCTGATATGATGGATTTAGCTTCTACAGCATCGACACACCTCAATAAGACTCCATCATAGTTTCTTTTATACAACACATCTCCTGAGAGGAACAAAGATATGATAACCGTCTGAGTGTCTTTCTATCATTCTCATTTGCTGCTGCTGGATATTCTCCATCCTTAATGAACCTCTTGATATCATGGAACCATGGTCGGCCATCTGGCTCCTCTTCAATGTTAGAACAGTATGCTGGCTCTCTTCTGACAGCCACTTGCAAAGGTCTTACTTCCACCTCAAGATCGAGCTTGGTCATCATGGCCAAGGTAGCTAAAGCATCTGCAAACTAATTCTGTTCACGAGGTAGGTAATGGAAACTGACCTCCTTGAACTCATCTTTCAAGCTCATGAGATGTTCATAATATGATAACAACCTGTGCTCCTTGACTCGCCATTCTCCATTTACCTGAAAAATGATTAAAGCTGAATCCCCATAGACCTCCAGGCATTCCACTCCAAGGGATATTGCTGCTTTTAGACTTGTTATGCATGCTTCATATTCAGCTGTGTTATTGGTACAATAAACGCCAATTTGACAGTGATTGGGAATTGCTTTCCATCGGGGGACACTAAAACTGCTCTAACTCCGTTCCCTTGAATATTGACAGCACCATCAAAGTACATTTTCCACATTAGGTCTTCTTCTTCCTTACTTTCGCCATCCTCTTCTACAGCTGCTAAGATATCCTCATCAGGAAGTTCAAGTTCGATTGGCTAATATTCATCTAGTGGATTCTCAGCCAAGTGGTCTGCTATCACACTTCCTTTTATAGATTTTCTGGTCACATACTTGATGTCAAATTCTGCTAGAGCCACTTGCCATTTGGACATTCTCATGGAGATATACTGGCTTTCAAATATGTACTTCATGGGATCCACCCTCGATATAAGCAAAGTTGTATAGTGGAGCATATACTGTCGTAGCCTCTTTGCCGTCCATACTAATGCACAACAAGTCTTTTCAATAGCCAGATACCTAGACTCCCAATCATTGAATTTCTTGCTCAAGTAGTAAATGGCTTGCTCCTTTCGACCGGACTCATCATGCTATCCTAACACTGCCCCCATAGATCCATGCAACACCGTGAGGTAAAGTATCAACGGTCGTCCTGGTGTGGGTGGAACTAGGAGAGGTGGACTTGACAAATAATTCTTGATTTTATCAAAGGCCTCTTGACACCTGTCATCCTATCCACCTGGATTACTTTTCCTCAATAGTTTGAATATCGGTTCGCAGGTATGGGTCAAATTGGAGATAAATCTCGCTATATAGTTCAGACGACCTAAGAAACCTCGAACCTCTTTCTCCGTTTTGGGTACTGGCATGTTTTGGATGGCTTTAATTTTGTCTAGGTCGACCTTAATGCCTTTCTTGTTGACAATGAACCCCAACAATTTTCCAATGGATACTCCAAAGGAACATTTGGCTGGGTTTAATCAAAGCTAGTAAATTCTCAGCCTTTCAAACAACTTTCTGAGTACATCAACATGACTTTCTCCTTCTTGTGACTTTGCTACCATATCATCAACATACACCTCTAGCTCCTTATGAATCATGTCATGGAAAAGGGTCACCATTGCTCGCTGGTAAGTTGCTCCAGCATTCTTCAACCCAAATGGCATCACTTGATAGCAAAATACTCCCCACTGAGTGATAAATGATATCTTCTCCTTGTCCTTTTCTGCCATCAGGATCTGATTGTAGCCCGAATAACCATCTATGAAAAAGAATCGGTGACTTTTTGTAGTGCTATCGACTAAGACATCTATATGGGGCAGGGGAAAATTGTCCTTTGGGCTTGCTTTGTTCAAATCTCGATAGTTCACACACATTCTAACCTTTCCATCTTTCTTTGGCACTGGTACTATGTTGGCTATCCATTTTGGGTGTAGCAGGACCTCTAAAAAGCCTGCATCGAGTTGCTTTTTGACTTCCTCTTTGATTTTAAGTGACATTTCTAGACTCATCCTTCGTAACTTCTGCCGTTTAGGTTCCATCCCCTCAATCAGCTAGATTTTATGAGCCACTATCTCTAGGTCTAAACCAGGAATATCTTTGAAAGACCAAGCAAAAATGTCTATGAATTCACGGAACAGTGCAATCATTTCTTCCCTTTCTAGGTTGTCAACTATTTTCACCTCTTTCTTATCCTCGTCAGTCCCCAAATTCACAGTTTCTACAATCTCATCATGTGGATTTATCCCCTTTTCCATTGAATTTATGATCTTGGCAAATTGTTGGCACAACTCAGGATCTTCATCTTGTTCATTTTCATTCAAGTCCATTGTAACACAAGAATCAGTTAATGAGTTTTCACAATCATTTGCACAAAATAGAGGTTCTGAAGAAGACGAGTCCCTGGAATTGAGATGAGACCCGAAATAAATAAAAGGAGAAAAGAAAATGATAATAATAATAATAATAATAATAATAAAGGAAAAGAAGAAAATAACAAAAAGAGAATGGAAAGGAAAACCATGCATAATCATATTTTATTTAATTGAAATGAAAGTACAACAAAAGTGACCAAAGCGTCCATTACTCATGATACAACAAGTCATCAAAGGGCATAGAATCCCAATTGTTTAATGATTCGCAACTCGGGTAGATCAATCCAGGAGTTTCTTCAACTCCTTCTAGAGTGCTAGCAGCTCCAGTTCCTTCAATCATCACTACTGCTGCAGGTGTGGGAAATGTGTCCTTGATATGTGGGATCTTCTTCTTGACAAGCTCAAAAAATTGCGACTTTCCTGTGACTTCATATCCTAGGCCAAACTTTCCAGGATTGTCATGGAGGAAGATTGGATCTTTGATTCCTTGCAATTGTCTTCCTAACCCTTTGCCTTCCTCGAATCCACTCTTCTGCATTATTCTAGCGGCCACTGGAAGGTTGTCTCCTTTTCATTCTACTGGTTCAACTATCTCAAGATTTTGAAATGAGACCTTGAGAGTGTTTTCAGCATAGTCGATGTATGGCACTGCCACTGGTTTAGTCACCAACGGCTTCTCTTCTCCTTTTACTATAACGAGTTTTCCAGAATCTATGAATTTCACTCTCTGATGAAGAGTAGAGGGGACAGCACCTGCTTCATGGATCCAGGGTCTTCCTAACAACATTGTGTACCCAGGTTCAATGTCCATCACCTGGAATCTAGTCAAGAACGTGGTCGGCCCAATTTCTAGCTGAAGGTCAATGGTACCCGTGACTTCTCTCACCGATCCATCAAATGCTTTAACGATTTTCTCGCTTAGTTCAATTATAGAAGGATCGATTGGTAGCTACTGCAGAGTGTAGTAAGGGAGCACGTTGAAAGCTGATCCTCCATCAATCAGTACTTTGGCAATATTGCAACCCTAGCATTTTAGGGTGATATAGAGCGCCTTCGGGCGTCCTACTACGTGAGGAAAAATTTCATCCTCCTTAAAGGTGATGGTGTTAGTGGTTCTAATTGCTCCTACAATCCCTTCAACCCTGTCCGGGGTTACATCTTTTGAGACGTATGCTTGATTCAATACTCTCTTGATCGCGTTGCGATGAGCTTCCAAAGACAAGATCAATGAATAAAGTGAGATTTTTGCCAGTGTTTTCTTCAGCTGATCCACCACATCATACTCACTTTGTTTCATTATTTTAAGAAATTCTTCATCTTCGTCTTCCTGGCCCTTTCCTTTGCTTTCAGGTATCACTTGGGGGTCTTTCAATAGCTTCCCGGGAGCATAACACCTTCCACTTCGAGTGATTCCCCCTGTTCCCATGACATTTGTTATGGACTCTGACGCAAGGGGTTCCAAGCATTCTTTATTACCAGGCTCTTTAACTGATTTTGGTTGATCAGGCCTTGCACGGATTGCAAGATGAGAAGACAATTTAGATACTTTAAAAATAGGTACCTCCCATGGTTTAGGGATTATTTTTCCAGGCCTCACAGAACGGGGTTCTATGACAGTGTCATATCTCCACGGAACTGTGTGATTGCTTTCATAAGAAAATGGCGTAGGTACCTTGAAAATAAGTGCCGGCTCAGGTTTGTAAACCTTAAAAACAGGGGGCGCTTGGTGGACCATGTTGATGCTCTGTTTGGTGCCCTTTGGTATCTCAAGCACCCCTAGTTTGATTATTCTTTCAATAAAAAGCTTCAGCTTTGGACACTTTTCTATGTGATGCTTCCTTCCAGAACACTCACAAAATAAATCACCTTCGTCTCCCTCCACTATTCTTCTTCCTTTCCTTCCCTCAGCTTCCATCTCATAACCAGCCCTTTTCAGGGCTTCCAGGATCTGTTTCATTGGGAGTTTGACATTCTTTACTTCTTGACTTGCTTGAACCTCACGGATTAAATTCACTTGTCCTCCACCATGATTAGGGAATAGGTTGTTCCTTATGTGTGGCCTTGACTCTTCTTCCAGCTTAATAGAGCCGCGGTCAATCAAGCGCCATATTGCACTCCTAAACCCATAACAATCCTCGACAGAATGTCCAGGAGAGCTTGAATGATAGTCGCACATCTGCTTTGGATTGTACCACCGAGGATATGGTGGCACGAAGGTCTTCCCAAGACGCGGGGTTAGCAAGTTGTCTCCGTACAAGCATTTGAACAGTTCAGCATTGCTCATGTGAAAATCAGGTAGTGGCCGATTTTCAATCAGAGGTCTATTGCTGGTGTTGGATGGACTGATTATCTGATGGGTTAGGGGTAGTGTTTGGCGAGGTCTAGGTGTTGTTGGGGTGTAAGGTTGTGGGTAGGAGACATGGTTGATTTGGTGCGGTTGAGGTACAAATGGTGTTTGGGTTGGAATGGTTCTTGGAGGTAGGTGTGGGTAAGATATGTGTTGTGTGTGTGGGTAAGATGGGTAGTGATTTGGGTAGGATGAGTAATGGTTTGGTCGAGTATTAGGTTGATGAGGTTGAGGGTGGATGTAGTTGATAGCATTCTCCTTCTTTTTTAAATGGGAACCTTTCTTGGGTTCGCTTGTCTCCCCCATTGCTAGCTCCAACTTCCCTTCTTGAATATTGGCCTCGATTCTTTCTCCTATTTCAACCAAATCCACGAACTCTTTCACATGAATCCCAAGCATGTTCTTGCACAAGGGGCCTTCCAAGGTAGGAATGAAGTAAGAGCACATTTCTTGCTCTAACATTGGTGGGATAACTCTTCCAGCCATGGCCCTCCACCTCTGGGCATATTCTTTAAAGGTTTCATTCTTCTTCTTCCTCATCCCTTTCAGCTGATTTCTAGTAGGTGCAACATTCAAATTAAACTTGTATTGGTTAGTGAATGCCAAAGCCAAGTCTTCCCAATACCGAATTTGAGCCATGTCCAGTTGCATGTACCATTCCCAAGCAGCCCCTTCTAAACTTTCAGAGAAGAAACTGATTAAGAAATTTTCATCTCGAGACCACATACCTATCTTAGTACAGTACATCTTCAAGTACATGATGGGGTTAGAGGTGCCATTAAACTTGACGAGTTCTGGCATTCTAAAATCCTTAGGAATGTTGACATTGGGAGCAAGGCATAGCTCCTTAATATTCATAGAACCGAATGGACTTGGTCCTCTTAATGCTCGGAATTGCTCTTGCATCTTTTCCTCTAACTCTTCTTTTTGTTCATTCTAACTCCCTTGCAATTTCATTGGCAGACCCGTTATCATTTTGCTTGCCTGGCATAGATCCCTCATCATTCTCATATCCTGGCTGATCTTTAGGGTCAGCGTTCTCAGCATTTTCGTTCAAAGTATCAAAGATGAATTTCTTGAATTCTGGTCCGAACATGGACTTTATCGTGGCCTTAAGCTCATCAATTTCTTGACTTAGATTCCTTCCCTCATTATTGCCTTCTGCAGCCATTGTATGTTCCTTGTCTTTACCCTTCTCAGTTTTCTTTTTCTCAACTCTGGATCAAAGTTCGTACGGCTCTCTAGCCGACACACTACTATCAAACAAAGCTTTCTTTGAAGGAGCAATGTTTGACGACCTTGTGTCACAAAAACAAAAGGTAAGTAAATGAAAATAAAACTTAAAAATTCTTTAATGGCGAGGAACAAAGTCTATATTTGATGGTAACAGACTTGACTCGTATCCTATTCAGAGGACGTTTTGTCCATAAGACAAGGTATGTGATGGACCAAAGTACAGGGGGCTATTAGTCCACAATATACTTTGTTAGGAGCACACTAGCAATGTAAAGCTTTGATCTTCTTTATTACATTCTACACAGAAGGAAAATTTTCCTATAAGGCAGAAATGTAATTCACAAAATATCAAGGGGAGATTTTACTTCACAATGGATATGGTCTTGCGCATTTGTTTGATGAGAAGTGGAGGAAAGTCAAAAGACGAATTCATTTCATTCATTCATTCATTCGAAGGGTACAATTACATCATAGTTGAGTCAAGAATGGACAACTTCTTTCCCTTAAAACCCTAGCTATACCCCTGCTTATATCCATGAAGTCATTCATTTCCTTAGGTAAATAAAGTGTGAGATCGTTTAGAACTTCCTTCTCTACCCTTTCAAAATGACAGATAAACTTCGGAATATGATGGCCCAATTCCTCAATAGTCACCGGCTTGCTTTTTCCAGAATCTACCCGCATCTTCTGTATGGTGAAGTCGATCTCGGCATTGCATAAAGTGAACCCATTCTTGGTTACATTCTTCCTTAGCCTGTGCTAAACACTTGTTTAACTTTTCTATCTTCAGCTCTAACTCTTCTTTTTGCTTTTGCATTTCGACTTCCAATTCTTCCTTCATTTGTTTTTCTTGACCAAGTTTGTTCTTCAATTCCTTGTTTGCTTCGTTCAATTGGCTAATATGCTTCACAAATCTATTCTTCTTATCAGCCATCATTTTAATCTTCTTTTCAAAGTTTTGGATCCTTCGTCTTTCTCTTTCCTGATTAGTGACATCAGCAAGCTCATCCTTCAGTTGCTCAATCAACTTCTCTTTCTTTTCACAATGACTTCGTGTGATAACAACTTCTAGCTCTACTGCTTGTTTTTGCTGTTCTAGGAGCTTCATCTGTGCTTTCATGACCTCTATTTGTTCATCCAATTGATGATCATTTCTTTTTTTGTGAGGAGAGCTAGGAACACTTTGAGGTACCTTTCTTGTCTCCCTCCATGTGACATATTCATGGGTACTGATTACAAGTGGTTTTCCTAACTCACCTCTGCCTACTATATGAATATCCCTCCATGCCTCTTTGACTTCTCATGATAATATCTTAGTGTGTTCACCTTCTCTATACCAAAAGTAGAGTCCTCCAAGTTGCTCTTCTCATGGTTGCTTTTGTGTCCAACAAAGCCGTCTGAGAGCTATTGTCGGCATGTATGATATGCAACCCCTTGGACCCATTAGTGGTACATTCTGAAATTTTCCACAGTTAATAATGATATCACCTCTTTGATGCTCATACCATGGACAAACCCATTTGAATGACTGCTCCTTTATGCTATCAAATTTGGCCCTCCATTCATGGACTTCTCTTGGCTTGGTTGGAATACGATGAAAGCTTCTTAGTGGATCTGAGACATTTCTGATGCGATTTCCTGCATACATGTGTGTAATGATCCACACGTATAAGAGATGTAGACAACATCGAAGTTTCCCTTTTTGTTTCTGCTGACAGAAGTTTAAGGTTAAGAATGTTTCAGCTAACACGGCAGGGACTGGATTTCTTTGTTTATTCTCTACAGCAAAGAAAACATCCATGGCAGCTTGATCAATTATATCTAGAGTAGAAGGAAATACTACTAGCCCATAGATAGTAGATGCCAGTACTCTTGAAAAAGTGGTCCATTCTTTTTTATGCCCCAAATCTTTTAAACGATCTTCCACGAATGCTTTAGTCACCCCTTTTGAATCTGCATGCCCCGTTAGCTTCACTCGAGTCACTAGCTAGTAATTCTCCGAATTGCTCTACTATCTTTACATCTGAAGAGGGTTGTTCTAGATGAAAATAAATAGAGGCACTTTTCTTCATTAGTAATTTTAGCAAACAGGCATACTCTTCAATAGTAGGAGTGATGTCAATGTTGGGCAGCTCAAAACATCTCAAGACAGGACTCCAATATTGAGCTAGAGCATTAATGGTAGAAGTTTCCACTGATATGAGTAACAGATCTAAAACAGACCCATATTTGTTTGAGAAAACTCTTCTATCTTCATTGGGTAACAACTGACTCAATTTATACAACTTCTCTAGAGAGCTGGTATTTCCCATCACATTGAAGTGCTTCTTTGAGCTGTATACATTGCCAGTGTGTTGTGCTCCTTCCATCATTTACTGTCAAATATGATGTTATCCCTCTGCCACCAACAGATTTTTCAAAGATACATGTGCTATGCACGATTACACTATGCATTATTTATGCGAAAGGAAGAAAACAAATTATTATGCATGTTATAATGTCTATGTTGAATGCTGCAAGATATCAATAATGCATGATGCACGACAAAATAGGTAAAAAAAATATGCTCCCTTGTGTCCTAACATGGTGGGACTTAGTGCTTGATGGTTCTATGGTCGACCCTACTTGAGGTTAGTCAACTACGGTCATTCTAGTAGTGCACGGCTCTTGGATGGATCTAGACCCCTAAAAGATTATGGTCCCCACGTTGCCTTTACCAATAAGATAAAGACCTAGTTCCATGAGTTATACCACAGGGACATGAAAGTCACAATATGGCAACCCATAGTTCTAGTAACAACCTGAGCGGTGAGTCAACGACTGTCAGGGAAGCATAAGCCTAACAATAACAATGTCAAAACCCCTTCTTGTCCTATGGTTTTCCAAGGCTCGGGTATAGAGCCCAAATAGTGTGTGAGGACAGTGATAGTACAAGTGTGTGTAGGAAGCATACAAACCTTGTAATCCTAAAACTACTATTTCCTGAAAAAGAAAACAAGCCAGTATATATTCAAGAAACACAATCAACTATTCAAAAGAAATAAATAAAACAAAGTCTTCTACCCTAAAGTTCAAAATATATACAAAAATAAAAGTTTTCTATCCTAATGTTCAAATAAGAAATATTTATAAGCAAACCAAAATTAAATAAATCGATATTTATAAAAAGGAAAATAAAATATTTACAAAAATAAAACAAATGTAAATAAACTGATATTTACAAAAAAGGAGAATAAAATATTTATAAAAGGAAAAAAAATGTAAATAAACCAATATCTACAAAAAGGTTTTGAATATTTACTACTAAAATAAATCATTATTTAAAAAATTAAATAGCTAAATAAGATAAAATATTCACAAAAGTACAAAAAATATAAGTCAATATTTATAGAAGGGAAAATAAAATATTTACAATAATAAAACAAATATCTAACAAGGGGAAAAATAAACATAATAAAGTTATAATCATCTGCATAATTAACTCTAACAGGCTTGACTCTCTAGCTTCCCCAGTGGAGTTGCCAAGCTGTCACAACGTACCTGGAGGACGTCGTAACACAACTGACAACAATGTTTTGAAAATGAATTGGGAGTTGCCACCAATTTTAATTTTGGAAAAATTGGAAAACCTTTTAATTTTTAAACTGGCCTTTTAAGAGTTTCGAGTCCGCGAGTCTGATTATTATTAGAGAAGGGTGGAAACTTAATCCCACTGCACCTCTAATACATCCGTATAAATATGATTACCTTAGACTTTATTACGCAAATTAATTATAACTTTAAAATATTTATTTTTCCCCAGAAGTTAACAATTATATAAAAAAAAGAAAAGATAAAATAAAATAAAAAGAAATTTAATTGAAAGAGAACATAATTTAATGAAAAATTAATTTTGGTTTGATAGTTGTTGGCTACGCCGACGTATCCTCTGGTGCAATGAGGAACTCAAAACCACGTCGTTCTTTAGAAAATGATTGTGTGTTGATAAGTTTTGATTAATTAAAAAAATATATAAATAAAAGGGTGTTGATGAATTTAATTTTGAAAGATTTATAATTAAAAAAGCTAAGAGAAGAGTATCCGTTTTGTGTCGGATTTAAGGTAGTACTGGACTACTCAGTAAATCCTTTATGATTCAAAAGTGGTGAAGGAAGCACTGGCTTCTCAGTCACTACAATTGATTGTTGCACATATCAAAATATTTTTAGAATTTTTATTTACATATTTTTAATGGGCCAACAAGGACATTTTTTTTTTAATACTTTTTGAACTTAGAATCAAACTTAAAAGTATTAGCCCCAAAACTCTTGTAGAGAATAAAACCAACAAATCCTAAGTAAAATAAATCCAAGATTTTTACTAAAGAAATTTTGATGACAACTTACCAAACCCAAAATAAAACAAGATACTCAGCCCAAACTCAAAATTTTAAAAAAATAAAAAATGGCCCACTAGCTTTGAAAGTTCAAACCCACATCAGTAACACTAAAACAAAGAAATCATCTTGACACAGCAAAAAAATGAGCAAAATCCCTAAATTTAACTTACTGCAAACGCAAAGAAGACAGAAACCGTGAGGTGCAGTGACGGGGAAATACTAGAGGCGCGGCGGATTGAGGGGCTGGCTTTACGGAGTACCGGCAGTGGAGGAGTCGGTGAGTCACGAGTGCTAGGGCTGAGGGATGGTGCCATGACGAGGAGATCAAAGGAGGAAGTTCCGTCACGGGTTGCTTGTTGGCGGCAATTGTTCTGGCTTTGAAATGGCGTTTTCAAGCGGTCACAGGGAGAACAGCAGGCATGGACAGCAGAGGCGCAGGCGTTCTGGTGCTGCTCAGGTTCCCGTCGACAGCGGTGGAGCTGGGCTGGAGGTCTGGACATGAAGAGGATCGCGGCTAGTGGTTGGGTGGTGGCTTTGTGCGAACGGCGTTCTTGACAGCGAAGGGGGATGATACTGGCTCGGATTCGCATTTGGAGGTGCGATGGCAGCGAGCTGTGTGGCTGGGCTTGAGCGGAGATGGGCGTAGAGTGCAGTGCGGCTGGCTTGGCAGCAATGCCGCGTGGCTGACGTGACAGGGCTAGAGGTGCGCGGCGATGCTGGCTAGGAGTAGGAGGGAGACGCGCTCACGACTGGGGGTCGCAGTGGTGCAGCAGATCCACTGCAAAAAAGGCCGCGGCTTCGTGGTTTTGCAGGCAAGGAAAAGATATGCTTGCGAGCGACTCGACGGGGAGGGTTGCAATGGCTAGCAAAGGGAAAGAGATGATGGAATATGAGTTATAACTTGCTTCCCTTTTTTTATAATTTTTATTTGTTGGAGTTTTGAAAATAAATTTGATTTGTGTTTTTTTTTTTTTTGAAATGTTCTTGCTGGATTATGACTTGAGCTCTGAGCGTAGACTGCTGTAATTTTGGCTTTTATTGTTTTTTCTTCTTTTTTTTTTATGTTGGATGGGTTATTGGCTTGGGTTTATGGAGCTCGTATGGTGGTGATTATGGAAGCTTGGTAATAATGATAATGGAAGCTTCTGATGATGGAGAAAAAATGAGCGTCAAATGGGCTATTGTTAATCCCGGGGAGGGAAATAGTGATGGTTAATGAGTGGCTTAAGGATGATAACCAGGCTGATGATGTTGGAGCTCAAGATCAGGAAGAATGATAATGGTTGTGAGGTGAGTTTTAAACTTTTCTTGCTATTAGGAAAATGAAAACCTTTCTCCTTGTTAAAAAATGAAAAACCCCCCCTCCACCCCGGTTTTGCTACTGATTAATCCTTATAACAATTCCATTGTTTGACCAAATCATTGTTTCTCTTACTTTAATAGGTTGCTCGCAGAGATGGCAACTCACTTTCTTAGTTGTAAGAAAATTATCATTCCCTCTTTTGCAATGAGCGAGGAAAGCATCATCATGCTGTTGCCACTTTGTTATTTGACTTCCTTTTACTTTTGTTTGGTTTTTTTATTGCGAACTAAAGACTGATTCTCCCTTTTTATTATTTTATTTTTATTTATTTTTTATTTTTTATTTTTTTATTTTTTTGGCAAATGGAAGTGGGCTGAAAAACAAGTTGGACTCTGACTCCTATTTTGACTCATAAGGAAAATGGATTCTTATTGTGGATAAAATCAAAAAAGAACGAACACTGAATTGGACCAATAAAGGACAAGCTCTTGATTTTGTTGTTTTTTTTTAATTTTTTTTTTAAATTAAAGTTTTGATAAAACAAAAAGACTATATTTATTTTATAATTTTAATTTTCAAAAGAAATAAATGAAAAGGTTACAAAAATGGAATTTGACAGGTAAAATGTAAATGAGTTACAATGAGCTTGAAACCAATATATTTTTTTATCTTTTATTTATAATGAAATAACATAATAAGAACAAGACACTTTTCATTTTTATTTTTTCAAGAGACTACAAGCAACTCTATTTTTTATTTTTAAAAGACTCTTAAAGAAGTTGTAAAATATGCGAGTTTTTTGGAATTTTCTTCAAATGGTCGGATAAAATTGGGTGTTTATAACTCTCATGTACAAGAACTACGGAAACCTAAAGAAAATTCTGTAATGAAACTGATGTAATGAGCTAAATCTAATCATAAGTTATGGTTAAATAATGTTCTTGTGTATGCTCTGTTAAATAAGCACCAGGAATACAACACTAGGTTAGGCAACTTTAAGACTCTTTAAATAAGAAACTGAGTCGTGATTAATGAGCAATTGATATTATGAAAAGATCAATAGAAGGCAATGTAAAGGAGCCATATATCTATTTCTGTTTTTGGAAATCAAAGGGATGATACAGGATCATGATACTATAACACAAATGTTTTCTTATTAACAAGTAATTAAGGTTGAGCATCCTTGATGTTTAAAAAGGTCAGGATTTAAAATCTGCAAGATGCTTATACTTTTCTCTGCACGAGTACTGTTTCAATGCTTAAGGTTCTAAAGCAAAAGAGGACACGAAGCTGTTGTCCTTTTATATGTTGCTTAAGTGGTTAGGTATGTGAGGAAGTCCAGGGCAAAAGGGATGACCTTGAAGCACACTTAATGCGTGTTTACCTTGCTATACGAGTGACCTTCAGTTCAACAAATTGGGACTAAGGTAAAAATTTGTTGAAGGTGGCCTAGTTGTGAGTCCCAACATATGAGATACAAATATGCTAATGGTCTAGGGTCACGAAACCTAAAGGGCGTACTCATACAGTCCCCTTCCTTCAATGATAGGGTGCAATGTAAAGGAGCACAATGGATAAAAAAACTTTTGCTTAAGTGCTCAATATTTTTAAAGAAGTCCAGGGCACAAGGGATGACCTTAAAACACACTTAATGCTTTTTTACCCTGCGATACTAGCAACCTCTAGTTTAACAATTTGGGACCACGAAATCGTCAAAGGAGGCCTAATGATATGTCCCAACATGTGAAATACAAAGAATGAGTGCCATGTAAAGAGGCATGAAGGATAAAACAAATTATGATTATAAGGTGCAAAGTAACATGCACATGAACCATTACCATCAAAAAGTGCTAAGATATAGGCATGAAGGATCAAACAAATTATGGTTATAGGGTGCAAAGTAATGTGTAGATGAATCATTACCTTCAAAGGGTGCTAAGAAATGAGCATGAAGGGTCAAGCGAGCTATGGTTAATAAGGTGCAATGTAATGTGCATACAAACCATATCTTTTAGATGTGCTATGAGGCACAAATGATAAAATATGTTGTGCTTAAAATGGTGCAAAGTAATGTGCATACGAATCACGTCCCCTGGATGCTCTATATGAAAAAAGTTACAGGGGATAAAACACAAAAAATCTATAAAGTAGAAAGTAATATGCATGACCGTGTAAAAAATTCTCAAAGATGTAAGAAAATCACGCATTAAAAGAGTGAAAGCACAAGACGCTGAGTCAAATGTTGAGGGCTCACAAGAGTAGTGAAAAAAATATGCTAGAGGTCCAAAGGTGCAAAGCAATGTGCACAAGAACAAAGGTCATGCAAAGCTCTAAACGGTGCAAAATAATGTGCACAAATAGCAAGATATTGAACAAATTTTTGAGGGCATGGCATCTTGAGATGTAAAACCACATGTAATGTCCCTCCTAAAGAAAATCATGTATTGTATGTCCAAAAAAAAAGTAAGGGGATGTTATTGCTAGTTTTTTCCTCAAAAACAAAATAGCGAGAATTTGTTTTATGATTTCTAAGCGAGGAGCAAACAAGGGCTCCAGTTTTCTTAAAAAAAAAAAAAAAAGAGGGGGAGGAAGGATGACATAAGGTCATGGCCTTACTGTATGAACACTACATGACTTTCTCAAAAAGAAAAATGTTTCCAATATCACAAAGAGAATGTAGTACTGATACAGCATCCTGAAATACAAAGTATTATGCATAAGGACAATAATTGTGCAAGGCGCAAAGTAATAAGCACAAAGGCATAGATTACCTTAAAGTGCAAAGTGTTGTGCACAGGGTAAAATTTGAACGAAATCACAGGAAAAGAAGGAATAAAGAAATAGAAGTCACGAAGTCATTGAGCTATGTACAAGAAGCCCACACGGGCAAAGCAAGTAATAGATAGCTCAAGAAAGCAAAACAAAAGGGCATACAAGGCTAAAAACTGTGATGCAAAGGTCAACTGCAAAACAAAGTTCAATGAGTAAGAAACAAAAGTAGATTGAAACAAGTCAAGGGGGCTCACAAAGTCATCGTCCAATGTACATTTGGATCATTGTAATTACAATAAAAAAAACAAAAGGTATGGCATTTACACAATCATGACTAGAGTCAAGGGCTCAAGCAAAAAGGGAAGTCCATAAACAACTACATCTTGAAAGGGGCATTTAGAATGCGTTGAGACTCCTTTGCAGCTTTCTTATGAGCAGATAATACAGCAAATTAAGCAGTTTTCGCTTCAAGATGGATAGCAACAGTTGAAAGATGCTCCTTGAGTTGAGAAGCTTCCTCCTAAAGCTCCTTGATAAGAGTTGAGGATGCAGCTTCTTCAGATGACAACTTTGTTAAGTCCTCAAAAGCATCGATAGGATGCCAAAGTGTTTCAGATACCCTTTTTAGCCACGAACCACCAAATCCAAAACCATCAAGGGTTTGCAGATGAGATTCCACTATTTCCCTTTGATCTGTCAAGAGGTCTGACATTGTATGAGATGTAAAGAACTGATAGATGTGTAAGAAGGCTCTATAAGCCATTCCCCTGAAAAGTAAAGGCTTGGAGGAAGGAAGCATGAACCCTATATGAGAGGATGCAAAGTTCCTCAACAAAGTTGCATCATCCATAAAAAATGAAGAGAAGTCTTCTGAAATGGCAGCTGTACACAAGAACTGAAAATGTAAGTCAAGCAAGGGACAAGTAAGAAAAACAAAAAGGAGATGGAAAGCATATCAAACAAGCTCAATATTTCACTTGACAAGCAAAAAGAAGATGCACTTTGAGGGGTGATAGGCTAATCATTGATTCCAGTAATAGGAGAGCTTGGAGAGGTCACCATAGCTTTAAAAGTACCCTCAGCAGCAAACTGATCTTGACGGTCCAACGCATTCCCTGCAAAAAAGAAGAAACAAGGCCCAAGGGTATGATATCCAAGATGACAAGGTGATGGTAAACATTGCAACATTATACCTTCAACATTTCCAGTATCCAAAATAGGAACCTCGCTATCTATGAAGACAGGTCTTGGTAATGAGTCATCCTGCGCTAAGTTAACACCTGGTCCGGCGTCATACAAAATGCCCTGAGCAATGTCTGTAATGACCTACTTTGTGGTGATCCCAACACTAGCCAAGGAAGACAAATTACGAGAAGAGAAAGAGAATTATGCTATGGCCGAGAAATCAAGATAAAGAGTGAGACCAGGATCCATGATAATCGAGTGCCCTGCTAAAAGCATATTAGGACCTTATGAGCTGGAAGTTGTTGTTGCAATGTTTGGGGAAACATTTTCCTTAAGGGGGCTTCAAGGTAGTTCTGTTCTTATACTTGCCACTTCACAAAAGGAAGAATTTGTACCCTCTACAGTATGCCCAGTGTTTCTTTTGGGCGTCCCTGCAAGCTGTTGCTCATTTTCCCTTGTACCTGGTGTCACTACTATATACCTGAACTAATCATCCTGGTCCTTAGAGGAAGTGCTAGAACTTGTGGTTTCTGACCTACCCTCATCTTCTTTACTTGTTGAATCTTCCAAGTCAATAGCCACAGGAGCTGCATTACACACCCCAAGGTCTTTGGATTGAAAGCGTGCTGATCTACAAAAGAGACCAGAAGGACTAGCAATGAGCAATGGTTCCTTCACCTTTGATGAAGGTCTTGAGGATGTCTTTGAAGCTTTAGCCTTCATTTTCCTACCAAGAGAAGAACCTATCAAGATTTCAAGAGAAAATATGTTTTGAAGGGCTTTTTGAGCAAGGGTCAACTTCTTCTTCTAGAGGTGGCTAGATAGAGTCCCCATGTCTGGAAAATGATTAAGGAATCAAAAGTATAAATCGTCAGTTACAGGGAAGCTGAACATTGAGGAAAAGATGAAAACAAGATAAAGTTAGGGGAAGAATGTACCAGGCCCCTCTGCTTGTGGAGTCAAATAATAGAGATCCTTCACTGTCACATTAATCTGAAGAGGAACAACATCACTCTTCTCAAGTTCAAACTTTTGAAGTGAAGCCTTGAGAACATGATGATAAGAACAATAACCTTGTGTAGCCTTGCCAACATGGTTCGAGGTAATCACTTTGCTGAGATCAAATGGAAAAGCAGGATGCAAAAAGAGGACAATCTCAAAAGCTTCCTTTATGGGAACAAAGGGTCATTCCATATTACAAGGGGGCTGATCCTATCTAAGCTGGTGAATTACTCTATCAAGACGGTATACATAAGGCCAAAGCACACCACCATGGTAAGAAAAAGGGTCTGTTACAATAAAACCTAAGAGGACGCCCGAAGAGGAGCACAAGGTCCAGAAGTCCCATACACCTTGAGTTCCTTTGGTCACATCATTGCAGGTATTTTCCATAGATTCGTGATGAATAGAGTGAAGACCATCTACCCCAACAAAGTGCGATGAAACATAAGGGCGAAAGCAAAAGGCATCCTTTTTGTCTACTATTTCAACCAGTAATAACTTGGGCCATCCTGTGGACCACCCCCAAACTTGAGGCTTTAGCAAGGCTTCTTCACTTTGTGCGACTTCAAGGACACCACGGACAAGGCCATATGCAGGAAAGTGCTCGAATAGGAAGTAAATCAAGAAGACATCATGCACAAAGCAGTTCACAGGAAAACAACCGAAAGAAATTCTGAGTTGCTCTTGCAATTGGTCTAGCCTAGCATAGACGCCACCTAAGAACAAGGGGGCTAGGGGCAACCTTTTTCCCTCTGCTAACAAGGCAGCAAACATGAATGTACCATGGCTAATAGAACCATTCGGAGGACCCACAAATACATACCTACTCAACCAAAATGCTAAGAACACAGCACACCTCAATGGTTGCAGGGTAGCAGGAGCAAATTCAAAAGAGGAATCTTTAGAGGGAAAATCTCCATAAAAGTCTCGTCACCAATTTGCAAAGGTATACTTCAATTGAGGAGATCTTATCTTACCTTGATTGACTTGAGCATGTGGAGAAGTGACTCCTCCCTTCTGCTGAGTCTTGATTTGCATTTTCGCCAAAAGGCTATGTGAATAACGTGCGGCAGCAGCATTGCTAGTCTTAAGGCGCACCGCCATGTCTATGATGCGATGCTCTGGCTCATAGCTAGCGAGGTCCAAATCACCATAGACTGGTAGTTTCAACAGCTCAATAACATCTTCTAAGGTTGGGGAAAATTCTCCCCAAGCTGTAATAAATGAGTGAGTCAAAGAACTCCACATCTGTACTAAGGCCTGGAGGTCATCAGGACGCCGCGAGACTACTAGTTTCTTAGTTGTCCAAATCGTATATGCAACGCCCGCATCTTGCAGCACCTCAGTAAAGGCAAGGTCTTTAGTGAAGACATGATCCATCCACACTGCCCAAACCTTTTTGATTGAGGAAGGGTTGGTGAAGGTCACTAGCATCCATGGGAATTCCTGCCAAAAACAATGAGAGCGAAGAAGAGTGTGACTTAAATGGTAACTTGGCCTTTCTGGGGCTGGGTGTAGAATGCACGCCTCAAATGAAGAAGCTAGTGTTGCCATGGTAAAAGTTTCATTGAAAAGATTGCCTGAAGAGGGCGGAGGATCAAAGTCCCTCTCTGGGTATGGGGGGTTCTCTGCCCAGTGATGCCCTTCAATTGGTGATGGATTAGCACGAGGAAGAGGAAGAAACTCTCATGCACTGATTATGGTTGTCTGTGGAAGCTAACCTAAAATGTTCTTTGCCTTCGACGATGACTCCTCAGATCCTGACGAAGACCCCGTCAGAAGAGCAAGACGAGAAGAAGTAACCACAATGGCACGAGTGGCTAGAGGAACCTCTACATTCTTAGTGCGAACCATTTGGAAATAAGGAAAGGAGTTTCTAAAAGGTTAGAATATGCATGAGCAGTCCTACAGAGAAAAAGATGAAAATGAAACTCTTGCATGGAGGATTGCCCCTTTGTAAGAAAGAAGAAACAAAGAAAATGAGTGGCCTAGGAATGCCTGCCAGCTGCCCATTCATGGCCATAAAAGGGACAATACAGTACACTCTTGGATAACAAAACGCCACGTGCCTAAGGATGCACTTTATGGACGCTTTGCATCCATAGTGTACAAGGGGGCTATTGTTCTTGGATGCTTTTGATGAAACTGTTTGAGCATTATGATAAAAAGACTTGGTGGTTTTAGACTATACTGGGCCTTGCTTTAGGCCTAAGAGACCCAGAAAAGGGAAGGCACTTAGATGATGCCTAACCTGAAGAAATGTTCATAGGCTTAAACTAAGGCCCAGATGGGAACTATTCCTTAAGTGGCTTGATGGGTTTGAGTAATGTAACCCCTTTTACAAGGGGTTGGGCCCACATAAAGGCATCCTTATGGGAAAAGTGGAGGGACCCTTTTCCTTGTCTACGAAGAAGACGCCACGTCTCGTGGGATTTGGGCTAGAGGGCGTCTGAGAGGTAGAATGAACCACAATACGCACACTGCATCACAGCACACTAAAGCACACTTAGGCTGATTAGTGAATAGTGGAAGAAGCCCACTTTGTTGTAGGTACAACCCACACATGACAACATGTCAACTTTGTGTCTTATCTTATAGTATCTCAAGACATGTGTCAAAGAGAGGTCAAGTCCACTACTCTGTCAAGAGAGAGAGAACAACATATGAGGGCTAGGAAAGAGCACCTAGCACCTAGAGAGAAAGCTAGGAAAGTCAGGCGGCGTCCTTTACCTGAGATAAGAGAAGGGCTCCTAAAAGGCATCCACCACCTTTCCAATGGGCTGGACATTACCGTTCATTTTCTCCAAGCCACCAAGGGAGAGTTTCCAGACATAGTCCACTCCTTACCACTTCTCTTAAGCTTTACGAACCTAAACCTTAGATCATTTTAACTGATATTTTTTGGATGGCAACAACTGGTTTATTGAATCTAAAGGAAGTGAATAAATTAAGATTTATGCAAATAGTATCTATGGCTCCATCATCTAATAACCAAAAATTAGAGTTACCATTGTGTGAGGGTAAGGGATTGTCTCTGCTTGCAGTAGCCATATTGATTTGACTAGTTCCTGCACTTGTGTTTGTAGGAGGATTGGTATTCCCAGGGACATTGAGCAAGGCTAGTATACTATTGTATTGTTCGATAGTAAGGCCAAATCTTGCTTGCTATAGTTATTGTATGTTAGAGAAAATTGCATTTTCAGATTGATTAGCAGCAATCATATTGATGGTTTTCTGCCAGTATATCTGTCATTTTGTAGTTTATGGCCTGGGGGATAGTCATGCTTTTCATAGCAATCTTTAATAGTGTGATTTGTGCGGCCACACTGATTACACTTCTTCTTTGGTCCTTGCTTGAATGAATTTTCCTTTCTAGTACCAATTCTTAGCTGAGGCTTAGAGTTGATTGCCATCACTTGAATCATTTCTTGATTCTCATTGACAAATTATCTTTCTTGCTGAGTAATCATGGCAAGTGCTCATTAAGGGTTAGAAGAAGGGACATTAACATGATGTTTGAGCGAGCACCAAAGAATTGCTCATTCAATCCTTTTAGGAATTTTATGACATGAAATGTGTTTCTTTGGTCCCTTACTTTCTTTAGAGCATTACAGGTGCATTTAACACTGCAGATACAAGTAAGGATAGGAAGTAACACATCAAGCCTATCAAGAAGTGTTTTGAGACCAGTGAAATACATTGTTAATGAAGAATTTCCTTGTTTAAATCCTGAGATCTCTTCTTATAGGTCTGCAATTCAAAACATGCCAGTTTGGGAGTATATTTCACCTAGCTCATGCTAGAGACCTTTAGTATTGTCAATCCAAATTAGTGATTGTGCAATCACTGGAGAGATTGCTCGATTAAGCTATGCAAGAATAATCATGTTGCAAACCTCCCAAAATGGATAGATTGGATCATTTTTGCTAGCTTATTTGATCTTGCCATTGACAAATCCAAGTTTATTCTTAGTGAGGAGACTCATTGTCATGCTCCTCTTCCAAGTATGAAAATTCTTTTCATCAAGTAGATTTGTAACAAGTTGCAAAGATGGAGTTTCATTCAAATGAAGATAATAGGGATTGTATGGATCTTACATGTTTTTTATTGTGTATGTAGAGGCACCACTGTTCGTGTTTGGATCAGCGATGGATGTGATAAACAAGAACAGAGAGGAGAAAAGAAAAAGAGAGCATAGTCGAAATGTCAAATTGATACCATAACAAGATTGTGAAATTGAAACCTTGAGTCCTATTTATTAGGAATGGGTTATTTATAGTCAAGAGGATGGATCATACTTGTTGTATCAATGATGGTTAAGGGATAAAAGAGTATAGCTATAAGGTAACTAACTAAATATTAATAAAACTAAGATATCATACATCATTAATTAAAATTAATTAATTCTTGGTTATTACAATATGTTGAGAAATTTGGTGCTAAATAAGTGACACATGGTATGATCTAAGATCTAAGAGTGGAACTATCAATTTCATATATTAATAGATTAATAGATAGATAACTAGAATTAAATTTGATATATTACTACAAACGAAATGTGGTGCACATGACTCTTAGGTTGAGCCATGTTTCACAATAACGTACAGCATTGAAAGTACTTATTATAAGCTCCAGGACCTTTCATAAAGTATGAGCTTTAATATTTTGAATGACAATAAAGCCAATTTAAAAAAAATATTTTGAAGAATGACTAATGTCTGTCTTGAGTTTCTTGACTAAGCAAAACAGGTATTTCCAAAGTGTATAACACATACTTGATCGAGAATAATTTACTACACATGTGCAAACATGTTTTATCTTGTGACAAGAGACTGAGCTTAAATGAAGTGAATATTATATCATGTAAAGTACGCTTACATTCATCAAGGAATGAAACAAATCAAAGCAAGAACAAGAAACCAAGGAAAGGATATTCAAAAAGTAGTACGGGACATCAGAAAGTACACTAAGAATGAAGATATCATACAAAATCGGATACCAACGTGTTACTCAATCTTCAATCATCATAACTGCAAGTCATTCATCATCATAATGCCCAGATTGAAGATTAGAAGATTAAAGAATTGTTAAGCAACTGCCAGCACATGTTAGAAAGCTCACTTCATGTGGAGCATTGAACGCTACAGAACAAAGAGGAAAATTTGAAATTCAAATTTCAAATCTCAAGTCAAACTCAGTTTCATAACTAGTATGTTATCTCTTCTGCCTATTTGGTCAACCATTCCAAAGCTTCTAAAAGGAGGAGCTCAGAAACCATGTTCAAAAAGTAGGAAAGAAGGTTTTGAAGGGACATCAGAAACTTCAGCAATACAATAGCTTCTGCAGCCAATGTGACAGTGTAACGCCCCAATTTTCTAATTGAGCAAAAATGACCAAAATGCCCCTAAGGTCATTTTCCACCCGAAATTCGAGGATAGCTGACCCGGCAGTCCTCGAAGGGTCAACTCAATGTTAGAAGGGGATTATATGTGAATGAATGTTAATAGAGCAGAAGAATCTCATTTTCTGCGGTTTCGGGTCAAAATGACCAAAATGCCCCTATAGCGTTTTTACACGGGTATAAGTGTCGTTTAAGCCCGGAATCTTTCCTGAGAGTTCGAGATGCTAATTACAAGTGTTTGATGATGTTTTTATGTGTTTAGGAGTATCCGTTTAAGTCCCAGTGGTCCCGGGCAGTTTTTGTGCAAAATTACAATTTTACCCTTAGTATAGTGTTTTTGAGCTTAATCGCGTGATTAAGAAAACCTAAGCAATATTAGGCTCTAATTGAAGATTAATTAATTTTCATAATTAATCTAGAGTCAAAATAATTTATTAAAGTTAATTAGAACCTAAAATTGCTTAAGGGAGCTCAAAATCCTTTTCTAGTCTTAATTCTTTGAAAAAGGAGTCTAGGAATAGTGTTTGCGCTTACCAATGCTTTGCACATGCCTTGGAGGACACATTTGAAAAACGGCGCCACTTTTCCCCCCCCAAAATCCACCTCCACATTTCAAAATTTAAACCACGATATATATAGCAAAGTGTAGAGAAATTTCACACTTTTGCCATTTGCATTTTATTTTTTTTTTTGTTGAGCTTGTGATAAAAAATCTCTCTTACTTTCTCTCAACCTCAAATTCCTCTCCACCACCTAGAAACCCCTTCCACCACCACAAACCACCATAAACCACCTTGAAACACCACACCACCACCTCAAGCCACCTCCCTAGCACTCAACCTTTCCACCTTCAACTCAAACTCTCAAGAAAAACTCCTCATTTGCTTGTCCTCACCCCTTGGCCAAAATCACCAAGCCACAAAGAGGAGGTTTTTGTCTCCTCATTTTAGTTCCAAGAACCAAGCTCTTTTCCTTACAAAGAAATTTCCACTAGGTAGGGGTTTTGTTTTCAAAATGCTTTTCTTATGATGTTGTTTATGACATAAAAATGCTAGCTTTCTCTTGGTTCAACTCTTTTCCTCTCTTTTTTGTTTTTAGCCATGAGACTTGGTTCTTGAAAGGAAAATCTTGAGCTTGATAATGAGGTTTCAAAATAATGGTCTTGAGAATTTCATTTGAGAAACCTCTAAAGCTTGAAACTTGTTTTTTACTTTGAAGCACTTTGGTTTACCTTTCCTTTTCTTTTCCTTTTTATTTTGCTTTTCCTTCTCATCTCCTTTTTCCTTTTTCGGCCTCAAGGCCTATTATTCTTCATGATAGCTTGATGATGAGTGTCTCTAGATGATGACCTTGTGTTCATCTCAAAGAGAACTCTAAAGCTTAGGTTTTGTTTTTGATCTAGTAAAGTTTTGGGTTTTCTTTCCTTTTTTTTTTTCTACAAGGCTTTAGCCACTATTTGCTTTCTTTCAAAGATTTTGTTAAAATTTTAAAGTGTCTCTACATTTATTTTGTATCAAGAAATAATGTTGTCTTGGTTTCTATTTCTTTAAAGTTTTGTTTTCTTTTAAAGTTTACTTCTTTTTGAGCTTGATGATGATGTTCAAGAACTATATAGTTTTCCTTGAAAGCTTGGTTCAAGAACTCTAAAGCTCACTTTGTTTGTGAGATAAGTGTTAGGTTGAGATTTTTGATTCTCTATAAAAGTCTCATATGAGCTCTAAGTAAGATAAAAAGACTTGCATCCATATTTACTTTTATGTCATCACTAAATGCTCAAGATTAAAGAATAAACTTGCATCTCCATATTTATGTTTATGCTCTCACTAAATCTCTAAGATAATAATGGATTTACATAGCATATTTATTTTATGGTCTCACATCTTAATAAAGAGTAAAACAAAGTGCATTACATATTTATGTTTATG
This sequence comes from Dalbergia cultrata, assembly GCA_031216105.1. NCBI lineage: Eukaryota > Viridiplantae > Streptophyta > Magnoliopsida > Fabales > Fabaceae > Dalbergia > Dalbergia cultrata. The sequence goes on along the minus strand of CM062353.1, from coordinate 30,915,285 downwards.
TCATAACTAAAGAGATTTAGAGCTCATGGACTTACCCATTGTTATCTCAAACAAAGTTTTATAATATATATTGTTTACCTCCTTGTTTTTCGGCCTAGTGATGATGTTGGGTCCTAGAATGGGATTCAACTAGTTACAAGAGCTAAAGTTTATGTTTTATGATTTTTCTAAGTTTAGATTATCTCAAGAAATGTTTTGAGCAAAGTTTTATGTTTTAAAACCCTCTTGAAATAATTTTTTAATTAGCTACTGCCTTCATGCTATTTATGATGATTTTAATGAAATAAAATGTGTTCTAAAGAGTTTTTAAAGCCTTGAAAAGGTTCCAAGAGAAACTAGCAATTTATGTGTGTTAGAAATGAAACTATGTGCATTATATGATGATTATGAATTCGGTTCTGTTTGAGTATTTTTCTCTCTATATGATGCTGTTTTGATGATGATAATATGATTATGTTCATGTATAATTGATGCAAAATTCATATGTGAAAGTTAAGAGAAGTTAGTAACTAAAAAAGAATTAATTTGAGGCCTTTAGATCCCTTAGAAAAGTATATTTCTGGATTATGTCTGGCAAGGTTTAGAATTGATAATCATGGTTTATAATTAGTCTAAATGTGTAGGAATTACTCATAAATGGTTTAGAACTTGATCTTGATACCTTAGGAGCAAACCGAACTTAGAAAGGGTCAATGTTGTGACTCCTAGGTACCCGTAATGCATGAAATATAGATTCTGCGCTCTTGAGGTTTAGAAATATTTATGGTCATAGATTTGAGTGAGGAATACTTAGATATGAGCCTATAGGTACCCGAGAGTTTAGGTCATGATGATATACAACTTAGATTTCAAGTTAAAGGACCTTAAGGGTCAATGCATAAGACACTACGAATCCTTTAATTCTTTTATGTTTATTTATGAAAGTATGATGTTGTGATGCACGAGCTATGATGAAATGAATTATCAACATGAGAATTGAATGAGAAATATGTTTGTGTTATGAGCTTGTGGCATAAGGACGGTTTGAAGGAAATTTGGTTTAACAGCTGTTATGCTGCCGAATTTCCATCAAACCTAAAAGGTTTGAGAAATGTTTTAAAAAACCATATGAGATTGAAAACCCTGGGTGACACTGGTTCGGCCGAGCACCCCCAGGAGATTTTTATGTGACAAGCATTGAGACATACTTCTCCTACTACGGTGAGGAGGAGGCAAATCCGTGAGGGTATGTGCAGATGCAGCCTTACCAAAGCGGACAATTCACTGTGCACTAGATGCCAATAGAGCGTTTCAGAAAAAGAAATATTTATATGTTACCCCATCGATTTCCCCATATTAAATCTAGTGACGACTAGTTAGGATTGAGCTCATTCCTAGGAGATTAGGTGAGACGGAGTTTGGGGACCATGATAAAAATCGCCGGGGCGGTATGTCAGTTGGATTCAGGTGACCATGTTTAAAAGGGTGGTCTATGAGAAAAAGAACTTAAGAGTTCAAGCATGAGAAAGAGATATGATGTTTTTAAAGTCACACAGTTATGAGAAAAGAAAGAGTTTTATATGCCACTTATATGTTAATGTTTATCTTGATGTTGTGTTCTATCGACTATTTGTATAAAGTATTGTCATGCATTCATCCAATATCTATTGCATTCATATCATTAAGACCCATACTAAAAGACACTCACTTCGGATAAATAGATTTGAGAAGTTTAAAATTAAACCTTATGCATGACCACCTTTTTATAATTAAAACCGAAGTGGCTGGGGATGATGACGATGACACGTGTGTTGGAGTAGGAAATCCCTACTGAGAATCTTGAATAAGTTTCTCATCTTTCTCTCTCTTTTCTCCCATGTCATCTCCAGACGAAGATGGTGGTGTATCTTGTGACCCTTACTAAGGCATGGGCAAAGGGCATGTGTTACGAGTCGGATCAGTAGGATGCAACGAAAGTGTAGAGATGCCGCCTTAGATTTATATGCATATGGATGTGTATTTTTTTTTATGTGATAATAGGGCTATGATAGTCGTAAATTATGTATCTATGATAATATGATTCTGTTGTGATGTAATGAACAACGTTTGTGTTTTGTGACCATGAATGATATGAGAACTCTTTTCTATATGTTAGTCTTTTTTACGTCATACGCGGTTCTCACTTTGATTTTATATTTCAAAAAAAAAATGTACCCGTATTTTCGCTAAGTATTTTCATAAAAGAATGAGACTAAGATGTGATAACCTAATGATTAACCTAATGTGTTCTAGAGTATTGGGTTAAAAATTAGGATGTTACAAACAGACTGTCAGCCTACTCTTCTAGACTAATCTTCCAAGACACAACGGATGATCTACACGTGTCCCTTGGAGATCTAATTAAAGGCAATGGTCATGAAGGAAGATCGCTATAAATGGAGATGATGTACTCAAACGCTGATAAGAGAATTGAATACACAAAAGTCGAAACTCTGGAAAAATCTCGTCACACTTCCTGTGATGATCTTCATATCATAAAATCAGTTACCTTGAAGTGTAAAATTTTCTTTCTATGTTTCTTAATGATTTGTATGCTCTTCTTAGGAAGAGATGTTACAGAAAAGTCGTTCATGTTTCCCAGGTCTGTTTTATTGAATATTTGTAAGGAAACTTGAGTGTAGGTTAATTTGAGTGGCAACCCAAACACATAACCTTTGTATCCTTAATCTAGTAGTGATCAGTGAGACATACCTTGGAGATGCTAAGGTAAAACTACTTGCAACATAATGGTAGAGGTATTCTATTCATTACGGTTTAGCTTAGAGATGCTGGGAAGAACTACTTACAATATGGTGGTAGAGGCATTCTACTCACCATGGTTCAGCTTAGAGAGGTTGGGAAGAACTACTTGCAACATGGCAGTGAGGGTTGTCTACTAGTCATGGTTTAGCTTGAAGAGGCTGAAACAGAACTAATCCACTCAGCTTGGAGAGACTGGTATAGAACTACTTAGTTTATGATAGTAGGGGTTGTCTACTGGTCACTAGTAAGAGCTTGGGAAGGCTACTGTAAAGACTATCCAGTTTACTTTCTCAGATTGATAAAGTTGTCTTAGTGGAATCTCAATATGTGTTGAGTACTTGATGTAGGCAAGTTTGGCTGAACTAGTATAAAAATATTTGTGTTATTCTTTTCTTCCCTGATCTCTTATTTTATGTTTTTCTCTTTAACTTAATAACTGCTAAATATATGGTTATAACTACATTGTTATTAATACATGCTTAAGAGATCTACTTTCTAAAACAATTAACCATAATTCGCTTCACTTCAAGCTTATTGCTTGATAGTATTTTCGTAAAATGTTTCAAATTTCAAGAAAGTACTAAAGCACGATTCAACCCCCCTTATCGTGCACTCTTGTACCTACACTTTTGTAAGTATCAAGTATTGAACAAAAGAAAAGTGTATCTAACCTAGTCCAGCACAAGTTTTGGAGCTTGTCATGGTCCCATATACTTACAAAACTGCCTTTTAATGAAATTTTATTCTTTTCTTTCTAGTTTTATGTTATATCATGTAGGAGTGAGTAACCCCACCATTTTCATCTTCTTTCCATTTTTCTAGCAATCATGCCCATGCTTGGCGATGTGCCTATTTCATTCTTCCATTACTCCACCATCATTAATTTAACCCACCACTATTACTAAACCAGAAAGAAGGAGGGTACTACTTCGTTAATTTGAAGTAACTATTTTCTTTGATGATTTTAGTTTGTTCTTCCTAATCTAATATAAGAATGTGGGTTTATCTTGGATTGGAAATGAAGGTTGAGACTTTAAAGGTAGGTGTTTAATTTTAATTTGACCCATTGAACTTGAAGCTATGTCTAGTGAATATTGAGATGAGAGCCCCTCACGTGCTTCAATGAGAAACTGATCAATCCTCTTAAGTGGTGCACATATTGAATGATTATAAACCAATGCCAAAAGACTCCAAGAATAAAGGTTGGAGATTAATGAAGAATGACAATGGTGAGGAGGAGGTTGATGACGATGTTATTTCGGTGTGTTACTTTACAATGGTTTATGGTAAGGCGAACGGCAGTGCTATGACAAGGTTGGATGTGCAATAATGGAGGCTCACTGAAGAAAAGAGTCCAGTGATGAACAATGTGAGAGAATATGGAAGGACCAAAGAATAATATACTTTTAGATTATTATATAATAAATTATTTATCATATTTACGAGTATTAATCTGCACCATTTATATATTATATTATATTACATTATATTATTTAATCTAATGGTTTATAAAGATGGATCATGTCATGGTCTAGAACAAGATGGGGACCATAGTAACATAAGCTAACAAAAAATTGTGTTCATATTAAAAAAGAAAAAAATTGACATATTTCTCGTATAGTTGCGTAAGTATTGACCTTTCAGTGCACTCGGATTTCCATTTAGGTGGCTAAAAATTCAGTCACACTCACATTTTGGACCATCACAGGGTTTTCTATTCATGACCTTTAGATTTTGTTTCAACAGTTAAGATCTAAATATATAAAATTGAAAAATAAGATAGCGATTTTTATAGCTAGTAATAATAATAATTATCAAAAGATTGACAGTGAAAAAATACACGAAAAGAGGGGGTTAAATTGTGCTTCTTATCTTCAAACTGAAAATTTTTTCAAAGAAACTCTATCAAGCTTAAAGCTTGAAGTACAACGGAAGATAGGTTAGTTTATTCAGAAAGTAACTTTATGAATCAAGCAATTTTAGTAAGCAGATAAAAACAAGAGATAATGATAAGGTGTTTTTGCAAAATCAAAGACTATAAGATAAAAGAGATCAAGGATGAGAAGATACTGAATCAAGAGATTTATACTGGTTCGGCCAACCCTTGCCTACATCCAATTCCCAATAACCACTAAGTTCCACTAAGCTTCCTCAACCTGAGGAGATAACAATACAGGATAGTCTTTACTGTAGCATTCCCAAGCTCTTGCCAACGTTAGTAAATCACTCTTACTAACTCAACAACAACAAGTAGTTTTGCAGTAGTCTCTTCAAGCTTTCAACTTCCGATCACTACTGGATTAATGATACGCTGGTTTCACGATTTGAATGATATTACACTCAAGCTTCTTTTTTGAATGTGAAGTGATAAATCTAAACTAGCTTGAGTGACTTCTTTCTGCTAATTCTTCCTCAGAAGAACGTATGAATAATCTAGTATATGGAAAGAAGATTTTAATATACAAGAAATCTAGTAGATAATTTTTACAGAGAGATTTGGAAAGATTTTTTCAGCAATTTTGCACTATGTCTCGTCTCCTCTTTTGAAGCTCGGTCATCTCTATTTATAGATGATTCTCCTTTGTTACCGTTGTCCCTGATCTTCTATCCAACCAGCACGTGTCAAACATCAGTTAAGTATTGGGAATATAATCTAGAGGAGTAGCCCGTCTAATGTCAGGAACTTCTTTTCAAAAGCCGTTGATGAGTTGAAGTTTCTGAAGTTTATCAGAAACTATTCTTCTATTTTTTGAATGAGGTTTCCGAAATTCTTAGCAAGTCTTTCTTTGTTAATCGAGGGTACTGAAGAGATGATGTTCCGGGTAAAAGAGACTGATTTGACTTTTGAATTTGAATTTCAAATCTGATTACTTTCCCTCTCTTTTTAAAATCTGAACTTTCTGAAGAGCGCTGCTAGGTTCTTGTTGATTTATTTGTCTTCTAATATTCAATTTTTTACTTTGTACTGATGAATAGTCTATGATTATGATGACTAACCTTTGAGTAACACATTGTTTCCAGCTTTTGAATGTTATCATCATTGAATCCCTTCTTTCTAAAGTTCAGCATTACTTTCTGACGACCATATCCTTGATTCATTGATTTTGTTATAATGATCTTGCTTCTTTGATGCACATGAATGCGTTTTGCTTGATGAATTTCGCTTTATCTTAATCTTTCCTCTTCTGATAAGAGAAAAACATGTTTACATATGCATAGTGAAATCATCTTAACTTAATTCCGATAATGCATCTCGAAGTCACTTGATAAACTTTTGTCAAGAAACTCAAGGTAGCCATTAGTCATTCTTCAATGCATTTTCTTTAAATTGGCTTTGTTGTCAATCAAAACATTTAAGCTTATATTCTTTTGGAGTTTACAATCTCCCCTTTTTTTATGATGACAAATCAATTTGAAGAAAATCTTTTGAAGAGAAGTTGAAAGAAATAAGACAGAATATAAATCGATAAACGTCATTTTCTTACAACACTAAATGATTCTCAAAGCTTAGTCAGTCCTTTTTCTTAAGGCATAATTGGATATGTTCTTAGAGAATTTTGAAGTCTTAAGTTGACTTAAATCAATGTTGTTTCGTTTATGATGATTTTTCTTATTTAAATCAGATCACTTCTTTAAATCGTATCACAAGATATGTAAGCAGAAGTTATCGTTTTAATCCAAAATGCCAGTCAACTTGATTTTAGTCATGAAGTGACTTTCTAATATTTAGGTGTGCTGGGATAAGCACCTCCCCCTCAGTTTTTTACTTACCCTATCTTTTTCAGCATAAGATTTTCATTTCTCTTCTCCCCCTTTTGTCATCAGCAAAAAGAGGGTGTACTGGAAATTAGGAGTTGTAAGATGATGATTGTCTTATAGGGTTTAAAAAGGCTTTAAGTTAAACAAACTCTTCAAAATACAGAAGCATTCTTCAGCTAAAGGTTTTATGAAAATGTCAGACACTTGGTCTTCAGTGTTTATAAACATTAATTTAACATCTCCTTTCTGAACATGATCTCTAATGAAATGATGTTTTATGTCAATGTGTTTTGATCTGGAGTGTTGAATAGGATTTTTGGCCAAATTTATAGTGCTGGTATTGTCACAGAAGGTTAGGATTTTGGAATACCTTAAGTGGCAGTCCTCTAGCTGGTTTCTGATCCATAACATTTGAGTATAACAATTTACAACTGCTATATATTCTACTTCTGCAGTGGAGAAAGCAATGGTATTTTGCTTTATACGTGACCATGTGATCAGACTATTTCCAAAGAAGCAATAACAGCTGCTAGTGATTTTTCTTTCTACTCTGTCTCTAGCAAAGTCAGCATCACAATATCCTACAATCTCACAAGATGTACCTTTCTCGTACCAAAGGCCAAGATTAGTAGTGCCTGCTATATATCTGAGAATTCTTTAAATGGCATTTAAATGTGATTATGTTGGATTTGATTGGAATCTAACACATATCCCCATACTTAATTAAATATTTGGTCTACTAGCTATAAGATACAACAGTGACCCTATCATTCCTCTGTAACTACTTTCTAATACTCTTTAACCATTCTAATCATCATCAATGATTTGTGATAGATGCATAGGAGTACTCATGGGCTTTGCTTGATCCATGTGAAATTTTTTCAAAAGTTCTTTTGTATATTTTTCTTGATAAATCAGAATTCCATCCTTTTGTTGCTTTATTTGCAAACCCAAGAAAAATTTCAGTTCACCCATCACACTCATTTCAAACTCACTTTGCATTAATTTTGAAAAATTTTCACAAAGATAAGGATCAGAGGCACCAAATATAATATCATCAACATATATTTGAACTATAAAAAAGTGTTCTTTAGAGTTAAGAGTGAATAGAGTTGTGTAAACGTTACCTCTTTTGAACCCATTCTTTATCAAGAAGCTGCTTAGCCTTTCATTCTAAGCTCGAGGAGTTTGTTTCAGACCATAGAGTACTTTTGTTAATTTGTAAACATAGTTTGGAAAGTCATCACTTTCAAAACCCAGTGATTGCTTCACGTACACTTCTTCAGAGAGATAACCATTTAAGAATGCCAACTTGACATCCATTTGATAGAGAGTGAAACCTTTGTAGGCAACAAAGGCAAGTAACATTCTGATGGCTTCCAATCTAGCAACTGGTGCGAAGGTCTCATCATAATCTATTCCTTCCTGTTGATTGTAGCCTTGTGTAACCAGTCTTGCTTTATTTCTGACAATTCTATCTGCTTTATTCAATTTATTTTTAAAAATCCATTTTGTTCCAATGACAGTTTTTTCATTTGGTTTTTCTACAAGAGTCCAGACTTTGTTTTTCTCAAATTGATCTAGCTCTTCTTGCATAGCCTCCATCCATCCTTTTTCATTTAAGGCTTCTTCAATGCATACAGGTTCAATGGTGGAGATTAGGGCATTATTTGAAGTATGTCTTAGAGAGGATCGAGTCTTACTCCTTTAGAGATATCTTCTATAACATAGTTTTGAGAAACAACTATAAGGTCAGACACTCCTTTGTAGTTTCTATGCTTACGGTTTCCATCAATTTCTTATTCATCCTCATGTTGCTCTTCCTCTTGTTCAGAACTATTGCTTAGTGCCGGCTTTGATGTCTTGAGGAAACTTTCTGAAGGATTTGAATTCTGGAGTCTTCTTTATGATGTGCTTATCTGCTTGGATTCTGAGTCTTTTCCAAGATTCAACCTTTCAAGAACTTCCTCTAGATCATCTAGGTCATCTTCAAAATCTTTTCTGAGCTCCTTGAACCTGATGTGAATTGTTTCTTCCATACATAACATTCTCTTGTTATATACCTTATAAGCTTTTGAAACAGATGAATATTTTAGAAAGATACCATCGTCAGATTTTTGATCAAACTTCGCAAATTTGTCCTTATTGTTAAGTATAAAGCAAGATGAACCAAAAATATGAAAGTACGAAATGTTGGGTTTTCTACCCTTCCATAGCTCATAGGGGGTCCTTTTGAGAATCAGTCTTAGAAAATTTTGGTTTTGTATATAACATGAGGTATTTACAGCCTCTGCCCAAGATCCTTTAGATAGCCCATTTTCTAACATCAAAGTTCTAGCCCTCTTTTGTAAGCTTCTTTTTTTCCTCTCAGCAACCCTACTTTGCTAAGGAGTTTTGGGTGTAGAGAACTTATGAAAGATATTATGTTTTTCACAAAACTCATTTTATATATGATTTTCAAATTCCCCTCCATGATCAGATTTGATGGAAATGATTTGTGAATTCTTTCCAGTGCTGACATGTTTTGAAAAAACCTTAAACTTTTCAACCACTTCATTTTTAGATGATGGAAAAAACACCCAGGTAAACCTTGAGAAATCATCTAAAATAACTAGATAGTATCTTTTACTAACAAGGCTAGCTGTTTGGGTTGGACCAAAAAGATCCATATGAAGTAGTTCTAGTTGTTTAAAGGTGGATATCACATGTTTATTTTGAAAACAGGCTTTAGTTTGTTTGCCTTTTTCACAGAAATTACAGGTTGAATCCTTATCAAACCTAATTTTTGGCAATCCTTTGACAAGATCTTTGAGATAGTTCAGAGATAAGCTTCATGTGAGCATGTCCAAGCTTCTTATACCATAACCACTTTTCATCCATGAAGGATGCTAGACATTTCGCATCTTGATCTTGAAAATCATCTAAGAGCAACACATAAGTGTTATCATGCCTTTTGCCAGACAGTATAACATGACCTGAGATAGTACTAACTATATTGCAATTATAAGGATTAAAATTAACGTTAAATCCTTGATCATAGAATTGGCTTGTGCTGAGTAACTTGTGAGCCAGACCATCAACAAATAATTCATCAAAAATTTGGTCAGAATCATCTTTACCAATGTTTCCAATACCTGTGACTTTTGCTTTTCCTCCATCAGCAAATTTCATTGATGTAGAGTTTTTTGGCCTAATATTTTTGAACCATTTTCTGGATCCGGACATGTGTCTGGAACAACCACTGCCCATGTACCATTTGTTGTCAGATTCTACATGTGTTCTCAGGCACACCTGCAATAAACACACTTTTAAATTTAGGTACCTTGACTTTCTTGGGTCCTTTTGAGTTAGTATCATAAAGATAGGGTTTCTCAATTCTTTTGACAGATTTCCTTCCCATGAAGCATCTATCAGGAGGATGTCCCTTTTTATAACAAATAGTGTAGGAAACTTTGTTTCTAGTTTTCTCTCGATAAAATCTACTCCCTTTTCCTTTTTCTACTTCTTCATAGCCTAACCCAATTTTATGAAAATATGGCATTTGTCCTCCAAGCATAAGTTCAAGATTTTTTGAGCTATTTACAAATTTTTCTATATCAGACTTTAAAAGTATAACATTTTTTTTCGAGTTTAGACATAGTCTTCTGATTTTCTTCACAATCTTTTGCTAACTTGACTTTTGAGGTGTTGAGTTCATTATTCTCTTTTTGTAGTTCCTTCTTTTTGCATTTTAGGTTTTCGGCTTCTGTTTTGACTATTTGTAGTTTTAAAACAATCTCTTTATGTTTTTTCTTTAGATTTAGATAATGAGAGGAAATAGTTTTAGTGTTTTCAAGTAATTCTTCATATAATACTACTAATTCATCATAAGATAGATTTTGATCAGAAATATTTATTTCATATTCATCCTCCGAATTATATCCTGCCATGAAGCATAGATTTGCTATATCTTCTTGTTCTTCTAGACTTTCTGCTCCCATGTTTCCTTCATCATAGTCACTCTATATTGCCAGCATTCCCTTTGTCATGTTCATGAGCTTCTTTTGTGGGCTTTTTAACTTTGGACATTCAGGTCTGAAATGTCCCTTTTCTCCGTAGTTAAAGCAAATAATGTTGTCTGGCTTTATTTTGTTTTTCCTTTCTCTTTTTATGTCTTTTCTTCTTTTAAACTTGCCTTTCTAAGCTCTTGACATCCTTCTTACTAGCATGGAAATCTCATCTCCATCATCATCTTCATTGTCATCAACAGATTCATGCTCCTCATCAGAGGTTTCAGTAATTTTCATTGCCTTCATTTTGCTTGACTTATGGGAAGATTTTAAGGCAATGGATTTGTTTTTTTTTCATGGATTCACCATGCATTTCTAACAAAACTACCTCATGAGTTTTAAGAGATCCAATAAGTGAATCCAAACTCAATGTTTAAAGATCTTTGGCTTCAGTAATGACTGTAATTTTAGGTAGCCATTTTGCAGGGAAGCTTCTTAGAATTTTTCTAACTAGCTTAGAGTTAGAATATCTTTTGCCAAGACCTTTCAATTGATTTATGATATGCATAAATCTTGTAGTCATATCATCAATGTTTTCCTTATCAGTTATTTTAAACATTTCATACTAGTGAACCAGCATGCTAATCTTTGTTTCCTTGACTTGATCAGTTCTTTTGTGCAACATAAGTAGTTTGTCCCATATTTATTTTGTTGTGTCACAGGAAATAATTTATCATATTCAGCTTTACTTAGTGCACAGGTAATCAGATACTTAGCTTTGGAATTTAGTTGAATCCTAGCTTTATGCTACTCAATCCATCTGCTTTTGGGAATTTCTCTTGATGTGGGGAGTGCATCATCCATGGCAAGAACTTCTTCAAGTGGAGTGTAGTCGCCTTCTTGGATTATTTCCCACAAGTCAAGACTTGTATATTTTATGAACAATTCCATTTGATTTCTCCAGTAGACATAGTCTCCACCATCAAAGAATGATAGTCTGTTAATCGAGTGCCCTTTTGCTATATGAGTGCTTTGTGCTATTTATCTATGGATCTTTTTCCTCTGCAGTTGTTAGAATGCTCAACCTCTTAGAGGCTAAGCTCCGATGCTAATTGATAGCGAGAAAATGCACAAAAAGGTGGGGTTGAATCATGCTTCTTATCTTCAAACTTCAAACTGAAATCTTTTTCAAAGAAACTCTATCAAGCTTAGAGCTTGAAGTGCAGCGGAAGATAGTTGAGTTTATTGCAAAATCAAAGACAATAAGATAAAAAAGATAAAGGATGAGAAGATACTGAATCAAGAGATTTATAGTGGTTCGGCCGACACTTGCCTACATCCAGTTCTCAGTAACTACTGAGTTCCACTAAGCTTTCTCAACCTGAGGAGATAACAATACATGATAGTATTTACTATAGCCTTCCCAAGCTCTTACCAACGTTAGTAAATCACTCTTACTAACTTAACAATAATAAGTAGTTTTGCAGTAGCCTCTTCAAGCTTCCAACTTCTTATCACTACTGGATTGATGATACACTGAATTCACGATTTGAATGATATTACACTCAAGCTTCTCCTTTTCTGAATGTGAAGTGATAAATCTAAACCAGCTTGAGCGACTTCTTTCAGCTAATTCTTCCTCAGAAGAATGTATGAACAATCTAGTATATGGAAAGAAGATTTTAATATACAAGAAATCTAGCAGATAATTTTTACAGAGAGATTTGGAAAGAATTTTTTAGCATTTTTGCACTACATCTCGTCTCTTCTCTTTTGAAGCTCGGTCAACTCTATTTATAGATGATTCTCCTTTGTTATTGTTGTCCCTGATCTTCTATCCAACCAACACGTGTCAAATATCAGTTGAGTATTGGGAATATAATCTAGAGAAGTAGGTTGTCTGGTGTCAAGGACTTTTTTCAGAAGCCGTTAACGAGTTGAAGTTTCTAAAGTCTATCAGAAACTATTCTACTTTATGAATGAGGTTTTTGAAATCCTTAGCAAGTCTTTCTTTGTTGATCGAGGGTACTGAAGAATGATGTTCTGGATAAAGGAGACTGATTTGACTTTTGAATTTGAATTTCAAATCTGATTGTTTTCCCTTTCTTTTAAAGATGTGAACTTTCTGAAAAGTGCTCCTAGTTTCTTATTGATTTATTTGTCTTCTGATCTTTAATTTTTGACTTTGTACTGATGAATAGTCTACGATTATGATGTCTGACGATTGTGTAACACATTGTTTCCAGCTTTTGAATATTATCATCATTGAATCCCTTCTTTCTGAAGTTCAGTATTACTTTTTGACGACCATATCCTTGATTCCTTGATTTTGTTACAGTGATCTTGCTTCTTTGATGCACATGAACACGTTTTGCTTGATGAATTTCACTCTATCTGAATCTTTCCTCTTCTGATAAGAGAAAAATATGTTTGCATATGCATAGTGAAACCATCTCAACTTAATTCCGATAATGCATCTCGAAGTCACTTGATAAACTTTTGTCAAGAAACTCAAGATAGCCGTTAGTCATTCTTCAAAGCATTTTTTTTAAATTAGCTTTGTTGTCAATCAAAACATTTAAGCTTATACTTTTTGAAGGGTTCTGGAGTTTACAAAGACAAACTCACCATTTCTAATGCCAATTTGCTCTTCATCCCCATCTACACCTACTGTCAACTCTACTATCACCAAGACCATATCATTTATGTCACTGATATATCCTCCAAAAATCATTCTCCCATCTAAAAAGCCTCCTCCACCACCTTCAATCTCTTCAAGATCCTTTCACTATAATCATTCAAAACCAATACATGTTTATCAAGTCCAAAAAATTTTGCCTTCACTATATGTATGTGGAGCATATGTTAACCTACTCATTCACACTCATCCACAAAGCCAATCCCAGAAGTTAAATTTCACTATTATTCTTTTACCAAGCTTTCATTCAATAGATTCAAACATTCACGAAAGTGCTTTATTATCATGTGCAAGTATCATTACCAACTAGAAGATGCACAAAGTCATCATAATTGTCCCTGTGGTGTTTGTTCTTTGATGCCCTAAAGTCATCTTATACCCATTGGCTAGTTGGATTGAATCAAATCTTTTTGAAACATCAATAACCAATAATAAAAATTAAACTTTGAACAAAAATAAATCTGTTTCAAATAAAATGGTAGAACTGATGAGCATGAAAAAAGTGATTTTGAACTTTGATGGTGGTGGAAAGGTGTAGAGGTGAAGCATTGCTGGAATAGGAGCAAAAGATGGAGCGGGTGTAGTGGAGACGCATTGATAGGCCTCTGCAAGCAAAAGACTATATTGAAACTATGTTGTTGTATGGGTGGGCTAAATGGTTCTGAACCTGGTGGGGACTATGGCCTCTGAGAAAGAGAAGTTGAAAGAGAATAGGGGTAAGGAAAGGATTGAAAGAAGGAATTAAGAAAATAAAATAAAGATCAATCTAATAAATTTAAATGAATTAAGTGAGGACTATATGAAGGCCAAGAGACATGAGGCACCAAATTACTCTTCACCTTCCTTTCCATAGTCAGCAAATTGCAATGTTATAAAAATCAGACTTGACCGACCGGTTGGACCAGTTGAACCGGGAGTTGGCCTATTGTTCGGTCCGGGTTGACCATGAAAATTGCTTAAGAAAGATTTGGTCAAGAACCACTTCGAACCTGCTCGGTCGGGCTAAACCGGTTCTTTTTTTAATAAAAAAGATGTAAAATGACATCATTTTAGGTTTTTTTTTTTTAAAAAAAAGCCTAAAATCTCTTCTTCTTCTTTTTTTTTCCTAATTCTTTTCCTTTTCTAGTATGAGAATTAGTAACTTGAGAGATTTGATCCATATGGATAATATTTATTTTGATTAAGAGATTAGTTATGTTATATTTTATGGGTTTTGTTGATGCATAATTTAATTTTTAATTATTTATGATATATATTTTATTTTATATTTTTATATATTTATATAAATACATGTTTTATTACATACCGATTATATTTTCGTTGGACTCTCAATTAAACTAGTTAAACCTCTTTACCTTTAAACCCTTACCTTGACCAGTTTGATATCCGATCCGATTTTCAGGCAAATTGTGTACTCACTATTGGTGATTTGATACCCACGCGCCGTTATGAAGAGTGGGATGAAGACATCGGTGTTTGTTTTTGTCATCCTTTGCTACACACTTTGGAAACTGGTGCCGCTTTCTCTCGTTGGCTTCTTTGGCTCCACCCAGAAACATCATTGACAAGGACGAGAGAGAGAGAAATCCTTGGGCCGGGAGAACGAGCCAAGAGAAAAGCGTTCACACTTCACTTTCCTCTTCTCCGAGCCGCAGCTCTATTCAAGGCTTAGACAACTCAAAAAGCCTGCACCTTAGGGTTTATTCTGGTTACCTGAAAACCTCTAGACAAAGAAAGGAGAGTACATTACCCACCAACTTCGCAGTCTCAAGAGATTTTTCAAAAGAAACACACAAATAATGGACCCCCCGCCCCCCCACCCCCAACAAACAAAGAGAGCTAGCTTGGTGAGTTAAGTTCCAAATATTATGCTTTGATACGAAAAAAAAAAAAAGGATGTCATGTGCTGGTTTGGTTTCTCAGCTAATATTTCTCCGTCACTGGTTTTCCGCTTCATTTGAAATAATTTGCCCAATGTAATAACAAAAAGAGTTCACAGTGCTCATAGGTTCCTTTTCCCCCAACCATCTCTACCTCTCTGCAGGGCATATATTTTCTCTGGAATCTGAGTGTGAAAGCTGTGAGTTCAGTGGGAAGTTGCTAGTGTCCACTTTTCAGTTCTGTGTACATGTTACTAGGATTGTGTTGGATGAGGAGGAAAAAGTTATCAAGTGCATGCTTTATGGTTCTGCGATTCTGATTTTTAGGATGTCAGAAAGCATTAATAAGTGGGCTTTTGACCATACCCATTTGAAGATCGCTTGGATTCATCACCAAATCCAGCAAAAAGATGGTTACTTGAGCTACCCACCTCCGGTTTTGCCTTCATCTTCATCACCATATCCTGGAGCTTTCCACAAAGATTCACTGTCTCGCTCGTCACCTTCACCTTCATCCTCTGGTGCTAGAATTAGTCCTGCTGTCCTTTTTATCATAGTGATTCTGGCTGTTCTATTTTTCATTTCGGGTCTGCTCCACCTGCTTGTCAGATTTCTCATAAAGAACCCATCTTCCCCAGCATCTGCTCAATCTAATCGACACCATCAGGAAGTTTCCATCTCTGATACTCTTCAAAGACAGCTGCAACAGCTTTTCCATCTCCATGACTCAGGCCTGGACCAAACTTTCATTGATGCACTTCCTGTTTTCCAGTATAGAGAGATAAAGGGGCCGAAGGAGCCATTTGACTGTGCCGTTTGTCTCTGCGAATTTTCTGAAAAGGATAAGCTCAGGTTGCTACCCATGTGCAGCCATGCTTTCCATATCAATTGTATAGACACCTGGCTCCTATCAAACTCCACGTGCCCACTTTGTAGAGGAACCCTCTTTTCTCCAGGCTTTTCCATTGAAAATCCAATGTTTGATTTTGATGATTTGAGGGAAGACGAGGGCTGCCCCTGTAGTAATGGAGAAAATGGATCCATTACAAGACAAAAAACAGTTGAAATTGAAGAAACTGTGGAGAATGAGGTTCTCCCTGTGAGACTGGGTAAATTCAGAAGGCTGGACGTGGAGGGAGAGCAGAATGGAGGAGGAGAGGCTAGTAGCAGTAATTTAGATGCAAGAAGATGTTACTCAATGGGATCTTACGAGTATGTGCTTGGCAAATCGGACCTCCGGATAACCTTGAAGCATGATTGTCGCGATGCAAAGCTTGCAGCAGAAAACTTGGAGGAGGCCTCAATTGAGGGGGATGTGGAAGCAAAGAAGATTACAAGTGTCAGTAAAGGTGAGAGCTATTCTGTTTCCAAAATCTGGCTGTGGTCAAAGAAGGGAAAATTTTCAGTTTCATCGGATGCCCAAATGGGCTTACCGCCGTCTCTTAAATCAGACTTGCCTTGGATGAGGGAAACGGAAGGAACATGAAAGGTATCCCCAGTATTCACTTGTTCCTTTGATTAAATCTTTTTGTCTTTGCCATGGAATTCCTTCAAATTTTTGGTATGCTAATCTTGAAGTTGTGATGATTGATTGTAGTATATTGATGTTTTACATGTAAATGTCAAGATGATATAAGAAATACATTTCTTTTTGTCTTCAATCAGATCTTTTGAATCCTTGGGGGTGATCAAACAGGATATGTCCCCCCCTAATCATACATGGCTGTTTTTAGACGGCAGATGTTGATACTATTTTTCTTATTTTCTTGGGCAAACTTAACATATGATATATCGTTTGGTAGGGGAAGCAAGGGGTAGCTACCAGCTTGTCCCGAATTCAAATTCCGTTTTGACCTCTCCTAGCCCAACAAATTTGTACAATTAACTCATCAACATAATTACAATGCACAAATTTACTGTAGTTGATTGAATTTGTTTGTGGACTGTGAAGCCTAGCCTGATTCAAAGCCATCGTTGGCATACTGTCTCAAGGTTATTCAGACCATAGTATGGCTACAAAATTCCCGGGAGGCATGTTCTGAAGTTCCTTTGCTTTATTGGCTTTTAAGATGCAGGATTTTGTTTCTCTTCTTTATTTTTTTCATATGCTTTTTTGTTTTTGATAAATATTTCACATACTTTTTGAGAGTGTGTAAATACAAAATTTTATGCTTGGATCATGAAAGTTGTGGGCCTATGTGACAGAGTTCAATCCATCTTGTGATGAGTTCTGAATTCTGATTCAAAAATTGGCTGTAGTTGCGGTAGTGTGGGGCCATTTTTATACGCCTCCCATTTGTCCTTTTTGAAATTAAGGATTTAGATTTATCAAATGTCAATGATGATTGATGACGCCCAAGTAGTTAAATAATAATAATAATAATAATAATACTGGATTAGCACATGTATGATTGCCATTTTCAGTTTTTAATTGCATAATCTTTTATGATTATTACAATTTCAAATGAACGCAACTGTTCTTGCCGTTGATTTGATAATTTATGTAGTAGACGATGTTGCCATCCTTACATTTGAAGAAGCTTTGTCAATTGTTTGAAACAGAAAAAAGCAATTAAGATGAGGTAGGAAGCAGTTAGATGTACAAAGTTGCTGCACGTCTTTACATTTTCATTTCTTTTTCCTATCTTTAGCAAACCCAAAGGTCAGCAATAGTCAAACTTAATTTAGCGATAATCCAGCGATCATCTTGTAGGTTAATTGGGAAACGATAATAAAATGGAAATTTTTAAAGAAAAGTATATTACTGAAAGCATAAAAAGGTAAGGGGCAAAATAAGGAAAAAGGCATTAAAAGGAGAAGGGTAAAACAAAAAGTAGCTGCCAATGAATGATGTGGCCCAAAAGTAAGCTCGATCGATTCAGAGGAAAGGTGGTTCGGATTATTTTCAGTTATTAATTAGTATCGTTGTCTTTTTTGTGATGGCACTACTTTAAAATTCAAATTGTTAAGAGAGGTTTGTGGGTGGTGGAATATGTTAGCATGTTACCAGCCACACCCAGGCACTTCCAAAAATGTCTCGTCTGACATGAATCAGATTATAATGTTGTCATCCTGAATCAATCCCCAATGTATTAAATAAATAAATAAACAAACTTAAAATGACTAATAAAAAAGACAGCAGCACCGGCCCCCGAACATTATACTGCATGACAGCATGAGGGAAAATTTTATTTCCAATGGTTTTTTTTTTTATATTTATAATTGACAGATTGCTGACAACACTCCGAAAAAAGTTGGAACACTTAAAACAATATCTCCAAAAATCTCAAAAACATTAAACAGAAGATAAAGCATAATAACCACGCATAATGACAAGACCCAAAGAAATAAAACGACAGCAGACTAGCAAAGGAATCAAGAATTGCTCTTTCACTTTCCTCCATTATCTCCCCTAGAAAAAACACAGGTGAAAATGGCTTCTGATGTTGTTCCAGACATATAACTGGAAACTTAAGGTGCTTCAGAAAGATCAAACCAAAAAACAATGGGATAGGAAAGTTTGCAAATAGAGTCAAAGCCAAACTTACATGTATAGATAATGTTGTTAAGGAAGACTTATTTAATTTATGATCTTGTGGTTGAAGAACTCTGCCTATGATGAGCTTTATTGAAAATCTATTTACATAAATGATCCCAAGCTTGAGTAAAAGAGGAGGGTTGTGTTAGGCTATCGACAGTCTATATAAAACTTTTTGTTGAATCTTTACAACATAGATTGAAAATGAAACAAAGCTAATGCTAGATCATTGCTTGGAAGCAACGTGTTGTATTTCTCAAGTTCAATGTCAAATGAGCAAAAGCCATTGCATCAGTGCCTAGATGCAATGCAAAATAAGCAAGGGTTCCCCCATTTTTGTGAACGCATACGAGTAAATAAGTTAGTTCACAATGGTAAGTTATGATGTAGGACTTAGAACATATGCTCACTTATAAGTAAATCCATGAAAAAAGTTGATACCATGATACGAAGGAGGATGAATTTTATGTTCCTACAAGAGACTAAATGGGTGGGAGAGAAGGCAAAGGAGTTAGCTACTTCGGATTTTAAGTTATGGTACACCGATAAAACAAAATCTAAAAATGGTGTGGGTATTATTGTGGATAATTCCTAATAAAAGGGGTTGTGAGGGTTAAAAAACTAGGAGATATGATTGTAGGACTACAATTATTAGTTGGAGGAGACACTTTCAATGTCATTAGTGCCTATGCACCACAAGTTGGAATAGAAGAACACAACAAAATAAAATTTTAAGAAGATTTAGAAGGTTTAATCCAAGGCATACCTTTAGGAGAAAATTTTTTCTTAGGATATCAAAATGGATATGTGGGTAAGGAAGCTAGGGGATATAAGGGGTTGCATGGAGGATATGGTTTTGGAGAAGCAAATGAAGATGGTAAAACTGTTTTGGACTTCTCAATAGCTTCGGATTTTACTATAGCTAACACTTGTTTACAAAAATGAGAACGTCTTTTAACCTATAAGAGTGGGCGAATGTGCTCTTAAATCAATTTCTTTTTTTTCATAAAAATCAGATAAAAAACTTTGCATGGATTGCAAGGTTATTCCAGGGTAGAGCCTGACTACTCAACATGGGGTCTTAGTGATTGATGTATGATTTGCAAGTCGAGGGAAGAGAATGGATCAAAGGAAAACTCCAAGAATCTAATGGTGGTTGTTGGTAAAATAGTGCACAATAACGGGGGTTGAATCGTGCTTTCAAACTTTGTTCCTAATCTGAAACAATTAACAAAAAGATATTATCAAGCATGAAGGTTGAAGTGCAGCGGAATAATAGTTAGATGTTTCAGAAAGTATATCTAAATCATGTTAATTGATAATGCAACTTTAACGATACTTAAACAGTAATTAACTTAAAGCGCATAACATAAGGATAAGAGATCAAGGAAGAGAAAAATGAAACAAGTATTTTTATACTAGTTTAGCCAACCTGTCTACATCTAGTACTCAACACATGTTGAGATTTCACTAACAACAACTTTCTCAACCTGAGAAAATAAAATGGATAGTATTTACATTAGTCTTTCCAAGTTTCACAATAAACAGTGGACAACCCCAACTGTCACAAACTGAATAGTTCTGAACTAGCCTCTCCAAGATAAACCATGATGACTACAATGCCTCCATCATCAAGTTGCAAGTAGTCTTGAACCAGCCTCTCCAAGGTGAACTGTGATGAGCAGATGCCTCTGCCATCACGTTGCAAGTAGTTTTACCTTAGTCTCTCCAAGCTATGTTTCACTCTGATCACTAACAGATCAAGCTTACAAAGGTTATGTGTTTAGGTTGCCACTCAAACTAACCTACACCCATGTTTCCTTACAAATATTCAATGATATAGAATTGTGAAACATAAACGACTTCTTTCACACGTCTCTTCCTAAGAAGAGTATACAAATCATTACAAAACATGGAAAGAAGATTTTCTACACTTCAAGAAGATTGATTACATATTATGATGAACAACATAAAAAGTGTGGAGAGATTTTTCCAGAGTTTTCTCTCTTCTATATTCAACTTTCTCATCGGCATTCAAGTGTAGCATCTCAATTTATACAGGTCCTTCTTCATGATTGTTGCCCATGATCAGATCTCGTAGTGACACGTGTGGATCATCAGTTGTGTCTTGGAACGTTAGTCTAGAAAGGTAGGCTAACAGACTTGTCATATAGATTGCGGAAGCTGTTGTATTTTAGACATTTCTGTTGTCCTCTTTCTTTTTACTTTCTAATTGTGGTTTCTAAACTCCTCCTTCTAGAAGCTAGGATCGTTGATCAATCTGGCAAAAGAGATGACATACCAATTATAAAACTAGGTTTGATTCGAGATTTGAAATTTGAAATTCGAATTTACCTCCATTTCCTTTAGCATTTTGTACTCCACAGTTAAATGAGCTTTCTGACGGCGTAATCAATCTCTTGATCATTCTTTGATCTTCCAGTCTTCAATCTTGCTTTTTGATGCTGATAAATTTACGATTATGATGATTATCGACTGAGTAACACGTTGTTATCAGAGTTGGCATGATTTCCTCATTCTTCAGTGTACTTTCTGAATTCCTGTGCTACTTTTCTAAAGTCCCATGCTACTTTCTGAAGTCGTTTCCTTGAGCTTCTTGTTCTTGTATTGATATGCTCCATTCCTTGATACATATGAACGTTCTTTACATGATATAATATTCACTTTATTTAACCCCATTCTCTTCCACGAGATAAAACATGTTTGCATATGTAAAGTGAAATTATTTTCGCTTAAGTCCATGTAGTGCACTTTGAAATTCTACCTGTTAAGCGTAGTTTAGAAACTCAAGGTAGCCATTAGTCGTTCTTCAAAATATTTTCTTTAATTGGCTTTGTTATCATTCAAAACAATAATGCTCATACTTTCGGAAGGGTTCTAGAGCTTACAATCTCCTCCTTTTTTTGATGATGACAAATCAATTTAAAGAAAATCTTTTGAAGAAATGTTGAAAGAAATAATACAGAATATAATAAGATAAGTACATTTTCTTTCAAGTCATCATGATTCTCAAATCCTAGTAAGTCCTTTTCTTAAGGCATGATTAGATATGTTCAAGAAAATTTTGAGGCCTTAAGTTGACTCAAACTAGAGCTGTTTGGTTCGTGATAATATTTTCTTATTTAAATCAGAATACTTCTTTAATTTGTATCACTAAGATACTAAAAGAGATGTCATCGTTTTAGTTCAATTCTACTAATCAGCTTGATTCTAGTCATAAATGACGTTCTAACTTTTAAGTGTGCTTGAATAAACAAAAAAGTAATACTTACGATATTATTTCTTGATTTAAAATCTTATTCAACACATTCTTTTCCTAGGCTCCCTTTTAACAAAGAAATTTGATGCCCAAAGATAAATATGTATATATGTATGATAAAACTTTTTGAGCATGTCATGAAAAATTCTTAAGTGATACATATGTAGTTTTTTATGCTCAAAGAAACCTTGATATAAATGATATCAGCATATTACAAGGCGAGGTTTCTAAAGCTCAATCAGGAATCCAACCCAACTTTATCAAAGTATTAAGTACTAATGAGCTTATTTTTATGAGCTAGTAAACTTGTCAACATAAGTATTAAATGATGAAACAAGTTTTAAAAAATTTCTCTTAAAACCGATAAGTGTTTATGTGTACTGAGTTTTTGCTTACTGATATATATTGAATCAGAATATAACACATTGTTAATCATCTAAGCTCATCACACTCGAGATGATTCTTAGATCAACTTTCTTATCATAGTTGAATTTGAGACATTTGAAAGAAGGTTTCTAAAAGTCCTTAGAAACTATTTACAATTATGTTTGATCATATTAAATAGAGCATCACATACATGCACAAATGATAATGTGTTTTATAATGATAGGCATTTCAAGTAGTCTTATACATATCTACGCACATCAATAGAGTTTGAGTATCCAGATACTAGTAGAAAGAATTTGCACTTCTCTTAAGGATACTTGCTAGAGCTAATCATGAATATAAGTGTGTGCTTATTTCTCTAGCATGTTAATGATTAATCAGTTCAAAACAGGCGTTTAAGAGATCAAAAGCATACATACACAAGTCATAATGTACGATTAGCTAAGCATGATGAATTAGGCATCGATATGTATTAGAGCTTAAGATAATCATCTATGTATCAAAGCATAAAAAGACTTATGGTAAAAGATTTTAAACCAAGCATAAGTAAAATTATAAAATCCAGAAAGGAAAAATTTCATATTATAAAGACGAATTATCAATATATAAACAAGTTCCAGAAATGCAAGAATATATGCAGCACAATTTTTCTATTTCCCCTTTCTGTCATCATCAAAAGGAGGTATGTCGAGAGCCATGAATCACACCATTAGCCTCAACTCTTTACTTCTTGGAGAATCTCTATCAGAAGAACTTCGTGTCTTCTTGATTGAGCCCCCAATTGATCCAGTCATTCAATTTGCTATGCTGCTAACTGATGTTGATTCTATACAAAATTGGCATTTAGAGTGAGAGCAGGATTGGAGGTAGCTACGATTGAAGTTGAGAGTTTTGCTGGCTGTGAACTTGATCCAGGTTTTTCACTTATTAGTTTACTTCTTAGAAGTGTCTTCTCCTTAGATGCATATCCAGACGTGAAGGAGTTTGAGCTTGTTTCTTCTTTAGAGTTAGAATTCATGCTTGTTTTATAAGGGGATCCCCCATATCTGATAATGACCTCAGGATTTTTACTCTCATCAGAGCTATCTTCAAGCACGATAATTTTTCTTCTTTTCCTTTCCCTGCCTTCATCTAACTCAGCTGCTTTTTCCATTGCAACTTCTCTTGTTTTCAAACTTCCACTTGTAGCTCCTAATGTGGCAACACTAGTTGGCCTTCTTAGGTTCAAAACAAGTTAAGGGAATACAAGGTACCTTCCATGTATTCATATCACTCGTTTACTAGAGGGTATTTCAAATATTCAAATATTTTTGTGAGAAGAATGCCATAGGGAACAAAGGAGTTTTTTCCTTCTTTTGGAGAGATAGCTTGGAGCATGTAATCAAAATTAGTTTAGGTAAACTTACTTTTCTTTTTGCTAGTAGACAGTATAGGAGTATACAATCCATTCCTACTAGTTGGTAAGTGCCATCAAGTTTAGGTAAAAGAGTGGACTAGATGAGTGTGAGGATTTATCGAGCCTTCTAGTTTAGCATTATAGTTATTATCTTATTAGGATGGTGTTTGGGAGAATCCGTGAGACATCTTTACATGTCTTCTGCTGGAACTCCAAGAATCACGAGCCAGTTTTTCTTAGATGAGCATCTAAGTCACTCATCAGGAGCTTGTACAACATTTGAGAGGCCTGCTATTTTGAGTTCTAAGTTCGTATTTCTAATGTACTAGATTAGCACGAAATTAGACTTCTATGCTAGTTGGGGGTAGAAGGCAGTCACCATCCCAGTGAAAACCCTGTCGGTGAGATTTACAAAGCCTTCCCATCCCTGAAATGAGATGACTTCCCATAGGATGAAGACCTGCATCAACACTTCCTTTGGTAAGTTTTTCCAGGAGATACTGGACAATAAGAGAAGTTTTTAGCATACTGCTGCTAACGAATAGGTTTATTGTAAAGTGCTCCCATTCGACTAGAGTGATATTTTCCTTCAGCCATTTCCAATATTTTAGAGGAGGTCTCTATGAAAAGCTTGATTGAAGCTTAGCAACAAGTTTAATAGTAAAAGCCAGAGAAAAAGTAAGATGATATTGGTTTCGGCAAAAGAGTTTGAAAGAGCAAAGAGATAAAACAATTTAGGAAGCGTGTAGACGAAGACAAAGGTGAGAAGAATAACGTGTGAGGAATAGTTGGTTATTTAAGTGATAGGACGTGATTGTCTGAAGTTGAGATGACGTGGGAGAGAGACAAAAATGAAGAACTTTGAGGGAATTTTGTCCTGCTCTCAGAATAAGTGATTCTGACTCTTGAATCACTTTTTGAAGAGTTTACTTTCTGAGTTCATCTCAGCCATTTCTGTTCCCTTGGGGTGTTGTGATGTTTTCCTCTTAACTGGTCATCTTTTACGTCCTGAACCTTATGACACCGAACATTATTAATCTTTTTTAGCCTTATCTTTTCTTTAAGTTCGTGATTAATTCATCTGAAATCCAAGGGATAGAATTGTCTTTCATACTGAAACTTCTAGGTGATCTTCAAGGTAGATTCATGGAGAGGAGAATGCCCAAAAATATTTGAGTATAATGCTTATACAAATTTTGAGAAACATGTAAAAACAATTTTTGAATGTAATTTTAATAAAGTTTGTCAATAGGATGCATGAATCTATAGTGCTGAATATCTTTAAATAATATCAATATCACTAATATTATAGGAATCTTAGGCATACCTTGATATCTGATCTTTTGGTTGGTTCCTTATCTGCAGCATCTGGGTGTGTTAGATTGCATAAATTCTCCATTTTCACCTTAGGCAGTAGAAGCATATTCTTTTCTCTGCATAGACGGAAGTCTCTAAATCTCTCAAGAGAGTGGAAGCATTTTGGAATTTCTTAGTTCCATATGAATTGTCATAAAAATTTCATTTTCTTCAAGTATTCAAGCTTTGCATATTCTCAGTCTAGTTCTACTCTTGTAGCAAAGTATCCACCTAACTTTGATTGCTCAAAGCTTTTTTCACATATTTGGGCACAATGGTGGAGATGGAAGCACATTTTTACATGTTTCTTTGGGAATGACATGTATCCCAAAACTTTCAGATTGCTTTTCTTTTTGTTCAGAAATGTTTCCTGATTTTCTTTAGAGCTCTCAGCATACTTTCTGAAAATCTGGCTTCCATCTATTTGCTAACAAGAAATTTCTTGAGATTCTTTTACTTAAGACTTTCTTCCAGTCCTAAATGACGGCTAGTAAAGACTTTTTTGAATACTTTTTATCAACAAATTCAAGCCATATGAAGATCTTGAGTATCCTACTTTTGATTTTCTTTCTTGAGCCATGGAAGGTGTCCGAGATAGTACCTAAAAGAAGATAATTCTGGTACTCAACTTTTTTGAGTCCACCTTGGTTAGTTGTTTAAGAAGGAGATTTCCCATCCTTTTTCAATAGATTTTTCTTTTAAGAGTCATTTGTCAGATAGTTATTCCTTCTAATGAATTATGGCAAAAACGACTATGATTTTAGATGAGGCTATATTTCTTTTTACTTCCTATTTCCTCTTCATTTCTCAACCTTATTTTTTGAAACAATGACCTTAATCATTAAGCATAAGTTTGAGGTTTTAGAATCTCTTACTATTTGACCAGTTCAAATGTTTAAAAGCTACAAAAGAAGGTTCTCAAATTCAGAAATAACTTCCTAAGATTTTTCTAGTTTACTTCTGAGACTTTAGCTTCTAAGGCATAGAGTTTGAAAACATAATTTATATTTTCTTTATAAGTTTCTTTATCAAACTTAGGCTCATTCTGCCTAAGATGTTTTGAAGAGGAGGTACACATATTGTATGGCAGGTTATATAATTGCTAGAAAGATAAAGGAATGAGTTTGAATATTCTTACCTTATATACTTCTGTAAAATTTCACTCATGTCATGAAATATAGAAATCTCGCACTGTTAATCTTGTCATGACTTATTGGCCTATTCTCTTCATCTTTAGAGTTTCTCTTTTTAGGATTTTCCTGGCTCTTTTTGTCTTCCTCTTGAGATTGATGCTTCTACCATTCACGGCTCCGCCTTATTAGGCTATTGACGTTTTCTCTATGAGCAAAGAGATCTCATCTCAATAATCAATCTCATATTTTTCATCAGATTCTTTTTCTTTATAGAGGTATCAGCAAGTTTTATTGCTTTTTGCTTTTTATTGCTTCTAATGTGGAGACTTTTAGAATTGCCAACTTTTTCTTTTCTATGGGATAATCATTCATTTTAGAAAGGATGACTTCTTCAGTATGTCCAGTTTATCCCATCTTCCTTTCACAATGGTTCAAGAGTTAATTTTTCATGTTGTGCGTAGCTTGGTACACCGTTGAGATACCCTTGTCATATCCTAGAAACTCTTCAGGAATGGATAGTCAGTTTAATGAGTTAACTCCTGCTTCATCTTGTCCCTTCGATCTTTGTCCTTTGCAATCGTTGAATTGCTCAACCCCTCAGAGGCCTGGCTTTGATACCACTTGTTGGTAAAAGAGTACACGAGAAATGGGGGGTTGAATCATACTTTCAAGCTTTCTTCTAAATCTGAAATAATTAATGAAAAGATACTATCAAGCATGAAGCTTGAAGTACAGTGGAATAATAGTCAGATGTTTCAGAAAGTAGATCTCTGAATCATGTTAATTGATAATGAAACTTTAATGGTACTTAAATAATAATTAACTTAAAGCACATAACATAAGGAAAAGAGAGCAAGGAAGAGTGACACAAGTATTTTTATATTAGTTCTCTAACTTGCCTACATCCAGTACTCAACACATATTGAGAGTTCACTAACAACAACTTTCTCAACCTAAGAAAGTAAAATGGATATTCCATATATTAGCCTTCCGAAGCTCTCACAGTGAACAGTGGACAACCCCAACTATCACAAACCAAGTAGTTCTGAACTAGCATCTCCAAGCTGAACCGAGTAGTCTTCAACCAACCTCTCCAAGCTGAACCATGATGACTGGAATGCCTCCATCATCGAGTTGCAAGTAGTCTTGAACCAGCCTCTCCAAACTAAACCATAAAGTAGATGCCTCTGCCATCACTTTGCAAGTAGTTTTACCTTAGCTTCTCCAAGCTATATTTCACTCTGATCACTAATGGATCAAGGTTACAAAGGTTATGTGTTTGGGTTACCACTCAAACTAACCTACATCCATGTTTCTATACACATATTCAATAATACAGACCTGGGAAACATGAGCGACTTCTTTCTCACATATATGCCTAAGAAGAGTATACAAATCATTACAAAACATGAAAAAAAGATTTTTTGCACTTCAAGAAGATTGATTACATATTATGATGAACAACATAGGAAGTGTGGAGAGATTTTTCCAGAGTTTTCACTCTTATGTCTTCAATTCTCTTATCGACATTCAAGTGTAGCTCCTCCATTTATACAGGTCCTTCTTCATGATCGTTGCCCTTGATCAGATATCCAAGTTACAAGTGTGGATCATCAGTTATTTCTTGGAACATTAAAGAGGTAGGCTGATAGACTTGTTACATCGGTTACAGAAGCCGTTATATTGTAGAGGTTTCTTATGTCCTCTTTATTTTTACTTTCTAATTGTGGTTTCTGAACTCCTCCTTCTAGAAGTTAGGATCCTTGATCAATCTGGCAAAAGAGACGATAAAGCAATTATAAAACTAGGTTTGATTCGAGATTTGAAATTTAAATTTTGAATTTCCCTCAATTTCCTATAACATTTTGTGCTCCACAGTTAAGTGAGCTTTCTGACGGCGTAATCAATCTCTTGATCATTCTTCGATCTTCTAGTCTTCAATCTTGGCTTTTTTATGCTGATAAATTTGTAATTGTGATTATTGTCAACCAAGTTACACGTTACTATCAGAGCTGGCGTTATTTCCTTATTCGTCAATGTACTTTTTGAAGTCCAGTGCTTCTTTCTGAAGATTCTTTCCTTGGACTTCTTGTTTTTGTATTGATTTGCTTCATTCCTTGATGCATATGAACATTCTTTACATGATATAATATTCACTTTATTTAAGCTCATTCTCTTCCACGAGATAAAACATATTTGCACATGCAAAATGAAATTATTTTCGCTTAAGTCCATGTAATGCACTTCAGAATTCTACCTGTTAAGCTTAGTTAAGAAACTCAAGGTAGTCATTAGTCGTTCTTCAAAATATTTTCTTTAAATTGGCTTTGTTGTTATTCAAAACAATAAAGCTCATACTTTTTGAAGGGTTCTAGAGCTTACAGTAGCATCTAAAAGATGAAAAACAAACAACTTTTCAAAGGAGTATTGAAGAAGAAATAGGTTAGGAGGAACAAGTAAATGTGAATGAAATATGGGACAAGATGATAAAAGGAATTAGGGAGATAGCAAAAGAAATACTTGGAGAATCTAGAAATTTTGGTATAGATGGTAAGAAATCTTGGTGGTGGGACAAAGACTTACAAGCAAAGAAGATTAAAGGTAAAAATGATAGTTTTAAAGTGTGGTCTCTTTGGATTAAAAATGTTGTAACTTGGGAAAAATATAAGGAAACTAGGAAAGAAACAAAGAAGGCAATGAGTGAAGGAAAAACTAAAGCATTTGTTGGGTTATACCAATCATTGGGCACTAAAGAAGGGGAAAAAGGTATTATAAATTGGCAAAAATGAAAGCAAAGAACAATAAGAGAACTAGATCAAGTAAGATGCATAAATGACGATGAAAATGGTAAGGTGATGGTCATGGAACAAGATATTAGAAAGAGGAGGAAAAGCTATTTTAGCAAGTTATTTAATAAAGGAAATGGAAATCCTTTGCAGATAGATAGGCTATTGACAAAATAAGAAGATAAAAATTTTATTTTCTACCATAGAATCTAAGAGTTTGAAGTAAAGGAAGCCTTGAAGAGAATGAAAAATAGGAAAATAGTGGGTCTTGATTGTAGGTAAGGTGGTGAATACACGAGAAAAGGGGGTAAATCATGCTACTCAAAAGCTTTTACTTTCTGAAACTTAAACAAAATCTATCAAGTTTGAGAAACTTGAAAGCAGCAGAAAACACAAGTTAAATACCTTCAAAAAGTAACTTTCTAAAGTGTACGAAAATAAAATAAGTTCAGAAAGTGAATAAAACAACTTTAATATCACACACAAGACAGTTATAAGGCACACAGAACAGATTATATAAGAACTTTAACAGATGAGAAGATCACTCAAAGATTTATACTAATTCGACCCAACTTGCGTATATCTAGTCCTTAACCAATACTATTGAGAGTTCCACTAAATCCTTTTTCCATTAGAAGACAAATATCAAGATAGTCTTTCTCTAGCCTTATTAAGCTAAACTTACTAAGTAGTTAGTGCAATCGACTCTCACTCACAAGCAATTTTTCTCCTAGCCTCTCTATGCTGTCTCACAATTATCACTATTGGATCAAGGTACAATAAGATAATAGTTTTGTTATTTTGGGACGAAATGGTGGATGGGGAAAGGTCAATATGAAAATAAGCTATATATGGCAAAGATAAGGATGTTACAGTGGATGAATGGTCACACAAGACATGATAGAATACAAAATGAATGCATTAGAGATAAAATTCGAGTGGCACCTATCATAGAGCATATGGTAGAATCTCGACTCAGGTTGTTTGGGTATGTTTGGAGGAGTCCTATAAAGGCCTCAATACGTAGAGTGGGCCAAATAGAGAATATCACCATAAAAAAGGTTGAGAATGACTGAGGAAAACTATAAGGGAAATAATCAAAGGAGATTTAAGTGTCAATGATAGATTTTAACATAAATATGATATATGATAGAGCTCTGTGATATTGGATGACCCATGTAGCTGACCCTACTTAATTAGTGAGACAAAGCTTTCTTCTTCTTGTTGTTGTTCTTTTGGTTGAAGATCTAGCTCACCATCTTCTTAGCATTAGTCAGTATTGCAACAAAAGTGTTAGATCCAAATTCTGGCAAGATCATTCTTTCTGGTAGAAGGCATGACAACACTCATGTAGTATTTGGATGATCTTCCAAATCATCAAAACAGAAATTTTAATTTAGAAAACATATTATTTTTAGTCAAAACAGAGCTGCAGAAAATCATTCTTTTCATGCTTATAAATTGATTAAACATTTAAGACAAGAATATATTCCCTAGTTGGTAAGTCTCTTGTAATTAAGTCGATCTATGAAAATTCTCATCCTCCTTACTTCTAGTTTCTATTTCTATTTGTGAGCTCACATATAAGTAAAGGTCTTCCCCATGCCATTTTTTTCTTACTCTATGACCATGGTCTCCTTTGAGTTTGGGAGTTTTCTTTTATCTCTTAGAGGTCATATTTCTCAAATCTTGTTTACCAATAGAAAGACATAAAGAATATACACAAGAAACATATGAAATAGTCCTTTGAGAGGACTCAAAAATAGATTTTTCAAGAATAAAATATCAGTAAATGGATCGTATGCTTTTGTCAAACACATATAATGCATATTTGAAAATAAACACAATTGAAAATTTTCATAAACAAGGATTTGAACTTTGCAACTTTTGAGACAAGCCTAATACGGAGAAACTTCCTTTCTCTACCACCATGGTTTTCCATTCACTAGTTCACAATTATAAATAGAAATTTTGAGTCCTAACATACTCACCAATCCAAAACAAAAAGCCATCCAATTGCACCATTAACATGAATACCTAAAGTTAAAATTGCTTCTTTTATTACCCATATGAAAACCATTTGCCCAAGAAATTTTGAGTGAGTCATTTTAAAGATGATACCAAATTAATAGTTCATGCGAGGTGACTTTTGAAATTTTACTACAAAGAAAATATACTCAAGGGCCATCCATAACTTATGCATTATATTTAAGAAATTAAACACACAAAAATTCAACTTGCAAGCTTTTAAAAGTTTTCCGTAACAATTTTGAGCAACAACCCAGATTTGAAGGTTTGGAATCAAATTGTGATTTAATCATCAAGTGAGAACCTCAAACACCTCAAACTTAAGTGTCTATAAAATTCCTTTGGTTAAAAATGAAGAACTTTTTTTTTTGAAATGAAAGTATAGCAGAGGAAAGATTATTCTTTGATTTTCCTTCCTTAGGGGTTCTCTGCTTGTTCTTCCTTTGCTACTTCGTGCAAGTTCCCTGATCCATTTTCTTCCCTCTAAAGAGTGTTTCCTTTTGCCTTCTCCCTGTGTGTGTAAAATATATCTTTTCTTCTTTTAAATAAGGTTGATAAGCTTGGTGAGTAATCCTCTCTTCTATTTTTTCACCACTGTTACCGAACTTCACCCGTTCTCTTTTAATACGTCTATTTTTATTTTTATTTTTTCTTCTTTTTGGTTTACAACTTATAGACTTTTCCTTTGTTTTCCAACTGAGTGTTTTCTTTCTGTATTATATATATATATATATAAATTTCATGCTCTGCTCAAAATAAAATCATGTTCAAATAATACGAGTGGTTATAAAGATGGTCCGTACAAAGCTTGTCATAAAGGAATAGCTACTCATTGTAGCTCTTATTTGAAACCAATCAATTAGCTTCAAAACTTCAAAACTTACACTCAAAATTAAAAGGGATGAGATTGGTAGTACCTCCTACAACTGCTTCCTCCAGCATAGCCATATCTTCTCTATAAACTATATTGAATAGTAAAAAAGAATAAAATTTATGAACAAACAAATAAGGAGGGGAAGGGAAAGAGAAGTAGAGAAAGCGCAAAGTTAAATGAAGAAGGATAAGATAAATTGGTAGTTCCAGGATAATGGATATAAAGACCTAAACAAATGAAAAAAATTTACT
Source organism: Dalbergia cultrata (assembly GCA_031216105.1). Lineage (NCBI taxonomy): Eukaryota > Viridiplantae > Streptophyta > Magnoliopsida > Fabales > Fabaceae > Dalbergia > Dalbergia cultrata. The sequence goes on along the minus strand of CM062353.1, from coordinate 30,883,149 downwards.
CACCCTTGCATTTCCATCATGATTGGCCGTTGCTCCCCTCCAAGAGGTGGTTCTCGCACATCTTCTATTAGTTACTCCTTAATTGTTGCGTCGACACTACCATGAGGAACCTTTTTTCTCTCACCATCCTCACTACCTTCCCAGATAAAATGCATGAATGAAAAAATTCAGAATATAAATCATCAAAAAAGAATGGGAAAAGAGATGAAATTGTTAAACAAAAAAGAAAGGGAAAAAAAGATTCAAAACATGGATAAAAAAGATCCTAACAAATGAAACACAAATATGGAGTGAATTTCTAATACATTAAAAATAAGAGGAGAGTGAGGGAGATGATTCAGTTTGGGGTTTAAATAAGATTACATTTGAATGGTGATATGAGTAATAAAAGTATAATGATGACATTTTATTTTAATAAATATAATGAAGATATTGTTAGTAATTTACTCATAAGATTAAAGTGTATCAACGTGAGATTATTTTCTATTTTCCAAATCTTAGATTTGAATTTTAAAAATCTCTTAAGAAAAGAACATAAAGGCATTGATTTAAATATGACATTTAATTTAATAATTGTTATTTATTATTGTAAGAGTTAATATTTATTTTAGTCTCTGACTTTTTACTCGTGAGTCAAATTAGTTTTTGACATTACAAAATATGAGTCAAGTTAGTTCCTTATTCCATTGTTATTTAACATTTTATCAATTAAATGATAATGAATAACGTTAAATGATATCTTATTATACTATATGTCATTTGAAATGGAATGAAGTTTAAAATAACTTATTTTAGTATCTAAAATTGCACAAAATAAGTCATTTTATGACTTAGAATAAATATTTAAATGACTTATTTTATACAATTTTAGACATAAAAAAGAGTCATTTTAAACTTTATTCTACTTCAGATGGTATATAGTATGTCAAAGTATCATTTGAGGTTATCTATCATTATTTAATTCATATAATATTAAATAATAGTTTATTGAAAGACTGACATGACTCACATTTTGTAATGTAGTGAACTAATTTGACTAATTTTAATAGTCAGGAATCAAAATGACTCACGAGTGAAAAGTCAGAGATTAAAATAAACATTAACTTTTATTGCAAATTATTAATGTGAAAAGAATATGAATTGATTTAAATATAATTTTGAATTCGAAATTCAAATTTTAGCAAAATTTCATAACTGATATATGAGTTGTGAAATATACTTTCCATTTTAGTAAAGTATTTGAGTATTGTATCAATCTTGAATTTAGTCTCAATCAAATATTACAATTGAATAAAATAGAGATAAAGGTCAAAAAGATTTAAACAAATAATAATTAAGATTATGAAAATTGCAAGTCAAAAATTGCTTTAAAAGTGACACATGAAAAAGTTTTCATGTAATGAGACTTTTTTTTCCGTTACTAGTGACTCAAGAGGCACTGCCATGCCTATCGAGTCGCCTTTTCTATTGGTGTTACTCGTGAAAATGACGAGAGGAATATGGGAATTATTATCATTTAGTGCTAAACATTACATATGACAACTTTATCAAAAATAAAAATAAATATTTAAATATAGCTCAACATGTCCAAATATCAAACAAAAAAGAATAAAAGAAATGAGTATTAATTTCACAAACTCAAAATAATATATTTTCCAAAGTTATATAACATATTTTCTTCAAACGTCATTCCAACTACTCATGATAGTACTCAGATTTAATTGGGAGGCCAAAAAGTGATCGAATATATGAAAACGTTCTTCATTTTACTGCATTATGTGCAAATAAAATATGGTTAGTATATTTTACTGTAAGATAAGTTTAGTTGAAATTAATTAAACTTTATATATGTAAAACGTTTCACCTTGTAAGGATTCTGGTTAACTTTTAATACATCTCATCATTGATAAATTGTTGTGTTTTGAAAAACTGCAAAATAAATTATGTATTGGAAATAATAAATGAATTAGAAACAGCGAACGAAACTCATAGAATTTACATGTTAACATAGTAGATGTCGCAGTATTCACCAACAGAATACAAATATCGTGTTTTGCATGAACTCTCCTATTCAAAAAATGTATTTTGGTTAATATTATCATATTATCATAATTATTGCAACTAAATTTTGAGATAAATAATCAATAAAAAAAACCTAGAATCACGAACATAATAACCATGAGATAAAGTGGCATCTCTCTATTTTCTAGATAAAGTTGAACCATAATAAAAGTTAGTATTGATTTGACCAACAATAATTGTATAACACATTTTCATATAAGCACTCACACAAATACAAATACATATTATACAAATGCATTAAGGCTCATAATTGCATTATCGCTTAGTCTTCTAGGACAATAATTCTTTTTTTTTATCATCTTCCAAAATTGAGTTTTATCTGCTACTACCGTGACTTCCTAACCAACAGAGTAAATTTGTAGACGATAAACCTATTATTCCAATTTTAAGAATTAGACCAAAATAAAGTAATGAATAAATTAAAAATGAGACTTTCAATATGTTATCATTTAATTTAATATTGTTGTCAATTGAATTAACTAAGGCAAGAGATTGCTCGTCTTTTCAAGTATTCCAAAGCTTTCAAAATCTCCTTCCTACACAAATAAAGGCAAAAATTATTTTTTTAAATAAAAAATTTTGAAAAATCTAAAACATCTTATTAGTACTTACTTGTTTGGCAAAGTACATGTCTAAATTATTTCTTTTCAACTCCTGGCAAAGTATTTGTCTATAGGTATATACACAATCTTCAAGTTATAATTGATTTACAAATTTTAAAAAAAAAGAGTTGATTATAATAATAAAATAAATAAATAAGATATCAAAATGTATGGGTGTAAGGCAATTATTACCTCAGGTTGAGATAACAAAACTTCTTTAAAAACAACATTCCTAGTGAATTCTCCATCTTCCCTTTCAAGTTTCCCTTCTCTGATCAGTATTTTTGTGCTACATTGAGAAACACCTCTAGATAGAGCAACATACAATTGTCTATGGCTAAAAACATGTTTTGGTAGATAAATCCCAACGTTAGGAATGGCTTGTCCTTGAGCCTTATTAATAGTCAGTGCAAAGCTCAATTTAATAGGAAATTGCTTTCTAATAAGCACAAAAGGTAGTCATGTACTCTCTTCTGTCTTGTGTTTTATCCTAGGCAGAAAAGCTCTTTGTCCAGAGTGGTGATCTGTTAAAATTTCTACATCGAACATGTTCAAAAAGGTTTCGCAACATAATAACCTTGTACTATTACATAAACCAGCTTTTGGGTCTATATTTCGCAACAACATTAGATGTTCCTTTTTTGACCTTGAGCATATATATGGTGGCAAACCACTTAGGGAAATGGTGTTTAGGTATTCTTGTTGATATAAGTTATTTGATTCGCCTTCAACCTCATCAAATGATACCAAGTTCCATTATTCTCCTGGAAAATGACTTATAATAAGGTCATTTATTTTTTGAACATCCTGATTTTTTTTTTGGTGTAAGTATGACTCTTTCAACCATATAAGATGCATCCTAACCATGAGTTTCTAGACTTGGAAACGTTTCATGTATGAGATTTTGTATTGCACTTTCTCCATCCCATGGTATTACCATTTGGGGGGAGGGGGAAACTTGTACTATATCATTGTCTAAGGTACGTTCAGTACCATATTCAATGCACATAAGATATTGCGCAAATTCTCGATCTTGTAGGGATCGCGTATTTTGGCGCAAATGTACTAGTTTTGTGTTAGCCCAGAAATGAGACTTGACAATACATGCCACTATCATTTGTGACTTACTCCCTTTTTCGAACAACAGGAAGTACTTGGCGAAAGTCCCCTCCCATAACCATAACTTTTCCACCAATGGAGCATTACAATCTCGAAGGTACTTTAATGTGCGATCCACTACCTCCAAAGCATATCTATTTGCCATTGGTGCCTCATCCCAAATAATAACTATTGTTTGTCTAATTAGCTTTGCAAGGTCAGATTGCTTACTTATAGAGCATATAGAAGACAACTCAGGATTCATAGGTATTTTAAATTGAGAATGAAATGTTTGACTATCGACTATTGGGCAATAAGGTTGCAGCTATTCCAGATGTGGTAGTGGCTAAGACAATATGTCTCTTAATTGTAACACCCTAAATCTTAACCTAATACTACTAGTATGTATTTAGGTTAATCTTTAGAATATTACTTCTTAGTCTCATTCTTTACTTGAAAATACTTAGTAGAAATATGGAAAAAAATTTTCTTTTTGGAATTAAAACCAAAGTGAGAGCCACACATGATTCTTTGAATGGAAATTCATATAAGTCATATGAGCAATCAAAATAGAACACATAAATAACATGGACACATCAACTGAATATATATATATAGATAAGGTGCCTACCAAAAGGCAGGACTGTTTGGTACATAGGAAGACGAAATACAACTGAAATACAAATACAAGGAAATCATAAAAGCAAGTACAAGGAAACCATGAAAGCAACACCCATACCCGTATGCACCTAGAGTAGACAACCTCATATACAAAAGAAAGTTTGTCCTTAACTATATGGCGTGTGTGCACTAGCTACTACCCATCCTATGCACCTACTCCTGCTGGTCTGAGTACTGAGGGGTGGAGTCGATCCACTGGCGGATCTCGGTGGGAGTGGTCATGCAGATCATCGGAGCGTGTACACCGCGGTGAGGGCGCATGGATGGCCTACGAGCCAACCTCGGCTGAACCACTGTCTCCTCACTCCCGGCTCTCATCGGTGGGGGAGCGGGGCTAGAGCTCCAACTGTACATGTGCGAAGGCGGGTCCTCTGATGGGTCCATCTCCGAATACTGAGTCCGGGGCACGTACTCTGGGTAGTTTCGTATAGCTGATGCCTCGGGCTGCATGCGGAGGATCTGCTCATCACGTGGTCTGGCTCGCTCAAAAATCATGTTATGATGGTAGGGAGCAGTCGGGGTGAAGCGGTAGCTCTGTACTGGGTGCGCGAAGGGTCATCCTATAAACATAAATACTTTGACAGTGCAGTGACCCTCAAAATGGTATGACCCGAGTGCTGGGTCATGGTGCAGCTCCCATGTTGGGGTGTCGATGAAGAGTACGAAAGTCATCATCTGAAGATATGACGGAAGAAAAGAGAGAGGGAATGAGAATCTTCTAAAAGAATTCTCAGTAGGGCAATCCCTATCTAAGTGACGTCATCATATCCTCAGGAACCTTGGGTTTCATTTCTAAAAAAAAGTGTGCATGCATGTAAGCTTCTTTTAGTTTTCTAAAGTATTAATTATCCAAGATCCGTCGTATTTTACAATGCGTCTTATGACTAAGCATGGAATATACTAATGACATCGATGCATCATAAATCCATAAAATAACATTATAACAGTGGCATAAGATAACAAGTATAAATCTCATAATAATTTTTTCTTGATTTTTCATAACACATGTGACATTTTAAACTTTAACTTTCATCTCATGGGGCCACCCTAAAACATCTCTAGGTTATGAGCTCATACCTTAACTAGTCATGACTAGCTCTTACTTATCCTATGATAAGCATAACATAATCCCGACTTAAAGTACGGGTTAGGGGGCAAATTAAGGATCACCTCTCAGGGTCATTTCCTCTTTGAAATGCTCTACTAGCAACTAGTGCATAGTAGTATTGTCCGCTTTGGCAAGCTCTATGTCAATACCCTCACGGATTTGTTTTCTTGGGGGTGCTCGGCTAAACCGGTGTCACCCAAGAAGGCGTCTCAGTGTTGTGTCACATTTAAGTTCTCATGATTTTCAAAAAGACCTTTTTCTAAGTTCCTCAAATTTGATGGAAATTCTGCAGCACGATGGCTGTAGACCGAATTTCCTCAAATTTGCTTATGCCATGAAAACATATAGGACATACACAAACATTTCTTATGGGGTATAGCATGCCATCTGTAACACCCTAATAGAACCCCACTGTGCTTAAGTTCACATTTGGATTCTATTAGTTGTCAATTATGCCTTGCATTTATTTTCTTTTGAAATTAACTTAGAAAAATAGTGGAAGTTTTTTTTTTCTTTAAATAAATTAATTTTTTGAAAACTTAAGCCTATAACGAGAAGTGAAATACATAGCGCTTTTATAGATAATAATCAAGTTACATTGCGCACTTAATTAAATAAGCGGAATAAGAGACTAAGTGTAGAACTATTATCACATAAACTGGAATATAATCACTTAATACATAAGTCACAACAGGGCATATATCATACTGATAAGTTATTACAAATAACAATATAAGTTCTACTATTACTAATTGTTTCTCACAAACTATAATGTAACTAAAGCTCGGAATGCTCCTACTTGAAAGGTTTGAAATCTTCACGCGCTACCTCCTTCCTCAGCTACAACTTCATTGCTTTAGGTGGATACGTCTGTCTCTAGTACCGACAACGGAAAATAAACATAGGAGTGAGAAATACATGATTTCTCAGTAGGAGTTCCTACTTGTACTAAAAGTGTCATCGTTGTCGTCCTAGTCACTTCGGGTTTATTATAAAAAGGTGAATAGGTAAGGATTCAATTATCAAACTTTCACAAACGTGATTAGCCGAAGTGCAGTTACTTTTAAACTAATATTAAACATTAGCAGAAATATCCATTCAGTATTTCATCAAGCATACATATAAGCATATCATGTAAAACCACTAATAAGCAATAATCATTTAGGAGCTGCATGCATTTCATGATTACTCATCCTCAACATTCACTTGTTTAGTGATCATCATCTTTCATTTATTTCATCAACATATTTCTTAATTACTCACGGGATGAATGCATCAATGCCTTAGACCACCCTAAAAGGGTAATGAGCTCATACCGTGGCCGTCGCCACAACCTTTTGGTTTTCTTTCCGTTGCCATGATCTCAACGGTTTAGGGGGTTAAGCCGTGAGTTTAGCTTAAGTCCACTTTTCCAGACTATCATTGCTACTTTTTCAGGTTTTACTTTTATTCTCACTGAGTGAAATCATCAATACCTTAATCCTCAAAGAGGATTAAGCAGTGAGTTAGTCTATTTATTATTTCATTTGAAACATGAATGTATGCACATTAATAAATCATGGCACAATCAATCATTTTATCATTATCATTTCATATCTCATCAATACATTCACATTTCTGTATATCACTTCATGTAACATAGACAATATCATGTAAATCTCATAGTAAACACTCTCATAGATAATTCATATTAAGCAACCTAAGTTATCAAGTTAGGTCTCTAGTGTTCCTAATAGGTTATGGATATCTTGGTATTATCTTTTTCTCTTAGTCTTCTTTGTACTCTTAGTATTTCCATTAATACATTAATACCCTTTAAGATATTTTTAGAGGTTCTTTATATATTTTTATTATAACTTTTATATATATCTCCTGAAAATTATTATTCTACTTAAATCCTTAAAATTATCTCTTTACAAGACTTGAATATTTTATTTAGAGTTCTGACATCTTTTAGAATAAAATTTGTAGCACTAACATCTTAGATTAGTGTAAATCAACTGTAAATTATGCATAGTAGGATTCCCAGGAAAGAGAGGTGGGTCACAATGGACACGCTTAAATACCAAGTCTTTCCTTAGCTTAACCTTTCCAAATTGCACTCTCACAGTATCACGCTACCTTCAAGACTTTCTCAGCACACTGTCCCAAAAATATATCTCTCATTCTGTATTTTCGTGGTGTAAAACTTTATGCATAGCATACATAAGTGTGTTTGTAGATGTGTTAGCTTTTCCACAAAGTTGAAATCAGTCCCTTTGCATTTTTCTAGAGTGAGTTACACCTATTTTACTACTATAAGGTCAGATTAAGAGTTTCAGTCTTAGGCTCTACTTTAAAAATTTATATCTTGGGCTAGGAAACTCCGTTTTAGGTGATTCTTTTTGGAGAGTGTTCTACAATGAGTCTAGTTTATAATAAAAATATTTTCATTTCGAGATCCTTCATATTTTATCAACACTAATTTTCGAAGTAACTACTGCCAGAAATAACTAGAAATTCCAGCACCTGCCATGTTCATGTCTTAAGTTATCTTTATTAACTCAAGTTTCACATACAATCTTTTAAGTTATATTTGAGTTTGATAACATCATAAAAGTACTCATAGCATAACAGAATATGTTGTGTTTTCTAAAAATATAATTATTCAAAACTTTTGACAATAACTCAAGTTTGAGGCATTCTATCCATGAGCAAAGTTAGAAGCCAACAATACTTGAACAAATAAAGAAGAAACTCCTACCTCTTGTGTAGGGTCTAATAATGGTCCTTCTCTTCTTCCTTAAGCTTTTAACAAGAGTCTTTGGAGTGGATGACCCTCCTTGAATCTTGGCTCTAGAACTTGAGTGCTTAAGAAAATATTTCTCACTAGAGTTAAAGATTGTAACTCTTGTGAGGGCTAGTGAAAGTTTGGACTTAGGATTTAAGTGTTTGGATGAAGTTTAGAGGATCAAGAGAAGTCTTTGAAGAACATAAGAATAATGATAGAATAAGAAAGAAAGAACACTTAGGGAGTTTCTGAATTGAAGAGAGTTTGAGGAGTATTTATAGTGGAAAGATTAGAGAAAAAACAGAAAAAGAAAAGCACTTGGAGCATGATTTATGGAAACATGTTGGCTGAATTTTGGGATGAAAATGCTCCTTGTTTTGTGCAAACATGTTTCCATGTTTTATGCAAACATGTTGGATGAAAATGCTCCATGTTTTGTGCAAAGATGTTAGTGGAGATTTTCTAACCTTTAGTGCATGTATGTGATTTAGAAATGTGTATGATGTATGTGGTTAAATTATTGTGTTATCATCTTAATCCAATGGCTTAGATTCATTCTTGTCTAAAGACAAGTCTAGGGATTTGTGCAAATGGCATTGTAGTAATTTCTTTAACTAAGACAAGGATATTTTTGTAATTAGACAATGATAGTGGTATTCTTGTAATTCCATTCATAGAGTAAGGGTATCTTCGTCATTTAATAAGGAAAGGGTAGTTTGGTAATTTCCTTTACATAGCAAGGGCATTTTCGTAATTTCCACTAAGTGATGGCATTTTCGTAATTCTTTGCATTTTTCTCTAGACATACTTAAGTAGTCTATTTGTTGTGTTTCATAACATTTTTCTAGATTCTCTTGGTTTTGCTATCGCTAATTAATATTTATCTTAGTTATAAATTTGAGGATGTTACATTTCTCCCCTTCTTATTAAAAATTTTGCCCTCAAAATTTGATACCTGTGAATAGGTTCGGAAATTCTTTTCACATATCTTCCTTAAGCTCCCATATGTGCTCTTCCATTCCATCTTGTCCCTAGGCTACTCGGACCAAAGATACAGATTTGTTTCTCAGCTGCTTGATGCCATGATCCACGATCCTCATCGGTGGTAATTCAAAAGTTAAGTCATCTTTTAATTGTATAGTTTCTGGCTCAAACACATGACTGGGGTCTGACTGATACTTTCTCAATTGGGGCACATGAAAAACATTGTGTAGGTTAGACAAATTTGGAGGTAATGCAATTTGGTAGGCCGAGGGATTTACCTTTTTGAGGATTTGGAAGGGTCCTAAAAATCTAGGGCTTAGCTTTTTGACTTTCATTGCACGACCTATACCTGTGGTAGGAGTAATTCACAAGAATATGTGTTCTCCTTCTTGAAATTCGAGAGGTTTCCTTCTCTTGTCAGCATATCTCTTCTGCCTACTCTGAGCAGTGAGGATTCTTTCCCTAATTCTTCTTATTTGTTTGGTTGTCTCTTCTACCAAATCAGGGCCCAAAATATTTTGCTTTCCCGGGTCACACCAACAAAGTGGTGATTGACACTTTCTACCATACAAAGCCTCATAGGGTGCCATCCCAATGCTAGTGTGGTAACTATTATTATATGCAAACTCAATCAATGGAAGCTGTTTGTCCCAACTTTTTGGCTGGTCTAAGACACATGCTCTTAGCATATCCTCAAGGGTTTGAATTGTTCTTTCTGATTGTCCATCAGTTTGAGGGTGATAGGCAGTGCTTAGACACAACCTTGAACCAAATACCTTTTGCAAAGCTCCCCAAAATCTTGAGCTGAACCTTGGATCCCTATCTGAGACAATGGTTTTGGGTACTCCATGGAGCCTTATTATCTCTTGGATGTATAGCTGAGCTAACTTTTCCAAAGGGTAATTTGCTCGAATGGGTAAAAAGTGAGCAGATTTGGTCAATCTATCCACAATTATCCATATGGAGTCATGCCCGGTAGGCGTTCTTGGCAATCCCATCACGAAATCCATGGATATTCCTTCCCACTTCCATTCGGGGATTTCGAGAGGTTGCAGCACTCCGGAGGGTTTTTGATGCTCTATCTTCACTTTTTGGCATACCAAACATTTTTGCACTATATTTGATATATCTGCTTTCATCTTTGGCCACCAGAACATCTTTTTTAGGTCATGGTACATCTTGGTTATACCGGGGTGTACACTAAATTGACTCTTGTGGGCTTCTTCCAAAATGCTAACTCTCAATCCTTCTTTTGCAGGTACACAGATTCTCCTTTGGTATCTCCACACTCCTTCCTTATCCTGGACAAACTCTTTCGACTTTCCTGCTTCGACAAGGGTTAAGGTTCTAAGGAAATCCTCATCTTCCCTTTGGGCTTGAATTATTTGATCCTCATCTTTCCTTTGTTTGAGACAACCATGGGCAAGTCTTTGAGCTCTAGGTTCATTTAAGTGATGACATAAAAGTAAACATGCTCATGCACTCATTTTAGGTTCCATTAGAAAGTAAAGTGATAGCATAAAATAAATATGAAGTGCGACATATTATTATCTTTGATATTTAGTGAGGACTTGAAATATAAACATGATAATGCATAGCTTGAAATATAAACATGATAATGCAAGTCCATTCATTATCTTGGTATTTTAGTGATAGCAAGGAAGTAAACATGATATGCAAAGCATAAAGTAAACATGATGCAATGTTCATTTTATGGTTAGCTAGAGCACATTCAAGACTTTAACAAAGTAACAACCCAACATATATCTCATTACAAAGAGAGCTCTAGAGTTCTTGAACCAAGTTCTCATAGGAACTATGAGGTTCTTGAACAATATCATCAAGCTCAAAGAAAACAAACTTTCTAAACAAAACCAAGCAAAAATCTCAAGGGTCAAAATACCAAAACCGAAAACCTTACCAAAGAACAAGAAAGTGAAACTAAGCCAAGTTCTTTATTAAATACCCAAAACCCCTATCTAGAGAAAAATCTCTAGAACGTGCCGGCCAACTTTAAGGTTGACAAGGGTAGGCTTGGGCTTTTAGAAATCCTTAGATTAATTTTCTTAAGTTGAAAAACCATGTGAGCTAAGTATAGTATAGATGAAGTTAAAGGAAAAGAAAAACTCAAGCTCTAGAGGTTCCTTTGAGATGAACACATAGTCATTCTCTAGGAGTCCTCATCATTGAGCTATCATGTGCTCCTCAAGGCCTCATGGCCGAAATCACAAGGAAGGAAAAACAAGAAAGTTTCAAAAGAAAATCCAAGAGAAAGCTAGAAAGAACTCATTTTCAAGAAAACAAAGTTTAGCAAACACCCCTACCTATAGTGAAGACACAAAGCTTGAACTTTTGAAAAGAAAAACAAGATGATGAGCTCCTCCTTGGTGCTTGATGGTTTCGGCCAAGAGGAAGCAAGAAGGTTGGAGTTGTGTTTCAAGTGAGGTTGTGTTTGAGGTGTGATGTTTGAGAGGTTTGATGATGGTTCAAGGCTATGGGGTGGTGTTTCAAGGTTGAGGGATGATGATGAGGTGAAGAGAGGATGAAGATGAAGATGCAAAGAAAGGAAGAACTCTCTTGAAACTTGAGAGAAAAAGAAAGAACTAGCAAGACAACTCTAGAATTCTAAACTTAGCTAATGCTTCAAAGTGCAACTAAGCTATCACAAGCATCCTATTTATAGAAAAACAAAACCATGGGGCTTACCAAAGGAAGCCTTGGCCGTAGCTTTGAGAGGGAAAAAGGGAGAGAAAAATATCTCTTACACAAGGTCATTCAAGCATGGTTTCAAGTATGGAAGCTATGCTACAAAGTATGGCTTGATGTAAGTTAATTTCCTATCAATTTTTGATGAAATTAGGCTTCTAGAACCTTGACATGGCTGGAACTTTTCCAGCCACAAATAAATGGGAAAAATGGGTTGTTTTAATTATTTATTTATGTGGAAATTCAAGCTTGATTGAAAGTTATGACAAGGTATAGTGTATGTGACTTGAGGTATGGCCTTGGAGTGTTGAAAAATTGAACATGTGATGCATATGGAGGCAGGGAGTGCATGGCCAGACCAGGGGCAGCATGGGGGAGGTGAGTTTTGATCATCTAATTGGGTGTTAATGGTAGGTTTAAATGTGTATTAGCTTAGGTACAAGGTTATGAATAATTAAGCTTAAGTTTAGGTAACTAAGAATGAGGTTTAGGGATTTTATGACAAGATTAGGAGTGCTCATACATCATTAAATAATTTTAAACTCATTTATGAATAAACAATGTGTAACACAATTCCATGATTTAAGGAATTGGAAAGAGAAAATACTATTCAAGATTCAATGACTAGGAGTCTTGAAATTAAAATATGTTTTTAAGTTGTAATTAAGCACTTTTAGGTTCTAATCAACTTTAATAAATTATTTTGACTCAAGATTAATTAAGGAAATTAATTAACCTTTTATTAGCCTAATATTGCTTAGGTTTGCTTAATCACGCGATTAAGCATAAAAACACGAAACTAGGGGCAAAACCGTAATTTTGCACTAATTTCGCCTGGGACCTCCGGGACCAAACCTAAAGTCATAATCCGTATAAAAACGCCTTTTAAAACCATCTGGAGAAGTTTTTGGTTCATCCGGCACTTGCAAACGGGTAAAACACTGCAGGGGCATTTTGGTCATTTTGACCCGAAAACTCGAAAAACGAGATTTTCGATCCCGGGAAGGTACACAGGTCATCTAATACCCTTTCAACATTGAGTTTGCCCTTCGAGTACTGCCAGACCGGCTTTCCTCGAATTCCGGGCTGAAAATGACCTTAGGGGCATTTTGGTCATTTTCACTCTAATAGAAAATCGAGGCGTTGCATTAATTCTCAAACTTGCAATAAGTGCACAATAAAGAAAGTTCTTATTACCTATTCCCCCTGGCCCATCCACAAAAAGAACTTTACTTTCTTTTCACTCAATGACGTCTATAATTGTTTTGAAAACAATTGATTGATCATTATTTAACTTGCCAATAGCCTCAATATCTTGTTGAGGTACTTTAACTAACAACTCTTCTTGTATGACCCTTGGCATTGAATTGTCTTTGACACTATCAAATGATAAAGGCAGCAAATCATAATGAGTGATTTGTTTTCCATGCTGAATCAAAATGTCATTCAAATATCTCAATAGCATATTAGTCAAGCCTACTATTGTGGTATTACTTGTTGATAGATAATCATCAACCATATAGGTGTAGAACTCATTCCACATGATTCTCACATCAGATGATTCACAAAAAAACCAATATGATTGCGAACAACCTCCTTAAAGCACATGGCATTCATACACTGGATGCTTCTAGCAAGCATTCACGAATACTATTGTCACTTTCTAATAATCCCCAATGCTCAATTGATTGTTTGAATGTGGAAAAACATGAACCATTTGTAGTAAGTAAGTATTCCCAATTCGTTGGACCTTTGAGATTGGATAATAGAAAACACAAGTAGAATTTCTCATCTTCTGAAGGAGATACAGTATAAATTCTTCTGAAAATTAAACTTTCTTTTGTGACCTTCGCCTACACCATTCCTTTTGTCCATTGTTCCAAGTATAATGCTCTGGTATTTCTCTATACAAATAGCGTCTAGAATCTGGATCTCTACGATATAATGTGAAAAATTGTGTAAGCATTGTCCTTGAGTAATACTCATCATTTAGAATGTCATGAATACTTCAGTGATCATAAAATCACAATTGATGTCAATTGGGCAAATGGATTTGTAACCTTTCAACAAAAGGATACATTCGGTAAAGGTTAAATCTAAATATTCTCTAACATGCCTTAGGAGCATAAATGTAACACCCTAATTTTTAACCCAATACTCTAGAACATATTAGGTTAATCATTAGGTTATTACTTCTTAGTCTCATTATTTTATTAAAATACTTAGCAAAAATTACGGTAAAATTTTTTTTGAAAACATAAACCAAAGTGAGAGCTGTGTCGCGTCGTATGACAGAAGACAAGATGCACAAATAATAAAGCATAAAGAACATGATAAGTAAAACATATAACAAAGAGACAGAGATGAATACCACAAAGGAAACACTTCATTAATACTTATAATTGAGATACATAAGTAGTCACGCCCTTATAGAAATGGGCTGACCTTGAAATACACAAGAAAATGAAAATACAACAGAAATACAAAGTCAAGGAAAGCAAAGATAAACCATAACTACCCGAGTGCACCTAAGGTGGATAACCTCAAGACAAAAGAAGGTTTATTCGATCTACGTGTGAGTGTGTACACTAGTCTACCCCAAGGACGTCGGCTACTGGAACTCGGGATATGGCATAATGCAACCGATCCACGGACGTAAAGCGGCAGGAGTAGGCACTTGTGATGACTGGGCATGAGCTCCTCGGCCGAGGTGCATCTCAGGTCGCCTCGCCAACCTCAGCTACGTAACAGTCTCCTCACTCTCTCCTCTCATGAACTGAGAAGTGGGAGCAGAGATCTCACTATACATGTGCGTCGGTGGGTCCTCAGAAGGGTTGTCCTCCAAACCGGGAGACTGAGGCACGTAGTCCTGGAAGTCACGGGGCATCGATCCACCAGTATACATCTGAAGAATCCTCTAGTTGCACGTTCAGGCGGGCTCAAAAACCATGGCGTCATCGTAGGGAGACATCGGGGAGAAGCGATAACTCTGTACAGGGTGTGCGAGGGGGCATTCGACAAACATGAAGACTCGTACCGTGCACTGCCCCTCAAAATGATATGATCCGTGATCCGGATCAAAGTGAACCTCCCACATCGGCGTGTCGACAAAAACCACAAACGTCACCATCGCTCTCTGAAGATGTGACGGAAGAAAGAGAAGGAAGAGAAAGGAGTGAGAATTCTTACTAAAGAATTTCAATTGGAATCTCCTATCCTAGGGTTACATCGTTCACATCCTCAGGAACCTTGGGTTTCTTTATAAAAGGTGCGCATGCATTTAAGATTCATTGTTAGGGTTTATAAAACTATTTATCCAAGGTTCATTCCTTTTAGCATGCATCTTAATGTCATGAAATGCAACATGTTAAGGCATGAATGCATGGCAATACTTAAGCATATAAGTCAACAAATCATATCATTAAGAAACAATCCATGTGGCATAAAGGGCAATAACTCTCAAATGAAACTTCCATCAGCATGTGTGACATCATTCATGGTACTTTAGCAATATAAAAGGCCACCCTAAAAATTGGCTATGAGCTCATACCTCAGCTAGTTATCACTAGCTCTTGCTTATTATCTGAATAATCGAATAATAAAAATGATAATAAACCCGACTACTTAAGAGTACGGGCTAGGGGGCTAGGGATCACCTCTCTTAGGATCTACCCTATTTGAAACGCTCTACTGGCCTCGAGTGCACAGTGAATTGTCCGCTTTGGTAAGGCTCCATACCCTCACGGATTTGCCTCCTCCTCACCGTAGCAAGAGAAGTACGTCTCAGTGCTTGTTACATAAAAATCTCTTGGGGGTGCCCGACTGAACCGTGTCACCCAGGGTTTTCAATCTCATATGGTACTTTAAAACATTTCTCAAACCGTTTAGGTTTGATGAAAATTCGGCAGTGTAACAGCTGTTAAACCGAATTTCCTTCAAACCGACATTTATGCCACAAGCTCACAATGCAAACATAATTCTCATTCAATTCTCATGCTTATAATAAACTTAACATCTCAATGAATCATTTCCTCATGTATCATCAAAGCATATACATCTCAACATCATACTTGCATAAACAACATCATAGCTGTAAAAGATTTCTTAATGTCTTATGCATTGACCCTTAAGGTCTTTAACTCACAAGCTAAGTTATAAATCATTATAACCTAAGCTCTTGGGTACTTATAGGCTCATATCTAAGTATTCCTCACTCAATACTATGATCATAAACATCTCTATACCTCAAGAGTGCAGAATCTAAAATTCTAACTTTACAGGTACCTAGGAGTCACAACAATGACCCTTTCTAAGTTCGGTTTGCTTGTAAGGTGTCAAGATCAAGTCTTAAACCAATTATGAGTCATTCCTACACCTTTAAACTAATTATGAACCGTGATTATCATTTCTAAGCCATGCTGGACAGAATCCAGAAAAATCAATTACTAAGGGATCTAGAACTCTCAAATTAATTCTTTTCTAGTTTCTAACTTCTCTTATCTATCACATATGAGTTTTAACATTAATTCTACATAAACATACTCATATTATCATCGTTAAAACAGCACAAATAGTGAGCATATCATGGCAGGGTAGAACCAAAATTCAACTCCATCGAAAGACATAGAACTTGATTATAAAGCACATAAAATACTAGTTTCTCTTGGAACCTTTCTAAAACTTTCAAAACTCATTAGTAAACATTTTTATCAACTAAAATCATCAAAATATTTTTGAAGGCAGTGGCTAATTTAAATTAGTCTCAAGAGCTTTTAAAATCACAAAACTTTGTTCTAGACATTTCTTGAACTCATATAAGCTTAGAAAAATTATGAAACATAGATTTTAATACTTGTAACTGTAACACCCTAATTTTTAACCAAACTTTCTAGAACACATTAGGTTAGACATTAGGCTATTACTTCATAGTCTCGTCCTTTCATTAAAGTACTTAGCGGAAATTACGGGTAAATTTTTCTTTTTTGAAAACATAAAACAAAGTGAGAGCCACGGACTTAACTAGTCGAACGATAGAAACATAAAGCACGCGTGACAATCATGAACAACCATGTAAAATAAAACATTCATCAGAAGAACATAGATCATGAAGACAACAGAAACATTTCATTAATAATGAAGTAGTTAAAATATATAACTAGTCATACCCTTATAGAAACGGGCAGAGCTTGAAATACAACGGAAAAGGAAATACAACAAATAGCAAAGTACATGGTTCAACATGAAGATAGAAAACCCAAACGCTACCCTCCTACTAGGCTATGAGTACAGACTGCACACCCCTCCCAAAAGGTACGACCGAAGGGGAAGATCCTCATAAAAGCTCGAGTACTCGCAAGGCTCTCCATCGGGAACTAGTGACGTCGGGGGTCCTCGGGTAATGGAGGCAGGTAACCGGGGAAACGCTCTATCTCCTCTTGTGTGGGCCAATGCAACGTGAAAGGCACACGAGGTGGCTGAACGTGGGCTCCTTGATGCGGACACATCTCGGCTCTCCTGGCCAGGCGCGGCTGCACCACAGTCTCCTCACTCCCCATACGTCGGGATCGGGGAAGAGGGGCTGAACCCTCCGAAGGAACATGCGTCGGCCAATCCTCGGATGGGTCAATCTCGGATCTCCTCGAACGAGGTACGTACTCCGGGAAATCTCGGACGGCGGAGGCAGAGGTACAGCATCGCCGCAATCAAGCTCCTCACGAGGACGGGTGCGCTCGAAGATCATGTCGTCACTACCGAAGGGCGCAGTAGAAGTGAACTGATAGCTCAAAACTGGATAAGCAAAAGGTCGTCCCATGTACACAAAAACACGAACAGCACATCGACCCTCAAAGTGATATGAACGGTGGTCTGGGTCGAAGTGTATCTCCCATTCTGGCATATCAACGAAGACCACGAACGTCGCCATCGCTCTCTGAAGATGTGACGGAAGAAAGAAGAGAGAGGAGTGAGAAATCTTGCTAAAGAAATCTCAGTAGGAGTCTCCTACCCTAGGGTTACATCGTATACATCCTCAGGAACCTTGGGTTTAATTATAAAATAGTGATCATGCATATAAGGTTCAATTTAGGGTTTCTCAAACTAATTATCCAAGGTCCATTCCTTTTAGCATGCATCTTGATGTTATGAATGCAACATGTTATATCATGGATGCATGGCAATACTTGAGCATATAAGATAACACATCAAAGCACCTAAACATAATCCATGTGGCATAAGGGCATATAACTTCCAGGTGAATCATTTCTCAACTTCGTGACATCAATCATGGTACTTTAGCATATAAGCCACCCTAAAAGTAATAACTAGGTTATGAGCTCATACCTTAGCTAGTCGTCACTAGCTCTTGCTTATTATCTTGAATAAGCGAAACATAAACAATAATCCCGACTCGCAAGTACGGGTAGGGGGTAGGGATCACCTCTCTTTAGGATATACCCTCTTTGAAACGCTTTGCTAGCCACGCATGGCCTCGCAATTTGTCCGCTTTGGTAGGCTGCATCTACTCATACCCTCACGGATTTGTCTCCTCCCGGGGGTACTCGGCCGAACCGGCACCTCCTCGGGAGAAGCGCGTCTCAGTGCTTTGTCACATAAAAATCTCCTGGGGGTGCTCGGCCGAACTGGTGTCACCCAGGATTTTCAACTCATATGGTACTCATAAATCATTTCTTCCAACCCTTTAAGGTTTGACGGAAATTCGGCAGCATAACAGCTGTTAAACCGAATTTCCTTCAAACTGCCACAAGCTAATCCACACATCATGTTCTCATGAAATCTCATGCTATGATAAACTTTAACATTTCATCAATCATTTTCTCATGCATCAAGCACATCTCATCGTATCATTGCATCAAACAACACATCATAGCATTAATAACTTTTTAGTGTCTTATGCATTGACCCTTAAGGTCCCTAACTCACATTCTAAGTTATAAATCATCAAACCTAATCTCTCGGGAACTTATAAGGTCTTAACTAAGTATTTCTCACCTCACACTATGATCAAGAACATCTCTAGACCTCAAGAGTGCAGAATTCATGTTCCTAACTTTACGGGTACCTAGGAGTCACAACAATGACCCTTTCTAAGTCCGGTTTGCTCCTAAGGCATCAAGATCAAGTCCTACACCATTTATGAGTCATTCCTACACATTTAAACTAATTTAAATTCATGATTAGCATTACTAAACCTTGCTAGACAGAATCCAGAAAATTCAAACATTAAAGGATCTAGAACTCTCAAATTAATTCTTTTCTAGTTTCTAACTTCTCTTATCTTTCACATATGAGTCTCAACATTAATTATACTTAAACATAAGCATATTATCATCATTCACACAGTTCATACAGTGGCTAAACATAGCAAGGCAGAACCGAAGCAAACATCTCCATTTAAAGGCTTCAAACACAATTTCTAAAGCACATAAAATACTAGTCTCTCTTGGAACCTTTTTAAAACTTTCAAAACTCATTTATAAATATTTTTAACATCTAAAATCATCAAAATATTTATGAGGGCAGTAGCTAAATCAAACTTGTCTCAAGAGGTTCTAAATTCATAAAACTTAGTTCTATGCATTCCTTAAACTCATAAAAGCTTGGAAAAATCATAAAACATAGTTTTCAATACTTAGAAACACCAAGACCCCTTAGGGCTGAAATATGAACCAAAGGAAATAAATATTTTTAGACTTTTGTTTAAGACAACAATGGGCAAGTCTTTGAGCTCTAGGTTCATTTAGGTGATGACATAAAAATAAACATGCTCATGCACTTATTTTAGGTTCCACTAGAAAGTAAAGTGATAGCACAAAGTAAATATGAATGCAACTCATTATTATCTTGGTATTAAGTGAGAACTTGAAATATAAACATGATAATGCATAGCTTGAAATATAAACATGATAATGCAAGGTTCACTTATTATCTTGATATTTAGTGATAGCAAGGAAGTAAACATGATATGCAAAACATAAAGTAAACATCATGCAAGGTTCATTTTATGGTTGACTAGAGCTCATTCAAGACTTTAACAAGATAACAACCCAATACAATATCTCAAATATCAAAATACCAAAACCGAAAGTCTTACAAAAGAAAAAGAAAATGAAACTAAGTCAAGTTCTTTATTAAATACCCAAAACCCCTATCTAGAGAAAACTCTCTAGAACGTGCCGGCCAACTTTAAGGTTGACAACGGTAGGCTTGGGCTTTTAGAAATCCTTAGATTAATTTTCTTAAGTTGAAAAACCATGTGAGCTAGATATCATATAGATAAAGTTATAAGAAAAGGAAAACTCAAGCTTTAGAGGTTTCTTTGAGAGGAAGGAACAAAGAACCAAGGAAAAGTTTCAAAAGAAATCCAAGAGAAAGCTAGAGAAACTCATTTTCCAAGAAACAAAGTTTAGAAAAACACTCCTACCTAGAGTGAAGACACAAAGCTTGAACTTTTGAAAAGAAAAACAAGATGATGAGCTCCTCTAAGAGGCAAGATAGCTTCGGCCAAGGGAGAATGAGAGGTTGGAGTTGTGTTTCAAATGAGGTTGTGTTTGAGGCGTGGTGTTTGAGAAGTTTGATGATGTTTCAAGGCTATGGGGTGGTGTTTCAAGGTTGAGAGATGATAATGAGATGAAGAGAGGATGAAGGTGAAGATGAAAAGAAAGGAAGAACTCTCTTGGAATTTTGAGAGAAAAGAAAAGAACTAGCAAGACAACTCTAGAATTCTAAACTTAGCAAATGCTTCAAAGTGCAACTAAGCTATCACAAGCATCCTATTTATAGAAAAACAAAACCATGGGGCTCAGCAAGGGGAGATGTGGCCATGGATTTTGAGAGGAAAAAGGGAGAGAAAAATATCTCTTACACAAGGTCATTCAAGCATGGTTGAAGTATGGAAGCTATGCTACAAAGTATGGCTTGATGTAAGTTAATTTCCTATCAAATTTTTATGAAATTAGGCTTCTAGAAACTTGATATGGCTGGAACTTTTCCAGCCACAAATAAATGGGGAAAATGGGTTGACCATTTAATTGTGTGCTAATGGTAGGTTTAGATGTGTATTAGCTTATGCACAAGGTTAGGAATGATTAAGCTTAAGTTTAGGTAACTAAGAATGTGATTTAGGGAGTTTATGACAAGTTTAGGAGTGCTCATACATCATTAGAGAATTTTAAACTCATTTATGAATAAACAATGTGTAACACAATTCCATGATTTAAGGAATTGGAAAGAGAAAACACTATTCAAGATTCTATGACTAGGTGTCTTGGAATTAAAATATGATTTTAGGTTGTAATTAAGTACTTTTTGGTTCTAATCAACTTGCATAAATTATTTTGACTCAAGATTAATTAAGGAAATTAATTAACCTTCGATTAGAGCCTAATATCGCTTAGGTTTGCTTAATCACGCGATTAAGCGTAAAAATCCGAAACTAGGGGCAAAACCGTAATTTTGCACTAATTTTGCCCGGGACTTCTAAAATTAAAACTGAGGGCATAGAATACATAAAAATGCCTTTTAAAACCATCTGGAGAAGTTTCGGGTTCATCTGGCACTTGCAAACGAGTAAAACACCGCAGGGGCATTTTGGTCATTTTGACCCGAAAACTCGAAAAATGAGATTTTCGATCCCGGGAAAGTACACAAGTTATCTAATCCCCTTCCAACATTGAGTTTGCCCTTCGAGTACTGCCGAACCGGCTTTCCTCGAATTCCCAGCTGAAAATGACCTCAGGGGCATTTTGGTCATTTTCACTCTAACAGAAAAATCGGGGCGTTACAGTAACAATTAAAACCTCTTAGGGCCGAATTCAACAAGCTAAGGAACATATATTTTTCAAGCCTTTGTTTGAGATAATAATGGGCAAGTCTTTGAGTTCTAGGTTCATTTAGGTGATAACATAAACTTAAACATGCTCATGCACATATTTTATCTTTCCTTAGGAAATAAAGTGAGAATATAAAATAAATATGAGATGCAACATATTATTATCTTTGATATTTAAGTGAGGACTTGAAAATATTAACACTATAATGCAAAACTTGAAACATAAATATGATCATGCAAGTTCACTTATTATTCTTGATATTTAGTGAGAGCAAGGAAAACAAATACGATGTGCAAGGCATAAATATAAACATGAATACAAAGTTCATTTTAATCTTAACTAGAGCTCTTACAAGACTTTAGAGATATAACCCAACACTTTTCTCATCACAAAGAGAGCTTTAGAGTCCTTGAACCAAGTTCTCAAAGGAACTACATGGTTCTTGGACATCATCATCAAGCTCAAAAGAAACAAACTTCTAACAGAAAACAAAACCTCAAGGAAAAGAGTACCAAGGCCGAAAAGACTAAGGAAAGGAAACAAAGAAACCGAAACCAAAATGAGCAAAGGAAGTGAAGGAGTTTCTTGGGCTAAAATCATCTAAGTTAGAAAATGAAGATAAAGCTTAAAGAAAGGAAAAACTTAAGCTCTAGAGGTTCCTTTGAGATGAACACATGGTCATCATCTAGGAGCTCTCATCATTGAGCTATCATGAGCATAACAAGGCCTCATGGCCGAAACAAAGAAAAAGAAAAACAAAGGAAAGTTCAAAAAGATACCAAGAGAAAACTAGAGAAAAACACATTTTCAAACAAAACAAAGTTTAGAAAACCACTCCTACCTAGAGTGAAGATGAAAACTTGAACTTTTAAAGGAAATGAGATGAGCTACTCCTCCTTGAGAGGTGATGATGATTCGGCCAAGGAGGAGAGAAACGCGAGGAGGTGTGTTTTGAGTGAGGTTGTGTTTGAGGTTGAGTGTTTGAGAGGTTTGATGATGATCCAAGGTTGTGAGGTGGTGTTTAGATATTATGAGATGATTATGTGAGGATGAGATGAAGAAGATGAAGATGAAGAGGAAAGGAAATTCTCTTGAAGCTTGAGAGAAAAAGAAAGAACTCAAAGAAAGCTTAGAAACTTGAAACTTTGCAAATGATCTAAAGTGTTTGCAAGCTCAAGTAAGCAAGGTATTTATAGAAAATGAAAACAAATGAGGGCTCATGGAGAGGAGGGAGAGGCCGTGTGGTTCTTGGAGCTTGGAAGAGAAAATATCTCTTACAAAGTGGTCATTCAAGCATGGTTTGAAGTATGGAAGACATGGTGTAAGGTATGGCTCAAAGTATGGTGATTTATCTTTGATTTGAATTAAGAAAATTTCTTCTAGAAGGTGAGGGAGGGCTGATGGTTTGGTAGCAGAAAAATGGGGGAAAAATTGCTAATTCATCTAGTCATTGACTTGGTAAATCAAGCATGGGTGTAAGTATAACAAAGTATGGTGCATGTAAGGTGAAAGCATGGCCTTTGGAGTGTAAAAATTAGAGCATGTGATGGAAAATGGGAGGGTATGGTTCAGCCAGACCTGGACAGCAAGGGGGAGGAAGAATTATTGCATGTAATTGTGTGTTAATGATAGGTTTAAGTGTGTATTAGTTTAGGTACAAGGTTAGGAGTCATTAAGCATAAGTTTAGGCAACTAAGAATGAGGTTTAGGGATTTTATGACAAGATTAGGAGTGCTCATACATCATTAGAGAATTTAAAACTCATTTATGAATAAACAATTGAAAACACAATTCCATGATTTAAGGAATTGGAGAGAGAAAACACTATTTAAGATTCCATGACTAGGAATCTTGAATTTAAAATAAAGTTTTAAGTTGAAATTAAGCATTCTTAGGTTCTAATCAATTTTAATAAATTATTAGATTAATTATGGAAATTAATTAATCTTCGATTAGAGCCTACTATTGCTTAGGTTTGCTTAATCATACGATTAAGCTTGAAAACACAAAGTTAGGGGTAAAATCATAATTTTGCACTAATTTTGCCCGGGACCACCGGGACTAAAAATGAGGTCGCGGAATACATAAAAACGTCTTTTAAAACCATCTAGAGAAGTTTCAGGTTCATCCGGTACTTGCAAACGGGTAAAACACCACAAGGGTATTTTGGTCATTTTGACCAGAAAACTGGAAAAAAAAAGATTTTCAATCCCGGAAAGGCACACAGGTCAACTAATCCCCTTCCAACATTGAGTTTGCCCTTCGAGGACTACCAGATCGGCTTTCCTAGAATTCCGGGCTGAAAATGACTTTAGGGGCATTTTGGTTATTTTCACTATAACAGAAAATCGGGGCGTTACAATAAATCCATCTTGCATCAACAAATTGTTGAACCTCATCTATATAAGAACCTCTTTGAACCTTCATTGATACTCGATTTGGGCATTTGTAGCAATACTTATAAAGATATTTAATGCTTTTAATACTGCTACAAACTTCAACATTCACATAACAATCATACTTCAATAGTAGCCAAGGGTTGTAAGGGGCAACCCATCTATTATCAACGATGACATTTTCGTTAAGAGGCATTAGTTAGGCAAATCATCTTTTGTATAATGGATATGAGTCATCACCATAGCGAGTCTCTTGTAAGAAGACTTTAAGATATTTTTTCTTCCAGGTTCCATTCTTCATACATTGACAACTTGGATTAAGTGTACCGCATGGTCCATGTATCATATGCTTCAACATTGCTGCATGTAACTGTGGTTCTTCTTCCTTGCATGGTATCTCAGCTCTGACTACACTATCATATTGTTCTGGGTCTCGTAACTTATCATTGTCTTCTAAGATGAGAAGCATGTGTACATGTGGTAGTCCTCTTTTCTGAAACTTAGTGACATAGATGTAGCTTTTTACCATACCCAAAGACCCTCTTATTGATAACATCATCTTTCAATTGCTCAAATTTGGCTAAAAATATTCTTGTTAGTAAATCAGGACGATCTTGCGAGGTTTGGAAAGACATGATTTGAGATGTGATTTCATTCCCAGAAAGGCCGCATGTCATTGTCAAGAAAATATTAGGTTTGCCATATTTAAGGACAATAGTCATCCCATCTTCATAACATTGTGCCATGTCTCAATGACCACCGACAAAAGATGATGGCAATATCATTCTACGTTAGACATTTTCTATAAAAGCAAAACATATTAGTTAAAAAAAGGTATATAAATTATATGTTGCAGCACATATTATACAAAGTACCGGTCAACTATAGTTGTTTACCTGCATTAGTTTCTGCTATGTGCAAGGCATCTTGCAAGCCTTGATACACTTCAGCACGAATGTTGTTTTGATGGTCTCGAATCCACCTTAACCTTCCCGATTTGATCTTGACATAGTTATCTACAACATATTGTTGTAGAAGTCGGCCTGCTCATAATAATAATGATTTATCATTATCATTAGGGTGAATCTATAATAAATCAAATTGTTAATAAGTGGGACAATATTTAAGGATGATATTAGCTCTTACTGATAAATAAACAGTGTGGAATATTTACCTGGAGCATGTAGCTATAATATTCTCGACATGTAATGTTTCTCCCATTGTGATTTGTAGTATTAAGATCCCACCCATAGGATCCTCCAAGAAATAGAAGATGATATTGCAATGGATCATAATATCCCTCAGTTTCTCAAATTGTCCTAAGTTGTCCAACATGGATTTGCAACTTAATATCTCTTCCATGTACTATTGATTCCATATCTTCACTAACAATAATTGCCATGACTTGTGGCGCAGTTGGGAGATGATATTATGGTTGATTAGGAGGACGCTCTTTAATAAGAAGAGTACAATCGAGAATATCTGGTCGCAGTGCAAGTTGACGTAATACATGTACAAAAGGATTATAGAAATGGAGAATCTATTGTAATTAAAAACTAAAGTTTCACGTAACTCAGGATTTTCCATCATCCTATTTTGCAACTCATGTTTAGTATCATATATGTATAAATGCAAGAAGAGTGGTTTAGAGCCCTTATCTAGAAAGAATCCACCTATACTATGATATATTGCTTCTTGTGCCTGGAAAGTATATATACCATGACCCGTTGAGGATATTCTTTCATCAACGTGTACACCACACAAAGTGAATGAAAATATGTGGTTGTAACATTTAATATGTTTGCTAAAATGGTTTCCTTCTCTTGAAGGGTCTAGAAAAATATCAAGCAACTCTTGAAAAGGATTTGCTTGTGGATTGAAGATTTTTCCTCCATAACAGCAAATATCAAATGATTCATAGTAAAATAATCGTGCATTGCAATGAATATAGGTCCTTGGATTAGCCAATTGAGGAATGATCATTGTTGCAACCTTGCGAAAATTTCTAGCACTATTATGAGTTGCTCGAAAACAACGTCTCATACATGAATCGTGGAGAATAGGTGCACTACCTATATGTATTCAATAATTATTTTTATCTATTCACTGTATGCATTTGTTTAAAAAAACACTATTGTAAAAATAAAGAAAAAGAGAAACACAAATTAATAAATATAAGATACAATGTACATTGTTAAAAGAAATGATTAAGCAGTCGTAGAATCAAATCCTTTTAAGGTAATTTACTAACCATTATAATTGTGATGAACTCAATTTTCGTTGGGTTCCTCTTCATTGTCATGCATCCCTTAAAATCTTGTTGAGGCAAAACTAAAAGCTACATTTATGTTTTACAAATATATATATCAATTATTTGGGTTTATTTAATACATATAAAAATGTGTGGCAAGTGACTTATGTTCTATAAAAAAAAAAGTTTGTAAATTTATTTATTCTGAAAATTTAAATTATTGAAATAAATGTATGGTGTTAAAATAACCAACATTCCTTTAACGTAGTCACAGTTTTGCAATTTTTTAAGTAGTGTACTAACCATTATTAGTGGCATAAACTCAGCTGTTGCTGGGTCCTGCTTCATTGTCATGAGTCCCTTAAAATCTTGTTGAGGCAAAATTAAAAGCTGCATGTATTTTTAAAACTATATCAATTATTTAGGACATCAACAATGGGTATAAAATATGTTTTTTTTTTTGGGCTGAAAATGAACACTATAATTTATGCAAAAACAGTATTTACCTGTGCTAAATTGGTGGTTAGGTGAAGAATGAGCTAATTGCCTCACATTTGTTAGTCTCATTGTACCTTGTAAATGAGAATTTATGATGTCGTCTTGTTGTGTACGTGGTTGATAATTTGCACACTTGCTTGCCAAGTATTCTTTTCTATTTTCTATACTCATATTTTTTCTTATTTGTCTAGTATTTTGTCTCCACTTTTCTCTCCTATCATTAATCTATTTTGTTTTTGTTTTATAACATAGATATATACATATAGTAATACAGTAATAATATTAAAATATAATTAGTCAACATCAAGTTAAAGTAAAATAATAAAATTAATTTAAAAGAGACCTAGTCAGATTAATTAAAATAGAACATATGTTTAATTAGTGGATCATGAAAAGAGAGAAAGATCCAATTAATTGATTTTGATTAGCATTTACTAGACAAGTAACAGTAGTCTTACCAATTGATATCATTGCAAATAATTGTATGTAAGTTTTTCTTTTTCTGAATTTAATTTGTTTCTTTTTTTTTTTTTGGTTGAATTAGATGATTTAGATTGGGAGGTATATCATGATCGTGTTATGTGTTATAATATGTGACATGAGTCAATTGTAATTTGAATTAAATTTAAATTTAAATCATATGGTACTATTTAAGTATGTAGTCATCATCATCATCATTTAGATAATAATTATAATCAATACTTATTCAATTTCATTATAAACAATATTAATTTATATCGTACATAATTAGATGAATGTGTAAAACTTATTTCACACTATGCATGCATTTCAATTAAATTCAAAAAGTTAACTACTTTCTAAAATAGTGAAACATAGTGTTAAGAGTTTAATATTATTTAATCATTTCATCCATTTGCAAAACTTTTTAAATAGTGAGTGTAAAATTTAACTACTATTATTAATGTGATAATATATGATTTTATAAAAAATATTTTACAATGCAAATTAAACTTTTCTCTTAAGACAAATGTCTTTTATGAAAAGTTTTCCTTCAAGCTTTGTTGGTGGTGTCTTAGTGGATTTAGAGAAAAAAAAAATAGAAAATGATATGACTTGGTTGGCATAGAGAAGGAAAGGATGGAAAGGTCAAATTATGCCCTTTCAATTCTTTTTATATTTATTTATTTATTATGTATGACATGGTCCACTACATACTTTACCTTTCAACTGATGTAGTACAGATTGATTTTTTTCTCTTGTCCTTCAATTCCACATTTTTACGATTTTAATTAATTTTTAATTCAAATTATTAGCTCTTAAAAATGAATTAATTTCTATCAATCTAACTCATGCAACCTACTTTTCTAATTTTTTTATACATTTTAATTTAATATTGATATTTTTAAATTTTTAAAAAAAATAAAATTAAGAAGCAGAAAAAAAAATATGTTAATGATAGTAATAATTATTGATTTTTTTTTCAATTTTATCTATTATTTATAAATTATATTAATGGATTTGAAAAAACAGTTCAATATCAAAAAGTAGTTATGAATGGAAATCTCTTTTGTACATTGCATGGAATAGATTAACAATTATTTATTAATTATTTTAATAATTTCATACTTTTATTATTTAAATAAACTAAAAAAAATCAAAACACTACATTTCTTTAAACCTTTTTGTAATATGCTTGTATTCGCTCACTCTAAACTTGAATATTTTTACTTTATAATATTGTCACAAAGCCTAATAGAAATATAAATAATGTTAGAAAGTGATGATAACATTTCAATATATCACAGAAGTGTTAAAAAATGTAATTCGTTACATTGTCACAAAGAAAAAAGACCAATAGTAATCACAGAAGCTGCACAATAGAAATTGAGCCTTGACAAAGAACAATATTCTTGATTTTCATCAAGAAAGTTATTCCTAAAGAAAATACAAACTGCTATGACATAGAAATGATACATTTTTTATTAACCAAGTGTTAGAAAAATTAATTCTTGCTACATTGTCACAAAGGAAAAAGACCAATAATCACATAAGCTGGTTAATAGAAGTTGATCATTCACAAAGAACAATATTTTTTATTTTCATCAAGAGAGTTAATCCTAAACAAATTATAAACTGCTATGGCACATCAATGATGGCCTATGTGCATCCAAACATTAATTGCATTGTCACAAAGAAAAAGACCAATAATAATAATCACAAAAGCTGATTAAGTTTTGTCTTACAACCTGCATATTAATAGTGTATTTTAGCAGTCATTGCATAAACCCAAGCTGTTTAACAACTCATATTTTGATGGCTATGAGTGTTGAAAAACATGTACTAATGTCAAGAACAGCAAACAATTAAACAATTACTAAATATAACGTGTGATATGGCATGTGAAAAGATTAATAGTAACATGATTAAAACTTAAAAAATAAGTAAAAATACAATATCTTTGCAATGAATGAAACTTGTGTAAAGATTTAGTAAGAATGAATAGATATTTTATATATACATGTTGCCTTAAATTGTTGGCAGAGTTGTTGGCAACATTGTGTTGATCTTCCATATGTATTGAAAGAAGTGTTGAGAAGAATAAAAATTTCTTTAAATAATATGATGAATAGGATGTAAAGAAGAAGAAACAAAAGAAGAAGAAGAGGAACAAGAAGAAAGAATGAGTAGTGTTACAATAGTGCATCATCTTAATCTTAAATTTATAAAGAGAGAGAGAAAGTGCAAAAATTTAAATGGGAAACTAACATTTCAGTTATTCTTAAAAAAGGGTAGATAAGATATCCCTTGTAATATACAAACCCAACAAAAATTAATTCAAACCTTTTCAAAAATGTGTTACAGGCTTTGTATTCATTTTAATGTTAAATTCATAAGTCGAAGATCGAGCGTAAAAATTCGAATTTGAAATAAACATACGAAGTATCCCAAAAACTGTGTACATGAGATGTCGATTAAATATCAATGCCTGAAAAATAAAATTAAACATTACTCATAAAATGGGGGTAGTGGGTTCAGTTTTCATTGTATTTTGAAATAGAATAACCCCATTTTATGGTCTTCACTGAACATATGATTTTCACCAAGGAATTAAGAGAAACTCACACCCGTCAGGGTACTCAATGTCAATGAATAGATTCACGGAATCAGGGTTTTTGGTTTTTAAAAAAGGCGCAAATTAGCATATTAAAAACAACTAAACAAACCAATTGGAGTAAAAATACATCAGCTAATAAATTCACATGTAGATCACACCCATCGGGATACTCAACATGTTTATATATATGCAACAAAAACTAACACAAACTGAGGAAGATGATCCCAATTAAAAAAATGTTACACTTAGATCATGTCACCTCAATGCCAATGAATAGATTCACAGAATCATGAATTGTTTTTAAAAAAAAGTGCAAATTAACATATGAAAAACAACTAAACAAACCAATTGGAGTAAAAATACATTAGCTAATAAATTCACATTTGGATAGTATAAATGCTAAGACGAATTGTGAAAAGAAGATAACAAAGAACCTTAGAACTAGCGTCGTAACGCTTGTTCTTCGTGTACTCCTCATCAGCTTGTTCTTCCTCGTACTCGTACAAATCCTTACCGAAAAATCCTCGCTCTCCTTTTTCATTGTCGGAATCAATCTCTTCGTCTCCATTTGCACTCTTTCCTCAGCTGATGACAGTGTAGATCCTCTTTCGCATCAGCGATGTCGTAGCTGATGGCAATGGTGGTGATGCAAAGTCCTGTCTGTCAATGGGTGTGCCACGATGTCGTGGAGAAGGACATGGCCAGAACTATATCTGTGTACTGTGATAAGGTATAATGGATCTATGTTGTTTTGGTAGAATGGATCTCTTCCTTTTTTGTTTGGTGGCTATTTTTTGTGTGGGTGTTATAACGTGTGGCCGTGGTTCAAGTGAGATGAACGTGGATGGGTGTATGGTTACCATTTTATTTTTTAAAAATATTTTATTATTTTCAATATAGTTGTTTATCAATTTAGTGATTCTAAGACGGAATGGATGAGGCAAATTAAAAATATTATCCGAACTTCAAATCAAATTGCATTTTGGTTAGGAGACACTAAAAAATAGTTTTCTTTGTTTTTTTTTTTTTTTTTGAATCCTCTTTATATAATGGTGTAGATTTAGATATAGATATCCATTATGTAAAATATTGTATCATTCTCTCTTGTTATAATTACAATTACAACACAACTACATTTTTAATGATGTACATAAGATAAGAATCATTCAATAATACAAAAGATGAGTCTCCATGGAGCCTAAGAATCTCTATACCTGCCAAACAACACCCCCAAACTTCATCTACCAATGATCAATGACGCCTCAGGCATCTCCATTAATTCACAAGCACATTAGTCCACATGCTACACATTTTTCAGCTCCTAGCCCAAATTTTTTTTGCCACACCACTTTGTGAAATATCTTTCGAAGAACACCGGAAGTGAAATTAGTGACACAGATATTATAATTCCATGTTCTTTATTAAGATTGACATTAGTTTCCAGACCAAGTTAATGTGATATATCATGTGAATGAGGGTCCATCCTTCCCAAGATCCATGGATGACTTCGCCGATGTCGGGAGAGAAGCATAGAGGTATGAAAAATCGGCATAGCTGTAATCCTCATCCTCTTTTTGTCCCTTTCCATCATCAAAGTTGAGGGCATAACTAGAGGGATCGTACTGGAACATCCCTTGCTTCACGATGCGACCTTTTCTGAAGCGACGGATGAATGTCTTCCATCTGGGCCCTGCCACAATCTCAGACCATTCCCTTATCTTCATCCACCCTTTGGACCACCAACGATTCTTCTTATCTGGAGGTTGCACCCGTTCCCACCAACACAACCCATATGATGACGATGTTGTTATTGATGCGTTGGATCCTAAGCAAGGAATCCAAAAGCAACAACCTCTCTTGGCGAACATGATGTCTTGCATGTCATCACCAGCGTCTGTAGTTGTCGCTGACGATGGTGGCATCGTAGGCGGAGGAAGAAAGGGATGGAAGGAGAAAGGAGGGAGAATGAGAGACGTGTATGCAAAACTTGATATCAGTTTTGCTCTATCCCTCCCTCCTCTGTCTCTCCTAACCCCCTCCTCTCTGTTTTTTTCCTTCTAGTTTATGTGTATAGGGAATCATTAAGTATTAAATATAGGAGATTTTTTCTTAGAGTAACGAAAATACCGCTAGAACGAATGAATTGTTAATTTCTTACCAACTTGCTTTTACGAGGAAACAACGATAGCCAGATGTCTTTGAAACAAAGTAACTCAAACATCAGTTTTGGGATAGAACATTCTAGCTTACAACAACTCATTTTCATCATTTCTCTCTCCATTTCTAGATAAGCCCAATTTTTAAAATGGAAATTAGTTTGCCAAACAGTAAGCGTAAAAAAAAACCTTCTGTACATGTGCAAAGTAGAGGGTAAAATAATAAAGATATCAAAGTAAACCAATTTAAAATTTTAATTTGTGCAGTAACTAGATTGAAAAACAATCAATGTACTTAATATTAAATTGGTGTAAATATTAATAGTGAATACCAAAAAATAATGAAACTATATAATTATGATGCAAGGCATTCTTTATGTATGATGTTGTATTGAAATTTTGATTGCATTTGAGATGCTAAACTAAAATAAATAAATTATTATCAGGGATTAGATAATTGATTTAAAAAGGTGGTCCAACGGTGCATAAGGCTCCACCTAGTAGTTTAGGATCTAGAAATTATAGATATACGCAATCTTGTCCCTATTAAAATATTGTTATCTAGCTTAGAGTAAAAGATAGACTAATGTTTAGGTTAGGAATGAAGTTGCCTCACCCCATGTCATAATGGGTATATAAATAAGATCGAGGCATTAATTAAAGGGCACACATTGGGTAAGGATTGCAGGATTGATATGGCAAAGATCATGGGCTTGATGAGATATGCAGATCACAAGGTGATTAGGGGGTAGGAATATTCGCACATGGGCATGAGGCCACTGAGTTCGAGCATGAAGTGTTTTGGATAGGTCAAGGGTCCAATCTGAGAGAGGCTAGGCTAGGACATAGGCTGCTTGGTCGATCGAAGGGGGTGAAAAGAACCAAAGGGCCCAAGGTCATAGTTGGTCATCTCGACCAGATCACAAGTCCCTTAGCCTCAAGCTCAGACATGAACAATGATGCTAGGGAAGTTGGGGTTAATCAACCAGACCGATCTACCACCCCCCCCCCCCCCCCTCTTTTTCCACAATCTCAAACTCAGGCATAAGCAAAGAGGCCAGGCCACCCCCTTTCCAAAATCTCAAGCTCAGGCATAAGCAAAGAGGCCAGGCCAGAAAGGTTAGGGTCAGGGATAATCATCATGGCCAGTTTATCAAGAAATAAAAACCAAAGGACATAGTTTTCTCTCCGTTGCGAGAGTAAATCTTGCTTTCTTTATGGGAATTGAAATTATAAAGTTCAGTTGCTACATTGGTTATGGGTCATTCATTTATATGTTCCCTAGCAAGTCTATTTTAGCATAATATCATCAAGGATGGTAAACTAATTAAGATAGAGAAGGCAAATAGTGTGCACTTTGTATAATTGTTTCATTCACATCATCATCATTATTAAATTGTAAACATGGATGAAATTCAAGTATTACGGTTTTCACTGGGGCAAGCTTGAGATAATGCTGCAGCCATTTTCTCTTAAAAAATCGCGCATAGCACGCGTTAGGAAAAGCACTGTAGTGTTTCTTTCCAAAGCTTGATAAAGGACCACCGTGGCCCTCGTATGTTTTCATCTGCATGAAATTGAAGTGCATACACGTTTATTTAATATATATATATATATACATACACGTTTATTTAATATATATATATATATATATATATATGTGTGTGTGTGTGTGTGTGTGTGTGTAAACTTTATTTAATAAATGAGATAAGTTTAAATGTATTATTTTATATTAACCAGATTACTCTATCTAAATAGGTTTCTCCAAAAAGTCTATTAATAACTTGTTTTTTTAATTAAAAAATTAAAACCAAAAGGATTATATCACAATCAAGTATCATGATATATTAGAAATTTTTTTGTCATTTTAATTATAAGAATTGAATAACATGTTTAATTATCAAACAATGAATTGTTAACTCTAAGTTTTGGTTTAATTTATTTAACGTTGGTTAAATTTTTTTTGACATTGTTAGATCTATATTTATGAGAATGCAATTCTTTTTCAATAAAGTTATATTAAAATAGTTTTATATGTTTGGGTAAAATTTTTGAATAGTTAAATAAAAAAGAATCTAATTTTAAGTTTAAAATTCACCTATAAGTCAAAGCATATTTTTAAAACTTTTGATTACCAAAAATAAATTATTTTAGAATTTTAATTTTTTTTATAAAAATAAACATAAGTATCAAACATTATAAAATATATAAGATTATTTTGTATCCTTTTCAAGTAATTTATTATCCAAAGGTAATTTTTTAATAGAATTCAAACGAGGCACAGTACTCTATAATTATTTTTTTGCTAAACTCTATAATTACTTTTAAGTTAATACATTTAAATATAAAATTGATTTTGAAATAATCATTTATAAAAATATCAATTATATGAATATTTAATTATTGAAATAATTTAATCTTGCAATTAATTAAAGCAAGTGATGCAAATTAATTTCTATTTACTTGCAATTTTCTTAAAACAATCCCAATCATCCACGAGAGGTTGGCCTGCAGGACGAACATCGGCCATCAATGCTGTGCGATTCTCTTTACCAAATAAGAGATCCCCCTGCAAGCTTGACACTATTGTCTACATGCTCCCTGTAGGAGATTTCAGCATCTAATTGTTTTTGAACTTCTAACTTTTCATCAGAGCCTTTCGGATCTTTTTCCAGCTGAAAAAGAGAATGTATATAGAAGGAACTTTCTTTATCATATGCACAATGTAAAGAATGGGAAATTGAAAATAATAAAATATTGTAGTTTGCTTTTTTGTTAAATTTTGTTTTGAAAATATAACGCTTTTTATTTTTTTTAAATAATTTCATATGATTTATGTTTCTTATTTTTTAAAGAGTTTAATTTCTATATACTATCATCGTAAAATAATTTTATATTAGCATACAATCACTTGCTTTCACATAAGTAAAAGTGAGTTTTTCTTAGATAGTTGGTATCAAAGTCAATTATTTTTACTTATATGTAGCACCTAATTCGATGTTAATATTGTAAAGATATTTTACACTGGTACTGCATTGAACTTAAACTATTTTTAAAGGGAGTTTATTTTTAATATACTAATAATATAAAATTTTGTATATTATTATTCAATCATATATTGTCATATTAATACGAATAATTAAATCTCACACCTACTATTTAAAATGTCATACAAATGAGATAATTTAATTTGATAATAATATAAAAAAATTTAGGGTTTAGCGTTAAAAAGTTTTGGGAATGGATGTAAATAATCCCTTAGATACAAAGATTCGAAAGTGTTATGAAGTCATTTAATATCATTTTCAAGGAAAAAAAAAAGGGTTTTACACCATACTAAATTATTTTGATGGGCTAAACCAAAACCAAGAAGTCAATTATATTTAGAAAAAGCGTATTTATAACCCTTTATAATTAATGGGCTCGCCTTTGATTAACATTCTAGGAGAATTACTTCTATCTTTAAATTCTTTAGAATCAGAAGTAGAAGCAAAATGTTTTTTACACATTTGGATATAATTATAAAAGCATATTTTATTATAATTAGAAGTTGTTAAATTGTTTGGATAGAATAAATATAGAAATGCTTTCTTTTAGTAAAATTATAATTAAAGGTATAAAAAGTTACTTTCTAAGAAAGATGTTTGGATTTTCTAATATTTTTTCACATGAAATGTTTTTATATAAAACTATTTTTATTTTTTATTTATTTTTAACTAAATATAATTAATAAAAAATATTTAAATAAAATAAATCAATTATTTAATATTTAATATATTTATGTTAAGTAATATTTATTGGACTTAATAAACTTAATTATAAAATAATATATGAACAAAATAAAATGTAACGCTAAATAATTAAATTATTATACATGTCCTAGTGAAAATAGGATGAGAGTGATTTAGTGAAAACTTATTTTTTGTCTTTTCATGAAATTTGTGAGGATAAATTTAGAATCTAAATAATTTCATAAATCAATCAAGAACACTCTTCTACTATTTATGCTTCTACTAGAAGTTAGTAGGACCTGCTTTTGAGAAAAACGAAAAGAATAGAGTACGTTTGGTTTGCGAAAATATTTCCTATTTTTATTTCCTGTTTTTATTTTTCTGAAAAACATTTCCATTTTCATATTTTCAAAATCAGGAAATGCTTTTAGTTTATAAAAGCAGACCCTATTTTCAAAAAGTAAAAACAATGAAAATATGTTTGGTTTGCTTGATTTCAAAATATATTTTTAAAATTAAATTTAAGATAATAATATTATATTTGTTATTGAATAATAAACGACATATATATATATATATATATATATATATATATATATATATTATTTGCATAGGTCCATTTGCTAAATAAATTTATAAAAATATTTCCATAAAATATTAAGCTAAAAATAAAATAAATTGCACATTTTTAAGTAATTTTTAATATAGTTATCAATTATTATATTGTGATTTATACATAGATAAATATTTAAACACTATAGTATTATTTTAGTGCTTAATTAAAAAATTGCCAGAAATTTTATATAATGTGAATGTAATATAATATATCCCTTTATCCAAATAAAATTTTAACTAAAAGATTTTGACCATTTTGTTTGAACGCTAGTAACGAAAAGGAAATGAATTTATATAAGTTTATTAAGCTTTTATAAATAATAATAGACAACAAAAAATTATTTATAAAATATTAAATTAAATAAAAATGAAGGTTGCAAGAGTGAGAGATATAATGCAGGGGTGTAATGTGGGTTTGGCTTAGTGATTTGTTTTAACAAAAAAATAAATATAATTGAAAAAGGTCTTGTACTAGGTGGCTAAAAGTGTGATTTGATGGTTTAATTCATAAATTGCATACGTGAGAGATAAGAGAGTGTTCATTATTAGAGTTAAACAAACTCATACAGTTAGTTATATACTAATTAAGATAGTTAGTTAGTTACAGATCAAGCAAGTTAGTTAGTTAATTTTCTATTTTGTCATTCCTATTTCTTGAACACCATTATGTATATATATCACTTCATTCATTAACAAAAGATCATCTTATTACATTCATTAACTCTCTCTGTAATATGGTAACACTGAAGATGACATCCAAGTTCTGAATTTCTCCCTGCTTTCGCATTCTTGATCTTTTACTTCTTTCTTCCTTAATCTTCTTCATCTTAGTTCTTGAGTTTCAACCAGATGGCTCAGTCTCAAGACCCTTATTTCTCGCATTCTTTCGACCACCCAGGATTGGTTCTAGTCACCCAACCTCTGACTAAGTTGAACTACAACTCATGGTCGTGTTCTATGAAGATGGCGTTTAATGGCAAGTGCAAGTTGTCTTTCATTGATGGAACTCTTCCTCGCCCTGCAACCAATTCTACTCCAAATTCTTGCAGCCTGGGAGTGCAACAATGACATGGTTTCTTCATGGATTCTCAATTGTCTCTCTAAAGACATTGCTGAAAGTGCAAATATGCAAATTCTGCAGCAACCTTGTGGAAGGATTTGCGAGATTGATTTGGGCAAGCCAATGGCCCTGATTGTTTCAATTAAAGAAGGCTATGATG
Organism: Dalbergia cultrata; assembly: GCA_031216105.1. NCBI lineage: Eukaryota > Viridiplantae > Streptophyta > Magnoliopsida > Fabales > Fabaceae > Dalbergia > Dalbergia cultrata. The sequence goes on along the minus strand of CM062353.1, from coordinate 30,845,327 downwards.
AGTTTATCTCAAGATTCTTTGACAGTTAATTAATAATTCAGTAAAATGAAGATGCTGTGGGAAGAATACTCTGCATTGAAACCAGTTCCTAATTGCACTAGTGGTGGAGTAATCATAAGTGACTTTTCATAAAGTGAGTGTGTTCTCACTTTTCTCATGGATTTAAATGATTCTTATGCTTCCCTTCGTGGACAAATTCTAGCCACAAATCCTATTCCTCCAATTGGAAAGTATTCTCCTTAATTCTTCAAGAAGAGAAACCAAGGGAAATATCTTTTGTTAATGCTACTTCTCAAGTTGCCTTTGCTGTTAAGAATACTTCTAAAACCTTTGAAAACAAGCAAAAAAATCGTCAAGAAAGATTGACCTATGTGTTCTCATTGCAATATGCTAGGCCACATAAGGGACAAGTGTTATCAAAGGATAGGATACCCTCTTGGCTATGACAAATCAAGAATCAAAACCACACCTTTAGTTCATCATGTAACTATGTCTGATCATGTGCTTAATCAAGTTGGCCCTTCTATTGATTCCCAACTTCCTTCCACACAAGTTCAACAATTGTTGCATTTACTATAAATCCATCAAAATTCATCCAATGCTATATGAAATCAGAAACTGATCCTACAGGTTATGTATATACTGCTGGTAAATACTTTCATAATCTAAAGAATACGTCTGGGATTGTTGATTTAGGTGCAACATCTCATATTGTCAATACTACTACCCTTTTTGCATATTACATATCTCTATCAGATTTTTATGTCACTTTACCAAATAATATCAAAATTCAGGTTTCTTGTATTGGAAATGTAAATTTATCTTCATCGATTACTCTTAGAAATGTGCTTTATGTACCAAGTTTTCATGTAAATCTTATTTCTGTTTCATCTTTTACAAAAGATATATCATGTTGTGTAACCTTCTTTGATAATTCCTTTACCATACAAGCCCTTCATTCTTGGAGGGAGATTGGCAAGGGTGAGAAGGCACAAGGACTTGTTACACACACCTCTACACAATGTTTCTAAAACCAGTAATATCACCAAATCTGTTTTTGCTGCTGTAAATAAAGATCACCATATCAATTATGTTTCCCTTGATACATGGCACCTTAGGTTAGGCCATTTGTCCAATGATGTCTTGAATAAAATCTGCAGTAGCAATTCATTTCAAAAGAAATATTATCCAATTACCAATTGTAATATCTGTCCTCTAGCTAAAATGAGAAAGCTTTCTTTTGTTTGCCACAATAACATGTCTTCTGCATCTTTTATTTTAATCCATTATGACATATGGGGACCATATTCCAAACCTACACATGATGGCATGCTTTATTTTTTAACTATTATGGATGACTTTAGTAAGTTCGCATGGACCTATCTCTTGAAAACCAAGTTTGAAGCTACTACCATTCTGATAAAATTCATCAAGTTAATACAAACTCAGCTCAACAAAACAATAAAGCAAATCAGATCTGACAATGCAAAGGAGCTAGCTCTAACCCAATTTTTGGAGGAGCAAGGCATTCTTCATCAATTTTCTTATGTACAAAGGCCTAAGCAAAATTCAGTGGTGGAGAAAAAGCAACAACACTTACTTAATATAGCTAGATCCCTCTTCTTTCAATCCAAAGTTCCAATAAAGTTTTGGGTGGAGTGTATTTCAACTGCAACCTACATCATCAATAGGCTACCAAGTCTCATTCTAAAGCATCAGACTCCTTATTCAACTTTTATTCAACAAACAACTTGATTATCACAACATGAGAGCTTTTGGATGCATGTGTTATGCCTTTTCATTATTAGCTGGAAGAACCAAGCTTGACCCTAGAGCTATTCCAGCAGTGTTCATAGGTTATCCTATATGATACAAAGGATACAAACTCCTCAATCTCAACACTCATCAATTCTTCATTTCAAGAGATGTTCAATTCATAGAAACCAGTTTTCCCTTTGCTGAATCTAAATCCCACTACTCTTCCACATCTTATCCAAACTTTGTATTATTCATAAACTTTGATCAACCTACAACCATTCTTGAACCTAATATTCCAGTACAAAATTTTGATCCAGCACAAGCAATTCCCACACAAACAAATATTGAACTTGAAATACAAAATCCACCTCTGCCACCACAAAATCCAGCACCTACTCAAATTATTCATCCTATTAGAAAATCAAATAGACAATCAAAACCCCCTACATATTTACAGCCTTATCACTGCTATAACAGTAGCACTCCATACCCTATTGATAACCATTTATCCTACAACAAACTTTCAACCTCATATAAGAACTTCATAACGCAAATTTCAGAAACCTTTGAACCATCATTCTTCCATCAAGCAGCAAAATTTCCACATTGGAGACAAGCTATGAAAGAATAAATTCGAGCTTTAGAAGACAAGAACACTTTGTCTATTGTTACTTCACCTCAAGGGAAACACACCATTGGAAGCAAATCGGTGTATAAAGTCAAATACAAAGCAAATGGAGAGATAGACAGGTACAAGGTAAGATTAATTGCAAAAGGATATACTTAACAAGTTGGAATCGATTTTTTAGACACTTTTTCTCCAATGGCTAAAATCACTACAGTCAGATTACTATTATCATTGGTAGCAATAAAAAATTGGCACTTCTTACAACTTGACATCAACAATGCTTTCTTAAATGAAGGTCTATTCGAAGAAGTATATATGGAACTTCCTCTTGGTTATTCAAAAACCGCAAATAACATGGTTTGTAGACTAAACAAATCACTTTATGGACTATACCAAGCATCTAGACAATGGTTTCAAAAGTTTTCCAATGCCATTATTGGGCTAGGATTCACTTAATCAAAGAGTGACTATTCTCTTTTTCACATTAATACAGGTAACTCCACTATTTTTCTTCTTGTATATGTTGATGATATAATCACTTCAGGCCCCAACAAGGATCAAATTATCAAGACTCAACAAAAACTTGAAACCCTCTTCAAACTGAAGGTATTAGGAGATCTCAAGTATTTTCTTGGTCTTGAGATTGCTAGATCACAAAAAGGTATCTATCTTTCACAAAGAAAGTATGCTCTAAGTCTCTTAGAAGACACTGGTTTTATTGATTGTAAACCAGTATCTGTCCCATGGATCTAACTCTAAAATTGAAAGCTATAACAGGAGACAACATTGTTGATTCATCCCTTTATCGAAGAATGATTGGTCGTTTAATGTATTTAACAATTTCTCACCTGGACATTAATTTTGCTATTGCAAAACTTAGTCAATATATGTTAGATCTGAGGGTTCCACATGAATAAGCTCTTCACCACCTCCTATGCTACATTAAGTCATGTCCAGGCCAAGGCCTTCTTTTCTCTGCACAATCAACACTAAACTTGTTTGCTTTCTAAGATCCTGACTGGGGCAACTGCTTGGATACAAGACGATCAACAACTGGCTTCATGGTTTTCCTTGGAGACTCACTTCTTTCTTGGAAAACAAAGAAGCAAGCAACTGTCAGCAAATCTAGTGTAGAAGCTAAATACCACGCATTGTGTTGTGTTTCTAGTGAAATAACATGGATAACACAGTTGCTGTCTGAATTTGGTTTCAAGGTGTCTCCTGCTAAAATTTTTTGTGACAACCAATCATCCATCTATCTCTCTTCCAACCCCACTTTCCATGAACATTCAAAACACATTGAAATAGACTGCTGTTTTGTTTGAGAAAAAGTGCTAAAAGGATTGATCAAGCTCATCCATTTCAAGTCTCAATATCAATTAGCTGATATACTAACTAAGCCTCTACATGCTTCTCAGTTTCGTTTTTCTATTGTCTAAGTCAGGTGTATTAGACATATACCTCCCAACTTGGGAGGGGGGGAGGGAGGGTATTAGAGTTAAACAAACTCATACAGTTAGTTATAGACTAATTAAGATAGTTAGTTATTTAATTTTCTGTTTTGTCATTCCCATTTCATGAACACCATTATGTATATATATCACTTCATTCATTAATAAAAGATCAGCTGTTTACATTCATTAATTCTCTTTGTAGTATTAATTGGGGGAAAAAATATACAGGACTATACTTTTGTTTGTTGTCCGATTTAAACTAGATACATCAAAGTAAAACAAAACAAACTTCTATATATTTATGGCTATCCCACCATGTTTTCATTTGAAAACATTTTCAGTTTTTTCACTCCAACAAAAAAAAAAAAAAGCTGAAAATGTGAATTTGACATTTTCAGATTTTGCCTCTTTTCAGAAATACTTTCCTGAAAATATTTCCTTAAGGATATAACCAACCATATTTTCATGTCTCTTTTCTATTTTTACCAAAAATGAAAATAGAAAACATACAAAACCAAACACACTCCTAATTATTTTCTATTGCTTTGTTTTGGAAGCACAAATAAACATGCAAAAAAAAAAATCCTGAAAATACTTTTTTTTTCAACTTTTGAAAAGATATACCTTTTTTTTCCTCTTAGAAGCATGTCCAAAAGAACTCAATATCCATAAACTAACGTTATGTCTAAGATGAAGTAGAAGAACATCTTGTTGGTTGACAAATCCTGCTATTGGAGTGGCAGGTGGCGCAAAGGAATATGCATTTGCCTTGCCAGATAGGATGTAGCTATGATTAATGTTCACGAGACCTATGCCGAAGTACGTTACTAGAAATCGTCTCTAAATTTTTAATCTCCATATTGCATCACAAAACTACGATATATGGTTTGCATAACCTATACAATATCCACATAAACACACACACACACATGGACACACACATACAGAGTGGGGATTCATTTACTTTAGAAATAAGTCTGGTATGCTTACTCCATTTTATAACTCTTCATCCATGTTGAATTTAACAATCTGACCGCTGATTTATGTTATATTATATTGATGGTCAAGCGTGTCAAATTTCAGAAAAATTGGACAATAATAGTCATGTACTCTATCAATCGATATTTACTTGTATTTTAAAAAACATATTATCCATCAAAATAAAATTAAATGATGAATTATCAAATAATTTTCAAATTGTATGAAACTTTATACACTTGATCTACTTGATAGGAACTTTAAATTTAACAGTTTGATAGATGAAATTTCATGAAAAAAAAATTTATTAGATAAAATAAGCATGCCAAGACTTATTCATAAAATAAACAGATCCTCATGTGTGTGTGTGTGTGTGTAGGCTTGCTCACATGAAGCGCTAGCTTACAATGAGAGATGGGAAGAGACTATATTGACCATTGGATTAAAATGAAAGATCAAGATTAAAACACTACTAGAGTGACTCACGTGAGCATTTCTTCTTCCTTTGACTCCTGTCCATTTCTTTTTATGCGCTTTGCCCCTTTTTGCAAATCTTTGCCAAAGGCCTTGAGTCACGTGGCTCTCCATTGACACCGTCGCGAAATCAACAACTTCGACCTTGGCTTCTGGTTCTCCTCCAAAATGTGAGGATCCCAAATCGATGATTAAGGAAAAATACCTACTCCCCTGCCATGGAAGCCAACCATACCAAATCCACCAATTTTGATCAGATTCTTCCCAAGTCCTCCATCAAATGTTTGTTTATTTTCCATTCTCATTCATTTTCATTACTTGCAATTGTTCTTCTGCTATTTTTTTTCCAATTTAATCAATGGTATTTTTTTTTATTGAGATTTGTTTGGTCATTAATTGTTTTTGTTCTGCTCTATGAGTTGTTGTGCTAAAGGCTAAAGAGGAGAGGGATAAAATTGAAAGATTAGCTAATGGTGTTGTAGAAAAACTGGCGAATGGTGCTCAAGTTATAAAAGATTCGCTGCCTTGTTATATGTATCAATGTCTTAAGACCAACGTTTTCTTTTTCTTTCTTCTTAGGAGAATACATCATCCTTATCTCTGTGCTCTTTTCCTTATAATTAATAAATATATTTCTTAATAAAAAAAACAATATTACCCCATTTGATATCACTTTTACTAAGCAGAGATTCGGTGTTTTTACTTGTTGAAGTTAAGGTTTGAGATGTTTTAAGAGTGATGATAAGGACTAGGAGATTATATATCTTCTTATGCATCATTTGGTTGGGGGACTTTGTTCTCTTTTTTGAATTAATTCCTCTGTATTTCATAATTTTTTGTGGCCTTCATGACCACCTCGCGTGAGACCACATCTTTCATATACTTGTTTAAATTTTATTACCATTACTATTGCAACTTTGGTCCATTTATGTGGCTAGTAATACAGTGCCCATCTTATTCTTAAAGGCAACAAATATATGCCATTTTGCTCTCTTGTTGAGCAATGCATTGGTGGCATGATACAGGATACTAGTGCAAACTAGAAGCATTGCAAAAGTTTTTCAGTTACATATGACCATTTTAATGCAGTCTTCATAGCTTCCATGTCCCTATTACCCTGTGCTTAATATTTACTAGCTTTTAAAGGAAATCATAATCAAAATATACTACTACACTACGTAGCACATTTTAGTTGAACATAAAATGTAGAATCATCATTTTTCTCTATACACTTAAAAGATGGCAAGCCATTACCTCTAAGACTTGCGATGGCCACATTGGGTTAAGACTTGTGACTGTTATATTAATCCCTTGAACAAGTCATGATTGCTCAGGAAATATATATTTGGCTTACTATTGATTCTTGCACACTATATTTCTTTCCATTTTGCACACTAATAAACAACTAGTTGCCACGATGAAATAAGAAAATATGTATATAAGAAATGAGTAATAACTTCCCAAACTAGTATAATTTGGCATTCTCTATTTTGAGCACCACGAATGTACATAAATGAACATCTAAAATAGGAACTGGTCAAATAACATAAATGAAAAAATAATTGTTAAATAGCACTTGAAATAGGGTGCTTTCATGAACTTCTCCAAATCTTCTTTTTTCTTCTACATTTGCCTCCAAATCTACATGAACAAAATACACAATTTTCATATTGTTAATGATCAAAATATAGATTCATTAAAACTAATGATGAAATAGAAATAATATCAAAGGCTATTACCAAAAATTATGTAGAGAATTTAGTAGGACAATTGCGACTATCATGATATCCATATTGTCCACATATTATACAAACTCTAGTCTCTTTTGCTATTGTTCCAGAGCCGTTTCTTTTCCTTCTTTAATCCGTTTGTGACTACCCTTGGTCTTTGAATATTGAAGCAGATGAATTTCAATTTAATCATGAACTTCGGATCCAATAATGGACTCTAATTCTTCTCTCTTTCCATGCACAAAATCATCTTTTCTTTGAGTTAATTACTTCTCAATACTAAGAGCTCCATTTTTAACAAAAAATAACTTGTAACACCCTAAAAGTTATATAAAAATTAATTTGATAATTTTTAGTCATAATTTCAAAAATTCGACAGACATAGAAATGATGAGGACGATCAAACGGATCTATAAAAAAAAATGAATAGTAACTTGTATGCCCCGTAGGCCTGCCAAGACAGCCGAAACCCTAGAATTAAGGCTTAGAGATGCTCAAAAGTGAGAAATTATAGGATTAAGGTTAGAAATGGATAGAAATAAAAATTTTATAATTAGAATTAATTTTCAGGCAATAGTTGATTACCCAGGTACACTGTTTTATCTGTTTGGTAAGATTTCGATGTGTGATTTTTAACATAAAAAACTAAGTTAATCTTTACAAATTAAAGAAGATTATCCACTTATGTCAAATGAATGACCAAGATTCAATATTGAATTACAAGATTTAATCTTAGCCATCTATGTTTCTTTCTTAGGTCAAAGATTACTTAATTATATATTATAATATTCCAACATTCTTACAAGATAAATACAACTAAATTTTGTCCAAGAAGCAAAAGGCATTCTCAGCCATGCATCAAGGAGGAGCAGCAGCCTCCATTTCCAAGAGTTTCCTCTTGATTTTAAAGCTCAAAAAGACTAGCCTAGAGTTGTTAAAACCACAAACTCTTTTTACAAAACTTGTTATACTCCTCAATATCTACCAAACTAACATATTGGAATTTGAATCCATCAAATTTTTCTACTTTGAGAGCTCACTATTTTCTATCTAAGGAAGGGTTTGGTGTGGGTTATAAGGATTTGAAGTGAAAGGAATCAATCTCGAAGCACCTTGGAGCCAAGATCCTTAAAGCCACCAAAGTAGGGCTTATTTCATCCACTTTTCTTTCTGATTTTCATATGGAATTTTCTGATTTATTAGTTTCAAAATTCCTAGTTTAATTGGCTGGTTATACATGAATATTGATGTGTTAATTTTGGTAGAGGATTTGGATGAAGTCAGATAAGCTATTTTCTTAATATATGTTCTAACCTTTGCTACTGGAAATCCCATTTTTGAGTAAGCAGCTGAAAACTTTGATTTTTCTCACTGACTTAGAGACATGATTATGAGCTAAATATTTATATGATGAATCTAACATATGGAAAAGTTTCCAATAATTTTCTTGGCTCATATTAAGCACTATTTCTATTTTTAAAAATTAGAAAACCGAACAGGTTAGGGTTTCTGTCTATATAGTCTAGTTTGTAGCACTGAATTTGTCTAATTTTGTTACCCTAGCAAATAATTGAATTTTAAGCTAACATTTATAAATGAGGTTGAGGACATCTTGAAGTTGAAACGTCAATTTTTTTATGAAGTTTTGAGCTCATTTGATAGGGTAAAAAAATTGGGACTTATGACTATTGACTGAGACTGTATAGTTTCTGACCTTCGAAATTGTGAAATTTTATAAATATAGCTAGAAAATTTATTATGCTTTGAAAATTTTACAGGAGCTCATTGATACATTGAATTGTCTTTGAAAATTATTTTTGTTCTAGTCTAATGACGTTTACTAATTTAACAATAATTTTCTTTAGAACCAAAATTCTAGCAGCATACTAGATTGGCTGAAAAGATGATGAAATATATATGATTTGATTTCATTGATGCTATGTGAGCTTAAAGATGATGTTACTCCTATATAAATGTGAGTGCTCGTGATAAATGTTCCTATACAAAGAAGGGATTGGAATGAGTGACATATATATATATATATGTGTGTGTGTGTGTGTGTGTGTGTGGTTGAAGTATTAAGAAGGTTATAAATTGATGTTAATGCATTTATGTTTGCAATGCTTGTATATGTGAGCTTGAGGATGATGTATGTGCTAAGTAAAGAATGAAAGTCCCCTTTGGTGTGTAAAGGGCACAGGAAAGTCCCTTTTAATATGTAAAAGGGTACGAAAAAGTCCCCTTTAATATATAAAGAGCACGGGCAAGTCCCCTTTAGTAGATAAAGGGTATGGAGAAGTCCCCTTTAGTGAGTAAAGGGCGTGTAGAAGTCCCCTTTAGCGGGTAAAGGGCATGGAAAGGCCCCTATGATGTACCGAGGGCACATAAAGTCGTGAATGAGCTCTTCTGATGTTAAGTAGAATGATAGGTGTATGTTAAGTGATTGAAAATGTTGAGTAGTATGACATATATATATTGAGTGACTGAGAAATTAAAAGAAACCCACTTTGGAGAAATGGTTTTTGAACTTTAAAATGAACCTAGATATATGTAGCATGCTCACAATTTTACTAATAAATCGAAGTGGTTGGGACGATAACGATGACATGAGTTTCATTATATGTTTTGGGGATGCCCTACTGAGAATTGTATAATTCTCACCCCCTATGTGTTTTTGTGTTCCCATGTCATCTCCAGGTTGAACTAGAGGACTATGAGGCTACTCCACAAAAGAAATCAGAATTGCAATAGTGTAATAGTTAATGCTTTTATTAAATTGTACTTAATAGAATGGATATGTATGTAAATATAATATAGAACGGATATATATTAAAGCTCATACTAGAGCTTTCGTTTGTACTTAACTATATATTAAATAAAGATTGTGTTTTCTTGTCATATATTTTAATAGATTATGCTTTGTTATTACACGCGTTAGTCAAGTTGCCATAGATATTTAAGAAGGTCCATTATTTTATAATTAACAACTCTCGAGTACGATATTATGACTTAGGAAAGGTGTTGTACTTGGGAGGATGTTACATAACTTCTCTTGACTTTGTCCAGCTATATGCATACATCTAAATAATTGAGCCCAAGCATCCGATATCAGCTTGATTACATTTGCTGATTTAAAATAACCCTCTAATACATCACCTTCAAAATAAGAAAATGGTTTACTAGTAGCCAATTTGGTCCATCTTTTTACAATGTAACCACCTGGTATCTCATTTATTAGGCCTTTCCTTTCAAAACACAAAGAATATGTTGGCATAGAATTCCTTTTGACTCAAACATCTTACATGAGCATTGGGCCAAATGATTTGAAACATCATAAAGCACTTCTCTTAGTTTGTTATTCTTTTGATTATTGTCAATAATGGCCTGAATCAACATACCTTCTTTTTCCTTTTTCTCCTCAACATAGCAATCCATAATCCATTTGGAAAAGTGAAAAAGTTTTCATGAGTGTAAACATATCTTCAATCACTACAAAAAAAAAAAAACAACTGTTACCAACGGATTTTATTGATGAATTTTTTAGTCATCGACAAAAAATTTTATTATCGATGGAATTACTAACATATTGGGTCACATAGAAATAACATTGTCAAAAAGTGCTACTGACGGATTTTTTCCATCAGTAATTTTTACTAATGGATTTTAGAAAAATAATATGTTGGTAATAAGTTGAAAAATTCATCAACAAATTTGTTAGTGATCAATCTTAATGACAAATATTTCCATTGGTAATTTTTTTAATTTATTTTTAAAATTTTATCAATGGATTTTTGTTGGTAATTTATAAATTTTATTTTTTTGTTTTTTATTTTTATCTACGGAATTATAAATTTATAAATTTTCTATTTTTCATTTTTTTATTTTTACCAATGGATTTTTACATTGGTAATTTTTAAATTTTGAATTTTCTAGTTTTTGTTTTTAATTTTATCGATAGAAAAATTTGTTGGTAATTTTTTTTAATAAATATACATCAATTTTTATTTTACCTAATTATTTAAGATCTAATTTTTTTATTTAACACAAATTATAAATATATTTAAAAAATCATAAATGCAACGAATTTAAATCCAAAATGTAAAATAAATACAAATGCAAGGAAAGCTACAAACATAAATATAAAAAAATCAACATATAATAAATAAATAAATAAATAGTAATTCAATCAAGGAGAAGTCAGCATTATCATCATCGTCAACATCACCATCACCATCATCACCATCATCATCGTAAGGTGGGTTGGGGTGTCTTTGGGGTTGGTAAAGAGAGGAGGGCCAGTTGCTTGATGAGCATAGAGGTGGAATGTGTGGTGTGTTAGGTGTTGGATCTTGGGCTGTAATAACTACGGGCAGGCCATGAGGGTGGAATGGACTTGGTCTCAGCCTTATCCTCAAATAGTTTGGCTATAGTGAAAGCTCGTATCAAAGTGGTGGGGCTATGAGCTATATCCTCCCTTCGGATTTTTAGTTTTAAGCCACTAATGAAGCAATCAACTAATGCATCAGGGATGATCCCACAGCTCTTATTTAAAGCGCACTAAATTCCATAAAATACTGGTGAATGGAATTAGTTTGGGCGAGTTTGAAGAGATTTGACCTTGGACAATCGTAAGGGGATGGGCCAAACTAAGCTTCAAGAGCTCTGGTTAAGAGTTGCCAAGTATGATAAGGGAAGCTTCACTGCATCATTTTAAACCAATGCATCAACTCCTTCTCAATGGATGGACGCTAAGGTAATACGCCGATCGCCAGGGGTATGGTAGTAGTCGAAAAATTGCTCTGCCTTGAAAATCCATTGAAGGACATCATTTTCGTCAAACTTGGGAAAATCAACATGGACAACGTGTGGTTGGTGGGGAAATCCATTGGGATTGCCATCGAAATCATGGTTGCAACCACTATGACCCGGTCTGGAATTATTGAACAAGGCAGTTGAAGTGCTTAGAGACCAGCTTCAATTTCTTTTAAGCACTCATTATGTCGTTCTAATGATGTAAGGATCTGTGCCATATCAGAGCGGAGTGATGTAAGTTCTGCCCTAAGATCTGGGGATAATGGTTGGCCATGGTGGGGGAACGAGTACACCAAATGTTATACGATAAACTGAAGTTACAGAAACTATGCTTCCTTGTATTAGTAAGTAAGGGAGTAAAGTTCATTCACTACAAGTATACTGAAATCAAGTATATTCAATAGCTGAAATTGTGTAAACAAAGAAGTATGGGTAAAGCTAGTAAAGGCATTAACAGGTATGGAATAAATCCTGCACCATCGATCCCAATGATTTACACCTGTACGAATCAAAGGAATTAGTTTTAGAATTCAATAAGGGGAAAGAAGTCTATCCTAAGCTAGGAGTGGACAGTCCATAGGCCAACCCACACATATTAGATTTACCATATTATGTGGAACAACGTTGTGGATAAAAAGGTGCCCACAATCACATATTGGATTCAGCCCACATGGCATGGATAAAAAGGTAGAGTTGTGGACTAGAAGAGAAGTTGCTCGCATGCCTATGCTTATTTAATTCGACCATCAGTCTTGGGGTGGATCCCATCTGATCCAATATTTTCTCCCCCCCTATCCTTTCTTTCTTTTTTTTAATAAAGATATCCCATGTGAATACTAACTGTACAAAGGAAAGCATGCCTAAATAATTAGTTTCAGTTGTTCTTTCTTTTTTATGAATCTTTTTATCAAAAATATAAAAAAGTGTATGTCAATATTTATGAACTTTAATCATGAAAAAAGTGAATCCATATGGGCAATCGAGTATTAGACTTTGTACAAACATGTATATTCAATTCATAAATCTCCCATTGTCTCTAAGGTGGATTCATTTATATGATTTTAAAAAGTTATAGTTAGACTGATGACTTATTTATAAAAGCATTGATAAAGTTTGCTTTTTTAGTAGAAACTATAAATTATTTAACTTTACCTTTTTTATTTGTATTTTGATATACTTTTGATTAGTGGTAACTGGTAACTAATTACACTAATAAATATGTTTTTCTATTTTAATTTTTAAATATCCAATTTTATTTTGTTAAAAATAAATTGCAGTAATAAACTACTTAGATACATAGTCGACTAGTCTAGTGATCTGTATACATGGTCTAGAACTATTCTAATTCATTTAAAAAAAATCAAAATTTGAAATTTTTTCATGGGCTAGCCCATGTGGGTTGGGTCTAGCCCATAGGTAGGCCAACTGATGGGCTAATTCATAGGTCAATTCATTTTAAGCATTGATAAATTTTTAAAATTTTATACAACGTGGGCTTTTGGCCCGTTGGGCTTTTTAGCCCTATGGACTTTTTGGCCTTAGTCCATGTGGGTAGGGCCAAATAGGGGTGGGCTGGCCCATTTGACACCTCTATGGACAGCTTGTGGCTAATTGATGCCATCTTCAGTGAGTTGTGGTGCCACTAGGCATCCAACCCAATCATCAAGGATAGGTCCAACAAAGGTAAGACAAACTGAGCCTCCCAGAAAAGCAAATCATTGCATATGGGTAGGTCGAGCACCCAGGAGAGGACCCATAAGCGTTTGGTAAATCTTTATTTAATCTACTACATTTGAATTGTGGCAAATATTCAGTTGTTACTTATGTTTACTTATGTAATTTTAAATTCATATATCTTTTTACTTAATATTTATTACTTTTTCATTTATGTCATAATTATTACTTACAATGTGTTTTATTTCTTGCCTTTGTAGCGTGAGTTTACAGGCCTCTAGGAGCAGACCCAAACCCAATACTAGATCCAGGTGGCTAAGGCTGGGCCCGATGGTAATATCCCTCTTTCTCTAAATAAGGAGAATGTCTAGGCCCAGGTGGTTGGCAGCCCTTACAAGGGTCGCATATATGGGATAGGGTACGACCATGATAGTAGATCCTCATCCTCCACCACTGGATCTGTCACTAAGGATGATGCCCTGAGGGGGAGCGTGTGCATGCCTTTAACTAGGAGCTACAGTAGCAAGCACAACTTATCTAGCAGCAGTAGGAATAGCAAGCACAACTCCAGGAGCAGGCAGTAGGTCGAGCAACAGTAGAGTAGGAGCTCAGGGAGATTCAGTGGCTTAAGTTGTCCATGGAGTAGTAGCAGCAATAAAAAGCCAAGAAAGCAAAGATTAAATTTGAGGGGATGTAGAAGAAGATCACTGCTACTGTTATGAACTTCTTCAGGGACATGCAGGCCTCATGATCCTCCAGCTTCGGCAAAAACCTCCCCCAGATGCCACTCTATTCCATTTTTTAGGGTCCCTTTTCATCTGATGGCGCGGACGACTTTGATGGGTTTGATGCTAATGATGGTGTTGATAACGCTGATGACCAGGAGTCTAGCTAGTCTTTGTCTAGCTTTTTCTTTATTTCATTTTTTATATTTCATACATTTTATTGCACTTTGTGTATATATTTTATTATGGTACTTTGTTTACTTATTATATCAATTTGTTTATTTTATTATTATCTCATCTCATTATTTTCTTACTTAATATCATTTTTATTAATAATTAAACACAATCCATACTTTATATAGATGAGCTATACAATGCAACAAAATCAATTATTAAAAAGAAAATTTTCAATGTATTTTCAAATTAAATAATTTTAATAAAATATAAAACTCGTCAATAAATCTGTTGGTAAAAATCAATAAAAATTATTTTTATTTTTATTAACTCGTTGGTAAAATTAATATATCTCTTCAGTAATATTATTTATCTAACGAACTCGATTATGACTTTAATCTAATTATACCGACTGGTCTTTAGTTTTATTCTCATCGGTATAATTCAAACCCATCAGAAAACCCATAGGTAAACTAGTCAACTTCACACGCAATTCTTGTATTGGGGTTGGCTATGGTGGTTTGGGTGGCAGGTTGCAGCTTTGGCGAGGGAAGATGGATAATGTAGAAGGAGATCAAGATAGATATAGATGGATTATACTAGGAATATATTGTTTTGTAACTGTTATTACTTTTAGGGACTTTATTGAAAAATTTTATACATGGACCTAATCACAAACTTTTAAAATATAGGGATCAAAATTAAAATTGAGTGAAACTATATGGACTTGCAATAATTAAACAATAAATAAATAAATTGATATGGAAGAGGCCTTGAAATTAAGTGGGGATCTACTCAAATCATATTGTGCTGAAGTTAGGAAATGGTCTCAAAATAAGGTGTGCTTAACTAGAAGGGTGTGAATTGAGTGCGGGCATTTCAATCCATGCTTGGTTTCAATCTAAAGAAAATATACGAACTTATTGTAGGTTGAAAATAGCACAAGAAAGGGGGTTGAATCATGTTTTAACTTCTTTCTAAGATTATGAAAAACTAAACAAAGTTTATCAAGTTTTCATTTAAAGGCAGCAGAAATCTTTGTTAGTAAGATTAGAAAGTTACTTTTTGAACTAAGTGAAAACTCAGAAACTATTTTAAAACATTTTCCAGAAATGTATAAGATAGCAAATCACAAATGCTGAATATAAAAGAGATAAGGAGAGATAGAAAGATATTGCACAATGATTTTTATATTGGTTCGACCAATCATATCTACATTCAGTTCTCAACAACATGTTGAGTTATACTAATAACCTTTTCTCAACCCCAAGAAAGTAAGATAGCCTTTGGATAGCCTTCTCAAACTATATCCAATGAGAAATAGTTACAATTTACTCTCATTTCAAGTAGTCTTTTTACTAGCATCTTTAGGCTAACCTCATAGTGATCACTATCGGATCAGGGAACAATGAGTTTGGTTTGGTTGGTGCACTCCAACTAAAATATACTCAAGTTTTCTATGAATAACACAATGTATGAATTGAAAACTTGAATAAATTCTTTCCAAATATTCTTCCAAGAAAGAAGATGTTATCTAATGAAAACTAGAAAGAAGATTTTTATAGAAATTGAAACTGATTACAAGATGTAATGATCTTTCTAATAAAGAGAGGGATGAGCACAAGAGTTCTGGGCCAAAAGTATTTGTATCAAAAGTTCTTCTATTGTATAAAGGTCACCTCCTTTTATACTTGATCTTCAAATCCAACCATTGTCCCTTGATTTCATTTCCTCCTAACACATGTTGATTTTTTTATTTTTTTTTTGTGTCCTTAGGAGCTGTACTCTAGAAAAGTAGTGTGGTTGTGTTAGAGCTACTTTTACAGTTGTAGAACCCATTGTCAAATATGGTTTCTGAGTGAAACTTCATAAACTACTTTTTACTTTCTAGATATGGTTTCTAAACTCTTTCTTCTATAAAATTCAAATGTCATTATTACCCCTTTTTGAGGGTTGACTCAATTTGAATTTTGAATTTTTCCTCTTTTTCTATAAAGTGAACATAGCTTTTAAATACGTGTGCTTTCTTACGTATTTCCTCAGTTTTTTATCTTCTCATTGATCTTCATTGCTTCAATCTAAGCTTGATAGGAATTGTCTTATCAGGATTGAAGACTTACAATCATGACTTGCTTTAGGAAAAAATATTTTCTTCATTAATGTAGCATTTTCTAAATGCATAAACTTCTTTCTGAAGATCTAAACTTGGTTTCTAATGCTTGAAATTCCTTTCTCATGTATCTAACATACTTAAGTTTATTTTTAGAATTATTTTTCACATTGTTGAAGTTCTAAATCTCTTTGAATGAGATTATAATCTTGTTAAAATATGATATTGTGAAAAGTATCTCATTGATTGAACTTGTATATTTACAAGAGTGATCCTTTTGAATGCCATAAAAGCTCAAGTAAAACATTAGTCCATTTTTCCAAGCATTTTAACAAAATTTGCTTTGTTGTCACTCAAAACTTAAGCTATAAAACTTTCTGAAGGGTTCTGGAGCTAACATTTATGAGGTGATGTAATTTGCTTTTGATTAGTTGAGAAATTCAAATTGTTTGAATTACCAAGATTTTAGATTTTAATTGATAGAACATTGGTGTATTTTGACCTTGCATCACAAAATTTTAAATTACAAATATATATAGTAGAATGGTTTTTGTTGTGAGGTGTGAGAAATTAATTTTTAACCCTAAGATCAGTTTTTATAGCTCTGATTTAGCATGCATATGTTCTTTATTTTTTTAAAAAAATGGATTATGAAGCTTAAATTTTACATAAATTGAAAACTGATTTTTTTAAGTTATTTTTTTAGCTTATACAAAAGGCTGAAAGCTATTTTTTTTTTTAAAAAATGATTTTGAAAAAAAAAATGCTAATTATTATAGTAACTTTTACTCTTATGTTATACGAGCTTAATTGGAAGGGACCCATTCACACACAAAGTCACAACATTTCCATAACTTGCGTGGAAGAAGTCCATTGACGATGTGATGCGAGAAAGAAAAACCTAGCATGGTGATGTGGATGACTGCGCTAGGAGAAAATTGGAGGAGATGAAGTAGCTCAAGTTTGAGGTGGATTATTATCAAGAGGTCACATGACTTTTTTAGTTTATGTTTAAATATGTGCTATAGAATTTAATCCAAAGTTTAATAATTCTTTTTTTTTTTTACTTTTGACGTAAAAGAACTTTTCTCATTTGATACATCTCTTGTATATATATATAAGTGACATATCAAATGAGAATAATTCTTTTACATGAAAGGTGAAAAATTAAATATTAACCATTGGATTAAATTCTATAGTACATATTTAAACATTAACTAAAATAGTCACATGACTTCTTACTAACAATCCACCTCAAACACCTAGTTCATCTCCTTCAATTTTCATCCCCAACATGGCCGTCCACCTCATTTGACACACACACACACACATATACCTCACCCCGATGCTAGACTCATCCAAGGCACTAGATCATGTATTTTAGCATAATGATAACTTAAACTATATTAAACAAATATAGATTATTCTAATTAATTCAAATTCTTTAATATATTTGCTACATTCATATCAAACTCATTCCAAAAAATCAACCTATTAGGTAGACTGTACAATAAGAAAAAGTTTAAAAAAAAAGATTTCATATATTTTCAGTGTAAAAAAGTTTTATATTGAATTATGTATTATATATGAGTAAAAATGTTTGATTTAGTACCCACTACTTTAAAAGTTTTACAAATAAAAGAAAGTGATTGAATGATATGAGAGTTATACTATGACAATATATCAAACTTAATTTTTCAAACATTTTGTTCTAGAAATATATCGAAAAAGCCATATATAGTTTCTTTTTTTTTATCTTTTTGGCAAAAGAAAAATTCCTAGTCGAAATACCACCATGTTTTTTTATAAGATAATTTGAAATTTATTGATGATAAAACCCAAAACTTAAAGCTCAAATTGCTAGGAACCCAAGTACCCAACACATAAAAGTCTAACCTAAGACTCTCATCTACAATGGGAAGATACCTCACTGTTCCTGATCATTTTTATAAATCAGTTTAAAGCATGATTGGCGGATAATTAATCACGATGATAGTCGCAAAGAAAATATATCCTAATATGAGCCTCTCGAGGTAATGGGTACACGGGATGAAGCCCATTACGGTGTGACCTTGAAGGGTTGATATTAGGATCTAGGGAACTAACTCTACTGTGGTTTGGTAGGCTTTATGGTATTGTTACCCCTGCCCACGAATTTGGCCCATGAGGGGTAGCCCAAAGAGGTATGAAGAAGCCTTTTTTCAAAGACCGCCAAGGCGCCATGTCAGCAAAGAGAGCAAGAAAGAACCATATATATCAAATAACCAAGCTTCCCTTAACCACAATATGTTACAAAATGACCCAAATATAGCATGCACTGTAACCACCCAGCTGAAGCCTCTTAGGAACTCTCAACCAAAAGCTATGCTAGCCCATATACTCAAAAGGTCCAAGTCTTGTCTAGTTGTACACTTGTCACCTTTTCACATCCTTTCATCCATTGTTAACATTACTATTTGCGTACTGTCGACGCCACTGTTCCATCACACATAGCTGGTGCAGCTCCCTTTTCCTAGCCCCAAAAATATGGGATGGAGCTCGATGGACATGAAACTACACGCAACCTCTATTTGAAAAGAGAGAAAGTAGACTTCCAGGACTCACTCTCCTCACCCCTCACCCCTCACTCAGACATACACAACCATCAATTATAGGAAGGAGAAACCGAACCATTATGTAGCTCTCCTTTACACAGCACCAATGGAACAAGAGAAAAACTCACTTGTACACAACAACAATAGCATCATCCCCTGTAACTGATACAAGGAGTTCCTTTTCTCCTCACACTATTCGATGCCTTCCAAGAGCACTCCTTTTTCCCAAACGACTCACACATACACACATAGACAACCGTAAGAACAAGAGCATAACTTGTAGCTCATGCACAATGCTCATCCTTCTGTAAACGAAAAACCACCATATTCATATAGTAATCACCCAGAGCCAGTACAGGGCGTTCGGAAAGACACCCTCATGCTGTAAAGCTGAGAGTGAACTAGTAAGGAAAAGGCACTAAAAGGGCGTCTTGGTACAAAGGCAGGAGGAAAAGCTTCCATTCATCCATCACCACCTCCAAGGGCTGGCATTACCTGTTCTCTACCCGAGCCACACGGGAGGGAGTTCCTAACTTTGCTATTTTCTTACCATTGCCTCACAAGCTCATGAACCCAAGGATTAAGATACTATTTTACCTCTTTAATCCATTTCCAAAACTCTGGACAACGACAAATGGTGACTCCACTGGGGAGGATCAGTGAGAGAACGACAGAACAAGTTCGTGAAAATGAACGACCAATGACCATTTTTGGAATGCTGCCTTTTAAACTGAAGGTGGATAGAAGCACATGATGCCCTCATCATGGGGGAGACAGCCCAACGAAGAGAAGGAAAGAGGAGAAGAGAATGGACTCTAAGATGAAGGAACAGAATCGAAGCATGCCGCGCACGCGACTTAAACAATAGTTAAGGAACAGAGCTGAGCAAGGAAGAGATCTCGCCTTCGTTGTCATATTTGAGCCCCGAGATACTAAAAAAGCTGATGAAGGCGGATTGGATTGTATTCTACGAAGCAGAGTGATCCGATGGCTAAAAATAGTCATGGCCATAGGATGAGGGCATCTTCGGTTCTCTGGCAGTCATTATCATGCAGTACGGTTTCATTTAAGAATTGTGGGTTCAGGTTAGAAAAGGATCAAGGGCTCTTATTGGTGGGACACTATAAAGCAAGATTACCCTACAGAGTAGGGAATAATAACCATGTGAGGAAAAAGATAGGGTGCTTCTTCGCTGACCCCTCGGCTGTAACTCTCAGGCGGTGATTCCTCTACAGCAACCCTCAGGCGGTGATTGCTCGATAGCAATCCTCAGGCGGTGACCCCTTGGTGGTAACCCTTTGGCGGAGACTCCTAGGCGAAATTCATAAGCGGAAGCCCATTTATGGCAAGATGGCCAGTCAATTATGGGGCAAACTTGTTAGTGAGAAGGTTCGTGGAGCATTACTGAGATCTGAGATCCAACCTCAAAAGGCTGAGTACACATAACCCCTAATATCGCGTAACACCATATATGAGATCTGACCTCGTGCAAGACCATATCCGAGATTCGACCTCAACATTGAACTGTACAGCTAAATTGGGATTAGAACCCATGCCCACAATGTTCCAAAGTACACAAACTACTACTATTCCACAAGCTTGGGTTGTACCATATCTACACTAAATATCTATGTATTATGGCATGCTCGGAAAAATTAAAAGAGTTCGGAATCTAGGGTTTGAAGGAGAGTCTTTTATCCCTTGAGAAGCAGCAAGGTTCAAACATAGGCCCTCCGAGTTCCGTGACACGAAGGCAACGACACACTTAGGCGGTATTTAATATCTAAACCACCAAACTTGGGGAGTGCAAAAGTAATCCAAGAAAAGGCAGGTCCAAGCTCGAACAAGCATCCTCCGACTTCCGAGATATGTAGTTGTTTAGTAAGTAGTGATCTCGGTATGTTTTTTCATTAAATAAATATTCTCATGGAGCTACTACAAGACATTAGTCTGAAGAAAATGGCAAGCATTGGTTTGGACCTATGACCCCCGAGTTCTGAACTGTGCAACACGCCAATGATCTGGCAAGTCTCCCAAGTTTCGATTTATTATACACTATCCACACCAGTTGATACTCAAATCCGCAAATGGAATGAGAAGAATGGAATCCATTCTCAAGGGACCATGTGATCCACATTCTCACACTACGAGCTTAGTTCCCCATCCTCGGCAGATCTTTGAGCAAGAAGGAAGGGACGCCTAAAGGAACTCACGTAGCCGAATGAATTCCATAAAAAGAAGATGGCACAAGATCATAACGCCATTATCCAAACACGAATTTATGATTTTTTCTGAAAACAGGAAAGTCACGAGGCTCACGAATCCCAAGTTCATCAAGGATACCATGCTTAATGTTTTATCTCAATTTGTGCAAATATCAAATATGCTAGAGATAACAAGTTTAGTGATATGCATGCATTTATATGCTTCTGATGACGCCCTATAGTACATGACCTATGATTTTCATGAACAAATGATTAGCATGGCATGCTGCAAAAATATGAAACTTGATCATGCGAAAAAATGATAACTGAACATAGTTATACATCATGGCATAATTGAAATAGAAAAATGTCTGGACTCCCCTTCCAACAAACACTGCATTATGCCTACATAAGTTTATCTGCTGATGATGAATGAATGTATGAATTTTCTTTATGAATCATGTGTTGTGCTATAAAGAAATGTTGTGACTTGACAAATGAAATGACTTGAATCTAGTCATCTGTTATGGTCAAGGCATGTTCTTGTGTATGTTCTGTTAGATAAGCACCAGGAATCCAACACTAGGCTAGGCAACATTGTGACTTTTTAAATGAGAAACTAGGATATAATTAATGAACGACTGATATTGTGAAAAGATCAAAAGATGGCCATGTAAAGGAGCCATATATATTTCTGCTTCTAAAAATCAGGAATGATGCAAGATCATGATGTCATAACCTAAATGTTTTCTTATTAGCAAGTAATTAAGGTTAAGCATCCCTGATGTTTTAAACGGTCAGGATTTAAAATTTGCAAGACGCCAGTACCTTTCCTTGCACGAATACTGTTTCAATGCTTAAGATTCTGAAATAAAAAGGGACACGAGGTTCTTGTCCTTTCCGAGTACTGTTTCAATGCTTAAGATTCTGAAAAATGGACATGAGGTTCTTGTCTTGTCCCTATACGAGTACTGTTTCAAGGCTTAAGATTCTAAAATAAATCTACAATAAAAAGGGACACAAGGT
The DNA here is from genome assembly GCA_031216105.1 of Dalbergia cultrata. Classification (NCBI taxonomy): domain Eukaryota; kingdom Viridiplantae; phylum Streptophyta; class Magnoliopsida; order Fabales; family Fabaceae; genus Dalbergia; species Dalbergia cultrata. Next base: position 30,822,986 of record CM062353.1, on the reverse strand, counting down.
TCTTGTCCTTTTACATGTTGCTTAAGTGGTTTGGTATTCAAGGAAGTCCAGGGCACAAGGGACGACCTCAAAGCACACTTAATGTATGTTTGCCTTGCTATACTAGTGACCTCTAGTTCAACAAATTGGGACAACAGTAAAAATTTGTTGAAGGTGGTCTAGTCATATGTCCCAACATGTGAGATACCAAGATGCTAACGGTCTAGGGGCACGAGATCTATAAGGCGTACTCATACGGTCCCCTTCTTTCACAGCTAAAGTGCCATGTATAGGAGCACGAATGATAAAACATTTTCGCTTAAGTGATTAGTTTCTTTTAAGGAAGTCCAGGGCACAGAGGACAACCTTAAAATGCACTTAATGCTTTTTTGCCCTACGATACTAGCAACCTCTAGTTTGACAATTTGGGACCAAGAAATTAGTCAAAGGAGGCCTAGTGATATGTCTCAACGTATGAGATACCAAGATGCTAATGGTCTAGGGGCACGAGACCTACATGACGTACTCATACGGTCCTCTTCCTTCACAGCTAAAGTGCCATGTACAGGAGCATGAAGGATAGAATAAGATAGGTTCCTTCCTTTTGCTGTCCAATATAGTGCGCGAAGGATCCTTTTGTTGCCTAGTACAGTGCGCAAAGGATAAAATGGATCCTTTCCCTTCATTGTCCTATATCTTGCATGAAGGATAAGGATAAAACCAAATAGTTTTCGTCTTTTTGCTGCCCAATATAGTGCGTGAAAGATCCTTTTGCTTTCAATACAGTGCGCAAAGGATAAGATGGATCCTTTCCTTCCATTGCCATATATCTTGCATAAAGGATAAAACTAGACAGTTTTCGTCTTTTTGCTGCCCAATATAGTTCACGAATGATCCTTTTGTCGCCCAATATAGTGCGCAAAAGATAAGATGGATCTTTTCCTTCCATTGCCCTATATCTTGCATGAAGGATAAAACCAGACAGTTCCTATCCTTTCGCTGCCCAATATAGTGCGCAAAAGATCCATTTATTGCCCAATATAGTGCACAAAGAATAAAATGGATCATTTCCTTCCGTCGCCCTATATCTTGCATGAAGGCCAAAACAAGACAATTCCTTCATTTCACTGCCCAATATACTGCGCAAATGATACTTCTGCTACCCAATATAGTGCACAGAATATGAAGGCGTCCTTTCCTTTCACTGCCCAATATAGTGCGTGAAAGATAAGAGTGTTATTTACTTCTGCTGCCCAGGATGATGCACGGAAGCTTAAGTAAAGTGAAATTCATATCTCCTGTCGCCCAATGTAATGCACAGAGAATGGAAAATGAAATAAGATCCTTGCCTTCCGCTACCCAACATATAATGCACAGAAGATAAGCCGAGATGAGATTATCTATTTCTGCTGCCCAATATAATGCACATAGGATGAACCAGAGAAAGGTCATTCGCTTCTAAAAGTGCATAAGCATAGGGTTCGATGAACAAACAAGGAAGATACGCCCTACCACGGGTTAGGTTAAAGCACAGGACACCGAGCCATATACAACAAGCCCACACGGGTAAAGCAAGGCAATAAATAGCTCAAGGAACCGGGAGAAAAGGCACCCAAGGCAAGGAATCGTGATGCAAAGATCAAATGCAAGATCAATTCCAACAAGCAAGAAAAGCAAGTAGATCAAAACAAGTCAAGGGGGCTTAGAGAGCCATTGTCTAATGTACATAAGGAGCGTCCTAAGTACAACAGAAAGTAAAAAGTATGGCATTTATACAATTATGACTGGATTCAAGAGCTCAAGCAAAAAAAGGCTAGCAAGTAGTTACATCTTGAAAGGGGCATTCAGAACACATTGAGATTCCTTTGCAGCTTTCTTACGAGCAGATATTATAGCAAATTCAACAGTCTTTACTTCAACCTGAATATTAATAGTTGAAATACGCCTCTCAAGCTGAGAAGCTTCTTTCTGAAGGTCCCTGATAAGAGCAGAGCAGTCAGCCTCTTCACATGACAATCTTGTTAAGTCCTCAAAAGCATGAAGGGTTTACATATGGGATTCCACTATTTTCCTATGGTCCTTCAAGAGTTCCAGCAATGTATGAGAGGCAAAGAATTGATATATGCACAAAAAAGCCCTATTAGCCACCTCCCTGAAAAGTGAAGGCTTGGAATAAGGAAGCATGAACCCTGGATGAGAAGATGCAAAGTTCTTTAACAAAGTTGCATCATTTCTGCAAAACAAAGAGAAGTCCTCTAAGATGGCATATGTATACAAGAGCAGAAGACACAAGTCAGGCAGGGGACAAGTAGAAAAAATAAAAAAGGAAAATGAAGAATATACCAACCAAGCTTAAGCTTTCAACTGACAAGCAGAAAGAAGACGCACTTTTAGGGGTGGTAGGCTAATAAGTGACTACAATAACACGAGGAGTTCGAAAGGTCACCATGGCTATAAGAGCACCCACTATAGCAGATTTGTCCTCAAGATCCAGAACACTACCTGCGAAGAAGACAAGATAAGGCCCAAGAAAACCTAATCCAAGATGACAAGGCGGCAGTAAACATTGAAAATATATCAATGGTGGCATTATACCTTCAATTTTTCCAGCATTCAAGATAGGAACCTCACTATCCATGAAGGTAGGACTTAGCAATAAGTCACCCTGTGTTGAATTAACACCCAGTTCAGCGTCATGTGAGACACCATGAACAATGTCTGCACTGGCTTAGTTTATGGTGGCCCCAACACCTCCCAAGGAGAGCAAATCATGGGAAGGAGAAGGAAATCATACCACGGTTGAGAAATCAAGATGAGAAATGAGGCCTGGATCCACGATAATCAAATGTCTTGCTAAAAGTATCGTGGGACCTTGTGAGCTAGAAGCTGTTGTAGCAACATTTGGGGAAACATTTTCCTCAAGGGGGCTTCGAAGTAGTCCTATTCCTGTACCTACCACTTGACAAGGGGAGAAACTTGCACCCCTTCTAGTACGCACTACCAGAAAAAATGTTGTTACTGACAGATTTTACCGATGTATTTTTTCTATTACCGACGGAAAATTTCATTTCCAACGGATTTTTTGATGGATTTTAGCCACCGGTAATAACGTAGTCGAAAATCATTATCGACGGAAAAAATCCATCAAAAATTTTTATCGACGAAATTATCAACGGATTTTTCAAGAAAAATCCATTGGTAATTTGTTCAAGAAATTCGTCATGAAATTCGTCAGTTTTAAAAATTACCAACGGATTGTATTATTTTTCCGACGGAAAAATCTGTCGGTAACTAACGAATTTTCAAATTTTTTTATTTTGTATTTTATTGACGAATTATTCCATCAGTAATTTTTGAATTTTATAATTTCTTTATTTTGTTTTTTAGTTTATCGACGGATTTTTCCGTCAGAAATTTTAAATTTTAATTTTTTTAATTTATATTATCGACAGAAATATCCGTCGGTAATCGTAAAAAAAATTTTCTTTACTTTGCCGACAGATAAAAAATCTGTCAGTAATGATTATATTTATTTAAATAATTATTCTATAATTTTTGTGTTACGTGATAATTTGAGAGTTTATTTTTATTTAAAGCTAATTATAAATACATGAATATATTTAATAATGAAAAATGATTAAAAATTCCTAATAAATAATAAAAGAAAGGAATTTAAGTTTAAGATATAAAATAGATAAAAATGTCAAAAAGTGTACATATACAAATATAAAAAGTTCAACATATAACAAAGAAAGAAAAAACAAGAACTCAGATCAGGAGAAGTCAGCAGCATCATCGCCATCGCCATCGCCGTCGCTTTCATTATCATTTTAATGTCCAACTTCAGAGAAAGTCCCATTGGAACCCCCCCAGCCCTATGTGAAGACTCTTCCTTCTGAAAGTCAACAAAAAATTCAATAATAAATGACAACAATATAATTCGATTTTGCAACTACTAGTATACTACAAACATCATGTGTAATGCTTACAAGTGAGAGGGTGTTAAATCGACAAATAAAAATTCATGAAAGCAAATTGGAGAAAGTTCATTGCCACAATAGCACATTCAGAAAAGGTGCAATACATTACATCAAATCTCCATATAAAGCCTGCAGCTCTATGCAGAAATCTATAACAGATGTGCCCTGTTTCCATGCCAAGAAAATCACCTTTTCATCTTTAAAAAAAATCTCGCAAGAAAGTACTCGAAACATAATATTCTAACATTGTCAATGTTGTGTGCTAGATTCAAAATGATTTAAAACCACAAGCATTTTTTAACCTCCTTTTTTGATGTTCCAGTTGAAAAAGTCAAGCATAAGTAAACAAACAAATTGGATATGAATTTAACAAGTACACTAAATTGCAATGTAAAAAGTCAATGATGGCAAAGCATGAGCAAGACCTAAAAATAGAGGTAGTAAAAGTTAAAAATCAAATGTGTACAAAATTATAATTGAGAACACAAATAGGACAAAATGTCCAATAATAATACTTGAGTTGCAAAGAACAGACAGCAAATGTTAACAGGAAACTTTAGGTCCTTTTGGCAGGAAATTGCTCAATATCTTCAACACTGCAAAAACTATCACCTCTTAGCATGGTAGTAATCTAATATGTTGGTTTGTCTATTGCATACCACTTATAGCAATTGAGTGTTTTGACCTAAGAGCTGCCATTTTTATGCTAATTCCATCAAAATATTCCACTTTAGTTGGCAAAGGAACTATGTTTGGAGCCTCTGCAGTTCAGAAAATGGAATTATATTCAAAGTAGCTTTTACTCTTACCATTTTCTTTGGTTAGATTTCAGAGCTACCACTACAATGAGCATCCCATTTTATCAATGTTATATACAGGTTCGTGAGCAAAAAACTCTCTTAGTTTATTATATTAAATGCAAAAACAAGGTTTCAATTCTTACTTTTTCCAAGTCCAAGCTGTCCACTTGTATTCTTTCCCCACATATATAGTTCTCCATCGACTACTAAAGAAAGAAAGGAGAAAACATAATTTTAAAAAAGCAAGGTAATGAATCTACATAAACTCACAAGGGAAGATGCATTAACAGATGGTAGTTTTCAAAAAGAATAAACTAATATAATATAAGCACGAAGAAGCCTCCAAGATCTAGTGTATTATGTATACATGACAGAACAGTAGGAATCAAATGCTACTTCCTGTGTTTGCTTAATAGATAATAAACCCAAACATCTGTATAAAATTTTATTCTAGAACCTCCTTCAAAAGCAAATCTGAAGAGAATCTATTACAAATTAAAAGGACTCAATTTGAAAATTGTCTATCAATGATCCAAATTGCTGCTTACTTTATACAAAACTTGTAAACAAAAATAGCATGCATTAATGATTTTTACATATAAATAAGAGAAAGTTCTGAATAATATTTTTCTTTAAGGTTAATTTGAATTAATTGTATTGTGTTCCACCAGCTGGTTTTTTAAGCTATTATACTTTCTTTCTTTCCCTTTTTCATTAAAGAACTTAAGCCATTAAAAATTTATTTTGAAGGGAAAGTGGCAGCCATCTTCAAACACAAGTTATCAAGAGTCAAGGCTTGTTAATGTTAGTGTGGTTGAGTCATTGACTATAGCATGCATAAGTACAGACCTGTTATCGTACAGGAATGATTATAACTAGCAGAGATCTGCCCAATTTGCTTCGCATCTCCAAAAACCCAAACTGGCTCCTGGAACAACATGGACAAATCAATGAAATATCCCAATTAAGAAAAATCAGGACAAATGAAGTTCCTTCCTATGTCCAAGGGGAATGCACCCATCAACAATTGGAGAACACAACAATCCATTAAGGCACAATAGTGAAGAGATCATACCACCAAGTAGCGTTTACTACTCTCTGATATACCAAGTTGTCTGAAATCATTAAGACCAGTGGCATAAACGCATCCATCTTTGGGGATGGCGGGCTTGGGGACAACGAGATCGAGGGTGGCAGGCTCGGGGTCGGCCGAGTCATGGACGACGGGCTCGAGGACGGCGATAGGCAAGTGGCAAGCTTGGCAAAGATCTGTCGCGAGGAGAGAGAAAGATGACGCTGCGTTGTGAGGAAAGAGAGAGTGAAGATTCAACATGTGCCCCGTCCCGGCGGCGACATGTTGTTGGGTTTTTTCTCTTTCACTAAAGCCCAATAGGGCCTAGTGTGTAAGAAGAGCCCAAGAAACCTAGAGCCCGTTACATCTAAGGGTTAGGTTTTCTAGGAACTCATATATATACTACACTTAACCCTCTCCATATGTAGAGAGTAGTCACAGAGGTAGAGGCAAGGTCATCTCCTGATAGAGAAAAAGTGCCCACACACTATCTCCTTCCCCTTGAGACATAGTCTGGAAGGTCTGCCGTTAACCGACTACAAGGAGATCAATCGTACGGTGACACAAGGATTCTAAGGCGAGGGAGATCATCAAAGATCCGCACTCTGAGAGGTAATATTCCTTGTGTGTTTATGAAACAATGATGATTCGATAAGCATACCGATGTACTAGATCCTTAAATCGCTTCCGCATAAATAAGAATTATGGAGAGGGTGTAAGCCCTCCTTGAATCATATTCGGATTTGGGGTGCTCCGGCACATGTCTTACAACAGAAGCCAAATAAGATGGACTCGCGTACAGAAGTATGCATGTTTATAGGCTATCCTAAAGGAACCAGAGGTTGGTTGTTTTATAGTCCGAAAGAAAAGAAGGTCATAGTGAGCACACACGCGACTTTCTTAGAGGAGGACTATATGGCAAATTATAAGCCAAGGGGTAAGGTTATTCTTGATGAGCTAGTCTCAGATCAAGTTACACCTCAACCTCAGGCGGTTCCAGCTTTTGTTCCTGTGGTTGTTCAAAGAGGGCAAAATATACCTGTTGTTGAACACACACAGGAACCAGAAATAGAACCAGAAGTTCAGCATGATGATCAACAAGTGGAACCTGTAGAGATGCAGTTACTGCTTGTGGAAGAACAACAAAATCATGAATTGGTTAATCCACTTAATGAGGGTCCTCATCTAGAAATTGTTAACCCACCAAACTTGGATCCCCTTGTAGATGCACAACAACAAGTGCGGCAAAGTCGTAGTGGGAGATTGATTCATAAACCCGCAAGATTTCTCTTGTTGGGCGAATCGCCTCAGGATGTCATCATTGAAGTAGATGATGATCCCACGAGTTATGACGAGGCACTAGGAGATGTTGATGCTCAGGAATGGCTTGAGGCTATGAATTGTGAAATGGATTCTTTGTATTCCAACTCAGTTTGGTCTCTTGTAGATGCACCAAAAGGGGTAAGACCCATTGGGTGTAAATGGATCTACAAGAGAAAGAGCGGATCGGACGGGAAGGTTGAAACCTTCAAAGCTAGATTGGTGGCGAAAGGGTACACCCAAATAGAAGGTGTGGATTATGAAGAAACCTTTTTGCCGGTTGCCATGCTCAAGTCCATCCGGATTCTCTTAGCTGTTGCAGTAAATCTTGATTATGAGATTTGGCAAATGGATGTCAAAACTGCTTTTCTAAATGGAAATTTAGAAGAGGATATCTATATGCAGCAACCAAAAGAGTTCATAGCCAAAGGGCAAGAAAACATTGTATGCAAGTTGCAAAGGTCCATTTATAGACTTAAGCAAGCGTCCAGATCATGGAACATCAGGTTTGAACAAGCCATTAAGTCTTATGGTTTTGAGAAAAGTCCTGATGAGCCGTGTGTGTATAAAAGGATCCAAGGTAACGCAGTATCTTTTCTGGTACTTTATGTGGATGATATACTTCTTATCGGAAATGATACGGAGGTATTGTAGGCATAAAGACTTGGCTAAGAAAGCATTTTGATATGAAGGACCTGGGGGAAGCCAATTATATTCTTGGTATTAAGCTCTTGCGAGACCGGAAGAATAGAGTATTGGCATTATCTCAGGCTAATTACATCGACAAAATACTTGTCAGGTTCAGCATAGAGAATTCCAAGAAGGGAATTTTACCCTTCAGGCATGGGATTCATCTCTCTAAGGAGCATTCTCCTAAAACTCCTGAGCAGAGAGAACGCATGAGTAGGATACCTTACGCTACAGCAGTAGGTAGCCTTATGTATGCTATGCTGTGCACCAGACCAAATATCTGCTATGCAGTGGGAGTAGTAAGTCGATACCAATCTAATCCTGGAGAGGAACACTGGATAGTAGTTAAACATATACTCAAGTACCTTAGGAGAACGAGATATTATATGTTGGTCTATTCTAGTGGGAGTCTTGAAACCATTGGTTACAGACTGCATTTCCAAGGAGACATTGACTCAAGAAAATCCACTTCTGGGTATGTGTTCACTTTTAATGGCGGGGCCATTTGTTGGAGGAGTGTCAAACAATCATATATGGCTGACTCTACCACAGAGGCTGAGTATGTAGCTACTTCTGAGGCTGCAAAGGAAGCCACATGGTTAAAGAAGTTCCTAACGGATCTTCAGGTGATACTAGGTGTTAGTCGTCCCATCACACTTTACTGTGACAACAGTGGGGCAGTAGCACAGTCCAAGGAACCAAGGTGTCACAAAAGACAAAAGCACATAGAGAGGAAGTACCACTTGATCCGAGATATAATTGAAAGAGGAGATACAGTGGTGGTCAAGATAGCATCGGACGAGAACCTTGCTGACCCTTTTACTAAGAGTTTGCCTGAAAGTGTGTTCGAGAGGCATATAACATCTATAGGTCTTAGGAGGATTCTAGATTTGCTATAGCTTTAAGAAGTTGTTATTTCACTTTGTTGTTTTGTGCTTTTTGAGCAAGACATTATGACATTGTAATTTTTCTGAATGTTATAAATGAGGTATTATTCATTTATTCCGCAAACTATTTACAAACACTAAGGTCCGATCAATTGTGAAGTATATGATCATATGGATACGTTCATGGAGAACATGATCATAGGTTCTCATAATTGATGAACAGGTTCACAGCTGTTAAATAAAGTTGGGCACTTCATTTAGGCTGCAATATTTTATGAAATGGTTTTGTCCAAATCATTGTAAAATATTGGTGTGAATTAACATTCACATTGAAAGGATCAAGGAGAGATTTGATTAAACGGTTTTCTTTTTCTGTCATAAGGTATCAAATCTCCAGATAACTATAGTTATAAGATTGCTCTTAATTCTGAGTTTATTATAAATAGGTAATCAAATAGTTTTCATTCTTTGATTTACCAACGGGTGAGGTGCGATCTATTGACGGCCAATAACTCGGTATTTTGGGAGTGAGATTGTCTGATTATCGGTATTTATGAGATAAACAATATGAAATTTGTAGGAAATGTCCCCTTGATATGTTTCGGTACTTGGATATTGAAGACACTGGCCAGTGCATGTAATCCATTAGAGAAACTATCATAGTCAAGGGAATAAATAATTGATTGGGTAACAGAAAACTAGTCAATCAATTATAGACATTCTACAAAGGGGTGATGCATATACATGTTATATATGTTATTAATCTTGGAGTTCAAGTTCGGGCTTTTAGTGGAGTAGCACCGAATTAGATAATCATTTATTGATTATCATGAGCCTTGATTAATAACAGCTGGTAGATCCCCAGGCTAGCTCAAGATAAGGGATGGGGAAATTTCAGTTGATGATGACTAGTGAGTTACATGGTCTTGGGCTTTAAGCTCAAGTTTGTACTCAAGAGCAAGTGGGAGATTGTTGGGTTTTTGCTCTTTCACTAAAGCCCAATAGGGCCTAGTGTGTAAGAAGAGCCCAAGAAACCTAGAGCCCGTTACATTTAAGGGTTAGGTTTTCTAGGAACCCATATATATACTACACTTAACCCTTTCCATATGCAGAGAGTAGTCACAGAGGTAGAGGCAAGGTCATCTCCTGATAGAGAGAAAGTGCCCACACACTATCTCCTTCCCCTTGAGACATAGTCTGGAAGGTCTGCCGTCAACCGACTACAAGGAGATCAATCGTGCGGTGACACAAGGATTCTAAGGCGAGGGAGATCATCAAAGATCCGCACTCCGAGAGGTAATATTCCTTGTGTGTTTATGAAACAATGATGATTCGATAAGCATACCGATGTACTAGATCCTTAAATCGCTTCCGCATAAATCCAATAGTTCCTACACATGTAAGGTCATGGCCAGTGGCCGGCGTCGCGGCGGTGAACGAGAGACTGTGTGAGAGTGTGTCTGAGAGTGTAAGGGAGTGCCTGTGAGAGAGAGTTTGTGAGAGAGTGGAATATGGCACAAGTTATAGGCTTGAGATTACTGGCGAATTTTCAAAATTCTGACAAAAAAAATCCGTCGGTAATTAGAAAAAGGCGCTATTTTTATTGGAAAAATTTCTTCTAAATTACTGACGAAAAATCCATCGGTAATGTTTAATTTTAAAATAAAAAATTTAATAATAATTATCGACGGATTTTTCCGCCGGTAAAATTAATTACAAAACAAAAAATTTAAAACAAAACACTTACCGACGGATTTTTTCCATCGGTAATGATAATTTAAGGAAAAAATAAATTCATAATAATTACTGACGAAAAAATCAGTCGGTAATTTGTGAGCCAATTTTATTAAAGCTAACGTGAATTTTACCGTCGGTAATGACTGAAACCCAAAATCCATGAATTTCTTAAAATCTATCGGTATTTTCTATGGAAAAAAATCCATCGGTAAAATCCGTCGGTAACTCGCTTGTTTCTTGTAGTGACGCCCTGTGTTTTTCTTAGGCGTCCTTGCAAGCTGCTACTCATTTCTCGTTGTGCTCCGTGTCACATTGTGCCAGAACAAACAAGAAAGAGCAAAGAGAATAAGTGGCCTAGAAATACTCACTAGCTGCCCACTCACGGCTATGGAAGAATGGTACAGTATACCCCTGAATAATAGAATGCCGCGTGCATAAGGATGCACCCTATGGACGCCTTGCATCCACAGTGTGCAAGGGGGCTATTGTTCCTGATAATTTTTTATAAATCGGTTTAAAGCATGATCAATGGATAAATAATCATGATTATAATGGCAAGGAAAATAGATCCTAGTATGAGCTTCTCGAGGCAATGGGTACACAGGATGAAGCCCATTACAGTGTGACCTTGAAGGGTTGATATTAGGATATAGGAAACTAACTCTATTGTGGTTTGGTGAGCTTTGGGGTATTGTTACCCCTGCCCACAGATTTGGGCCCATGAGGGGCAACCCAAAGAGGTGTGAAAAAGCCTTTTTTCACATGCCGCTAGGACGCTGTATCAGTAAAGAAAGCAAGAGAAAACCCATATATAGCAAATAACCAAGCTTCCCTTAACCACACTATGTTACAAAATGACCCAAATATAGCATGCACCATAACCACCCAGCTGAAGCCTCTTAGGAACTCTCAACCAAAAGCTATGCTAGCCCATTTACTCAAAAGGTCCAAGTCTTGTCTAGCTATACACTTGTCACCTTTTTACATCCTTTCACCCACAGTTCACTTTACTGTTTGCGTACTGTTCACACCACTGTTCCATCACACATAGCTGGTGCAGCTCCCTTTTCTTAGCCCCAAAACTATGGGATGGAGCTCGATGGACATGAAACTACACGCAACCTCCATTTGAAAAGAGAGAAACTAGACTTCCAGGACTCACTCTCATTACCCCTCACTCAGACATACACAACCATCAATTACAGGAAGGAGAAACTAAACCACTATGTAGCTCTCCTTTACACAGCACCAACGGAACAAGAGAAAAACTTACCTGTACACAACAACAACAGCATCACCCCCTGTAACTAATACACGGTGTTCCCTTTCTCCTCACACTGACTGATGCCCCCCAAGAGCACTCCTTTTTCCCAAACGACACACACACACACACATAGACAACCGTAAGAACAAAAGCATAACTTGTAGCTCATGCACAATGCTCATCCTTCTGTAAATGGAAAACCACCCCCTACATGTAGTAATCACCTAGAACCAGTACAGGGCATCCGAAAAGATGCCCTCATGCTGTAAAGCCAAGAGTGAACCAATAAGGAAGAGACATTGAAACGGCGTCCTAGCACAAAGGGAAGAGGAAAGGTTTCCATTCATCCATTATCACCTCCAAGGGCTGACATTACTTGTTTTCTGCCCGAGCCACACGGGAGGGAATTCCCAACTTTGCTATTTTCTCACCATTTCATCACAAGCTCATGAACCCAAAGATTAAGGTATTGTTTTACCTTTTTAATTTATTTCCAAAACTCTGGACAACGACACTCACGATCCAAACTTCATTCAAGTTCCCATCCAATTGGAGACAACCCACATGATGCCATAACAGAGATAATTCTGATTTGATGCCAACTTTCTCTAATGTTGACAAATAGATTTTGTAAACATTCACATAGACATTTGCTTCCCAGGGACTCCCAAAATTTTTTATTTTTTACTTCGTGATGAATCTTTGGTCGCTTCTTGAGATCAAACTGCAAGAGGTTTTTTGTTGTTTTTTGTCTGAACTACAAGAGGTTGTGGCAGCTTGGCCACAAATGCTTTAAGAAAGCCCAAGTGCAAAGTGGAGAGGTCCATTCTATGACAGGCAGCGAGCAACACCAATTTAGTGGATTCTCTGTTGGTGGTCAATGAAGTCGATCAACCGTGAAACGGGAAAATGGCGTTTGGACAAGTGGGGCCCATCGCATTTGAAAGATCACGTTCGAAGGACCACGTAAATCAAATGGTTAACATGTTTAATGAAGTAACATGTTTAAAGAAGGTGTATAATACGTGTAATATTCTGTGGAATAATTTTACTATTTCAATTCTTAATATTTTTAAATATTAAAATATTTTTTATAACTTTTTTTATCATTATTTTCGATGTATTTGTATGGGTGTTAAAATATAATTATATTTTATGGAAAGATTGAAAAATCAAATCTGGAAAGCTTTTTTTCACTTTTTATTTTATATTTCAAAAAGAAAAAATAAAAGAAAATTTGAAATTCCAATGGGAAGTAAGGGTAAACCCCAAAAGGCATCATCCCCACTAGAGACGACAAACCAAATCGGAGCTGGTTTTGCTAGCTGCCCAACAAGGGTTTATAATGGAAGTTAGACTTGAAATGGGTCCGTGGACAATGATGGAAACAATCTAATTTGAGGAGATGAAGGAGCATGAACATAATGAGTCTGCGGACAAGAGAAAGGTCCAACATCTGAAACAGAAGCTTAGAGTTTCTTCCAAACAAGACGTGTACAAAAGCTAGAACCCCCCATGGTTTCAGTTTCTTGAGAAACCAGAGCTAGAAGGGATTACATAAGAAGGTCCCAAGAAACCAAGGAACAACGAAAGCAAGCGTTCCTTCAATTAAGATGGATGTCAAGACCAATGAGGCAAAGAGTGAGGAGCTCTCAATGAAACGGGGTAGCTTCCTCCTTCACAAGTAGTCGATTATCACCACCGAGGTAGCTGCCGGAGGCGTAACGAACCAGATCTGCCTAACTCAACCAAAACAAGGCCTCTGCTTGCCCCACCAACAACGCTCCACCATTTGTCCAAACCAGCCGCAGAATGCAGATGCTCAACAAAGAAAAGAGGGAATACGGAGGATGCTTTTCCTTTTTTTTTTAAAATTAATTTAAGTTTCCTATTTATTTTTTTTAAAGGTTTTTTTTTTCTTTATTTCTCAAATATATTAAAAACAATAATAATGAGTCTCCTTAACGTTAACCAGTTGAGAACACGCGCTCAAAAGTGAGACAGTACAAACACGTGTCATACGTACTTACCACTCCATATAGGCAGCTCCACCACGTTCATTGACCATTGACACCTGCAGAGTAGTTCCCCTCCAAGTTTTAGCACGAAGCTAGAGTCCAAAGATGGGGAAGAGTAATGCTATCTTAACATTTAAAAAATGGGTATCTATTTAGATATTCACTTTATAATTATTAAATGTAATAGATATTAAGGATAAGTGGAGATATTATCCTATTTAATAGTTATAAAATAAATATATAAATAAACAGTTACTTTTTAAGTATTAAGATATTATTTTTCGACGGGAAATAGACAGTCTTTCGTCTTGTCTAGTCGCTTCCGTCATCATTTATTCCCCACGCACACAACCACGCACGCACGCATGTTCTGCACCCCTACGTTCACGCATTTCCTCTAGTTTCCCGCGAATTCCTCAACATTCAAAAAATGTCCCCTACCACATCATCACCATTCGCCACCATTCTTTCCATCTTTCTCTGTGCAACCTAACCACTGGTCTCCTCCTCATTAACCTCTCTCCCTCTTTCGTTTTCCACCAAAACTCCTCTTACCGTTCTCCACTCCCCAAATCTCTTTCCCATTCCTCCGTGCTCGATCGGCCAGCGGAATCCGTTAACCCCGGAATCCGCCATGGAAGATGTATAGAATAATATCCACGCCGGCCTCCAAGTTCCGGCAATTCCGGCGACTCCGCTCGAGACCCACCGCCGCGGCGACCGACGAGGAACACGCCTTCCAAATCCTATGGCGCTACCAGATCCTAGACCCGGACAGCGACATCGTTGCTTATTGGAACAGGGTGTTCCTCGTGGCCAGCCTCCTCGCACTCTTCGTGGACCCTCTCTACTTCTTCCTCCCCACCGTGGGTGGGCCCGCTTGCCTGCAGGCAGACCCCAGGCTCAGCATCCTCGTCACCATCCTGCGCTCCTTTGCCGACCTCTTCTACCTCCTCCACATGGTCATGAAGTTCCGCACCGCCTTCGTCGCCCCCAACTCTAGAATCATCGGCCGCGGTGAGCTCGTCATGGATCCGCGGGAGATCGCTATGCGCTACTTGAAGTCCGATTTTTTCATCGACCTTGCCGCCACCATTCCACTGCCTCAGGCATGTAAGGGTGTGTTTATGAGTTCGATTTTTGGGAGGGGGAATGGAAGGGGTTTATAGAGTAAAATTCCCTTCATTCACTTCCAAGATCGAACTCACAGATACACCCTAAATTGTTACCATTCCTATTTTTCTTCAACGGATTTAGTTTTCTAATGAACAGGTTAAAAAACACTTTCTGCTTGCAGATTGTGATTTGGTTAGTGATTCCAGCGAGCAGTAGCGCAAGAACTGATCATGCCAACAACACTCTTGCGCTTTTTGTTCTAATTCAGTACATTCCAAGGCTGTTTCTTATCTTCCCTTTGAACCAGCGTATTCAGAAAACCACTGGTGTTATCGCCAAGACTCCCTGGATTGGAGCGGCGTACAATCTTCTTCTCTACATGCTAGCCAGTCATGTAAGATTGCACCTTTGGCCGTCCTGTTCCTTTAACTCAGTGAATTGCTACTTTTTTTTTTTTTCAATCAAAATAAATTACATATTTATATTGTTTGAAAACAGGTTACGGGAGCAACTTGGTATCTATCGTCTATCGGGAGACAATTTAACTGCTGGAAAACACAATGCGAACTGGAAAATGGATCAGATGCCCTATCTTGCCTGCCAAGCTTTCTCGATTGTAACAGTGAGAATCTCCCTGAAAGGGAGTATTGGCTAAATATCACCAAAGTTATTGGCAAATGCGATGCAAAGACCAAGATCAACGTCAAATATAAGTTTGGGATGTTTGCTGATGCTTTCGTGAACGACGTCGTTACTTCCAGCTTTACGGAAAGATACTTCTATTCTCTTTGGTGGGGTTTAAGAAATTTAAGGTATGATATCTTAATTGCGTTATATATGTTTTTTTCATGTAAAAGAAACTTCGCCATCTTCAAAAACTTCAATATTGTTTCTAGTTGTTGCTCTCTTTCTCCCCTCTAGTTTTTTCCTTCCTGGTTGTATTCTACTTGGTCTTCTATATAAATTTTTGGATTATTATATATTAAATCGTTACATGTTATTTTGAATTGAGGAAGTAGATTAATTGATTAACCCTTCCACATTTAGCGAATCATTAACACTATCCGCTGATATTTCCTGCACTATGTGCTCACCCCCCAGTGCTCACGCTGATATTTCCCACACACTGTGCTGCTTTGGAAATTGAATCTTATGACGTTACTTTATCAAATTTTACTTTTCTCTTCCAATGACCGAAAGCTATATCTTCTTTCAATCGTGATGGCTCTAAAATCTAACTGCTTGCTTCATGATACATAATATATGAAGAAACCTATTTATTCAGATCTAGTATCTGTCGCACTTCATAATTAATACTTTTCCATAAAAACTTAACTAGATCTACCAACGATGAGAGAGTGGACAAAATGTCACCCTGACCATCACTGTAATTTTCACTCTACCATGTATTGGCTTACAATTATCTTGTCCCTATATGTCATGAAAGCTATTACTAGATGCTTATTGTGTCACATCATTATTTCCTTTTGCAGCTCATATGGACAGAATTTGGACACAACGACATACCTGCTGGAGACACTATTTTGCATTATCTTGTGCATTGCTGGATTAGTTCTCTTTTCACTTTTGATTGGAAACATGCAGGTAAGGCTATCCATGTTACAAGCATCCTTTAGTGGTTCAGATTTTGGGGCCACATTAAATTAAGACTGGTTAATTATTTGTGTGAATTTATTTATAAGGGTGATGAGGTGGATTATTAGGAGAAAACTATATTGGAGCATATCATTGAGTATTAACTATATTTATAGCAATAATGCAAATGCTGATTTTGGTTAATGAGTATTTTGTTTTTCCCCTTATCAAAGACGTACTTGCAATCGATGACGGTTAGACTTGAAGAATGGAGGATTAGGAAAAATGATACTGAGGAGTGGATGAGGCACCGCCAGTTACCTCAAGATTTGCAGGAACGTGTCCGTCGCTTTGTTCAATATAAATGGCTGGCGACAAGAGGAGTCAATGAAGAATCCATACTGCTTTCATTACCTTTGGATCTCCGTCGTGAAATTCAGCATCACTTGTGCCTTTCTCTTGTCCGGCGTGTATGTCCTTGGCATATTTTGTTATAAGCGCATAATAAAGAGAATGAATCTTCTCATGTTAAACTTTCACATAAAATTATCACTCGTAATCTCTTATAATAATTAATTTAAAATATGTGATCTAAACATTACACTTGACATAAAATACATGAGAAGATTCATTTCCCACAAATTACATCATAGTTGTTAGTTGTAAAATTTCAGTTGATGTTGCTTCGTTATAGAATACAGATTAAAGCCTATTGTTAGACAAAATAGATCATTTGATGACACAGAATTCCCTTCTTAAATGTGTATAGGTCCCTTTCTTCTCACGAATGGACGACCAGCTCCTTGATGCCATCTGTGAACGCCTTGTGTCATCATTAAGTACACAAGGCACTTACATTTTCCGCGAGGGTGATCCTGTAGATGAAATGCTGTTCATCATTAGAGGGCAATTGGAGAGCTCCACAACCAACGGAGGAAGGTCTGGGTTCTACAATTCCATCACACTCAGGCCTGGTGACTTTTGTGGAGAGGAATTGCTGACATGGGCCTTGATGCCAAACTCCACCCTCAACCTGCCTTCTTCTACTCGCACTGTCAAAGCTCTTTCCGAAGTTGAAGCTTTTGCACTGCAGGCAGAGGATCTGAAATTCGTGGCGAGTCAGTTCAGGCGCCTTCACAGCATGAAACTTCAGCACGTGTTCAGGTATTATTCCCATCAATGGAGGACATGGGGGTCTTGCTTCATACAAGCTGCCTGGAGAAAGCATCAGAAAAGGAAAGCAACAAGGGAGTTATCCATAAAAGAAGGGCTCTACTACATGGCAGTGCCTGAGAGAGCTAGTAGCTATTATTACGACGAAAGGGATGGAAGTGGAAATTATGAGGATGAGATCGGGGGATCATCAGGGGATTCGAAAAGGGTTCAAAATCTTGGTGCAACTGTGTTGGCATCAAAGTTTGCTGCCAATACAAAGAAAGGTAAGATTCAAGGCAGTGATCCTGTGCCCCAGTTGTTCAAGCCAGATGAACCTGACTTCTCTTTAGACCATGATGAGGAAGTTTAGTAAGCACAAGCAATAACCAATCAAAAGCTGAAAAAAAGAGTTTTACACTGATTCCATATGAAGTTTAATTACTTCGATGTAAATGGAATTGATAGATTAGTAATGGTGATGGTATTCGTAATTCTTTGTCTTGAATGAATTGACTTGCACGTTCTGCATGACATTTTGCATGAGAAATGATACATGAACAACAAACTTAGACAACAAACGCACACCGTATGCCACTGTAAAAGAAAAAGACAAAAACCAACTAAGGGTGACTGTGGACATTAAAAAACAAAGCTCACAATAGGCCTCCATTTAGATCAAAATGAGGCACTTCCAAAGGAGAGAAACAAAACACTTCATGCGTTTTCTCTCTTGAAACCTGTCCCCATCTCTTAAGCTCTCAATGGCCTTCACTGTGTTCTTTGTCTTTAGTCACTAGTAGCAAGTGTTGTTTGTCTTTTTCCTCCAAGCAGTGCAAGCACTGTCTTATTTCTCCATTGCATGTTGGCCATGATATTGGATTTTTCTTTTCCCCTATTTTTCAGTAGAGTTGCTCTTGTTTTTGAGATTTATTTCGATAAAGTTTTGGTAGCTATTATTTATTATAAAACTTTTGAAAATAGCATAATGAGCACCAAATGTAAAAAGGACCTACGTGCATTTATAACTAAACTTCTCATCATATATAATGCTCTTACATGTTAGCTTCAGAACCCTTCAGAAAACTCTATTGCTTAATGTTTTGAGTGATAATATAACTAATTTCATGAAAATATTTTGAAGAAGGACTAATATTTTCCGTGAGTTTCTTGAAGCAATAAATAGGTCTTTTTACATTAGTTACACGTCTCTTAAAATGAGAATATTTTCACAATGACATATATAAACATATTTAATCTTATTTTAAGATATTGGGATTAAATGAAAGTGAAAAATATATCGTGAAAAGAATGTATATATATTTAACGGATAAAAGAAAATTCTTAAGAATAAAAAATTAAGACTCAAATATTCAGAAAGTAACACGTGATTTCAGAAAGTGCAATTCATGTGAAGATTTCAATCTAACTTTGAAGCAATTGTGTGCTACCATTTCAATCATCATGATCGTAAACATATCTTTCACAAAAGCTTTGCTTAAAATATAGAAGATCAAAGAGAAGTCTAGAAACTGAGATTGCACTTCAGAAAGCACATTTCACTATAACGGTATACTTTATAGGAATAGGAGGGAAATTTGAAATTTGAATTTAAAGTCAAAGCCAGTCAAAGATTGACATGACATCTTTTCTGCCAACTTGGTTAATTGCTCAAGCTTGTAGAAGGAAAAGTTCAAAAACTCCACTCAAAAGGTAAAAAGTAGTTTCTGGAAATGGACCTAGCAACCTCTATTACACAATGCATTCTATAATTGCTTTGACACGTCGAGCTACTCCTCTAGACTTCATTTCCAAGATACAAAAAGAAGATCAACACATGTCATTGGGAAAATATATCAAAGGCAACAATCATAAATGAAGAATAAGTATAAAAGGATATGTTGTGTTTTCGATGATAGAGACTTTTGCTGAAATGCTGTGTGGAAATACTGAAGAAATTTCCTTTCATCCTCCATAAAGTCATTACAGCTTGTAATCAGTTTCATTCTTATAAAAATATTCTGTCTACATTCTTATTAGATAACATCATTCTTCCTAGGAAGAATATGTAGAAAGAAGTCATTCAAGTTTTCCAGCTCTGATACCAATTATCCTATGAAAAATTGAGTGTTGGTTAGTTTGAGTGTTCTAACCCAAACATAAACCTTTGTAACCTCGATTCGGTAGTGATTGCTGTGAGTTACCTTGGAGAGGCTAAACCTCAACTTAGTAGTGATTGCTGTGAGTTACCTTGGAGAGGCTAAGCATAGACTACTTGTAAGTGACAATAGACTAAGTTGTTGATCATGGAGTTAGCTTGAAGAGGCTAAGCCAAGACTAACTGTAAGTGATAGTGAGGTGCACTACTGGTAACGGAGTTAGCTTGGAGAGGCTAGTTAAAGACTACTTAAATGTGATAGTAGAATGAGCTATTGGTTACTGGATAGAGATTAAAAAAGCTATTGTAAAGGCTATCTAACTTTTTGGGTTGAGAAAGGTTTTGGTGGAAATCAACAATGGTTGAGAACTAGATATAGGCAAGTTAGCCTCTTCTCTTTCCTTGACTCTCCTTTATTTATTGCTTTGTGTCTTTCATACTCTGTTTTCTAGAAAACATTTTTCTTATTAACTCGTTTAATAGTTTAGAAAGTTGCTTTCTAAATTTTATTGTTATTTGTTTCTGATGCACTTCAAGTCCATACTTGATAGAATATGTTTTAGTTTTTCATAAATGAAAAAGGAAAAGAAAAGTCCAAGCATGATTCAACCCCCCCTTTCTTGTGCACTTTTCAACCTACATTGCATGCATGGGCAGAACATGGCCATAGTATTAGTCCTCATATATATTAAGCATATCTGATTTGGTCATGGTTGGATCCAGATCAGTTCCTGTTGGCTTAGTGTTGTCGATGCATTTTTCCTTACTTTTTGCACTATCATAGCAAGCAATAGTTAGAGAAAGCATAGTGGATGAACAAATCTATAAATTAAGTGAATAATTCTCTTTTTCATGTTGTGCTATGTTTTATGGTTGCTCTTAAATTGAGAGTTTGAGCCTCTTATTAAATAGAAAAAATTAATGGAAGAAAAAAAAGCTATGACACAAGGGAAAATGATATGGGCTCTATTGTTTTCTTTTTATCTGTCCATGACAGAGTTGTAATTGTTTCTAAGTTTTTTAGAGACAAGTGTTGTAATCTCTTGTTATTTATTATCAAATTTGTAAAATCTACAGAATGACTAGCAAAGTGACATACTTACATGCATTTATAAATAGACTTATTGGCATATATGTAGTTCTTAGTTGTGTGGACAGAACATGGCTATGATATCAATTATGTATTCTACTTACATGAAAATGTAACTTGTTTACTAACATAAATGGTATAAGTGAGGTGAATAATATTTTTCTTTCTCACTTTGTTTAGGTGAATAATATTTTTTTTTCAAATTTGTCTAATCCACGTTGAACTTGATGGTTTGTAAGTGTTGTTGATAGATCTGGTAGAAGATTCGGGGTCCATGAGGATTTCTTACAATGAAAAGAAGATTTGGGCTGCTAGCATATATATATATATATATTATTCTTTTTGGAGTCTTGTAACGCCCCAATTTTTCTGTTAGAGTGAGAATGACCAAAATGCCCCTGAGGTCATTTTCAGTCCGGAATTCGAGGAAAGCCGGTTCGGCAGTACTCGAAGGGCAAACTCAATGTTGGAAGGGATTAGATGGCGTGTGTACCTTCCCGGGATCGAAAATCTCGTTTTTTGAGTTTTCGAGTCAAAATGACCAAAACGCCCCTGCGGTGTTTTACTTGTTTGCAAGTGCCGGATGAACCCGAAACTTCTCCAGATGATTTTAAAAGGCGTTTTTATGTAGACTATGACCTTAGTATTGGTCCCGGAGGTCCCGGGCGAAATTAGTGCAAAATTACGGTTTTACCCCTAGTTTCGTGTTTTTACACTTAATCGCGTGATTAAACAAACCTAAGTAATATTAGGCTCTAATCGAAGGTTAATTAATTTCTTTAATTAATCTAAAGTCAAAATAATTTATTAAAGTTGATTAGAACCTAATAATACTTGATTACATCTTGAAATCTTATTTTAATTTCAAGATTCCTAGTCATGGAATCTTGAATAGTATTTCCTCTCTCCAATTCCTTAAATCATGGAATTGTGTTACACATTGTTTATTCATAAATGAGTTTAAAGTTCTCTAATGATGTATGAGCACTCCTAACCTTGTCATAAAATTCCTAATACTTATACTTAGTTACCTAAACTTAAGCTTAATTATTCCTAACATTGTGCCTAAGCTAACCTACACTTAATCCCATCATTAGAACCCAATTACATGGAAGATAAATCCTCCCCCATGCTGTCTGAATTTTGGCCGAAGCCATGCCCTCCCATGTGCACCTCATGTGTGCATTTTTCTCACTCAAAGAGCCATGCTTTGATCTTACACAAACCATACTTTGAGTCATACAAACCATGCTTTCATCCATGCTTCCAAGGACAACATCTAGAAGACTTCTCTTCCCCCCCCCCCTCCCATTTCTGGTCAGATTTCTACCACCCTCATCCCCCATTTTCATGATTTATTTCATTTAAAAACTTGTAGGAAAATCACCTCAAATCACCATACATGTCATACCTTGTCATAGTTTCAATCAAGCTTGCTTTTCCTAATGAATAACCAAGCAAAATAAATTATTTCCGTCATTTACTTGTGGCTGAAAATGTTCCAGCCATGTCTCATTCTAGAAGCCTAAATTCATTCACAATTAAAAGAGAAACTCACTCAAAAAGCCCATGCCTAAACCCATGCTTTGTATCATACACTCCATACTACAAACCATGCTTTTATGACACCATCAAAGAGATATTTTCTCTTCCTTTCCCTCTCAAACCACACGGCCAGCCCCCTCCCTTCACTCCCCCATGGTTTTATTTTTCTATAAATAGGATACTTGTGATGACTTAGTTGCACCTTGAAGCATTTGCTAAGTTTTAGTTTTCTAGCCTTTCTCTAAGTTCTTCCTTTTTCTCTCAAATCCCAAGAGCATTCTTCTTCTTCATCTTCATCTTCATCATCTCTTCATCATCATCACACAACCTTGAAACACCACCCCACCACCTTGGATCATCATACAAACATCTAAACTTCCATTCTCAAATACAAAGAACACATTTCCTTCCTTTTTCTTTCATCAAGGCCGAATTATCATCACCATCCTAGGAGGTGTTGCTCATCTCATTTCCATCTTCAAGACCAAGCTTTTATCCTCATCACTTGGTAGGGATTTGTTTTCAAACTTTGTTTTGCTCAAGAAAGTGTTTTTCTCTAGCTTCCTCTTGGATTCTTTTTGAACTTTCCTTTGTTTTTCCTTTTCTTTTCATTTCGGCCTCTAGGCCTTGTTATGAGCATGATAGCTTGATGATGAGAGTTTCTAGATGATGACATTGTGTTCATCTCAAAGAAACCTCTAAAGCTTGAGTTTTCCCTTTCTTTAAGTTTCATTTATGTTATCTAACTTATGTGATTTCAACTCAAGAAACCTTTTTATTCTTCTTGCTCATTATGATTTCGGCTTCTTTGTTTCCTTTCCTTAAATATTTCAGCCTCTATTTCCCTTGATGTCTATGGTTTTACTTAAGAAAGTTTTATTTTCTTGAGCTTGATGATGATGTTCAAGAACCTTATAGTTCCCTTGAGAACTTGGTTCAAGAGCTCTAAAGCTCTCTTTGTAATGAGATGTATGTTGGGTTGATATTTTATTAAAAGTCTTGAATGAGCTCTAGCTAACCATAAAAATGAACCTTGCATCATGTTTACTTTTATGCCTTGCACATCATGTTTATTTTCCTTACTATCACTAAGTACCAAGATAATAAAGGAACTTGCATTATCATGTTTATATTTCAAGTTATGCATTATCATGTTTATATTTCAAGTCCTCACCTAAATATCAAAGATAATAATATGATGCATACCATATTTATTTTATGCTCTCACTTTACTTTCTAGCAAAAACTAAAACAAGTGCATGAGCATGTTTATTTTTATGTCATCACTTTAATGAACCTAGAGCTCAAAGACTTGCCCATTGTTGTCTCAACAAAGGTCTAAAAATATTTATTTCTTGTGGTTCCCATTTCGGCCCTAAGGGGCTTTGGTGTTTCTAAGTGTTAAAAACTATGTTTTATAATTTTTCTAAGCTTATGTGAGTATAAGGAATATATAGAACTAAGTTTTACAAATTTAGGACCTCTTGAGATAAAAATAATTTAGCCACTGCCCTCTTAAGTATTCTTATGATTTTAAAGGATGAAGGTGTTTATAAACAAGTTTTGAAAGTTCTAAAATGGTTCCAAGAGAAACTAGTAGTTTATGTGCCTTAGAAATTGTGTTCTATGCCCTTTTATGGAGAAGTATATTTTCGGTTCTTCCTTGCTCTTTACTGCCACTGTATGTGCTGTTTTAATGATGATAATGTGCCTATGTTTGAGTAAAAATAATGTTAAGACTCATATGTGAAAGATAGGATAAGTTAAGAACTAGAAAAGAATTAATTTGAGAGTTCTAGATCCTTTAATTATGTAATTTTTTGGATTCTGTCCACCAAGGTTTAGATTTAATAATCATGGTTTTTAATTAGTTTGAATGTGTAGGAATGACTCATAATTGGTTTAGGACTTAATCTTGAAGCCTTAAGAGCAAACCGAACTTAGAAAGGGTCATTGTTGTGGCTTCTAGGTACCCGTAAAGTTAGGATTTCAAATTCTGCATCCTTGAGGTTTAGAGATGTTCTTGACCATAGTGTGAGATGAGAAATACTTAGTTATAACCTCATAGGTTTCCAAGAGACTAGGCTTTGATGATCGATAACTTAGAATGTGAGTTAAGGACTTTAAGGGTCTAAACCGTAATTTCTAGAACCCCGTAATCACACAAATATAAAGCTGTCCAAATCTGTATAGTGCTGTTTGGATAGGTCCTTGAGCATAAAAATTAGTAAAACTTATTAGTTGTGAACCTATAGGTGTGTAAGAGGTTAAGGATAATACTAGAATAATTAGTTTACAAGTTTAAGACTCAAAAGAACCAAAGCATAAAACACTATGGGTTTATAACATAATAAGCTTGTAAGTTTGTATGAATAATTGTCTAAGATATGTTTATGTGATGATGCATATGCTATGAAGAAGTTTTATGTATATGCTATGAAGAAGTTTTATGTATACGCTATGAAGAAGTTTCATGAGATGATGTATATGCTATGAAAAAGTTTTATGTGAAAATAGGTTATAGTTTTATATATGATTATATGATGAGATGCATAATATGAGAAAGATTTATATGATGAATAATGATGTATCTATGAATTAACACTTTATGAGAACTTAAATGTGACACAACACTGAGACGCTTTCTTGGGTGACACCGGTTTAGCCGAGCACCCCCAAGAAAACAAATTCGTGAGGGTATTGACATAGAGCTTGCCAAAGCGGACAATACTACTGTGCACTAGTTGCCAGTGGAGCGTTTCAAAGAGGAAATGACCCTAAGAGGTGATCCTTAGTTTGTCCCCTAGCCCGTACTTTAAGTCGGGATTATGTATGTTACGCTTATCATAGGATAAGTAAGAACTAGTGATGACTAGTTAAGGTATGAGCTCATAACCTAGGAGATGATTAGGGTGGCCCATGAGATAAAGTTAAAGTTTAGAATGTCACATATGATATGAAAAACCAAGAAAGTTGTAATGAAATTTATATGACACCTTATGCCACTATCATGATGTTTCTTAAATATGTCTTTGATCTATATGATGCATTCATGTCTTAGTATATTGCATGCTTAGTCATAAGACGCATTATAAAATATGACGGACCTTGGATAATCAATGCTTTAGAAAACTAATTTAAAAGAAGTATGCATATATGCACACCTTTTAGAAATAAACCCAAGGTTCCTGAGGATGTGATGATGTCACTTAGTTAGGGATTGCCCTACTGAGAATTCTTTTAGAAGATTCTCATTCCCTCTCTCTTTTCTTCCGTCACATCTTCAGATGGCGACATTCGTACTCTTCATCGACACCCCGATATGGGAGCTGCACCATGACCCGGCACTCGGGTCATACCATTTTGAGGGTCGCTGCACTGTTAGAGTCTTCATGTTCATGGGACGACCCTTCACACACCCAGTACGGAGTTACCGATTCACCCCGATTGCCCCCTACCATCATAACAATATTTTTGAGCGAGCTAGATCACGGGACCAGCAGATCCTCCACATGCAGCCTGAGGCATCAGCGGTACGCGACTACCCGGAGTACGTGCCTCGCACCCAGTACTCGAAGATGGATCCATCCGAGGACCCGCCATCACACATGTACAGTTGGAGCTCCAGTCCCGCTCCCCCATCGATGAGAGCTGGGAGTGAGGAGACGGTGGTCCAGCCGAGGTTGGCACGTAGGCCATCCATGCGCCCTCACCGCGGTGGACATGCCCCGATGATGCGCTCGACCACTCCCGCCGAGATTCGTCAATGGATCGACTCGACCCCACAGTACTCAGACCAGCAGGAGTAGACATAGGAGGGGTAGCAGTTAGTGCACACATGCCACATAGTTGAGGACCAACCTTCTTTTGTGTATGAGGTTGTCTACTCTAGGTGCACTCGGGCATGGGTGTTGTTTTATGATTTCCCTGTATTTGTTCTTCAGTTGTATTCCGTTTCCCGATGTATCGAATAGTCCTGCCCTTTGGGTAGGCACATTATATATATATATATATATATATCTATGTTTCAGTTGATGTTTCCATGATATGATGTGTTTCTTTACGCTTTGCTTATATGTTTCGTTAAGCATCCTTTTAAAGGTTCATGCATGGCTCTCACTTTGATTTTAATTCTAAAAAGAAAAATTTTACCCATATTTCCGCTAAGTATTTTCTAAGTAAAAGATGAGACCAAGAGGTAATATTCTAAAGATTAACCTAAGTACATACTAGTAGTCTTAGGTTAAGATTTAGAGTGTTACAAGTCCTAGTTTCAAGATGGTTATGAACATTTGAACAGAACATCAATTGATCCTATATATATTACTAGTATAGAGCGAATGCTTCAATTTGAGTAGCCAAATTAAGCAATAGGAACTGGTTAACATGAATATACATATTATATTTGACACATATTAATACATGTACCTGACTCAATTCATTCCTTGCCAAATTTACTTATATTTATAAATATATAAATGACCAAATGGATAAGATTTAGAATACCTTCCTGTATTTTCTTCTTTTGTCCTGCAATTTTTTAGAATCACTTGATTGTAAATAGTAGATTCACTTAATTACTATACCTCTATATGGATTGTAAAGCATTTTTTCTCTTAAATCTAATGAATTATTGGCTATTTAACAAAGTTATGAGAATTAAGTGTACCAATTATCAGCATAAGAACACTTCTTATGAGCAAAATCAAACTTGGGTAAATGCAATCTAAAATCATCATTTTTCCATTAGATTTTCTCACATGGGACTAATAATGCAGTCTGACATGCTTTGACACACTTGTACATTTTATTACTATAAGTTTACAAGAATGATAAAACTCTTTTCTCATAAATCTAATAAATTATAAGCTATTTGATAAAGTTATCAACATTAAGTGTACAAATAATTAGCAAAAGAGCACTTCTTAATTATAAACAAAATCAAACTCATATAAAGGTAGTCTAAAATGACCAGTTGCCTATTAGACATTCTCATATTGGAGTAATAATGTAGTCTGAAATGTGTTGAAGCATGTTTTACTATATTATTACTTCATTGTGAGAAAATCTATTATTATTTCAATTTTTTGGTGATAAGAATGATAACAAAATTAAATATTCAAGGGTCGCTACCCCCATGAGGAACTATTTCTAAGGCCTTTAACTAGTTGGAATGAATTGTACATAGGTATTGTTTCAGCTGATAGGTATGGCACTTTTATTGATAAGTTGTTCACAAAATGTTGGTAAGTTTGTTGTCATGCTTATAAGTGGTTTAGCTTATGATAATGACATTTGCTTGCTTGCAAATGCATAGTAATCCCATGTATAAGTGTGCTAAAGCATTTTAGATTGTATTATCACTCCTTTGTGAGAAAATTTATTGGTTATAGAAAATGATTTCAATTTTCTGCTGATAAGAAGACCAACAAAATTAAAATTTCAAGGGCTGCTTCCCTCAAAATGTATTAGGGAACTATTTCCAAGACATTTAATAGTTGGAATTATTTGTATATGGGTACTGCTTTAGCTGATAAGTAAGGCACTATTACTAATAAATTGTGACAAAATGCTGCTAAGTTTGGAATTATGCTTATATGTGGTTCAATTTATGATATTTTATATTTACTGTGCATATGAACGCATAGTAATATCATTTACAAGTGTACTAAAACATTTCAAAATTCATTATACTTACTTTGTGAGAAAATCTATTGTTCTATAAATCCATATTGGGATATATGCACCCTCTAACAAAAACACTTTACGTGTGAATGTAGTAAATCTCTTCCTCAGAAACTGAACAACTTATCAGCAGAAGACCAAAGTTACAAGCATGTTTTGAACAAGTTGTCAACTAAAATGCCTTAAGTGCATAAACAATTAATATTGTCTTATGAAAATTTCCATTAGATAATAAATTTGTTGTGAACAATGATAACATTGAGATCAATACATAGATACACAACTTGGGCTATGTTTCACAAAAATTTGTTACAAGCAACGATAACATTGAGATCAACACTTAAGCTACACAACTTGCTTTTTAGTTGGTTTTTCAATCGCAAGCTGCCTTTTGAGATTATTGAAATTATGTCATTGGCAATCCAAGTCATAAGGGAGAGATTTTGGATATGTCCGAGTGAGTCTTTATGTTGCAACATGCATTTCCTTGTTGATATAATTCCTTACATCATGTTCAATAAATGACAAATTTTCGTAACCCCAACATCTTGGACAAGAGACCAGAATATCTTGTTGATCCTAGCTCCTGCCTCATTATTCACATTAATGGTTCTCTTCACATGCATGTTAAGCATCCTATTTTTATTAAACAATCTTCCTTTCGTTGGGCTTAGATTATTTCAATGGTCTAAAGTTACTTCTTTGATATATGTGATGTCTCATGTCCACGTGTCCCTAGATAAATCTAGTTTGAGCTTAAGTTTCCCTAGTACCTACCTGCAATGCTGGGAAGGCCATAGACTCTTAAAATCATAAAAAGTGCAAAATCAAGTTCCCTTGAGACCACTATAGTGATGGAGCTTATGGGAGGGACCGCAATAATGGTCATGTGTGTACACGGTTGGCCAGTTTCATGTGTTAACCACATAGCAGTTGGCCCCAATACCAGTCTACGTCAAAATGACATAGTTTCATTAAAACATCCTTATGCTATATAAACACATCCATAGGCTTAGGTTATACACCCTATTTGCCATGCCAACACTCTCTGTGTCTCATATTTTTCTTCTATTCTTACTCTTCCTCAAGCTTTCGATAAGTGATTTACAAAGATTTAGCCAGTTTTCTTCTTTTTTTTTTTTGTCTAGTTTATGAGTTAGGGCAATATCAAGCATGGTCTTCTCACAACATTCTTCCTTACTATCATTCCAAACTCAGTTCTTAGCAATAATATGAATTGTTTATGTTTTCATTATGTCCTTTGGTAGTTATCGGTGCCAATCTTACTCTCTAGAGTCAAGTTGTTAGTGGAAGCGCACTCCTGGCTACCAATAGTGAGTGGGTAGTTGCTTATGGCTATATTTTAGCCATTAAAAGCATTTAGAAAATGATTATTATCATTGTTACCATGAAAATTATATTTTGGAAAACTCATAGGACCATTACTTGTTGCATGATTGTCGGAAGGTGTCATAGGTTCAAGTTATATATTATTTTCAAGAATATATGATTTTATATGGCATGATATGAATCTTCTCATCAGAAAATAGGCTGACAGTTATCATGATTTCACAATTGAAAGTATTATTTAGTTATTAGATATGACTAATGGACAAGACATCATAGAACAACTTATAAGAATATCAGAAAATATTATTATTATCCATTTCGCACAATAGGACCTAGCTAGTTACCATAAAACAGTTAAGAAGATAAAATAGTTCATAACTACTTAATAGTTACCATATGAATAGTAGTTAGAATAGTAAGGACAATTATATCATTTTGCAAATTCTAATTATTTGTACAGAGTCTAACCCAATATTAGAACTCAGTTAAACAACTAGTACATTGCCCAAATCAAATAAGAAATAGCAACATTTAGCACAATAAGATTTAACCAATTTATAGAGAGTAGCCAACAACTAAGCTATGCAAATAGATTAGTACATGCTTATTATGTATGATAGGAATAACAGCCAGAATAATAAGAATGACCTAGGTAACAATTGAAGTTTAATTAATAATTAGTAGGTAACAAGATAGGACTTAGTCAATTAATAGAAATTAGCTAATAGCTTTTGCAGCTCTGTGATTAATTTATGAATTAATTATTAAAATATAAGAAGTATCCAGTATAGCAAAATTAGCTTCAGTTTATGGGTATTATTTAACTACTATTAGTTTCTAAAATTAATTTATTTATATAGCACGAGGGATCCCAACTTCTTAAAAATAATAAAATAGGTAAATAATAAATTAAAGGTGCATAGTTAAATCATTGTTATTATTTTTAGTCTTACTATTATTGTTGTGAGTGGGTTAGTAGACAACATAGCATGAATAGTTTTTTGAACACCATATTTAATATCTAAGTTGCATTGCTATATCATAAGCGACAAATAGGATACAGGGAATAAGATTCAATGTTTGCATTTGTTGCTGATTCAATTAACTTATGTATGCTTGAGATTAGTCTACTAGAATTGTAGTTTGTGTTGGAAAATTCATTAACCATACTAAGCCTGGCTGCCAAGGAGGTAGTGTACCAAGCCACCATGGAGGCAGTCTTATGAGATGTTAACCTTGGTATACCTAGCTACCAAGGAGGTGATATACCAAGTGGATACAGAAGTCATCTTATAAGTCATTAACCTTGGCATAACTGGCTGTCATAGAGGCAATATGCCAAGCAGCCATGAAGGCAAGCTTTTATGGCTCAAATATACCATAGAATATGGGACAACCACGTAAACATATGTTCATGATGAAAGTAAATGCTCATTGAATATGAATACAACTTTGAATTGTTTTAGCTAAGACAAGGATCAAAATTATGTAAGTACTTGCTTTACACATTGTATGTATTATTATTATGTAGTTCTTTATTGTCCCATGTGAGATGTGGGTGGCTATAGGCTCGTTGAGTTTTGATGAACTCACTCCTCTCTTCTCCTCCCTGTACAGATATTAGCTATAGGTTTAGTTGCACCACAATATCCTCATTAGTAATGTTGCAACTCCTTTTGGTGAGCTTCGCTTCAGAGTGAAGCATATTATAGGTTTATGTTAGTTTAGCAGTGCTCTAGTAATTATGTCGGTAGGATCCCGAACATGTACATCACTATGTTTAGTTATTTTTGCATTACATTTATTTCATTAATTATGTTTGGTTTTGGCTCATATTATAGTTACTATATAGTTTTAAGTTCAGGATTTATTTATTGAAAATATTTTCGGATTATAGAACTTGGCTAGATTTGAACAATTTGGACTATGTATTTTATTAACCATGTATATTAGTTAGTCATGTTATCATAGGCATCTGTAGGGACCCAATCCTTGACATGCCAGTCACTTTCCCTAGACAGGTCATGACAATATACCACAAATTATCTTCTCCCTTGCATACAATGATCTTTGCTTCACAATTCAATGCACTTATGCAGAGTGTCTTCACACTCATTGAAATTTTGGACTTACAGTTTCCTTCTCGTAGCAACAAAGAATGATATAATTTACTTGTCCATTTGGTCCTTTTCGTGAAGTTCTTACTCTCCATCTAAAGCCACTCCTACTTGCATAATCACCATAAAATGTTTTAACATCATTTAGTATATTAAACTACATGCCAATTGTAATGCCCTGATTTTTCCTTCTGTTCAAAATGACCAAAATACCCTTGAGGTCATTGTTGCATGAGAATCAAGGATGGCTAGTCCCAGCCATCCTCAAAGAGTTTGTTTAATGTTTGAAGGGGACTATATGTGTTTTAGATGGTAATCAAGGTGAAAATCATAATTTCTGATTTTTCCCTGCATAAAATTACTATAATGTCCTTGAGGTATTTAGCGCGGGATTAAATGATGACGGGACCTAACCATTACTCTAGAGTTAGATATATCAATTTGAGGGGATATTTGATGTTTTGGTGAGTCCTAGAGAATTCTTATGTAAAATTACCATCTTACCCCCTAGTCAGTGGTGCTAATTAAGCTTAATTAAAGTAATTAAGGGATTATAGGTAATATTAGGCGCTAATTAATGATAAATTATTTTTATTAATTAATCTTAAGTCAAAATAATTATTTTGTGTTAATTGAGGCCCAAGAATGATTAGAAAAACTTAATCTCACTCTTAACGACAAAGAGGAGACATAGTGATGTCACCACCTACAACACTTGTCTTGTAATGGTTACACTTTATTACACAATTAAAGATAAAAGCTACTTTATTATGACTAAATATACCTTTAATGATGATTAATTCAAATTAAGCTTGGTTAGACCAAGTTTATCCTACTTTGACCATTGCTTTTACTAAACTACCTCTAATTAGTACACTTTCTACCTAAACTACCCCTACCTTTTTCACCTAAATCCTAAAATACCCTTAAACCTAATCCAACCACTCTACTCTTCCTTCTTATCCTTCTTGGCCACCACCCTCTCTACCTATTATCCCATGGTTTCATTTTTCTTTCTAACAAAGAACACTTCACTCTCATTTCCTCTCATCTCCACTATCTACCTACTTTAGCTCCAACATCACAAATTCTTCATTTTCCCATCAAATCAAACAAACAAAGACACTTTTTCATAGCTCTTCCACCCAAAAAACCCAAATCCACCACTATTTTTTCAAGGAAAAGACTCTAACCCCTCAATTTCTGCTTGGCCGAATTGTGAAAGTGAAGAAAAAAAAGGAGTTTTTGCTTCCTTTCTTGTGATCTTGGGTTTCAAGGAGCTTGTGGCTTCCTTGACCTCAAACAAAGACCCTATTTTGGGTGGGGGTTTGTGTTCAAACTTATTTTCTTTGTTTTCTAATTTTTGCTAAAAAGGTTTGGGTTTTGATGAATGTTTATGCTTGAAAATTAGTTATTTTGCTCAAACTCTTCCTTTCTTTTAAAAATATTTGGAGAGCTCATCATTTCCTTTCCATTAAGTTTTGGCCTCCTTCACTATGTATGGGTAGATATTTTTGTTTTTAAACCCAACACCATATCTTTATTCTACGCTTAAAAATAGTCACTTTTATGTATTTTATGAATTTTTTTAGTAAGCTTTACTATTTTTGAGTTAGGGCAATGTTTTAGAGAGTTTATTCTGTTGATAATGTTTATTTCAAAAACTATGTTGATATTTAGAATCTACACATAAAAAGGAGCACATTCATGCATGTTTCAAAGCTTTGTAAAAAGTTTAGATTTTGGAGTGTATAGGTTCAGCCAAGGCATGTTCACATAGAAGACAAATTTAGCTTTTAAAACTAACCACATATTTGGAATCTACATGAAAAATTGAGTTGATACTTGTGATTTGGGTATTTTTGTGACTATGTAGAGATTTTGGGATCAAAATATAATTTTACAAAGTTTAGAGGCCTTTATGTTAAAATTGAATTTTTAGGGTGTAGATCTATAAAAATAGACTTTTGAACAATAACAAATGCATTTAAGAGGAAAAAATTGAGTTTGGGATTATTTTACAATTTTACTAAAGTATAGGAGTTAAAATATATTTTTACAAAATTTAGGGGTTTTTATGCAAAAACTGAGTTTTGGGTGTAAAGTTGTAAAAATTGGGGTTTGGAATAGTAATGTATGTGTTTGGAATAAAAAATTGAATTTTGGGGTTATATTGTAATTTTAGAAAAGTTTAGGGGTTAAAATATAATCTAATTTCTCAAAAGTTTGGGGTTTTGTGTAATTCTGAAATTTTAAGTGCAGGGCTGTAATTTCAATAAAACTAGAGTGGAAAATGTGTTTTTGGATGCAAATTTAAGTTAGGGGTTTTTTTTGTAAATTCTATAAAGTTTGAGGCCACTGTATAAAAACTAGAAGTCGTAAAGTCTTTAAAAGTAAATTCTTAAAACTTGTAGCACAAAGGAAAGTGGGCCATAGTAATCATATATCTTGCAAAGAGGAAAAATGCGTCTTTTAAAATGCTCTTATCATCAAACTCAAATCAGTTTAGCAGATGAGATTTATAACTGTGATTTCTAATGCACTGATGACTCTTGAATATCTGTTGGGTGAACTATGATTATTTGTTGCAGTTGATTGTTATAGTTGATTAGATTATCAATAACTATTGTGACATACTTGACTGAGAATGCATTGGTAATATATGTGATATTGATTGTCATACTAGTTATTGTTGGTTGGACCGGTTACCTATGCATTTATTCTAAGCGTTGTTCATGATTATTCTTCAATGGGTTTCATTAATGGAATGTGTTAAGTTAAGTATGCATCAAGACATGGATAAGGAAAATTATAAGATTGGGACACTGTCATGGTGCACCACATGGTGCATTTGTAGGCTTCTTGTGAAGTGAGGAAAATGGAGCAAGTAAGGGTTACCAGATGTACTAAGTGTCACACCATGGTACGAACCATGGAGAATGTAAGTATGAAATGTCTATAAGATGAAAAAAAGAACTCACACTCCCTTACACTAGGTTTAGTACTGATTGAGGTTCATTGACGACTAATCGGGTTTATACATCATAATGATGAATATTATCTATGACTAGTCGAGGTTCGGTACTGATTGAGGTTTAGTAATGGCTGATCGCATTATATATGTTAGGTATGAGCCCATAGCCTAGTGTAATACTCGATGTATATGTGTTGGTGGACAAGTTTTGTACGGCTTTAAGGTCTGTCGGGACCCACCATGTTGCTGGGTCTGGGATTTTGCTAAATATAGAGCCTACACCTCCTTGGAGGGCTATATAATAGAACCAGATTCTTGGGATCAAAAGTCCCGATAATTGCTCTCCAAAAGAAAATAAGTTGAAAAGTGATTTTTAATGAATTTTAAGAAATCTCTAGACGTTTCATTTTTAGACCACATGTTTAGAAAATCGTGAGAATTTTCAAATTTGAATTAAAACTCAAAAGTTGGATATTGATTGGTTAGGGTTTTAATTTTTTTTATATTTTATTTAAATCCGAATGGGGGTTATTTTCTTATTTACATTTATGTTTTAAAGTTAATGGAGAGTAAAATAAATGAGGACATTACATTTATATAAATAATGTTGTTGACTGCTATTGTTGCATAATTCTATAGAATAGCCTCGCTGTAGCGAGTTATATTCACTGCAGTGAGTAGACAGGCTAGAAGGCTCGTTGGAGCAAGATATGTTAACTGCAGTGAGATTTATTTGCTACAGCGAGTGGATCTAATGTCAACTAAGTGCAAAACGACGTAGTTTCGATAAATGAGATCCCCACCCCTATAAAACACACCAAGCTCGGGATTTCACTCCCCATTTTCAAACCTCACCCCAAAACATCACCTCCTCTTCTTCTTCCTCCCTTCCACTCTCATCCTCCATCAAATCCATATCCTCCAAGCTTCAAGACTTTAGTGTCATCACCACTCCACGGAGCTCCTTTGGTGTCAGCGTCTCTTGTTCTCCCTCTCGAGGTGAGTGAGTTCAAACTCATGACCTTACCTTTGAGCATTATGAGTACGTTTTATGCATGATGATTGTTAAATATAAGGTTAGAGATGAAAGAATGATTATATATATGATTTCACATGATTATGTCAAGCTAGAAAAATTATGATTTATGAGCATAGGGTGAAAGAATAAAATTTAGAAACCCATGAGACCATGATTGCTATATTGCATGTTATGGAAATATTGTATGTGCTTAAGTTTAAGAGATTGATTGGAAAACATATAATTTAGCAAATTATTAAAATTTTAGAATGCATTGTGCTTTTGAAGAGATTTCATAATATCAAGTTTAATTATTATGAATAGTTATAGAAAAGAGGATGATTTAGCTTTTGAAAAAAATATATGTTAGTAAAGATATGAATCTAGAACTTCAGTTTTATAGTACCAAGAGGTATGAAATTCAGTATGGATTATAGCAACTGCTAGATACGTATTCTTTGGGCTTGAAATCGAAAGGCCTACAAGCAGTGATCCCTTGGGCTCAATTTTTATAGCCACAATTATGCTAAAGTTAGATTGTTAGAGTTATATGAGTCCAGAACTCTCAGAGTACTAAGAATTTAGGGGCTCTTGGTCGCCAGGGACTGAGTACCCACCTATCATATTTAAATGATTTCATATGTAGCCAAATATTTTATGATTTTAAGAGTAGAATAATTATACATAGTTTTAGAGAAATAATTACTTTTTATGATTTAGTGACTAGACGGTAGCTATAGAGAAATAAACAGTAAGTTAACGGCTGGGAAAAGAGATCGTTAATCTTGGTACCAAGTCGTCCAAAGGACAATCTCACAGAGCAAAAAATGGAACCTAGTTAGGTGTCCACATTAGATCCCTAGTGAGGCCTGTGTCTGGCACTGGTGAAGTATAGTAGACGTGTTCAGTGTGGTGAGGCCCATGTCTAGCACTTACTGGAACAAAATCTTGAGTTCCCCAGTGAGGCCCGTGTCTGGCACTGGTGGAGCATAGAGGACAATCCTATTTCTCTGTTAGAATACCGTTATGTATGTTTTCAAGATTATTTATGATTTCAGAGAATATTTGATTTATGAGCTATTATGTATATGCATGGAAAATGATTCTTGTTAGAGTAAGAAATCAGAGGTGCTTTTTCTATGAATTTAAAAATATAGAGATATCTTTTCTGTAACGCCCCAATTTTTCTGTTAGAGTAAAAATGACCGAAATGCCCCTGAGGTCATTTTTGCTCCGGAATTCGAGGATGGCCGACCCGGCAGTCCTCGAAGGGCTAACTCAATGTTTGAAGGGGATTAGATGACTTGTGTACTATAACACCCTAATTTTTAACCTAATACTCCAGAACATATTAGGCTAATCATTAGGTTATTACTTCGTAGTCTCATCCATTTAATGAAATACTTAGCGGAAATTATGGATAACTTTTTTTTTTAAAACATAAATCAAAGTGAGAGCCACGTTCTTATTTAAACGAGAGACATAAATATCAATCATAAGGAACACAAAAGCTAAAGCAAGTAACAATAGAACAATGGTCATCACAACAAAGGAAACATTTCATTAATAATATAGTTAAGATACATAAGTAGTCATGCCCTTATAGAAACGGGCTGAGCTTGCAATACATAAGTAAGGAAATACAACAGAAACAAGAAAGCATAAATAAACCTCGACTACCCGAGTGCACCTATGGTGGATAACCTCAAGACAAAAGAAGGTTTATCCTATCTATGTGGGAGTGTGTGCACTAACCTTTCCCTATGATGTCGGCTACTGGAACCCGGGGTATAGCATAACATGACCAGTCCACGGACGCAGCGTGGCAGGAGTAGGCACACGTGAATACTGAGCGTGAGCTCCTCGGTAAGGGCGCCTCTCGGCTTGCCTAGCCAGTCTCCACTGCGTGACAGTCTCCTCGCTCTCGCCTCGCATGAACTAAGGTGTAGGAGTAGGGCTCTCGCTATACATATGCGTCGGCGGGTCCTCGGAAGGGTCGTCCTCCGATCTAGGAGACCGAGGCACATAGTCCTGGAAGTCTCGAGGTATCGAACCACTAGTGTACGTTCGCAGAATCCTCTCATCTCACATTCGGGCGCACTCAAAAACCATCGCATCATCGTAGGGTGACATTAGGGAGAAATGGTAACTCTGTACAGGGTGTGCAAAGGGGTGTCCGATGAACATGAAGACTCGTACTGTGCACTGCCCCTCAAAATGATATGATTTGTGGTCCGGATCATAGTGAACCTCCCAAGTCAGTGTGTCGACAAAGACCACAAACGTCGCCATCGCTATCTGAAGATGTGACGGAAGAAAGAGAAAGGAGAGAAATGAGTGAGAATTCTTACTAAAGAATCTCAGTAGGAGTCTCCTATCCTAGGGTTACATCGTCCACATCCTCAGGAACCTTGGATTTAATTATAAAAGGTGTGCATACATAAAAGGTTCATTATTAGGGTTTGTAAAACCAATTATCCAAGGTTCATTCCTTTTAGCATGCATCTTGATGTCATGAATGCAGCATATTAAAACATGAATGCATGGCAATACTTGAGCATATAATTCAACAAATCACATCATATAGAAACAATCCATGTGGCATAAGGGCAATAATTCTCAAATGGAACTTTCATCAATACGTGTGACATCTTCATGGAATCTTTGGCAATGTAGAGGCCACCCTAATAATAATAACTAGGCTATGAGCTCATACCTCAGCTAGTCGTCACTAGCTATTGCTTATTATCTGAATAAGCGAATAATAAAATAATACACCCGACTACTTAAGAGTGCGGTCTAGGGAACTCCTCTCTTAGGATATACCCTCTTTAAAACGCTCTACTGGCCTCGAGTGCATAGCGAATTGTCTGCTTTGGAAAGGCTCATGTCCAAACCCTCACGAATTTGCCTCCTCCTCACTGTAGCAGGAGCAGTACGTCTCAGTGCTTGTCACATAAAAATCTCCTGGGGGTGCTCGGTCGAACTGGTGTCACCCAGGGTTTTCAACTCATGTGGTACTTTAAAATGTTTTTCAACCCTTTTTAGGTTTGACTGAAATTCGGCAGCATAACAGCTGTTAAACCGAATTTTCTTGAAACCGACATTTATGCCACAAGCTAAACACACAACATATTTCTTATGCAATTCTCATGTTCATAATAAACTTAACATCTTAAACAATAATTTCCTCATGCATCATATACATCTCAACATCTTATTACATCATCAT
Source organism: Dalbergia cultrata (assembly GCA_031216105.1). NCBI lineage: Eukaryota > Viridiplantae > Streptophyta > Magnoliopsida > Fabales > Fabaceae > Dalbergia > Dalbergia cultrata. The sequence continues at coordinate 30,784,206 of CM062353.1, read as the reverse complement.
AAAATTCAAGATTTCTTAGTGTCTTATGCATTGACCCTTAAGGTCCTTAACTCACAATCTCAGTTATAAATCATCACAACTTAATCTCTCGGGTACATATAGGCTCATATCTAAGTATTCCTCGCCCAACACTATGATCATAAACATCTCTAAACCTCAAGAATGCAAAATCTAAAATTCTAACTTTATGGGTACCTAGGAGTCACAACAATGACCCTTTCTAAGTCCGGTTTGCTTCTAAGGCATCAAGATCAAGTCCTAAACCAAGTATGAGTCATTCCTACACATTTAAACTAATTTAAAACCATGATTATCATTTCTAAATCATGCTGGACAGAATCCAGAAAAATCAATTACCAAGGGATCTAGAACTCTCAAATTAATTCTTTTCTAGTTACTAACTTCTCTTATCTTTAACATATGCATTTTACCATCAATTATGCACAAACATATTCATGTTATCACCATCCAAACAGCATAAGCAGTGAGCATATCATGGCAAGGCAGAACCAAAATCCAATCTCCATATAAAGGCATAAAACTTGATTTCCAAAGCACATAAAATACTAGTTTCTCTTGGAACCTTTTTAAAACTTTCAAAACTCATTTATAAACATTTTTATCATCTAAAATCATCAAAATATTCTCAAAGGCAGTAGTTAATCTAAATTAAACTCAAGAGGTTTTAAAATCACAAAACTTTATTTTTGACATTCCTTGAACTCATATAAACTTAGAAAAATTATGAAGCATAGATTTTAATACTTGTAACAAATAAAACTTCCAAAGGCTGAAATCATAATCTTGAGAACACATATTTTTCAAGCCTTTGTTGGAGACAACAATGGGCAAGTTTTTGAGCTCTAGGTTCTCTTAAGTGGTGACATAAAATAAACATGCTCATGCACTTGTTTTTAGCTTTCATTAGGAAATAAAGTGAAAGCATAAAATAAACATGAGATGCAACTTATTATTATCTTTGATATTTAAGTGAGGACTTGAAATGTAAATATGATAATGCAAAGCTTGAAACATAAACATAACAATGCAAGTTCATTTATTATTCTTGATATTTAGTGATGGCAAGGAAAATAAATATGATGTGCAAGGCATAAACATAAACATGGATGCAATATTCATTTTAATCTTATCTAGAGCTCTTACAAGACTTTAGAAATATAACACAACCCAACAGTTATCTTATCACAAAGAGAGCTTTAGAATTCTTGAACCAAGTTCTCAAGGAACTATGAGGTTCTTGAACATCATTATCAAGCTCAAAAGAAACAAATTTGTAAGAGAAAATAAAACCTCAACGGAAAGGAAACCAAAACCGAAATCTCAAGGTAAAGGAAATAAGGAAACCAAAATCAATAGCAAGGAAAAGTGAAGGTGATTCTTGAACTAGAATCATTTAGGTGAGCAAATGAAGATGAAACTTAAAGGAAATAAAAACTCAAACTCTAGAGGCTCCTTTGAGATGAACACATGGTCATCATCTAGGAGCTCTCATCATTGAGCTATCATGTAAATAACAAGGCCTCATGGCCAAATACAAGAAAGAGGAAAACAAAGAGAAGTTTAAAAAGAAACCAAGAGAAAACTAGAAGAAGATCTCATTTTCAAGCAAAACAAAGTTTAAAAAAACACTCCTACCTAAAGTGAGGATGAAAAACTTGAGCTTTTGAAAAAAGATGAAAAGAGCAACTCCTCCTTGGGTGGCAAGATGGCTTTGGCCAAAGTGAAGAGAAAGGAAAGGAGATGTGTTTTGAGTGAGGTTGTGTTTGAGGTAAAGTGTTTGAGAGGTTTGATGATGATTCAAGGTTGTAAGGTGGTGGTTTGAGATTATGTGAGGATGATATGGAGAGAGGATGAACAAGATAAAGATGAAGATGAACAAGAAGAACTCTAAGAACTTTTTGAGAGAAAAGAAAAGAACTCAAGAAAGCTTGGAAACTAAAACTTTGCAAATGATCTAAAGTGTTTCCAAGTGCTTCTAAGCAAGGTATTTATAGAAGAATGAAACAATGGAGGCTCATTGAGGGGAGGGGGCTAGCTGTGTGGTTTGGGAGGCAAAGGAAGAGAAAATATCTCTTACAACTTGTCATTCAAGCATGGTTTGAGGTATGGAAGTTATGGTGCAAAACATGGCTTCAAGTATGGTGATTTGGAGTGAAATTTCTTTCAAATTTGAAATGAAATATTTCTTCTAGAAGCAAGGATGGCTGGTTGATTTTGAGCCACAAAAATGAGGGAATATAGCTTAATTTATTTAGTCATTCACTTACCAAATCAAGCATGGATGAAAGTATGACAAAGCATAGTGTAAGTGAGGTGGAAGCATGGCCTTGGAGTGTCAAAAATTTGAGCATGTGATGGAAATTGGAGGAGGATGGCTTCAGCAAGAACAGGTATAGCAAGGAGGGAGGAAAAATCTTCCATGTAATTAGGTGTTAATGATAGGTTTAAGTGTAGATTAGTTTAGGTACAAAGTTAGGGATCAATAAGCATAAGTTTAGGTAACTAAGAATGAGGTTTAAGGATTTTATGACAAGATTAGGAGTGCTCATACATCATTAGAGAATTTTAAAACTCATTTATGAATAAAAAATTGAAAACACAATTTCATGATTTAAGGAATTGGAGAGAGAATTTACTATTCAAGATTCCATGACTAGGAATCTTGAATTTAAAATAAGATTTCAAGTTGTAATTAAGCATTCTTAGGTTCTAATCAATTCTAATAAATTATTTTGACTCAAGATTAATTATAGAAATTAATTAATCTTTGATTAGAGCCTAATATTGCTTAGGTATGCTTAATCACACAATTAAGCTCGAAAACACAAAATTAGGGGTGAAATCGTAATTTTGCACTAATTTTGCCCGGGACCTCCGGGACTAAAACTGAAGTAACAGAATACATGAAAACGCCTTTTAAAACCATCTGGAGAAGTTTCGGGTTCATCCGGCACTTGCAAACAGGTGAAACACCACAGGGGTATTTTGGTCATTTTGACCCGAAAACTCGAAAACGAGATTTTCGATCCCGAGAAGGTGCACAAGTCAACTAATCTCCTTCCAACATTGAGTTTGCCCTTTGAGTACTGCCGGATCGGTTTTCCTCGAATTTCGGGCTGAAAATGACCTCAGGGGCATTTTGGTCATTTTCACTCTTAACAGAAAATCGTGGCATTACATGTACCTTTCCGGAATCGAAAATCTCATTTTCTGAGTTTTCGGGTCAAAATGACCAAAATACTCCTGTGGTGTTTGACCTGGTTGCAAGTGCCAGACGAACCTGAAACTTCTCCAGATGGTTTTAAAAGGCGTTTTTATGTATTCTATGACCTCAGTTTTAGTCCTGGTAGTCCCGACCGAAATTTGTGCAAAATTATGATTTTGCCCCTAGTTTTGTGTTTTTGAGCTTAATCGCATGATTAAGCTAACCTAAGCAATATTAGGCTCTAATAAAAGATTAATTAAAATAATTTATTAGAGCTAATTAGAACCTAAGCTTGCTTAATTTAAATTCAAATCTCATTTTAAATTCAAGATTCCTAGTCATGGAATCTTGAATAGTGTTCTCTCTCTCCAATTCTGTAAATTATGGAATTGTGTCTACATTGTTTATTCATAAAATGAATTTAAAACTCTCTAAATGTGTATGAGCACTCCTTAATTGAGTCTTGAAATTCCTAATCACAGCCTTAGTTACCTAAACTTATACTTAGTGATTCTTAACTTTGTACCAAAACTAATACACACCTAAACATATCATTCACACACAATTAGATGAACAATTTTCTCTCCCCCTTGGCTATCTTAATCTGGTCGAAACCCATACCCCATTTTCCATCACATGTGTGAATTATTACACTCAAAATATCCATGCTTACACCTCACCTTGAACCATACTTTGAGTCATATATACCATGCTTTCATCCATGCTTCATATGACAACTTCTAGAAGACTTTATTCCCCCATTTTCCTGTCCAAAAACTGCTAGCCCTCCATGCCCTTCTAGAAGATTTATTTCAATTTCAATCAAAGAGAAAACACTATGCTTGAAGCCATACTTTGCACCATGCTTGCCATACTCTCATCCATGCTTTGTATGACAACTTTTAAGAGATATTTTCTCCCCAAAGCCATGTGAACCACACGGTTTCTTCCTCTCCTCCATGAGCTCTCATTTGTTTCATTTTTCTATAAATACCTTACTTAGATGCACTTGGAAACACTTTAGATCATATGTTAAGTTTTAGTTTCAAGCTTTTCTTTTATTTCTTTCCTTTTCTCTCAAGAGTTCTAAGAGTTCTTCATCTCCATCTTCATCTTCTTCGTCTTCCCTTTGAATCATCATCTCATAACCATAAACCACCACCTCACATCCTTGAATCATCTCCTAAACACACAAACTCTTAGCCTCAAACACAAAGCTCACATAAACACCTTTCTTTCCTTTTTCCTTCACTTGACCAAAGCCACCTCACAACTTTAGGAGGAGTTTTCCTTCTTAACAACATCTCAAAGATCAGGCCTTTGTCTTCATACTTGGTAGGGGTTTTGCTTTCAAAATGCTTTTCCTTTATGATTTTGTTTTTGACATGAAAATGCTAGCTTTCTCTTGGTTCAACTCTTTTTCTCTCTTTTTGTTTTTAGTCATGAGACTTGGTTTTTGAAAGAAAAATCTTGAGCTTGATGATGAGGTTTCAAGATAATGATCTTGAGATTTTCATTTGAGAAAACCTCTAAAGCTTGAAACTTGATTTTGATTTTGAAGCATTTTAGTTTTTCCTTCCTTTTTCTTTCCTTCAAGTTTCGATTTTCTTTTCCTTTTTCTTGTTTATGGTTTCGGTTCCTTTCTTTTCCTTATACATGGTTTTGGTTTCTTTTTCCTTTCCTTGAACTTTACCTATGATACGTAGCTTACATGGTTTTTCTTTAGCTCTAGAAAGATTTCCATTTTCCTTGCTTGTGTTGATTTCGATTTTCTTGTTTCCTTTCTCTTTGTATTTCAGCATTGGTTCTTATTTCCTTGAGGTTTTGTTTTCTTTTGAGATTACTTCTTTTTGAGCTTGATGATGATATTCAAGAACCATGTAGTTCCTTTGAGAACTTGGTTCAAGAACTCTAAAGCTCACTTTGTTGATGAGATAAGTGTTGGGTTGAGATTTTTGGTTCTCTTTAAAAGTCTCATATGAGCTCTAAGTTAAGATAAAAGATTTGTATCCATATTTACTTTTATGTCATCACTAAATGTTCAAGATTAAAGAATAAACTTGCATCTTCATGTTTATGCTATGTTCTCACTAAATCTCTGAGATAATGATGGATTTGCATTGCATATTTATTTCATGCTTTCACCTCTAAATAAAGACTAAAACAAAGTGCATTGCATATTTAATTTTATGCCATAACTTAAGAAATTTAGAGCTCATAGACTACCCATTATTATCTCAAACAAAGTTTGTAAATATATGTTTCTTAGCTCCCTTGATTTTGGCCTTATGAAGGTTCTGTAGCTACAAATACTAAAACTTATGTTTCATAATTTTTCTAAGTTTAGCTAAGCTCAAGAGATGTTTTGAACAAAGTTTTATGATTTTAAATCCTCTTGGGATTTATTTGAAATAGCTATTTCCCTTGAAATTATTTTGATGATTTTAATGAGATAAAAATGTTTACTAATTAGTTTTTGAAGTTTTAAAAAGGTTCCAAGAGAAACTAGCAACTTATGGGTTTTAGAAATGAAGTTTTGTGCATTATGTGATGGAGATGTTTTCGATTCTGTCTTGCTTTAATGCTCACTATTTTATGCTGTTTTAATGATGATAATATGAGTGTGTTCATGTATTTTTGAAGTTAAAAGTAATATGTGAAAGTTAAGAGAAGTTAGTAACTAGCAAAGAATTAACTTGAGACTTTTAGATCCCTTAGAAAACTAAATTTCTGGATTCTGTCCAGCAAGGTTTAAAATTAGAAATCATGGTTCCTAAATGATTACTGCTTATTAGTGGTTTTACATGATATGCTTATATGTATGCTTGATGAAATACTGAATGAATATTTCTGCTAATGTTCAAGATTAGTTTAAAAGTAACTGCACTTCGGCTAATCACGTTTGTGAAAGTTTGATAATTGAATCCTTACCTGTTCACCTTTTTATAATAAACCCGAAATGACTGGGACGACAACGATGACACTTTTAGTACAAGTAGGAACTCCTACTGAGAAATCATGTATTTCTCACTCCTATGTTTATTTTCCGTTGTCGTTACCAGAGACAGACGTGTCCACCTAAAGCAACGAGGCCGTAGCTGAGGAAGGAGGTAGCACGTGAAGATTTCAAACCGTTCAAGTAGGAGCATTCCGAGCTTTAGTTACATTATAGTTTGTGAGAAACAATTAGTAATAGTAGAACTTAGATTGTTATTTGTAATAACTTATCAGTATGATATATGCCCTGTTGTGACTTATGTATTAAGTGATTATATTCCAGTTTATGTGATAATTGTTCTACACTTAGTCTTTTATTCCGCTTATTTAATTAAGTGAGCAATGTAACTTGATTATTACCTATAAAAGCGCTATGTATTTCACTTCTCGTTACAGGCTTAAGTTTTCAAAAAAAATTAATTTATTTAAAGAAAAAAAAACTTCCATTATTTTTCTAAGTTAATTTCAAAAGAAAATTAATACAAGGCATAAGTGACAACTAATAGAATCCAAATGTGAACTTAAGCACAGTGGGGTTCTATTAGGGTGTTACACGATTCAAGTCCATTTTTATGCTTTTGGTCTATAAGCATGAATATGTGCTTTACTTGAAATAATATTCATTTTCCTTTTAGGCTCAATCTCTTCTCATGAGATAAAGCATGTTTGCTCATGCAAAGTGAAACATTATTCTTGCTTTAAATCCGTGTTATGCTTTAACTGTATACACATACTTTGCTTGACATAATATTCACTTTCTATTCGGCTTAATATTTTCCTATGAGATAAAACATGCTTACACATCCAAAGTAAAATATTAATCTTACTTTAAGTCCATGTGATACAAACCGGATTAACTAGTTATACTTTATCAAGAAACTCAAGGTAGCCATTAGTTGTTCTTCAAAGTATTTTCTTTAAATTGACTTTGTTGTCATTCAAAATAATGAAGCTCATACTTTTTGAAGGGTTCTAGGGTTTACACATCAATCATGGTTCTAGCAGTTTTCAAAAAAAGTCTACCTAAGATCAATGTATGATGGTTGCCATTGGTATCATTCTCCATCTCAAGCACATAGAAATCAACAGGAAATATTAAATCATTTACCTGTACTAGAATATCTTCTAATACTCCCTCTGGTCTTGTGATGCTGTGGTTAGCTAGCTAAATTTGCAACCCGGTTAGCTTGAGGTCTCCAAAGTGCAAGGACTCATAGAGTGATTTAGGCATAACATTAATGCCAACTCCAAGGTCAGCTAGGGTTCTCATGATGTGCAAGTTCCTAATGGTGCAAGGAACATAGAATGTGCCCAGGTCCTTGCACTTGGTTGGCAGGTTACTTAGCTTGTTGATAGAGGAAGCATTTAACCCCTATAGTTACCTTATCTTCCCCACTGCTTTTGACTTTCCTTCTATTGGTGCATAGATCTTTTAAGGATTTTGCATACTTGGAAATTTTCTTGATTGCATCCAACAGGAGGATATTTACTTGCACTTTTTGAAAGGTTTCCAGTGTGCTTGGATCCAAATATGCAGTAGTAGCTTTCCTGGGTTACATCCTCTATGGGGATGGCAATTGAGGGGTAAAATTTTTGTCTCTAGTGCCCTTTGTTGAGCGCTACAACACTGTTTGAGTGCTCCAGTGCTCCCCCGAAAGGTCTTCTTGTACATGTTCTTCATTTGCATGCTTGGTTGAGTGTTGCAACACTATTTGAGCACTACGGTGCTCAACAGAATCACCTCTGGGCCCAGTTTTCTCTTTCTGATTTTCCTTTACATGCTTGGCTACATCTGGAATTTTCATCCCAGAACTCAGGGTGATTACACATACATTTCCCCTTGGATTAAGCACGGTCTGAGAAGCTAACTGGATAGTTAGGGCTCGTTGACTTTGATTATTCTTTAATAGGCTCACCTCTTTTCTCAACTGAGCATTTCTTTTCTAATTTCCTACATTTGCTCCATCTTCATCTTCATCATCTCAATCATAGTGAGATCTAATAATAGAGGTGCAGGAAGGGCCATTTGCCTTTGATAAGGTGCCGAGTATTTCTGCTATGAAGGTTAGCCTTGTTGTTGAGAATTGTTTCCCCACCTCAAATTGGGGTGATCCTTCCAGCTGGAATTGTAAGTGTTCCTAAAAAGAAACTGGTCTGCTTGATTCTGAGGTTGATGTTGCAAGGGATTTATTGCTGCTACCACAATGGTTGAGTCATCTTGCAATGCTGGGCACATATTAGTGTGATGATCAATTGAAGTACATATACCACAAACCTTGGGAACTACTGGAGCTCCTACTTGGTTGCACATTAATTGCTATATAAGCCCAGAAAGTGCTTGTAAGGTCTGGTTCAACATTGGATTCTCTGGCTGGCTAACCTCATGAAGGCTCTTTATGCTGGCTGTAGTTCTAAAACCAAACAGTTGAAAATTTGTAGCCATATTCTCAATCAAATCACGAGCTTTTTCCAATGTCTTATCCAAGAGTGCCCCTCCACTTGCTACATCAATCATGCACTTATCAGCAGGTACAAGACCTTCATAAAAAGTATTGGAGGAGGAGCTACTTTAGAACTTGATGGTTGGGGCAGCTGGCACATAGGAGCTTAAAATGTTCCTAATACTCATGTAAAGTCTCATCAAATTGGCAGATCCCACTAATGTCCTTTCGGATGGTTGTAACTTGAGAAGCAGGGAAATATCGCTCTAGAAAGACTTTCTTCATGCCTATCCAATTATTCACCATGCCATCCAGTCGGTTAAAGAACTAATTTTATATTGCACCCTCTAGGAAGAAGGGGAATGTTCTCAGCTTAACATCATCCACCTCCACCCCATTGGGTTTCATGCCAAAACAACCCATATGCAGCTTCTTCAGGTGTTGGTGTGGGTCTTTTCTAGACAACCCACGGAACTTGGGCAGAGCATGAACCATGTACCCCTTGAGCTCAAAGTCATTGTCAAGCCTAGGGTATGTAATTGCCAGGGGTTGCTGGGTAAAATCAGGAGCAGTGAGCTCCCTAAGTGTCATGTTCCTATCTCCCATGTTTGTTGTGTCACCTGAAACATTAAATAGAGGATCATAATGCTTAGATGATTTCTCTTGTTAATGCTTTGTCAATCTGATTTTTCTTAAAGTTTTCTCAATCTCATAGTCAAGTGGTATCAAATTTCCAACAAGCAGGGAACGCTTCATACAAGGCTTTTTAGCATAGTGTCTCCGCAGCACCATTGTACTTGGATCGGCTGATCACCCCCTCCTTATCAATTTCTCAAGCTCAACTGTGATGGGAGCTCTTGGGCAACCCCAACAGAGTGGGGATTGGTAAGCTTCTACAATAATTCCTCTCGAGGCTAGCTTGTAGGCTTCTTGGGCTTTACTAATAGCATAGATAATTTGTGAATTTAGCTGCTAGCCATTTGCAAGGGATTGACTATGGCTTGGGACTATGATTTTAGAAATATTCTTTGTGAGGTGGATTGTCTTGAGGTTCGACACCTCGTGACTCAAGAGGATAGGCCTTCTTTTCATGTTAACAGTAGCCTAGTTCATGACATCGAGCATTTGGTTTAGCATAGTTGAAGCTGCTCCTTATAGCACATGCTCCGAGAAAGTAACTCTATCGAGGACTTTCTTGCTAAGTTAGGTCCTACTTTAGAATACAGTGGTCGAGTTTTGTTAACACCAGCAAGAGATATGCACTTTGTCTTCCTTGAGGACTTGATAGGACTCGCTTATTGAGATAAGTTTTTCCTTTGTTAGCTTTCCTTTACTCAGGTACCCATACAAAAAAAAAGGAGAGAGAGAGAGACTTTACTTGTTCTACCTATAACCCATTCAATCAATCAGGAGCTAACCGGTCTGACTGTTGCATTTTTGCTATCAACACTCTACCGAACATAACTAAGGACTCAAACCAGGGTTTTCAAAGTCAAGACACATGATTCAAACGTGGTTGATCATGGAAACAACAGATTGTAGCTCTAGGTGAACTTCGCGTGTAGTGCTGGGAATTTGAATTTTGAAGTTATCACTTCAAAGAAAGTTTTAACTAACCACCTCACCTGAAATTATGTTAGCATTTTCTTAAAAAATAAAGGTTAAACAACATAAATTAATATGGTATTTTTAATTTATTGCTATATCACTTATATGGATTAAATTAATTGTTTATTATTATTATTTTTCAAATTCATACACATATTTAGATAGATCATATATTAGTAACATTTGGTTGACTTTTATTTTCCTTAAATAAGGCTTTGAGTAGTGTGCATGACAAAAAAGTAGTGTTGGAATATATTTACTTTATAGTAAAGTGTCCCACAACTAAAATTAGTTGAGGTCCGTTGGACTCTAAATACTCCTATTTGTTGCCCTTTAAAATTACATGAGAATTTTTCATAATTAATACTATGCATGACTTTTACTTTGTGAAACTTTTGTAAATTGCTCGGCTCTTAGTAAATATAGGTTTTTGATATCTTTCCACTGAAACCTAGAGTCTAATTTAAGTCGTTATATGATCAAAAAATATTTCTTGGCTAATATATAGCATGAAACAGCTAAGTGTTGTATTTCTCATACAGTCTCTGGTAAAATCATGCTTACATGATTTTGTTTTTTGTGTTCATTTTCTAATGCACATAACCTTCTTGATTCTAAAATTCACCATCTTTCACTATTTAATATCTTAGGTAATATAAGATGTATACAAAGCCTTTGAGAACATCCGAACATGTATCCTGTTCTTGCTAGTTCGGCTGAGAAATAGTATGCCTAGAGCACTTTTTATTTGTAACTTGTATTGCCCTATGTAGTGTTTCTTTAATGGAATTGAAATTGAAAGGATAATGATAAAAAAAAAAAAATCAAAGATAGCAATATCTCTATTGGTAGCCTAACTCTTGATTCTGCTCAGATTCTTATCTTCAATTCATAGTTAGTATGTTGGGAGATATGACTTCAAAAGGGGCTTCAACAAACCACAAAGTCTAGCACAGTTGGTAGTTAACTAAGTTAATTTTTTAAGTGTCTAGTTAAAGGTTCGAATCCTAGCGGTGTATATGAAGAAGGTCTTGTGGTTAGAGGTTTATCTCTTTAGGGAAGCTTCCACATCGAAGGGATTAATTACTGCTATTGATAGTGGATATCTTTTTCATCCACTACATCACTTGAACATGCAAATCACTTGAATAGACATCATCAAGTTAGTTTTATTAGCATATCAATTATAATTAAAAGTCTATATATAAGTAAATTAACAGTGCTTCCTTGACCTAAAATATAAATGTTTGAGCATTTACTATACAAGGTCAATAGATATATTTCCATCCCATTGAGTAAGTTCCCAAACCGAGAGTAGCAAAGGTCTGGTGAAAGTAATAGAAAACCTCTTGAATAAGCAAATACGACAAGACAGGCTCAACTTTGACAACACAAATTAAAGCCCAGCGAAAGCAACGGAAAAACAAAATCTCTGTACAAGAAAAATCTTAGAAGCACTCAATCCTGTGGGACTTTTTAATACACCGCAAAAGCTTGCTGAAATACCCAGGGATTTCCAAATAAAGAATATCTATCCGTTATCTCTAGGCAATGTGGGACATTTTAATAAAAAGGAATCGGCCAAGGGGAACTAGAAGAAACATCACAGACCAAAAACAAGAGCACACTATCACATCTCATCACATCCCCAGCAGCTAATAAGTAATAACCAAGATCACTCCGCATTGACTTTAGACAAGGCTTTCAGCTTTGGGGGTGTTCCAATTCCAACAATGTATCGAAAACTAAAAGTGAAGTTTCCTTCATGCAAGATCCATTAACAAGTTTCCTTCATGACAGTGACCAGGTTGTCATATTGCAGACCATGTCTTATGTGTCCTCTTTGTCAAACCCTCCCTTGGAACCTCAGTAAGTCACTTGCGAGGAAAAAAATTTCGATCAAGTTACAATGACTAAGTGACAGTGATTTTTTCTTTTTTTTGGTTTACAAGTAACAATGATTTTTAGGTGAAGGCTATTGTTATATATATTGCAACCATTTTTTTAATCTTATGTGTGCCCTTTGTCAAATATCAACCATTTGCTCTGAGATAAATCAAATTAACTATTTATCAGCATTGATTCTGACCAATCCATTTCATGTTCTTTCCATTCCATAGTGATAGTTCAATGGCATTCCTTAGCCTCAATCTATAATTTAAACTGTAATTGTGTTCTTTTATCTATGCATTAACACTCCTTGATAGAGCTTATTACAATATGTGATGAAGACAAAATCACTCGATGTCACAATGATTTTGACCCAAAACCAGGATCCAGCCTCAATCGAACCAAAACTAGAATAATATAATATGAAACAAGAAGTTTCAAATTCGGATTAGTAATAAATTAAAATACTTGATAAAATATATGAAAAGATGGTTGATACAAACATTTCAGAAATCAAAGAAGACCAGTCAATGGTGCTAAGTTAAAAGCAAATCAATCGTTGGCTAGTCCAGTCAAGTCTCCAAAACTGGTGTTGAAATTTGGCTTGTAAACCATTAAACCATCAAAACTACGCGAGAATCTTTCATGAATCAGTGCATGACTTTTACTTTATGAAACTTCCTAAATTGCCCCGCTCTTACAGTAAATACTAGTTTTTGATATCTTTCCACTGAAATATGAAGTCTGATTTAAGTTGCAATATGATAAAACTGGTGTATCATTTGACTGATAACCCATTCAATCAATCTCGAGTTAACTAGTTTGAATGGTTCATCTTTGCTATCAGCACTCTACTGAACATAACTAAGGACTCAAACCTGGGTTTTCAAAGTCAAGACACATAATTCAAAAGTAATTGATCATGGAAAGAACATATTGTAGCTCTAGGTGAACTTCGCGTCTAGTGTTGGGAATTTGAATTTTGAAGTTATCATTTATATGGATTAAATTAATTGTTTTATTATTATTATTTTTTAAATTCATATACGTATTTAGATACATCATATATTATTAGTAACATTTGGTTGAATTTTATTTTCCTTAAGCAAGGGTTAAGACTTGAGAAGTGTGCATGACAAAAAAGTAATGTTGGAATATATCTGCTTGTAGTATAGTGTCCCATGACTCAAATTAGTTAAGGTCCATTGGACTCCAAATACTCCTATTTGTTGCCCTTTAAAATTACATGAGAATCTTTTATGAATAATACAACGCACTACTTTATGAAACTTCTGTAAATTGAACGGCTCTAGTAAATACTGGTTTTTGATATCTTTCCACTAAAACCTAAAGTATGATTTAAGTTGCTATATGATCAAAAGATATTTCCTAGCCTAATATATAGCATGAAACAGCTAAGTGTTGTATTTCTTATACAGTGTTTGGTAAATTATGCTTACAGGATTTTGTTTTTTATGTTCATTTTCTAATGCACATAACCTTGTTGATTCTAAAATTCACCATCTTTCACTATTCAATATCTTAGGTAATAGAGAAGATGTATGCAAAGCCTTTGAGAACATCCGAACATGTATCCTATTCTTGCTAGTTCAGCTCAGAAATAGTATGCCTAGAGCACTTTTTATTTTCAACTTTTATTGCCCTACGTATATGTCTAGTGTTTCTTTAATGGAATTGAAATTGAAAGGATAATGAAAAAAATCAGAGAGAGCAATATCTCTATTTGCAGCCTAACTCTTGATTCTATAATTAGTATGTTGGAAGATATATATGACTTCAAAAAGGGCTTCAAGAAACCACAACATCTAACATAGTTGGTAGCTAGTTAAGTTCCTTAAATATATAGTTACGGGTTTGAATCCTAGCAATATATATGGAGAGAGTCTTGTGGCTAGAGGTTTATCCCTTTAACGAAACTCCCACATTGAAAAGATTAGTCACTTTTGTCAATTGTAGATACCCTGGGCAGCAAAATAAAAAGGCGCTTTGGTTTGGTAAATATAGTTTGGGAGTAAACCATGGTGTATGCATTTTTAGTATCCAAAACATGCATAACACGCTCACTTGCTTTCAATGCTTACACTTTATATATATATATCTTGACATTCATCAAGATCGGAGCAGGCATAAAATCATAATATCTCAATGATAAGGGAGCTCTTCAATGCTTACATTTAGCATAAAATTCTTCCAGTACTCTTTGATTCATCTAGGGGTAGCTTCATTAGACTAAGATATCTTAGAAGGAAGATTAATCTCCAACTATATGATACTTTGTGCCCTTGTGCAAATTATCATAAGCTCCAATGTTAATTCCAAACTTGATCTGTAGTAGCCTGTGGATTGACACAAAATTCAAGTACATGTATCTGTTTTGAATTCTGTGGTATCCTTCTAATTGGAGAATTGTAATGTAATATTTCTGCATCGAAAAAAAATTGCACATGAATAGTCTTTAAGCAAAATATGTTGAACTTTCTGAGTAGTGAAAATACATAGGCCAATAAGACCAACCGGGTGAGTGGCAAGTGATGACCATCTATAAAAGTATGTAAAACACCACAAGTGCATAAGTCACTCAAGTAATATAGTAATAAGTAAAATAGTATCATCTCCACATGAATTGAATAGAACTATGCTAGCAATTAATTAAAATACCGTGTTCAGGCTTAAGCAATAATCACTTATTAGAAGCTCACTGAGGAGAAATTCTTATATATGTTCCAAGAGCGCAACAAGTATAACCTGCGAATCCAAAGAATTTCAAAAATGGCAAATGTAAAAGCAGATACTCACCTTCCTTACTGAAACAGTTGGAGTTTCATTTTAAACATAGGCGGCTTCTTATACACATGGGATGGGGATTGATTTACCCTCAGGGTAGGTATGATTAAAGGATAAACAGTGTTTGTTTTACACTTGCTATATTGAATAATTTTTACTTTTTAAAAATAAATTTTATCAATCCAATCATTAAAATATATGTATATATTTTTCATTAAAAAATTATGAAACAATTCAAAAATGTTATTAACAATTAATTAACTCATTGTTATTAGAATTTTAAAATTTAGTCCTACACTCCTATTTATAAGGCTTTAAAAATATTAAATAATTAAATTAATAAATATTTTTACTGATATAATAATATATTGTTGAATATATAATTACTTTATATTTAAAAATACGTTCAAGTTAGACTCTTGTCGTATTAGTTTGGTCAAGCAACAACACTACAAAGATTTTTCTGATGATAAAAAGTAGCACAGACGTGTCATTAATATTTAATAGACACCACGGGCTGCGTGTTTAGAATTTCTCCGCACGAATTGACCTGCCAGGTCACGCAAGAGGAGGTGTCTGCCAAAAAGATATAGTGTAATTAAAGTAGCACAGACGTGTCATTAATAGACGCCATGTGCTGTGTGTCTAGAATTTCTCCGCATGAGTTGACCTGTCCGGTCACGCGAAAGGAGGCGTCTGGCCACTAGGGGTGTTCATAGTTAGTATTCAACTTGGCCCTCGAAGTCTATCAAAATGGATTTGGGACTTATGATACAATATATTTTTTGGACTAGATTTAAGTAATATACAGGGTTAACTTGACTCAATTCAAAGATAAATAATTTCTTAATTGATATATATTTTTGTAATAATTTATAAAAAATTATAAAATTATAAAATTTAATTAATATATTTTATATTATTAGATGTTATTTCTATGTATATATAATTTATTTTGAATCCTATATCATAAAATATCTTTATAATTTTATTTCTTTCCTGTAAAATTTTATAATTTTACTATATATAATATACAAATTTTCATATATTATTTAAATGTTAGATTGATCCAATACAACCTGAGCATGGTCAAATCTTTATCGGTTCAGGTCCAAATTTAAAAAATTAATCTAGTCTAAAAATTAGGTTAAATTTGGGTTTTATCTTACCCGATTCAAGTCATCCTTGTACATCCATATGGCCCGTAAAATATAGTGTAATTTTTTTAGTTAATATTTATTCTAATTCGTGGCAATTTTCTTCTTAATGGAGGAGTTCATTTAGGACCATCATGTAGTGCCACCTGTTCGCATTTTATTGGCTATGCGGGGACCACATAATGATGGAGCAATCGGGCTCACATTATGTCTCTTGTTGAATCTTTTTCACCCGATAAATAATTTACCTCTTTAAAAAAGATTACTGGTATTTACACTTGCAATGTGTGTACATCTTATTAACACATTTTTATTAATTATTGAATAAGATATGATATCTTACTTAAGTGAAATTCATATCTCATTTAAGAGTAAATGAAATTACGTCGATACAATATCCCATATAGTGTGAATATAAATATATTTTTCCATTAAAAAATGATACCTTCTGTAGCTTCATATTTAATATTTAATGTTTTATATTTGTGTGTTGACTAAAAATTAATTATACGAATTTTATTGTTTTAGTCAAAGAATTTACGTTAATAAAATGTATTTGCACATTGGAAATAAATTACAAATTTATTCTGTTTTTAGGATTTAATTTATCCTCATGTTTCGAATCGTAAAATCAGTTATTAGTTTTTAATGACTTTTATGTGGATATTGAACAAAATTTCATTGTACTAGTTTGATTAAATTGCTCACAGTCTGAGTTAGTGGGATATAAATCACAAACATTGGAAAGACCAATTATATCCTAATTTGACTACAAGTTCTTTTGCTTACATTTATTTCTAACCAGTGAGCTTCTAGTGAGACAACTGGACATTTTTAGGGCCTTATAAAAACCTGAAACTTTCAATCAAGTGGCAGGTATGTAGTTGTTAGTTTCTTCTACTACTTTCGTGGAAGTAGGTAGTGTCTTCATTTCAAAGGAAAAGAAACAAGTAATACCAACAAGAAAGCAAATTCAGTACTACCAATGAAGGCGTTACAACAAAAAAGGCATCATCATACAAACAATTATTTACACTATGAAGGGCAAAGGTAGACAAAACTGTTTGGAGTTATAAGAAATAACGTTTTGAAGGGTTTAAATAATGTTTTGCATTATAGTATAATATTTTTCTGTCAACATTTCACCATTTCAAATAATTTATTAATAAACTTATAACAAATAATATTTAATAAGTTCACGTCTTATAACCAAAAGTTAGCGTTATAAGAAATTTACTTAAGGAAAAGTTATACTTTAGCCCCCCGAATAATAGGTAACAGGTAATGTGAATTTTAACCCCTAAATTTTTTTTTTTTGGTTTACAACCCCAAAACTTTCATAAAATGTAAATCAATCACTAAACTTTTATAAATATATATTTTATTAAAAATAAGTGTACTATATGTCTTGATCTTTGGAAAATGAGCAAATTAATCCATTCACTTTAGAATACGTGTAAATTAACTTTCCTAAATGTAAATTCAATATCCTAAATTTTCTTAAATTTGTGATCATTTTGTTAACAATTGATTAAAAAAAATTAATAGAAGAGTTATTTTACATATTTAGAAATAGGTTTAATTAAACTACAAGTATCTATAATTTCACTCAATTTTTAATTAGATCCTTATAATTTAAAAACCTTTAACCAAGTCCTTGTACTTTCTAACATTTTTCAATCAAGTCCCTCCGGATCACAACCTTTACAAAATGTTTTTGGTGAATATTGAAGTGCACTTGATATAGTAAGGTACACCACAAATCTTATTGATCTAAAAATTGTTCAATATATATAAACTAAAAAATACATGGCAAAAATAATACAGAACATCAATACACCTTTTTAATATAGTGCACACTAAACATACCTACATCATCATCATCCTCCATCCTTCTCCTCACTTGTTAGTGTCACCCTAGTTCCTTCCCAAATCCCTACCCACCATCACAACAATTTCAAATGATCATTCTTTTTTTTTTATTTTTGGGGGGGGGGGGGAAAGTAAGGGGTTACAAAGGTGAACATTATGTTGGGCCTTATTTGCCTTGGATTAGGTTTGTTTTATTAAAGTACATTTAAAAAAATACAAAAAAAAGTTTGTGCATTGTTGCTGTCCACACTTCTGGTTTAAGTTTCATAATGTGTGTGTGTGTGTGATGGGCTACTAGAGGTGTGTTAAGGGACACAGCGTCGCAATAGGAAAAGAAGAAAAAGTGAGTGTGAATTTTTGGTGAGAGAGTGTGTGTTTTGTTTGAGTGAGTTTTTATTAGGTGGAGAAATTTTTTTGTGAGATTGGGTGTATTTGGATTTTGGGTTTGTGAGAGATTGTTAGGTTGGTGACTATACTTTTCACAAAAAATTAGTGGATTGATTTGTTGAGTTGTAGATATAGGCATTGTTGGCCTAAACACATTAGATTCTTGTGCTTCTTTTGCTCTCTTTTTTTTTTCTTTTGGCTTATGTGGATTTGGAACTTTTTCCAACAACTAGTATCAAAGCGGGTTCTGATCCTGCTTCTGGTTTTTTTATGGCAAGGATGCAAGGTTCAATAAGCAAATTTGAAGTGGAGCCTTTTGATTGAAAAAGCAATTTTAGTCTGTGATAGAGTAATATTAAAGATATTCTAGTGCAGCAAGGGCTAGCTAAAGCTTTAAATGGGAAGGAAAAGCCTAAAAAGATTTCAAACAAAGAATGAAAAGAGATGGAGATGAAAACTGTTAGTACAATTCGCTTATGTCTAGCACCTGAAGTAAAGTACAATGCTTTTAATGAAACTTCTGCTATTGATTTGTGAAAGAAATTAGAAAATATGGATATATCAAAGTCTCTCACAAATCGTTTATTTTTTAAGAAAGAATTGTATCAGTTGAAGATGGATGTTGGTGCTGACATTAAAGATCATGTGAATCATTTTACAAAATTCGTTACATAGTTATTTGGTATTGGTGTGAAAATTGATTATGAATATAAGGCAATGTTGTTGTTATCATCTTTTCCTAATAATTATGACAGTTTAATCACTACATTGCTAGTCGAAAAAGATACTTTGAAAGTTGATGATGTGATTGTTGTGTTATTGGAGAATGAAAAATTGAAAAGATCCAATGGTCAATCAAAAGAAAATGTCTTTGTTGCTAGAACTAGCCGTGGTAGAAGCAAGTCTCGTGACGGAAATTTTGGCAGAGATAATTCAAGATCTTCGGTGTCAAGACCGAACAATAAAGACAAACAATATTAGCATTATCATGGGATGGGTCATATTAAACTTTATTGCAGGAAACTGAAAACAGATGTAGAAAAATTTGAAAGAAGTAAAGGAAAAAGAAAAGAGAAGTTTGAAAATGCTACTGCAACTGAGTACTCAAATTATCAAACTGAAGTATTGATGGTTGAAGAAGAGAAAAATGTTAATAGTGATTGCTGGCTTTTAGATTTTGGTTGTTTTAATCATGTTTGTGACAAAAAGGAATGGTTTGACACTTATGATGCTTGTAGTGCTAGGGTTGTTAGATTGGCTAATGATGATTGCTTTAACATTGTTGCAAAGGGGACTATTAAAATTAAAATGCATAATGGTTGTGTACGAACACTTGGTGATATAAGGTACATACCTACACTTGGAAGAAATTTGATTTCTTTGGACAGACTTGATGCGTTGGGCTATGGATATTCTATAAAAGATGGGGTAATGCAAGTTAGTCGAGGTTCTTTGAAGATAATGAAGGATAAGAAGACTGGTGATAACTTCTATAAGTTGATGGGGGTGACTGTTGTGAATATAGGCAATAACAGAGCACGTAGGAACGTTAGAAAGACAGAGCTTGTGTATATGCCAAAGAAAAAGATAACATTTGCTAGTACTTTGATAAAGACTTTTGACTCTTATTAACATATGAAGTTTGTTCCAATTACAAGGTAAGGTGGAGGTTTGTTGGGCCTTATTTGCCTTGGATTGGGTTTATTTTATTAAAGTACATTTAAAAAAATACAAAAAAAAGGTTTTGCACTTTTAGTTTAAGTTTCATGTGTGTGTGTATGTGTATGATTGGCTACTAGAGGTGTGTCAAGGGGCACAACATCGCAACAGCAAAAGAAGAAAAGTGAATATGACTTTTTGGTAAGAGAGTGTGTGTTTTGTTTGAGTGAATTTTTATTAGGTGAAGAAATTACTTTATGAGATTGAGTGTATTTGGATTTTGGGTTTGTGAGAGATTGTTAGATTGGTGATTGTACTTTTCATAGAAAATAAGTGGATTGACTTGTTGAGTTGTAGACGTAAGTATTGTTGGCCTAAACACGTTAAATTAGTGTGCTCCTTTTGTTTTTTTTTTTTTTTTTGGGCTTGTGTGGATTTGGGACTTTTCCCAACAACACATTAGAATAGTAGAATGATGGAGGGAAGAAAGACCGTGTCTTGTTCACGATGGCCGCCTGACATTCAAGGTCCACGGAGTGGGTACTCATCACTCAATTCTATACTTTTGTTGTTTTTGTTTGGAATTCAGATCTAAAATTTGCAAGATTTAGGATGGAGATAGTATTTGCAAGATGGAAGTAGACAAAAGCTTTGGGCTTGAGTGATTGGTGCTATAGTGAACCAAATGAGGACAAAGGGGTGTTAAGGAGGAGCCACATTTTCACCTGTGGGTTTGTTGTTAAAATTCATTAGGGGACCTTTTTCTAAGAACAAGGCTTGTGAGTTATTTGAGCATTTTGTGGAGTGAGGGGCTTCTAGACAAAGGCTTCAATTTGTGCTTCATGCTAGGTGACCGGTAGAGAAGATGGCGGCTGACCATGTGGCTGCCATGGTGAGAGGGAAGAAGTTGATTTCGCGGTAGTGAAAGAGACAAGGTTGAGAAGGTTTACAATTAGAACAAGGTTTATAGAAGAACATTAGAACAATAGAACATTAGTCTATGACAAGTTTACGATTTGATAGTTTGGGCAGCCAGAGGTGGAGGGGATGGGAGGATGGAGAATGATGCGAGATGAAGATAGAATATTCTAAGAATATTAGAATATTCTATTTTTTTAACAGATATGACTTTAAAAGACTTGATTGAAAAATTTTAGACAGTATAAGGACCTCGTTAAAAGTTTTTAAATTATAGAGACCTGCAGTATGATTCAGGAGATCGAATTATATATTTTTAAAATTTAGGGTTTCAAATGTACATGACATATAGATTAGAATAAATTTTCTCTTTACTTAATAAAATTTGTCCAACCCATATATTAAATTAGAAAGAAAAAAGGACTTTGTTTAAACTTTTGCTTTTGTAAAATATAATATTGAGGATAGAAATCGTCTTTTTGCTTTCTTTCATTGTTTGAATTAAATGTTAGCATTTTATGAATGAATATTGATTATCAATATAAATTTTATTATCAATAAAAATTAATTTTTGTAAGCTAACATTTAATCCTCGAAGGCTACACTTTATCAAAGAACCATTCCATTCTCTCGTTCATGCATGTGTACACCATAACCAACCTTATAGCAACCCTCTTCAATTTGCTGAGTTTTTTTTTTTTTTTATATAAATTGGATTGAGCTTGGACCAAATGCCTGGCTCTACATTCATCTTATTTTGGTTTCTCCATATGCATGGTTCGCTCATCCTAAAGAAGGCCATGTGGTATATTAGCATATGATAGAAGCCCAAACTAACATCCCCACTCTCCATGTTTATTTGCTTAACCTAGACTGCATTGGCACTGTCTCCACTTTCACACAAACACATCACATTTGTTTATCCTCTAGTTTCCTAATTAGAGTAACGAAACCCTAGCCTCCATGGGGCCTCACCAAAACCTCACTTTGGCCATCCTAATATGCTGTTTGTCATCAACATGACTCACTGCTTCCATTGTTTGAGATCATTGCAAATCAACATTGTTTGTCTTAATACGTAATCGGTTGACATGCTTATTAATTATTAAAAAATATGGTGATACATACATATATACGTATCATATATATGAGATGGTGGTTAATTATAATCAAAAGTGAGAAGAGCAAATATGTGTCATATAGTTATATATTGATGATCAAGATTAAAAGTCACATGACTTTATGTTTTAATTTTGATTATTCATCTAAGATCAAATGATCAAAATTTACCTTTTTCACTCACATAATAAATCACTCATATTATATAAGTGTATGTGTGTGTAAAGAAAATTATAACAGATATATATTATCCTGTTAATGAGTTTGATGATAGAATTTCTCATTAATTATCATTGTATATTTAATTATTTACTGACAATGATCATAAATAAAATTTTCATTTATTTATTTATTATTTGTCAAATGTCAATTTGGGTTAAAATTATGCTTAAAAAAAATTTCCTTAATTATTTTAGCCATTCTATATGTGTGTGTGTGTGTGGGTGCACATGCACGCGGGTGCGCGCGTTAACAGCTATACCATCTTTGGGATTGTCACGTTAATGTGAAGGGATTTTATGTTTAACATTAATTGTTTTATTTTTTTGGTTTCCAATGGGATATATCACTGCCGAATGTAGTGATTAATCCATTTCCATCCGTTATGTGAGCCCATTCAAAGGGATAGATATTGGTTATAGATTTTAAAGTTGTTCAAGACTTGCTTAAGGAATGAGAGGATTCTTACCACTTCAACTTGGCTCCATGGTTATATTAACTATTTTATTAAAAATGTTGCAACTATTTTTTTTTCTCATTTTCACAGCTTTAAGTAAAAATTGATCCTTAAAAGAAAAAATATATGATTTTGGACTAAATATTTTAAAAATTTATTTGATTTTAGCTTCTATCCTTAGTTTATCTATGTTAAACGTTGAACTAACTAATACATGAGTCATCTAATCTTATATGACATCACATAAATAAGATATTTATTGTATTAAAAATATAAAAAAAATAGAAGATCATGATGACCTACAAAACTATCCACAAACTCATGGGACCCCATTATTTTACTTTTTTTTTTCTCTTCCCTCCAATTTTCTCACCAACTATTGTGTTTTATGTAAGTGTCCGGAAGTTAGAAAACTATGGTGTTAAGACATCATTTTTCACTGAACAAATAAGAAACATAACCAAAAAGGTTTGCACCCTTCCACCTCTACACGCAAAACGCAAGAACAGGAGCACCTCATGTGTGGCCCAATTATACATGTACACAGACTTATTCATATCAAAATAAAGTCTAAACAGATCCAGTTCACCTTGAGTTTTTAATTATTAATTTTTCAGATTTTATGGAATAAATATTAAAAATTATAAAATTATAAATTCTAATTTTTATTTTTAGTTTTTATTTTTTTTTTAATATTTTCTTTATAAAATCTTAAAAATTAAAAAAAAAATTAAAAATAAAAACCTTAAACTGCATAACCCTAAACATTTCTGCGAAAATTTTCCGAGTTCTCAAACTCGAGATGTTTCCTTCTTCCGGTAAATCTCATGAAGTAGCGAGTCAAACGTGCACCACGATGAACCACCTTCTTGCACAGCCATTTTGGCCATACGCGCCCACTCACTCACCTTCTTCCTTGCTTCTGCCCCTCTCTCTCCTTCCATCAGCTCCCTCACCGTCTTCCTCAGCCCTTCCCACTTCACAAACCCTCTCACAGAGCCACCGCACGTCTCCACCCTCAGCCCCACCTTTAGCTCCTCCTCCACCATCTTTGCATTCAGATGCTGCTCTGCCATCATTGGCCACGCCACCATAGGAACCCCAGCACATATGCTCTCCAACACGGAGTTCCACCCACAGTGGCTCATAAACCCTCCCACGCTCTCATTCATCAGTATCTCTCTCTGGTCTACCCACTCTCTCACCACTATCCCCCTCCCTTTCACTCTCTCTTCAAACCCTTCTTGTAGACCCCAATCCTCCTTTCTTATCACCCACAGGAAGCTCACCATGGATTCCTCCAGCCCTTTCGCTATCTCCTCCAGTTGCTCGCTCGAAACCTCTGCCTGTGACCCAAAAGCCACATACAGAACAGAGCATTCATCTTTCCCCTTCTGATCCAACCACTGAACCCATGTTGATTTCATTTTCACAGCCGGCTCGGGATCATAAACCTTCAACGGCTGTTCAGCGAGGCAGAGCGGGCCAACACACCAGCTCTTTGGAGAATACTTGGAGTTCACATAATCAACAAAGGTAGGCTCAAGCTCATAAAAAGTGTTGACCAAGATGCCGTAGCTGTTGACTTTGGCTGAGATCCATTTCATATGGAACTCATAAGCAAAACTTCCTGGTTCCAGGTTTATGGAACTGGGATCAATGTCTTCCTTGCAGAGCCTGATCCACGGGAACTGAGTCAACACGACTAACTCGTCGTCGCGTTGGGTATCGCGGAAAATTCCTTCCATCGTTGCTTCCTTCATAAGGCAAGTGCTATAACAGCTCATGCCGAGGTAGACGAACCTCGGGATATTGAACTTGGTTGCTGACTGAAGAGTCCACCAGAGGAAGCCGTCGGTGACCATAAAGCTGACACGTGGCAGAGCCTCCAGGGCTTGATCGAAGTGCGGTTGGATGGACGCCGTGGCGCTGGCGAACTCGTAGAAGAGAGACATGGAGGGGAGCTGGTCGGTGCTCTCTATTCCGGCTGCGATCTGGGCGGCGGCGGTAGTGTTTTTGGGGAAGGGGAGCGTGACGATGGAGGTTGCCGTGCCGTCGAGAGACTGCGCCACGAACGGGCGGTTTGCCGGGGTGGTGAAGACGGTGACCGCCATTTCGCGGCGGAGGAGGATGCGGGCGAATTGGAGGAGAGGTATGGTGTGGCCTTTGGACATGAATGGGAAAAGAACAACGTGTTGTTGAGACGAGCGTGAGCTATGAGAGGGGACTGGATCCATTTGGTTGTTTAGTTTTCTAGTAAGTGGTTGCTGTGACTGTGAGTTTGCTGCTTGTAGCAACTTGTTTGGCAGGTGCTCAAGCATGGAGCTTTTGCTACATGGAACCAATTTATAATGAATTGGAGGAAAAAGGAAAAAGTTATTTTGACACCAAAAAATATTGAATTTATTAACAAATCTATTTTATAATCATTGAATATAATGTTAAAAAGATAGGAAAAATTACAGAAATAAAATGAAAAGAGAGAGATGTTACGTAGTTATCCTCTTTTCCATTAGGTTACAAAAATGTCCTTTTTTTTTTTTTATAATAGAAGTCGACTAGAAACGACTTCCTGCAAAAATTGAAATGCCAAACCGGAGAACTATCAAAGTCGAGTATAGTCGACTACAATGAAGCTGCACCGCGCCAGTCTGCAACCATCAAATCAATCTATCACGCTGACAGGCAGCAGATGCAAGAGAAGTCGATTGGAAACGAGTTTGTATTGTTCACACCTGCTCCTTAAGCGGCGTTTGTAGGTGATGTCAGCGTCCAAGGGAAGTCGACTTCAGTCGACTTGTGAGTCGTGTGTGCAAAGTCTACTGGACTCGACTTTTCTCTGTGTGTCAGAGATTAGAGCAGACGGTTGGAGTCGACTTCTTCTTGCTTCACACGGCATAAATGGAGGACGACTTTGCCCGATTTTGTGTGGTTAACTCACAGTGAAGAGGAAGCCGTGAAGGAAGAAGCAGCAGAGAAGGCAGCGGATAGTGTGGCTTGGGACCAAGTCTGGTATATATTTCCACTATTATTCTTAGTATCCTAATTATATTCGCATAAAATTGCAACCTCTTTATGTTTCAATATGTTATGTTTCAGTAAGTAAGAAGCTGTAAGAGACGGCAGTGAGGAAGTTAGGAAGCGAAAGTTGGTTGCACTTGTGCATACACTGATAGCTATAGAGGGCGAGCTTTACCGTCTTAATGCGGTTAATCATATTGCGGGTAAACTGACAGTGCAGGTAATTTAATTTAATTTTGTATTTAATAATATTGTATTTTATTTTATCTCATTTAAAATATGTGTTGTAGTTAAATTCGAAATTGTTTAGGATGATGTTATTTATTTATTTTTTATTTTGGTATGTTTTTAGTTTGGAGCACTGTAGCTAGTAACTTATAGTTTAGTTTTTTATATTTTATTTTATGTCGAAAGTGAAAAGTAGAAATAAGGGACCAAAAATAATAGAGGATTAATTAGGAGAGGAAAGTGAAAAAAAAAATAAATTAAGGAATTAAAATATGTATTTTACATATATTAACAGAACCTAACTAAGTTGTTATAACAAAACCTAACAACTTAGTCAGTTAGTTAGTTAGCATAAAAAGAGTTAAAGGAATTCGGAACTTCCAAATTTAGATGGAAGCAAAAAGTAATGGAAACATACTGAAAAGTTACTTTACTGAAAGAATGAAATGTGTTTATATACGAAGATTAGAACAACTGACACGTGAGTTTAATTTAGAGATAGTTTGCTAACTAACTAACTAACTAAGTTGTTAGGTTCTGTTATATATTTTCTAAATATATTTGTAAGTTTATTTTAATTTTTGAGTTCTTGAACGTTATATCAATTTTGTTCAAATCTTGTTATAGTTAATATTGATAATTTCTTTAGTTTTAATTTTATTTTCAACTTTCAAATGTTTTCCATAATTGTGTTAAAAAATTGAAAATAATAAAGTTTTACCTTTGATTTTATTTTTAATTTTATTATTTCCTTTAAAACAGAAAAGGAACAATTATTACTATTTTATTGTTAATCGTATTGTATATTATTTTGTAAGTAAAGAATAAAAATGGTATTAAATTAGGTTATTTAATGTCTTAAACTACTTTATTTTCTATAATAATTTATTGCAAGTTATTCAAGTTTTAGTTAGAAAACTTATGGGCATTTAATTTAATGTAATTTAATTTAATTTTAATTGGCAAATTTAGATAGTTAAATTTTAGGTTTTCATAATTTTATTGGAATGATAAAAAAAAAAAAAAACTCTTTAAGTATTATTTTGTGGATTTAATTTGTATGTGAAATATAATTAATTTAAGTTTGTTATAGTTTAATTTAATTTTCTTGTATTTATTTATTTTAGCATAATTTAGGATAGTATAATTTAGTAGAATAGTGTAATAAGTGGTAATTAAAATATTATATTAATTTATTATTAAGTGCTATTAAAATTTAATTTAAATGAATGGTGGCCATAATTTTGTTGTGTAATATTTATTATTTGTGTAATTATAATAAAATATTCATGATTATTTTTAAGACTGAGCATGTAGATTAATTAACAAGCTTTAAAAAATTGAATTTTAGTTGTTGTTAACTTTATTTTTGTGGCATATTTAATTTTGGGCCATTTGTTGTATAAATTATGCCCATTTTGTACCAAATATGAATTGGAAGTGAAGTTTGGTGTGGTGAAGTTTTGATATGTTATATCTTTTTTAGTTTGCTAAATCTAACATGTTTTATATATATACATATATATTATGATACAGGATACATGAATTTTAAAAAGTAGGCGATATAATTTGATGGCAGCACTAGATCCACGAATGGAACCTTTTCTTAGGCAGGCTAGCTTGTGGCACGTTGCACAGATGGTTCCAGTATTTGATTATGATAGGGCTCTCATAAGTGCACTTGTAGAGCATTGGAGGCCCGAGACACATACTTTTCATCTTCCATACGGAGAGTGTACCATCACACTACAGGATGTGTTCCAACTTGGTTTGCGTGTTGATAGACTACCTGTCAGTGGATGCATCGGTGCATGGGAGAAATTTTATGATCAAGATATATGGTCAGTGTGTACAGATCTACTTGGTGCAGTTCCAGAGGAGAAGGATATAAAAGGGTTTTCGGTTAATCTAAATTGGTTTACAGATACATTTGGATCATTGCCGCAAAATGCCGATCCATAGACAGTTATTTGTTACACCAGAGCTTTCATTATGATTCTTTTTGGTGGGGTTTTATTCCTGGACAAATCGGGGTTCAGGGTTCATATGAAGTGGCTCCCGCTTCTTATTGATTTTGATGAGACTGCAAAGTATAGTTGGGGCTTTGCAGTTCTAGGATCCCTATATCGCGAGCTTTGCTGGGCGGTGAAATATAATGTCACCGAGATTGCAGGTTGTTTAGCCCTTATACAATCTTGGGCATGGTACAGAATGCCCCAGCTAGCCCCCAGACACCACCATGCAGTCACATTTCAACTTGCACTAAGGTACATACATCTATGAACACTTTTATTTTGTTATGTATTTGTATGCATAAATTGTAACCATGAAAACCAATTACATATAATTTTTCCAGATGGAGTCGA
Organism: Dalbergia cultrata; assembly: GCA_031216105.1. Taxonomy (NCBI): domain Eukaryota; kingdom Viridiplantae; phylum Streptophyta; class Magnoliopsida; order Fabales; family Fabaceae; genus Dalbergia; species Dalbergia cultrata. Next base: position 30,755,836 of record CM062353.1, on the reverse strand, counting down.
TTTTGATCCTCGACTCGTTTAGACACAGCTCGCCTGCTATGCTACAGGAAGGGTATTGATGCGATTGGCATTACTGGGGTAAGTAATATATAATGGTTATGTTATTAACATGTATATTGAGTTTTATTAGTTGTGAGTCTAATATTTTTTCCATTGTTGCAGTTTAGGTGGACTCCCTACACGGTTGATGAAGTTAGGGACGTGACACCTGCATTTGTTTATGAAGAATCTGATGTTTGGGCTTCTGTGACAGCACTTATACAGTTTGCTATCATTGAGTGGCACCCTGCTGATCGTGTTATTTGACAATATGGTGGAGGACAGCACATACCATTGGTCCCGATAAATATAGATCGCTTACATGCCAAGGATGGTAGAGGGGGTCTAGATATATGGTGGCCCCAATATCATGTGTCATGGCATGCTGCTTGGGATACGCGTAGGGAGCGACGGGTCCAGTATCCATTATCTGATGATGATCGACCATCTGTTGCGTACTTCCAGTGGTACATGTTAGTAGCAAATAGATTTCTATTGCCAGATGGAGCCCCTGAGGATCCTGAGCTTTGTGATTTGCCAGATGGTGTACCAATGCATGCCCCACCAGCACCGGGTATCCCACACCCTGCTAATGTCCCAGATCGACGCTCGTTGAGGCGTCATGTTCGTCTTTAACACGTGCGGCCAGGCAGCGGTATGCAGAGGATGCATCTACTGATGATGAAGGTGGAGAGGATGATTATGTGCAGCCTCAGCCAGATGCCACCCAGCAGCCTCATCCAGATGCCATCCAGCAGCCTCAGCCAGGGGCCACTCATTAGCCACAGGCAGAGGCCACATAGCAGCCTCAGGCTGATCCTAGTAGACAGAGTCAGACAGAGCGTAGACATCAGCCTCAGTTAGAGACTTAGGCAGAGCCCAGTCGACAGCCTCAGCTAGAGACCATACATCAACCTCAGTCCTTCCATGTGTACCACTCGACACCTGTGTACCCTAGCCAGCACTTCATGCCTACCCCTTCTCAGCACCAGTTCATGGGTGGCCCCATTCAGCACCAGTTCATGCCTGACCCCACTCAGCATCAGTTCATAGGTGGCCCGCTTCAGTGCCAGTTCATGCCTGACCTCACTCAGCATCAGTTCATGCCTGGGCCATCTCAGCACCAGTTCATAGGTGGCCCTTCCAGCCAATTCATGCCTGGCCCCTCTACTCAGCAGTTCATGACGCCGAGCCAGCAATTCATGGCTGGCCCTAGTCATCAGTTCATTTCTGACCCCTTTGTTCACCCTAGTCCGGCTTAGCAGTTTGTGACAGGACTATCGCAGAGTGACATTGCTCGGCACATATCATTCAGGCCGACATTCCCCTCAGCTTCTCAGGTGATGGCTTGGTTTGAGGCATCCCCCTCGGCTCGATCTTAGTCAGTGCTCCAGCCACCAGATCATGCTTATTGACCATCAGTGGAGCATATCCCAAATCCTTCACAGCAAGGGTCTCGTCATGAAGCAGAGCCAGATCTAGAGCAGGACCAGGTTCAGGAGGAGGAGAAGCGGGATTAGGAGGAGGATCAGGAGGACGATGAGGAGGAGGAGCAGGAGGAGGATCAGGAGGATGAGGAGCAGGAGGAGGGGGAGGAGGGTCAGGAGGCAGAGGAGCAGGAGCAGGAGAAGGAGGAGTCCAGGCCTATACGACATATTGTACCCCGTCGTTGTTTCATAGGGAGTCACTTCATTGGACCTAGACGCATTAGGCAGGGCGGACATTGATTAGGATTATATTATTATTTATAGCATGTAAATTTGTACTTTTGTAAATTGGACTTTGTGTGTGTAATTTGGACTTTTTGTAATTCAGACTTATTATATTACATAGTGTTGATAAAGGTAGTGTTTATATGCTGTTTCTATTAATCATGTTACATAGTGCACTAAAATTGCAAGAGAGTGAAACACATAAGTAGATTAATGAAACATTAAGAGTTACATTAAATAAAACACCACAATTAAGTTACATACTAAGAGTACACCACAACTACAAAGGAAAATAACAATATTACATTTAGTACCCAACCTATAAAGGGAAACAATAAGCTGACTGAATGATAATAAAATGTAAGATGTAAACAGTAATAAGAACACAATGAATCAATGACGCTAGCTAGATGATGGAGCATGAGGGCATGATCGTCTAGTGTGACCCAACCTTCTACACAATCCACATTTCTTTTGCTATCCTGGTTCAACCTCGTCCATTTCATTGTGAATCCTAGTGGAAACTGGACGACCGTTAGTAGTTCGCTTAAGTGCAGGATTTGGACATATAGGACGCCCAATATATGGTGGCCACATGTCTTCATTAGCCACTACAGAGAACTCCATTTTGTACACATTAAAAACCGATTCCATCGTGTAAACTTCATGAACCCAAGAGGTCCAGTCTCGTCGAGCATCAGATATGGCGGCAAGTGCATGACGGCATGGATAATGTAATTTTTGGAATTTGCCACAATCACACCATCGCCCTGTTAAATCCACCCTAAATTTCCGCTGACCACGACTGCCGATATCATCTCGCTCAAACACCAAGTATTCTAAAGTCTCTCAGGTTACACGAGTAACACTCATGCTGCCAAAGTGTCGTCTGTGCTCCTCAATCGCATTCAACAGAGTCTCTGAAAATTTTCGTCCACTGGCAAGTTGAGTTTGAGTCGCTGTCCCTTTTCTGACAAAGAACTCAATAAGCCGGTAATATGTTGACATTACTATGGCAGTAATGGGAAGATTGCAAGTACCTTTCATAACAGCATTCATACACTCTGACAAATTAGTTGTCATATGCCCAAATCGACGGCCCTCATCAGCATAGTGAGCCCACTTCTCTCGCGGTATGTTGCTAGCCCATGTGCACATCACAGGATTCACATTCTCCAGCGCCTTAAACCAGTACAAGAAATTATGCTCAGTTTTTGCATATGCTGCGTTCATTAGCAACTACTTGGCATCTTTATTCTTGAACTTTATAGCAAAATTTGATGCAATATGCCGAGCACAATATGCATGATATGTTGAAAGAGGATGCCAGCCACTCCCCTCTGCTTCTAGAGCTGCTTTGATAGCATGATGCCTATCAGATATTACAAGAATACCCTCTTGTGGTGTCACATATTGTTGAAGGTTTCCCAAGAAAAAAGACCATGCTTCTTTAGTCTCTCCTTCCACCACGGCAAATGCAACAGACAAAATATTAGAGTTCCCATCTTGGGCAATAGCCATCAGCAATGTTCCAGTATATTTTCCATACAAGTGAGTTCCATCAATTGATATAAGACATTTGCAATATTTGAACCCCTCTACACATGGTGGATACGTCCAAAAAAGCTGATGGAACATAAAGCAACTATTATCAACAACATTACCAACAAAGTAAGGTCCAGTCTGTAACTGAATAATAGTACCTGGCATATAAGCTTGTAAACCGCCCAACCATCTAGGAAGCTCATTGTATGATTCTTCCCAGTCCCCAAAAATCATAGCAATTGCTTTCTGTTTGGCAAGCCATACCTTCCTGTACGTCGTCTTGAACCTCAACTCTGCCTCTACTAATGCCTAAAGTGATTTGATGGCTATAGTTAGATCTGCTTGCACCATAGGGTGGATGTGTGCACAAATAATATGATAATCCATCTGGGCATGCTGATCCGTAGACTCAGAAAAGACATGTGTGCGGTCCATTTAGCTTTCGCACTTCCTACATATGCAATTTCTTGCGAAATGTGACACGTATACTCCAATTACAGTCATCGCCAAAGTTGACACATTTGCAATGGAATTTTATGTGGTCAGACTCATAAACTTTGTACTGCATGCCTCTTTGAATACTATAATACTTAATTGCAAACAAAACTTCCTCTTTATTGCAAAACACTTGGCCAACTGCCAACTCTTTCTCTCTTGCCAAGCCCAAACTTGAAGCTGACCCACTCACATCAGACCGCATTGCATCTAAATCCACTGCTGAATAATGACTAGGAAGTTAGAGACATTGAGATTGCGATATGAACTGTTCACCCAAATTTTGTAATTGAAACAACTGTTGCTCTTCATCATCATCATCCACTGCTTGACCAAGCTCTTCCTCTTCTTCATTTTCAGCATCCTGGTGCTCAACAATAAAATCAAAATCACCAAGTGGCGCGGCTTCTGCTGCTTGTTATGGATTTATGGGCAATAGCTCTTCTACCTGCCTCAGAAGTGGTGCAAAGCTTAAAAAAGCCTTGTCATCCTCAATTGCATATGAACTTTGAACATGATCGCGCGGAACTTCAATGGAGGCAGGTGCATTAGGTCCAGCAACAAATGCTGGACTTCGAGCTGAACCTCTAGAGCTTGAAGAATCATCTTGAAGTTCAACAAATAGATCTATTGTCCAAACTTCAGCGAACGTGTGAAAACAAGCAAACATGTGATTGATGTGCTCATCCTTCCGAATTCGAAACTTTCTATATCGGATCCCATTTAGCCCAATGTTAACCGGCATCCGATAAAATATTTTTGCTATTTGCTCGTTGCTACCCTCGTACTCCTCAAGTATTTTTCTCTGCAACTCTAATAAGCTAATAGGTGGGCATACAACCAACCATGCTTGATTATCACTAATGAATGTGTCGCCCTCAATTGTGTTTATAATCTCACCATTAAAATGGACAAGAATATGAACAACATTCTCCGCCTTTTTCACTCAAATGTGTATAACAACTCACTCCAATTTTTTGCTCTGTATGCTGAGAGCTAGGAGCCTGAATTTATAGAGACGAAAGGCCAATATTAAGTCAAAAGTCGACTGGAATCGACTTCAGAAGTCGATTGGAAACGTTTTTGCTAACGTGTCAGAAGCCGTCAGTAACAGTGTCAAATCGGGTGCAATCGACTTCTATATTACACAGAAGTCGATTTGAATAGACTTCTGTGTAATACAGAAGTCGATTGCACCCGATTTGACACTGTTACTGACAGCTTCTGACACGTTAGCAAAAACGTTTCCAATCAACTTCTGAAGTCGATTCCAGTCGACTTTTGACTTATTTTTCCATTCCCGACATGATTTGACATGAGATGACATGGGTCTGCAAAGATGTAATAATGTAAGTCGATTCTAGTCGACTTCTAGTTCGTTTTCGCCAAAAAAATTCTATCTCACTGAAAGTCGATTCAAATCGACTTCTATTTAAATAAAATAGGACATTTACGTAACAAATAGAGAAACAAGACAAGTACGTAACATCTCTCTCTTTTTATTTTATTTGAGTAAAATTTCCTTAAAGATAAGTAAAAATCACCATAAATAGAGATCATTATCATAAATAATGATAATAAAATGCAAGTTTCATTATATACTCATCTTTTAGCTGTTAAAATATGATTTTGGGTGGAAAATACTTCAAACGCTTGACTTGTAAGTCTTACATCTTAAGTAGCATGCTATTTCATACAAAAATAATGGTGATGTTACTTTAATATTAAAAAAATGAGTGTTCATGGATATCTAATCAAATCTAAAAGTAAAAAATTTATATTTATATTTTTAATTAAATAGGAATCACATAACATTTAAAGATGATATATTAAATATCGACACACTATCCAAGGTATAAGTGGTTCAAAAAATATTTTTCCAAAAATAATATATCATGGACAGTAGTGCAATTTTGGCCACTCAAATTTAGTGAAAATGAGATATTCTATATATCCTCCTCCTGCCTGGTGGGGGTAGTAGTATGGAACAGTTTATTTTGGCCAACTAATAACAGTAAAAAGAGAAGAATTATATGGGTTTTCTTTTAATACAAATCACGCCTAGCACCTCTTCGAAAGCCATATGAGATGTGTTGGAAAAAAAAGAAAAGACAATAAAAAATTTGAAATAAATTACACTTTTAACGATAAATATAAAAAAAATAATGTTATTTGAACATCTAAAAACTGAATATTTAAATAGATAGAAATTTTCTATCCTCAAATAGTGCCTCATTCTCTATCTCCTTCACTCTCCCCCAATTGTCATATGGGAAGATAAAACATATTTGAAAACTTATAAGCTATCAAATATATAATATGTATCTTCTACATATAAGTAAGGATTTGGGGATGGAAGATTTCCTTTCTATCCAAATGGAAACTTACTTTTTAACCATTAAATGTAATGAATAGATGAGATAAGTGAAGATCACCATTATATTCAAGGCCGATAAAGTGTTTTGAGTGTTGAAATGACAATTTTCATATATAAATGTGTTAATAATTATGTTGTGCAGATGCATGTAAATATTACAACCTCAATTAAAAGAAGAATAACAGTAAAAGAGAGAGAAAAAGAGATGAAAAATGAAACCAAAAACAATAAATTTTTATCAAGTGGTATGTCTAGTAATTTTAATTTTGTAATTCAAAATCTCATACTAATATATTCACTAATCTTTAGATATTATATAAAATAATTGTAAATAAATTTTGAATTAAAATTTTTTTAAAATTATTTATTAAAATGCATGTTATATTAGGACTTGGGAAAGAAAAACATGGTGAGATAGTCAATACAATACGTTTATGTTATTGGCATGAATTTGTATCTTTGATGCCAAGAAATGTTTTTGCTTATCATGAAAGTGTTGGGGCTAAATTTGGCTTTAATTGAGAAAGTGGGTGTTAAGCATGATAGATTTTGTGATTGATTAGCCTGGCCTTAAAATAAAGCCCTCAGTTGATTCCAAAGATCAAACAATTATGTCAAAGAGAAGATCAACTCTTTGAATATGGGTTCCCAAGTATTTAATGGTAAATCTTTGGCTAGGTCAAACTAAGAAAAAAGTGAATCCAAAACACAAGATAAGAAGGAGTAATGTAACACCCTAAAAATTATATAAAAATTAATTTGAGCTTTTCTAGTCATAATTTCAAAAATCTGACAGACATAGAAATAATGAGGACGATCCAACAGATCTGTAAAAAAAAAACATAAATAGTACCCTTGCGGGCCCCGCAGGCCCGCTAGGACAGCTGAAACCCTATAATTAGAGCCCGAAGATGCCCAAAAGTGCGAAATTATAGGATTAAGATTAGAAATGGGTAGGAATAAAGATTTTATACCTAAAATTAATTTTTGGGCAATAGTTGATTACCCGGGTATACTATTTTACCCGTTCGGTTAAATGATGATGTGTAGTTTTTACACCGTATAAAGCTACCAGTGCAAGCTTGCCACCTAGGGTGACAAGTGTGTGGCTTGAGATATGCCACACCATTTCACTTTTATGGCTAACTAATAGGAATTGTATAAAATTACCATATTTAACTTTAAGAAAAACCGTTTTGTACTTGAAATTATTATGCATTTTGCCCTAAACTCACAAGATCAATATCTTATCACCACCACTCCATCATTTTTGTCCAAGACTCCAAAATTACAGCCTCCATGTTTGTTTCCTCTCAAACCTCCATTAACAAGCTTCAAGCTCCAAAAATCCTAGCCCAAAGTTACTAAAACACCAAGCCTCCTTCACAAAACTTGTTCTACTCCTCATAATCTATCGAACTAACCGATTGGAATTTCATTTCCTCACAATTTCTCAAATTGATACCAAATTATCTGGCTGTCTAAGGAGGGTTTGATGTTTATTTGGTGGCCTTAAAGTGAAGAGAAGTCAAATGGAACATCATTTGAAGCTAGGAGTCCTAAATCTCCAAAATGTACGGTTTTTGAACCTCTTTTCCTTTCAAATCCATTTTTCTATTTTAACTATTGATTTGATGTGATATTTTTAGTTTTGATGGTTGATAATATGTTGATATTGATGTATGAATTTTTGTGGAGTGTTTGGATGATGTTAGAGAACCTATTTTGTCAAAACAAGTTTTGAATAATATGCTGGAATTCTCAGATTTGTACTGACAAGTTATGGTTTACGAATTTTATGATGTATTTGTAGATGTTTTTATGAGCTTGAAAAATTATATGTTGAATTTAAGATTCTAAGGTAACTTCATGATTTTTATTGGGTCTTAAAAATGACTTTTACTATTTTCTAAAAATGAAAAATCGAGGCTCTAGTTGAGTTGTCTGGACAACCAATTCTGAGACACTGAAGTTTTCTAATTTTTTTACCACAGAAAATGATTTATTTTTCCTTTGAAAGTTTTACAGAGTGTTTCCAACTTCTTTAGGTTTAATAATTATTTTTACTATAAATTTATTGCATCATTTGCTAGGGTTAAAAATTATTGAATTCTGGCTATTGGCTGTAAATAGGAGGATTCTGACCTCCGAATTTGTCTAATTTTGTTAACATAGTTAGAGAACGTATTTTTCTCTAAAACTTTTACAAGACATTGGGGACACATTGAGGTGTCATGGAGAATTTTTGTGGACATGAAATTGATGATTTCATATGAGAAATAATTCTTATTACTTGAGTGAGAAATCTGTCAATGTGCTGGAATTAAGCTAAATTCTTGATTTGGAAGTAAAATGTCCTTTAATGCAACTATGATGACTATAAATACATGATATGTACTTTAAAGTTTGGTTTATGAGAAATGAATGAGAATCACATGTGATTGATTACTTATATGTGATTAAAGCATGCATTGGTAAAGAGAAAGATGATAAATGAATAATATATATATGTTTGAAGTATTATAAAATTCAAAAATTTATGCTAATGCATGCCTGTATATGTGAGCTTGAGGATGATATATGATGATATATAAGCTATGTAAAGAAGGAAAAGTCCCCTTTAGAGTGTAAAGGGCACTGGAAAGTCCCCTTTAATGTGTAAAGGGCACAGGAAAGTCCCCTTTAATATGTAAAGGGCACGGGCAAGTCCCCTTTAGTAGGTAAAGGACATGGAAAAATCCCCTTTATTAGGTCAAGGGCACGAAAAGATAGGGATAATAATTCCGAGATTCTTTTTGATGTACCGAGAATACGTAAAGTTGTAAATAAAGCACTATAATTTTAAGTAGTATGCTATGTGTATATCAAGTGATTGAATAATAAAAGAGACCCACTTCGGAAGTATGATTTAGAACTTTAAAAATGAACCATTGATCTAGGTTGTATACTCACAGTTTCTTAATAAATCGAAGTGGCTAGGACGATGACGATGACATTAATTTTAGTGCATGTTTTGGGGAATGGCCTACTGAGAATTGTATAATTCTCACCCCTATGTGTTTTGTGTTCTCGTGTCGTCTTCAGGTTGAACCAAAGGACTATGAGGTTGCTTCGCCAAAGAACTCAGAACTGCAATAGTGTAGTGTTTAATACTTTTATTATGCTGTACTTAATGGAATGAATATGTATGTAAACGTAATGTAAAATGGAGATCTATTAAAGCTCATAGTAGAGCTTCCTTTTGTACTTGACATTATATTAAATAAATGTTTTGTATCTTTGCTATATCTTTGCTATATATTTTGATCGAATTACGCTAGTTATTACACAAACCCATCGAATTTTCTATAGTTATTTCAGAAAGGTCCACTAATTAATAAGTAACAACTCTCGAGTACAATTTCATGACTTAAGGATGATGTTGTATTTGGGAGGGTGTTACAAGTAACTCCGATAAGTCTATTGCTAAATGTAGGCAAAGTTTACAAAAGAAAAAGAACAGATTCCAACAAGGAATTAATAATAACAGTTGCTATATATGGAGCATCCTCAAGTTGAAGTAATAAGAACTCTAATTGAGATTACAAGCTATGAATGACTAAAGCAAAATAATACAAAAAGTAAAGTTGTTATGGTTGAGGATCTCTACAAATGATAAGCCTTGGGATATTTATAGACTTGTTCATGCATCCTTTGATAGCTATAAGCTATGAAGCACATACATTGACACGGACACAGGACACAACATATAAAAAAATTATAGGACAAGACCACGATATATATCTATTCTATTGTATGATTCTTTTTTTTTCTTTTTTTATCGTGTTGATATAATTTTTGCCTAATTAATTCATTATTTTTTTGTGATTAACTGAAGAATTTTCAAAATGAAATGACCTAATGGCACAGGTCCAATTAAACAACTAGAGTTGGTTTTGGGCTCATGTTGGTATTAACAATTTTTTTAAAAAATAAAGAAACAAATTAGGGCGTGTCTGTGGCGTGTCCAAGCAATGTACACAATGGATTAGAGCCATGTCTGGTGTGTGTCCGAGATTAGAATTTTTTTTTTTTAATTGGACATGTACTAATGCCTGTCTGACACGTGTTGTGTAGGTGTTGTTTGGGTGTCCATATCCAATGCATATCCGACACACGGACACACCACCAAATTGGTGTGTCCATTCTTCTTAGGCCATAAGCCTCATTAGCTAATTAGCTTAGTTATAACAGATTAACTTTCTATTATTAAGTGATTAGCTTTCTGTTGTTAAGTTTGTTACAATAACTCTTAGAGAAGTTATCTCTTTTAGATTCAGTCCTTTTTCTCTCTTTTGGTTCATACTCTAATATCTTAATCCTTGTAAATTAATTGTTATTGGTTTGAAAACTGGCTTCCCGCTTAAGTGATAATTCCAAGTCATCAAGCCAAGTTATCCAATGACTGGCTTGATTGATATAATTGTTAACTCCAGAACCCTTCAAAAAGCTTCAGTTCTAAATGTTTTGAGTGATAACATAACCAATTTCAAGAAAATACTTTGAAGAATGACTAATCTTTTTCTTCAGTTTCGTGAAGCAACAAACATGTCTTTTTATGTTAGCATACACGTCTCTTAAAACGAGAATATTTTCATAATGACATGTGCAAACATGTTTAATCTCATTAGGAGATTGAGACTTAATGAAAGTGAAAAATATATCATGAAATGAACGTATATATGCATGCTCAACCATTAAAGAAAACTACCAAGAACAAGAAACCAAGGCTCAGATCTTTAGAAAGTAGCACATGACTTCAAAAAGTGCAATTCAAGTGAAGATTTCAATTCAACTCTGAAGCAAGTGTGTACTACCATATTTGATCATGATGATTGTGATTATATCATCAATAACAAGCTCTAATTGAATAGTAGAAAATTAAAGAAAAACCCAGAAATTGAGATGACACTTTAGAAAGTACATTTCATTGTAAACGGTAGGCTTTACAAGAAAATGAGGGAATTTTGAAATTCAAATTTAAAGTTGAACCCAGTCAGGGACTGATGTGACATTTCTTCTGCTAACTTGGTCAACTACCCTAACTTCTAGAAGGAAAAGTTCAAAAACCTCGTTCAGAAAGTAAGATGTAGTTTTTGAAGGTGACTCAGAAACCTCTATTACAAATGGCTTTTCCAACTGCTCTGACAATGCCAAGCTACTCATCTAAACTGCATTTCCAAAACACAAAAAGAAGATCAACATATGTCACTTGGAAAAAAGAACAAAGGCAACAGTCATAAATGCAGATCAAGTACAAAAAGAAATACTAAGCTTACAATGAAAAGACTTTTGATCATTGAAGTGATGAAACGTTAAAGAAATTTCCTCTCTTCATCCTCTGTAAAGTTATTGCAGTTTGTAATAAGTTTCTTTCTTATAAAAATATTCTTTCTACGTTCTTAGTAGATCGTACGTTCTTCCCAAGAAGAATAGATAGAAAGAAATCATTCAAGTTTTCTAGTTTTGTTATTTTTTATTATACGAATACTTGAGTGCTAGTTAATTTGAGTGCTTCAACCCAAACACAAAACCTATGTAACGCTGATCTAGTAGTGATGACTGTGAGTTATCTTGAAAAGGCTAAGCAAATACTACTTGTAAGGTGACAGTAGAGTGAGCTATTGGTCTAGAGTTAGCTTGGAGAGACTGGTCAAAGATTACTCAGGTGTGATAGTAGAGTGAACTACTACTCATTGGTAAAAGCTTGAGAAGGCTACTGTAAATACTATCTAACTTTCTTAGGTTGAGAAAGGTTTTAGTAGAACTCAATGGTGGTTGAGAAATGGATGTAGGAAGGTTGCCCGAACCAGTATAAAAATCCCTATGCAGTATCTTCTCCTTCCTTGAATCCATCTTATTTACTACTTTGTGCCTTTCATATTGTGTTTTCTAGAAATTCTTTTTGATTAACTCGTTTAATAGTTTCAGAAAGTTACTTTTTGAAGTATATTGACGATTATTTCCGCTGCACTTCAAGCTCATACTTGATAGTATCTATTTGAGTTTTCCATAAATGAAAAAGGAAAGAAAAGTCCAGGCATGATTCAAACCCCTTCTCATACACTTTTCAACCTTGGCACTAAAAGGTCGAGTATTTTAATGACTATAGAGGTTAAAGATCCTAAGGAAACATGGCACAAAATATCTATATTGCAGAAGGACACTCCATTAACAGAGCACCATTCTTTGATTGTGGAGACTATGCATATTGGAGAGATAGAATGGAGTTGTTCATCAAATACACAAACCTTCACTTGTGAGAGATCATACAAAAAAGAGATTATGTTCTAATGAAAAAAGTTCATGGAACTAATGTTGCACCTTTAACCTTCAGAGAGAGCTAGGTGGACAGAGCAACATAAAGCAAAAGTTCAATTAAACTCCAAAACTAAGTACCTACTTACGTGTGCACTAAGCAAAACTAAATATGATAAGATTATTGCTTGTGACATGGCCAAGGAGATCTGGGATAGACTTCATATGTTGCATGAAGGTACTAATCAAATCAAATAGACAAGCTCAATATGTTGGTCCATGAATACGAAATGTTTAGAATGACCAAGCAAGAAAGTATTGTTGACATGACCAAAAGGTTCATGCACATTGTAAATCAGCTGAAGGAACTGGGGAAAAGATATTCTAACTTTGAAATGGTGAGAAGAATTCTAAGAAGCGTCCTTACCAAATGGCCTCCCAAGGTCACAGTCATTAAAAAAGCCAAAGAACTTCAAACTCTTGGCTTGGAGACACTCACTAGGTCGTTCAAAATCCATGAGGTTATGCTCTCTGAAATTCATGATGAATCCATAAAGAAGAGCAAGTCCATAGCCCTAAAGTCATCACATTAGAAATAGAATAAGGATAAAGCAATGAAAGTTACTAAAACCTCTAATGACGAGCAAGATTTTGCTGAAGAGTCTCAAGAAAAGGATGGAGATGGGATCTCCATGCTCGTGAGGAAGATGTTCAAAGCTTGGAAAAGCATAACAAAGAATAGAAGAGACATCAACCTCAAAAAGGACAGAAAAGACAAGAGAAAGCTAGAAGGCGTTACTTGCTATAACTGTGGAGAAAAAGGACGTTTCAAAACTGATTCACTACAAAAAAAAGTTGTGTTTTCTGTGGCAGTTGAATTACGGTGGTTATTTAAAACCGTCGTAATATTCAGTGAATTAAGGCGGTTTTACTAACTACCACAATTTTAGTTAAAAAAGTGGTGGTTGAAATACATATAACCGCCTAATTACTCTGCTTCAAACCCACGCCCCTTTTCCCCTATCCTCCACCCTCACACACCAAACTCCCCCAAACCAAAACCAAATCCAAATCAACACTAAAATCTCACCCTCCAAGCTCAATCCCGTACACACACATACACACACACACACACACACACAACCCCCCCAAAGACCAACCCACCTCTGTCACGCTCTTCGCAAAGCCATCCGCCACCACGACGTACAGTAGCCTTGACAACGACTCATCACACTCGGAATCGCGAAGCACAGCTACAACCACCAAGAAAATCAATGCTTCCTTTTGCGTCTTCTTCCAACTCTTCCCTGTCATCACCGTTGCCGTGAAGCCAGACCCAGCATTGCCGCAAAGTTCCACTTGATAAGCCCACGTGACCCCAAAGTTTCGTACAGCTTTCGTCGTCGCACAAATCTAAGCTCAGCCACCTCTCTGCCTTCTTTTTAGATCTATCCTCGCGCTCTTCCCCTGCCATCTTGCTACTGTTCGCGACATCATCTATGCAGCTCAGCCAATTCCTCAACTCGTGCTGCCGTACCAGTATTCTTCTTTGCCATCATCTATATAGCCATGGCGAATGAGCTTTCCATCGCATGTCGGTCTGTTTCTTCCTCCTTGCTTCCACTGAACGTTGTTGTCCCCTCTGTATGTAGCACCCCTATTTCAGAGTTCCCACCCCAAATGTAGTTTTGTTTCTAATCCTAATTGACCCGACATGCATCTGTGTTTAGATTATAAAGACATGTTTGATGTTCTGTGTCAAACATTTGAAAGTTTTAAAATTTAGTTTTCATGGCTTTGTTCTTTTGAAATTGCTGCTATCCAAATTTTGCCTCAGACCACTTTGAATGTCTCGATGCATTCTCTAACTAAAACATGCCACTGATGTTGTAGGATGGATCTAAAGTAATCTGTCTTAGTGTTGACACTTCGAATACTGAAAATCTAGAGGTGGGAAAAGCAATTATCTGTGTTTGTTTGAAAAGGCAATTACTACCAACATTAAATATATTTTCTAAAATCTCGTCTTTTTAGTTATCAAGTGGTAAGATTTCTTTCAAAGGTGACTTTACTTGCATCTGGTGGAGCTGGACCTATTTATCCTAAGACCACGAATCCCCTGGTAGCCTCTTTCTCCATAACTTGAATTCTCTTTCCTATTCTGCTTCTTGGTTTAGTTTTCTATTTTAAGTATTTAATATCATAAAACATTATGGAAAATGGTATGTTAAAGTTTTATTACAATATCTGAAATTACTGATAATAGCATAGGTTGTCTTGAATAAAAAAAATTAAAAAGTAAGTTAGTCATTATTGTTGCTTGTTTGATCATAGCATGTCAATAATTTACTTGGATGATATACTATATAAATTTAGTAATGCAATGATTAGAGCATAAATAAAAATCATTTATCAATGCTTTGTTGAGCCATTAAGTGATTTAATTTGCCCTTTGTAGTTTTGATAATGCTGTAATGAACCATCTCATTTTGGCTACTCACTTAATTTGTTGACATGCTTATGCTTCATAACCTGAATTATATGGCTAGTCTTATTTGTATTAGTTTCACTTGCTTCTTTGATAATCACAGTCACACATGGCCATTTCTACACCATTGTTATATCTTTGATTTAGCTTATGTGCAGATGCCAAGTTCTGGGAGTATTTCTGCTTATTCAACTTTGTGACATCAAAGTAATTTCACCTCAATTACAAGTTCAATTCACCATGCATCCACATTTATGACCCATCAGTGATCAACAGGTTATAGTTTTTTTTTCCCAATTAATTGCTTTCATTGATTAATTTCCGTGGATTATTATATATTACACCAAGCATGAAATACATTGGACTTGTGTGTGAAGAGTGAAACACTGGGTTAAGGGGGAAAATAGAATTCAATTTTGGCATTAGTTCAATTTTGGCCACGCTTTTTGGGGAATTGCTAAACATGTTTCTTTTAATTGCAAGTTTGATATTCTCTTATCTCTGCAACATCAATGGTCCAGTTAGTTATCCTCATTTTTTGCTTTTTTCTCTTTTTTTTTTTTTTTGTATTTGTGTATCACTGTTATCATTGGCTTTCCAATCCTGTTGTTGGAAATGGTGAAAGGATCTATGTTTTGACAAGAACTTCTTTGCATTCACTAACATAAACTAAGGTAAACAAAACTGCCTTGGTATGGGTGTATGCTTTTCATTTAAAGTTAATTATAAACCTCTTTTTTCCATTTAAATCCTCAATTTCTTTTCCAATGTCTAATGGTTTTTGCCTAAATTTTTGTGCCTTTGAATTTTTAGAACATGGTTTGAATCTGTTTTATAAATTTCTATAATTTGTCTCTATATATATATGGTTGCAATCAACATATATATGCATTTTCACTTTGCTTTGTAATTAAGACCCATTCATTTTTTCTTTTCCATTGTAGGCATTTAAAGATACTCAAATTGGTACAACAAGGGAAGCTGAGCAGAGGAATTGAATAGGAAAGAGCATGAACATGAACCATATCTAACCAAATCCTTTCTGTTCTGAATTTGGTTGGACTAGTGAGCTTAGATTCACTCACACCTCTCTTTTTACCTTTTTCTTCTTCTTGTCATAGTTTGTGATTTTGGACTGGACCTGTGATTTCCTCATGTGGGTTTCTCTCAAAATTTTAATTTAAGGTTTCTACCAAGTGGTCTATGCTAAGAATTACTTGCAAAACATTGAACTAGTTGCTCAAACTTCTTTTCCATGGCTAAGTTATGCTATTTTAAGGCTTCCTACTCTTAGGTAAGAATCTATTTTATGTGATCTTCTTGCATGAAACATTGTCTACTGTCTACTATATGGCTTCTATAACTCTCAATTAGCTTTGTTTCTTTGATAGGTTCAATACTGATCAGTTGAAAAAGGTAGAATCGCACTCATTGGAATTGTTTATTGTTTAGATTATTTTGTTTTTTGAAGAATGGAAATGTAAACAATGTTGTAAAAGTAAGTAATGTCATATTCTTGCAGTTTTTTTGGTAGTGCTATATTAAGAAAAGTTTATGAATGAATGCAGCACGATTTTAGTTAGGTTGTCCTGTTTGCTGTTCTTATGCTCAAGGAACTAAATCTATGAATTTCCTAATTATATGAAGTAAGGGTAATGCATTGCAACAGTAAAAGGAAGTAGATATGGTATACTTTGTGTCTCCTCACAAAAGATCACATCATTGTCATCTTCTCATTGTCAATAATATGTCTTCTTCATCTCTATTTCCTCCACAAAGATCACACCTAGTCTTATGTATCCGGAACTAATAATGGGTGTCTTCTCATAATAAGTTGAAGCTAGTGTCAGCAAGATGACATTCATTAGAATTGCATTTAGCAGTGTAGATGGTTAGTGATTAAGTATTTTCTTATTTTGCGTGTGTGAGATAGTAAGCAAGCAAACAAGACTCCAAAAGATAGGTATTATTTTTTCTTAGTTCTTGGCTAGAATCCTAGAATTAAATAACCCCCTTCTCCTACTTATCAAACTTACATGTGGAAATCGTTCTCATTATGGCTGTTGTATTGGTAATCTTATGAATGGTAGATAGTGGATACCATGTAAATTTTCTTTCATCAATCTATTCTCCACAAGTATGTAAAATATCCAAAATATTTATATTATTGCTATTTTTTTAAAAAAATTTATTATTTACTATATGCTTATCATTTGGCTCCAAAGAAGTAGCTTTTAGCTAAGTCTGAAGTTGGTTTTATTAAAAAAAAATTTTCAATTGGAATGGAAATTATGGCGGTTCAAACTGTCATAATTAATAATTTTTTTAAAAATACTGTTGCAATTTGTCGGCGGTTCTAAACCACCATAATTGACAATATACATTTTTGTTCGACTAAAAATTATGGCGGTTCAAACCATTGTAATTAATAGTTTTTTTTAAAATACTTTAGCAAATTACAACTGTTCTAAATTGCCATTATTTAACCGCCGTAATTACCATATGTTAATTGTGGCGGTTATCGTGGTGGTTAAAGGGAAACCGCCGTAATTAACCGAATGGTGTTGGTAATTATGGTGGTTCCCAAAACCGTCATTACTGTGAAAAATGGCAGTTGAAAACCACCCTAATTCCCCAAATGAACCGCCACAATTAACAGTTTTTTTTTTTAGTGATTATCCCAAGCTCAAAGGTCCATAGAAGAAGTTTCCCTCAAAGAAAAAAACAAGGAATGCTAGCAACCTAAAATGACTTAGAGGAGGAGAAAGATGGCTTAGAAAGTCAAGACGAGCTTAAAGAAGTTGTCAATGTATGCTTCATGGTTGACTATGCTTAAAAGGGAAAACCTAAGGTAAAAAAATCTAAACTTGAACTTTCTTATGATGAATTAGTTGCATTATATGATGAGCTACTTGTAAATTCTCAAACTCTTTCCTCTCACTATCTCAACATGAAAAAGAATCATCAGAAAGTTGTTTTGGAACTTGAAATGGCTAAATCAAATGTTAAGAATCTAAGGCTTGAAAGGAAAGAAGAAAAAGGAGAAACTAAGTTCTTAAATGTTAAGCTCAGAGCCTTAGAAGTTGAAGCCACTAAAAAAGATCAAAAGGCTTAGAACGTTACTTATGAACTTAAGAGGACTTCAAAGCTTCTCAAATCTAACCATGAAAAATGGTTAATGGTTCAAAAAATCTTGAACTAATGCTTAGAGGTCAAAGGCCATATTTTTAAAAAATGGGGTTAGGATATGAGAGTGAAATAGATGAGAAAGGAAAAACAATCTCATCAAAGAAAGTCAAGAACAAAGTCTTTTACACTTTCTATTATAAGAAAGGACACCCACTTGACAAGTGTTTCATGAGGAAGATATCTGTCAAATTGGTTGGGAAACCTCCCCCAAAAGACTAACCCACAAGGATCCAAGAAAGTGTGGGTACCTAAAGTAAAAACTATTTTTGTTGCAGGTGTGTCTTAGAATGCACGTTGACCAAGCCAACAAATAGTACATGGACAGTGGTTGCTCTAGACACATGTTCGAATCTAGGAAGTGGCTCAGAAACCTGAGCCCAAAGAACTCTGGATCAATCAAATTAGCTGATGGAGGTAAAGCCAAGGTCATAGGTATAGGAAATGTTGGCAAGGATAATTCTCACTAAATTTCTGATGTTTTACATGTTGATGGTCTGGCTTATAATCTGTTTATAATCTACTCTTACTCACCCAAATGGGCTCGTTTCTTATGCATAAATGAAATATACATGATTGATTGCATTATTCATAAACCTAATGAAATTACCACTCCCATGTTAAGTGCAAGAGCAAGGAAAGTTTTCACCGTAGTACAATTCTCTATCCTACCTCATCTAGGAATCACTGACATGCCTGTAAGGATTGATTGTATGCTCTTATATTGTCTCATGTCCAAAAAAAAAGGTGAATTTGCCAAGGCTCATCATGGACTATATGCTCAGTGCAATCACTAAGGACAAAAAGAGTACAGTTGGAGTACTGTATGGTATGTTGTTAACTAGATCATTCTAGCATGTGCACTTACCTCTTGTAGAGGAATGGTTTGAATACATGGACAAGTATGGACACGTGTCCGACACGCGTTGTGTAGGCATCCGTGTCCGATGGATGTCCGACACACGAACACACCACCAAATTGATGTGTCCGTTCTTCTTAAGCTATAAGCCTCCTTAGCTAATTAGCTTAGTTATAACATATTAATTTTTTATTATTAAGTGATTATCTTTCTGTTATTAAGTTTGTTGCAACAACTCTTATAGAAGTTATCTCATTTAGTTGTAATGCTAGTACAAGAGTAAATGTATATATATTCCTATTGTTGTATGCTTTATTCATCAAATGCAATCATTCATTCAGAGAAAGAATTATCTCAGTTCAACTTCTTTTAGATTCAGCCCTTTTTCTCTCTTTTGGTTCATACTCTAACATCTTGATCCTTGTAAATTAATTGTTCTTGGTTTAAAAACTGGCTTCCTGGTTAAGTGATATTTCCAAGTCATCAAGCCAAGTTATCCAATGACTGGCTTCATATTATAGTTGTTAGCTCTAGAACTCTTCAAAAAGCTTCAGTGCTAAATGTTTTGAGTGATAACATAACCAATTTCTGGAAAATATTTTAAAGAATGACTAATCTTTTCCTTGACTTTCTTGTAGCAACAAATAGGTAATTTTATATTAGCATACATGTCTTTTAAATCAACAATATTTTCACAATGACATGTGCAAACGTGTTTAATCTCACTTGAGGAGATTGGGACTTAATAAAAGTGAAAAATATATCATGAAATGAATGTATCTTTGCTCAACGGATTAAAGAAAACTCTCAAGTACAAGAAACCAAGGCTCATATTCTCATAAAGTAGCAAGTGAGTTAAGAAAATGCAATTCAAATGAAGATTTTAATCCAAATGTGAAGCAAGTGTGTACTACCATCTTCAATCATAATGATTGTAATCATATAATCAACAACAAGCTCTGATTGAAAAGTAGAAGACGAAAAACGTAGAAATTGAGATAACAATTCAAAAACATGTTTCATTATAAATGGTGCATTTTGTAGGAAAGGGAGGGAATTTTGAAATTCAAATTTAAGTCAAACCCAATCAAGGACTAACGTGATATCACTTATACCAACTTAGTCAACTGCCCCAACTTTTAGACGGAAAAGTTCAGAAACATTGTTTAGAAAGTAAAAAATAGTTTATGAAGGTGGACTCAGAAATATCCACTATACATCAGCTTTTGCAACTGCTCTGACAACGCCGAGCTACTCCTTTAGAGTGCTTTTCCAAGACACAAAAAGAAGATCATCACCTATCACTTGGAAAATAGATCAAGGGCAGCTATAATAAATGCATATCAAGTATAAAGGAGATGCTATGCTTACAATGAAAAGGCTTTTGCTCATCAAAGTGCTGAAACGTTGAAGAAATTTCTTCTCTTCATCCTCTATAAATTTATTACAGTTTGTAATCATTTTCTTCCCTATAAAAATCTTCTTTCCACACTTTTAGTGAACCATACGTTCCTCCTAGGAAGAATAGATAGAAAGAAGTCATTCAAGTTTTCTAGCTTTGTTATTGTTTATTATACGAAAACTTGGGTGTTGGTTAGTTTGAGTGTTTCAACCCAAACATGGACCTTTATAATTCGGTTTGGTAATGATAACTGTGAGTTAGTTTGAAAAGGCCAAGCAAAGACTGCTTGTAAGGTGACAATAAAGTGAGCTACTGGTCATGAAGTTTGCTTGGAGAAGTTCATCAAAGACTACTCAGGTGTGACAATAGAGTGATCTACGGGTCATTGGTAAGAGATTGAGAAGGCTACTATAAAGAGTATACAACATTCTCAGGTTGAGAAATGTTCTAGTAGAATTCAACGGTGGTTGAGAACTGGATGTAGATAGGTTAGCCAAATCAGTATAAAAATCCTTGTGCAGTATCTTCTCCTTTCTTGAATCTATCTTATTTACTACTTTGTGCCTTTCATATTGAATGTACTAACTAATATTTCAACGTATAAAAATATGAACAATTTGTGTTATCTCTATATAATACATAGCCATATTATTATAGAGTCATTTAATAATAAAAAATTATAGAGTGATTGCCATCTCTTGATACATGATGATAAGAAATGTCTCAGGACCTTCTATAAAAGTAGTAAAAAAGATATATTCGTATGATATTGTTTTTAAATTTTTGGAGAGTTATTCTCTCTAAATTAAAAGTCTAAAATAAACTTATTAGTTTTAGTGGTTTTCGTTAATTAAATTTATCTATTTATATTAAATTTTTATACATATATTCAATTAAAAGTATATTTTCCCGTTGAAATTGCTTAAGAAAACTGCCACGTTACCTTGTATAAACAAAGTTAAAAAAAGAAGAGAAAAACACTTTCCTTAACCACTATATATGCGAACTCATTGTCAAATAATGACAAGTTTAATTTGATTACTCTAGAAGTTTTTGCCGGCTAAAAGACACAAGTAATGATGAATTAGTAATTTGGAATCATTCCAAAAGACACATTTAGAATTAGTATATAAACTAAATAATGCTTTCCCTTTTATTTTTTATTGTTGTACAGACATACATAAAACCAAACTAAGTAAAAAGTAAAAGTAAAACCAGTGTAACAAATCATGTCAGTATTTCACGCTAACCTTATACCAAACATTAAAGTAAAAAAGGAAACCTTGAGGAATAGCAAGTGTAATTGCTTTTCAAACTTTTGTTAATTAAGGTCATAAGAAAAATTAAAAATAATGAGCTTTTTATAAAAAAAAATTAAAAATTATAAGTT